>OX352774.1:109123995-114123995 GCA_947095535.1 Poecilobothrus nobilitatus
GTAAATTGCTGGAATAAAAAAGAAACACGAACCTCAAATTTCCCAGATTTTTATTTAACCTTATTCCAGCAATTTATTTTTATATTATAACAGTCCAAAATGCTTGCACTAGCAATTCACTTTTATATTATAACAGTCCAAAAAGCTAAAGTTTTACAATTAATTTTATTTTCTACTTTTTAGGGGGCGAATTCGGTTTTGCTAAAAGCATATTTTAAAAATATTTTTTTATACATATTATTTTTTCATATTGATTTCTAAAGTTAAAAAAATGTCCTGTTGTTTGAGGTGTTTCGATTGAGTACATCTTAAGCAAAATCTGAGATACACACATTTGGAAATAGGGTCTTATCATATGTTGAGGAGCTATTTCAACGTAATGCGTGAGGGCATATAAAAAAGTAGTCATTTTTTTTAAGAGACCTATCCACACGGTTAAAATTTCTTTGCTCTAACAACGGTATAGGAGTTTTGTAAATTGATAGATGGAATAGGTTTTGTAGACACTCAGATGGAGTAGTTTTTATAAACCGACAGATGAAATGGTTTTGTAAACAGATAGACTGTCCGTCCGAGTGAAACTAATAAGTAAATTTTTCTAAAAGGAAAACTAATTTTAATTCAGAATAATTAGTTAAAGAAAATTGACATTATCGTTAAATATGAAATATTTTCTATTATATTACATACTTATCTTGACTTTGTTTTGCAGCCTATCAATTATAAAACTACTAGAATAGTTCTCATTTTCCTAAATTCTTTTTTACCTCAATGGTTTTGGAGTTTTAACTCAATAAAATTTAAATATGTGCTTAACATTTTACTAAAATTTATCTAGATAATACTCTTACCACTCTTTCATCAATATTTATCGTTTTATCACTGGTATTTACTGATTGTTTTTGAAAGTAAAATGTATATCACATCAATCAGATTAACCTCATTTTAGTATACATAATTTCACGAGATTCTATAATTTTAAGATTCAATTTTTAACATTTAGAAGCATATGCTTAGCACTTGGCTATGCAATTAGTTCTTGAGTGAGAGTTTTTAATAATTTCTTAAATTTTTTTTTTTTTTAATAAACAAAAAATGTACAACATTTTTTGTAAATGTTACCATTGTTTGTTTATTTTTAATGTTTTTCGGTAGAATGAATTGTTTTGTGAAGTCAAATAAAAGTGAAAATCATCAAAATGAAATTTTCGGTCTGTTACTCTCGAAAAAAGGATATATATATTTTTTTAAAGAAAATTTTTTTTTATACATTTTTAAATTCTTTTTACATTTTTTATTCAAAACATTTTCTTTTGTTTTTATACTTAAATTCTTTAACATAATTTCCATAACCGTGTTAATTTTTTTTTTATTATTATAAAATATAAATCGGGTCATATTTGGAGCAATTTTTACATAAAAATAAGAAATAAAATATAACATTCTTTGTTTTTTAGTATTTCATTCCTCTATATTTGAATAGGTTAAAGTATCTTTCAGATACTTTTAAGAATTTTATGTTCAGCAGTAAATACTTAAACAAATTTCTAAATATTGAAAATTTCCAGAATATATAAGTTAATTATTTCATTGATTTACTATTTAAACTTCTTGAAAGTTGCAATAGAAAGTTGCATATATATACAACAGATACCAGTGAAAAAGTAAATAAAAGAAAAATTTTAAAACATTATTATGCAATTATGTAGTTTTATTCTTAAATTATTTATCATTTTAATTAAATTTGTTTAAATTTCTTGATAGAGAGGGGGTTTAACTAACCTATTTCTTTTCATGATGCTTTACTTTTCCAGTAATTGAATTAAACATTAAAATTTTTGTTGGAAAAAAAAAACAAAGATTTATCGTTTGTTGGTTTAAATTTTTTTTTGCACGTAAAACGTTGGTTTTTATATTTTAATCTTAATAATGGAAACAAAAAAAAAAAAATAAAATAAAATAAAATTATGTAAAAACAGAACAGAGACATAAATTTGTTTGTTGAATAAATTAAGTTTTTTTTCTTTTTTTTTTGAGATGGCTAAGGATATATCTAACATGATCCGTAAGGATATATAAGAAATTTAATATTATACCATATTATATCTATTTATAAATGTGCCTCAACAAATTACCTTTTTTATTTAAATAATTTTTACTTTGGGAATATTTGTAAAACCATTTTACCGCATCGCGCCACCTACGAACCCTCTGCTATTCATTTTATGCGTTGACATAATTTAAAAATTTTTTTTTCTTTCTATAATGCATTTACAAGGATGTTATTAATTTCTTGGTACGTTTACTCTATTTAAAAAAAAAAGTAAAGTAAACTTAAAATTGTTTCCTCAGAAATTATAAGTTGTAATTAGTTGAATGTTAAAATTGTTTGGTAAGAAAGTACTCACTCATTGATTAAATTTGGTATTCAAATGTGATTAAGGATTTTAGATAGGAAATTTCGTTTGGAATTTCACCTTTTAACATATTTCACTCTGGAACTTCAAGTTACCTTAATAATTAACTTATTAATTTGACATTATTCGCTAACACTTCTCTAAATTTGTTTGGTAATTTCAATCTAACTAGTTTTTGTCGGAAAATTAGGGTTATGGCTCGAAATATTTCCATTTTAGTGCTCTCTGGCTAATTGAAACTTTGCTGCCTCTTGTTGTTTTTTTTTTAAGATAATAAAGATGTCTGTACTGGTTTGCTGTTTCAAAAGTTTTTGCCTGTCTAAAAATCAATGTTTTTAATATTTCTTTAACTCTGTTCCAATTGATATCTGCGATGATTTGAAACTATTTAATTTAGATTTATATGAAAGTATTGATAATTGTCGTACAGTTATTAAAATATTAGAAATTTACTAAGATCTAAAACAAGATAACATCTTCGAAGGATTTAATATCTTCCACAAAATTAGATTAAACTTCAGTTTCAATTTCTTAAATTTTTCGAAGTTGAGGATAAAATTATTATATATAAAAATGTATTTAGAACAATCAAATTTCTTATAATAATATAAATGTTACCTATTTCTTTTTTTTATATTTGAGATATCGGCGGAAATTGAATCTAGCTATTTAAATTGCAAAACGATAACAAATTGAAGCTTTAACCGATTTGATTTATTATGTTTTAATAGAGAAGATTTATTTTCGGCTTTCAAATAAATTTTCTAAACCGATTACTGAAAAACAGTACTAGTCTTTATTAACTAAAATTTGTGCCCTATGATTTCTAACTAAAAAGATTTTTATATTCCGTGAGTTGAATGCATGAAAATAGTATTAAGGTATCTTTTCAAATATTTATTTAAAAAAAAAATACCTTAATACTATAGAAAAAAAAACTTTTTTTTTAGCTTACAAAACCCTTAAAGCAAAACTTTTATATTTAGAAAAATTATTTCCTTTATTTTTAAAATGAAAAGGAAAAATATGAAAAAAAACACGGAACTGAAAGAGGCAAAACAATATTTGTATAGTACTTCTTTCTACACAGAATTGTTGCATATTTTAGTATTTTTGCCCATTACCTTTTTTTTATTGCACTGTTAAATAGGATGTATTTTTTTTTGCTTTAATGTATTAAAGTAACAACTATTTTCCCCTATTTTCCTCGCATTATGTTAATGACTGTAAGTTTAAAAATAAATGGTAAAACTACAGTTATGGTTATTAAAACTATCTATTGTACCGTTCTAACTGCAAAGTTTTCGTTTTATTTATTTTTTTTGCGAGAGTAGGTGAGAATCATCGAATGACAATATAGAGGAGTGAAACGAGCACGAGTCCTTTATGAGTGTGTGGAACTGTAACCCACTAAACACCAACTCCCGTTTTTGTCCAAACAATAGGTTATACTATTTTTAGTACTCATGTACTGCCTGGTCAAAGAAAGTTGAATTAGGGATGAAAATTGATTTTAAATTGCCAGGCATATTGTGAACAAAGTTGTTAATATTCATCTTGAAACTTTGCACATTGTAATTGTAATCATAACCTTCCTGGGAACACATGAGTTGGGTGATGGTTTCACAGTCGCGATTTTCTTACTGCAAATGAATTTCCATAAGCCGAATTGTGCCATCTGGGAATTTGAACTACATAGGCGTGGACAGTAGAAGCTCTACTTGTTTGTCTTTGGAATGCTTTGAGAGGAGGCATCAACCTTTTAATCTCGTTAAAACAAGAACCCACTTTTATAAGGTATCTATAAAACAGAGTAAGTGTTCCTCCTAGGTGATGAAGACCAATTGGAGAGAGGGTGTAAGTGACATTGGGATCGTTTATTAAACGAATTGCTCTGTTTTGAACCGTATCGAAAAATCCCAATGCCGTTTTAGAAACTCCCGCTCAAATATGTAACCCATCTTGCTCTTATATATGTTTTTTAGACGTTAAGGAGATCAGAAGATCAAAAGAAGGCTTTACAACGATAAAGGAAACCCATACACCGAGCTGCATCTTTAGCTATACCAAAAATAAGGTTGGACCAACTTAACTTTTGATTTAGCTCCATGACCAAGATGTTGAGCTAACTGGCATGTTGCAAAACTTCGTCTTGAAAAGCTAAGGTGGTGGCTAAATTTGAAAACTAGGCTATTTGTAATTTATTTGAGGGTTCCATTCTTTTCGATGGATTTTCTTGATAAATCTTAATTGAATCTAACTCATATTGTAAATCTAACAGTAAATTTTAACATTGTAAAGATTGTAGTTTATATTGTAAAGTTTACGACAATCACCAAACAATATTTTTCATTTTATAATGAAATTTTATTATTGTAAGCATGATGAGAACAAATCAAAACTTTCAAAGAAGATAAAAATGTTAGTACATTATACATCATTAACCCACCTAAGATGAAAAAAAATGTTGAACATATTATCCTAGCACATTTGAAACGACATATGCTGTTTACAATTAGATCGAAACTGACTCTCTCTTAAGAATATTTTGTACGGAAATCGTCACAATCATAGCTGGTTAAATTAGATTTTAGGATGTTTAAAAAAAAATATTTGAAAATATATTAATAACTTCGGTGTGCTTTAGAAAAAATATCAGTTCAGAGTACGGAGTATTCGAGATTCCAAGTTTTTCCAATGGTGGTTTCTGATACAGAATAAATTCTGACTTGGGAAGTTGATATTTGATTAACGACCAACACTGCATCATATTTTCCATTCGTTTGTAATTTCTTTTTCTTCGGTTATTTAATACGTTCGAAAAACTTGAACTCTCTTTTATTAAAAGATAAACTGCAAATTGATTGTTTTAGTAATTTTTTTAAAACGAATGTTAATAAAGTTGCTTCGAAATAGGTTAGATAAGATTTTCTCTGATATTAAGAGAATATTTATTTCAGCAAAATAGTTTTTAATTATATGATTATAAATTTATGAAGTTTTAATAAGACAGCAACTATATAGTTTTCCTCAGTTTCTTAGAAGTCTAAGTATGCGAATTGATTAATAAAGTTAAAAACTTTGTTGAATACTGAACTATGCATTGGAATTTTTATAAAACTAAGATTAAAGAATCCAAATTAGATTTATATTAAGAAGTTTAAAGTCCCAATTTTCAAAAAAAAAAAATGTTAATTTAAAGAAAGGAGTGTTAAATAAAGATCTAAAGTATATAATTAGTTCCCTTTAGGTAACAAAAATGTCTTTCAGTTTTAATATAAAAAATAAACATAAAAATCTCTATATAGAGATTGTATGTCTTCACTGATTCTTTAGTAGAAACTTAAATTAAATTTTTGCATTCAATGAACATAAAGTAATGATAAAAAAATTGTTTCAATTTCCTTTCAATTGCAATAGATATAAATTAATTATTTTTTCTCAATTCCTTTTTAGTATTGGTTTCAAATTTTTATTCTCGAAGAAATTTGTTTTTTTTTTCATTTCTTAACATTTAAAGGAAAAGGTGATCTATATAATATGGATATAACTTTTCTATTACAGCATTGTTTAGTGAAAAAGTGAATGAAATAATTATGAAAAGAACTTAATTAGAAAAATTTTCTAGAAGAAAACCTTGAAACGGAAAAGGGAAGAACAATTTTTTAGAAAGAAGTTATTTTCCAAGACAGATGAAGAATATATCGAATAATAATATAATGTACCTATAAGGGAGCACCAATTCCCACGGTTTTGTTGTTTTTTTTGTTTTTTACTTAGATAATATAAGGTTTCCACAAGTTCTATTCAATTATTTATATCTTGCATCAATTTTAATTTTCAAATCAAAGCTAGCGCCGTTAAATAATTTAAATATTTGATCGAACAAAACAAACAGACTAAAGCTCAGAGTAATTTCTTCTCTTGGTTTCTACCCACTACTAGACGTTGCACAGTAAGCCTTTTGTATCATAATTTAGTTAATCTATTAATCTGTTATTCTGCTAAGCGTATTAAGTCGCTGATGTTTGTTATCAATAATATGTTTGTTCATCACTGTCTTATATTTTTGTAACCATGACGTTTACTTTCTTCCTCTTCTTGTATAGGAGGTTTTAGAGAAAACATATCTACACTAAGTGGTAATATTTTTCTTATTTATTTTATTTACTCTGAGCTCCAGATGCTTTTTGTAAATTTAAATTAAAAAAAAACAAAATGATGTTGAAGTTTTTGTTTCTCTAATTTTAATTTAAGATTCATGATGGATTTATATTTTCTGTCATAATGTTAATTTCTATTATCCTAGATTGCCATATTGGTTTTTTTTTTAGATATTTTCTCTTGAATCATTCTTCTTTTTTTAGTCCCTCTTCTATACTTTAAATAACACTTTTTTTATTAGCACTTACTGTCTTTGTTTTTGCAGAAACTCTAATTTTTTAAGGTTTTGTTAGATGCAGACAAACACCAATTTTTAAAAGATTTTAATTCCATTGCTTGTAATTGTACTTCCTTTACTGTAACTAAATTCAAAATGAGCATTATGTTGTGCACTTTATGTAGAACACTAAATTATGTTGTTCACTATAATAACACATGCATACAAATATAATAGATATATGCCACGGTAAGTATAATGTTTCATAATAGTAATTTGTTACATGTATTAATTTATTTTTTTTTCATATAAAATGATGCTCTTTTTGTTTTATATTGTTAAATGTATTTCTACAGTTCGTTTTGTTAAATCTTTTGTTAAGGAAAGGTGAAATTTATAGTATTTATAAGGTATTCTGTAGCATATGAAAACAAGGCAGAATATAAACGCAAAGGTTTTTAAAGACGCAAATTTCCAAAAGACAATAAAACAGGGTTGTGACTTGCATAAAAATTTGTAATTCTTCCTAGAATTCTATAAAAAGAAAAAATTGTAGAAAACGAAAAGTTGCTTCCAAGGAAAGTCTATATAATTAAGAAAAGCTGTTAGAATATACACATACAATTTTGATACAATTTTTCATACAATTTATACGTCTTACTTTGAAAAAATTTAGACATCAATTGTTTAAGTTACAGTTGGCTCTTTAACTGGAGGAGGTGAAAAACTACAGTTACGGTTATGAAAACTATCTGAGGTAACTTATACAAAAACTAAAAACGTGCCGGAGTAATGAAGGAAGTAACATTTTGTTTTTACATAACTGTAAATTTAAATGTTAAATTTCGAATTATAAAGGTAAAAAAGTTATGTGTAGTTTGGCTTTTTTTAGCTTGAAAAATTGTTAAGCAGAATCTAAAATATATAACATTTTATAGATGATATTTTTAAACTTTGAAGAGTTGTAATTCCGTAATCAGTGGGGCTACATAAAAAAGTTGTTTCACAACATAAATTTTTTAAGAGTCCTATCCATTGGTTATATTTTATTGTTCTATCTTAAATAGTGTAGAAGATTTGAAAACAGCCGGTCAGATGGATGAACAAACGGCAGAATGAAACTAATAAGTAAATTAATCAAAATTTTTATGAAAAGTGTGCTAAAAAGCAACAAGTATATTATGTAGTTTCTTTTATTTTTCTTAATTTCAAATAAAATTTTAAATGGACATTAAATACATCTGTTACAGAATCTTTATTTTGGATATTTCTTCTTTTTCATTCATTGTCTTTTTACCAATATTTCCAATTCAACAGCTTTAAGAATTATTTAAAATATTGATTCAATATTAATTTTATGGTAGACATAGCAAAATAAATGAAAAAAAAAAATAAAATCGAAATTTGTATAGGATATTTTGATTTCTATTTTACTGAATACTTTGTTTTGGTTCAGTATTTGTTGAAAACAATAGTATAATAGGAAAAGAAACAAGGTAGTAGAAAATCAATGATTTTTAAAGATGCACTTTTACAAAAAGACAATACAATGTTTTTTTTAGAATTGTGACTCCTTGTATCAAAATTTTAAATTTGTTTTTAGGATTTTTCAGATAAAAAAAAATGGTGAAAAGTCAAAGGAGACTCTTTTTAGTATTAAGGCAACGCTATATAATTAAAAAAAAACTGTTAACATATATAAAAATATATACATTGCGGCTTTAATTTTTTTTTTTTTAGTGCATTTCTCTGCTACATAAATGTGAACAGGAAATTACACAGACTTTCCTTTACAGGCGTAGCTGTAAATGTCGTAAGGGGAAATAATTCTTACGACGTGTGTGGGATTTGAACCCACAGTCCCTCGGTGTTTACAGCGTATTTTATACGCTCTTACGCACTAGGCCACCGAAGCCCCCTAAAAGTGACTTTAAGTTTTTGTCGTATTTGCGAAAAATTTGCACAGGTGCCCAAGTTTTGTCCAAGTCTAAAAATAGAAAATTTTCGATTTATGATCCGCGCTAATAGCTTTTCAACTGGTGGAAGTAAAATTTTTTTTTGAGTTAACTTATACTAATTTTCAAAAATCTTTCACTTCTTAAAATTTCAAGATTCTGGTTTTCACTTCTGTTTTATGTTTATACGGAAAAAGTCAAAATTTGTTTTCACTAAATATTAAATTAGAAAAAAGTATATAATTATACCCGTACGATAGGATCGGGTATAATAAAATTACTCCTCCGTTTGTAACACCTCGAAATAAGCGAGCTAGATATACCTTCAAAGGTATGGATCGGATCAGAAAAAAATTCTAAGACTTTTGAGCCGTCCGTCCGTCCGTCCGTCAGCACGCTAACTCAAAAACTAAGAAAGCTAGAATCTTGAAATTTACACAAAATATTCTGAGAGTAATTTGTAGGTTCCCTATTTTTTTTGGTTGAGTTTGGACCAAGCCTTAGGGTAGCTCTCGAACACCTAACTTTTAGATCCCTACATTTTTTTTGAAATAGAGCTATGAAATTTTAACTGCTGATAGATCTCACAAAAATATTAATTTTATTTTTAATAACTTTTTGTTGTAGCCCCACCCGTTACGGAGCTACAGCTCCCCAAAGGTTCAAAAAAGCTCTATATTTAAATTGTTATAGCACAAGTTGTATAAGGTATATCTTCATTTTGAAAACGCCAAACGATTACTACTTTTATTAGCTTTAAAAGTATATATACAATAAATATATATTTGTGGCATACGGTGTCTTAATTTACCGTTATGTAAAACTCAAATTTTGCAAAATCGTTTAACCCTTCTATCTTCTAAACCGTTTAAGTTGGAAACTTTAAGTTTTGACAGAAGTTAGATCTTTGAAAATAAGTATGAGTCATTTCAGAAATTTTTTTTGTATCACCCCCCGTTTAGGAGCTGTAAGGGGTCAAAAATTGAAAATTTCCTATTTTTAAACACCTGTAACTTGAACACCTGTTAAAATTTTTTTGAAGTAATACACAAAAATTAAAGCTTCAACATTATACTCTTATTTCTGTTAACAACTTTTTTTAATAATATAGCATTACTTTATAATTGACGAA
This sequence comes from Poecilobothrus nobilitatus, assembly GCA_947095535.1. Lineage (NCBI taxonomy): Eukaryota > Metazoa > Arthropoda > Insecta > Diptera > Dolichopodidae > Poecilobothrus > Poecilobothrus nobilitatus. The sequence goes on from OX352774.1 coordinate 109,133,881, forward strand.
AGTGTTACTTGATTTTTTCAAATTTTCTAACAAATTTCTTTAACGAATTTTTTGCATTTTGTTTTACTCGATAATTTGAAATTGTTGAAGATATAATGCGTAGTACAAAAAAATTTAAATAAACAAACAACATAACGGTTGCTGGAAGAATTTTTATTTATATGATATTGATATACATACATACTTATATAATATCATGTTTATTTACATATCGTATATGTCACTGATGAATGAATGATAAGAGTATAGATGTATATTATATAGCGCCGCATTTACATACATATATGTATTTTATTGTACTTATAAGAAATTATTCTGTCAATGGAATATTTAAATATAATATAATATAATATTTAAAATTATATTTACTATTTTGTACTAAGTAAATTTAATATACATTTACCGCTTAGTATTAAATGGTACTATAGAATATTTGAAAAAGTTTTGGATTGATAATCGTTATGTGGAAGGTTAGAATCTGCTTTTGAAGAATGTACATATAAACATATAGTTTGAATATATGTACAACCCATAGTACTAGAAATTATAAAATTCACCCAAATTATTTTAAAATACTAAAATATTAAAAAAATAATATTGTAAGCAGAGTGACAGGCTGTGAACATACTAACGGTTCGTACGGGTATCTAAGAGTTGACAAAGTCAACTGTATTCTTCCTCGTTTTTATATTGATTTGCCAAAGCGTTTTCAGATTGAAGAAATATTCAGCAAAACTTGAGATATAAACAGGACTTTGGGTAATAGAAGGGCAGTTCTGTAATGGGTAAAGTTTTATAAATGAGACGTATCTATGGTTAAACTTTAGAAGTTTTTTAAAAGGACGTTCGGATGAACGGGCTGATAGAAAGAAACTGGCAAGCAAAGTTTTTGGTTAAACTTTAGAAGTTTTGCAAAAGGACGTTCGGATGAACGGGATGAAAATTGTTTTTAAAAAGTGTGCTAAAAAGAGATCAATAAGAACTGTGTTTTTATTCAATAAATATGAATGTGAATGTGAAAATGTATTTGTATTTTTTAGTTAAAAAAAAAATTAATTTTAAAATCACAAATTTTCAAAATAGAATTTTTAAACTAAATTAAATTTCTATATTTGTACATTTTTTAAGTTCCATAGTGCGAGTTTAGTATACATATAATATAATTTTGTTCAGAAGTAAGTTTGAAGACGGTAAGATAATTTATCAAATCTAATATAAAAAGGAAATATTAAGTAATACAATTTCACTTTTTTCCTTGCAACTAAATTTTTTTTTTTTCATTCAAAACATAACTGATTTGACCAATGGTGTAGTGCGTAAGCCACCGGTCTTTCAGGCGAAAGGTCTCGGGTTCAAACCCAGGTCAGGTCAAAAATAATATATAAAATATAATAAAATAATGTAAATAAAATATTATATAATTATAATTGAATACTATGTACCGAGATGATCCACATGCTAAAGGCAAAAGAGTCTTAAAAATATCGGCAGATATTTATATCTGGACGATATAATATAAAAAAAAAACATAACCGTTTGTCATGTGGCTAAATAGCATAAACATTTAAGATACTTTTTAAATTAATAAAAAATATTAATATAAATATATAAATATTTTCTATATTTATTAAGGTAAAGTTCTAAGGAATTTCCTTCAAATGCCGTAAAAATTTCTACCAGTGCCGCATCAATAGTTTTGGTATGCACATGTTAAAAACGGGCTGTTTGTTTCTACACTTAAACTGTTTTTGATAATCTTCACTGCAGATAATTTTGGATTTTTTTTTTCTTAATGTTATTCGGAAGTTTTAACATACGTTTTAAAATCAAGAAATAAAATTTTCTGATTAAGATACATATTATGATGATGTTCAAGGACAAGTAATTTCTAAACATACGAAATATGGATTACATCAATTTTTCTCATACATATTTTCATTTCCACATCATTGAAAGTAAATTGAAGCATTTGTATAGTACAAGTACCTATAGGAAAGACTTTATTTCCAATCTTTACTCCTAATAAAAGCGATAATTCTTATTTTTATTATATTTGTTTTTATCTTGCATTACAAAATCTTTCAGGGACAAAATCTTGCAAAATATTTTTAAAGGAATAGATTGTGGCTTTGTTTAACAAATAGTTAACGAGAATTTTAGAATTGGATTCAAAAGCATGGTTATTCGTCTTTTACATAATATGTATATATATATGTACATGTGATTTAACCACTTTTACACAGGACTTGTGCTTTGGGAGTGATTTTAGAGTTGGATTAAAAAGCAGGTTTGCCGCTTTTTCTAGAATATTTATATATAAGAATATGTGACATTCTGAATTACATGCAAAATTTTGTACTAGTAGATTTTGGAAAAAAAGATTTTCGAAAGCAAAATTTTGTATGCAAGATTTTGTCGCATTAGATTTTGATGTAAAAGATAATGTAACAAACCCATTTTAATTACTTAATTAGTATAGTTTAAGTAAGTATAGAAGATTAACATCTTCCTTCAAAATGTCCCTTCAACTTTTCTTACACATAACTATATAATTCTAAACCTTAATCCATAAACTAAACTGTACATTTGGATTAATGGTTTCAACCTAAAGTTTAGTTTAAAAAGGATGGTTTTGCTAGGTGAAAGGCCAACACTCCTCTGAGTGACTATTGAAGTTTTTCACTGACCCTCGTAAAAATAAAAACTTATAAATACCAAGAATTAAAATGTACCTATAATCCGTTTCTAAAGTCAATGATGTTTTTTCGAGCAAATTGTTTTTTAAAACACAGTTTATTTTTTTTCTTCTCTCTACCACTTAGTTTAAAAGATTTATTAAAAAATTTTTATATTTGCACGTTAAATTATCTAAAACAAGACCAGAGATTTTTAAAATAATTTAAAAATACACTAATTTGTTAGTAAAGTTAGATCCTTTGTTAGTATTAATATTTCATTCATCATAAAAAAATGCATTGAAAATATTATGATGAATAATATTGATATGTGTGATGTGATGAATATGTCTCTTCGAAATTCAAATAATTGTATTGCTGGTATTCCAGAACGTTTTGGTTTTGTGTTTAATAGAGAAGAATTCTTTGTATTTATGTATGTTTGTATTTATGAAGAATTGAATAAAAAATTTGTTTAAAACCATTTTTTGGTGTTTTTGCTATTAGTTTGTTCAAAAATATTATATTAATATTATTTTGGTTCAATACCAGAATACCGACATTAAATGTCCAAATACCGGTATTTAATACCGTTAAAAAATGACCAGTATCGCGGTATTTGATTCTCTTTCAAACCTTCCATAATCTGTTAAATGGTGTGAATTAGTATTAAGTTCTACCGACCTCAAATTGTTTTGATTTTCTCCAAATCTTATCTGATTGTGAATTTAAAGCGATACAATATCGCCACAATTAATTTCCTGAACAAAAATGATTTCTGCCGCTAATCGATATGACTGCAGGGAAAGTTTTATTAGAGAAACTCTAACTTAATAATGAGAAAGACGAATTGGAAGACCGTGGTAAATGAGAATTTTTTTTTTGAGAGATACAATGCGGGAAATATCTATATAGCGACACGGAAACTAATCCTGACTTGAGTATTTAAGAATCAGTCTGACGTAGGTAATTTAAAGATGCTTCGTCATATAGGGGTTAGAAAACAGCTTTGACCGGAGCATATATAATGAAGTCTAAAAGTAAGATAATAATATTACAATAAAATTTGTATTTATTTTTGTTATCTTGTATTTGAAATGATAAATATTTCAAAATTATATTAATTTTATTTTTTTTTGTCTTCTATATACAACTGACTTTAGCATGATTCTACTGAAGTTTAGCATGATTTATTATTTTCTGTACATAGTTGAACTTTAAGGTTTTGTGGAAAGTTTGTTATTATTTTTACCGTTTACCCCGAGTATTCTTCTCCGTAACAAGCTTCATTGCATTGCATTTAATATGCAACCATTTCCATATATTATGAAGCGATGATAAATTGTTATCTATCAAGAGTTAGTGTAGCTTTTTAATAACTAATAATGAAAATTAACTAATAATGAAAAATAATTAATAATTAATTTACTAATTCATTAATAATAAATGAAAAATAGTATAGAAGGTGTTATATATTTCAATAAAAGGACGATGGGATAACTTTACCATAAACTTAGAGTTAAAACTACTTTGTAAACAATTAAAAATTTACGCACATCGTTATTTTCCACACTTAATAAAAAAAATTTATAATAGTTATAAACTAGAAACAAAGAAGGTGAATTTTAATTTTGTTTCATTAAAATTTCTTTTACTTAATTTAACAAAGAGATGTATTCAAATGTAATGTATATAAAAAATAATATGTATGTATATATTTTTCTAGGCTAAAGGAAAAATAAGCTTGTAGTTTTTTTACCTTTTATATAAATTCTTATTTATCTGTGACATATACAAACTGACTTTAATCTTTATGCCTATTATTATAAACGAGTTTAGACACTAAAAGCTGCACAATATACTACTTATGTCCCATCTATAATACATCATTTTATTCTTGAGAGGCACCATTTTTTTCAAGAACAACAATCAGTTTAAAGAGAACTTTTATGATTGTTAAATATTTTGTTTAACTTTCTACATGTCTCTTTCGGAATTGTTATTTGCCATAACAAAAAAAAACAAGGCAAAATGTAAATCAACGGTTTTTAAAAGCGCACATTTTCAAAATATAATACAAACTATTTAGAACTGTTACTTGCACCAAAATTTCAAAATTTCATGTAAGAAAAAATGTGAAAATACGACTCTTTTGAAACTTTGAGGGGCTGTAAGTTTGGAACCCTATGTACTCGTAACTAAAAAAAACCGTTACCAAACGTAAAAATATATTACTGAAGCTTTAATTTTTAATGTCCTGCTGAAGAAAAATATTTACAGTGGCTAATGTGCCTAATTTATAGGTGTTTAAAAATAGAAAATTTTTGAGCCGTAATAGCTCTTAAACATGGGCGGTACAAAAAAATTTTCTCAGAAAACTTATTCTAAAAGTTCTTTCTTGTCTTAAAATTTCAAGTTTCTATCTAAAAGCGTGCCGGAGTTATGAAGTTAAAAAATCATGCAAAATTTAGTTTTCACATAACGGTAAATTTAAATATTAAATTTAATAAAATTCTATAAATTTGATATTGATTTATAAAGGTAAAAAATATTCCTGTCGAATGGCGTTTTCAAATTGAAAAAATGTTAAGCAGTACATGAGATAACCGCTTTATAGGACTTTTTCAAAGTTTGAGGGGCTATAGCTCGGTAATGGATGGGGCTACATGAAAAAGTTGTTCTACAACATTTATTTTTTTTGTGAGAACTACCCACGGTTTTTTTCTCTATCTTTAATGGTGTAGAAGTTTTGTAAACAAACGGACAGACGGACACATTAGGGAAATAGGCACATTTTTTCAAAATTTTTTTGAAAATGTGCTGAAAATTACGAAAACTAATGGAGGATTTTTGATGCTTTGAGAAGTGTGAATCTTTCTTTTTTTAGTAATATGAGTAGATATGCTTGCATGTATCTACCAATTGAAATTCTTTTACATACCAATGAAAATAAATTGTAAGAGTTGAACTTAAAGGATATAAAAGTGTTTTATTAGGTAGGCTTTAATAGGTAGTCAAGTTGGATTTTCAACATTTATGTTGCTTAATTTTTTTTTCACATAAAGTTATAATTTAAATAAAAAGTAGTTAAAACTGTCAACTAGTATTAAAGTAAAAAGGAGTTAATATAAATATATTAAAAATTCTATTCAAAAACAAAGATGTAGTTAAAACTGTCAACTAGTATTAAAGTAAAAAGGGGTTAATGTAAATATATTAAACATTCTATTCAAAAACAAAGATAAAATCTAATAAATATGACATTTAATTTTTTGTTAGATTTGCTAAAAATATGTCAAAATATTAAACTCTAATCGTCGAATGGATTAAATTGAGTTTGACTTTTCTAACAAAATCCACAACTTCAATATTATGCGTACCACGTGGGTATTGAAGCCATGTATAATTTTTGTTTAAAAAGTGAAATTTGAGTTCTAGCTTATGCATTTGACCCTAAGTTTATGATGCCTGCAGTATTTAATATTTTCTGAAAATTATTGCCAGTAATAAATGGTAAAAAAATGTATGTAAAATTTCACAATATTTCAGGCTAGTTTTAGCAAATGTGCAGCAGCACTGTTCAAAATTATAGAGTTAACAGATGAATAAGACAGCAAACTGACAATTGAATGGATACACAAAATAATGCGATTCACGTGTCAAAACGATAATAAATTTGAATTTATTTATTTATTTATTTATTGAATTTGAGATTTACATAGGAATCTCATATATAGAATTCAGTTTTTTAAACTGCTGGTAAAAAAAGATAAAAAAGGACAGCAAAAAAACGTATTAACAAAAATCCGTGAATATTGTCTTAGTGGGTTGCAATAAGAATACACACTTTCATGATTATTAATTGAAATCGGCTTATTGAAAACACACAATATGTTCCATTTGGAAATTAGAGTGTGTTTAGTTTTTTTTTTTATTATGAATAAAAAGAATCGAAACATTTTTTCTAAATATATTTTTTACCAAAATTTATTTAAATTAGCTAGGGAGTTTAATCGTCTTTTACCATTTAAGGGAATAATTCAAGTTAAAATGGAATTAAAATTATTCAATTATTGTGTAGGAAAAAAATATTTTAACGGTTAGAAAAAAGAAAACGACGTAAAACAAATCAATAATATTGGAATGAGGAAACATTTTTAGACGTCAAACTTAGTAAAAACATTATAGGAGTTTTAATTAAATCCTTGTTTTGGTTGTCGTTATTATAACTTACCGTATTCCATTAAATACTGTTTTGCTGTAAACATTTATTTAATAGTTGTAAAGACATTTTTTTAAGTAAACCAAAAAAAATTGTTAACATTTGATTCAAGTTAAAAGTAAAAGAGAAGAGGAGGGTAAAAAAAAGGAACGAAAGTAAAAGGGAAGCATTAACGTGTTTATAATAAATATTTGTACAATAAGGTTCAGATAAGAGATGGAGAAATTTAATTTCAACCACGTATTAAGTGAAATTTTTAATATATTGATTTCTTTTTTTCACCGATAATAGGTGAAGCATAAAATTTAATAATATAGCATAAAGCAGAATATAATTTTTTGATATTTTGACAATCTAATTAATATAATAACTTTTGATTAAATCAATGACTAATTGCGGAGTCGGTTTTTCACACACCAATTAGAAAAATAACGTGAGGCATGGTTAAATAATAGAATTATGAATGTAAAAGGTGTTTACTCAAAACAAATGTAAAAAATTCAGTGTTTTTATTAACTATAACGTAATAATATTTTCTAATTTTTCTTTATATATAACTGAGCTAAGGAAAGGTTATCTGGTCTAGTAAAAAATTCTTTCTTTCTATTAATAATAATTTCCATTTAAACGTTGTTCTGGTATGAATTTATTAATAATATATTTAAATAATTCATAAATATGTAACATATTAGATTCAAGAAGTGTGTTTTGTGTTATTAGAAGTGCTTAAGTTTGACAAAGGTTTCTCAATTGCATAGAAGAAGCGATCCAGATTCGTCGTTCTTTTAACAGAACATACTTAATTTATTTTTAACGTTTTTGTTAGCATTACTTAGAACTATTTAAAGTCATTTCAGTTGATCTCAAATTGTAAATCTATCATTGCTTCATCTTTTCCATTAGTATTACTAGCTAATGAAATGTTTCAGATAAAATGAGTGAAGAACTGGCTACAGTTTTGGGCGGTGACTGCAGGTGAATGTTGAAATCATACTGTATATATACAAAATAAACTTTTTTTTGGGAGACTAAAAAAGTTTTTCCGTTTAGAATATATTTTTAAGAAGTTTTTATTATTTTTTATAATAACATTAGACAAATTGTAAGCTTTATAATCTATATTTTTTTCTACTACCATTTTCAGGAGAATTATATATACATTTGATTAAGTCCGTATAATTTTGTTGACATTAACTAACAAATTTTCAAATTTTAAAAAACATTCCATTAAATTTTAAGTTTACTAGATTCCATCTAATCTAGGATTCCTTTTTTATTTCGCAAAATATTTCTGGAGGACCAAATAAAGGGTGAGTTAATGACTTCAAATTTTTGTATGTAATTTTTTTGTCAAGAAATAATTTTATATGGATCGTTCATCAGTTTAATCGTTCAGTTTAATGCTTTTTATTTTATAATTAAAACTTAGTAAATAAGAAGCTCTGTCAGGAACAACTATAACGCTGCGAGAAAAAGAATAAGACTTTAGTTAACTTTTTTGGTATGACTAAAACGAAAGTAAAAAATAAATCAACTTTTTAATTAAAATTTCAATGTATTAAAATTTATTTTTGACTGAATCCGAATGCAGTTTTTCTCCTTTCTTCTACTATTTACAACAATAAAAATTTTCCTTCATCTGAAATTTATTCTAATCATTTCATAAAAACAAAAACCAAGAAAAATTAATTTGGTTATGGTTTTTCTATTTTTAAGAAAAAGTAGTAAAATTGTAATGTACTTGACTTGTGTTGCACACAAATGGAAATTTGAATCAATGAACTCTTAATCTACAGTAATAAATTTCAATTACTTTAAGTTTTTGTTTTAGTTTAGATTCTTTTTATTTCATGGGAAAGTTTTTTGAAGTTGTAAAGAAAGATTTGAACAGAAATTTTGTTAATAAATTTGATGAAGGTATGGATTGTTGTACATAATATGTAAGAATAAAATATTGCATTAAATAAAAGTTATAATAAAGTTCTTGTTAAAGGGGTTTTATTTTTGTTAAAAGAATTAAATGATTTCAAAGGATAAGCTAAAGTTCACAATTCATTTTCATTGAAAATTCACAGTTTTTATAATTTTAAATTCAAATTTTTTATCCCTAAATAACACTTTTAACACCAATCAATAATTTTATTTCAGGTCTAGAGAAAGATAGTATACATTTCAATCTTCAAAACAATTTTTCAATTTGGCAACAACAGCTGTTAAAAAAATATTATGGTACATTTGATGACAATTGTGATTTTTAAGGGGACGATTTCTCTTGAATTAATTACAATCTTTTCAATATTCCAAATATTTATCTTTCAATTTTAAAAACTTTCTCAATTTTATCTTTCAATCTTTACAATCCAAAACCAACATTTACAAAAATACTAAAGTCTATTGTTTTATATGAAATTGATGGGTCATTTGGTGGAAGATTCATGCATGTTTTTACTGTTATCATTTCTTATCAATACTATTATCATTTCATATAATTTCTTTTTTTACTTCTTGAAGAAATATTACAGTAAAGATACATTACCTTCATCTATAGCTTATGTTTCATTATTAAAGCTTAGCTTTTCTTATGGACAATCGCTAAACTGTGCGCCTGCTTTATTTGCAAAAAGATATTTTTTGTTTCATATTTGGTATGTTTTCCATGAATAACAGTAAATTAAATGATTTTCCTTTCAAAATGAAGAGTATTTTTTTAACACGACAATATTTTAAGGAGTTCTTTGTGTTTTTATCAACCACATTACAATGATTTGTATCGTGATCTATATATTGCTTCTTATGATTATAACAAACTTTTAAATGATTCTAATTTCAGAATTCTACATTTTTGTATATAGCGTTTTATTTTGACGTCGTTTGGAACTTTGTTTCACCAAAAATCAAACGTTATATGTTTCTTTTACTTTTTCCCACAGTTCGGCTATCTGATGCTATCTGAATCATTGGCTTTACTGATATTTGATTTGTATTTCGCACTGATAAAAAATAAAAAACTCCATAAAGGCATTTATTAAATTGAAGTTTGGTTTTGTTTTGTTTATGTAACTAGCTTAAAGTTTACTAATTGGTGCCCGGAAATAATGCCCCAGGAAATAAAGTAGATACGGCTTTATTTTCCTTCTGATACGGATATAATGTCGAAATCGCGAATTTCAAAAATTCGGCTTTATTACCGCTTTAAAAAGGAAATAAAGTCGAATCGACCTTGATTCCATAACCAACTCTAAAATCTCTCCCAAATCAGAATCTCGCACACATACATATTGGTAAATATTTTGAAAAAAGGGGTATCCAATTTTTATCCAAAACTCTAAAATCTCTCCTAATACGTTAGGTCTGCATATTCCATTACATTCTTCTTTTAACAACAAAAAATAGTGTGGGTCTTAATTTCAATTCAAATGGAATCCCGAAAAGGAAGCCCGCGAGCTTTAATTCCTTTTAATTATGGGCTTTAATTGCAATTTAAAAAGGAATTAAGGCCCGCGGGCTTTATTTCCTCGGGCGTTCTGTCACTGTACCATATTAAAATTATATTATTTATTTTTGTTTTATTTATTATTTTATTTATTTCTAATGTCATTTCTAGAAACTTAAATATATTTTTGATATTAGCATCAGTGGACGTGTATACCAACAGCGTAGGGAAGCACCCGCCTGGGAGTTCTCAACAGCCCACCGGCTACTTGATGTTGCTGTCTCGCCCGTGGGTTACCGCCACGCAGCGCGCGGGTGGCGCACGCCTCGCGGCCGGGTTCACGAGGTCTGGCCATAATATGGAAAATAAAAGTAATTGTTGAAAATATTCGGATTTTATAATCGATTACAAAATCAATGTTATCCGCTTTTTCCAGAATATGTAGCTATAAATATTCAAAAAATTTGCTATTAATAGTTAGAAAATATTTAAAAAATTTGTTATTAACATTTATTGTCTTACATCTGTTATTTTACGGTCACCGGAAATAGTGCCCCAAAAAATAAAGTCGAATCGGTATTCGATTTTATTTCTTTTTCAATTTCGGCATTATTTCCTTTTCTAAATGGTAATAAGTCCGAATTCTCAAAATTCGCGATTTCGGCTTTATTTCCGCATCGGAAGGGAAATAAAGCCGATTCGGCTTTATTTCCTAGGGTATTATTACCGGGCACCTACTAATTCTATATTAAGTAGGTCGATAGTATATTGTTAGTATCTGTTTTTTTTTATTTAAAAAAAATAAACTTATCAATTTTAAAGAATACTTTGAATAAAATATTATAAATTTTCTTTTTTGCTTTTGATTTTAAATGTATTTGTAACCCACATTTAAGAAAAAGATTTTTTTTTTTTTTTTTAAAATGTAATAAATTTATGTACATTTTATGCTTTGTACCAATAGCGAATATAACAAACTTAAATTTATTTATTTTATCATTTTCTTTTGCTCCGTAAATTATAGATCAACTGGAAACTTCTAATTCTATTTCATCTTTATAAAATTTATGAAAATAGAAATAAGTATATATGTATATTTTCTTTGTGATATTTTTGAATTAAATAAGTTACTATACATAATTTAATTTCTTTTGATTTAAAGGAAATTCCATCAAAAGAATAAAAAATTGTAACAATAAACATTTAATGAGATCCTTTTATAATTTTAAAAGGGACTTAATAGAATTTATACAGAAAATTATCACTATAGGTTACAAACGTATATACTGTTTATACTTTTAAAATAGTTTTTTTAAGATTACAATACATTCCAGATAATTCAAACAAAAGACATTTTTCATTCTCGTATGTTTATATTGATAATCTATACTTGCAAGATTCGACCAGTGCCATGTGGCCGGATTTGAGTTTAAAAAAATTTAAATATATACCATCTCTTTTTAGACATGAAATAAGACAATTGGTTGGTGTTATTAGGAGGCATTATTTTATCGGTAGACGTGGATAACTGCAGTTTTTTTCAGAGAAATTGACGCTGTAGAAAACGTGGAAGATTTTTTTTCCATTTGTCTTAAATTATCAAGAAAAAGGCTGAAATGGTTCGTTATAGATTTTTCCAAGATTTAGTTGAACTCTCTGGCATGGATCTGAGAAGCTTTTAAAACTTTTTCGACAGAGTGGTATCTTGGTGGTATAAATCTAAGCAAACTTAACACTGACTCTTGTCGAATGATTGATGGTACCTTTTGAAGCTACACTGAGAAACTAGAGTGAAAGTCTAATGATTACGACCCGTTAGTTCAACCTTCATCAATAAAAACAAAATACTTGCCAAAGTACTTTTTATATTATATTTTAATAAGCTATAAGTTCCATAACATCGAAAGTAAAATATACTTCGAAAATCTGTAAATAGCGTATATAAAACAAATATAAAATAAGTTAAGAACTTTCTGAAAAAACAATGAGATATTATTAGTTCTTCGTTATAAGTTTTAAGTTTTAAAGTTGAAAATACAATCACAGATATCTAGAATTCAATTTTTCTTTTCTTTTGTGACAAACTTAATTTCATAATCAGATTATTATATTCAATGGAAAAGTAATTAATTCAATATTCCTTTTAAATTTACATTGTTAATCAAAATAAAACGATTATATAGAAGCAAAAGGGTATAAAACGAGTTGTCTAGGTGTAAGAGTCTATGATCAATTGAATGAAAAGTAAATAGTTATTCATAGATACTATTTATTTTCCTATTTATCAATATTCTTTAAAAACTTATTAACCAATTTTTAGCTCTTTATTATTTATCTAACACAAAACAAAACGTGTTTGAAATGGATCTACCTCCTAGTGTCAACTTAACGAAAAACAATTTAGAATATAAGCCAACGGTTTTTAAAGACGCACATTTCCAAAAGACAATACAAACTGTTTAAAATTGTGACTCTGCATCAAAATTTGAAAATTTCATATAATAAGAAAAAATCTGAAAAGATTTTTTTGTAATTTTGAGGGGCAATTCGGGAACTGTATATTACTAAGAAAAACCGTTAATACACGTAAAAATATGTGTACTTAAGTTTTAATTTTTATGTCTTGCGAAAAAAAATTTGTTACAGGTGTCAGGTGCGTATGTTTCAGATGCCTAAATTTCAAGTCCCTATTTGAAAGCGTGCCGGAGTTATGTAGGAAGAAAAATCATGCAAAATTTAGTTTTCACGCAACAGTAAATTTAAATAGTAAATTTAATAAAGTTCTATAATAAAGTTATAAAAAATTCCTGTGGAATAGCATTTTTGAATTGAACATGAGATATACACATTTAAAAATACAACTTTTTCAAAGATTGATGCGCTGTAACTCCGTAATGGATGAGGCTATGTGAAAAACCTTAATTTTTTTATGAGTTCTATCCATGGTTAAAATTTCATTGCTGTATCTTTAACTGTGTAGATTGTAGAAGTTTTGTAAACAGCCCGAACGACAGACGGACAAAGTGCAAATAATCCATTACATGCTTTAGTGCAAATAATCAATTAGTGCTTGCGTTGTTTGTAAAATATTTGATAGTAAAATTTGTGAAGGATCATCAGAAAGAAAATAGGGAACCTTCATTAAAAAGAATGAATCAATTACCAATAGTTATAAATGGTTATCTAAAATGTTCCGTCCTATTGCTATGAAATTCTACTCCAATCAATGGAAAGTAAAACAATACCATCGTGTTACATCAAAAACAAAAAAAACATAAATTAATTTTGAAACAATCTAAATTCAATTTATTTTAATCTTATTTAAAAAATACTTACCAAATATAAGTTTATACTTTTAATAATATTTTTTTTCTTGATTACAATTTAATTTTTTCGTAATATTTTTGCTAAGGAATTTTAATTTTTGAATTTAATCCTCCTGAAAGTAAACGAAAAATTGTTTGCTTTTAAATAAATGAAAAATATTTATTTTTATTAAACAAAAGTTCTATGTTGATATTATAAAATTATGATTGGAGAAAAGTTTGATTAAAAAAGCTAAACAAAGGATAAAGAAAGAAAAAGTATTTTTTTTTTTAACTTAAAATAATTTAGCTATCACTTTCATAAAATATTTCTTGCTAAGCTTAAAAAGTTCTAATATATAGCGATTTAGTATAAAGGTCGTTTGAAATATTTGTTTAGCGCTGCGGTTGTGTTATTAAAACTGTCATCATGGAGACTCTGAATTACCTGTGTGAGATCCAAATCTCAGAAAAAAAGGTCAATGAGCCTTCATTCAATGACGACTCATTGATAATTCAGAAGTTTCAATTGTAATTTACAAATATAAAAATATATTATATTATTTTTCATATACAGTGATGCGATTATAACCAACTTAGACGAGTCATATAGGTTAAAAAATTGTATTATGGTATTTTGACTCCCCAGCGGTGAGATCCGAATATACTGAATACCTTTTTTTTTTTTTATATAATCCCAATTTAGATTTACTAATTAGATTTATTTTGAACTTTGCAGAAATATACCTAATATCATGATATTTATTTCCTATAATATCAAATTATAAGGTAGCCCATCAGACTATGATGACACTACTTTGAAAATTCAGCGGATAATATACATTAATTTAAACATGTAGTGAATTAATAGAATTTTTAAAAGTCTGGTTGAGATTAGACTTTATAGAAGACAATTTCTAAAATTTCATTTAAATTTTAATTTTCTTTCTAAAAAAAAAAAAAAAAACTGAAGACAATAGGAAAAGAAAATAATAATATTAGGGCTATGAAGATTTGAATATGGAAAATTCTTATTATTTTTTGACAAAGTTGAAGTCATTAATTTTAAAATCAATTGTTTAAATTAAAATCCGTTTTTATCTTTATTGTATTATGAAATGTTTTCTTTTTTAGATTTCATTTAATTATAGATAACAAATAAGATCTTATGAGTACATTATTAGAATAAAAAAGTTAGATATTACATAAAGCCTGCATAACAATTTTTAAATATTTTTCATTTTAACCTTCCTACCCCTCATTTATTGCTGAATATGATGTTAAGGATCTTTATCACATTATTTTAGCCAAAGCGAGAAATTATTAGGTTAGATTAGGTTAAGGTGGCTGCCAAAAAGGCACACTTAGACCGTATTTGGTCCATTGTGATACCACATAGAAGCTTTTATATCCCACTCGTTAAAACCAATTTGGGCTTTTTGCAAAGCGAAGAATACTCTTTACATTTTTACCTGACAGGTCGCTAAGGCTGTCGAAGAGATATTGCCCCAAATGGGTATTCCTTCTTGCCGACAAGGCCGGGCATGTGCAAAGGAGATGAAGAGTAGTTTCCTCCTCTTCTTCATCTTTGCAGGCTCTACAATAGTCGTTTGCGGATAAGCCAAGTCTTCTGGCATGCTTCCATGCTTCCCTATTAGACAGTGACCGGTGATTATACCTATTGCCATTCTAATGTCTGCCCTTTTGAGAGAAAGCGGTTTTGGGCCATATCAATCTTGTGATATTACACGAGGTTAAGTTTGACCATTTGTAATTTACCATATCCGTTATTTCCTTACGAAATAACGTTTTGCTTGTGGATAGAGGTACTCCTAGTTTTGCCCTATCCGGCAGAACTTGTAAGGTTGTACCAATTCTTGCGAGTTCATCAGCTTTTTCATTTCCAGGAATACCTCGATGACCTGGTACCCAGCAAAGTTGAATGCTAAACTGCCTGGCCATCTCGTTAAGAAGTTTTCGGCAGTTTATTACAGTCTTCGAGGTTGTGCATGTTGATTCCAGAGATTTTAATGCAGCCTGACTGTCTGACAGAATACGTACTTGCTTCACAGTCAAAACGCTTCTATTCAGTAGAATCAAGGCTTCTTGAATTGCCATAATTTCCGCTTGGAAGACGCTACAATGGTCTGGTAATCGGAAATTATGACTGATATTCAGATTATCTGAGAAGACCCCGCATCCTACACTGCTGTTCATTTTTGAACCATCCGTGTAGAATTGTACTCCTTTGAAGGTCATCACTGTGTTCGAGATCCAACTCTGACGGCTTGGTATGCTAAAGAAATTATTAAGTGAATAAAAATCTCGTACATTCAACATAGGTTTGTGATAAATATCTTTTATAGACTATATCACTTCCCTAACAAAAAAAGGAGTAAAAATTATTAACGAAAAACTTAAAAGTTCACAGGAAAATAAAATTATTTCTAGAATTTAAATAGTCTCAATCGATTATGTAAGTTTTATATAAGGTATACAATAATTTTTTAAAAGGCTTATGTATAATAAAATATCTATATACACAAATACACAACAAAAAAGCACAATATATATATAGTTTTATATATTATTTTATATATTAGTTAAAAACTTTTTAATCTTTTATCTTTTAGATGTATCTAAATAGGCACAAAAGTCACAAAAATGCATATAATTAAAAAAGATGCTTTTTCTATATCATATATGTAAGACAGAAAAGTAACAAGAGGCTAATTGCTAAAAACAATATTTACACTTCATTTCAGTTTTATATTTCGAGGTTTATTCTTTACAAAACTTTATCGAATAAAATCGTAAACCATGTAGTTTGTAATAAATAAGCAAGTACTCTATACTTTATATAATCCTTTTTTCTTATTATATATAGTAATATAGTTTTGGTTGTAAAAGTATTTTATATTTAACCCCTTATAAATATAAAAGTTTCTTATAGTTAAATAAAAGCAAACACAATTTTACAAGTAAAAAACCAGTAAAATGTATGAATAAAATTTTGTTTATTTTTTCTAATTTTCTTTTAATACTTTGCCTAAGCCTCCCTCATTAACACTTCAATGAAATTTAAGTATATGTCTGATAATAAACTTTAGTTGAACATATAGTTGTTAGATAAAAAGTAAATAGAAACATTTTATACTTTTATTTGTTGACTTTAAATTTTAAAGGGATATTTAAGGGACTTTAAATTTTAAAAGTATTCAAGGATTTCAAAGATAATTTTCATAAAAAAAAAAAAGAAAAACAAAAATAAATTTTTTTTTTAATTAATATATAACCTTTAATCTTTTATTGATTTTAAAGGATATAATCTGGAAAATTTTCAAATATAAAATGAAAGTGTCTGATATATAAAGTTCAAATAAAGGATCATAGTTCAACAGATAAAATTATACCGAGAAAGAAAATAATTTAAAGGATAAATAATAAAAGGATAATGTTATACATATATAAGAATCGCAAGAGGTCATGAAGTTAAATCATTACCAATTGTTATCTATTAAATGCAAGGAAATTTGTGTTTTTTTGGAGTTTAACACTTAACCATATTTTCTAGTACATATATAAATTTTCAAATGTCATGTAAAAATATCAATGTTGTGCAACATAAATTTCAATTTTTTTTTTTTTGTTTGTATATTCGAAAATGACAGGACTCTTGACAATATAATACTATTCTATTATAATATTATTCTTATAATAAATTAAAAAATAATATTATGGCAGTGTGGTCATAAAAGGATAATTTTAAATCACATTTTGAACTGAATAAAAAATTGAACAATTTGTTTTTCCTCTTGTCGATAGAAAATTTAATAATTTTGCTGAATTGTATAAAATTTTATTATTTACTTTTCGTAATTTTCTTTTTAGATTTTTTGAACTGGTTAAGAATTATTTTAACTTCAAATTGAATTTTAACTTTTCTTAAAAAAATAAGAGAAAATTATAACTCCATTAAGGATTTAAAAATTTCTGTTGATATAGATATAAGAAATATGAATAGTCAGCAGTTTTTCAAAGTGCTGTTAAATGCAACTGAATTTTAGTGTTTTAATAAATTATAATACACTAGGAAATTTTATAATACTTTTTTTTTTTTTAAACTGAAAATAAAATATATTTTGAGATATATAGTGAATATATAAGCCTATATTTATAAGTGAAAGTAAGGGCTACAAAAATACTTAACGATTAAAAATAAAATAAAAGTCAAAATATGATAATTTAAAATTTATTAGTGAAATCTCTTCTCTGTTATGTAATAGGCATTGAAGAAGGGTTGTTATTCTTGCTACTATATTTCGTAAATCGCAGTGACTATATTATTTTCATTGAAAAAATATAATTTGTATATGTTGAGTTCGTATATAAACGTGAAAAACGAGTGAAAAGGCTCTTATATACTTTTATTCTTTTATAAAATAATTTTTTATAGAAAAAGTATTTACTTTTTTCACAAAAAAAAAATGTGGTATTATGTTTACTATATAATGTTTAAGGGAAATTTTCCCATTTATTTTTACATTATTTGATTTATTTTTTTAGTAATTTTTTTTTTTAATTTATTCTTCTGCCCCATACATGTGACATGTCACAGCCTTTTCTCTCCAGTTGTGGCTGTATATGTCGTAAGGGGGAATAATTCTTACGACGTCTGTTAGATTTCGAACCCACACTCTCTCGATATTTATAGCGTATTTTATACTTACCCATTTTTTGCTATTAGACCACTGAGACGGCAAAGTGTTTTTTTTATATTTATATTAAAATTTTTTCGATTAACATTTTTAGTCATAAAACCCTAAACATTTTTGTTTTAAAAAGAACAAAAATGTTCAGGGTTTTATGACTAAAAATGTCTGAAATATATCAATTAAGTCATTTTTTTTTTAAATTAAGGTAACCATTACTATAAAATTGAATGATATTATAAAATAACCAAGGAAAACTTTATAAAACTGGAAAAAAGTCTACAAAATTATACCAAACTTATTTAAACAGAAACCTTGCAAATTAGCATTGAAAAAAGAAAGAAAAATTTTCTATTTAAGATAAGATGGAAAATAAAGGATATGGTTTGAAGTCAATGTTTAGATTCAATTTCCGTTATAGTTAAAACAAATTTAAAACAAATATTCATATAAGAGTAATTTGAACAGATGTTGGCATTATTTCCACCACTAATTTAGATCGATTTCCTTTACATATAAAAATTTTCATATTTTAAATTATTTATCTAATTGCCAAAAATACTTCGTAAAAAGCGAGTGACTAAATAATAATACATTGATTTCATTATTTAAATATTTTATTAATATATTGTGTCACATTCTGCTGCTTTAAGTGAAATTGAATAAAAGACGATTACAAGCACTAAATAAAAACTTGTACTTTTGCGATAGTTAAACTTTACCAAAAATACAAAATTTATAAACTAATAATTTTCCTCAATAATTATCTGTATAGGATAGTGTTTTTACGTTCCTACAAAAGATAGAGGCAACATAGCCGAATTAAGGTATATTTGGTAACTATTTTTGGTAAAAATTTAAAATATGACTCTATGAAAGTGATAAATATATGGAGAGTTATATTGCTGAAGAATTTAATGGTTACCAAGAACAGTAAAAATTGTTCCAAAGCAATACTAAAAGTAAGTATAAAAATGTTTAAATATTGTACTTTTAATGAACATACTGCAGGAGAAAAATTTTGCTCCTTTGTCGAATGAATTAGAAAACACAAAATGTTGTGTTTTGACTTTTGACTTCGAAAGTGTAATTTAAAAAAAAAAACTCTTTATCTAAACAATGGATATATGAGAAAAAAATTCATATATGATATAACAATTCAGTTGGATATTTTGGATTTTTAAAATAATTTTTTTTTTAAGGCAACTGAAATCGTGTATCACTACTGGAAACCATTTAGATAAAATTTTAATTTTTTCAACCATTATTTTTTTGTTAGAAAAAAAGTTTCTAAAATGTTTTTATTATCAAAATTGTGCAAAAAATTTCTTTTGTATTTGTTTTATTTGAATCTGTTTTTAATTAAAATCAACAAAAAAAAAAAAAAACGAAAGTTCATCAAAAACAAAAAAAAAAAAAAAACAAACTACAATAATTACAAACATCAGGATAACATCAGGATTGTGGAATAAACGAAAATTTTTGCAAAATATTGTCATAAGTTTGACTGAGTTAAAAATTGTAAATTGGAATTTAATATTCTGTTTCTTATGTACTTACTTATAACTTAATTGAAATCCATTTTTTACTTGCTTCTAACTGAATAACACATAATATGTAACAGTTTTTTTATGTGTAATATTCAGGAGCTTAAATAGGCAAAGTAGATGAAAAATAATGAAAGTTTCTATGTTATGAGAATAAATAAAATATTTATGATATTAAAAGTTCAGAAATTGGTAACTTCAATTTTAATTTATTGAAATATTGTAAATTGGTGTTGAAGTTCTCACAAGTTTAAATTACATTTTTAATTTTCTGACTGTTTTTTTTTTATAAAAATCATATTCCAAATAAATTTATAAAAAAAAAAAAATTGGATAACAATTGAAGTGTACGGCAAACAAGCTTTATATTCCCGTATTTGATGATTTTATGTGATGATGATGTGAGGATCGGTTCACCATTACATCTTATCAAAATAAATATAATTAAAATACTATTATATATCTATATTTTTCCTTTTTCCACTCCGATGAGGAGAATAAGTCGGTTATTATTGGCCTATACTTTAATTTCTTTAAAAACATTATTTTTACTAAGCGGTTGATTTCCCGGCTGCAGCTATTGTACAAGATTATGAAACAACACAAATATGTATTTTTTTTCCTCTACGCAACCTATTATCATATACAAGAATTATTAATTTTTTATTACTATGTAAATTAATAATATTGTATATGAGACTTCACCGGAGTTTGAGCACGGCACTTTTCGATTGGAAAGCCATCGACTTAACCACTACGCTCAGATACTCTTGTATAAATTCCATTTATTCTCACAAAAAATTATTTTCATTTATTAAGATCGTCTTTGGAGGTACGCTGAGTTTCAAAGCATTATACAGCTTTCTTACGGGAAGAGCTAAGACGTATATTGTATAGACTTGCAAGAAAAAGATATTTTTGTTTCTATCAAAATTTGAAATTTTTATTTTTTAAAAGTTCTGGAAATGTTTTGAAAAGTTTTTAATATCTTTTTAAACTGCATTAGCCTATTATATTGTTGTTTCTATGTTTTACATAATTTTTTTTTAAGTTATTACACGGACACCATTCAAAGTATACTTACAAAAACAAGGAATTAAAATAAATATCTTAAGTTTTATTTATTATTCGTATGTATATAAAAATTCGCGTTTTCGCGAATAATTTATATCAGTATTATATATTATAACATACCAAAAATTAAGATAATCGTGTTAAATTGTTTTAGATGTTAACACTTAAGTTCTAGGTGTTAAATGACAATTTGTCATTAATATGAATGTGGGCGCATATTTTTTTGCGTAATTTATTTCAAATACTTTTATAGCATTTTTGAGAGAAAACTAAAGTTGTGAGAAAATAACTAAAAATGTTAATTTCAACCAAAATAATTCTATTTTGGTACAAAATATCAATATTTAAATTTCTTTAGTTAGGATCCACTGGTAATTATAAAGTAGTGGGAAGGAAAAAGAAAAAATTTCGTAATGACCGACTTAAGAGGTAATGAAAGAAAATTGGAATAGAGACTTATGGTACATGTAGATTTTGAAGAAGAAGAAAAGATTCTAGGACACATGCTTAAAAAGTGTTGAGATTTACTCCGAACAAAATATCTGCACTTAGGAGTACATTGCTTTACTGAAGATGAACTACCAACAATAAACCATCTACAGATTTTAAATATCTTAGAGGAGATATATGGCTGACAGAAATAATATAAGTAGAGGCAAAATTCACAACAACTAGTGATAGGGGGAGCAAAATATATGTTCATCAAAAGGTTGCCCTGTTACTTATACTTCTTTAATAATAATAAAATCTAAAGCACTATTGCAAATATTTACTAATCAATTAAAAAAATAAAATTCAATTCAATAATTTTTAAAATTTAATAATTCTTTTAAAAATACAAAAATATTTATATATAAAAGTTAAACTTTATAAGTATCTTAGTTATTAAATTCATAATACTTCAAAATTACAATTCATAATGTACTGAAGATACAAAATATAGTAGATGCTTTTGTATACTATATATATAGTAGATGCTTTTGTATATCCTCAAAAAATGCAACTAAATATCTTTATTTTTAGTATTTTGCTAAAAATCTTATTTTTGACTTCATCAATAATAGTAATTTTAGAAAATATATCACAAAGTTACTTTTTATAATGACACGAAATTTTGTCAACAAAAAAAATTAACATGTAAACTGCAAAAAATGAATCAGCACAACTCTGAATATTTGGTATCTTTTTCTTGTGAAACTTTGGATTAAAAATTGCATAAAAGAATTAATTACTCTTATTTTGCAAATTTTTTTGCGATAATTAGAATTATTTGAAATAGCGTTAAATGATAATTTGATAAGCGATTTTATATAATGATCCAAGCCATGTTTAATATAATAAAATGACACAATGTGTATACATATTATATTCAATTTTTTCTTTAGTTTTAATTTCGTCGTACCTATTATATTTATTTATTTATTAACAGGTACCGTGGTACATAAATGTGCAGGTAGCTATAACCCCTGTTTGCTGGTAGGAATGTGGGGTGTTTTTTTATAATAGAAAAAAACGAATACGTACTTAAATTAAAATTCTAGCAAATTCAAAGCCCTGGAAAATCGTTCACTTTTTTACCACCAAGCTGTGTATTTTGATATGTTTACCGCAGCTATGAGCGCTGGCACTGTTGTTAAAATTTTGACATTTGATTCTTTTGTTTATTAGCTTTGCTGGTGGTTCCAGTGTCGCAACTTCTAACCTATTATATCCTATTCACAAATTTCCAGTAAATTATTGCCATTTCATATTTTTTTACCACTTCCAGGAGGAAAAATTGTTATACATCCAGTTCAATAAGACAAAGGGAGCACTGAAGAAAAGTATCTTTTTCAACATGTTTTTATAACCGTACGATAGGATCGGGTATAATAAAATTACTTCTCCGTTTGTAACACCTCGGAAAAAGCGAGCTAGATATACCTCCAAAGGTATGGATCGGATCAGGAAAAAATTCTAAGTCGATTGAGCCATGTCCGTCCGTCCGTCAGCACGCTAACTCAAAAACTAAGAAAGCCAGAATCTTGAAATTTACACAAAATATTCTAGGAGCAATTTATAGGTTCCCTATTTTTTTTGGTTGAGTTCCGACAAAAACTTCGGGTAGCTCTCGAACACCTAACTTTTAGATCCCCACATTTTTTTTGAAATAGAGCTATAAAATTTTAACTGCTGATAGATGTCACAAAAATATTAATTTTATTTTTTAACGAGGAAAGATACAGTTGCCTTTGTCAACTCTTAGATACCCGTACGAACCGTTAGTATGTTCACAGCCACTCTGCCTACAATATTATTTTTTTAATATTTTAGTATTTTAAAATAATTTGGGTGAATTTTATAATTTCTAGAACTTATGGGTTGTACATATACTCAAACTATATGTTTATATGTACATTCTTCTAAAGCAGATTCTAACCTTCCACATAACAATTATCAATCCAAAACTTTTTCAAATATTCTATACTAATATTCTATTCTAATACTAAGCGGTAAATGTATATTAAATTTACTTAGTACAAAATAATAAATATAATTTTAAATATTATATTATATTATATTATATTTAAATATTCCATTGACAGAATAATTTCTTATAAGTACAATAAAATACATATATGTATGTAAATACGGCGCTATATAATATACATCTATACTCTTATCATTCATTCACTAGTGATATATACAATATGTAAATAAACATGATATTATATAAGTATGTATATACAAGTATATCAATATTATATAAATAAAAATTCTTCAAGCAACCGTTATGTTGTTTATTTATTTACATTTTTTTGTACTACGCAGTATATCCTCAACAATTTCAAATTATCGAGTAAAACAAAATGGAAAAAATTCGTTTTAAAGAAATTTGTTAGAAAATTTGAAAAAATCAAGTAACACTTTCATTAATTATAAAGTAACCCTATATTATTAAAAAAAGTTGTTAACAGAAATAAGAGTATAATGTTGAAGCTTTAATTTTTGTGTATTACTTCAAAAAAATTTTAACAGGTGTTTAAAAATAGGAAATTTTCAGTTTTTGACCCCTTACAGCTCCTAAACGGGGGGTGATACAAAAAAAATTTCTGAAATGCCTCATACTTATTTTTAAAGATCTAACTTCTGTCAAAATTTCAAGTTTCCAATTTACACCGTTTAGAAGATAGAAGGGTTAAAGGATTTTGCAAAATTTGAGTTTCGCATAACGGTAAATTAAGACACCGTATGTCACAAATATATATTTATTGTATATATACTTTTAAAGTTAATAAAAGTAGTAATCGTTTGGCGTTTTCAAAATGAAGATATACCTTATACAACTTGTGCTATAACAATTTAAATATAGAGCTTTTTTGAACCTTTGGGGAGCTGTAGCTCCGTAACGGGTGGGGCTACAAAAAAAAGTTATTAAAAATAAAATTAATATTTTTGTGAGATCTATCAGCGCCAAACGCCAAACGATTACTGCTTTTATTAGCTTAAAAGTATATATACCATAAATATATACTTGTGGCATACGGTGTCTTAATTTACCGTTATGCGAAACTAAAATTTTGCAAAATCCTTTAACTTTAAATCTTCTAAACGCTTTAAGTTGGAAACTTGAAATTTTGACAGAAGTTAGATCTATGAAAATAAGTATGAGTCATTTCAGAAATTTTTTTTGTATCACCCCCCGTTTATGAGCTGTAAAGGTGTAAAGGGTCAAAAACTTAAAATTTCCTATTTTTAAACACCTGTAACTTGAACACCTGTTAAAAATTTTTTCAAGTAATACACAAAAATTAAAGCTTCAAAGCTCTTATTTCTGTTAACAACTTTTTTTAATAATATCGGGTTACTTTATAATTGACGGAAGTATTACTTGATTTTTTCAAATTTTCTAACAAATTTCTTTAACGAATTTTTTGCATTTTGTTTTACTCGATAATTTGAAATTGTTGAGCAATAATGCGTAATACAAAAAAATGTAAATAAATAAACAACATAACGGTTGCTTGAAGAATTTTTATTTATATGATATTGATATACATACATACTTATATAATATCATGTTTATTTACATGTCGTATATGTTACTGATGAATGAATGATAAGAGTATAGATGTATATTATATAGCGCCGTATTTACATACATATACATATGTATATTGTACTTATAAGAAATTATTCTATGAATGGAAATATTTTTAAAGAAATATTGCAATGTATGGCGATATACTTATAACAATATAAATATACAATATAAATCGTTATGTGGAAGGTTAGAATCTGCTTTTGAAGAATGTATAAACATATAGTTTGAATATACATATGTACAACCCATAGTTCTAGAAATTATAAAATTCACCCAAATTATTTTAAAATACTAAAAACTTAAAAAAATAATATTATAAGCAGATTAACAGGCTATGAACATACTAACGGATCGTACGGGTATCTAAGAGTTGACAAAGGCAACTGTATTCTTCCTCGTTTTATTTTAGTGTTTCTAAATAAAGAAAAAAATTACAAAAGCCAATTCCTAAATTACCCGGATCCAATTACTTTTGAAAATCAACATACATTTTCTTGATTAATATATCATTCCTATATATACAAGTATATAATATTGGAAAAATCAAATTTTCTATGATTTTTACCTGACAATATATCTTTTGTTTGCAAGTTGTTGGTTTGATTTGTAGATGAGTAAAATAAATAGAAGGAAAAAAATGAAAGCAATGACAATATAACATTTTTTGTATTTCGCAAAAAGAAAAAAAATAAATAAAGAACAAACATATGTGAGATATTGAGATAAAAAGAAAATGTTTAGTTCCTTTTGTTTACAATTGAAAAAAAATTGAAGAAATTTGACACGGAAAAACATTATATTAGATACCTTTCCAATTTATTGATATTGTTTGAATCATACGGCAAATTATTTGTAGAAATATTGACAAAATATGATAAAATACTTGTAGATCAATTTTCATTTGATTTCCGGTTTAATAATTTTAAATTTAGTAAATTGTCGTTTAAAATATGTTCTATTTCTGTTTAAAAAAGAAGGAAGAGTATAAAGTTGAGTATGTCAACTCTAGGATACGCACATGAACATTATCTGAAGTTATAGTTTTAAATTAAGCTGCATACAATTTAATCATCTTTTATAAAATTGCATAGGTAACTTAATTAAGTAGGCGTGATATGAGGATATGAATTTCAAAAAATGTGTGGCAGTTACTCGAACAGGGTGGTCGAACATGTATATATTATATAAAAATGAAATGGTAAATATTTCGGAGTCCTATATATCTATTATTTATTGAGTTATTGTGCAGACGGATGGAAGGACGAACGTACACTCATAGTTTAATCAACTCAGAATTCAATCTTGAGTATTTATTCTTGCTCTTGACGCATATACTTTCTTATATCTATCGTCAGAAATATAATTGCAAATTTATTATTCGTTTAGAACGGATATAAAAAAAGTCTTATATAATTCAAGGACTTCAATTTTATTTTAAATTTGACTTTAACATAAATTGCAAGCCTGGGTTTAGGAGTTTTAATATAGAAAGAGTGTATAAAAAGAGGTTATAGAAAGAGTGTATAATATATAGGGCGTTATAAAAGAAATCTGTTAATTGAAACATATTTTGTCTCAGATATTTAGCAAAATTATTGAAATTTGTACTTATATTCATATATAAATGCGTTTATTTCTTGAATATAGGAATTTTTTTTCATTCAATTTCTTTTTTTAGCACAATTTCTAAAAAATTAAAAAAATTATAAGCACGTTTCACTTTGTCCGTCCGTCCGACTGTTTACAAAAGTTCTACACCGTTAAAGATAAAGAAATATAATTTTAACCACGGGTAGGTCTAATAAAAAATTAATTTTGTAGGACAACTTTTTCATGTATAGACTCATTCATTACGGAGGTGCAGTCGCTCAAATTTTGAAAAAGCCCTATTTTTAAAAGTGTACAATCAGTTTCCGCTTAGAATTTTTTCAATTTAAATTGCAAAAATTAAGGCTTCAACTTTATAATTTTATATGTGTTAATAGTTTTTCTTAATTCTGAAAAGTTCCTTTAAAATTAATGAAACTTTCTCTTTATTTATCATATCATATGAAATTTTCAAATTTTGGTACAAGTCACAGTTTTAAACAATTTGTATTGTCCTTTGGAAATGTGCGCCTTTAAAAATCGTTGGTTTACATTCAGCCTTGTTGAATTTTTTTAGTGATCATAGAAATTATTCATAACAACCGCAGAACACGTTCTTGAACGAAATGTTATTTTTTTAGTGTTAAGTTTTTACACTTTTGTTTCTAAAAATTCTCGTTTGTAACCGCAATAATTGTACACTTATTTCATCTTAAAATATTTTCATGAATTATACTAAAATGGAAAATTTGTGATTCCTTATACATATATTGATATTTTCAAATTTAGCAGTATGTTATGTAAATAGGAAAATATTTTACTCATGTTGCATTAATTTGAACTAAATTCTTACCGTAAAAATCACAAGCACATATACAATAAAGGTTTAAAATTGATATCACGTGAGAATTTGCATGGTATTTTCTTTGTATTTGATACGCAAAAAAAGAATTATATATTATAACAACAATATTTAACATATAACATATACAAATATACATGTATAATCCATATAAATATACATTTATTTGTAGATGATACATTATTTATTCATATATAAATTCGTAAAGATTAAATAAAAGGGGAATGAACTGAAATTATAAAACAACAAAAAATATCGTTTTACCTTTCTTACTTTTTTAATTTAGTATATTATGTATATACTTTAAAAGCTTAAATGACCAATTTATGTATATATCATATTCTACATGTGTACTTATGTCAAAACAATGAATTCACAAAACAAAGATATAACTTAGGTGGGAAGAGGTGCGTGTTGTTATTCTTCTGTTTTTATTTAAATAATAAAACGAAGTACTCCCAAGGTAAAAAGTGATGACTGATTAGAATTTTTCGCGTACCGTTATTTTAATTTGAATAGATTAAAATGAAATTTAGTAAGGTCGATCAATTTAAACTAAGGATTTTCAAACAAGTCGCTGTTTTACAACTTTTTATTCAATTTCTTTACATATTCTAAGGTGCCATATATAAGTTAAAAATTGCTTACTGTATAGAAAATAAAAGTTTTAAATAAGAGATTTAATACATTGAAGAGCGCTGGAAATGCTCGGTTCTAATAATACATGCAGACAATAGCTAAACGTTTCTTGTTTTCATTTTTAACAGACTGAACCAACTCTAAGAAAGGACTCTTTTGTAATTGGGTGATCTATTGGACGGAAATAAGGTAATTGGAGAGGTTGGAAAGTAAACGGGAAGTATAGTAGGTTCTTTATAAAAAGTTGTAAATTATATAATGGACAATAACTATTAGACGGATTCACATATAGATGAAAACATTTTCCACGTTTTTTCGGTTCTTACAATAAATTAGTTTCTATAACCATATTTAAATTACCTAGAAATTTGCATGGAAAAATAGAAATAAAAATGAGCACTTCTAAGATCCCTAGCGCTGATTTGGAATTGTTTAAAAAGAGACATTATTGATTTTAGTTTAATATAACAAATGTCATTTACCAACAAGATATTTATAAAAGAAAGATGTTGTTCCAATATTTCGACGACGGATTTTAAATAAGTACCTTACTTGAAGGACTTATCCGAGTTCGGTTAGGTGCTTTGTTCAGATAAGTTGTTGTTACAAATATTGAATTGTTGTTACAAATATTTATACAAAAATTTGTTGTTACAAATATTGTATGTCTTAAAATGCAATCCCTATTTCCGAATTATCCGAACAAAACATTTAACCGAACTCAGATAAGTCCTTCAAGTAAGGTATTTATTTAAAATCCGTCGTCGAAATAGGGATTGCATTTTAAGACATACAATATTTGTAACAACAAATTTTTGTAAGAGCATTTAAGCGGGTTTTACTATATCCTCTTAAAATATAGTAAACCTGAGTAATGGTTAGCTAAATAACAAGATCGCTAATTAAGTGTAGCACACGATTTTGGATTTATCTAGCTAACCTAATGCAATTATCTTATTAATAATTGATCTTATTACCTCGCAGAAGATATTATTAAAATTTTCTATAAGTAGTAAGATCAGTTGAATGTTTTAATTGGGTTTTGTCTAGGTATATTAGTACTACAATGCCTATTGAAAAGTTCAGTAGTACTAATGAACGAAATAAATCCCAAATAATTTTAAATAATTTAAAATTATGCTATCTAAAGCATTTTTACAGGACACAATTGTTGTTATTCTAAAATATCTATGTGTTTGATTATATTACAAGTAAGTAATTTATTGCTTATTTATAAAAAATTGTGTAAAAATAATAAGGTGTTCAGATTTAATTTCTTTTTTAAATCAAATTTCTTTTTTAAATCAAAGACAATAAAAAAAAAATTAAATAATTTTATTATTTTGTTTTTTTCTTTTATTTAACCTTCGTGTAGGGGTTGTAATGCATATAAGCCAGATCTGTAGGAGCAAAAATAGCTTTACAACGTGAAAGAAAACTGAAACATTCACCACTTTTCTTCAATACATCAAAAATATGCTCCTTCCATAGTATCTTTTGATAATATTGTAACTAATATTATATAATATAAGTTACACTCAATAAAACTTCTGTCAACCCTACTGCCTCTAAGAAAACAAAGGGCTGTAAAGGGTTTAGTGCAGGCAATTCATCTTCGGCAAAGTGAAATACTTCTATGTGCATATAACTTGTTTGGAGTAAAGCTCCGCAGTTTGTGAGTAAGTTGCCTGGCATATACTTACAGCTATATTAGTTTTTATGATTTTAGAGTTTTAATTGAACTTTAATCGAATATTACCTTAGAATAATAAAATTGCTAATCATACATAAAAAATCTCTTGAAGTATAATTATCAGGAGGTAACATCGGAACCCAAGAGTATAGGTAAATAAATATTTCCGAATTGATAATACAGATTTGTATGTATTAAATCTCAAATTCTAAAACTTGATTTTCTATGCATCTTTTTTTGCCTTATTCTCTAGTTAAGTATCCTTTTATAAAGCCAACATTTGTGTATAAATATTTCGAAATCAAGTTATTCATATTTGTTTATTTTTAACAAAGTATGAAACACCATGACCATGACAAGGATATTTTTTTTGCCGAAGGAAAAGGATTTGAATTATAGCTTATATTATTAGAGCTTATTTATTGATTATTTAAGAAATTCTTGAAAGTATCTATTAGTAATATATTAACAAAATACAACCTACGTTCAATACTGCACAAAGTACTACAACTGCATATATATAATATGAGAGCTAACATTTTTTAAGAATTTTTTTTAACATATTTTAACGTAGGCATTTAATTTGCAATCACTGGCGTTTAAAAGAAACACTACATATTCGTTCATACGAACTGAAAATAGCATATTGCTATGGGTGTATTATGTTATAGACAAAAATTTTGTAATTATATTTGATTGAATGCTTCCGTAAGTATTTCATTATAATCAATTGACATTTTGTATGTACAATTTGTTCATATATAAAATGTATATATTGGTGCATGTCCTTATAAGACCAAGTATTTAAGTCGCTCTGTTTTCACTGCAAAAATAATAAAAAGGTTGTGTGGAGTCAGTTATTCTATCGTAATATACTTGAATAGAAAAAATAAAAATAAATAAAAAATGAATGCAATATTTAACTGTATGTGTTATGCAAGTTTTTTTTTTAATTTATAAAAACAGTTGATAAAAAGGACACTTGAAGTTGGTGTTTTAAATAAAATGGGAAAACTCAAAAAAGAAAAATAAAAAAGGATTACAAAAGAATACAGACGGTAATAATTATACTAATTCCAAAAACATGTTAAAAAAATATTTGTGTATTGTTTTCTAGATAGTATTACTGTTATTGTTGCTTTTATTTTCTTCATTTTTGAAATGTCAAAAGTATACAAATGCATAATTTAAATGAAAAAATTATTAATTGGTTAAAATTTTTCTATTGTTTCTGTTTTCGGATTTTACTTTAAAAGAAAATATTTTAATTACAACCCTATACTTAACTATTTTAAAAAAAATTAATTGATTTCGGGCAAAAATTTACAATGTTCTATTTCTAATTGGAAAAAAGATTTTAAATAATCAATAATTAAAGAATGCATTTTCCCATAGCATAATTTTCGGAATATCCAAATTTTTATTTTTGTTTCTCAAATTAGGTAGGTATTATGATGTTTGAATTATTTAAAAAACTGAAGTAAAATAACATACGTCGTTCCTTACAGGAATCCGTAGTTCTCTCTTTGAATGTCACGGAAAATTGTTGAGAAAATTTTTATTTAAATTTATGTTTATGTAGTTGAAATATTAAAAAGTAGAAAAATAAATCATTGATAACAAAAAACTTAATATCTTTAAGTTCACTTCACTTAAATTTAGGAGCTAATTATATTTTCTACAAATACCTTTTTTATATAATTGTTAGATCACAATATTCCAATTCTAACATATTATGGTCGCCAAATTCGTATATAATGCTCAGTAGTTTAATGAAAGGTTAGTTTCACTCTGTCCATCTGTCTGTGGGTTTGTTCGTCTGGGTGTTTACAAAACTTTCAAAACAAAATTTAAATATAGGGCTTTTGCGAACTTTTGGGGGACTGTATCTCCGTAACAGTTCGGGCTACAGAAAAAAGATATTCGACAAAATTAATTTTTTTATGATGCCTGTCTGTAGTTAAAATTGTATTTCTCTATTCAATCGGTGTAGAAGCTTTGTAAACACCCGGACAGACGAACAGAGTGGAACTAATATAGTTACATTTAAAAAAAAATTTTTTTTTTAAAATGCACTAAAAGGCTACATCTAAAATATATATAAAATTTATTAATGAATTTGCCTTTTAAGTTTTGAACAAATGTATTTAATAATTTGGTAATAAAGGCATTTTTCTATACTTAAATAATTAAAGAAACTAAAAAATTCAAATCAATCAGATATATTTCATTATTAAAATGATTTTTATTTGTAGTTTTCATTTTCTAACTCTATCGGATAATAATTTCAGAAAATGATCTTTAAAATATTATTCATTCTATAAATATATTAGGTAAATATTATTTTGATTTTTTTTTTTTTACTTACTTCAAAATATTCATATACCTACATAAGATTAGTAAACGTCAAATTTATTTTTCCTATGCGGAAAAATCCAATTTATGTCAAAATCATAAAAATTAACGAGCTTCGTTTTTAAATGAGGCAATTTTGTTTAGCCACATTTTTGTCTGCCGGATTAGACTTGTAATAATAAAAAATGTTTCAGACGGTAATATGAAAAAAGTACGTGACTTCCGTCACTTCATAAAATAATAAAATATACTTAAAATGATGCAAATTTAATTTTTTCAAATAAACTGATGTGATTCAATTCATACAAGTTTATTTCAAAAACCTTTGCAAGACTTGAATTTCACAAAATTTTACTTAATAATACTTTGAAATTTAACACAAGAAGATATAAATTGTAATAAAATTAAAACAAAAACTGACTTACAACAACTAGAAAAATTTCAGATTGATTATTATATCCGTATGAACTATGTTCAAGGGTATATAATAAATTTGCCATTACGTTTGTGACAGCTTAAAGGAGTCTAGCTAGATATAGTGTCAAGTGTATAGATCAGCTCAGAATCGTATTATGTACGCCTGTCCGTCCGCACGATAACTCAAAAAATAAAGGAGCTAGGAGGCTGAATATTGTTTACGTCACTTTTGCAAAATTGTTAGTTTCGCTATTTAATTCCAGAATTTTCGACCACCGGGTTCGAGTAGCTGCCATACAACTTCTTTTTTTAAATGAAAATAACTCAGTGTCTATTGAAGCAAGGTATCTGCAATTTAGTGAAGAGATGTCTAGTTACATGTCAACAATAATTGTTAAATTTGGTTGGTCTAGAGAAGCCGGTTCATGGTTCTTCCAATTCTTGGAACTTAATAAAGCTAGGCGTCTGAAATCTTACAAATGATGAGCAAGTTTTATAGCAACAACTTCTGTAAAATTTGACCGTACTGGTGCAACAGGTTCGGGTAGCTGCCATACAACTCCACAAATTACATAAATATATCTCGGTAGTTAACGTCGGTATTAAAACATCTGATATTTTTTAAAAGATGATCAAGCTTTATAGAAACAGCATATATTATATTCATTCCATAAACCCAGAGTTGACACAGTCTACTCTATTGCATTCCTCCACGTTTTTTTTTTAATAATTTATAAATATAAAATATGTGTTATATAAATATATGTATCACATTTTTACAATCTACCTATTTGAACTACATAAAAATAAGTACCTAATGTACTTATATATAAAAGTAAGAAATTTTTTTAAGTATAAAAACATAAAAAGTTCTTATAATAAAAGTTAAAATGTTTCCTAGTAACCTGTTATAGTTTTTACAAAATAAAATCACTATATTATGTAGTATGTACTTAGGTTTATATTTTTAAGATACATTTTTAAGATTTTACCTTTTTTTTGATGATTATGAAAATTACTTTCTTGTTGAAAATAAAAATGAAAGTAGTTTGTTTACTTTATGGATGGTATTAAAAGTTTTAAGAAGAAATATTCATTTTGTGAAAAGTTTTTGATTTTAATTTTGAGAGGAGAAAAATCTTTAAATTTAATTAAATTTTTACATTTTTTTTTTCGAAAACAATAATTTTAAACTTATGAAATAATTATAACATAATATTAGGATTTAGGAAAATAATATTTAAAATTACTTTTAATTAAATAAATATTGTAAAATATATAAAATAAAAATGGTACTATTTTGAACTTTTTACCAATTTTTTAAATGTATTGTTGAAAAAAATTATCCGTATATCCGAAATGATATCAGTATAGACTTCTTCTATACGACTAGCAAAAGTTTAACTATGGGTTACTTTTACATAATGTTTGCTATAAAATTTTCCAATTTTTTGAAATAATTTTAAGAATAACATAATATTATTTAATTATGTATCCTCAGTGTAAAATAATCTAAGCATTTAGTTTATT
The DNA here is from genome assembly GCA_947095535.1 of Poecilobothrus nobilitatus. Classification (NCBI taxonomy): domain Eukaryota; kingdom Metazoa; phylum Arthropoda; class Insecta; order Diptera; family Dolichopodidae; genus Poecilobothrus; species Poecilobothrus nobilitatus. The sequence continues at coordinate 109,168,016 of OX352774.1, forward strand.
TTTAACAATATTTTGGCTTTGGAATCAATAATGTATGTCTTTGCAAGATGTACATAAAAATGATTTAAAGATGCAATAAAGCCGTAGCAATAAGCCTAATAGGCCTCATTTCCAAATTGAATTGAGAAATAAGGCTTAATTCGCACAATTCCACGCCTATAATCATATAGGCTTTAATTCCAATTCCAAAACTATTATTGTGGAAAACAAAATCTAGGAGAGTTGTATATATATTTATATGCGAGATTATGAGTTAGGAAGCCGTATAATCTTGATTTTTTAGCCAACTGTAAAGTCCGAATATTTTCAACAGGTTTCAAACAATTTTCCATCATCTAATCAGCTCCGCGGTCTTCTGAAAAATGAAATAAGTTAGAAAAGAAATGAGGTAAATTAGGAGAGATTATAGTGTTGGCTTTAAAATCAAAGTTATACACTTTTTCCAGAATATTTATTAATAGTTCTGAATCTTCTGAATCAGAGTCCCGCATATTCATGTATATTCGTATTTTGGAAAAAGGGGAAATCTTAATTTATAAAAAATATTTTCACAAGAAAAAACTTTAAAAAATGAATCATTATTTATTGTGGTAATTAAAAAATACCATTGCTTCTGCTGTTCAAGAGTTGTGTGTATGGTACCTATGGGTTATTACATACAAAATCTGTTATGCCTTATAAAGTTTATGTCAGTTCAGTGTACTTTAATATTTACATCTGCAACGTTGATTTATTGTGCTATTAAAAAGTTCAATTTTATTGCATTATTAAAACTCAATTTTAATAGGAAAGAGTTTTGTTTGGTAGCTACTTAAACCTAATTCTTTATAATAAATCAATTATCTCTAAATTTACCATTTACTCAGGAAGCCCAATTTTATACGATTACTTTAAGAATCTTGAGTATCACAAAATAACTTTTTATTTTTACACCACATATTTTTACATTGTGTTTAGCACATTTCCAAAAACCTTTTGAAAAAATGTGTCTATTAGTTTCACTCTGTCCATCCGTCCGTCTGTTTATAAAACTTCTACACCATTAAAGATAGAAAAAAAAAAATTTACCTCTAGGTAGGTCTCGTAAAAAAATTAATTTTGTGGAACAATTAATTTAATTTTTGATGTAGCCTCATTCATCAGGGAACGACAGCCCCTCAAACTTTGAAAAAGCCCTATTTTTATATGCGAATATTTCATGTTCCGCTTAACATTTTTTCAAACTGAAAACGGCATTCGACAGGAATTTTTTACCTTTTACTTTTGGAAATCAATATAAAAATTATATATTTGTTTTAAATTTAGTATTTAAATTTACCGTTATGTGAAAACTAAATTTTGCATGATTTTTCTGTCTTCATAACTCTTACACGCTTTTAGATAGGAGCTTGAAATTTTAAGGCAAGAAAGAACTTTTAGAATTAGTATAAGTTTTCTCATAAAATTTTTTTGGATCACTCTCTGTTTATTAGCTATTAGAGCTCAAAAATTGAAAATTTGCTATTTTTATACACCTGTACACATTTTTCTTCAGCAAGACAAAAAAATTAAATCTTTAACAATATATTTGTACGTGTATTAACGGTTTTTATTCGTTATATACGGTTTGGATTTACAGCCCCTCAAAATTGCAAAAAAATCCATTTTCACAGTTTGTATTATCTTTTGGAAATGTGCGCTTTTAAAAACCGTTGGTTTACATTGTGCCTTGTTTAGAGATAATTTTATCTCTTTTACTTTTCTGGGCTCACATTTATTAAATCACGAAAAAAAAAAATTTGTTGGAAATTTTTACAAAATGTTGTAATTGATTAATGTTTTCTCTTTTCAATGCTTTAGGAAAGAAAATTTAGAAAAAATATTAATAACTTTTACATAAGGGACAATTTTTATTTTATATTCTCACACCTTTCACTCAACGACGAAACACAAGGAATAAATGAATAAAGAAGGATATTTTATGTATAAAGATAAAAAAAGGATATTTCATCCTTTTTTTGAAAAGCATTTGGTGACATTAAGTTGTTTTTTTTTTTTTTATAGAGGAGGTCAAAATTAATTTGATTTAAGCCAAAAATTGGGAATACTTGAAAACTTTTTTTATGTCTGAAGATATTTTATAAGTTCAAAAAGAATTTGAAAATTCTTTAACTTTTCAATTGTATTAAATTTGATTTTTATTGTGTTTGTTGCTATTTTCACTTGCATGGTTTCTATTTTTCATTTCATCATATTTCATTTTCCAACCATTCCTCCTTTAAATAATTAAAAATAAAAACAAATTATTGAAGTTTAAATTTTTACATTGAAAAATGATTATTTGTAAAAAATAGTGTAAGTTGGAGTAAACCTGTACTTTGTGGAAAGGCTGAAAGGCAGAAGATGAAAGGCTGATTTAAAAATAAAATGAGAGAATCAACGTGTATAAACTGAGTTATTATTTATATATATATATATATATACCAGTTCTGTACTGAGAATAATTTACTTTCAGTTAAATTCGGTAAATTCGAAAACAGAAAATATTTGTTAATTTTTATACCTGAACAGCATTCTGAAATTTTACCATTTCATTTTGATTTAAATGCCAGTTTCGTGATTGAAATTGAATATGTTATACAGCTTATTTTTATACCCGTATAGTATCAAAGGTATGGGTCGGCTCAGAATCGAATTCTGATTCGATTAAGCCACGTACGTTCGTCTGTCCGCACTATAACTCAAACAATAAAGGAGCTAGGAGGTTGCAAATTTTTTTACGTCACTTCTGCAAAATTGTTATTTTCGCTATTTAAATCCAGAAATTCCGGCCGCTGGGTTCGAGGAGCCGATCTATTCTATCTATTCAAGCCAGGTATCTGAAATTTTGCAGAGTAGTGTCAAGTTATAGTCCAACAACTTCTGTAGGGTTTGGTTATAGTAGTGCGAAAGGTTGGGTAACTGTTGTACAACTTCTCTTTTTAAAGGAAAATAACTCAGTGTCTATTGAAGTTAGAAATCTGAAATTTAGTGAAGAGGTGTCGAGTTACATGCTAACAATTATTGCAAAATTTGGGTGATCTAGAGCAGCCGGTTCAGGCTTCCTGCACCTCTTGGAACTGGCTATGCGTCTGCAATATTACAAATGATGATCAAGTTTTATGGCAACAACTTCTGTAAAATTTTGTTGTGCTGTTGCAATAAGTTCGGGTAGCTGCCATGCAACTTCTCTTTTAAATGAAGATAACTCGGAGTCTGTTGAAGTTATAAACATCAGAAATTTTTCACCAGAAAGAAAGATGTCGACTTGCATGCTAACAACGTCTGTAAAATTTGGTTGGGCTAGAGCAGTAGCTTCAGGCTTCTTGCACCTCTTGGAACTTTATGAAGCTATGCGTCTGAAATCTTACAAAAGATTATCAAGTTTTAGGACAATAACTTCTGTAAAATTTGGTTGGGCTGGTGCAATAAATTCGGGTAGCTGTCATTCAACTCCACAATTTACATAAATACATATATCTCGCTAGTTAACGTCGGTACTAAAACATATGAAATTTTTGAAAAGACGATCAAGTTTTATAGAAACAGGATATATTACGTGTTTCGCAGAGTTAACACTGTCTACTCTACTGCAGTCTTCCTCGTTTTATATAAGCATTTGTAATTTTAAAGCTGTATATTTTAAGTTTTGACAAAAAATATATTTAGTTTTATGCCAACGACTTCTGCATAATGTGGTTGGTGACGCAACAGATTCAGTTAACTGCGAAATCTAATTCTCATATCTTGGTATTAAGTAATAAAGCTAGCCATCTAAAATTTTGTAAAAGATGATCAAGTTTTATAGCTGCAACTGTCATCACATTTGGTTGGTTTGTTGGTTGGTAGAGTTACTGTCATATAAGTCCGAAATTTACTTAAATATACCTAGGTTCTTAATTAAGTGAGATATCTGAGGTTTTGTAAACGGTTATTTAATATTACTAGGAAATACCTTGTGCAATTGCACAATTCCTACAGATGGAAAAACATTTACGTTATCGTACTGACTTCCTAAATAAACTCAGTTAAAGTTTGATTTTTACATCAGCATTAGTAAAAACGTTGATCGTCAGAGAAGATATCATTTGGAAAATTATTATTTGAAACAGGCATATAACATATTTTGCCATTATGGAACCAATTAGAATCAGTTGCTTTCTTATATTTTAATATCTAAATTTCTAAAAAAAATCACCTAATTTATGGTTTCCCCGGTTTTGAAAATTTTAATTCTGAGTTTGAAAAATTTCTTTTTCTAGGTAAGCCGGTATCGGTAAAATAATAATTTTTCATTTAATTAAGCCGTATATTCATAATTAAAAAATCATTTACTTGAATTCAAAATAACTTACTTGATCTAATAGTAAAAAAAAAAGTAAATACAGAGTAAAAAACAGAAAAAAGATATAGATACTATACTTTTCTTAAGTTTATTATTTTACTTGTATTGGATGTCATGTGCCATTTTTTCGTGGTGGTCATTTTTGACAGTTTTTTAATCAATGAAAAAAAATTCTACCTTTTTTTACTCCCGGCGAAAACTTAAATTAACTCTCAACTTTTCCGTGAGCGAGTTCACACTTGCTAAGAAATTTAAAAGGATATAACACCAGAGACTACATGACACCTATTAAAATATTATTTTTTTCGAAAAATATTTCTATCAATTTTAGTAATAAGTTGTCGTTGTAAAATATTTATCTAAATCTGCCGAATTTTATATTAAAATAAAATTTCGAATTTTTTATGTCATATCAAAAATTCAGCTTACAAATGAAAAATTTAATTTAATTTTTAACTTTTAATTCTTTTGCTTTTTTGTTGTGCCTTTTGATTTGACATTTTATAAAAATAAAAAGCGGGAGGAGCTTTCATATTGATGGAGAAATTGAAAAATTGATGGAGTATTTTTTTTTTAAATTGATAAAGAGTTATTTTTAGAAGAGTTTTTTCTGATAATAAAATTTGCTAAATTTATTTGTAGTTATTAAAAATATATATAGAAATATTATCATTACCAGTATAATTTATATGAAGTGCGAGTGATTTGTTATAGAAATAAAATATTTTTTTTATATGTTTATACCCGTACGATAGGATCGGGTATAATAAAATTACTCCTCCGTTTGTAACACCTCGAAATAAGCGAGCTAGATATACCTTCAAAGGTATGGATCGGATCAGAAAAAAATTCTAAGACTTTTGAGCCATGTCCGTCCGTCCGTCAGCACGCTAACTCAAAAACTAAGAAAGTTAGAATCTTAAAATTTACACAAAATATTCTGGAAGTAATTTGTAGGTTCCCCATTTTTTTGGTTGAGTTTGGACCAAAACTTAGGGTAGCTCTCGAACACCTAACTTTTAGATCCCCACATATTTTTTGAAATAGAGCTATGAAATTTTAAATACTGATAGATCTCACAAAAATATTAATTTTATTTTTAATAACTTTTTTTTGTAGCCCCACCCGTTACGGAGCTACAGCTTCCCAAAGGTTCAAAAAAGCTCTATATTTAAATTGTTATAGCACAAGTTGTATAAGGTATATCTTCATTTTGAAAACGGCAGAAGATTGCTGCTTTTATTAGCTTTAAAAATATGTATACAATAAATATATATTTGTGGCATACGGTGTCTTAATTTACGTTATTCGAAAGTCAAATTTTGCAAAATCCTTTAACCCTTCTATCTTCTAAACGGTTTAAGTTGGAAACATGAAATTTACGAAGTTAGAAGTTAGATCTTTGAAAATAAGTATGAGTCATTTCAGAAATTTTTTTTGTATCACCCCCCGCTTAGGAGCTGGAAGGGGTCAAAAATTGAAAATTTCCTATTTTTAAACACCTGTAACTTGAACACCTGTTAAAATTTTTTTGAAGTAATACATAAAAATTAAAGCTTCAACATTATACTCTTATTTCTGTTAACAACTTTTTTTAATAATATAGGGTTACTTTATAATTGACGAAAGTGTTATTTGATTTTTTCAAATTTTCTAACAAATTTCTTTAACGAATTTTTTGCATTTTGTTTTACTCGATAATTTGAAATTGTTGAAGATATAATGCGTAGTACAAAAAAATTTAAATAAACAAACAACATAACGGTTGCTGGAAGAATTTTTATTTATATGATATTGATATACATACATACTTATATAATATCATGTTTATTTACATATCGTATATGTCACTGATGAATGAATGATAAGAGTATAGATGTATATTATATAGCGCCGCATTTACATACATATATGTATTTTATTGTACTTATAAGAAATTATTCTGTCAATGGAATATTTAAATATAATATAATATAATATTTAAAATTATATTTACTATTTTGTACTAAGTAAATGTAATATACATTTACCGCTTAGTATTAAATGGTACTATAGAGTATTTGAAAAACTTTTGGATTGATAATCGTTATGTGGAAAGTTAGAATCTGCTTTTGAAGAATGTACTTATAAGAAATTATTCTGTCAATGGAATATTTAAATATAATATAATATAATATTTAAAATTATATTTACTATTTTGTACTAAGTAAATTTAATATACATTTACCGCTTAGTATTAAATGGTACTATAGAATATTTGAAAAACTTTTAGATTGATAATCGTTATGTGGAAGGTTAGAATCTGCTTTTGAAGAATGTACATATAAACATATAGTTTGAATATATGTACAACCCATAGTTCTAGAAATTATAAAATTCACCCAAATTTTTTTAAAATACTAAAATATTAAAAAAATAATATTGAAAGCAGAGTGACAGGCTGTGAATATACTAACGGTTCGTACGGGTATCTAAGAGTTGACAAAGGCAACTGTATTCTTCCTCGTTTTTTATATACTTGCCAAGACCTTATTCTTGCGCATTATATTATATGATGATGATAATAGCAGATAGAAACATTATTAATTATATTCATGACACAGTTAACTGTACATGTTTTCTCCTTTTAAATATAAATATTCTTTATAGATATTAATATTTTTTTAACAGGTTTCACCTCCAATTCTTTTTAAGTATTATTTTCAGTAATTTTTAAAATATTCATAATCCTTACATATTTATTTGAATATTATAGACGAAAAAATACAAAATTCATTTCCTAACCCAACCATATGTTATTAGAAATTTTAAAATATTTGCATTTTATCATCCTTTTTTAGTTAATATGAAAATATTATATTTATTCAACATTTAATTTTAAACCACAAAAACCAATTTTCAAATAAACCACCAAATTGATAATTACTAATTCTCACTTTTATTGATTTTAAAATCATTAAATAGAAATAAAATATTTGTTGACGATATTTCTATACATTCTTGTGTGGTACTGATACCACAAATATCAATAATAAAATAAATGGAAAATTAATAGCAAACACTTTTATGTTGCGTTATTAAATTTTCATTTTGATCATTTTTACTTGGTTTTTTGTTTTTTTTTTTCTAGGAATATTCCAACAATATTAAAGGATGTTATTAAGGGCCAATAATACTATTTCAAATAAATTGGAAATTATTGAAAAACGAAGCTCGAAGGTATTACTTGTCATACTGGAAGTTCTATAGTTTACTTAGCTTTAGTTATCATAGTGCTCAAAATCAAGAGTGGTTCTCTTTAAACATAAATTTTGAATATCCCGTTGAGCTACTGTTTTGTTTTAAATTATTTTGTTTACATTTTTGGTCTAGCATCTATTGCATAACCTTTTTATATATAACTTTAATATATATTTGATTTTATATAGATAAAAATATGAAGTCCTTTTTTGTTCTGACGAAAATTGAATTTTGTTTTTCAATAAAGTGTGTAACTATTCGGAAAAAAAGGACGCCTGTATATAGTGTTACCTTTAGTATTCTAAATATAAAATTATATATAGGGGCCTCGGTGGCCTGGTGGGTAAGATCGTATAAAATACGCTGTAAACACCGAGGGAGTGCGGGTTCAAATCCCACACACGTCGAAAGAGTTATTCTTCCTTACGATATTTACAGCCACGCCTGAACAGGAAAGGCTGTACACAGCCTGTCCACATTTATGTGGCAGAGAAATAATTTAAAAAAAAAATATACAGTTTATAAAATATATTACTAATTTTATCATTCACTTATCTTTATTATACGAAAAAGTCAAAAGGTGTTCAGTCCAAGGTTAAAAAAATACAAAGTGATGATCAAGGATTTTTTTTGAGTTTTTCCTATAATTTAAAAATTTTTTTTTTACATTACCACATCATGTTATGAAATGGGTTAAAAATATTTGCATTTTGGTTATAATTTGATAGTGAGAGAATAAAAAACAATAATATTTTAATAATTGAGCATATAAACTATTTGATATTCAATGTATTTAAGAAAAAAAGCTAATTCTGAAAAAAATGATTTAATTGTTGAAAATAAAAAAAGTAAGCCTTTCTATTTTCGATGCACTTTTTATACCCGTACGATAAAAATATTAATTTTTCCGTAGCCCCATCCGTTAAGCAGCTACAGCCCCTCAAAATCCTCAAAAATCTCTATATTTAAATTGTTATAAAACAAGCTCTATAAGATATATCTTCAATCTGAAAATTCCAAACGATAGGTGCTATTATGAATTTTACAAACATGTATATAATAAATATATACTTGTGCTATACGGTATCTTAATTTACTGTTATGCGAAACTGAATAGTTGCAAAATCCTTTAACCCTTCTATCTTCTAAACGGTTTAAGTTGGAAACTTGAAATTTTGACAGAAGTTAGATCTTTAAAATAAGTATGAGTCATTTCAAAAATATTTTTTGTATTACCCCACGTTTAGGAGCTGTAAGGGGTCAAAAACTGATAATTTCCTATTTTTAAACAACGAATTTTTTGGATTTTGTTTTACTCGATAATTTGAAATTGTTGAGGGTATAATGCGTAGTACAAAAAAATGTAAATAAATAAACAACCTAACGGTTGCTTGAAGAATTTTTATTTATATGATATTGATATATATACATACTTATTTAATATCATTTTTATTTACATATCGTATATGTCACTGATGATTGAATGATAAGACTATAGATGTATATTATATAGTGTCGTATTTATATATATATATATTACTTATATATATATATTTTAAATTATTCTATGAATGGAAATATTTTTAAAGAAATATTGAAATGTATGGCGATATACTTATAACAATATAAATATAATATGTACGCATTAATATAATATAATATTTAAAATTATATTTACTATTTTGTACTAAGTAAATTTAATATACATTTACCGCTTAGTATTAAATGGTACTATAGAATATTTGAAAAAGTTTTGGATTGATAATCGTTATGTGGAATGTTAAAATCTGCTTTTGAAGATTGTATAAACATATAGTTTGAATATATGTACAACCCATAGTTCTAGAAATTATAAACTTCACCCAAATTATTTTAAAATACTAAAATATTAAAAAAAATAATATTGTAAGCAGAGTGACATGCTGTCAACATACTAACGGTTCGTACGGGTATCTAAGAGTTGACAAAGGCAACTGTATTCTTTTTCGTTTTGAATCTTTTTCAACAGGAAATATGAATAAATAGAAATAAATAGAAAACAAAAATTTACAAAATATCTAGATATCCTTTATTTGACAACAGTTTAATCCATACAAATTCACTGATAACAAATATTTACAATTCATTAATATAGAAAATATTTGAAATATTTGTAAAAATATAAAAAACATACAAGACAAAAATTTTTATATGCAAAAGGTATTTTTTCTATATAAATCGATTACCCAGCATCTAAAAAATACCCAACTAAACACAAAAAGTACTAAATATTTTTTTTTTACTCTAACGCGACCCAAGAAAGATTTCAAGTGCTCATTTCTTCTCTACACTGGGTTAATTCATATCTTATTTAAGTCTAAATATGAGAAGAGTTGTGGGGACTGCTACAATACTAAAACTTTTAAAAAATAATTGTCTAATTAAATTTTTTTTTACTGGTCAACTTTTAGACAATAATTATAATTATATTATTATTTTTAAGGGTCAAGAATATTAATTTTATAATCACTCTCTAATCTCTAGTCTTGCCTTTTAGCCTCTTTGTTCACAATATTATAATGAGAATCAAAAATTTTTAATCCCTAGAAAAGTACAACTGCATATAACTCCTATTCATTAAATTTAATCTTTTTTTTTTTTCCATTTTTATATGACTATCAACAATAAATTTTTGACTCCTCTTCTTAAAAACTTTTTATATAAAATTTTACAACAACTGTCTGCGGTTATAAATATTGCAAAACAGTGTCAAAAAGTTTTCATCCCATATAATATTAAGTACCAACATCGGACACAAAATGAAACAATAATAGAAAAAATAATCAATTTTCATTAACCATAAAAAATTGTTCTTCCTTTTAATTTTATTTAGGTTCGGTAAAGATAGAAAAGATAGAAAAAAAAAAAGTTGAATATTTTTTTTTATTAAAGTTTTGTAAAAAAAAAAAGAAAAAAAAAGAAAAACATTTCTTGTATCACCCATTCATTTCCACTTTCTTAAAAAATTTTTTTTTCTAGTTTGTTTTAAAAAAGTTTTAGATTTTAAATTTTAAGGGGTAATTTTAGTTTTGAGTTTCAGAAAAAGGTCAATAAACTTTTAATCTACTGAAACAAATTAGAAATTCACAACATCAAAAGGTAAAATTAATTTTCATCTTAAGATATTTAAGAATTAGGGAAAAAACAATTCTTTATTTTTTTTTTTTTTAAATATTTCACTTTTATTTTTATGTTTAAGGATGGGATCTTATAACTGTATTTAGTATTCAAAATATTTTTAATTGCCTTAATCTTTACATTTTTTTTTTTTTTTTTTTTTTGCAATTGTATTATTATTCACATTTATATTTATAGGTTACACAGATTTTGGCGATAATTGATGATATAAAAAAAAAAGTTTATCTGAAATAAAAATTTTACAAGAGGGTTGAAAAGATAAAAATTTAAAATAATTTTTGTATTTGCATTTGTATTTTAATTTTTAGAAAAAGTGTCTCGATGTGAAGGTAAATAAACTTAAAAAACAAAAAATAAAAAAGCAATTCGTCATAAAATAATACCGAATTGGCTGTTGAAAAAGTTTTTTCATGTATAATATTAATTTATTACGGGAGCGGCCCATTTTGCAACATGCATATATCAAACTCTAATTTGACCTAACGCTTCTTCGTATAATTATTCATTTCACAAATACCATTGTAGCAAAAGAATAATATCACAAATAGTTTACTTATCAATTGACACATTTCGCAGTTAATATTTTCTACAACATTTAAATTTGTAATTCTAACGTAATTAATTTTTATTATTTCGGAAAATTCTGAAAATCTATGAATTTTAATTTTCGTCAAATTAGCAGAAAGCAGAAAAATATGATATCAAACTAAGTTTTTCATATAGTCGGTTACCGATAACGTCAACAAAAAATCATTACATCATTTTGAAAATATATTTGCCTTTTCTAGAAATTTACGAAAACCAAATGTTTATGCTTTTCTGAAAATTCATGTTTTAACATCTCTGAAAAGGCCTTTAATAATATTTTACAAAATAAATGTTCGGCAAATATATTTTTATGAAGTATCTCATTATACTAAACGTACTCTTGTAAACTAGTTATGTCACATAGAACGTTTCCAGCTGTCACTTTTGTGAAAGAAAATTAGGTGAAATAGCGTTTTGCAATTTGAAATTCCGTTAAGTTACTATACCTTTTATTACACGTTGTATATAGATTAATTAGTAAGTTTTGTATTTTTGTTATGAATGTATTTTGTTGATTCAAAATTTCCTCTTTCAAGAATTCTTGGTTTATTTTGTTAATTTATTTATTTGGTTATTGCCCTGAGTGTATATTATATATACACCCATACATATGTAGTATGAACATAACCTATTAATCGTTTTGTATTAAATTATGTGGTTTAAGCTTTTTGAGACTTCGGACTATATCCTTAGTTGAAAGTAACTGGATTACTTTTCGGTTAAGATACTTTTGAAGCTTCTCAAAAATCTTTTTAATTTTGTCCATGAGAATTTCTACACCCAAATCTTTAATAAATCAGAATTGTATTTAAGAAATTGAAGCAGATTTACTTTCATATAACTTATTATAAAATCAATTTGTTACATAAGAGAGTCTGGAGTTTTATTTAACATCCAGTACATTTTGAAGTATTTTATTATTAGTTTCTTTAGCTTTATTTTTAATGTAATTTATAGAGTTTTGACTCTAGAGTTGCAGAGTTAATATTTAACGGCTTATATATGTATTTTCGAATGTAATTGCGCCATTCATTGTTATTGATATATTATTCATTTATAATTTTACATATTTCCTCGTTTTGTTAAGTACTTAACTTTGAGTTGATGTTAGCCTTTATAACATGACTAAAAAATATCATTTTCATGAAGGCAAGGACTTATTTGTAATGGTCATGACAAGTAAATAAGGGTATAATTATTTTCTAATAAATTTGTGAATTTCAAAAATATTTCATTTCATGAAATAGGCAAATAGTTCTAAAGGAATTAATAATAGTTTTGTAAGCAAAATTTCTAGAAGAACTCAAATTTAAGTAGTAACTTAAATTTTCAGAGTCATGAAAATATGATGTAAATGAAAATTTCCCTTAGAAAAAACTAGGGGTTTTCATGATATTTCGCAACTGTAAAAATACTTATTAAGTACTGATATTCTTTTTGCATTTTCATCAATACGATTTTCATTCTACGATAGACCTTCTCGATATTATATTTATTTTTATAATGGTATTTATTTAATCTTAACTTCTAAAACATCTTTGAAAAACTTTCTTAATTAACAACTTTAAAGTAAACTTGTAAACGAATGTAATTTATAACAAGTGTTAAATTGATAACAACAAATTAAAATTTTTCAAATTTTCATAATCTATTGATGATTTCTAGATTTTAGAAGATCCTAGATTTTATCTAATTACATCAATCTTTTTTTTTAATTTTTCGTGTAAAGATTTGTGTCCAAGTAAGTGAGACAAGACCACATTTCATACAATGAACAAAACATAGAAAATAAAATTTGAAAAAATTTACATTTATTTCATGATTAAACTTTAAAAACCTTGAAACATTCTTTTAAAATATCTTAAAATTTTTTTTTTGTTGCATAATTTAATATACAAATTGTGTTTCCTCTTTAATTTGCGTTATAATAATGTAAAAGAAAAAGAAAATTTTCACAAATTTAAAATCGGCTCTTGAAATGTTTAGATACGGAAATGAAAAATGAAAATTATCGCAAGGAAAAGGGTTTTCACTCTTTGCGGAAAATAATATTTTGAAAAATCATTTTAACTTGTTAATTTTTTCCTTCCGATTAAAGTAACATGAAAAAAAAGGAAAAAAAGAAATTTCCCTTTTCGTTTTTTTATTATTCTCTAAGGTTTCATTTATAAGTCCTTCCGGAATAAAATAATTTAATTATATTGAAAAATTTTCTTAAAGTGATTTTGCCAGTTTAATTTAATATAAAAGTTTTCTTTTCATAAACATTTACACTTAAATATTATTAAATTTTGTAGAATACCTACTTGGTATTTAATTTAATGAAATTTTATATAAATATTGAAATATTAAATTTCTTATTAATCTTCATTAAATATTTAAGCGAATATTAATAATTTTATATGTTTAAAATTGCATTTGTGCATTTGTGCATAGGACATATTTGAATTGAACTTTTTACCTTCGGAATTAAAAATTAAATTCCAAGAAATTTGATAGCATGTGTTTTTAAGTTGGAAAGCAAAAAAAAATAAATGCAGAACGGACATAAACGATTTCTTTTAAATTTAAATCTTAGAATATATATTGTTGCAACTTAATATAGTTTCCCTTTATTAGATTATTACTAGGCTTGGAAGATATGTATGTATATATTTACAAAATGTTTTTTAAATTTTTTTTTTTTTATTGCATTTCTCTGCCACATAAATGTGGACAGAAAATTACACAGCCTTTCCTGTTCAGGTGTGACTGTAAATGTCGTAAGGCGGAATAACTCTTATGACGTGTGTGGGATTCGTACCCACACTCCCTCGGTGTTTACAGCGTCTTTTATGCTTTTACCCACTAGGCCACCGAGGCCCCTGTGTTTTAAATGAAACAAAATTAGGGAAAAATATATCTGTTTATATTATTTGTTTCTGGTATAAAAAATGCTAAGAAAATATTGCAACTTGGAAATTTTTACATACTTACGTTAATAAATTGTACTAAATGTTTCTTTTCTTAGTTTTATATACAGAGTGTTTGAGGAATAAACAGTATAACTTCAAAGTCGAGTGATACTGCAGGTAAAAAAAAAGCAAAAAACACTTTTTAATTAGGGTTCTATTTTCTCTTTTTTAATAATTTTGGAACTATGTATTATAGATAGAAGCAAATTTAGTACAATTTTTTAAAGATCAGTAAATAATCCTTGTGTATATTATGGTATTAGCAAGTATTTTTTCGTTTTTAATAAAAAGTTATAAAACTTTAAATTCAAATATTATTTATTTTTTTTTTCTCAAAAATTATCATTTAAGCTCTTTTAATAAAAAAATCTCATTATTATTTTCATAATATTGTTGTTAAAAATTTTATTTCATTAAGATAAAAAATTAATATTTTTTCTTGAAAATCTTCAAAATAAAATAGATCACCCCATAATTATAAAGTAGTTTTTGCTTGTTTTGACCTTCCCTATCATTCCTTGATGTTATACTGTCTATTCGTCAAACACCCTATATATAAATTTAATATTTAAGTTGACTACTTTAGTTGAAACATTACAAGGTCATGTAAAGTTTGGCTTTAAGTATTAAATTTTAAAATTTTAGGCAATAGAAAACAAATGTAATACCTATAACTGGGAAAAACATTTAACACAAATTAGATATTAGAAAGTGAAAGTTGTTTAAATGTTATTCAGACCATGCAATTTTCCATGCCTTTGAAATTTTTTTTCAAATTGAAGATCCTTTTTATATCACATCTCCTAATTATCTCTATATAATATTCTTTCTCTTTTCTTTATTTAAATATTCTGTTTTTGAAAACTATAAACGTTTTTGTTAAAATAATTAAAAATTTTTATAATTAAAATAAAAATTAAATTAATTTTTTAAATTGATTTCGTGCATTAATAATGATGATAATTAAATAAAATATAAATTAATGGGAATCCATACAAACAAGAAAATGAAAATATTCATTACTTTTTACTTGAGGCTTCATTAATATGAAAAAAAAAAAAAAAATTATGGAAAATAAAATCAGTTGAGTTTTTTGACTTCCGAATTTCAAATAAATAAAACTTTTAAAATGTTAATAAACTTTTTTCATTTCTGTCAAACATCAGTCACCATTAAAAAAAAAAAAATTAAACATTAAAATGTTATTGAAAAATATAAAGTCACAAGTACATGTATAACACTTTCGCAAAATTAATTTCCGAGAAAACTTATTAACATTTCGTATTCATTTTTATATATGCATAATTTTTTTTAATTAATTGTATGAAATAATATGTTTTTTTTTTTATTAATTATTTTTAAATTATTTTCACATTTTTGAAACTTTAATAATAAAATTATTGAGATACCAAAAAGATAACAAATACAGCAAATACAGTTACATAATGTATCGTTATATTTATAAATCAAAAGTATACAGACACGGATGTCTGTGTTTTTAGTGGTCATTTTGCGTTATTATAAGAGAATGGAGAAAAACGATACATATCCTAAAATATACCTATGTATCTTTTACTATGAGGTCTCTTCATTTTTTGATAGTTTACTAGAAGAAAAGAAAGATTTTTTTGAAAATATTTAAATTGCAATAATCAAAATATTTTATAAAAGAAATATGCTTTGATATTTAAGAAAAAATCCTGATCAATTAAAAATCTTGAATACTAAAATATGGGAAAAGAAAATCTCGAATGTTGAATCAAAAATTTTCTTTGCACCGAAATTCATATTTGTGCTAACAATATGTGCGAAAAATTTAAGATATACCTATGCAAAAATAAGGTAAGTTAAATTTTTGCTATATATGACATTATATGCTATATATGACATTATAATAATATTAATAAATATTTTTGTAGCGAAAATTATATCTAATGTTATATTTAATATTTTGTATGAAATTTTTACTTATACGTTTAGAATCTTAAACTTATCTAATATAATAAGTCATGAACAACAGAAGATACAAATTATTTTTTATGATTAAAAATAAAATAATTTTATTTTATTTAACCTATGGTAAATTAACAGCAATTGAATATATTATAATATATTTACCCCACCTTTGTTGAATAATCCCATGTTAATATAAAAAAATTCATTTCGAATAAAATTAAGTTTGAAGAATAAATTCTGAATTTTATGATTGATATTTTTTTGTTATTAATTGTGATTTGGATCGAAAAATTTAATTTTTTTTCCAGATTAGATCAAAAAGATTTATTTTCAAGATTTTCAATATTTTGATATGATCTAGACTTTTTTTTTGCAGGATATTATTGTACATCACAATAAAACTCTTCATTTTAATTCATAAAATGTTAAATTAAAGTTTTGATTTTATGAAAATTTGATTTTAGAGATTATGAAATTTACTTAAAACGAGGGAGAGTGGAGTAGAGTAGATTGTGTCAACTCTGGGATACTAATGAACAGAATTTTTCATAAAAGCAATTTTATTTTAATATTTTATGATAAAGTAAAAAGTATAAAATAAAGAGTTGTATTGCGATGTACAATAATATGCTGAGAAAAATAATACTGTATTCATACTGTATTCTTAATTTTCTACTTTCTTGTATTTAAAAGCTGTTTGGGTAAAATTTTACTATTTCTAGGTACCTGTGCAAGTTTTTCGTAAATGTAAGACATATAATTAAAGCTTCAATACTATATTTTACATGTGTACAGCATTATATAGGGTTACCTTTAAACTGAAGAACCTCTCATTTTTTCACAATTTTTTCTTTAAAAAAAATTAAAAAAAAAAAAAAATGAAAAATTTTAATGGAAAAGTAATCCTAATTTTATTTTATTGTCTTTTGGAAAATTTACGCCTTTAAAATTCTTTGGTTTTACATAATATGTACTTCCTTATTTTCAAATGTCTTCAATGTTTTAATACATGTATATTTTTCACTTTTTTTTTAAAAACAAATCTTATAACATATGATTTACTCAAAAGTTTTTAAGTTTAGTTACCCCTAAAACAGATACTTTTGACTGACGTGCGTTGATAATACGTTGAAAGGTAAACGATTTAATCCGTATTAAAAAAAATATCCGTTTACATTTCAGACTTGCTTTCAATTTTTACTTTTTTTATTTTGTATATTCATTTATTTTTATATGCAGCAATTTTTCATATATGTATGTATCTCAAAACACCCCCTTTTAAGAAAAGAAATTTAACTATTTAAAATTATATTGTGTAATATTATATTTGATTTTTGAAGTGTGTCTTGAAGTGTAAAATGTGACAAAAGTAGCCTTAACTTTAGAATTTAATTAAAACAGCAAAATCTTTTTTTTTAGCACATTTCCATAGAGATTTTGAAAAAAATGTACTTATTAGTTTTACTCTGTCCGTCCGTCCGTCTGTTTTCAAAAACTTCTACACCGTTAAAGATAAAGAAAAACAATTTTAAAATTTTTTTTTGACCACCCTCTGTTTATGAGCTATAAGGGCTCAAAAATTGAAAATTCACTATTTATTGTAACTTAGGCACCTGTACACATTTTACTTCGGCAAGATATAAAAATTAAAGCTCCAGTAATATATTTTTACGTGTGTTAAAGATTTCTTTAAGTTGTAGAGGGTTCCAGAGTTACAGCTTCTCAAAATTGCAAAAAGACCCCGTTTTCAGATGTATATATCTCACGGTCGTAATAATTTTACAATCTAAAATCGCTAGAAGACCGAACATTTTGTTATCTCGATAAAACAATATCAAAATTATGCAATATTTTGTAATTTACTATTTAAATTTACCGTTATGTGAAAACCATATTTTGCATGAAATTTCTTTTGAGACAAGAAAGAACTTTTAGAATTAGTATGAGGTTTCTTAGAAAATTTTTTTGTACCACCACCTGTTTAAGAGCTATTAGGCTGAAAAATTGAAAATTTACTGTTTTTAGGCACCTGTAACCTTTATAAAACACCTGTACAAATTTTTGTTTGGAAAAACATAAAAATTAAAGCTCCAGTAATGTGTTTTTACGTGTGTTAACAGGTTTTCTTAGTTGCACAGGGTTCCTGACTTACAACCCCTCAAAATTCCAGGAAATTCGTATTTTCATATTTATTTATTTATTTTCACTTGTTTACATTAAATTTTAACATTTTTGTGCAAGTCACAATTCTAAACAGTTTGAATTGTCTTTTGGAAATGTGCGTTTTTAAAAACCTTGTTTAATTATTGTATACAGAAAGTCTCAATACGAACGCAGGTTTCTATTTTTACAGAACTATATTTAATGTAAATTCACTTTAATTGTTTGAACAAGGATGTTCAAGGGGAATTAAAAAAAAATTTATATAGTTGTATAATTTTAGGAAACTTCAACATATATTCAGAATAAGATTAAGATAAAAGGTTCAAACAGTCCTAATTTAAGCTTTCTTTTTCTAACGTCGAAAACTTCTTTTAGCGGCTCTGAGAAGTTTTAAATAAAATTGCATTACTATATCTGTATTTTTTAAGTATTTTTGATTTTTCATTGTTCATTACATCTTAAGCAATTTCGTATTTTTCATTGCATTTTTTGGGAACGGCACGAAATCTTGTTTTTTTTTAAATCTTGTTCTTTAAAATCATGAAAATCTTGTTTTTTTTTGTCTTGTTTTTTAAAATCTTGTTTTTTTTTTTTAAATCTGGCTTTTCGTAAAAATCTTGCTAAAGCTTGATTTTTTTTATAAGTTGGAATTGGATGAGAGCGTTTTTGCAGAGTCGTAAAATTATTTCAAATTAATGAGTTTATATCCGATTGTATTAAATGAAAGCCGTGCATTTTTGAGATGCCGCAAAATGTTTAGGTACTTTAAAATTAGGGAGGAGTTTATTTTTTATATGGATGTGTACTTATAATATATATGAGAAATTTTGGATTAGCAGTAGGATTTTATAGTTATGGTTACAAAATTAGAGTTAAACGATTTTTCCGGAAAGTGCATATGTTTTGGAAGCAAAATCTACAACACGTAGTAACATTTAAAGATCGTAGTGTCATTTATACGTCTTACATATATAATAATCTAATCTGATCTAAGTATAACAATATATCTGTAGGTCATTTGTTTAAAGTTTTTCTCTTTTTAAGGTAAAGAGTACATTTTATAAAGATTTTTATGTGCTGCTTGAATTCGGAAAAATGTATTAGGTAAATTAAAAAAATGTATTAGATAAGGAAAAATTATTTAATTGGGAAAAGGTGCGCACTAAAGAAGGAGGAATAAGAGATTCTTGTAAATATTTATCTGCAATCGATTAACTACTTTAGAATTGAAATCTAATATAGTTTAAATTAGAATAATAAACTAAGATTAGGGTGCGAAATTCCTTTAAATAAATTAACAATCCAACACCTAAAATGAATAGTGGCAATTAATGTATTTTAGAATCTTAAAGATGTTATTGTAGAATTTATGGTAATTTATATATTTTTTTTTTTTTGGAACTCAAGCAGAAATATAAAGAGACAACTTCTAATGTTCTTGTTCAAGAAATTTTTCTTTTCTTTTGAAATTTATATATATTTATCTCGTAATTTTTAAGTTCTTCTAATAGTTGGAGTTCCTGTATAGCTCTCTCTAGTATAAAAAAAGAAAAGTTTCAAAATTTTTATAGCGTCAATAAAATTAGGTTTAGTTTCTAGCGCAAAAATAATAACAATAATAATTTTTAATATTAGACTTTAGAAATTTCCCTGCTACTTTTACCAGAAATTTGTTGTTTAGGAACAGTAATTTTAATTATAACAACAGAATATAATAAAATAATAAAATAAAAAATTCCTAGATTTAAATAATTGCTTTTCTAATTATTTAAAAAATAGTTATTTAACTTTTTTTATTCCACAAACTTCTTGGACCAGCAAATATTTTAATATTTTTAAATTTTTTATACCTTGATACTTCGTTCTTTTTGACAGTTGAATGAAAATACCATCATATTCTTAATAAATACTTATTTTAGTTATTGGGTTACACTTTTTATATTATTTTTTTTACAGAAAAACCTTACATTTACAAATAATTTACTTATTTTATTTTTAAATTTTTATTTAGTTTCCGTCATAACAGACATACTATAAATTCTTCCTTCTACTGTAAATATAATCTTCTATAAATAATCTAACCTAACCTAACTATAAATAACCTTCCATAATATAGTCTTCGGGGTACCTTTAAAATATGTGAATGTTGGGCAATAATTTCTCATTATTATTAAATAATAATTTTTGGACACAAATTAATTAAAAAACTTTTCTTAATTACATATAATTAAGTTTATTTTTATTTTGGAATTTTAATTGAAAAAAAAATCTAAATAAATAAATAAATTTCTTAAGTGTTATATAATAAAATCTCAGAAGATTGATTATTATTTCATAACAACTGTGTTAAAATAAAATATCAGTTAATTTTCAGTTTTTATAACATAATTATTTGAGAATTTTATGTCCTTGTGTCCTTTTCAATACTTAAATAATTATTAAATCATTTTAATGTCCCAAAAAATGTAGGAAAACCTCATTAAAAAATTTAATTTACTTTTAATTTAATAAATTATTACATATTTGTAACATTTTTATACTCTACACATTAAGTATAGGGTATATTAACTTTGCTATGGTGTTTGTAACCACCAAAGGGAAGCAAGTTAGGTATAGACATGTATATATATTCTGAATCAGGATCACCGCCTGAGTCGATTTAGCGATGTCCGTCCGTCCGTCCGTACACACGATAACTCAAAAAATAATGATGCTATCTTGATGAAATTTATACTGTAGGTTAACAATGACTAAGGTAAGGCGGGGATTGTAAATGGGCGAAATCGGACCATGCGTTCGAGTACCTCCGATACAAATCCCAAAACCGAACAAGCATATATTCGAAATTAATAAAGATAGAAACTTCAAATTTGGTACTAGGGTGTTGTTTCCTGAATCCCTGATTTGTCCAAAATTTGAGATGAATTGGAGGAGCAGTTCGGGTACCTCCCATACAACTCCCAAAACCGAACATGCATATCTTCGAAATTAATAAAGATAGAAACCTCAAATTTGGTACTAGGGTGTTGTTTCCTGAATCCCTGATTTGTCCAAAATTTAAGATGAATTAGAATGGTTGTTCGGGTATCTGCCACACAACTCCTAAGACCAATCAAGCATATCTTCGAAATTAATAAATATATAAACTTGAAATTTGATATAAGAATGTTCTACCCTGTTGATGTCTCTAAAATTTGAGATGAATTGGGGTGGTGGTCCGCGTGCCTTCACACACTTCCCAAGACCTAACAAGCATATTTTCGAATTTAATAAAGATAGAAATCTGAAATTTTGTACAAGGGTTGTAAAAGCATTTATTTTTTTAGCTTAGTTATATTAAATACCTAACTAAAATAACTTATGGATTTTTAATTGAATTTGAATTTTTTAGGTGTAGGGTATAAATAAGTCGGTTGCATCGACTTACTGTTACTTTTACTTGTTTTTCATATAAAAAGGAGTAAAGTTTGTTGTTGTATTTAAACCAAATAGACTTCTATTAGTCTACTACTAAATACAACAACCAAATAGATTTACTAGCAAAACTGAATGGAGGTTCTAAGCCTATTTATATATATTTGATCAAACTTTTTAACTTTATAATTTTATTATGATACAACGAATAAAAAATTGAACTAAAAATTATTAAATAAATGAAATAAAAAAACAATTTGTAACAATTTAGAGAAAGAATTATTCGTTCCTAGGTCGTAAGTCTAAATTAACGATATATAATAAAGTGTTAATTTACAATAAAGTAATTAAAACTATGTATATGGTTATATGGTGTTCAACTTTGCGGTTATGATATTAAAAATATACAACTTTTTTCAGAATAAAGTCCTACAAAATATCGCAAGTGCTCTCTGGTATGTGTATAATAGTTATAATCATAGAGGTTTAAAAATCTCCAAAGTTGTAGATGAAAAAAAAAAAAATCTGTTCTTTTTATAGGAAATTACTACCGGAAGACTTATAAGAATGAGATCGTTTGATATAGCACAACGAACAGATTATAGATTTACCTAAAGAAAGTATGTACATTAAATACATTATAAAAAAAAATGTAATAGCAAAAAATAAATGGTTAGTCAGTTCGGCTATTTTAAATAGATGAGGATGGAATAGTGTCAGGTTTAATCGGTAAAAATCCGACATATATTGAATGAATGCTTTAAAAATTCCCATCAATCCACGAGAAAAATAAAAACAAATTTTAAATTATAGGATGTGGTAAATTATGACAATAAAAATGTCGTTGTCATAAATTTTTTTGTTTTTTTTTTTTTTAGATAAAAAAAATTTAAATTTATTCATTTTCACCTCATTAAAAAATTAGACAAGATATTATTAGAACATTAAACATTGATAAAATATACTTTTGAAAAGGTGAGATAAAAACCGTAAAGTAATAAAAGACGAGGAAAAAATAATTCACAAATACAAAATTTTAAAAAATAAATTTTTAAATAATAAAAAATTTCGTTTTTTTAATGAATTATTAAAGATTATAATATAATAAAATTTATCTAGAATCTAGACTTTGTGTCTAAGATAGACAACACTCAAATGATAAATAATGATTTCAATATTCACTTGTGTAAATATACCTAATATGAGAAGAATACAAAAAATTTGACAAATGGCGCAATACTTATCTCAGTGGTAATTTAATAGGAAGGTGTTGGAATCAAACATCGACTAGGTCATATCCAAATAAATAATGCAACTATATGAAAAATATTATTAAATAGTATTCTTCTCAAATATAACGGTAATTGTTTATTTTTAGAAAATAAATGTTGTGGGAAAGATGTAGCATAAAAATATTAAAAAAAGAAAAATTGTTTGTAGGACGTTTTATATATGATTATATTTTTTCAACTTCTAAAGTGTCATTGCACTCCGGCTTTTAATAATCAAGAAGGATTTGAAAAGTATTTTTTATAAGCAAGATAATATAGAAATATGAAGCCATCTTTTAAATGAAATATAAAACAAGACAGAATGTAAACCAATGGTTTTTAAATGCGCCCCATTTTCCAAAATACAATACAAACTGTTTAGAATTGTGACTTATACCAAAATTTGAAAATTTTCTTAGAATTTCATGTAACTAATAAGAAATGAAATAATAAGTAAAAAAAATAATTTTTAAAATACATATGCTTTTATCAAAACCGAATTCGCCCCCTAAAAAGTAGAAAATAAAATTGATTGGAAAACTTTAGCTTTTTGGACTGTTATAATATAAAAGTGAGTTGCTAGTGCAAGCATTTTGGACTGTTATAATATAAAAGTAAATTGCTAGAATAAGGTTAAATAAAAATCTGCGAAATTTGAGGTTCGTGTTTCTTTTTTATTCCAGCAATTTACTTTTATATTATAACAGTCCAAAATGCTTGTACTAGCAACTCACTTTTATATTATAACAGTCCAAAAGGCTAAAGTTTTGCAATCAATTTTATTTTCTACTTTTTAGGGAGCGAATTCGGTTTTGATAAAAGCATATGTATTTTAAAAATTATTTTTTTTACTTATTATTTTATTTTATATTTTTTAGTTTTAAATGAAACACATAATTTAAATTTAAAAAATATGGGATATTTTTACATACATTAATTATTGTTTCTGATATAAAATACGTTCTACAACTTTATACCAAATGTTTAAGTAAATTAAGAGACGTTAAATCGATTCCATTACAGCAAGAGTAAACATTTTTTATTCTAGTAATTCATAAATAATGAAAGTACCTCGAAGGGTTAAATATGTACCAAAATACTGTGATTATAAATATTACAATCCAATTTTAGTTGAAGCAACATTTCTAACACGTATGAAAATGATATACATAAATGTATTTTACTGTATATAGTATAGTATCGTATATCCAAACAAACATCTAACCTTGAACACCTCCTTACATACCTAATCCCTTAATAAGATCATGCAGTAAAAATTGTTGACAAATATCTTGATTTAAATTATAAACAAATGGAGCGGAACAAAATAATTTAGGAAATTAGTTTAACATAATATTATTTACATACGTACGTACATATTTACATACGTACGTACATATTTACATACGTACGTACATATTTACATACGTAGTTATAATTTTTTGTGTTGACAAAATTTTATTTGTAAATCATAATGCGTAATGCGCAAAAGCATAATTTTGTAATGATCTTTACTTTTTGTATTCTTTACTATGTACATACAAAAATATATTATGTATGTATTGAATTTGGCAATTGGAATTATTTTGAATGAAATTTTATATGTATATCTATATACACAATAGACATAATAAATGTTCCTAAATAAAACACATAAAACATTAATTTTTAACGCCATGCATATTCAATATGCAATAAAGAATGTTGACAACAAATATTCTGTTTTAAATCCTAAACGAATGTTTTAAAACAAAATAATTTAGCAACATAAAATAATTGTACCTATATATTTTGTGTTTTGCTAAATTCTAATATAAAATACATGTGCATATCAAGATTGATTGAACTAAATTATTTATAGGAGGAAAGATCAAATAATATGTGTATATTATACATAAAATTTTATTAAAAAAAATGTTGATGAATACAGTTAACAAAAAAAAAAAATGTTTTTACACGAATTGGATTCGAACCAAATTACCCTTGCTTTCAAAACCTCTACACTCTCCTCTGCACTATACAACACTTAAATATTTAATGAACATATTACGAACATAAAATCTTAATTTTTAACCATGCATTTTCAATATGCATTAAAGAATGTTGACAGCAAATATTTTGATTTAAATACTAAACAAATGTTGTAAACAAAATAATTTAGCAACATACATAAAAATATACTATTATAGGAGAAAAGATCAAAAATATATTGCGTGTGTATTGTATGCATGAATTTAGAGATAAAAATGTAAGTTTCAAATTCATATATACAAAATATATACATATTTTATTCAAAAAACGTGGATGAATAGATAGTTAAAAAAAAAAAAAGTTGCATGTAAACTGGATTCGAACAACATGACCCCCACTTTTGAAACCTGTACACTTTCCTCTGCATCATACAACACTTACAAATGTTGCTAACAGATTACGAAGATAATAAAAAGCGTGACAGAATGACAAATAAATAAATAAACCGACAGCGACGAGTTAATATAAAAGCATATAAAATTGTGACACTTTTTCTAGAGATTGATTATTGCTATCAACTCTGGTAGTTACTAAAAATCGAGGACCTGGATTTTTATTAAAAATTATTTTAAAGTTGTTAATCACTATTTCTGGGGTTGTGATCCCTCATTTTTAAAAATAAACTGGTCACTTTATTAAAATAAAATAAATAATAATAAAAAAAAAAAAATTAGAAAATAATAAAATAAAAATTGTTTTGTTAAGAGCAGATGTTTTTGTGATTAATAATATGTAAAATTGATTAAATTATTTAAAAATTAGAAAAAAAATAACTGTATTTTTTTATTTGTTGTTATTATTATGAAAAAAAAAATTAATATTTATTATTATTATAGAAATAAGATGTTCTCTCTCGTAGACTTAAGACAACACTGTTAACTTTTATATCTTACAGAAAAATAAAAAAAAAAATTTCTGAGGAAATTATTACTAATCTCTTCTTCTTGAGATTTGTTTTGAAAAAATTTTCTCTTTTCCTCTTCTAATCTAATCTCTTGTTCTTCTTTTGAGAAAGTTCTTTCTTATCTCAAAATTTCAAGTCCTTATTTAAAAGTGTGCCGGATTTATGAAGAAAGAAAAATCTTACCAAATTGCGTTTTCACGTAACGGTAAATTTAAAAACTAGATTAAAAAAATTCTTCTAATTTTGATATTGATTTATAAGATAAAAAAAAATCCTGTCGAATGGCGTTTTTAATTTAAAACAAATAGGGCTTTCTAAAAACTTGAGCGACTGTAGCTCCAAAATGGAAGGGGCTGTATGAAAAAGTTGTTCTACAACATTAATGTTTTTAAGAGACGTATTCATGGTTAAAATTTCATTGCTATATCTTTAACAATGTAGAAGTTTTGTAAACAGGCGGACGGACGGACAGAATAAAACTAGTAAGCACATTTTTCCAAATTTTTTTTGGAAATCTACTAAATTTTCCTTATTAGAAATTTAAAACAATCATTTAGTTTTTAATTATATCGTGTTAAGTCGTTCGAACCTTTCTGTACGACATAAAAGTTAAAGCTCAATTTTTACGTGTATTAACCGTTTCTCTTAGTTACATAGGGTTACGGAATTACAGCCTCTCAAAATAGCAAAACCGCTTATATATTGCATTGTATTATATAGTGCATTGGTCTGTTATTAAAAAATACTCAAAAGTTGGTTCTTTACTTATAACTTACAAGAATACCCTATTTTATGTCATTAAACAAACATTTTTTTTCATAATTTAAACTTTCAAATTTTAAAGGATTCGAAAAGTATAGTTACGATATATTGTAATATTATTATATCTAAAATAAATTTAATATTATAAGACATGAGGAGTCAACATTAATTATAAAAACATTTTCAATATATTTTTAATTTTGCTCCAACTTATATTTTAAATAGGCGTCTAATTCAGTTATATAAAATCTCAAGAGTTGTGGATTAAAAACTTTCCAGTTAAGAAGAAAAAATTATTAAGAAATATGCTATTTTTGCTTCTTGAGGTATTTTTTTTTATATTAATTAAAAAAAAAAGTCATAATCTATGATAGAATCATCAAAATATTTTGTTCAAAAAAAACTTATGGTAGTTTTAAAACTACAAGCATTTATTATTAAGTAGGACAACAAAGTTTTTATATTCCCTTAGCTTCTATTCATAATTAGGTCATTTATTATAAAGAGGATTTTATCGACATTTTAAATATTAATTTTTTTGTTATCATATTAAATGTATTGGTTTACACAATTTCATACTTTTTTTCTTAACGTTCTTATATTTTTACTCAACCATTATTTTCTTTTGGGAAATTTCATTTTTGTTATACAAAAAGCATTATGCTTCAGATGATTCTAAAATAAAGTACAATAGCCGAAGATAAAATTAGGTTAAATAAAGATTAAAAATAGCATATGGTCTTGGGTTTATCTTCTTTGTGTAAGTTATATCTGAGTGGAATTGACATTGTTTAATGGTTTTTTGAATGTGAAAGAAATATTAAAATATTGAAAAAACATTTTCTTCCTTCTTTTGATATGTATAAAAGATTACATTAGTAAGAAAAGGACTATTTAATTTTCTTTAAGGAATGTAGAAAATAGACAATCTAATTTCTTGATTTAATTTAAGAATTTTAAATTCATTCATTCAATCATAATTTAAGAGATTCGTCCATTCAACTCGGCTACTTCTTTAGGAATATATAGACTTCTGCAAATCACTTCCATCTTGTACTAGTCACTACTACAATTTTTTGCTACTTTTCAAACCTATCAGGTTCGTTAAATTTCACCAACACTATGTATCGAAATGTCTAATGGTATGTATAGTACTATCGCTTTGCTTACTCGATTCCAGTAATTTCGTCTTATCAGTAGGTGGAAATCTGATCTAATATCAGTATTCCTTCTAGTCCTACTTAAGTTAAATATTCGGCCACTTCTTTGATATTATTATGTAAAAAGCGTACCAACAAGGCGTTTTCCAACAAGGGTACAAACAAGGCATTTCAAGGTTTTCAATGTTTTTTTTTGTTTTTTTACAAACTAACCTAACAATAGGCACGGGTTCCTTTTTACTTGGGATGTTTCTTTATACTTTAGTGATGGAAATAGCTCTTTTATTCTTGAGCGAAGGAAATCGAATATAAATATTTTTATAAGCAGCTTCATTAAATATCTGCATTCGCTTATTTTTTTTTGTGCTTTTCCACTCCCTTTGGACGTATAGTTCTTCCACAAAGCCGTACCATCTAATTTTATTTTGGGCTATTAAGTTCTATTTCTACTCATATTTTTCCCATCTGCTTCTATTTCTTTTGCATTTGTTCTTCTCCATATTATGTTTTTGGGTCTGCCTACTTTTTTTTCCCCTGTAGGTTCCAGTCTAATGCTTCTTTAGCAATGGAGTCTCTTCTAAGTATGTTTCCTATCCAGCTGTATTTCTGTTTTCTTATCTGTATGCGAATACGCTGTTGTTGTGTTACTAGCCAGAATTCCTCATTTATTATTCTTCGTTGCCAGAAATGGAAAATTGATTTTACGCAGGGGCCGAATATTCAGATTTTTGCTGCCCTGTTTTGTGTAAATCTTCATATTTTGCTCTTGCCAGATTTAGTTGGTTTGTTATATCTTCATTTTTTGTTATTATGCTTCCCAGGTAGTTGAAGCTTTCCACATGTTCTATAGGTGTATCTCCAATTGTGATGTTGTTGTGTTGTTCGGATTTGTTCTCCTCATGCTTATTAGGTGTGCTTAATAATAAGGTATATTAAAAGTGTTATTACGTTTCTGATACGTTAAAGGCTAGATAGAAAAAGGTGTATATATTTTTATTCTGGATTAAATGTTAAGGCGATATTACGATGTACGTTTGTCCACCTATTCGTATTATAATTAAAAACAACAAATTCATGTAGAATCTCAAAATTTTTATAATTTCATATTTATAAAAATGCCACTTTCGTTATTGAACATGGAAAAGTTGAATCGACGGTATACAACTTAATTAGGTGTAATGAGTTAGATTATATTTTTCAAAATAACTTAAGTTTTATGCCAATGTATGCCAATATTGTTGGTTGTGAGCAGCAGGTTCGGGTCGCCGCCATACAACTTCTTTTCTTAAAAAGTTAAGCTAGCTTCGTAACATGTTTAAGTAGCTGTTATACAACTCCTAAATTTGTATAATTGTATCTAGGTATTTAATTAAGTCAGACGTTTAAAATTTTCATTGTTCTTGCAGGTATCCTGGAGTTGACTTGGTAAATTATAATCTCTTCTAATTTTTACAAATTACAAGGGATTTACAAATTTCTATATTTTTGATATATTTGCAAAATTTTTTTTTATTTTTCAATCAAGTTCAAATAACATAATTGTATTTTCAATACACCAAACACATTCCTAATATACAATTGAAGTAAATTTAAATTTTCCACTTTTCCAATTTGACTTTATTTTTATTTCCGAATCATTGATTTAAAATTGAAAACAAATCGTTTGAAATACAAAAAAAAAATAATAAAAAAAGTAAGAGTACCATTATATTTTTTGAGGCCTATAGAAGCATTTCCTTTGTTTTGTTTCAATCAGGATGCTAGTTAAAATTTTGTATGTGAAATATGTAAATGGAATCAAAATATTTCTTTTTCATCAGCATTTGTAATAAAAATGATGAAACAAATGTTTTTTTGAATTGACAAAATTAGATGATTACTTTAACTGAAAATCAATTGTAACAAATGTGAAATAATTTTGCAATAATTCAAATGTTTTGAAACATAAATATTTAGCTTAAATGTATTAAAATAGGAAAAGTTTAAAAGATCTTTTTTCTTTTAAATTAATTTTTGAAAGCTTTTCAACTTAGCATTAAAATTTTGCGTAATTGTTTAGATAACATAACATAATGTTGTTTTTATTAGATGTTAAAGTTTTAGTTTAAGTTTATTTTGTTATAATATTTGTTTTTGTTCCCACTAATAGGATTTTTATTTGTTTGTATTTGTCATTGTTCTTCTTCGAGTGTTCTTGGTTTTCCTTCATTTCGTTGCCTTTTAAGCCCTTAAGTTGCTTCAACGCTTGCATCGGTATCAATTGTTCTAAAATTTTCTATATATGACTCATTAAATTATATGTATTTGATTTTCATTGGTTGGTTGGTTTATATGACTGCTCTTTAGTCTAGAGCATTCTATTTTAGAGACGCAAAAGAGATAAATGATATACCGTTTTGTAATATTACAGCGTATTTTTGATTATCAACTAAGTGTAAACTAGCCGGTGAAATTAAGAAATTAAATTAGTTCTCCAATTTTACTTTTGGATAATTGGTTTGTCTGTTGAGATAGGGAATTCTTCAATTTCCAGTACAATATAGCAGTTATTTTATATTGCCGGATGGTTTTATACATTAAACAGATAAATAATTAGATTTTTTATAAGATGTAGTAGATTTGAAAATAAATTTAATCAAATTTATTATAAAATGAAAATTCTTCAATACCCGCCGGTGATAAATGAACCCGTTTTATTTTATCATAAATTTCAGTAATAAAATCAAAATTATGTAACAAAGTTGAAAAAAAATTTGTAAATAAAGTTTAAATATTTTCTTTTAAACACATTTTTTCTAATTTCTTTGAAAAATTTGTTTAATAATTCTATTCTGTCGCCAGTCCATTGGTCTTTTTGCAAAACTTCTACTTAAGATGAGGCAATGAAATTTATTGACAGGTCTCATAATTGTATAGCTTCCTCCATTAGAAAGCTACAGCCCCATGATTTTTATAAATCAAATCAAAAATTACATAATTTTTTTCAAAATAGTAAGTAAATTTACCATTATGTGTAAATAATATTTTACAAGATTTTGGTTTCTCCGTATCTCCGTAAGGTTTTTACAGAACCTTAAATTTTTGTAGAAAATTAAGAGGGGAACATCTTTGAGAATTAGGACTACCTGCTTTTATTACCCTTTCTTTAAGAGGTATTAAGAGTCTAAAAACGAAAACTCTCGATTTCTTTGAAGACACCTATAGGCTGTAACGTATAAAAATTAAAGTTACAATATTGTCTTTTTACATGTGTTAAAGACTTTTGACTTTTCAAAATTTTGTTTGCATAAAAAATTCAAAAAACTTTGAAAGTTACAAAAGTAATTACAATTCTAAAATGCTTTTTACATAATTTTAAAAATGTACGTCTTCAAAAACTGTTGTTTTATATATTGCCTTATTTTTTCTTTCCTTTAACCAAAAATAATGTAATTACAAACAACTACATACCGAAATTAAACTTAATTTTTAATTAGATCCTATTTTTGTAAATAATAATGAACTTTCTATGTAAGTTTTTTTTTATTTTTACATTTCTATGTTTCTATTATTCTTTCATAGGAAAAGTATAAAAGATAAAAAAAAGGAAAATTTCACTGAAAAAAGAACAACAAGTGGTGTCTATTCTGAATCCTTATTTTTTCTTTACTTATGTATTGTACTATTTGTATTTCGTTTATCACTAAAAATAAATTTCTTTGAAATAATTTTTATCGAAAAAAACAAAAGGATATTTTTTGGTAAGCGTATTACAGTTTTCTTTTTTATTATATTGTCTCGTACATATTGTATAAGAAAATTATTGAAATCATGTTTTGTTGGGTTCGACTACCAAACATTGAGGTCAATTAAAATAAAAATCTAAAACACTGAATAGAACCAAAAACACTTGTATGGAAATGTATTATTTCAAAATATGTATATATCCTTTTGTTAAACTTTAGAAAAGTTTCCTCAATCAAAAATAGGGTGTTTCAATCTAAAACTGGAAGTTTAGAAGTTTGGATAAATAATTAAGTTTCTATTAAATTATGTTGTAAGTGAGATTTTATTTATAAAAATTTTTAAATAAATGTAAAAAATGGGAAAATAATATAATTTCCCTCTATCTATACTAAACTTTACAATATTAAAAGTGAAATATTTACTTTATAAGATAACGACATTAAAAATAAAATCGAGGATTGATAATTTCGATATAAGTAAACTTTGAAAATAATTCATTATCATTTTAAAGGATTCGTATTTTTATGTTTTAATATAAAAATTTATTGTAATAGTAATTTTTCTTGGCATTTACCTCTAGCCTCTATGAGTCTATCCGAATTTGTTTTAGCGAGTATGGAAGAAAATAAAGTGGAGAATATTTTCTTTTATTTCAAAGGTTGTTTTAAATAAAATATTTTCTTGAAACTGTAGTTAATGTTTATTATATATAGCTTACCTTTGATATTAATTACAAATCTAAATAAAAGCTGCTAACCTAAGGGTAGCCCAAATTTAAGGGTATTCCAAATTTAAGGGTAGCCAGTCTTTCCTTTTCAGGTGTGGCTGTACATGTCGTAAGAGGGAATTACTCTTACGACGTGTGTGGGATTCGAACCCACACTTCTTCGGTATTTACAGATTATTTTATACGCTCTAACCCACTAGACCACCGAAGCCCCCTATTATCAAATAACATTCGTATTTGGATATTTTAAGACGGACCCACTGAAGCTAGGAACATTTTCATGAGACATTGACATCATTTGGCAACTTTTTTATGTTGCATCAAAGTTCAGCAACATTTTTATGTTGCAGCAACAAGATAATTACTAGCTACGAGTGCTCTAGCTACGAGTGGAACATATCTAATAATATGCGTATTCAAATATTTTAAGGCGCACCCATCGAAGCTACAGACTGCAAAATTTTCTGTGCTGATGCAGCAGCGTAAGACCAACCTGTATGAAAATTTTATTGAAATCCGAGACCTGTTTTTTTGTCTGATCAAGTGGTTTTTTTTAGAACAAATCATATTTTATTCGAACATTAAGAAGGTGTTCCACTACAGTTTCCTACCTCAACGTTTTTTTGCAGAGGTCCTAATCACAATACTAACCTCTATACCAAATTTTATTTTAATCGGATAAGAATTACATGAGTTACGCTGATAAAAAGTTTACAAAATATTTTCTTGATATGAAAATAAAATGCATAAAAATTTAAATAATATCTTTTATAGCCATGAGCTTTTTATTAAGATAATAACCAATTTCTTCAAATATTAAATGAATAAATTTACTGTATTTGTTTTTAGAATAAAATTGATGTTTTCTATTTTGTTATTTCTGCTTAATTTTGAATAGCAAGCGAAACGGAATATTATTTATAAAGAAGAATTTTAAAGATACTTTGAGAAAAAAAACCAATTAATTAGTATAATCTATAATTATATGTTGCATGCTCAAATAAGTTTTCATTTGCCTACCAGAGCAGATATTCTTACAGAATAAATAAATTAATTATTTTTTAAGTTTATTATATTTGTTTGTTTATTCGTTTATAGGCACCTATAATACACCATTATGAAATAGTTAATTAATACCATTAAAATTATTATCGATTAATAATATTATTAGGAATTATTTCTTCTCATTATTGTTATATTTGTATATAAAATTAATTTTTCAATAAAGTATATTGATTGTAATTCATCTACTTTATTAGATTTTAGATAATTATATAAAATTGTTTTATTTTGCTAAGCAGATTTTTAAGAATCTATTAGCATTTTTAGACCCGTACGATAAGTATAATAAAATTACTCCTCCGTTTGTAACACCTCGAAATAAACAAGCTAGTTATACCTCCAAAGGTATGGATCAGATCAGATTCAAATTCTGAGCTGATTAAGTTTTTTCCGGTCTTCCGTCCGCACGCTAACTCAAAAACTAAAAAAGTGGAGTATTAAAATTAACACAGAATATTCTTGGATCAATTTGTAGGTTCCCTATTTTTTTGAGATCCGATCAAAACTTCGGGTAGTTCTCGAACAACTAACTTTTTGATCTCAAATTTTTCTAGATAGTTTGAAGTAGACCCATACAATTTTAATTACGAAAAGATATCGCAGAAATAATTAATTTTATGGAAGAATTTTTTTCTGTAGCGCCATCCCTTAGCTACAACCGGAGCTACAACCCCCCAAAGTTCGAAAAAGCTCTATATTTAAATTGTTATAACACATGTTCTATAAGATATATATTCAATCTGAAAATACCAAACGATAGCTACAGTTAAGAACTTTACAAATAAGTATATAATAGATACCTACTTGTGCCATACGGTGTTTTAATTTACCATTATGCGAAACTGAATTATGGCAAAGTCTTTTAATCCTTCTTTCTTCTAAACGGTTTAAGTTAGAAACTTGAAGTATATGACAGAGGTTAGATCTTCGAAAATAAGGATGAGTCATCTCAGAAAATTTCCCGTTTAGGAGCAAGGGCTCAAGAACTAAAAATTGCCTATTTTTAAAAACCTGTAACTTGAACATCTGTTCAAATTTTTTTGAAGTAATACATAAAAATTAAAGCTCCAGTATTATACTTTTATTTATGTTAGCAATTTCTCATATTAATATAGGGTTACCTTAAAAATGACGAAAGTGTTGATTTTTCTCAATTTTTCTAACAAATTTTTTTAACGATTTTTTTTTAATTTTTTTTTTTAATCGATAATTTGAAATTGTTGAGGATGATGCGTAGTACAAAAAAAATAAAATAAATAAAAAATATAACGGTAGCTTAAAGAATTTATATTTATTTGATATTAGTATACATACTTATATAACTCATGTTTATTTACATATCGTATATGTCACTGATGAATGAATGATATATAATACATATATATAATACATATGTATAGTATAAATTATTATACACATGCCGCTTAGTATTAAATATAGCATATTTGGAAAAGTTTTGGATTGATAATCGATATAAGAAATGTTAGAATCTGCTTTTAAAGAATGTATAAACATATAGCTTGAAGATATGTACAAACCATAGTTTTAAAAATTATAAAATTCACCCAAATTTTAAAATACTAAAAAATTAAAAAAATAATATTATAAGCACAGTGACAGTCTATGAACATACTAACGGGTTCGTACGGGTATCTAAGAGTTGACAAAGGCAACGGTATTCTTCTTTGTTTTATGAGTTTTAAGTAACATAACTAGATAGACAGAGAATAAAGTCGAGAGTTCTGAAAAGCAAATTTTAGATTTAAAATACATTTAATATACATTTTGTGCTTTTCGAAAATTTTACAAAACTTAAAATTTTTTAACTTAGAATTGAGAAAAAATATTTTGAAATACTGAATTTTAAAACGACCACTCAAAAAATTTTCAGATAACTTTAGTACCTATCTGAATATTGGATGCCATAAAGTTTGCTATACTATAAAGTATGAGTCATGAATACATTTGGATGCATTTGAAGCGTCCAACTCGTATACTATCTGACGTTCTCGATACTTTTATCTGTTTTTCTAATTAATTTAATAGCATTTTGTTATTGAATGTTGAACTACTAGAACGTAAATACTGTATGGTATGTTGACGAATACAAAATATCTGATGGTCTTATCGTTTACTAAGTGAAACTTAAGATGATGAAAATGAGTTTTAGTTTCGTAGTAGATTTTGTGAATAAAGACGAGTCCTACAATATTGATCAATATCGAGTCAATGAAAATATGTTATCATTCCTGAATAAATGAATTGTCAGGCACTAAATAGTTTTGCTGAAGGGCACTCAAATAGATTTATAAAAGTTTACCTTTAAATGAAGAGAAGAGAACTGGACTGGCTGACTGCAGCGTCTGCGAATTGAAATCAGAATAAACTAAAGTTGGAAGTAAAAATGAATTAATGTCCCAAAAATATTTTTTATAATTTCGTGACATTAATTTGCGGGCGTTAGTCCATAAACTTATTTCAGAAAACAAAATAAAATTAAGAAAAAAAGTTAGAAAAATGAATGCTAAAAAGGAAAATGAACTGACAACAAGTAACAAAAAATAAAGTAACTAAAATCAAAAACAATTAAATAATATTTTAGAAAATAAATGTTTAACGGTTTATCATATTATTATGTAAGTAAAATAGTGGGAGTTTTGCAGTTCGTTTATAAAATAAGGGTTTCAATCATTTGTTTAACAAACTTTTATGGGTGGGAATTTTTATTTTTTTATACATAAATGTAAAGAAATTTATTATTCAACCTTTATAAACTAACTCCAGCGATTAGTTTAGAATACCAAATATTTCAACTGAGTTGGAATTTTGATGCTTAATATGTATAAGTTTTTGCGATTGTATTATTTGAACTTAAAATTTCAGAATGATCTACAGATATATTTGAAGATTGAAATCAATAACATAAAAACAATGACTTATATTTATTTTTTTTTATTCATACAGTCGTAAAGAAAATAGCAAAATATATTGTTATTTAAGAATATGATGCCTGCGATATTAATGAAGAAAACTTGATACTAACTTATCTGACTCATGGCGGTGTATAGTGGTTAAGTAACCAACTTTCCAATCGGAGGGTCTTGGGTTCAAACCCTGGTCGGGTTATATAAATAAAAAAATATGTAGTAATTTCATATCGTAATAATGTATATCGTATATTGATTAAAGTGGGAGGTGGGTTTAGTCAGTAAGAATCTGACACTACCAGGGGGAAATTCTTGGTGTCTTTGGAAGATTCTCACCTTCCTTAGGAAAAAAAAAATAAGAAAAACTATAGATCCTTCTGTAAACAATTGCAATCTGTAAGACTAAGAAAGCCTGTTAATTTTCCGATCCAACATGTAACAATCTCATATTTACAACAAATAAAAAGTTTAGAACTTAGAATCATTAGATTTAAAAGCTAAAACAAATTATATGTAATAGTCGGTACCATTTTAAGGGTTTCAGCTTTTTGTCTTTTCTTGATTTACAAACTTGAAAAAAAAACTGTCTACATAATATTATTTATTATAAATATTTTCTACCTACAGGCTACATGCATATATAGGTTCATAAATCTGTAAACAAAGTTTATAAAAAATATAATATTTATTTTTTTCCATATTATTTACAAAGTCAAAGTTAATCTAAACTTTTTTAAGTTTTTTGGTAATTCCATATTTTTACTTTCGCTTTGTAAATTCTAATTTGAAATTTAAATACAGCATGAAGAAAAAATAAAACTTTTTTTAATTTAAAAAGTGAAACAAAAATGAAAGAAATAAAACTTTTTCTTTTATTTTGAAAAGCAAATATATTATAATGAATGCTTCTTTTAATTGAAAATTAAATACATATCTATAATATTTTCAATGCAAATAATATAAAAATATCATTTTATCTTTTTCTAAAATTGTAATTAAAATATATTAAGATATTTTTTTTCATGAAATTCTCCAATCAATGAATTTATGAATTTTGAAATCTGTCCATTTAGTATAACATTTCTAAAAAGCATTCATTGAGGCAGTGTACATTTATTATTCATGTGCATTTCTTAATTATTATAATGTTTAAGTTTTTAATTTGAAATAAAATAATCATATAGAATTATTGTTTGCATTGTCGCCAAAGAACACCATCCGTATTCCGGAGTAGCAAAAACATTCTCAATTCATATGAAAGAGCATACATTTATAGCGTTAAGTATGCTCTGTAATAATAAATCAGCTCACTGTTGAAATAGTTAAAAACTGACATCATAAAATTTAGTTTATCCTAATGATAAAGCTAATGACAAATATCGTATAAAGAAATTTTGTAATGTATGAGTTGTCAAATTCTTTAGACCATAGTTTTATGAAATCTAGCATGGAGTTTTTTTTTAATTTCTAAGGGAGTTGGGAATCTTTCAAAAACACCAAGAACTCCCTCTTGATAGTATCAGATTCTTACTGACTAAAACCCACCTTCTCCTTTAGCCAATATAATGGGATGAAAGCCTTAACTGCTAATGCAGTATATTTGTTAGGAAGTAGGAATAGGATAGGATAACAAGACTGCGGGAACATTGAATTGGGAGTGGAATAGTAGGGGAACAATGAATCCGCCTATTATTATTATTGTTATTATTTTGCTAACAGTGATTGGTTGTAGTCATCAATCATATATAACACCTTCCTGCATGATATAACCAA
This sequence comes from Poecilobothrus nobilitatus, assembly GCA_947095535.1. Taxonomy (NCBI): domain Eukaryota; kingdom Metazoa; phylum Arthropoda; class Insecta; order Diptera; family Dolichopodidae; genus Poecilobothrus; species Poecilobothrus nobilitatus. The sequence goes on from OX352774.1 coordinate 109,206,214, forward strand.
AGATAGCTCCACTGTAACAGCTATTATTTGTATTAATTATTCTTATAATAATATATTTTATTACGCAATAAAATTACTATATATTTTTATATGACCTGACCAAGGTTTGAACCCAAGATCCTCCGATTAAAAGGTTGGCGACTTAACCACTACGTCAAGAGTCAGATAGTATGAAGTTTAGTTTATTTACAATTTTATTATTATATTATAGAATACATTATAATAAATGTAAGTTTTTAGTCAAAAGTTGCATCAAAATCATAATTCAGTGACTCATTTTATTATATATGTACATTATTGGCAAAAGTCTAATTCATGAAAGTTGAGTTTAAGGAGCGAGAAAATAAAATTTAGTCAAAACAAATGTAAATTTTATTAACAGGAATACTATTATTAACCATTTTATTTATTTTTATAAAATTTTTGTAGGTTGTATAACACTCATTTTCTTTTAAAAAGATTCCACAGTTATAATTTTGCGATATAACGTCAATTAATTACTTCTTTTATAATAATTTTTACTCATTAGCTATTACTTATTTTGTTAAGTGATAAATACGTTCAGGATAATTCTGAAAACTGGACAGAAAACTGCTCACAACAGCATAAATCTTAATTGCAGTTTACACACAAACATTTGCTTACAACAAATTCACAAATATGGGAAAAAAAAAAAATTTAAAATAGTGGGTAGATTGATTTTGAAACCAACTCAAAAATCCATTCTAATTATTTTTTTTTAAATATTTCAATATCAAAGCATTTTCAACAAAAAAAATATTAATATTGGCGAATATTTACTTATGCGGAATATTGTGTGTGGCTTTTTCGTATGTGGAGTTTTCTCTGTGTGCTTTACCGTATACGCATTTAACTGTAATGTCACTTTTATTATTATATAATCTATTAATGATTTTCACCTTAACGGTTCATTTTATTTGGAATGCCAACGGGCTTATTTTCTAAAACTTATCAAAATAATTGATTCAGATTAGTGTAAATGAGATCTTTTAGTTTATATTTTCGACTTGTAATTTGTATAATACAAAAATCTTGAAATTTGTAAAATTTTATAATATGTTCAATTAATTTTTAACTTACTAAAAAAAAATTATTTGCAAATTAATATTGTGTAGCCTATTTGATGTGTAGCCTAATTTGATTTACCTGAATCTATTTCTTTCACTAACACATTAAACATTTTTTTTTACACCTGAATGTTTCATCATAATAAGAATAACGTAAAGAAGAAGAATAAAAGGTATTCTAAATTTAATGATAGTAATATTTTACTTAAACTAAAAATATAGATTTTCTTTCTTTCTTTTGTTCTCTATTTTAATAAATTTCAATTTCTATCATTACACAAAATGTATAAATTTAAATTATGAGAATTAATTTATCTTTTTTTTTTTTTTTTGGGGATTTATTTGAATAATGAATACAAAAATTTAGAAATTTTAAAATAAGGACAAGACAATTAAATATTTGTGGTTCTTTGATTATAATGAGAATTTTTAGGTTATGTATTTTCAAAAAATTTCATTAGAATAATAATTTTATAAAATGAAATTTTCCATTTTAATTTTTAACAGACATTTTAAAATGAATTAATATACAATTTTAAATTTTAATTACAATTTTACAAAATCTGAATAATCAATTACAAAATATCAACAAAATAGAATTTTAATTAAATAAAAAAACATATTTATTTCAAAATATCATTTATTTTATTAATTGTTTAATTTAAATGTTTGCTTTGAATGACATAATATACAAATAATAAATTTAAATTGTATTTATTTGGATTTTGTATATAAATTTTCTGGTTTATCCTCAAAAATCTTGTTTAAACTATATAAATATATACTTACACTTTATATAAAATGATTTATTTAGAATTTGTAATAGAGAATGTTTCAAAAATGAATAACCAAAATTTTATTTTGTAATTTTTATTGAATTTTATATGAAGTGGTAAAATGTCTCGTTGTGTTAACAAATTGTTTCTAATGCAGTATAACTGGTCGAGTTCAATTAACCATAATTGATGCCTTTTCTGTATACAAGCTCAATTAATCGGGAGCGCCACGAAATCCCAAAAAAAAAAATCCCAAAAAAAACTCCCAAAATCCCAAATTCCAAAATCCCAAAATTTCAAAATCCCAAAATACCAAAATCCCAAATTCTAAAATGCCAAAATACCAAAATCCCAAAGTAGTTTTGATATTATAGTTCATTTTGAATTTGGAGTTGGATTCAAAACCAAGATTGCCGCTTTTTCCAGAATATGTGTATATATTATGTATATGCCAGATTCTCAATTAGGAGGGATTTTAGAGTTTGATTCAAAATCAGGGTATTTCTTTTTTACAGAATATTTATGTATATATATAAATGTGAGGTTCTGAATTAGGAAGAATTTTAAAGTGGAATTCAAAATCAGAGTTATACTCATTTTCCAGAATATTTTTATATATCTGTATGTGAGATTCTAAATTAGGGGTGATTTTATAGTTGGTTTCAAAATCAGGGTTTTAATAATTTGATTAGTGGGGGTTTAGGGGTGGCAGCCCTCACTTTATTCAATATATTGTTGTTGAAATATGTATGTTAAGAAAAGAAATAGGGTCCAATAATTTGTTTAGCACATTTTGGGGGTGGTAGCGCCCACTATTTTAAATGCCTTGTTGTTGAAATGTGTATCTAAAAAGATGTTAGGAGCGATTTAACAAAATCATAGAGTCCCAATAACTTGTTTAGCGGGTGTTTTTAGCGCTATTTAAAATGCTTCTCATTTTGAGTTATGGAATTTTTTTTTGTGGAATTTTTTTTTGTGGAATTTTTTTTTTTGGAATTTTGTACCCAACCCGTCTCGAATAACAAAAATTGTAGGAAAAAATAATGTTGAAGAGTATACAAAAACAAATTTCAAAAATTAAAAACGTTGAAATCTTGAATAAAATGTTGAATCTTTTTTGTTGGAATTTTTTTCTACAATTTTTGCAATCAACATTTTTTTTTTCATTAAATCAACCCACATCTGAAATAAAAAAATTCAAAACGAATTATAATAACGAAAGTGATTTGGAATTTTGGTATTTGGGATTTTGCAATTTTGGAATTTGGGATTTTGTATTTGGGTTTTTGTATTTGGGATTTTGGTTTTGGGATTTCGTGTCCAAACCAATTAACCACCACAAGCTTTTATATTTTCATTTTGGAAAAAGGAGTTCTTTATTTATCTATTTTCAAAAAAGTATTCTTAAAACTGCTATTTCACGAATATTATTTTAAAATTTGGACACCGAAAACTTTGTTAATACATATTGAACCTACTCTAAAGTGAAAATGACTGTCTGCTTAAAAATGTTCAATAATTTTACTTTTACTTAAAAATTCTCGCTGTTAAATGGATATTAAATTTTCCTAAAGGTATTCAATGTTTTATTTTGAAAATATGAAGTCATAAATTATTCAAGTATTTTGAATTTATCGCAACAATTAATACAATATTTTAAAATAAGGGCTAGCTAGACAATTAAATGTTTGCAGTTTTTTGATTATTTATAGATTTTTAGGATATAATTCAAAAGTAAATGTCTGAAATAGCACCGAACAAAGGATAATTCACCGTGCAGCCTTTCTGTCCACTATATTCTAACTAAATAATTTAGTACTTTGGATATTAATAAAATAATAAGATTTCAATATCAAAATATTTTTTTAGCACATTCCCAAAAAAAATTTTAGAAAAAATTCGTCCCTCCGTCCGTCTGTTTACAAAACTTCTATGCCATTAAAGATATAGATAACTATATAAAATTTTTATTTTAAAAGATAGAGAAATAAAAAATTAATGTTGTAGAACAACATTTTCATGTAGCTCCATCCAATACGGAGCTACAGTCTCTCAAACTATGAAAAAGTCCTATTTTTAAATGTGTGTATATCTCACTCAGATTCTGTTTAACATTTTTTCAATTTAAAAGCATCATTCGACATAACTTTTTTTGCCTTTATAATTCAAAATTATACAACTCAACTCAATATTAAATCAAAATTATACAACTTTTTTAAATTTAGTATTTAAATTTACCGTTAAATGCAAATCAAATTTTGCATGAAATTTTAAGGTAAGAAAGTACTTTTAAAATGAGTATATAGTATAAGTTAAGCACTATTAGGGCTAAAAAAGTGAAATATTCCTATATTTAAACAATAATTATAATTTAGACATCTGTACAAATTTTTTCTAAATAAAAGGCAAAAATTAAGGCTTCAACTTTATAATTTTACATGTGTTTTTCTTATTATATGTAATTCTAAGAAAATTTTAAAATTTTGGTGCAAAATCACAGTTCTAAACAGTTTGTATTGTTTGTATTTAATTCTTTCTTGTCTCAAAATTTCAAGTTCCTTGCTAAAAGCGTGCCGGAGTAATAAAAAAAGAACTATCATGAAAATTTTGGTTTTCACATAACGATAAATTTAAATATTAAGTTTAAAAAAATTTTATAATTTTGATATTGATTTACAAAGGTAAAAAAAAAAATCCTGTCGAATAGCGTTTTGACTTATACTAATTCTAAAAGTTCGTTCTTGTCTCGAAGAGTTCGAGGTTCCGATCTAAAGGCGTGCCGGAGTTATGAAAAAAAAATTTCATGCAAAATATGATTTTCACATAACGGTAAATTTAAATAGTAAATCACACAATATTGCATAATTTTTATATTGTTTTATATAGATAATCAAATTTTCGGTCTTCTGGCGGTTTTAGATTGCAAAACTATTACGTAGAGCCTGAGATATATACATCTGAAAATGGGGCTTTTTCGCAATTTTGAAGAGCTGTAACTCTGGAACCCTATACAACTAAAATAAACCTTTAACACAAGTAATAATATATTACTGTAGCTTTAATTTTTATATATTGCCGAAGTAAAATGTATACAGGTTCCTAAGTTACAAGTGTTTAAAAATAGCAAATCTTCAATTTTTGAACCCTAATAGCTCATAAACAGGGGGTTGCCCAAAAAAATTTTCTGAGCAAACTTATACACTAATTCTAAAGGATTTTTCTTGGCTCAAAATTTCAAGCCTCCATCTAAAAGCGTGCCGGAGTTATGAAAGTAGAAAAATTATGCAAAATTTGGTTTTCACATAACGGTAAATTTATATACTAAATTTTAAAAAATTGTATAATTTTGATATTAATTTACAAAGTTTAAAAAAAGTACCTGTCGACTGACGTTTTCAGAGTGAAAAAATCTTAACCAGAATATAAGATATATGCATTTAAAAATAGGGCTTTTTCAAAGTTTGAGGGGCTGTAGCTCGGTAATGGATGGGGCTACATGAAAAAGTTGTTTCACAAAATTAATTTTTTTATAAGACCTACCCATGTTTAAAATTTTTTTTTCTCTATCTTTAACGGTGTAGAAGTTTTGTAAACAGACGGACAGATTTACAGGATGAAACTAATAGGTACCTACATTTTTTCAAAATTTTTTTGAAAATGTGCTAAAAAGAAATATATAATGCTTATATTGTTATAAAATAAAATTTTGTAAGTTAATGTTTTAAATTGATATATACATCTAAATTAATACATATTTATATTATAAAATCCTTTTTAAAGAACATTAAATATCCTTAAGCTTTAAACAACACCATTATAGAAATCCAATATATCCATTTAAATTGGTAAACATTTAAAGGGTTATTATAACATTATAGTGTACATTCAAATAAGACTACAAATAACAATGTACAAGTTTTTATATAATACTACAAGAAAATGATTTTACCACTTAATTATTATCCTAATAAAACTTTTTATAAATTTTTTTTTTTTTTTTAAATAAAATAAAAAAATTACAAGTGCGAAGAGATAAGCTTGGGAAAATTTATTAAATCTAAAAGATTTTTTATTTGTGAAGAATTGCAATAAAACCCATATAATTTGTCTTAATTAAATTTTATACAAATATGTTAGTTGTTGTTTTTTTAATTAAATTAAATTTTACACAATTTTAATTTTATTTTTCATATAAAATTTTTATTTAAATTTAAAAATAATTGAGTTGAATAGAAAGAACTGAGATTTATCAGATTTTACAGAATTTTCTCAATAAATGTTAATTAAAATTGTTTCGATTATTTTTTGAATCTTATAAATTGTTTAATGTACCTATATATTCATTTTTGAGTGGTGACAGTCTTCCGCTTTCGTATGGTCAGTTTATGTAAATTCTAAAAATATTAAGCATATTTTTTAATATTTTTGCAATTCTAATTGCATTGAAACTTTTTGGGGCTAAATGAAATAACTCCCCAAATTCAAAATGAAATAATCCCCCAAACAGATATTAATTAGTTTTTCAAATGTTTGATAAATAAGTCTCCAAAAAAATTAAATTTCGTATTTTCTATATAATATAATAATTTAATAAAAGCAAAATATGTATTTTGTATGTAGATTCATTAAATAAAATATATAAACTTTAATTTATTGTGTCGAGAACTTCGTTCTACAAACAGTAAAAATCCGCCATTTTTTCCAGAATATGTATAAATGTATATATGCGAGATTTTAAATTAGGAGGGATTTTAGAGTTGGTTGCAAAATCAGCGTTAGACGTCTTTTACAGAATATGTAGATATTAATTAGCTTAAATTGTAATATTAATATAATATGAATTAGTTTAGGACAGATTTTTAGCTCACTTATAGTTCATTTATTTTTATTATCATATAAAAAATTGATTTTTTTTTATATTTTTAGCCAAAAACATTTTACCGCAATTGAAAAAGCAAAAGAACTAGTGTAACCAATGAAAATTTGTTTGAAAGAGGGAAAAAGGGATAAAAAAAATTGTTAACAAAAAAAAATACCGTTATATGTAATTGTAAATGTAAAAAATCAAAAAATAATAAACAAAAATATATTTTTTTTTAGTTTGAAGCATCTTGCACTCAAATGAAACAACCTGTACTAGTTATAATTTCTAATTTGGTAATTTAAAAAATATTATAAAAGCATTAATATTTCTATAAAATATGAAAATGCGATAACTCTCCAAAATTCATTTTTATTTTGGTGACTTATTTTTTCGAGAATGAAATTTAATGAAATAATTCCCCAACATTGAACTGATTGCGTTGGTGTATTATTTCATGTATAGTCACTTTTTGATGGTTGATTTTCAACTTCTTCACGAGTAATGATTTTTGTTTTAGAATATTTGAGGTTTAAATATAATATTATAACTGTTTTTAATGAAAATTGAAAAATAATTGTTTAATTGTTATAAGAACACCAACAATTATATATTTAAGAAATAATCTATAATATAATACACAAGATGTTGGCGAGACCTTGCCAACATGTAAAAAAATATATTTTATATCTATAATAAAACACTCACACTGAATGTAAACTAAACTGGCAATGATATTTCTGTATATTTATTTAATAATTTAAAATTTTATTACCAGAGACACAAAACTTTGACACAAAGTATTATCAAGAGACACAAACCGTTCATTAAAAATATAAATAAATTTAGTAAATATTATTACCAGACACCATATTTTCCACTAGAAGTATTACCAGAGACACAAACCGTTCATTAAAAGTGAGTACAGTCAAAAAAGGAAAAGTATATACTAAAAAAAAAAATAAATTCAGCAAATTTTTAATTTTTAAATTTGACCGCCACGTCCGTTATGAACTGGTCGCAGCGGTAAATTAAAAATAAGTTATTGTTATTAATCTTCTGTTGGCGTTTTCAATCTTTGTTTTGGGAAAAAAAAATTAAAATAGGTACTCTTAATAAAATTAAAAGACCTGAAAGTGAAAAGAGCAAAGTTTGTAGTAAGCCTTATATTTATAAGAAAAAAATAATAGGCCAATTTTATTCTTGATTTTGTTTTCACTATTATAAAAGCTGGTAAAAGCTTCGCAACAGACTTTAAAGTAGTTTTGTTTATTTAGGTTGGAATTTTGATTTTTTAAGCTGAATTTTTGATATAACATAAAATATTCGAATTTTTTTTATTAATATAAAATTCGGCAGACTTAGCTAATTATATTTCATAATAGAAATCAGAAACTTACTAAATATTATAGAAATGGATATTTTGCTTAAAAAAATAAGAAAAAAATAACATAGAAAATATCATTTTAGAAGCCTTCTCTCACAATAGATTCATAATTTTGTACTAATTTGTTATTAGACCATTAAATAAATTAAAAAGCAGTCGAAAACGACCGTCACAAAAAAAAAGTCCCCGAAAATTTATGAAATTACATTATCAGAGACATGAATCTTATATTAAATATACCAAAGACCTCTTCCAAAGTACATTTAAATAAAATAAATTCAGCAAATTTTTTTCAAGCAATAAAAAAATAAACGCAAAAGACTTGAAAGTAGTTTTGGTAATTAAAGTAATTTCGCGGCGAAAACAACTGTTTTTCATCGACATAAAAATTTTTTTTTAAAACTAAAGAAAAATAGAGAGTCTGGTAAAATTTTAACAAATATTAAAATTATTTCGATTATTGGTATTGTTTTAAATGTAACAAAAAAAAAAAAATGTCGTAGCGGTTGGTGTTGGTTGGTTTTTCGCCGGTTTTTATTGTGCACTTTATACATGTGTTTCAAACAATTTTTGAGATATCGGCACGAACTTTTACCCTGAATGTGTTTTTAGCTTGGACCATTTTTTCTCAATAATTAAAAAACTGTAAAAAATTATCGCCACGAAAAAACGGCGAGAATAAATTAATAACCTAACATTTTTAATTTTATGTGTTTAGATTTGTTTTATGTTTTTTTTCTATTACAAGTAAGTAAGTGATTTCAACATTTTTTTAATGGTGTTGATGTAAAAATGAAATTTTTAGGTAATTTATTAAGGGAGTCAGTATGATACCGCAAATGTTTTTGAATCTATAGAAATTGTGCAATTGCACAGGGGATTTTCTAGTTGATATATAAATTATAACTGTCTGCCCTTCTTATTTTTTTTATCTTCAAAATTAAATTTCTTAATATGTACAAAAGGATTCTATAGTACATTGATTGTTATCAAAGCAAGTTTGCACTTTATTAGTTTAAATGCAACTTTATCAAGGCATAAATTATATGATATACAAATAATTTACTATACACTGAATTCCTTAAAACGAAAAAATTTTTATCATTATCATCCACTTCTAAGTCGAAGGATGTGAAATATTTTAAATTGCTTTAGGTATACATATTTATTAATTTCCTAATTCCAAAATTATTCGAGGCTCAGTAAACAAATACTTTTACTCTAAAATAGTAATGAATTACAAATTATTATTTCTGACCAACTGGGATACAGTAGCCGTAAATGTAAAAATTATAATATTAATTGTACGTTTTTAATATATTTAAAAATTTTGAAAAATTACTTATAAGTTCAAATCTGTTTATTCGTCTGTTCGTCTCTTTAAAAATATTTTGTTACCGTTTCACGAACGGGCGTCATAAAAATAATAATTTCGTTGAATACAGTTTTTATATTGTGCCCCCCATTACGAAGCTATATAAAATTTTAAAACTAGTTGTTAGTTTTTTTTTCAATTTAACATTTTATTTAAATTTATATCGTTATATGAAACCAATATTTTGTAAAACAATTACAAAAACAAATATAAAAAAATTTATTATTCTTCTGTATCTCTGGCAAGCTTTTGATCAGAACATTGAAATTTATAAAAGAAGTCTAACTTTGATAATATGCGTAAGCTACATCAGAAAAATTTGCTTTTTACTTCCCTCTGTGAACTATTTCAAGTTAAAAATATAAAATCCGCTATTTTTAAACACCTGAAACATGGTCACATGTGCATATTTGTTTAAAATAAAACACAAAAATTAAAACAGCAAAATCAAACTTTATATTATGTATTAAAGGCTTTTTCAGTTATTTGTCGTTTTTTAAAATTAAAAAAGTACCTATCTCTTAAATTAAATTTGTCTTTTCCTGTGTTATATAAAAAATTAAAAACAAAATTTATAAATTTTAATTTATATAGTCTCAATTCTATATAAAATAATTTTCTTTGTAATATTGGGGTATACTTTACTTTAGGTACATTGTCCGATTGGTTTGAAAATTTACATAACGGTACCTAGTGACGTCTGGAAATATTCTGGAAAAGGCTTAATAACTCTGAAAAAAAATAAGATTTTGATTAAATAAGATTTTAATTCACATTTTTATATGAAAAATTCACTTTTTTTATCATATTCCACCCAAAAGCATTTTACCATAATCTAAAAACAAAAAGGACCAAAATACCCAATGAGGGCTACCGAGAAAGGCGAAGAAAGGATGAAAAAAATTTGTTCACAAAAAAGGTACCGTTATATTTAATTTTAAAGTGAAATATTGAAAAAAGTGCATAGTAAAAATTTTATTTTTTAATTTAAGCGCTCTATACTCAAACGAGACAACTTGTACTAATTTTAATTATATCATCTTAAGTGTTGTTTACAGAGCTATGTTTTGAGACTACAACGGTTTTTATAGATCTAACAATTTTTGAGATATTTTTCGGTATTTAAGCATGTAAAGTATGAAATTGCATTTCTTATTAATATTATTGTTTCAATTTCGAATTTCTAACGTCTGGAAGGACTATTTACTATTGCCATTGAAACAGATGCGAAGAGATCTTTGTTACAGTATAAAAATAATATAGAATGTTTTTGAAAATTTATAAAGTATAGTGGTTTCTAGAAAGGTTAGAGAAAATTTTTTTTTTATACCAAAATGTTCCGTTTGAACTGCAGTATCTCAGAAACGATAGCACTGACTAAGATGAAACAAGGTATTTATTAAAGACAATAGTATACTATCGTAGACGAAAATTAAACATTAAATAAACAAGTAGATATTGGCATTAAAAAAACGGTTTTTAATTTATTTTAAATTATTTTTTTGGCAAGATAATTTTGTTAAAAAACACAACTTTTGAAACAACTACTTTGAAAGTAGTAAATAAATATTTATCCTTAACAATTCAGAAATCAGAAATTTTTAACAAGACACAAAAATATAGATATACAGATACTATTATCTTATATCTATACTTATCTGTATATCTAATATTAATTGTATTTAGATACTATTAATATTAGATATACAGTAGAAAATAACTACTAAGAAAAATGTTATTCTTGATGTCCACACCACACTTAATTTTTTTTAATTATTTTTAAACTGATGATAAAATGAAAAAAAATTTGGGATTCCTTTTAATTTATTTTAATAAACTTTTTCTATAGCTTTTGGCTTTTTTAATCCACAAACTCTACGAATAAAAAGTAAAATTTAATTTTTTATTTTTGTTTTTTATTTTTTATTGTCACTTAAGGCAACGAGTAAATAAAATTTCTTGTCACCTAATCTTTTTTTAAATCTTCTTTTGATTTTTATATAAGTTTTCAAACTGTTTTTAAACATTTACTTAATGAATAATCATTTCAAAACTGTTAACAAAGTTGCATTTACAGTCTTAAAACATAGAAAATAATAAAAAGTTGATTATTTCACAAAAAATCTTATTAAAACTATTGAAAAGTTTTTGTATTAATGAAAGAAGTTTTTGTTATTTATCGAATAATCTTCAACGACAGTAAACTATAGTAAATGATATTGAAATTTATAATGCCTATTTGATGTATTATTCGTCGTCAGAAAATGGAAAAAATAGAAACCATTAAGGAGCTGAAAATAAGAATGAATTAACAGTACTAATTTATTCAGATAATTTCTTTCATAACAATAATATGGAAAAAAACGAACGTAAGCCAGCGGATCAGCATGACGTTCTTCTGGGTAATTTTGCAATTTAATCAGCTAAAAATATCGCATTTAATAACTTTAGCATGGGACGTGCAATTTAAAATAAGTCCAGAGAAGAGAAATGAGAAGAATAAGAATTAAAAGGAAAACGTTTATCCAAAAAATATGTGAATAAAAGTTAAGGTCCTTAATACTAATAATAATTTCAAATAAACTATACCTATATTTTATTTAATTTGGTAGTTCTTAACTACAGTTTATGGTAATTCGTTTATTATGCACACGTGTTTGTGAAATCAGATGCCATCGCATGTATACCTCAAAATGGGTATAACTCATTTGTGTACGATTTAGTAAAGTTTAAAAAGAAACATAAATTTACTAGATTTTTCTTCAAAATATCCCTACAAATTTTTTACACATTCTATATAATTCTAAATCCCTTTTTATGAAGAATCTTTTACACTAAATAAAACTGTACATTTGTATTAAAAATTCCAAACTAAAGTTTTTTTTAAAGCGGGTTGGTTTTGCTTGGTGTAAGTTCAACATTATCCGGAAGAATGACATGTACCTCCTCTGGGTGACGTTCGCAGTTTTCCACTAATCTTCCCGGAAAAAAATAATACTCCAAAATTATTGGTCTTTTATATTAATTTTTAAGGCTACAATATTTATTCTATTTTTAACTCCAAATAGGAATCTTACCTAAAATTCTATACAGTTCGTAGTCTAATCGACCATAATACCTTCCCAAAATCGGAATTTAACACAAAATTCAGAAAATTTAAATAATATTTTATGAATTTGTTTGTTTTCCCTCTAAAATTATATTTTTGTATAAAGAATACTACAGGTTGTTATTATATTGAACTGTTTTTACTCAATTTAGAAGAAGACTAGAAAACAAAGTAAAAAAAAATTAACTTTAACTAATAACAACACTTTTGAATTAAATCATTGCAATTCAAAAAAGCCATGAGCAGAAAATTCTCTATTATTAATTTATCTTCTCTTATTTACTAAAGCTGAAATTTTGATTTCTCTCTATAACTTTCGACAAAACTCTCTTTATAAAACGTTTCAAATAACGATTTATAGACTTGTAAATTTATTTACATATGCCACCAAAACTCATTTGTGTCTAAAAGAAAATGTATCATATGTTTAATATCATATCATACCAGTGATGAATTGTGGAAGGTATTCAAAAAAATGTTACAATAATTGAATGTTAAAACAAATTTATTTATAAAAGATTTTGAATTTTCTCTTTCTTATAGATCTTTACTTCGCTTTTTTTCTCTCTCTTTATCTGTCTCCAATTTCTTCTCTCTGTTTTTAAAAACATTATTTTTATCTGTTTTACTTTTGCTACTTTTAGCATTTGTAAATTTTCTTTTATTTTATATTTACATTATATTATCCTAGTCAGTGGACAGACAAGAGTATTTAAATAAAGTTGAAAACCTTAAGGTTTGCGGGCCAGAAACAAATTTTGTTTTTCGCTTTTTTGGCAAATAGAGAAAAGAGCAAAAATTTGTCCTAGGGTGGAATTTTTTTATCCTTTTTTCGTATACTGATCAGAAAATTTGTTTCCTTTTTATTTATTATTAAAGATTGAGTTAACGCAAAATTAATGGTTAGTGTTACAGACTTGAAGGGTATTTCGTCGATGCATTATTTATTGATCTTACAAAAGCTTTTGATGTAGTAAATCATCGTAGACTAATTAATTTTCTCGATATACTGGGGATAAAGTTTTAATATTTTAAGACGTAACTGGTGTGTTCAGTGAGTTAAAATCTCACATAACTGTGTTGCGTACGGTATCTTTCTATGATTTTCACCATCCTTACCCAAAAAAAAAAAATAATTTATTAAAGATTTAAGCTAGATTCTTGCATATCTTTTCTGAAGCTTTAAATATTTTCTATTTACTTTTGAATATTTTTAAAAATTTTTAAAGTTTTTAATCTAAGAAATCTAACTTTGTTGCTATATATCTTAATAATTATCAAAAATTATCTTTTCTTATATTGTAACCCTTTCAAAAAATTGGCGCCTTTTTTTTCTTTTTTTTTTGTAAAAATTCCTTTTATACCAGTTTACAGTAATCGTAAAATCGTTCAATTATTTGTTGAATAGATGTTTAAATAATGAATATCAAGTATTGTATGAAAAAAAAATTTAATTATTATATGGGAAAATGAAACGAAAAAACTTGAAATAAAAAACGGAATCATTAATATTAATGTGAGAAAAAGTGCTGATGTTTTAAATCTGCCACCATCCATTTTAAATATTTTTGAAATGAAAAAGAAAAATAAAAACAACAAAACAAAGGAATAAGAGATACAATATTTTTTTTTTTGAAATATTAAAAAATGAAAAATAATTTCTGCAATCAAGTTTGAAAAATTACAACATTTATTAAAATATTATTTACATTTTTAAAATGTAATTTATGTCAAAAAATTCTGTTGGAAAAAAAATATTAAAATTATATAAGTGTAAAAATACAATATGTTAATTTGTATGTGTAGTTTTTTTTTTTGTACTTTTCTCAAAGGATTACCACTTAAAAGTTAATGAATATAAGTTAAGACTTCTAAAAAAGTATTTTATTACTATCAATATAATAATTAATTACAAATTAAAAATATTTCATTACAAATTAAAGTTGAAACATCTATATATGTGTATAAAAGCGAATGTTTGTCTATCTGGTTCTGATTTATAGACTCCTAAACTGCTCAGCCTATAGACTCTAGGCTGAGACTATAGACTCCTAAACCGCTATTAAACAAGAAGATATCGTCAGATTTGCGAAGGCACAAGTCTACATATGTAGCGATGAGTGAAAGCCGGGCACAAAAGAGAGTTTTCAATATCAAACCTGATCTAAGAAGAACTAGAGTCAGGCCACGTATGAGATCGCTCAATAATATTGAAAACGACGCTCGAGTGTTGCAAATTATAAATTGGAAAAACGTTGCTCAAGATCGTGATGCGTGGAGAGATGTTGTGCATAAGGCCAAAGCTCACATCAAGCTGTAGAACCACAATAAGAAGAAAAAGAAACTGCTCAGCCGATCATCATGAAAATTTGTATATAAACGTTTATGGGTACGGGGAGTATTTGTGGGCTAATAATTTTGCTTCTAACGAGCCGCCAAGTTGGGGCTGTTGTGCAAATATTTAAACTTTTCGCTCTAAAATTAAAACGGTTTGCCCGATTGACTTCAAATTATGTTTTAGTGTTGCACTTTGACAGAGGGGACTCTATTAATAAATAGTAATTTGTTAACCCGTATCGGTACGATGATTGAGGTGCGCAGCAACGCGTTTGTTATAAAATTCAGTTCATATCCAAATAAAAATTTACAAAAAAATATTTGTTGGGGCAGTAAGCTGTGAAATTTACAATTTTTGTAGAATATTTTTACCAATTATAAAACTGCTTGCATATAGTCTTCAATTGTTTCAATTGTTTCGACTCTCACATTGTTTTTATAGAAAACTATAGAAGGTATTTTACAGTGTTTTCTCTCTTACCTTTCTCCTTAAAATATTACTAAACTTTTAAAGACCCAAGCTACTTTTGGTTTTTAACGAATTTTTCCTTTTTTCAGCTTTTCATATTACAGATGTACTAGTAAATCTGTTCATCATCTGAATTTGTTTGGAATGTTTTTTGTATGCTCCTTCTCCTTCTATTGAAAGCCTTTGCAGATTGATGAATTTTAATATATATATCCTACGTCTTATGCCGTTATGTAGAATGAGATTTTGGAAAAAATTGCCTTAGATGTTGAGAACGAAGACATACTTTACCTCTACAGAGTTAAAACAAAATGTAAATCTTTTAATGAAGTTCTAGTGATATTCTATACGTCAGATTCCAAATAACTTTAAGTAATTCTCAACTATTATTACAGTCCTTATTAAATAATTTGAATATCGAAGATTTAAGACATTATTTATTTAAACTTCATTTTATTAAAATTTTTATTTCCATCTTTAAAGATAACAAGTAAGCGACACTTTTAGCTGGAAGCTTTTAATTTATAATTTTCGATTTGAAAACAAAAATTTTTCCAAAAAGTTTCCAATATTGTTTTTTTCTGAATTTTTGTATTTTCTGTCTTTTTTTATTTCCTTCTCTAACATTTGACATTAATTCGGATGAACATTTTTAAATTACAGGTATATTTGAAATCATAAAGAAAATAAACAAAAATTTTTAATTTAACATTAGATAAGTTGAAATTTTTTATCACCAGCGATGGTTTAAGATTTGTTTACATTTTATGTTCTTGTCTTTTCTTATTCAGTTTGAAGCTGAACGGGTTTTTTTTTGAGCTGAACAAATTTTTTTTTTGTAAAAAGAAAACAAATTATCTCTTTTTCTTTTAAAATTCTTTGGGCACATTATTTAAAACATTTTTGAAAAATTTGCTTATTAGTTTCACTCTGTGTACATATGTCCTTTCGTTTGTTTGTTTTCCAAAACTACTACACCTTTTAATATAGAACAATCCAAATTTCATCATGGATAGATCTCATTAAAAAATGAACATTGCGGAACAACATTTTTATGTAGACCCAGTCATTATAGAGCTACAGTCTCTCAAAGTTGAAAAAATCACTATTTTCAAATGGGCGTTTTTCTTAGGACCTGCTTAATAGTTTTTCAATCTGACAATGCTAATCGATAGGTCGGGCATTTTCATAATTTATAAATTAATATTGAAATTATATAATTTTTTTAATTTAGTATTTAAATTTACCGTTATATGGAAACAAAATTTCGCAAAATTTTGTCTTCTTTAACATTCCGGCATGCTTTTAGGTAGGATCTTAAAATTTTGCGAGGCGAATGTTTT
Organism: Poecilobothrus nobilitatus; assembly: GCA_947095535.1. Lineage (NCBI taxonomy): Eukaryota > Metazoa > Arthropoda > Insecta > Diptera > Dolichopodidae > Poecilobothrus > Poecilobothrus nobilitatus. The sequence continues at coordinate 109,222,959 of OX352774.1, forward strand.
TTGCCCTTTGGAAAATGCGCGCCTTTAAAAACCTTTGCTTTTACATACAGTCTTGTTTTCCTTTCACTTTTAATTTCTATTTGTAATTTTCGTTTTGTTTTCTTTTCTTTCAAGTGTTTTCAAAGTACACAATTTAAAATAATGCTAAAGACTTTTTCAATTTTTGTTTTTTTTTTCATATTTGGTTTTTTTTCTTATTATGCTTTTCTGACACATTTGAAATTCATATATTTCAGTATATCTACAGATATTTATGTACAACAAGGGTTATGTTTTAAATTTATATGACGATGGTTTATCAGGACATATAGCAAATTCATCTCAATACTAGGCATATATGTTTAAGTGTTTAAAGTGATATCATGATAGACGACATCATTTATTATGAAAAAAAAAATACAGAAAACGAATGTAAAATTTAAGAAATAAAATGTCGCTTGTAAATTTTAATGAAGGATACGGAATATGATTTTAATTGATGTTGAATTTTTCTTTATTTTATACAAATGATACAGATGTGAAAAGTAATAAAGAAAAAAAAAAGAAAATTATAAATTTTTCCATATTTTTAATTAGAAGGTTTGATATTTTAAGATTCAAAAATTCATTAGACGTATAAATGATTATATCTGCAGATACTAGATTTGTTTTTTTTTTTTTGTGTTTTTACTTTTTTAAATTAAAAGTTGTTTTAATTGTACTTATAAATTTTTTGGAACGTGATCTTGAATTATATTGGTTTTAACTAGGTTATTGAAAAAATAATTGTGTGATATTTATGAAAAAATTCATATATTTAGTTAAACATATAACATATTCATATATTTAGTTTAGAAGATGAAAAATATTTTATCCCAGATATTGGAAAAATAAACATGTAAATTTAAAGAAATATAAAAATTAAACATCGACAAGGTATTAAACAAAAATTAAACAACACAATGGTATCTGTTGTAAAATGCATTAAAACTACCACACTTTGTTTTTCTAAAAGAGTTGCGAATCTTTCAAAGACTTCAAGAGTACCGCTTTGGAATTGTCAAATTCTTACTAACTAAACCCATTTCCCACTTTATTTCCCCCTATAATTTAAGAAAATTTAGAAACCGACATTTTATATAGAAAGATAAAAATTTGCTGTACGTTATATGTCCTTGAAATTGTGGATATATGATTTATGAGTTTTAGATATTTTTTGATTAGAAGCTTATTCACTAAAACTTTTAGTTATTTTTACCAACGTAAATATGAAAATAATGTATATATTAACTATTTTTAATTTAAAACAAAATAATCCTAAGATTTATATACACATATACATTTTAAGCTGCCAATATTGGTAGAAAATTGAAATGAGCAAGTTAGGTAATTAAGAAAAAAAATCATTCGCTTTGCGAAAGGAAGCAAAAACTTTTGGTTATTTGCAATATTAGGCAGAATTTTTCAAGTTCAACAAACAATTTCAAACCCAATAGAGAAGCAGATATACTTGCCTAACACCATGACGTCATTGTTTCTATAGTTCTGTAAAAATGAGCAAAAATCGTTGAAAACTTTCAACATCAGCTGCACTTCTAAAAACGATGATAGTTGCCTATTGTCAACAAAGCTAAACCCTCATATCCTTTAAGTAGGACTGGAAAATACTCTGCGTCTTCTCCAGATTTACTAAATCTATAATCAACCAAGTCTTGAATATTTTACACATATTTTCGCTGAATACACCAGTAGTATCTAAATAAGACTCAAAATCGCTATTAAATAAAAAAATAGCTATTGAAAACCTAGATGATTTTGAAGTACAAAAGACTGAACGTCAAACTATAGCAAATTCATAATTTTTTTTTTTATTCTATTCTTTGGGTTGCTTGCCAAAAACACAGCACTTCCATGACATATCTATAAAGCAGCTCAAGTCCAAAAATATACCGTAAAACTTATTCCAACTAGAATCCTGAAATATGGGAACTCGTATACAATTGTGAAATACACTTTCCGCACAAGAAAAATGTTGGCATACTTATCCTATCTCGACTTTAACTCCTGGTCAATGTCCACAAAAGTAGTTAGGATGTTATCCGATTATATTGACTACAGAGAAAGACAGGTTTAGCAAATAAAAATCTCACTCTACAAGGGGGATCGATTTTTTTGGTGTCTTTTCATTTCTTAGGAAAAAGTCATCCAAAATTTATTCTATAGAATACTTAAGAATATTTTTTTAGAGAATTTTTATTATCAAAATAATAAAAGCAGAAAAAAGGGTAATGTAAAAATGTGAAATACTATAGAAAGCAAGAAAAATAAGTTTTTAAAAATAAAAACTTATAAAACATATAAAATGTCACAATTGATAAATGATTTTTTATATTTTGTTAGTAGTAGTGTTTAAACATATGATTTAAATTATTTGATGACCTTATTTCTGCTGCAAAGAATAAGAAGGATTTATTGTATTTTGTATCATCATGTCATGTTACAGGGAATTTTTATTTTTTCATTTCATTAATAACTGAACAAACATTTTCCTAAAAAAAATTCTGGACCCTTAAAAATACATATTTCATTATTTTGATTCAAAAATTTTAAATTGATCAATCTAATCCATAGAAACATTCATATATAAAAAGTGGTAGGTTAAATCACTTTCTTAGTTTCTAATTCTAAGATATGTAATATGTAAAAATTTTAAGATATGTATAGTGAAAAATGAAAAAGTACATAGTGAAAATTACAAGGATGCATATGCATTAAAAATAAAATTTTGGATTTTCTTAAACTATATGATCAGTATAGCTATTTATTAAACTTTTCTAGATATTAAAAAGATGTAACAATTTTTTTTTTTAAGAATTATACTTCATATAAAGAAAAAATCACCAAAATTTTTTATATTCTCGATTTTTAAATTAATGTTAAAACTATTATAATAAATAATTTTATTATTATATAGTATGCAAAAGTAGTAAGCAGATTATGTGATCTTTCAAATGAAGATATAAATTTCTTTCTTGTAAATTTTAATTCAAATAACGGGCCTTGGTTGCTGTGTGGAATAATGGGCCTCGGTGGCTTAAGATGGTATAATATACGCTATACAAACACCGAGGAAGTGTGGGTTCGAATTTTTTTATTTCTATATATTGTAACTTCTACGAGTATATTTTAAATTTTCTTGAATTTTATTACTCAAAATTTCATAATTTTTGTTTTAACTCTAATTCGAATTAAGGACATTTATTGTTTTATCGCTTTTACTATAAAAAGTTTAAAATAATTTATATATGTATTAAAAATGGATCCAAATATTATAATTTAACTTAATATTGAAGATTTAGTTTATACAAAAAATAATTCTTTTAGAAATGTAGAATATGTAAATAGAATTATATATTTTTTGAACTTACATCAATTTATGCAAAATATTTTATTTTTCTTATAATATCGTGTAGAAAACAGAATAATATAAACAAGACAGTAGATATATTAAAAAGCATGGGGTAAACAAAATAAAGCATGGAGTAAACAAATCAAGGTAGAAACAAAATAAAAACATTTTAAAATATTGTAATTACTGATTATGAAAAAAAATATTACAAATCATGAGACTCTTTCTTTAATTATAAAGAATTTTCAACTGAACTCTAAATTTCAAGGAATCATAATTAACTTTTGGCCTCTAATAGCTCTTTTTTTTCGGTTGAGTACAAATTTGTTTCTTCTAAATTGAGAGAAAACTCTTTGTATAGACAAATCTAGATATAGACAAATAGCAAGAATAAATAGAGAGAGCCTGGCTTTTCTAAAAACAATAGAAAGTATAAGAATAAACAATATATTTCATGATTTGAATAATGGCTTCATGATCTTTATTATAAATGTTTTATGTTGAAAAAGTATTAGAACTTGTGAATTGATTTATATTTTGCGGTTTTTGTACGTTAGACAATTTAAAGAAAATCAAATAACAAATATATCTTTAAACTGATGAGCCAATCTACTTCTAAAAATGAAACTATGAAATAACAGGACTAATTAGATAAATTTATGATTTTCGAATGACTTTTTGTATAATTCGAATGACTTTTTGAATAATTCAAATGACTTTTTGAATAATTCGAATGACTTTTTGAATATTGCGAACAAGTTTCTGAATTATTTTCAAAATATATTTATACGCGATAAAATCAATAATAACAATTGATAAAATTATAAAAATTCTTTATTAATAAATTAATGTGCAATATTGTACATATTTTCTCTTCTATTTCTGGTGCATTCAATAGTAAAAAATTTTTCCCTGTATCGAAAATTAGTGTTTCAATAACTTAATTAGAGGTAGCGTTACGCGGCAGCCGACGCTATTTAAACTAAATGTAAGTTTGATAATCAGTGATAATTAGTGATAATTCAGACTTTGAACAGTGAAGTCATAATCAAAGTAATTATGGTTAATAATAGTTATAAAAGAACTACTCAAAATTCAAATAAATCAATCTTAAATAAATCTAATTTAAACAAATCTACTTTAAATAAATCACATTTGATTAATTCAAACAGTGAACTTTCTAATCATGATAAATTATTAGAAAAATTAAATAATATTAAAAAAATGTTGAAAAATTATCATGATGAAGTAGCTGTACTAAAAAATCTAAATTTACAAAACGAAGTGGGTATTCTAAATGTGAAAGTAAGTTTGCTAGAACAAGAACGCTTACATAGTAGTGTGGATATTATTGGAATTCCAAAAATAAGCAAAGAAAACTTGAAGGCTAATGTTATGGAAGTTCTTAACAAAAAATTAGACGTAAACATTGAAAACACATTTATAGCTCACTGCTATGTAAAAAAAATAAAATCTAAATCTACAGTTGAAAATAAAAATATTCTACACACCAACCCTATGTGTGAAATTAATAATATAAATTTATAAGATAAATTTATGACTTTCTAATGACTTTTTGAATAATTCGAATGACTTTCTGAATAATTCAAATGACTTTTTGAATAATTCGAATGACTTTTTAAATATTGCGAACGATTTTCTGAGTAATTTTCAAAATATATTTATACGCGAAAAATTTTGTAGGGAAAAGCATTTAACTAATAGATGAAACAAATTAGTATCATATATTTGCTAAAACTATTAACTACAGTTAAAACTAATAAAAAATTTACAATATGGTGGTGCCAAATCAATATATCTAAACTTTACACATAGAAAAAACGGCAATTCTTTTCTAATTGCAATAAACAAAACAAAATTTTGAACTTCTCCAAAACCATTTCTTGCCTTAAACTTGATTAAAGAGTTTTGTCATAAATCTATACAATAATTGTAAGCCTTCTTAATGCTGCATCTACAATGAACGCTCTTGTTCATTCTCAATACACAGCTAGCTGTCACTTAGAAATGTATTACATTGTTGTAAAGTTGAAAAATTTGAATGTATTAAATTGTATGAAAGTATTTACAATAAATGCAGTCGTTTCGTAGTTGCTTAACTTTTAACTTTTTCTCTTTCAATAATTTTCAATTCAATTTAATATAAAATTATATAAAATACTATTTTATATAAAAATTTTATTTAACTTCATTTTTTCGCTCAAACTCAAATTTCATTGTGGATACTTTTTTTTAGACTGCCACAAAGACTGCGCATAGACCGACCGAACCGAGACCGAAAGGGAGGGTTGAGAGTTAATGGTAAATTTAGCATAATTTATATGAATATGATATGTAAATTTAAATGTTGCAAAATTGTTTCAATATACAATCAGTCAGGTTTTAAAATTTAAATTATATTGAAATTAATATAAATATAGATTGTCTCATTCGAAGTATTTCTTTCTTCATAATAAAATCGGTGTAAAATAGAATAATTAATATAAAAAATCAGTAGATACTTTGTTTACCTTGTGTGTATTTTTCTAATTCTTTAATATTCTCTGTTCTATTACACTCAGTTTCTTTCAATTATTATATGTACATATTTCCAATAATATTTTCAATATAAATTAAAATTTTGTCATAATATTCTGCCTACTATTCAAAAAGTGGAATAACATCATGTAAAATATTCCATAAGGCTTTATTTCGTTTCATTTTGATTTAGATCTCGTAAATTTATAATTAATATTATTTGTTTCGTTTTTTTCAGTTCATATCTTTTTATAATATGATGAAATCAATTTAATATTATTTAATCAATACTCACTCAATACTGCTGCTATATTTTATTCCATTATTTAAAAATTTTTTTTTAAATTCCTATAAATAGGTTAAATTTTACTTTGCAACGACTAAAAATGAAATAAATTAAAAAATATATATTTTTTTTTTAATGCATTTCGCTGCCACATAAATGTGGACAAGAAATTACACAGATTTTCCGCTCAGGCGTGGCTGTAAATGTCGTAAGGGGGAATAACTCTTATGACGTGTGTGGAATTCGAACCAACACACCCTCTGTGTGGAATTCGAACCCACACTCCCTCAGTGTTTACAGCGTATTTTATACGCTCTTACTCACTAGGCCACCGAGGCCCCTAAAAAATATAATATAAATAATAACTATGTCCTTGTTCATTAAATTACCAGTATATGTTTTATGTTATTAACATAGAACCATTCATATACTGTAATTTAATGAACAAGGACATATGTAATAATATAGTAGAGACATCTAAATGATGAAAAGAATGGTATATAATAAATATTTGATTGTATTATAGTTTATGAAAGACTTTTAAAAAAATATTTAAAGCTATTATGTACTGTTTTTAAATTAGTGTAAACAAAATTCATATTTTTTAATTTATGATTTTTAATTTAATGTTGTGATGAATGCTGATGCTTTATGGCTTCTCGTTTAACAAAAATAAAAGTATGACAATAAATGTATTGTACATCCGAATTTATTGTGTTTAATTTATTTTCAATCTGAATTATTATAAAAAAATAATAATGGTTGTGTTTTATACTCTGTAATTTGTTTGTTATTCAATTTAAATAACAATGCAATATAAAATATAAAATCAATAATAACCATTGATAAAATTGTAAAAATTCTTTATTAATAAATTAATTTGCAATATGTATTTTCTCTTCTATTTCTGGTGCATTCAATAGTAAAAAATTTTTCTCTGTATCTTTTATCATTTTTTTTTTTTGACAAAAAATGCATTAGTCAAGTAAAAATCTTTTAAAAAATATTTAATGTCTGCAATAATTTTCACCATCGTAAAAAAAATTTAGGTTTTCAATAACTTCATTAGAGGTCGTGCAAAGCTACCTATTCAAACTAAATGTAGTTTTATGTTTATAAACCTTAATCCTTACAATCCTTACTTATCATACACATATAAAAAAATTATGAAAGTTTTTTTAAACTAAGACTATTTTTGTACACATGCTTATAAATCCCCGCCAATAAATTTATTAAAAAACAAGGTATGTAAATGTAAACCAACGGTTTTTAAAAACGCACATTTCCAAAACTCAATACAAACTGTTTAGAAGTGTGACTTACACAAAAATTTAAAAATTTCATATTATAAGAAAAAATGTGAAAATAGGACATTTTTGAAATTTTGAGGGGCTGTAATTCCGGAATCCTATATAACTAAGAAAAGCCGTTAACACACGTAAAGATATATTATTGAACCTTTAATTTTCATGTCTTGCCGAAGAAAAATGTGTACAGGTGCCTAAGTTACAGATGTCTAAAAATAGCAAATTTTCAATTTTTGAGCCCTAATAGCTCATAAACAGGGGGTGGTCCAAAAACATTTTCTGAGCAAACTTATACTAATTCTAAAAGTTCTTTCTTGCCTCAAAATTTCAAGCCTCCATCTAAAAGCGTGCCGGAGTTATGAAAGGAGAAAAATCATGCAAAATTTGGTTTTCACATAACGGTAAATTTAAATACTAAATTTAAAAATATTGTATAATATTTATATAATAAATATTATAAAAGAAATAAGATAAAAGAAATACCTGTCGAATGACGTTTTCAGATTGAAAATATCTTAAGTAGAACATAAGATATATGCATTTAAAATAGGGCTTTTTCAAAGTTTGAGGGGCTGTAGCTCCGTAATGGAAAGGGCTACATGAAAAAGTTGTTCCACAAAATTATTTTTTTTATGAGACCTACCCATCGTTAAAATTTTTTTTCTCTATCTTTAACGGTGTAGAAGTTTTGTAAACAGACGGAGGGACGGACCGAGTGAAACTAATAAGCACATTTTTTCAAAATTTTTTTGGAAATGTGCTAAAAATCAGATGTTCTATATAGTTAATCTAATTTATTTATGACCAAATTTTATTTATTTTATTTAAATCTAACATTATACAATTAACTGATATAATATCAGTATAGAGCTCTCGGCTACTGAGGCCAGTGTAATTCATATTCTGGGCTTGACAGTGTAATTTATATTCTATTTATTTGATAAAAATGCAATAAAATATATTTTTCAGGTCTTCAGCAAATAATTGCTCTAAAACTCAAAGAGTTGCAACCAAATTTTGGACTTTTGAAATTATATGGTATCTCTAAATTTAGTTTTCACAATTTGAATCAGTTACTACACAATTTTTTGTTTTTAGTGCATTTCTCTGCCACATAAATGTGAACAGAAAATTACACAGTCTTTCATTTTCAGATGTGGCTGTAAATTTCGTAAGGGGAAATAACTCTATTTCCTGTAGAGGTTCGAATACCACATTCCCTCGGTGTTTACAGCGTTTTTTATACACTCTTATCCACTAGGTGACCGAGGCCGCAGTCCACAATTAGAATCTAGTTAAGACCAATTCTGTATATTGGCTCTAATGGCTTCCTTTCCATTCCATTTGTAATAAAATAAATTTCTAACTTGAACATTAAAAATCAGCAAACAATAGTTAATTTCTTATCTATATTTCATTAGTAAACAGTCGTTCAAAATAAGAATTCAAACAAATAATTAAAATGAAAAAAAATTAAATTTTAATTTTCCAAAATCTTACAACGATTATAAAATTCTTAAAACAAAAATTTCTTTATTCTATTTGCATGAAATTTCTACATATTTTCGATGCTCTATTCCTTATTATTTGAAACTCTAAAAAAAAGTTAAGTAAAGTTTATGACAAGGTTAAAAACTAAAAAAAAAAAAAAATAAAGTAAATAATTCATTGCTTTCATTTTATAAAATTAATTACATGCCAGTGTGTCATTAACAATTGTTCTAAAAAAAATAAACATCCAGCACAAAACAACAAAACAAATTAGTACAGAAAAATACTTATGGAATAAGCGTTTTTCTTTAATCGTCATCTATTAGTAAACCTTATAAGATTAATCTGAACTAAATACTCGTAGTTATTATAACTACCTGCAAGGTAAATGAAAACAAGTGCATACATTATACACATACATAATGTATGCATGTATAATTATGATGTCTTACACCTTGTCTAAGCGATTATGTCTAAATTAAATTTCAGAAATTATTTGTAAAAGATGCATTTAAAAATTACAAGAAATACAGAAGCAAAATGTTTGTATAAGAAACACAATTAAAAACATATGCAACAAAAGCAGCAAGCAGCAAAATAAAACAAATAAAACAAAAAAATAATGGAAAAATTTTATGAGAAATGTACTGAAATGTTATTATAATTGCAGTAATGCAAAAATTGCTTATAAATAACTTAGAAGTAGATAAGTCCAAGATACAGAGAAAAGACGAGTTCCGCATTTTGCTTTCTCCACTTTAACTATTTTATATTGGAATATATGGGGTGTCATAAAGTCATAAGTCATAAAACTGTATAATTTACGATTATGGCGCTATGACGTAGTCAAACGTGTCATAAAGCAAACTTTGTAGAATTTTTCAATATCGCTTGAGTTTCAGTATAACTTCCTACAAATTTACTTGCAATTTTTGCCGTAGAACTTATTTTATCCATGTTTTTGAAATAGAAAGTAGGAATTGATATCCTTTAAATGAAAATTTTTAAAAGTTCATATTAAAAATTTCAAGTATGTTGAATTTATTTTAACTTTGTTGAAAATTATTTCAGTAAAATATAAAATACTAAATTTGTACTGTACTAGAAATACCGGCATGGTTAATAATACTAATGTCTTCTACAAAAAATATAGGTTTTTTGTAACTTTGGCTCATTTTCTCACTTAACTTTTTAATCAAATAAAAATAAATATCTTTCTGTTCTAATATAGTTTTAATTTATCTTAAAAACATTTTTTGAGAACTATGTTCCCTTCATCAGTAAGAATACTTAACTTTTAACAACAAGAATAAAAATAAATGTAAATAAACGTAAAAACGTATAGATAACAACACTAAGAAAACTAAAGAAAAATTTTGTAGTTGGGGGTTTGGGGGCGTCAGCTCCCCGTTCCTTCAACAATAATCTTTTTTTCATAAAAATGTTTAAATTTGTATAAAATTCACAATTTTTTAAGTGACATGTTTTTAAGTGACAAAATTCAATACTTTTGTATGTGGAGTTTTTAAAATTAATTATTTTTCATATGGAAATGTGAAAATTTAATTTTTTTTGAATGAAATTGGTATATATACATGTGTGATATGTAATAATTGGTATATATACATATGTGATATACAGTAAGTATTAATAGTTGGATTCAAAATCAGAGTATTCCCTTTCTTCGGCATATTCCCTATCCATATATGTACTCGTATGTCTATGCGAGATTTTGTTTTTCGGAATTTTGTAATATTGGAATTTTGTAATATCGGAATTTAAATTTTCTGGATTTTGTTTTCGGTATTTTAAATTTCGGATTTTCATTACGTACCCAACCCTATTCTTTTTTTCTGTTATGTGCAGTATTAGTTTTTGCTATGAAAAATGTTATTTTTGTAAACCTTTTCGGCTTTTATATAATAGATTTTATTTAAACATATTTATTTACCTATTTCATATAAAATTCTGTTATTATTACTTTTATTATTTTATTATTTGTATTATTTTCTTTACTTGTCGTTCTTAATGTAACATAAATTGTTTTTTATGAAACATGTTATTTGCAACTAGAAGTAAATGTACTTAAATGTAATACATATTAAAATAATAAATTTTAAACCAGGTTAAGTTTATCAATACGATTCAGACTAACGACATTTTAGTTTAATGCAAATTAATTTTTTTGCTCAAATTGGTAATTTATTTTATTTTGTATTTTTTCTCTGATTACTTTATTTACAGTTTATACAATATAATACCTGCTTTTAACGGTAAATGTATATTATATCATAATGTAATATTTTTTTTTTTTATATTGTTTATGTAATTGTTAAACTACTAACGAAAACTGGAACTTTAAAATAAGAATGAATTTATTTGATTTAAAAATGAATAGGTAGTTTAAAAATTAAATATAAATTATATATTTACGTTTCATTATGTAGGTTTCCATATTGATTTTAAAATTCATTGTACATTTATACATATAATCGGTACGATAAAATGAAACAGTACAACATTCAATTCTTTTTTAAATATAAGTATTATGTACATTGGGTATGAAGGGAAATATAGTGGAAGGAAAAGTAAACGGATAAAAAAAGAGGGGTCTATCTCCTACACTTTGGTTAAATTAACTATAGTTCTCATCAAAAAATACCAGCAGAATCGACACATATGATACTTATGACAAGATTTACATAGCAGCAAAATGTAAAGAATCTTATCATATAATAATATTACTAAGCGCTGAATACGGTATTGGAAAGAGAAGAAGATGTATATTTTTAACTACATATTTTGTTGAATTAAAATTTGTTTGAGAAAAATTTTTTTTGAAAATAAAGTAATATAATTTTAAATTTAGTACATATTTTAATTGTGGTATCTTTTTAAGGAAGAAAAATAGGTACAATAATCTCCAATTACATCGTTAATCCAGACAGGAGATCTGGATTATTTGTGTAGTCTTAAAAACAACGAAAATTGAAATTACTTTGCCCATCATTTAATGCTGTTTAATTTACTGATTCATAGTAAAACAGAAGATAAAACATCTCAATAACGAGAAAGGATAAGATAGAGTTGTGGGTGTACAATTTGTTGCAACAAAATCTTATTCATTTACAGGGTGTACTTTAACGAATATTTTAACTGGAAATTTAATTGACATAAGACTCAAACTAAGTTTTTCCTCAATAAATCTCCCTAATATTGAAATCAAAAAAATTAAAAGGGGTTCAATTAAATTTTCTTTATTGTTTGACGATTAATTATTACTATTGTAAGACTATTCACGATTATAGTTTGAAAAAATGAAATTAGAATAAAAGATATATTAAAAAGTAGAGTTTTAGGGTTCAATGTTGGAATCCCCAAATCATTGTTAGAAAGGTACTGCATCGAAAATAAAACTGTAATCATTTTTGTATTTTATACGCGATTTCTTATACCTAATCCACTTTTTACACAATAAATTAGAAATACTGACTGACATATTTTTTAATTCTAATTATAGTAAATTTTTCTTTTACTACAATAATTTATATTTTAATAAAAGAATTAAAAAAAATACACCTTGTATTTAACACATATTATATTTTATCTAAAGTAGAAAGCAGAAATTTTTCAAATTTTTTTTTAGAAAAGTTTTGTAAAGCTTAAATGACAAGTTTAGAACTATTATAATCTTTTTTAGACAAACAATATAAATTCATAATATTTTTATTATTTATTAGGGCATACCGTTGTATAAACTATTATAATAGTATTGTTGAAATTTTAAGTTATCATCTAATGTAAAAGGGATAACAAAATGTCATATTCTATAAAATATGTTTAAATTATTTTTAACATTCTTTAGAAATGCATTAAAATGTCACTTCATTATATTTTAATCGTTTTAGATTTGTAGAAAGTTAAATGTAAAAATGTATGTATACTTAATATAAATATACTTACATATATAAAATTTAAATTAAATTCTAAAGTAAAATCAATTAAATACTAATTTTGTATAAATAAAATTGCATATTTGGTAAATTCCTTTAGAAGAGAATGGCTTTTAAAGAATTAATCTAGATTTTTGAATTTAATTTCAATAATTGTAAAAATAAATTAGATCCGTTCAAAAACGGCTCGCTGTCATAACGCCAGAACCCAAAAGCGACATAACACCAGAGACTTTTCTGGTGTTATGTCGCAACATAACAAAATTCTGGTATTGAGTCGTTTTTTTTGCTGGCGTTATGTCAATCTGCATTCACCAGAAAACAAATTTTGAAAAGAAAAACGAATTAATGCCAGAAGAAAACGTATTTTTGCCAGAAACAAAATGAATTAAAGCCAGAAATTTATTATTTAGAAAATTTATTTCATTCCGTAGAAAAAATTGGTTTCAACAAAATACTATTGAAAAAATTGTACAGAAAAACTTTTATATTTTCATTAACTTCTTGTCTACAAGATGGACATAATAATTTTGAACGTGTATTTTATTTGTACAACATTTCCAAACAAACTGAACAAGTTTTTAGATGACGGCATGGCAAAAACAAAACATTTGGCTTATTTTCATGGCATATAATGCGATGGTCGTCATTCCTCAACGTTTTAATTTCATGAGCGGCTTCGATTTCATCAGTTTCTGTTGTTTCGCTATGAGATTCGTCATTGTTTGTGTCCTCAAGCAAATGACAATCGTTTAAACATTCTTCTATCGAATATTCACTTAAAAAAATAACCCTGTTCAAAAATAAAAAGGATGAAATACTACCCTTCTTTAGCTCATCAAAAGCAGCCATAATTTTTTTATTTTTTTCAGCATATTTGTGTTTTTTTTTCTTCAATGGAATTCCTCCATTTTCAACAATTTGTAGAAAATCTCTACTTTTGAAAAACTCCTCCTGCTGAAGCAGTTATACAAATTTAATGAAGCTCCCTTTTTTTCAATAGATCGTCCAATAACACCATTGTATGCTTCTAAATTTGATGTAGTTCGAACATTTTTATTGAAAACCGATATATTTTTTGGCCCCTCCTAAGAATAAAACAATAATTAAATAATTAATTAATAATTTTATTTTAAATTTACTTTTTTGATCCACTGCTTCTCATAATATTTAATAAAACTTTTGAATATATTTTCGTTATCGAATGTGGATATGTTGTCCTTTAAATGATCAAAAACAAATATTATGTTATTTACAGGTAAAAGTGGAATACAACATAATTTTTTGAATGCAGTTGTTATTACTTATTGCAAATTATTAATAATAACAACTATTATCCAATGCACTTCAAACAACACTGATTGAACTGATAAAGTAATTTATGAAGAGAGAATCGAAAAAAGCTTAGAATATTTGTTATCATATGTTTCTTCTAACTGTTTAATCATATGATGACATTTATCTAAACAAAAATTTATTTTTTGAGTTTTACAACTATTCATTGATCATAGAGATCAAAATTTTCAAAATTTTGCCAGAATTTTATTGAATTAATATCAGAAATAAAACGACATAACGCCAGAAAAAATGACACAACACCAGATAGATAAATTCTGGCGTTATAACATTTTTATTTTTCTGGCATTATGTCGCCGACAAAAAGCCAGAAATTTTTTCTGACGTTATGTCGTTTTTGGTTCTGGCGTTATGACAGGGAGCCTTCAAAAACAATACATAAAAATTAGCATTTGGAATTTTAAAATTTTAAAAATAAATTTAATATACTTTTAAATTCAAAAAAAATTTTTTTTTTTTTTTTGAAGAATCTATTTTGACCCGAACCTTCTTAAATTAAAGATTTTTTTACAAAAATACTTTAAATTGGCATGGTGTTGGAATTCGAATCGTTCTCTTCCGTGATTTCGATTTTGAATTGAAACGCAAAGCTAAATTATCTGAGTTAAAATAGTATATTGACGCCAATATCGAAAAAAAATTAAAGTTCATGGGCTTTAATTTATTTTCTATTGGAGATAAGACCCACATATGTTATGTTATACCAGATCTAGGTATATACAGTGCAGGAATTTAAATTAACCTCACATAAAAAGAGACCGCGGGGCATTCTTTTCTATGGTGTTAGAAATGGCATTCTTAAATTGTTTTCCAAAAATTTGCAAAAAATACCCACCAGAAAACTTTAAATTTAACTAAAAATTAAATAAATTTTTATTATTGTATCACTATTCGCTTAAAACTGTACTGGGCTGTAAACTGTAAATGCATGCCAACACATCATCAAAACAAGTACAGTCTCTCAAATAAGTATGCAAACACTTAAAATATTAAGTAAAAAAGCAATTGAGGTTATTTCAATTTCCAGCACTGTACATAATAATATACAGATATGAATTATATACTACTAATGTAGTATTGTTTTTTGGAAAAATGATATATGTATGTATTTATATACGATTTTCCGAAATTTTGACTTTTTAACTGATTTGAAAGGTTTACTCTGGTCTAACATGTGCAGTTATATTTTGTTTATCAAAGCTATAGATCTGTTGTAAAGGGTTTTAATTTTGTAAATAAGTGTAAACCGATAAATAAATCATATTCTATGCAAGCTTTTGAACAATGCAGAAGTAAATGTAGGATATTTCGTATTAATCTTATTAGAAAAGAAATCGTAAAACCATTTTCACTACCAAAATAAAAAACAATCTCATAAAACATTTTTTTTTTTAACAAACATAGAAACTTTCACCTCGTTTGTTTGTTATTTTTACGATATGGGAAAAAACAAATAAACAATTTTAGAATTTAAATACTTTCAAAGATATCCCTTTTATATTTATTTAAATGTATTTGAGTTAAAGGGAAATAAATTTAAATTCTTTACACGTATTATTTGAAAATCTCTACTTAAACATTTTACAAATAAAGACCATAGATTTATTTTTGAAAGAAGTTTTCCTCAACATAATCAAATAAAGGAAAGGACATAGAACGAAATTAAAGGACGAAGAAAAAAAAAACTAAATAAAAAAAATGTATATGAAATTGATATTTAGTTTTCTCTAGTATTCAAACTGACTAATTATTTACTGGAGTTAACGAATTTAAAAAAAATCTTAATTTTTTTGTGATAATAAAACTTTAATTGGGACAATTTCAAATAATTTAAACCTTATAAAAAATAATTTAATAATAACCCAGACTATTTTAATTTTTTAATGATTCTTTTAAACTTTAAGGTTTATGCAATTGTTAGGCAACATAAACCAACCAACCAACCAACTTAAACATAAAGTTATTACATAAATAAATCATCATAATTAGATTAATTTCAACAATTCTAATGTCAATATATAAACAAGGCAGTATGTAAAACCAATGGTTTTAAAAGTGCACAATTTCAAAAAGGTAATAAAAAGAATTTTAGAAATCATATTATGCATTAATATTTCTAATTTTTTTTAGGTTCAAATGAAATTTTAAAAAATCAAGAAATCTATTCTCAGGTTTAGCTCTAAAAAACCTTATGAAAAGTATGCTCAAAAATTTTTCACCTATCAAATTTTCAAAGTTTTAACTTTTGACAAAAAGCGTTTCACATAACATCAAAATTATAAAAGTATAAAAAAATGTAAAAAGTAACTTTTATATTGACTCATAAAATTTTAAAATTTTATGAGTCAATCAAATAATCGACGTTTTTAGAATATTTAGTCAAACTTGGCACCATTAAACCATTAAAGATACGATGTTTCGAACTTTAAAAAGGCTATAGTCGGAAATGGGTTAAGTAAGCTATATAAAATAGTTCCACAACATTAAATTTTTATATTTATCCATGATTATAATTTCATTGTTCTATCCTAAACGGTGTAAAAGTTTTGTAATGAGACAGACCAACAGGCAGACGGACGGTGGGACAGAATGAAATTAATTAACAACCTTATTCTTGAAAAATTTGCTAAAAATAAAACTACAGAATATTAAGAAGAGTGTACTTATAGAAAATGTTTGAATTTTGACTTATCTAATAATTTTACTTGTTGAAGACGTGTGTAGTGTATGTTTTTACATATGAGTATGTGAATTGAAATTAAATTTGCAAAAGCAATACAATATTTTACAAGTTTGTTTTAATTATAGTTTTATATTACTTAAAGTTAATATATTTTTATTAATTAAATGGAATATTACTTCGTCTGCTACTATCTGTCATTATTTTACATTTTATAAATATTAAAAAGAGTGGTCTGCTTTTCAATTTTGGGATTACCAACTTAATCTAAAGTTTTAAAGAGAAGTAGAACTGCTTTTTTGGTGATATTTTTATATAATTGTTCCAAAATTAATATAAAAAGTTATTATTATAACAAAACAAAGGATAGCCGCAGTAACTTTATTTTTATTTTAAGTTATAAAATAATGTCATTCGTACATTTTATTTTAAATGTACGAATAGAAAAAAAGTTTGAATAGAATTGATCTCCTTTTGTCTTTAAGTATAGTTGCAACAAATTCAAAAATAACTTTAGTAAATATTTAATACTATGGATTATTATTCTCATATTGTTTGTCTATTTGGTAACCCTACATTTTAAGGAAACTTCTATATGAATAAAGTAAATATTCAAACTACAAGTTCAAATGGTAATAAAAATTTAAATCTGCCACGGCAATATTGAAGACTACAACTGTGACTAATGATAATAATGTTCAAAACTTCTTCCTTTTCCAATTAATATTTCGTAATAAAAAGTATATTAACTATTATAAAAACACAGTAAGCATTAAGATCCAATGGTAAAAGATAGTTAAACAAGACGATTTATTTGGTTATTTTATAAGTTTCGTGATTACTTAATATAAAAACAAGTTGTATGAAAATGCATTCACAGTTGCGTTATGAAAATTATGCAAGATAATGTTTTTCGACATGCAATTAAAATAAATAAAAATTAAATAAAATAAAAATGTGTACCACTATCTATCTATTTTTTTTTTAAATTTTGTTTTTTTTTGTTTTAAATTGCATCATATTAATGCATATCCTTCTAACATTGTGTACATTTGAACCAATAATTACCTGAAATAAGTAGTCTGAAGACAATATGAAAGTACAAATGCAAGGTATTTAAATTACTTTATTATTCGTTGATCACAATGATAAGAGTCCTTTTTTTTGTCCTAATAACAATAAAGGATAAAAAGAAAAATGTTGTATAAAAAATTTTCAATAAAATTTCTATAAAATAAAGATATATATATGTATATGTATTGTAGTTATGTAATAATTTATAAGTATTAGCACATACTCGTATATGTAGGACATTATTTACTTATTATTTTTGACTTTGTATGTATCTAAAAGCACTCAATTTAATAAATGTCAATTCTTCCCGAATTTCAAACTTAAGTTAATTTACTATTTTATAACGGTTGTAAAGTATCACCATTTGATCTAAGTTTTTAAACCAATGAGAACATGTTTTAAGAACGGTATACTATTTCTAAAAGAAATGTAAACGTGTTGAATAAATATTAAAAAAAAAAAATTTTTAATTCGATTTTTATTCTAGTCATCAAAACATAATCAAATTATTTTAAATTAGTCCTAGTACATGTTGATTTTTGAATAGCTTCTTGTTTATTTTACAAATAATTCTAGAAAACTAAGCTAAATTATAATATTACTGTCACAATTTACGAATATTCTTGTAAAACATTATGTATTATTTTGAATATTTCAAGTGTTAAAGTGTCATCCTTGACTTCTCTTAATACACGTTGGAATATTGCAGCATTATCTCTATTTTGTAGATATCTTGTAGATAATAAAACTTGTTGAACTGAATTAAAATAAATAATGCCTCCCTTTAAAGAATTTCATCGTAACATATAACTTAAAGTAGGTAGCTTCCTATGAGTTTCATAGCCGCTGTAACATTAATCACCAGAGTTGATTTCAACATCAAAAAAACACAATGTTGTCTGATCTCGTGAAAAATTACTACTATTATTGTCAACCTACTATTTCAGGGAGAAGTTTTGTAGCATTTAAAATATTTAAACATGCTGAGTATCGAGTTAAACCAAAAATTGAGTTGGTCAAAACACATTTTTGGTGTAGCTAAGGATACAGCTAAATTTTTGGATTTTTTGTATCGCTGCAAAACTTACTTTTTCGCACCTGATCTGCTTTATAGATCTTCTTTATAGATATCTCGTAGGGATTAACACCTGTTCCAAAGTAATAAAACAGTTAATACCTCCACTCAAAATTTTCCAACGAGAAACAAGGAGGGCAATAGAACCATATACCATCGCATGTGTTTCCTGAAGTTGGTAATTCATATGTGTACGATTTACTTAAGTTTAAGAAGAACATTAGTACCTTTCTTCAAAATATCCCTCCAAATTTTCCAACCTATCCCTCATAATCCAAATTTCTTAATTCCAATTTCCCCAATTATGCTTCCCACATCCCTATCCCTAAAACCAAACTGTACGTTTGTATTAAAGGTTCCATCCTAAAGTTTGGTTTTAAAAGGGGGGGTGGTTTTGGTTGGTTAGAGTCCTACGCTACCCTGAGGAAGCATGTGCAGTAACTCTTGGTGACTTTCGAGTGTTCCACCAACCCTCGTAAAAAAGAAAAAAAAAAAAATAAAAAAAATTCAAGTGCTCATTTCTATACAACTTGGAAATTTCTAGATGTGTTTCACTCCACCCTAATAGATAGGGTCAATTATACAATTTGTAACTTTTCAAAAAGAACCTGTAGAGGTTCACTTGCAATGCACATATCAATTCTCCTATATTGTTTCATTTTCCCTTACAAAAACCTACAATAATTTTTAATTTTCTATATAAAGTAATCCTTTCCTTATAGAATTTTTGTAGCGTGTAAAAATAAAAAGTAATAAACTTTCCCTTTACAATTTAGTAAAATTTACACAGTGCATTTTTTAATACTTATTAAATAAATATAGTTGAGTACGTTTTCTCACTCCGATTAAAATATTTTTTTTTTTTTCAATCACCAGACTATACTTTTTAAAGTTTTAGAGGAATCACTTGATTATACTTTCTAAAGAATTAAAGGGAACCTTCAAAATATAATACTCTGGAAGAGTAAACACGAATTTCCTTACATAAAAAACACCTTCCTGTTACAAAAATGCTAGATAATGTTTGAGATAAATTGGATAAATATAAATATTTTGAAATTTTTTCGAAAAGAAGTGGGTCATCTTAATTGTTTCTAATTTTGTTTTATTAAAATATTGATTTCGGATGTAATAAAATAAATTTCCATTTTTTTTCCTTTGATTTTTAAAAAAATATTCTTGTACCTTAAATACTATCTAATACTTAAATACTAATAACCATTTTTCTTCTTTTATACCTATATTCTTTATTTAAATTTGTACAATAATCAATTCTTGTATAAATAATATTAAGTGTATTTTCAAACAAATCTATGTAATGGAAATCTTAAAGGATTACATGTTAACAACTATATCACTTCATAGAATATATTCGGTAGCACTTGTTCTTTTTGATTTATTGATAGAAACAGTTTAATGCTTCTGTTTTTGTTCCTTATCCTAAATGTTTTTTAATGCTTAAACGGAAACGTAATAAAAATACATATATTATAAGGATAATTTGGCATATATATATTATATATTATATGTATATATACTACCCCGATTCGTAAAAGATTTTATTCAATTTCGAATATTGAAAGCATACAATTATCAGCAATTATTAAAGCATAAAATTATCAGCAAAAGAAAATGATTTAAAAAGAAATATATCTGAATGTTGAAAATCTTTTGCGAATTTAGACTGGTTTTACGGTGGGGTGTCAAAAAGCCATATTGGTGAAATATGACTTTATGACTTATGGCTTTATGACACCCCACCTGGTTTTTCTCAGAATTTGGAAATGAATAATTTCCTAGTTTATCGAGTTTCATATCTTGTTTTGCCCCAATCCTTTTATATATTTTCAAATTCCTTTTACAATCCTGAAATTCAGAGCAAGTGTGCATTTCTTGATGGTGATAATATTATAAAAAAAGATTATGATTCTAGCGAGATACGATTACTTGCGAGAAATTGTTATTTTAAATCAAAAGGACCAATTTACCTACATATGAAAAAAGAAAACAGGAAATATTTGAAATTAAATATAGACGTTACTCAGATCCAGTTTTTATGAGAACTGTGTAACCTAAAAGAGTTATCCTTCAATAGAACTGATATAATTATGGTATTAATATAATAACTATCATTTTTAAATTGCTATATTGAATGCGCTAATACTTGTTTCCACAACTTCTCTCACAAGACCCAAGGATATATTTTTAATTATTCCGTTATTAATGTAAAATGGTGGCATTTATTCTTATTTTTGAATTTTTTGTGACTTTAAGCTGAGAAAAAGATCTATTTAGAAACTATTTTAACTTTGACTATCAAGTGGAGCCAACTTTCATAAAACAGGTTCATATAAAAAACATTAAATACAGAATAAACAGAAAAATAATATACAAAAAATAAAAGATAAACACATATTATCAGCTAAACATGAAAGAAAATATAATATAAATTTACAGTACATCTTTTCAAAGAAAAGAAAAGGTACGACAAAATTGTATAATTTTTACATGATTTTTGTTTATTTGGGGTTTACATTATTTATATAATATATTATATACAAATATGTACATAATATTTATATCTATACATAAATCGAATTGTTTCTAGTAAAAGTTAAATTTTTGATCTTGAAATAGTTTTTTCTTTTATTTATTTTTTTTTATCAAGAGATCCTTTATTAGATACACCCTAATAAAAAACATATGTAATTTAGAACCTCTTACAATTTCACATAGGATTGAATGAATCAATTTTTTTTTTAACCCTTTTTTTTTGTATAAACTTTTTGATGATAATGTCTGTAATAAGGATGAAAAAGAAAATAGTAAAAGCAAATATTAAACAGAAAAATTTATTTAATATCTTCTTTAACAAAAAGTGGATATTTTTTTCTTTTAGTTGTTACAGTCGATTGAATAAGCAATAAAGCATATTGTAACTATAGATAAAAATTGAAAAATTCCATACAACAGTCAACATTGTACGTTAAAAAGGATTTCATTTGTTTTTATTTTAAATAATTTATGTATGTATTATATATATACATATATGTATTTTAATAGGAATACTTTAATGTAGTTTACAACAGGTACAAGAGCGAGTGTCTTGGGGCCAAAATTTACATATGGGAAAATTTATAAAAAAGAAAGTCGAATTTCAAGTCGGAAATTTAAATGTAACATTTATTATTAGTAAATAATTTAACCTAAAAGTATTCAAGTGTACTTAAAAAATTTTGAAATTCGATTTTCAAAAGTTGGACAGTTTTATTATAGTTGATCTTTTAACAAGACCATATTTTTGAAATAAAAGTGGAGTAAGTTAAGTGGAGTAAAAGGAGTACTATTGTCTAGTGCATCAAAAGTTAAAATTTTATGATAAAAAAATATATAAATTGTAAAAAAATATTTTTAAAACCATATTATTTTTTTTTTAGTTGATGCAGGGAACCACATAAGTGTAATAAGGAAATTACACAGCCTTTCCTTTTCTGTCATGGCTGTAAATGTCGTAAGGGGAAATTATATTAACGACGTTTGTGTAGAAATCGAACCCATACTCTCGCAGTGTTTACAGCATACATTATACGCTCTTATCCATTAGGCCACCGAGGCTCTAGTTATATTATAATATAAAAATAAGCTTAATACTGCTAATGCCTATAATAATCGTTTTTTAACAAATCCAAAACTTATAAACTAATTCTATTAATTTAAATGATCATATATTACGGCGTTATTTCTATTTAGCTTAATTGATATTCTTCGTTGAATCGAATTGTGAGTATATGTGAGGACAAAATGCAGTTAATGAAAAGTTGTAAAAAGCTAATCCTACTATGAAAAAAATAGGATTATGAATTTTATGTACTATGAAAATAATAAGAAATCCACTTAATTTTAAAATTATGATTTTACCTAGATTTTTTTTTCTTTGGTTTGAGAAAGGCAATTCAATTTTAAAGAAACCCAAGTCGTAAATTTGACAATATTTTAATTTTTCGTATAATAGAATATCTATCTATATATCGATCGAATTAAAAATATAAATATTCCGTATTTCTAAATTTTATGAAATTCTTTTCGTTCGATGGAACTTATGTTAATATACTCAATTTTGGGTTTGAGAACTTTGGAGAATTATGTATTTTTAAAGAGGAAGAGGTTTGACGAAATATGACTTCTATCAAATTATTTTTTTAATTAGTTCTATCCATGATTCAAATTTAATCAGCCGGTTATCATAATGGATCTAGAAGATTTTTAGAAGCGGGAGGAAAGAGAAAGTGAAACTTATAAGAACATTTTTTTAATATTTGATTTTAAAATTACCCAATAGGAGCAATTTTTCAAGAGTAAAAGTACTAAAAGTGTGTACAAAACTTTTGAAAAGGAATACGATTGCCTATATGAAAAATTCTTTTACCAGTTACAAAAAATTAAAATTCAAAAGAAAACCGTTAACATTTTTAACGTATTATGCAATAGATCAAATTAATCTTTTGATGTTTTAAAATTTATATAAAACATCTTGTATAAGAAGTGTATGTAAAGCAATTAATGTAGTATAATATTAAAATCTTCATATTTTAAAAACGTTTAAAAAAATTTTTTTTTTTTTTTTAATTTTATTGTGATATTAGAAGCATTTATATTTTTTTTGAGACTTAATAATCCACTTTACAAGAAAATTCTAACAAGAAAAATTCTTTATAGTATTTTTTTAAACATGAACGTCTACAGAAAATAAATTTGTCCTTGAATTAAATTGTGTTTTTATGTAAATTTATAATGCATATTCATAAAATACTTAAAAAAAAATGGAAGAAGGTGCGTTGCAAAATTGAGAGAAAATAATTCATCTTAAAACCACAAAAATTAAAAAAAATAAACTCATAATATAATAAATATTAATGGTATTTTTTAAAATGCATATTTAATGGTTTTCTATATGAATATATTATAATGTATTTATAAATAGTAAAGAAGTTTCCAAAGAGGCTTTTGCAAATAACTTGACATCAATTTTTTTGAGGTCATGAAAAATGATTGCATTAATTTGTATCATTTGCAAAAAGCAAGGCATTAGAATAATAACTTTTTAAAAATTAAAAGTATACATTTTTTTCTTTTTGAAAGAAAATTCGTTAATTTAAAGTGATAATACGAAAAGGCTTTTTAATATTTTTAATGAACTAAAAGAAAAACTTTCATATGTGTATAAATAAATTAGGTGAGAAAGGAAAAAAAAACAAAAAAAGGAAAATTAATTACGATACCTAAATCTTAATTTAAAATTTTTTTTCATAAATTATTGCTTAAATTATATATTTTTTAATCTAATATTAACAGATAATTTTAATTAGATTTCAATATCACATTAATATCAGATTTATGAAATAATCTTTTAGTTAATACTACATGTTACAACCATATGTTACTATAAGCAAAATATATTCTAAACTGAAAGGGTTATTATTATTATTAGAGTTCTTGAAGGATTATTAAAGCTCACATCAAAATCAACTTTCAACTTTCTTTTTATATCTGTTTATAAATCAGCTAAAAGAATAAGAGCTTTAAAAATAATCTCGATTCAAAACTATAAATTCAGTGATCACACTTTTTAATTATATAATAATAAACTTTAAAGGATCTGATAAATATTAAAATATTACTTTGAACAGAACCTAAAACAATTTAATAATTTCAACGTACGTTATTACTATTTCAAAGCCATGTTAACTCTGTGGTTGGGAGAAAGTTGTGAGAAATAATGAATAGTTTAAAAAAATTTGCTTATTCGTTACACTATGTTCATTCGTTAGTTTTTTTTACAAAGCTTCTAAATCGTTTAAAATAGAACACAAAAATTTTAATCATAGATAGATATTTATTTTATTATATATTTTAGAATTAATGTTGTAGAAAAACTTTGTTATGTAGCCCCCACCACCCAGCTACCGCACCACAAAAATTGAAAAAACCTTATTTTAAAATATGTTTTTTTCAGGTTCCGGTATTTTTCCAATATAAAAACGTCAAATGATAGGACAATTTTTTAGCTTCATAAATAAATATTAATCACAGGATGTTCTTCTTAGCTTTAGGGGTGCACTGAAGAAATTTGGTTTTATATATATTAACCGAATTTGACACGTCGGGTTTCCAAAAAAATATTTATTTTCGATTTATGTCAAATTTTTTAAGGTGGTTTTATGGTCTGAAAGAAAGCCTGAAACAAATATTTATTAAGTTCTGATGACTAGTTTGGGTGCGAGAGTCGAACGATGTTTTTAAAATTTTTTCGTTGTCCTACTTAAACGGTTTAGTCAATTAATTTGAAAGTGTTGCTCTTTAACATGAAAGGTCACTAAGTTAATTTGGTTACGTTTTTAAGTATTTTGTTGTCGTACTTAAACGGTTTGATCGACTTAAAAATTTGAAAAAGTATTACTTTTTAGCACAAAAGCTTGCTAAGTTAATTGTGGTACGGTCCATATCCACAGTTGTCCATACCTATTTACTTGCAGATTAAAAGCAAATTTGAAAAATTATGATATCATATTTTAATTTTGTTAAACAATTACAAAAAATCCTAAAAATTCTTGTTAGATTGCTAGGTTTTTAGAAGTTGTTTACCAAGTTGAGTATCACGCTCACACCAGTGAACATAAAATAATACTTGCTTTAAGTTCATTGTGTATCACTGGTACAACATACAACATAAAAACAAACTTCCGTTAAGTTCCAATGTATCACCGGGAAACATTTTTAAAGGTAAAAAACAGTATATTAAATTGATTCGGATTTTTGAGAACATTCAGCAATGTTCACCGGTGATACACGTGTGGGTTAATGCAAGTTTATTTTTATATTCACTGGTGAGCATGAGATTTTGAAATATTTAAGTAATGTTCACCAGTGATACACTTGGGACTCAACGCAAAGCAACGACTAAAAAAAAAAATAAATGTGGTTGCCTAAGACTTAAAAAAATTATTTCTACACATTTATAATACATATCCTGCAAAGATAATTAAGTTATGATTTATTAAAGATTTCTTGTAAAATGTAACAAATATAAATAAATAAATTTTATATATTATGTATATACCACGTACATAATATAAATTATTTAAAAATTTTAAATTGAATTTTTTTCTTTTCCAAAAGTTAAGTAAAATCAATTTTCCATTTGTGTTCCCTGGAGATATTTTCCTGCGAGACCGTGTGTATTAAAATATTTCTTTAAACAGAAAACGGTAATAAATAACAAAGGAATATGTAAAATAAAGGATAATTGAAGGAGGAATTGTTAAAAATAATTGAATATAAAGTATTCGAAAATTTCGATTTTTGTAAGTTTTCTGTAACGAAAATTGTAAAAAATTAATAGACATTTTATCATAGATTTAATCTATTGTTAGGAATCTTTATTTAATTACAAAAAGATAATTTCATTTGTGTAAAATTTAAAATTTCTTTTTGATCTAACAGCTGCAGCGTAAAAATTTAAAATTTACAATTTCTCAGCTTTCATATTTTTTAAACCTTTGTTTCGGACAACTTATGAGAATTTCTATTTTTAAACATTTAAAAGATACCCGATGTTCGAAATTTTATGGTTTCACGTAACGTACCTTTGAACAAGTTCTTACACATAATAATTTTTTTGGTGGTTATGGTTAACCTATCATCTTACCTTTTCTAAAATAATGAAGAAGATTAACAGATGGACGGACTGACGAAGGAATAAACGGACAAAAAGAAACCAATAAACACTTTTTTTTTTAATATATTTTAGAAATATGCTGGAAATACATTAGGGAGCAGTGATATGTCGTCATTATTCACAATCGAAATGAAATGTTTTAAAATGAAATAAAGTACATTAAAAGTTTTACAAGTAGGTGAAATTCATGAAATCTTATAATTGATTAATGACTTCCTCAACTTCATTGGTATTACTTATTGAAAATTAAACAAATAGAAAGAAATTTCTTGATTTATAAACAAATAAAAATTAGTAGATATGGTTTTGTTTTTGTTTTTTCTAAAATATTCTTTTAGTACTGTATAGCTATAATGTAAACTAATTGGTTTTTTCAATGTTAATTTAGAGGAAATTGATATTGTCAAAGCAATTAGCACTTTTGATAAACGCTATATGTGTATTATGTATATTATATTATTATGTAATGTAATTATGTGCCAATCGTAATCACAAGTGTGTGACAATAAGTATAAATGTTTTTTGTCTTCAACAATTTGTATAAAATCTCTAATTTGTGGATTACAGGTTACATCTACGCTCTTAGGACTATGTATCTATTCATAATCTTACTAATTAGAAACGTTTTTTTTTATACAGTGTCTAATCAATTTGATTGTGCAATCAATATATGTTTTCCATAGTTGAGAAATGTTAAAGTTAATACGGAGAACATTTATAGTCAATCTTTTGTATAGTAATTTTTGTTCCTTGACTTTAAAAATTTTTTGTAACTTGTCGGAAATGCAAACATTTTTTCAAAGAGAATTAATTTTTTAAACGTTATTAGAGCCCCACATTTTGCAAAATTTACTTTCCTTTACTTTTCTTTTTATTTTCAAATTTAAATACCAAAATGTACTCTCGGAAGGATATGCTGCACAAAATATTTTTTAAATAAATTTTTTGTTCATAGTTTAAGTTTCAATGTTCGTCAAATGGAAATATTAATAAGCAATATAAAGTCATTTTTTTTTAATTTGAAAATATGCGAATAACTTTCAGGGTTGTTTAATTTTAATTGTTCAGTTTTTAATTTAAAATGGCTTCAGTAGTTGAGAACTTTATTGAAATTTATTTGAAAATATTATATTAGAATAATTCTTGTATAAGATGATAGATGTCGCATAAATAAAATTATTTGTGTTTCATAAATTTGTACCTTAGTCAAATATAAATAATAAATAGTTCAGTGAGGGTCTCCTATGAACCCCATATAGAAATCAAAAAAAGAAAAATAAAATAAAACTAACTTCACTAATGGCTTTTGCTTATATTTTATTGTTTTTAATGTATTTCTTTATAATTCCAATAAAAACATAGAAAAAACATAAATCGTAATTTCAGGTCATATTTAATTTTTTCATTTTTAAAGTAAATTAATTATAAAATGATCAAAAAGTTAACGTACACAATTTTTTATCTCAAAATTTGACCACATAATAAATTTTTCCGAATTTTTATGTGTCCATATTTCATAAAAAGTCATAATTTAATGAAGACAATACAACATAAACTTTTATAAATCTATAATTCTATATGATTTACATTGCAGATTTATTATAATCTAAAGATATAACTGCTATAATAGGATATTTTGAAACAATATACGGATTAGAAAAGTTCATTGTATTTTAGTAGATCATCTTAATTCAATATTGGATCCCACACTACCGATAAATTAATATATATATAGTTGAAATATAGAGGTCGTGTATTATACAGACGGAATATTAATAAATGATTTAAAAAATGGTTTCAAAAATTACATGGAAAATACATTTAAAAAAAAAAGGATAATATGAAATGAATATGCTATATATATAATTCCATAGAACATAATGTTGAACTGGTAAAATATTAAACAATGATTCAAGAAAAATTAAATTGTTAAAATCAATGATATAGAGTTGAATTTGATTTACTTCAGTTCATGTATAAAACTATATGGTTATTTGTATTTGTATTATATATGTATAGTAAAAGGATTTATAAAGTCCTTTTCATTTAGAACTTTACAATATTATGTTTCTTTATTAAAAGAAGATATTTTGTGTACCATAGAAATAAATTTTGTATTTAGAAAAGAAAAAAGAAAAGAACAAAATGTTTCAATTTTTGGGAAAACCTTTTTGTTTTTTTTTACAAAAAAAATCATTTTTCTCGCTTAATTCTGGTGTTAAATTTTCAGGCATTGTCTATTATTTGAATGTTATTATTTTTTTTATAAAATTTTTTTTTTAATTAATTACCGTATAACAAAATGAATCATTTATTATTGTCTTTTGTTTTCTTTTAATCAAAATATACTTTATAAACTTTGATCAAGTAATTTTCCGCCTATTTTAAAATTAATTTTCTAAAAGAATAACGAACAATAAACTTTTAGTAAAATAGCGAGATGACAGATATATTCAATCTCAGTTTTATTTTAAGGTAAGTTTTTGTTAATAGCTTTGAATAGCAATATTTACATAATCACAACTAACTGAAATATATATATCTAGATATAGACGTTGGTAAAAACTAACTGAGATATATACATTTTGTTTTTTTAATTTTTCCAAATCCATGTATAAAAAGCTTCTTTTTCTATATGACCGAAAGTTTGTCATTTACTTTGAAAGTAGTTATGAACTAATAATAGTTCCAACATACTGGTAAAAAAAAGTTAAAAGAATGATTTATTAGAAGGCATTCGTAAAGGTGACACATTTGCGGGCATTCTTTTATAATTGTTGTCGAAAAATCTTTAAGGGATTGATGTGTCTAAAAGGATCAATGGAATG
This sequence comes from Poecilobothrus nobilitatus, assembly GCA_947095535.1. Classification (NCBI taxonomy): domain Eukaryota; kingdom Metazoa; phylum Arthropoda; class Insecta; order Diptera; family Dolichopodidae; genus Poecilobothrus; species Poecilobothrus nobilitatus. Next base: position 109,252,670 of record OX352774.1, read on the forward strand.
AAATGTATGTATTTTGTTAAAATTATATAGAAAATATGTACTTTAGATGTGATTCATCATTTATCTGCAGTATTACACATATATTGGAAGAGGGTTGGATACGAAATCCCAAATCATAAAATCCCAATCACAAAATCTCAAACACAAAATCCCAAACACAGAATCCCAATTTACAAAATCCCAAATTAAAAAATCACAAAAAAATTTTCAATTTATTACAAATTCCCAAATCACAAAATCCCAAATTGCGAAATCTTATTCGGGTTGGGTACGAAATTCTAAAAAATAATTCCAGAAACAAAAATTCCAAAAAAAAGCAGGTGGACTCACCGTTAAACACGGTCAAAACAATTATCTTTCTTCACTTTCTATCCGTAGTCGTTCCGTATCCGTATCAAAGGTGGAAAAAGTTAACCTCATGGATTCTGTTAGAAAATCCAAATTTCAAAATCCAAATATTTAAATCAAAACTTTCAAAATCCAAACTTTCAAAAAGCGAACTTTCAAAATCCAAACATGTACAATCACAATAATAGACAATATGATGTAAAAATCCGGATATATATAAATACTACGGAAAAGGGGTCAACCCTGATTTTGCAACCAACACTAAAAACCCCTCTTAATTCAATCTCGCATATACACAAGTACAAATATAAAAACTGCGAAAAAGGGTGTAACCCTAATTTTTTAACCAACTCTAAAATCCCGCCTAAATCAGAATCTGGCATACACTAATAAATAAATCCTCTGGAAAAAGCGGCAACTTTTTGATTTTAAAACCAACTCTAAAATCCTTCCTAATTCAGAATCTTGTGTACACAAGTTTATAAATACTCCGTAAAAGGGGCAACCCTGATTTTGAATCCTACTTTAAAATCAATACTTATGTATGCCCATATCATATGTATACCAATTTCATGAAAAATTAAATGTTTGCCATTTTTATATATGAAATATAATAAATATAGAAGGAATGCAAACCCCCGCTAAAAAAATTATTGGAACCCTGATTTTGAATCCAACTCTAAAATCAATACCAAAGTATGCCAATGCATTCAAGTTTTCATACAAAAATATTAAATTTTAACATTCTATGAAAAATAATAATTTTTTTAAAAATTTTGACGTTTGCATATGAAAAAAATCCATTTTTGAAAATTAGCTTTGAAAATTTCTAATTTTGGGATTTTGAAATTTTGGGATTTTGCTACTTTGGGATTTTGAGACATTCCCATTGGAAGATTATTAAACAATCAAAAGTTTTCTTATCGCCTTCTCTTACTTAATAAATTTTAATCAAACTGTTAAAAGATTAGGTATATGTATTTTTAGATATTTAAAAATTCCATTGTTTAAAGAAATTATTCATTTCGAAATTAAAAATTAAAAAAAAATTTAACTTTATTTCACTTTACATTTTTCTTGTCCTGTTCTGTTTTATACTAACTAAATTAATTTTTCATTTTTGAAGTTCTTTAAGTCTGCTAGCAGATATATACTTTAATCTTTTTATTATATTTTATAATAAGAAAATTATTTAATCTTTTCATTTTCTTTATATTAAAACCCCATCACCATTTTTTTATATACACCTGTTGTTGATATTTTTTTTGAAAATGTTAACATTTTACCTTGAAATTATATTATATCATATGCCTACTTTTCTTGTTAAAATTTCCTATTTCCTTTTACCAATTTTGTTTTTCTTTTGATTGTTTTTTTTTAATAAAAGAAATGGTGTACGAAATTAGGAACAGTTGTTGGAACGAATAAAAAAACAAATAATATTTTTTTTTGCACATTTCGCGACTAAAAACGAGATAATAAACTTTTATTAAAATACTCTTCGTATTCCTTTTTATAAAAAAAAAAAAAAAATGGCAAACATGAACAGGAAGTTGTCGTTATCGTTATGTTTTTGAAAAGACACGACTCCTGTATTTAATTAAAAAAAAAAAAAATAAGACTTATTTTTTTTTAAGTGAAACGTTTAAATTCATTTTTAGATACTAATTAAATTTCGTTTTCTTTTTCCAAAATATTTGACATCCAAAATAGGAAACATGGTATAAGATAAAAAAAAAAGAAAATTCGCTATATTGTTTTTTTTTTTCAATAGAAATAAAAAGGGTTCTTATGAAACCCAAATGAGTCAAATATTATTTTCCTAAAAAAGAACAGAAATAATAAAATTAAAAAGAACAAATAAACTCTGCTCTGAAATGTAAAAACCTTTGCATAAATTTTTATGAAATTTAGAACTGAAAAAAAAAACATAATCAAAGGATAATCTATTTAGAAATTAAGAAAGCTTTGATTTATAATGTGGAAATGGTATAAAATAAACGAAAGAAAAAACTACATTTTGGAAAAGTATAATTAAATTATATAATGTAATATAGGAATTCCTGAATTTGGGCATGTTCAGGACAAAACAAAAACGCGCTGAAAATATATAGACAAAAATAGTGAAAAATATATGGAAAAACGGAAACAAAGAATGATAGTATTCAATTAAGGTGTGTTCTAATTAAGGAGTATCCAATCCAAAGTAAACAGATTTCAGAAAAATAAAATATCAATATTTTTTACAAAAGCATTGTAATTTGTAAATTTATTTATGGAACAAAAAATTATTTAAACAAGGTAGAATGTAAACCAACGGTTTTTAAAAGTTCACATTTCTAAAAGACAATACAAACTGTTTAGAATTGTGACTTGTACAAATATTTTAAAATTTTATGTAAAAAAATTAGAAAAAATGTGAAAATAGGACTTTTCTGAAATTGTGAGGGGCTGTAAGTCCGGAACCCTATACAACTAAGAAAAACCGTTAATACACGTGAAAACACATTACTGGAGCTTTAATTTTTATGTCTTCTCAAATAAAAATTTGTACAGGTGCTTAAGCTTAAACTTAAGTTAGAGGTGCCTAAAAATAGTAAATTTTCAATTTTTCAGCCCTAATTCAGCTCTTAAACAGAGGGTGGTACAAAAAAATTTTCTAAGGAAACTTATACTAATTCTAAAAGTTCCTTTTTGTTTCACAATTTCAGGTTCCTATCTAAAGGCGTACCACAGTTATAAAAAAAGAAATTTCATGCAAAATGTTTCACATAATGGTAAATTTAAATAGTAAGTTACAAAATATTGCATAATTTTTATATTGTTTTATAGAGATAATAAAATTTTCGGTCTTCTATCGGTTTTAGATTGTAAAATTATTATTGAGATATATACATCTGAGGAGCTGTAATTCTGGAACCCAATACAACTAAAAGAAACCTTTAACACACGTAAAAATATATTACTGGAGCTTTAATTTTTATATCTTGCCGAAGTAAAATGTGTACAGGTACATGTGTAAAATGTGTACATCTACATTACTGCTGTTTAAAAATAGCGAATATTCAATTTTTGAGCCGTAATAGGTCATAAACAGGGGTGATCAAAAAAAATTTCTTAATAAAATTATACTATTTCTAAAAGTTCTTTCTGCTCTCAAAATTTCAAGTCCCTATTTGAAAGCGTTCCGGAGTTATAAGGGTAGAAAAATAATGCAAAATTTGGTTTTCACATAACGGTAAATTTAAATACTAAATTTAAAAGAATTGTATAATTTTGATATTAATTTACAAAGGTAAAGCACCTGTCATCTGTCGAATGACATTTTCAGATTGAAAAAATGTTAAGCAGAACATGAGATATACGCATTTAAAAATAGAACTTTTTCAAAGTTTGAGGGGCTGTAGCTCCGTAATGGATGGCACTACATGAAAAAGTTGTTCCACAAAATTATTTTTTTTATGAGATCTACCGATGGTTAAAATTTTTTTTCTCTATCATTAACGGTGTAGAAATTTGGTAAACAGACGGACGGACGGACAAAGTGAAACTTATAGCCATATTTTTTCAAAATTTTTTTGGATATTTTAGCACATATCCAAAAAAATTAAAATTAAAAATCAAATTTAAGTAAAATTTGAAATTGAACAAAACAAGGCAGTATGTGAAATCAAAGGTTTTTAAAGGCATACATTATAAAAAAAAAACATGAAAACTGTTTAATATTGTGATTTTATAATTTTTCTTAGAATATTCATCAAATACTTCTTTCTTTTTAAAGAAACCCTAAAGAATAAACAAAGCTTCTGCTTTAATACTTATTGAAAAATAATGTAAAGTTTTGTGTTTTCCTTAAATACAGTTGTCTAAACAACTGATTTTTCAATTTTTGATCCTAATAGGTCTCAAACAGGGGCAATATAAAATTTTATCTGAGTAAACTTATCCTTATTTTTAAATCCCTCAATTCATCAACTCATAATTTTGAGCAACAGAATAAGATAATTTTAGTTTATCTAACGGTAAATTGAAACACTAAGTTATTAAAATATATATATCACTTAATAAAGCTTAGAAATTTTCCTGTCGTTTGACATTCTTCTTAGATTGCAAAAATATTAAGCAGAACTAGAGTTAAAAACATTATTACCTTATGCTTTTTCCAAATTCGATTGAGTGTAGCTGCGCATTCGATGCGGCTATATAAAAAAGTTGAATATCATTGTTAAATATTAAACTGTATTGAAATTTTGGAAATGACGAGAATACGGATGGACGGATAAAGGGATGAGGAAGGACGGAATTTGCGGTTGCTTAAATTTGTTCATTCGTACTTATTGAGTTTTTTCTTGTTGATATCATCTTTTTTATGTGAAAAAGTTTGTAAAACGTCTACAAATTTCTGCAATAGAAAGGGTCTTGTCTTTTATATCTTAAAAATGTTTTTTTATATTATTATTAGCAAAGTAATAAATTCCTTTATGTTGAAAAATTCAAAAGTTATTTCAAACAAAAACTTCCTCAGCAACCTTTCGGCTATCAGAATTTTTTGATTTTTGTTCCACATTAAACAACTTTTTAATTATTAGATAGAGTTAACATATTTTTGTACAGAATCATAATGTTTGTACAAAGCATCGTAATTACATTTTTAGAATATCATAGAAATTTGCAAATCCCTAAATGGCAATTTAGCAAAGCCTGAAAAATTATTTCTTTCGAATTGCAATACATTATACCGTGTATAAAAGAAACTGACGTGACAAAATAATGAAAAATTAAACAGAATTACAAATTTAAAAAGGGCCAAAAATATTCAAATAGATTTATTTCTTGTATCCTCTTTATACCCGTACGATAAGGATCGGGTATATTAAAATAGCTCCTCCGTTTGTGACACTTCGAAATAAGGTAGCTAGATATATTTTCAAAGGTATGGATCGGATCAGAATTAAATTCTAAATCGATTAAGCTTTGTCCGTCCGTTCGTCTGTCCGTCAGTAAGATAACTCAAAAACTAAGAAAGCTATAGTCTTGAAATCAATACAAAATATTCCTACATCAATTTGTAGGTTCCCTATTTTTGTTGGTTGAGATCCGACCAAAACTTCGGGTAGCTCTCGAAGAACTAACTTTTAGATCTCCACATTTTTTTTGAAATAGAGCCATGAAATTTTAACTGCTGATAGATATCATAAAAATATTAATTTTATTTTTAACAACATTTTTTTGTAGCCCCACCAGTTACAGAGCTATAGCTCCCCAAAATTCGAAAAAGCTCTATGTAATTGTTATAACACAAATTGTATAAGGTATATCTTCAATTTGATGATAAGGTATAACTACACAAAACGATTACTGCTTTTATTAGCTTTAAAAATATATGTATATTAAAAATATGCTTGCGGCATACGGTGTCTTAATTTACCGTTATGCGAAACTCAAATTTTGCAAAATTCTTGATTCTTTCTATCTTCCAAACGGTTTAAATTATAAATTTGAAATTTTAAGAGATGTTAGGTCTTTCAAAATAAGTATGAGTCATTTCAGAAAATATTTTTGTATCGTCCCCCGTTTCGGAGCTTTATGGGGTCAAAAACTAAAAATTTCTTATTTTTAAACACCTGTAACTTGAACACCTGTCCACATTTTTTTGAAGTAATATACAAAACTTAAAGCTCCAACATTTTATTTTTATTTTTATTAACAACGTTTCTTAATAATACAGGGATACCTTAAAAGTGACGAAAATTAATAGGGTTACCTTAAAAGTGTTACAAAAAAAATTAAATAAATAAAAAATATAACGATTGTTTGAAGAATTTATATTTATATGATACAAATATACATATAAGTATACATATTTAGATAACTCATGTTTATTTACATATCGAATATGTCACTGATGAATGTATATGTATGTATTATAGTATAAATTTATACTATATGTATGTATTATAATATAAATTATTATACATTTGCTGCTCAGTATTAAATGTACTAAAGCATATTTGGAAAAGTTTTGGATTGATAATCGTTATGTGGAAGATTAGAATCTGCTTTTGAAGAATGTATAAACATATAGTTTGAATATATGTACAACATATAGTTCTAGAAATTATAAAATTCACCCAAATTATTTTTAAATACTAAAAAATTAAAAAAATAATATTATAAGCAGGCAATGAACATACTAACGGTTCGTACGGGTATCTAAGAGTTGACAAAGGCAACTGTATTCTTCCTCGTTTTTGTTTCAAATTTTCAAAAGAGCTCATTTAAGTTATTCAAATGAGACTTTAACAAAATTGTGATTTTTTTTTTAAGTTATTGATAGAACGAATATTTCGCTTTAATTAAAAGTTTTATATAATAATGACAAATGACAAAATATCACGGAATCTTATGAAAAGAATAAAAGAATTGAAAAAAATTTTTATGGGGTTGGTATCAGGATAAAAGTTTTTCAAAAATTTTTAAATTCTCATTTAATATACAAAATAAGTTTTAGTTGCATGTCAAATTATTTTCAATGTCTTTAGGATGGAGACTTTTACAAAATTAAATATCCTTAAAAATATCTAATCCTATTCTGATATAAAGAATAGGAAATATTTATAAGGTTACATTGAAACGAAATTTGCATGGTTTCAAAAGGAAATTCTAAAGCCTTTTTAGAAAATTTTAGGAATATTTTTTGTTTTTTAGTTTTCCTTAATAGAAATTAACAATTAATCATTTTAAATTTTTTATTACGAAATTCTTTAAAATTTATTTATATACAACAAAAATATTCGAAACCTTTTATTTTTGAATTAATTCCAAGTAAAAGAAAAAATGAAAATTCCTTAACATTCAAAGAAAAAAATTTTAAACACTGCTATTATGATCTGAAATTTGAAGACTTTCAATATTAGGAGTACTCCCAAATTGATCTGATGTTCGGTTTCCATGAAATTTCATTTAACGACACTTTAGAATGAAAACAGAATTACTGCTGCTGTTCCGGTTTTCGATTATTGTTATTTGAGATGACGCCACTTCCAAAATATTAATACAAAATCTATTGAACTGTAAACATCTTGTAAACTAAGTATTTAAATATGCTTAACAAAATTAATAACAAACGAAATATATTTTCCTCTAAAATCACCTTTTTAGAATTTCCTTATTTTAAAAAGCTTAAAAGTGACAAAAAAACAGAAACAGTCATCATAAACTAAAATGTACCATTATAAGGAAACATGATAAATAATTAATTTTATCTTTTTTTACATCGCCATATCTTTAAAATAATAGTCACTTAATGTAGTATGATACATCATTTGAAAGAGCGTCCTTCCTTTTAAAGTATTACTTGGTATCCACCAGAAACTATTTTTTCATCTTAACGTACCATTACGCAAAATTTTATGAAAATCGGACAGGGAACCTTTTCGGAAGCAAGTGCTATTTATTTTCGGAAGCAAGTGCTATTATTTTCTTTTATTTCAAATGACATAATGATCGTCCTTATAAAAATCTTTTTCCATACAGATTTAATTTTTCTTTTTTAATGTAAGTTATTATTTTAACGATGACATTTTTTATGATTTTTTATTGTTGTGGTTAACTGCTAAAAATAATGTTTCACTAGTGAAAAATTGGCTTATGACTTTTATAATTAGCTCCTATTCCAAAAAAAAAAAAATGTAACATTCTTTCTAAATTTTACACAAAATTGCCAAAAATTTCATTGGAAAAGAAAAAAAAGAATAATTTATTTGGCTTTGTTGTTTTTATACTGAGTGGTAAATGATATGTGCACCTACAGTGACTGTCTTGTAATTAAAAAATTAAAAGTAATTTTAACAAAATTTTTTCATAAAATAAAATTAATAATGGTTTTATTAAGTTTTTAATTCGTTCTAGTTAAAGATAAGAACGTATTAGTTATAAATTTTATAATATGTTCCTTTTTTTTCTAATTTATGGCTTTTATATAAATTTTGTTCTCTTTTCTTATTTACTATAACAGATATAGTTAATATTTCCTTATATTTTGCTAAAAATTCTTAAATATTTTACTTTTTAACATATTAGACCAAAATATACATTTAAAATATTTAATTTTGTTCTTAAAGATTTAAAGAACTTATTAAAGATCATTTAATTTTTGTTTTTGTATATTTTATTTTTTTTATTTATTTTGTGGTCATCTAAAATTATATACTAACTTTACGTTGATTGACCAATAACACTGTTTGAATTCTTTTCAGTTTTTATTTATTTATTCCTTATTTTACCGGGTTATAAGTGTCTGGACAATATTTAGGATTCCGTTAGGATTTAGACCATCGGTATAAGTATTAAATTATAATTATATGGGGCCTTGGTGACCTAGTGGGTAAGAGCGTATAGAATATGCTGTAATGACCAATGAAGTGTAGGTTCGAATACCACACACCTTGTCGGAATAAATTGGAATAATTCCCCCTTACGACATTTACAGCCACGACTACATCACTTTTCTTCTAAATTACGAGATTCTAATTATATGAACCCTACTGACGTATACTTGATATTAATCGTTGGGGAATAACCAGGCAACTATGTCAAATTATTTTATTTACATATATGTTTTCCAATGAAAAGAGAGAAATTTTAATTTTTAATACAATATTCTTACTGATAATATCAGATTCCTTTTTATTTATCCTTTACAAGAACCTAAAAAATAAAAATATATGCTTATTAATTATAGCAATTTTTTGGAATAAATTTCTGTGTTATAAGGATACATAAATTCTCAACAATAACATAAAGGTACCGTTAACATTAATTGCTTTTACTTAAAAAAGTAGTATGATTTTCTTTAAGTGTTACTGAACATTTCATTATTTTATTAAAAATATAACACTTGTTGATTCGAATGTGTAAATTCATTATTAATTTTCGGCTTTGAGAATTTAAGCTCAAACAATTATCGCCCAAGAAAAAATAATAAAAGTCCTTAACATTTTGTATCGGATTTTTATTTTATAAGGAGTTTTCAAGGAGATCTTTTTGCACAAATTGATGCCTTTTCTTTTTTTTTTTTTTTTTTCATCATTTAATTTATTTTTCATAATAATACATTAACGTGGTAACATTCTTAATATATATTAAAAACAAAAAAAAAAAAAAACAAAAACAAAAAACACCAGAAAAAAACAAAATAATAATTCAAATTAAATATTGGTGTTTTATGGTATAATTCTATTCTAAAGAAAAAAAAAGAATATATTGATTTATTAATTTAATGTAAAAAATAATTGAAAAATAAAAAATTTCTGTGACCTTAGCTTTTTAGCTGTGTGGTCTTATAAATTCAGTTAGAAATATTTTGCAACAATTTTATTATAAAAGTTTATTTTGATATAGCACTATAATTATAACTAGTAATTAAAAACTTAAAAAAAAGAAATGAAAGAAAAAAAATTAAATAAAAAAAAAAAATAAAAATCCAATTGCAGAACCAAAAGCCAAAACATCTGTTTAATTATTAATTTAATATAATTTCTTTAATTTTTCTTTTAAAAGTACAAGAGTGGGTTATTTCCTTTATATCGTTTGGAAGCTCGTTATATAATTTTAAACTATTGTAGAGACAGTTATTTTTTTGTCTGTTTGTTCGAAAAAGTGTTAAATAAAAATTACTTTTATTTCTTGTGTTATGGTTGTGAATCTCAAACCTCCTATTCAGTATAAAATTATGCTTAATTTCATTATGAATTATTTTAAATGCTATTATATATAATTCTAATTTGCAAATGTTTGTCAGACTTAAATATTGGCTAGAGTATACAATATTAGTAGGAATTCTAACAGGATAGTTATAAATTGCTTTTATGGCTTTTTTATGAACTATATCAAGTCTGCCTAAAGGAACTTGACATGTGTTACTCCATATTGGGTTAAGATACATAATATTTGATAGTATATATGAAGAATATATTATTTTTAGAACCGATTTATTAAAGAAATTTCTCATGCGACGTAAGACAAAATTGTACGGTGTTATCTTTTTAATGACGTGATTTATGTGCTCTTGCCATTTCAGCCGGCTATCTAGAAGCAATCCTAGATAATTAAAATGTTTTACAACTTCAATAATATTACCGTTGTAAGTAAAATTGGGGTATGTACATTGTCTATTTTCGAATAATAAAATTTTAGTTTTCTTCACATTTAGTAGTAGACGATGCTTTTTTAGCCATTCTTCAATAATGGGAAGATCATGCATGATGGAAGTTCTCAGGGATTCTTCATCGCGTTCCGCATATTTTAGCACTGCATCATCCGCATACAATTGAATAAGCCCTTTTAGTTTCAATCGAGCTATATCATCTAAATATATCTTAAATAAAAGTGGTCCTAAAATTGAACCTTGTGGCACTCCTTTTATAATGGTTCTTGATTCACTCAAACTATCACCTATCCTAACTCTCTGCTCTCGATTAGTTAAATATGAGTCAAAAAAGTGTAATTGTGATGAGTCGAAATTTAACATCGAAAGTTTAAACTGTAGTATTTCATAGTCCACACAGTCAAATGCCTTTTGTAGATCTAGAAATAGACAGCCAACGTGCAATTTTTCATCCATATTTTTTGATACAAAGTCGGTTAAGCTAAGACATGCAGCAGTAGTATTCGATTTTTTTTCGAAACCATACTGTTCGTCGTGAAATATTTGATTATTTGTAAGAAAGTTATCTAATCGACTTTTTATAATAAGTTCAAAGATTTTAGAGAAAGCGCTGAGAACCGATATGGGTCTATAGTTTGTCCTATCTTTGGCATTCCCTGTTTTGAATATTGGAGTAACAATTGCAGTTTTTAATGAGTTTGGGAAAGTACCAGAAAGGAAAGAACTATTTATAAATTTGGTAAGAAGCGGTATTAGTCGCTCCTGGAATTTCTTAATGAATTTCATGGAAATATTATCAAAACCCGTCGCTGCAGCAGTTTTCAGCTTGCTAATTGCATTCGATATCTCTTCACTACTAGTGAGTGTTAGATCAAATAAGGAGCTAGGGTTTCGTCTAAAACTATTTAGGTATTCGTGGTCTATTGGATCATTGTCAACATTTATTTCCCTGGTTACATTGATAAAAAATTCGTTCATTAATTCACAAATTTCTTCTTTTTTAGTTAATACTTTCCCATTAATTTCTAGCCCTTTAATATGATTGTTCGTGCTGTCTTTTTTTTTGTTAAATATTACCCTTTTATATAAATCCCATAAATTCTTTATGAATTTATTTCAATTCAAAAAAAATTTTTTTTTGGTTTTTTTTTATTAATTGGAAATTGTAAAAATTGACATTCAATTGAATTTATATTGAACAAAAAAATCTGTTTTGTGTTGTAATAATTAGGTGGGATTCGATAGTTGATAACAAAATCAGGGTTTTAATAAGTTTCAGAAAATTTTACAAAGTTGTTTAAAATCATGTAAACCCTATAGGAAAACCGAAGAGTGTGCCTTTTTTGTAGAAATCTTTAAAAAAGTTTTTAAAAATGTTGAAAATATTTCTAAATATTAAATTGATTTTGCGGGGGTCATTATTATTTTACTTTGGAGCGTAAATTCGCCGAGCCCTATGTTCTTCCTCATAATATTTTTGCATAAAATTAGGTTCAAAATGATAAAATACCGTTCGTCATGTAATTTAAGGATTTCCTTTATTAGATTGGAAATTAAAACTATAAAATTAAATATTATTTTTACTGCCACGTAACACTGTTTTATCAGATTTTATAGATAATTTGTGAGATTCTTCTATAATAAATTGCTCGAATACAATATACAAAGACGACCTCATATTTTTGATCTCATTTATACATTATATTTAAAATAATAATTATAATATTAAAAATTTTATAAAAATAAATTTGTGTGTAAAAAATAATCCTTTGGTATATATATATAAAAGCACGTTATTCTTTTTTATCTGGCTGGCACTTGAAACACATTATTTTCATTCATTGCAGATTTTAAAAATAATTGCCATTTTTTTAATGTCCTATTAATATAATATTAAATTATGCATAAAGTATATTAAAAATAAGGACACTTACCAGTATATGACAGATAAAAGATGAAACCCTTGAGACAATAGAGAAAAAAAATTATTTTTTAAAACTCATATTATAGTGTTAAGGTTAATACTTTTTTTCAAATTTTGTGAGTACAAATTAAAAATTTAAAAATTAGAAAAACAACGAGAAGGACAAAACGTTGTTTGTCCTTTTTTCCTAATTTTTAGAAATCTGCTGTTGCAAAACGGACACTTGCTTGCTTTAAAATAGTGAACTGACACTTTATTCTTCTGGATTTTAGTAATTGCTTTGAAAAGAAAACTGTATACTTAAGTATATTATAGATATCATTCTATCTGGGCGGAATAATATGGAGGTTCCTTAATTTCTTAATGCTTTTAATGTTCCTTAATTCTTTCTTAAAACTCTAAATCTCTATGGTACTCGAATCAAAATAAAAATAAAAAAAGTATTGTTTGATTTTTAATTTGTTATAGTAATTATTTTCAATTTATCAATCGGTTAACGAATTCCGTATAAAATATGCTGTATAAACACAGAGGGAGTTCTGGTTCGAATCCCACACACGTCGTAAGAGTAATTCCCCCTTACGACATTTACAGCCACTCCTGAAAAGGAGAGGCGGTGTAATTTCCTTGTTACATTTATGTGGCAGGGAAATGCGCTAAAAAAAAAACAAATTATAAATTAAAATTTTATTAACTCTTTTATTTCGCAACCAACTTTTATATAATTTTAACATATAAAATATAAAAAACTTCTAGAGATTTTTGAATTTTAAAGTTCCTTAATTCTTTAATGTGATCTCTAATTTAAGTTCTAGTTTTTTCAAAAACCTTTCATATTTCTAAAACTATGATAAGCATTTCTTTATATTTCTTTTTCTTCCTAAACATTCCCTTAGAAACTATGTTTACATACTCCTATGTGTAAGAGCGTGAAAGATCCTGAAAGTTTTTCAAATATTTAATATATGAAATTAACGTTTAACTTTTCACCTTTTGTAAATAGCAAGCGGAGCGATTTAAAAGGTTGAAGCTTAAAAATTTCTAATATAATCTTAAATATTTACTAAATTTTCTAAATTTGCAAAAAAGTTTTTATTTATTTATCTATAATATAATACACAAGATGTTGGCGAGACCTTGCCAACATGTAAAAAAATATATTTTATATCTATAATAAAAGATTCACACTGAATGTAAACTAAACTGGCAATGATATTTCTGTATATTTATTTAATTAGATTTAATAATTTAAAATTTTATTACCAGAGACACAAATCTTTGACTCAAAGTATTATCAAGAGACACAAACCGTTCATTAAAAATATAAATAAATTTAGTAAATATTATTACCAGAGACCAAATTTTCCACTAGAAGTATTACCAGAGACACAAACCGTTCATTAAAAGTTAGTACAGTCAAAAAAGATGAAGTACATACATAAAAAACACATTTTCAATAAAAATAAATTCAGCAAATTTTTAATTTTTAAATTTGACTGCCACATCCATTATGAACTGGTCGCAGCGGTAAATTAAAAATAAATTATTAATCTTCTGTTGCCGTTTTCAATCTTTGTTTTGAAAAAAAAAAAATAAAAATAGGTACTCTTAATAAAATTAAAACACCTTAAAATGAAAAGAGCAAAGTTTATGGTAAGTCTCATATTTGTAAGAAAAAAATTATAGGCCGATTTTATTCTTGATTTTGTTTTCATTAGTATAAAAGCTGGTAAAAACTTCGTAACAGACTTTAAAATAGTTTTGTTTATTTAGGTTGAAATTTAGATTTTTAACATAAAACATAACATAAAATATTCGAAATTTTTTTATTAATATAAAATTAGGCAGACCTAAATATTTATATTTCATAACAGAAGTCTGGAACTTACCAAATATTATTGAAATGGATATTTTTCTTAAAAAAAAAAAACGAACATAGAAAATATAATTTTAGAAGCCCTCTCTACAAAAGATTCATAATTTTGTACTAATTTATTATTAGACCATTAATAATATTGTTAGCCGTGGAAAAAAATAAGATTTATTAATCAGATCAGACAATATAATACCAGGAATTAATGATTGAATTTCTGATAATATACACAATATTATACACACAAGATGTTGGCCAGATCTATAATAAATCACTCACACTGAATATAAACTAAACTGGCAATGATGATATTTCTGTATATTTATTTAATAATTTAAAATTTTATTATCAGAGACACAAATCTTCGACTAAAAGTCTTATCAGAGACACCAACTTTTACTTTTTAAAAAGTACTTTCGACACAAAATTTAAAGCAAATTTTTAATTTTTAAATTTGACCGCCACATCAATTATGAACTGGTCGCAGCGGTAAATTAAAAATAAATTATTAATCTCCTGTTGACAGTTTTCAAATGACTCTTTGTTTTGAAAAAAATAAAAATACTCTTAATAAAATTAAAAGACTTGAAAGTGAAAAGAGCAAAGTTTATAGTAAACCTTATATTTATAAGAAACAAATAATAGGCCGGTTTTATTCTTGATTTTGTTTTCACTATTATAAAAGCTGGTGAAAGCTTCGCAGCAGACTTTAAAGTAGTTTTGTATTTAGGTTGGAATTTTGATTTTTTAAGCTGCATTTTTGATATTATAATTTGATAACATTTGATAACATAAAATATTCGAAATTTTTTTATTAATATAAAATTCGGCAGACTTAAATAATCATATTTCATAACAGAAATCAGAAACTTACTAAATATTATAGAAATGGATATTTTTATTAAAAGAAAAAAAAATAATATAGAAAATATCATTTTAGAAGCCTTCTCTCACAATAGATTCATAATTTTGTACTAATTTATTATTAGACCATTAAATTAAAAAGCTCTCGAAAACGACCCTCACAAAAAAAGCCCCCAAAAATTTATGAAATTTCATTATCAGAGACATGAATCTTTTTTTTATATTAAATATACCAAAGACCTCTTCCAAAGTACATTTAAATAAAATCAATTCAGCAAATTTTTTTCAAGCAAAAAAAAAAGAAGTAAAAGCAGGTAAAAGTAACAGTAAGTCGATGCAACCGACTTATTTATACCCTACACCTAAAAAATTCAAATTAAATTAAAAATCCATAAGTTATTTTAGTTAGGTACTTAATATACCTAAGCTAAAAAAATACATGTAATAATCCCTCCCTTAATACAGGTAGTAAGGGAGTCAGTATGATAACGTAAATGTTTTTGAATCTATAGAAATTGTGCAATTGCACAGGGGATTTTCTAGTATGAATATAAAATCGTGGGATTGCCAAAACAATTTTATAAAATAAACACTTTGGGAGCTGTTAAAGGTATATTTCAATATTTATCAATAATTATTTTATATGGTTCTTAAATGTTTACAAAATCATTATAAACGCAATATCAATATCTTCGAAAAAAAACATATTTTATGTACGAGTATATAAATTTTATTTTATAATTTTTCAGAAAATTCTACAATGTCCAATATTTAAAAAAATTTCCAATCCAATAACATTTTGTTAAAACATTTGGCCATTTTTCTTTTTGTTTTCAAATTAAAAGTTTTTCAACAATTATTTTTTAACTAAGCGGTGGACATCTACCTAGCCTTATTGCATAATATTTCATTTTCATTTCATTCGAGATATGCTGTATTCCTCTTTAAACGAGAAAGAGTGCAGTAAACTGTGTCAACTCTGGGATACACGTATGAACGTATTACGTAATGTACCCTATTTCTAAAAAAATTTGATCACATTTTAAAAAATTTCAGATGTTTTCGTATCGACATCAACTACCGAAATATATTTATGTACATTTTGGAGTTGTATGATAACTATCTGGACCTGTTATACCACCACAACTTAAATTTTACAGAAGTTATTGTTCTAAAACTTCATCATCTTTTGTAAAATTTCACATACCTTTGTTTCACATCAAAATTATTTTAAGTGCAGAATTTTAAGTGAAAAATAATGAAAAATTTTATTCAACACATAAAGCAAAAAAGAAGGTTTAAAATTTATATTTTTATTTAATTTAAAACTTTTATATCATTTCCTTTTTCCGACAAATTGAGTAACTAAAAATAATTTTTTTTTTTTTTTTTTTTTATTAATATCCTGTAGTACCATTTTTTTTTGTATTGAAACAAATGAAATAAAAGACATTAAGTATAGATAAAAAAAAAATATTGAATTAAACATCTGTACAAGGAGTTTTATAAAATCTTGTCATAGTTAAAAAATAAAAATTTTATTTTCAATTTTAAACAACAAAAATACAATAAATTTTACAATTTTTTCATTTCGTACATTTTTAAAAATAAAATTAAGAAGTAAAACAACTAATGAAAACTAATTTTCCTATTCTATATTTGAAATTATTTTAAAATTATTGCTAACTGTACTATATAATTTCTTTTAAAATATAATTGATGTTATTAACTATTTTTTAAGTGTCATTCAATGTAATTTTAACATTTGAAAATCATCACTTAAGTTATTTTTTTTAAAATCATTATTTTGTAAATAATTTTTAAGAATTAAAAGTATAAATGTGATTTTTATTTCTTAAGTCCTTTTTAAGGATAAAATTAATTGTACTTTGCTTATACTCGTATGCGTTCATTCAATTTTATATACAATTTTATATACAAGCATATCCAAAACAATATAACAATTTTATTTAAAGCTTGGTACAATTATTTAAAGCAATGAAATCATTTGGAATTCAGTAAGGATAAAAAACTATTCGCTGTATAAAAATTGTTGGCAAAATATAACAGAAAATATAGAAAGCAGTTTGTTTTGTAAAGTACTTGCAAAAGCTCAAATTATATTATATTATTTCAAGCTATATTCGGTAAAAAATTTGGTCTAATGACCTTTTACAATGACAACTTTTTAAAATACAATTTTTTTGCATTTCAATTTTGAGAACTTTAAATTTATAATAGACTAGCACTGTTGTCCGGCGTTGCTGGGAAAAATTAAAAGTTTTTAGAATTGTTTTTTTTTTTTCTTAGTTTTAATAACGGTTTTTATAAATAATTCACAGAAACTGGAATAATTATATTCAAAGAATAAACTATTAATTGAATTTTGATTAGTTTATGCAAAATTAATTTGCTATGAAAAAAGAATCAACAATTCAGCCTATAATATTTCACTATTTCAATTTAATTTTATAAAGTAATTTACTCTAAATAAAAAATTTTAAAATGATTTAAAACCAAAGATAAAAAAAAAAATTTAAAATTTGATTGTGGTTGAATACTTTTATTTTTTTTTTTTTAGCTCTTTTACATTTACATTTATTAGCTCTTTTGATTATCAGTTTCACTCTGCCCGTTCGTTCGTGTAAAAAACAACCTTTTCTTTGTTTTTTCATTCAATAATGTCAATCTGGCAATATGTTCCTTTGTACTAAAAAGTAGTTGAGACTAAATTGTATGGGATATGGACGGAAAAATTACGGATATAGGGGAATGAGACGGTAATTTCGTCATAAATCTGTTAAGATTCGTCTTGAATTTGTGCAAATTGTAAATCAAAAAATCGTCAACTTTTGGAAACACAGAGTACCTATGGTAATAGGTTCCACATTTTTGCAATTCTATGACAACAAACGAATTACTATAATCAGTAGAGTACTATTTAGGAAGTTCCACATAGTAGGCATGAGTAGCGCGGTGGAATGTTTTGAGAGATGGCATCAGCGATTTTATCTCATCTGAATAATTGTCATTACCCACAAAATATCTATGGGCTCCAATATTGCAATGAATGCCAAGAGAAGTGGAGCAATCAGTCTCAACGGAGTCGCCAATAAGACCAATGGTGCGTTTTTGAATTCGATCGAGGTAATTCAATGAAGTAAGTGAGGCTTCAGCCCATGTATGGGAATTATACTCTATCTTGGGTCGTATATAAGCCTTAAAGATATTAAGAAAGTCCCTGGATGAAAAAATATGCCTTGCACCTAGGAGAAGAGGAAACCTAAGCATTAACAGCACTTTTCGCTATATTCGCTATATTAAATATGATCATTCCATATCAATTTTTGATTTAGATGCATGCCTAAAATGCTTAGGTTTTCTGATCGTTGCACAATTTCATCCTAGAATCTCAGAGTGGGGTTAGTATTCAATTTTTTTAGTGAGATCTGACAACATTGAGTTTTGGTGCTGTTAAACTCCATTCTGTTGTTAGCACCCTACCTAGCAATTATGACTAAATCATGGTTGACCGTGTTGAACATAGTAAGCCGTGCTGCATTGACGACGATGTTTGAGACATCTGATTTCCTAGAAAATGAGTAAGATGCCACTAGAGTGCTGTCGTCAGAGAAACTGTGGATTGGATTTAAGGTTGTAGATAATAGATCCTTGATAAAAATCAAAAAGAGAGTTGGGCAAAGACGGATCCTTGTGGAACGCTAGCATTTATTTGGAATTTGTCGGACGTGTAGCCGTCGACTAGAACAAAAATACAGCGATTCTTTTATACAAAATGAACACCGTTTAAAAAACAAAAATTAAATTTGGTGTCTCAAAATATGCCATGGACTCGTCTCTTAAAAAACTTAAAATTGTATTATATTCGTAAAATTTTTTTATGTATAGACTCATGTATTAGGAAAGTACAGTCCTCAAAGTTCGAAAAAGCTCTATTTTCTAATGGGTAAATCTTACGTTTTGCTTAATAGTTTTTTTTAACCTCAAAAGTGAAACGAAATTAAGTATTTAAATTTACCGTTATGTGAAGACGAAATTTTGCAAGTTTTGGCTTCCTTTATAACTCTAGAACAGTTTTAGTTAAAACATTGAAATTTTGTGAGAAGAAAGATTTTTCAGAATCAGTTATATCACAAATTCTTTTTTAATCTTCATCTATTTAAAAGGTATTAAGGATAAAAAAAAACTTGCTGTTTTTAGATACTTATAACTAAGGCAACTATACAAATTTTTTTCAAAATAAAACGTTCTTTGTACTTTGTGTTATTGGATTTCCTTAAAATTGAAGAAATTTTCTCTTGATTTTGCACTTTATTTTTGCATATAAAATTGTAAGAAAAACTATAAATTTTGGTGCAAGTTACAGTATTCTAAACAGTTTTGATTGTTTTTTGGAAAATGTGGGCCTTCAAAAACCTTTCATTTTAAATTCTACCTTGTTTTAATATTTAGTTTTAAATAACATTTCTTTACTAATTTATGTGTTCTGAACCCATTTAAATTAAAAATATTTCCCAAACTTGTATTAAAGTTTTTTTTATACATTTTTGATAATATGAATATTATGAAAATATTGTGATGTGTTGTTATAAAAAGCATTAAAGTTGATGTACATCGGCCCAATCACATATATTTTCAGAAAAAATTATGAAAGACATGGATATAAACTAATTTTTCTATAGAACAGAAAATAAGTTATTTTAATTCTTCGATTCTTCCATAATGATATATTCGACTGAGAATTTTCTTCGATTTTGTTTCATTTTCCAATACAAAACAAAACGTAACTGGAAATAATAAATAAACTTGAATAATCAAATAAACACAGTAATAATTTTAACGCTTTGTGTTATATTTAATGAATGTGTCGTGTAATTCGGCATACCAAAGCTTTAAAAAATTAGGAGAAGATATCTTAATATAGCCAGCCAACTATTAAAACGAAACTGGAGAGTCAGAACTAAATTTTATCGTCTGGAAATGTATTTTAAAGTTACCAAATCTTTAAATCGATTTTTGTACCATTTGTTCCAGTTGTTTATAAACCATTTTAAGCATATATTGATATCATTTTTATTGCTTTAGTGAATATTTTCCTTCAAAATAGGAATTTCAACCAGAAAATAGAGTCTTTTTGTGGAGGACCATATTTATTATAAAAAATTAGAACTAATTTTTGTCGCATGG
Source organism: Poecilobothrus nobilitatus (assembly GCA_947095535.1). Lineage (NCBI taxonomy): Eukaryota > Metazoa > Arthropoda > Insecta > Diptera > Dolichopodidae > Poecilobothrus > Poecilobothrus nobilitatus. The sequence goes on from OX352774.1 coordinate 109,273,055, forward strand.
AAATGGATGTTGAAAGTACCAACATCTACCATTTGCAGTTTTTTTTTAACGAAGCATATTTTAATATCATTTTTACTGCTTCGGTAACAAACGAAATATTATCTTTAAAAATTGGAATTATAACCCAAAAATGGTTTTTTTGTGTAGAGAACCATTTTTCATATTATAAAAACGAAGTTTGAACTAAATTTGTTTTATTACTCGTAGTATAAATACTGTTAGTGTTGTGATGGGTTTTCGAAAAAAAAAAAAATAGATTTTGAAAATTCTACGTCCGTGTCCGTGTTATAACTCAACTCAATTATTTCTTATCAGATTAGAATGAAATTTGGTATAGAGGTTAGTGTTGTGAAAAGGACCTTTACAAAAACGTTAAGGTCGGAAACTGTAGTGGAAACTGTATTTCTATTTATTTTAAAAAATTTCGTCAAATACTTTTCACAGAAAACAATTTTATTCCTTTAAGTAACTTTAGAAATAACCAAATCATGCGTCGCCAAAATATTAAGGTTTTTTTAAATCAATAAGGTTTGGTACTTTGGCAATCTGTATGATGTTGTTTGTTTTTAAATTTTCTTCAATTTTATCAGTAATTGATGGAGTAAGATGAAATCGAATCAAAGTTTAAAGAATAAAAGTTTTATTTGCCAAACCTCAACATAATCATCTTGAACAAAATCAAAAATTTTTTTGATTTTCTGGATCAAATTCTTTCCTTCTTCAAAAATCAAACTTGAAAAACTTCGATTTTATTTTATTTTTAATCATTCCTAAAATTGGACATTTAAGATCTTCTAATCATTTTAGATAGAGATTATGTCTTTAAAGGCATTCACGAACGAAATTTTTTATTACCAAATATATTTAAATATCTGGTTTATTTATAGTTGAAATACGCTAAACTAATAAAACTTTTACTTTGTACTTGTTAAGCTTAACATTTTCTGAATAAGTTGTCAAAAAATTATTTATTTTACAACTATTTGAAAGATTTTAAATTTAAGTCATATGTTTTGTAAGAATATGTTTTGTAGTCATATGTTTTATAACAAACTAATTACAATAATAGCAAGAACGATTTTAACAAAATTAAATCGCGCATTTATTGGTCATTTACAGAACAAAGAAATAAAGTGTTCAAAACAATGGTAATATAAGGTATTTTACTTAATATTGAACAAGTCACACATTTTTTTTAACAATAAATACAAACATATCAATTATATAAAACATTACAAAGTGAGTAGAAGTTTCTGCTGTTATTTTCACCGTTTCCTTCTACTTCCTGCAGACATAAAACTATAAAAGCAGTATTAAATGTTATTTTTGCATCAATTTTTAAAGAATAAAAAGGGGAATGAACTGAAGTCAAAAAGAAAATTAAAGTAAGTATTCACATACCTTTTTTTTTGTTAAGGTCTACAAAAAAGTGTACTGTATGTCTGTATACATTACTAGAAAAAAAAAAATTTAAATATGAATGAATTGCTGTTTGTATTTCATATGTTTTATTCCATATGTGTATGTGTTATTTGATAAATAGAAGTACTGCAATTATTTTTGATTAAATGTTTCCGTGAGTATCTCATCCTTATAAATGACATTCATTTATTCATAACTTTATAAGTATATCTGAAATAAAGTGTTATAATAAAATATAAAAATATTAAAACAGTATAATACAAAAACATTACAATATCTACAATATATTTATGTTAACAGGATTCATAGTCAGTCGAATTTAGGATATTCCTTCTCATAAATTATGTTTGATAAATAGTCAGTATAAAGAATCATAGTGTTATAGAATTTTCACAAAATTTCGTTGCTGAGAAAAATTATATCTTGTCATTATTATCCACACAATAGTTTTTATTGATTGGTGACTCAATCTGTGCTTTAAGTTTAAATTACTGAACACTAAAGTGTATGAGTTTGCTCAGCAATAACTGATTATGTAATCCATTTAGCATTACTAACGCAAAATTTAAATAACCTTAAAAATTTAAATGAAATAAAAACGAAGTAAATTTTTGCATTTTTGCAAAGTACTGTTGTAAGTGTCCTTTGACTATGTTTTAAATTTTCTTTTTATTAAGGTACTCCAGGCAAATACATGTACATAAAGTAATAATATTGATATAATATTGCGGTTATTATGCATAATCCATTTAGTTTCGTTATTTACCGGTACCCAAATATCCAATATCACATCATAACAAGGAATTTTTGTTTTTTATTTTTCCTAAGGGAGATAGAAATCTTCAAAAGACCCACAGAATAGTCTTTTGGTAATGTCAGATTCCTAATGACTATATCTACCTACCTCTTTAGTCAATATAATGAGATGAAAGCCCTAACTGCTAACGAAGTATATTGGGTAGAGTATATAGGGATAGGAAAGGATACGACAATATGCGGAAATTTTTAATTAGAGAGTGGTATTGTAAGGAAAGGTTGAATTCAATGAAGGATATTTCGGTTAATACAATAAATATCATGTAATATAAGTAACATAAGCTTTACTGATTCAGACTTTTATAAAAGAAAATCTTAATTTATTAAAAACATAAATTTTTAGACAAGAAAAACTCTTCCGTGTAAATTTATTAATTTAGAATTTGATTACAAAGTTCAAGGTTTAATTGATAATGTATTACCAATGACTTAGTGCTCTATCATTTTCTTTGAGATTTTATAGTAACCGGTACATAATACATAATAATAAATGGATTATCCATAGTAACCGTAACATAAACATATTTGTTTGAATAAAAATAAAAAACATAATAATATAAGCATTCAAAGTATAAATGAATAATAAAAACAATATCGACCTTAACTCCATCTTTTGAATAAGTGTATTGTTTCTATAAATTTTAAATAGAATTTGAGAAATAAAAGTTAAAGTTGATATTTCAATAGGAAGAATAAAAACTACGGAATAGGAAAACTTAAATTAAATTAAAAAAAAATTAAATAGACGATTATACCTATTTTAAAATAACGTTTCGTTAAATAATTTTATTGCTTTGTGTCTAGGTACTATTTTGAATTTTAATGACCTCTATTTAGATAGGTAAAGAATTTTTCATACTAAAATATAATGTTTGAGATCTGATTTATTTTACCTTTAGAAAATTTTTACTCAGTATCAATTCCATTCCAAGTGTATAAAAATTAAAAAAATATTAATTTTTGATCTCAACTCTTTAGGACTACACAAAAAAATCAAAGTTTAGAAAAATTAATATTTGAATAAGATCTTTTTGTAGTTAAAACATAATTGAATTATGGTAGATAAACCTTGCGTGATTAGTCAGACGAGCTATTCATTAGTTTATATCATACAGTGAATGATCAGAAGCACGAATGAATATAATAAAACTAATAAAAACATAATTAAGTTCGATTAATTATAATATAATTTACTAGTTATATGATTATTTGAACTAAACCTTAATTTCACACTAGAATAAAAAACAAATAATGGAAAGAATATCCAATCTTTTAAATCTAAAATTTTCTTATTTCTGTTAATTTAACAAAAATAATATAATGGTTGTAAGAAATCTTTTTAATTTTAAGTTTTTTTATTTAATATAATCTTATGTAGTTATATACTTACAAAATTACCTATTTTAGGTTAAAAAATATAATTTAAAAATTTTTATAAAATACACAAGAATTTTACTTTTAAAACTAAAAGCTATTATGTACATTTTTTTTTTTTTTTGAATAAATAATCTTTGAAATTCAAAATAAATCTGTAGTTCAAAAATCATTTTTCTTTTATGTAAAATATATATCTATAGATACTACATAAATATAAATTATATGATGATATTTTTCTTAGGAATCATCAAAATCATGTTTAATTATTTTCTTTCTTTTCAAATACTAATATTTTTCTTTTAAGAAAATTAATTTAAATCTATTTTAAATTTAAATTAACTTTATGATAATAATTGAAATGTCTTTATTTATACATACATTACATACATATATAAATTGTTATAATATATAGTATATTATAAAATATACGTAATATACCATAATATATACGTAACATATCAACTTATTACGTATAATTTATCAACCTACTCTATAACTAAAAAAAATCAGCTGTCTCCACCACAGGACCGACCACCCCTACCCGAAAAGTACAATGCCAAAATTTATAGATTTTTTTTATAATAATAATTTTATATCAAAGTAAAAAAACTTCTAATAATTTAACAACATTTTGTTTTATTCAATAACAATAATAAGCAATGAAATCGTAAAAATATATGTATTTACATACGTATGTATGTGCATTCATTCATACATCCATTTCCATTATTATGTAATGTAGGTACATGATTTTTTTTTCATTCAAAAATATTAAAAGTAAAAAATAATAAAAACTGTAAACAGCAAAACAAACATAAGATTAATATTGAATCTGCTAACAAATATTTTACCGTTTTAATTTTATGTCTTCAACAAAAGAATAATATGCATAGATACAAGTACATATTATGTATATAAATTTTTAGGAATATAAAAAAAAACAAAAAAAAATTGTTCATATAAATTCATATGGAGTGTATATAATATGAACTTTTGGACTTAGAAAAAAAATTAAAAAAACTTTAAAGTTGGTCAGATCAAAAAATGTTCTATGGTAAAATTGTTGCTCTTTACTTGTGTAATAACTTTTTCTTAATAATTTTTCTCATAAAATATTTCTGTTACGAAATATTCGTAAAAAACTTAAAAAGTACACTAGTAAACTACCATTTGCGGATGTCCGATTTGCTCCAAAAGCTTATCAATCCGAGATATTTACGTTATAACCTTAAATATGAAATTGCAAAAAATTCCGCTCAGTCTTTTAAGCTGTACACGTGCCCACAGACATACCCACACACGCACGCACACACACACACAGACGGACATCATGCTAAAAAAATGTTTACAGCCTTCTCCACACCGGAGTAGTGCATTTTTCACAAAATCTCGGGTACAAATTTGTAGTATGAAAACAATACCTACCTTATACATAATTGTATGCGGTCGGTATAAAGGTAAATTTCCTAATAGATTTTCAATTTCATGAAATTTAATTTTATTTTAAAAATAATTATAATTAATTATGTCTTTTCCAAAAAGTCAGATATTTGAAAAATTATTCAATAAATATCTAAAATTTATTTGGAAGTATATTATATTTACCTAAATGAAGGTTAGGATTTTTGACAATAAAGAAATTTGACAGAAAGATTTATTTATAGAAATTTTTATGTTTTTTGAAATCAGAGCACATTGAAATAATGTGTCAAAATAAATTGCATGTGTAGTTTTTAGATTTGAACGATCAGAGCTTGTAATTTGTAATTCGTATTTTTTTATTAAATGCTTATAAATATGCTCTACGTGCTCAGAACAAATATGATGGACCATAATAAATTGTCAAGTATACGTTTGATGTTTGTCTAAAAAAGAAAAGTTGAAATAACTTTTTCCTTTATTATTTTATTCATACATTTTAATTTTTAAGCAAAATTATTATTAGTTATTTAATTTTTTATTCAGTAATTTTTTTTTATTTTTAATTTTCTAATTAATCCAACATTCGTTTAGTAAAAATTAGACATGACAGTTTTATGATTATATCGTTTTGTTTTTTTATTACATCTGAATAATCAGGGTATGCTCCGCTCTGAGAGTGCTAATTTTAATCAGAACACACGTTCATGTCTATGTTCCAATTTAAAAACAAAAAAAAGCGTTTTAACAATGGTTATACAGGCCTACTGACAGGAAGAAAAATATCGATGTTATAAATTTTTGCTTAACTAACGGCAGACTTAAGAATTACTAGTTGAAAAGTGTGTCAGCTGTTTATCAAAAGAAAAGTATACAAAAAAAGGAAATTTAGAGAAATAATGACAAATAACTGTAAACTGGCAAATGATAAAAGAACTTTTAATAGAGGCAGTAGAGAATTAAATTTAGTACCAATCGAAGAAACTAATTGCTTGTTGTTGATAGTGACAAAAAATCTTGAATTCAAATAATATCATAAGCTTCCAATTCACATAAATTGTCAACAATAAGCACAGTGCAACTACAAAAAATCTGAATTTATTGCAGTGCATCTTCTAGAAATATTTTTTCTATGAATAGCCCTACCAACAAAATATTTAGAAAAATACGATTATTTTGCGGTTGAAACCGATCCCACTAAACATACCCCACCAAATATAAAAATTTTACCACACACTTTAAGTTTAACTCTTTATTCACACGCCATTTTAGTAACGAACCTTAGTCTTAATAAGAATGGGAATTGTTAAGAATAAAATATTATAAAAATACTTTACAGAGTAGATAAATAAAATAAATACATGAGATGCAAAATAAATTTTAAAAACAATAAATTTCATATTTTAGACTAAGCAATATATTGTGAATTAATTTTTATCAATTGACCTGTCACCTTTCAGTTTATGTAAATTTTTGTCAAATTGTTGCCAATTGATGCACACTATTTAATTGACAACATGTAACTGAGTGTACAGGAAGCTTAACTAATTGGTATAGTATCTAATTTTTTTAAAGAATTTTTTTTAATATCATCCAAGCATACGACTATTTTAATAAGTTTTTTTTATCTTTAATCTTTTTGTCTCATACATTTTATTGTATTACTACTTATCATTATATATCTTTTTCTGAATCTGATGACATTGTGTCATCCTTGAGCAAATTTTCAATTTTTTTTAAATTAGAAGAATAGATCTTGCTTTTATTACGTATCTTTATTAATTATTTTTAATTACTTCTTTTTATTTTCTTTTAAATATTTATAATTAACTTAAAACTTTAGAAGTAATTATGGTTATGAATCATGAGTTTATTTTACAGTCACTTTTTTAATGGGTAAAAGAAAGTTTTTTAAAAGAAATTAACTTTCGAGAAGTTGTGAATTGTTTGATAACATTTTTATTGTTTCTTTTATATTAAATTTGAGAAGTTATTCTGTTAGTACCCAGAAAGTATAAAATATATTGCACAATGTTTTTTGTATTTAACAGATTTAAGGAGGAGAATATTATTAAGCTAATTATCATTTTTATAGCCCGTTATATTTTGATATCTAATTTTTCGAAATTGTTTCTGTATTTGATTCGAAACAACATAAGGAAGTAAATGTTTTAAAACATAATTTTTTAAGTAAGACTTATTGTGGACCTAAAAGATGCGCATGGAAATCAAATCCGAATTAAATCAAACAATATGCACTATTGCTTATAGGAAAAGAAATGCTACATATTAAAAAAACTTTGAAGATTCATGGAAACAAGAAAGAGGCAAATAGAATAAATGATACTTCTCGAATTTGATCATAATTCTTGTGATAATTTATAATAAATTTAATAAAGAAGATAGAAAGTCCTACCGTTGACACAAAAATAAATGGTTTTTTGAATATTTAGCGAAGAAAAACCAAAAATTTAAACTACTCTCCAGCACTTACGTAAAAGCATTTGAACAAATTCGAAAACCGATTATTTTTAATCTTAAATACAGCTTACCTTCTTAAAGATATACTCTATTCAGATGTTATTCTCAGTTATTGAAAAATATATATAGCTGAGTAATTAGTCATGGGCGCAAAACATAAATTAAATAGAGTAATTTCATATATGAAATGCATAATTTCTTTTTTCGACATAATATTTGATCAGTGACCTAAAGATAGAAATAAAAACTTTGATCAGTGACCTAAAGATAGAAAAAAAAATAAAAGTTTTACCGCTTATGATTTACAAAAACCATATTTTTAAAACAAATATTATAAAAAATATCAAGTTTGCCATTACGTTCATGAAGGAGACGAAATAGATATGCAAAAGTATATTAATATATTCTTCCTCAGGATTAAATTCTGAGTCGATTGTACGTCCGCCCGTCCTTCTGAGACGATTAGATTAGTTACTGAATTGGGTAACAAAAAATAATGGAACTGGAATTCTAAAATTTTTATCATTACATTTATGCAAAGTTTTATCCTAACGGCTTCTGTAAAACTTGGCTACTCTAACGCAATAGGTTTGGATAGTTGTGAAATTTATACGCTCATATTGTGAATATCGCTCATATCGCTTATACGCTCATACAAAGTGAGGTTGAGTAGTTGTTATACAATTCCGAAATTTATTAAAATATATCTCAGTACTTAATTAAGTTAGATATCTTAAATTTTCGAAAAGATGACTAGATTTTATGGAACCAGCATATATAATGTTCGTGGGGATATTTTATTGTTGACACAATCACTATTTATGTACCCTGTAAACATTTATATAAAAGAACAATATAAAAGAATAGAAAACTTAAATTTGATTTAATTTTTGGAAGACGTAGATATTAAATAAATATTAAAAATTTATAAATTTAAAAAAAAAATCAACTAAAATGAATATATTCAGTGCTGCTATGGCTTAAAAATATATAGTCGTAATTTCAATAAATATATTATTATTTTTTTGGCGTCTTAAATTATTCTAATCCATTAAAAAGATTGAAAATATTGAAGATATTTGCAAAATTATCAATAATATTTATTGATTTATTATATAAAATTTAATGGCGGAACATAAAAATAATGCATAAAAAATGATTTAAGTGGTTATCTTATAATGATATCTAGAAAGATTTTGATTGATATAAAATCATCATGAAAAATAATCTAAAAGTGGATTCATTTTAGTTTACCCAACATTTAATTTTCATTATGTATCGTTTTAAATTTGTCCTTCAAAAAGCTATCAACCAAAAGCAATTTTTCAAGATTATTTTCCTTATACTAACATTTAAATTTTAATAATTTTAACTTTAATAAATTCGACAGAGTTTAAAATTGAAATAGTTCTAAAACATTTAACATCCTCCACCCTTAACATACTTTTAATCTTAACATTTTATTTTACATTTGAAATTATTTATCCATTAGTGATTTATTTTTTATGCTGAAATAGAAATTATTTAGAAAATCCCAATCACGAAAAGACTAGACATTTATCTTATATTAAAATATTATTAAAGAAACTTTCGTAAGTAGGTTCAGGTGATTTTTTAGTATTTTTTTTTTATTTTTTATTTTGTTTTAAAAGGGCTTTATTTCTTTCTTTTTATTTTTTTACCGACCGCATACATTAATGTATAAGGTAGGTATTGTTTTCATACTAAAAATTTTTACCCGAGATTTTGGCAAATATGTACTATTCCGGTGTGCAGAAGGCTAAAGACTTGAAAACTGTTGTTACACTGAGGTACCGTATTCAGAATTTTAAACGTATGGTTACATGTGTGTCACAATAATTATGAGTTTACCATTATCCCAAGTACGTTCATCAGTATCCGAATAGAAATTATTACATTTTATTTGATTATTTAAAGTTATATCTGGTTAATAAATTTAAAAGCACATTAAAATTGGTAGTTAGAAAATATTTAGATACACATTATAACTTTTTTTAATAACGATAATTATTTTTTAAAGATTTTGATTAGCGTTTTTTTGATTTTTTTTAACTTATCAATTATCAGATTTATTATATTTTCAATATTATATTTCATAATTTTTTTCATATTTAGTTCATAAGTGCAAAAAAAAGTTGTCTGCCAAGTGATCAAAAATTTAATGAAAATAATGATTTAAAAAACTGAATCAATAATGTTTAAAATGAATGCTTAGTGAATGCTTTATGATGCAAGAAGTGAAGCGAACAAAAATTAATTTCGAAAAACCCATTTCGAAAAATTAGAATAACAGTAAATTTTCACAAAAAAAAAATTTATATTTTTTCATATAGGTATACATAAGTACTTTGAATTCTATTTACATTAAAATATAATTTTTCAATTAATTATAACCTAAATTATTTTTAACACTTGATGATATATTTTACAAATTTGTGTTATTCATAAATCAAAAACAAAAAAATAGGTATCTAAAAGTTAAAAAAATAAAGAAAGCTTCAATTTAATAAAATGTAATAAACTGAGTTCAGTTTTAATGAAAAAATATTTTTTTATTACAAACCTCAATTTATTTTTACTTGTTAAAAATACAAGCTATGATTCAAATTAATACAAGTTATTTTCTTTGAAGTATTTTGAGATTTTTTTGAAAAAATAATTTTCTTATAGATATTTCAATCTAATATATAAGGAAGAAATTCTGTTTGTTTGTTTGTTTGTTTGGCACGGATTCACGTAAAAACCATCAGTCCGATTGCAACCAAATTTTGCAGGAACATTTCTACGACCCCGGAAGGAGTTATAGGCTATATCGTGTTTCGATTCATTAACCCATTGCGGCCCCGCGTTTTAAAGCGTTTTGGTTTTTTCGTTGTTCTTCCTAAACGGTTTGACCGATTGAGTTGCATATTTGCACAAATGTTCTTCTTACCTTTAGAGATGTACCTAAGAAATTGGGTTGCAAAATATCACCCGGGTTCGGCCCGGCGGGCTTCCAAAAAATTTTTTGTTTCCGATTTATGTCCAATTTTGTATGGTGGTTTTATGGTCTGAAAAAACGCTGAGACACATTTTCATAAAGTTCCAGTAACCCGTTTGGGCACGAGAGCCGAAAGAAGTTCATTAAATTTTTCTGTTGTCCTGCTTAAACGGTTCAATCAATTGATTTGAAAATTGGCAAAATTCTTGCTCTTTAGCAGAAAAGCTCACTGGATTAATTTGGTTACGATTCATTAACCCCTTTCGGCACCAGGGCTCAGAGATTTTTTTAAATTACTTCGTTTTCGCTCTTAAACGGTTCGACCATTTCAGTTGCAAATTTATCAAAGTGTAGCTCTTCACCCAAGAAACTCCCTCAGATGATTTGGTTACGATCCATTGACCAATTTCGGCTCCAGGGCCCAATGAAATATTTCAATTTCTTTGTTGTCGCGCTTTAACAGTTCGACAAATTGAGTTGAAAATTTACAAAAGTGTAGCTCTTCACCACAGAAACTCACTGAGTTGATTTGGTTACCATCAATTAATCCGTTTCAGCACCAGGGCTCAGTGAAGTTTTTTAATTTACTTTGTTGTCGCGCTTAAACGGTTTGACCAATTGAGTTCCTCATTTATCAAAGTGTAGCTCTTCACTCCAGAAGCTCACTCAGATGATTTGGTTACGATCCATTAACCCGTTTCGGCACCAGAGCTCAATGAAATTTTTAAATTTCTTTGTTGTGTACTTAAACGGTTTTAACAATTGAGTTGAAAATTTACAAAAGTGTAGCTCTTTATAACAAAAGCTTTCTGAGTTGATTTGGTTACGATACATTAACCCATAAGGCTTCAGTTCAAGAAGTGTCTCATTTTTTGTTGTTTTGCTTAAACGATTTGACCAATTGAAAATTTTCACAAGTATTGCACTTTGGCACACAAACTCATTAAATAAATTTTGTCGTGATACGTTAACACAATTCGGCACGATAGACCGTCAAAAAAAATTCTAATTTGTGTCTAATCTGGCAGGATGAATTTATGGTTCTAAATAAAGCCTATGACAAAATATTTGTTAACATTTGTTAACCCATTTCCGCACGAGCACCTATTAAAAGTATTCTGCCTAATTTTTTGTATTATTATTATTATTATTAAAAAGATATTTCCCACACTCTTTACTTTTATCTATACTGTTTTTAATATTCCATAAAAACCTTTTAATGCAAATTCCAATATAGAACAGTAACTAAAGTAACCTTATTAAGTATCTTAAGAATACTGTGTTTAAGTCTTAACAACATAACATTTTCCGCCGTTGTTAAAAAACAGAAACAATCTCCTATATTAGACAATCATCATGTCATCATTCAGAAATGCATTACTTACATGTGGTCTTTACATGTGGTCTACCTATATAAGATGCATTGTATAACATATTTCCCATAAAATTTCATTGAAATATGTACATATGTGTATGTATAATTGCGTATATTTAAAAATACTGTAGACATAATCAATTAAATTAGAAAACATATTCACATTTCTGTATAGTATTTAATCAAAAATGAGTACATACATATTTAAAGAACTGAAAACCTTACATTCTTATCCATACACAATTTTTACACATATTTTTAGCCAATCAATTTGAAAACATGATTAGAAAAAGTAACCGTAAAAAATTCCAGTTGATTTATAAAGGTAAAACACAATCATGTATTTTTTATATTGAAAAAAATATGTTAAACAGAACCTGAGATTTAAATGCAGTAGTTTTTTCAAAATTTGAAATTTGAAAAGTAGTTTTTTCAAAATTTGAAGCGCTGTCGATGCTGTAGGATTTCTAACGGTGAGGGTACATAAAAAAGTTGTTCTACAACATTACTCTTTTAAGAGACCTATGCATAGTTAATATTTCATTGCTCTTTATTAAACCGTATATAAGTTTTGTAAACAGACGCAGGGAAAGAGCGAACGTTATAGCAAATTTTTCAAAATGTGCTTAAAAGAATAATTCATCAAAACATGAAGTGACATTACATGCAAAAAAAATTGATTACATTATGGCCTTTTATAATTGAAATGGAATTTTATGTTTCGGTATAACGAATATATTAGGAAAACTCACTTCGCCGTAATTGTGTACTCAATAGATTATTGATTCCTTTAAAGATTTTTTTTAGACGAATTGTCTTTAATTTTTCGCTCTGTTTATTCAATTTAACTAAATGTAATAAAAAATAGAATATTAACTACCAGCATCTGAAAATGCATAGTAATACATGAACTATATTAATTAAATTATATTAACTCAAAAGTAAAAGTTAATAATTTTTATTTCATAAAGACGATAAAATACTCCGGGCAACGCCGGGTACTCTGCTAGTACTGATATAAAGAAAAAAATAGTTTATAGGCAAATAATTATGCATATGGTAATGTGATATTACTGAATCCGCAGCACTCCAATTGGCCTAAACCCATTTCTCGAAAAGATCTTTGGCATAAGTCCAATTGATCAAACAAATCTTATTGTTAAATGGAACATTTGACATAAATTTTTTATAGAGATATTTTTGTTCTTGGTTACGTATTAAGGTGGTAGTATTGATGATGATGATGATGACCGTCAACCGTTAAGGTAATAATGATGTTTATATTTCTGTATTTAAATTTATAATTTAGAAATACCTCTAAAAAACCTTAAATTTAAAGTTTTTAGGCAAAAGTTAATTATTTTTCATATGAAAATGTCACCAAAATATTTTGTATGAAATAAATATGTGCAAAGGTATGCATAGGTATTATTATTTTTATTTTAGGTATACATTTATTTTATTTTTGATTACAAATTCCAAATAAACAAATTATATATGCCAAATTCTGTTAGAAGGGATTTTAGATTTAAATTCAAAATTAAAGTTACCCTTTTAGTTTATAGAAACATTTATTGTTTATAACTCCTTTCAATAGTTTATTTGAAGAGTAATATATAAAACTTCAGACTTTACACTTAAAAGAAAAACATGTTTATATCAAATTTTTGAGCTTAAAAATTTTTCAAGGTTACACAATATATTTTTAAGAAAATTATTTAAAGATTATGCTTTAAAGAATAAATTTCTAACATATAGGTAATATAAATATAATACAACTTTAACATGTATACAAAGATGTTATAATTTTAGGCACGAATTCCGTTTACACTTATTGAAAAATCAAAACAAACCATAGGTCAAAAAAACATTATAAAATTTTCAAAACTTTTTGCTTAAAAATCTATCAATATTTTTAATTTTCTTACTTTCTCAAAAAAAAAAGAAAAATCAGAAAAAAAATTTAAAAACTTTCTTTTATTCAATTTTTATTTTGTTGTTATCCGGACATGACTAAGATAAAATTGTTTCAAATAAAGTAGGCAAAAACATGAAAAAAGAAAAATCTTTATAGTAAAAAAAACAACTAATTTTTTGAATATCTCATCAGAATATTAATTAGAAAACGTTTTTCTTGAAACCATAATTTTTACAAATATTCGTATCTATATCTGATTTATTTATATATTTTAAAAACCAATAAAAAATTCTGTTTTTATTTACAATTTTCTTAAAGCATGGCATTAAATTTAAGGACATTTGTAGTAAATGATGTTTCTATTGTTGAATGATTTTTGTTTTAAATGTTTTTAAAGTATATAATTGAAAACAAAAAGATTTTAGTTCGTGTTTAAAATTATAAGTACAGATTTTGACTACTTTAGAATCTATTTTCGTAATTTTATTTTAATATTAAACTCATATCTATAAATAAAACAATTTTTAAAATTACTGTACAGAAAACTGATTTTTTAAATTTAAACTTTTGGGATATTTGTAAAATTTAAAAAATAATACATATATTTAGTTTAGATTTTTTTATTAAATTTATAATTTATTTTAGTACTATAAAGGGAAACTAAATTTTGATCAAGCAAACAATGAAATGTTAACAATTTCAACCTAATCAAAGAATCTTTAAAATTATAATATGAGTAGAAGGCAAAAAACGCATTACCACTACTCATCACTGAATTTTGTTCAAACTTATTTGATTCATAATAGAAAATAAAAATCCAAATATTATTCAATTTTGATTTGTTAACCGTTTCGTTAAGTTTTTCAATTTCACCGCCCTTTTTTATATTTATGATAAATAAATAAAAACTTTTCCAGTTTCAATTCAAATTCTATGTCTTTTAATTATTTACTTTTTAAAACCCAATTTGAAAAACTCTATACAATAGCTACAGCAAAGTAATCAAAGGCTTAGTGAAATTAATGATTCACGAAACTGAAGCGCGTATAGTGAAATATGAATAATAAATTACTTAGAAGATGCCTCTCATATACTTAGAAGATGCCTCTCATGTACTCCTCATAGAGTGGCAAGGAAAAAAAAAATTCCTTAAATATAAACAAGTTAAAGTAATCTGTAATAATATAATCTATAATTATATTTCAGTAGTTTTCAGTCACACACTACGTATTATGACATTTATTTACGTATTATGAAAGGCTTAGTGAAATTAATGATTCACGAAACTGAAGCGCGTATAGTGAAATATGAATAATAAATGACTTAGAAGATGCCTCTCATATACTTAGAAGATGCCTCTGATGTACTCCTCATAGAGTGGCAAGGAAAAAAAAAATTCTTTAAATATAAACAAGTTAAAGTAATCTGTAATAATATAATCTATAATTATATTTCAGTAGTTTTCAGTCACACACTACGTATTATGACATTTATTTACGTATTATGAAAGGCTTAGTGAAATTAATGATTCACGAAACTGAAGCGCGTATAGTGAAATATGAATAATAAATGACTTAGAAGATGCCTCTCATATACTTAGAAGATGCCTCTCATGTACTCCTCATAGAGTGGCAAGGAAAAAAAAATTCCTTAAATATAAACAAGTTAAAGTAATCTGTAATAATATAATCTATAATTATATTTCAGTAGTTTTCAGTCACACACTACGTATTATGACATTTCGCTAAGTTTTGAATACAAGTAAATATTTGCATACGATTTTCTATTACAAAATCTACATTAACAAAATCTACAATCTACAATAATATGTATGTTTAGAATCATGATTTTTTTTGTTTTCTTTTGGAATCAAGATATTTCGTATCCCTTACGAATTTTTATGTAATTTATGTCACGGTAAAATATACTTACACACCAGCTACAAGGCCTCTAGTATATTTATAGTCTATAAATTAAAATACCAAAAAGATAAATAATTAATTTTATTTATTTATTATACCCGTACGATAGGATCGGGTATAATAAAATTACTCCTCCGTTTGTAACACCTCGAAATAAGCGAGCTAGATATACCTTCAAAGGTATGGATCGTATCAGAAAAAAATTCTAAGACTTTTGAACCATGTCCGTCCGTCCGTCAGCACGCTAACTCAAAAACTAGGAAAGCCAGAATCTTGAAATTTACACAAAATATTCTGGGAATAATTTGTAGGTAGGTTAGTAGGTTCCCTATTTTTTGGTTGAGTTTGGACCAAACCTTAGGGTAGCTCTCGAACACCTAACTTTTAGGTCCCCACAATTTTTTTGAAATAGAGCTATGAAATTTTAACTGCTGATAGATATCACAAAAATATTAATTTTATTTTTAATAACTTTTTTTTGTAGCCCCACCCGTTACGGAGCTACAGCTCCCCAAAGGTTCAAAAAAGCTCTATATTTAAATTGTTATAGCACAAGTTGTATAAGGTATATTTTCATTTTGAAAACGCCGAACGTTTACTACTTTTATTAGCTTTGAAAGTATATATACAATAAATATATATTTGTGGCATACGGTGTCTTAATTTACCGTTATGCGAAACTAAGATTGCAAAAATCCTTTAACCCTTCTATCTTCTAAACGGTTTAAGTTGGAAACTTGAAATTTTGACAGAAGTTAGATCTTAGAAAATAAGTATGAGTCATTTCAGAAATTTTTTTTGTATCACTCCCCGTTTAGGAGCTGTAAGGGGTCAAAAACTGAAAATTTCCTATTTTTAAACACCTATAACTTGAACATCTGTTCACAGTTTTTTGAAGTAATACACAAAAATTAAAGCTTCAACATTATACTCTTGTTTCTGTTAACAACTTTTTTTAATAATATAGGGTTACTTTATAATTGACGAAAGTGTTACTTGATTTTTTCAAAACTTTTTTTTTTCGCCGTATTTACATACATATATGTATTTTATTGTACTTATAAGAAATTATTCTGTCAATGGAATATTTAAATATAATATAATATAATATTTAAAATTATATTTACTATTTTGTACTAAGTAAATTTAATATACATTTACCGCTTAGTATTAAATGGTACTATAGAATATTTGAAAAAGTTTTGGATTGATAATCGTTATGTGGAAGGTTAAAATCTGCTTTCGAAGAATGTACATATAAACATATAGTTTGAATATATGTACAACCCATAGTTCTAGAAATTATAAAATTCACCCAAATTATTTTAAAATACTAAAATATTTAAAAAATAATATTCTAAGCAGAGATATAGATAGATATTGACAGGCTGTGAACATACTAATGGTTTGTACGGGTACCTAAAAGTTGACAAAGGCAACTGTATTCTTTCTCGTTTTTTTCTCGATTATGCCGGACACCACTTACTTGTGCTGTATATTATTTATTTCTGACTATATAAATATTTTATTTTAATTTAAAATGTTAAATAGGCAAAAAAAGTGTTAAATCTTAGAGTTTTTCAACATTAATAAAACGCTTCATTTGGAAGATGCCTATTTTCAAAACAATACAAGATCTAAAAAATCTAAAAACAAAATTCATATTTTATGCATTTTTCCTGTAAAAGAAATTGTGAGAATTTATATTTCTATTATAAATACATTATTAAACTCTGGAAAAAGCGTATAACTTTATAATTAAGCAGAAAAAAAAAATTGCGTTATTAACTATGAAAGAATCTTTCTTTTTAATTAATTTTAATTAGAGCTCACCGCCTATAAGCTCCCTCTAAATCATTTATTGAAATGACGATTTTGTAACCAATTATAAAATCCTTCCTGATTCAAAAGTTTATATGTTGCATAATGCATATATGCATATTCTGGAAAACCAAATTTTTACTGATTATAAGGCTAATAATTTTTTTTTTGCATATTATTTACTTAAACCTGTAAAATTTTATTTTCCTCTATCTTAAGTATCATTTTAATTTTGTGCAATTTATTAAACATTATAGGACATTTTTTTTTGTGGAAGAGATTTTGTTTTTCGATTTTTTTTTGGAATTATGACACCATACCATTTACACTTTCTCTAATTTTAAAGCCAGTTAATTTAAAAAAATTTTCCGCCACAAAGTTTCTTTTTGATTAAACATGTCGCTAATGTTTGTGAAAAATCATATACGAATCATAATATAAATTATATATAAATCAACACATTTTTGTTTTTTGGGTTAATTTTACTCTCAGCTCATTAAAAAATAATTTTGAAGAAAATCACTTTAATTTAGCTTAACGAACTACATTTTCTGTGAAATATCAAATGTAAATAAATTTCTATTCAAATTAATTCAACGAAATATTTAAAAAAAGCAAAAACAATAAAATAAAATCTTCAAATCCACTTTTTATTATAACTAAAAAAAAAATTATCTTTCGTATTACAAAACTATTGATATACTCACAGAATACAAATACTTCATTTAAAGAATTTTCCTTCGAAGAAAAATCCTTCTTTGTCAACCATAAATTTCTTTTCAAACATATGTTTATTTTATTTGATATTTAATAATGCGGAATGCCTGAACAACTAAAAGATCTAAGCTAAAATAAATATATATATATATATATATATATATATGTATATCAAAAAAAGAAAAATGCAAATTATATCTTGAGATCTTTAACCTATAAATTGAAAATCTATAAACGAACATAAAATTTACATAATCATGATAGTAAATTAAATAAAAAATAGATTACTAACATAATACATTATTTTACATACTATATAATATGTATACTCAGTTCATTAAATCTTAGTATGATTTTTTTGTTATATAATAAATTACAATAAAAGATATTTGAATATGTATGAGATATATGTACATATACATATATGTAATAAAAATATTAACATAAAACCACCGTTTTCATCATTATTCTTTAATACAGTAATCCCTGGTTGAGCCCGATTTTTAAATTTTGTGTGGTTCTATTGTATCAGTGTAATTATACCCGTACGATAAGTATAGAATATATTAAAATTGCTCCTCCGTTTGTAACACCTCGAAATAAGCTAGCTAGATATACCTTCAAAAGTATATCGGATCGGATCAAATTCTAAGTCGATTTTTGTCAGTCTGCCCGTCTCTGAGCCAAATAACTAAAACTAAGAAAGCTAGAGTTTTGAAATTAATACAAAATATTCTTACAACAATTTGTAGGTTCCCTATTTTTTTTGGTTGAGATCTGACCAAAACTTCGGGTAGCTCTCGAACGTAAAAGTTACACCCCACATTTTTTTTTGAAATAGAGCCAATAAATTTTAACTACTGATAGATATCATAAAAATATTCATTTTATTCTTAACAACTTTTTTCTGAAGCCCCATCCGTTACGGAGCTACAGCTCCCCAAAGTTCGAAAAAGCTCTATATTTAAATTGTTATAACACAAGTTGTATAAGGTATACCTTTAATTTGAAAACGCCAAACGATTACTGCTTTTATTGAACACCTGTCCAAATTTTTTTGAAGTAATATACAAAAATTAAAGCTCCAACATTATATTTTATTTCAATTAACAACTTTTCTTAATAATATAGGGTTACCTTAAAATTGACGAAAATGAGTGTTACTTCGTTTTTCTAAATTTTTAGCGATTTTTTTTCATTTTCTTTACCCAATAATTTGAAGTTGCTGATGATGATGCGTAGTACAAAAAAAAAAAAATAAATAAAAAATATAACGGTTGCTTGAAGAATTTATATTTATATGATATTAGTATACATACTTATATAACTCATATTTATTTACATATCGTATATGTCACTGATGAATGAATGATATATAATACATATGTATAGTATAAATTATTATACATTATCCGCTTAGTTTTAAATGGTATTATAGCATATTTGGAAAAGTTATAAGCAGAAAGTTAGAATCTGCTTTTGAAGAATGTATAAACATATAGTTTGAATATGTGTACAACCCATAGCTCTAGAAATTATAAAATTCAGCCAAATTATTTTAAACTAAAAAATTCAAAAAATTAACAGAGTGGCAGGCTATGAACATACTAACGGTTCGTATGGCTATCTAAGAGTTGACAAAGGCAACTGTATTCATCCTCGTTTTTTTTAGTGCGAATATAAAATTAAAAGAATGCAGTGCTGAAAAATTATTGTTTAAAATTTGTTGCAAAAAAAAAACATTTAAAACCTTTACGGATTTAAAATATATTTGAACGTTAAATGCCTTCAATATTTATGAAAAGTTATTGTATCATATTTTTGAATTCAGTGCGTCATAAAATTAGATGAAATAGGAAAAATTTCGATTTTAACCTGTTTTGAAACCAAGCTTTTAAGAAAAAAGGAAGCAAGAGGATGTCTTAACACATATATTATGGTAGTTCAATGTTACAAAAATAACAAATATTATAATTAAAACTCTAGAAAAACATTTTGTGGGAAAATATCTATTATAGGGATGCCTTTAATAATTATAATTCCTTAATTTATTATATAATTATATGAAGAAGGACATAAATGTGGAAAGGAAATTACACAGCCTATACGCTATTACCCACTAGGCCATCGAGCCCCCTTCAAAAATATTAAATTAACATAAGAGTACAATGTTTATACCCGTACGATAGGATCGGGTATAATAAAATTACTCCTCCGTTTGTAACACCTCGAAATAAGCGAGCTAGATATACCTTCAAAGGTATGGATCGGATCAGAAAAATATTCTAAGACTTTTGAGCCATGTCCGTCCGTCCGTCCGTCCGTCCGTCAGCACGCTAACTCAAAAACTAAGAAAGCTAGAATCTTGAAATTTACACAAAATATTCTGGGAGTAATTTGTAGGTTCCCAATTTTTTTTGGTTGAGTTTGGACCAAGCCTTAGGGTAGCTCTCAAACACCTAACTTTTAGAACCCCACATTTTTTTTGCAATAGAGCTATAAAATTTTAACTAATGATAGATCTCTAAAAAATATTAATTTTATTTTTAATAACTTTTTTTTGTAGCCCCACCCGTTACGGAGCTACAGCTCCCCAAAGGTTCAAATAAGCTTTATATTTAAATTGTTATAGCACAAGTTGTATAAGGTATATCTTCATTTTGAAAACGCCAAACGATTACTGCTTTTATTAGCTTAAAAGTATATATACCATAAATATATACTTGTGGCATACGGTGTCTTAATTTACCGTTATGTGAAACTCAAATTTTGCAAAATCCTTCAAGCCTTCTATCTTCTAAACGGTTTAAGTTGAAATTTTGACAGAAGTTAGATCTTTGAAAATAAGTATGAGTCATTTCAGAAAATTTTTTTGTATCACCCCTCGTTTAGGACCTGTAAGGGGTCAAAAACTGAAAATTTCCTATTTTTAAACACCTGTAACTTGAACACCTGTTAAAATTTTTTTGAAGTAATACACAAAAATTAAAGCTTCAATATTATACTCTTATTTCTGTTAACAACTTTTTTTAATAATATAGGGTTACTTTATAATTGACGAAAGTGTTACTTGATTTTTTCAAATTTTCTAACAAATTTCTTCAACAAATTTTTTGCATTTCTTTTACTCGATAATTTGAAATTGTTGAGGATATAATGCGTAGTACATAAAAATGTAATTAAATAAACAACATAACGGTTGCTTGAAGAATTTTTATTTATATGATATTGATATATATACATACTTATATAATATCATGTTTATTTACATATCGTATATGTCACTAGTGAATGAATGATAAGAGTATAGATGTATATTATATAGCTCCGTATACATATATATACATATAAGTACTCATAAATACATATATGTATTTTATTGTACTTATAAGAAATTATTCTATCAATGGAATATTTAAATATAATATAATATAATATTTAAAATTATATTTACTATTTTGTACTAAGTAAATTTAATATACATTTACCGCTTAGTATTAAATGGTACTATAGAATATTTGAAAAAGTTTTGGATTGATAATCGTTATGTGAAAGCTTAGAATTTGCTTTTGAAGAATGTACATATAAACATATAGTTTGAATATATGTACAACTCATAGTTCTAGAAATTATAAAATTCACCCAAATTATTTTAAAATACTAATATAAAATACTAAAATGTTAAAAAAATAATGTTGTGAGCAGAGTGACAGGCTGTGAACATACTAACGGTTCGTACGGGTATCTAAGAGTTGACAAAGGCAACTGTATTCTTCCTCGTTTTTTTTTTGGTTAAATTTTTTCATATGTTTTTAAAATTTTTTCATTTTATCAAATTAATTTTTGAAGATTAAATTTTAATGATATAACATTGAAAACTCAAAACATAATGTTTAGTATATATATATATTTTTTTATAATAAAATTTCTATCCTATCTTAACCCTAATTTAGCCTAGCTTATACCTATAATATTGGCTCAAAACCTTATTTATGACATATTTAACTACCAATAGTTTTTTCTGTTGGTGTGTTGTATATATATAGTGGTGGTTGGTTTGGTAGAAGTTGGGTATTTGTATCAAATTTTAAACTATTTCCGTTAATATTACCCAATTTTTTTTAGATGTAGTTCGTCTACCATAATGATACAGTAAGGGGGCATGATTTTCTGTTAGTATAAAACCATTTTTGTCAAGAAAGATATAAAATGCCCAGGAGCAATGAATCCCATGAGCAAATTCTTTCAAATGTACTCCTGACCCCCATAACTTAGTTGAACCTATATTTTAATTTATTAAAGAAATCTACTAAAGGTATACTAATTAAGTAACCATATATGAAAAGAGCAACTTTTTACAATACATATACTGGTCGGTAGAAGAAGAATTTTTTTTGAGCAATTTGTTTCATACAACTCTAGAATGCATATAAATAATATTGACACTTAATTACGTACATGTCTTAAATTCTCTAAAATATGATTAAGTTTTATGGAAATAGCATATATTATGTTCATGCGATTATAATAGACTTTAGAGACACAGTGTAACCTATACTCTTCTTTATTTATAGATGTTTTCACTACATTTTAAACATCGAAAATTTTTTATTGTCTTTCTGAAAATATGTGTCTTAAAGATCTTTGGTTTTAGATACTGCTTTGTTTTCAAAATTTTTCAATTGTTTTCAATAGTATTTTATTGATTTAGAATTGATTTGGTATGCGTTCGGTTTAGAGTTTATCATATTTCAAAATCTAGTTCTACATTAGAACTTAAAATTTGAATTTATTTTTCGTAAAAAAAAAAAAAATTTAAGCTTTCAATATTGCTTTCGTACTTAACTTATAGAAATAAATTTTATATTCAAAAATTATTTTTAAAGGTACATCAAATTTATTTATTATACCATTATACCATAGTTATATTATATTCAAGTTATTAAATATTCAATAAATATCAATTAATTATGTATATCTCAAAAAAAAAAGAAAAAGGAAAAAAACCATTCTGTTGTTTTTTTTTTTAAATTTTTTTTGGAAAATTATCAAATTACATTAATTTTTATTCAATTTCTTTTATTTTTATCCCACAATAAAATGCCTTTAAATATTCATTTCATAAAACGACGATTAAATAATCATTTTGTGGAAAATTTTTATTAATAAATCAAATAACAAAGATATAACAATCAAATTGAAAATCAACAACCATTTTCTTAAATTAAAAAAAAATAAACATTTATTTTATTTTTAGATACTTATCTATAGATAAATAATAATTCAGAGGAAATTATGGTAATCTATTGTTGCTTATTTGGAATAATTTCAATAAAAAACTTCAAGGATAAAAAAATTTAAAAATTTTCTTATATTTTAGAATAAAAATTTTTTTTTTAAAAAAATATAGAAAAATATAGAAAAATAAAAAAATTTTGAAGGGCTAAAATATTGACCATATTAACTGGAACAGATAAAAAGAGACAAATCAAAATAAAGAGTTTACCTTTTATTAAAGAGTTACCTTTTATTGTGTTGAACTTAAGTGAAATTAAACCATTTTGATTTTTTTTTTCTAGATTTCTAAGCATTATAGATCTGAAAAATTTACACTTTTAGAAGACTCAGAAAATGCAAAATATTTGAACATACAGACTAAAAACAATTGTATTGGACTTTATTAGCCTTCAGTGAAGCTATTTGCATTAAATTTCAAAAAAATTTTTTAAAATATGTGCCTATTAGTTTCACTCTGTCCGTCCGTCCGTCTGTCCGCTCATGGATAGGTCTCATAAAAAAATTAATTTTGTGGAACAACTTTTTCATGTAGCCCCCTCCATCAGGGAACTACAGCCCTTCAAATTTTGAAAAAGCCCTATTTTTAAACGCGTATATTTCATGTTCCACTTAACATATTTTGAATCTGAAAATGCCATTCGACATTCTTTACATATATTAAATTTACTAAGTACAAAACAGTAAATATAATTTTAAATATTATATTATATTATATTTAAATATTCCATTGACAGAATAATTTCTTATAAGTACAATAAAATACATATATGTATGTAAATACGGCGCTATATAATATACATATATACTCTTATCATTCATTCACTAGTGACATAGGTATACGATATGTAAATAAACATGATATTATATAAGTATGTATATACAAGTATATCAATATCATATAAATAAAAATTCTTCTTCAAGCAACCGTTATGTTGCTTATTTATTTACATTTTTTTGTACTACGCATTATATCCTCAACAATTTCAAATTGTCGAGTAAAACAAATGCAAAAAATTTGTTGAAGAAATTTGTTAGAAAATTTGAAAAAATCAAGTAACACTTTCGTCAATTATAAAGTAACCCTATATTATTAAAAACAGTTGTTAACAGAAATAAGAGTATAATGTTGAAGCTTTAATTTTTGTGTATTATTTCAAAAAAATGTGAACAGGTGTTCAAGTTACAGGTGTTTAAAAATAGGAAATTTTCAGTTTTTGACCCCTTACAGCTCCTAAACGGGGGGTGATACAAACAAAATAAAGCTCCAGTAATATATTTTTACGTGTGTTAACGGTTTTTCTTAGTTACATAGGGTTCCGGACTTACAGCCCCTCAAAATTCCAGAAAAGTTACAGGTGTTTAAAAATAGGAAATTTTCAGTTTTTGACCCCTTACAGCTCCTAAACGGGGGGTGATACAAAAAAAATTTCTGAAATGACTCATACTTATTTTCAAAGATCTAACTTCTGTCAAAATTTCAACTTAAACCGTTTAGAAGATAGAAGGGTTAAAGGATTTTGCAAAATTTGAATTTCACATAACGGTAAATTAAGACACCGTATACCACAAATATATATTTATTGTATATATACTTTTAAAGCTAATACAAGTAGTAATCGTTTGGCGTTTTCAAAATGAAGATATAACTTATACAACTTGTGCTATAACAATTTAAATATAGAGCTTTTTTGAACCTTTGGAGAGCTGTAGCTCCGTAACGGGTGGGACTAGAAAAAAAAGTTATAAAAAATGAAATTAATATTTTTATGAGATCTATCAGCAGTTAAAATTTCATAGCTCTATTTCAAAAAAAATGTGGGGATCTAAAAGTTAGGTGTTTGAGAGCTACCCTAAGTTTTGGTCCAAACTCAACCAAAAAAAATAGGGAACCTACAAATTACTCCCAAAATATTTTGTGTAAATTTGAAGATTCTAGCTTTCTTAGTTTTTGAGTTAGCATGCTGACGGACGGACGGACGGACGAACGGACATGGCTCAAAAGTCTTAGAATTTTTTTTTGATCCGATCCATACCTTTGAAGGTATATCTAGCTCTTTTATTGCGAGGTGTTACAAACGGAGGAGTAATTTTATTATACCCGATCCTATCGTACGGGTATAAATACTTTTTCATAGACATCATAAAAGAAAAAGTTATTATTGTAGAAATGATATTACAATAAATGATTCAAATAAGAATTTAATAGTTTAAATTCACGAATAAACGGTTATTTTAAAAGAAAAACCTAAAAGTTTCAGAATGAAAAATGATTTCAAATGAGAAATCATATGTATCTTAAACGTACGGAAACCATATCAAAACAATTTTATAAGGATCTTAAAACAGGTTATTAAACATTAATCATAGCTCGTAATTTTACGTCCACGAAAACTTTTATTTAAATTCAACAATATTTATATTAATTTATGAATAAATTAAGAAAAATAATTATAAAACTAATAAAAATCAGAAAAGATATAATTTTAAAGATTAACACCTTAATATAAATAATGTTAAACCATGTATATAGAACAATGGAATACATTTTCTTTTTTCATAATTTTTCATTAAATTAAATTGAAATTTTTTTTTCCAAAACTCTTTTTACTATTCATTTTATATTCAAAACTTTTCTATAAAAGTAACCAGTAACTACTTACCACAATATTTTTCATTACAAATAGAATTAAAACTTTTACGAGAAGACTTGTACTATATAATAGTCAAATAGAAAAATTTAAATATACAGAAAAAGTTACAAGTTTAGGGTTTCATTGAAAAGGCAAAAAAAAAATAAAAGAGAGTTTTTAGTTTTGTGTTTTATTTTTTTTATAACTTCTTTACAAATCATTTCAGAAATTAAATATTAAAAAAAAAAAAATCAAACTATTCAAAATTAAAGGGGCAAAAGTTAAATAGTTTTTGCACAAATTTTTTTTTTTTTTGTCTTTGAAAATCTAACACAAGATTAAAAAAAAAAGCGGAAAAATTATTATAATTAGGTCGAGAAAGAAACATAACTTTAATCATCAAAGCAGGAAAGGATAAAAAGTGAAACAAAGAACAGTAAAATAAATACAAATAAATTTTAAGAATAAAAATTGCATATAGCTACGCTTTAAATTTGTAATTTTCCTTTTATTAGTTAAAAAATTACAAGAACGGAGAAGTAAAATTTAAAATTAGAGATTTTAAACCATAAATAAGAAAGTGAAATAATCATTGAGAAGTTGAGGAATTGAGAAAAAAAAAACAATAAAGAAAATTATAAATCTTATAAACGTGTTTTAAATTCTAAATATTCGTTAAAATTATATTACCTACTGTGACCTATCTGTTACCTATCCTAAAAATATGCAAATAACTAAAATGAAAAATATTCCAATGTGGCCTCGGCTATTGAGTAGTTAAGCAATTAGTAGCTTATTAATCAATTAGGGGGTGTGTGGGTTAGAAATAACAAAATAACTGAAAAAGTAATTTTTTCTTAACAAACCCGCCTTTCTACCAAATAAAATATATAATATACACAAAATAAATAATATTACTACATAATATTATTCGAAATATAGTAACCGATAGTTTTTTTCCTCACTTCACATTTCTATTACCATTATAGGGCGTCCACTAAGCCATTTATTATTCATATTTGACTAAGCTCCAGGTTCTGGAATCATTAATTTCGCTAAGTCGTTGCTTACTCGGCTGTATAGCTATTGTACAATTACAAGAGACAATAAGATATAAATATTTCTTTATTTCTTCGCCATCTATTAACTTATACAAGAATTATTTAATTATATATTACAATATGATATTAATTATAAGATATATATTATATTTCTTTTTTTTTTAGGTATATTAAACTAATTATATATTAAAGAAAAATCTAATATGTTACTTTTTATTAATTTATATGACCCAGCCGGGATTTGAATCCGAGACATTTCAAATGAAAGTCCTGTGTCTTAACTCTTCACCTGGATTCACTTCATAGGCTGGATAGCTGATAGCTTAGTAATATTTAATTATCTTATGATAAAATAATAAAAAATGAGACATCCCATAGGTAACAGAGAAAAAAATGAGAATGAGAAAAATATTGAGTTGGGATCTATCTATCAAACATAATAATAAATAAATTTTGAGTTTTGAAAACGCGATTGCGATCAAAAACAAAAAAAAACGAAATCCTTTTTAAAATTTATATTTTCTACAAATATTTTTAAAACAAAATTAAAAATAACAATTAATTTCTTTTCAAAGAAAAGATAAATGGAAAAGTTTTTTTTTTAAGTTTCCTTAATTATGTCTTCTTAGATGTTCAAGTTTCATTCCTTTATCTAATTTTATAGAATATTATTTTTTTCAAAATAGCAGTTGTATATCGTGTTAAGTTTCCCTAAATTTATGTTACGATGATACCACTCTGATGATAGAAGTTATAAAAGGTTCTCAAATCCATGTCAGAAAATTCATCTAAAACTTCTTTTTTTTAAAAAACTTAAGTTCATAAAAAACAAACACTAAATGAAAACAAAACTAAAAACAAAAAATAAATGAATTACTAAACACTTTTTACTTCTTCAAATATTTTAAAATATTTAAAATGACAAATATACAGCAATCTGACTAATTATTAGAATACTGATTCAATCAGTTTCAATTTATTTAGCCGGTGATAATCAACAGAATATATTTGCTTCAATAATTAAAAATCTTTAATTTTTGTATATGATACTATGGTTATAAATATTTGATGACTTTTTTGTTAGTGCTAATATTAAAGTTATTGTCACTAAATCAAAAAATTAAAATAATCAAAAGATTAAAGACGTAACCTAATAAACTAATCTATTTTCAGTAAACATTTATTTACATGAAAATATTTTATCATTCATTTTATTCTCTTTAGTGCCATTTAAATGTTTTATTCAATATTTTTGACCCTATTGTATTTAATTGATTTGTCTTATACAAAAACAGCAATCAGTCACTCAATCATTTCAATTATTTATTTTCAATAAACTTTTTTTTCTAAAAAGACAATCAATATAACAATTTATTTTTTATACCATGAAATCTGACCAGATCAGATAATTAAACCTCCGTCTGTATACCAGTAGTTAGTTTTTTCTATTTTTAAATAATAGAACCATGATAGTAAAGGGAACCAAGTATAAAGTAAAAAAAAAATTAATTACTTGTATAAGCAGGGAAAAAGTTTTTGATTAAAACTTTACTTTTTTTTTATTGAAATTTTATGCTATAAAATTTTAAGTGAAAATATTCAAAATTCTTGAATTTATTTTAATTATAAATAATAAAATTTAATTATAACTATCATAGATATGAAGGTTTTCATTAAATTTAAAATAATTAGCTGATAACATATCATTTGTTAGAAAAATAATTATTATAATATACACAACCCTTTATCTTTATGTATAATGTCGGTAGAAAAACTTTAAAAACTCAAAAATAACTAAAATTCATTCACTATTCATCAAAACTCAAACCAAAACAATGAAACAAATAATTACATTTTTTACAAATGAATTATTTTAATAATTTTTCAGTAAATAAAAGTCAATAAACTTTTCCCCTAAACTTTCAATTTATTACTTTAGCAAAAAAAAAAAAATTAATTTAAATGCTTGGAAAAATGTAATTTAATTCTGAAAATTTTTTAATGTACATATATCAGTATCAGTTCCCTAAAATTCAAAATTATTTTATGAATTTAAACTTTTTATATGAAAATTTAAAATAAAAATTTTTAATAAAAATAAGGACAAAAAATTTTTTTTTGTAAAACTAAGTAAAACATAAACATTTGAAAATCTAAAAAATTTATAGTATTGGACAAAGGTATCGGAAATATTTCGAGGATAAACTTAGGATAAACAATATTGTAAACAATTGGTTCTTGTATACTGTCCTAGACCAAAAATATAACGGTTTAAATAAAATACTTAAAAAAATTATAAGAAAATTTTGTAATGCATTTTTCGGCAGCATCGGCTTAATGGCATATATATTCGAAAACTTGGAGATATAATGTATCATTATGTAATGACGTCATCTTAATAGCTCGCCACCCTTCTGCGGAAGTATATCCTATTTCGGTACTTAGAGTATTCCATTAAAATTATTGCGACTTAAATAACTATAATTTATCGAACAAGTGCCTACATTCGCGAAATGGGTACCGAAACGTTTAGTTCTCCTAAATTTACTTAAAAACAAATAAACAACATTTCTTCTATATCTGATTCCCCAAGATATGCGATTTGAGAAAGTAAATTTTTGCTGTTGGAATTGATGGAATTAAGGTCAAAATTATATTCGACTAATCGCGAATACCGTTAATAATTAATCACACAAAAACTTCAAATAGGAAATAATTGTTTAAATAAACAGATATATAGGAGTTGCGAACAAATTTTAGCTTTTATTCATAACTAGAACTAAATAGTAAAAAAAAAATTATATAACAATATGAAAGGTGAATAATTGGTGATCATTTAATTGAAATTGAAACATATGAAGACAGATAAAACAGAAATAAAAAGAAACTTTTGTGGAAAAGAAGCAACATTTAAGCAAAGGTTCTACGAAAAATATAGACGTATATCCTAATTCAAAGGAAGCTTGTAAAATACTAAAATTTGTGTTTTAATAACATAAATATGGCAGTAATCTCAAAATCTCTTATTTAATTATGTATATTAAACTATAATATGGATTAATACTATAACATAGGGTGGGTGCTTTCTATTTATTGAATAAAATATATATTATTTTTAATTAGCCTAAATATTTAAATGAACAAAACTATTTTACTGTAATTTTTCAATATGTGTTTTTTTTTGTTTTTTTTTGAAACCCTTAATTGAAAAATATCTGCTTTAAATAAAATGTCGGTACCTATACATATTATATGCACATTTAATTGTATTTATAACAGATTAGTTATGTATGCTAATTATGTGTTATATCATGTAAAAAGTGTGTTAATCACTTTAAATACTTCCATTAATTATCATAATTTAATTTGATTCAATTGAAAAAAAAAATAAGTTAAAATGAGAACTAAAGGCTTTCAAAGTCTCAAAAAGACAATAAAAGCGATTTTAAATTATTGTGACTTGCACCAAAATTTTGTAATTTTTTTTAGAATTTTATTTTGAATTTTTTTTTTAGAATTTTATTTATTGTGAAAATCAAAAGACATTCTTTTCAATTTTAAGAAAACCCTGTACGATTAAGAAAAGCTGTTAAATGTTAAAATATAATGTCGAAGCTTTAATTTTTGTGTTTTACTTTAAAAAAAAAATTAACCCTAATAGCTTTTAAACAGGAGGCAATACAAGAAAAATTTCCCGAATGAAACTTCTTTCTAATATATCTTTCTAAGATTAATTTCAAGGTTCATATTAGTAATTATTAAATTTCAAAAAAATTATAACTTTTACCTTATAATTAATTTGGTGTACTTAGATAGTTAAAATGTTAAGCAAATGTTAAGGATTTTCGATCTTACTTCCATAATTGATATCTAAAAATGTCGTTGCACAATATTAATTAAAAGGTTTACTAATGATTAAAATCTCATTGTTCTATCTTAATCACTTTACAGGTTTTATAAATAAATGGGCGGCGGGACCCCGGTAGCCTAGTGGGTAAGAGCGTATAAAATACGCTGTAAACACCGAGGGGAAGTGTGGGTTAGAATCTCACACATGTCGTAAGAGTAACTCCTCTTACGACATTTACAGCCACGCCTGAACAGGAAAGGCTGTGTAATTTTCTGTCCACATTTATGTGGCAGAGAAATGCATTAAAAAAAGAAAATAAATGGACGGAGGGACAGAGTGAAACTAATAAGCAATTTTTTCAAAGATTTTGCAAAATGTGATAAAAATCATATTTATTTTCAACAAATTTATGGTAATTTTATGATAATTCAATAGATTTTATGTAATTTTAATTAATAGAAAATTTTGGTGGTTGGAAGATACTTATGAATTAGATTAGAGTATTTATAATACAGATTATTTTAACTAGGTTAAGTTTTATTTTATAAAAATTATTTGAAATAAAATCGGTTTTTTATTTGCCTCGGTTTTTCCAATAGTCACTCTTATAATTATAAACATTCAATTTTTTTAGCAAATAAATATTAAAATTGTAATTTAAATGTTAATTATATTTATAAGTTAAAACCGTTTTTGTAAATTTTTTTTAAGGTTAAGTAGTTTAAGATTGTACAATAGGTAAAAATAAACAGTTATTATTATACAGTAGATTTTGCAAAATAATTATTGGTCTATTCTAACTATAACTAATAAACTAATAACAAACTAATATTATTATTCTGTTCCAGTTTTTAAATATCTATTGTGAGTGTCAAACTAAGAGTTCGAAACTATTATAGTAGTTCGGTGCAATAAGCGCTAGACAGAATCAGTGTTATAGTACCATTTAATACTATAAATCAAAAACTAACTTTGATATTTTTAAGTATTAACAATACTAATATAAAATAAATAGTTAATACAGAATTTAGAGTTCTTCTGTCAATATTTGCTTAATTTGGAAGTACGAAAAGATGGGTAGCTTATTGTTAATACACATAATATACATAATATATATAAAAAAAATTAATTTTTCATAAGGAACATTTTCGGGTGTCAAAACTACCATATCCGATTTTCTAATTTATTTCATTTTTATAAGTTAATTCAATAACCATAACTGATTGTAGAAAGAATCCCTTCTGGTCAAATATAAGTTCAAAATTGAAAATACGCTTTTACTTAAAATACTGAATTTATAATTTAAAAATATAAAACACATAATTTCATTGTTAATTAATAAATCCATTCTGTATTATCATATTTTAAAAAATGTTCAAGGTGACGAGTAGTTTTTTTTGCATTCAAATAATGATAACTATAGAGAACTAAAATTATTTATTCAAAATTTTATTGTTCAATTTTTGATTTTCCAAAATATATAAATTTTATTTCATCGTTATTTAAGTGCTAAGATTAAATATCAAATCATGTCAAAACTGCCATCTGAATTCCACTTCAATTATTTAAAAAAAAAAAATGAAAAAAATAAAAAAATAAAAATAAATGATTTAAAATAAATTTACCTTCCACAAAATGATTTTCAAATTGAAGGGATAATATGAAAAGTCATAAAATTTTTTTACATTCGTTTCCTTAATTTTAATTTTAAATCATTTTTACTGTAGATTGAGCTTTTTATGGGATAAATGCTCATATATAAATTCAAAACAAAGTGTTACACAGTTTGTGAAAGTAATTTGTTTTTAAAACGAGGAAGAATACAGTTGCCTTTGTCAACTTTTAGATACCCGTACGAACCGTTAGTATGTTAACAGCCTGTCACTCTGCTCACAATATTATTTTTTTAATATTTTAGTATTTTAAAATAATTTGGGTGAATTTTATAATTTCTAGAACTATGGGTTGTATATATATTCAAATATTATATACATATTTGTATGGGTTGTATATATATTTTATATATATTCAAACTATATATTTATACATTCTTCAAAAGCAGATTTTAACCTTTCACATAACGATTATCAATCCAAAACTTTTTCAAATATACGGACATGGCTCAAAAGTCTTAGAATTTTTTTCTGATCCGATCCATACCTTTGAAGGTATATCTAGCTCGCTTATTTCGAGGTGTTACAAACGGAGGAGTAATTTTATTATACCCGATCCTATCGTACGGGTATAAAAATTGATATAAAATACAACAGTACATTTTAATGTTACATATACAAAGTTGAAAGGTAGTAATAGTAATAACTATATTAAAGAGTTTTCAGTTTTAAAAGAGAAAAAAAAAAATACGATACATTTAAGGAAAATAAATATTTAAAAAAAAAACTTTCCTTATCTGAAATCTATTATATATAAATCTAAGCTAAATATTACGTTACAAATTTGTATCCTAAATATATGCAATAAGTTACCAAGAATGTTGTTTAAATTTAATTAAACATTTAGTGTTATTTTCAATCGCTGTGTTATTTTCAATCACAATATAAAATTGTGCCATAAAAAGTACTTCAAATACAGGATGTTTTAAAACAAAATTGAGTTTGAAAAAAAAATTTTTTCATTTTAATTTATTTTGAACCTTCATAATTTTGTAATTGTATAGCAAGCCATTCAAAAGTTATAGATTTTTTTATGAAAAGTCGCTAAAACATCTTTAACCCCTCATATCTCGAAAAGGGTCCAGAATAGAACCGAATTCCCATATAATTTTTTGTTCGTTATGATGCTCCCCATCGCCTCCTGTTCCATATACAAGTTAACGCGGGACACCCTGTATAATATAAACAAAATAAATAATATTAGTGTATAATTTAATAATAGTATTTGTAGCCGATGGTTTTGCAATATTGCAATATCCTATGTTGTTTATAATATTAATATAAATAAATAAATAAATAATATAAAGAACCAGGGTCCTGGCAGAGTGACATGACATATTAACGCAGGAATGATGCGGGCTCAAGTCTTGCACAGGTAGCAAGTTCTTAATAGAAAACAATTTCCTCTTACTACCAAATATATATATTTAGTGAAATATTACTTTAAAAGTTATTATTAGTATTTAATCAATATAATACTTGATGGTATACTAATATTGAATCACCTATGTCATTTATAATAGTATTATAAATAAAATTTAAAAAAATAAATAATTTAACACATGTAAGTAAAATTTATTTCATCTAAAAACAGTTGTAATAC
Organism: Poecilobothrus nobilitatus; assembly: GCA_947095535.1. Taxonomy (NCBI): domain Eukaryota; kingdom Metazoa; phylum Arthropoda; class Insecta; order Diptera; family Dolichopodidae; genus Poecilobothrus; species Poecilobothrus nobilitatus. The sequence goes on from OX352774.1 coordinate 109,307,439, forward strand.
GTTTTCAAAAATAAATAAAATATTTGGACACAACTCATTACACGTACACCCACAAGATCTAAACATTTTAATGACATAGATATTATCAAATTACAAAACAACTACTACTTCTTTTGAATACATTATAAATGAAAAAAAAAATACCTGAAGAGTACTTGGAATCCACTTAGAAAACAGTCACAAAATAATAGTGAAATACATAACAATAGTGTTCAAAAAAGAGTTATTAATATAAAGTACTATCTTTTTAGTGGTAATCTAACCAAAATTAAAGAAAAGCAATTCAAATATGTAAAATTTGTCTATAGATGATACCCTTCACACTAAAAAATATATCTTTGACCAATCCACCGGTAATTTGTGTCCACCGATATACATACATGAGAAAATACATAATAATGAAATACTAAGCAAAAAGCTGAGTTTGTGCGTTTGTCTGTCCGTCTGTTTATAAACCTTCTACTCAGTGTAAGATGGAATCTTTATATCTTTGAACTACTTTTAGTCAGCACCTTGATATTTTGGGGAAAAGAAGATTTTTCAGAATAAGCACAATCTTTCTGAGATAATATTTTTTACTTCCCTCTGTTAAACAGTTAGTAGTGCTTAAATATTGAGAATTCGCTATTTTTAGACACTTGCAATTTCGACACTAGTACAAATCTTTTTAAAGTAAGATACAAATATTAAAGTTTCAATATTATATTCGTAAAAGTTTTCTTAATTATATATGGTTTCTTAATTATATAAATTAGAGAAAGTTCTCTTGTTTTTAAATAAGATTCATGCTTAAAAAATTCTAAGAAAAATTACAAATTTTGATAAAAAAATAATTAAAACAGTTTTTTGTGTTATTGAAAATGTGCGCCTTTAAAAAGCTCCAGTTTCACAGACTGTTTTGTTTATTTTAAAGTCCAACATTTATCTTCTATATATGATCTACTATCAGAAGTGTATATATATAATCTTTTATATGGGATATGTTATCCAAAGTTCTCAATGTTGAAATTTTCATTAATGTGTACTTGATTCAGGTTATCAAAAATTCCCAGTACTCTTTACAGATCGTCTTAATTTTATAACAAAAACCTGACATAATGAAATTTTAACAACGAATATAATGAATAATAATATGATTTTCTATAGATATATTAATTTCCAAGCCTTTCATGTAGTCTTTTCTTATTGAACACGGTATAGGGCTCCGGCTTTTTACTTCTCCCACGCAAGTTCAACTTGCCATATTTTAATTTATTGTGAATATTGTCTCTCGTACTTTGTTGTGAATATTGTCATTTAGGTTTTGAAATTCAATGATACAATTTTTAGATAAATTTTTTTTTTTGTTACATTAATTTGGTACATAAATGTAACATAAATTACACAGCCTTTCCTTTTCAGGCGTGGCTGTAAATGTCGTAAGGGGGAACTATTCTTACGACGTCTGTGTGGTTCGAACCCACACTGCCTCGGTGTTTTTAGAGCATATTTTATACGCTCTTACCCACTAGGCCAACGAGGTCCCTAGGTAAATTATATGTCATAATTGGGTTATTAAAGTTAACTACAAAAAATTCAAATTAAAAACTGAATCATTTATCATTTACATATTTATAAATAAAATAAATTTATTATAAATCGATTTTCAGATCTAATATAAATATCTTAAGCTCTTTAAGAGGTTTCTTTAAATTTGGAAAAAAAAAAATGTGCAAGTATGTATCAATTTTGAATAAAAGTATTTTCTAGGTCATTTAATAGAAAATATTATATCATCAAAACGAAATATGAATACTAATTAGAAGAAAATTAAACATTTTGGGAACAGATTATGAATACTAATTATTATATTAAAAACAAGAGAACATATTATTAAATTTATATAATCCTTTGTGGAATGAAAATTGTATAAAGTATACAAGTTCTTCCCATACAGTATAGTGTATTTGTTTTTTGTTAAATAGCATTTAATAAATGTCTATAGGAAAAAAATTAGATCTAGGTTAGTGGATTACGTGCATTCATTTTCTGTTGCTTCTATCCATTTTCTATTTGAACGGATTTAATTATGTTAGGTATAATGCATACTTGTTTTTCTCTAGCTATTTAAAAGGTTAAAAAATTGAGAAAAATAAGGAGACACTTTTCTTCAATTTTAAAGAAACCGTGCTTAATTAAGAAAAGATACTAAGGTACTAATGCATATAAAAACATCATCTTGCAGCTTTAATTATTGACATATATTTTGGTAAAATTTGTGCAAGTGCCTGAGTTACAGGTGTCCTAATACAGGAAATTGATTTTGATTTTTAAACCCTAATAGCTCATAGGCAGTGAGTGGTATAAAAAAGTTTTCTGAGATACCGTATGTTAATTTAAAAGATCTTTCATCTCTCAAAGATTATACATCGCTCTTTAAGGTTATAAATAAAAGCATTATGGAGATATGAAGGAAGCAAAATCTTCGGGAATTTTGTCATTAGACGTCTTTAGTCTTTACGGAAAGGCTGTCATTAGACTGTCTTTAGATTAAAAAAATATTAAATGGAAGCTAAGATATATATATTTAAGAATAGGGCTTTTTTTTCAATTCCTCCGTAATCCTATATAACTAAAAAAGTTATTAACACATATAAAGATATAATATACGAGCCAAACAATTAAGGCTCGCACATAAAAAATCTGCAAAAATATATAAATTATAGGTGTGAGCCTTAATAGGTCTTAAACAGCGGGTGGTACATAAAATTTTCTGAGGTACCTTATGCTAATTCTGCAATATATTTCTTTTATTTAAAAGTTCAGGCTCTATCTAAAATTTCTCTCTTGGAAGGAAACAAAATCTCGCAAAACTTAGCTTTTATATAACGGTAAATTTACATGCTATATTTTAAAAACTTGTGTTGTGAGATCAGGTTAAAAAGAATCCGGTCGTTTGGCGTTTTTATATTCAAAAAATCTTAAAACTGAGTTATACACATATTTAAATTTTTAAATAAAACTTTAAAGGGATGTAGCCCCGTAACGGGTAAGGCTACTTGAAAAACTTTTTTTTTTTTAAATTTTACAACAATAATTTTTTAAAGAGACTTATCCATGGATACAATTTTAATTGTTCTATCCATAGATAAGTCGGTGTAAAAGTTTTGTAATCAAACGGACGAACGGACAGATTGACAGAAACAAAAGCACAGAAGTAATTTAACTAAAACAAATTGTAGAACGAGATAAAGCTGAATCATAATTTATTAATAGGAAATTTAGAGAAGATGTAGATACTAGCTAAGAGATACTTTTAAAATTGTTAAAAACTAACGAGTTAATGAAATTAAACACGTATACGTTTGTAGATAACAAGTTCGAAATTTTAGAAGTTCAAAGAACGAATATGCATTCATAATAAGATTTCAGTCTGTTATTAACTTAAAAAATAAAAACGTAAACCTTAAGGCGCTTTTGGCTGTTCATTTGAAATTGTTAAAAATGAAAAATAAAAATTTATTAATTTAAATTTAAGACTAATTATCATTAAAATTAAGAGATATGTATGTAGAAAAATAATATTTTAATTTTATTTATTAAAGACAATGTGACATTAAAAACAAAATTAAATTTTGATTACTTCTAAAAGTACCGATAATAGATTTTGTTCTTTTCTAATAAAATTGTTGTTGTGTTTCCGGTAACTCTAATTTAAAATATTGCAATAAAAAAACTAATAAACAAAAAAAAAAAAATATTTAGAATGCCAACCTTTGCTGCTAAGAAAATACAATAGGGTTGCAAAGTTCTTCTTCCTTTCGAATTTTTTTATGATTTGATTTGAAAGAGAATGAAATTTCCACTCTTAAACACAAAAAAAAAACAAAACGTAAAATTTTTGTAATACAAATTGTAACTGCATCCCACAGTTCTGTACAAATAGAGAAGGCAAAGGAAAATTTTACATTGGATTGAAAATTGAAAAATATTCTGTATAGAATCCTTTTAAAACCCTTAAATATATGAAAAATAAAACACAAGTATACATATATAAATCTGAAATCATAACTGAATGTTATTATTACATTTAAAATAATATAAAATTTAAAAAATATACAAGTATAAGATATAGACTTTGAAGTTGGTACACCTGTTTATGCATTTTATTTGCAAGGGTATAAAGAAAAAGGAAAGAATGAGTATTAAGACAATAATAAATTGAAATGGTGGTAATGTCGTGTATAATTTATACATTGAATTGATGTTATTATGTATCAACATAATATGTTTATTTGTGCATAAGTACTCTTATTATATATAATATATATAAAATCAAGTATTTTTAGAGAATATATTTGTATATATCCTAGTCTATTCTTATATAAAAATGCATGATATAATCAGCTGTAGGTACTGTTTATTTTAATGAAAATAATGCAAGGTGTTTATGTTATTAAAAATATATAAAATTTTAACTTTCATAATCATTTCCTTCTCATTAGAATACTGAAAAAATAAAGAAAATTAAATAAATGAGAAAACAAAATAAAGTACACCATAAAGTGAAAAATTTAAGTGTAAAATATTATATTAATCAAAAAAAATTTTTCGTCCAGTTTAAATAATCTAAAAACTTTAACTTATCAGGGTTTTAACACTCAGGGCTATAACATTATTCTCTCGTGTAGCAAGAGTTTCATTTTAAAGAAAATGTAATTATTGAAGATTGAAAAATACTGAAATTCGATTCGATAAGAATTTGTAAAATACTTTTACTTCAAATAAGAATTTTATTTTCGTTTATTTTTGCTTTCTTTACCATACTGTAAAAAACTGAACAAGATACCAAATTCTTGACATATTTTACTTATCTTCTCTTGTTAACAGATATTTGTTGTAAATTTGAACAATGTTTTTCTATTTTTACTTTAAACCAACTTTTATATGCATTTTTTTTATATACATATATGTATACATAACAAACAAAAACCACATTTAGGTTTTCTATTTTTTTCTTAACAATTAAAGATCAAAATTCTAAAAATATTTACAAAATAAAACTAAAAATAAATGATAAAATCCTCTGGATAAGAAAAAATTTTGTAATTGTTTTACAGGACATTAGAAAAACAAGGCAGTAAAATCATAGGATTTTAAAATGTGTAATAATGGATTAAAATTTAAAATTCTTTTTTTTTTTGTATTTGGTATATAGATACTACGGAGCTAGAGCATTGACAAGTTGCAGCTTTAAGTTTTGCGTCTAACTTTAAAGAAATTTAGCTAGGTTTCTTCAAAATAATAGCGAATTTCAATTTTTGGAAGTGCAAAAAATTTTTCTGAAGTAAAATTATTTGTCTGTGCATATTTTTGTATCAATAAATGTAAAATACAATTATAAACCTAGCCATGAATACTCATGGTAATATGTAGTAAGTACTCATAATTTGAGAACATATATATTTCTGACATACCTTTTTCAAAAGTGTCCAAAGTAACGAATAATGCTGCTGGCTGATATAGGAAAAATCAGAAAAAAATCTGTTGTTTGACATTTAAATTGAATGCGGAACTTGAGATATAAACTTTTCAAAATAGAGCTTTTTTTAAGTTTGATAGTCTGTAACTAAATAAAAGCAGTCTTCATGTTTTGTGACTTTTAAGCTTGACAAATTTGCTATCCATAAAATTGTTGTTGTTTTTTTCCAATACCTTGACAAAATGAATTTGTCAAACAATTTCCAGTGGTTGTTTCCTAATCTAAAATTTTCTACACTTCATCCTATTGGAAATGTGTTTGATAAATTTCCTACTGTAAAATAAAATTTTTCAAACACATAAAATTGTAATTAAATACCGAGAAATCTCTTCTTTCACACTTTTTCTTGACATTTCGAATTATAATTTTATAAACACTTTATAATAAAAAAATTTTATTTTTATGTTTTTATATTTAGTAACTTTTATTTGGCACTTTAAAAAATAAATTGACATTTTATATGACGTTTATTTTCCCTCGGTCTTTCCAATAGGTCGTTCACGTTATCAATCAATTTACATTATTGGAAATTTATTACGTTGGAAAAAAGTCGCAAAACTTAAAGACAGCTAATAAGTAGGTTATACATAAAATAATTATCTCACAAAATTTAATTACTTCAACCTAGATGGTCTAGAAATTTGGTAAACTGACGGACGGGCTAAATGAGTGAAACTAATAATATTTTTTCAAACTGTTTTGAAAAATTTGCTAAAGATTCACAAAACTATAAAAATATTTTTGTAACATTATTTTCTATTGGTTTCTTTAAAGGAAGAAATTCATTTATTTTCTTTTTGCGAAGAAATAGAAACTCAAAATTTTTAAAAATTCTTAGAACTACCCAAAAACAAGGTTTGAAACAATCTTTCCTTCACTATTTTTAATAATGAAACATCGAGAAACTGAAGTACTGCTTTATATCGCGACGTTTGTAATTTCAAATATATCTCTGGAATGACACAGTGCTTAAAATCTGAGAAGGTAATATTAATAATAATCCTATCCTAAGGCAACAGTCCTTTAAATTTTGTCCAGTGTATTTCGGATATCTTACCTAATCTGGAATTCAAATTTTTATTTAAATAAGTGGATAAATAAATGTTCAATTTATATTACAATTCACAAAGTGTAGATTCTTGATTTACATGATTCGAATTATGCATTTCACTATTTTTAAATTACTTGGTAATTTAATTAAATTTATTAGCATGGAAATAAACCAAATATTTTAAGATATTTACGACTGTTGGCAGTCATCTTCTTTGGTACAAAAGCGTTTTGCAAAATTATGTATTTATTCTTTATTTTCAAATGTATTTCGGTGCATGGCTTTGGTACCGATAAGTTCCTTTCCTAATCCGACTTTCTTAAAATGTTAGTATAAAGATATTTTAAGAAATCATTAGAAGCTTCCAATGAACCAATTGGTTATGTTTTCATATATTTCAATAACTTTTTAAGTATAAATATTTTAGAATATAAAATTCAGATTGTATATGTATATGTCTTATAAGTATCATACTTACGTCATCAACTCTTAATTCTTAAAGATCTGAAAGCCTGCCTGTTGGTTCTTCGAAAATCTTATAATGACTTCATGACTAGTATAGTCTAATAAGTTTTGCGAAAAATCTAAAAGCAGAAAATCTTTGGAACAATTATTCTATTACCTTGAAAATAAATACTTTCCATCCTAAATTGAAATTTTGAAAAAAAAAATTAAAATTATTATTTTTAAAAATTGTTATCTTACAAATAATTTTCTCATGACAGAAAAAACAAAAAGAATAATAATCGTATTAAGAGCAAAAAAATTTTTATCTTAATTTTTTTCTAGAAAATTTTCAGATCAAAAAAAGATAAAATCAATTGAACCCAAATAAATCTCATTTAATATAAAACTTTTTATTTAGTAAAATTTAATAGAATAGATTTGTATTCTGTAGTATTTAACGGTCTTTAAGTATGTAAAAGACTTAAAAATATTTTCATTTTTATTTTTGAAGAAAAAAACTAGAAATTTTTTCTTGATTGAACTGTATAAAAAATTGCTTGTGTGCAAATATAAAGTGAAGCAAATAAAAACTATAGGAAAATAATGATTTTATCTTTTCCTTTAAAAAAATTCCAAACTTTGTAATGTTCTCAATTTGGTTTTATAATCTTTTGATTTTATTATTCTTTTTTATTTTATTGTATTATATTGTAAATTTTTTTTCTTGCTTCAATGTTACTTGATTTTAACATTGAATTTCACTATAGATTTAGTTGAATTTCAAACAAAGAATCAAGAAAGAAAATTATATTTCAATAAATAGAATAATCGTATTAGAAAAATCTTCATTAAAAAATCAAAGTTTTGTTTTAAAATAATGAAAATAACAATAACAATAATATGAAAATAACAATAATAACTGTGAACAATTTACAAGCTCAAAACTGTGTTAGTATTCATATAAGACCTAAGCGATGAGAATGAACACCGCCGTAACACAACAGCCACAAATAAACGATCAAACAATTGAATATGTCAATAACTTCTGCTACCTTGGCAGCACTATATCAACCAATGAAGGAGCCTAAGAAGACATGGATAACCGACTCAAGAAAGCTAGAGCAGCGTTTGGCAGAATACAACCTGTATGAAACTCACAAATCTGCAGACACACTAAGCTGCAGATATTCATCCGGTCATCCATAAAAATCATGACCGAATGTATGTATGGTAGCGAGACCTGCTTAACTTCAAGTAGTACAAATAGCAGGCTACAGGCATTCATAAATAATTGCCTTAGAATGATATGCAGGATATACAACAATCACGAATTGAGATTTATTGAACTTAACAGCAGAACATCCAATACCGCACTAATTAAGAAAAAGAAAATGGAGGTGGAAAAATCATTCTTGTATAATATAATTAAGATGTCGCGGAAATAAAAACAATTTATGAATAATAATAACTGATGCTTTATGCGTCTTATAATTATGGAAAGAAAAGATAAAATAAAGATATAATTTTCTCTGCCATCGATTAAAAAAAAAGTATTATTCAATTTTTATTTGGTAAATAAATCTTTTTTAATTAAAAATTTTCACTTTTATTTACTTCATAGAGCATGGACGAAACATTGTCAAAATTACTTTATTTTTAAAGTACTCAGATATCCTAGATTTTCATTTGAAAAGGCACAATAAGCTGCATAGTTTGATATTGTCTACAAAGTTCTTATCTACTAAAGTCAACATTTGCTCTTATAAAACTAATCTTATACTAACTATTCATATTTTTCTTAATTTATGACTTTGTTACTAAGCTATCTTAACCAAAAGATCACTCAATGGTTTAATTTTGTTTTTTTCTAGCAGCATGCACAGCTTATATGATAACACTAATTCAAAAATTTTTATTATTTTAATTTTCTTGATTATATTTTTGTTGTTTAAAAGTTGTATAGCTTCGACATTAATATTATGTTCTTGTAAACAAACTTTTTTTTTTTAATATTTAATTTTTTTTTATACAATTTTATTTACCTCATATTTAATGGTATTTAATTAATATTTTTTTATTTCCAGAACAGTAAGCATGGTTTAAACGAGTCTATCACAATTAAAATTTTCTAATAAGACTTTCAAAATACTTAAAATTAACTAAGACAAGGCAAGGTTTTGAAACTTTGCACTTTTACTTTACCTTTTAACAAACAATTGTTCTCCTATTGCTTTATAGTTTTCACCTTTTAATTCATCTGAAATTAAATTGCTTCTAGATTTAGGTCTCGCTAATGTTTGCATTTCTGGACTGAGAATTTGGATCTTGCTATATATGGGGATTGCACATTTGCTTTGAGGATTATAGAAGTATTTCCAGAAACTCATTGTTTGTTTTGATCAATTGTAGTTATACAAATCTCTGTGTTTATCCTTGAGGGTATATAGGTCCAAGTTGAATTCATCATTCATTTAAACTGAATTTTTTTCAAAATAATTAAATTGTAAAAATAATTTAAAATACAATATATATGTACATTTGTAAATAAATATATATGTATATTTAAAATAAAATTATTTGTATGTATATATTTATATCTATTAAATATGTCATGTAAGATATATATTACATTTTTATAATATTTATTTTTAAATCCATTTTTAAATATATTAAAATATCCTTAAGCTTTAAACAACAGAATTATTTAAATCAAATTGATCCACTTGATGCTGGTAGATATTTACAAGGTTACTTTAACCACTTTAAATAAATTTATTTTATGTTAATATTTATATTTATATATACGTATATATATATGAAAGAAATTTTTTTTTTTTTTCAAAATAATTAATATGTCTATAAAATTTGTTTTGGTTTTTTTCTTTTTACTCTCCCTTTAAACTTTTAATTTAAAGTTAAATTTGAAATAGATTACGAATATAATACAACTTTTCCATCAGATCAATATTATGGTTGCATAAATTTCAAGAAACTTAATACTGAGTTTTTAAATAAGTTCTCTTACGTTTTAGATCCTAGAATTCAGTGATTATCGATGTATTTCTTCAGTTTTCAAAAAAGGACCAAATCAAATTTAAATAATCTCGACTCCACGCTAATTCTAAGACTATATTCAAACAATAATATATATTATGTGAAAATAATTCATTTTACTGAGACTTTACTGTTTTTTGTATTAGTAAAGTCAAAAAAAAAAAAAAATGTTGAATTAAAATTTTATAATTTTTACCAAAAAATCTTTATTTATTTAAATTTTAAGGACCTATTTTGTTTCTTTGATGTTAAAAGAAGAACTAAAAGTAGATGAAGGCAGTATGTAAAACTAAGTTTTTTAGTAGCGTACATTTTAAAAGTGTTAAACTTAAAGAATTTTGGCATCTAAATTTCAAGTTTTTTTTTTTAAGAAAAATTGTGAAAAACGAAACGATATTTTCTTCAGTTTTAAGAAAATCAAATTTAATTTATGCCCTTTTTTTATATCGGTTAACTGGTTTTCTTAATGCTGTTAAAACAGTTTAAAATAAAATGTTTGTCTAATTAATTTTGTAGCTTACGTTACGACATTGTATAAAAATACCTTAGAACTGAAATCATAGCCGATTCAATATAAGAATTTTTAACTTTGGAGAAGTACAGCTTCGTAACTGATCCCGTCCACATATTACAGTAGTTCTACAACATTATTTTTTAATGAAATCTATTTAAGGTTAAAATTCCATCATTTTATCTCAAACAGACGGACCATATATATAAGGACGGATAAAGTGAAATTAAAAAACATTTCTTTTTATATTGTTTTTTTTTAATTTGATGAAAAGTAAATTCAATTTTGTTGTACACTTGGGAATTATCAAAAGAAACCCTATTTGTTTATAAAATTTTTAAGATGTATATATTACATTTTAGATAATTTCCAATTGACTTGAATTAAACTCAATAAATTTAATGAAATGAATTAGAAAATGATTTATTTTAGGAAAGAAAATATTTAATAGAAATTAAAATTTAACTATTAAAATGTTTATTTAATATTTATTTACCTTTGAAAGATTAAATTCAAATATTAGGTACTTACATAATGGTAGGAAAACCACTCAAGTATCTATAGATGAAGTACTGAGATTAAATAAATGTTTGGCTTTCGATTCAAAAATAAAACAAGGTAGCATATAAAAGCAAAGCATATATAAAGGGCTCATTTTGGAAAGACAATGAAAACAGTTTAGTATTTAACAGCTCCAAAATTTGTAATTATTTTTTTTAATTTTTTATGTGAGAGTAAAATGTGAAATATTAAGTGACATTTTTTTAAATTTTAAGAAATGTCTAATTGACACGTGGAGTTTTAAATTTTGTGTTTTATTTTAAATAAATTTTCACATGTGTTTAAGTTCAATTTTTGATACCTAAAATAATTCTTAAACAAGTATAATTCGGGAAGTACAAAGTATTTTCTAAGGTAAGTTATACTAGTTATTCGCAAAGATTTTCCTGCTCTCAGTGTCAAGATACTGATTTTCGGTGTTCCGGAGATACAAAGCAACCAAAAATTTGTAAAATTTTAGTGGGTAACGGTAAATTTCAATAACAAATTGCAAAAAATTATATTATTTTTAATAAAATTTATAAATGTTAAAAAGTTACTATGATTTGACGGTTTTAGACTAAAAATATTAGAACTTGAGATTTAAATATTAAAAATACGTATTTTTTCCAATCTTGACAGGCTGTAGCCCTGTAACGGGGGCTACAGAAAAAATTTCTTCTACAAAGTTATTTTTTAAATAATTCCTATCAATGGTTGGCATTTTTCTATTTGAAAAGGTTTAAAAGTTTAATAAACACAAGGACGGATGGACAAATTAATGGGACGAACAGAGTGAATTAACATTAACATTTTTCAAAATCATTTTTTTTGAAAACATAGAAACATTTTTTGCAACATACAAATTAAAAAATTAATTATACTTTATTTTGAAAATTATTTTGATTTTAATAGGTATTTTTTGGTTTGAAACGCCAATATTTAATAAAATGTTTTCCAGTATTAAAAGTATTAATGATCATTATGGGATTAAAAGTAAATATACAGTATTAAAAGTATATATTTAATGATCATTATCGGATAAAATTTTGGTTGCCACTTCTTTTTTATTAATTTCTTTTTGCAAAAAGATGGTAGTCTTCAAAAATTAAAAGAAACAATAATATATCAACACCTGTTCGCAATTGCAATTGTTAATGCGATAAGTGAAATTCTAGATTTACATTTAAGTAGTAGTCATTTTGCATTTTACAAAATCTGATGAATGAAAATATCTTTAGGATAAAATTGAATTCGTTAAACGAAATAAAAAAAGAAAGATAGCTATTCAATAACTGGATATTTGAACATTATTAATATACACACTTGAATTATATGCAAACTTATTCAAAAAATTCTGTATTGTAAATAATAAATCATGTTGTTTTACTTTTTTTTGTATAGCTGTAGTTACGAGAATTGTACTTTAATATCAAAGAATTTTAGCTCAAAATTTTTATGAAGATAACAAGATTTGTGGTGATGATTCAGTGACAGAACGCCCGAGGAAATAAAGTCCGCGGGTTGTAATTCCAAAACTTTTGGACTTAACGCCCGTTGGCTTTAAATCCTTTTCAAAAAAGAATTAAAGTCCACGGGTCTAGATCTAGATCGTGGGCTTTAAGTTCATTTCGAAAAAGAAACACAAAGGTTACTATCATGACTCTGTATTTCATTTGACTGGATTTTATTTGGTGACATGTCAGTCCAATTGGGATTTAAAAAAATCAACGCTTTTTCCTGAATATGAATATAATCCTCCTAATTCAAAACTCCCATATGCATACATAATATAGTCGTATAATCTTGATTTTGAATTCAATTCTAAAATCCCAGAGAATAGACGTATTAACTCTAAAATCCCTCCCAATTTAGAATCTCGCACAAATACATATTAGAAATATTTCTGGAAAAAGAGAATACCTCAATTTTTATCTAAAACTCTAAAAACCCTCCTAATGCGTTTGCTATTACTTTATTCTATTACATATTCTATTACTTTCTTCTTTTAATAACAAAAAATAGTGTGAGTCTTAATTCCAATTCAAAATGAATTAAATACCGCGGCTTTTAATTCCTTTTAATTATGGGCTTTAATTCCAATTCAAAAAGGAATTGAGGCGCGTGGCCTTATTTCCTCGGGCGTTCTGTCACTGCACCATAATATATATGTAATATTGATTACTTTAAAACAGTTCACCTTAGATGAAATATGAAAGCAATTCAACATACTTATTTTGGATGATACACTTAGTTTCCCATTAGAATTGAGGACAAGTTCGATAACGGAAAATGAGGGTATCTTTATAAAATAAATGTTAAAAATAAACTATAAATCGAAAAAATATTTGATCTAGCTTAATACTGAAGTATATTTATTTTGTATTCGAAATAATATGATCCGATATATACAATTCTTGGTTAAAACATAAAGCAATAGGAAGTGAGACTTCCATTACACTGAATATAAAGGAATGGTTGGTTGGTTTAGGTGGCTGGCCACCGCCGCTCATGGCAGTGATCCCAATTAGCGCGTTAGCACCGTTTTGCTCCCATTTCCGTGACCGCAAGGCTTATAATAGAGCTATATTAGGTTTTATTTTAGATCCGTTTTGTTGCGTTCAGAAATCTAACCATTTCTGCAGGTTCCTCAACCGCTAGATCACTGAGATCGTTGAGTTGATGGCTACCCATAGAGTTGCTATTCTGGCCCTAGCCAGCGCTGAGCACTTACAGGTGAAGTGTGTGATGGATTCTCATTCTGTTCACTACAGCTGCGACATGATGAATTGAATGGGTTACCTAGTCTGGCCGCATGTTCATCAATTGGCCAGTGGCCCGTGAACACACCTATTGTTCTGGCTATATTTCGGCGGGATAGCTTCAATAGATTTTCGCTTCTTTTTTTATTATACGATGGCTAGACTTTCCTGGTCGTACAACATGTGGCTAGTTCATTCCACCTACGATTTGCTAAGAGTAAAAAGTGGAGGAAGATATCTCTCTTAATCTTAAAGGAATAAATGACTTGATAATTTTTCAAATAAAATTCTAAGAAAAAATTAATAATATTGTTTGATATTAATAGATACTTTCTATATAAGAACTTTTAAATTTAATTAAGATGTCTTTTCACAACATAAGTTGGTCGATTCCTTCAAAATATTTTAAATTATTTAAAGAACTTTACAGTATAGTTTCTCTTTAATATTAAAATCTTCTATAGTACTTCTAAAATGTAATTTTTAAAGTAAAAACAAAATAAACAATGGAAAATTTTATTAATGACACTAAGATATAATATTTTACTACAATACAAGAATTTATTTATGTTATTTTTTTCCTTTTTAATTTTTATTTTATCTGGAAAATAATTTTTATATTTTAATAATTTCCTTCAACTACGCCTATTTTTCAAAATAAAAACTTTTCTGCTCTTATTTTTCCATATTGCATAGTAAAACAAATTATTATTACATAAGTTTTTTTTTTTTATTTTGTATTTAATCTGACATTTTTTTTTACTGTTTTTTACTTATTTTTTTACAATACTTTTTACGTGCCAATTCCAGATATTCTCTGAATAATATTATTTTTAATTAACCCCATTCTTAATAAAGAAATTTATATGAGGTTACATAATTTTAAACATATTTTCAAAAAATTTTGAAAAATGTGTTGTGTTAGTTTCATTCTGTCTGTTTGTCTATCTATTTGTCTGTCCATCTATCCATCTACAAGTCTGTTCAAAAAACGCCTGCATCGTTTTTGATAAAGCAAAAAGAAATGAACTGTAGACAGATCCAGGTCTATCCCAAAATTCCTCAAGTATAATTTAAGTGCTATTACGCAGACCGAAAATAGTATAATATTTTTGTATTTCTCAGACGGTAAAAGTTAAACAATTAATATTTAAATTTGAGAGAAATTAAATCTTTAAAAATAACCTGAGAGTAGTGTAGAGTAAAGTATAGTTGAGAAGGGAAGGTATAGTATTATACCTGAAGGTAGGGTACAATAACCAGAGGTAGGGTAGGGTATTGTAAAATAAGCATATAAGTTACCTAAGAAACCGTTTTGAGGGAGCAGGGGAATACACTATTTAAAATCTGTGAGGAGTTAAAATTTGATGATTTCTTCTATATAGATACCATGAACCGATGATACCAGATACCATGTATTTTTATATCTAGAAAAAAAAATTCAAAGAAAAATGGTAAATTTTGATGCTATGCTTATGCTATAGTACGTTCTAATTTTTTTAAATCGTAAATAAAATTCACATTATTATAAACAATTTAATTTTTATTAAGGGTTTATTTTTTTGAATGTTGAAGAAACTGTTTTTCTAACAGACAAATAATAACAATACAAAAGAATTATAAAAAAAAATAAGAAAGCATATTGTTATTATTATGAATATATTAAACTTAAATTAAAGTTAAAATAATAATAAGAACGGAAAAGAAGAAAATATAACTTAATTTATTTTAATAAACTTTATTTTGTATGTTTTTTTAGTTTATCTACGTACTTAACAAACTATCTATGAAAATATGTGGGAAACTTTATTATCTACTTAATTATACCCGTATGAACATAGTTCTAAAGGTATAATAAATTTTGTACTACGTTTGTTACACTGTAAAGAAAAGGAAAGATATATCGAAAAGTATATATAATTATTTTTGCTTCGTTCCCACAATAACTGAAAAAGTAAAAGAACTAGGTTTTTTGTAACAATTAAGCTGGTACTCTGAAATTTTATTAAAAGAAGTTAATGTTTATGCCAGTCATTTCTGAAAATTTTTTATAAGTCTAACGTAACAGGTTCGGGCAGTTGTTATAGAACTGTGAAATTCATCTCCTCAGACCTTAGTACTTAATAACGAAATAAACTCGAGTTCTGAAATTTAGATAAAAAGATAATCTGGTATTATAGTTATAGCTACAACTTATGTTAAAATTACTTAACTTTGCGCAACTGGTTTGAGTAGCTGCCATACAATTCCGAAATTTACATAAATAGTTTGTGAAACTTACTTAGGTCAGATTATCTAAACTTTTGTAAAAGATGATAATGATGTATAAATGTTATGTTCGTGCTAACATCCTGGAGTTTACACAGTCAACTCTACACATGTTCAACCTTTTCATTTTGTTTTAGGTAATTTTTTGTAACAAACGACAAAAGAAAAACTTTTTCTTTGTATAAAGTTTCCTTTGAAAATTTTATTTTTAATATTGTATTAAAATTATAAACAATTTGAATTAAAAAAAATTTTCCATTATTTTTGAATTTTCATATGCCAAACTTTTTGTTTCCGTTTATGAAAATATAAATGTACTTTAAAGTTTTTCTTTATCCTTAAATTTTAATTTTCATTAAAAAATATTTATACATATAGACTTATTGACTATAATAAGTTGTCTCTAAAATTTTGGGGAGCGAAGAAAAATATTCAGAATTTGGTGAATATTTTATTGAGAAAATTTAAAAAATTTTCGTACAATATTTTCTATCCAAATGATTAGTAGACATAAAATATAACTTTAAGAAAATTAAATGACATCTTTTGTTGTTCAACATTATTGATCCAGTATAGGAAGTCATTCGAATTTTTTTATTGTCCTTCTCTAACAATAGACATAGTTCCATAGTTGAAGTCAAATAAAATTGTAAAATTGCTTTTACTAGTCATAATTTTTAGGTTAGGAAAATTCTTTTTATTGTTTTTATTTTTACTTTAATTTTTAGCTTATATCCTGTTTATAACAAATAATGATAGTTTTAGTTTTTTGTAAGCTCAAAAGTCAGAAAATTAAAGAAGAAAATAATTCAAATTCTATACCATTATTATTTTTGAAGTATAAAAAGTTCGCACAACCTAAAATATTTGTTTAAATAAAAATTTATAAATCTAAGTACCCATGATCACATTAATTTAAAAGGGTAGTGAAATAAAACTATACGCAATAAAACCATAAAGACGCTTTTGAATGAGCGAAATAAGGCCATTATTGCTTTATTGCGTATGGTTTTATTTCACAGCGTCTAATTTTAATACATATTGTATAATATATTATAATATTATCAAAAAGGGTTTCATTTACATTACTTTTTCATTCCTTCATATACAATACCAAGTTTTATTCATTATTATTTAAATGGTACAAATTAAAAATAATTAATTTTCAACAGCACTGTAGTCGGCATTATATTATTATGTTTAGAAAAACAGGACAGAATGGAAAGGAAAAAAAACATAATATAAAACTATTATAAAGAGTAAAAAGTCATGTCAATGAAATTAAAAGCATGCGCAAAAAATTAACTGTTATATTAGAATGACATTAGTTTAACATGAGTAAATCAGCTCTTAATTTAATTAAATTTGGTATATATATTTCTTTAAAGAAATATTTAAATGTATTGGTAATGCGTTCAAAATAAATATGGATGACATAATGATAGTGATGTAATACAAAATTATAACGACTATATTGTGTGGTGAATTTTGAAGAAAAGTCAAATTCACTTAATTATTATTTCAAATATAAATTTCCCTTATTTATTATTTTTTCTTCAAATTTCTTATTTTGGTATAATAAAAATGATTAAATTGTAGATATAATATGTATATAATATATAGATATATATATATATATATAAATTAATATATTATAAATGATGATATTTACATGTTCAAAAATAAATTTGTCTGAAATTAATTTTCAATTATTTTCTCTTAACAAATCTCTTCTTTACTTCTTCTTCTTCTACTATTTTTCTTTCTATTTCAATTTTCAATTTTACATTTATTTTAGTTTTTTTCTCTTTAATTTTATGCCAGGAATTGTTGCTTTCACAAACACTTTCCACTTGATAATTATTTTAGTTTTAAATTGGTTGTGTTAATTTAAAGTCGGAAGTATGTTGTGTTTACGACCGGTCAAAAATTTCTTTTTCTTTCAGTAAAATGATGACAACATACACACCAGGATTAAAGATGTTTTTTTTTTTCTTAAAGAAATCAATTTTTACGAATCTTTGAAAATATTATTGGGAATCTTTTCTTTCTGTTCATCCAATTTAGAGGGATATGAAGATCTCTTTTTGCTTGTATCATATATAATCACTGAAATTATTGAAGGTTGTTTCATTGTCTGCTGATGTTGTCGAATTATTATTGTTTATTATACTATTTTTAGCACATTTCCAAACAAATTTTGAAAAAATTGCTTATTAGTTTCTTTTCGGACTCTGTCCGTCCGTCTGTCCGTCTGTTTACAAAACTTCTACACCGTTAAAGATAGAGAAAAAAAATTTTAACCATGGGTAAGTCTCATAAAAAAAATAATTTTGTGGAACAACTTTTTCATGTAGTCCCATCCATTACGGAGCTACAGCCCCTCAAACTTTGAAAAAGCCTTATTTTTAAATGCATATATCTTATGTTCTGCTTAAGATTTTTTCAATCTGAAAACGTCATTTGACAGGTATTTCTTTTATCTTTGTAAATTAATATCAAAATTATACAATTTTTTTAAATTTAGTTTTCAAATTTACCATTATGTAAAAACCAAATTTTGCATGATTTTTATACTTTCATAACTCCGGCACGCTTTTAGATAGAGGCTTGAAATTTTGAGGCAAGAAAGAACTTTTAGATTTAGTATAAGTTTGCTTAGAACATTTTTTTAGACCACCCCCTGTTTATGAGCTATTAGCGCTTAAAAATTGAAAATTTGCTATTTTTAAACACCTGTAACTTAGGAACCTGTACACATTTTACTTCTGCAAGATATGAAAATTAAAGCTACAGTAATATATTTTTACGTGTGTTAAAGGTTTATTTTAGTTGTAAAGGGTTCCAAAGTTGCAGCTCGTCAAAATTGCGAAAAAGCCCCATTTTCAGATGTATATATCTCAGGCTCTGCGTAATAGTTTTGCAATCTAAAACCGCGAGAAGACCGGAAATTTTATTATCTATATAAAACAATATCAAAATTACATAATATTTTGTAATTTACGATTTAAATTTACCGTTATGTGAAAACCATATTTTGTATGAAATTTCTTTTTTCATAACTCCGACCTTTAGTGAGGAACCTGAAATTTTGAGACAAGAAATAACTTTTAGAATTAGTATAAGTTTCCTCAGAAAATTTTTTGGCAGCACCCTTTCTTTAAGAGTTATGACGCCTCAAAAATTGAAAATTTACTATTTTTAGACACCTGTAACTTAGACACCTGTAAAAATTTTTCTTCGGCAAGATATGAAAATTAAAGGTTTACTATTATATTTTTACGTGTGTTAACGGCTTTTCTTAGTTATATTGGACTCCGGACTTACGGCCCCTCAAAATTTCAAAAATGTCCTATTTTCACGTTTTTTCTTTTTACATGAAATTTTCAAATTTTTGTGCAAGTCACAATTCTAAACAGATAATATTGAGTTTTGGAAATGCGCGCTTTTAAAAACCGTTGGTTTACATTCTACCTTGTTTTTGTTTCCTTTTTTGTTGTTGTTATTGTTTGTTTTAATTTATTTATGTAAGCATTACCACATTTTTTCAATGATTGTATGAAAAATTGTACATTTTTGTTGACTTTATTATTTTCTGAGTTATTTCACAAAATTATTTGTATTTATATGTCTCGAAAATATAAAATATAAAAAAAGGATATAAAATAAAAGAAAAATGATGTACAAAATAATATAATAAAATTAATGTAAACGAAAAGTCAATTTAAAAAGAAAAATTGAGAAAATTATTAATAAATATTAATTTGAGAAGCAGAGTTTTGTTTTAATCTGAAACTCTAAAACAAAAAAAAGTAGTGAATATTATAACATATGAACATTAGGTAACATATGAAGTGTAATTTGAAAAAGGATTTGGAAATTTTAAAATATTAACAACTATTGCTCAAAAAAGAATTCAAAAGGTTCTAAGCAGTACAAAATTTTTAATAACCAGACAGTAAGCACTGTTTTGCATTAATTGTTTTAATAAGGTTTATTATTATTTGTTATAACATTTCAGACGCAAAGAGAAACAATAATTATCTATTGTGACTACAATTCGTTTTTTTTTTAAACTACTTTTTATTGTTAAATAAAGGTTAAGTAAAGCATCTTGGTTTTTAAATGATAGAAGTATAATTCACTTATATTATAATGCTCTTTGAAGTTTATTAATTTTTTTTTAGCTTATTCTCCTGCTACATAAATTTTCTTTGCAGTTGTCGCTGTAAATGTCGTAAGGGAGAATTATCGTTGCGACGTGTGTGGGATTCGAACGCACATTTCCTCTGTGCTTATACTAGGTTACCGAGGCCCCGTATAAAAAATATTTGTCACTTCTGTCATAAAAAGAGTAATTCAATATTCAACAGTTCTATTAAAAATTTTGTGGACAATCTGTCTTAATTGTTACAGAAAAGAAACTTTTAAAGCATGGGTTATAACTCTTACTTTAGTTTGTAACTGTAATTGCTAGTAGTTACAATAAAGTAATTAGAAATTATATGGCATAGTGCAACAAGTTTCAATATGTTTTGCCAAGAACTAGTTGAAGCCTTTCGAATTTTTGCAAAAATTTTACATTTTACTATTTGGAAAAGGAAGTCAATTAAATTAAATAGGTTTAATATATTCTTTATAGTAAAAACTTCAGCATTCAAATATTATTAAACTATAACTTAACGTACACTTACAGGCCATACAAAATTAAAAAAAGAAAATCATATTATTATACCTATTATAGAATTTAGTGAAATAAATCGGTGCAGTGACAGAACGCTCGAGAAAATAAAGACCGCGGGCTTTAATTCCAAAACTTTAAGAATTAAAGCCTGCGGGCGTTAATTCCTATTTGGATTTAAGACCCACACTATTTTTTGTTATTAAAAAAAGAGAGTAATAGAATATGTAAATCACACGCATTAGGACGGATTTTAGAGTTTTGGATAAAAATTGTAGTATCCCTTTTTTTGCAGAATATTTACTAATATGTATATGTGCGAAATCCTGAATTGAAAGGGATTTTTAGAGTTGATTAAAAAATCAGGGCCATATACTTTTTCTAAAATATGTATACAAGTCATACTCCTATTGTCAGGGATTTTGGGAGCGATTTTAAAATTGAATTCAAAATTAGGATTATAAGCTTTTTACAGAACATTTAGATATATATACGCTTTTGAATATATATATGTGAGTTTTGAATTAGGAGGATTATATACAAATTCTGGAAAAAGCGTTACAAAATCAGGGTTTGTAACCAACTCTAAAATCTCTCCTAATTCAGAAACTCGCATATGCATATCTAAATATTCTGTAAAAGGCGTATAATCCTAATTTTGAATCAATTTTAAAAACCCTCCCAAAATCCCTGAGCCCTTAGCAATGAGACAAAAATCCCATGGCACTTCTGGCTCATTGAAGTGAGTCGAAAGTCCCAATGGGACTTTTGACCATGGGGCTTCTGACATGTCACCAAACTAAATTCAGTCAAATGAAATATAGACTCATGATAGTAATGTTTGTGTTACTCAATAGGCTTTAATTCTTTTTCAAAATGAACTTAAAGACCACGATCTAGTGGAATTAAGACTCGTGGGCTTTAATTCGTTTTTGAAAAAGATTTAAAGTTCGCGGGCTTTATTTCCTCGATGTTCGGTCACAGCACCAAATAAATCGTGTAATCGATTCGAATAATTTAAGTAAATTCACCTATTTGAAGAGCTAATATAACCCCAAATTACTAATATCTAACTGAAAGTGTATACCTAGTTACTTTTAATAAAGCAAAAGTTAAAATGTTAAAATCATCTTGTAAGAGATTTATAAACAAAATATCGTCAGTAGAAAAAAAAAATTTTAAAGAAGTAGAATCAAAAAATCAACAAAGGTACAAAAAAAATTTAAAATTCTTATTGACAGAGTAACACAGTTTATTTTTATCAATTTTGATAATATATGATGGAATTGGGATAAATATTTCAAAATTAGATTTAATTTTTTGATTTATTAAAAGTTAAATAACGTTTAATAACAGCCTGATATTTCATGAATAATTTAAATATAACATTGTTTTTTTACGTCCATATATCTGTTCCTCAATTACAATTTATGTAATAGAATTTCATTTTCAATCAAATTAATTTATTTTTCTTATATTTGACTTTTTTATTTAATTACATACCTTTACCTTAAGGAAATTTATTTTTTGAACCTTGAATAATTTAAAAAAAAAAACAAGAAAATTTAAAAACTCTCTTGTAAAAATAAATACATTTTATTAAAAGTATTGGAAAATAAAATACAACAAGTTTTACTTTTACCTCTTAAAATCATATGTTGAACATATTTAATGTTAATACATTTTTTTTTTAATAAAAATTTTACGTTATTAAAGTTTTTATTTGTGTTTTTTAAGGCAGAAACCAACTAATTTTTGTTATTTCCTTTTAGCATATATTTTTATATTTGATTTTTATAGCTTTCCATTTTCATAAAATTTTCCTCGTTCATATTTCCTCCTTTATTTCTTAAATCCTAATTTTTGACATTCAAAATATATAAAAGTATACAAGTTATATGTATATAAATAAATATATATATAGATAACAATGTATTTATGTTTATTTTGTAGTTACAAAATCCAAAGAAAAAAAAAAAAAAGAAGAAAAATAAAAAAAAAAATTTAACACAATTTTCTTTTATATTTTCATTATCTGTTTTCACACGTTACTTGATTTCCATTTAAAAAAGAATCATTCATTTAAAGAAACACGAGTATTTTATCATGCCTTTTATATTTTGACATGATTTCTGTTTTTCTTGTAATTCTTTTTTTTTTTTTCATTAGTTTTTAGCGCACAAAAAGTACAAAATTTTAATATGAAAAGGGCTAAAGGCTTTTTTCTCTTGTTTTCCTTTTTGTTTTTGAACGTGTTTCTGTTGAAATGTACGTGTATTTATTAACAAATATATAAATGTTTGCATAATGCTGGTTTATCAAGATCTTTAAAAACAAAAAAAAATCTCAATGTATGCATAGTTAAATGTTTCGAATGATGTCATGATAGACACCATATAAAATAACAAGAAAAAACTAAACAAAACTCAAAAGAATCAAAAAAAATAAGAAGTGAAATAACAAAATATAAGATAATAAAAAATATAAATACAACTAAAGAAAAAATGGAGAATGTAGAAAAGGATCTAATTATTGTATATGTTAAATTTTCTCTTGGATACAAATTAATCTTTTGGTATTTGAAAAATATATAATTTAAAAAATTACTTATTTCAAGTCAGTTAGGAAATACAGTTATTTTTAGTTTAAAGACGAAATGTTCTGAAATCTTAGGGAACATTTTTTTATTTTTTTATGTCTTATGACTTGCTGTCTAGTCATAAGACATAGGGGGGGGGGGGGGATCTTTGGTGGTCTTTTAAAAAGAATGCGTTTACAGCTTAAGTAAAGGTGAAATGTAGAATACAAAGATTAAATCTTTCTTTATATCTCTTGAAGTAGTAGGTACGTATCGTTGTGTATTTCTTTTAGTTGGTGTTTTTTCTATATTATTTCGAATATTTGCTTACTAAATTGTTTTAAGTTATATAAAGAGGATTTTATTTTCTAGAATATTACATTTAGTTTTACTTTACTTGGGGCTTGATAAAACTGGATGATATTATGCCGCCTTTCATTAAGTTTCAGTTATAATTAAAGATAATGTTTAGATGTAAATTAGGAGTAGGAGTAGGGGTATCGTCGCTTTCGATATATAAATATTCTTTTTAAGAGTACTAATATGTTAATCTGTTAAACTTTTACGCTTCATTTTTTTTTATGTAAGCATAGAAATAATTAGTACACTTATAAATGTATCAATATTTTCAAATTCTTTATTAAAATTTCTTTAAAAATTGTTAAAATATTTAAAAAAAAAATCTACATTAAATTTTATTGTATAAAGAGAAAAAAAATTAATATGTTAATTTGTTCCAATAGATTTAACTGAATTATCCTAGATTAACGTAAATATTAATGTTTTCTGTTTTGATGCCATATTACTTGTATGTGAAAATTAAATTGATACAATTTGATAAAGAAAAATCAATAAACTTAAATTTTATGGATATATGAGTTTACATCTATACATCTATAATAAGTATTTTATAGATATTTGAGGTTACATCTATAAGTTTCAGTTTATTTTGTATTCCATCTTTTTTCAACCTTCACGTATCTTTTATGTTTACTGAAATTCATTCTCTTGACAGATCTTTTACTATATCTCCATGTGTCATATACAATATATTCCAATTACGTATTTCCAAATCTTCCCCTTCTTCTGTGACCAATAGCTTTTTATTTGTAATCCATTTTAGTCGATTTTACTGGTTTGGCTAAAACTTTCCTTTTATTATCTAACCAGCAAGTTCTTTGACAACTAAAATACAGTTGTACTTACATGAATAGTTACTTTACCGGAAATTTGGTGGGCTTGACCAAAATATAAACCTTTTAACACTAGAAAAATTAACTAGAAAGGTAAATTGAGTTTCATTAAAACGTAATATTTTAATTTTTAAAACTTTTTAAAACTTCTTCGGTGATAAGGCAGTTTTTTTTTTGTACTATTAAATAAAATTTTAAAAATATTGTCAAAGTTTCAAAATAAAAAAATAAATTTTAAAAGTTTTTAACTAATTGAAAATGAAAATTGAAAAAAATAATTGAAAAAAAAAAATCCTATAGATACTTTTTTACGCTCTTCTTAGCTTTTTTTATCTTTAATTTTATATTTGCCATCCTTAAAGTTTTATATTCTTTCAAAGTTATGCTTCATATATCAAAGGCACTATATCAATTCCTAACATAACATTTTCTTTATGCATATTTTTTTACAAACTTCACTAGTCACAATCGATAAAAAAACGATTCAAAAAAAATTTGAATAAAAGCTGCTGAAAAGTTGAAGAAAATTAAAAAAAAAAAAATTAAACTATAACAATATTGATTAATGACCTTTCAATTTTGTCATCAATGTTAGTGTCAATAGCAATCGTAAAGAAACTTTTAAAGCAAGATATTTAAGGATCATTCATATGTTACCTGTTATAAAAAATATAAGTTTTTTTTATACTTCTTGCTTATACACCATTTATCAAAAAATATTGAAACTTTGAAATTTTATTTTATGTATCTGAACATCCTTTAGAATATATTGAATAAAATTAAACCATATATAAATCTACCAATAACATAATAAAATTTATTTTCTTTCGACTAACGATTAATTTAGTTGGTATATTTATACTATTATATACTTTGTAACCTATTGAAAAAATCTATAAACTGATGTAACATTAGTGTAACACGGTAAAAGTAATTTGAAAGAATTTAAAAATCTTCAAAATATTTTCATATTTTGGAAATTTGAAATTTTCGTTTAGTTGGCTAGTTCTTAAAGGTACTATTGTAATATGTATAGCATTATACAATCATTAAATAAATACTATTTGAATATAGCTGAAAATAAATATTACGATCATTTACAGCCGCGATATCAATCGCTAAGTGAAACCGGAATTATAGTAACTAAGCTATGTCCTCATTTCCTTAAGGTAGAAACATGTGATTTTTGGAAAATTAAAATTTTTAAAAATAACCATAAGAAGTAAGTTTTTATATTCTTTCCGTTTAGACTACTGCCATTTCAAATATAGCAAAGTAGTTTTAAGTAACAAAAGATCTCGTTAAAATGTTAATATTGCTGAGTTTTCGTAACATTATAATTGGAGTTTCTTTAATATTCAAGAAAGTGTCTTTTGATGTGTCACATTTTCTTTGCAGGAAAACTTCAAAGAAAAAGTAAAATTAACAGATATTTTTTAATCAATTTACTAAAACCTAAAAATTTCTCATTTCATTTATTAAATTTTTAACAATTTCCTTCTTTTTGCTAAATATATAAACTCTGTTTTTTTTTAAATAATGCGTTTTAATACTAACTGACTCTCTAAATCTTTTTTATTTTATAATGCTATAACTATAGACTACAATAAATTTATTTTATTCTAAACAAAGCACTGGTATAGTATTGCATACTTTCCTGTATATAGGTCAAATAATATCCAACATAATGTCTGTACTTTTTCTTTTAAGCATAAAAATGTTCACAAATTTTTTAAACTTTTTTATTTTATAAAAAAAAAAAAACAAATATTTTTCTAAAGTTCAATGGTTTTCCAAGTGGAAAGTATCTCAGTTTTGTTTTTCTTTGAATGTTTCAATTATCTCTTGTTGTTTTACAGACACTACTGCGTCTTTATCATCCCAATTCTGAAATAATACGGAAATAAGGGTAGAAAATAAAAAAAAAAAAAATCGAAAAGAAATAAATAAATATAAACAATATAAAATAAAAAAGTTCTTCAAAGTAAAATATTTCTTCATGATCCTTCATCAGAATATTAATTGAAAAAAAAAAAGCAAAAAAGTTGATTTACATAAAAAATCGCTTTCTACCGACCTTTGAACCTAAATATTCAATTTAGAAACTCAAAATAAAATTTACTTTTGTTAGGAAATCAAATAAATGAATTTAGAATGATTTTATGTAATTTATGCCAGTATTTAAGATAGAACTAAACTTGATCTAACGTAATTTGAATATTAAAGTAATAAAATGTAAATATTACCTATATTACTCATTCACTTAGATTTCAGTGAATTTATATACATGGTGTCCGACAGTAAATGATCTTGAAGAAGAGATGTAATTATAACAGTAATAAAGAGAAGGGGGAGAATGGGATGTAAGGAGTAATGGTAAAGGGAGAGAGTTTCAATTCTTCAAAATTTTATTTTATAAAAATAATTCATATCGTCCTTCCAGTTCCAGAAACTTATTAACAAACAACAAGTTGGTGTGAAGGAAATTCTTTATAATATCAAATTTATGATAATCGAAATTAAAACTAACTAGTAATTTCAAAAATGTTATAAAATCTATAAATAACAGTTCTTATTCTTAATTATCAAAATTCATATTTATTCGAAACAATAAATAAAATAATCTAAAAATATATAACTTCATTGGTAAAAAAGTTAATGATTACTTTTGAAATTTATAAAAACCGAATTATTCTTGATTATATAACAACTTTTCATAAGAAAAAAATATCAATTATTATGAATCAGTTTTTATAAATTTTGGTGGAGCTTGTTATCTAAGATATTGTCACAAAAAAAAAAAATCAATTTCAAAGTTATTTTTATAATTATCTCAACCTTCTTGAAAACCAGTAGATTTTCTCTCACAATCATCCACAACTGGACACTCCTTATTTATCAACATAATATAAATCTATATTATATCTGAAACTACGCTTTTGGTCTTTTATCAAAATTATGTAGATTATGTTAAATCATTTCTCAAATTAAGGATTGATTATGTGAAGAATTAAGGATAATATAAAATTATGCCTGTACTTTTTCTTTCAAACTTTTTTAAGAGATTTTTAATTCCCATTTTTTCAGATTGTAGTATATATTATAGTACTATAAAATGGATTGTACAAATTTAATTATTTTTTTTTAAATGAAATTAATTTTGCAGCTAAATTGTTTTCAATTTTATTTTAAACGAGTAAGAGCGCAGTAGACTAGACTGTGCCAAAACGTACTCATTATTGGTCATTAGCCGAAAATTCAGGTATTGAATAGTTTATAAAACAAAACTTCCTATATCAGGAAGTTGGAAATAACAATTTAGCAACGGAAAGATATTTCACATATATAATGCACATATCGGAGATGTTAAAATGTTCTAAAAATAACGTTCCACATGTGCAGATAGAATGAAAACCAAACATGTACCACAGATAGGCACACACAACTAAGATGTGCTGTGTGCCACCTATGAAGGACGTATTTTTACAAAAAAAATTTCTATTTGTAAGGTTTCGATTATAATATAACCGAACTGTCAAAAAACCATAAGGATTGCACAATTAAAACTGTTAGCAGGAAAAAATGAGTTAAAATAGATATTTTTCTTTTTTTTTCTTAAAGAAGGTATTCATTCACCTTTTTTTTTCCGAAGACACCAAAAATACTCGCTTGGTAATATGATATTCTTGCTGACTAGATGCACTTCTCTATTTAATATTATGGAATCACTGCTAAGGCTAAGTGTATTGGCTAACGGATAGAAGAGGATTGTACCATGATCTGAATACTGAGATTTGAATACGAGATTTGAACCCAAAACAATCCGATTGAAAAGTTACCGACTTAATCCATACTCCAAGACTCAAGAGCCAGATAAACCACCAGTTATTTATTTTTTAATTTTTGAAAACTTAAATATATATTTTTTTTTTATTTTCATTAAAAACTGGTAATGATTTCTAAAAATGCAAAATTAAGTTTTCAAGTGGAATGCATTGTTAAGTTTTGTGACAATTAATGAATATAAATTACAACCAATATTTTACAACATACATATAATTGATTATTTTCATAATCCCCATGAGCTTAATATTTTATTACCCATATTAATTAAAAAAAATTTTTTTTGAAAAATAACTTTTACAAAAAAAAAATAGCATTAAAATAAAATAAGGTTATCATAATTATCTTGTCGTCGAATATTTTAATATCATAAATTATATAAGTAAGTCAGTTATTTAATTCACTTTTCAAATAAAATTCATAGATTTTCAGCAAAATTATCCTTTCATGTATAAAAAGAGATTCAATAATATTAATTTTGTTACTCTCTACTTTATTTCAATTGAATGGTTCGAAATTAATCTAAACCAATATTTATGACGAAATAATAAAACTGAAAAAAAACGATGAAAAGTGCAGTAGAATAGACTGTGTCAACTCTGGGATACCCGTATGAACGTAATATATTCTGTTTCTATATAACTTAACTTGATCATCTTTTAAACAATTTCAGATGTTTTAGTACCGATGTTATAACTGTCGAGATATATTTATATAAATTGTGAAGTTGCATGACAGCTACCCAAATCTATTGCACCAGCACAACCAAATTTTACAGAAGTTGTTGAAATAAAACTTGATCGTCATTTGCAAGATTGCAGACTCCTAGCTTCATTAAGTTCCAAAAGGTGCAAGAAGCCTGAACCAGCTGCTCTAGACCAACCAAATTTTACAAAAAAGTTTTGACATGTACCTCGACACCTATTTACTAAATTTCAGATACCTCTAGCTTCAATAGACACTAAGTTATTTTCATTTAAAAAAGAAGTTGTATGGCAGCTACCCGAACCTTTCGCCCCAGCACAACCAAATTAGAGGTGTTGTTGGCCTGTAACTCGGCACGATTTTGCAATATTTCAGATACTTATCTTCAATAGATAATGAGTTACTCCCATATGAAGAAATAAGTTGTGTGACAGCTACTCGAACCCGGCGGCCGAAAAAGCTGAATTTAAATAGCAAAACTAACAATTTTGCAAAAGTGACGTAAAAAAAATTTCATCTTCCCATCTCCTTTATTTTTTGAGTTATCGTGCGGACGGACGGACATACATGGCTTGATCGACTCAGAATTCACTTCTGAGCCGATCCATACCTTTGACACTATATCTAGCTCGACTCCTTTAAGGTTTCACACACGTAAAGGCAAATTTACATAGTTCATACGGTTATAAAACAAGTAACACATTGAGGTTTTTGAACTTAATACACTATTATTTTTCATACGATTATAGATATTACAAAGTGTTGCAATAATGAGAAATTAAATCAGAAAATAAAGTATGAAATAAAACACACAGTTCATTAATCGTTAGCACTTATAGTTTTGGCCAGTTAATTAAAAACACAATGAACCAAAAATATATGCAGTATAAGGCAATATACACTTTAAGCATAGACACATTATGTTCTTCCCCATGACCGCTGAGCTAACGCATCAGTAATGACTAGATTGTTAGTGCATCGTTTTAAATTTAATAAGTTCATGGGTTCACAAAATACTTCAGGTCTAGAAATAACGTGAGTATAAACTTTGAATTTACATGCGGCCACAGGATTTCGTTCTTTGTTTTTTCGTTTTCCATTATTATATCGAACTTTTCTAGCCATTAAATCGATTATTATTCATTTGACGAAGTTTCAATTTTTTTTAATCATTATTTTTACTAATACGTTTATTTCTCGGTCTAAGTTTTTGAACTTAGCTTAATTTAGTACCTTTATTTCAAAAATCATGTATTATAGTTAATATTTCGTTTTGAAATAGTATCACAGTTTATGATACTGATAAGCATAATAATTACGGATTTATGAACGTTAGCCTAAACCTATTTCTCAAAAAGACATTTGGCATAACCCAGTTTCATAAACATATTTTCCTTAAGAAATTTGCTGCCTAGCAATATTACTTCTCCTAGATCTTACGAAAAAGTACTTAGAAGGTAACTGAAATAAAAAGATAACTACTGTAATTTATATCTTAAAAAAAAAAACATTTAGAAATTTTTAAATAAAACTTTTGAATTTCTTTTTAAAAATAAATTTGGAATATTCACAGGAATGTCCTTTAGAAGTTTTTTTTTTTTATTTTGTATGTATTCTGAATGAGTTTTTAACTTAGAAGATTCACTTAATTGTAATGAAATATTAATAAGAGGAGCAAAGGGGGTATGCTAAATATCTTATTTTTGCAATCACCTGTCACGTGATGTTGAAAAAAATATTTTATTAAAATTAATGATTTAGTTTCCTAATATCTTACATTTGTTTCATTAACTCACGATAAAGAAGTTTTTGTAGATTACATTGTATTATTATGATTAAAAATTGTTTTTGGAACATGATGTACAATTTTATTTTCTAGACTCTAAAAATTAATAAATTTGACAATTTTTTTAAACAAATTTCACGAATACCGGAAGTTATTATTAAGACAATTAAATTGTATTTCAAGTGCGTTTAAATATTGATGGGGATCACATTGCACATACTGTAAAAAAATATTATCTATTGGCTAAATCTAATTCGAATTAATGAGACGGACTTAAAGAGAATTATATTACGGTCTGATCCGAAAATTTTTGATTATCGTTTTTTATTTTTAAGGTTATTCAAAAATTTATTAAATTTTTCTTGATTTAAATTTTTCCTATTTAAAAATTATGTTTAATATATTCTTATCCGATCTAATTTTAAATAATTTTAATTTATTTAGTAAAATTTAAAAAATCAATGACATGAATATTATATACACCTATAATATATCTGCTAAATTTATACTTAAACCTACTTATCTTAAAATCGCAATATCTCAATTATGGTCCAAAATACAAATAAAAAATAAAGTTTTTAGTCGATAAATTTCTTAGAAGACAACAAACTATAAGATGATACTTTAGAAAATCTTATACTGTTATATAGTTAACAAGAAGGCATAAATTTTGTACAATTTTATTATTTTGTTTAATTTTCTGGTTGATGTGGTTTTTACCATCATTATATAATTTAAATAGTTAAATAATTTTAATGGTAGGTACATAAATTTAATAACACCTCATTAAAAAAAAAATAAAAATATTCTTTATGAATTTAAGGAATTCGAATTTCCCGCCCCATCCAAAATAAAAATCTTTACCACCTATATTTAATATTGTAATTTATCTTATTTTTATTTAAAATGACAAGAGAAATTAAATGTCGTTCTTAAATTTTTTTTTTAGTAAATAAAATTAAAAGAGTCTTAGAAAATTTAAATTAAATGAGAAATTACAATTAAAATGATACAAAGGTGAGATATTTTTATGTATTTTGCTTCTTTATTTTTGTAATATAAACGCTTTAGAAATTTTTTTTTTTTAATTTTACCTTAAAC
The DNA here is from genome assembly GCA_947095535.1 of Poecilobothrus nobilitatus. Taxonomy (NCBI): domain Eukaryota; kingdom Metazoa; phylum Arthropoda; class Insecta; order Diptera; family Dolichopodidae; genus Poecilobothrus; species Poecilobothrus nobilitatus. The sequence goes on from OX352774.1 coordinate 109,339,480, forward strand.
AGTAAGGAAAATGTAGTAAGAAAATATTATTTTAAAAGGATTTTTACGAAGTAGGACTTTTCTTAGTTTTAAATTGTCAAAATATGCAACTTAAAATATTTTTCTTTATAGGATAACAGAACGAAATGAAATTAATAATTGTAAAGTAGTACAAAATGTACGGATACAATTTTAAAAAGTCCTTTTCCTTAAGAAAAAGTTTTAAATGAAAATTTAATGATATAAAAGTTTTTATAATATTATAAATTGATTCATAAAGTGAATATTTCATGTTCACAAAGCATCTAAAAATCTTTTTTTATAGGTCACAATATACAAAATCTTTTAAATCTGAGAACTGAGTCCTATTTATTTTGTTGACGATTGTTGCTTTTGTGTACTACACTTAATTAATGTATACTTATTTTTAGTTTAACATATACCTTCTTATAAAATTTTTATTTCTTTTTGTATTTTTCGTCAGTTTAACATCTATAAGTTAGAGAATGCTATTACTTTTTATAAAAATGTGAACTTCATTAATATTATTTTACATAAAAAACAAGGAAGAGCGCACTAGGGTAGACTGTGTCAACTCTGGGATACCCTTATGAACGTAATATGTCCTGTTTCTGTAAAATTTGATCATCTTTTAAAAAATTTCAGATGTTTTAGTAACGACGTTAACTACCGAGATATATTTATGTAAATTGTGCAGTAGTATGAGAGCTACCCGAATCTATTGCACCAGCACAACTGAATTTTACAGAAGTTATTGACCTAAAATTTGATAGTTTTTTATAAGATTTCAGACGCTTATCTTCATAAAATTCCAAGAGGTGCAAGAAGCCTGAACCTACAGCTCTACCTCAACCTTTACAGAATTGCAATTTGACATATTTTTACAAAATTTCAGATAGCTAAAGGGTGTTCAAAATTGAGTTATCATTTTGATTTCGCCGCCATTTTTTTTCTACCTGGAATTTTTATACGAGGTTTCTTTAGGTATATTCTAAATACATTCCGGTTTTTTAACTATATTAACTATATGGAACGTTACACGAAGGAACAAAGTGTTTTTGTTATTACAACATTTTTTGAAAATGGTAAAAGTTTTCAAGATGTAATTAGGAAATTTCGAACAAAATTTGGTAGAGAAAATGCTCCAACAAATCGTGCCATCAAGCTCATAGTTGATAAATTTCTAGAAACTGGATCTGTTCTTGATAACAGAGGCAACATTTATTAACGTAGTGGCCGTTCAACCGAGAATGTAGCAGCTGTGAGCAGAAGTGTTGAAGACCAAAAACTTCCATTCGTCATCGTTCGCAGCAATTAAACATCAAACCATCCACATTATTCAACATTTTGCATCGTGATCTCCATTTGAAGGCTTATAAGATCCAGCTGACGCAAGAATTAAAACCAACTGACCATGCATTACGTCGGCAATTCGTTTCTTGGGCAATCGAAAAACAAGAACAAAATGAGAATTTTTTTAACAAAATAATCTTCACCGACGAAGCTCATTTCCAGCTCAATGGCTACGTCAATAAACAGAATTGTCGCATTTGGGGTGAAGAGAATCCAAGGGTTATCTTAGAGCAACCAGTACATCCACAAAAAGCTACGGTTTGGTGTGGTTTGTGGTCAGGAGGAATCATCGGACCATATTTTTTTGAAAACGCAAATGAAAATGCGATTATGGTCAATGGAAATCGCTACAGGGAGATGATCCGAAGCTTTTTGTGGCGGGAAATTGATGATTTGGACGTAGAGAATATGTGATTTCAACAGGACGGTGCCACTTGCCACACAGCAAGAGAAACAATGGATATTTTGAAGGAAAAGTTCGAAGATCGCATTATTTCTCGTAGAGGAGGAGTGATGTGGCCACCAAGATCGTGCGATTTGACACCGTTGGATTTTTTTTTGTGGGGTTTTGTGAAATCGAAAGTGTACAGCAATAATCCCACAACAATTCAAGAGCTTAAAAACAACATTATCGAGCAGACTTTAACCATTGAGAACAGTTTATTGAACAACGTGATTCAGAATTTTGGTAAAAGATTGGAAGCCTGCTGAAGTAGTAGAGGGGGCCACTTGGCCGACATAATTTTTCATTATTAACCGGAACCTATTTGTAATAAATTAAAATAAAAATATATTTAATATTTAAAAAAAAAGTCTTTTTTTATTAAAATTAAAATGATACCTCAATTTTGAACACCCTTTAGCTTTAACAGACTCGGAGTTATTTTCATTTAAAACGAGGAAGAGTGCAGTAGAGTAGACTATATCAACGCTGGGATACCCGTATGGACGTAATATACCCTGTTTCTATAAAACTTGACCATCTTTTAAAAACTTTCAAATGTTTTAGTACCGACGTTAACTACAGAGATATATTTATGTAAATTGATGAGTTGTATAACAGCTACCCAAATCTATTGCACCAGCACAACTAAATTTTACAGAAGTTGTTGACATAAAACTTGATCTTCATTTGCAAGATTGCAGACGCCTGGCTTCATTAAGTTCCAAAGAGTGCAAGAAGCCAGAACCGGCTGCTTTAGACCAGCCAAAGTTTACAAAAGTTGTTGGCATGTAACTATCGACACCTCTTCACTGAATTTCAGATACCTAGCTTCAATAGACACTGAGTTATTTTCATTTAAAAAGATAAGTTGTACGGCAGCTACCGGAACCTGTAGCACCAGTACAACCAAATTTTGCAGATATTATTGGATACTAAGTTATTTTCATATAAAGAAAGAAGTTGTATGCTAGCTACTCGAAACGGGTGCCGAAAATGCCGTATTTAAATAACGGAACTAACAATTTTGCAAAAGTGACATTTCAATTTTGCAAAAGTGAAATTCCACGGACGGAAGTACATGGCTTAATAAGGAAAGATTGTTTGGATTCCACAAATTTGCTTTAAATTTTATTTTTTTATATCAGAAAAAATCAATATCAATTACAAATTTAAAAGTGCCTTTTCTCAAACCGGATATGTGGATTATTACTAGATCATGGTCTAATCCAACATTTATTCTAGTCCTTGTAAAAAAATTTATTTGAAAAAAAATATAACTATATTTTTAAACGAAATTTTTTTCTTACAATTTTTCAAAGCTTAAAAACATTAAAGGTTTTAGAATTTATTTTAACGTTAACTTACCAGTACTTATGATTTTTCAAATTTATATAAAATTTTTTACTCAAGAGATTAATAATTATATTTGCTCTTCTTTCCGCCATAAAACCTATTATTTAATTTATTTTTTTTTAAATACGAAATTTATTTTTTACATATTATTTTTTTCATTAATACAAAAAGGATTTGTAATTAAGGATAATAGGTTAAAATATGCTTTTTATTTCACTGACATTTGAAATGTAAAATTTTCTTTCAGTAAATTTAACTCAAATTAAAATAACTGAAAAAATAAATATACCAGTATTATTAAGATTTTCATTGGAGAAGAGTTTTTAAATGTTTAAAAATAAATTTGAGATAATTTATTTAAAATATTAATTTAATTGTTGTTTGAGATCTTAAATTTAATTTAAAACTCTTAATTCTCTCTTATGCATAAATAAAATAATATTTAAATGTATAGGATATTGATCATAATTACTTCCTCAGGTATTACAAGATATCCTTATTTATTATTCAAGCTTAAGAAAATTTGAATCCATTGAATGAGTTTGTCTTAAAATATGATGAAAATTATTAAATTTTGAAAAAAAATTAAACATTAAAGAAATGTGACCGAATAAAAAGGAGAATATTATTTAATATTTTATTAATTTGATTACTTGTATGTATAAGACATAAAAAGTAGATAAATGGCGTAGTAGCTAAATTTCTGCAGTGTTTTAATCGATATCAAGGTCTTACCAAACCATTGTTCAAACTAAACGAAATATAGTTTATATATTATATCGTAATATAAATAAATAAAAATAAACAATTCTTCAATAAATTAACAGATGACTTCCTCCTACTTTCTCGTTCAAGAAAAATTTCTACACCTCTTTAGAAATCATATTATATACATCGGCTTCAGAAATTCTCAGAATATTTCTGAAATAAGCAAATCCTTTTGAACGAATACACAATCCAGCTATAATATATAGCTTCTTTTAAATAAAATCTGCAGTGAGTCTTATCCCATGTTCTAACTACGCCTTAATCAAAATTGTAGTTTTTTTCAAGCTGAAATAGCTGCACAATGAGGCAATGAACTTGCTGAAAAGAAATGCGATCTTCATTAGAAAGTTTACATCTATGCGAATAGTGAAGGTGCCATTATGGTCTTAAAATTCTATTCGGTGAGATCAGCAGCTATCTGCAATTGTCTCTCATCTTTAAATGAACATGCCAAGTTTTCTATATGCATCTTTTTTGGATGTCCAGACATGTTGGTGTTTTAGGCAATTGTAGAACTGATGAACTTCGTTAGAGCTGGACAAACCCTAAAATTCTTTGTTAGTGTCAAGAATAAGCCTATATACTCAAGAATCGTAGGTGCTTTTTTATTAATTTTTACGCTTATGTATACATATAAGCTTTTATGCCTTAATTCGTATTCATGAGCATCTTCCATAGGCGATATATGTACCTATAGTATTACTTTTAAAAAATTTTTCTTGTTGTGCACTAATGTAGAAATACAACAGCGCAAAAAATAAACCGACAAGATTTAATTACATCATTAAAGAAATAAATAATAATGAAAGCTTGAAAACTAAAGATATTTCATTACATTTTTATACCCATACGAATACGAACATTTCATTACATTTTTATACCCATACGAATACGAACTTAATTCTAAGCGTATAATAATTTTCGAGTAATTGTCATACTATTTCTTTATACCCGTATGAACTATGTTCAAGGGTATAATAAATTTGCCATTACGTTTGTGACACCTTAAAGGAGTCGAGCTAGATATAGTGTCAAAGGTATGGATCGGCTCAGAATCGAATTCTGAGTCGATTAAGCCATGTACGTCCGTCCGTCCGTCCGTCCGTCCGTCCATCCGTCCGTCCGCACGATAACTCAAAAAATAAAGGAGCTAGGGGGCTGAAATTTTTTTTACGTCAATTTTGCAAAATTTTTAGTTTTGCTATTTAAATCCAACATTTTCGATCGGCGGGTTCGAGTAGCTGCCATACAATCTCTATCTTTATATAGAAATAACTCAGTATCTATTCGAGCTAGGTTTCTGAAATTTTGCAAATGATGATCAAGTTTTATGGCAACAACTTCTGTAAAATTTGGTTGCGATGATAGGACAGGTTCGGATAGTTGCCATACAACTTCTCTTTTTAAATGAAAATAACTCAGTGTCTATTGAAGCTAGCTATCTGAAATTTAGTGAAAAAGTGTCGAGTTGCATGCCAAAAACTTTTGTAAAATTTGATTGGTCTAAAGAAGCCGGTTCAGGCTTTTTGCATTTCTTGGAACTTAATGAAGCTAGGCGCAATAGATTCGGGTAGCTATCATACAACTCCACAATTTACATAATTATATCTCTGTAGTTCACGTCGGTACTAAAACATTTGAAAGTTTTTAAAAGATGGTCAAGTTTTATAGAAACAGGATATATTACGTTCATACGGGTATCCCAGAGTTGACACAATCTACTCTACTGCACTCTTCCTCGTTTTTTTATGAAAATAACTGTGCAGTGTCTAATTAAGGTATAGTTATCTTAAATATTGTGAATCGAATTTAAATTTTATACCAACGACTTCTGAAATTTGCTGAGTTTCATGTAACCGATTTGGGTACATGCGAATTTTATATTTTCATATCTTAATAATTTCATATCTTAATAAAGCTTTACATTTGAAGTTTTGTAAAATTAGATCAAGTTTTATGGCAATAATTTTTGAAAAATTTACATGGTTTGGTGCAATGGAGTTGAGTATCTGTCATACAACTCCGAAATTTAGACATTTATGTCGATAATAATTAATATATTTCAAATTTTTTAAAACAATAGAATAGCCTATATTTAAAGTTCGTGCCGGTATCGTAGAGATGACACAGTCAATTTCTCCTCTTCTTCCTTTTTTATGTAATCATGTTACTTAACGACATTGGTTTACTCTTTTTTAGCTATGTATTTCTTTGCTTATGTACGAACTGAAAAAAAATTGTGCACATTGCAATTTAATTAACAAATTTGTAAAAGTACAGGTTCATTTTGTTTTTTTTTTTGTCATTTCCATCTAATAGAAAAATTATTATCACGTTAATTTTATTTTTCATCGCAATTTTCTTCATTTCGCTTATTGAACAAACTGTTGTTAATAAAAGAAAAAGGCCAATTTGGTTATTATTTCCATAATAAAAATAGGATGTGTCATTATGAATTATGAAATAATTTAATATGGATGACTTTTAATGTTTTTTCACTTTTTCGATGACTGAATAAAATTAATGGAAAATAAAAATTATTTTCGAAAATAATGGAAACCCAATATTAAAGCCGGAAGGTACGTTAGTAAAATTTTTATTTTGCAAATATTTTTAATTTTTTTTATTTTTAATAGTTACAAGAGGACAAAGCCATTTTAATTTTCTTTTAAAGTTGATTGATAATTTTTAATGAAAAAATTTAATTTTTTTTACAGTAATTTGAAGAATTATTTATAAATATTGAAGGATTGTTTTGACAAAGATTTGCAAGAGTTCAATCACACCATGATAAATAATTCTTTTGTAATAATTTTCACATTTAAGAGAAGAACAGTACAGTTTAAATTATTATTAGAGATACAGAAAATGTTTTCTAAGAATCCTTCAATTGTTTTGAAGGGATCATAAATAATTTTCAAAAATGATCATTAAGGAGGAATGTATGCATTATAACTTGTTTGTATATTGAGTTTCAAAATATCCAAAAGAATATTTTAGGTCATAATTGTTTGTATTGAAAAAAGAAGTCATAATTGTTTGTAATGCCAAAAAAAAATTTTTGTATTCTAATTATCAATAAAAATAACAAAAAAGTTTTTTGACCTATTTTTAATATCCCATTAATAAATATCTAAATGACCATATTTAGAAAACATTTTTTTAAAGTAATAGGTAATAATCATTAACTGAAATATTTTTTTTGGCTGTCGAAAAAAGTAAACCTTAAATAATAAATTTTTATTACCATTTATAAAGATTTTTATTGCTATTTATATATAAGATGTCTTGAAAGTTACAGACATTTTTAGAAAATAATATGACTCTTTTCTAACTACTTTGTCATATTACGGTAACGTCTTCCTCTCTTCTATAAATTATCATTACAATAAGCATCATATCTTGAGAACAAATTACAGTTTATCCAAAATTAAGTTGTGATGATTTTTGGAAGTTTTATAGGTACCTTAAAATAAAACTAATCTAAAACATTTTACAAAAAACTTAAGATGTAAATTTTTTTTCAAAAATTTTTCGAAATGGTTTCTATAGTCTTACCACTTTCTGCATATTACTGTTGAGATACCATGTACAAAATATATTTTGATATTTTACTTAGCATCTAAATTTAAAAGTTCATTTTTTTAAATTTTAACTGTACTAATAATAATAATTTGCTTTGAAAAAAAATAAAGGGTCCTTTCTTTAATTTAGATGTACACATAAAGAAGTAAAAATAAAATTTTCAAATGTAATTAATTAAAGAGAAAAAAAAAAAAAAAAAAGAAAATTTAAAAATTTTTCTTTTTTTTGTTACTTATCATCAGTATCGAAAAGAAGGATGTCCTAGTAATAAAAATATAATTTCAGGAGCAAGAAAAAGTTTTGTTTTTTTTTTTAAATAAGTTGACGATTGATTGAATACACCTAATGATGATGATTTGATTTGAGGAAAAAAGGGAACAGAATGAAACTTTCTTTTTAAAGGGAAAAATTTTCAAAAAGTTTATTGGAATATACATTAAAAAGTATTGTGTTAAAAACGCATATATTTTCTAATGATGTTCTAAAACACAAAATAGTAGTACAACATAAAGGTGTAATTATATTAAAAATTTTAAAGAAATTAAATTAAAAATTTTAGGTGCAAATTATAAATACGTACGATATAAAATTATGATGATGTGAACATTTCAATATAGGTATACTTTTAAAGAAGAGAACTGAATAACGTGTTTTGGGAAAGTATTAAATATTCCAAATTACAAAATCCTGAAGTAAAAAATTCCCAAAATTGAAAGCTTTTAAAGTAAGAGTTGAATTCATACATTTTACAAAAAAAAAGTTTTGTTACTGTGCCGAAGTTTTATCAACAATATTTTGCTCTTTTCATGATTAACAAACAATGATTTTGTTAACATGTGTTTATTTATTTTTTTTTTGTCTTCGTTCTATCTAATTCTTTCCAACATTTTGTTTTTCTTTTTAACACTTTTCTTTTATATGTAAAAAGTAACGATAAGGAGTAGAAAAATAATAATAATCTGTAATAAAAATACAAAATCTTATAGTAAATAAAATTTATCCTAGCAACAGGTTTTCTTGTTTTTAACTTTAAAGAGCTGATGGTCGTTAAATGCACTTGTTACAAAATATTGTAGTTACTTTTTTTTTTATATTTCGTTTCTTTAAGCAATTTTCCAATTCAACATAGCTTTAAGAGGAATACTTAATATACATATAGTAGTATTCAATAACAATACATGTACACACGTATGCATATTCAAAATAAGGAAATACAAACGGATATTTAAAAATAGTTACGATCACACACTCGGCTGTTGAATGGTGATAAACTGATTTGCCGAAGTGGTATAAAAAAATAAATTAAAATAAATCTACATAAAGTTTAAAAAATAAAAACATGTTTTCAACAATAAGTTCAGGTAAAAATTTTACGCAAATGTATATAACCATCGTAAGATATTTGTACAAAAGTTTGAAGAAGAAAATAATAAGATACTAAACACAAGAACTCTTACAGAAGAATACAATTTTAATTCCGTTAAATTTTAATTCCGTTATTCCATTAGATTAACTTAAATATTTTTGTTTGTGCATTCTTGATTTTTATGAGAAGAACGAGATATCCGTGAAGTTCACTTATTATTAATATTAGAATCATTATTTTCCCTGGAAAGCTGATTACAGCGTTTACTAGAGCATGAAAAATAATAATGTTAATTGTAATTTTAATTACGTTTAATAAAATACAATAATAATAATAATAATAATAAATCTGTAAAATAAATTTGAAAAACATTAAATTTTATTAAATTAGAATTTGAAACTACCATTAGATTCATTAGAAAAGGTTTGTACGAAAAAAAGTAATATTTTTATGATGAATAAACATTCAGCAATTAAATTAAAATTTCACGATCCTACAACATCTCTTTAACAAAGCTGAACAAAACATTCCTCCAACTTTTAATCGAAGAGTGTACTCTTTTGACATTGGGCATATTGTCGCGATTTTAAATAAATTTTTTCCAACGCCACAGACGAGTCTTTTACTGAGACCTCGAAGATTATTTGAACTTGTAGTATCCAGGACCTTAAAATTCGACCTCTAATCTTCCTAATCGTATCGATGATATGCATATTGATGCCGTTAAAAAATAAAATTTATGATTTCAGAGGACCTATTTTAAATTCAAGGTTCGGTGCATCAATTAGAGTCTGTCAAACTTTTCTGCAATATTTTTCAGAATATTCAAATTTGCTTGGTATTAACAAGTTTGCAAAATATCAAGCCATAATAGGTTGAGTCGATCACGATATCATCTTGAAAAAAATAATCTTGAATAAACTAAATTTTGATTTTTATTTTTAAAATCTTTTTGTGCCAAAATCTTGAAAAACAAATTTTTGAATAAAAAAATCTAGAATTTCAAGATTTTTGAAAAATTAAAGCGTTTTATTGTAAAGTGAATCAGGATTCCAACATTTTATTTAACGGAGATTTAGGTGCAGCCGTCATTTGTTGATACATATATGTATTTTAAAGAACTATAATTAGGACAGATTTTATGGTTTGTTAGAAATCAGGGTCGCATTTTCTAGAATGTGTATAAATACTAATTTCGAAATTTAAATTTAGCTCAACACCAATATATTTTTTTGTGTGTTTGTTTTGATTTGCTACTTTGTAATTGTGAAAATAAGTTAGTTACCTGAGTCCAGAGCGTAATCCTGTGTGGAACTTCGTCATTTCAATTCAAACAATGAATATCTAACATTTCCATGTGAAAATTAATTTTACACAATGTCCAACAATATAAATAACATTACGAAATATATAAAGACATATAAAAAACAATAAAAAATTAAAATTTGATACTACCAGCATATAAAATCACAAAAAATTTTATAGATTTTTCATATTATGATCCTTGAGCTTCTATAACTAACATTGCTTTTAATATAAATAAAACAAAAACATACATCAGCTTATTAAAATTTATAAGGGATAATAAAAGTTAGGATTCAATATTATCCTGAATGCCTGAATGTAATTATTTGTATACTCTGTTTTTTTTGAAACAAAGATATGTATAAAACTTTATGATTGAATATTTTATGGGTTAATCGGTAGTATTAATATTCAATTCAAATAAGAAAGATTGTTATTTAGAAGGCAAAAATATACATAAAAGAAGGAATTTTGTAAAACTAATGATTCATAAAGGCGAGCATTTCCAAAACGTTGGAAAAACTATACATAATATTAAGCTGCGTAAAACTTATATTATTAAAATAAAATATTCGAATTTTTTGTACATTGCATTAAAAAAAATTTACACATCCAGGTGTGGAGAAATTGGAAATTTTCAAATTTCAAATTTTTGACTTCAAGCTGACTACAAGAGAAACAAAAATTTGATTGGTGGCTTATTTTTTTCAGATCTGAAATCCTTTTAAAAGTTTCATGAGTGTTTAAAATATTCTGTTGTATTGTACGAAATTTTTTTATCATATAATGGTAAATTAATTGTAATGATTTTCAAATTTTTTACAAAAAATTTCAAGTAGAATTTAAATTGAATCCAATTTAGAGATTTTTTACTTTTTCTTAGCGAGAGCGCCTAAACAAAACCGTTTTATAAAAAATTTTTTCTCAAATAAATAATTTTCTATGATTTTCCTCTCTGGGGAATAAGAAAGGAAAGCAGGGAAGCAAATGAAGAGCATTTTTCAAAATTTTATAAATATTTTTGATTATAATATTTATATTTGATATATAGATTTTAATAATAGAACTAATTAACTACAGTTTTTATAGATATAACACTTTTTTTTTATTTACAGCTTCATATTATTATGCAGTCGTATAGGTTTATTAATCTCTTAGAAAAAATCTTCAGAATATTTAAGATATAAGATATTTTTAATAGAATATATACAATATTTTCTTTCGAGAATTTAACTCTTTCTCGTTCGTTTATTTTAGAATTAAAACTGTGTGAGACTTTCCTTTAACTAGAGATCATACCTTGATTTAAGTCATCATCTATGTCAAAAAACACATATTTAGAACACATATTTTATAGAATAGGCAATCATATAACATCCTTTTTAAGTATTTTTTTTTAATACATGTGTTTTTCCTTGGCAAATTCCGAACTGGATTTTATCTCTATTTTCTAATGTATATATAAACTAATACTTATGTATATAGGATTTGTATACTTCAGTGTGAAAAATAACTATTCGCTAATTTTAAATCTTATCATTTGACTTTCAAATATTGAAGCATGATCAGAGTTCTGCATCTTTCAACTGAAAAATCACAAAACCACATTATAATGTTGGGAAAAATTTAACTTGCTGAGACTGCTTTTAATGCTTAATAAATATTATATGAATATTTAATTTGAATTTTTGAATTTAAAATTGGAAATTGTATTTTATTATCATATGTCACATAGCTTTAAAATAAAAAAAAAATTTATAAATTCATACAATTTGTATATAAACTAAAGCCTAACGAACCGTTGAAATCTTATCCAAAAAAAATTTATGGTGAAAAAAAAAATGATTGTAGTTTATATAACCGCAAACAATCAACAAAAACATTTGCTATTAAAAATACATAATATATAAAAAATAATATTTCAATCAAATTTAAAATTTAAGAGGGTTTTTTTATATCTATGACTGAATCCCCCTCAAACATTTATTTTTTCTAAAAAATCTGTAAACTTTTTTTGTTTTCAATATTTGCTTTCTTTTTCTTCTAATTGTACCCAACAATTTGGATCCTTTTAACTAGATTAAAAAGAAATTATAAATTCATGTTAAAAACAAAATAAAAAATACAATAAAATTTATAACAAAAATATTAAAATGTTTTTATTATAAATTTTATCATGAAATCTGTGCTTCTTTAAAGTACGATACAGTAATTGATAATGTTTGAATTTGAAAAGATAAAAAATATGCCTAAAATGTACAAATGAAAGATAAAAATAAGAATTGAACCAATATTTTAGTGGTAATCGCTATAATTTAATTATATATTGTTCTAAATAAATTCAGATATATTTATATGATAATACATATATAATTATTAATATATATAAAACTATTTATTGCACCCCATGTTCAAAATGAAATATGTATGTGGGATTATAATTGAAAAAAACAGTTCGGTCAATTTTATTTATATAAATGCTTTATTTTAATTCAAAAATTATTTAATTTTATTTAAATGAAATTATTTATTTAACAACTGGTTAACTTCCTTTTTTTAATCTTGACTATGCTGTACCACGTCTTAATGCAGAATGAACTTCTTGTCTTTTTTTTTCATGATTGCTATCATTCTCTCTCATCATTATCGTACGGTTCATGTTGTCGTAAGTTAATAATGTTGTCGTATGATAGTTATAGTATCGGAGTTCATTGTTAATTATTAACATCCTACATGTATGTAAATTTAATGATTTTTTTTGTTAATGATATATTAATTTTTGAATAAAACGAAATCCAAAACTGGACTACTAATGACTGGAATCTCCTTCTTTTGATTCTAAGATGTATATGTATTATAATTATAGTTTTACCGAGAATTAAAGAAGCATACCACTTTGCCTTAATGTATTTATGAAGAAGACATTTCGCCTAATGCTATTGACAAAAAAAACTATATGGCAAAATTTTAACAAAAGATACTTTTATGTTTTTTATTCCCCTGCACTGCAACATAAATGTACAAGAATATTACATTATCTCTCCGTTCCAGATCTAGCTGTAAATGTTGCAAGCGGGAATTATTCTTACGACGTGCGTGGTATTCGAAACCACACTCTCTCGGTGTTTACAGGGTATTTTATACGTTATTATGCATTAGGCCATCGAGGCTCCATTTAGCCACTTTTAAGACAAGGAATTTTAACAAATTAGTATTTAAAAAATAAAAAATTGGTAATATCAGATCTAGGGTTGACAACAAAATTAAAGTCATACGCTTCTTCCAAAATATGTATAATTATTTGCAAAGTATATTTTTGTAAAATATTATTCTTTTTCCAAGTGTCTCATCTAAATGAGAAGAAAAGGAATGGTTGAATCGAAAATAGAAAAAAATGGCGTTTCACAATTTAGAATTCGGGTAACTGTACTAAAATTGGGAATTAATAAGCAGTAGATCGTATTTAGAAACAAATATTCTATTTTTGTTTACAAAGTAGAGAAAGAAGTACAATTCTTTCTATTTCATAATATGAAACAAAAGAAAAATGCAATTTGTCTAATAAAGCATGAGATTAACTGTAAAAAAGAATTTTTTCTCTTTTGTTAACTTAAATTTAATTTTATCTTTACTAATGAGATTTAAAAGGCCGCCCATGTCATCAGTTTTTTTTTCTGATTGCTCGTCTTTTAAATAATATTTTTTACTTTTGTTTTTTTTTTTTAAGTTTTTTAAGTTTTAAATACATTATTTTTCTAATCCTTTAAATAGTAATACCAGAAGTAGAAAAAAACAAGAAAGTATACAAAAATCAGAGGTCAATTTTGCAACTAATAAATATTTTTTTGAAGTTTTTCTTTAAATTTAATTACCTATTATAATCCATCGAAAAAAACAAACCAATGAAAAGGTGACTTTCTACTGTTATGCCTTTTTTTCCTTTTCACTTTAACGATTATTTTTAGCACCTTGCAGTACACTTGAAGCAAATTTCGTTGTATATTGGTAAGACTGATATATCTATATATATATGTGGTATAGGGATATGTACAAAAAAAACTACAAGTATTCTCCATAAAAATTCCTTTACATCATATTTATATACTCTTTGAAAAATATTTGTTTAGATGTATGATTTGATTATTATATTCATTATGCTTGTACTGAAATATTTATTTAAATATCTATAGTGTGTCAGATTTCTTGAGTAGATGTTCATGTATGTAGGTATTTAAATGAACTTAAAAGCAAGAAAAATGTACCATTAATGTTTATTTTGTATCATAATGTTCGTTTCCTTATTTATCAGTATTAATAAGGAAAAAAAAATGTCATCAAACATAAATTTTATTTATTAAAAATAATACAATATCGATCCGTCTAAGAATAGTCGCCGTAATTTTGACTTAAAAGGGAACTATTTTTGTTTATGGTTACCAATCGGATAAAAAATATTTGAAATTGTAATTTTTGAAAGAAAGTAATATAAATGTAATATAAATAATATAAAAGTGTAATATATAATAAATAAATGTAATATAAATAATTTTTATTTTAAAATTAACTTTTTTCTTTATACTGAAAATTGATGAAGACCACAATAATATAAAAAAATTGAAGGCTGATGACGTATTTTTTTTCAGGACCTTTTATAAGCTAGAGAGCTAAATATTTCATTAGCAAAAATTTAAATTAATTAATAAATTAAGTTAATTAATATGATATATTTATGTATAGTTATATTTTATTCATATTATGTGATAAACAAAAATTAAATCGTATTAAGCATAAAGAAATGACTATTAATATTAGAGCATTAGACGTCTTAAAATGTCTTCATTTGTCTATTTAAAGTTTCAATTATTCGGTTTAAAAGAAAATAAATAAAAATTGGAAATATAACATTAAAATTAAATGTATTATATGCATATCAGTAGAAGGTAAAAAGTTTGGTAAAAAAGTAAAAAGTAGTTGTCAGTCTCATAAAAGAAAAATATATTCATTAAAACATGGTGTAAAAGAAGAAAAATTATTTCACTAATTTAATGCTTCAATTACAAGATGGAAACGATATTAGAGAAAATTCTTATAAAATTTAAACTGATAATAATATAATAGATTATTAATTCATATTTATTATTAAAATTAAACAATTTTGGTAAAGGCAGAATTACAAATAAAATTCAACAGCTAATTTTAAGTTTAGTTTTCAGCCAAAAAAAAAAAAAATTATCACATACTGGTAATCCTAAAAATATTACAAAATCTCCCCATAAATGAATTGAATAAATAACTAAAAATCATGTAGCACAAAATTTGAAAATTTATTCCAGCGGCGACAAAATGAAGACGACTATACTTTTTCTTTATGACTATCGTTATATTAAGGGTGAGTTAATCAATATTGAAATGATGACAACACTCCTTTTCATTTGCATTTGATTCAATAATGCAAAGAAAAGGAAAAAAAGAAAAATAAAAAATTTAAATATCCATTAATTGAACAATAACATGCTTCAACTAAATACTTGTATTCATTTGAACAAAATAATTTATTTCTTCCACAGGAGTGGGGGACTCACTTCATGTAAAAATTTTAAAAATTATTTTGATTGTATGGTAGAAAGTTTTTATTTTATTTTACCACACATAAACAAAAATAATAAAATAAAATATTCTATAAAAATTAAAAAAGAGGAGAACAACGAGAAATACTATGATATTATTAAATATTAATTTAAAGTGAAAATTGTATATTTGAATTGGAATACAAAATATATTAGGAAGTGTAGGTGCATTTAGTTATGTACGTCATGTATCTTTTGATACATTATAAATACCCTTTGGTTTAAATGTAAATTTATTGTGTTTTATTTATGGAAATAAGACATTGATGGACATTGGGAGTAGATATTTTTACATTACAGATAATACAATATGTTTTTTTTTGTTGTTTTGTTTTTTAATAATATGAAGAAATAACGGTATATTACCTACCATCTATATACAATTAAATTTAACTGAATGATTTTGTGTGGTTTGTTTCTTGTTTTAAAACACTGAATTATACATAGATAATTAAGCATATATTAATGTCCAGCAATATATTATTTAATATAATATATACCCTAATATAACGGAAAGTAAATATTTCCTCAAAAATAGAAAAGAAATAGATTTTAAGAAAAATGTATTTCATTGTTATTCAAATTGTTTTTACTTGTAACATAGCTGTATGTATGTATATGTAGATATGTACTATGGATATGTAGTATGTACATAATATAATTATGTATGTTTTTTTGTTATAATAGAATATAAATATAAATTATTGTTGTCTACGTTCTACACAATTTATTTTACTTCATCAACCGGCAGGATATAATGCTGTTCTTTAACAATAACAGAGGTCATTCATTTCATTTTCATATAAATGTTTCTTGTCAATTGATTTTTATACCTTTACGATAAGTATCGGGTATAATAAAATTACTCCTCCATTTGTAACACCTCGAAATAAGCGAGCTAGATATATCTTCAAAGGTATGGATCGGATCAGAAAAAAATTCTAAGTTGATGGAGCCATGTCCTTCCGTTCGTTCTTCCGCACGCTAACTCAAAAACTGAGAAAGCTAGAATCTTGAAATTTATACAAAATATTCTGGAAGCAATTTGTAGGTTGCCTATTTTTTTTGGTTGAGTTCCGACCAAAACTTCAGGTAGCTCTTGAACACCAAACTTTGAGATCCCCACATTTTTTTTTAAATATAGTATAATAATAACAATAATAACAATAATAGTAATAATAATAATAATAGAAATAATAATTATAATAATAATAGTAATAGTAATAAAACAATAATAATAATAATAGTAATAATAATAAAAACAATAATTTTAATAATAATAATAGTAATAATAATAGCTGCTACAGTAGAGCCATCTTTGGTTATATCTTGCAAGTAAGGTGTAATATACTACTGCACGTTGTAATCCGCTGATGGCGCTGACTCTGTGGTAAAATAATAATAATAGTAATAATAACAGTAATAATAATAGTAATAATAATATTAATAATAATAATAGTACAATAATTAAATAGTATAATAAATAGTACAATAATAATATAAAAATAATTATAATAATAATAATAATAATAGCTACTACAGTGGGGCTATCTTTAGTTATATCATGCAAGTAAGGTGTTATATACTGCTGCACGTTGTAATCCACTGATGGCGCTGACTCTGTAGTAAAATAATAATAATATTAATAAGAATATTAATATCAATAATAACAGCCGCTACAGCCGCTATAATAACAGCCGCCTTCAATAATTATCTCATGTAGTAATATATATACTACTACTACATGTTGTAACTGTTATGACGGCTTTAGTCTTTAGTCACTGTTAGCAAAATAATAATAATAGGCCGATTTATTGTTTCCTTACAGTCCCACTCCCAATTCAATATTTCCGTATCCATTTTCCTATCCTTTCCTATCCCTACTCCCTAGCCAATATACTGCGTTTGCAGGTAAGGGTTTCATCCCACTTTATTGGCTAAAGGAGGAGGTGGGTTTAGTCAGTAAGAATCTGACACTACCAAGGGGAAATTCTTGTGTCTTTGGAAGATTCCCACCTCCCTTAGGGGGAAAAAAAAAAAAAAATAGAGCTATGAAATTTTAACTGCTGATAGATGTCACAAAAATATTAATTTTATTTTAATAACTTTTTTTTGTAACCTCACCCATTACGGAGCTACAGCTACCCAAAGGTTCAAAAAAGCTCTATATTTAAATTGTTATAGCACAAGTTGTAAAAGATATATCTTCATTTTGAAAACGCCAAACGATTACTGCTTTCATTAGCTTTAAAAATATATATACCATAAATATATACTTGTGGCATACGGTGTCTTAATTTACCGTTATGCGAAACTCAAATTTTGCAAAATCCTTTAACCCTTCTATCTTCTAAACGGTTTAAGATGGAAACTTAAAATTTTCACAGAAGTTAGATCTTTGAAAATAACTATGAGTCAATTTTTTTTGTATCACCCCCCGTTTAGGAGCTTTAAGGGGTCAAAAATGAAAATTTCCTATTTTTAAACACCTGTAACTTGAACACCTGTTAAAATTTTTTTGAAGTTATACATAACAATTAAAGCTTCGACATTATACTCTTATTTCTGTTAACAACTTTTTTTAATAATATAGGGTTACTTTATAATTTGCGAAAGTGTTACTTGATTTTTTCAAATTTTCTAACAAAATTCTTTAACGAATTTTTTGTATTATGTTTTACTCTTTAATTTGAAATTGTTGAAGATATAATGCCTAGTACAAAACAATTTAAATAAACAAACAACATAACGGTTGAATAAGAATTTTTATTTATATGATATTGATATACATACATACTTATATAAAATCATGTTTATTTACATATCGTATATGTTACTAGTGAATGAATGATAAGAGTATAGATGTATATTATATAGCGCCGTATTTACATACATATACATATGTATTTTATTGTACTCATAAGAAATTATTCTATGAATGGAAATATTTTTAAAGAAATATTGCAATGTATGGCGATATACTTATAACAATATAAATATACTATGTACGCATTAATATAATATAATATTTAAAATTATATTTACTATTTTGTACTAAGTAAAAAGTTTTGGATTGATAATCGTTATATGGAAGGTTAGAATTTGCTTTTGAAGAATGTATAAACATATAGTTTGAATATATCTACAACCCATAGTTCTAGAAATTATAAAATTCACCCAAATTATTTTAAAATACTAAAAACTTAAAAAAATAATATTATAAGCAGAGTGACAGGCTATGAACATACTAACGGGTCGTACGGGTATCTAAGAGTTGACAAAGGCAACTGTATTCTTCCTCGTTTTTTGTTACATTTAAAACAATCCCAATAATCGAAATAATTTTAATATTTTTTAAAATTTTATTCTATTTTTTTCTTTAGTTTTAGAAAAAACTTTTTATGTCAATAAAAAACAGGTGATTTCGCCGCTATATTTTCGACCCGAAATTCGTCCACCGCCATCGGTCGTCGCCCCAAATGTGTTTTTACCTTTTAGCTCGAGCTTTAGCTAACTTTATGTTTTCCGTGTGGAAATTCACGCGAAATTTAAAAGAATATTACACTTGGACACCTATTAAGTAATTACTGTTATTTTTTTTTTTGCAAAAATATTTCTATCAATCTTAGTGTTTTCTTAATGACATAATATTTATCTAAATGTGCCAAATTTTATGTTAAAATAAAGTTTTTAATTTTTCCACATTATATCAAAATTTTATATTTAAAATTTTAACTTTATTTAATGATTTAACAAACCTACTTTCAAGTCTTTTGCGTTTATTTTTTTTTGCTTGAAAAAAATTTGGTGAATTTATTTTATTTAAATGTACTTTGTAAGAGTTCTTAAGTATATTTAATAAAAGATTCATGTCTCTGATAATGAAATTTCATAAATTTTCGGGCGCTTTTTTTTTGTGACAGCTTTTTAATTTATTGGTCTTAATAATAAATTAGTACAAAATTATGAATCTATTGTGAGAGAAGGCTTCCAAAATGATATTTTCTGTGTTATTTTTTTGCTTTTTTTTAAAAAAAAATATCCGTTTCTATAATATTTAGTAAGTTTCTGACTTCTGTTATGAAATATAATTATTTAAGTCTGCCGAATTTTATATTAATAAAAAAAAATGTAATATTTTATGCTGTATCAAAAATTCAGCTTAAAAATGAAAATGCCAACCTAAATAAACAAAACTACTTTAAAGTCTGTTGCGAAGCTTTTATCAGCTTTTATAATAGCGAAAACAAAATCGAGAATATAATCGGCTTATTATTATACCCGTATGAACTATGTTCAAGGGTATAATAAATTTGCCATTACGTTTGTGACACCTTAAAGGAGTCGAGCTAGATATAGTGTCAAAGGTATGGATCGGCTCAGAATTGAATTCTGAGTCGATTAAGCCATGTACGTCCGTCCGTCCGTCCGTCCGTCCGCACGATAACTCAAAAAATAAAGGAGCTAGGGGGCTGAAATTTTTTTTACGTCACTTTTGCAAAATTATTAGTTTTGCTATTTAAATCCAACATTTTCGGTCGGCGGGTTCGAGTAGCTGCCATACAACTTCTACCTTTATATAGAAATAACTCAGTACCTATTCAAGCTAGGTTTCTGAAATTTTGCAAATGATGATCAAGTTTTATGGCAACAACTTCTGTAAAATTTGGTTATGCTGGTGCAGCGGGTTCGGGTAGCTGCCATACAACTTCTCCGTTTAAATGAGAATAACTCAGTGTTTATTGAAGCTAGGAATCTGAAATTTAGTAAAGAGGTGTCGAGTTACATGCCAACAACTTTTGTAAAATTTGGTTGATCTAGAGCAGCCGGTTCAGACTTCTTGCACCTCTTGGAACCTAATGAAGCTAGGCGTCTGAAGTTTTGCAAATGATGATCAAGTTTTATGGCAACAACTTTCGTAAAATTTGGTTGTGGTGGTGCGACGGGTTCGGGTAGCTGCCATACAACTTATCCGGTTAAATGAGAATAACTCAGTGTTTATTTAAGCTAGGAATCTCAAATTTAGTAAAGAAGTGTCGAGTTATATGCCAACAACTTTTGTAAAATTTGTTTGGCCTAGAACAGCCGGTTCAGGCTTCTTGCACCTCTTGGAAGTTAATAAAGCTAGGCGTCTGAAATCTTGCAAATGATGATCAAGTTTTATGGCAACAACTTCTACAAAATTTGGTTGTGCTGGTGCGACGGGTTCGGGTAGCTGCCATACAAAATCTCCTTTTAAATGAAAAGAACTCAGTGTCCGTCCGCACGATAACTCAAAAAATAGAGGAGCTAGGAGGCTGAAAATTTTTTTTACGTCACTTTTGCAAAATTGTTAGTTTTGCTATTTAACTCCAGCATTTTCTGTCCCCGGGTTCGGGTAGCTGCCATACAACGTCTTTCTTTAAATAGAAATAACCCAGTGTCTGTTCCATCTATTTATCTGCAATTTTGCGAATGATGATCAAGTTTTATGGCAACAACTTCTGCAAAATTTGGTTGTGGTGGTGCGACGGGTTCGGGTAGCTGCCATACAACTTCTCTTTTTAAATGAAAATAACTCAATGTCCGTACGCACGATAACTCAAAAAAAAAAGGAGTTAGGAGGCTGAAATTTTTTTTACGTCACTTTTACAAAATTGTTAGTTTTGCTATTTAACTCCAGCATTTGCGGCCGCCGGGTTCGAGTAGCTTCCATACAACTTCTTTCTTTAAATGGAAATAACCCAGTGTCTATTCAATCTAGGTATCTGAAATTTTGTAAATGATGATCGAGTTTTATGGCAACAACTTCTGTAAAATTTTGTTGTGATGATATGACAGGTTCGGATAGTTGCCATACAACTTCTCTTTTTAAATGAAAATAACTCAGTGTCTATTGAAGCTAGCTATCTGAAATTTAGTGAAAAAGTGTCGAGTTGCATGCCAAAAACTTTTGTAAAATTTGAATGGTCTAAAGCAGCCGGTTCAGGCTTTTTGCATTTCTTGGAACTAAATGAAGCTAGGCGCAATAGATTCGGGTAGCTATCATACAACTCCACAATTTACATAAATATATCTCTGTAGTTCGGTACTAAAACTCTGAATGTTTTTAAAAGATGATCAAGTTTTATAGAAACAGGATATATTACGTTCATACGGGTATCCCAGAGTTGACACAGTCTACTCTACTGCACTCTTCCTCGTTTTTTTCTTATAAATATGAGTCTTACTATAAACTTTGTTCTTTTCACTTTCAGGCCTTTTAATTTTATTAAGAGTTTTTTTAATTTTTTTTTTTTTTTCAAAGCAAAGAATCATTTGAAAACTGCGAACAGAAGATTAATAATTTATTTTTAATTTACCGCTGCGACCAGTTCATAATGGATGTGGCAATCAAATTTACAAATTAAAAATTTGCTTTAAATTTGTATCGAAAGTAGTTTTCAAAAAGTAAAAAATCTTAAAATTCTTACTTTTAATTAAAATTTTGTGTCTCTGATAATACTCGAAGGTATTAGTCGAAGATTTGTGTCTCTGATAACAAAATTTTAAATTATTAAATAAATATACAGAAATATCATCATTGCCAGTTTAGTTTACGTTCAGTGTGAGTGGTTTATTATAGAAATAAAATATTTTTTTTTTTTCATGTTGGCAAGGTTTCGCCAACATCTTGTGTATTATATTATAGATAGTATATATTATTTAATATAATTCATCATAAGTTTTTTGTCTAGAAATTCTGCCTTCTTTAATAATATTGATAAAATATTTAAATTTGCGATGTCGTTGCGATGTAAACAATTATAGACCGATTGCTAAACTGTCAACTATTTCCAAATTATTTGAAAAAATAATGTGCTTCTATTTTGTTGATTATTTTCAACCATTTATTCCACCAGATCAACATGGTTTCTAAAAGGGTTACTAATATGACTGAATTCGACTCTAATATTTTAAATAATATGGAAACTAAAAAACAAGTTGATGTAGTATTTACTGATAAAACTAAGGCCTTTGATCTAATTCCCTATAAAATTATCCTTGAAAAGCAAAAAGCAGTAGGGTTTTCAAGTCATAGCCTTAAATGATTATCGTCTTATTTGTCATATAGGTCATACCATTATAGGTCATATCACTACCACTGAACTACCACTATAGTCAAGCCGTCTAGTGACGCATATCATATTCCCTTAGCAGATTGTTTGCGGTGATATCAACTCCCCTTCTATTCGCGAACAAATGAGGTATAGAGAAAATCTGAATAATTTGAGATCAATCTAGTTTTATAATATGTCACACCATTTTACAGACTACGGCAAATTTGAGCCTATTTCGCGTATGTTGAGAGAGACTAGCTCAAGGTCTAAGCTCTTCGACATTAACGTTAACAAATTAATACTGAGAGCCAGAATTTACGCGAGCATGGTAAATTCTCGTAGTCTGCATGATTAATCTATCATTTAACTTCCATGTTAGATTCTTTTTTTGTCATGCTAGTTTTTTTGGTTTTTTATTACCATTAATAACATTACTAACATTAATAAATAGTTACTAACAGTGGTAATAATTATGTATTAAGTTTTTCTAACATCTAACATCATTTACTAACATACTAACCCTTGTAAATGATGCCCTTTTTCACTTAATTGTGATAGTTCACTAAATGAACAACATAACTGAAGCTTGGTTTAAGCAAATATCTGACACAAAAAAAAAAAAATTTATACTAAAAGTATTTTTAATTAAAATTTTCCGAAAAAAGTGTTTATTTCATAATTAAATTTTTTTTCTTTCACATTAAAATTATTTCAAATCTCTTCTGAATTCATATTTTACAACTTCAACAAAAAAGAAAGAAAGAAAGAAAAATTACATTGGTTAAGTGTGAAATTTCGAAATAAAAATGAAAATGAAATGAATTTAACTTTCATCTGACTGAAAATGTAATTTTTCACTGTATACACATATTATATCAACCACAGTATGACAATATTTATGTCATAAATGTAAAACTAAAATATAAAAGGGAATAGATACTAAGACTACCCAGAGTATTGTATAATATTCTATTTGATATTAAATTGTTTGTGACATTTCTAGGTTGACATAAATTGTTAACGATTTAACGTTATCGTGTTATCGTATAACAGATACAGTGAATATTTGTAAGGCTCCACATTATATTTGTTTATTCATTTAATGTTAATTTAGACAGTTAGAGTCATATTTACAGTTTTTTAACATTATATGTAAATGCTAATAAATATATTTTCCTTTGATATAAATAAATCTTTGCAATAACGTTATTTGACGAAATTTATATAGGATTTTATTACGAAAACGTTGTATGCTAAAAGTCAAAAGTTATATAATTGTTATATAAATAGATATAACACTTAAAAGAATTTATTTGAGTGTATTTTAAAATGAATGTTAAAACAACGGAATGAGGTCAATAATTTTATCACTTCTCATCGAAAAAACTTTTCCATCGTTTATATACAAAAATATAATAGGTACCTATAAACATTAATAAGTAAACAGAGAATATTCATGTAGGTACTGCCTTTGACTTTCTGAAAATAGTTAATGCACAATTTTGAAAGAATTACTTTTGGTTAGTTTTGAAATTTTATCTAAACATTATGTCTAAAGTATTTTTTTTGACATTCCACATGCCATGTAAATGTAACAAAGAAATTACACAACCTTTTCTTTTTCAGGCGTGGCTGTAAATGTCGTAAAGGGGAATTAATTTTACAACGTGTGTGGGATTCGAACTCACACTCCCTCGATGTTTACAACGTACTTCATACGCTTTTACCCACTAGGCCACCGACGCCCCCGTCTAAAGTATTTTTTATCTATGTAAAATAATTAATAAGTCTTTAAATTTTATTAATCGATTATTATATGTATTTTTATACATGAAAAATGCGGTATACATTACAAACGAAAAATAGCACAGGCTGTAAGATTATAACAGAAAGGTATTTTTTTTTTTGTGGGTTTTTTATTCTTGGTACAGTTTGGGCAAAGAAAATTAATTTAAATTGTTACTCATAGCCAATTTTGGAGCTCATCTATCTGGGGTGTTATATGGTTTCGCATTTGCAATATTCACGTTGCAAATAATATTCAGTAACTTCTCCAATTTCACTAATAAATGGAACCTGGTGGGATTCGAAATTATAAAAGTAATTTATCTAGAGACTAAACCTATTTTCTAATTCTAAATTCCTACTGGATATTTAGGAATTATAATAGACTATAAATATTGATTTTGGCAGAATTAAAGACTTTGGCTAAATCGAGATATTTTAGCTCTGCATTTAATTTGTATACCGAATTTCATTAAACTTGTTAAAAACCAAATATGAATATTATGTTATGAATATGTTATGAATATGTTATATGTTATGAATATTAAATTAAAGTTTAAAAAAAAAAGTTTTTTCTCGATTATCGAACTCTCTCGCAACTTTTTCGCATTTAGAAATGTAATATAATCAGAATTATTTTGTTTTTATAGAAACATACTTACGGAAATACAAGTTTATTCCGAGAAAATTTATTTTCAGACTTATGAAGTAACAAACATTTAAATGTATGACAAATGTTTTTTTTGCTATTTCAATACTTTTCTTTTACTACGTATACGAGAAAATAAAACAAAAAAAATGTAAGAAAATAATATTCTACAAATAATAAACAGGAATATTAAATCAAATAGGACACATAAATAGCATCTCATTGTCAACGAAACAAGAAAGAAAATAACATTAATACGAGTATCTATAGTTTATGAGCTCTTAATGAAAGTGCGATAATTTATAATGTTTTTCAGTTTTATCTATTTTTTTCTGTTAATATTATATGTATTATTTTACATACCTATAATACAATTTGTAGTTCAGATATTTATAGTAAAAATTAAACAAATAGTTTTTATTTTACATGAATACTTCTGAAATATGACATCAGTTTATAAATAACTAGCTATAAAATAAAACTCATAGGATTTATAATAATTGCTCAAGATGTTTTTACTTTCGTTTGTCAATTTATATAAAATATGGCCATTCCTCAAATAATTCTAGTGATGAAAAAATGTTTATTTAATATTATAGTGTTCAAAAAGGATTAGAAAATTATATGTGAAACATAATAATATTATATAAAACACAATAAAACAGTATAAAACAGTAATTTTCTACAGATTACTTTTATTTTTATACCCGTATGAAATATGTTCAAGGGTATAATAAATTTACCATTACGTTTGTGACACCTTGAAGGAGTCGAGCTAGATATAGTGTCAAAGGTATGGATCGACTCAGAATCGAATTCTGAGTCGATTAAGCCATGTACATCCGTCCGTCCGTCCGTCCGCACAATAACTCAAAAATAAAGGAGCTAGAAGGCTGACATTTTTTACATCACTTTTGCAAAATTGTTAGTTTTTCTATTTAAATCCAACATTTTCGGTCGGCGGGTTCGAGTAGCTGCCATACAACTTATTTCTTTATATAAAAATAACTCAGTATTTATTCAAGCTAGGTTTCTGAAATTTTGCAAATGATGATCAAGTTTTATGGCAACAACTTCTGCAAAATTTGATTGTGGTAGTGCGGGGGGTTCGGGTAGCTGCCATACAACTTCTCCGTTTAAATGAGAATAACTCAGTGTTAATTGAACTAGGAATCTGAAATTTAGTAAAGAGGTGTCGAGTTACATGCCAACAACTTGTATAAAATTTGGTTCGTCTAGAGCAGCCGGTTCAGGCATTTTGCACCTCTTGGAACTTAATGAAGCTAGCCGTCTGAAATCTTCCAAATGATGATGAAGTTTTATGGCAACAACTTCTGCAAAATTTGGTTGTGGTGGTGCGGCGGGTTCGGGTAGCTGCCATACAACTTCTCCTTTTAAATGAAAATAACTCAGTGTTTATTGAAGCTCGCTTTCTGAAATTTTGTGAAGAGGTGTCGAGTTACATGCCAACAACTTTTGTAAACTTTGGTTGGTCTAGAGCAGCCGCTTCAGGCTTCTTGCACCTCTTGGAACTTAATGAAGCTAGGCGTCTGCAATCTTGCAAATGATTATCAAGTTTTATGGCAACAACTTCTGAAAAATTTGGTTGTGCTGGTACAAAAGGTTCGGGTAGCTTCCATACAACTTCTCTTTTTAAATGAAAACAACTCAGTGTCCGTCCGCAGGATAACTCAAAAAATAAAGGAGCTAGAAGGCTGACATTTTTTTTACGTCACTTTTGCAAACTTGTTAGTTTTGCTATTTAAATCCAACAATTTCGGTCGGCAGATTGCCATACAGCTTCTTTCTTTATATAAAAATAACTCAGTATCTATTCAAGCTGGGTTTCTGAAATTTTGCAAATGATGATCAAGTTTTATGGCAACAACTTCTGTAAAATTAGGTTCTGTTGGTGCAACAACTTCGGGTAGCTGCCATACAACTTCTCTTTTTAAATGAATATAGTTCAGTGTCTATTGAAGCTAGCTATCTGAAATTTAGTGAAAAAGTGTCGAGTTACATGCCAAAAACTTTTGTAAAATTTGATTGGTCTAAAGCAGCCGGTTCAGAGTTCTTGCATTTTTTGGAACTTAATGAAGCTAGGCGCAATAGATTGGGGTAGCTGCCATACAATTCCACAATTAACATAAATATGTCTCTGTAGTTAACGACGGTACTAAAACATCTGAATGTTTTTAAAAGATGATCAAGTTTTATAGAAACAGGATATATTACGTTCATACGGATATCCCAGAGTTGACACAGTCTACTCTACTGCACTCTTCCTTGTTTTACTTGCTTTTATTGTACTGTGCTGCAATTCAACAATATGCGTACAATATTATAAGCGACGGAAATGCTTTGATAATAAAATAACGTACTTTTTTACATATCCAATTACAATACATTGATCATGAACAGATATTTGAAGATATATAGTCAATATTAATGTTTTAATTTTTTTCGGAACTTTTCACATTGGAATTGTAAGCCCAAATCATCATTAACTTTCTTTACCTTTAAAACTAATTTCAACAACTTTTAGTGGTTATTCGCTTTAATGGAAAGCTGGGTTCGTCATTAACAAGTATTTATGATACTTTAATTGAAATTCAAACAATTTACAAAAAATTATTTCGATCCAAAATATTATAAAAAATTTCAATTGAATAACATTTCATATCACACTAATTATTTTATTGTGAATAAAAAATTGTTGTTGAAAATAAAACTTATAAGAGTTCTCGACTTAGAAATCTTTTGGATGATTAAATTAAAATTTAAGTTAGAAAACTATAATATGGTGATATAATATGTAAAGGCGGTATAGTCTAAGATAGATTTGTTCTCACGTAGAACTCCATCAAGACTATAAAATAATGAATACACCATATTTCATGATTATCTATATGCTAATGATTTAAATATAGGCACATAATATTTTTTTATTTATTTATTTATTTTTTCTTTACAAGGGCATGCAATGCGTTTGCAAAGTGATGGGACCTTTTCCTTGGTAGCATAAGGCACATAATAATATGTGAAAAACGTTTAATCACAACTGATAATATTACAGTATAAACCAAGTATAAAAATATTAACGGAAAAGTTAGAAGTTAGAAAATACTTCAAATTTATTAATAAATTACAGTCATATTTTGAATTCCAGATTTACATAGTTATGAAGTTATAATATTTGACACCAAAAATTATTATTCCTATTACATCAGAGTTTGTTTTTTCCTTTTTCCTTTTGGTTTCAAATTCTATAGAGTATTTTATTGCATAAAAATTGAAATCTTCTCTTACAAATTTAAATAGGGTATGTATTTATCTATTAGTGAAAGCTATCTAAAAGCCGTAAACGTTTCCAACATAATTTTTATAGCAAAAACTAATACTGCACATAACAGAAAAAAAATAAAAATAATTGAAAATTTCTAGGGTTGGGTACATAATCCGGAAAAAAAATACCGAATTCAAAATTCTCAAAACAAAATGACGAAATTACCGAGTCCCAAAATTACGAAATTCCGAAATTAAAAAATCTCTCATAGACAACCATATATGGATATAAATATTCCTGAAAAGGGGAATGCTCTGATTTTGAATCCAACTAATAATACTTACAGTATGCGCACACTTACATACCAATTTTAATTTAAATTTTCACATTTCCATATGAAAAATAACTAATTTTGAAAACCCCGCTACAAAATTACTGAAACCCTGATTTTGAATCGAACTCTAAAATAATACTAAAGTATGTCCATGCATACAGGTTTCCATGCAAAAGTATTAAATTTTGACATTTTACTTAAAAAATAGTGAAGTTTATAGGAATTTAGACATTTTTATAAAAATAAATTATTTTTGAAGGATTGGGGGCTGCTGTCCCCAAACTTACACTACAACATTTTTCTTTAATTTTTTTAGTGTTGTTATTTGCGTTTATAGTTTATTTAAATTTATTCTTATTATTATTGTAAAAAGTTAAGTATTCTTACTGATGAAGGAAACATAGATCTCAAAAAACATTTTTAAGATAAATAAAACATATGTTACAGCAGAAAGATATTTCTTTTAATTTCATTTAAAAGTTAAGTGACAAAAAACCAATATTATTTCTAGATTACGAAGATATCAGAATTGACAATAGGTATAATCGCCGGTTACTGTCTAAGGGGGAAGCATGCCAAAAGACTTGGCTTATCCGCGAACAATAAGATAAAATCTAGCAGATAAAAATGTGAAGAACAGCACAAAGCTCAAATAGGTTTTAACAGATAGAAAAGTTTCTATGTGGTATCACAATTGACCAAATAAGGTTTAAGTGTGCCTTTTCGGCAGCCACCTTAAACTAGCCTAAGATACCAGAATTATTAACCAATATTATTTCTAGATGACCAAACTGGCGTATGCTACGACGGATTTAAATAGTTATTATTTAAAGTTTCTACTTCAATAAATTCCACTTCTTTATTATCTTGAGTATCAAATCCATTTTTAACATTTCACAATTGGTTTCCGCCGTTCCATTAATAAAAAGTCTATTAATAAAATTTCCTGAATTAAGTTACATATATGTATGTATAAAAAACCACAACAATATTTTAACTATTTTTATTGAGCCAAATTTGTAGTATTAAACTGTGATGATAATCTGATATTTATAAGAAAATAATATAAGATATTATTAGAGAATTGTTTAATCTCTATATCTATACCCCTTCCTAAATCAGGAAATATAATGATTTTAAACATGTTTGTGTGTTTATGTGTCATGCCTGTGGGAATGATATTAATAAAAACACGGAACTCGTAAAAACTATAATCTTAACAACTATTCAAATTTAACAAAAATATTCTGTCAAAATTTCAGAATTACCCAGTTGCGTAGAAAAACCGGTAGTGGGATTCTAAACACTTGACTGTATTCCAAAAGACTCTGTCTGATGTTGTTAAATAAAACCAAGAGTACACATTTTAGCATATTTTCAAAATTTGGATAAATCAAAATCCTTTTAACCGAAGTTACTTGAACTCTTCATACGTATTTTATGTCTGTCAAAATTCTTTCAAAGTACAAATTGTATCCGCAAATTTTATATTTTGAATCTACGAGGTCTTCCATGTTCAGAGCAACATTCGTACAACATTTAGTTACAATCGGGTACACAGTGTAGAAATTCATAAATAACAAACAATTACAATCATTAGTTTTGGTGTCACAACAAAAAAAAATAAAAAAACTTTCATTCAAATATTCTTCAAATGCAGGATATTTCGAATATACAGTTTTCTAATAACAAAGTTTTACATAAAGTTAATTTTATCGGCAAAAATAATGTCTTAAATCGAAAATAAAAGTGCTACAGTATTTTTAAATTATTTTATTATCTTTTACAATGAAATAATAAATTTGCCTTCTTATTTGTAATTTTTTAGTAACCACTACACGTTTCCAATCTAAAATAAAAACAGATCGTTAAATATTACGGTCAAAAAGTTGTTTATTTTATTCGTTTCGACTGTTTAATAACATCGGAATATGGAAAATAATGTTGGTAGTAAAATATTGATAGTAGATTTTATAAGATTGAAATTATTGTTAGTAGGATGGAAGGATATATGATACGATTTTTCGTTGAACCTGGAACGTGAACGTGAACCTTGGTAACAATTTACAAAGCAAAATTTTAAGTTTATAAGTTTTGTAATAAAATATATTATTAGTGACGTATAAAAGCAAAAGCTAATCTATTCCACCTTAGATTCATTGTTTTCTTTCCAATTTTCACCAAAACATATTTTTTTTTTTCTTTTTTAATAGCAACACCACTTTCTACAATTGCAGGAGACATTGATTTTATGTTTTTGCCCCTTCTAAGAATTGGGTATGATTTTTCTATTTCGGAATTATATGAAATTTCTCCTCCTCAAAGGATTTTTTTTAACCGATCTTGTTATTATAAATCTTTTTGCAGCAGGAAATCAGAAAATTGAATAGAAAATTGAAAATTCCATTGAACTGGTGGCTTAAAATATTCACTAACTGCATTTTTCTAATCGTAAACAGTACAATTATTTTCACCAAGTTTACAAATAGTTCCGTGTTCTGTTAAAATACCGAGATAACGCTCAGGATTTTTAATGGTTTCTTTTACTCGAATTTTTTTCAATTTGTGCGAAGACTCTATCAGAGGGTATAAATAAATGCCCTGTCACCAGAAAAATTAGCTTAATCGCCCTGATATGAGTAGGTGCATTATTAATGAGCCAAAATGAACACATTCCAGTCATTATATGAAATTTTTATTTTGCTCCCGTCAGCCGTCAGCTATCAATTGCAGCCGTCAGCTATCAGCTATCAATCGTATATTCGTTATACTTTCCAAATTTATATTACAAGGTCGATGATATAGTGCTGAAGAAATTTGGTTAGAAACTTTGAAATAAGCATTTTCCGTCCAAGTATATAAGAAAAAGTTATCAGGAGAAAGCTGTGATTTTGAAGACCAAAGCACAATACCAAATGAAATAATAATTGGAGTAAAATTGTAAATTTTACAATTACAGTAAAATTATCCAATTTGTATTTAAAAAATTCTTTTTAAAAAGAATAAAATAAGTTTTGCAAATTTTTGTATTGAATAGTTGTTTTATGAAAAGAATATATAAGTTTTGTTGCTGAAAATTCTTATGGGAATAGATAAGTTTTGAAAATTACGCAAAGAAGAAATAAAACTGTTTTGCAAATAAACTGAATTTTTAAAGTAATTTTTTATGTGTTTAGGAAAATGTTTGCGTATTGCGGTTATGAATTATGTTAAATATTAACTTTAGGAACAATTTCCTATCACAAACTAACATTTTTTGAAAAGTGAAATAGATGAACTTTTCCTTCTATACGTCACTCAAAACGAAGTTTTTAGTTCAAAGATGATTTTGATTTTATGATACAATTTTTAACCGAATATCTATCAAATTTAGAAAAGTTAAAAATTTTAATAAATTTCTAATTTTCTGAATAAAAATAATTATCTAGTACTTTACATTAACATTAACAAAATGTAAGAATTAAGAAAACATTTACCAATAACCAAAAGAGAAAAATCAAAAATCATCCACAAAAAGAAATATCTTTTTATTTGTGTTAATAGAAAAGTAAGAAAATTTATTACTTTTTCTTCAAAGGAATAAAAAACAATTTTCATACTTTTAATATAATATGTGTATTGAATAGTACGTTTAAGAGTTGTTGTATTGAATTGAAATTTCTAAAATTGAAATGGGTTTGAAAAGGGATCAATAAACCCGTAATGTACTGTAACAAACTACCTATATGGTTCTTTATCCTTTATTTTTATACCCGTACGATAGGATCGGATATAATAAAATTACTCCTCCGTTTGTAACACCTCGAAATAAGCGAGCTAGACATACCTTCAAAGGTATGGATCGGATCAGAAAAAAATTCTAAGACTTTTGAGCCATGTCCGTCCGTCCGTCCGTCAGCACGCTAACTTTGGACCAAAACTTAGGGTAGCTCTCGACCACCTAACTTTTAGATCCCCACATTTTTTTTGAAATAGAGCTATGAAATTTTAACCGCTGATAGATCTCACAAAAATATTAATTTTATTTTTAATAACTTTTTTTTGTAGCCCCACCCGTTATGGAGCTACAGCTCCCCAAAGGTTCAAAAAAGCTCTATATTTAAATTGTTATAGCACAAGTTGTATAAAATAAATCTTCATTTTGAAAACGCCAAACGATTATTACTTTTATTAGCTTCAAAAGTATATATACAATAAATATATATTTGTGGCATACGGTGTCTTAATTTACCGTTATACGAAAGTCAAATTTTGCAAAATTCTTTAACCCTTCTATCTTCTAAACGCTTTAAGTTGGAAACTTGAAATTTTGACAGAAGTTAGATCTTTGAAAATAAGTATGAGTCATTTTAGAAATGTTTTTGTATCACTCCCCGTTTAGAAGCTGTAAGGGGTTAAAAACTGAAAATTTCCTATTTTTAAACACCTGTAACTTTGTTAAAATTTTTTTGAAGTAATACACAAAAATTAAAGCTTCAACATTATACTCTTATTTCTGTTAACAACTTTTTTTAATAATATAGGGTTACTTTATAATTGACGAAAGTGTTACTTGATTTTTTCAAATTTTCTAAGAAATTTCTTTAACGAATTTTTTGCATATTGTTTTACTCGATAATTTGAAATTGTTGAGGATATAATGCGTAGTACAAAAAAATGTAAATAAATAAACAACATAACGGTTGCTTGAAGAATTTTTATTCATATGATATTGTTATACATACATACTTATATAATATCATGTTTATTTACATATCGTATATGTCACTAGTGAATGAATGATAAGAGTATAGATGTATATTATATAGCGCCGTATTTACATACATATATGTATTTTATTGTACTTATAAGAAATTATTCTGTCAATGGAATATTTAAATATAATATAATATAATATTTAAAATTATATTTACTATTTTGTACTAAGTAAATTTAATATACATTTACCGCTTAGTATTAAATGGTACTATAGAATATTTGAAAAAGTTTTGGATTGATAATCGTTATGTGGAAGGTTAGAATCTGCTTTTGAAGAATGTACATATAAACATATAGTTTGAATATATGTACAACCCATAGTTCTAGAAATTATAAAATTTACTCAAATTATTTTAAAATACTAAAATATTAAAAAAATAATATTGTAAGCAGAGTGACAGGCTGTGAACATACTAACGGTTCGTACGGGTATCTAAGAGTTGACAAAGGCAACTGTATTCTTCCTCGTTTTTTGTTAAGAAAAACATCTATATAAAGCATAAATAAAGAACACAATATGTATTTAAAGATGATTATATGAAGTGAATACTTATATTCATTATTAAAACTCTTAGAAAATCTTGATAATTTTTTATGTTTTGTTTTTGTTTTCAATTTTTTACAAATTTTAGTAGGATTTTAAGCAAAATTAAACTTTCAGTTTTCCATTGGTCATTAGTCCATTAGTGCCTTTAATGGTAATGGTTAATGGAACGTTTTCAACACCTTTACTTTAATTTTAAATTAAAAGGTTTAATTAAAAACAAATTGTTTTATAATTGCATTGGCTAACGGTTGACAATGCTCTTTTGTCCTATAGTTCTCGCTCACTTTCTCCCCTATTTAGTCAAACATACACCAATAATGTAGTAAGGTATAGCTTCCCAGAGTTTGGCTAGCACATAAAACAAAAAAAGAAATTTTAATTTGTAGGGATTGATCTAGATATAGTTCTTTTTTTGATAGAATTGGATAGTATTAAAATATTTCCAGCAATAAATTTTACTTTGGATTTGAATTCTTAACGTTTACTATTTCAAGGAAATTTCAATCCTTTCTTAACAATAATATTTGTAGAGTATTACAAATTTCATTAGAGTCCAAGAACATTGGGACTCTAAAAATCTCACAGAAGCATGTCAAAAAAGAGATATTATGATTTTTTTTTTTTGGATGGGTTTCTTTAGAAATAAAGAACAAAAAATTTTAAAACCACTAAAACTTATTAATTTATAAAATTATTTAAATAAAGATAAAAACACATATTGTAATACATTCATAAAATTTGTAAATTTAAATTAAATCTCTTTAATTGGAATGATTTTATGAATCATTAAAATAATTAAAGATTTTTATATCAAACAATTCCATAATCTCTTCTTTTGTGGTTAATGTTGTTATTGGATCATAATACAAAATTTATATATATATATATATACGTGTAAATATTTTCTTTTATATATGTTAATTAAATTTTGACCAATTTAATTGAAACGGTAAAAATTATATCGGCTCTTTAAGTGTTAGTTTTGTTTTATGTTTGAAATTTTATGAATGAAAAATCGATTATCAAATTAAAATTTTTTGGTATTGTCAAAAACTACTACAATTTTGCTTGCTGCATGTGATTTCAAGCATTCCGTTTTTTAAAAAATTATAAAAAATAAAATTACATTCAGAGTAAAAATATTCTTTTAAAGTAATCATACTGTCAAAAGTTTTAGTCTTTTCCAGCACAAGCTTTCGCGATCTGATTTTCTGTATGTTTCTCATACTACCTTATTCTTGTTAATCTTATATCACTGGGAATTAGTCAGACGAAATTTTGAATCCGTTGATATATTTGAATAAATGTTTGCCTTAAAACCATAATATCACTTAGAATACCAGAAATTTCAATCTACCAACGGTTTCGTTTTCTTTACAACTCATTATTAAATATGTATATAGTTAATCGAACCTTAAAAAATACTCTATTCATTGTTTCTTGACCTGGTTAGACTTTGTTATATTGACCTCTTATTATTGTGTATATTATATGAAGTTACACCTTATGGTAAAGCAAAGATATAATGAAAATGAATGATTATAATTTTGGCATCGATTTTCAAACCAAATTTAATTCGATTACTGACAAAATTTCATTTATTAATTTTATGGTATTTTTTTTCTTTTTAATTCCACAATGTTTTTTGTTTGTGGCTTCTCATGTTTCTAAATATTCTTATCCAAAATAAATAATTAAATAAAATATAACAATTTCCCTTTGAAATTAAATAAGTAATTTACCTAAACTAAATGTTAGTGATTTAATTATAATACTTATTCAATTTAAAATTTAACTTTAAAAGAAAAAGAAAAGATATATAAAAAATAAGATGCCTGTCGTACTTCCACAGACCAGAAGACCACAACGAGGGCATACTCCACCATGCTGGGTTATAATACCATAATGCAATGATGGCGTTATAACCCACGATGGTTGGACATAAGTCCATAAATTTCTGAGTCACAATCCCATAATATTTTCAATATTTATGGTCTTATAACTCACATATAGTAGGTTATAACACCATAATATTAATATGGTGTTGTGTCTCATCGGTAGTAAGTCATAACGCCACAAATGATTTTGATGGAGTTATGGCTCACTTAAAAAATCTAAGTAGTAAATTGGAAACGCTTTTCGTTATTTTTATTTTTTTTTGGATTTTTGCATTTTCAAATGTAAAAAATATAACAAAAAAAACTAAATTAGGAACTTTTTCTGAAACAAAAAAGGTAAATGCAATTTTACGCATGTTAGTTTTAAAAAATTAGCAAAATATTTGTAAGAATTTTGATATAAAACATTGTCGCATAATCGTATTGTTTGTTATATGCGATTTTTTTCAGATGCTTTACAAAAAATTTTATATTATAAAATATAATTAATACATTTGTTGTCATAAAGCGTATGGATGGAAAATCGCGTACGCTCGATTAGCCGGAAAATAAGCAAAATAAATATACCCGTTGAACATATTACCGAAGCCTAGAAGTCCTAAATAAGCCTGAACCTTTGGAAAAAAAATACATATCGTCTTATCACTACGTCTTTTTCCCGGAAATTTATGGTATCCGGACCCAATATTTTATGGCATTATGACTCACTCGCACTGAGTCAAAACACCCCAACTTTTATATGAATTTTGGTCGGTCATAAGCCCATAAAAATTTCTTGTGGGTTTATGTCCCACCATGTTGGGTTATAAAATCATAACTGCATTATGGTATTATAACACACCATGGTGGGACATAACCCTATTATGGGTTTATAATCTGTGGGGCTATGACACGGCACCAAAAAATAAGTGATATATTTTCACTATATTACATATGTTTAAAATTTAATAAAATTTCTTATTCAAAAATTAAAACAAAAAAAAAGTTATAGAATTTATTAATATAGACTTGGTAAAGAACATTTTTTAATCCCTGAAGAAATAGAAAATAATAAAGAAATTTCAATTACTTATGAAAATTAAATTCAAAATAAACAAAAAAGAGATGCTACTCAATCTATTTAAATAAATTATTATTTCATTTCATTCTATTTATTTTCATATTTTCTTCTTTTTAACATAATTGAGAAAAAACTTTGAATATAAGTTGCTCATCTTTTAAATTAAAAATACGAATTACAGTTTATAGGCTGTCTTAGAAACAAAAAATAATTTAAAAACAAAATTGGTAAAACTTGTATATTAGACTTTAATAGAAGTATTGTAGGAGAATTTTAATCGGCCCTGAATTCAATATAAATAAAAGGTTCTGAAAGTATTGCTACCAGATATGAGGTTGAAATAATGAATATAAACTATAGAGAGGACTGGATTACTGGTTGAACTATAGCAGAATCTGAATCATTTAGATGTATAGGGAAGCGTAGAATACATTGCAGTAAAAGCACAAGCCACAACTAAATTACAAACTCGCAAACTTGTTAATAATCCATAAATTAATAAGCAGTTATGAAATATATATGTTTACAAGAAATAAACACATTTTATATAAGAAATAAAAACGATATTAAGGATCTTTTTATATAGGTAACTTAGTATAAATTAACTTATTTTATATTTCTGACTTTTAAAATTTATGATATTTATTTTTATTTATTATTTAAAAAAAAGCTTTTGTATTTTGACAGATGGGAATAATCA
The DNA here is from genome assembly GCA_947095535.1 of Poecilobothrus nobilitatus. Taxonomy (NCBI): domain Eukaryota; kingdom Metazoa; phylum Arthropoda; class Insecta; order Diptera; family Dolichopodidae; genus Poecilobothrus; species Poecilobothrus nobilitatus. The sequence continues at coordinate 109,377,378 of OX352774.1, forward strand.
ATAGACCCTATAAGTGTGGGATAATGCACAAAACACCAATTCCGGTTTTTAATCAAACAATAAGTTATATGATCTTTAGTAATCATGTTCTGCCTGGTCAAGGAAGTTAAGTTTAGAGAATGAAAATTGATTTCAAATTAACAGGCATATTGTGAACAAAGTTTGGTTATATCCACCTTGAAACTTTGGACTTTGTAAATCTAATTCTGCCTAATTCATAAAAGGGGAGATATAACTGTTAGAAGTTGAAGCTCAAATGGAGATAACGTTAAGATTTGACTTAGGTTATATAAAATTTAATTTTTATTATGACACATTGACGGCCTCTCGCTTTATATTATTCAGCACATTAATTATAACATTAACAATCAATTCCTTTTTGTATACATATTAATTTATAGTTGTTTGCTTTGAAAAGTTTTGAATACTTTTTCTTTACCCATTCAAACTTAAGAAACTTTTAATGAATAAAATTATATTTAACAGTTGTTTAATAGTTTTTAATTTTGTTTTACACATTCTTTCATCTAAAATAGACAAAATCATTGATATAGACTATATATTATGAATAAGTCAGCATTTTACATGAAGAAAACAATAACTAACTAATGAAATATTTTCATATATAAAAGGAAAACCTGGTAATTAAAAAATGTTAATATTTCCTCCTATTTGAATAATATTTATTAGATATAACTAACTACTGAGACAAATTTTGCATTAATTAAATTTTAAATATTCTATTTAGATATTTACTTACTCCCCAAAGGAATTTATTATTTAAAGCAGAGTTCATGTTGAACCGAATAATATGTCCTATTGAAACGAAGCTTTGCATAAATCTTCATACGAGCCTCAAAATTTGTACTCAGTTCTTTAACTCTTTTTGTCACAACAGCTTTTACGTTTTTCGGTTGCTGTCTAAACGTTCAACCGATTGAATTCAAACTATGTACTCGTGTATGTATCATTATATGTAAATGAAAAATTGTTTACATTTGAAAGAACACTTTGTAAGCTCGGACAATTTTTTCTAAGATTTCTTGTAAAACGAGAAAATCTTTCCATTTTCCGAAAAAAAAAACATTCAAAGTTATTTTCATACAAAAATATTAGTAACTCTATTTATTTTACCATTATCACATTATATCTACTTATTTGATTTTTAAAAGTTTCTAAGAGGTTCCTATGAATTTTTTCCTTTCAGTACCTAAAACTTATTATTATTGACCTGCTTTTATTTAACTTTATAAAAGAATGTATATAACATATTTTCGAATGAAATTCTAATTCTATTCACAAATTTCGAAAATAGTGTAAGATAAGATCAACAATGAGAAAATGATTACTAAATTTAGCCTTATTCTAAAATTAGAATAAAATTTTGCAAGTTATATTTAATATATGTACTTAGGTATTACATATAACATAATCTTACTATTTTGTTAAAAATATCATTTAATTTAATTATTATCTTTTATAGTTAAAGAACATATTTAATTCTAACCAATTTAAGCGATTATTTGTACTACATCAATGTTATTCACGCAATATCTATTCAAATAAAAAATAATGAAATGGGTTATGTTATAACCATTTATACATGGTTTATTATAATTTTAAACACATTTATTTTTCATATAAAATTTAAAAAATTTTCATTTTACTTTTTAATATATAAAAAAAATACAGTTATGGCAGAAAAAGATTTAAAATTAGATTTTCGATATTTCTAAAAGATTTTTTAGAAATGTTATTGAAAACCAAGCCTCGCAGTTTGTCACAGTAGAAGTTTTAAGATAACGTAATACTGTTTAAATAGGGGCCTCGGTGGCCTAGTGGGCAAGAGCTTATAAAATACGCTTTAAACACAGAGGGAGTGGGGGTTCGAATCCTACACACGTCGTAAGAGTTATTTTCCCATTTACAGCCACACCTGAACAGCAAAAGCTGTGTAAAAAAATACAGTTCAAATGAAAGTAAATCTCTTTTCATATAACTTCCGACAACATTTTGAATTTTTTTTCAAAATGTATTTCTCTAAACTTCTTAGTCCTACTAAATATGCTAATATTTGTCCTTTAATTTTCTTTTGTATTAAAATCCCATCCTATAATCTGCTTTAAAAAAGAAATAGTTTTAGTTGTTTGGAATTTAATATAGACGCCTTATGTGTAGATTTTATCGGTTCCTTTCAACATTAAACAGTGATACCAAAAATTTAATATTTGTAAAACTTGCTTTTATTTAAATGATAAACATACAATATTTATTTAAAATGTTTTGCTTCTATTGAGCGATTAAATTTAACTTTTCAAACTATTTTAAATAAAATATTAATCAGGAACATCAGTTGATAGTATATGTGTTTTTCAAATTTCATAATTTAAACATTTTTTAATTATTTATTCAACTAATCAGACTCATTAAAAGTTTTACATAACCGTACTTTTCTACTATTTTGTATTGTATATTAACCTCACTTATCCTTGAAACCCTTTTTATGAAACCTCACTTATCCTATGAAACCCTTTTTCAACTAAGGAATTTTTTTTTTTTAAATAATGACAAACAATAAATATTTTACTGGTCTTATTGTTCGATCTAGATATTATATTTTAATTCGCTTTTTTAAGAAACCTGCTGAAACAATTTATTTTTAGGAACCCTGCTGCAGAAAGATTTTGTTTTTCAATGATTTGGTTTTTATTGCGGTATTATTCTGGATTTAATTAGCATTAAAAATACGAATAAACGTTTTTATTTTGCATAAAAATTTTGAAATAGTCTTAAATTTTTTATTTATTAAAAACTTTTTTTACCAGCACTGTATATTCTGTGTAATATATTATAATGATTCTTTTATATTACTCATCCTTGTTCATAATTGTGATTCTTAAGATTGAAATCACGAAAAATGCGCAATTATCATTTTATGAAATATACATACCTAAGTTCTTGCGATATTTAAACAATTCTTTTCTCTTCGTTTGATAAAAAATACCAGATTACATTCTATCAAGCATGCAAATTGCTTTAAATGATTATATGAATGTTCTTTTTCTTGCTTTAAAAGAATAGTTAAAATGTTAATTTGTTATAGTAGATTTAACCGGATTAACATAGAATTTATATAGTATGGATATACTTATTGTGTTTTATTTTTGGTAAATTCTTTAAAATAAAGTAGAAAAAAACAGTGATATACATATAACCCTAATTTTTTAGAAAAGAAATCAGACTTTTGTATAAAGAATTAATTTGTAATTTATTACTTTTAAAGTAAAAAGTAAAGAGCCAAACTGTAAACTTGATAGTTGTATTGAATTAATAGAAGGGACTGGATAAAAATAACTTTTAGAAAAGAATATTTAATTAAACTGTTAATTTTTAAAATACACATTTTTATTCCACTTCCTTCTTGTCCCTCCTGGAAATTCATTTTGTTTTATAGATACTGTATTTCTGTATATTGTTTCACTATTGCTATTTCATTTTATCAATCCAACATATATCGGCCACCGTACCGTATCATACTCTTATCGTACTCTTTTTCATCCAAATCTAGTGACTCTTTCTGTGTTTCCTTGTTCTATAAATTTATTTTTTACGGTTATTTTATGTCTCAAAATGTCAAAAGAAACAAAATATTCTAACGATATGCAAGATAATTAAACTTTAAGATCATATAATAAGCCCTATAAAATATGCAATAATTACAGACAAGTCTCAGGAAAAGCAATAAAATGTAAGTATACTTTTTGCATCATTGTCACTAAATTTTAACATTTTTAAGATAATGTGAAAAAATGAGAAACATCAAATGAAACAATGATCAAAAACAACGAGTTGACAGAAAGTGTTCCCAATTTAGAATCGAATTTGAAGAAAAATTTTTACCTATTTTAAGTATAACATTTTAACGAAGGGGCCTCGGTGGCCTAGTGTGTAAGAGCGTATAAAATACGCTGTAAACATCGAGGGAGTGTGAGTTCGAATCCCACACACGTCGGAAAAGTTATTCTCGCTTTCGACATTTACAGCCATGCCTGGACAGCAAAGGCTGTATAATTTCCTGTCCATATTTATGTAACAGAGAAATGAATTAAAAAAAAAAAAATTTTAACCAATTGATAGAATAAGATGTCAATTTACAAATTTTTGGAAAAGAAAATAATGTAAAAAAAAAGTTTTTTAAATAATATACTTTTATACCGCAAAAAATATAACCCCCTAAAAAGTAGAAAATAAAATCGATGATAAATCTTGTGCAACTTAAATGGTTATAAAAAAAAAAAACTCGTAAATAATTTGAGGTTAGGGTAAAATGACTATCATTAAAATAACCTCAATATAATAATTTGAGTTGCTCAAGAAAATGCTAGTCAAATGAATGAAAAAACAAATATGAGGTAATTTTTCCAAGAAAAAAAATCTAAAATCAAAGATTTAGTGACAATAAAACATGACGTAAGAATAAATACACACTCATACATATATAACGTTAAAAAATTCTACTAGTACTCCACTTAAGTGACTAAATTGTAAAAATACAATATATAATTGTTCGAAAAAAATCAATAACTAATTTTTTATATGTTTTTAGACAACAAATGTTAAAATATCGGTTGATATTTTCAGTATGTAATTTTTTATACAATAGCATAATTAAAAAATTTTATAAACAACAACAATGATGTTATTTTTTTTCATTTTTATTTTTTATGGTGCAGCCTTCTGGGATTAAAATATAGTCAATTTAGAAATTAGAATGGTCCTGTCAGTTTTTCTCCTATTTTCTAGTTCTAATCTACTACTTTTAGAATTCTGTTAATCGTACTAGGATACATGTTGTTTCCGAGTTATTTTTGTTTAACTTTTCACAAAAATTAGTAATTGATAGATTTTCAATAATTATCACACCTATCAACGTACCATCAATCATCATTTTATTGACATTTCGGTGTGTAGATTTTCATATAATTAACGGCACCACATAAAAGTAAGTGAACCGTCACAGTTGTATTATATTTTACCGTTCATAGTATCCATTTATGGCACATGACTCGTATAATTCCTTAAATATCTTTTTCAATTTTTGCATTAGCTTCTATAATCAATTGGGTCAAGTTATTTGAACAATTTCCTTATTGGTAATAATTGTCAATCTTTAAAATATTTGTTTTATTAATTTATTGTTGTTGTTCTTTTTCGTGTTTATTATATCCATTTCTTTAAAAATTTTTACTAATGTTAACAAATGCTGAAATGCTGTTAAACTTTATTGGTATACGTATAAGGGTATATCTTTGACATTACCAAACGTGTTTCTAAATACTTCAAAGAAATAATGCTATAGATACGATAAATATTGGAAAAAATTGTATTTAACGAAATAGATTATTAAACGACATAAAGCGGGTTAATGTTTTAAATATAATTTTTTATCCCACGTAGCCATATTCGTGTTCATGTTTTTAAAAATACATAAATCATACAATTTATTATGGTGTAAACGACGTTCGGAACAAATAAAGCAAAAAAAAAGGATTGACAGTTTGGTTTTTTTTTAAATTTAATACAGCAAGTGTAGGAAATTAACATAAATAATATTCGTTATATAAAAATAAATTCAATGAAGAAAAATAATTTAATTCTAATTTTCTTTTTTTGATAAATTGAATGTAATTTTCTAAATTCAAATTTATAATCCATTAATAATTCATAAAAATATAAAAAAACAAAATATGTGCAAAACAAGTAATGGAAAAACCAAGAGTTTTCAAAAAAGCACATTTCCAAAATTAGTTTTTCGTAAAGAGTACATAAATATTAAGTAGTTATATTGAATAAAATAAATTTATAATAATACAAAATTTAAACGAAATCATTAGAATAATTAGAGAAATTGAGAAAATCAAGTCACACTTTTGTCAATTTTAAGTCAACCCTATATTCTTGAGAAAAATTATTAACACAAACAAAAATGTAATTTTGGAGCTATAATTTCTGTATATTACTTTAAAAAAATTTAGAAAGATGCCCAAGGTATTTAAAAATAGAGAATTTTCAGTTTTTGACCGCCTTACAGCGCCTAAACGGAGGCCGACACAAAAACATTTCCTGAAATGACTCATACTGATTTGCAAAGATCTAACTCCTTTCAATTTCAAGAGTTTGTTAAGTTAAACCGTTTGAAAGATAGAAGGAGTCCGAATTTTTCCAAAAATTGAGTCTTACATAACGGTATAATAAAATACCGCATAGCAAAGCCACATATTCATTTTATATATATTTATAAAGCTTATAAAGTGTTTGGCGTTTCCAGATTGAAAATACGCCTTATACAACCTGTGTTATAACAATTTAAATATAAGGCCTATTCGAAGTTTGTAGGGCTGTAGCTCCATAACGGGTGGGACTACAGAAAAAAGTTGTTCCACAAAATTAATTTTTTGGCGATGCCTATCCGTAGTTAAAATTTCATTGCTTTATTTCAAACGGTGTAGGAATTTTATAAACACCCAGACGGACGGACGGACTGATGGAGGGACTGACGTAGGAATAGACGAACAGAGTGAAACTAATAAGCACATTTTTTCAAATTTTTTTGAAAATGTGCTAAAATACGAGAATTTGACAAGTGAAAAAAATGAAAAATTATATGAATGTTTAAGATGTTCTATATATGAAAGTTTAGCAGAATTGTTATGTAAACGTAAATTTTAATTTTAAAATTTAGATATTTATTTAATGAATAAAAATGTTTTAAAAGTTTAATGGTTTCGCAATTTTAAAACATAATATTAAAGAATATAACGTGGAAAATAGGCAAGTGTTTATTATAATTGGGGTTTAAAATTATCTCATACATTATATTAAGTTGCACGAGCCTTCTCTGTAAAGTGCTAAACTTTAACCAGCTAAAAACCAACCTCTTTAAAAGCAAAGTTGACGATTGAAAATTTAGAATTATGGAGCAGAGCTCAGAAAATTTGGGAGATATATTAAATAGGAATTGTAAAATCTCCGAAATAAAAAAGAAAATACAATAATACATGAAATTGAATAAAAGTAAAAGTTATTATTTGGATAGTGCCATCTCTGCGCCATTTCATCTAAATCAATATTTTTTTTTTGAAATTATATTTCTAACTTTATAAATTTCTTTTCTTAGTAGAATATGAATCCTTTATCTATACTATCTAATATCTATACTATATATGAATCCTTTATAAAAAACCATAAAACATCATTTCTCTGAATTGTTTTTATACCCGTACGAAAATGGACCGAGGATACAATCAATTTGACTTTACGTTTTTTATCTTGTAATATATTCTTGCTCTAACGAATTGAATTCTGAGTTCACACGATACTTCAATATTAATATTATTTTTATATGAATGTTACCATTGCTACTTAATTTGACGAAGTTCGACAGTTATACTGTATTACTGGGTATTACTGGAAAAGTTTTATTCCAACATTTTCTACGTTATTTTATTGATCTCACGCAAACTGATTCGGGTAGCTGTCATACAACTGGAACTGCAAATTTTATAAAAAACTATCAAGTTTTATGGCAACAACATTCTGTCCGAAATTTGAAAAAATATACCTACTTATATACGTACATTTTTTTTCCCCCTAAGGGGTGGGAATCTTCCAAAGACAGCAAAAATTCCCCGTTGGTAGTGTCAGATTCTTACTGACTAAACCCACCTCCGTCTTTAGCCAATATAATGGGATGAAACTTCTATCTGTTAACGAATTATATTGGCTAGGGATAGAAAAGGATAGGACAATACAATGCGAAACAATATAAGATGATTAAATTTAATGAAAATAGCATATATTATGCTCGTGCTGGTATCTTACAATTGGCAGAGTTAATCGAACATAATATTTCTAGTATTTTTTCACTTTTATCTTGATCCTATCTAATCTTTCAATCAAATTCGTCTATACATTTATGTACATATTATATTTTTTATAACTTTCTATTCATATTTAGGTAAACTGTTGAACTTTTTCAATTTGCAATTTCTTTTCTTTTCAATATCTATTTGCGAGTATACGTAATAAAACTTTTGGAGATATTTAAATTTAAATTTTGTTTTTGTTAGCAACTTTGACATTTATTTTAAAATAAACGAGGAAGAATACAGTTGCCTTTGTCAACTCTTAGATACCCGTACGAACCGTTAGTATGTTCACAGCCTGTCACTCTGCTCACAATATTATTTTTTTAATATTTTAGTATTTTAAAATAATTTGGGTGAATTTTATAATTTCTAGAACTATGGGTTCTACATATATTCAAACTATATGTTTATATGTACATTCTTCAAAAGCAGATTCTAACCTTTCACATAACGATTATCAATCCAAAACTTTTTCAAATATTCTATAGTACCATTTAATACTAAGCGGTAAATGTATATTAAATTTACTTAGTACAAAATAGTAAATATAATTTTCAATATTATATTATATTATATTATATTTAAATATTCCATTGACAGAATAATTTCTTATAAGTACAATAAAATACATATATGTATGAAAATACGGCACTATATAATATACATATATACTCTTATCATTCATTCACTAGTGACATATACGATATGTAAATAAACATGATATTATATAAGTATGTATATATATTAATATCATATAAATAAAAATTCTTCAAGCAACCGTTATGTTGTTTATTTATTTGCATTTTTATGTACTACGCATTATATCCTCAACAATTTCAAATTATCGAGTAAAACAAAATGGAAAAAATTCGTTTTAAAGAAATTTGTTAGAAAATTTGAAAAAATCAAGTAACACTTTCGTCAATTATAAAGTAACCCTACATTATTAAAAAAAGTTGTTAACAAAAATAAGAATATAATGTTGAAGCTTTAATTTTTATGTATTACTTTAAAAAAATTTTAACAGGTGTTCAAGTTACAGGTGTTTAAAAATAGGAAATTTTCAGTTTTTGACCCCTTACAGCTCCTAAACGGGGGGTGATACAAAAAAAATTTCTGAAATGACTCATACTTATTTTTAAAGATCTAACTTCTGTCAAAATTTCAAGTTTCCAACTTAAACCGTTTAGAAGATAGAAGGGTTGAAGGATTTTGCAAAATTTGAGTTTCACATAACGGTAAATTAAGACACCGTATGCCACAAATATATATTTATTGTATATATACTTTTAAAGCTAATAAAATTATTAATCGTTTGGCGTTTTCAAAATGAAGATATACCTTACACAACTTGTGCTATAACAATTTAAATATAGAGCTTTTTTGAACTTTTGGGGAGCTGTAGCTCCGTAACGGGTGGGGCTACAAAAAAAAGTTATTAAAAATAAAATTAATATTTTTGTGAGATCTATCAGTAGTTAAAATTTCATAGCTCTATTGCAAAAAAAATGTCGGGATCTAAAAGTTAGGTGTTCGAGAGCTACCCTAAGGCTTGGTCCAAACTCAACCAAAAAAAATAGGGAACCTACAAATTACTCCCAGAATATTTTGTGTAAATTTCAAGATTCTAGCTTTCCTAGTTTTTGAGTTAGCGTGCTGACGGACGGACGGACGGACGGACGGACGGACATGGCTCAAAAGTCTTAGAATTTTTTTCTGATCCGATCCATACCTTTTAAGGTATATCTAGCTCGCTTATTTCGAGGTGTTACAAACGGAGGAGTAATTTTATTATACCCGATCCTATCGTACGGGTATAAAAAAAACTTGATGGTGATTTGAAAAAAACTTGATTAAACAAAATAAACAATAAAACTAACAACTTTCAATACTGTCATTGAAATCCATTTTCTTCTTCTTATTTTCATTCAGTGGTGACCATTTAAGTTTCTTTTAAAGAGAATATTTTTGTATTTCAATAAAATATAAATATTTGAAAATATAAACATTTAAAAATATGGCTTTTTTAACATTGAAGGAGTTGTAGCTCGAAACCGGTGGGACTACATAAATAGTTGTTTTACAACATTAATTTTTTTAAGAGAGCTATTGGATAGTTAAAATTTCATAACACATCTTAAACGGTGTAGAAAATTTTATAAACAGACGGACGAATGAACCAACAGAGTGAAACTAATAGACAAATTTTTCAAACATTTTTTGAAAAATGTTCTAACAAGAACTTGAACTCAATGAAATTATTTATTTTAACCAAAAACTAATGCAATATTTTAAATTGTCGGATAATACAGTTGTGATTTGTTTAAAAAATAATATTCCTTGATGCAATCAATTTTGATAAAGAAAACAACATTTAGGATATTTACAACAACATTTAGGACATTATTATCACATGCATCAATTTTCAAACTTAATTTAGAAGCACAACAAATTATTGATGATTCAACTTGTAAAGTTTTTTTTTTAAATTCTAGAAATGGTCACTCTTTTTTAATTCATATAAAAGTAAAAATTGAAAATACACTTATTAAAAATAATATTAAATTTTAATGTTTTCAACAGTTACAGTAGTTCAATATTTGTCATCTTTAAAGTTATATATACTAGAAAAAAAAAACTTTAAACAAAGCTTCTGTAAATTCTCTTGGCAGTTGTAAACGCTGAAAATAAAATTGGATTAAATACATTTTTCCAGCTCATTTAACAATCAATTTTAAATTCAATCATTTTATAAAGTTTTAAACTTTAACTAGTAAAAAAAAAGTAAACGTCAATACAATTTATTTTAAAGTTTTTAACTACAACAAATTTGACAGTAAATAAAATACTGAAAATAGAAGTGGGGTGTCATGAAGCCATATTTTAAAAATATGACTTTATGACCCATTCAAATAAGCCATAAAGCCATATGGCGTTATGATGTCTCATTCAATTAAAAATACTTTAAAAAAAACTATTAAACTTTGGAATCCAGCTCTTAAAATCCCTTCTAATTCAGAATCTTGCATATACATATATGTAAATACTCTGAAAAAGGCGAAATATCCTGATTTTGTAACCAACTCTAAAATCGCTCCTCAATATCACATAAATTATTCAATATTGTCAAAAGATTTCAAACAATTTTCTATCAGCCTCATGGGGGCCCTCGCGGCTCTTTCTTCGAGCCACTCTTCACCCCTCCCTCAGCCCTCTCCTTCACAACTCCTTTCTCAATTCTCCTAAAGGATTGGGATATGCTGCCTCTGAACGCGGGTGCACGGGCAACAGCCTTCATTCCTTCTTTTTTTTTTGTTTTTCATAAAAATATCTAAATTTTCACAAAATTTATTATTATTTTTCACAGTCAGAATTTAATATTTATCGTATGAAAATCTGAAACCTTTTTTTTTTACGCCGATGATTTCAAATTCTTTGTTCTGTAAAAATAAAATACAAAAATTATTATAAAAAAATAATGTTGCTCTTTTTCCACAATCTTTAGATATAGTTCTGGAAAAAGCGAATATCCGATAAAAGCGATTTTGTAACCAATTATAAACTCTTTCCTAAGTATTTTCTTTCATACATATTTGAGCACCAAAGCTTTTGCAAATATTTTTCAACATCAATCAAACAACAATTATACAAAAAAAAAATATATTTGAATCAGAGAATAATTTAATTATGGCTTTATGATAAGAAATGTTTTATAAAAATAAGGCTTTATGACCCATTCAAATGAGTTATAAAGTCATATACGGAATATGGCTTTATGACTCATTTGAAAGGGTCATAAATTCATATTCGTGAAATATGGCTTTATAACTTTTGGCTTTATGACACCCCCCGAAAACAGAAGCTTCGAAATTCTTGTATCATAAGTGGAAAAGCTAACAAATTAAAACAAAAAAAGAAGCAAGTTATATAAAACGTTCAAAACATAAAAGGATAATATTACATTCTCATATTATGTTCTTAATTGCCGATTTAAATTATTATTATTATCGCAAACAATAAATACGTGCTTCTGTTCTGCTTTACTTTATTTGGTTCCATTCAAAAAATAAAATTATTTTAGTATTTTTTTTTTAAATATTTATACTAAGAAATTAATATCTATAAATACAATTTTTTATTAGGTTTTATACCTAAAAAAAAAGTAAAAGTGGAAGAAAACTCATCTTAAAAAAAACGATGTTAACCTTGTAACAAAAAAGAAAAAAAAAATTGAGCTAATTGAAGCAAACAATAAAATATTTTTTATCTCATGTTTACAAAAATAAAAATCTTGAAGAAGTGATTACAACAAAAATTAATTTTTAGTATGATTGGTTCATAATACACCAAATTCGATTTTGGTTCCAGTACTATAAACCAAAATATTGTAATGTGTTTTCGGCTGTTTTAAAATATTGAATAAAAGTACTATGACTATCATCTTGTTTTTATTTTTAAATAACATTTATTGAAAGCAGTTCCAAAGAATACGTACCATTACAATATAAGAAAACGTAAAATTTTTATATTGATTTAGGGAAATGAAAAAAATAAATGTGAACCTAAAAATAAAAAGTTTAACAATAATTTTTTTTTTCTTAAAAGTTTAATTAAGGGGATTGCGTAAATTAAATTAAATATTTTTCATAGAATTTTTTATGTAAGATAAAATTGTGCAAAATCAAAGGAAACTTTTTTTAATTTTAAGAAAACGCTATGCAGTTAGAAAAAGTCTTTAACGCATATAAAAATATAATATTAGAGCTTTAATTTTAATGTATTACTTGCGTCAAATTTGCTCAGATGTCCAAGTTATAGTTGTCTAAAAATGATGAATACAGAATAATCGTATTTTTTTGACCCTATAGCTAATATATTTTAAATAGGAGGAAGTACAAACATTTTTTTTTGTTGTAGCTTAAAGATTTCCCTCGTCTCATAATCCAAATAGCTCCTTAATTAATAGGACAAAATAAAAAAAAATGTTACACAATTTACTTATAAAATTCCAGCGTTCTATAAGAGTATGTTAAATGATGTTTAAGTTTTGTAGCTAACAAGCAAATAAAAATCCGTAACGATTTCTAATCTGATTGAGTTATCCATTGGCAAAAAATATAAATATATTAAATTTATTAAGAACCATTATCTCGGTCAGGCAAGCCAATTTGTGAAATTATTCGTTGCAAGCGATTTGTGTCTAATTTTCCATGCAGATTTTATAGTCTTCAAGAAGGTTCTGGATTTTTTTTTATTAAACAAGGTTGAATGATTCCAAGACGGGAAACTTTTTCAATAAAAACCACTGTAACAATTTATTTATAATACGTTATCCTGTGGTGATCCAAGACTTCTTAAAAAGCCTTAGTTTTTTCGCTATTTAGGCTCAATATTTTTGACCTAATAATTTTTAAGCACTTCTTTAAGTCATTGTATTCAAATTTTGAAAGAGATTCCTCGCAGAAGTAAACGAGAAGTAATTTACTCTTCTTCCATCACTCCGTAACGAAACATCATCGTTTTTTATAATTACTGTTTTTTTGTACTGACCAGGCCAAACACTTGTTGGAACCTCGGCATATAAAAAAGTGATACAATTATGTGAAAATGAAAGTGCTTAAATATAGTCATAGATAATCAAATAGTCACGAAATTTCATCACCCTTATTTGGAAGTGTCTCTTTTTTTGGCCGTACTTCCGTAATTCACCCACCTTATTTAGAAGAAAAGCGAAAATATTTAAACAAAGCTTAAAATTAATAACCACTTATATAACTATTATTAAACTTATAAATTTATTTTGTAAGCAAACAAATATTTGAATTTAGCAAAACATTAAATTATTATAGTTTTAAAATACTTCAAATAACATATTCTAAAGCTTTTTTATATATTGAATTAAATTTAAATTTAAATGTTTAATTATTCAGGTTCAGGAATAAAACGGTTTCAAACAAAAGATCCTTAACATATTTTTAAAGTTAATAAAAACAAAAGATTAATTTTTTTTTCTAACAGTTTTTACATTTTCGATTTAAAACCATAGTAGCTATTGCTACTATGAATTTATTTTTTGTTGAAAGTTAGCGCACTAAACTTCAATTGGTGCATAAATATGAGTTCTGTTTGAAACTCTAATAAACAGTTGAAGTTTTCTAAAAAAAATAACTTTGTTTGAAAGTTTCGCATAAACTAGGTCAAAATCAAAACTGTTCAATGTTAAAAATAATTTCTATGGTGAACTACTATTGTACTATTGTTGAGTACTTAAATTTTTTCCTTTTCCCACGAGAATTTAACATTTTTTTTTTCAATTTATTTTATTTTAATTATTGCACGAAGTTGAAATACTACAAATTAATAAGGAAGAAAAAATGTTAGCTGCAAAAACAAAATAAAAATGGTTTTCTAATTTAGTATTGAAGAACTATATAGGGTGCCTCATTAGAGTGTTCCCAAAGAAAAGTGGTAATAAGGGATGTCATAACAAGAAAAAATTGTAGTGTTTGATATTTAAATATTTTCGACATTGTTCGACAAAGTTTTTCGTACATATTTTTTTAAAAAAATTAAAAACAAAGCTATATAACAGTTTATTAAAGCTTTTTTAAATATTTAAAATTATAAACTTTCAACATTAAATATTTAAAAAATCTTAAATAAATTTACTATGTTATATAAACGAAAAAAGATACATAGAATACCGATATCTCGAAAATTGTTAAAAATAGACTCCCTTCTTCCTTCACAATTTTGTTCTTGTTTTGACATTCAGAATCATAACCTTCTTTTGGCTACACCCTTACAGGGCACCCTCTATATATAAATATTTTGTGTCATACGAGTAAACACTTTTATCAACGATAGGTAAATCAAGTGAAATAATTTTTCAATTGACGTTCAATAATTGTCTTTTCCCACATGGATTAGAACAACGAGCGATTTCCTTTTGATGAAATAGCACTTCAATCATTTTTTTATATAAAAGTTCATACTTTTAATTAATAAAGGAAAAGAGCAAACGAAAATAAAAAATAAAATTTTTGGTTCTTTTCTATTAGGAAAACAATAAAAATACAGAACAGATTTAGTTTCTCGCAAAATGGAAAATAAAACAAGTACGAGGCTTGACAGACAAAATTTTCTAAGTACCTATTGAAATTTTATGTAGTACATATATGTAGCCACCTATTTTTTTTTTTTGACTGTGTTGTCATAAAAAAATTATAATATTAAAGATTTTTTAGACTGTTAATAGAATTTAAAATTTATAATTTTTTATGGTATCAACCTGAAAATAAATTTTTTTGAATATTTCTGTCAATAAACACTTAAATTAAGGAGCGGCCCCTAATCCTGCTTTACCAAATTCCGCTTTCCCCAAATCCCGCTTTTTTTATTTTTTTTTTTATTACAGAGACACATTATAAGCAAAAAGTAAATATTTTTTTTTGTAAATAGTTATAAACCTATATGAAAGCTTTTATTTTCAAATATACGTAAAAAAAAATAATTTCGAGGGATTTTTCGGTTGGATCCAAAATCAGGGTTTCAATAATTGGTTTAGCGGCGGTGTGTTGGCTGCAGCCGCCATTATATGAAATGCTTTTATTTTGAAATATAAAAAAATATTTCGAGAGATGTTAGAACTTGTTTCAAAATCAGGGTTTCAATAATTGATTTAGCGGGCGTTTCGGGGCGGCAGCCTCCACTATGTAAAATGCTTTTGGAAACTTTTTTCTATAAGAGTATTTTAAAGTTTTTGATTTAGTACAACTTATATAAAAGTCTACAAAATTAACGAAAAAGTCCCAAGACTTTTTTTCTTGGGGACTTTTTGCTTGGGCACTTTTTGCATAGCGCCATCAAAATCTAGGTATTTCACTTTTCCAGAATATTTATATATATGTGTATGTAATATGTATATTGAATTAGGAGGGATTTTAGAGCTGGATTCAAAATCAGGGTTATAAAATAATAATTATACGTATATTTATGTGAGATTCTGAATTAGGAGGGATTTTAGAGTTGAATTTGAAACCAGGGTAATAGATTCGCCTTTTACAAAATATTTATTATGTATATTGTGAGATTCTGAATTAAGGGGTAGTTATTTTACATTTGACTTTAAAAATTAGAGTTTTTCCTTTTTCCAGAATATTTATCGCTTTTTATAGTGTCTAATAAATAAAAAAAAAATAATGAAAAAGCGGAATTTTGTATTGACGGGGTTTTGGGAAAGCGGGATTTTGGGAAAGCGGGATTTTGAAAAAGCGGTATTTTAAAATGGGGGGATTTTAAAAAAGCGAGATTTTTGAAAAGCTGGATTTTGGAGAAGCGGGATTTTGGAGAAGCGGGATTTGGTAAAGCAGAATTAAGGGCCAGACCCCTTAAATTAACTTAAACAATTTCTTAAATTATATCATATTTTATTTATTTGAAAAAGAAGTGAAAGTGTTACCATATAGTAAATATTTTAATTGTCAAATTTTAATCAAATGAAGAAAAAAGTAGGTGAAAATTATTTATTATACAAGCTTGTTATTCAAAGCAATAAAGAGTAAAATATTTTATTATTTTTCATTTATTTAAGATTGTTAATAAAAATCAGTTTTAACAATAAATTTAAAAATTTAAAGTTCTTAATAAAAGGTTTTAAATATTTATTATTTACCCAGTTTTAGTTACTTTTTTTTTAGTTTCTCACTTCGTAAAGTTTTAAAAAAGAAGTTGTTTTCGTAAAAAGAAGAACGTAATTCGTAAAGTTTTAAACTTCGTTTTAAGTAAATTTCATTTCATTTCAATTCATCATTAAGTACTTTACTTCGTTTTAAGTAAAAATTCAAATAATAATGAAGAAAATAACATAACTTCTATTCGAATCGTTAACTACATACAAATACAAAAAGTGTGTTAAATTTTAGGTTTTGTGATGGCTGTATGACAGGTACCACCTATTGAAACAGGTAAACATTTCCCTATCTAATAAATATTCTTTAGAAAGATCAATACAAAGGTATATTTCCACTTTTGTATTTCAATCAACTTCTATGAATTTTAATCAAATTAAAGATATTTTTTAACAATAAAGAA
This sequence comes from Poecilobothrus nobilitatus, assembly GCA_947095535.1. NCBI lineage: Eukaryota > Metazoa > Arthropoda > Insecta > Diptera > Dolichopodidae > Poecilobothrus > Poecilobothrus nobilitatus. The sequence goes on from OX352774.1 coordinate 109,394,399, forward strand.
ATGTATTTATTGTTAAAAGTAATCAAATATTAAATTTAAAAAAAAATCTATTATATATGCGAGTACATATTATATTCTTCACATTATAATCCCTTTTGTGCAATTTAAGGTTTTCGTATACTTAAGGAAAATGATATAATTAGAATTACAGAGGCAAAGAGAAATTTAAGGGAAATTATATTTTCATTACATTTTTAATTATTTTACAGTGACGTGAATATACTTATTTTTAAAAAAAAAAAAAAAAAACGTTAATCGAGAGAGGAAAAAGACCTTAAAACATAAATTTCGTTCATAAATTACAACTCATGATATTAATTATTTAAAAACAGCTGAGTCATATAGCTATTGTGGTATCCATTTTAGCAATTCCGACATTGTTGTAATATTTTTATACAACAGTACATATAAGCGGAAAGCTGTGTACATTATATGAATTATTACATTATTAACATTATATGAAAAAAAAATTAATTGTTCCAATATTTAGATCGAGCAATTGTGTTGATCGAAAATCTTCCAACTTTAAAAAGCAATCTCTGAAGTTCTGTGCTACAACCTAAATCAAACTTGAATATTCAATATGGAAGCAAATGAGAGAGATGTATTGCTTTGTTTACCTGTAGCATAAGCTTAAAATAATAATGGTATGCATGTACACATTTGCACTCTGCAGATGCATGATACTCTGCATGTGTAATATTATAGTTTTTTTTTCTTTATTAATACAACAATTTAATTTTATTTCATATATAACTTAAGCCTAAGATTTACCTTCATTATGTTAAAAGTGTACAACTAAAAGCCTAAGATTTACTTCCATTATGTTAAAAGTATACAACATAAGAAATAATAATGTATTACATACAAATTACAAACATATCCGAACTTTTAAAGGTTTAAAATTTTTTTTTTTTTTTTAATGTAAAACTATAATTTAAATCACATCCTTAGCCTTAGTTAAATTTCTTTAAAATAAATTTTAGATTTTTAATAAAAATTTAATTATAAAATTATCAAGAAGTTCTGATTATTTTGACATGATTGTATCAATGATAAACAGAGTGAAAAATTAAAAATATTACAATTTTTTAGATAAATGAAAGTCCTTTATTACCAATTTCATTATAAATAATAATAATGAAAATTGAATTTTTTTCAATAAAAGAAAATGTTTATTATATTTTTAAACATCATTTTTATTAGAATATTTACAATACCATACCATCGAAACGTAAATATCGAGAAAATCCGATATTTACAATTTTTAGGTTATGTCAATGTCATATGGATTGAATACATAATTTTTCATTTTTAAGTTATTATTGTGTTGCCCCACAAAGACTTCCCGATATCTTTGTTGAACTCTTATACTTTTATGTCAAATTTACCTTTTTTTTATAAAGTAACCTTTAAACCAATAAGAGAAGTTATTGTTAAAAATAATATTGTCGAACTTGTACAATAACAAAAATTTCAATTTAAAAAAGATTATTAAAGAGTCCTTTTTCTTTATATTTTTTATAAATAAGAAGATTGAAAAGATTCGTAGTTTCTTTTGTTATAGCAAAATCTTCTTAAAAATTTAATCAAAACATGAACTTTAATTTTAAATTTAAAAAAATTGATAAACGAAAAAAAAGAAGTCAGAATGTAAACCAACGGTTTTTAACGGCCCACATTTTCAAAAGACAATACAAACTGTTTAGAATACTGGGACTTGCATCAAAATTTTAAAATTCTCTTAGAATGTCATATAATAAGAAAAAATGTGAAAAATAAAAAGACACTTTAATCAATTGTTAGGGAACTTTACATAATTTAGAAAAACCATTAACACACCTAAAATTATAAAGTTGAAGTTTTAATTTTAGCTTTTTATTTTCAAAAAAATGTTAGCGGTATCTAAGTTACAGGTATTTATAAGAAGCAAAATTTAAATTTTTCAGTCCTAATAGACCTTGAACAGGTGGTGGTACAAGAAATTTTCTCGGATAACTTACACTAATTCTAAAAAATCGTTCTTCTTTTAAAATTTTAAGGTTCTAACTAAAAGGGTGACGGAATTATGAAGGAAAAAATATCTTATAAAAAGTTGTCTTCACATAACGGTAAATTTAAATAGTAAATCACAAAACATTACACCATTTTGATATTGTTTTATAAAGATAAGAAAAGTTCCGGTCTTCTAGGGTTTTTAGATTCTAAAACTATTACGCAGCACCTGAGATGTATACACTTGAAAGTAGAGTTATTTTTGGAGAGAAGATGTAACTCCCTAACCCTATATGACTAAGAAAAGCCGTTAACATACGTAAAAACACATTACTGCAGAAAAAAGTTTTGTCCAATGGCGTTTTTAAAGTGAAAAAAATATTAAGCAGAACTTGAGACATAAACATTTAAAAATAGGGGAATTTTCAAAGTTTGAGGGGCTGTAACTCCGTAGTGGATGCTACTTGAGAAGTTGTTTTACAACATTAATTTTTTTATGAGACCTACTCATGGTTACCCATTTCTCTATCTTTAACGGTATAGAAGTTCTATAAAGAGACGGACAGGGTGAACTAATAGGCATATTTTTTCAAAATTTTTTTTGGAAATGGACTAAAAAATAAATCTTTAATTTAAAATATGTTTTAAATTAAAAAAAAAAAAGAAATTATATTATGAAATTTGGAGGGATAGTCTCATTTGCATTGATTTAAATAATACTTGTAAACTGATGCATTGATTTAAAACACACTTAAAAATTGGTTACATATTATTTTTAATTGATAAGTCATTTTTACAAACTTCATTTGTACTAAGTGACATGTTATCAATAATTGTCAATCATTGTCAATTTAGGTAGGTATATTTTGAAAATAACATCAACTGACAGGTTCTACCAATTTTAATCGAATAATTACATATTAACTATAAATATAATGACATTACGACACTCAAAATAAATATAGAAACTTTATACCTATCTAACTTAACAAAAATAAAATTCGGCACACTATGTATAAATATTCTGAAACTGTTATTCTTTTTCTGACTAAATTTAAAAGAATTAAATTTTACATAATATTTTTAACAATAACGAAGCTTAAGACAATCTAAGACGTTTTCTTATTTAATTTAAAATTTAGGACCATTGACAAAGGGAGCTCCATAAAATCTAAAAAAATAAATCCCGAATGACAAAATCGCAAATTAATTTTAAATCCCAAATTCCAAAATCCAAAATATCTTAATGTTCATAATTTTAAATATACACAATTATAAGACAAAAAAAGACTTAAGTAAAACTTAAAATTTTTTCAATACTTCGAATTAAATAATTTCGAAGTATTTTCTAAAAATATAAAACAAAAGTTTATTTTAAGATGTTTGATGATCTTAAGTTTGTTTATTTTTAAGCCATATTTTTTAATGCACTTTTTATTTTTGCACATTTATTTTTCTTTTAATTTAAAATCTCAACTTTACAAAATAACAACTAAACAAAAGTTTTCAAAAGACTTAACTAATTTTAAGTTTTTTTTACTTTGTAATTATCCTTAAAATTTAACTTAATGTGTACTTTATATAAAGTATGCTTTTCCTTTGCTAAAAAAAAATTATATCCGATATAATTTATAAAATGAAAAGTTTAAAAGAAGTAAAAACAATACAATAAAAGTTGCAATTTAAAAATTTATTTTATTATTAATATAATTAAAATAATAGTTTATAAAGAAATATGTTTAAAAAAAAATATTAAAGAGTTTATAATATTAAAACTTACTATCAAACTTTACGATTCGGCATTAAGAATTTTTTTTTTGGCAGTGTTAAATAACCCCTTTCCTAACTTCATTTTAGTTTTAAAATTTTATAATCAATATTTATGAAAAAAAGTATGTAATCTATTTTATAAAAGTAAAACTTAAGTATATAATTTTATATTTCTTCTACTTTAAATATAGGATACGTAGATACTAAATTTGGTAATGGAAAAATTCCCCAAACACCAATTAAAGTCAATCAATTTTTATAGAAACTTATTAATTTTAATAGTTTTTAATTTTCCAACAGATTTCGAAATTTTTGTACCCAAGAATTGAAATAAAAATTAATTTAATATTTACGGTTAAAGTTAATAATTACTTTAATTATTTTTTATAAATATTTGATTCGATGGAGAACTAATAACGTGGAAACCTGCACATTTGTATTTCGAATACAAGATGTGTCCCATATCAATATACGTATTAGGAAATTCAAAAAATGACTTACTCTTATTCATTGTCCACATTTTTTTTCAAATTTAAGAATATATTAAAATAATAATAAGTAAATCTTGTGACAGTCTTTTAAATTCGATAACTTTTTAAATATGTTTTAAGCATATTTTTCAAAACACTTTTTAACTTCATTAACCTACTTTGTTCGTCCCTTCATTACTTTACAAAACTGCAAACCTGTTCAAGATGTCGAAGTTTTAATTGTTAGTAATTCTAACATTGAATAGGTTTTTTTATAAAATTATATATATATTTTGTAGAAGAACATTTTTGTAAACCTTACATAAACCTTATAGAAGCCCTATTTTCAAATGTTTGTATAGTAGTATAATAGATCAAAAGTAGTACAATATTAAACTGTTTTTATTGTTATATTAAAAAATTGTATTTTTTAAGAACTTTGGTTTTACATAATGCCTTGACTAGAAAGCGGTGGTGATAAGGTGCAACTTGCAGTACAATTAGAATCTTGTGGCCGGATCTAAGTTAAAAAAGATTCAAATGCATATTTTCTCTCTCTAGACCAGATTTTTTTTGGTATTGCATATCCTAAAGTTAGGTTATCCATAAGAGTTTTTTTTTTTAAATACTTTACATAATATTATACTCCTTATAAGTTTTGTAGGTTGCATTAATATTTACATAATATTATATTTCATACTAGGGGTCCCTGTAAATGTTTTGTCAAATTCTATGTTGAATCCCAATTTATATAATCGACAGTTGCAGTTTATAAAAATAGAATTTATGGAAAAAGTGCAATCGGTAAAAAATCTGAAAGCAAAACCAAATTCTTCAAAACAGCAACTGAAATTATTTTTAAAACACCGCCAAAACAGAATTAAAGAGCCTGTAGTTGGTGTATGTATATTGAGGTTTTTGGTATTGTAAGTGAGGAGTGAGGATTATTATGTCTATTAATCTATCGAGTTCACAATAAATGTGTTGAAGATTCGTGTGCTAAAATGTGTTTGGAGCAAAATTTAGTTGACAATTTCTTTATAGGCCACGTTGTCTGTAACAAAATTGCCGGGGTTCGTTTTACCTTGCCTTAATGAAAAAAAATTAAAATCTGAAAAAGATCGTATATTTGGAGTACAATCCTTGTTCAAGATTGTACATTGTACAGACGGCGATAAAACCGTACAAATACTACTCCGATTGTACGAATGGTAACCCTGCATAAAATTAACATACAAAATATTTAAAAATAGAAAATTATTACAATTTAATTTTGGTTGTAAGAACTGCTGTACTCAAAGTTAAGTATATGAGAAGAATTTGAATTCAAAAATGAATGCAGTCAGTTAACTGTCAAAATGTCAAGTAATAAAGTAATAATTTGTTTTAAGTGCAAAAAAAATTTAAATAAAAAAAACGAGAAATATACAGTGCAATGGCGAATGTATTAAATTGTTCCATAAACATTGTTCTGGTATATCGGATGAAGAATTCAAGGAATACCTAGAGGATGATACAAAACTATGGATCTGCCCAAATTGTACCACCCGAAAAAAGAGACATTCAACAATCAACAGCACTACCATAAATAATTCAATAAGGAATTTATCGACCACAAATAATAAAAATAATGATGGTAATGAAGCAATAATGGAAAAATTAAATGAAATATTATAGAAAATAAATTCATAAGAAACCAATTAACTGATGTAAGAAGTGAAGTTAAGGAATTAAAAGATAAAATTAACTCCTTATTAGATGAAAATATAGCCTTAAAAAATGAGAATGAATTCCTAAAAGAAAGAATCGATTACAACCAAATTGAACTCGAAAAATTGAAACAAGAAAAAAACAAAAATATGCTGGAACTGTCACGAATTGATGAAATTCCAAATAAATCGGCAGAGGATAAAATTGGGGATTAACGTGAAACATGATGATATAAAATGCTCATATAGGCAAAAAAAAGGCTTAAAAAATTCTGGCGAACCTTCGAAAATAGTAATCCAAGTAAATGAAAATCTGAAAAATGAAATCATGCAAAAAAACAAGCGTCCAATTAAATATGTCAATATTTCAATCAACCTCAGAAACACAAAGCACTAGATCAGAAGCAACAAAGAAGGCAATATTCATTAGCGAACCGCTTACATTTTATTTTAGCTCGCTATTCAAAAAAGCTAGAGATTTAAAAAGGAGTAAGGTTATTCAGTATGCATGGGTAAAAGATGGTAAAATATTAATTAGATCCAGTCTTTCTAACATAACAAGCAAAGTTATCAGAGTATTAACAGAAGAAAACTTGAATGTCAATTAATGAAAATTTTATTTTACCAATCAAAACCCATGTAAACAATACCTGTGACTACGTTTCGCAAATTAAATTTCAAGGTGCTAACTCACTCAAAATTCTTTATCTTAATGCTAGTAGTTTAAAAAATAAAATTGAAGATGTGTCGCTATTATTGGATGGATTAAAAATTGAAATACACTTAGTATTAATTACCGAAACATGGCTTGAAGAATCTGAAACTGTTTTCATCAATATTGAAAATTACACAAATTCTTTTTCATGCAGAAAAACACGCAAAGGTGGAAGTGTAGGTATATTTATTCACAAATATTTAAATTATAAAATACAAGAAAACTATTGTGATGAATATAATAGCATAATAAACATTCTACTTCAATTTAATAAAAAAAACATCAACATATCAGCAATATATAGACCACCGGAAAAAGAAAGAGAATTAATCAACAAATATAGTGATATATTGGAAAAAAATCTCAACACACTTACTAGAAATCTATATAATATAGGTGACTTGAATTACAATATTATTGATGAACTTGATCCAAATGTTGAAGTATACAAATCAATTGTTGAAAGTAATGGGTATTTCTTCTGTGATAACTCAGTGACCGGACCAGAATCCGGTACCTGCATAGACCATATAATCACAAATAATTTAAACTACAACATGAATGTAACTCACCTAAATTCAGATATTTTGGATCATCAGGTTTAAATAATAGAATTAAATAACTTTCCTATTACACCACAACTTGAAAAAAACATGACTAAAATAAATTGCATTAATGTCAACAAAATAAAAGAACAGCTGATAAATAATCCAATAATAAATACAAGTAATGATGTCAACATAAAATGTTCACAAGTGATAATAAAATTACAAGACAAAATAAAAGTTGCCACATATCAAGAAAGAGAGTCAAATAGTAATAAAAGCCTACCAAATTGGTTTGATTCAGAATGTTTAAAACTTAACAGTATAAAAAAATATTGGCACAGAGAACACATAAAAAATTATAATAATGAATATATTAGAAATAAATATAAATACTGGCTAAATAAATATACCTTATTAAAAAGAATAAAAAGAGCGAATTATGATAAACAAGCATTTAAAAAAGCAGAATGAAATCGGAAAAAAACTAGGAACTATATAAAACATTTAATAAATAACATAACCACCAACCAAAATGATTTCTTTTCGGATCGAGAACTATCAAACAAAGATAAACTAATAAAAATAGATGTATCTGACTCATGGCGCAGTGGTTAAGTCGCCAACCTTTCAATCGAATGGTCTTGGGTTCAAACCCCGGTCAGGTCATAAATAAAAAATATGTAGTACTTTTATATCGTAATAATGTATATCGTATAATTAATATTAGTAATAATAACTATAATAATAACAATAATAACAATAATAATAATAGTAATAATAATAATAGTAATAATAATAATAGTAATAGTAAAACAAATTATAATAATAATAATAATAATAATAATAATAATAATAATAATAATAATAATAATAATAATAATAATAATAATAATAATAATAATAGTAATAATAATAATAATAGTACAATTAAATAGTATAATAAATAGTACAATATAACAATAATTATAATAATAATAATAATAGTAATAATAATAGCTACTACAGTGGGGCTATCTTTGGTTATATCATGCAAGTAAGGTGTTATATACTGCTGCACGTTGTAATCCACTGATGGCGCTGACTCTGTAGTAAAATAACAATAATATTAATAAAAATATTAATACCAATAATAACAGCCGCTATAGTGGCAGTGGGGGTTGCCTTCAATAGTTGCCTCATGTAGTTAATATATACTACTACTACATGTTGTAACTGTTGTGACGGCTTTAGTCACTGTTAGCAAAATAATAATAGGCGGATTCATTGTTTCCTTACAGTCCCACTCCCAATTCAATATTTCCGTATCCATTTTCCTATCCTTTCCTATCCCTACTCTCTAGCCAATATACTGCGTTCGCAGGTAAGGGTTTCATCCCACTATATTGGCTAAAGGGGGAGGTGGGTTTAGTCAGTAAGAATCTGACACTACCAAGGGGAAATTCTTGGTGTCTTTGGAAGATTCCCACCTCCCTAAGAAAAAAAAAAAAAAAAAAAAAAAGATAATTTTAATGAGTATTATGCTAAAATAGGCCGTAGCTTGGACAACATTTTGATACTATATATGTGCCAAATAATAGAAGCTCAAATAGATTTAGTTTTAAAATGATTAATATCTATGAAACAAAAAAATTAATAAATAAATTACCAAACACGGGTGCAACTGGACATGACGGTATCCAAACAAAAGTAATCAAAACATGCCAAGATGAATTAGCACCAATTATAACCGATTTAATTAACGAATCATTGAAAGAAAGTGTCTTCCCAGAGGTGTTAAAAATAAACAAGGTCATTCCCATATATAAAGGTAGTGGAGACAAAAATAATATTAGTAACTACAGGCTGATATCAGTAGCGTCCATATTTAGTAAAATCATAGAGACATATAAAAACACCCAGCTAACTCAATATATAGAAGTCAATAATTGAACTGATAAACGACAATATGGGTTCAAAAAAGGTTCCAATATAAATTCGGCTTTATTTGATTTGATTACATGTATTCAAAAAGGAATAAACAACAAGAAAAAAGTGTCTATCGTATTTTTCCATCTCACCAAAGCCTTTGATTCGGTGGAAAGGAACTTTTTATTACGCATCTTATCTGAATATGAAATTGTTGGAAGAGAATATATGTGGTTCAAAAGCTATCTAAGTGGAAGAAAACAATACGCTTAGTGTGACCAGTTTAAAAGCCAAATAGCAGAAATAGAATATGGAGTTATCCAAGGTAGCTCCTTAGGGCCAACTTTATTTTCTTGCTATATAAGTAGTTTTTCGAAATTAAAACTTCTTGGCAAAGCTTTTCTATTCGCAGATGACTTAGCGATCATATTTATAGAAAATACATACACAGAATTGGAAATAGCAATGAATAGAGATATTCAATTAATTAACAAATGGATGAGTGAATTGAAGTTAACTCCAAATATAGGGAAAACTAAATACATGGTTATAAAAAATTATTTAAAGGTACCTTTTAATATAATGTTTGGAGGCACAAAAATTGAAGAAACAGAAAATTATAGATATCTGGGAGTAACTCTAGACTCAGAATTAAACTGGAACCTACAATCTACTAAAGTAACAGCAAAAGGTAGAAGAATTGCTGGAATATTAAAACATATTCAAAATAGGACTCTGCCAGAAATGAAAATATCTATATACTACTCTCTCTTTCACTCAACTGTTACATACGGTATCCTACTGTGGGGAAATACATATTTAAAAAATTTAAATACAATTCAAAGAATCCAAAATAGAGCAATTAAAAACCTCTTTGGTTTTGAAAGAAGAACATCCACTACGGAGATACATCAACAACTAAAAATATTACCTATATAACTTCACACAAAAATGACCCAAGCATTACAAATATATAATATGCAAAATAAAATAATTATTTCAAATACAACAATGACACATAATAAGGAATTACATTGTTACAACACCCGCACAGCCAGTCTAATTCGCAATATAAATCGAAAAACTAAATTCAAAGGGCTTAACGGAATCTACTACACGTCCATCAGTACATTCAATAAATTATCAAATGACATAAAAACATGTGACACATTATTGATTAAAAAAAAAATGAAAACATATTTCTTAGAATTAATAAATAAGACTACAAATCAAAATATAAATATAAATCAAAATCAAAAAAAATTAAAACTTACAAAAAAAGAAAAAAAAAAAAAAAATGAAATTTAAATATAAAGGTATAAAACAATATGAATTATAATAAACTTGGTACTTAAGCATTATATTAATACAATACAATATTATAAACATATTATTTTTATTTTTAGTGAATTATTTTTTAATATTTTTCTTATTGCTTTTAAAAAAGATTGTTATTTGCACTGATGTTTTGAATTAATCTTTACTTTTGTTTTTGTAACTTTATTACTTTTTACCTTTTAACTTTATTTACAAACTCTGTACGAGCTTAAGGTCTTTTAGAGATAATAATAAAATAAATAAATAAATAAAAAATAAATAAAAAATAGAAAAGTTTTCTAATTACTTCAAATAATATACAAACATTCATACATAAATACAACAATTTAATAAAAAATCACAAAACCAAAACAATTATATATTTGAATTTAAAAGAGACACTGCTCACTGGTCATACATAAGTACATACATAGATACATGTTGATTATTAATATCAGATCAACAGCATTCATCACTATTTTCAAATTTCAATGCATATTGTAAATAATTGCCACATAATAGTCGGGAGTGGGACTCGGGAGGAAAAAAGAAAAAAAAAATACACAGTTTTAAAGAGAGTAAGTGACAATATCTCTTTAAAATTTTGTGTTTTTTTTTGTCATTCTGTTAAACTACTATCGATTACCGACTATCGTAGCGTAGTACCATACTACTGTAATGTAGTTACTATGTCTACTGATGTTCAACTATATATTTTTAATATGTCTACTGATGGGGGAGGGGGAGAGGGGATTTTATTTAGATAGTTATCTCGAAAATGGTAAAATGGATTTTGAAAATGTAATAAAATTGGCCCTCCTCCAGATAAATTTTTAGTTTGTTATGAACTTTTCTGTCAACTCCGTTCTTCTTGACCTTTGAGTTTCAGACACCCTGTATACATATATAATTATATAATATGCATGTAAAAAAATAATTAGAAGGGATAATTATATAGATGGTTACAAAATCAATTATTCCCCACTCAGAATATTTATATGCATGTGTATGTGAGATTCTGAACCAGGAGAGATTTTATAGTTGGTTATACAAAATCAGGGTTTCATTAATTTGTTAAGTATGGGTTTGGTAACGGCTGGTTAAACTATTTAAAGTACTTGCCATCAAATTTTTAATTTTCGAACTTTTTTTTTGAGATTTTTTTTGAATTATGTAAATGGTATTTTCGAAATATAATTTTTTTTTTGAATACTGTACCCAACTCCAAATTAAGTTAACAAAATAATCAGTTTCTGATGACAAAGGGGTCATAAAAATTTTTGAAGTTTGAAAAATATCTACATGACTACAAGAACTGAGATCATAAAACAAGAAAAATTATTATCAGATTTATTACTAAACTCATAAATTTAAGAGCTAGAAATAAACAAGAACTCTTTAAAAGTCTTTAAATGTGATTAGAAAATTATAAGAAATGAGAAGAGTTTCATATTTTCATTATAATTCCTTATACTTTTTTCTTTAAATTTCGTTTAAAAAATAAATTTACTTATTTTTGAAAATTACAGTTAATAAAAATTTACTTTGTAAGATGAATCATATTATTTTAAAACATTGTATGTTTATGAACTTTAGAGGATATTTGTCACATAATACAGTCTGTAATAAAAAAAAACTATTATATTCTTGATTTTAGTATTAATAAACATCTGAGATAAATATAAATATATGTATTATGTATGTATATTTAATGAGATAACAAAAAAGAATATTTTTTGATCTATTAAAGTTTAGTGCATTCATTTTATAGTGAATTTTTAAACAATATTTAACGCTGAAACAAATAATGAAACTATACAATATATTTTTATACAATGAAATTTGAGAACATTTGGATTACTAAAATAAATATGAATATCATATTATTATTTATGATTTGTTTAAAAATATGATATACTTAAAAGAATATTCATGTTGAGATTACAAAAAAAAACTTGTAACTATAGTCATTTTTAAGAATTAATTTAAAAAAACAGAAATGAAAAAAAATATATACATAATAAATATAATACATAATTTAAAATAGAACTTGTTTTTATATCTTAAATCAATATTAGATTAATAAATTTTTAGCACATTTTACAAAAAAAAATTGACAAAATTTGATAAAATATAAAAATTAAAGCTCGGAATAGTATATTTTTACGTGTTTTAATAGTGTTTTTAAAATTACAAGGTTCAAAATTGGAAAAAAAGCACTATTCTCAAATATAATATAGCTCAGGTTCTCCTTAATATTGTTTAAATCTAAAAACGCCAAAACGAAACGAAAGAACTTTTTATTACCTCTATAAATCAATATCACAATTTTACAAGTTCTTTAAATTTAGTATTTAAATTTACCGTTATGTAAAAACATAAGTTTTTGTTTCCTTCATATTTCCGTAAAGGTTTTAGATGAAATCTTGAAATTTTGAGAGCAGAAAGATCTTTCGGAAAATTTTCAATTTTTAGACAACTGTAACCTAGTCAACGGTAAAAATTTTTTCAAAATGTATTGGAAAAATTAAAACTTTTTTGCTTATGTTAATGGTTTTTCTTAATGTTGTCTCAATTGATTTACCACAATTTTTTCTTACATTTAGGAAATTTTGGTACAAGTGACAATTTTAAACAGTTTGCATTGTCTTTTGCCTTTAAAAATCTTTAAAAACTTCGGTTTACGTTCTGCCTTGTTTAATATACAAATCATCATTACAAATACAATCATCAATCAGTCATCAAAATTTGGATTTTATAATTATAATATTAAAAACCAGAAAAATACCAAATTTTAATTTATTCTTTTAGATTTTATTTTAATTTCTTTAAAATTTTTAAAGGGAGGAAGGTGAAAGGATGTTTTTTCACTAAACAGCAATTTTGAACTAATTAAAATGGAGGTGAACATAATATTTATTTAACCTGATATTATTTTAGATAATTAAATATTAGTTAAGAATTTGTTAAATCAACCATAATATAAAACATTCTTTTTACTATTCAATGTTAAGCATATTTATAAAGGGTGTTCAAAATTGAGGTATCATTTTGATTTTGCCGCGATTTTTTTTCTACCTGGAGTTTTTATACGAGGTTTCTTTAGGTATATTCTAAATACATTCCGGTTAGTTAATATGGAACGTTACACGAAGGAACAACGTGTTTTTGTTATTACAACATTTTTTGAAAATGGTAAAAGTTTTGAAGATGTAATTAGGAAATTTCGAACAAAATTTGGTAGAGAAAATGCTCCAACAAATCGTGCCATCAAGCTGATGGTTGATAAATTTCTAGAAACTGGATCTGTTCTTGATAACAGAGGTAACATTTATCAACGTAGTGGTCATTCAACCGAGAATGTAGCAGCTGTGAGCAGAAGTGTTGAAGAAGATCCAAAAACTTCCATTCGTCATCGTTCGCAGCAATTAAACATCAAACCATCCACATTATTCAACATTTTGCATCGTGATCTCCATTTAAAGGCTTATAAGATCCAGCTGACACAAGAATTAAAACCAACTGACCATGCATTACGTCGGCAATTCGTTTCTTGGGCAATCGAAAAACAAGAAGAAAATGAGAATTTTTTTAACAAAATAATCTTCACCGACGAAGCTCATTTCCAGCTCAATGGCTAGTTACGGTTTGGTGTGGTTTGTGGTCAGGAGGAATCATCGGACCATATTTTTTTGAAAACACAAATGGAAATGCGATTACGGTCAATGGAAATCGCTACAGGGAGATGATCCGAAGCTTTTTGTGGCGGGAAATTGATGATTTGGACTTAGAGAATATGTAGTTTTAACAGGACGGTGCCACTTGTCACACAGCAAGAGAAACAATGGATCTTTCGAAGGAAAAGTTCGAAGATCGCATTATTTCTCGTAGAGGAGGAATGATGTGGCCACCAAGATCTTGACACCGTTGGATTTTTTTTGTGGGGTTTTGTGAAATCGAAAGTGTGCAGCAATAATCCCACAACAATTCAAGAGCTTAAAAACAACATTATCGAGCAGATTTCAACCATTGAGAACAGTTTATTGAACAACGTGATTCAGAATTTTGGTAAAAGATTGGAAGCCTGCCGAAGTAGTAGAGGGGGCCACTTGGCCGACATAATTTTTCATTATTAACCGGAACCTATTTGTAATAAATTAAAATAAAAATATATTTAATATTTCAAAAAAAAAGTCTTTTTTTATTAAAATTAAAATGATACCTCAATTTTGAACACCCTTTACTTTCAGCTTTAATAGCTCTTTTTAATTGAGAAATAATTGTTAGATAGATTTATTATTAGATAGATTTATAATTTTCTAATCATCTGTTACCTTCAGTTCATGCTTCTGATTGCTTAATATTCTGCATGCTTCAGTTCGGTATAGGCTCATTTTACACAATTTTTTTTCAAAGATAACAAAAGATAACAAAACTAACGAATAACAAAAACTAATAATAAACTAATAACAAAAATAACGAATATCTGCAAGAATCTCAATTCATAATGAAGCCATTAACAATGGGACGGTTATTGGAAATATTGATAGGTACAAAAGACTGTAAATATCTCTTGAAACTTTAAGAGTATAAAATCAATTGCTAAATGAAAAGAAAGATCAAATGATGTGTCTAACGTGGAATGTAATCATTAGTTTAGGTTCAGAGAGATTTTGACGAAAACAAATATGTAATTTTTGTTTCTTTTATTTTCAAGATATATTTACAGTCATTTAAATTTTGTGTCCGGATTTTTTTTTCAATTTTCTTTGTCCACAATTCGTAAAAGACCGCGCCCGAAATTTATACAGAACTATAATAGCCGTCCTATATTTTGTACAATAAAAAAATTTTATAGAATATTAAAGTTATTAAGTTTTGTATTTACGTATTGTAAATATATATACATTGAGGAATATAAAATCCTACCAATGGATATGTTAGGATTAGGATATATTAAAATTTTTATAATATTTGAATGAAATTTTGTATAAATCTGATCAAAATAAACATTCTCTCTATGTATATATATAGACATTCTTTTCAGTTGTATTATAAAAGGTAAAAGAAAGAATTTTTTTTTCAATCAGCAAAGGATCAAAAAAGAAAAAGAGTAGAATGAAGAAAAAGAAATTTTTATTTTATTATTGTCTCGTTTTCCAATATGTGTGGAATAGATGTAATAAATTTTTAGTATTTTTTGAGAAAATATGAATTAAAAACGTTTGCATATACCTACATTCTTATTATATAGTTTTCTTTTTTAAATTCTCATATCAATAATAAGGTGCAGGGAAATAACTCCACACGGGAACTTAAACCATTCATGTGACAAATTGTTTTATCAAAATGAGGTAGATTTAATTTTCACTAAGAGTGGAAAATAAGTTCACACAAAATTTAGTGGAGTTATACCCTTTATATTTGAAAAAATAGCAAATTTTAAGTGAATCAAATTCTTATAAAAAATTTTTAAACATATTGACTGTTCAAACTTAAAATGGGGTCTCGGTGGCCTGGTGGGTAAGAGCATATAAAATAAGCTCTAAAACACCGAGGGAGTGTGGGTTCGAATCCCACACACGTCGTAAGAATAATTCTCGCTTACGACATTTACAGTGACGCCTGAAAAGGAAAGGCTGTGCTGTAAAAAAATTTCCTTTTCACATTTATGTGGCACGGAAATGCACCAAAAAAAAAAAAACTTAAAATTTCCAACTATAATAAAAAGAAGGTCAAACTATAATTACATAATTAATAACCTTCATTTTGTTATGCGAGGCTTACGTAATATATTAAATGAGTATACTGTATACTATTATACATTTTATATACAATAAAATTATATATATGTAGGTTGATATCACAAATTCGCATTTCATTTAACTGGATGTCAGATGCCTGTGTTGCAGTTTGCTTTAATTTGGCGTATACGAGTTGACTGTATTTTAATTGCCTGTATAAATATTTCGGAAAAGGGAGTAAGCCTGATTTTCAATTTTATAATCATTATGTAATGTGTAAACGAAATCAAAAATATTGTGATATACATATATAAATCAAAAAAATTCCAATATTTGGTTCAGGGCACTACTCGTTTGCCAGGATATGTATCTGTGTAATGATATATTAAAGCATATTTTATAAAAACCAATTACTATATAATGACTTGTGATTCACAATCTCATGACCAAAGCGTATTAATTCTGAATTTGTGTTTATCTATAAAATCTTTCTTGATTGTGTATTTTTGAGATCTCGTAAAAATAATTTTTAGCTATTTTTTGAAAAGTGGAATTAATTCTCATCAAAATCTCATAAATTAAGATGAAATTAATTTCCATGTGAACTTAATGCCATGTGTAGTTATTTGCCTGCGTGCTATAATATTAATATCAGCAAATCTGAATTTTACCTTTTCCAAATTTTAAGGTTTCTTTCATTATCTTTAAGAAAAAAAAAATTTTTTTTTTGTTTTTTGCTTTCTCCTCAGAATATTTAATATCGTTCTTTTAGGGACAAAAGTCCAGTCTTTTTGCATGACTGAAATTGAGTATGTTATAATTGAGAAACAAAGAAAAAAGGACAAATTTATTGTTATTATAATGTTTTTGATATCCTTACAAAAGAAAATTCTCCAAAAATTAATAATTTGCTAGTGAAAAAGGACAAAGGAGATTTTTTTTTTTTTTTGATTTTATTCAAAATTGGAATGAAATTTTTTCAATAGAAAAACAAATTATTAAAAATTTTCACGTTTCTTCGCAATTTATATAAATAAAATATATTGAAACTGTTTTTGAAAGTTTTTTTGAATTGCAATGAATATTTTATAAATAAATATAAGGAAAAAAAAAAAATATATAATATTTTATTAAAAAGTTTTTAAGCAATAGACATTTTTTCCTTTCAATTTAATATTTTATTTGTCATTTGTATAATAGAAAATTTTTTAAAACTCAAAAAATTTCGCGATATATCCTAGCTTATTTATACTCACAACATTACTCAGAACAATAACCAAACAAACGCCAAAATATTGTAACTGTCTAATATTATGAGGCTCAATAACCTCAAACTTAAAATTAATTCAAGAGAAATTTATAAAATACATTACCATATTAATATAAAAAAATTTAAATAAGAGACTCTTTGTAAAGGCATTGAAAATCGTATGATTATTAAGACAGCAATCTATGAACTAAAATTTAAAAGGAAATTTCAATAATGACGTAATCTTGGTGTCTTCATTCGTTTAATTTTAAATATTTTTTTAAATTTTATTTACAGTTGTTTAATTTTATATTTTATTCTATTTATTGCAGTGTATTTCTCAACTCAAAAATGGCGAAGCTTTACTTTGAGAAAGATATATGCACTTGAGCGTATTTCTTTACCGAAGATTAACTGCCTTCAGTAAAATCCTCTATACAGATCTTAGGTTTCACAGAGGCAGTAGAGTTGATAGAAGTATTATAAGTGGAGGCAAATCACGTAGTAATAGGGGCAGTACAATAGATCCACAACAAAAAGTCGCAGTTTTACTTACACTACTTAAATAATAATCTAATCTAGACATTGTCTAAGATACTAAAGTTTGAGTTCGAAACTAAATATTTTTTCGATAAAAACTTTCTTAAATATACAGTTATATTATGGAGAATGTCCTTAGTTTTACAAAATTATAACATTAGTCCAAAAATCTGATAAATTTAATGATATTCAAAAATATTTTATAGAATTAAAATAAAAACAAATAAATTTACAAAAGAATTTTTGTTTTAATTTTATTTCGCATTTTTTAACTCATTCTTATATCTTTTTGATTAAAAATTGATTACAAAATATAAAAAATAAATGCAAAATGAATTGTTTTTTCTGTTATATTATCAAAAGCAATTCAAAGAGATAGTCAAAATAAAAAAAATAAGCTAAACTTTATTCATCTAATGCTAAAAATTTATCAGATAAGTAATTGTTTTTCAATTTTCACCTTTTTAACAGCTTTTTATTAATTGACTGTGGTAAATTGGACATTGAAATATGGAAAAGCATTTTAGATGCATTTTTCATTGAGCTAGAGACATACAATTTCGAAAGCTATTTTATAAGATATTGGCTCACAAATCCTTAGAAAAAACAACTTTATTACCTTCTTAGGAAAAATTTGAGTTGTAAAGTCTATGAATTCAAAACAAACCTTTAGGCAGTATACGCATAACTAAACTAAAATTTTTAAAATACCGCCTCCAACTTTTTTTTTTAATTTCGCAATCTTTGCATTCAAATAGTGTATATATATTGAGATAAATAATTTTAAGTAAACCTTGATTGCAATATAATTTTGAAAAACTTTATTTATTTTTTGTATAATCAGCTTTAACATCTTTAACAGAAAAATTGAAATTTTTGATGTACATTTTATACAAGTCGGAAAAAAACTAATTTTGAAAGATTTTTTAAAATCATTTTCTATTTAGACAATTTTTAAAAATATTCTGTTGCAAATTTTGTTTGAAAAAGAAATTTAATTTATGAATTTTTTTTAAAAAGAAAGAGTTACATCAAAAAGTTACATCGTCTTTTTAGTTTAAAAAAAATTGGAAGAAAATAATGAAAATAAAAGAAAACCTTTTGATTTATATAAAAAGTCGCAACTTAACAGTCAATTCTAAGATACCCGCACAAACATAGTTATTCTCTTACTATAAAATTGAATCATATGGTAGAAAATTTGAGATATATGACTTAAAATTAAGTAAATACCAAGATATATTTAGGTAAATTTTAGAGTTGGAATTGCAGCTACTTGAATCCGTTGCCTTGAACCAATCAAATTTCACAGAAGTTTTATTGTCATAAAATTGTATCATCTTTTTTAAAAATTTCAAAGGGTTAAGTTAATTTAAGTGCCAAGATATGACAGCTACTCAAATCATACAGCTAATTCATCTTCTCAGGATTTCACTGTCTGGGTATGTGCAGTTATTTTAAACACTATTAATAAAATCCTGTAGCTGAGATCGCTAACAGGGGTCAAATTATTGTTTCTTTGAAAGTAAAATAGGTATAAAAAAAAATTGTATAGAAGATTAACTATTTGAAGAAGATAAGGATAGCCATATTGTTGTATGGAAGGAAGTATTAAGTTAGAATATATGAGTATCCTATTTAGAAAAGTTAAAATCAATTTTACATCAAAAATACTATTTTATAATTTTTTAATTTCTTGAATAAGGAATTTGCTTTTATTTTGATGTGTGGTAATATAATACGCTAATAATGTGTAATCCATACGTATGAACACTATAATGAATGTTATTTGCGAAATAGTACGTAAAAGTAAATAAAAGCAAGTAAATGTAACAGTAAGTCGATGCAACCAACTTATTAATACCCTACACCTGAATAATTTGAATTCAATTAAAAATCCATAAGTTTTTTGGCAGCTGTTTGAACAGCCTCCTTTTTCTTCCTTATTCAACTCGATTCAAGAATGAAAAAATTTAAAAGAATGTAAAAGAGGCATGCTTTAACACCTTTTGTACAAAATTTCAAGTTTCTATTGTTATTAATTTCGAAGATATGCTTGTTAGTCCTTGGCAGGCGTGTGTCAGCTACGCGAATCGCCACTTCAATTCATCTCAAATTTCAGGGACACAGAGGAAACATTACAGAACACTCTTGTACAAATTTTAAAGGTTCTATCTTTATTAGTTTTGAAGGTATGCTCGTTTGTCTTTGACCAATTCAAAGGCTTCCAAAATCCGAAAACATAGTCCAAATCATATCAAATGCCAGTTTTCAATTTCAAAGAAAAGGAAACATAACAAAACATTTTTGAACTAAATATAAAGGTTCTATCTTTATTGGTTTTGAAGATATGTTCGCTTGGTCTGGGGCTCCTTTGGAAGCCCCTTTGAAATCCAAACCCATGGTTAAAATCTTTTCAAATTTCAGGGACATAAAGAAACATGCCAGAACACCATTGCACCAAATTTAAAGGTTGCACCTTTGTTGGTTTTGGAGATAATTTCGTTTGCTCCGCAATCATTCGGAAGCTTCTATCGACCGATTTTGTCCAGATGCAATCCCCGCCTTCCTTTCGTATTTAGTAACTTACTATATAAATTTCATCAAGATAGCTTTAGTAGTTTTTGCGTTATCGTGCGAACAGACAGACGAACATCGTTAAATCAACTAAAATCAGGTGATCCTGATTCGGAATGTATTTATATATACATGTCCATATCTAACTCGCTTCTTTTTGGTGGTTATAAACATCCTAAAACTAAACCATCCTATATAACCATCCGTTATAACCATCCTAAACCTTGGTGTGGTTAATACTCCCAATACTTTAGCTGTAGGATATAATAAAATGATTGAAATCTTCAATAACAATCTAATAATAATTTTTCATTTAACTTCTAATAAATTTGAACAAATTGCAATATAAATTAATCTGTTTATTTGTATATGTATAAGTTTATAATAAGAATATTAACTTTCAAAATTATCCTGATCATATATTATAATTAATTTTTGGAAGTATTGTTGAATTTCTTTTTTTTTTTTAATTTATAACATTAGGTACTAAAAAGAAAGGATATTATAATAAAATATACTCGTAATATGATGAAATTTAAAATCTACATATGGAATTAAATAAAATTATAAATTAAAATTTTGTAATTTTGTCATGGTTGACAATTTTTTGAAGACTTTTAAGCACTAAATTAAAATTATAAAATCATCTTCATACAGATATTTAATTTAAATTCTTTAATAATAAACTTTATACAGAGGGTTTTGTATATAAAAGAATCCTTTGCAGTAAAATTACATTAAAATTAATTGTAAAACAGAAGTTATTTGAATATTAAGAGATTGTGTTTTGAATCTATCTGACAAATACTTTAGTGGTTTCGCCAGTGTTTTAATCCAAAAACGTTAGCTTCAAACACCGTTCAAGTAATTGTCAATATCGTATAATACAAAATAAATTAATAAATAATTTTTGTATTATATAATAGATGGCCCACAAATATATAGACAAAATTTTGTACAATAGCTACAGTCGAGTAATCAACGGTTAAGTAAAAATAATGATTGAGGAAACTTTGAAGGTTAAGTTTAACATGAATATGTGAAAAAAAAGCGGCTTATGCTTATGTTAAATGATTGGAAAAAAGTAAAGGTTGTATTTATTAAAAAGTTTTAAAAACAAAAACTACTACAAATTTTATATGTAATTTAAATTTTCTCTCTAACTTTATAAGTTTCAGTGTTACTGTTTGATAATATGTTTATTTATGTTAAGGAATATTGGAAAGATAAAATATTTCGACACTTTATTTAATTACAATGTATTTTACAAGGAAACGCAGTCGTCATGTAATTTTAGTTTTCTTTTTTTTCCTTTTATTCCTTTATAATACTTTTTATTTTAATTAATTCCTCAATTAAATAAAACATATTAAAAAATATTGCAAGACACCCTATAAATTTAAAGACTTTATTTAAAATATAATAAGATAGCTTTAATATCATTTTATTCAGTGTCACATTACAACATTTCGGCATTATTAGAAATTTCTGTTTTTAAATGAGTCTTTTATGATGAAAATGATAAATTAAAACTTCATACTATTTATATATGTATTTAAATTATATATATATATATATTAAATTATATATATATTTTCAAAACAAAAATGTTTTCTGAATATACAAATTCGAATATTTCTATATAATAATGCATGAATACAACACCCAATTCTTTATTAAGGAGCAGCTACAGTAAACATTTTGCAGTACATTTTAACAAAATTTATTTTTGTGAATTTTAAATTTTGTATAAAAATTGGATACAATACTATTAATCGACTTACAAACTTTCAAAATGTAAGTTGTAGGTTTTTAAATAAAAAGCTACAATTTTTGATTTAGTATAGCTATGACTTCGTGCACGTCTACAAAAAAATTACGGTTACGAATCTAATATAGTTTTCTTTTCTAAAAAAACAAGTTTGACCTGACAAAGTGCAAAACTGAAAAAAGTCAAATCTATTTTTTCTAGTTTTGCACTTTTTTTTCAGTTTTGACCTGAAAATTTTTTAGAATAGAACAGAAAAAGGGCAACATTTTTTTTTCAGTTTGCTTCACTGATTTCTTTATCTACAAATTATATTTTACATATTTAAAATTTTTTAAACTTATGTTTCTAATCAAATATAAATTTTTTTTTTTGTAAACTAGATATTTTTCAAAACTCAACCAAATGAATGAAAATAATGTATTTTTATATTGTCATTAATTACTATTTACTATTCAACTGACAGTGACAATTATATACCTATATTTTTTAATGTTGTCATTCTGGAGAGTGCAAAATTCATTTTATTGCCCCGTCAATATTTTCAGGTCAAGTTTTTAAAAAAAGTTTTGCCCTGTGCGAATTTTGCCCTAAATTTTTTTCAGAAAAGAACACGAACATTTTTTTAGTTTTGCATTTTTTTTCAGAAAAGAACGGAAAAAATGTGACCTGAAAGAAAAAGGCAACCCCAGGTCAAAACTTTTTTCAGAAAAGAAAATGACATAAGTATCTATTATTTATTTGGTAGGTACATAATAATTTTTTTTTTTGAGTCTTCGACCGACAAACTTAACCTGATGGCCCAATGCTTACTTTGTTTCCTTTACTTTGAATACTTTATCAAAGTGTCAAAAAGTAGCAAAGTTAACAAAGTAAATACTGACTTAATGATTACTTTTCATTTTTTGCATTGATTTTATTTGTTGAATATATTTTTTTTGAAATTTTTTGATTTAAAATAATTATAATAATTATTTTATATGAAATATACAAATGTTTGTATTCAGTAGGTACCAAATAGGAAAAGATTTTGGGTTCGGGACATTTTATAGAAATCGTCAAATTCATGAATTGTACGAAATCACATTCCCATCTATTTAAAATTTTTCAATTTTTTTTTTTTATTGTTTATGTCAAAAAAATTCAAATATCAAATGTCAAAGTATTCAATTATTATTTAATATTTTGACTTGACCGGGGTTTGAACCAATGACCAGTGACCTTCACCTGAAATTCCGTCGACTTATGCACTGATATCTTGGTGAAATACTCATTAAATTTGTGTTCATTAACGTAGTCAAAGTTTATAAATTATGATTTATTATTATTCTTTGTGTCTTACTTTAAAGTAATTTTCAGAAATAACCAAAAATACTGAAATTTCTTTTTTCGAGCTTCTCTATTAAGTTTAAGGCGGAAATGCAAAAAAATTTTCTTAAATATCTTTTTCTCTCAAAGATTTTTAGATTGAAAAAATATTAAGCAGTGGTGAAATACAGATGTAAATTTTTTAAACATGGGGTTTTCCTAACTTTGAAGAACTGTAGCTGTTTTACGGATAAGACTGTATAAAAAAATGTTCCATAAAAAACATATTTCTTATGAGGTCTATTCATGGTTAAAATTATACTGCTGCATATTAAACCGTGTAAAAGTTATTTAAACAAGCGGACGGATACAAAAAAATTTACTAAAAGATGTATTTGGTAGGATTATTTATTTTAAAACTTATTCGAAAAACTGTTTAACATTTTCTTTTAATTATTTTGTTTTTTAATTTTAAGTTTACAAATGGTACGTAAGTCATACAACAAAAGTGAAAATATCAAAATTATATTTCCGATCTGCTACCTATTAAGAGACTAACAAAAATAATATGATTTTTGTAATGGGTTTTTTGTTCTTTTTTTATATAGAAGACAATGTGTTATAATATATGTACTATATTATGTATACATATATATATCATAGTATGTGTACTTATATTATATGTTACATTTCTGTTTGTGCAACATTGTTTTCATATTTGTTTTTTGTTTTTCTATTATATTTTTATTAAGACTGTGTTAAATTTTTTATTGCGAAACAGGTATATAAATATGTAAATTTAACATTCTGTGTGTTTTACCTGTACAATAAAAACATATAAATATTTTGTTTTTTGTAAGTTATCAGAATAAATATCAGAAACTATAAAGTAACTTGGTAAGTAGAGTAAAAAGTAATTATTTTCCATTATTATATAATTGAAAAGGCTTCTTTTGATAAATCACTATGAATAGGATCATGGATATATGAATCATTACGAATTACGCTAATACTTATGAAATCTTTACAAAAAACCTTGGATGCTTTATATTTATGTATTTTCTTTCATGATTCTTTGTATTATTGATATAGATTTCAAGGAAATACGTAAGAAATCTTTCCGCATACAATATAGTTTAACTGTTAGACTGATTAATTTATCTGAACCACAGGTACAGAATGAAAGGCATATGCTAACGTACTGAAAAGAGGATATTATGGATTATGCTTACGTAAATGGAATGTCCAGAATTTATTCCTAATAAATATATAAATTATTTTAAAATTGCCCTTAAAAGTATGCAATACGATCTTATACACAAGAATTGTATTTTTATTGCACATTGTTAAATTTTTTAATAGAGATCTACTTGATTCCCTAAATAACAATTTAGGGTTTAATCACAGTATCGCTTTTGCAGATGATCTTACGATTTCTTCTCCAAATAAAAAGAAAAATTACGGTTCAATTCAATTTACTAAGGTCACAAAATTCTGTGAAAAATATATGATTGTTAAATACAGTACCATAATGGCCTTCTATATCAAAAATGACACAGCTTTCAACACTCTTAATAAATTCAAATGTGCTAGCCCAACTTTCCACTATGTTTGGGTAAAAATCCTTGTTAGAAAGCAAGTCAAAAATTTCTGTTTCTTATTACAGATCACCCAACTCAAGTGAAGAGGAAACTGTTGTGGAAATTGGAAATCTCTCAAACCAGATCAATGAAATTTTGGATTTATATCCAGGAACTGAAATTGTTCTGGCGGGTGATTTCAATATTCATAATAGAGACTGGCTTCACTTTTCTAGTAACACTTCTCTGAGTCAAAACTCAATTGGGAAACAAGTTGAACTATTCTCATCTCTTTTCCATCTTTCTCAACTTGTCCAAAATCCCACTAGGATCCCGGATCGTGCTGATCAAGAAAGCTACTTCTTGGATCTGTTCCCGACCACACACCCTGAAAACTATGTGGTTTCAGTTAGTTGCCCCCTGAGTGGCTCCAACCATTGTTTGGTTAAAACAAGTTTCCGGATAGGCCCAATTACCAATCAAAGGACTCCTCCCAGGAAATTAGTATGGCGATGCAGCCATGCGAACTGGGAGGGTCTTAACAGTTTTTTCAGACCCTTTGATTGGTCATTGTGCTTCCGCGATAGGAATGTGGATGATCGACAATACGGGTTCAGAGCCTGTCGTTCAACCGGTGATCTCATGACTTACCTTTGCGAAAAGTTGAATATCAGCCTTCACCATTCTGGTGAATCTGATTTAGTGGCTCTGGATATTTCTAAAGCGTTCGCCCGAGTCTGGCATGATGCTTTATTAGCAAAATGCAAAGCGTTAGGACTAGGTAGAGTCTTTTTAAAATGGATTGGAGATTTCCTTTCGAATCGTATGATTCGGGTACTTGTCGATGGTTATTCATCTGACAATTTTATAATTAATGCTGGTGTCCCTAAGGGATCGGTTTTGTCCCCCACTCTCTTCTTAATATTTATCAATGACCTACTTTCAATTACTTCCAATCCAATCCATAGCTTCGAACATGACAGCACCCTTGTAGCGTCCTATGAATTTCATAGCCGCTGTGGTATTAATCACCAAATTAATAGAACAGCAAGAAACTTCACTATCAGTGAGCTAAATAATGATTTAGCGAAATTCCAAAAATGGGGTGCAATCAACAGAGTTGATAAATGTTGATAAATCTATAAAATGTACATTAGGCGGAAAATGGAGTATAACGCACATATTTGGGCTGGAGCGTCCCAAACAGCGCTGGATTATCTCGACAAAGTGCAAAACAGAGCTATTCGCCTTATTGGTGACCCCAGTCTTACCTCAACGCTCACTCTACTTTGCCATCGCCGTACTGTTGGGTCATTGACCCTCTTTTATAGATACCTTGTAGGGGTGAACACCTGTTATAAAGAAATAAAACTATTGATGCCTCCACTCAAAGTTTTCCAACATGAAACGAGGAGTGCAACAGATGCCCACCCATGCACTGTCGAACTGGCAAGATGACGCAATACAGCATTCGGAAATTCGTTTGTAATGCGCACGTCGCGTTTATGGAACCTTATGCCCGCACATGTGTTCCCAAAAGTTGGTAATTCATTTGTGTACGATATATCGAAATTCAAGAAGAACACTAATATCTTTCTTCAAAATAACTATCCAAATTTTTCCCTTCATCCTCCATAATTCCAATTTTCCTA
This sequence comes from Poecilobothrus nobilitatus, assembly GCA_947095535.1. Lineage (NCBI taxonomy): Eukaryota > Metazoa > Arthropoda > Insecta > Diptera > Dolichopodidae > Poecilobothrus > Poecilobothrus nobilitatus. Next base: position 109,421,246 of record OX352774.1, read on the forward strand.
TATTCAAACATCCAAGTAATCCTTCCCCCATCCTTTTCCCCAAAACCAAGCTGTACATAATATTATTATGTATTAAAGGACCAATCCTATAGTTTGGTTTTAAAGGGGGTGGTTTTGGTTGGTTAGAGTCCAACACTACTCAGAGGAACCTCGTGCAGTTCCTTTGAGTGACTTTTGAGTCATTCTTTCAATATCCTTACACTTTTTTTTCTAAATTATTTTGTTTTAATTTTTATCTCTCTAGAAATCTTATGCAACTGGTGTATTAAAACGTGTTTTTTTCTTTTATTTTTTTTTATAATACAAAAAAAAATTTATTACATATGTACGGGAAATCTTTGCTTTGATGTCTCTCAATTATGTAAAAATTTATCATTTTAATAACTTTAAGATTAACATTATTAATTAAGTGTCAACTTTTATGGTCAACCAGAAAGTCAGTATATTTTAATAATGACTTGCAAAATTTCGTTTAAGTTATTCAACTTGTAAGGATTAAGCTTTAAGATATGAAAACAATAATACAAAGATGAATGAAATTTATTAAAAGAGGAAATCAATTAAAACGTGCTATAAATCAAAATAAATCTTTCAAACTTTTCCTTTTAATTTAAGAATAATATCAAAGTTATGCTATAGTTTTCATATGGGATTCATCTTATTCCTATATAATTTTGCTTCATATATAAAATTTTAGAAAAATAATCAAATGTTTAGAGCAGATTTGGATTCTTAAAAAAACAAAATATATGAATATATGTACTATATTTATATGATAATATGTTTGAGTTTTACTTATATGCAAAATTTGGAAACTGATTCGGAAATTTAGTTTGAAAATTTTAGAAATTTTTAAATTATTGTAATTTAAAAATTTCCCGAGTTAAAAATTATGAATTAGTTGACGATTTTAAGTCTCACTAAACCCAATCTAGTATAGATTAGAAAATTTTAATTAAATTAAAAAAAAATAAATAAAGAAAAAGAAAATTAAATCCACTAGAAATCCACATGGTTGTAGAGCAAAATCTCCGATAATCCTGAATGGTATAATAGGATCGCCAAAACTGTAACTAGATGATGTGGAATGTTATTTCAATTCAATTAAGATTCAAGTATTATGTAAAATAAAGTTTTTAATGAAGTCAAAGTCTCCATTGAAAACTACAGAGCTAAATAAAAAAAAATGTAGATACTACTATGAATAAACTGAAATTATTAAGTAACTCAACCTATTTGATAAAATATACTATTTTTTATGAATTTTCATAACAGTTTAAAGGTACTGTATAGATTCTTGACTACAAATTTGTAAAGTTTATTATGCACATTTACTTAATTTTTAAATTTTCTTCTGGTAAAATTTATCCAGCACTATGTATATTAAATTTTGTATACGTTATTTACATGCAAGGTAGAAATTCACGCGAGAAATTTATTTTTTGTGAGATTTTTTGTGTTACAACACGAGGGTTAAAAAAAATTTCAAGAAAACTATATTATTTTGTGATATTCTAATTTTATTTGACATTTAAATTTTCGATAATTTGAAGTAATAAGTAAAAATTTATTATAATAAAATTTTTAAAATTGTTAAAAAAGTAATCAATGTAAAAAAACATAAAAAAGTTGATGTCTCCTATTAAAAAGTCATCAAAAATAGTTGATTAGGATCTTAATATTTCAAAACCAAGTTGAGTAACTTCTTGATTTTATTGATGTTCAATATTTTTACAAAAACTTAAATTGGAATTAAAAAAGTGTTAGAAGAGGATGATAAAAAAATGAAAGAAAAACTTTTACAAAAAACAAATAAGTCATTTCCATTAAAACTTAAAAAAAACAAAAACTTTTGACAGCAGCAACAATGAAAAAAGTAAAATATCTTAATGTCAAAATTAATGAGTATTGTTTTATAGAATAACCATCTTAAGGATCTAAATATTTTGTGACAAATTTATACTATACCAATTGAAGGGAACAATAGAAAGTGACGTTATTCTATAACAATTTTTCAATTAATCTTGATTTTATAAGTCTTTCCTTTATGCTGTCAAAAATATTGCTAATATGTGTTTATATGTTTTACTAAGTTTTTAATGTGATTGTTTCTAAATATTAAAGATAAGATAGAACTCCTTATTACCAAAACTGTTTTTAATTTTGTATATTTTTCAATTTTCCATTTGTGTTGTGTATATTATATTAAAATCAACAGTTTGCAATTTGTAAATTACCTACATAACATAAGGCCGAAGGGCGTCCATTAGATCATTTATTATTCATATTTGACTAAGCTTCAGGTTTGGAAATCATTAATTGCACTAAGCCGTTGATAAATTTCATTCATTTCATTTAATTTCACGTGCCACTCACCTATTGTACCTATTGTACAAGACTATACGACTTAAATATTTCTTTTATTTCTACGCCATCTATTATTTTATACAAGAATTATTTTATTATTCTATTTTATATTGCAATTTATGGCATTAATTATAAGATATATATAAGTTTTCTTTATTTTCTTTTTCATAAATGTGGACAGAAAATTACATAGCCTTTTCTGTTCCGGCGTGGCTGTAAAAGTCGTAAGGGGGAATAACTCTTACGACGTGTGTGGGATTCGAACCCACACTCTCTCGGTGTTTACAGAGTATTTTATACGCTCTTATCCCCTAGGCCATTTAATTATATTATTCTATTGGCTGGATTACTACTGGATTACTATTTACAAAACTTAAACAATGTTTGTTTAAATCAATGAAAATTTAAACATATAGATAGAATATCGTTAAAAGTTGAATGCTGTGGAACAACTATTTTGTACAACACGTCATAAACAGTAATGAATTTACGAAATAAAGATGTTTAAAAAATCTTTACTTTGGCTATTTAAGGGCGTTTGAGTTAACTAATATTTAATTTAATGTAAAGAAAGAATGGTAAACAAAGAAAGTATTAAAAGAAAATCTATAAGCAAGTTTAAAAATATATCAAAACAAGAAACTTTAAAACTGAATTCATTTGTAGAAGAAGCGGACATTTCTATCATCATAAAGGACTGAAAAAAATCTTTTAACTGATCCAAAAAAAAAAATTATAAAAATACGTGGAAATATTTTGAATTTCATTAGCGTGTATTAACGTTTTCATATTATGCACAAAAGTAAAATTTAATCTAAAGAGTATAAGAGAACATTTTTTCATTTTTTATAATGTCATATTGTCATGGATAAAATTTTAAATAAAGAATAGACGAAATGGGGAAATTAGAATTTTCTTTTTATTATGTCTACCTTTACTCTGATTATTGCTATAATTGTTCCTTTCTATATTTTCCACCTTAATATTGTGCAGTAAAAGCTTATAATTTATATAACAAAAATGGAAATAATTCGATATGATGTTTTATAAGTAATCATAAGTAAGGGGTAGGGCAACTATACCTTTACCTATGATCCTACTGGTAAGAAGTTGTTGGTTAAAAATTTACAATAGTTATATCGAAACTACTTAAAGAAAATAGTTATAAAGCATAATAAAAGCGATAAAGAAAGTAGTTGGAAAGTCTGACTCTATACAGTCTAGTTGTATTAGTCCGTATATTATAAGAATATTGACATTATAACAAAAAAATTAAAGTTAAAAAGCTTCAATCGTTACAATTAAAAAGTCCAATGGTGAAAAGAGCAAATGCATATAGGCGAGATTAAATTAAAAATTATATTTAAAAAGAAGACAAATTTTGTATTATAGTGGGCCTATAGATTTTAATTTTATAGAATATATTTTTTGATTCAATGTCTTCAATTTTATTTTGAAATATTAAAACTGTAAGTATTTTTACTCTGTAATAATAATAATTTTTAATTTAACATTATATAATTAAAGTTTTATTTAATTTTGAAAATAAATATTAAAGTTTGCAATCATTTACTATTTAAATAGTTTGAAAGAAAAGAATTAATTTTAATTAAGATTTTTTAGGTCCTCTTTTTTGAAAAATATTTTATATTTTTCTTTATCTTTGACAAAATTAATTAAAAAAAAATCTTTTAATTAAAATGCGCCACATCTAATTTTCTTATTACAATAGAAAATTTTAAAATTAGAAATAAAATTGATATTTCACTCTTTCTAAGTTCAAAGAAATAAAATTTATTTTAATTTTAATGAAGAAAATTATTTTTATATTTTACATTTATCACACAACAACCACAAACCGAATATTATGAAAATTTATAAGGTATGTCATAAAGTAGAAAATTGAAATAGAAATGAATATAAAATGTAACTATACTTATAATGACATTTCCAGCCTGTTGCTTTTTGTATCATATTATTGCGAAATATTTTTGTGTAACTAGTTATAGTTTTATTTCATTCATCATTTCCTAACAAATATTTCAAATTATAAAATAAAAATTAATTTAAAATAATTAAAATATATTTTCTTCGAAACCATTCAATTTTTTCAAAAAATTCTATTTAATATTTTGATTACTGATGCATACACGTTTTATTCGGTTAGAAAATTTCTGAAATTAATAGAAAATGTAGTTTTTATTTAAATAAAATATAATATAAGCTAAAATTGTTGTCTTATACTGATTGTGTTCTTTGAGAAATTTTCAAAAATAGGCAAAAGTGGTAATCCTGTCTACACTCTACACAATCTCCAAAACTTTAACATAAATAAATACATGTGTGTGTATATATATATCACTACAAACGAATAAAAAGTCGAAAATCGAAATTTCGAAAGTAAATAATAAATAAAGTAGAATGTAAACCAACGAATTTTTAAAGTGCACATTTCGGAAAGATGTACAAACTGTATAGAATTGTGACTTACATCAAAATTTAAAAATTTTCTTAAGACTTCATAGAAGAAATGAGAAAGGATTTTTTTGCAATTTTGAGGGGCTGTAAGTTCGAAAGCCTATATAACTAAGAAAAACCGTTAACACACGTAAAAATATATTATTGAAGATTTAATTTTTGTGTCTTGCCGAAGAAAAATTTGTACAGGTGTCTTAAACAAGGGGTGGTACACAAAAATTTTCTGGGCAAACTTATACTTTTTCTAAAAGTTCTTTATTGTCTCAAAATTTCAAATTTCTATCTAAAAGCGTGCCGGAGTTATGAAGGTAGGAAAAATCATGCAAAATTTGGTTTTCACATAACGGTAAATTTAAATACTAAATTTTAAAAATTTTTATAGATTTACAAAGGTAAAAAATTCCTGTCTAATGGTTCTTTCAGATTGAAAAAATGTTAAGAAGAACATGAAATATTGAAAATGTTAAGTAGAGCATGAGGCTTTTTCAAAGTTGGAGGGGTTGTAGCTCTGTAATGGATGGGGTACATGAAAAAGTTATTCTACAACATCCGTTTTTTTATGCAACCTACCCATGGTTAAAATTTGTTTACAAAACTTTAACGATGTACAAGGTTTAAACAGATGGACTGACGGACAGAGTGAAACTAATAGGCATATTTTTTCAAAATTTGTTTGGAAATGTGCGGAAAAGTGTCTTTTGATTTCAACTCTTATTTTATATAAAAAATTGCAAAAATTTGAAAATTTGACGCAACAGTAGACACAATTGTAAAAGTTTTTTTAATGTCTTTTTAAAATCTTTAGATACAATCTAGTTTATTTTTAAATTTTTAAGTTTATTTTTTTCAAAATCCTTCATATTTTTTTTTTTTTAATTTCTAAATAGTTGCTATAAAATAGTAGTAATAAATGCTTAAAATATTTTTTTTAAGATCCTTTTTATATTTTTCGAACAAATTATATTAAAATATATTGATATTAAGTGCTTTTTATGTGACCAATGATGCAGTGCATAGGTCACCGTTCTTTCAGGTGAAAGGTCTCGGGTTCAAACCCCGGTTATGTCAAAAATAATGTATAAAATATAATAAAATAATGTAAATAAAATAATAAATATAATTATAATTTAATACTTGTACTGATGTGGCCCACATGCCTTTAAGGTCATAAAAATATCGGTAGATAGCTGATATTTTTGTATCTGGACGGGGTGTAAAATAAAATAAAAATAAGTAAAATAAAAAATAAATACTTAGTAATTAATAATATGATAAAACTTATATTATAAAATAAATTTATATTATTTTATTATGTATTCAATTTTATTAACATTGTAAAAAACAATAGAATTTCAATTTAATATCATTAAATTTTGAATTTTGATTAAATTTTTTTTAATACAATATTAACAATTTAGACAATTGTTTAGAATGAAACTTAATTCTCTTGGAATATTGTGTTAAATAATATTAAACCAAAGATAATAATATACTAATGGTTTATATTATCTTTGATTAAACTAAACAAAGACTTTTTTATGGAAATGAATTTGTCATTGTATTTAAATATAGATAAAAAATATTATTGAACCCTTTCGAACGCTCTGGACCTTTTTCGAAATATGAGTGGTTAAAGATGTTTTAGCGACTTTTCATAAAAAAATCTATATCTTTTGAAAGGCTTGTTATAGGATAAAAAAAATGCGTTTTGTAGAGTAAGTTATCAGCTTTAATTTTTTATACTATAATGATACCCATATGATAACAGTTACAAACTTATGAAGGTTCAAAATGTTTTAAAATGAAAAAATAACGTTTCAAACTCAATTTTCTTTTGAAATATTCTGCATTTGGGGTACTTTTTATAGCATATTTCGAAACAGCTTTTTTAATACGTAATAACTTTTACGTAATAAGTACGTAATAACTTTTTCTCTATCTCTAACAATTTTTGCGATATGAAGAATATAAAAGTGTGTTTACTAGATTAATTTTAAAATAAATAAATAAATTAATTTTGATCCTTTTATTTTATATACATTATCTTATTAATAATGTTGTGGTGTAATTGGTTTCAATCCAACAACATTAGTTTTTTATTTTGTGTACATAATTATTTAAAAACAAGTAAATGTAACAGTAAGACGATGCAACCGATTTATTTATACCCTACACCTAAAAATTCAAATTAAATTAAAAATCAATAAGTTATTTTAGTTAGGTATTTAATATAAGCTAAAAAAATAAATGCTTTTACAATGTACAAAATTTTAGGTTTCTATCTTTATTAAATTCGAAAATATGCTTGTTAGGTCTTGAGAAGTGTGTGAAGGTATCCGGACCACCACCCCAATTCATCTCAAATTTTAGAGACATCATCAGAACAGGGTAGTACACTCTTATATTAAATTTCAAGTTTTTATCTTTATTAATTTCGAAGATATGCTTGTTCGGTCTTGGAAGTTGTGTGGGAGATACTAGAACAACCATTCCAATTCATCTGAAATTTTAGGCAAATCAGGGATTCAGAAAATAACACGCTCGTATCAAATTTGCAGTTTCTATCTTTATTAATTTCGAAGATATGCTTGTTCGAATTTGGGAGTTGTATAGGAGGTACTCGAACCCATGGTCTGATTTCACCCATTTGCAATCCCCGCCTTTCTTTAGTGTTAACATACAGTATAAATTTCATCAAGATAACATCATTATTTTTTGAGTAAAGAGTAATTAGTAAGTTTTAGTAACTAGTTTTTTTCGCATAAAAGAGAAAAAAGGGCAAAGCGCGTTATTACTACTAGTAATGTACCAGCTACATTAGGAATGTCGACAGTTTGAAAATTATTTTAAAATAAATTTAAATAAATTTTAAGATATCCCGTTCCGAATGACAAAGATATGTTAGGATAGTGAAGAAAGTTAATGCTGCAATAATAACTATATGACTTTCCATCACTGTCCTGACAGATTCTTGCTTGCGGTATAGAGAAACTTTATAAACTGCTCACTCCACTCAGTCATCGTCGTACAGTTAGATTATTAACCTTGTTTTATAGATATCTCGTAGGGATTAACACCTGCTCCAATGAAATAAAACAGCTAATGCCTCCACTTAAAGTTTTCCAACGAGAACAACGATGGGTAGCAGAAGCTCATCCCTATCATGTAGAGATATCAAGATGGCGAAATACAGCTTATGGAAATTCGTTTGTCATGCGCACGTTCCGTTTGTGGTAATTCGTATGTGTACGATTTACTTAAGTTTAAGAAGAACATTAATATCTTTCTTCAAAATGTCCCTCCAAATTTCCCTACCTATCCCCCATAATCCAAATTTCCTAATTCCAATTTCCTCAATTATCCTTCCCACATCCCTATCCCCAAAAACCAAACTGTACATTTGTATTAAAGGTTCAATTCTAAAGTTTGGTTTTAAAAGGCGGGGTGGTTTTTGTTGATTAATGTCCAACACTACCCTGAGGAAGCACGTGCAGTTCCTCTTGGTAACTTTCGAGTTTTCCACCTACCCTCGTAAAAAAAAACGAAAACTATAATTGATTGCACAACCGCTTGAAGAAAATGAAAATTAGTTTTTCTTTTTTTTAATGTTAAAAAACCTTTTACATAATTAAATCTATAAATAGAATAATCCTTAACTTGAAATAACATAAATATCTTATTTTTATTTTTGTATCCTAGATTTCACGAAAAAAGTAATATTTTATTTCAGCGTAAAATTTTCATCTGTGGCAGTATTCACATAAGAAAAAAAAATAAAAAAAAAAAAATATTCCAAGGATATGGGACTATACGATACATTAATATGATATCCTTAATTAATTTTCAAAAAAGAATTATTGTTAAAGAATAAAAAAGGATAATATTTTATTTATCTAATAATTAATGATTAAGGTACCTAATGGTTATTTTTATCATATATCCTTAAATTAGTACTAAATATTGTATTACAGTGATTTTTTTCTTTCTTTTATGTTACAATATAAGATACTAATTTACAAGATTTAAAAATAATTAGAAAATTATTATATTACACTTTTAATTTTACCTTTTAGTACCTTGAAATACCTATATAGTGTCTTTATATGAGAATTATTTTACTCTAAAGTTTGAATATTTTGCTTACCCCTGTAAATACGAGTATAGTTGAAAAATTTTGAAACAATGAAATGGAAAATACAAAATTTTAAATAAAAATAATTTTTATTTTGGAAATGTTCGTTGTTAAGCAGAATAACTGGCAAATATTTAAAAGATAAAATGAAATTATGTTGTTAATTTTAACTAAACAAAACAAATATTTTGAATTATATATACGTTCCGTTAGGTAAAGGAAAAAAGACGTTAAACAAGAAAAAAGAAAATTCAACGAAGTATTGCGTTAAACAATTACAACGTAGTATATCGAAAATATAACAAGAGGAACACTTCTCTATAATTTAATCGCAAGTTTAAGCATTTCGCAATATGATTAATTAATTCTGAGCTATTAGTTAGCTATAGGATTATCTATTGCATAAATGATGTATAAGAGGTGGTCTAGTAAAAGGTCTAATTACTTTTTGATCCATATTGTATATTTTCTTTTGATATTTGATAGCCTAACTTTAATTACAAATCGATTACAAAATAAATTTTATGCTTATAACATATCCTTTAAACAAAATAATAATTTTATAATTATAACAGTGCGATGGTTTGTTCAATTTTAATTTTCGAAATTAATTACCCGGTATTTATATGAATAGAAACATAAGAATTTTTTAAGACTGTATTATTTTATAATTAATGACCAATTATACAATTTAATTAATTGAATATTTTATATTCAGAATTTTATATGCAAAAAACTCTTCAAAAATAGGCAGAATGTAAAACCAGAGATTTTTAAAGGCGCACATTTTCCAAAACCCAATAAAAACGTTTTAAAACATTGTAACTTACACACAAAACTTAGAGTTTAATATTTAAGAAAAAATTGTGAGCATAGTCAAAAGATTACATGTTTAATTTTAAGAAACCCTGTATAATTAAGAAAAGCTTTTTAAGATATGTAAAATTATAATGTTGAAGCTTTCATTTTTGAATAAGATTGAACAATAAGATTAAAAACCTATATATTTTGTCAAATTTTTAATTTTCAACCCCCTAATAACTCTTTATACAGGGGCAACATATACATTTTCTGAGATAAAATATGCTAATTCTGAAGATATAAAGGAAGCAAAATCTTACAAAATTTTATTTTTACATAACGGTAAATATAAATAATGTAATTGTGATATTGTTTTATAAAGGTAAAAAAAAAATCAGCTTTTTAATGATTTAGATTGAAAAAATGTTACGTAAAATTTTAAATACACAGATTTGTAAATGGACTTTTTCTAAGTTTAAGGAGATATAGCTCCGTAATGAGTGCGATTATATAAAAGATTTCCTGCACATCATTAAAATTTTTAGAACAAAATACATGGTAAAAATATAATTGTTTTAGTGACACGCTAACCATGTAGAAGATTTATAAACCGACAGGCATCCGAAGGAAAAAGTTAATAATATAAACTAATTTTTCAAAATCTTTTTTTTTTTTTTAAAATCTCCCAATAGAAATGAATTAAACCATAAGTGTTCTTCATTTAATAATAATATTGTTTTCTTATTTTGATACAAGAGCTCTAAAATTCACTATAATAATAAAAAATTCAATTATACTCGTAATAAAATTTGAAGTATAAGTATAGAAAAACAGTTTTCTTTTATGGTATAAAAGGACATCTCTTTAACATTATTTTTTTTATTATTGTTACTTGTTATTTGTAGTCTTGTTACGTGTATTACTCATACTATTTAATTCTATCTATCAGTTATATTAAGTATTTGATTCATTCATTTTCAATCAATTGATAAAAAAAACGTATATATATATTTTGTACATATTTTTGTAAAAGAATTTTATTAAAGGACTAAATTTATATTGCTATAATTGTAAACTGGAAAGCATAGCTGCTAAACTCTTTTATGCATATTATCCTTTTCAATAGGATTTTTCTGTTATCAATTTGTTTCTTTTCATTTTTTGTGTATAACTAACATACAGAATTTAAAAATAAAATAAACAATTTAGTGTTAAATTGAAAAAAAGAATCTAAAGAAAAAAAAAAATAAAATTCATCATATTTTCAGTCATTTGTCGTTTTGTCCAGTTATCCTTTTCTTATGAATTTCCTTTTCACAACCATAATATAAAGAAAGAAAACAAAAAGAAAATAATGAAATAAATAATCATGAAAAGGAATATTTTGCTTCCTTTTTATTTCAGACATAAAAAGTGAAGTGATCAAATTAAAGAAATTGGACCGAAAATTATTTAGCAAAGTCCAAAATCAATAAATACATTTTGATTTTTATATTTTTGATAATATATTGTATAAATTTGTTATGAGGTTCTTTAAAAGGATGTGTTTCTGTTTTTATTTTGGAATATATGTGCTTGTGAAAGTTTTAAAATTTAATTTTGAAAATTTTAGTTACAAAAATAAAAAAAAACTTCCTTTTTTTTTATGCAAAAGGTTTTAAAAATTTCATTTTAAGGTTACTTACAAAATTATTTCATTTTACATTCAAGAAAATTGTTTTCATCTGTAGTATTGCATTATGATTAAAAAACAAAAACTATTTGATCCTTTATTTAAAAAAACTTTTTATTTTTATTTAAGAACTTAAGCTTTTCATGTATAAATATTATAAAATACGTATATATAGTGTATAAATATTATAAAATACCATAAAAAAATATAATGATAAATTAAAATAAATAATATTGTGTAGTTCTGATTTATGTCCTCTTCGAATAAATACCACAATTAAGTCTATTTTTAACTGACTTATTATTGTTATGTCGTTTATTACAGATTTTTTAAGACTGAACATGATACAGCTAATGTTTAGTATCTTAAAATAAAGAAAAGTTAGATAAGACCTAATATTTCAATAAAGTGCCGTACCAAAACCAGAAGAAGGTTTTTATATATGATCTTTAAATTTAGTACACCATTAAAGCACACATTTTGATTATATAACAACCAATTTTTTTCTTCTGATAAAAATAAAAAATATTTAATTTTTCACTAAAAGATTCAATAAAAAAACTTTATTTAAATTAAAATGATGTTAACCCGTTAACCCTTAACAAAAAAAATAAATAAATAAAATATATATATATGGATGTATGTATTCATATGATTTAATTAAACTTTTTAATTTGAAATTGGTACTAAAAAGGACAAAAAATTGAGTTGTTTAGTTTTTCTTTTTTTTTTTTTCAATAATACCGATGTACAATCAATAGAAAAACCTCAAACGCGCTTAATTTTGTTTTATTAAAACTAAATAAAAATTGTAAATCAAAAATTTAATTTAGATTGCAGTTGGAAAATTTTCAAAAAAAAAAAAAGAAAAAGAGGATATTTATATTGGGAAATTTTGATTTTTCTATTACAAAAAACTGTCAAAACTTAGGAAAGTTTTTTAATCAAATTTTCCACTTTAAATATTCGAACATTACATAATTTTGTTTGAATAATAAATATATTTTTACTTCTATAAAAATACAGAGTGTAGCGAAAAATTAAAAGAAATATTTTTTTTTTTTGTAGAGGAGAATCGTACATTTAAACAGAATTTTAAACAGAAAAGGAAAATATTAAAAAAACAAGTAAAAGTAACAGTAAGTCGATGCAACCGACTTATTTATACCCTACACCTCAAAAATTCAAATTAAATTAAAAATCATAAAATCAAAATAAGTTATTTTAGTTAGGTGTTTAATATAACTAAGCTAAAAAAATAAATACTTTTACAACTTTTGTACAAAATTTCAGGTTTCTATCTTTATTAAATTCGAAAATATGCTTGTTAGGTCTTGCGAAGTGTGTGAAGGCACGCGGACTACCACTCCAATTTATCTTAAATTATTTCAAGTTTATATATTTATTAATTTCGAAGATATGCTTGTTTGGTCTTGGGAGTTGTGTGAGAGATACCCGAATAACCATTCCAATTCATCTGAAATTTTAGGCAAATCAGGGATTCAGGAAACAACACCCTCGTATAAAATTTTCAGTTTCTATCTTTATTAATTTCGAAGATATGCTTGTTCGGTTTTGGGAGTTGTATGGGAGGTACCCGAACGACCACTCCAATTCATCTCAAATTTTAGGGATAACAGGGATTCAGGAAAACACACCCTCGTACAAAATTTTAAATTTCTATCTTTATTAATTTCGAAGATATGCGTATTCGGTTTTGAAAGTTGTATGGCAGGTACTCGAACGCATGGTCCGATTTCGCCCATTTACAATCCCCGCCTTACCTTACTCATTGTTAACCTACAGTATAAATTTCTTCAAGATAGCATCATTATTTTTTGAATTATCGTGCATACGGACGGACGGACATCACTAAATCGACTCAGGAGGTGATCCTGATTCAGAATATACATACATGTCTATACCTAACTCCCTTCCTTTTGGTGGTTACAAACACCATACCAAAGTTAATATACCCTGTACTTAATGTGTAGAGTATAATAATAGTAGATAATTTTGTTCATTCTATTCATAATTTAAAAATTGTCAAAAAAACATTTTATTTTTATCAAGATCATATTTTTCAACTATAGAATCATGTCGATATCATATCGTTTTAAAGAATTAAAACAAAAATGGAATAAATTTAAATTTAACTTGAATTTTCAAAAAATTTAACATAAAATCTGGATTTATCTATATATAGTCTACTATTATTTTATATCTGCAAGCTCCAAAAGATTCGTCAAAGAAAGTGTTTTCTATTAATGTGATGTACTTCTACATAAACTTTTCTTTTGTTTTCATTGGTCGACCATTTCGTTTTAACCTTGTTTTTAATTTTCCTTTCTATATTAGGTGTATTTTCCAATTAAATACATTTATAATTTATTTATTTTTTATATGTAAAATTTTTGATTTTGGAATCAATAATTAGTAAATCATTTTTTATACTCATACGAATTTAGTTCTAAGGGTTTGCCATTACGTTTCTAACACTATAAAGAAACCCAGATAGATATGCAAAAAGTGTATAATACTAGCATATTCTTGTTTATGATTTAATTCTGAGTTGGTGTTCATTCGTCCGTCCACACGATGGGTCTGCCATGAATGCTCGATATTTTTAATCTGTTCTTTAATCTGTTAATTTTTTAATGTCGTTCACAAAAATCTCGCTCTAAAACGTAGATTCAATAAAACGAGAATTCGGGACGCACCGAGTACATACCTTGGGATATACATTAGAGTAGATAAATTTGGTTGGTCTAACCCATGGATTCCCAAAGTGGTTCATTTGGACCCCCGGAGGTACATCAGAACTGCTGACGGGTCCATGAGAAATCAAAATCAATTTGGAGGTGCGTCAATCAAAGCGAATTTCGTAAATTACTTTTTGGGCTCTTCATTTCTTTTTCCCAAAGAATAATTTTATATTAAATATCTATCTAAAATAACTTTTAGATTTAATTCGAATATTTCAGGTGTAGGGTATTAATAAGTCGGTTGCATTACTCATTATTATCGGTTGAACTTACTGCTGTTACATTACTTATTTAATTTAAAAAATATTAAAAACAATTAAAGATATCTATTATTTTTCGGTTAAAATATAAAGAAAATCTATTTCGTACCTATGATACCAATATATTAATTATTTCTTTTTTTTTTTTCAAATACATTTTTGATTCGATCATGTGTACTTACAATCAAATTCGTTTTGAATTTTTTTGTTTTTTATTCCTTTTTCCTCTATATTCTATTTCTAATTTCTATTCTATCAATGCCTATTTCAATCATCAAAATGCAAAAACGAATTATGATGATTGAACAAATGATAAATGAATAAATGTAGATTTTTTTCCTAGAGAATATTTTGTGAAATATTTTTTTTACATGTTGGTAAGGCTCTGACATAGAGAGAGGGAATTGAAATAGTGGTAAAACTTTCTTAAAAATGTACACGTATTCTTATGGAAATAGTGGTGAAGCATAACCCTTAATAACTCAAAAAATAATCATTTTTTTAAATTTCTTCCAAAGGCCACCATAAAATTTCATCTTTAACACATCTTTTGATGTATTCACCAATCTCATTGAACTAAAAATAATTTGTTTTTGTATTTATAAAAAATAATTTCAATAAATATTAATTTAAATATCAAAAAGCTTTATTTACATATAATTTATTTTTACGTAACCATTCACCACACTATTAAAGACATAATTAATTCTGATGAATTTGTAATTTTGATGTTATGCAGCTGTGTAGAGTTATTGTGGTGAATACTTGGGGGTTCAAGATCAGGTTTTATCTATAAGAAGGGGTCCGTGGCCAAAATAAGTTTGGAAACGATTGGTCTAACCCAACAGATTAGGCTAACTGTCATAAAATTGCGATATATATATATGCTTTTGTTACTTAATTAAGCTTGAAATTTTCTTAAACAAGATCAAATTTTATGTCAACAACTTCTGTAAAATTTGGTTGGCTATGGATATCTAAAATTTTGTAAAAGATTATTGAATGAAAATGTTTGAGTGGGTATCCTAGTTTTATTATGATTTTGTTTTATTTTAAATTTCATTGAATCAGAATTTAAAATTTGTCATAGCTCTAGAACAAATTACCATAAAATCAGTTTGCATTCTACCATTTTAAAAAAAAAATTTATCATTTTTAAATTAAAATTTTACTTTTTATATATTTATTATAGTCATTTATCAATTTACTCCATATTCTATTTAATATTTAAAATTCCTTTTTAAAATATCTTTTTTTTTACTGTCTCTTTTTAAAGAGAATTAATGCAAACAGGAGTATTTTAAATTATTTTACTTAGCTATAAACTTTAAACTACTGAATAAGAATTAAAAGCTGTTGAAAGTAAAAATTATTATTTTCAAATTTTCCATACAAAAAACAATCATAATATTATTTTACAAAACAGCAACTTCCGGTTATAATAAAAATCACTTCCGGTTGTCAAATTGATAGAATAGTTTTCTGTAATTTGACTTCTATTGTAATGATCATAAAATATTTCTTTCAGATAAAATGGTTCCATTGTAAACGAGGAAGAGTAGACTGTGTCAACTCTGGGATACCCGTATGAACGTAATATATCCTGTTTCTATAAAACTTGATCATCTTTTATAAACATTCAGATGTTTTAGTACCGAACTACAGAGATATATTTAAGTAAATTGTGGAGTTGTATGACAGCTACCCGAATCTATTGCGCCTAGTTTCATTAAGTTCCAAGAAATGCAAAAAACCTGAACCTGAATTCAGAAGTTGTTGCCATAAAACTCGATCATTATTTGCAAAATTTCAGATACCTAGATTGAATAGACACTGGGTTATTTCCATTTAAAGAAAGAAGTTGTATGGCAGCTACTCGAACCCGGCGGCCGAAAATGCTGGAGTTAAATAGCAAAACTAACAATTTTCTAAAAGTGACGTAAAAAACATGTCAGCCTCCTAGCTCCTTTATTTTTTGAGTTATCGTGCGGACGGACACTGAGTTATTTTCATTTAAAAAGAGAAGTTGTATGGCAACTACTCGAACCTGTTGCACCAGCACAACCAAATTTTGCAAAAGTATTTGCCATAAAACTTGATCATCATTTGCAAGATTTCAGACGCCTAGCTTTATTAACTTCCAAGAGGTGCAAGAAGCCTGAACCGGCTGCTCTAGACCAACCAAATTTTACAAAAGTTGTTGGCGTGCAACTCGGCACCTCTTTACTAAATTTCAGATTCCTAGCTTCAATAAACACTGAGTTATTCTCATTTAAACGGAGAAGTTGTATGGCAGCTACCCGAACCCGCCGCATAACCACAACCAAATTTTACAGAAGTTGTTGCCATAAAACTTGATATCATCATTTGCAAAATTTCAGAAACCTAGCTTGAATAGATACTGAGTTATTTCTATATAAAGATAGAAGTTGTATGGCAGCTACTCCAACCCGCCAACCGAAAATGTTGGATTTAAATAACAAAACTAACAATTTTGCAAAAGCGACGTAAAAAAAATTTCAGCCCCCTAGCTCCTTTATTTTTTGAGTTATCGTGCGGACGGACGGACGGACAGACGTACATGGCTTAATCGACTCAGAATTCGATTCTGAGCCGATCCATACCTTTGACACTATATCTAGCTCGACTCCTTTAAGGTGTCACAAACGTAATGGCAAATTTATTATACCCTTGAACATATTTCATACGGGTATAAAAATTCTTATGTAGTTATTTTTTAAATCTAAAATTTATTTATTTACAAATCATTTTAAATGTTTATAAACATAAAACGATTTACGTTTATATTTTTATATTTAAGGACCCAATTATAAACATTTTTTTTTTTCATTATATCGATTCTTGATATTGATATTCTTATGATTTTACTTTAAATTCACCCTTATTTTAAACATTAATCTTAGGTTAACCTCACAAATCGGTTTTGTTTTAAGGATATTTTATTAAGTTTTTTTTTTTGCATCACGTACAAGTAAGAAAACGTGATATTTTGAAAAGATTTAAACATTTTAAAAATAAGTTATAATTGAATTTAACTTTATTTTTAGAATATATGTATTTAAATTGTTTTTTTTTTTTTCTATAAAATAAATAAATCTGTGTAAATTATATTTTACGTGTTATTTTAAAAAATGAATTGTATACTCTTTTGTAAAATGAAAATGTCTATTTTGATTTTATATTTAATGTTTAATAATATAATTGAAATAGTTAATATAAAATAATATTATTTACTAGTTAATATTAAAGATTCATATATGTGTAATCCTATAAATATTAAATGATATAAATTGAAATTTGTTGTTTAAGTTTGAAATTTCTAAAATATATTTTTTATTTAATTAAAATAATAGTATAGCCATTATATTCACCAATCTCAGTAGAGCGTACATAGTAACCTCATATAAAAAAAATTAAAATAAAAACAAAAAAAATTATATTTAATAATTAATACCCAAAAGATAGAAGAAAATTCATTAAAGTGTATAAAATTTTCGATTTGTTCTCATTACGTTACATGTTCAATGTTGCAATATTTTAAATACAATTAAAAATGATTTGAAGAATCGGATAGATTATAAGAATAACAGACACTAGTATAGAGTAGTGCTAATGTAGTTACTTCTTAAAAAATACATCATCAGAATACATTTAGTTGACAGCTCTACGCCGAAACACCAGCTAAACAAATGATTGAAACCCTGATTTTGCAATCAACTCTAATCAAGACTTTCCTATAATAAGTTTTTTTTTACATACATTAGCCACAACTACTTTAAATTCTTTGGTGTTGAAATATGTATGTAAAAAAAATAATTAGGACGGATTTAGGAGTTGGTTACAAAATCAGGGCTATATATAGTTTTTCTAGAATCCAACTATAAAATTATTCCTATAATTCAAAATATCGTGTATAATATAATATGTATTCTGGATTGAATATTTATATAAAATAAATATCCAGTTACCATTTTTGTATTTAATGGTGACAAATGGGTTTATAATACAACCAAAGGTAACAAAATTTATTTTCTTTTTAAGTGTTGTTATA
Organism: Poecilobothrus nobilitatus; assembly: GCA_947095535.1. Taxonomy (NCBI): domain Eukaryota; kingdom Metazoa; phylum Arthropoda; class Insecta; order Diptera; family Dolichopodidae; genus Poecilobothrus; species Poecilobothrus nobilitatus. Next base: position 109,439,793 of record OX352774.1, read on the forward strand.
TTTATATATTAAAATTTAGAATTCGATAACAAAAAGGCTTTGATACTTAAATTTAGAAAAAACTAAGCTTTTGGCGACTAAGGGTTTATTTTTTATTGGAATATTAAATAAACAATTAAGTATTTTATTGCAAAAGGCTTTATAACACCCCAGCTTGTAATTTTGTTTTAATCGCATCATATTTTAACTAATACCTATTTATAAAGCTTTTAATTTCGTGTTGTTTGAAGTTTTTCGATTGGAAAAAATATTCAACAGAACTTGAGATATAAACATCTGAAAATAAAGCTTATTTAAACTTTAAGTTGCTTTAGCTCTGTAACTTATGATACTATACATAAAAAAGTCTTCCTATAAAATTAACTTTAACGTGACATCTATGCTTAATTAAAATTCTCTTTTGTGTATGATGTAAAAGTTTTGTTATAATACGAACAGATGGATAAACGACCGACGAAAGAAATATAATGCAACTAATGAATAAACTAATTTTTGAAAAGATTTTTGTTTTTTTTTTAAAATTAAAACTCTTTTAATTTTCTTTTCAATGAATTTTACTTCAGATTTCATGAATTTTACAACGTAATAGAAAAGCCCCAAAATCATTAGTAGTGTTTTATTTTTTTTTAATATGTTATGAAGGTAATCTAAATAATATTAGAAATTTTCGTAAAATGGATATTACATACTGATCACCAATTAACCCTTAGAGGATTTTATCAGGACCTTATATTAAAGTTTATAAAGTATTCTGCGCTAAATTAAAAATTTTGATTACCGTTAGTATTATCGTTATGATTTTATAATTCTATGTTTGCATGTTTCTAAACATTTTTCCATTTATTTTAAAAATAAAAAGTAAATATAATACCTATCCGAAACCTCATATACAGGACTGGAGCTCTGCATTATTTTATAATATTCTAATAATGTTTCTTTAAACCAAAAAATTATTTTACATTTTTTTTTTAAGCATATAACAACTTTTGTCAAAGAGATACTTTAGCTTTAATTAAAATTATGTAAATATTTAATATACTTAAAGGCTTTTTTTTAATTAAAATTTTTCTTTGAAACAGAAAAAAAATTTTTTACTTTAATAAAAATTTCAATTGATTTTATTTTGAGAGATAAATTTTAAAATAAAATATGAAACAAATCAAATGTTAAATTGTTCAATTTCATATGAACTGCTGTACAAAAATGTCTGCAAAAACAAAAACATATAATAAAAACCAAGAAAATGCAAAATTGTGATTTAAATTTTTATATTGTCACTTTTCTTTTGTTACTAAAAATAGATAAAACAAAATATTTTGACAAAATTTATGTATTCCATAGAAAATATGGTAGAATTTTGTAAAGCAAAAAACAAATTCAAAACCAAAAAGACAAATTCTTTCGTCCTTGTAAATTTTTTTTTTTTTAAATTTTCCTATTTTATCATCTAGAGTTTGGGAACGAAAACAATGTTAAATCCAACAGATACAAAATTAAATTTGTTAGAATCAAATAAGAATTTGAAATTGAAATATGCAAATTTAAAAACAAAAATATCCTTCGTAGACAAATTTGAACAAGGCAGAATATAAAACTAAAGATTTTTAGAAGGCATTTCTCGAAAGACAATAAAAACAGTTTAGAATTGCCACATACACCAAAATTTATAATTTCTTTTAGAATTTTATATATGTATATAAGAAAATAGTGTGAAAAATCAGGAGGCATTTTCTTCAATTTTAAGCAAATCTTTATAATTAACCTTTTAACAATATTGATACTTTATTGATGCTCTAATACAATATTTTTACTTTGAAATTTAAATTTGTACAGGTTTCTTAGTTACAGATATCTAAAAATAGGAAATTTTAAATTTTTAACTCTTACCTCAACCCCTATTAATAATTCGTAAAAAGGGAGTGTTACAAAAAAAATTTTCTAAGGTAACTAATTCTGAAAGATATCCCTTTTTTTAAGATTTAAACATTTTTATGACTTTTTTATTTGACATAAAATTATGATGTAAAGTTAATACGCTCCTTTATTAAACATGTTTAGTTAAGATAAACGTTCCAAATTTTCGTTTTTATATAATTTTTTTTCTATAGTGTCAAAGTTCATTTTAATATCATTTTCTAAAATTACAATATTGTTGTATTAGGATTTCGAGCATTCAAAAACATAATTGACAGATCTAAACAAATATGCATATTCCTGATGTTATGATTATTATTTTGTTTTTTTCAAAAATATCTAATAAAAATGCTTAAGATCAATAATAAACTAAGCTAAGAGTTTATTGCTCGAATACTTCAGTTTCAACCACTTTGTGTACCTGGGATGTTAGTAATTGTTTGCAAGTCGTAGTGTGAGTGCTTGTGCTTATGCTTGTATCTGAGTGTTTTGAGATTTTTTATTTTTATTCTGTCCTTTTATTCCTCAATTGGCAAAAGTGCCTGCCGAAACATCTTTAAGATATTCTAAAAATTGTTTGTTATACATACATATTCTAATTCTAGACAGATCATGCTGTTTTACATGTGCTGCAGTTGAACAATCACTTCCTCTAAGGCGCAGTCAAAGATATAATATAATATGTAATATCTAAATGTATTATTTATAGTAGAACAGCGATATTTGATCTCACTTAAAAATATTAAAAATTAATTCAGATGTTTGTTTCCATATTTAGTAATACATAGTAATCGGAATATTAAAAGGTAAATATCGTTAAAGATAATATTAATCAGATTACTTTAACATTTTTTCGTTGTAATATTTTAGAACGGTTAAGGGAGGAAAGCCAACGATGTCGTCATTCAAAAGGCGTTCGGTTCAAACCTAGACTAAATATAGGCTGTAATATAGATTTTTCTTAAAATTATATAATTAATTAATAGAATTACATAAAAAATAAAAGTATATTATATTATGTTACATTGAATATAATATCGAAATATGTAATAAAATAAAAAATAAAAAAATAATTCTTGCATCAGATAACAGATGATGTACAAATGAAAATATTTGTGATTGTTAAGAATGTGCAGAATAACTACAGCCGAGTAATGAATTGCGTAATGAAATTTATGATTCTAGAAATTACAGCTTATTTAAATATAAATAATGACTTAGTGGAATTAAGACTATGGTATATGAATGCAGCTTCCAAAGAATATTGTAAGACTCATCTTATATAATCAAAATATTTTTTTCAATTTTTTATTCCATTAAAAGTGATGATTGTTAAAAAAAATACTTAACTTATCCTTATATATTCTAAAGAAGTTGATAAATATTGTATTGTTTGCAATAAAGTCTTAAAAATGTTTAATATTCCATAAACTTTTATTATTCATTAAAAAAGAAGAGTGGATCTCATTTATTATTTGAAAGAAACCTTTATAAAGTTTTTTTTTTTGCAACCAACTTCCTTTAGTCGTATTTCTTTATGATCTCTTTTTACTGTACTATACGTTTGTTGTAATTTTATTTTGAATACCTATAAAATAATACGAATTTTCTTTTCCTTTCGTTTTACTTTTTTATGATTTTAGTCGTCTCTGTTATTTTCTTTTTTAATGAGATGGAATTGTACGAACATGTAAAAACTTAAATATTTTTTTAAGTTTTAGAATATGTGGTTATTAAAAATTTAGATTAAAGATTTGGAAAAATTTAATGTTCAATTTAAATCGAAATAGTGTAAAAAATTTATTTTTAGATGTCATTATTTACTCTCGTTGACTTCATGTAATATTGTATACTTTTCAATGATAAATACATTTTCGACGTCTAATAGTTGTCTCGTTTAAATGTTTAGAAATTCTTATAATTTTGTTTCACTCATAAAGTGTAATTAAAATATCCAATTTTAAACTTTGGCTACGTAATAGTTAACATCCTGAAAAGTAAGAGCACTTAATATCACGCAAACTAAAAAACTAAAAAACCTAAACACTGCATGCCAATGCGGCCTTCTAAATAAAATTTTAAACTAGAAAGTAGGTGGTTGTTTTAAAGTAATATGCAAAAGTTAAAGCAACGATATTGTCTTTTAAAAAATATGTTTGTAATAAAGAATACGCGATGATAGCATTGAATTATTCATAAATTGATAATAGTTACTTGAATATTACTTATGAAATTTAATTCAATAACCTGTATAATTTTCTTTACTTTGTTTAAAAATGTACAACAAATCTAATGATATATCCTAGAAAAATTTTCGCAATATAAGCAGGTACATTTACCTAAGGCAGTTCTACGGAAAAAAAACAAAAAAATTTGTTATTAATATAAACTACTGTATACCCAGTTCAAGACATATAAGACAACGTGTATTGCCACAACTGCGAAATTCGGTGTATTCAAAATGGTTTTCACTATATAATGGTACTAAAAAGATACAGTGTACAATTCCGATTTTAGATACACGGGCAAATTGTTCGGCCAAATTGTTCTGCAAACACATTTTCCAACGTCAAAGCTGAGGAATATTAAATTCCGCTGGAAGAAAATTTGTAACTAGAAGAAAACTGCACGAGATAGAGGGCATATTTAAATAAGATCTAGCTTGTAAATAGCCAGCAGTTCTAGTAAGTAAGAATTCCTAAAATTTTTAAAGAGAAAATAGTATTTTAAATTTAAAGTAATTATCAGTCATGGCGAAAATATTTAACTCACTAATAACCCACTATTTTGTTTTCTGGTAAGACCTCACATAATAACCCTCATTTTTGAGTTAATAATTTATTAATGCTTTTCTCTGCCACATAAATGTGGACAGGAAATTACACAGCCTTTCCTGTTCAGGCGTGGCTGTAAATGTCGTAAAGGGGAATAATTCTCAGGACGTGTGTGGGATTCGAACCCACACTCCCTCGGTGTTTACAGCGTATTTTATATGCTCTTACCCGCTACCCCACCGAGGCTCCTATTAATGATTGAAAATTAGTGATATGATAATCTAATATATAAGGAACAAATTCTGTTTGTTTGTTTGTTTGTTTGGCACGGATTCACGTAAAAACCACCAGTCCGATTGCAACCAAATTTTGCAGGAACATTTCTACGACCCCGGAAGGAGTTATAGGCTATATCGCGTTTCGGTTCATTAATCCATTGCGGCTCGAAAGCGTTTTAAAGCGTTTTGGTTTTTTCGTTGTTCTGCCTAAACGGGTTGACCGATTGAGTTGCAAATTTGCACAAATGTTCTTCTCACCATTATGGGTGTACTCAAGAAATTGGGTTGCCATATGTCATCCGGCTTCGGCCCGGCGGGCTTCCAAAAAATTTTTTGTTTCCGTTTTATGTCCAATTTTGTATGGCGGTTTTATGGTCTGAAAAAACCCCTGACACGAATTTTTGTAAAGTTCTGGTACCCCATTTGGGCACGAGAGCCGAACGAAGTTCATTAAATTTTTTTGATGTCCTGCTTAAACAGTTTTACCAATTGATTTGCAAATTGGTAAGCATTTCTCTTTAGCAGAAAGCAGAAAAGCTCATTAGATTAATTTGGTTACGATCCACTAACCTGTTTCGGCACCACGGCCCAATGAAGTTTCTTAATGTTTTTGTTGTCGCGCTTAAACGGTTTGACCAACTGAGTTGAAAATTCACAAAAGCTCCAACTCTTTACTCAGAAGCTTACTGAGTTGATTTTGTTACGATGCATTAACTCATTTCAGCATCAACCTCAATGAAGTTTTTCATTTTTTTGTTGTAGTGCTTAAACGGTTTGACCAATTGAACATTGGCACAAGTACTGCACTTTAAGGCAGAAGCTCATTTAAGTAATTCTGCGGTGATACATTAACCCATTTGTACGATAGACTTTCAAAAGAAAATTTTGTTTCTAATTTTTGTCTAATTTGGCAGGATGAATTTACGATTCTAAATAAAGCCAGGATGAATTTACGATTCTAAATAAATGAATTTAAGATTCTAAATAAGACAAATTTTTGTTAACGTTCGTTAACCCATTTCCGCACGAATACCTTTTAAAAATATTCTGCCCAATTTTTGGTATTGTTATTATTATTAAAAAGATATGTCCAACACTTTTTACTTTTATCTACACTGTTTTTAATATTCCATAAAAACCTTTCAATGCAAATTTCTAATATATAAAAGTAATTAACATAACCTTATTAAGTATCTTAAGAATACTGTGTTTAAGTCTTAACAACATAACCTTTTCGGCCGTTAAAAAACAGAAAAAATCTCCTATATACGACAGTCATCATGTCATCATTCAGAAATGCATGTGGTCTAGCTTTATAAGATGCATGTGTATAACATATTTCCCATAAAATATCATTGAAATATGTACATATAGTATGTATAACGTGCGTATATTTAAAAATACTATATATCACATTTCTGTACAGTATTTAATAAAAAATGAGTACATACATATTTAAAGAACAGAAAACTTTACGTTCTAATCCATATACAATTTTTACACATATTTTTAGCCAATTAATTTGAAAACATAATTAGAAAAAGTAAACTTAAAAAAATTCTGGTAGATTTATAAAGGTAAAAAACAATCATGTATTTTTTATATTGAAAATATGTTAAACAGAACCTGAGATGTATGCATTTAAAAAGAAGTTTTTCAAAATTTGAAGAGCTGTTGGTGCTGTAGGATCTCCAGCTGTGAGGGTACATAAAAAAGTTGTCCTTTAACATTACTCTTTTAAGAGACCTATGCATAGTTAATATTTCATTGCTCCTTATTAAACAGTATACAGGTTTTGTAAACAAGCGCAGGGATAGAGCGAACCTAATAGCAAATTTTTCAAAATGTGCTTAAAAGGATAATTCACAAAAACATGAAGTGACATTACTTAGGAAAAACAATTTATTATGCTCTTTTATAATTGAAATCCGATTTTATGTTTCGATATTAACGAATATATTGTGCAAACTCATTTCGCCGTAATTGCGTACTCAATAGATTATTGATTCCTTTAAAGATTTTTTGTAATAGAAATGGAATATTAACTACCAGCATCTGTAAATGCATAGTAATAAGTTAACTATAAATTAAATTAACGCAGAAACAAAAGGTAATAATTTTTATTTCATAAAACCAATAAAATACTCCGGGCAACACCGGGTACTCTGCTAGTTTAATTATAAAGTTATTAAATGATTTGGTATATTTAGAAATAAAGACTATCTCAAAAATCATACTGAAAGTTAGTTTATAAGTAATTTTGCTATAATCGTTAAAAGTTCAATAATAGTATTAAAGAAAGTAATTTTAGAACAATATAATGTAATATAGCAATTTAATTTTTATAAAATTCAAATATTTAAAAACTAAGTTAAGATTAAGGTTTGATTAATTAACATTTGTTAGGGCCAGCATAATAATTTCTGTCACAAGCAAATTTTTTTTTAATACAAATTAGTGTCGTCGCAAGGTATACTCTAAATTCAGTAGTTTTAATTTTAAATTACGTAGGTATTTAAAAATCTCTATAGCTTTTTATCGAAAAATCGTTACATTTTGATGATTAACTAGTAATCTGATAACCTGCATCAACAATATGCATTTTTGATTATTGGCCTTAACAATTTAAATTTCTCACGCCCGAATGGAAATAATCTAATGAATTCGTCATTTTCTGGAACAAACTCATAAGTTTTCTTGGTCGAATCAATAAATTATCAAAAGACATATGCAATTCCTTGCTATTTGTGTTTAAATCAATTATAGCTTTAAATTTACGTCTATTATCATTAAACTATGTTGAAATAGTTTTGCTATTTCATCAGAAAAACCTGAATATTTCCCTTAAAAATTGGGATTTCTAGATATAAAAACGAAATCCGAAACTCACAACTAAATATTATAGTCTGGAAATGGATTTTGAAATTACCAAATCTTCAAATCGATTTTTCTACCATTTCCAGCCGCTTTTTAAAGATTTTAAGAATATTTTCATATCAATTTTGCTTTGCTTTGCTTTAATGCAAAGCTTCAGTAAAACCATTTCCAGCCGCTTTTTAAAGATGTTAAGAAAATTTTCATATCAATTTTGCTTTCAAAGTTTCAGTAATACCTGGAGTGGCAGCATGTAAAACTTGACGTTAAAAATTTATATTCGAAAATTCGAAAATTATTTTGACAACCGAAGTGACTTATCAAAAATTTCAAAACCACCAAAAATAATAATAAACAAAAAAATAAGTATATAGACAGAGGCAAATCAAAATAAATTTTAAAATATTTTAGGTAAGTTTATTATAAATAAATAATGTTTGTTTTTGAGTCATCAGATTAAAGTTCTTCCAACGATGAAAGAAAAACCCAAAGCAGGATAAATAGAAGAGAATTAAGGGATTCAAATAATATATTTGAACTTCCAAAAAAAGAGTAAAATGTTTAATATTTTGAATTCATATATGTGTGTGTGTACATATAATAATCAAATTTTATTTAGATTTTTACAAAATTTTCGTGTAAATAAGGAGCAGTTTCAAATGATGTTGGATATTATCTATGTATTAATATTGGACATTATAACAGGAATTAAAGTAAATAAAAAATAAAAAAATATTTTCAATCAAATAAATTGTTTTTTTTTGTTAACTTTTTAATGTATGTACCTAGGTAAAACGTATTGAATGTTAAAATATATTAACATTTAATATATAGTTAAAAATCTTGAAAGACACTATGGACAACAGATCTCTGTAGAATTGTTATGGGAGGAAATTTAAATTGAAACATATTTTTAATTTAAAAAGAAAATTTTATTTTTAGAGTTATAATTAATATATTGATATAAAAAAACAATTAAACTTAGCAACTTAACTAAGCAACGACAACAAAACTATAGCTTTCAAAAATCAACGTCACATTAAAAAAAAACGAACGTCACGTTCCCTGCATGCTATCGAAAAAACGTATCGTTTCCATTTTTGACAGAAAATTAACGTCACGTTACTTGTATGCTACCAAAATGGTTGTTACGTTTTTTTAACGAACGTAACAAAATTTCATGCTGCCACTCCTGAATATTGTCTTTATAATTTAGAATTTCAACCTGGAGAAAGAGTTGTTGTGTAGAGGGCCATATTTCTAAATATAAAATCGAAATCCGAAATTTGATTACCAATCTTTTTCGCCGTGTCTTTTATTTGACAATTTTTACAAAAATAGTTATTGAAAAATTTTTTTTTTCGTTTTGTTATCGATGCTTTTATGCTGATAATTAAATTTTTTTACATAATAAAAAAAACCGTACAAAAGAAAATTAACTAGACTTTAAAAAATAAAAACAAAAATAAAAATAGAAGAAATTTTACAAATATATAGAAAAAAACATAAAAATGGAGGACCACAAAACTTTAATTTTCTTTTGAAGTTAAATTAATAAAGTAAAAGAAAAAAAATAAAGTAATTTTTATAAATTCTTAAAAAAAAAAAGCAAATTATAAATACCTTTAGCATTTGTAAAACGATTTAGCAATAAAAAGCAAAGGTTCAATGACATTTTTTTGTACATTTGAAAGTTTCTAAATTTAGATAAACTCAAAACAAAAAAAAAAATTTTTTATAATAATGAAAATGAATGGATAAAACTGCAAAAATTTTTTTAAGAAAAAATGGGAAAAAAAAATTCTAAATGGAAACGGGATAAAAACAAATGTCCTTTAATTTCATAGTAAATGGAAATTTATTTTTCTTTTGTTTTTTATTTAACTGATAAACCTTGTCGAAGCCGTGTGAATATAATGTTTTATGGAAAAACTTTCCAATACCGTTAACTAAATATTAAGCCAGAAGGCGATGGTCTGTAAAATTTATTTGAAAAGTTTAAAAAAAAATCGATAGTGACTTTAAAATAAAATTTAAAGCTAAAAAAAAAGAGAATTTTAAATAACAACCAAATTGATTTGGTTCTTTTCTAGCAGTTGTTTTTACTTTAATAAAAAAGTGTAAATTATAAAATATGTATATAAATATTTTATACTTTTTTATCAGTTCCTTTGGTTAACTTATTGGAAAACTTTTTCTTCGAAATTTAAAACTGTAGGTATAAAAAAACAATTGATAAAACTTTATAACTATTTATTAGATGATAAGAATAAAAACTAATTATTATTGAATTTCTAAGCTTAATCGTAAGTTTTTTATGAATTTTCTTTTTTGGCAAAGTTGGTGGAAACTTTTAATCATATATTAATTATATACAAAGTTCATAAAATATACTTGTAGAGTTTAATATTTCTAAATACGTATCTGTTATATATATTAGCAATTTGATTCTTATTTATGGGGTATAAGAGACACTCCGATCTTTTGAGGTAGATAACCCTTTATGTTCTCCTTTTGTCACTTCTTCTCTCCTTGTCACTAAGTGTTGTGCATTTTGCCTTCACTTACAATATCTGTATAGCGTTTACTTTCTATTCCAATTTCCATTTTCTATTCCAATTTTGTTTAAGTGCCCCTTTGGTCGGCAATGCTCCGACAGGAATCCTAAACTGAATTCTCAGTTTATTTTTAATCCTATATAATATTTTCATATCTTTTCCGATTATAATTTCCCAGAAGCTCCTTAGATTGTCTGAGCCCAGATTTTCTCCATAGTTTGCTCCTATACAGTTTTCCTCTTTATTTTTTAACACTTCTCTTATTTTGTGTTTAACTGTGACACAAAAAAGTTTGGGCAGTAGCATGTACTTCTTTTGCCATATAATGGAGTAATTGTTTAAGAAAACTTCGAATATAACTTCAATATCAGAGTGTTAAGGAATTAACTTGTGTTAAGAATTCATTTATTTCATTATATTTCTGACGACAATTTTTGATATAGTTTTGAGATTAACCTTTTAAAATTTTCTTTTAAATCTCTTACCTTATACGAGTATTATGTAAGTTAATATTATGTACATTAATTTTAAATATACTGTCAATTTTTGAATTTCCAAAATTTTAGTCAAAAAATGTTGGACAACATTCCGAAGGTTATAATTTTTTGACAGACTTGAAGAAATTTAGGGGTCATCTTCAAATTATTAAACTATCTATATAGTTCCAGAAATTAATTTTGCAATAATTAATCATTAATTTGGTTCTGTGAATTTGATTTGGTTGTGAATTATACCTCATTTTTCTTTCACCTAATGTTCTTCTCCACATTACATTATTCACTTTTAATAATCTGTAATCATCAAGAATCATTCAAGTATTCTATTGTATCCCTGTCCGTTTTTCCGTTATTCTTCTCCTTTGAAAACCATATTCAGGACCCAATGATAGTGGGGGTAGTGTACGTAGCCTCACCCATTATAAAGCTTCAGGCCCACAAATTTTGAAATAAATTTACAAGACTTTACTTCTTTCAAATCTCCGCATAGATCCTCTATAGAACTTTGAAATTTTAAGAGAAGAAAGGAAATCTTTCAGAATTAGCAAAAGTTAGCTCAGAAATGTTTTTTATCTCTAAAAAATATTATATTTATAATATTTAGGAAATATTAAGGGGTAAAAATTGAAAAATTGCTATTTTTAGACACCTTTAACTGAGTCGTCTGTAAAATTTTTTTTTTCATGTAAACTGCTGAAATAGCTGAAAACTGCTGAAAAGCATCAACATTATATAGAGTTTCCTTAAAATTGAAGAAGTGTCTTTTCATAATTTTTTTTCTTATATATGAAATTTTAAAAAAAATTATAAAATTTGGTGCTGATCACAATCATTCTTCTATTTTTACTATCTTCTGCAAAATGTTCATCTTTAAAAGCCTTTAGTTTTCCATTCTGCTTTGTTTAAAGTGAAAGTCGATTTAAAAAATATGCCCTTTTGAAATCAATTTATTTTTAACAGTAGTATTTTAATTATATATTAAAATACAAAATATTAATACAATAAATACAATAAATATTAATTTTAATTTTGAATTTAACCATTATATTAGTGATGTGTTGTAAAATTTTTCTTATCTTTTAAAAATTAAAATTAGTTAATAAAATGAATCAAGCTCTAACTTTCTGTTATTGAAGTATAAAAGATATAAAAAAATCGATTATATTTAAAATAAACAAAAAAACTAAATTAAATTTAAATTTACATAACAAAAACACAATATTATTAATTAGTTCAAAGGTTAATGTAACTTTAGCAGAATTAGATTAATTACGTATTATTGACTTATTCGAAAATCACAAACGAATTATATAATGCTTGTACTGAAACCTTATAAAAAAAATGAAATAGTAATAATACAAAACTCTTTAACAAAAATGCCAACGAAATAAACTAAAAAATAATTAAAAAATGGTATGCTATCGCATTGCATAGTTTTATAATTTGTTCATTTTAGAAAATGAAAAAGTTTTTTCTAGAAAATAAAAAAAATAAATCGAAATTATTTCAACAGTATATACATATGTAATGGTAATTTTAGTGCGATTACATTTTGTTCAAAAGTAAATTATGTTCAAAGAAAAAACATTAAAGCAACCGCGATTTGAAAATACATATATATATTTTTTGTCATCATTATATTAATTTCTTTTATATGTATGTATAATCAAAGTTATCCAGAAGATTTCCCCCTGACTTTTTCTTATACACGAATTTAAATATTAATTTAAAATTGAAATTCCATAAATGAAAATTTGCTGTACAGATTAACATCAAAAGCTCGTAGTGTTACTTATAGCTCTTACATTATTAAAAAATGACAATTTCATCACGCATTTTAATCATATTATGGAAAATTTTATTTATTGAACCCATATTCAAATACTTGTATTTTGATAATAACTCCGAAATGGGTGTATCAAATTCAAATGTCTTTAAAATCCAACAATTATTCTCCATTATAAAGTTCGATCTGTCACTATTAGAAGTAATTATAGACTGTTAGAAGTAATTATATCAATTTATTTATTATTTATCAGCCATTTAAAAACAAACGTTAAAAACGGTCGACGAGGTCAATGATCTATGCAGCTATACTGGATAATATCGAATGAATTTTTGAAATTATTGATTTTGTTGATTAACTTAAAAAATAATACTATTGATTTATTGAATACAACAAAGAATATTGTGTAGGTACGGTACACCTTTTACGTAAGTTAGGCGCAAAACTTGTGGAAAACCATCTGAATTAGCAAAAATAAAAGCCTTTTCTAATTAAAGTATCATAATTATTACAAAATATTTACCATATACATTTGAACGCGCTGTCATCTTTTTTTTTATATTTTTCTAAATCAAAAGAAATCGTTGTCCGCCAAAATCTAAAAAGAACTTGTTGGAAAAATTTTATACTGAATGTTATAATTTATTTTGTAATCCTTGAAGAACTCAATTAACTACAAGATTATATTTAAAAAAATAAATAAAGATATTTTTTAAACGGCAAACTGTTTTAAATGTTTAATTTTAAAAATTTTCAGAACACACATCAATGACGAAAAACGGCAGATACTTATTTTCTATTCTACTGTGATTTCAATTACGAAATTCCAAACTTTATTGAAGTTTCGACGTTAAAATTTTTCATGCTTACAATACTTTTAAATTAAATTAAAAGAATGAATATATTGAATAAAAAACTAACTAATTATTTTGCTTTGATTATTCATATAATATTTATTTCAAATTATCTTTTTAGTTCACTTTAATTCGTTCTAACTAACTTAATTAGCTCACTTGTATAAAGTATAAAAAAAATAAAAACGTGTTGTCGTGTTATCATGTTGTATACTAGTTTTTATAAAAAATTTAAAATGATAGCCTGAAAATATGCAATATAAATACATTTATATAATTTTGTAAAAGAAAGGACATTTTTTGGAGTTTTGTTCGCCTAATGCTTAAGCACATGGTTTATTAATCGAGATAGTGCGGGTTCTTGCACAGGTAGCAAGTTTTATTAATTAATTAAGAATTTATTCGATCTATAATGGCCTTAATAGCCAATGGTTTAGAATATATCATTATCCTATGTGAATTCTAATATTAATATGCATAAATAAATCAGTAAAGGCAATTTTATTTGATATCATGTAAAATGCTTTAATTTTAATAAATATATAATATGTAAATGGAATTTATGTAATTGTATGTAATAATTGTTGAATTTTCCGACAATGTTATTACGATTTCTTATAAATTTTTTATAATATAATATTTTGTGTATTAATAGTTCATGAACTTTTGTGTTTAGATTTTAATATTTTTAAAACCAAATTACTATTGGTTTATTAAAAGGATAAAAGACATAACATATTTCATATAGTTTCAGTAAAAATTTTTATAATTGGTGTATTTAAGTAATAAAACACGCGAAAAATTCCTAAGTAGGTATGCAATTATTAATTTTTAATTCTTTTTTATTTTTATTTATGTATGTATATTGAACTTTTAAGAATTTTCTTTGTTCTTCGTTTGGTCAACGAACCCATTTAAATTCTTATTTAAAAATTACTATGTTAAACTTTTATTGTTATATAATTTTTTATTATTTAATAAAATTTCTTTCTTTATTTTATAAAATGTTTTTCTGTTTGTTTATTTTTAATTTTTGTTTTATTTTGTTACGTAATTAATCGATTTCACAATATTTTATAAAAAAGGAAGTAAATTGTTTTATTTTAATTTACGTATAGTAAAAACAATCCTGGAAACGCAAGACAAAATAGTTCAAGTTTCGAAATATTTCTACCGTCTGGGTCTAAAAAATTCTATTTATTTAATTATTTTTATTTTCATCACTTTTCATTGGTTAGAAATTGGCAACCTTTTCCACTTGGATGTGATCCTTTAAAAAATTTTATAATTCAAAAATGTTCTCAAATAATCGATTTATTTAAATTTTTTTTAGAATATTTAATTCTATTATTGGTTCAATCAATCATATACGATCTTACATTAATTTTTTAAGTTCAATTTTCTAAAATAACGATTTTATTCTATTTTTTTTTTTGAAAATTCTGGATATTAAAATAAATTTAACTGAAATTGAAACTTTTGTATTTTTGTTGGGACCCGGACATATTTTTGACATTTTTAATCTGGTTTCGAGAAAATATCGTTCACAAAAATCTCGCTTACAAAAATCTCGTTTTGAAAGAAATATCGCTGACAAAAATGTCGCTTTTAAAGAAATTTCGCTATTACTTCGCTATTTTCTGTAAAAAATGAAAAATATTAAAATAGGTACATGTGCAAAGCACTAAATGCAAATAAATTTTATAAGGGTGGGTTTATGGATAAGCGAAAAAAATTTTTATGACATTACATTACTTTAAACATTACATAAACAGTACATTATTTTAAAGGAATTACCTCTGTCCAAAACTATAATATACATTTATAATGTAAAATAAATGTGAAATGTATATGATAATTTAGGACAGAAGTATGTACATAATTTAGGACAGAAGTTGTAATAATAATAATTGTAATAATTTTTAGAAAATATTAAATATTAAAAAATATTCTATAAGTTGTAAAACAAAACCACCTTTTTAGATCCGCACATGTACAATAAATTATGACACTTTTTTGTTTATGTTTATCATAATCATCAAATTGAGAACAAGCCATAAACTCAAAGCGTATAATTCAACTTATATTCAATTGCAATAATCTGATTAGAAATGCAATATTTTAATGTAACCTTCTGAAAACAAATAATTTTAATATGTACTTTTTAACTAAATATATGTATATATTATGTATATACACATACATATATTTTTATATTATGTATATAAATGATTGAAATACTATTATAATTTTTATATACCTACTATATATAATTTCAATAAAAATTGCCAAATATATATAATATCACGAACAAAATTACAGGAAGACAAAAATTAAAATATCGCTTATCGCTAAAATCCAAATAATCGACATTTTGACCGAGCGAGATTTTTGTAAGCGAGACTTTTGTAAACGAGATTTTTGAAAAGCGAGATTTTTGTAAGCGAGACTTTTTTGAAATATATTAAAAATGTCGAGCAGTCGTGGCAGACCCATTTTTGTTACCAATTATTTCAAAAACAAAAAACATTGTATTAAAAGTTATTTTAAAAAGTCTCTGTACAACATCTCCTAAATTTTTATTTCATGAATGAAAAACTCCTTGCATTATTTTATTTTATTTTTATATTGCTATAAAAAATTTAGCTTTTCTTTTCAGCAGAAAACGCCAAGAGTAGAAACCATTTATTTGTCAACTCTTTTTTGCCATATAAATTGCTTTATTGTAATCCTTTCTCTCCATTACAAAGATTATTTTTTCTTTATTATTTCCTATAAAGGTGTCTCTTAGTTTCGCACTATTCTGGACTACAGCAATTTTGAAACTCAAATTTTTCTAACAAATTTCCCTAATTAATCATTCTAATAGGTAAATGTGATGAGAAGGCATGACTTTTTTATAATTATATCAAAAAATCAGCTGTCTCCACCACAGGACCGACCGCCACTACACAAAAAGTACAATGCCAAAATTTATAGATTTTTTACATAATAATTTATATCAAAGCAAAATAACTTCTAATAATTTAATAACATTTTGTTTTATTCAATAAAAATAATTATATGCAATGAAATCGTAAAAATATATGTACATTCATTCATACATTCATTTATTATTATTATTATTGTAATGTAGATACATGATTTTTTTTTCATTCAAAAAATAATATTAAAAGTAAAAAATAATAAAAACTGTAAACAAATACAAAACAAACATAAGATTAATATTAAATCTGCTAACAAAAATTTTACCGTTTTAATTTTATGTCATCAACAAATGAATAATATGCATTGGCATAGATATAAGTACATACATATGTATGTATAAAAATTTTTAGAGATATAAAAAAAAAACAAAAAAAAATTGTTCATATAAATTCATATGGAGCGTTACGTATGAAATTTGGACTTAGAAAAAAAATTAAATAAAAGTTAAAGTTAGTCGGATCAAAAAATATTCTATGGCAAAGTTGTTGCTCTTAACTTGTGTAACAACTTGTTCTTAATAATTTTTTTCACAAAATTTTTCTATTACGAAATATTCGTAAAAAACTTAAAAAGTACACTAGTAAACTACCACTTGCGGTTGTCCGATTTGCTCCAAAAGCTTATCAATCTGAGATATTTACGTCAAAACCTTAAATATGAAATTTAAAAAAATTATGATCAGTCGTTTAAGCTGTACACGTGCCCACAGACATACCCACACACGCACCCACACACACACACACACAAACGGACATCATGCTGAAAATTTTTTTAAAGCCTTCTCCACACCGGAGTAGTGCATTTTTGCGAAAATTTCGGGTACAAATTTTTAGTATGAAAACAATACCTACCTTATACATTAATGTATGCGGTCGGTAAAACCACAAAAGTAATATTGATGAAATTAACAAAATTAAGAATTTCTAAATAAATTTTTCTAATTAAAGTCAAAAACTTATAAAACGAATAATTTGACGAATGTTCGAAAAAATTTTGAAAATCGAAACACAAACAAAAATATAGTATTATAAAAATATGAAAAAAATTTATATTTTTTTAGTTATTTTTGTATTAATTTTTTTTTCAGCTCGCAGAATATTTTCTTGGAAATTTCTGTAAGTTTTTAAAATATTGAAATGAAATTTTATGATTTATAATTCACATAATTATTTCTGCAACAAATCTTTAACGTGGAATTTGAATAAAAATCATATTATTTTAAATTGCCGATCATCGCTCCTAAAAACGAACACAACAAATTTGGAATACCAAGATGATGATGCAATGCTCCATTCACCTCACGAATTACTCACGCGTTACTTTGCTGGTGTCGCTTTTTAAATAAATTGATGATCAAATGTTAGTGTCGTTTTATGGAAAATTTAAATTTTCTATGTAAAAACGACTAAATGTAGAGTTGCCCTAACATCATTACTCTAACATCATTTGGTCAAGCCATATTTAAATTAATGTATTTTATTCAAACGTCAAAGTAACAGATAAGCTTCATTAGTTTAACATATATTTTATACAAATTTCCAATTAAAAATTATTGCTTGATATATTGTGATATACACCTACCATGTAGAAAAATATATGTTTGTTTATGTTTTTCTATTAATGCTTTTATTTCGTTTGCTTTGTCCAAAATCAAAGAAAACATTAACCTCACAATTAAATCACCTTTCAGTTCTCAACATTCTAATGAATTGAAACTTTCAGGTATATAAAGTTAATGAAATTAAAAAAATTAACTGTTCCTATTGTGTTAAAAACCATTAACTTAGAAGGATTTTTATTTATTTTTACTATGCATAATAATTTTTTTTTTTCAATATCAACAAGAATTACATTCTTTCGTACAAATGATTCTAATATTTCCTTGAAAAATGAATTTTTATGAGTAAACATCTTAACAAATTATCAAATTCAGGCTTTGTTTCCATGCCAAACCCTAAAAAAGCTTTCGTCTATTTGAACATTTTCTATATACAATTATAAAAACCAAAATGCCAACAAATGCCAGGTAGGTATGAGGGAGATATAGATAAAGAAATTTAAAAACGATCTGTTAACCCTCTACGGCAGGAGAGTATTTTATTAAAAAACTTAATTCAAAACATTAACCCTTGTATAATTTCATATTTTTTGATTTTTGTTTTTCTTTATTTAAAATTTTTGTACACTTGAAATGCTATAAAAGCTTTGATTACAATTCTCCGGAAAACATAACATGATAATATCAGTACTACCTGAACATAGGAGGACATAGAGTGTGGTTAAAGAGACAAAACTTATCTCATATATAGGAAGATAAATAGGAAGTCAGGATAAAGGGTAAACAAATTTTTTTGAACTAAAATGTATCTATTATTTTTTTTATATTTTGTTATTGCATTTCTTATAATATAAAGAATGTGTGTTTATTTTGTTGCCAGCGAGTCACGTAAAAGCTTAACCAAATGTTACAGGAACACTCTTAGGTTATAGGCTGCTGGCAAATTTTTATTCACTATACCGATAACAAGTTGTGGCAGGAGAACTTTTTAAAACAAGTTTAGATTATTTTGTTGTATTGTCTACTAAACGATTACACTTATAGAGTTAAAGCTTAATAAGAGCGTTGTTTCTTTCCGGAGATAATTTTTTAAATTCAGTAATGATCTGTTAACCCTTTACGGTAGGAGAGTATTTTAAAAAAGTTTTTCGTATTTTCGTTGTTAAGTCAAAATATTTTTAAATTTAAAATTAAATTTAAAAAGTATAAAATTGGTGTTGCTTGTAACCATAAATTTTTAGTTTTTCAGATGTACGGCCAACATTTTTTTTTGAGTGAAAGTTAATAATTTTTATTTCATAAAGCCGACCAAATACTCCGGGCAACGCCGGGTACTCTGCTAGTACTAAATAATAACAAAAAAATTTTTATAAACAATCAATTTTGGTGAAAATAATTTTTAATCTTATTTTGAAAAAACGGTGACTATTCACTAAAATTTATAATTTATTTTTTTCTTTCAATAATTTTATTAAGAATACTAATATAGCAATTTGTTTAGCAATGGCAAAAATAAAGTAATGGTAGGTATAAATAAACAAAAATAAACTAAATTACAAATGAGTTAAAACAACAACACTTTTTTTTCATTGTGACTATTGTGCTTACTAGTTCAAAAAATAAACAAAACCTATCTATATTCTTGTTAGTAAAGTACATAATGTTAACTTACATAATATGTACATGAATAAATTCTATCTGTATTTTTCGGTTTTTTTTTGGAAAAATACAAAATGTGAAACAACATTTAAAAAGTTAATCTCGATATGGTAAAATTTGTTTTAAAAACAAACTGTCGTTTTAAAATTCTGTTTAAAAAATCTTAAGTATACAAAGCAAATATGTGTTACATTGTGTTATATTTTCACGAATATTCACAAACGATTAAAATGGTGCAGTGACAGAACGCCCGAGGAAATAAAGCCCACGGGCTTTAATTCCAAAACTTTTGGATTAATGACCGTGGGCTTTAAATCCTTTTCAAAAACGAATTAAAGCCCACGGGTTTTAATCTCACTAGATCGTAGGCTTTAAGTCCACTTCGAGAAAGAATTAAAGTACACTGAGTAACACAAAGGTTACTATCATGAGTCTGCATTTCATTTGACTAGATTTTATTTGGTGATATGTCAGAAGTCCCATGCTCGGAAGTGCCATTGAGACTTGTGACTCACTTCAATGATTTTTGTCTCATTGTTAAGACCTCAGGGATTTTAGGAGGGATTTTAGAATTGAATTTTAAATCTGGATTATACGTCTTTTACAGAATATTAAGATATATGCATATGCGAAATTCTGAATTAGAAGAGATTTTACAGCTAGTTACAAAATCAGGGTTATACACTTTTTCCAGAATATATACATATTTAATCCTAATTTAAAACTCGCATATGCGTATATCTAAATATTTTGTAAAAAGCGTATAATCCTCATTTTGAATTCCATTATAAATTATTATTCATTCTAAATTATTCATTATCCATTCTAAATTATTATTCATATAACCCTGATTTTTAACCAACTATAAAATCCCTTCCTATTCAGAACCTCGCACGCATTTCATATTAGTAAATATTTTGAAAAAAAGGGATACCCAAATTTTGATCAAAAACTCTAAAATCCGTCCTAATGGGTTTGCTCTACATATTCTATTACTCTCTTCGTTTAATAACAAAAAATATTATAGTGTGGGTCTTAATTTCAAATCAAAACGAATTAAAGCCCGCAGGTTTTATTTTTTTTTTAATTATGGGTTGTAATTCCAATTCAAAAAGGGCTTTATTTCCTCGGGCGTTCTGTCACTGAACCGATTAAAATATCTTCCAAAACACAAAATTTTCAAGATAAAATTTAATGTAGATAATCTTGTATACTATATGTTTTTATAATGGAAAATGCAAATTTAAAAGTAAAATTTTTTATTTGAGTCGATTGACTTAAAATTCTGTTATTATATAAAACCCATATGTTAAATCCAAACATACTAAAGCTATTTTTGTAAAATTCAAAGACATTTTTTTTTTATTTACGGATTTAATATACAGTGAAAATTTTAAAAATTTTTTGTTGATTTAAAAAATACATTTTCATTAGATTTTACAAGAAAAAAAGTATTTTTTAAAGATTAGTGTTAAATTTTATAATATGCAAAACTTTTTAATTACATAAGTAATTTATTTTCGATAAAATGGTTATCATATGTAAGAAGAGGAGGAGACCATTAAGCCATATTCGTGATATTATTCCCATTACTCTGATTTTGTAATCAACTATAAAATACCTTCTACTATAATTATTTACGTACATATTTCAACCTCAAAGAACTCTACACTGATTGTTTTAAAAATTAAATAAAACTAAGGTGATCTTTCGCCTAGGATTTTGTGCATTAGGGATATAAATCTTAATACTTTTAGCAATTATAGTATGTATATTTTTGTTCTGAGTGTAGTATATGGTGGGGTGCCATAAAGCCACAAGTCATAAGTCATAAAGCCATATTTCACGAATGGGTTATAAAGCCAATTTTTATAAAACATTTTGTGTCATAAAAGTATAATTAAATTCTCTAATTCAAATGTAATTTTTTGTATAATTGTTGTTTGATTGATGTTGAAAAACGTTTGCAAAAGCTTTGGTGCTGAAATATGTATGAAAGAAAATACTTAGAAAAAATTTTAGAGTTGGTTAGAAAATCATGATATTCGCTTTTTCCAGAATATATATAACTAGCAGAGTACCCGGCGTTGCCCGGAGTACTTTATTGGCTTTATGAAATAAAAATTATTAACTTTTGTTTCTGCGTTAATATAATTTAATTAATATAGTTAACTTATTACTATGCATTTACAGATGCTGATAGTTTATATTCTATTTTTTATTAGATTTAGTTAAATTGAATAAACAGAGCAAAGAATTAGAGACAATTCTTATACAAAAATGTTTTAAAGGAATCAATAATCTATTGAGTACACAATGACGGCGAAGTGAATTTCAATTATGACCATAATGTAGTACATTTGTTTTCGTAAGTAATGTCACTTCATGTTTTTGTGAATTATCCTTTTAAGCACATTTTGAAAAATTTGCTATTAGGTTCGCTCTGTCCCTCCGTCTGTTTTCCAAACTTATATATTCGTTAATATGCGTTAATACCGAAACATAAAATCGTATTTAAATTATAAAAGACCATAATGTAATCAATTTTTTTTTTGTAAGTAATGTCACTTCATGTTTTGGTGAATTATCCTTTTAAGCACATTTTGAAAAATTTGTTATTAAGTTCGCTCTGTCCCTCCGTCTGTTAAAACTTATACTAGTATTCGCCCGCCCCTCGAAATTCGAGGTGTTTTAATTAGCAATTACAATACAATATATACAGTATTGTTTCTTTATGATTTTATTTAAAATGTAAAAATACAATTTTCAATAATTAAAGCCTTTATGAATTTAAAATTTCTTTGTAAATAATATTTTTTGTAAAAACACGATTATTATTATCTTTTAGAAGTTGCCCTTGATTTATTGAGTATTGGAAACTCAATATATACCTATTATATATGTATATATTATAAGAAGCCTAAGATGATAAATCATTGAGTAAAAGGGTTTTAAATATCTATTAATACAGATTAAATATTATGATGATATTATGATATGTAAGAATTTATTTCGTTTAAAATATAAAAAAAAAAAACAAAAAAAAAACAGAACTGAATCGAACTTGCAAAATCAAAAAGCAACTATTAATAACCCCACACTCTACCACTGTACTAAACACTAAACTAAAATTTTAATCTTTATATTCAGTTATATTGTGAAATTCCTACTCCTACCATACAACCAATATTTTAAATTTTTTAATCGAAAAAAAAATAAAACAAAAATTTAACGGAATCAAAGACCGTCTTTTTTAAAAATGTATAATATAGGTATAGATTATACATATTATATGATACATATGTATATACTTTACATGAGTTTTTTATAAAAATGGAAAATTATTAATGAAAATTAGAAAATTTTGGAAAAATATTAATTTTGTAAGATGGCTATACTGAATATTTATCATTTAAAAAGAAAAAAATGAAAGTTGGTTGGTAAATCATTGAGTAAAATGGTTTTAAATGTCTGTCATTTACAGATTAAATATTATGATATGTAAGAATTTATTTCATATAAAATATTAGAAATAAAAAAAAAAAAAAAAAAATGAATAGAATCGAACTTGTGAACTAAACACTTCTCAAGTTTAAGAAGCGGCCACTCTACCACTGCACCAAACTCCCCACTGAAGTTTTGACGTTTATAATCAATTTTATTGTGAAATTTCTATTTCCCACCATGCAAAATATATTTTAAAATTTTTTTTATGTTTTTAGAAAAAAAACAAAAAGCAAAAACAACAAAACAAAATTTAAAATTCAACGGAATAAAAGAGCGTCGTTTTTGAATATGTATATTATAGGTATAGATTATACATATTATATGATACATATGTATATACTTTACATGGGTTTTTTATAAAAATGGAAAATTATTAATGAAAATCAGAAAATTTTGGAAAAATATTAATTTTGTAAGATGGCTATACTGAATATTTATCATTTAAAAAGAAAAAAATGAAAGTTGGTTGGTAAATCATTGAGTAAAATGGTTTTAAATGTCTGTCATTTACAGATTAAATATTATGATACTGTTTAATAAAGAGCAATGAAATATTAACTATGCATAGGTCTCTTAAAAGAGTAATGTTGTAGAACAACGTTTTTATATACCCTCACCGTTGGAGATCCTACAGCACCGACAGCTCTTCAAATTTTGAAAAAACTTCTTTTTAAATGCGTACATTTCAGGTTCTGTTTAACATATTTTCAATATAAAAAATACATGATTGTTTTTTACCTTTATAAATCAACCAGAATTTTTTTTTCGTTTAGTTTTTCTAATTATGTTTCCAAATTGATTGGCTAAAAATATGTGTTAAAATTGTATATGGATAAGAATGTAAGGTTTTCTGTTCTTTAAATATGTATGTACTCATTTTTGATTAAATGCTGTACAGAAATGTGAATATGTTTTCTAATTTAATTGATTAAGTTTATAGTATTTTTAAATATACGGATATTATACATACTATACGTACATATTTCAATGATATTTTATGGGAAACATGTTATACACATGCATCTTATATAGGTAGACCACATGTAAAGACCACATTTAAGTAATGCATTTCTGAATGATGAAATGATGATTGTCTAATGTAGAAGATTATTTCTGTTTTTTAACATGAAAATGTTATGTTGTTAAGACTTAAAAACAGTATTCTTAAGATGCTTAATAAGGTTACTTTAATTACTGTTCTACATTAGAAATTTGCATTGAAAGGTTTTTATGGAATATTAGAAACAGTATAGATAAAAGTAAAGAGTGTTGGAAATATCTTTTTAATAATAATAACAATACACAAAATTAGGCAAAATATTATTAATAAGTGCTCGTGCGGAAATGGGTTAATAAACGTTAACAAACATTTTGTCACAGGCTTAATTTAGAACCATAAATTCATCCTCCCAAATTAGACAGAAATTAGAAACAAAATTTTTTTTTGACAGTCTATTTGACAGTCAGTCTAAAATTTATTGAATGAGTTTGTGTGCCAAAGTGCAATACTTGTGCAAATTTTCAATTGGTCAAATCGTTTAAGCAGAACAACAAAAAATGAGACACTTCATGGCCTGAAGCCTGATGGGTTAATGTATCGTAACCAAATCAACTCAGAAAGCTTTTGTTATAAAGACCTACACTTTTGTAAATTTTCAACTCAATTGGTAAAACGGTTTAAGTGCGACAACAAAGAAATTAAAAATTTTTATTGAGCCCTGGTGCCGAAACGGGTTAGTGGATCGTAACCAAATCTCCTCAGTGAGCTCCTGTGGTAAAGAGCTACACTTTTGTAAATTTTCAAATCAATTGGCAAAACCGTTTAAGCGCGACAACAAAGAAATTGAAAAACTTCATTGAGTCCTGATGCCGAAACGGGTTAATGGAACGTAACCAAATCAACTCAGTGAGCTCCTGCGGTAAAGAGCTACACTTTGATAAATTTTTAACTTAATTGGCCAAACAATTTAGGTGCGACAACTAAGTAAATTACAAAACTTCACTGACCCCTGGTGCCGAAACGGGTTAATGGATCGAAACCAAATCAACTCAGTGAGCTCCTGTGGTAAAGAGCTACACTATTGTAAATTTTAAACTCAATTGGTCAAACCATTTTAGTAGGACAACAGAAAAATTTAATGAACTTTGTTCGGCTCTCGTGCCCAAACGGGTTACCGGATCTTCATAAAAATTTGTCACAGGGTTTTTTTCAGACCATAAAACCACCATACAAAATTGGACATAAATCGGAAACAAAAACTTTTTTGGAAGCCCGCCGGGCCGAATCGGGGTAACATATTGAATCCAAATTTCTTCGGTACCCGTCCAATGATAAGAAGAATATTTGTCCAAATTTTCAACTCAATCGATAAAACCGTTTAGGCAGGACAACGAAAAAAAGAAACGGCTTTAAATGGCTCTCGGGCCGCAAAGAGTTAATGAACCGAAACGCGATATAGCCTATAACACTTTCCGGGGTCGTAGGAACGTTCCTGCAAAATTTGGTTGCAATCGGACTGGTGGTTTTTACGTGAAAAGGGCACAAACAAACAAACAAACAAACAAACAAATAAACAAACAAACAGAATTTCTTCCTTATTTATTAGACTAGCAGAGTACCCGGCGTTGCCCGGAGTATTTTATTGGCTTTATGAAATAAAAATTATTAACTTTTGTTTCTGCGTTAATATAATTTAATTAATATAGTTAACTTGTTACTATGCATTTACAGATTTATGGTAGTTTATATGCATTTATATTTGTATTTATGCATTTATGGTAGTTTATATTCTATTTTTTATTAGATTTAGTTAAATTGAATAAACAGAGCCAAGAATTAGAGACAATTCTTCTACAAAAATTTTTTAAAGGAATCAATAATCTATTGAGTACACAATTACGGCGAAGTGAATCTCTACAATATATTCGTTAATACCGAAACATAAAATTTCAATTATAAAAGACCATAATGTAATACATTTTTTTTCGTAAGTAATGTCACTTCATGTTTTGGTGAATTATCCTTTTAAGCACATTTTGAAAAATTTGTTATTAAGTTCGCTCTGTCCCTCCGTCTGTTAAAACTTATATACTGTTTAATAAAGAGCAATGAAATATTAACTATGCATAGGTCTCTTAAAAGAGTAATGTTGTAGTCTGTAGAACAACGTTTTTATATACCCTCACCGTTCGAGATCCTACAGCACCGACAGCTCTTCAAATTTTGAAAAAACTTCTTTTTAAATGCGTACATTTCAGGTTCTGTTTAACATATTTTCAATATAAAAAATACATGATTGTTTTTTACCTTTATAAATCAACCAGAATTTTTTTTTCGTTTAGTTTTTCTAATTATGTTTCCAAATTGATTGGCTAAAAATATGTGTAAAAATTGTATATGGATAAGAATGTAAGGTTTTCTGTTCTTTAAATATGTATGTACTCATTTTTGATTAAATATTATACAAAAATGTGAATATGTTTTCTAATTTAATTGATAAAGTTTATAGTATTTTTAAATATACGGATATTATACATACTATACGTACATATTTCAATGATATTTTATGGGAAACATGTTATACACATGCATCTTATATAGGTAGACCACATGTAAAGACCACATTTAAGTAATGCATTTCTGAATGATGATATGATGATTGTCTAATGTAGGAGATTGTTTCTGTTTTTTAACATGAAAATGTTATGTTGTTAAGCCTTAAAAACAGTATTCTTAAGATACTTAATAAGGTTAGTTTAATTACTGTTCTATATTAGAAATTTGCATTGAAAGGTTTTTATGGAATATTAGAAACAGTATAGATAAGAGTAAAGAGTGTTGGAAATATCTTTTTAATAATAATAACAATACACAAAATTAGGCAAAATATTATTAATAAGTGCTCGTGCGGAAATGGATTAATAAACGTTAACAAACATTTTGTCACAGGCTTTATTTAGAACCATAAATTCATCCTCCCAAATTAGGCCGAAATTAGAAACAAAATTTTTTTTTGACAGTCTATCATGTCGAAATGTGTTAATGTATCACAACAAAATTTACTCAATGAGTTTGTGTGCCAAAGTGCAATACTTGTGCAAATTTTCAATTCGTCAAATCGTTTAAGCAGAACAACAAAAAATGAGACACTTCATGACCTGAAGCCTGATGGGTTAATGTATCGTAACCAAATCAACTCAGAAAGCTTTTGTTATAAAGACCTACACTTTTGTAAATTTTCAACTCAATTGGTAAAACGGTTTAAGTGCGACAACAAAGAAATTAAAAATTTTATTGAGCCCTGGTGCCGAAACGGGTTAATGGATCGTAACCAAATCTCCTCAGTGAGCTCCTGTGGTAAAGAGCTACACTTTTGTAAATTTTCAACTCAATTGGTAAAACGGTTTAAGTGCGACAACAAAGAAATTAAAAATTTTTATTGAGCCCTGGTGCCGAAACGGGTTAATGGATCGTAACCAAATCTCCTCAGTGAGCTCCTGTGGTAAAGAGCTACACTTTTGTAAATTTTCAAATCAATTGGCAAAACCGTTTAAGCGCGACAACAAAGAAATTGAAAAACTTCATTGAGTCCTGGTGCCGAAACGGGTTAATGGATCGTAACCAAATCAACTCAGTGAGCTCCTGCGGTAAAGAGCTACACTTTGATAAATTTTTAACTCAATTGGCCAAACAGTTTAAGTGCGACAACTAAGTAAATTACAAAACTTCACTGACCCCTGGTGCCGAAACGGGTTAATGGATCGAAACCAAATCAACTCAGTGAGCTCCTGTGGTAAAGAGCTACACTATTGTAAATTTTCAACTCAATTGGTCAAACCGTTTTAGCAGGACAACAGAAACATTTAATGAACTTTGTTCGGCTCTCGTGCCAAAACGGGTTACCGGATCTTCATAAAAATTTGTCACAGGCTTTTTTTCAGACCATAAAACCACCATACAAAATTGGACATAAATCGGAAACAAAAAATTTTTGGAAGCCCGCCGGGCCGAATCCGGGTAACATATTGAATCCAAATTTCTTCGGTACCCGCCCAATGATAAGAAGAATTTTTGTCCAAATTTGCAACTCAATCGATCGAACCGTTTAGGCAGGACAACGAAAAAACGAAACGGCTTTAAATGGCTCTCGGGCCGCAATGGGTTAATGAACCGAAACGCTATATAGCCTATAACACTTTCCGGGGTCGTAGGAACGTTCCTGCAAAATTTGGTTGCAATCGGACTGGTGGTTTTTACGTGAAAAGGGCACAAACAAACAAACAAACAAACAAACAAATAAACAAACAAACAGAATTTCTTCCTTATTTATTAGACTAGCAGAGTACCCGGCGTTGCCCGGAGTACTTTATTGGCTTTATGAAATAAAAATTATTAACTTTTGTTTCTGCGTTAATATAATTTAATTAATATAGTTAACTTATTACTATGCATTTACAGATGCTGGTAGTTTATATTCTATTTTTATTAGATTTAGTTAAATTGAATAAACAGAGCCAAGAATTAGAGACAATTCTTCAAATTTTTTAAAGGAATCAATAATCTATTGAGTACACAATGACGGCGAAGTGAATTTCAATTATGACCATAATGTAGTACATTTGTTTTCGTAAGTAATGTCACTTCATGTTTTTGTGAATTATCCTTTTAAGCACATTTTGAAAAATTTGTTATTAGGTTCGCTCTGTCCCTCCGTCTGTTTTCCAAACTTATATATTCGTTAATATGCGTTAATACCGAAACATAAAATCGTATTTAAATTATAAAAGACCATAATGTAATCAATTTTTTTTTGTAAGTAATGTCACTTCATGTTTTGGTGAATTATCTTTTTAAGCACATTTTGAAAAATTTGTTATTAAGTTCGCTCTGTCCCTCCGTCTGTTAAAACTCATATACTGTTTAATAAAGAGCAATGAAATATTAACTATGCATAGGTCTCTTAAAAGAGTAATCTTGTAGAACAACGTTTTTATATACCCTCACCGTTGGAAATCCTACAGCACCGACAGCTCTTCAAATTTTGAAAAAACTTCTTTTTAAATGCGTACATTTCAGGTTCTGTTTAACATATTTTCAATATAAAAAATACATGATTGTTTTTTACCTTTATAAATCAACCGGAATTTTTTTACGGTTACTTTTTCTAATTATGTTTTTAAATTGATTGGTTAAAAATATGTGTAAAAATTGTGTATGGATAAGAATGTAAGGTTTTCAGTTCTTTAAATATGTATGTACTAATTTTTGATTAAATACTATACAGAAATGTGAAAATGTTTTCTAATTTAATTGATTATGTCTAAAGTATTTTTAAATTTACGCAATTATACATACTATATGTACATATTTCAATGATATTTTATGGGAAATATGTTATACACATGCATCTTATATAGGTAGACCACATGTAAAGACCACATGTAAGTAATGCATTTCTGAATGATGACATCATGATTGTTTAATATAGGAGATTGTTTCTGCTTTTTAACAACGGCCGAAAATGTTATGTTGTTAAGACTTAAACACAGTATTCTTAAGATACTTAATAAGGTTACTTTAATTACTGTTCTATATTAGAAATTTGCATTAAAAGGTTTTTATGGAATATTAAAAACAGTATAGATAAAAGTAAAGAGTGTTGAAAATATCTTTTTAATAATAATAATAATAATAATAATAATAATACAAAAAATTAGGCACAATACTTTTAATAGGTGCTCGTGCGGAAATGGGCTAATAACAAACAAAATGTTAACAAACATTTTGTCATAGGCTTTATTTGGAACCATAACTTCATCCTGCCAAATTAGACACAAATTAGAATTTTTTTTGACGGTTTATCCTGCCGAATTGTGTTAACGTATCACAACAAAATTTATTGAATGAGTTTGTGTGCCAAAGTGCAATACTTGTGCAAATTTTCAATTGGTCATATCGTTTAAGCACAACAACAAAAAATGAGACACTTTATGGCCTGAAGCCTGATGGGTTAATGTATCGTAACCAAATCAACTCAGAAAGCTTTTGTTATAAAGACCTACACTTTTGTAAATTTTCAACTCAATTGGTAAAACGGTTTAAGTGCGACAACAAAGAAATTAAAAATTTTTATTGAGCCCTGGTGCCGAAACGGGTTAATGGATCGTAACCAAATCTCCTCAGTGAGCTCCTGTGGTAAAGAACTACACTTTTGTAAATTTTCAAATCAATTGGCAAAACCGTTTAAGCGCGACAACAAAGAAACTGAATAACTTCATTGAGTCCTGGTGCCGAAACGGGTTAATGGATCGTAGCCAAATCTACTAAGTGAGCTCCTGCGGTAAAGAGCTACACTTTTATAAATTTTTAGCTCAATTGGCCAAACAGTTTAAGTGCGACAACTAAGTAAAGTACAAAATTCCACTGACCCCTGGTGCCGAAACGGGTTAATGGATCGAAACCAAATCAACTCAGTGAGCTCCTGTGGTAAAGAGCTACACTATTGTAAAATTTCAACTCAATTGGTCAAACCGTTTTAGCAGAACAACAGAAAAATTTAATGAACTTTGTTCGGCTCTCGTGCCCAAACGGGTTACCGGATCTTCATAAAAATTTGTCACAGGCTTTTTTTCAGACCATAAAACCACCATACAAAATTGGACAAAAATCGGAAACAAAAAATTTTTTGGAAGCCCGCCGGGTCGAATCCGGATAACATATTGAATCCAAATTTCTTTGGCACCCGTCCAATGCTAGGAAGAACATTTGTACAAATTTTCAACTCAATCGATCAAACCGTTTAGGCAGGACAACGAAAAAACGAAACGGCTTTAAATGGCTCTCGGGCCGCAATGGGTTAATGAACCGAAACGCAATATAGCCTATAACACTTTCCGGGGTCGTAGGAACGTTCCTGCAAAATTTGGTTGCAATCGGACTGGTGGTTTTTACGTGAAAAGGGCACAAACAAACAAACAAACAAACAAACAAACAGAATTTCTTCCTTATTTATTAGAATATGTAAAGATTCTTGAAAAAGGAATAACCCTGGTTTCGTAACCGATTGTAATATTCCTGTAAATAGATACATAGAACCCGGAAATGGGCAACCTTTATTTTGTAATAATTTTTATATCTCATTTTTACAGAACAAAGAATTTGAAATCATGAGGCTAAAAAAAAAAGTTTCAGTTTTTCATACGAAAAATATTAAATTCTGACTGTGAAAAATAATAATAAATTTTGTGAAAATTTAGACATTTTTATGAAAAACAAAAAAAAAGAAGGAATGAGGGCTACATCCCTCACACCCTCGTTCGCCATTTTCCTAGGCAGCAAGTCCCAATCCTTCAAGAGAAGCGCGAAGGAAGTTATGAAGGGAAGGGCTGAGAGAGGGGTGAGGAGTGACTCGAAGTAAGAGCCGCGAAGGTCTCCACAAGACTGATAGAAAATTGTTTGTAACCTATTGAAAATATTGAATAATTTATGTGATAAGGTTATAGTTGGTTACAAAATCAGGGTATTTACCCTTTTACAAAATATTTCTATACATATGTATATATGCAAGATTTTGACTTAAAGGGATTTTAGAGTTGGTTAAACAATAAGGCTATTTTCTTTTTTCTTGAATATTTACATATTATAAGAGATTGCGAATTAGGAAAGATTTTAGAGTTGGTTACAAAATTAGGATATTTCCCCTTTTTTAGAGTATTTACATATATGTATATGCGAAATTCTGAATTAGGAGGGATTTTAGAGTTGGATTCTAGAGTTTTCTCTTAGAATAGTTTTCTTTTAAAGTATTTTTAATGAAATGAAATATAACGCCATATGGCTTTATCACCCATTTGAATGTGTCATAAAACCATATTGGGAATATGGCTTTATTGTTCATTTGAACGGGCCATAAAGCTATAAGATTTAAAGCTTCTCACATAGAAGTTTTAAAAAAATGCTTATTGTAAAGAGTTTAAGTTTTGGTTGTTATGACTGCTACTTAATGACTGATTATGATTTCAATTTAATAACTAATTATGATTATGATGATATTTAATGACTAATTATGATTTTGGCTACTACATATTTTTCATGCACGTAATTTTGTTGAAGGATTTTCAGACTTTATTCCACCTACTCTTCTGCTTTAAGTTCTTGTAATTTTTTAAAGTTATTATAAGTCTAAGTAAAAGTTATTATAAGTCTTATTATAAGTAAAACTCTAAGGATATTGTAAGTTGAAGGATGTAGGTTTAACAACCCGCAATAGTTGAAATAGTAAACATCGTATTCAGCTGAAGAAAAGTATTATACAAAAATACTATAGATGAAGAAAAATATAAAAAAAAATTTAAAGGGTGACTGAAAAAGTTTTAATAAATATATGTACATAAAAATTTAAGAAACCTAAAAATATTTTAGTTCTATTAAAGCAATTCTAAACATAAAAACTATTAAACTAAAAACTAACTAACTAAAACTAAACTAAAACTTTTATTTAAATTTCTTAATGCTAAACTTCTAAAACGTTTTAGATCTTAATTTTTTTTTTATATCTTAATTACAATATTTTCAAGGTTTTAATAAATAAAAAAGAGAAGTTATAGTAAAATAGTAGTTAATACGTATATTTAATTAAAATCAAATAAAACTGATATTATTTTTTAGAAAATATTTTTTGCTAGTTTATTTAGTCCGTGTTTATAGCTAATTTTCTTAAATTTTTAAATCACTCATGTAGAAAAAAAAATGAATTATTTTATTTTTATTTTTATTGTATTTATAATTAAAATATTTTATATGTCCTATCTAGTTTTCCTACTTTTCTATTGATGTGATATTTCATATAATATTATGCGTGTAAATACCTTTATTTTCATTTTTATCTCATTAGTAATCATTTTTTTTATAGAATCACATCTATGCAATACCTTACTATATGTTGAAGGCCATGAAAATTTTATTATAATGTTAACGAAATAACACTATAATATGAACTCTTTCATTTTATTAAACTTTCAACATTTTTGCAAGGATTCATTATTCATCACAAATTCAATTACAGTTTAAGTAAGAAAAAAGAATAAAAAGACTTTGTGATACCAAAAAAAAAAAAAAGAAAAAACTCAAAAAACTTTTTTTTAACTTAGTACCTATAATTTTTGCTTACATAGCATTTAATAAAGATCTTTATAAAACAAATGATGTTTTGTCGAAATTTTTTGTTATTTTTATTTATTTTTCGTTCTTTTGTAATATAAGAATATCACTTCAACTTCTTTACTTTATCTATAATCCTTGTTTTGCCTTCCAAATCAACTTTATTAGAAGTTGAAAAAAGAGAAAAAAAAAACGGAAGTATCATTAGTCTCAAAAGTTTTATCTTATTATTTTATCAAGATCTTATTAATCTTTCAATAAAAAATCCTTTGTCTTTTTATTATGTTTGAAGATTTATGTATATTTTTCTGAAGAATAGACCGAACATTTTTTTTTACTGGTTTTTTTAAAATTCAAATTTTATATTATTTTTCTTTTTGTTGGAAAAATAGAATTGACCAAAATGCTCAAAAATTAAAACTGAACAAAAAAAAATCTACTTTTTGACTGATTTTACGAATTGTTTTACTTTCAAGGTTTTTTGTTTCCAAATTTTTGGCGGATTTTTCATTATGAAAGAAAATCCAAAATATTCAAAATTAAAAGTAACCCAAAAAATTATTTGAGTTATTATTCCTTTTTCTCACATAAATATGCAAAATTTCTGGAAAACTCTTTTTCCGAAATAGGTAATATAAAGGAGCCAATCAGCCATCATTTTATCTATTTTTCTAAAACTAGACAATTCTACAGACAATACTCACAGTAAATTTAAATACTAAATTTTAAAAAAAATCATAATTTTAATATTGATTTATAAAGGTAAAAAATTCCTGTCGAACACTGTCATTTTCAGATTCAAAAACTGTAAAGCAGAACCGCAGAACATAAGGATATACGCATTTAAAAATAGGGGTTTTTCAAAGTTTGAGGGGCTGTAGATCCGTAAAGTATGGGGCTATATGAAGAAGTTGTCCTACAACGTTAATTTGTTTATAAGACCTATCAATGGTTAAAATTGTTTTTCTCTATCGTTAACGGTGTAGAAATTATGTGAACAGTCGGACGGACGGATGGACGATCAGAGTGTAACTAAAATGGGCACATTTTTTAAAATTTTTTTGGAAATGTGCTAAAATGATTAAATAAACTATGTATAACTTCTTATTTGTTTTTGCGAGGATAGCTGGTATTCATCGAAAGACATTATAGCCATATATAACCCAATAAACACCACTTCTCCTAATTGACCAAACAATTGGCTATACAATTTTTAGTATTTAAAAGTTAACTACTTACTAACCATCAATCCGATTTAGTTTCTTATTTTTTAATCAGTCACTTACGTTTAGATCTCGGTGAGTATGAATCATATCGGTGTTATATGCATTATGTATAACTTATTAAGCATACTACACAACATATGTTGCGCAGCATAAGATAACAGAGTTTTAATTTATTTTTAGATCTTACTTATGACGATTAACATGGATTTAAGTTTTTTTGTATTTTGCATTTTTTCTGAGGTTAGTTATGCTATATCCAGCCAATGGTGTAGTGGTTAAGACACCGGCCTTTCATACAAAAGGTCTCGGGTTTAAACCTCGGCTGGGTCATATAGATTAATAAAAAATAAAATAGATTTTTCTTATAATATATAATAATTAGTAGAATATAATTAAATTAAAAATATAAGTATATGCCCTATAAATTATAATTAATATCGTATAGTAATAGCTATAAAATAAAATAATAATAAACCATAATACTTGTATAAGATAGTTTTAGATGGCGTAGAAATAAAAAAAAAAGAAACGTCAGTATTTTACAATAGCTACAGTCGAGTAATCAACGGCCTAGTGAAATTAATGATTCACGAAACTGAAGCTTAGACAAATATGAACAATAAATGACTTAGTCGATGCCCTATACTCCTCATACGAGTATCAAGGAAAAAAATAAAAACTACTTATGCTATAACTTATCTTTGACAATAATTCAATTAAGACAATGAACACTTCTTTCTTTATAAAAAAATGTTCCAAATATGAAATATTTTACTAAATTGAAAACAAAATTTTAGGGAGTCTCAGTAACCTAGTGGGTAAGAGCGCATAAAATATGCTGCAAACACCGAGGTAGTGTGGGTTCGAATCCCACACACGTCGTAAGAGTAATTCCCTTTTACGACATTTACAGCCACGCCTGAACAGGAAAGGGAATAGGAACATTTATGTAGCAGAGGAATGCAAAATTTTATAATTCGATGTTGTCACATTTAATGGACCATCAAATTTTTTAACAATTTAAGTGTAGAAAAGTACACAACAAGAAAAAGTTCTCAAATAATTAATTTTTACACATTTTGTTACCAAATATGACGCATTTTGATCTATAATGGCTGTCAAATTTTTAGTGAAACAGTAGTGAGCTAGCTGTTATCTATAATAAATGTCAAATTTTGAATGAAATTCTAGTATATAAATATTATTACTGTAAAGACTAAGACAATTAAATAATAAAGTTATTTAGATTTGAGTTGAAAATTTTTAGATAGCAGTATGAGTGAATATTTAGTGCTATATATCTACCGAAAGGGTGTATATATATTAAGTTTATATATGTAAAATTTACTTATAAAGAAATAGGGATTGAAATCTCAAAAGAAAGTAAATTTTAGATTGACTGAATGATATTTTATTAATTGTACAGAATCTGACTACTTTTTGCTCTAGCTCAAAACACATTTTTATACCCGTATGAACTATGTTCAAGGGTATAATAAATTTACCATTACATTTTTGACAGCTTAAAGGAGTCGAGCTAGATATAGTGTCAAAGGTATGGATCGGCTCACAATCGAATTCTGAGTCGATTAAGCCATGTACGTCTGTCCGTCCGTCCGTCCGCACGATAACTCAAAAAATAAAGGAGCTAGTAAGCTGATTTTTTTTTTTCGTCACTTTTGCAAAATTTTTAGTTCTGCTATTTAAATCCAACATTTTCGGTCGATGGGTTCGAGTAGCTGCCATACAACTTCTTTCTTTATATAGAAATAACTCAGTATCCATTCAAACTAGGTTTCTGAAGTTTTGCAAATGATGATCAAGTTTTATGACAACAACTTCTGTAAAATTTGGTTGTGGTGGTGCGGCGGGTTCAGGTAGCTGCCATACAACTTCTCCGTTTAAATGAGAATTACTAATATAACTAGATGCATAAACAAAAAAATTAAATCCCTTTTAAATATCTTGATATTAGTTAAAAGTAATTTTTGATTTTAACTTAATAATGTTCAAAAGATAATAAAAAAAAAATAACATACTTAATATTTCATTTAAAATTTTGTTTTAAAATAAAACCTTTTACTGTTTTTGTTCTTTGCTATCCTAGCATCGTAGGTGAACTGAATAATGAAGTTGTTAATTAGAAATGGCTAACTATAGTTGAGGTTATCATTAAGTCAACTGATAGATTATTTACTTTATTTTTATTTTAAAATAACATGTTAAGTAAAGTTTCTTTTACAATACGCCAGTTACTATTAACCTAGAAAAACAAAATATTATCATCCTTTGCTCTTAATCCATTGTAACATTTTTTTTTTAACTTCCTTTGTATTTTGTCTTTTGGAAGACTAAGCATTGCACTCAAAAATTGCCCTAAGATTTTTCTTCTTCCTATTTCCTATTGTTTGCCTTGTTTGTCTTATACTTTTTTTCAGATCTAAAGTTTGCATACTTATAAGTGTCTGTAGTAATGAATAGGATGTTAATGTGTGGTAAAGGTTTAGGTACGGTTAAGTTCATAAAATGAAACATTAAAGAAAAAAGTAAGTTAAAACTAGAAGAAACTCAAATTTAATTGTGAGCATTTTTTGCATTATTTTCATTTTTAGCACATTTTCAAACAAATTTTGAAATAAATGTGCCTATTAGTTTCACTCTGTCCGTCCGTTTGTTTACAAAACTTCTACACCGTTAAAGATAGCCCCTCAAACTTTGAAAAAGCCCTATAACGACATTTTTCCTTACCTTTCAATCAATATAAAAATTATACATGTTTTTTAAATTTAGTATTTAAATTTACCGTTATGTGAAAACCAAATTTTGCATGATTTTTCTACTTTCACAACTCCGGACCGACAGGGACTTGAAATTTTGAGGTAATTTGTTTTTGTACCACCCACTGTTTAAAAGCTATTAGGGCTGAAAAATTTTAAATTTGCTATTTTTAGACATCTGTAAATTAGGCACCTGTACACATTTTTCTTCGGTAAGACATAAAAATTAAAGCTTTAGTAATATATTTTTATGTGTGTTAAAATATTTTCTTAGTTATATCGGGTTCTGAAGTTACAGCCCCTCAAATTTCTAAGAAAATTTACAAATTTTGGTGTAAGTCACAATTCTAAACAATTTATTTTATCTTTTGGAAATATGCGTTTCTAAAAACTGTTGGTTTACATTCTGCTTTGTTAATTGTATAATATTTTACACTTACTTTATAATTATTTAATTAACTGTAATTTAATATTTATTAGAGTAGAATTCCGACTAATGTAATTTTACTTTTAGTTTGTTAAGAAGATTGCGTTTTCTTCAATTAAAAAGTTTACCACTTCAATTTTTCTACTCCTCTTATCAGCATACTAATATGTTGGTTTCTGTTAACCGATTTTGAAATTTTTAGAAAACTGCACCACAAAAGTTAAAATTTAATAATCCTATTTTTTTTTATATCTCAATTTACATCACAAAAATTAAAATGTCATTTTCATTTGTTTAAGTACATGTTTTTCACAAAGTAGGATACAGATATTTTAGAAAAGAATTGAATAAAAATTTATTTAATTAACCCATAAACTTTAAATTCATTAGGTTTAGATTTTTTAGAACTCCTACCAAGGTTAAATACAATAAAATGAAAAAGTTTCTATTAATTTTTAAATGACCAAGTTACTAGTGGTTCTTTAATTAGAGAAATACAAAAGCTGTTTCTAATTTCCTTATTTTAAAATTTTAAGACTTTAACTAAAATCATTCCGAAAAGACGAAAAAACCAAAATTTTGAAAAATTATGGTTTTACATAATGGTAAATATAAACACTATAAGGTAACAAAAAATTGTATAATACTTATATGTATATATATAATTCATACAGAAATATGTATATATAATTCGGACAAACTATCGGTCAAATCTTAATCAATTAATTTTTTAGTTCTGGTCTAATGCATACACTTGGGTCTACATCTCTATCATATACTTATTTCGATGTATTACAAACGAAAGAGCAATTTTAATATACTCGTGACTATCATTTGTATGAACTTAAAAAAATAATAATTCTTGAAAAGGAAAACAAAAAGCAATTTAATAAAATCTGTCCTTGAATTAAATTGTATTTTTATTTAAATTTTTATTACGTAATCTTACATTATTTAGCTTAAATAAAGAGGGAAGTAGAGAAAGTAATTTTATAGGAATAACGAAATGTCTTAATGCGTATTTAATTAAAATACATTAATTCTAAATTGTCTAGACATGACACAAAAATTTCTGCAAAATAAAAAAAATAAGAACACTAGGGTTAATCTTTGAAGATTTGTATTGAGTTCAAGTACTTTTTAAAAAGTAAGAATATAGTGTTAAATTTTTCTATAAAATAAAAAGATCAAAAATATTCGAATTGATTCTATGATTTTTCAAAAAGAATAAACATTTTTTTAATTTAAGAAATAAATTTTGGTGCATTAACATATGCATATTTATTTTTTTTGATATGCATTAATTTTATTTATGCATAATATTTTTAAGAAATAATTGGAAGATCATTTCAAATAACGTTTGTTTTACGTGCACTTAAGTAAACCATAAAAACCACAAATAAACCTAGAAAATAAGTTTTGTTTTTTCGGACAATGACATAGTTGTTAAAATAAAGATTTCTTAATAATGTTTTTAAAGAATATTAGAGAGTACATGTAGATTTTTTAAAATCTTTAGAAAGCGTTTTAAATTTAAAGTTCTTATTTGATTGAAAATTTGTATCACTTATATATGTCCTGCCAATTGTTGTGACTTTTTTATTGATATGAGCCAAGCAAATAATTTAAGATAATTCGATTTTATCATTTATTTCTAATTGTTCAATTTAATTAGGATATCTGTGTGGGGGTAAGGCAATATCATCGATATAGACTTCAAGAAGACAATGAATATTCAATTATATATGATTTGGAATGAGGCTACCGGGGATCTTCTAAAAATATTGTTTGGCATCATGCTTTTCACTGTTGGTACCGACGAATTCACCCGCTTGACATCAGTTCACTGCTAAGTTTAAGCTTTAGAAATCTGATTTTCAGAACTCATAGTTTTTTATAAAAACTCTGATCGCATCCTTATTATAAAAAGCAAATTCTAAATCAAGGCGTAAATCTGGCAAAAAAAATATTTTGAATCAAATTCTTCTGCTTACTCTTTCAGCTTTTATTTCGGATGGCATAGTGTTGAATTATTAATATGAGTAAAAATATATAAGATAATTTACCTTACTTAACAATTAGGTTTAGTATCTATGTGAACAAAAATTTGTCTTTCGAAAACATTGTAGTTAATTTAAATAAATTTAATAAAAATATTAACAATTTAAGCTAATCAGTATTTTAGATAATAGGTACTTGCATCGGTTTACCTATTTTACATTCAAATCATTTTTTTTTTTTTACCTTTAGGGTATGTTTTGTGATGTAAAATTGTGCGGCATATTTTTCAGTTTTGACCAATTTTTGATTCAAGAAAAATTATCAGCCGATAAAGACCAATTATCACTATTTACTTTAAAACAATATTTTTTGTTGTAAAATTGCAAAATTTTATATATCCCTTATATAAACAAAAATTTTCTGTCCCCTTTTTATTTGTCAAATCCGAAAATATTTTTTTTTATAACTTATCTTATATTTTGTGGTTCAATTATTGGGGTTGAATTGAAAGTCAGGATCATTGAACCCTTAATCTTCTATATAAAAAGAAGACATCACACAACTATCCTCAATAGAATTTATTTTTTAATATTGAAGGCGTATTAAAGAATATAATTAAGATAATTTTTATTCGATTATATTATATTCATAATTTTTACTTTAGCTTAAATATAAAATTAAAATTTCTGGAGAAAAACCATATCCGGAAAGAGGATTAGAAAAAAATCTTCTAATTTATTGTTTAGGTGGTGACAATCTTTCGTTATTGATTTTCACTTTTTGATTTAAAAATTAAATAAAATACATATCTATTTAATTTTAATACTCTACGTTTCGTTGATTATTTTAAATCTAGAACTAATGATTTTCCTTCTCAAGAAGAGGAAGTTGAAGAAGTTAAAAATCATTACTTGTGAAATCATATTTTGTTCTTTCAAGAAAATTTAAAAATATATAAGATATCGACTTCTAGCAGCTATGTATGTAACGAAAATAAATATGTTTATCTTATACAAATAATCTAAGTGTCTAAATTTAGTTAACAAGTTCAACTTTCAACAATAAAAAACGAGTGTTTTATAAGAATAGGAAACTTATTTTATTATGGAAGAACATGACTACGGCTTTGTTTATTCAAGCGGTATTTCATGGAGCATATAAAATATTTAGTAAAAATGTCCAATGAAAAGAAATATACCGATACATAATAAAATGTATATCATGAATATTTTACCACTACTATCTACTTGTTAAATGTTAACAAAACAATATTATACTTTCTTTTAGGTATTTATTGATTTTAAAAATAGTTTAAGATAGGTAGTTTTTACACTATCAAAAGGTTAAACTTGTGGAAAATATTCAACTTATTCACCGCAATCAATTTATTAAAAAAGAAAAACAATGAAAAGTTTACGAAAAATAATAAGTCCTTTACGAATCGCTCATTCATAGTCGGCCATTTAAATACTGCGTTATTGATCAGATGACAGCAAATTCTTTCCTTTCTTTACCGTTCTTTATCTTTAATGAATAAATTAAAAAAAAATTCTTTCTGATTTCTTCCATGTCTGTTTTAATTTAGATCAACTTGTATAAAAATATTAATTCTGTGATAAAAAAAAAAACTTAAATTGAACTATGTACAGGACACGATATATTAAAATATATTTCAGGCAACTGTTAAGAAAACACGCATGTTATATTTTTAATTATATTACAGTCATGGTAATGGCGATATATTGCGTACCACACTCTATTTAAATGTCAACGACATATTATTATTTACTAATAACTCCATGCTTTTAAGTTTTGAAAAGTTTTAATAATTCTCTAATAATTTTCAATTAAGTTAAACCTAACCCCATACATTTTGAAAAAAACGTAATAACCCATTAATGACGCCATATAACTAATCCGGCCAATGACAGAACTTGTTCAATAATGTCTACTGTAACCGCATGTTTACACAAAAATTAAAAATCCACATGATAACCGTCGGAAATTAAAAGTCAAAATAAAATTTTTTTTTTAATAATTGGTATATTTTGCAGGTGAATTGAGTTGCAAATTTACAACACATTTTACATATTTATCAATTGCATA
Source organism: Poecilobothrus nobilitatus (assembly GCA_947095535.1). NCBI lineage: Eukaryota > Metazoa > Arthropoda > Insecta > Diptera > Dolichopodidae > Poecilobothrus > Poecilobothrus nobilitatus. The sequence goes on from OX352774.1 coordinate 109,481,736, forward strand.
GCATATATGTACATGTTTTCACATCAATAATCAATAAATTCATGTAAATATGCAATTTTTACCGAAGAGAAATAATGTTCAATTATCCTCGGTGTTAACAATTTGAAATATCAGAAATATTTTCATACATGAACAAAAATAATAAAAAAAGTATAAGGTTTGGATAAAATACAATATAAGATTAATTTGTTTGCATATTGATATACATCTATGTAAAAGCAATGTATGTATGAATAAAAAATTAAAATGTATGTAAATATAAAATATATATCTTTCAGATACAATAAACAAGGACTACGAAGTGGCAGAATACAATGTGTTCTAAAAGCATGTATAAAGTGTATAATACGGAGTGTTTTCAAAAGAATTTTAAAAAAGACAATAAAAAGTGCATATTTTTATTATATTTGCATAAAATTAATAAAAATTTGTAAATTTTCTAAAGAAAATTGTGAAAAATTATGAAAAACAGACTTTTTTGTGTCCTACTAACCGATACTTTCTTTAATTTTAACAAAACTCTTTATACCTCAAAAAAAAATTGTTAAAAAGTAAAATATAAAGTTTCAGTTTTAATGTTGGGATCTTATTTTAAAAAATTTCAAGTTCCACCAGGTTCCACGTACCTAAAATTTTCACTTTTTAACCGAGAAATAGATACCACATAAAGAAGAATACAAAAATATTTTTCCGAAGTAACTTATATAGAAATAAAAAAAAGAAGAAAAAAAGATCTTTGAAACCTAATTCTATACGTATATAGGATATGCTATACGTACGAGATTTAGTTCTATACCTACAAAATACGTATAGGATTGAAAATTTTGGTTTTACATAGAAATTTACTAATTTTAAAAATTTTCTCTTTAAAAAGTTTTTTAAAAGTGTGCTAAAAAACATGTTTAAGATTAAAAGAAAACACTCAATATTATTTTTTCCGGGTTATCATTAAAGATTGAAAAATAAAATTGGAATAATAAAGCAATAAAAAAATCTTTTAACATTTTTTTCCAATTTATTGATTATCTTTTTTACCTTTCAATAATTTTTATGAAAGTTTTACAATATATAAGAAATTCTTAAGATATATATAATCCTGATTATAATATATTCTACTGATAGATAATAATCTCTTAAATTTTTTTATATATACTTTATAAGGTCTGATGTACAAAAATATAGAAGAGAAGCTAAAGAAATTGATTTGGCAATTTTTATATACCCAATATATATCCAGTATAAAAACGAAACATTATTATGGTGGGATATCCTCATCATCATTATTGTAAAGATTAAAATTTTTTAAGCATTATGTATCTTTGTATTACTCGTCGTTATTATCAAATTTCTATTCTGTGGTTTTGTTTTATTCAAACATATATGTTATAAGAAAACTACATTATACAATTTTTACTACAACATTGTAGTTACAACCTCAATTATTAAGTGAAGAGAAAATGTTGATGAAATTTTATTTTTCTTCTTTTTTGTTACACAAGCCATTTACATCAAACGTCTTTTTTAGCACATTTTCCAAAAAAATTTTTAAAAAAATGTGCCTATTAGATTCACTCTGTCCATCCGTCCGTCCGTCTGTGCGTCTGTTTACAAAACTTCTACATCGTTAAAGATAGAGAAAAAAATTTTTAACCATATGGCTAGGTCTTATAAAAAAATTAATGTTGTAAAACAACTTTTTGATGTAGCCCCATCCATTACAGAGCTAAACAGCCCCTCAAACTTTGAAAAAGCCCTATTTTTAAATGCGTATATCTCATTATGTTCTGCTTAGTAGTTTTTGAATCTGAAAACGTCATTCGACAGGTATATTTTTTGCCTTTGGAAATTAAAAAATATACAAGTTTTTCAAATTTAGTATTTATATTTACCGTTATGTGAAAACCACATTTTGCATGAAATTTTTTTCTTTCATAACTCCGATACGCCTTTAGATAGGAACTTGAAATTTTGACACAAGAAATAACTTTTATAATTAGTATAAGTTTCCTTAGAACTTACTTTTTTGTACCACCCCTATTTAAGAACTACTAGGGTTCAAATATTGAAAATTTGCTATTTTTAGAAACCTCTAACTAAACACCTCTACAAATTTTTCTTCGACAATATATAAAAATTAAAGTTCCACTAATATATGTTAATGTGCGTTAACGGTTTTTCTTAGTTATATAGGATTCCGGAATTACGGCCCCTCAAAATTTCAAAAAGTTTTATTTTCACATTTTTTCTTATTAGGTATATGAAATTTTGAAATTTGTGTGCAAGTCACAATTCTAAACAGTTCGTATAGTCTTTTGGAAATGTGCACTTTTAAAAACCAATGGTTTACTTTCTACCTTGTTTTTTTTAATTAAAAAATTCTTTGTTCTATTTTAAGGTTACGAATCGAAATATTGTAACCTAAAAATATTATATTTTTTGTTTACTTGTAATTCAAAAATAAGTTCTCTATTTTTATACAAAATACAAACAAAATTTAAATTTAGATATAAACTTAGGAGGTATTTTGGTAATTTTCCACTGGTTGTATGTATATACATTTTAATTAACATTTATATAATGGTTTTAATATAATAAGAGATATTTTATTTAAATATAAATCAAGGTCAAAGATACAAATTCAAGGTTATTCTTTAAATCTTCAAATTTAACATTTAATTTAAAACATATTTTTTTTTATAAATTTATCCATTTTGATATCAGATATTTAATAGATATTCAAAAGTACACCCAAATAAGTATCTTTAATATATTATTTATAAAAAAATTATAAATTTTATGTATTTCAAAATATAATAATTAATTCAATTGTATTAATAATTATTTATATTGATTACAATCTAAAAATGATTATATCAATTTATAATGAATTATCTGAGCTCGTTTCATACCTTTCCTTTTTACCAAGGTTCATATTTTTATTTTACATAAATCAATATTTTAAATACATATATTAAAAGTGAAAAATTCCCATCGTTTAAAAATATTTGTTACCTAATTTATTGTTCAAAATAAGCAAAATAAAAAATAAATTAATTAATAAGCGTCTTTGTCGTATATGCCTCTAGCAATTTTTTATTGACAATTATTTTGATATATACGCCAAGGAAAGGGTATATTTGATAAATGTGCCACTTCTTTTATATGGATGTGCATTGTATTCTTAAAAAGCAAATGTTGTATTAAAATGTTGTCTATAATATACCATCCACAAAATATTTGCATATCAATCGATTACTATAAATTTTATCTTATTATTATTGATGATGGGCAATTTGGGCACACTCCACCGTAGTAAAATGCAGTCAAATTACCACAGTTTAATAATTTTTAATTTGAACATTTAAATTCTAAAAAAACTGAAAAAATTTCATTTTTAACTTGAAGTCTAAATTTAAATGCTACGAAAAGTCGGTGAAAATTTTTGGGAAAAATATGTCGTAGGTCAAAGATCGAAAGTATCGAACGAAAAAATTACAGATATACATTAAGTTACTTTTTATTCTAAATCTGTTAAGTTTGTCTGTTAAATTTTTGAAAGTTAAAAGTTGATTTTAATTAAAAAAAAAAAATAGATATATATTTTGCCGACTATTTAACACTGTTAAATAAGGTTTTCTTTAGTCAATCTGGATGCTACTGTAGACGGATTTCTGACTTTTTTATCATAATATGGTATAGTATATGTCGTCCTTAATATGTCTAATTTTTTAAATTTTACGTTCTCTTCATTATGGATTAGTTATTTATTATATATTGAAAAGTTACAAGTATCTCACTCATGGCGTATGTCGAAGGGTGTTGGGTTCAAACCCCGGTCATGTCATATAAATAAAATATGTAGTAATTTCATATCGTAATAATGTGCATATTCTATAATTAATAGTAGTATTAATAGTTAATAATAGTAATAATAATAATAGCTGCTACAGTGGAGCTATCTTTATCATGCAATAAATGGTTATATCATGCAATAAGGAGTTACTACTGTACGTTGTAATTCACTGATGGCTGTGGATCTGTAGTAAAATAATAATAATATTAATAAGAATACTAATACCAATAATAATAACTGCTACAGCGACAGTGGGGGTTGCATTCAATAGTTACCTCATTCAGTAAGTTGTAAGTTGTTATATACTACTGCTGTAATACTGCATGCTGTAACTGTTGTAACGGTTATAATCACTATTAGAAAAATAATAATAATAATAGGCGGATTCATTGTTTCCTTACAGTGCCACTCCCAATTCAATATTTCCGTATTCATTTCCAATCCTTTCCTATTTCTACTACCTAGCCAATATACTGCGTTCGCAGGTAAGGATATCATCCCATTATATTGGCTAAAGGGGGGAGGTGGGTTTAGTCAGTAAGAATCTGACATTAGCATGGGGAAATTCTTGGTGTCTTTGGAAGATTCGCACCTTCCTTAGAAAAAAAAATATGTTGCCTAAATTTTGATGCCATTTGTTAAAAAATTTTCGAAAATTCAATTCATTGTTTTTTTTTTAGGCAAAAATAAATGTTCAAACATTAAATTCATCTATCAGAATGACCTCATTTTAAAAGTTCGTTGTCATTTTCTTCTATTAATCATCATTTCGTATTAACAAACCAAAATATTTCAAATTTATCAGAATTTGTAATTGACGACTGTATCAGATAATTAAGTAGTAGATAATCAAGATCCTATTTGCATACATCACATAATTACGAACAAAATAACATTGAAAAACACTAGAATACAAAAAGAAGAAATAAACATGTGTTTGTAAATGTGATATGATTCAAATATGAATGTCAAGCAAATTTTAATGATAGAATAATAAAAATAAAAATCTGACAATTTGTGTCAGTTATATTGATTGCAAATTCAATTATTTTTTTTTTGTACTTTGACAAATTAGAGTTTTAACTGGAGGGATTTTGTGTCAGTATTGATTGTTCTGAATAAATTTTATCTTTTAAAATATTTATGAGTACGTGATTATATAAATTAGTAAATGTTAAGTATACCTAACTTGGCTTTTATCTATTTTTTTGAAAAATCATATAAAATGTTTATATTTTTATTCTAATGATTATGGAATCTAAATAAGATTCGTAATTGTTTCAGATTATGTCTAATAAAAAAAATTTGAAGAAATAAATAGAATCGTAGGCTTCCTCTCGGCAAACTTCTATTAAAACAAGCTCTAAAGAACCTTTATACAACAAAAAATAAATTTAAAAAAAAAATTCATTCAAAAAGAGAAAAAAAAAAATTCTACTTTCATATATAGAATTTTGTTTTTGTAGCTTTCCATGGCTTTTATTAGGAGTGAAAATGTGAAATAGAAGTTTGTCTTTCATTTAGAAAAAATATCGTATAGAAGTTTTTTACCACAAGATCAGCCAAGCGGGCTTGAGTATTTTGTTAATACTTTATGTCCTTATATATTTCTTAAATAAGGATAACAAATTCGCATACTTAGTGTATAGATAGATTACTTAAATTTATCTTGAGTTTGCATTAAGATTTCTTAACTGAACAATGGCTGAGCAATACATAAATTTAGTTCAAGTTAGACAAAATAGTTGGCTTTTTAACTCAAGTTAAATTTAATTTGGCACCAGTATAAAGAGTCATAAATATCAAAGGTGTTTTTAAAAATAAGAGAGGCAAAATATTAATTTTAAAGATTGTTTTAAATTTTATAGAATTGCATTCTTTTTTTTTTTAAATTCATTGTATATAGGTATCATTGTCTTTAAGGAAAATACGTTTTAGATTGCTTTGATCTCTTCAAATGATTTCTCCGTAAAAAAAACATTCACGCTCTTATAATAAGGATTACAAACATCAGAGTACACACAAACAAAATAAATAATATATAACATTCATTAACCAAAAAAAATAAACCTTCCCCTTTTATTCCTTTTTCTTTTACATTATGGGGATGAATTCAAAAAGACTTCTTTTCATCTTTGTGAGAAAAACCAAAATTTTTTCTATACCTTTGGTTTTTGTTTTTTTTGTACAAAATATGTCTGAGAAAATTTTATGAAAAATTTTTAAAAGTTTTCAAATAATTTTGGGGTTCTCAGTTAAGGTCAATGAACTTTTCATCTGTTGAAATGATTCACAAAAACTGAAAATGTGTGTAAATTTCTTTTTACGAAAAATTTATAAAGCGTGTAAAGGTATACTTTTCCAAAATGATTTTTTAACTTTTAAATGATGTGGAAACCGGTTTTTTTTAGAACTTTTTACTTTTTTAAGGTATGCATTTTGTTTTTTCTTTTTATCTTTTTTTATTATCTTCGTTAGTTTTGCTATTAGTAAAGTTTTTATCATATAAGTTTGTAACAAAGTTTCTCTTAATCATTATTAAAGTGTTTAAAAACTTTGAACTTCAAAGTTTAAAGAAAAACCTTTTTTAAATCATTTGCGTAGAAAATATTTTCTATTTGAATCACATATATTATGATAGTATATAGTAAATTAATATAATATTTGAAGGCTCAAAAAGTTAATGATAATATTTGGGTTAAGTTGTCCTTAACAGTTCTTATTAATTTTCATCTGCTTTCTTTCATCTTTTTTGAGCGGTAAGTAAAATTCTCAAAATACTCTAATAAAAGCAATTTGTTGGTAAAATCACAATGTTTCTATTTCACTTGTCGAAATAAGCGCGAACCAAAAATTATTTGGGTTGTAGAGAATGGAAATGTTGGGATGGTTATTACTTATTAGTTTTAAAAAAAACTTTGCGATCAGTAATTCAAATTTACAAAATTTGGAAGAATATTTAGAACAAATTATGTTAATGTTAGTTTTGAATAATATGTATTTTGCACTTAATGATTGATAATTTTTAAGAATATTTACATGGATAATATTTTTGGATAAGTATTTCCAGTTAGAGTTTAAAAAATAACATAACATATATAAGTTACCAATAAAAAGAATCACCTCATGTAATGTAGGTTTTTACCGACCGCATACATTAATGTATAAGGTAGGTATTGTTTTCATACTAAAAATTTGTACCCGAGATTTTGGCAAAATATGGACTACTCCGGTGTGGAGAAGTTTTTAGTATTAAGAAGAAGAAGAAAATTTTTTTAGCATTATGTCTGTGTGTGTATGTGTATGTGTATGTGTATGTGGGTGCGTGTGTGGGTATGTCTGTGGACATGTGTACAGCTTAAACGACTGAGCGGAATTTTTTGAAGTTTCATATTTAAAGTTTTGACGTAAATATTTCGGATTGATAAGCTTTTGGAGCAAATCGGAAAACCGCAAGTGGTAGTTTACTAGTGTACTTTTTAAGTTTTTTATGAATATTTCATAACAGAAAAATTTTATGAGAAATATTATTAAGAACAAGTTGTTACACAAGTTAAGAGCAACAACTTTGCCATAGAACATTTTTTTGATCCGACCAACTTTAACTTTTATTTCATTTTTTTTTAATTCCAAATTTCATACATAACACTCCATATGAATTTATATGAACAATCTTTTTTTTTTTTTTATATTTCTAAAAATTTATATACATATGTACATATGGACTTATATAGTTATATATATCTATGCATATTATTCTTTTGTTGATGACATAAAATTAAAACGGTAAAATTTTTATTAACAGATTCAATATTAATTTTATGTTTGTTTTGTATTTGTTTACAGTTTTTATTATGTTTTACTTCTAATATTTTTGAATTAAAACGAGGAAGAATACAGTTGACTTTGTCAACTCTTAGATACCCGTACGAACCGTTAGTATGTTCACAGTCACTATACCTACAATATTATTTTTTTAATATCTTAGTATTTTAAAATAATTTGGGTGAATTTTATAATTTCTAGAACTTATGGTTTGTACATATATTCAAACTATATGTTTATATGTACATTCTTCTAAAGCAGATTCTAACTTTCCACATAACGATTATCAATCCAAAACTTTTTCAAATATTCTATAGTAACATGTAATACTAAGCGGTAAATGTATATTAAATTTACTTACTACAAAATAGTAAATATAATTTTAAATATTATATTATATTATATTTAAATATTCCATTGACGGAATAATTTCTTATAAGTACAATAAAATACATATATGTATGTAAATACGGCGCTATATAATATACATATATACTCTTATCATTCATTCACTAGTGACATATACGATATGTAAATAAACATGATATTATATAAGTATGTATATATATCAATATCATATAAATAATAATAAAAATTCTTCAAGCAACCGTTATGTTGTTTATTTATTTACATTTTTTTATACTACGCATTATATCCTCAACAATTTCAAATTGTCGAGTAAAACAAAATGGAAAAAATTCGTTTTAAAGGAATTTGTTAGAAAATTTGAAAAAATCAACTAACACTTTCGTCAATTATAAAGTAACCCTATATTATTAAAAAAAGTTGTTAACAGAAATAAGAGTATAATGTTGAAGCTTTAATTTTTGTGTATTAATTCAAAAAAATTTTAACAGGTGTTCAAGTTACAGGTGTTTAAAAATAGGAAATTTTCAGTTTTTGACCCCTTACAGCTCCTAAACGGGGGGTGATACAAAAAAAATTTTTGAAATGACTTATACTTATTTTTAAAGATCTAACTTTTGTCAAAATTTCAAGTTTCCAACTTAAACCGTTTAGAAGATACAAGGGTTGAAGGATTTTGCAAAATTTGAGTTTTACATAACGGTAAATTAAGACACCGTATGCCACAAAAATATATTTATGGTATATACACTTTTAAAGCTAATAAAAGTAGTAATCGTTTGGCGTTTTCAAAATGAAGATATACCTTATACAACTTGTGCTATAACAATTTAAATATAGAGCTTTTTTGAACCTTTGGGGAGCTGTAGCTCCGTAACGGGTGGGGCTACCAAAAAAAGTTATAAAAAATAAAATTAATATTTTTGTGAGATCTATCAGCAGTTAAAATTTCATAGCTCTATTTCAAAAAAAATGTGAGGATCTAAAAGTTAGGTGTTCGAGAGCTACCCTAAGTTTTGGTCCAAACTCAACCAAAAAAAATAGGGAACCTACAAATTACTCCAAGAATATTTTGTGTAAATTTCAAGATTCTAGCTTTCTTAGTTTTTGAGTTAGCGTGCTGACGGACGGACGGACATGGCTCAAAAGTCTTAGAATTTTTTTCTGATCCGATCCATGCCTTTGAAGGTATATCTAGCTCGCTTATTTCGAGGTGTTACAAACGGAGGAGTAATTTTATTATACCAGATCCTATCGTACGGGTATAAAAAAATCATGTACCTACATTACATTATGTAAATGTATATATGAATGAATGCACATATATTTTTACGATTTCATTGCTTATTATTGTTATTGAATAAAACAAAATGCTGTTAAATTATTAGAAGTTATTTTGTTTTGATATAAATTATTATGTAAAAAATCTATAAATTTTGGCATTGGAGGAGGTCGAGGTCGGTTCTGTGGAGGTCGGTTCTGTGGTGAAGATAGCTGATATTTTTAATGTATTGTATTAGGATTTTTTATCTGTCGCTATAAAATAACTAATAACTTAATAAAGTTAAGGTAATCTGTACAAGTCGATAACTTACTTTAATTTATTACCAAAACAAAAATCTACTACTTTTGAATTCATGCTCTACAAATATGACAATATAAGGAATTATTTTAACAATATAAAAATAAATAATTTAAAAAAAAATGTTTACTAGGATTAAGATATTTAATTTTCTTAAATTTTCTCTCTTTAAGGAGTCAATTTCATCTTTAATTATAATCGTTGAATCAAAATTATTTTTGATTCAAAAATTATTTTTGATTTTGATTAGCGGTAAGATCACCTGTCATGTTCTCCTATACATTAAACGAGATGTTTCTCATATTATATATTATGCCCAGAATAAAGAAATGCTGCTTTTGAGATATTAATATCAGGTTATTTAGATGAAGATCCTTATATCATACACTTTATTTCTTTTTTATTACACATCTTATCAGAAAACCAAGAGAAGAAAACTTCCAATTCACTTGATAAAATGTAGAAGTTACTATAAAAATTGTAAAATATTATTTTACTAAATTCACTCATAGATACATACATATATATGTTATTATTCATATTCTATGTACTTAAATAATTATGATATGTATTTAAGAAGCATATTTTTTTAACCTCTGAAATTTCGAGATTAATTTAAAGCATTTAAGAAATAACGCTTCAAAAATTTTCTTCATTTTGTCTGACACTATACGAAGGGAACTTATAAATTAATAGGCCTAATAATTAAATTTCTTACATTGATCTTTTTAAAAAACAAAAACAAATCTATCGGAGATAAGATGTACATTACTGAACTGAGGCTAAATGATTACTTCTGCTATATAAAAAAGTGTAAAATCCACCTAAATGATAACTAATAGAACAAATTTTAAGGCCAATGCGGTTCGGTCTATTTAAATTTTTCCTAATTAATTAGACCTATCTAATTATCGTATCGATCTATTGGACCTATATAATTAATTTTTTTGCAACAAATATTTTTTTAAACAACTAAAATGCAGATTACGCAAGAGGGAAGGGAAATTTTCGTCTGTAGGCTTTTTATTTAATCAGAACAAAATATTGTAAATATAATTTAAATTTAAATTTCTTACATCATTACATAATTTGTTACAACATTTCATTACAAAATTTTCGACATGGTTCATATTAATCACAACTAAACAACTTACAGATACTTATATTAAAATATAAAAATATATTAACACTATCCAGCTTTAACAATTTTACAACTCTTTAAAACTACATTTTGGGATTAATTATATATATATATATATATATATATATATATATATATGTATATACCTACTAATATTGTATATGTATATCTTTACAAATTAAAACATCACACAGAAACTTTCAAAATAAAAGAAAAAGTAAACTTTTTAAATTTTTTGTTTTATAAGAAAAGTGTTTTGTAAGAGATGAAACATAAAACATGAAATGAAACTTTGTAAAAAGAAACTTATTTCCCGAAACTTCTAAAAATCTTAAAGATTTTTTTCTCTGAAGCTGAATTGGAAAAAGTTTGATAACCTTGAAATTTTCTGATTTCATTAAGAATTAATAAAAATCAATAAAAAGTTTTACAACACTCTCTAGATAACTTATCAATTTAGTAATAAAACATTTTTTGGAGGAAATAAAGGTATATAATGATACAATCCATATACTATAATGTACAATACGACAATCCATATACTATAACTAACTTCTTTAAAGACTACTGTTTTACTTTTTTGATTTGTCTTATTGAAAATATCTTAAGAATGAATAATTCATTTTTGATTTTTAATTTACTATAAAAAAAAAATAAATACAAAAGTTGGTGTTACATTACACGAGTTATCAGTGCTTAAAAAATTGCTGTTGCAATATAGGAGTTATTTTTACTCAAAAACTTTCTTGGTATCACAGATCATCTCTACAGATATATAGGTATACATTATCACCTTATTTAAAAAAGAATGTAAACATTCTTGAAAGAAGGTGTTTGCACTCTTAAATATGGTACAGAAGTAATAGAAATAAGGGCTAAAAAAATATAAAGATTTTAAAATATACCCAAAAAAAAAGAACTAACTCAAATTTTAAAACAAAACTTTTTATAATTTTAAAAGTATTGAAAGTTGTTATCCTTTTTTTTTTTTTCTAAGTTGTAAGAAATTTGTGGAAATAATACTAAAGATTTTTGAGATATTTTTAAATATTTAAGTATATATATAAACTTTTATAAAATATAAACATACCGTTACTGATTGCTTCAACTTAAATTTAATATTTTTGTATATTTTTGTAATATTTTTGTATATACTTGAAAGTCTTGATCAATTCATAAAAGATTAAAAGGAAAGTATAGCATCGGTAAATATAAAGGATATAGAAAGAAATAAAATTCGGCTGACTTATAAGCTTGTAAAAGAAAATTAGAAAATAAAATGTGTTACAATGGGTCAAAAGGGCTGTAGGTGGAAACATTTCATAAATCCTATATTTTGTAAATAAATGAGCTGAATACTTGAAATTAACTTGGGTGGGCTAGTGGGTAGGAGTGTGTAAAATACGCTGTAAACACCGAGGAAGTATGGGTAGAATAATTCCTCCTAGGAAAGGCTGCGTTTGCTAGTCACATTTATGGTTTCATCCTTCATTATTAATAACATTATTAATAACAAAAGCACCTGTATATTAATTGTATTAAAAGTTTCGTCCTCAAAATTGATTTAAAGAAGTGGTTTTGGATGTATAAGCTCCAACAGTATCCAGAAAAATTTCGTACAGTTGCTCTTAATGACAGTTAAATGTTCTTCGTGGATTAGTCATCAACTCCTGTAGCTTAAAATCCAAATATCAAATTTCTTAAAAAATCTTTTTAAAGTTTATTCAAAAACTTTTTTTATTTATTTTATTTTTTTTTTCTTTTTAAACTGATTTTTCCTTCCGACTTTATTATTTTAAATGTAAAGTTTTGAAATGCAAATAATTTTGAAAGGTAAATAACCCAGTGTCTATACAATCTAGGTATCTGAAATTTTGCGAATGATGATCAAGTTTTATGGAAACAACTTCTGAAAAATTTAGTTGTGGTGGTGCGACGGGTTTGGGTAGCTGCTATACAACTTCTCTTTTTAAATGAAAATAACTCAGTGTATATTGAAGCTAGCTATCTGAAATTTAGTGAAAAAGTTTCGAGTTGCATGCCAAAAACTTTTGTAAAATTTGATTGGTCTAAAGCAGCCGATTTAGGCTTCTTGCATTTGTTGGAACTTAATGAAGTTAGGAGCAATAGATTCGGCTAGCTGTCATACAACTCCGTAATTTACATAAATATATCTCTGTAGTTCGGTACTAAAACATCTGAATGTTTTTAAAAGATGATCAAGTTTTATAGAAACAGGATATATTACGTTCATACGGGTATCCCTGAGTTGACACAGTCTACTCTACTGCACTCTTCCTCGTTTTTAAATTGGAAAATCTTAAAAACACAAAATAAAAAAAATCAAACCAATCAAACATTTTATTTTATGGTATTTAGATTTTTATAGCTATTCAAAAATAACTTTAGCATCTCTTTAATTTGATTGGAATCCCTAGTTTTTTTTTGTCTGGCCACTTGATTTTTTAGAACAAATCACATTTTATTCGAACATGATTGGATTCCACTACAGTTTCCGACCTCAACGTTTTTGCAGACGTTTTAATTACAACACCACCAAATTTCATTCTAATTGGATAAGAACTACATGAGTTATGCTGATAACAAGTTTTAAAAAATTGCTGAAATAAAGTTAAAAAAAAAATTTTTTTTTAGTTTTCATTTTAGTTTTCTTCTATAACTGGAAAAAGAATATAACTGGTCACCATATTTCAGGAATCTAAAGTATTATGCTAAAGAGTAAATCTGTTTAGACCTTCAGGGAATACTTCGGATACAAACAAAAACACTGAAATATAAAACCATTTTTTAGCAAGAAAACTTAAATTGTATAGCATATGTTGCTAAAATAAACTCTAGATTTTAGGACATTTTTTTATAAAAAATCTGAGGCCATTTAAGAAAGAACGATGTAATTTTCACTAAGAATATACTTAGGTGTTTTCAAAAAATTAACATTTTTGTGTACCCACTTCCATTACGGAGCTACAGTCCCTCAAAGTTTAAAAATGCCTTATTTTATAAGCCTTATAAAAGTATACTTCAGATTCTACTTATTATTTTACAGATCTAAAACAACAAATGCCAGTAGGTACATGTTTTTGAATTTATAATTCAATATTAAAATTATATAATTTTATGAAATTTATTATTTAAATTTACCGTTATGTCAAAACAAAATTTTGCAAGATTTTGCTTCCTTCATAATTAAATTTTGAGAAAAGGAAAATCTTTCAGAATTAGTTCCCTAGGGAATTTCTTTTTGTACCTCCTCTTGTTTAAGAGTTATTAAGGGTCAAAAAATGGAAATTTGCTATTTTCAAACACTTCAAACTTAGACCCCAGCTAAAATTTTGTAAAAGAAGATCAAATTTTGCACTTTCAAACAGCACTTTTGAAAAATTTTGTTGGTTTGGGACAATGAGTCCTAGTAGCATCATATAACTTCGAAATTATTAATTTTGTTTAATTATGGCAGATATCCTAAATTTTCTAAAAGTTAATTAAACTTTCTGGGAACAGCATATATTCGTGCGGGTGTCCTAAAGTTGACACAGTCAACTCTACACCATTTCTCATTTTATTCAAATTATATTCTAAAGAAAAATAAAAATAGTGTATTTAAATTAAAATAATGAATTTTAAACGTTTTTTTTTTTTCGATTTTACGCTTTTGTTCAACGGCTTATAGAAGGATACAATTACAGTATTAAGTTACTTAAGTAAAGTAGGCGACATAAAAAAATAAATAGTTTTGTTTTTAAATATTTTACCTCTTCTTTTATTTCAATTACTGTAAAAAAAAAAAAAAAAATAATCTCGTATTAAAAAGTATTAACATGGTTATAGTATGACACAAGGTTAATAACGTTTAAGTATATGAAAACATAAATTTATGTTAAATAAAACTAGTTGACTTAAATAAATATACATAAATACATATATTATTACATTGCTTGGATTACATTTTCAACTTTTTCAGTTTTTATGTGTTTAGATTATTTAAATATAGTAGCTGGATGTCTTATTGAATACAGTGATTGTACAGGGTTGGGTGTTCACAGTATCGTACTTCCCTTTTGAAATATTTATTAGAAAACATTTTGTTTCATAAAGAAATAATTTTATATATTGTTTTTCAATTATTCTTCCTTTCTTTGGGATTATTCTTTTTCATTGGATTCAAATTAGTGACACGTAATACATTAATACAAAAGAAAAATATAAAAACATAACATTAACATTAACATTTAACATTAACCGTATATCAACTTATATTTTCTTCTATCGGACTAAAAAGTCGGAGACTACATAATATAACTGACTAATATGATAACTTAAAATAATGAAACTTGTGATTTGACCTTTAAAAGGCTTTTTAGATTAGGATTTATATATTAATTGTAAATTAAGACAAGAGATGAAGCTTGATTCTACCAGATTGTCTGCTTTTATAATATATAGATTCAACATAAAAAACTAAACCAATAACTGGATATGACGACAGTATATTTTAAAAATTGCAAACTTAAATTATTAGTTCAGTAGAATTTGAGGACTGTAATATTTACCTGACTCAAATTTTATTGAAATGTTTTATTAACTGTTTTTTATTTATATTTATTATTTGGATAAAATTTGATCAATGTATAAAATATAATAATATAATGTAATCAAAATAAATAATGTAATTTAATACTTTGTACCGCAACTGTATGTGTACCACCTGAAAAATTTATTAACTTCCTCAACAAATTGTATCTGGTGAGTGAACGAAAATAAATAAAACAAGGTAGAATGTAAACCAACGGTTTTTAAAAGAGCACATTTCTAAAACTCAATACAAACTGTTTAAAATTGTGACTTGCACAAAAATTTGAAAATTTCATGTAATAAGAAAAAATGTGAAAATAGGACATTTTTGAAATTTTGAGGGGCCGTAAGTCCGGAATCCTATATAACTAAGAAAAGCCGTTAACACGCGCAAAAATATATTATTGAACCTTTAATTTTCATGTCTTGCCGAAGAAAAATTTTTATAGGTACCTATATAAGTTACTGGTGTCTAAAAATAGCAAATTTTCAATTTTTGAGGCGTAATAACTCTTAAAGAGAGGGTGCTACCAAAAAATTTTCTGAGGAAACTTATACTAATTCTAAAAGTTATTTCTTGTCTCAAAAATTTCAGGTTTCTATCTAAAGGCGTGCCGGAGTTACGAAAAAAGAAATTTCATGCAAAATGTGGTGTTCACATAACGGTAAATTTAAATAGTAAATAACAAAATATTACATAATTTTAATATTTTTTTATATAGATAATAAAATTTCCGGTCTTCTCGCGGTTTTAGATTGCAAAACTATTACGCAGAGCCTGAGATATATACATCTGAAAATGCGGCTTTTTCGCAATTTTGAAGAGCTGCAACTTTGGAACCCTTTACAACTAAAATAAATCTTTAACACACGTAAAAATATAGTACTGTATCTTTAATTTTTATATCTTGCAAAAGTAAAATGTGTACAGATTCCTAAGTTGCAGGTGTTTAAAAATAGCAAATTTTCAATTTTTAAGCCCTAATAGCTCATAAACAGGGTATGGTCCAAAAAAAATTTCTGAGCAAACTTATACTAATTCTAAAAGTTCTTCCTTGCTTCAAAATTTCAAGCCTCTATCTAAAAGCGTGCCGGAGTTATGAAAGTAGAAAAATCATGTAAAATTTGGTTTTAACATAACGGTAAATTTAAATACTAAATTTAGAAAAATTGTGTAATTTTGATATTAATTTACAAAGTTAAAAAAAATACCTGTCGAATGACGTTCTCAGATTGAAAAAATTTTAAGCAGAACATAAGATATATGCATTTAAAAATAGGGCTTTTTCAAAGTTTGAGGGGCTGTAGCTCCGTAATGGATGGGGCTACATGAAAAAGTTGTTCCACAAAATTATTTTTTTTATGAGACCTATCCATGGTTAAAATTTTTTTTCTCTATCATTAACGGTGTAGAAGTTTTGTAAACAGACGGACGGACGGACGCACAGAGTGAAACTAATAAACACATTTTTTCAAAATTTTTTTGGAAATGTGCTAAAAATATTTGGATAAAAATAAAAATTAAATTTTTAAAGAGAAAAACATACCTAGGCTGCATTTGAGTAGGTAACAAAAGTTTTTAGCACATTTCCAAAAAAATTTTGAAAAAATGTGCTTATTAGTTTCACTCTGTCCGTCCGTCCGTCCGTCCGTCCGTCCGTCCGTCTGTTTACAAAACTTCTACACCGTTAAAGATAGAGAAAAAAAATTTTAACCATAGGTAGGTCTCATAAAAAAAATAATTTTGTGGAACAACTTTTTCATGTAGCCCCCCCCATTACGGAGCTACACCCCTTCAAACTTTGAAAAAGCCCTATTTTTAAATGCATATATCTTATGTTCTGCTTAAGATTTTTTCAATCTGAAAACGTCATTCGACAGGTATTTCTTTTATCTTTTTAAATTAATATCAAAATTATACAATTTTTTTAAATTTAGTATTTAAATTTACCGTTATGTGAAAACCAAATTTTGCATAATTTTTCTACTGTCATAACTCCGGCACGCTTCTAGATACAAGCTTGAAATTTTGAGGCAAGAAAGAACTTTTAAAATTAGTATAAGTTTCCTCAGAAAATTTTTTCGGACCACCCCCTGTTTATGAGCTATTAGGGCTTAAAAATTGAAAATTTGCTATTTTTAAACACCTGTAACTTAGGAACCTGCACACATTTTACTTCTGCAAGATGTAAAAATTAAAGCTACAATAATATATTTTTACGTGTGTGAAAGGTTTATTTTAATTGTAAAGGGTTCCAAAGTTGCAGCTCTTCAAAATTGTAAAAAAGCCCCATTTTCAGATGTATATATCTCGGGCTCTGCGTAATAGTTTTGCAATCTAAAACCAGCAGAAGATCGAAAATTTTATTATCTATATGAAACAAAATCAAAATTATGTAATATTATGTAATTTACGATTTAAATTTACCGTTATGTGAAAACCACATTTTGCATGAAATTTCTTTTTTCATAACTCCGGCACCCCTTTAGATAGGAACCTGAAATTTTGAGACAAGAAAGAACTTTTAGAATTAGTATAAGTTTCCTCAGAAAATTTTTTGGTAACGCCCCCTCTTTAAGAGTTATTACGCCTCAAAAATTGAAAATTTGCTATTTTTAGACACCTGTAACTTAGGCACCTGTAAAAATTTTTCTTCGGCAAGACATGAAAATGAAAGCTACAATAATATATTTTTACGTGTGTGAAAGGTTTATTTTAGTTGTAAAGGGTTCTAAAGCTGCAGCTCTTCAAAATTGTAAAAAAGCTCCATTTTCAGATGTATATATCTCGGGCTTTGCGTAATAGTTTTGCAATCTAAAACCGGTAGAAGATCGAAAATTTTATTATCTATATAAAACAATATCAAAATTATGTAATATTTTGTAATTTACGATTTAAATTTACCGTTATGTGAAAACCACATTTTGCATGAAATTTCTTTTTTCATAACTCCGGCACCCCTTTAGATAGGAACCTGAAATTTTGAGACAAGAAATAACTTTTAGAATTAGTATAAGTTTCCTCAGAAAATTTTTTGGTAACGCCCCCTCTTTAAGAGTTATTACGCCTCAAAAATTGAAAATTTGCTATTTTTAGACACCTGTAACTTAGGCACCTGTAAAAACTTTTTTTCGGCAAGACATAAAAATTAAAGCTTCAATAATATATTTTTACGTGTGTTAACAGCTTTTCTTAGTTATATAGGATTCCGGACTTACGGCCCCTCAAAATCTCAAAAATGTCCTATTTTCAAGTTTTTTCTTATTACATGAAATTTTCAAATTTTTGTGTAAGTCACACTTCTAAACAATTTGTATTGAGTTTTGGAAATGTGCGCTTTTAAAAACCGTTGGTTTACATTCTACCTTGTTTAAAGGTCTGTTTACACTATGTGTATTGTCATATGACTTGGAATATATTTTATTAAACAACTTCCACAATACAAAAAGAAACATATAGTGTGAACGTATAAAAAAATGACAAGAAAGAAATATAAAAATTTAATTTTATTATTTAATTTATACCTATTATAAAATATTTAAAATCATTTTTTTTAGTCAAAATAATTAAAATAATTACACTTTAACAATACAAAAAGAATTAAATAGAAATAACTTTAATAATACTATTGACTGATCAGCTGTTTAACATAAGCGATATATTCCAAAAACTTATATAACAAATACACATAACCTGAAGTGACCTTTAAGCAATTATTTTTATACTCGTACGATAAGAATCAGGTATAATAAATTACTCCTCCGTTTATAACACTTATAACTCAATTTATAAATAAGTGTGCTAACACCTCGAAATAAACAAGCTAGATATACTTTCAAAGGTATGAATCGGATCAGAATAAAATTCCGATTCAGAATCAGAGTCGATTAAGCTTTATCCGTCCGTCGGTCCGCCAACCCGCTAACTCAAACGCTAAGAAAGCTATTGAAATTAACAGAAAATATTTTTGGATCAATCTTTAGGTTATCTATTTTATTGGTTGAGATCCGACCAAAACTTCAATTAGCTCTTGAACAACTAACTTTTTTATTTCCACATTTTTCATACAAATTTTTTCAAAAGTTCTACATCATTTGAAGTAGAGCCATGAAATTATAAATGCCAATATATGTACCCTAAAAAAATTAATATTATGGAACAACTTTATACTGTAGCCCGACCCTTTACAGAGTTAGAAACTTGAGAGGTGTTAGATCTTTGAAAATAAGTATAAGTCATTTCAGAAAATATTTTTGTATCGCCCGCCGTTTAGGAGCTGTAATACTGAAAATTCCCTATTTTTAAACACCTGTATCTTCAACTCCCTTTCAAATTTTTTTGAAGTAATACATAAAAATTAAAGATCCAACATTATACTTTTATTTCTGTTATCAACTTTTCTTAATAATATAGGTTTACCTTAAAATTGACGAAAGTGTGTGTGTTTTTCTAAATCTTCTAACAAATTTCTTTAACGATTTTTTACTCGATGTATATATAATAAGAATATCGTAATATATATGTATATAGCGGCGTATATACATATTCAGTTGTATTTATAAGAAATTATACTATGAATGAAATATTTTTAAAGAAATAATGCAATGTATGGCAATATATAATAATATATATATGAATACATATGCATATTAATATTTAGTTGATATTTTGTAGTAAGTTTAGTATAAATTAATATACATTTACCGTTTAGTATTAAATAGTACTAGGTACATAATCATATTTGGAAAAGTTTTGGATTAATAATCGTTGGGTGGAAGGTTGTAAAATTCACCTAAATTATTTTAAAATACTGAAAAATTAAAAATATAATATTATAAGCAGAGTGACAGACCATGAACATACTAATGGGTTCGTACGGATATAACCTAAGAGTTGACAAAGGCAACTGTATTCTTCCTCGTTTTTTAAAATAAAATACAAAATAAAAAATGTGGGAAACCAATTCGTTCTATTATTTAATACTGTCACAAAATTGTGTCATAAACCTGACATATAATAGCTGTCATTTATCTACTAAGTAATCAACTTTTGTACTATAGTTACGATGTTAAGCTACAAAGTCTACAGAACTGAATGATGTTCCTAAACGACAGGTGAAACTCACAAAACTCGTATAATTGTAACGGGATTTAAAAAACTTAATACTATGATAAAAAAAAATATCTTTTTTCATAAATTTATTTTAAAAATTAATATAGACAGTATAATTTAAACCTAAAAAAAAAAAATTTTGTTTTCATAAAAAGTTATTATTAATAAATTTTAATTTTTCATAACCTCATTATTTTCTATGAAATTGTGGTTTCCGAGATTCTTCTTTCATATTCATTCCCCAAATAATTAAATCATTTCAATGCTAAATAAATTTAATGGCACCTCATTAAATTTTTTCTTTTTTTCTTTTAAATTTTTATGATCGTTCTTAATTTAAATTTGCGTTGTTAAATAAAGATATTACCATTGTGCTCTCACAACATTAAATTTTGCAAAACTTGTGTACCTATTGTAATTTATCTCTGTTCAACTTTATCATACTTGTATCTAACGTTGTAAAATATGACATAAGAAATAAAATGGTTTAATTTCTTTTTTTGTTTTTTAAGTAAATAAAATAAAGTACAAAAATAAGAAAAAAATTATATAATTTGTATTAAATTTAAACAATCTAAGAGAATATTTTTTAGAAATTAAAATTAAAGTATAATGAAAATGAAAATTTATTTTGTTTTTTTTTTGCCGTTTTTTGAAAAATCAAAGAAAAAAATTAGAAAAATAAAAATGTCAATTTATTAATGCAAAAATTATTTTAGTAGAAACTAAGTAAAACATTTTTATTTTATTATTGTTGGCATAACAGAAAGGATGCTGAATACAGTAGTACTGAATTTCAACAATGAACACTAATTTAAATTTGTAAAACAATTTAATATATATTATTAAATCTTATAAATATCTTATAAATATAGCGTTAACCTAGTAGTGAAACTACAAAAAAATAAATTATATAGAGAAATAAAATCTACTTATACCCACAGTGCATTAAAAAGATAAGAAACTTTTTAAAAATCAAATTTTATAAATACACTCTGTACATTTGCTCGTAGTGATAATAAATAAATAAATAACAAACTTTACAGAAATACCGACCCAGATGATCTACAAATTGGACAACCCAATATAAAATCAGGTCAAACTTACGAAGCAGAAAATTAAGAGAAATATATTTTAAAAAATTCCAAGAGACAAATGTTTACAATAATTTAAAGAACATTGAATGAAGGTTCTTATTGCCAGTGAAGAAGTACCAATCTCTAAAACCTATTGGAAAAGAAATGGTTATTGCGAATATAGAGGATAATTAAAAAATACTAATAGTATACCAAATAATAAAAATTAAGGCAAGATTTAACGTAATTAAATTTCATATTCTATTTCTAGGTAATTCTTCTGACACAGAAAATTTTAACTAATAAAAACAAAATAACGGAAAACATATTTAGCAATGTCAGCCTGACAGAACGAATTTTCGAAATATAACAGAAATTGCTATGGCTAATTTTACTTTATATTATACTTTTCTCTAAAAATTTAGTTACATTTCTTTACGTACATTATTTTAAATTATGCGGGACTAATTTTGTTTTTAAAAATTATGCAAACAAACTTTTTATTTTTACTTATGTTACAATATATTTAATCTAGTCGTTTTGAAACGGTTGGTTTTATTTGTTTTCACATCGTAGAGAGAATACGCGTTCTACTAGAAAATAAGATGTGAATTATAATAAAAAGCCATTCGAGCCATTCGATTAATCCTGTGCTGTTTTATTTTTTTTTTAAACGGTTTTTTATTTTTTAAACGGTTTATAGTTAAACTTTCGAGATATGTATGAGAGAGTATACGAATAAAAATTAAATTCAATTGTTTCTGTGATGTCATATTTCTCTAAAAATTATTAAAAAGGAAATTGACTTACAAAATTGCAGTAAGTTTGGCCTGACGTTTCTTACAAAATCAGAAAAAATTTCGAAAATAAAAACAAAAATTGCAATAATACAGAATCCCAAGAACAAAAGTGCCAGTAAAAAGAACCCCAAATTTCAAAATAGGAAGTTGAACAAAAGACCAAAACCTAAGTTCCCAATATTACAAAATTCCGAGATAAAAATAATATTTTTTGTGCACTTTTCATTTATAATTAAAAATAATTAAGTAAATTATTATTTTCTTTTCAAATTTTAATATATTTACTACCGTGAATTATGTTTTGATATTAGTATCCGCATCAGTGATGTATTTAAGTAACGAACTATAAAATGGCTCCTAATTTATTGTATCATATTAAATGTTTTATTGTTCAAGTATATATGTTAAAAATGCATTCTAGAGTTCATTACAAAATTAGGGTGCACCCTTTTTCCAGAATATTTAAGTTTATTTTAAAATGGTTATGAAATCAGGATCCCTCTATTTCAAAATTTAGATATATATAACGCTATACGGCTATACTTTAAGTTCCGAAGAGATTTTGTACATTTGGTAGTATTTTTTTTAGAATTTCTTTTTTATTTTTTGACTTTGTTTTCAGAATTTTTTAGGAGTTTGATTTTGAATTTACAATTTTTTTTTCGCATTTCAAAACTAACCCAACAAAAATTTGTGGTTATGTTTCAATTTTATTAATTTCCTACTTTCCTAAAATCATTAATATAATAATTTTTCTTTCTTAATCACAAAAAAAAAAAAAAAAAATACAATTTTTATAACATGTCCTATTTTTGATAACTTAACAAAATATTTAATTTAAAGGAAAAAAAAATAAAATAAAAAACTGCATATTATTTAACAAGGATATAAAACATCCTCATAAATTTTTCTTACAAATACTATTAAAACAGGACATTTTCAAATATTTACTGTTTAAATGATAATATTTTGATAAAAAATTATAATTTTTTTTATACACAAATTTAAAAGGACCCTTTTCCAAAACCTTAAAAATAAACATATAATTAATTATGTAAAATAGTTACAAAATGGGACTAAAAAAGAAATTCAAAACAAGAATACAATTAATATTGTTCTTTTCTTTTTTCTTTTTATTTATAATCAGTAAAAAACAAAAAAAAAATAACGGAATATCCTCTTTTAAATAGACTTATTAATAGAAGAGTAATAGAAGAACTAAATTCATTTAAAATAGAGCATTATTACATACAAAGTCATCTGAAAATATATAAAAAAATTTATTTTATAAAATAAAATGTTTATAGCTTTATTTTTCTGATTCTGATTTTTAAAATTCGATTAAAGTTTAGAAGGTAAAATAGAATAGTTAATTTTTTATAATTGTGCGGCAATATTTTGAATTAGGCTAAAAATTTAGCTTCAATTAAATTGCATGTAATAGAAATTATATTAAAATTAAAAATAAGATAAGAATTTTTAAAGTAGATAAGGTTTTGTTTATGTAAAATTCAATACTTTCTCGAGAAACCACGAGGTCACTTTTTAAGTAAAACAAAAAAAAAATGTTTTTTAAGACGATTCCTAATATGAGTAAAAAAAATTAGAAGATAGTAGATGTTAAAATTTTTTTCATAAGAGACGAGACCAGATCTCTAAAGATTTCTGAAATAACTGCATCTAACAAACCCAATATTTATAGCTGAGCAATCCAAAAAGTTTGTTATATAGAAGACAGTATATGAAAAATAAAAACTATGATAATAGTGATCTCAAGACTTTCTCATAAAATATTTTTCTTTCTAAACTACGTAATATTTTAATCATTTTATTTTTTTCAACATTTCACATTTTCATCTATCTTTCGCATTAATAAAACAAAAGCTAAATTCTCGAAATATTTTGGGGAAGAGAAAAATTTTTTTTTATTTAAGAAAAAAATCTATTTTGTGTAAATAAAATTCGACAAAAAACTATATGATAAAAGGTTTTAAAATACGCATTCGAAAAAGCAATAAAAACAGTTTAAAATATTGTAACTTGCGCTAAAACCTGCATTTTTTTCTAGAATTTTACATGTATGATTGCAAAATTGCGAAAAATCGAGACCACCTTTCTTCTATTTTTTCGGAAATTCTATTTAATTAAGAAAAACTACTTAATTAAAAAAAGTCCAGGTTTCCAAGTTATAGAAATCTAAAAATAGCAAATTTTCAGTTTTTAAGCCTAATAGCTTTTAGGGAACAGGGAAGGCACAAAAAAATGTTCTGAGATACCTTATACTAATTCTGAAAGATGAAGAAAATGAAAAAAAGAAAACTTCTCTCAAAATTTCTATGTTTTAATTAAAAGCTATTATGAAGTATGCATATTCTTAAAAAAATTTCTTGTTATATAAAGTTAAATTTAAATACTAAATGTGGAGTGTGGATTTGAATCCGAAACACGTCGTAAGAGTTATTCCCCCTTACGACATTACATTTACAGCCATGCCTGAAAAGGAAACGCTGTGTAATTTCCTGTTCACATTTATGTGGCAAAGAAATGTACTAAAAAAAAAAAAAACTGTATAATTTTGATATTATTTTAAAAGGTAAAGAAATAATCTGTCGTTTACCGGTTTAATATTGAAGAACTATTAAGCACAATGTGGGATATTCTCATGTGAAAATAGGATATTCTCATGTGAAAACATTTCCTACTTTGAGTGACTGTAGCTCCCTAGTGGATGTGGCTACATCAAAGATCTGTCCATGGTTAAAATTTCATTGATCTATTTGTAACGATGTTAAACTTTTGTAAACAAACAGACTGACGAATCCAATAAGCAAATTTTTTATAGTTTTTTTTTTTAAATGTGATAAAACGTATAAAGAACTCGGTAAGCTTATGAAGCTTCAACTCAAGGAATAATACTAAAAAACAAAATTTTGTGATTTTTGCGTTCTAAAAAAAACTGGGTCTTCTATCATTGGATCAAATTAATTAGAATTAAAGAAGAAAAAGTTTAGTTATTTTATTCATATTACATTATATAAAATTTATTTTAATAAATATTATATTCTTTTGTAGATTAAACTAACATTTCAATAGTTTTTAACATCATATAACCTTTCATAAGTTTTATATATAAATTTCTTTACTTTTTTTTAATAATTTTTTCTATATTTTTTTTTATAACTAAGCATTTATGTCATAACATTATATTATCAATATTATTAATTATGAATTTTATAGTTATATTACAAAAATAGTTTTTGTCCTTTTTCATTTGAAAAAAAAAAATAACAAAAAGTTTTTTTTTAGATTTTTTTTTTTTACTTAAATACAAACTTCCTTATTATCATTATAATAATTTTTGCTCTATTTTTATATATTTTTTTTTTATTTTTGAAGACCCAAATTTTCCTACTTGAGATGAAAAACAACAAACTAAAACTAAAAATCAGTAATAAACTATTCTCTGTAGAAAATGAAATTCTATGCGTAAAAGAATAACAAAAAATAATAATAAACTGGGTAAAAAATAAACAATAAAAATATAAAAAAAAAGTATCCTAAAAATATGCTAAAATTCTATGGATATGGTTTTGTATTGTGTTAGTTAACAAAAAACGATAACTTCATGTTATATAATATAAGAAAATTGGGACAAAAAAATACAAAATTTTTATATGATTCAAAACGCTTCTAATAATATTAAAGAGATGCAATATAATATAAAAAAAAAAATCTGTTCATTATATGGTCGAAAAAGAAAAACTACTAAAAACCCCAAAAAGTGTGGAGGAAAATTTCCTTTTTTATTCATTCATATAACATGTATATTTTATAAGTAAAGTATTGTAATGCTAAGAAATTCAAGTTTTAAATTTGTATAGTTTTCAAGTGTATTTTTCATCAGTTTCTTCAGTTTTATAATTTAAATGTTTGTTAAGCCAATAGCAGAGACAAACATGTTAATATTACCATTACAGAGGCTAACAAATAATAGTTCAAATTAAAGAAAAGTTTTATAAAGAAAAGAAGAAGAAAACATTTTAAATTACAAATTTTCAAACTAGATGATCAGCATATAAGATCTGCATTCGAAATTCTGTTTAATCACTTTTCTGTAATTTCAAATGAAAACGGCCACACTATTGACATTGATACTGTCACACATCAAAATATTGATAAAACTTCTTTAATATCCCGTTCTCTCACATTGCAGTTATTTAGAGTCCTTTGAAAATAAACATATCAAAATTATTAAATTCCATTTTATTTGATGTTATTATTTACTTCATAAAAGATATACAAAAGAAAATGGAAAATTTTAAATTTTATAAAACAAAATTACACAAATTTTATAAAAAAAAAGCTTTTTGCCTCATGTATGTCGCAGCAAAAATCGAACAGGTCTTAGGCAAATATTAATTAGACAGGTTTGATTAAATTTTCAAATGATCACTTATAGATTTGTTTTAAATTTTTTGAACAAAATATAGTTTGTCAAGATAGTTCGCATAAATTGCATTAACATATAAGTGAATCTTAGGATTTTTAATTGTTTCAGTGTTTTAATGTTTTGAAACCGGACATTTTTTTTCAGGAGGGAATCATCAAAAAACTTTAAAGAAGATCGATATGACACGATTTCTCTATAAATGTGTTCTCTTAAACTCAATAAACGCTTCTTATCTTTTCGACAAAACAATATGTTTAGAGAACCTTTAGTGTGTACTGATTATTAAAGCAAGATTTGCTATGGGGGTAAAATAGGTTTAATGTTTGTAGGAATGTGAAAAACGAAGGTGTTAACGTTCATCCCCAATTTCCGGAATGAAAATGAAGTGGCAAATGATTCAATATTCGCGATATTTGAGTCACAAACAAACTTCCATTATACCAAATTTTATCATTTAGGAACTTAAACTACTTATCTAGGTGTTATTGAAATATAAATCATTAAGGGAAATCAAATAAATCATCAGGGAAATTTCAACCTTTAGAATGAAATCGATTAACTGTACCTTGCAAAAATAAGTCACTAAACTGAAAAAATTGTGTTGAAATAAGGGTATTATTAAGAAGAAATATTTAAATATCAAATTTGAAACTAATTTAAGCGTCAAAAATCTGTGTTTCACTATTTTGGACCTTTGGAAAAGTCATATAGAAAACACCATCATAAGAAAAATTTTAATGTAATTGGAAAAGACCTTACTATAATAATATTATGTTTCTAAACAAAATATGAAACTCTTTTTTTTTTTTTTGGATATTCCCTAGTCTAAAATTAAAATGTTAAAAGAATAAAGATAAGCAACAAATAGGAAATCAGAGAAATATGCAAACCTGAATTTTACGTTTAACAAATTTAGATTTTTTTTTTCACTTATAAAAACAAAAAAAAATTATTTTATATTTTCATTTAAAATAGGGTTCAACATAGATATGGAATAATAAATACTGTTTCTTTTGGGAACAAAAGTCTATCTCTTTGCCCCTAAAATTAAGAAAACAGAAACTAAAGATATCTTTGTTTTTTTTTTTGTGGGAATGGTTTGCAAAGAAAAAACAATAAAAATAAATATGAAAATGGGTATAAACTTATGTCTGACCGAGTTTTGTATGGACTCTTTTAATTTAATATAGTAATTATTAAATATTTTCACGTCTTTTTCATCCTATTGAAAAAAATATTTTTTTCTGTTAAAAAAAAAAAATAACTTTAATAAAAACCTATTATTTTTGATTTCTTTTAAAAATTGTGGGTATATAGAATGTATTTCAAATTAAATTTAAAAAATTTTAAAGACTTTGAACTTGTTTTATTTATATTTTTTGGAGAGTTGATTTTGTTTCGATTATTTTCCATTTGTTTCGAACAAAATCTTTTGATTCTTTTCAGAAATTTATCAACCTAGCGATACAAATTTTATGATGAACATGAAATTAAAGAATTAGTGTTAATTGTATTCTTAAATTCGAAAAAAATTAACATATAACTTTGTTTGGCATTTAACGCGTGATATTAGCAATAGTATAGAATTTTTTACTGTTACATTTAAATACAATCTAATGGAACTTAATTCGACTTTTTCCCGCCCTTTAATTTTCATTGTCAACAAACAATTCACCTATGTTTAAGTTTATATTCATGATTGTCGCCATGATTGTTAATTGGTTTTTGAAAATATTAAACATCTTTATTATTATATTACGAGTTTAATATTTAAAGGATTCTTTGAAGGATTCTTTGAATTCTGATTTGAACTTTATACGGTTAAATACGTATACAGGGTGCTTCCAACTCGATGGTCTTCCTTGAAATGGATGATCGGGTATGTCGAGACGAACAAAAAATTGTATTGGAGGGGGCGGGGGGAGTCTATTTTGGATCCTTCTCGAGATATGAGGGGTTAAAGATGTTTGAGCGACTTTCCAAAAAAAAATCTATAACTTTTGTACGGCTTACTATAGGGGCATAAAAATTTTGTATACTAATGATTCTCATATCATAACAGTTAGAAAGTTATGAAGGTTCAAAAGATTTAAAATGAAAAAAAATGTTTCAAACTCAATTGTCTTTTGAAACACCCTGTATTTGGGGTACTTTTTATAGCATATTTCGAAACGGATTTTCAAGTCGTATAATTAGTACCTAATAATTTTTTCTCAAACTTTAACCGTTTTTGAGATGTGAAGAAAAGGGTGTTATTTTCAATCACAATAGAAAAGTGTGTTATTTTCAAATGCGTGTTAACACATAACTTATATCTCCCTATAGCAAGTCGTTCAAAAGTTATAGATTTTTTTTATGAAAAGTCGCTAAAACATTTTTAATCCCTCATATCTCGAGAAGGGTCCAGAATAGACCTCCCCTCCAATACGGTTATTTGTTCGTCTCGGCATGCCCGATCATCCATTTCAAGAAAGACCATCGAGTTGGAAATACCCTGTATATATTTTTTCTATGATATTATTTATATTGGCTTTGGTTTGCTTCATATCGATTGAGAACCAACTAGGAAAATTAAAAACATAATTTTAAAAATGATGTAATTTAGAGTTTCTCAATGCCAGTTACCTTACAATCATTCCAGACTCTGCAGTGCTAGATATGCAATTATTTTCCTGAAAATTAAGTTTTATGAGAAATGCTTAAGATTATACTGAATACTAACTACGTATAACAATTATTCCTGTTTTACTTCTTTACACTCGCTCGAACATATATATAGTTCTAAAGTTATAGTAAATATACCATTACGTTTGAAACTCTGCGAAACAGATGAGATAGAAATGGAAAAGTATATTACTTGAATTCTTGCTCCAATTTAAATTAGGAGTCTATTTAGCTATGTTCGTCTATGCACCTGTCAGTTCGTAGGTACAACAACTTAAAAATTAATACAGGTTGAATTTTAAAAATTTAACTTACTTAATATTAAACTTTGGAGAATATAACAAGAATTCAAATTGATTGATAGATAGTAGATATAAATACTAGTTGTCTTTAGGTGTCAAATGAAGGAAATATATCAAATATCCTACATTAAAGTAGATGTAGTGGATGTTAAAGTGGATGTACATAAATTTATAAGATGCTAACTTTAAGATTGAATTTCAAGTGCTAAAAAAATTTATAGTGTGAATTTCGCAAATATATTGCTAAAATTTTTTTTTTTTCACAAAAAACAAAAGAATTCACAAAATTATTTGAAAATTATATTATTGTTTCTTTTCTTTTCATATATTTTAAAAGAATGAATTTTTTTGTGGAGTCAAATAAAAGTGAAATTATCAAAATGAAATTTTCGGTCTGTTACTCTCAAAAAAAAGGATATGGTTTTTTTTAAGAACATTTTTTTTTTATATTTTTTTTAAATTCTTTATAAATATTTTATTCAAAACATTTACTTTTGTTTTTATTCTTGAATTTCTTAACATAATTTTCATAACCGTGTTAATTTTTATTATAAAATAAATGGGTTCAATTTGAAGCAATTTCCACATCAAAAATAAGGCATAAAAAATTAAATTCTTTGAAAATAAGGCATAAAAAATTACACTTTTTTATGTGCCACTTTTAAATTTTCTTTTTTATCATTTTCCAAAAGAGTAAAAGAAAAGATTTTGTTTTAGTATTATATTCCGCCATATTTGAATACAAGTTAAAGTACCTTTCAGATATTTATAAGGTCTTAATAAAGATTTATTAGGCTTAACAGTAAATACTCAACCAAATTAATTGTAAATTTTGAGACTTTAAAGAATATTAGTCAATTATTTCATTGATTTACTATTTATACCTAGTTCTTGAAAGTTTCCCAAGAACAAATTTGTTGCATATTCAATCTGTGTAATAATTTTGCTAAAATTTTAAATAAAAGAAGAACTTTAGAAT
This sequence comes from Poecilobothrus nobilitatus, assembly GCA_947095535.1. Taxonomy (NCBI): domain Eukaryota; kingdom Metazoa; phylum Arthropoda; class Insecta; order Diptera; family Dolichopodidae; genus Poecilobothrus; species Poecilobothrus nobilitatus. Next base: position 109,512,480 of record OX352774.1, read on the forward strand.
TTTATAATAGGTAATGTGGTTTTATTCTTAAATTATTTGCCATTCGGATTAAATTTTGTTTAAATATCTTGATGGGAGGAGGAGGATTAAAATAACTTATGTACTTCCATAATGTTTTTTTTACCAGTAATTGAATTAAACATTAAAATTTTTGTTGAAAAAAAAAAACAAGGATTTACCGTTTGTTGGTTTTCATTTTTTCTTGCACGAAAGACGTTGATTTTTTATATTTTAATTTAAATAATGGAAAATAAAATTATGTAAAAACAGAACAGAAACATAAATTTGTTTTTGTTAAAATAAAATAACTTTTGTTCTTGGATGGCGAAGGATATGTAAGAAATTTTATATTATACCATATCATATCTATATTTATAAATATGCCTCAACAAATAACATTTTTTATTTAAATAATTTTTACTTTGGGTATAGTTATTTGCAAAACCATTTTACAGCATCGCACCACCTACGATTCTTCTACTATTTATTTTATGCGTTGACATAATTTTAAAAAACGTTTTTTTACCATCATGCATTTACAAGGATGTTATTGATTTTAAGATACATTAACAGCTATACTATATTTCAAAATACTGAAAGTCAAAATTGTTTCCTTAGTAAATTTTTTTTTTTGTTTGATGAAAAATGTAAAATGTATGCATATGGGATTGACGTAGGTATAAAATTTCCTCTGGAATTTGGTCATTTCGATATTCTTGTGGTTGTGAGACTTATTATTATTATTATTAAAAATTTACATTTTTAGTTTTTCTTTAACTGTTCCTCTATACTTATATCTGCGAGGATCCAAATTTTTTAATTTATTATTTTAATAATGAAACCATTGATAATTGGCTGAACAGTTATTAAAATTTTAGAACTTCTTAAAATTCTTTCTTTATTTTATTCTTTTTTTATTTTAGAACTTCTTAACAAGATTTTAATAGCTTCCACAATGTTAGACTAAACTTTAGTTCACATTTCTTAACTTTCACTAATATAGTCATAGTACGACTGTACCAATTCTATTAGACAAATCAATCATACTTCATATATAAACTTTACTTATATTTTTTATATATGAGAAATACGCGAATTGGACTCAGTTTTAACCGATTTGATTGAAAAGACTTTAATAAAGAACATTTTTCGGCCTTAAAACAAATTTTCTGAACGGTCTATTGGCTGTAGTTGAGAATATTAACTAAAAATAGTGTTATATTTCATAAGTTGAATGCATGATAATTTAAATGTACTCTGCTAAAATTAAAATATTTATTTATATTACATATTGTAAATTTCCTGTATATTTTTAATATTTTAGTATTTTTAAATAATTTGGGCGAATTTTATAATTTCTAGAATTATGGCTTGTACATATATTCAAACTATATGTTTATACATTCTTCAAAAGCAGATTTTAACATAACGATTATCAATCCAAAACTTTTTCAAATATTCTATAGTACCATTTAATACTAAGCGGTAAATGTATATTAAATTTACTTAGTACAAAATAGTAAATATAATTTTAAATATTATATTATATTATATTTAAATATTCCATTGACAGAATAATTTCTTATAAGTACAATAAAATACATATATGTATGTAAATACGGCGCTATATAATATACATCTATACTCTTATCATTCATTCACCAGTGAAATATACGATATGTAAATAAACATGATATTATATAAGTATGTATATATATCAATATCATATAAATAAAAATTCTTCAAGCAACCGTTATGTTGTTTATTTAATTACATTTTTATGTACTACGCATTATATCCTCAACAATTTCAAAATATCGAGTAAAACAAAATGGAAAAAATTCGTTAAAGAAATTTGTTAGAAAATTTGAAAAAATCAAGTAACACTTTCGTCAATTATAAAGTAACCCTATATTATTAAAAAAAGTTGTTAACAGAAATAAAAGTATAATGTTGAAGCTTTAATTTTTGTGTATTACTTCAAAAAAATTTTAACAGGTGTTCAAGTTACAGGTGTTTAAAAATAGGAAATTTTCAGTTTTTGACCCCTTACAGCTCCTAAACGGGGGGTGATACAAAAAAAATTTCTGAAATGACTCATACTAATTTTCAAAGATCTAACTTATGTCAAAATTTCAAGTTTCCAACTTTAACCGTTTAGAAGATGGAAGGGTTAAAGAATTTTGCAAAATTTGAGTTTCGCATAACGGTTAATTAAGACACCGTATGCCAAAAATATATATTTATTGTATATATACTTTTAAAGCTAATGAAAGTAGTAATCGTGTGGCGTTTTCAAAATGAAGATATATCTTTTACAACTTGTGCTATAATAATTTAAATATAGAGCTTTTTTGAATCTTTGGGGAGCTGTAGCTCCGTAACGAGTGGGGCTACAAAAAAAAGGTATTAAAATTAAAATTAATATTTTTGTGAGATCTACAAGCAATTAAAATTTCATAGCTCTATTTCAAAAAAAATGTGGGGATCTAAAAGTTAGGTGTTCGAGAGCTACCTTAAGGTTTGGTCCAAACTCAACCAAAAAAAATAGGGAACCTACAAATTACTCCAAGAATATTTTGTGTAAATTTCAAGATTCTAGCTTTCTTAGTTTTTGAGTTAGCGTGCTGACGGACGGACGGACGGACGGACGGACATGGCTCAAAAGTCTTAGAATTTTTTTCTGATCCGATCCATACCTTTGAAGGTATATCTAGCTCGCTTATTTCGAGGTGTTACAAACGGAGGAGTAATTTTATTATACCCGATCCTATCGTACGGGTATAAAAAAAAATTTTTTTTAACTTATAAAATCCTTAAAGCAAAACTTTTATATTCAGAAAAAATTTTTATACCCGTACGATAGGATCGGGTATAATAAAATTACTCCTCCGTTTGTAACACCTCGAAATAAGCGAGCTAGATATACCTTCAAAGGTATGGATCGGATCAGAAAAAAATTCTAAGACTTTTGAGCCATGTCCGTCCGTCCGTCCGTCCGTTCGTCAGCACGCTAACTCAAAAACTAAGAAAGCTAGAATCTTGAAATTTACACAAAATATTTTGGGAGTAATTTGTAGGTTCCCTATTTTTTTTGGTTGAGTTTGGACCAAGCCTTAGGGTAGCTCTCGAACACCTAACTTTTAGATCTCCACATTTTTTTTGCAATAGAGCTATGAAATTTTAACTACTGATAGATCTCACAAAAATATTAATTTTATTTTTTATAACTTTTTTTTGTAGCCCCACCCGTTACGGAGCTACAGCTCCCCAAAGGTTCAAAAAAGCTCTATATTTAAATTGTTATAGCACAAGTTCTATAAGGTATATCTTCATTTTGAAAACGCCAAACGATTACTACTTTCATTAGCTTTAAAAGTATATATACAATAAATATATAATTTTGGCATACGGTGTCTTAATTTACAGTTATGCGAAACTCAAATTTTGCAAAATTCTTTAACCCTTCCATCTTCTAAACGGTTAAAGTTGGAAACTTGAAATTTTGACAAAAGTTAGATCTTTGAAAATTAGTATGAGTCATTTCAGAAATTTTTTTTGTATCACCCCCCATTTAGGAGCTGTAAGGGGTCAAAAACTGAAAATTTCCTATTTTTAAACACCTGTAACTTGAACATCTGTTAAAATTTTTTTGAAGTAATACACAAAAGTTAAAGCTCCAACATTATATTTTTATTTCTGTTAACAACTTTTTTTAATAATATAGGGTTACTTTATAATTGACGAAAGTGTTACTTGATTTTTTCAAATTTTCTAACAAATTTCATTAACGAATTTTTTCCATTTTGTTTTACTCGATAATTTGAAATTGTTGAGGATATAATGCGTAGTACATAAAAATGTAATTAAATAAACAACATAACGGTTGCTTGAAGAATTTTTATTTATATGATATTGATATACATACATACTTATATAATATCATGTTTATTTTTACATATCGTATATGTCACTAGTGAATGAATGATAAGAGTATAGATGTATATTATATAGCGCCGTATTTACATACATATATGTATTTTATTGTACTTATAATTACAGAAATTATTCTGTCAATGGAATATTTAAATATAATATAATATAATATTTAAAATTATATTTACTGTTTTGTACTTAGTAAATTTAATATACATTTACCGCTTAGTATTAAATGGTACTATAGAATATTTGAAAAAGTTTTGGATTGATAATCGTTATGTGGAAGGTTAGAATCTGCTTTTGAAGAATGTACATATAAACATATAGTTTGAATATATGTACAACCCATAGTTTTAGAAATTATAAAATTCACCCAAATTATTTTAAAATACTAAAATATTAAAAAAATAATATTGTAAGCAGAGTGACAGGCTGTGAACATACTAACGGTTCGTACGGGTATCTAAGAGTTGACAAAGTCAACTGTATTCTTCCTCGTTTTTTTTATTTTTATAATGAAAAGAAAAATGCGAAACTGAAAGAGACAAAAACAATATTTGTATAGTCCTTATTTGTACACAGAATTGTTACATATTTTAGTATTTTCGCCCATTACCTTTCTTTTATTGCACCGTTAAATAAGATGTTTTTTTTTTTTTTTGAAAGTATTAAAGTAACAACCATTTTTTCTCGCATTATGTTAATAACTTTAAGCTTAAAAATAAATGGAAAAAACTACAGTTGTGGTCATTAAAACTATCAGTTTTATACATAGTTCCGATGGAAAAAATTTCGGTTTATTAATTATTTGTAATTAATTTAAAATGGAAATATCAGTGGTTTCAATTTTTTTGGTGCTTCGCCTTTACCTATTTTTCATAAAATTTAAAGAAACGAATGTTAAACAAAAATCAAAAATAATTAGTTTGTATGTGTGAGTTTTCATACTAAAAACAAGAAAAAAAATAAAAAGTTTTGCAAACATACAAAATGTCTCCACAAATTCTTTACTGAAACTTTATTTAAATTTTTACCATAAGTGAACACAAAGTAAATATAAAATATTTGTTTCAATTTCCTTCAAAATGCAATAGTTAAAAATTTATTATTTTTATTATCGTTTCTGATGAAGCGAATTCTTTAAATTTTTATTGTAGAAAAAATTAATTTTAATATTTCTTAACATTTGACAAAAATAGTTATGCATGCTAAATAGCGAAATAGTTTTTTTTATAGCATTATTTAGTGAAAAATTATGGGTGAATATGTAGTTGTGGAAAGAGTTTATTTTACAAAATTTTCTAGAAAAAGTTTGGAATGGCTTTCGACACAAAAGAGAGGGACATTTTTATTTAAAATTATTACAAGAACACATTTTATTACAATACAGTACCTATGCATCTAAGAAGTATCACGAAATTCCAATCCGTTTTTGGTTTGATATTATTCACTATTACATTAAAATCTTCCACAAATTCGTTACAATTCTCTATGGTACTTCAGATTAAATCTTCCAAAAAAATATTACTATTTAATCAGATAAGGAAAAACTAGATTAGCGCACAGATTGTCTAATATTTTTTGAGCTTTTCTTTTTGTGATTTGATTGTCTAATATTTTTTGTGCTTGTGTTACTGAATTCTCTGATATTTGATATAGCCATGATATTTTTTCTCCGTCAACAACTCTGGTTTTTCTTAGTTATATAGGGTTGCGGATTTACAGCCCCTCACAATTCCGAAAAAGTCTTATTTTCACATTTTTTTTATATGAAATTTTCAAATTTAAGTGCAAGCCACAATTCTAAACAGGTATTATCTTTTGGAATGTGCGCTTTTAAAAACCGTTGGTTTACATTCTGCCTTGTTTTCTAATTATTTTTGTCTCTCCTAATCAAAAGATTTTGTCTCTCTCTCATTTAATTCAAGAGTAGTTTTCCATCAGTCCCATAACATATTCATTCGGGATGTATTTTATTCTAAGTTTGCCAACATTATTTAGATTTTTATTTTTGGATGACTTTCTTTTTTAAATAAGACAAATTTCAAATTAAGGACACTTATCCAATACATTTTTATTTTTAAAAAAATCCTATGATATTATAAACAATTCATATAATAGGTTTTGGAATTTTTGATGCTCATAAAATCAAAGTTACAAAAAAAAAAATTTTTTTTCCGATTACTTCTATTTGTTCTTCTTTTAGTGTAAACTGTAACTAAATTCAAAATGAACATTATATTGTGCACTTTATATAGAACACTAAATTATGTTGTTTACTACAGCACATGCACATACCAATACATATAATAGATTATTATATATCATGTTATGTATAATGTTTCATAATAGTAATTTGTTACATGTATTAATTTTTTTTCTTCTCTTTCTAACAAATGACGCTCTTTTTGTTTTATATTTTAAAATATATTTATTTACAGTTCTTTTTGTTAAATCTTTTGTAAAGGAAAAGTGAAACTTTTAGTGTGATATTAAGGTGTTCTGTAGTATTTATAAAAAATTAAGCAACAAGTATCTTTGGTTTTTTTATTTTTCTCAATTCCATATATAAAAAATTCTTGATGGACATTAAACACATCTGTTACAAGATCTTTTTGGTTTTTTTTTTATTTGCCTTTTTTTTTTTTGCTTCATTCGTTGTCTTTTTACCAATTTTCCAATTCAACAGCTTTAAGAATTATTTAAAATATTGATTCAATATCAATTTTATGGTAGACATAACAAATTAAATGGAAAAAAAGAAACTGAAACTTGTATAGGAGGTTTTGGTTTCTATTTTGTGGAAAACTTTGTTTTGGTTAAGTATTTATTGGAAAAAAGAATAATATAGGAAAACAAACAGATTTTGTTATATAAATATTTGTATTTTTTCTTTTTTTTTTAATTTTTTTTTGAAATCAAAAATTTTGCAAAATAGAATTCATATAGAAAATTAAATTCTTATTTGTATATTTTGTTAGTTTCATAGTATGAGTATAGTATACCTATACACCTATATAAATTCCATAAAAATAAGATTGTAAGCTAATTGAAAACAAAAAATTAAAATCATATGTCCATGTTTCTGTATGTCCAACCGTCTTTTTGTAACATCGACACTTTTTGAGATGATGCATTGAAATTTTAACCATAAAAAAACGAAGAAGATCGTTAAGTAAACTGTATTAACTCTAGCAACCATAAGATCTAATCATCTTTTACAAAATTTAAGGGATCTGACTTAATAAGGTACCGACATATATTTATGTAAATTTTGGGTTTGTATGATAACTACTCGACCCCGTTGTCTCGCATCAACCACATTTGACAGATATTATTACCATAAAATATGGCCACCTTTTACCAAATTTTAGAAATCTGTCTTAATTAGAAGTCGAAATATAACAGGTCCCAAACCCTATTGCGCTAGAGCAACCATATTTCACAAAAGATGTTGCAACCAATTAACTTTTATATACCTTGCCACATCTATCTCGTATCCTTAAGGGTGTCAAATGAAAAATTTATTATACCTTTGTTGAGCTATATTCATAAGGGTATAGTATTTTGTGGCACTTATTTGTTATGTAGGCCGATCTATTACGGATAGTTGTAACTTCTCAAAGTTCGGAAAAGTCTTATTTTCAAATGTATGTATCTCAGATTTTCTTTAATATTTTTACAATTGAAAAATGTTAAACAAAGGAAATTTTTTAAGCTTCATAAAACTTATAAAACTTTTGCAATGTAATATGTATTTAAATTTACCGTTATGTCAAACAAAAACTTTTTTTACACATTACATTCTCTTATATAATTTAAAAAAAAATTGTAATACAAAAATAATCACAATCCAATTTTAATTAGTAAGGAATACAAAGGAATCAAAAAAAACATGATCCTTTTCTAAGGTTTTCTTTCAATTAAAATTTTTTTTTTAGATCGTATTCACTTTTTTTTCTGGTCTAATAGTTTTAAGTTACTTATTAAAGAATATTTATTATCATTATATCTAGGGATAAAACAATTGTCTAGAGAATAAAAATTCAGAACTTAAAAAAAAAAAAAATTAAAGATAATTAAATTATTATTTCAATTTATTAATTTTTAATGTAAAACATGATCCATTAATTTTAAACATTGTCCAAAATCTCAAAAACTTAATAAATTAGTGAATTGTTTTTTTTTTTCGCTTGTTAAAAAAAATGTCGGTTCAACAAAAAGAAAACAAAACATTTATTTGTAAATTAGATTTTTTTTTAATCCTGTCATAACTTTTAATGTATTTTAAGTCCTAATTTATTTTTAAATTGTTTTAAGAGACCAATTTAATAAAGTCACAATTAATCAAAATATAAAATATAAAAGTTTTTTAAAAGTTTTAAAACCCTAATCATATCTTATTTTAAATTAGTCTGAAATTCACTCATACCAAAAAAATAAAATGTAGATTTTCGAATGATAACGTAATTTATTGGTTAGGTCCTTTATATTATTGAATTAAAAATAAAAAAGATTTAAATAATACTTATGATAAAAAACAGTAATTTTAAAATTTTAGATAATAAAAAAGTTGTAATAGTTTTAAAATTAAATTTAACTTTTGAAAATAATTATTTTTTATATAAAATAATTTAAGAGGCGTTTACATAATTGTAAACCTTTCAGATAAAGAATTTTTCTGTAGAAAATTTTTGGAATCAAAATTAAAACTTAAAGCATTTTAGATATTAAGTATAAAATACAATTTTTAACAATAATATAGCTGGAATTAAAAATCATATTTCAGATATTTCGGTGCTCAGATATAATGTCCCAAGAAATGAGGTCAAATCGACTTTATTTCTTTTTCAACAAAAAAAATAAAATTGAAATCAAGATTTTTCCAAATTCAAATTCAAGGATCGCATATATTAAAATTGCTGCTCCGTTTGTAACACCTCGAAATAAGCTAGTTAGCCTTCAAAGGTATGGATCGGATCAGAATCAAATTCTAAATCGATTAAGCTTTGTCCGTCCGTCCGTCACCAAGATAACTCAAAAACTAATAAAGCTAAAGTCTTGAAATTAACACAAAATATTCTTACAACAATTTGTAGATTTTTTTGGTTGAGATCCGACCAAAACTTCGGGTAGCTCTCGAACACCTACCTTTAAGGTCCCCACATTTTTTTTGAAATAGAGCCATGAAATTTTAACTGCTGAAAGATATCATAAAAATATTAATTTTATTATTAACAACTTTTTTCTGTAGCACTACCCGTTACTGAGCTACAGCCCCCGAAGTTCGAAAAAGCTCTATATTTAAATTGTTATAACACAAGTTGTATAAGTATATCTTCAATTTGAAAACGTCAAACGATTACTGCTTTTATTAGCTTAAATAATATACTTGTGGTATACGGGGTCTTAATTTACCGTTATTATGGGGAACTCAAATTTTGCAAAATTCTTGACTGCTTCTATCTTCCAAACGGCTTAAGTTAGAAACTTCAAATTAAGATAGGTTAGGTCTTTGAAAATAAGTATGAGTCATTTCAGAAAATATTTTTGTATCGCCCCCAGTTTCGGAACTGTATTTGGTTAAAAACTAAGTAAGTATAGTATATATTATTATACATTTGCCGCTTAGTTTAAAGTATCATTAAAGTACCACCAAAGTACCATAGCATATTTGGACAAGTTTTGGATTGAAAATCGTTATGTGGAAGGTTAAAATTTGCTTTTGAAGAATGTATAAACATATAGCGTGAATATATGTACAAACCATAGTTCGAGAAATTATAAAATTCACCCAGATTATTTTAAAATACTAAAAAATTAAAAAAATAATATTATAAGCAGAGTGACAGGCTATGAACATACTAACGGTTCGTACCGGTATCTAAGAGTTAATCTAGATACCCGTACGAACCCGTACAGATACCCTTACAGTCTATCAAAGGCAACTGTATTCTTTCTCGTTTTATTTCTATTTGCTACTATTTACTAAAATAAAATGTAGTTGTATTCAAAACTTAGTGAATATCATAATACGTAGTGCGTGAAAGAAAAAAATCGAAGGAGAATCGATTTTTTTTTTTAAATATTAATCGTATTTAAAAACTATATTAGCTATGTATATTTTATTTTGCTATAATGGAACACAACACTCTTAGGTTAATGATATTTCGCCAAAAGTGATAATCATCTTTTTTTTTTTTTTATATGCATTTCTCTGCCACATAAATGTGAACAGGAAATTCCACAGCCGTTCCTGTTCACGCGTGGCTGTATAATTTAATGAATTGACTATTAAATTTTAATGAATTTTATTTTTTTGGTATCGATATCGTTTCATTTAGAATCAAGAAATTTTGTATTCCTTAGGAATTTTTTGTAATTTAGATGTCACGGTAAAATATATGTACCCATCTATAGCTACAGGGCCCCTAGTACTAATTTTAATACTCGTAAGAAAAGTATTGAAACTGGATGATTTGTATTATTATACCTGATGATTATTTTGATGAAATACCAAATACTTTTATCAATAGTGGAGATTGACAGGTAAACCCTGATAAACAAATTATTGATTTTGTAAGGCATTCTTATTCAGAATTTACATATATATATTTAGTAAATATTCTAAAAAAAAACGTATTATCCTAATTTTATAACCAATCGTAAAATCTTTCCTAATTATTGTTTTTACATTCATATCTAAACAACTACAGGCATTTATAATTATTATCCTTTTCAATTATTTTAAGGCTAAGGATTATAATATATTATACTTTTTTGGGAAATTTACCATAAAATGTTTTGGTTTTACTACAAATTTGTTTTACTTAAACCTTCTGCAAAAAGGAAATACATCCTTATACAAATATTCATGTATTTTTAACAATCTATAAAAACATTAAAAAGAAACTTTCCATAGAATGTTCCTAATTCGGCCTTATTCCTTGGGACATATTTACAGGGCACTGATATTTCGGTAATATGCAGCTCACTGGAAAAAGATATTGTAAAACAAATATTGTACAAAAAACAAAACAAAAAACATAACTCATACAGCTTTTGATCAAGTATACATCAGCTTCCACAAATATAACAATGTGAAAAGAAAAATATTTGATCGAAATATAAATTTATGAAAAATCATGAACACAATATAATTTTTGGTTAAAGCTATCAAATATTGAAAGATTACAATCCTTGGTTTGAAAATATTATAAACATTTAATAAACTAAATTTTTATTTTCTTCTTATTCTGCAATCCAGAAGTGCAGCAGTGATATTAGAGTAATTCTACTTACAACGTTGAATTAGTTTTAATCTTGCAGCTGTTCAGTTCAGGCATACATTACTAAGCGATGACAATTGTTTTCTGTCAACACTTCTTTTATTACCTTTTGGATTACTTTATTTGATCAGCAGCATTAATGAAAAATTGTCGCATGATCTAGACTGCTTTATTCTAGGTCTTAAAAAATGCACCTTTAAAAACCACTAATATTGAATAATGCTTTCTTTATATAATACAATTGGCAAATAATAATTTGTTGATGAGATTATTTTTTTGCCTAGAAACAAAAATCTTTAATAATCATTTTCTTTTATACTACAGAAAAGTTGAGAATCTGGATTTAAATCAGGATTTGAATACAAATTTGTAAAGATGTAAGTTTTAATGTTATACATTTAAGATCTCTTTATATATTAATATGTAACATTTAAACTTTATATTAAAGCTTTATTATTTTAAGCTGTATTATTAAAAAGTTTTAAAATTCTGATTTTCGACTAAATTTAATATAAGATTATTAAATTTAAAACAAGTAAAAGTAACAGTAAGTCGATGCAACCGACTTATTTATACCCTACACCTAAAAAATTCAAATTAAATTAAAAATCCATAAGTTATTTTAGTTAGGTATTTTATATAACTAAGCTAAAAAAATAAATGCTTTTACAACCTTTGTACAAAATTTCAGATTTCTATCATTATTAAATTCGAAAATATGCTTGTTAGGTCTTGGGAAGTGTGTGAAGGCACGCGGACCACCACCCCAACTCATCTTAAATTTTAGAGATATCAACAGGGTAGAACATTCTTATATCAAATTTCAAGTTTATATATTTATTAATTTCGAAGATATGCTTGTTTGGTCTTGGGAGTTGTGTGGCAGATACCCGAACAACCATTCTAATTCATCTTAAATTTTGGACAAATCAGGGGTTCAGGAAACAACACACTAGTACCAAATTTGAAGTTTCTATCTTTATTAATTTCGAAGATATGCTTGTTCGGTTTTGGGAGTTGTATGGGAGGTACCCGAACGACCACTTCAATTTATCTCAAATTTTAGGCAAATCAGGGATTTAGGAAACAACACCCTCGTATCAAATTTGAAGTTCCTATCTTTATTAATTTCGAAGATATGCTTGTTCGGTTTTGGGAGTTGTATGGGAGGTACCCGAACAGCTCCTCCAATTCATCTGAAATTTTCGACAAATAAGGGATTCCAGAAACAACACCCTAATACCAAATTTGAAGTTTTTATCTTTATTAATTGCGAATATATGCGTGTTCGGTTTTGAGATTTGTATGGGAGGTACCCGAACGACCACTTCAATTCATCTCAAATTTTAGTGATATCAGGGATTCAAGAAAACACACCCTCGTACAAAATTTTAAGTTTCTATCTTAATTAATTTCGAAGATATGCGTATTCGGTTTTGGGAGTTGTATGGGAGGTACTCGAACGCATTGTCCGATTTCGCCCAATTACAATCCCCACCTTACCTTAGTCATTGTTAACCTACAGTATAAATTTCTTCAAGATAGCATCATTATTTTTTGAGTTATCGTGCGTACGGACGGACATCGCTAAATCGACTCAGGAGGTGATCCTGATTCAGAATATATATACATGTCTATACCTAACTCGCTTCCTTTTGGTGGTTACAAACACCATACCAAAGTTAATATACTCTATACTTAATGTGTAGGGTATAAAAATAGTACAAATATTCACCCAGGTAATTTTTTTGTTGTATTAATAATTTTCTTGAATAAGAGCAAAATTTTTTTTATCCTCTACAGAAATTCTTATTTAACTCAGACATTAAAAACCGCCTGATATATTACTTTTAACTTTTATCTTTATGTCTCCTTTTATATACTTATGGGTATAATATATACTTATGTATCATATAACATAACATTTAATTTATTTTTTTTATTGCGAAAGAACAACTTTAAAGTACAGAAAAAACTGATACGACTATTCAATGTTTAGTTTAACCACTTTTTTTAAAGTCACACGTTTCTGTGCCACATAAAAGAAATTTAAACAAACAAAAAAATTAAAAAAAAAACTAATGAGGGATCTTTGAAGCTTTTAAAGGAAGTGTGAATTTTTGTTTTTAGTAATATGTATAAATGTTGTATATACATATACATATACATTATATGTATAACAATGAAAATAAATTATAAGAGATGAACTCAAAGGATATAAAAAGGTTTTATTAGGTCGATTTTTATAAGTTGTAAAGGTGAATTGTCAAAATTTATGTTGTTTATTTTGTTTATTTTAACATAAACCTTCAATATAAATCCAGCTAAAACTTTTAATAGTATTCAAGTATAAAGCAGTAGAAAGTAGTAAATGCATATAAATATTTAAAATTCTATTCATAAAGAAAAATAAGATCTAATTTATTTTGGAGTTATTACTTTTTTCTTAGATTTTTAAAAATCGTTCTACTTTTGACTTTCTTGTATAATGTAAATTCAAGGTAATATTCTATCTAGAACAAAATTTAAATGTTACTGTTGCTAAATAAGAACCGAATTTCGAAATGCATTGCTCCAAACCTAATTTTGTATAAACTAATTTCAATCTGCCAAATTTACTTTTTCTACTAGTTTCTTCTTTTTTATACCCTACACCTAAAGTATAGGATATATTAACTTTGGTATGGTGTTTGTAACCACCAAGAGGAAGCGAGTTAGGTATAGACATGTATATATATTCTGAATCAGGATCACCTCCTGAGTCGATTTAGCGATGTCCGTCCGTCCGTCCGTACGCACGATAACTCAAAAAATAATGATGCTATCTTGATGAAATTTATATAGTAGGTTACTAATTACGAAAGAAAGGCTAAGTTCGAATCTGGACAAAATCCGTAAAAGGGTTCGGATTCTGGAAGCTTCCGAATGATTCCGGAGCAAACGAGATCTCCAAAAGCAACAAAGACAGAACCTTCAAATTTTGTGCAATGATGTTTCTTCCCGTTCGATTTATGTCTCTAAAATTTAAGAGGATGTGGTCCATGGGTTTGGATTTTGGAAGCTTCCGAACGAGCCCCAGAGCAAATGAGATTATCTCCAAAAACAACAACTATATAACCTTTAAATTTGGCCGAATGGTGTTTTTTCATGTTTGATTTAGGTCTCTGAAATTTGAGAGGATTTGGCCATGGGTTTAAATTTGAAAGAATTTGAACCGTGGATTCGAATTTTGGAAGCTTCCGAACGAGCCGCAGAGCAAATGAGATTATATCCAATACGAACAAAGGTAGAACCTTTGAATTTGGTACAATGGTGTTCTTTCGTGTTTGATTTATGTCTCTGAAATTTAAGAGGATTTGGTCCATGGGTTTGGTTTTGGAAGCTTCCGAACGAGCTCCAGAGCAAATGAGATTATCTCCAAAACCAATAAAGATATAACCTTTACTTTTGGCAGAATGGTGTTCTTTCATGGATGATTTAGACCTCTGCAATTTGAGAGGATTTGGTCCTTGGGTTCGGATATTGAAAGCTTCCGAACGAGCCTCAGAGCAAATGGTATTATCTCCAAATGCAACAAAGATATAACCTTTAAATTAGGCAGAATGGTGTTCCTTCATGTTTGATTTATGTTTCTGAAATTTGTGAGGATTTGGTCCATGGGTTCAAATCTTGGAAGCTTCCGGACGAGCCCCAGAGCAAACGAGTATATCTCCACAACCAACAAAGATAGAACTTTTATTTTTAGTACAAAGGTGTTCTGTTATGTTTCCTTTTCTGTAAAATTGGAAACTGACATTTGAAAGAATTTGAACCATGGGTTCGTATTTTGGAAACTTCCGGACGAGCACAAGAGCAACGAGCATATCTCCAAAACCAACAAAAGTAGAACCTTCAAATTTAATAGAATGGTGTTCTGGCAAGTTTTCTTTATGTTCCTGAGATGGATTCGATGAATTGGAGTGGCAATTCGGGTAGCTGACACAAACCTCTCAAGGACTACCAATCTTCGAAAATAATTAAGGTAGAAACTTAAAATTTTATACAAGGGTGTCAAGCATATCCCAAGCGGATGCCTCTTTTACGTTCTTGAAATTCGAGTTGAATAAGACAGAAAAGGGAAGAAGTTCAAGCAGCTGCCAAAAACACTTATGGATTTTTAATTTAATTCGAATTATTCAGGTGTAGGGTATTAATAAGTCGGTTGCATCGACTTACTGTTACATTTACTTCTTTTTTATCCAGAATGTTGAATTTATGGAAGTACATAACAAATGAAGTCACTCAGTAGATTCGTGTTATGATCAAACTCTAGACCGAATACATAAAACTAAACTAAGCTTGAACTTAAATTTCATTTCTTCAAATAAAATCTAAACCTGAACAAGAAATTTTTGTTTCATAATGGCTGGAATGCATAAAGTTAAACTCTCAAATCTCAATTTTTCAAATAAAAACTTCTCTTGAACTCATTTTTTGTTTAAAAAAGGAAGATTTGAGTTTAAGCTTAGTTTTATGCATATAACCCATTGTGAGGTTTGAGTTGAAGCTCAGTTTTATATATTCGACCCTCAATTCTAAATTTATGGCTTACTTATCAACTTAATAATTGATGAAATTCGCGCTTCTTAATAAAATGGTAACGTTAGTATTGAAAAATTGATTTTAGAGTTTATATTTTGGAAACGAACAAGATGTTAAGGTTATTAACAAAACTATAAGAAGCGTGTAAAAACGACAATAATTAATAAGGTTAACCTTAGAATTTTTCTTAGAACTGCATATTACATAGGAATGATGTCTTAGGAACCCCATATATAAGATTAAGATCTTGGAACTTCTGGAATCAGGAGATAAAAAAAGATCTGCACTTTTATCAACATTTATTACAATCTGTTTATTAAAAAATTTTATATTGTAACTAGAAATTGAATCATTGCAATCTTCAGTTTAATTTTCATATACTTACCATTACTGGGAACAATTCAAGTTAAAATGGAATTAAAATTATTCAATTGTTGAGTAGAAAAAAAAATGTTATTGTAATCAGACTTTAAGAAAAAAAAAAAATAAAATAAAATAAAATATTAATAATTGGAATGAGGAAAAAATTTCTAGACGTCGAACTTGTTAAATACATTTATTGAGGTTTAAATTAAATCTTTGTTTTGGTTGTCGTTATTGCTACATTCCGTGTTCCATTAAACACCCGTATTGCCTGCGTGTTAGATATTATATTTAACAGTTGTCAAGGTTTTTTTTTTTATGTTACAAAAATATTTGTTAACATTTGCTTCAAGTTAAAAGGAAAAGGGAAGTTTCACATTAAAGTTCTTATAATAAATATTTGAATAACATGCTGCAGATAAAAAATGGCGAGTAGTTTAGTTATAACCAAATATTGAATGTATATTATAATTATATCAATGTTATGTTTTTTTTTTTATACCAAAAATTGGTGAAGCATGAAATTTAATAATAAAATGCGTATAATAGGAGAATCAAATTAATATGACAATCTTTGAATAAATTAAAGTGTTTAAATGACTAATTACAAAGTCATGCAACCCACCTGTTACAAAGTCATGCAACCCACCAGAAACAAAAAAGTAAGATGTGATTAGATAATAGAATTTGGATAAGGTGTTGAGCCAAAACTAATGGATCGCTTTTAAATAACTTCAATATTTTACTAACTATTGTAATAATAATTTGGATTTCTTGTTTATACGAGCACAACAAAACTCAATAAGTTGCAATGGGTGAAGCAAAATTTCTTTATTTCAGTTTACAGTTTTCATTAATTAAACTCCTTTTTTTTTTTTTTGGTGTAAATCCTTCAATTTGGTATATATATAATATATTTGATTTAAGTATCTCTGTACATTTTGACCTTTAAACTGAAATGTTCCTTGACAATGCGAGGATTCACAAATGCGAGATAATCTATACTTACTAGTTTCGTTTTCTTTTCAACAGAGCATAATTAACTTATTGTTAACATTATCTTAGACCATTTTAAAGCCATTACAGTTAATCCTAAATTCTACATTATTGTCCTTACTTAATCTTTCTTGTTCGTAACTCATTCGCAGTTATTTAAATAAAAAAAAAAAAAACGCATAAGTGACTTCAGTTTTGCAATATAACCGGAGCTAATAAAACTTTATCTGAAAACAAAATCATATTAAAATTATACTAAGTACATAGTAAAGAAAAAAACTTTTTTTGCATGGTAACATTTGCTTTTTAGGATATTCTTTTTAGAAATGTTTCTAACTTTTTATAATAGCATTTCATAAACTCTATGAGCTATATTTCTTTTTATTTGCATTTCTTGGAGAATAAAAATCAGGTTCTTCAATAACATTATGCAATATTAGAAAAGTATCACAACTAGAAAAAAGGTTAGATTTTTATAAAAATCGTGCGGTGACGTGACTACATTTTGAAATCAGGAAGCATCAAACGGGAAGTAATCAAGAAATACCGCGAAAAAAGACCAAAAGAAAAAGAAATTGTTTTAAGAAAAACCATGTGTAATAGTATTTCGGAATGTAAAACAAGTTGTAGATTTTCAAAGTTGTTCAACAATAAAAATTAAATTTCGTAGAGCACATGACATCATAAAATAAAAGAGTTACCGTTATCTTTTAAATACAAGAACATTATTTGAAAATTAAACTCTTAACCATTTTTAGTATATTTTGATTTTTTCAATGTCCTACAAAATATTAATGATGTGCAACAAAAATTTCTGTTTTTTTATCGATTTTTTGAAAATGACAGGATTCTTGACAACATTTTCTTATAATAAATTCAAAAATAATATTATTATGGGATTGTTGTGATAAAAACATAATTTTCAACCCCATTTTTCACCAAATAAAAAGTGTAAATTATGTAATAGTTGAATAATTTTTTTTTTAGTAGAAAAAAATAGTAATTTTGGTGAATTGCATAAAATTTTATTATTTACAGTTTGTTATTTACTTCGTAGTTTTTTTTTTTTTTGGACAGATTAAGAATTATTTTTATTATTATTTTACTTCAAACTGAATTTTCACTATCTTCTTAAAAAAGAAAACAAAAATAGTAATTTATGAGTTTTAAAAATTTCTGTTGGTGATACTAAGTAGATAGGTATAAGAAATGTGAATTATCAGCATTTTTTCAAAGTGCTCTTAAATGCAACGGATTTTTAGTGTTTTTATAGTCCAATAAATTTTTTAAGCCCATTTTGCCATTTTGAGAACATTTATAAATATTTTAAAATAAAATATTTTTTTTAACTGTAAATAAAATAAATATATTTGAGACAAGAATTCATACGAATATATTTATATATTAAAAAGGAAGAGCAGCAAAAATACAAAATATATAATACTTTAGAATTTAATAATGATATCGATGTAGGCGTCTGTTAGGTTTTTTTGTTTCTTTTTTTGTCAGTTGTCAGTTGTCTCATATAAAGAGCGGTTATCTATCAAGTAGCTTATAATTAATATTATACTAAGCTTCAGTTTCTTGGATGATTATTTCCACTAAGCCGCTGATAAGATAGTTGTAACTTTTAAACATAATTATAAGACATATATATTATATTTGTGCGCCATCTAATATTTTATATAATTATTAATTACGTTTGTATTACGATATAGACTATTATGATATAAATAATATTATGATCCAATATGTTCTAATCCTGAGATTTTTCAATTGAAAGACCACCTATTTAAACACCTGTGCAAAACAGGAGAAAAATTTTTCCTTTGGAAGCATTGAGATAGAGAAAAAGGATAAATTCGTTCAAAAAGAAATTGTGGTAATGCCATACTATAAGGTTAATTGGGTATTTTGCCAGTTATTTTTACATTATTTTATTTTATATTTTGAAATTAAATTTTAAATTATTACTTGTATTAGAAATTTTTAGAAAATTTATTTCCTTCTAAAAACATAAATTGTAGTGATTTTCTGACTAAAAAAGTCTGAAAATAAATATAAACATATTATTTTCTTTTTTTTTTGTGACATTAAATCAATCATCACAACAAAATTGAATGCAATTGTAATTTATTAAGCAACTATATATTTCTTAATCACAAAAAAAGGCTGCCAAATAATATCAAACATATAAACATGTATAAACAGAGAATCATTCCAATAACATTAAATAAAAAAGAAAATCTTCTTTATTGTGTAGAAAAAAAAAAGAAAAGCTTCCAAACTAGCATCTATAGATTCAATTTTCGTCAATATAATGTGAAACGCAGTTGAACTGCAGATAACAGGCCAACATTTTTTTCACTACTAACTAAAACTGATTTCCTTTGCATCCGCTTCTTTCCCCTTAATTTATCGAAACTAGCAATAAATAACAATAATACATATTATAAACATTTCATTAACTGAAGCATACTCTGCCACTTTGTATAAAATTGTATAAAAAAAGACTAAAAACCGGGATTATAAATACTAGGTTTAAAACTTTTTAAAGAACAAAAAATTTTTTCATTAAAATATTTTAAATATTATAAAGCAATATTTTGATATAAAGGTAAGCTAAGAATTATTTTCAACTTAATCTGAGAATTGTGAAAACTACTTTATAATTAGAGAACTAATAATTAGTATCCAGCTAATAGTTGTTAAGATACCGATTTTTCATTCAAAACGACTCGGGTTTAAACTGCTGCTGGATCATATAGATTATAGATTAAGAAAAATTAATATATAAATACATATATACTAGAAAATCCCCTGTGCAATTGCACAATTTCTATAGATTCAAAAACATTTACTTTATCATACTGACTCCCTTACTACCTGTATTAAGGGACGGATGATTACATGTATTTTTTTAGCTTGGGTATATTAAGTACCTAACTAAAATGACTTATGGATTTTTAATCTAATTTCATTTTTTAGGTGTAGAGTATAAATAAGTCGGTTGCATCGACTTACTGTTACTTTTACTTGTTTTTTTTTGCTTGAAAAAAATTTGCTGAATTTATTTTATTTAAATGTACTTTGGAAGAGGTCTTTGGTATATTTAATAAAAGATTCATGTCTCTGATAATGAAATTTCATAAATTTTCGGGGGCTTTTTTTTGTGATTTAATGGTCTAATAATAAATTAGTACAAAATTATGAATCTTTTGTGAGAGAGGGCTTCTAAAATGATATTTTCTATGTTAGTTTTTTTTTTTTTTAAGAAAAATATCCATTTCTATAATATTTGGTAAGTTCCAGACTTCTGTTATGAAATATAATTATTTAAGTCTGCCGAATTTTGTATTAATAAAAAAATTTCGAATATTTTATGTTATGTTTTATGTTAAAAATCTAAATTTCAACATAAATAAACAAAACTATTTTCAAGTCTGTTACGAAGCTTTTACCAGCTTTTATACTAATGAAAACAAAATCAAGAATAAAATCGGCCTATTATTTTTTTCTTATAAATATGAGACTTACTATAAACTTTGTTCTTTTCACTTTCAGACGTTTTAATTTTATTAAGAGTACCTATTTTTATTTTTTTTTTCCAAAACAAAGATTGAAAACGCCAACAGAAAATTAATAATTTATTTTTAATTTACCGCTGCGACCAGTTCATAATGGATGTGGCGATCAAATTTAAAAATTAAAAATTTGCTGAATTTATTTTTATTGAAAATGTGTTTTTTAAATATGTACTTCTCCTCTTTTCACTGTACTAACTTTTAATGGACGGTTTGTGTCTCCGATAATACTTCTAGTGGAAAATTTGGTCTCTGGTAATAATATTTACTAAATTTATTTATATTTTTAATTAACGGTTTGTGTCTCTTGATGATACTTTGAGTCAAAGATTTGTGTCTCTGGTAATAAAATTTTAAATTATTAAATAAATATACAGAAATATCATCATTGCCAGTTTAGTTTACATTCAGTGTGAGTATTTTATTATAGATATAAAATATATTTT
Organism: Poecilobothrus nobilitatus; assembly: GCA_947095535.1. NCBI lineage: Eukaryota > Metazoa > Arthropoda > Insecta > Diptera > Dolichopodidae > Poecilobothrus > Poecilobothrus nobilitatus. Next base: position 109,533,678 of record OX352774.1, read on the forward strand.
TTTACATGTTGGCAAGGTCTCGCCAACATCTTGTGTATTATATTATAGATAATAAATACATAATATAAAATAAATACATATATATATATATATATATGTATATATAAATATATATATTATAATTAATACCATTTCAGATCAACTTGTAATAAATATAATAAAATAATAATAACAAAATAATTTTTGTATAAAACAATAAATGGCGTACAAAAAAAAAGAAATGTTTACGTGTCATTGAAACAGCTACAGCCGAGTAATCAATGGCTTAGTGAAATTAATGATTCGAGAAACTGAAGCTTAAACAAATATGAATAGTAAATGACTAAGTGGATAACCTTATAGGAGTGGAGAGTACGACTCCATTAGAAAGATAAATATGTAGAGAAGAAGACTGCCGAAATAATTTACGCCCAGCAAGGGTCCAGCAATAAAAAATAAGAATAAAAAAAAAAATAGTAATAAATGTAATTTTCATAACACAACCCAATTAATTTATTGATTAAAAATGGGTATTTGTATTTTAAAGCGATTTATCCTTCAACTCTACTGAATAACACTTCAGTATAGGCTTGTTTAATTGCCTTGACAGCTTCCATTTTATGCTTTCGATTAGTTTTACACCATTATAATATGACCATTTGTAAAAATCATCTGTAAAGTATAATATTAATCGAATTTTTTTCTTCAGTAAAACCTTTCTTTAATCATAAAATTATCACTATCAGTTTATTTATTAAAAACAAATATTATCCTATAAATGGCGGTTTGATTAGATTTTTGAAAGTTTTTTATGCTTGTATATTGCATTTTTAATGCACATGTGTTGATATTTTAACTTCAAAAGTGTAATTTTAAAAATAAGAACCCTCTAACTAAAGTCTAAACAATGGACACTAGATAAAATAATAATAAAATAAAATAAAAATCTAATAATTGTTAATGATATTTTGGAATTTTAAAAACTCTTTTTTTGCCTTTATCAACTTGTATATGACTACTGGAAAATATCTGATTTATATTTGAATTTTTCCAACTATTCATTTTTTAGTTCGAAACACTGTTGCTACATCCAATTTTGTTTTGTAGTTTTATTATTAATAAAATCATAATATCAAAATCTATATTTTTTTTTGGTTCTATTTTTAATTAAAATTAACTAAAATAAAAAGACAGCAGTTCAGCAAAAAAAAAAAGTTACAATTACAAACAGGATAACATCAGGATTGTGGAAAAAAGAAAATTGTTTTTAAAATATTGCTATGACTTCCACTAAGTTTAAATTGTAAATTTGAATGTAATATTCTGTTTCTTATGTACACTTACATGACTAAATTGAAATTAATTTTTTATTTGCTACCAACTATGCATAGGATGTCAGAATTTTTTTATATTATCCATTTTAAACCTTTAATAGATGTATAAATGCACTAATGAAAGTTTCCATGTTACAAGGATAAAAAAAATATTTATGACAATAAATGTTGAAAAAATTGCAATTTTCATTTTAATCCTCAAAAATAAAAATAGAAAATTTAAAAAAACAAACAGAGTTAATTAAAATGTTAACAGCGATTAAATTTTTATAAATTAATAAAAAAGGATAAAGAAATATTACAATTTGTAAATTGGTGTTAAAGAAAAAAAAGAAGATAACACATACCTATTTTTTAGAAACTCAACAATTTTAATTGTAACTTTAATTTTCTGGCGGAGTTTTTCAGAATAACAATTTTTCAATTAAGTTTATACAAAAACAAACGAAACTATATGAAAAGATAACAATTTAAGTCAATGTTATATTCCCAGCTTGTATTCCAGGATGAATTCATCCTTTGATAATTATAGTTTTGTTTTGTTTGCTCTACATACTCTAGGACAGGATTATAGCAAACAGGATTATAGGAATTGAAGGAAAAGAGAATAATAAGAGATAGTTAGAAAGTAAATATGGTAACGAACCTGCACAGGTTCTTTTCCGAAAGTTACAAATTATATTACTTACCATATTTATCGGACAGAAACACATTGAATGGAAGTATACTCTATATTTTAACGATTCTCATAACAAATTAGTATCGATAACCAGCTTTAAACCAGCTGAAAATTTCTATAGGTAGTTAAGTACTTGAAGCATCGCAAGTGTTGTAATGAAATATTTTAAAGAGATTGATTAATAAAAATATTTAATTTGATTAAAAAATTTATGTTGATTCGAAAAAAAAATACAAATTCGAATACAGATCCAGGTTAAAACACTTGAACCGAAGCGGGTTGAGGTTCGTTTTGAATCCTTTGAATACCTTATAGCTGTGAAACGATTGAATTGAATGAATTGCAAAAAGATAATTATTTGATTATAAACATCGAGGGAGTGTGGGGTTGAATCCCACACACGTCGTAAGAGTTATTCTCCCTTACGATAATTACAGCCGCGCCTGAACAGGAAAGGCTGTGTAATTTCCTGTCCACATTTATGTGGCAGAGAAATACATTAAAAAAATAAAATTATTTGATTAGTGATTTGATTAGTGGTTGTGCAATTATAGTGCCTTGTTGTGCGAAAGCATTTCATTTGCTATAAATTTGTTACTTAAACTTTTTCTTGACTAAATTTGGTTCAAATTACTTGTGATATAAAACAAACCTTCAATATAAATAAAAAAAACTATATAACATACAAACATATGGATTAATTATCATAACATAATCCATATAGGTTAATATTATAAAGTAAAATTTTATATAGGGTGAAAATTAATTATACGTTCAACGATATCATCCCAGGAAAAAACAAGGAATAAAAATATGTCAACTTTAGTCATAAATTAGTTTTAAATTATTCTTAACGAATATAAAATGCAATTCTTGCAACATAAGACATTACCTATAAAATTTTCATTAAATATTTTGTCAAAATATTGTAGGAAAGTAAATTTTCGTGAACATTTTGGCTAATAACATATTATGTTTTTAGCACATTTCCAAAAATATTTTGAAAAAATGTGCTTATTAGTTTCACCCTGTCCGTCCGTCCGTGCGTCCCTCTGTTTAGAAAACTTCTACAACGTTAAAGATAGAGAAAAAAAATTTTAACCATAGGTAGGTCTCATAAAAAAATTAATTTTCTAGAACAACTTTTTCATATAGCTCCTTCCATTACGGAGCTACAGCTCCTCAAACTTTGAAAAAGCCCTATTTTTAAATGTTTTGTTTTGCTTAAGATTTTTTCAATATAAAAACGTCATTCGACAGATATGTTTTTTAACTTTGTAAATTAATATCAAAATTATACAATTTTTTTAAATTTTGTATTTAAATTTACCGTTATGTGAAAACCAAATTTTGCATGATTTTTCTATCCTCATAACTCCAGAACGCTTTTAAATAGGTTCTTGAAATTTTGAGAGCAGAAAGAAATTTTAAAATTAGTATAAGTTTCCTTAGAAAATTTTATTTTGTACCACCCCGTGATTAAGAGCTATTAGTGCTAAAAATTGAAAATTTGCTATTTTTAAGCACCTGTAACTTAAGTACCTGTAAACATTTTACCTGCAGTACCTGCAAGACATAAAAATTAAAGCTCCAGTATTATATTTTTACGTGTGTTAACCGTTTTTCTTAGTTATAAAGGGTTCCAAACTTACAGCCTCTCAAAATTTCGGAAAAGCCATATTTTCACGTTTTCTCATATTACAAAAAAATTCTTAAATTTTCAAATTTTTGTGCAAGTCACAATTCTAAACAGTTTGTATTGTCTTTTAGAAATGTGCGCTTTTAAAAATTGGTGGTTTACATTTTACCTTGTTTTATTAATATTACAAGATATTATTAATAATAGGGTAAGATAATCATGCAAAATTGTTTTGGGTATTTATGTTAACACTTAAGTTATAGGGGAAATGACAATTTATAATTAATATGGAATATGGATGAATGCACATTCCACATATTCATTTCCATTTTGTTTTTCTTTTTACTTTTTGGAAATTTTTTTTCTTGAGTAATTTCTTTAAAATAAGTTGAGTAAAGTTTATTTTAAATATTTATATAGCATTTATGAAATGTATAATGAAATGAAATTTTAGTAACAATATTAAAACTAGTAGTGTTTAATTTCAACCAAAATAAAACGAAATATCAATATTTAAATGAGGATTCCTATTAGAATCAGTAGATAGCTTTTGGTTGTAGTGTATCTGTTTTTGTATTGTACTCAAAACAATACACTACGGTATACGTAAAGACTAAATAACAAAATCTAAATCAAAAATCTACTATATCAAAATGACTATATAATCGGAAGAGTTTTTTGCAAAAAAGGAAATGCATTTTTTTTTGGCGAAAACTTCTGTTTAAAAACTGCCTGAAAAATAAAATATAACTGTAATACTAAGTATAATTAGGGAAACAGTATTCAATGGAAAATTCGATATCATGATTCAAACTTAAAGTAACAAATAAAGCTGAGCCTTATTTCGTTAGTTACGTTAGTTTACGATTTTCATAGACTATATCTATAGTATTGTATCCTATTTTAAGATCTTAGACCTAAAATCTAATCTAGATATTTTAGGATCTACAAATTATTGCCATTTCTTTTTATTTTTTATTACAAAGTTGATAAAGTCTTTAGTTATTATACAAATTGTACCTATATACCACTTCAAAAGGGTAAAATTGTTATACATTAGATCAATCGGAGAAAGGGAGCAGCGGATAAAACATCTCTATCAACATATTCTTGTATTAATTTAATTTAGTGTATATCAATAAGGAAAAAAAATTACAAACCCTGTTACTAATGTCACATTAACCGGATTCAATTACTTTTAAAAATCAACATACAGTGCTCTCGCGATAAATTGAACACTCGATAAGTTGAATTTCGCTAAACTTTAACACCCTAAATTGCATATTACATTATTATTGAACATTTTATTTTTTTGGACCTCAATAACTTGAGCAGAAAGTTATTTTTTATTTTCTAAGTTCGGTAAAGTACCAAAATTGTTTTTTTTTTTTTGTTGTGAAAGCAATATATAAGTATGTGGATTTGCATTTGCATTTGCATTTGATATATACGTACATATCATGTGCATTTGCATTCTCTTCTAAAACAATAAAAGATATAGAAACTTTATAACATTTCAATAAAATAATTTTATGGGCTGGTCTATGAATCTAATATTTCTGACATTTTAGTTTTTCAAGAACTAAGAGATAATACAGTACAAGACATGCTAACAAAAACAGACCAAAAACAGCTTTGGTTTTCTAACAGTTCAAGTTATAGCGAGAGCACTGTACATATATTTTTTTTTATTAAAACTAAAATTTCTGTATAAAAAATTATTTTTGAAAAATGTAAGAAATCAATTCCACCATTTATTTCATATTATATGGTAAAAATCAAATTTTCTATGATTTTTACTTGACAACATTTTATATGTTTACAATAATATTGTTTGTATGATTTAAGGTAGAAAAAAAACAAATAAAACTGAAGAAACAAAAGGAAAAGAAAGAAAACAAAAACAATGACAATACGAGTATCTCATTTTTCATATTTTGCAAAAAAAAAAAAACAGAAAAGTAAATAAAGAACAAACATATGATGTAAGTTAAAAAGAAAATATTGACTTCCTTATTTTATCATATAACATTAGGAAATTGAAAAAGAATTGAAGGCAAAAACATTATATTAAATTCCTTTCCAATTTATTGGTATTTTTGAACTCATGGCAAATTATGTTTTAGAAATATTAAAAAAATCTGATAAAATATTTTTGGATCAATTTTTTATTTGATTTTGGTTTTAATAATTTCAAATTTAGTAAATTCCCTTTAAACTCCTTTTTAAAAGTTCCACAAGAAAAAAAAAACTGTATATAAAGTGAAAAATTTCAATTTTACTTTAAAATTGACTTTATACTGAAGAATAATAGAGAATAAATTTAGAATGCATTCTTTATTTATAAAAATATTTAAGAACACATTCTTAAGAACATATTCGTGAACCAAATATTATTTTCTTAAATAATCTTAAATTTTGAAGAACTCAAAAAACCAAATGAAAAAACCAAAATTTTACTCACAAGTATTTTAAGGAAAGAAGAAAATTTCCGTAATGTTAAGATAAAATATCTGGTCGTAAATAAGCGAACTGAAATGTCAAATCAACCCACGTTCAACATAAATTTCAAATCCCTCAAGCTTGAGTCTGCTTAATTTGTAAGCCCATATATACTTCATTCATATTATTTATTACCGGACTCAAAAATTGAATTAAGCGTTCAATTGAGTCAAAATTTGAGTTTTTCCAAATCTGACGAAATACAAATCAACGGAATGAATTAAATATCTATTTTTAATTTTCTATAACTGTATATTTAATTTGTAACTTTACAAAATGTTCTGACAATAATCAGTTAAGGCTTCACGTTGTTATAAAAAAAATATAAAAATCGATTGATTATTCGATTTTAGAAAAAATTCACCCTTTTATTGAATTAAAATGGAAAACTTGTTACTTCTTACATATACAATAGACATACATATTATATTTAAAATTAGCAGTATATAATGTATGTTAAAAATACGAAAATAAATTTTACTCATATTGTACCAATTATATTAGTACTACATTTTTAACGTTTAAAACACGAACATTTTAAAGATTTAAAATATCATCACGTGACTAAAAATTTGCCAGGTTTTTTTTTTTTGTATTTGTCACGCAAATAAAATTATTTATAGAAACAATACCTAAACCATCATATTCATATAATATATAAACATACACATTCATACAATTATTTATATATGTATATAAATTAAAAAAAAAAATAAAATAAAAGGGGAATGAACTGAAATTATGAAACAAACAAACATATATTTTTACCTTTCTTAATTTTTTTTTAATTTTAATATACTTTAAGTGACCAATTTATGTAATACGTGTGTACATACATATGCTAAAACTGTAAATATATAAAACAAAGATAATATGAATAGAAAGAGACGTGTGTTGTTATTATTATTTTTTTTTTTAAATAAAGAAGAGAGTGTTTCGTTATTGTAATGACTTCCATGATAACCTATTGCGTACCGATACTTTAAATAAAGTAAATTATTACCGTACCGGTACTTTAAATAAAGTAAATTAAATTAAATAGATTGTGATTAAATTAAGTAGTTTGGAACTATGGATCTTTAAAAAACGTACAATAAAACAACCTTGGAATAATTTCCTCGCTTATTTTAAGGCAGTATTATCTAAAATGATCATTTGAAATAGTTGAAATAGTGGATGAATGTATAATTTTTAATTAGATTGAAGTTTTAGTTAATAATTTTTTTTAAGTTCCGCAATAAAATCATAAATAATTCTTAAATTCACAGTCAAGGTGGAAGTCAAAATTCCTAAAATTCTTTGTAATTTGACATACTTACTAAAGAATTGAATAAAATATTTTATGTATTATATACTTTATGCTGTCAGTGACACATCTTTAGGGACTACTACGAATGTTCGTTTCTCATAAATCATAATATTGTTTTCTTTTATAAAAATTTATTTATAATCTATCTCGTTCTTAAAATTATTTTTATTTAATAAAATTAAATAAATTTAGGGTTTCAATAATTCGGTTGTCGTGGGTTTTTTTGGTGATGTCTTCTGCTGTTGCAACCTAAATTTTCACTTGAAAGAATTTTACAATTCTGTATTTTTAAGCAGAAAATATAAGAGTTTGCTTATAATAATACTTGATTTATTTAGTTCAAACTTACGTGCGGCAGGATCACTCTTAATAACATTATAAGAACTGACTAAAATTTTGGAAATGTAAAAATGAATTTTGTTATTAGTAAACTATTTTTGGAATTTTTCGGATGTCGTGTATTCGAAAACTGGAACTCATGCTAGGATTACTCAAAATCTTCATTTATTTTATTTGGATCTAGGATTAAAAAAGAAGATCTTATAAAGAAAATTTTTTTTTTTTTTTGTTTAAATAAAGGATGAAAAAAGAGATTTTAAGGAACGAAATTTTAAAAAACGAGAATTTTGAAAAATCAAAATCATATTTTACATGCGTACCTTTAATTTGCTATCACTGACTTTAAAAAGAAACACCAGTAACATATTCATTCAAAAAAACTTATATTCATGCATACGACAGTAGCTAACTTATAATAGTATAGGTAATATAACGTGTTATATACTATATGTTATAAAAATAAAGGTTTTGCAATTATATTTGATTGAATGCTTCCGTAAGTATTCCGTTATTATCATTATTGAAATTTGTACGTACAATTTTTTCAAATTATGTATAAAACGAATATATACATTGGTGCATGTCCTTATGCGGCAAAGTATATAAGTGGTATTGTTTTCTTTTCGAAAAAAAAAGTGTATATATAGAGTAAATTATACTAAATAAATAAAAAAATGAATGCTAATTTTATAACTGAATATGTATTATAAAAATTAAATTTTTTATTTTTTTTTTTATTTTTATTTTTAAAAACAGTTGACAAAAAGGATACTTGAAGTTGCTTTTGTAATAGAAAAACTCAAAAAAAAAAAAAAATCATAAAGGATTGGAAAAGAATACAGACGGTAATAATTATACTAATTCTTAAAGGTACGTTTTAAATTATTTTCTTTATTTTTGTCTAGGATGTAATGATTGTTATTTTTTGTTTTCTTCATTTTTAAAACGTAATGAAGGTACGAGGGTATAATTTATTTAAAAAAATAATTAAATAGTTAAACTTACAATTATTTTCTTTTTTGGTTTTTCATATAATTTACTTTAAGAGAAAATCTTTCAATTTCGATTCTACTACAATATTTTGAGAATTATAAATTGATTTTGGGTAATACTTTATAATATACCTGTGTAGGTTTTATTTGTAATTTTCTTTGGGATCGGAACTATAGGTTTAAAAAATATTCATGAAATGCATTTTTACATCTCTCAGTGGTGTCAATTTACTTACGAATTTTATCTGATACGATTATTAGAATATTTATAAAAAGTAACTTTTAAAGTTAACTATTTGACTCCTTCATTAATTCCTTATTTTAAGTTCAGTCAACATTTTTTAGAGAATTTTTATTTAAGGTTTATTTAGCTGTAATGTTGAAAAATTTAAAAAGAAAACTGAATAATTCTCTTTTAGAACATAACTGAAAATTTTATTATAGAAAAAAAATTTTTTTTTTTTAAATTATATTATAACAAATATCAAAACAAGGGAAAATATTGTTAATTTTCAATTTTCTTTCTTCTTCTAAAAATAATACTTAATTTTCTTATTAAATTTTTGTAACTAATGCAATATAACAAAAAAGTAAAATGAAAATTTTTATCATATTATTTTAATTTAATCTTTTTTATACATTTTTAATTAAAACTTTGAAATAACTTTAGATAAACTGACATTTAATTATGTTTTAACTAAAAGAAAATCTTTATTATTTTTTGAAAATCATTTTTATGATTTTTTTTAATTTTATCTGTCTTTTAATTAATTTTTAATATTTCCAAAAAAAAAAAAACAATATATTAGAACATAATTAGATTGATTTAAAACCAATTATTTTAACTCTTTCAACAAAATTAAATTAAATTATTACAATTTTACTAGAAAATCCCCTGTGCAATTGCACAATTTCTATAGATTCAAAAACATTTACGTTATCATACTGACTCCCTTAAAAATAAACAATCTAAAAATTTCATTTTTACATCAGCACCATTAAAAAAACGTTGAAATCACTTACTTACTTGTAATAGAAAAAAAACATAAAACAAATCTAAACACATAAAATTAAAAATGTTGGATACAGTTTATTAATTTTTTCTCGCCCTTTTTTCGTGGCGGTAATTTTTGACAGTTTTTTAATCATTGAGAAAAAATGGTCCAAGCTAAAAACACATTCAGGGTAAAAGTTCGTGCCGATATCGCAAAAATTGTTTGAAACACATGTATAAAGTGCACAATAAAAACCGGCGAAAAACCATCCAACTGCTACGACTTTTGTTACATTTAAAACAATCCCAATAATCGAAATAATTTTAATATTTGTTAAAATTTTACTCTCTATTTTCTTTAGTTTTAAAAAAAAATTTTTATGTCGATGAAAAACAGTTGTTTTCGCCGCGAAATTACTTTAATTACCAAAACTACTTTCAAGTCTTTTGCGTTTATTTTTCTTTTGCTTGAAAAAAATTTGCTGAATTTATTTTATTTAAATGTACTTTAGAAGAGGTCTTTGGTATATTTAATAAAAGATTCATGTTTCTGATAATGAAATTTCATAAATTTTCGGGGGCTTTTTTTTTGTGACGGTCGTTTTCGACAGCTTTTTAATTTAATGGTCTAATAATAAATTAGTACAAAATTATGAATCTATTATAAGAGAAGGCTTCTAAAATGATATTTTCTATGTTAGTTTCATTTTTTTAAAGAAAAATATCCATTTCTATAATATTTGGTAAGTTCCAGACTTCTGTTATGAAATATAATTATTTAAGTCTGCCGAATTTTATATTAATAAAAAAATTTCGAATATTTTATGTTATATACCAGTTATACCGAGAATTTAGCTTAAAAGTCTAAATTTCAACCTAAATAAACAAAACTACTTTAAAGTCTGTTACGAAGCTTTTACCAGCTTTTATACTAATGAAAACAAAATCAAGAATAAAATCGGCCTATTATTTTTTTCTTATAAATATGAGGCTTACTATAAACTTTGCTCTTTTCACTTTAAGGCGTTTTAATTTTATTAAGAGTACCTATTTTTATTTTTTTTTCCAAAACAAAGATTGAAAACGCCAACAGAAGATTAATAATTTATTTTTAATTTACCGCTGCGACCAGTTCATAATGGATGTGGCGGGCAAATTTAAAAATTTGCTGAATTTATTTTTATTGAAAATGTGTGTTTTTTAAGTATGTACTTTTCCTTTTTTCACTGTACTCACTTTTAATGAACGGTTTGTGTCTCTGATAATACTTCTAGTGGAAAATTTGGTATCGGGTAATAATATTTACTAAATTTATTTATATTTTTAATGAACGGTTTGTGTCTCTTGATAATACTATGAGTCAAAGATTTGTGTCTCTGGTAATAAAATTTTAACTTATTAAATAAATATACAGAAATATCATCATTGCCAGTTTAGCTTACATTCAGTGTGAGTGTTTTATTATAGATATAAAATATATTTTTTTACATGTTGGCAAGGTCTCGCCAACATCTTGTGTATTATATTATAGATATACTAGTGAAGTTTTTAAATGTGATGTGACTTTAAGAAGAGCTAATGTACAAAATCTTATTTCCAAATCTTGGAATTTTTCTCACTTATTTAACAGCTCGCCTCTTCAAATCCCGCTAAAAGAAATGAAAAAATAAAATTCCATTAAAAAAAAGCGAAATTTAAGAAACAAAAGGGTGGGTCATTTTGTTTGAAAAAAAACGTGAAACGAAAAAAAAGTGCGATTAAAATAAATATTTTAGAAAAAATAGCCCTGATTTTGTAACCAACTATAAAATCGGTCCTATAATTTAAAATTTCGCATTATGGGTTTAATGATTAATATATTGAGTTTATTGATTTCATCTAAGGTTAATTAATAAAAAAAAACTAATATTTTACATTTTATCACATTTGGATGAGAAATAAGGTCTTTTCAGGATAAAATGTAATATGTATGTATTTCGCTATTATTTTTACTGTTGCTTGTCCTAAGTATTCCCATTAACAAATCTTCTCTCCTTATGGTAATCATCCGGTCTCGTGCTTGCTTTTGATGTGTTTTTTTTTCGTTTGAATATTATATTATTTGTCATGGAACTTGGTAATTACCTTGCACATGACACTCGGTTATATGTAAAAAAATAATAATAGTAGAATGGGGACACTTCGTACAGGTAGAGAGGGGAATTGGTCATGCGACTTATTATTATGGTAAATTTTAATTATTTTATAGGTCAAAAATGTATATCTAAGTCTTATAAAACCAGTATGAAAAAGTAGGTATTGTTTAAATAGTTGTGGTCTACATCATGGAATAAGTGTATTTGTATCTTAATATTTTTTATATTCTTGATTTAAAATTGAGTTATTTGCTTGTAAAAATATTATCAAGAATTCCTGGTAAAATCTTTGCATATGTAATTTTTGTCTATATTTTTTTCCGCTTCTATTCCACACCTAGGGCCTCAGTGGCCTATTGGGTAAAAGTTATTAACATTTTTATTATTATCTTTTTTGCTAAAGCATTGAATAGAACACCGAGGGAGTGTGCGTTCGAATCCCACACACGTCGTAAGAATAATTCCTTCTTATGACATTTACGTCTACGCCTGAAAAGGAAAGGCTCTGTAATTTCCTTACAACATTTATGTGGCAGGAAAATGCAAAACAAAAATGTATTCCATACATAACATTTATTTTGTATTAGAATATAATGTATAAAAAGCCATCAAAAGTTACAAAAAACTAATAAAATATTTTATGTAGCAAAATGCAATTAGTTTCAAAGTATTTTTTTTGTTTTTCAATTATATTTTTTTTAAATTTATTATTTCTATTATATTTTTTTTAAATTATGGAGTTATAGTTTTTAATTATATTGTTCCATCTAATCACTGTTATAAAGTTAATTTAATAAAAATATTTGGAAATTAGGACATTTTTTGGATTTTGATTTTGAGAGAGAGGATAACAATTTGTTAAATTTAATTAAATTTAAACGATTACACGAACTGACGCGGACAGAAATTAAAATGAACTAACAGCATTTTATTTTATTTTATGTAGGACATTAGTTTCTAAATTAAAACTGTATACGTTAAATCATTTTATTCCAACTTTACTTATACTTTAATTACTTATTATAGTTAAAATACTTTAAAGACACAATTTAAAAAATAAAAGAATTTATTTTAACTTTATTAAAGGTTTTTCATATAATATTGAAAAAAAAAAACTTTATCATACTGAGAAAGTCAATTTCTATACGATTTCTCTAAGGATCTCCATAGTATCACAAAATAACTTTTATTTTGCACATCACAAATTTTTCCATTGCTTTCCTAGATAATTTTATCCCTTTTAATTTTCCGGGTTCTAATTCGATAAATAACGAGAAAAAAAAATTGTTGAAAATTTTTACAAAATGTAATAATTGATTAATGCTTTTTCTATTCAATGCTTTAGCAAAAAAGATAAAAATAAAAATGTTAATAACTTTTCCATAAGGGACACATTTTTATTTTATATTTTCACACATTCGGTTCAACTTCAAATAACGATGAAAACCAAGGCATAAGTAAATAAAGAAGAATATTATATACACAGGGTGTTTCCGATTCGATGGTCTTCCTTAAAATGGGTGATCGGGCATGTCGAGACTATTCTATATCCTTTTCGAAATATGAGTGGTTAAAAAATTTTTAGCGTCACACTTTTATATTTTTCACATCTCAAAAACGTTAGATAGAGAAAAGTTATTGGGTACTAATTATAGGGCTTGAAAAGCTGTTTTGAAATATGATATAAACAGTACCCTAAAAACAGGGTGTTTCAAAAGAAAAATGAGTTTGAAACATAATTTGTTCATTTTGAATCAATTAGAATTTTCATAACTTTGTAACTTTTATGATATGGGTATGGGTATGATAAATCATTAGTAAAAATTATAGCTGATAACTTACTCTACAAAACGCATTTTTTTTATCTCTCTATAGGAAGCCGTTCAAAAGTTATAGATTTTTTTATGAAAAATTGCTAAACCATCTTTCACTCCTCTCACATTTCGAGTCCAGAGTCCAGAATAGACCGCACCCTACAATACAATTTTTTGTTCGTCTCGACATGCTCGATCACCCATTTCAAGGAAGACCATCGAGTTGGAAACACCCTGTATACAATAAAAGAAAAGGATATTTAATAATATTTATAAAAGCTTTGATATCAATAAGTTGCACTTCTATACAGGAACTAAAAATTATTTTTAATTGAGCCAAATATTAAAAATCTATGAATACCTGAATTACAATTCAATTATATTTTAACTTTTTAGTTCCATTAAATTTAATATTTCTAACTTCAATATTTTCAATTTAGTTAGCCAAAGAAATGTCCTTCCGTCTAATGTTTTTAGATTGATGACTTATTATGCAGAAACTGAGATATACACATTGAGAATATGTCTTTTTCAAATTTTGAAGAGCTGTAGCTCGTAATGAGTGGGGCTATATAAAAATTTGTTCTACATATCATTTATTTGTTTAACATATCTATATCCATAGTTAAAATTTTATTGTTCTATCTTAAACGACGTAAAAAATTTGTAAATAGAAGGCACGGACAGAGTGAAACGAATAAACAAGTTTTTTAATTTTTGGGTAAATGTGCTAATAAGACTGTCAGAGATAATATTTTGGTATTTTGGTACATCAAAAATTTATAAAAGCGCATATTTTCAAAAAATCCATGACTTTTTTAGGATCAAAATTTATTTTATATACGAAATGAAAAATCAATAGATATTTTCTTAAATATTAAGAAAACTCTTTATAATTAAGAAAAGTTGCTAACACATGTAAAAATATAATACTGGGTGTTTGAATGTTAAAAAATTTGTCATAATAAGTTTTAAGGTGTGTAAAAATAGGAAATTTTACAATTTTTGACTCGTAATAGCTTTGAAATGGGGAAAGATTTTCTGAAAATTATACAAAATTTAAAAGATTTTCTTATCTCAAAATTTCAGGATTTTAACTAAAACCGTTCCAGAATACTACGGAACCAACATTTTACTTAATATTGGTTTCATGTTACTGTTAATTATTTTAGTACTAAATTTAAAATAATTATGTAAATTTTTTTTTTCTTGGTGCATTTCCCTGCCACATAAATGTAACAAGGCAATCACAAAGCCTTTCCTTTTCAGGCATAGCTGTATATGTCGTAAGAGCGATATGTCGTTACTCTTGAGACGTGTGGATTCGAACCCACACTCCCTCGGTGTTTACAGCATATTTTATACGCTCTTACCCACTAGGACACCGAGGCCCCTTATATAAATTTTATATCGATTTTTAAAACTAAAAGAACTATTTGAGTCGTTTGTCTTTTCAGATTGAAAAAAATATTAAACAGAACTTAAAACATTTGCAAATAGGACTTTTTCTAATTTTAAGTGTTTGTGTCTTCATAATGGGTAAGTAAGTTGCAAATTCAATTGAAATAATCAATTAAGAGATCAATAACTTGTTACTTCTTAGCACCAAATTGAACATAATGCGACGGAAATCCTAAAACCAAAAATGAAAGACGAGTCGAGAAATTACTCGCTTCTAAAGCCCTTTTGACGATCGCTTGAAATATCCTATGTGTATCACCGGGGAACATCACTCAAATGGTTTTAAAATTTCGTGGTCACCAGTGAGCATAAAAATAAACTTGCGTTAAGTCCGACGTGTATCGCCGGTACACATTCCTGAATGTTTTCAAAATCCCGAATCAATTTAATGTTCTTGTGTTAAATGTACCTTTTAAAATGTTCACAGGTGATACATTGGGACTTAACGCAAGTTTTAAGTTCACCGGTCAAAGTGGGACTCGATGTGTTGACGTTAATTTTAAGAAAATTGTGAATAAATACGTTCGTTAAGTTTTTTAAGCTGAGTAAATAATTTTTTTTAATGAATATATTCCTTAGATATTTAATCAACTAGTTTTACCTCTAAACTTTAAGAGTTATTTTTAATTTATAGTTATTAGAATTTATGAAATAATTTATAATTCATTCATTATTAAATATTTAAATATTGGCTAAAAAAAAAATTTTTCCTAAATTCCTAAATTTTATTATAGAATCTTTGAAATATTTAAATATTTTCATTCTTTTTTTTTGTTATATTATAAAACACTTTATTTATTTAATATGATTTAATATTTAATTATTACCACAAAAACCAATTTCGAAATAAACCAACCAAGTCATAATTACTGCTAATTCTCATTTTCATTGATTTTAAAACCATTAACATATAAATAAATAACATTTTTATTGTCGATATCATATTGTACCATCATGTTTGTATGGTACTGAAAGTTGAAACCACAAATATCAATAATAAAATAATTAGAAAATTAATAGCAAATATTAAATTTTAGTTTTTGATCATTTCTAAAACATATTTTCTTTTAAAGTGAATAAATACTCAGCGATTTCCATTTTAAAACGAGGAAAAATACAGTTGCCTTTGTTAACTCTTAGATACCCGTACGAACCGTTAGTATGTTCATAGCCTGCCACTCTGTTAATTATACCCGTACGATAGGATCGGGTATAATAAAATTACTCCTCCGTTTGTAACACCTCGAAATAAGCGAGCTAGATATACCTTCAAAGGTATGGATCGGATCAGAAAAAAATTCTAAGACTTTTGAGCCATGTCCGTCCGTCCGTCCGTCCGTCCGTCAGCACGCTAACTCAAAAACTAAGAAAGCTAGAATCTTGAAATTTACACAAAATATTCTGGGAGTAATTTGTAGGTTCCCTATTTTTTTTGGTTGAGTTTGGACCAAGCCTTAGGGTAGCTCTCGAACACCTAACTTTTAGATCCCGACAGTTTTTTTGCAATAGAGCTATGAAATTTTAAACACTGATAGATCTCACAAAAATATTAATTTTATTTTTAACAACTTTTTTTTGTAGCCCCACCCGTTACGGAGCTACAGCTCCCCAAAGGTTCAAAAAAGCTCTATATTTCAATTGTTATAGCACAAGTTGTATAAGGTATAGCTCCATTTTGAAAACGCCAAACGATTACTACTTTTATTAGCTTTAAAAGTATATATACAATAAATATATATTTGTGGCATACGGTGTCTTAATTTACCGTTATGTGAAACTCAAATTTTGGAAAATCCTTCAACCCTTCTATCTTCTAAACGGTTTAAGTTGGAAACTTGAAATTTTGACAGAAGTTAGATCTTTAAAAATAAGTATGAGTCATTTCAGAAATTTTTTTTGTATCACCCCCCGTTTAGGAGCTGTAAGGGGTCAAAAACTGAAAATTTCCTATTTTTAAACACCTGTAACTTGAACACCTGTTAAAATTTTTTTAAAGTAATACATAAAAATTAAAGCTTCAACATTATGTTCTTATTTCTGTTAACAACTTTTTTTAATAATGTAGGGTTACTTTATAATTGACGAAAGTGTTACTTGATTTTTTCAAATTTTCTAACAAATTTCTTCAACAAATTTTTTGCATTTGTTTTACTCGATAATTTGAAATTGTTGAGGATATAATGCGTAGTACAAAAAAATGTAAATAAATAAACAACATAACGGTTGCTTGAAGAATTTTTATTTATATGATATTGATATATATACATACTTATATAATATCATGTTTATTTACATATTGTATATGTCACTGATGAATGAATGATAAGAGTATAGATGTATATTATATAGCGCCGTATTTACATACATATATGTATTTTATTGTACTTATAAGAAATTATTCTGTCAATGGAATATTTAAATATAATATAATATAATATTTAAAATTATATTTACTATTTTGTACTAAGTAAATTTAATATACATTTACCGCTTAGTATTAAATGGTACTATAGAATATTTGAAAAAGTTTTGGATTGATAATCGTTATGTTAAAATCTGCTTTTGAAGAATGTACATATAAACATATAGTTTGAATATATGTAGAACCCATAGTTCTAGAAATTATAAAATTCACCCAAATTATTTTAAAATACTAAAATATTAAAAAAATAATATTGTGAGCAGAGTGACAGGCTGTGAACATACTAACGGTTCGTACGGGTATCTAAGAGTTGACAAAGGCAACTGTATTCTTCCTCGTTTTTTTAATTTTTTAGTTTAAAATAATTTGGCTGAATTTTATAATTTCTAGAACTATGGGTTGTACATATATTCAAACTATATGTTTATATGTACAATCTTCAAAAGCAGATTCTAACCTTCCACTTATAACTTTTCCAAATATGCTATAGTACCATTTAATACTAAGCGGCAAATATATAATAATTTATACTAAGCATATGTATTATAATTCATTCATCAGTGACATATACGATATGTAAATAAACATGAGTTATATAAGTATGTATACTAATATCATATAAATATAAATTCTTCAAGCAACCGTTATATTTTTTATTTATTTAAATGTAAACCAACGGTTTTTAAAAGCGTACATTTCCAAAATACAATATAAACTGTTTAGAATTGTAGCTTGCACAAAAAGTTGAAAATTTAAGAAGTTTTTTAGTAATATGAAAATATGTGAAAATAGGACTTTTCTGGAATTTTGAGGGCTGTAAGTCCGAAACCTTATACAACTAAGAAAAACCGTTAACACACATAAAAATATATTAATGGAACTTTAATTTTTATGTCTTGCTGAAGAAAAATTTGTACAGGTGCCTAAAAATAGCAAATTTTCAATTTTTCAGCTCTAATAGTTCTTAAACACGGGGTCTAATAGTTCTTAAATTGCTTCAGTTTGCATTGTGTTTTGCAAATGTGCGCTTTTAAAAACCGTTGGTTTACATTCTATCTTGTTTATTTCTACTCTTAATATTCTAAATATCAAATTTATTAATAGTTTATATATTACAAACATAATCATTCACTAATCTTTATAATCCAAAAAAGTCAAGGTGTTTTCGTTCCAGATTTTTTCTTTACAAATATGCTTGTTAGAAAATGAGGACTGGACTACTCATTTAATTAGTTAATTTTAGTGACGTTATATGAGAATTAAAAACTAGAATTAATCTAATAAAGAAATAGCAATAACCATCGATGGTCTGTAAGATTAATCATGCAGACATTAATCATGTGTTGATCATGCTCTCTTAAAGTCTGAATCTTCTATTGCTATTAAAAAACTAAAACATTTTGTTGATCTCTTTCAATTATATACGGAAAATATTTAGTGTGTAGAGTAGTGTGATATATTGAAAAGCTCGAAAGAACTCAAATTCTTTTGACTTTCCCTATATCTCATTTGATCGCGAAACATCGGTTTTACAATTCATTAAAAAACTTTATGTGTAAACGCTTTTTTTATGTAATTTGAATGTCACCAAAATTTGGTTAGAGTTGTAACAGTTTATCTTTCCGTTTTGAATCCATGTTGTTTCCATTAGAGAAGGGTTGACAATAGTAACCAAAGTAGGTATATAATTTTTTTTTTTTTTCAAATAATTTAAATGTAGTTCGGCAATCGTTAGAGTTGACATTTTACCTGAATCAAACTTATCATAACGTGTATCACGTTATTTTAGACTAAAACTTTTTACAATCTGCAATAAAATAATGGTTTACATTACAACATAATACTTTTGATGTTATTTGTAATTTTTTTAATAAAATAAAAAAACAAAAATTTACATTTGTTTTATTTCAAAGAAAAAAAAGTAAATTTTTAACTAGGATAGTATAAAATAATTTACTTGTTAAAAATAAAAATGCCAAATTACTTACTATGTATATTTATTATCCATTATTTACATTCTTTCTAACAGCAAATATTAAATCGAAAGCAAAACATGAAAAAATATCTCCATATCTTTTATTTGGTAAAACTTTGGACAATAACCATAATATTATGTAAAGGGAAAGTATGTTTAATTCATTAATAAATATTTAAAATATTGTAAAGCATAAAATATATCTATGGTACTATAAAGTTATTATATTTAAAAGATCCCAAATCCCAATATCTTAAAAGGAAAAAATCTAACTAAAAATGATTAGCTATCTTAAAAATTTTTCCAAAAGTAATTACATATACGTAATTAAATTTTTGGGTCAAGAACACGATAATTTTATAATCATTCTCTAGTCCTCAAGCATTTTTTATTATATTATCAGGAACCAAAATTTTAAATCCCTAAAAAAATACAACAGCACGTTATAACCTCTATACTGATTAAATTTGAACTTTTTTTTTATCTATTTTTATGTGTCTATCAACAATAAATTTTTGACTCCTCTTCTTATAAACTTTTTTACATAAAATAAAATTTTTATTACAACAACCGTCTGCGGTTATAAATTTTGTAAACTGTGTCAAAAAGTTTTCATACTGGGACCATTATAAGGAAAACACCAAAAAAAAAACAGTAAAACAAAAACAAAATCAATTTCCATTAACCACAAAAATTCCTAATTTTCCTTATTTTCGACATTGAAGATTAAAAAAAAAAATGTATTAAAGTTTTGTGGAAAAAAAAAAAACAAAAATCAAAAGATTTATAGTATCATCATTCATCCATTACTTTTCATTTTTCTTAACTTTTTTTATAAGTTTACTTTGAAAAAGTGCTAAATTTTGTATTTAGGTTTGGGGTTTCAGAAAAAGGTTAACAAACTTTTAATCTACTGAAACAGAATGAGAAATTCACACCACCAAAAAAAAAAGAACATCTTAAGAAAAGTGCGAACGGTAGGTATGAAATTTTTTTTTTTTAAATATTTCATTTTCATTCTATGGATATTTAAGAATTTAAGGATGGATTTGTGTAACTGAATTTCGTATTTCAAATATTTAAAATGTATAAAATGTAATCGCGTCTTGTAATTTTTTTTTTTTAATTGTATTATTATTCTATAGGTGTATCATTATTAGGTGTAGAACAGTTAAACTAAATTCACATTACAAATATCCACTTTGCCTAATATCACTTGACAAAAAACTCGTTTCGCAAAAACTCATTTAACAAAAAGTACAGATGTCAAATTTTTACTTTGCAAAGTATCCGGGTGGCAAATTTTTATTATATTAACTGAACATATTCTGTAAAATACGTAATAATTTAATAAACTCTGATTTTAGAACCAACTATAAAGTCCCCCTTAATTATTTTTGAATCCAAAAAATTTAAAATAGTGGAGGCTGCCAATGAACAAATTATTTAAACCCTGCTTTTGCAACAGGTTCTAAAATCCCTTCAATTATTTTCTTACAAACATATTACAAGCATAAAGCTCGTCGTCTAGAAGAGCATATAAATGTTGAGCTGTTCAATTAATAAATAATCAGATTATTACAGGAATGCTTAAAAGAAAAATACCTTTAGGTTTAGCGCAAAATACAGATTTCCTTCGGGAAAGTAAATAAAACCTATACTCCAACAAGATACTATTAAATGAATGGGTAATCAGTTTGACTAGTTTTAGGAAGGGTGTGGTTTAGGTCGGTAAGAATCCGTGCTACGGGGCGTATTGTATCTTTTGAAGATTCCCACCAACCCACCTATAAAAAAAAAAAAAACAAACATATTAACAACAATAAAGCATTGACAATTTCTATAAAGGACAATTTTCTCATTTATTATTTTGTTTACATAATTATTACATTTAAAATTTCCAATTTTGGGATTCAGTGTTTGTAATTTTGTAATTTCGATATTATAAATTTGGGATTATGATTTTAAATTTTTGAAATTTTGGGTTTTTTTAGAATGGGATTTCAAGACGCTCCCAAAATTATTAAATCCTAACATTCCTAGTTTTTCACAGTTTTCTAGGAAACTTTTACCGTTGATAAATAGTAGGACTTTCCACCATAAGAGAAAAATAAATCAGGCAATTTGCAAATACTGATATTTTTTCTTTTACAATTTTGTTTAAGAGACATTTTTTTTAATTTTTTGCCAAACAGATATTTACAAATTTACAATTTTGTTAAGTGAGAAATTTGCTAATTGTTTTTTATACATTTCGAGTTTTTTAATAAATGGATTTAGGCGAAATAGATGTTTGTTATCTGAGTTTTGCCAAGTGTTACGACCCCACATAATTTATCTACACATATATTTGTAGGTTAGACAGAATAAAAAATTTAATATGGGATTGTAAATATAAAACTTTAAACTAATTTTTGTATCTTAATTTTTTATTTTATTTCATTTATTTTATTTATTTATTTTTATTTTCTTTAATTATTAAAATATTTACCATATTTTGGATAACTTATTATTAATATTTTAGAGTCTAGGTAACATATCTTCATATCACATAATTATATATTTACAACGAAGATTGAAGATTAAAATGAATGAATCTATTGGCTAGGGAAATGGAAGGCAATAGTTGGTACACATTTGTTCAGTCAGATTTGTTATAGTTGAATAATATAACAGTAAACTATATATCATTTTAGATATATTAGGTATTGTAGCTTTTAAAATTTTTAGATTAGTTTTGCATTTGTGTTATACTATATTGAACTATATTGAGTGGGA
The DNA here is from genome assembly GCA_947095535.1 of Poecilobothrus nobilitatus. Taxonomy (NCBI): domain Eukaryota; kingdom Metazoa; phylum Arthropoda; class Insecta; order Diptera; family Dolichopodidae; genus Poecilobothrus; species Poecilobothrus nobilitatus. The sequence continues at coordinate 109,556,030 of OX352774.1, forward strand.
AGGATTGAAATATATTTTTAGATATTAATATTTGATTGAAAATTTACTGTTTTCATTTCCTGTTCATCAGAGGATATAAAATTTTAATATCGCATTTATTAATAATATGCGGTTTGAAGTTTAATATTTGATTTACAAGACTTATTCCATAATACCGTTTGCAAAAATGATATGGTTGTTGTCAAGTTTTAATTCCCTGTTGCGAAAAAATCTTGCATAAATTTGTTGTATGGGAGTGGGGTATGTTACATTCAGTTTTATTTTCCATTTTGAAAAATAAAAATTTTTTACATTTATATTTTACTTATTAAAAGTTTTTCCCTCTAAACTTAAAAATCTTAAAAAAAAAAGATTAACAAAAAATAATATCGTCTTAAGATGAATCCGAAAGAATAGGCATAACGGAGTCGAATCTATGCAGGAGATGTGGATAAGAGGGCAGAAACAGTACTTAACGTTCTGTGCCAATGCCCAAACTTGAAGACCCAAAGGCCAAGATCTTTGGGAGAAGATCAATGGAAAAACTTTTCCGAAGTGAGAATGCTCAATCAAGGAGACATAGTTCAATTCATAAAGGGAATAGAATGGCTCGACGAGACGCTGTAGTTAGTGATCTTTGAGCAGCGGAGCACAGCAGGTCGCAAGGTCGCTAAGTGTAAGGACAGTTATCCCCCCCCCCCCCTGAGAAACAACAAACAACAACAAGATGACTAAAACTTTGTGGAATCCGTTATGACAAATGACGTATATACAATGACAAAAAACATTTGAAAAATTTTACATTTAGTTCTTAATTAAATTTTCAATACTCACACATTCTTTTAAAATATGTTGAATTTGTTTTCTTTTTTTTAAGGGACGTGCAAATCTTCCAAGACACCAAATGTATCCACTTGGTATAGTATGAGATTTTTAATGACTAAATTAAATTTCCCTTTTAGAAAATATAATCATCACCACCCTTTAATGTCCACGCTGCATGTAGTATTGGCTAGAGGGTAGAGATAGGACATGGATTTGGAAATTTTTTAAATTGGGAGTGAAACTGTAATCTCAGAACAATGAATCAGTTCATATTATTATTAATATTTTGCTAACAAATTAAATTAAATTCAATACAATCAAACGAAATACATTATTATAACATTAAAAACAAAATACTTATTTTTTTAAATATTAAAACCGGTGTTTAAAGCCAAAATCGTATGATGAAAGCCCGGTAACTTAACCACTATGCCATGAGTACGAATTTAATACAAAAACTGTGTTTCCTAATTCAGTTGCGTTGTAATATTATAAAAGGAAAAACAAATTTTAACAAACTTAAAAACAGAATTGGAAATGTTCAGGATACGGAAATGAACAACAAAAATTATCGCAAAATATAAAAAAAGGATTTTATCTCTCTACAGAAAATAATATGAAATTATTTGAGAAATCATTTTAACTAGTTAATTTTTTCCTTCCGTTTAAAGTATGGTGAGAAAGGGAAAAAGAGAGATTTCCATTTAATTTTTTTTTCTATTATTCTCTAAGGTTTCATTTAGAAATCCTTCTAGAATAGAAACATTTAATTATACTGAAAAATTTTCTTAAAGTGATTTTGTCTGTTTAATTTAATATTAATTTTGTTTTCCCAAGCATAACACTTAAATGCTTGTAAATTTTAAAGTAGATATACTTGTTATTTGTTTTTATTGTAACACCCGAAAAATGAAACCGATTTTTATTATTAAAAAATTTCAAATTAATATTAAATATGCACATTTTAATTGAATTTTTTGTCTTCGGTCTTAAGAAAGTATAATTACAAGGAAAACCACAGAAAATGTTTTTAAATCCAAAAGTTATTACAAAGCTTAAAATGGTATCAAATGAACATAGTTTTTTGTTGCTCTAATTATTAACTTATCACATAGATTATAAGATATTATGTTGTATTAGGATATTTTTTTAAATATATGAAACACAATAGAGGAAAGAAATATCTGTTTATTTGACATTCGACATAAAAAGTACTAGGAAGGTTTTGTAATCGCGTAGAAATTTACCTTCGAAACTTAAAACATTTAAGATTTCTCTGAGTGCGTAAATTACATATTTTTAGAAACATATTATGTCTGTATTTCAAAATTTAGTTGTCTCTCAAAATTAAGGATGGGTTTGGTAATTAGAAGGAAAATTATTATTTCTCTAAGAAAATATATATCAATAAGTATATAATAACTTAAAAACGCTTATATTTATAACTGCGGCATGATAACATTCTAAAATAAATTCAAAAGAACGGTAAGGTTGATTCTGACTACAATTGCGCGTAAAGAGGATGCACCAGAACGGCACCATTTTAAGGTTGATTCCCACTAAACCGCCACATGACGGTACCATAACGTGATATAAAATATCGTCCTCAACGATATTTTTATTTTACCGCTAGATGTTGTCAAGTCGCTGTTGCCGGTATAGTATGCGACGACAACGTGTATTTAATATTATTTATTTAATATAGTCCTGCGTCGGTATAGTGTAAATAAAAATACGTTGTCGTCACAGTACGGTACTCAATATCGATGACGAACATGGCTACAACGTATTCTTTCATTATAATATTCTTTATAAAACAATAGTAAATCGGCATTGTTCTATTCACACATAACGACGACGTGATTTTGATTTTTTCTTATTTATATTATATTCATATTATACCCGCAACTGTGACGCGATGACGTTTTGTCAGCAGAAAAAAATTTCGTTGTGAACAATATTTCAAATTACTGTACGGAGTCGGAACATTGTCACAGCGTGATTGTCGGTATATTAAGAATAAATTGATAAGAAATGCATAGTGTAAATAAAAATCACATATCATCGTCGTACTCACGATATGATTACTTGCCCGCTGTAATTAGAATCCACCTTTAAGTAATACCTCTTTATGATATGTTTACATGTCAAATTAATTTATTTTTATAGGCTATCTAAAACACGTAATGGTTTAATAAGAAATACAAATAATACTAATTTTTAATTGTTAACTTAAGATTAAACAACAAAGTTATAATACAAAATAATTTTCGTAGATTTAAGATTCTTTTATGTACGAATTATAAATCTTTTTTATATTTGATTTAATTTATTATTTTAATTTATTTTTTTAACTTTTATTTGATTTTTACAAAAATATATTCAATAAATTGTATTCAATTGTTTTATATAGTTCTTTTATTTTATTATAATGAAAATAATAAAATGAACCTTAAGTATACATACATTGAATCTGAATCACTTGAAAATGAATTACTTTATGTCATTATTCTTATTTTAACTAAACCGATTTTATTACTTACAAATTACGAAAAAATCAAAAAGTCAAAGACATAATGGAGAACTACTGTAAAGAATATCAGAAAATATAATAAATATAATGCTATAAATTATCAACTTCTAATATTATACAAATCGATTTTAATTTTTTTAATTCTTTGAATAAATTCTTTTGTTAATATCGATTTGGAAATTTATGATATTATAACTAATTTGAACGAAACCAAACAAATTTTTTTTCAAAATTAGGTACTGACTTGTTTTTTCCAACATTTAATTTTGAAAAAAAGTAAAAAATAATAGGAATATAAATATTTGTCGGAAAAATTTAACGATTAACTATAATTTGTATACACGTTTATTATTTCAAATTAGGAAAAATGTTCCTATAAGTTTTACTCTGTTCGCCCGCCGTCCGTCCACCTGTTTCCAAAATTTCTACACCGTTAAAATTTTGAAATATGAAAATTTGTCAAAAATTTCGAAAAAATTAAAATTTGCTATTTTTTTAGATACCTGTAACTTAAACACCTGTACAAATTTTTCTTCGACAAGACATAAAAATGAAAGCTTCAGTAATATATTTTATTGTGTGTTAACGATTTTTCTTAGTTATATAGGTTTACGAACTTACAGCCCGTCAAAATTTCAAAAATGTCCTATTTTCACAATTTTCCTTATTATATGAAATTTTCAAATTTTGGTGCAGAGTCACAAATCTAAACAGTTTGGAATTGTATTTTGGTAAATGTGCGCCTTTAAATAATGATTTATATACTAATTTGTTTTATTTTAACCAATTACAAAAAATGCAAGTAACTTAAACGGTTTTATAACAAATTTTTGTAATGTGCTCATAAAATTATCTTAATCTTGTCTATCATTATTTGAAAATTTGCTCTAAGTCACGAATTAACTTTAATTTCTTTATATATAGTTAGGTTCTTATTTCATTTAAATGGTAACGTCACAAAATAAAAAGTTCCTTAAAATTTTGACTATTTAATTGTTTTTAACAGAATTGATGGAATGAATTGAAAAACTGGTTTGTAGCATGAAATCAGACTATTCTGAAAATTATACTCTAAATCATTAAAGTTACTAATTACATATTTAGTTTGCCAATTCAATTAAATTAAAAACTAAATTACTCTTTTTAGTACATTTAGTACATAATAAAAATCAATTCGTAAAATTTGGTTATTAGTTTTAAGCTTTGCGTTCGTTCGTCTGTTTGCAAAACTTATACACCATTTACGATAGAATAATGAAATTTTAATTATGGATAAATATCTGAAAAAAAAAACAAATGTTGTAGAACAAATATTTTATCTCCCAACGTATGACAGAAATACAGATCCTCAAAGTTTGTAAAATTAATATTTTTAAATATCCCTCTCAGGTGTATCTCTCAGGTTCTGCTTAATACTTTTTCAATTTAAAAACATCAAATGACAGGACCTTGTTTTACCTTTATATGTAAAAGTTAAAATTATACAATTTTTTGAAATTTGGTATATAAATTTACCGTTATCTGAAGCAAAATTTCGGAACATATTGCTTCCGTTTATATCTCCTTAAAGCTTTTTGGAATTTATATAGTTGCATCAAAAAGTTTTTTTTTTGGTTCATCCCCTGTTTAAGAAACTTAATTTAAGCATCAATTCGGTGTGAAACTACTAGCATTATGAAGCATTATGAAACATTTTTTCATAATACCTAATAATTAAAGTGAAAATTTTCTAACAATTTGTGAAAATTTCTAACATAAAAATATTTTTAAGAGATTTCATCAAAAGCAATTTAGTGGTTGACAAAATTTTTAGTATTTCATTATTTTTTTTAATCGTCAACAATTTTATATACATCTTTTACATTTTTAAAAACAAAAGTCATAATGTATTATCTTTTTAAAAGTTTTTAAATTCACCCATAAAAGAAAAACGAAACCGTAAATTTACTGACGTAATTTCAACGTACAATAATACGTTCAACTGGCAATAATCAAAATTGTTAAATGTTGCAAAAAGATAAACCATTTAATCCGTAAAAAAATATCATTTTACATATCAGACTTGTTTTCAATATTTTGATTGATTGTTTTGTATTTATTTTTATTATATATTATAATTTTACATAATACCATATATCCCAAAGCACTTCCTTTTAAGAAAGGAACCCTAACTATTAAAAATTAAATTGTGTAATATAATATATATATTTTTTTTTTTGAGTGTGAAATGTGAGTTCTGACAAAAATAGTATAAATTTCAGAATTTAATTTAAATAACCATTTTGTTTTATTGTATCGCATTGTCTCTATATGAATGAAGGATTTAATTTTTGAAAAAAGAAAACCTTTTTTTCGTCAATACTGGTCGATGTATCTGACAATGTTATCTGATTCATATGACGTGGTGGTTAAAACGTTATGATTTTAATTGAAGAGTTTTGAGTTCAAACTTCTGCCAGTTGATTTAAAAAAAATAATAACTATAATAATCAATAATAATAATAATACTAATATTAAAAATACTATTAATAATAATACTTGCAACAGTGAAAGCTACCTATGGTTACCTCATGCTATTTAGTATTAGCTGTAATATTATAAAAGTCTGATCGTCTTGATTTTGCAGCAAATCATAATAATAACAATTAATACTAAGAGAAAATAGTTGTTACAGTTACAGTGGAGGTGCCGTTATATGCTACTGCATGTTGTAACTGGGATTCATTATTCCCTTACAGTCCCCTCAACGTTTCCGAAGCCTTGTTCTATCTTTTACAATTCCTACCAATACACTGCGTTAATAGTTCGAATTTGCATCCTAACGATCCAATTCAGTTATATATTACATTGCATTCTTGGATCCTTTGTATGTCAAATACATGTATAGCAATAGTAAAAGTACCTACATATATATTTATCAGGAATTCTAAATATAATTATTTTAAATTACTGTTATTAGGCTATTTCTATACTTTTAAGTTCTTTTATAAGTTCGTTCAACAGCAATATTGTAATATTTTTAACTTTTTAATATCTTAATACCTAAATCTACCAAAACAGCAGAAGGAAAATATCCTATTTTTTATCCATACTTGTTTTGAGTATTTTGATTATTTTGAAGTTCTTATATTAATTTTTATCAAAGAGCCTTAATTTTACAATATGTTAGGAGAGTTTCGTCTTTTCAACATTACTAGACTCATTTGTGGCATTTGTAATATTGAAATTACCTAGACATCACCTGCTTAAACTTCTGATTTATTCTAATATTTAAAAGATTTTCTACAGAAAACATCTGCGAGTTATTAAGACAAATCAAAAAAAACTTGGTTTTTACTTTTATTTATTAATATATTTTTTTTTTTGTTTTATTTTAAAATTTTTCGAGATTAATCTGAAATTGAATCATCTGAATTATCTTATTTTTTGTTTGCTTGTTTAAAAATTTCGTAAATATTATATAAATTTAATGTTTACATGATTACGACACATACTGTCCTTACTATAATTTCTTGCACCGGTCACAAATTTATTCGTACATATATATCCTTTTAAAAAATATGAACGTTGTGTTTATAATTTCTCATTATCAAAATATTAATTTTTTTTTAACGCTAATTACTAAAGAAACTTTTCTTAATTATAATTAAGTTTATTTTTACTTTGGAATTTTAATTGAAAAAAATAAAACAAAAAAAAATTTCTTAAGTGTTAAAAATAAAGCCTCAAAATACTTATTATTATTTTACTGTTAACAACTGTGTTATTACAAAAGTTAATAAAAAAATATCAATTAATTTTCATTTTTATAACCTTATTATTTGACAAGTTTTTGTCCTTGTGTTGTTCTCTACAGTCAAATTGTTAAATAATTTTAATGTGCAATAAATGTGGCAAAACCTTATTATAAAGTTTAATTTCCTTTTTAATTTAATAAATCATTTCATATTTGAGGACATTTGCCATTAAGGAAGTAGTGTTTATTCTGGTACTTAAGTCATATACAGAATGTCTTTTCGTTTGTTAAAATCTTAAATTTCTGACTTATGTTTTATATGAAAATAAATATGATTTTTCTTCACCCCTTATACAAAAAATTTTTAAACACCGTTATCTCAAAATAATCCGTTAGAAATTGATACACCTCGAACAGTAAATCTTTTGTTTGTTTTGACATCTCCTAGCACCTTCTGTTCTGTGTAAAATTTATCGTGGGACACCCTGCTTAATAAATTCTATTATATCGCTGTCCTATAAATAATAATTAATAATTGGTTAAATTTTTTGACTTTATAATTTTAATGTGGTACAAAGAATAAAAAATAAATAAAAACAAGTAATGGAAAAAATAAGGGTTTTCTATAAAGCACATAAAAATATTCCATAATAAATTAAGCACATTCCAAAATAAAAAATATTCCATAATAAGCCTAGACTAAACAGTATATATATTGTAAAACGGAGGAGAAATTTTATAATACCCGATGTTTATCGTACGGGTGTAATAAATTACTTTGATTTTTTTGTTGGTAAGATTGTATGTAGCTTTAATTTTTATATATTACTTCAAAAAACTTTGAACAGATGTGCAAGTTACAGATGTTTAAAAATAGAGAATTTTCAGTTTTTGACCCCTTACATCTCCTAAACGGAGGGCGACACAAAAATATTTCCTGAAAAGACTCATATTTATTTGACTTATAGATTATTTCCAAAGATAACTCCTCTCAAGCTTCTGATTAGCTAAAAATTTCAAGCTTCTAAGCTTCTAATTTCAAGCTTAAACCGTTTGAAAGATAGAAGAGGTTTGAAAGATAGGAAGAAATTTTTGCAAAAAGTGAAGTGAATTTCAGATAACGGTACATTAAAATACAGCATGGCAAAGCCACATATTTATTTTAGGAATGTTTATAAAGTTTATAAAACTAGCTATCGTTTGGCATTTCCATATTGAAAATATGCCTTATAAAACCTGTGTTATAACAAATTAAAGATAGGGATTTTTCAAACTTTGTACGGCTTTAGCTCCGTAATGGTTGGGAAGACACAAAAAAGTTGTTCCACAAAATTAGTTTTTTGGTGATGCCTATCCATAGGTAAAATTTCATTGCTTTATTTCAAACAGTGTAGAAATTTTGTAAACACCCAGACGTACGCACGGACGCACGGACAGACGGACAGAGTGAAACTAACAATGACTTTTGAAAAAATGTGCTAAAAAAAACAAATAAATTTAAAAAAAACTCTTAACAATTTAATAATAATTTCTTAGATGTTAATAAAATGTGGTAAATTATATCAATGAAAATGTCGTTGTAATAAATTTTTTTTAAATTTAAATTTACACATTTTCACCTCATTTAAAAATTAGACAAAATATTGTTATAATATTAAACATTGATAAAGTATACTTTTTAAAAAGGTGAAAATGAAAAAAGGAAGAAAAAACTTATTGACAAATAAAAAAATTTAAGAATTAAAAAAAAAAAATTCTATTATTTGATGTTTTTAGATTGCAAAAATATTAAATAGAACCTGAGATATGCAAATGTGAAAATAAAGGTTTTTTTTTAACTTTGAGGTACAGTAACTTTCTCATGGATGAATAGCTACAAAAAAATGTAAATGAATTGTTCTACAATATTAATTTTTCTGAACCTATCCATGGTTCAAATTTCATTATTTTATTTTGAATCATGTAGAAGAATTTTAAACAGACAAACGAACGAAAAGACAGAGTGAAAATAATAAATTTTATTTGGTAAATATGCTAAAAAGTTAAAAATACGCTTCATTCAACTAATTCATTTATATAAAATTTAAAGAGTTATGGATTAATTCTGACATTTTTCAGTTAAAATTAAATATTAGCCAACAAATATGATATTTTTACTTCAAATTATATGGAGTTTTAAAAAAATAATAATCTAAGTAAGATTTATCAATTCAACAAAAGAAAAAGAGTGCAGTAGAGTACAGTGTGTCAAATCTGGGGTATCTGGGGTATCTGGGGTATGAACATAATATATGCTGCTGCCATAAAATTGGTTATATTTTAAAAAATTTCAGATGTTGTGTTTGCTTAATTAAATACCGAGATATATTTACATAAATTTTGGAGTTGTATGACAGCTAGTCGTATCTCCTGCCCTAAACAAACTACATTTTACAAAAGTTATTACCATTAAGCTTGATTATCTTTTACAAAATTTCAGATTTTAGCAATATTTAAGTTTAAAGATATGCAACTTTCAGATTACGTAGACACTGATCTATTTTCATATAAAGAAGGCAACTACTCGAACCACGAACTTTAACATATGTTCATACATCAACATACGTTCGTTTTAATTCCCTTATAGTTTCTATTCATAATTAGGTCATTTATTAAAAAGAGGATTTTATCAAGATTTTAAATATTAAACTTTTTGTTATCGGTTAATGATTTACACAATTTCATATTGTTTTCTTAATATTCTTATATTTTTATTCAACCATTATTTTCTTTTCGGAAATTTAATTCTTGTTGTGGAAAATTCATTATGCCTCGGATGATTCCAAAATAAAATACAACGACGAAAGATTAAATTAAGATAAACAAAAATTATAAATAGCATTATGGTTTTGAGTTTATCTTCACTCTGTAAGTTATATCTTAAATGGAATTGACATTGTTTAATGGTTTTTCGAATGTGAAAGAAACATCATTATGTTGAAAAAATATTGTTGCATCTTTTGATATGTACAAAAGAATATTGTGAGGAAAGAAGTATTTTAAAGAACCATTTCTTCAAAGAATGACATACACAATTTAATTTCCTTAATAATTTCAAGAAATTAATTGATTGAATCATGGTTACTCCTATAGAGGCATAGGACTTATTTTACCCATTAATTATTGTATTACATATGTTTAAGACTTTAAAAAGGTTTCAATTTTACTATGTGTGTACCATACTTTTTTGATGCTATCATGTTTTTTTTTTCTGATTCCAGAAATTTTTAAGAAAACCTCTCGGAATAAATGAATCTTTAATATCCCCACTTCTTCTGAATAGCATGCTAAGTCACCTTATCTTACTTATTTATATGTGATCAATCTGATCCATGGTTTTATTATCTGGTCGTTATATAAAAATTTTTATGAGCTAAAAGCGTATTACCAAAGATGAAATTATAGTTCTCCATTATATGGTTTCTTGATTCATTGCTTATTATTTTATTGTCTTTTTTTTTACAAGCTAACCTTAGACTAGGAACATATTTCTCTGTTCTTGGAATGCATAGTTTGAGAATTATATATTAAGAGGGGTAGATGAAGAGTAAATTGAAAACAAACTAATTATAGTTATTTTTGAATTTTTACAAACAAAACAAAACATTTTTGATAATAGGAAACACATTTTAGCAGTACTGACAACAATTTAATTTTCATAACAATTTTTAAACAATCTCTTGAACGCTTGTATTCACTTAATTCGTATTTCTAAACAGACTGACGGAGGGATGCACAGAGTGGAACTCATAAGCAAAATTTTGTGATTAACAAAGATATTTAATTTTTTATTTTTTAAATTTAAGGTACAATTTTTTATTTTTATTTTCCTCATCCTTATATTTATACGATAAGTTATTGTGCATAATTTCTTTTTATTTTTCAATCAACCTCCTATAAATTCAATTATATTTTGAATACACCAAACACATTCCTTATACACAATTCAACTGAATTTAAATTTTCCAGTTTTTCAATTTAACATTACTTTTATTTCCGAATCATTGATTTAAAATAAAAAAACAAATCTTTTTAAATGTTCAAATAAAAAAAATGAGAAGAAATAAAAGAAAATAAAAGTAGGTATTAATATATTTCTTGAGACCTAGGTAAAAATTTCCTTTGTTTTTCTGAATCCAGGATAGTAGTTAAAATTTGTATGTGAAATATGTAAATTTAATCAAAATATTTCGTTTTCTTTTGCATTTAGGATAACAGTGACGAAAACAAAAAAACAGGAATCCTGTTTTGAAAAGTTTTTTTTTGGATTTACAAAATTAGATGAGTTGACTGAAAATCAATTGTACAAAAATATGAAACAATTTTCCATTAAATAAATATAATTCAAATTTATTGAAACATAAAATTGAGTTTATTTCAAGATATATAATTTAAATGTATAAAGTTTTTTTTTTAAATCTCCTTGAAAAAAGAACACGAAGATGCGAGACTGAGAACTGTGGCAACTCTAGGATAACTAGACTTACATAATAATATATAAATAATGTCATCCTGTTTAGTGGAAGCTTTTTTTTTGCTATCCTTAAAATGTTTAACAAAATTTCAGATATTTGACTTAATTAACTATAGTACGATATATTTATGTTGACATCAAATTTAATTTCCTTTGACAAATTTCAGATACCCAACTTAATTAGTCTTAATTAGTCTACTGGGTAACCATATCGGATATATATATATAAAAAAAAAAAAAAAGTGGTATGGCAGCTATTAGAACTTGTTTCAATTTAAAAAGATGACATTTATTTCACTTTTGAAAATTAAAAATTTCAGAATTCTACCTTCATTATTTTCTGAGTTATTATGTAGATGGGTGATGTAAACTGTCCAGATGCAGATGGAACAAACAGACGGTTCATCCGACAAATGTACATACTAGTTAAATCGACAAAAAATTCAATCCTGAGGAAGATTATGTATTCTTTTCTATATCTATATCATCTTCTTTATAGTGTCACAAACGTAATGACATATCAATTTACCGTTAGAACAATATTTTCACTGGTATAAAAAGTTGAAAAGATTAATTTTGTTCATTAAAATTTGTTTAGTATAGCTTTTCAAATTACCAATAAAATTTAGTGTTAATGTTTTGAACAGAGTTAAAATAATTTGTTGTAATAATTTCCCTTTTCTTCCTCCTAATAAGAAAATAAGGGTCTTATATTTCACATAAGGTTTAATCGTGAATGTAAATGTGAAACCAAACCTTTATGATTTCCTTTTCAACGTTTGACTCTCTATTGCCTATTTTATATTTATTTATATGTGACCGAATCAATTATATTTTATTTAGTTTATTTCACAATATTTAGTTTATATCATAAAGCCCATTGAGTAACACAAAGGTTAAATTTAAATTTAAATTAAGGGTTAAAAGAATTGAATTCAAAATCAGGATTATACGCTTTTTGCAGAAAATGTATATGATCGTCCTAATTCAAAACTCACATATACATATATCTAAATATTCTGTAAAAGGTGTTTACTTATATACATATTTTGGAAAAAGCATATAACCCTGATTTAACCCAAAAGATGTAAACAACTCTAAAATCCCTCCCAATTCAGAATCTCGCACATATAGATATTAGTAAATATTCTGCAAAAAGGGAACAAATTCTATTACTCTCTTCTTTTAATAACAAAACAAATAGTGTGGTTTTTAATTCCAATTCTAAAGGAATTAAAGTCCGCGGGTTTTAATTACTTTTAATTATGGGCTTTATTCCAATTCAAAAAGGAATTAACGCCCGCGGACTTTATTTCCTCGGGCGTTCTGTCACTGCACCCTATATTCTATTTCGTCAGAATATTTTATACATTTATGGGAAATTTTTGTATTTCCCCTTTTTTAGAGTTATTAAGGATCAAAAAATTAAAATTCGTTATTTTTAGACACTTACAGCTTGGACACCTACTTTTCTTTTAAAATGTACGCCTTTAAAAATTTATGGTGCGTTATACTATGCCTTGTTTTAACAAAAATAATGAAATCACAACCAAATTTCGAAGTTAAACTTAATTTTTAATTTGATCCTATTTTTGTACACATTAATGAATATCTTTGTATATGAATAGGTATAATGAATTTAATGAATTTTCTTTGTTTTATTTTCCATAGAAAAATTAGTATAAGAAACAAAACAAAATTTATCTGAAAAAAGGACAAAAAGAGGTGTTTCTTCTTAATCCTAATATTTTGGTTACTTATCTATTGTATTACTTATTTTCATTTGAAACAACTAAAAATAAATTTCTTTAGAATAATTCTTTAGTGAAGATAAAGATATTTTTGGTAAGGTATTCCAATTTTCTATTTTATTAGAGTTTATTATACTTGTATATAAGAAAGGTATTGAAATCATGTTTTGTTATGTTCAACAACCAGAAATCGAAATCATTTAAAATAAAGAATTTAAACACAATACAATAAATACAAAAATATTTCTATTTAAATTAATAAAAAGTGAAATTATTTCAAAATTTATCTTTTGTCAAAATGTAGGACAGATCCGTCAATCAAAAATTTGTGGAAGTCGAAGTTTGGATTCGATTAGATTCGATAATTTAAAAAGGGTGTAAGTAGCACTGCGACCTCTTGGAGTAGATCTGTATTATTCTCCACCTATCAGTGTTGTATTGTAGTTTTTCCACTTATAATAATTCTGTTAACCTTACTGTCTCTAAGAAAAAAAGATTTTAAAAACTTGTACAGGAGTTATTATTGGTAGTTCATTTTTTCACGGAGTAAAGCTCTGTAAATTTGGAGTACGCGTGTAGAAATCAATTCAGTTTTATTTTTAGCAATAGGTTTAAAATCAGTAGGTTTTTATACCATAACCAATTTGTTAAAAAAAAGAGTATTAAATGGTTAAATTTTAAAGTAAAATTCGATTTATATATTTTGTTAGTTGTTAATAATTGCAATTTAAATTTAACTGGTAAACAATACGAAAAAATCCAACCTAAAAAAAAATACCAAGTAATTAGTATACTCGTAATCTATGTTGGATGCTCGGATAAGTTTTTATTTGCACACGATAGCAAATTTATTTAGAATAAATAAAATAAATACTTTTTTTAAATTTTTCTTCGTTTGTTTATTTGTTTATTCGATTTTAGATACTTATACACCATTATGAAATATTTATAGTTAATTATAGATTTCTAATTATTGGTTAATTATTATATCGATTATAAATATAAGTACGCATTATTTCTTTCTCTTATTGTTGGATATAAAAAGATTTTTCAATAAAAACTTGATTATTATCCACCCACTATATTACATTTTAGATAATTAATAAAATTTATTTTATTTCGTCTTAATTATTTTGCTCAGCAGATTTTTTGTATCTGAAAGACTTTTTTTTCTTTTTAGTTTCGAAATAAGAAAGCACGGAGTTTATAAAACTTTAACCGAAGACATTTTTTTAAACTTAGTTTGAAAATTTTGTTTAAAAATTTTAGATTTGAAAAAATATTCTATAGATCTTTATAGGTATTTAATATCATATATGATTTTCTCGGACTTTAGCAAGCTTTTATAAGCCGACTTTTTTAAACTTGGCTTAAAAATCTTGTTAAAGCCCTTGCAATTTGATGGGTCCTTTTTTTCACGGATGTGGGCCAACCTATATAGACTAATTCACTTTAAAATATAAATTAATCATGGGACAATTTTAATATATATGACCAAACTCTTATATACGATTTTCCAGGTTCGATTTCCAGCCAAAATGAATTATTTTAATCTGATGTTTTTTTTTTAAATTATTTTAACAACATTTTATTTTTGCTAATTAGAGTCGTCTTATTATCTACTAAGTGAAGCTTAATATAATGGAAATAAAGTTTAGCCTTTTAACTCACAAAGCAAATTTTGTAACTACAACTAAACTTACACCTAAAACTACACCTAAACTTATCTTCGCTTGTATCTAAACCTAAATTTAACTTCCCTTATAACCTATTGTTTGGTAAAAAAAAAATAGGGAGATTATGTTTAGTCTAACACACTGATATGTGATTCTTTATCGTTCAACTCCTCTATAGTTCGATGATCTTCACCTATCCTCGCGAAAAAGAAAAAAGCAAAAAAAAGTCAAGCTCTTCATTATAGACCATTATCGAGCCATTAAACAAATGTCATGAATTTACTTTCCTTCAATTCAATTTAGTTCTTAATTTCGAGATTTCAGAAGTATATTCATAAACAACACTGAGTTAAAACATAATCTTCAAAAACTAATATTGAAATAATTATAGCTAATAGAAAATTCTAAGGTGATGATAGTTTTTAGAAAGGCACTCTGTGCATTTTTGTTAACATTCATTATTTCCAAACAAAAAAATGAAATTCATGGTTACATACAAAATGCTTTCAATAAAAAGTGTTCATAATAAAAATGAATGGTAAAGAAAGATAAAATAATCACATAACCATTATTTTATATATCTAAAATATACTTAGGTTTTTATTGAATAACAATATAAATTTTATATAACTAATTCCTAAAATTGATATTGACATTTTTTAATAAACATTTTTTTTTTTATAAAAATCTTGTAACAATTTCGGATTTAATATTTTGAAGAAAAAATTTAAAAGCCATTTAAAAAATAAAATAAAAAATTAAAAAAACCCAATGCAGTTTATAAAACCAGAAGTGTTTAAAGACGCACATTTGTGAAATTTTTATTTTATTTTTGAATTTTTTATATAAGAAAATTACTTGAAAATTTTTTATATTAAGAAAAGCGATTAACATATGAAAAATTTTGAAGCTTTAATTTTTATGGCTTATTCTAAACAAATTTGCACAGGTATAAAAGTTATTAGCTACCTAAAAATAGCAAATTAAAGGTTTTTGACGCCTAACAGCTTTTAAACAGACGTATGTAGAAATTTTTTTTTGAGGTTACTAATATTTATTTTTAAACATATTCCTTCTCTCAAAACTTCTGACTAAAAGACTTATGAGCTTCAAAAGCTCAAAAAAAAAATTAAGCATGAAAATCACACATTTTTGGACATTTAAAATGATTAAAGTATAAACAATTTGGCTAACCAGTCGTAGGTCTTAAATTTAACTCTATATTATTAATTTGTAAAGGATAACAAAGCAGTAAGTAAAATAGAATAAAACAAAGTTAAGAAGACATTAAAAGTGAATCCAGGATCGGTAAGATCACAGAAAGCCAAAAATACATAAACGCAAATGAAAGTTAAAATAAAACCATTCTTCAAAAGCTTAAATTTTTGAAATATTTAATATTATCCTACATATCTTTGAATAAAGGATGTATAGAAGTAAACGAGTTGGAACGTAGTGTAGAGTTTTTATGGAAAAGGTACGTGTACTTCTAGATAAAAATTATTATCACAAAAAAAAGGAAAAAAAATTAGTTTTAGCCATAATTTTTTTGGCAAAATTCCGCAAAATTATATGAAAATATATTGAAAGTATGAATTAGAATTCAAATTTATTACCGGAATACAAAATATTTTAGATGAAGATGAACAACTGAAGTTTTGAAGTATAATATAATTTTTTGGGATCGCATTATTTGTACTAAAAATTTAAATTAAATATCCTAAAAATTTAAAACTCGCGATAGCAATTATTAGGATATTCTGGTGTAAATCAATGTGACCTGGATCTGGAAGACTTATTTACAAACAAGCTTTGTTAGATTTTCGATTCCAACATTTAACAATCTAACATTTACAAGAAATAAAAAGTTTAAAAGTTAGAATTATTAGACTTAAAAGACTAAAACAAATTATATCCACCCGGTACCATTTTAAATGTTTCAACTTTTTGACTCTTATTGATTTATGAACTTCAACCACCGAAAAAATCTGTCTCATAATATTATGTGAAATAAATATTTTATTCCTACATACATACATACATATGTAAATCTGTAAATAAAGTTTATAAAACATTTAATATTTATTTACTTTTATTCATATATTATTTGGAAAGTCAAAGTCAATCTAAATTTCTTTAATTTCACTTTTTTTTTTTACTTTCTCTTTTGAAATTCTAATTCGAAATTTAAACACAGCATGAAGAAAAATAAAACTTTTTTTTAATTTAAAATGAAATACAGAGGCAAATGTTTTTGCAACTTTTGTAAAGCTTTTGTTGTACATTTCTCTTCTAAATTTATTTTTTATTTAAACAAAAAACTTTTCATTTTATTTTGACAACAAAATATTTTGATGAACGCTTCTTTTTAATTAAAAATTAAATACATATACCATATAAATGAAAAAGAAATAAAAATAATATTTGATCTTTTCTAAAATTAATCAAATTTCTTTTGAAAACATTTATTTTAGATTTTATTTTTTAAATCCTGTGAATTCATTTAATTTCAAAAATTTCAAAATTACAAAAACAAATAAAATGAATTTAATGAAAATATACTTTCTAAATTGTTATAAGGTTTATATTTTTCATTTGAATTCTATAAATTAAGCATTGAAATTCTAATACTTTTACGAACCTATTTAATTGTCAAATTAAATATTAAAATTGTATGGTGTATTTATCAACCAAATCAAAGAACATCATCCCAAGTAGCAAAATAATTTTTAAGTCGTAAAAGAGCACATGAATCCTGCGAAGAGAATATTTGTTTGTTTTTTTTATTGCATATCTCTGCCACATAAATATGAACAGGAAATTACACAGCCTTTCCTTTTCAGGCGTGGCTGTAAATGTTGTAAGGGGGAATAACTCTTACGACGTGTGTGGGATTCGAACCCACACTCGCTCTCGGTGTTTACAACTTATTTTATACGCTCTTACCCACTAGCCCACCGAGGCCCCTCGAATTGAATATGCTTTATAATAATCAAGTAGCTGACTGTTAAAATCCAAAATCTTACTCCATACAATCTAATTAATTTATCCTCACGATAAAGCTTCGAAGAAAAAAAATACCTCTCAAAAAATTTAAATATATAAAAGTAGATCATGAGATGAATCAAGTGATCAAGCAGTTTTAGCAGTAATTAAGATAGAAAAACAAATAAAAGGCTGCCTTAAAAAGGTAAGCCTACTTCTAATATTCGTGACGAATTTAGGCCAGATCCCATTCAACTTTAAAAAAAAACTTTAATTTTATTATATTGGCCCTATTGGTTTATATATAAAAACAAGGCGGAATGTAAACCAACAGTTTTTAAAAATGCAAGTTTCCAAAATATAATACAACCTATTTAGAATTGTCATTTTCACCAAAATTTGAAAATTTCATACAAGAAAAAATGTTACAATAGGACTTTTTTGCAATTTTGAGGTGCTGTAAGTCCGGAACTATATTCAACTAAGAAATCTCGTTAATCCACGTAAAAATATATTATTGAACTTTTAATTTTTATGTCTTGGCGAAGCAAAATTTGCACAGGTGCCTAAGTTATAAGTGTGTGAAAATAGCAAATTTACAATTTTTAAGCCGTAATAGCTCTTAAACGGAGGTGAAACAGGAAGTTATGAAGATAGAAAAATCATGCAAAATTTGGTATTCACATAACGGTAAATTTAAATACTAAATTTAAAAAACTTATATAATTTTGATAATGATTTATAAAGGTAAAAAACAATCCAGTCGAATGGTGTTTGTAGATTAAAAAAATGTTAGGTAGAAAATGAGATATATAAATTTAAAAATGGGACTTTTTCAAAGATTGTGGGGCTGTAACTCCGTAATGGGGGAGGCTACATGAAAAAGATGTTCTACAACATTAATTTTTTTATGAGACCTACCCATGGTTAAAATTTTTTTTTCTGTCTTTAACGGTGTATAGAAGTTTTGGAAACAGACGGACAGACTGAAACTAATAGGCGCATTTTTTAAAAAATGTTTGGAAATGTGCTAAAAAAACATACAATATGAGGAGAAGAGAGAATAAAATTAACTGTAATTGTGATCAGACTTCTTGTTAGATTACAACATTAATTTTTTTAAGAGACCCTTCCTTTTCTAACGGTGTAGGATTGTAAACAGACTGACGGACAGAGTGAAACAAATAACCAAATTTTTAATAATATATTTTGAAAAATGTGTTAAAAAATTGAAATGTTTTGAAATTTTTAATTAAAATAGGGTACACAAGTTGTTTAAAATTAAAAGATAGAAATAAAAACAATGAGTATCGTTTTACTCTTACTGTTTAATAAAACTGAATTTTCTTTCTATTTAATTGCAGAAAGAAAATAGTTGCATTGATCACAAATACTTTTTATAAATAAAACATAAAATTTCGAGTGCATAAATCGCCAAAAAAAAACAAGAACAAAATTTAAATAATATTTATGTCCGAAATAAAATTCGGTATTGAAACAATTGTTACTGTCCTCACTTTGTTTATATATAAACACACGTGCGGTGTCTGTGTCTTATTATAGGTGACAATGTATTATAGATCATTATGACATAACATGTTACAATTCGGAGGTAATACATTATTACTTTAGACAGTGATGATTTTCATAGAAAAATATTATTAAAATGCTCAAAAAGTGGCGAACAAAAATTTCATATAGAGATTTTTAAGTTCACCATAGAAGTAGATTGTGTGATGGAGCAAATCAATAGATCGTAAACAAATTGATACAACTTGCCGCAACTTGTTAACGGATTATTAGTAAAAAATTTAGTTATAAAATTGGAATCACCGAGAATACATAGTGGATTAACAAACAAACAAACATTATCATTAGAACTACTTAATACATTATTTCTAGTAGTAACTTACTTACGAACTTTTTTATTAAACAATTTTGTTTTCCTCCATAAATTTTAACAGGAATCCTAGCAATTTTATTTATCCTTTTAATAGAGTATTAAATTGTCTAACAAAGATTAAAGTTTATAAAATTTGTTTGCGAACCCGTCCATTACAATGAACACCAATTGATATCCTTTAATAAAATGCCTTAAATAAAGGAAATTCGCTTTTTATATTAAAATGCATAATAATATGAAATAAAATGTGAGACTTTGTTAGGAGAGGCCTTATAGATCTTATAATTTATATTTTTGACTGTAAATTTGTATAATATTAAAATCTTGGAATCATTTGTAGATTTGAATAGTTCATACTACGTACCTATATTCAATTAATTTTAAGTTTGAAATTTGAATCTTGAACCATGAACTTACTAAAAAAATAAAAATAAATTGCCACTGGATTAATATTTTGTAATCTATTAATTTTCTAAATTAATTTACCTGTATCTATATTCTTTCATTAGCATATTAAATAATTTTTTATACCTGCATGTTTCATGATAATAAGAATATAATGTATAGGAAAAGAATAGAAAAGGAATAATAGGTGTTGTTTGAATTTGATGATGATAATAATTTTAAATAAATTAAAAATAGAGAATTCTTCATTTTGTTCCCTATTTTAATAAATTTGAATTCTACCATTACAAATGTATAAAAGATTTAGATTATGAGAATTAATTTATCCTTTTTTTTGCTGATATATCGGCATAATGAAATATAAAAATGTTGTCTTTAAAATAAGGACGAGGCAATCAAATGTTTGTAGTTCTTTGATTATAATGAATTTTAAGGATATATTTAAAAATATTTCAATTCAAATTATTTTTGAAATTTTTTTTTTTTATTGCATTTCTCTGCCACATGTGGACACGAAATTACACAGCCTTTCCTGTTCAGCCGTGGCTGTTAATGTCGTAAGGGGGAATAACTTTTTCGAAGTGTGTGGGATTCGAACCCAAACTCCCTCGGTGTTTACAGCGTATTTTACACGCTCTTACCCACAAGGCCACCGAGGCCTTTTATATTTTTGAAATTTTTGATTTTATAACATAGGAACAGCGGCGACTTTGTAGTTAAGTTCTTGGCTTATAAACTGAGGAAGTGCAGATTCAAATGCTACACAGATATAATAAGTTTTATTAATTGAAAGATGATCCCCTTATCAAATATAGTAAATATATAATATAAAACAAAATAAATAATATTACTGCGTATAAATTCGTAACAGTATTTTTAGCCAAAGGGATGGTTGCTAGCGATACTTTCATAAATTTCCCTTAACAAATTGTATTGTTTGGTTAAATGAAATTCTCCATTTTAATTTTTAAATGAGTTAATATACAATTTTAATTTGTTAATTAAAATTTTACAAAATTTGAATAATCAATTATAAAATATCAACAAAATAGAATTTTAATTAAATAAAAAACATATTTATTTCAAATATCATTTATTTTATTAATAGGTTAATTTAAATTTTTGTTTTGCATCATACATGCAAATAATAAAATTAAATTTTATTTACTTCTGAGGATTTTATATAAATGATTCAATATAATTAAATCTATTTTAAAACCTAAACATTAAAATTATATATTTGGAATTATAATATATGTACTTGTATTTGTATATATATAAAATAATTTACTTAGAATTTGTAAGCGAATGTTTCGAAAATGATATACCAAAAAAAATTTGATTTTGATGGTGCATTTATTTCGAATAGATACCAAGCCCAATTTTTTTGAAATTTTGCACAATAAAATTTAAATAAAAACAATGAACATTTGTTAGGGCCACGATTAATTCATTTGGTATTAAAGGTCTCTAACGGTACTTTACAATGTGATATATTCTTAACATGTTATAAAAACCCCATAAAGTCGCCGTCGCTGCAAATCGGTACCATTGCAGAAATTCATTATTTTTATTAAATTTTCATTTCGGTAAATTATGAAATAATCAGACGTGGCTGCTATTCTAAACTATTGCCGTTACTTCATTGAGTAATTAAATTAACAATTTGGATGAAAAAAATATTTCTGTTGTAGTATAAAAGGTCGATACAGTTTAACAGGTCAAAAGTTAAATTAACCAATGAACAATTTATGTTTTATATAGAAGGTTAAATAGTTACAAAGTTTTATTTTTATTTTTTTGGGAAAATAGATCCCTATTTCCTCATCTTTAAATAAATATTTATTAAAATGTTGCCAGTTAATGATGTTCATAAATTTTAGTTAAAATCTTTAAGACCAAAAATGCTGTTTGAAACATGAAATTGTCCTGGTAGTCTTCAGTGTTTTGTTTTGAATATTTTAAAAAATTTTGATTCATAAATTATTCAATTACTATTTAAAATAATTTTCTAAAACAACACCTAACGATGGACGGATAGACATACGAACAGAGTGAAACTAGGAGGCAATTTTTTCAAATTTTTTTTAAAAAATTCGATAAAAAAACTATAATGTATTTTATTTCCGTCATTAATTTTTCATGGCCTATTGGGCTAATAATAATGATTCAAACATTTTTAAAATTATTTCACGATTTTTCAAAATTTGAAATTTTACGATTTGATAATTAGTGTTTGAAGAAACTTCCGTGGTTAGTTCATTTACAATAGAATGGACAAGAAGTACAACCATAAATTTTTTGAATAAACTTCGTTACAATTTTTCTTCGGATAAGTACAAAATCCCCAAAAAAAAATCCCCGAAGACTAAATCCCACTAAGACAAATAATCTAATTTTCAAATTTCCTGTTTTTAGCACATTTCCAAAAAAATTTTGAAAAAATGTGCTTATTAGTTTCACTCTGTCCGTCCGTCCGTCCGTCCGTCCGTCCGTCCGTCTGTTTACAAAACTTCTACACCGTTAAAGATAGAGAAAAAAAATTTTAACCATAGGTAGGTCTCATAAAAAAAATAATTTTGTGGAACAACTTTTTCATGTAGCCCCCCCCATTACGGAGCTACACCCCCTCAAACTTTGAAAAAGCCCTATTTTTAAATGCATATATCTTATGTTCTGCTTAAGATTTTTTCAATCTGAAAACGTCATTCGACAGGTATTTCTTTTATCTTTTTAAATTAATATCAAAATTATACAATTTTTTTAAATTTAGTATTTAAATTTACCGTTATGTGAAAACCAAATTTTGCATGATTTTTATATTTTCATAACTCCGGCACGATTCTAGATAGAAGCTTGAAATTTTGAGGCAAGAAAGAACTTTTAGAATTAGTATAAGTTTGCTCAGAAAATTTTTTCGGACCACCCCCTGTTTACGAGCTATTAGGGCTTAAAAATTGAAAATTTGCTATTTTTAAACACCTGTAACTTAGGAACCTGCACACATTTTACTTCTGCAAGATGTAAAAATTAAAGCTACAATAATATATTTTTACGTGTGTGAAAGGTTTATTTTAGTTGTAAAGGGTTCCAAAGTTGCAGCTCTTCAAAATTGTAAAAAAGCCCCATTTTCAGATGTATATATCTCGGGCTCTGCGTAATAGTTTTGCAATCTAAAACCGGCAGAAGATCGAAAGTTTTATTATCTATATAAAACAATATCAAAATTATGCAATATTTTGTAATTTACGATTTAAATTTACCGTTATGTGAAAACCACATTTTGCATGAAATTTCTTTTTTCATAACTCCGACACCCCTTTAGATAGGAACCTGAAATTTTGAGACAAGAAAGAGCTTTTAGAATTAGTATAAGTTTCCTCAGAAAATTTTTTGGTAACGCCTCCTCTTTAAGAGTTATTACGCCTCAAAAATTTAAAATTTGCTATTTTTAGACACCTGTAACTTAGGCACCTGTAAAAATTTTTCTTCGACAAGACATGAAAATTAAAGCTACAATAATGTATTTTTACGTGTGTGAAAGGTTTATTTTAGTTGTAAAGGGTTCCAAATCTGCAGCTCTTCAAAATTGTAAAAAAGCCCCATTTTCAGATGTATATATCTCGGGCTTTGCGTAATAGTTTTGCAATCTAAGACCGGTAGAAGATCGAAAATTTTATTATCTATATAAAACAATATCAAAATTATGTAATATTTTGTAATTTACGATTTAAATTTACCGTTATGTGAAAACCACATTTTGCATGAAATTTCTTTTTTCATAACTCCGGCACCCCTTTAGATAGGAACCTGAAATTTTGAGACAAGAAAGAACTTTTAGAATTAGTATAAGTTTCCTCAGAATATTTTTTGGTAACGCCCCCTCTTTAAGAGTTATTACGCCTCAAAAATTTAAAATTTGCTATTTTTAGACACTTAGGCACCTGTAAAAATTTTTCTTCGGCAAGACATAAAAATTAAAGCTTCAATAATATATTTTTACGTATGTTAACAGCTTTTCTTAGTTATATAGGATTCCGGACTTACGGCCCCTCAAAATCTCAAAAATGTCCTATTTTCAAGTTTTTTCTTATTACATGAAATTTTCAAATTTTTGTGTAAGTCACACTTCTAAACAGTTTGTATTGAGTTTTGGAAATGTGCGCTTTTAAAAACCGTTGGTTTACATTCTACCTTGTTAATTTTTGTTTTCAATTTTTACTGTATTGATAGAAGAAAATACGAATTTATTATGGTTACAGAATTCCAGCTGTATTCAAGTGGCATATTTATTTTCTGGACTTTACGAACTGAAAATATATAAATTTATTTTGCTCGCAATTTTTGATTCTTTTTGAGTACATAATTGGATTTAGATCAAAATAAAAGATTTGCACATTTTAAACAACCAAATTTTAAAAAAAAGACAATAAAACTGTGAATCTGTGAATTTCGATTAAAATTTATAATTTTTTATGTATATGAAATAAAGTCACACTTTCTACAATATTAAAGAAACTCTATATGATTAAGAAAATCTACTGACACATGTAAAAATATATTGTTGTAAATTTAATTTTAATCTTTTTTACTTTAAAGAAATCTGCACAGATGTAGAAGTTGTATGTGTTTTAAAATATTAAATTTTCAATATTTGACCTATAATAGATCTTAAAATGGAGAAAGTTAAAAGTGAAGATAGCTTTGAGTCACAGATTTTTCACTTCGGTGCTGTCTAAAAATTATCAGAAATTGATATATAAACAATTATAATTTTATAGGCTGTAACTCAGTAACGAGTGGAGTTACATAAAAAAAAAATTTCTACAAAATTACTTTTTTAATGAGATTTATGCATAGTTATAATTACATCGCTCTATTTTAAGGTGTGTAGACTAGAAGTTTTTATACCCGTATGAACTATGTTCAAGGGTATAATAAATTTGCCATTACGTTTGTGACACCTTAAAGGAGTCGAGCTAGATATAGTGTCAAAGGTATGGATCGGCTCAGAATCGATTCTGAGTCGATTAAACCATGTACGTCCGTCCGTTCGTCCGTCCGCACGATAACTCAAAAAATATAGGAGCTAGGAAGCTGAAATTTTTTTTACGTCATTTTTGCAAAATTGTTAGTTTTGCTATTTAAATCCAACATTTTCGGTCGGCGGGTTCGAGTAGCTGCCATACAACTTCTATCTTTATATAGAAAAACCTCAGTATCTATCCAAGCTAGGTATCTGAAATTTTGCAAATGATGATCAAGTTTTTTGGCAACAACTTCTGTAAAATTTGGTTGTGGTGGTGCGACGGGTTCGGGTAGCTACCATACAACTTATCCGTTTAAATGACAATAAGTCAGTGTCTATTGAAGCTAGGAATCTGAAATTTAGTAAAGAGGAACCTGAAATTTAGTAAAGAGGTGTCGAGTTACAGGCCAACAACTTTTGTAAAATTTGGTTGGTCTAGAGCAGCCGGTTCAGGCTTCTTGCACCTCTTGGAACTTAATGAAGCTAGGCGTCTGAAATCTTGCAAATGATGATCAAGTTTTATGGCAACAACTTCTGTAAAATTTGGTTGTGATGATATGACAGGTTCGGATAGTTGCCATACAACTTCTCTTTTTAAATGAAAATAACTCAGTGTCCGTCCGCACAATAACTCAAAAAATAAAGGAGCTAGAAGGCTGAAATTTTTTTTACGTCACTTTTATTTAACTCCAGCATTTTCGGCCGCCGGGTTGGAGTAACTGCCATACAACTTCTTTCTTTAAATGGAAATAACGCAGTGTCTATTCAATCTAGGTATATGAAATTTTGCAAATGATGATCCAGTTTTATGGCAACAACTTCTGTAAAATTTGGTTGTGATGATATGACAGGTTCGGATAGTTGCCATACAACTTCTCTTTTTAAATGAAAATAACTCAGTGTCTATTAAAGCTAGCTATCTAAAAATTAGTGAAAAAGTGTCGAGTTGCATGCCAAAAACTTTTGTAAAATTTGATTGGTCTAAAGTAGCCGGTTCAGGCTTCTTGAATTTCTTGGAATTTGATGAAGCTAAAATATTACAATCCTGATGATGTCTAATTAAGATGAATCTATAGTCGAACAAGGGTTGGGTACGAATGCTCGTTTTTTAAAATCTCGTTTCTTAAAATCCTCGTTTTATTAAAATCTCGTTTTATCAAAATCTCGTTTTAACAAAATCTCGTTTTATCAAAATCTCGTTTTATCAAAATTTCGTTTTTTAAAATTTCGTTTTTTAAAATCACGTTTTATCAAAATCTCGTTTGTTAAAATCACGGTTTTTTTTCTTATTATGAATGAAAAAAATTTTGAAAAAAAATGTTGAATGTAAAAAATGTTGAAAAAGAAAATGTCCAAAAAAAAATGCTGAAACAAAAATATGGACTTAAAATATTCTTTTTTTAAATTTTATTCCTTAATAAATTTTATTCCTTAAACGTTGTAAGCATGTATGCATATGAATAGTGATTTTTCAAGGAATGAGGGCTACCGTCTTCAAACCCCCGTTAATAAAATTATTGAAACCTTGATTTTGAATCCAACTATAAAATCCATCCTATTTCGATATCTCACATATACATAATATATGACTACATATTCTGTAAAAGCCTTAAAACTCTGATTTTGAATCCAACCCTAAAATCCCTCCTAATTCTAAATCTCATGTATACATTATATATATAAATATTCTGGAAAAAGGGGCAATCCTAATTTTGAATTCAACTTTAAAATCTCTCCTATAGTTCTAAATCTCATACATACATATATATAGAAATATTCTGGAAAAGGGGACAACCCTGTTTTTGAATCCAACTCTAAAATCACAACTAATGGTATATATCAAGGATAAGAGGCTCTCCTACAAATGTATTAAATTTTGACATTTCCCTATGAAAAATAGTAAAATATGTAAAAATTTCGATATTTTTATCTGAAAAAAATTAATTTTGAATGAATAGCGGCTGCCGACCTCAAACTCCCGCTAATAAAATTATTGAAACTTTCATTTTGTATCCAACTCTAAAATAAATACTAATATTATGCCAATGCTTACAACCATTCTCACAATAGTATTGAATTTCCGCATTTCTCTATGAAAATAGTAAATTTTGTAAAAATGTTTACTTTTTATGTGAAGAAAATCAATTTTGAGAATAATATTGAAAATTTCTAAAATTTAATAATTACATTAAACTTTTTATAATAATTATTTTCATGTGTTTTATTTTTTTTTTTACATAAAAAATGTTTCTATTTTTTAAATTTTGTTCAATTTAGACGAAAAATAAAAGTATATAATAATAATAAATTAAAAACAATAATTAATAATAAAAAATTGATAAAAAATAGTGAAACAAAAACAAGGGTTTTAATTTTTTTTAGAATTTAAAAATAAAAAATAATTTTTTAAGAATATTTTATTTTAAAAATTTATATAAAGTTAAAATATTTTTTGTTTTGAATTTCTCTAATTTGTTTTAAAAATATTTTTTTTTTTATTTTACTTTAATTTGCTTTTTCTAGAATATATTTATTAAAGTTAAAAAAGTATCTATTAATTAAAAGAACTATATGAAAATAAAATAAAAAAACCAATTAAAACAAAGTACATATATATATATATGCATATATACATATATATATCGTATATTATTATAAATATTTTTTTAAATTATAAAAGATTTTAAAAAAGATAATGTTTCAAATGGTTATATATATATATATATATAATATTATTTTTATTATATTAAAAATCCTTTTTAAAAAACATTAAAATATCCTTAAGCTTTAAACAACATCATTACACAAATCCCATATATTCATTTAAATTGGTAAACATTTAGAGGGTTATTATTTACATTTAAATAGAATAAAAGTAATAATGTACATATTATTATATAATACTACTAGGAAATGGTTTTACCACTTAATTATTATCCTAATAAAACTTTATATATATATATTAATATATATATATATATTTTTATTCAAAATTTAAAAAAGAAATATGAAAAAATTTGAAGTGCTAAAAGCAAAACTGCTTAAGAAGATTTCCCAAAATCTAAAAGATTTTTTTTTTTTTTTTAATTTTTTATGTACCCTAAATGTTACAATATGAAACCCATATAATTATTCTTTTAATTAAATTTTACAAAAATTTCATACAAAATTTTTATTTGAATTTAAAAATTGGAATTAAATAATTCTAAGAACTAACATAGCGGTTAGACATGATCTTTTTATTCCTTTTTTTACATGCTTCAAGTGTCAATATAAATTTTTCTATTTTTCTACGACTTTTGTTCCACTTTTTTTGACATTTCTTTTATACATGTTTTTTAACATTTTCAGTTGTCATTAAATACGGTGAAACTTGGAGAGAGCACCCCAGTTGGCTTAAACTCATTTCTGAAAAAGACATTTGGCATAAACCCCATTGTCATAAAAAGACTTTTAGCATAAAGCCAGTTATCATAAAAAGATATTTAGCAAAATTCCATTTATACTAATTGAACACTTCGCATAAAAATATTGTTGCTAAATGGGACATTTGCCATAGATTTTTTATATAGATGATATTTTTATTATTGGTTACGTATAATAAGGTTTGTAGTGTTGGTCATTATGATGATGATGGTGATAATGATACTTGTAATTTTGTATTTTATAATTTAGATATAAAACTAAGAAAGCTGAGGTTTAAAATTTTTAAGGGAAAGTTAATTATTTTTCATATAAAAATCTGACCAAAATTTATATATAAGTATCGATTTTATTTTTGATTACAAAATATGGGTTTCAAAAATTGGTTTAGCGGAGGTTTGTTGGCGGTAGCCCCCAATATTTTAAATGCTTTGCTGTTGAAATATCTTTGCACAATTTTAAACCAACCTTATTACGTAAATAACAATAAAATATCATCTACAAAAAAATTATGCCAAATGTCCTATTTGCTAAAAAAATTTTATGCAAAGTGTCCAATTAGTATAAATGGAATGTTGCTAAATGTCTTTTTATGCTAACTGATTTTATGCTAAGAGTCTTTTTACGCCGACTGGGTTTATGCCAAAAGTCTTTTTAAGAAATGAGTTTATACTAACTGCCATAGACCCAACTTGGAAACTTTTTTTGAAGTTCTGAACTATTCGTTTTAAAAATAAAAATTTTTTATTATGGTCAGATACAAAAATTAAGTGGTAATCAAAATTTTACAAAATAAAAAATATTTTTCAAATAAAGTTAAATAAACGCTTAAAAAAATTGGATTTCTCTAATTTTTTAGTCTATTTTTTAAACGCTTCAACAAAGTTTACATTCCTGTATTTTTAAAAAAGTTAAACGCAAGGAAATTAAGGAAAAGAAAAGAAACATTGACGCCTAACCACCGGCTAAGATATATCAAAGAAAATTTTCTCAATAAATATTATTATTATGTTATTTTCATTAGTTTTTCAATCTTATAAATTGTTTAGTATTCTTTTCTTTTTGAGTGGTGTTACTTTATTCAGTTTTCATAAATCCTGTTAAGTGTTTCTTTACTCCATTTGTTTGAAATTTTTGTTTACAAAACTTATGCAACGTTTAACAACTTTTTTTATGTAGCAGCACCTAATATGGAACTACACCTTCTCAAAGTTGGGAAAAATCATATTCTCAATTTCAATATATATTTAAGCAGTATTGCAACGGCAGAAATTTTTTAAGCTACAAAAATAAATGTAAAAAGTACATAATATTTCGCTTTTTAATATTTAAATTTACCATTACGTAAAACAATCTTTTGTATGATTATGGTTCTTTCGTATCTCCAAAACACTTTTAATTTAGAATCTTTCAGAGAAGGAAACGTCTTTGAAAATTATTATAAGTTAAAAAATGTCTGTCTTACTCTCATTTTAAGGACTAATAGGGGTCACAAATTGAAAATTTACTGTTTTTACACACCTGTAACTTGGAGATCAAAGGAAATTTGTCGTAACTAAGCTATAAAAATTAAGGCTCCAAAATTATATTTTTACATGGTGTTAATGGTTTTTTCTTGATTATTTATGGTGTCTTTAAAACACTTACCACTTAGCACTTAATATAAAAATACTTCCATTGGAAAATCATTAGTAATTATGATTAAATTACTTTTTAGCAAAATAAAATAAACACTGGTAAATAAATATTTTTTTTTTTTGAGAATCCTAAATATTATAATATTGCAGTAGATAATAAGGAAATGTTGTTTTTGATATCCAAACTTAATTTTTAATTATTATTAAAATATGGTAAAACAAAAGAACAAAAAACGTACACATTGAATCTCTCTTAATATTATCTAAATAAACTTTCTGTACAACTTTTGGGTTCTTTAATCCACAAACTGTACAAATAAAAAGTAAAACTTAACTTCTTAATTTTTTTTTTTGATTGTCACTTAACGCAATGGGCAAATAAATTTTTTTGTTTTCTAATCTGTTTTTTTAATGTTCTTTTGATTTTTATATAAGTTTTGAAATTTTCTTTAAAAAGTTATACTTAATGACAAACAAAAAAATCATTTCAAATCTGTTAATAAAGTTTTATCTATAGTTTTAAACGTAAAAATTAAATTAAAGTTAATTATTTCAAGAAAAATCTTATTAAAACTATATAGAAAAGTTTTCTTATTAATGAAAGAAGTTTTTGTTATTCACGTAATCATTTTTCAACTTAGTTTCTAAATTATATTAAAAATTTATTGATAAATTTATGACACCTATTTATTATCACTTTCAAGAGATTACAATTAACTTTTAATGATTTTAATGAAATGACGTATCAGAACGAAGTCACCGAACAGAATATGATTTTAAAATATCCCTTAAAGTTTATAACAGATAATATTTAAATATAAAAATAGTAGGAATTTATTTACAGAATTGTTAATATAATCTTGCTAAAAATCAATAAAAAAAATTAACATATTAAATAAAATGGAGCTGGTTTTAAGTTTATTGATTTATTTATATACTGTTTAACCAACAGTTTTCTAAGAAAACATATATCGTTTTTCCTAGCCTATATGCTTCGCTTTTGTTTATTACCCTATAGTCAATTCAATAATTCATTTATCTTTTAAGCGATTTTTCACTTGTATAGGACATAAAGAAGTACTTATCAGTAAAATCACTTAAGTTATTATTTTATAGGTGCTTTTAAGATTTCTTAAGGGGAAATAAATCTTACGACGTGTGTGATTCGAACCCACACTGCCTCGGTGTTTACAGCATATTTTTATACTCTCTTACCCACTAAGCTACCGAGGCCCCTTAAATAATAATATTACTAATCTTTAACTCAATTCGAAATTTATTTTTATTATATTTGTGATCGTAATTAACCTTTAAATCAATTGAAATTATCTGATTTTATAATTTATTCAAAAGTACATTATCGATTTTAGACTTTAAATTCTGCTGGGATACTTAAACTTTGTTAACTGATTAATAAGAAAATCTATAGGGAGTGTTCTATTTATAAGGCAGAAATAAAATATTGAGAAGAATAAGTAGATGTTTACGTTTGCAAAAACGAACACAAGTAAATGTAAAAAAAAACGAGGAAGAATACAGTTGACTTTGTCAACTCTTAGATACCCGTACGAACCGTTAGTATGTTCACAGTCACTCTGCCTACAATATTATTTTTTTAATATTTTAGTATTTTAAAATAATTTGGGTGAATTTTATAATTTCTAGAACTTATGGGTTGTACATATATTCAAACTATATGTTTATATGTACATTCTTCTAAAGCAGATTCTAACCTTCCACATAACGATTATCAATCCAAAACTTTTTCAAATATTCTATAGTAACATTTAATACTAAGCGGTAAATGTATATTAAATTTACTTAGTACAAAATAGTAAATATAATTTTAAATATTATATTATATTATATTTAAATATTCCATTGACAGAATAATTTCTTATAAGTACAATAAAATACATATATGTATGTAAATACGGCGCTATATAATATACATCTATACTCTTATCATTCATTCACTAGTGACATATACGATATGTAAATAAACATGATATTATATAAGTATGTATATATGTCAATATCATATAAATAATAATAAAAATTCTTCAAGCAACCGTTATGTTGTTTATTTATTTACATTTTTTTATACTACGCATTATATCCTCAACAATTTCAAATTATCGAGTAAAACAAAATGGAAAAAATTCGTTTTAAAGGAATTTGTTAGAAAATTTGAAAAAATCAACTAACACTTTCGTCAATTATAAAGTAACCCTATATTATTAAAAAAAGTTGTTAACAGAAATAAGAGTATAATGTTAAAGCTTTAATTTTTGTGTATTAATTCAAAAAAATTTTAACAGGTGTTCAAGTTACAGGTGTTTAAAAATAGGAAATTTTCAGTTTTTGACCCCTTACAGCTCCTAAACGGGGGGTGATACAAAAAAAATTTCTGAAATGACTCATACTAATTTTCAAAGATCTAACTTTTGTCAAAATTTCAAGTTTCCAACTTAAACCGTTTAGAAGATAGAAGGGTTGAAGGATTTTGCAAAATTTGAGTTTCACATAACGGTAAATTAAGACACCGTATGCCACAAATATATATTTATTGTATATATACTTTTAAAGCTAATAAAAGTAGTAGTCGTTTGGCGTTTTCAAAATGAAGATATACCTTATACAACTTGTGCTATAACAATTTAAATATAGAGCTTTTTTGAACCTTTGGAGAGCTGTAGCTCCGTAACGGGTGGGGCTACAAAAAAAAGTTATTAAAAATAAAATTAATATTTTTGTGGGATCTATCAGCAGTTAAAATTTCATAGCTCTATTTCAAAAAAAATGTCGGGATCTAAAAGTTAGGTGTTCGAGAGCTACCCTAAGGCTTGGTGCAAACTCAACCAAAAAAAATAGGGAACCTACAAATTACTCCCAGAATATTTTGTGTAAATTTCAAGATTCTAGCTTTCTTAGTTTTTGAGTTAGCGTGCTGACGGACGGACGGACGGACATGGCTCAAAAGTCTTAGAATTTTTTTCTGATCCGATCCATACCTTTGAAGGTATATCTAGCTCGCTTATTTCGAGGTGTTACAAACGGAGGAGTAATTTTATTATACCCGATCCTATCGTACGGGTATAAAAACTTTTGTTTTCGGAAAACTTGCTTTTGTAAATCGATACTATTGTATATTTTATACAATATGTAATTCGATGTATTTTGTATATATAATCTGAGTTGGTCAAAAGTTTATTGCACCAAAATATTACAAGGATATGCCCTCAAATTTCCATATATAAAATACTACGTACATAATACTACAAAAATCGGCATTTTATTAAATTTTTTTTATTGTTTTAAGAAGAAGTGCATTAATTACTTTTACACGTCAATAACCAAACTATTACTAAAGTTGTCTCCACAAAAGATCTAGGGATACTCTTTGATAGCAAGCTTTCATTTCACCTTAATTATACTGATATACTGAATAAAGTCTACACTCTACACTGGGCAAGAAATGATACCTATTTATTAATATCTCTTTTTACTCGTTTGGTTAGATTTAACTTGGAATAGACTTCCCAGGTATAAAGCCCATTTTATAATATTCATATAAATAGAATCGAATAAGTTAAACAAAAAAATTCTTAGATTTCCTTTACACTTTCTTGCATGAGAAGATCCTTTAAGACTACCGCCATATATGAACATAGACAAAAATTTATTACACCTTCATACCCTTGATAAACGTCATAAAGTAGCAGATAAAGTGTTCTTAACCGAATGAATTACAGATAATATTTTATCTTCATATTCTAGATTAAGATCTGTAAATATGTTTAACTTGCATTTTCGTAGAACTAATTATGGCAAACATGAACCTATACATAGGATATTGTCTCTTTGTTACATATATAAACCCCATATTAACCTCCTACTAACAACAGGAGTTAGTATTAACCTATTATAACCTATCCTATTAACAACCTCCTACATAACAGTCACTTAAAAGTTATGAACATTTGTGTGAATGAAGTTATTGAATAACCCTTGACCTGAGGATTCTTAATTGAATTTATTTTTTTGTAATTTATAGTTTGATTTTTATTTTAATTAAATATAAATTGTAATTTTTTTTTTCAAGTATTTTTTAGATTAAGTATTTTTATTGTAACTTGTTTGATTTAAGCTCGTATTAAATAAATAATTTAATAAAAATAAATAAAACAAAATGAAAACAAGCCCTAACTCCCTAACGAACAAAATCACTTTTGAATCAATGCAATTTGCAAAAGAATCATACTCAGAAAATTCATTATTATATTTTCATTTTCTCTTATTTACTAAAATTTGAAATTTCGATTCTCCTTATATAACGTTTAAAATAACCATTCACAAACTTAACACATGATATCAGTGATGAACTGTGGAAGGTATAATGCAGCAATACATGTTATAATGCAGTAACACTCTCTTTATTTATGTTTATATATAAAACAAAATTTATTTAGAAAAGATTTTCAAATTTTCTCTTTCTTATTTATTATCTTTACTTCTCTTTTTTTTCTCCCTTTTTATATTTTTTAAACTTTTTCTCTCTGTTTATTTTTTAAATGCATCTGTTTTCATTTTTCTATATTTTTACATTTTCAAATTTTCAATTTTATATATTATTACTTCTAGTTAGTTGACAGACAAGCGTATTTAAATAAAGTCGAAAACCTTAATGTTCGCGGGCCAGAAAACAAATTATATTCGAAATATTATTTAAAACTAACAGCAAGAATTTATATGGTGGTGGAAATTTCCTTTCTTTTTTCCGGGTATTGAACAGAAAATTTGTTTACTTTTCATTAAATAATAAATGTGGAAACTTTAAATTTTTTTTTTTGTTACTTTTAAATACTTCTAAAAATTTTTTTTAAATTTTTTAAATTTTTCGAACATAAATTTGCTTTTAATTA
The DNA here is from genome assembly GCA_947095535.1 of Poecilobothrus nobilitatus. Taxonomy (NCBI): domain Eukaryota; kingdom Metazoa; phylum Arthropoda; class Insecta; order Diptera; family Dolichopodidae; genus Poecilobothrus; species Poecilobothrus nobilitatus. The sequence continues at coordinate 109,591,350 of OX352774.1, forward strand.
CTTAAAAACTTTTTAAGGATCAGCTCTTCTTGTAATCCTTTAAAAATAATTTGTGTAAAATTTTTGCGCCATTTTTTTTAAAGTTAAAATTGTTGTTATTAAAATAATTAAATTCGTTCAAAGATTTCTATAGATTTTTAAATAATGAATATTAAGTATTTTATTAAAAAAAAAATTATTAATTATTATGTAAGAAAATGAAAAGAAAAAAAATTAAAAAAAAAAAAAAATGAATCATTAATATTAATGTGAGAAAAAGTGCTGATGTTTTAAATTTGCCACCATCCATTCAAATATTTTTGAAATGAAAGAGAAAAGAAAAAAAAAACAAAACAAGAGATAAAAGTGATAATTTTGAAATTTTTTGAAATGTATATTAGAAAATGAAAAATTACAATATTTATAACCTAAAGAAAGATATTATTTAAAAATTTTCAAATATATTTTATGTCATACATAAATCTTGTAAAAAGAAAGTGTTAAAATTAAATAAATATAAAAATATATGTATGTTAATTTGTATCTGTAGTTTCTTTTTTACTTTAAAGGATTACCATTTAATATTAATAAATTTAAGGTAAGACAATTAAAAAGTTTTATTAATATAATTTTTATTTAAATAATTATTTAAATAATTATGTAGAACTATTTTAGTTTATTATTTTCTTAAAATTTTGACATAATCTTTATCAAGAATGGGAAATTGTTATTGAAGAAAGCTATTGAATAAATTTTGCAATTTCTGTTTTTTCAAATCATATTTTACACACCAGTTTGAAATGTTTAACTTTAAAAATTATGACTATATACTAGATATTAGATCTATCTAGTTCTTAACTACAGTAGTTGATTTTTTTATTGATCAGGTCATTAGGGTACGTTCAAAACTTAATATCAGCCATAGTTTCCCTAGATTTATACTATGATATATAATACCACTCTAGAAAAAGAAGTTTCTCGGAGGAAGTTTCTTAGATTCACGTCAGACAGTTCATTTAAATTTTGCAAAAATAAACTACCAAGATATTTTCGACTTTTCATTGATAGACTATAGGACAAGTGCAGAAAAAATGCCCTACGCTCTATTTCGCGTCATTTCCTCTGCAAAATCGACATTTAACCGACATTTTAAAAACCACAGAACCTAAATTTTATCTCTCCCTTAGCTTTGTGTACTGGCTTTCATCAAATATAACTAAATTACTCAATCTATTTTAGAACTACTTGAATTAGTAAAATCCACCATTTTGCAATATTATGTTGAACATGTTACAGTATTTTTATGGGCATTCCTAGTTTTCACATAAGAATTTCTTTTTGAATAAACTTGTTTCTCATAAAAAAATTTGGTGAAATTCGTTCAAATTTGATTGTTGAATAATGGATGACTAAATAATATAATAAATACGATCCAAAATCTGTTCCAAAAATATTTCATTATTTCTTAATGGAGTATGTGAAGTAACTAAGAATTAAGATCAAGTTATTTATTGAGAATATTAAAGTTAAACCAAAAATTTTCCCTTCTTCATTTTAAAATTATATATAATTACCGTAACATTGTGCAAGAAAATACTTCACTTTAATATTTTAACTTCTTACTTTATTTATAATATATATAAATAAAAAAAAAAAAAACACAATAAGTAAATTCATAAGTAAAGATGAATTTATAGAAAATATAATATTTATAAGCTGATGTTAAAAGATAAATATTCGCTGAAAATGCTTCTATTTAAAATGCATTTGTTATATATTTATGTTTATGAAGGCTCCGCATAAGTTCGAACGTCATAAGTTCGAAGAAAAAAACGACATAAGTTCGACAAATTAAAAATGTTCTGTCAAACTTATGAGGCGTCATTAGTTCGAAAAAAATATTAATATTAAAAACGACATAAGTTCGAAAAAAAAAAAACAAATTTATGGATATAAAGAAGGTTTATTTATAATATTTTTATTTCTGTCATTTGAACACTTGAATAACATCTTCAACAGGTGCTCTGCAATATGGGCAAAGATAGCTGTTTACGTTTTTTGCAATTGTTTCAGTTTGTAAAGACAACTGACATGTGTTGCAGATCTTAAGGTGCCGGCACGCCAAAAAAACCAACGTTTGACGGATTTACGAAACAAATACAGCATGCATTTTCAACCTGGGATTGGATTGGAGACTCGGTTTCTATTGTCTATTCATTGTCTATTTCATCGTCATCATCATTATCATCATTATTGTCCTCAAAATTGTTAGAAGTGTTTATTATTTTGTTTTCTTCATATGCTATTCTATTAAAGAACAACATTATTGTTATCTTCCCTTGTTCCAATAAATCACTAGCTTCTTTGATTTTTTCACTTTTGACAGTATGTTATAATGATAGAAGAATGCAATTTATATTGCAATGCATATATAAATATGCAATGCAATTTATAATGCGGGTATATTATTTACTTACTTAATATTTTTGTATTTACATATATTCTGTGTAAAAAAATACATAAAAGCAATAGTGCGGGAGCGAAACGAGGGGACAATACTCCACGCGTTTGCGGAAGCGGTCGTCTCGGCGCGCCAAAGGTCCTATTTATTATTAGCTGCTACAGCAAAAGCTGATTAGAGCTGATTTAGACAAAATTATTTTATTTTATTTCATTTTAATATTAAAAATTAAAAACGACATAAGTTCGACAAAAATTTTCTGTCAAACTTGTGTCGTTTTTAATATTTATAAGTTTTTCGCACTTATGACGCGCCACAGAATTATTATTTATTATTAAAAACGACATAAGTTTGACAGAAAAATTTTGTCGAACTTATGTAGTTTTTTTTTTCGAAGTTATGACGTTCGAACTTATGACTCAGAACCGTTTATGAAATTTTTATAAAATTACAAAACTAAACGTTAAATTTCCAAAAAGATTAAGTACTACTAGTACTTCTGCATCAGAATTTCGAATGTTCGTAATAAGTATTTTTTTCTTAAGGAAAATGTTCTTGTCTATGCTCGAATTGTCTTTAATTTCAAAATCTTATTATTTTACTATATGAAAAACAAGTGATTTAAAATTTTAAGTAAACAACGACTCCCGATTTTAAAAAGAAATAATTCGTAGACTGCTTCACAAAATTAAATATTAAAAAATATATATATTTTGGATAATATGGGTTTTATACCGTATTATATATACTTATTACGTCAAATTTTTCTCATTTAGATCAAATCGTTTTTAAATTATTTTTGTTTTTGAAATGTAATGAAAACTTCTCTTCCATTTGTCAGATTTACACCACAACTTAAATAAAAACTGAATTTTTGAAACACGTTTTTACTGAAATTTATTAACGAAATTCAAAACATATTATACAATCAGTATATTATTGAAGTTTATTTTAGACAGTAGTCTGATTTCCGGTTACAGGTAAAGCTATGTTTAAGATATAAAACGAAATATTTGATACAAAATACGTAGGAATACTAAATTGCATTCATATAAGTTGAAAGTCGTCGAGATATCGTACATATAATTAGCAAAGAACACAGATACATATATACTGATATGGCCCATAGGCATTTTCCCTTATCTTTCCAAATGTCATTTCCGGTTGCAAAATTATTAAAAAGTACAAGATGCATAGTAACGGTTAATTTTATAAGATTAACAATAATGTACATAATATGTTTTTATATATATTACACATATAAAAAAATTTTTAGTAAAAGAATAATAAAAATTATAAAAAATTAAATGATTGCTTCGTTGCTCATCTTAAATATTAGGTTTTTTTTCCATCTCAAAGATTTTATTTTATTTTATACTTTGTTAGGCATATAGAGTTTCGTTTTGTTTTATGAACAATAGTAAACAAAAAGATAAAGCGTTACATAGCAATCAAAAATTTTAACTATCACAATACGAAATTTTATTTTCTAATGATTTTAAACAAAAGAATGTAAGACTGAAAATACATAGGGTTTATATAAAACGTATAATACATAAAATGAAAAGGAATGCAATTACAGTTAGAGCTCTAAAATCAAGTGAACCTAAAAACATAATTTAAGCATAATTTCATTAACGTGCATATTTTTTAATTTGGTTCAATATTTACAATTTATACTTACTGTTTTTAAGATTATTAAAAATAGATTGTTAAAATAAGACTCTAGACTATATTATAATTTAATTGTACGGTATTTGTGCAATCGTGCCAATTCGTGATCAATATGCGATCGCGCTAATTTGAAAAGATCAAGCAGGTATTATTAAAGTAGATTGAGACGAAAATTTTAACTGAGTTAAATTGTTAAACTATAATAGGTTAAATTGTTGGATTTGTTTAAAAAAAAATTTTCTGAAAAAAAAGGAATCAATTGGGCCATATCTGATAATCGTAACCAAAAATGTGTTAAAAAAATGTTAAAGGGTGTACGGTATTCAATTATTATTTTATAAATTTTAATTTTGAATTTCTTTTCAAAATATTTGTCCCGGAATGCCTTATAATACATAACATTAAAGTAAAAAATTGCTATTTAATTAGATTGTAGTAAATTTTATCTTCTAAGTGAACTAAAAATTATGGAAAATAAATTTATAAAGTTTTAAGCCATTTTAATTTTAAAACATATAAGTCAAATTTGACTTATTTATTGACAAATTTGACTTATACCAAAAATTTTTATGGTATAAGTTATTTTGGAGATTCCTCTCATTTAACTTAAAATATTGCTTAAGCGGAGTAATTTGGGGAAGCAAAGCTACTATGTTTTTAAATGTATTTTTTCAAAGTCAAGTTGGGTTGTATTATATTCCCAAAACTCAAATTTCCTAAGTCCCAAATCGTGTACATGTATAACTATTATTGTAGAGGCTATAACTAACTATTCTTTTGTTTAAGAATGCTATTAAGTTTCTTAAGTTTGTAGATGTGTTTTGTATTAGTTGTTTTTTTCTTTCTTATATTTTTTATGTAAAAAACGAAAGTAAAAAAAATTTAACACTTAATAAAAAATTATGATACAAAAAAAAAAACAGCGAAATTGAAACAAAGATTTTTTTGTAACAATAATAAAACATTTGTGTTTTATTAAAACTCATATCTTTTAAAAATGTTACCTTTTATAAGAACAGTTACACAACGATTAAACGTTTGAAATATATGAAAACTGAAAGAATTTTTAAATTTATAATAAAACGAGGAAGAGTGCAGTAGAGTAGACTGTGTCAACTCTGGGATACCCGTATGAACGTAATATATCCTATTATAAAACTTGATCATCTTTTAAAAACATTCAGATGTTTTAGTACCGAACTACAGAGATATATTTATGTAAATTGTGGAGTTGTATGACAGCTACCCGAATCTATTGCACCTAGCTTCATTAAGTTCCAAGAAATGCAAGAAGCCTAAACCGGCTGCAATAGATCAATCAAATTTTACAAAAGTTTTTGGCATGCAACTCGACACTTTTTCACTAAATTTCAGATAGCTAGATTCAATAGACACTGAGTTATTTTCATTTAAAAAGAGAAGTTGTACGGCAGCTACTCGAACCCGTCGCACCACCGCAACCAAATTTTTGCAGAAGCTGTTGCCATAAAACTTGATCATTATTTGCAAAATTTCAGATACCTAGATTGGATAGACACTGGGTTATTTCGATTTAAAGAAAGAAGTTGTATGGCAGCTACTAGAACCCGGCGGCCGAAAATGCTGGAGTTAAATAGCAAAACTAACAATTTTGCAAAAGTGACGTATACAAAATGTCAGCCTTCTAGGTCCTTTATTTTTTGAGTTATCGTGCGGACGGACACTGAGTTATTTTCATTTAAAAAGAGAAGTTGTATGGCAGCTACCCGAACCCGTCGCACCAACACAACCAAATTTTCCAGAAGTTGTTGCCATAAAACTTGATCATCATTCGCAAACTTGCAGATACCTAGATTGAACAGACACTGGATTATTTCCATTTAAAGAAAGACGTTGTATGGCAGCTACTCGAACCCGGGGGCCGAAAATGCTGGAGTTAAATAGCAAAACTAACAATTTTACAAAAGTGACGTAAAAAAATTTTCAGCCTCCTAGCTCCTCTATTTTTTGAGTTATCGTGCGGACGGACACTGAGTTCTTTTCATTTAAAAAGAGATTTTGTATGGCAGCTACCCGAACCCGTCGCACCAGCACAACCAAATTTTGCAGAAGTTGTTGCCATAAAACTTGATCATCATTTGCAAGATTTCAGACGCCTAGCTTTATTAACTTCCAAGAGGTGCAAGAAGCCTGAACCGGCTGCTCTAGGCCAACCAAATTTTACAAAAGTTGTTGGCATATAACTCGACATCTTTTTACTAAATTTCAGATTCCTAGCTTCAATAAACACTGAGTTATTCTCATTTAACCGGATAAGTTGTATGGCAGCTACCCGAACCCGTCGCACCACCACAACCAAATTTTGCAAAAGTTGTTGCCATAAAACTTGATCACCATTTGCAAGATTTCAGACGCCTAGCTTTATTAACTTCCAAGAGGTGCAAGAAGCCTGAACCGGCTGCTCTAAACCAACCAAATTTTACAAAAGTTGTTGGCATGTAACTCGACACCTCTTTACTAAATTTCAGATTCCTAGCTTAAATAAACACTGAGTTATTCTCATTTAAACGGAGAAGTTGTATGGCAGCTACCCGAACCCGTCGCACCAACACAACCAAATTTTACAGAAGTTGGTGCCATAAAACTTGATCATCATTTGCAAAATTTCAAAACCCTAGCTTGAATAGATACTGAGTTATTTCTATATAAAGAAAGAAGTTGTATGGCAGCTACTCGAACCCGCCGACCGAAAATGTTGGATTTAAATAGCAAAACTAACAATTTTGCAAAAGTGACGTAAAAAAAATTTCAGCCTCCTAGCTCCTTTAGTTTTTGAGTTATCGTGCGGACGGACGGACGTACATGGCTTAATCGACTCAGAATTCGATTCTGAGCCGATCCATACCTTTGACACTATATCTAGCTCGGCTCCTTTAAGGTGTCACAAACGTAATGGCAAATTTATTATACCCTTGAACATAGTTCATACGGGTATAACGAGAAAGAGTTTATTTTTGACTTGGTTAGCTTTAAGATACCCGTACAAACATAAGCCGTGCTCTTACCATAAAATTTAATAATCTTTTCTAGTTTTGTTTAGATATTTTAGAATTTTTCCACATTGATCCAGAATATCTAACGGGAGTCTAGGAAACTTAACCCGAGTTGTTGGGAATTAAAATTAGTTTTAATTTTACAGAATCACATTGAATATTTAAAACAAGCTTGGAGTAAAGTGTCATTCTTTACGCATTCAATCATTGATTGGTATTTTCAACTAACATGTAATCTTTTTAATCCGTTTCTAATATCATTATCTTTATGTTTGATTTTTTCATTTTCTTTCAGGTATCACTTTAACCAATTTCAGATTGTTAATCAAAAAGAAAATAATTTCTAATATAAAACGAGGAAGAATACAGTTGCCTTTGTCAACTCTTAGATACCCGTACGAACAGTTAGTATGTTCACAGCCTGTCACTCTGCTCACAATATTATTTTTTTAATATTTTAGTATTTTAAAATAATTTAAGTGAATTTTATAATTTCTAGAACTATGGGTTGTACATATATTCAAACTATATGTTTATATGTACATTCTTCAAAAGCAGATTCTAACCTTTCACATAACGATTATCAATCCAAAACTTTTTCAAATATTCTATAGTACCATTTAATACTAAACGGTAAATGTATATTAAATTTATTTAGTACAAAATAGTAAATATAATTTTAAATATTATATTATATTATATTATATTTAAATATTCCATTGACAGAATAATTTCTTATAAGTACAATAAAATACATATGTGTATGTAAATACGGCGCTATATAATATACATCTATACTCTTATCATTCATTCACTAGTGACATATACGATATATAAATAAACATGATATTATATAAGTATGTATATATATTAATATCATATAAATAAAAATTCTTCAAGCAACCGTTATGTTGTTTATTTATTTACATTTTTATGTACTACGCATTATATCCTCAACAATTTCAAAATATCGAGTAAAACAAAATGGAAAAAATTCGTTAAAGAAATTTGTTAGAAAATTTGAAAAAATCAAGTAACACTTTCGTCAATTATAAAGTAACCCTATATTATTAAAAACAGTTATTAACAGAAATAAGAGTATAATGTAGAAGCTTTAATTTTTGTGTATTACTTCAAAAAAATTTTAACAGGTGTTCAAGTTACAGGTGTTTAAAAATAGGAAATTTTCAGTTTTTGACCCCTTACAGCTCCTAAACGGGGAGTGATACAAAAAAAATTTCTGAAATGACTCATACTTATTTTCAAAGATCTAACTTCTGTCAAAATTTCAACTTAAACAACTTTTTTCAACTTAAACCGTTTAGTTGAACACAAATATATATTTATTGTATATATACTTTTAAAGCTAATAAAAGTAGTAATCGTTTGGCGTTTTCAAAATGAAGATATACCTTATACAACGTGTGGGGAGCTGTATCTCCGTAACGGGTGGGGCTACAAAAAAGTGTTATTAAAAATCTATAATATAATACACAAGATGTTGGCGAGACCTTGCCAACATGTAAAAAAAAATATTTTATATCTATAATAAAACACTCACACTGAATGTAAACTAAACTGGCAATGATGATATTTCTGTATATCTAAATATAATAAAAGACAAGTTGCTGCTGCTGAGTAGCGTGCCCTCCTGTTATGTTAAATGTTAATTTAACAAATGTTATACTATGAAAAGAAAGAAACGTACATCTGATATTTACCCATATAAAAGATAGAAAACAATAAATATTATAATGTTATGCTATGAAATGAAAGAAAAAACAAGGCAGTGTATAAATCAAAGTTTTTAGAGGGTCGTATTTTTAAGTAGAACATTATAAAATTGCAATAATATTTTTATTTAAATTTTGCTAAGTAACATTTTCTTAATTTTTTAAAAATTTTGCCATAATATAGTACAATTTTAGAATCAGAAGTTTAGCCCATAATATAGATATATGAATAAAAATATGGGTATACATATATTAGATTTATTATAGATTTATTATTTTTTATATAGGCAACAGTTATTTATATGAATGAATGGACGGTAAACATAAACGAACAAAAAAAAAATTCAGAATGTTCTATAGGTTATAATTTATATTTTTTAAATAGACTGTATGTATAAATTTAATATTTAAAAAAAATAAAAGAAATACTTAGCGTACGTAAATAACAGAAAACAAAAAAAAATAAATGTAATACTGCGAAGAAAAATAAAAACGAATAGAAAAAAAAGAGAACAAAAATGTTACTTTGATTGTTTTTAAATACTTTTAAAGAAAAAAAGAACTATTAAAATGTTATGATTTTAAAAGAAAAAAACATACGTCTGATATTTACGTACCTACATAACAGATAGAAAAAGGAAAAAAAAAAATGTTATGCTATGAAAAGAACGAAAAGGCCATCTGATATTGAGGTACATAACAGATAGAAAAAAAGAAATATCAAAATGTTATGCTATGAAAAGAAAGAAAAAACAAGGCAGTGTATAAATCAAAGTTTTTAAAGGTTCGGATTTTTAAGTAGAACATTATAAAATTGCAATAATATTTTTATTTAAATTTTGCTAAGTAACATTTTCTTAATTTTTTAAAAATTTTGCCATAATATAGTACAATTTTAGAATCAGAAGTTTAGCCCATAATATAGATATATGAATAAAAATATGGGTATACATATATTAGATTTATTATAGATTAATTATTTTTTGTATAGGCAACAGTTATTTATATGAATGAATGGACGGTAAACATAAACGAACAAAAAAAAAATTCAGAATGTTCTATAGGTTATAATTTATATTTTTTAAATAGACTGTATGTATAAATTTAATATTTAAAAAAAATAAAAGAAATACTTAGCGTACGTAAATAACAGAAAACAAAAAAAAATAAATGTAATACTGCGAAGAAAAATAAAAACGAATAGAAAAAAAAGAGAACAAAAAATGTTACTTTGACTGTTTTTAAATATTTTTAAAGAAAAAAAGAACTATTAAAATGTTATGATTTTAAATGAAAAAACATACCTCTGATATTTACGTACATAACAGATAGAAAAAGAAATATTAAATGCTATGCTATGAAAAGAAAGAAACGTACATCTGATATTTAGGTACATAACAGATAGAAAAAAAGAATTAAAATGTTATGCTATAAAAAGAATGAAAAAACAAGACAGTGCATAAATCAAAGTTTTTAAAGAGTTGTATTTTTAAGTAGAAATTATAAAAAAATAAAGCGGTGCGTAAAACCAAAGCTTTTAAAGGAGCGCAATTTAAATTATAAAATCACAATTTTCAATTAAATTTTGAATGTGTAACATTTTCTTAATTTTATGCTTCTTTTATGATTTTTATTTTCTAAAACTTCAACATTATATGCACAGCCAATTTTTATTGTTTTACATAAAAGGTGCGTAAAACTTAAGGTGTGAAGATTTTGTAGAGAAAGCGATAGATAAAGAGACAGAATATTATTACGGATAGAGTAAAAATTTGTTTGAAAAATATAACAAAGAAAGTTTTGAAGCATTTGCTATGGCAACCATAGAAAAATATAACAAGTGTACTATATATTATAATTAGGCAAATGCATCAGATCAGTGTAGTTTAGTTTCAAAATTATAAAGTTTGATACTGTATTTTTTCGAAGCGAAAATTTTTGATACTATTGGCAAAAATTTATTTACCATTGGTTTTTAATCCAACCTTTGGTTTTTTAATCCAAAGTTTGACAAAGAAATTTACAAGAGATGAGATTTATTAAATAATCATTTTTATTACATTTTTGAAAGAAACTACTTCACAGCATCATTGAGGTTTTTCATTATTTAAAACACTTTAGCAATAAATTTTACATTTATCAATATCTAAATATAATACATATAAGTATTTGAATAAATTTACTAAAATTAAATTGTTCATAAAACTGAGGAAACTTTCACAAAAGCTTTATTTTTCTACTTATACCCTTTAATAAGGCTTTTTTACTATTTATTTAATAATTTAAAGTTTTATTACCAGAGATACGAATCTTTAACTCAAAGTATTATCAAGAGACGCAAACCGTTAATTAAAAATATAAATAAATTTAGTAAATATTATTACCAGAGACTAAATTTTCCACTAGAATTATTGTCAGAGACACAAACCGTTCATTAAAAGTGAGTACAGTCAAAAAAGGAAAAGTACATACATACTTAAAAAACACATTTTCAATCAAAATAAATTCAGCAAATTTTTAATTTTTAAATTTGACCGCTACGTCCATTATGAACTGGTCGCAGCGGTAAATTAAAAATAAATTATTAATCTTCTGTTGGCGTTTTCAATCTTTGTTTTGGAAAAAAAAAATAAAAATAGGTACTCTTAATAAAATTAAAGCGCCTGAAAGTGAAAAAGTGAGAGTGAGCAAAGTTTATAGTAAACCTCATATTTATTAGAAAGAAATAATAGGCCGATTTTATTCTTGATTTTGTTTTCATTAGTATAAAAGCTGGTGCTTCGTAACAGACTTTAAAATAGTTTTGTTTATTTAGGTTGAAATTTAGATTTTTAAGCTAAATTTTCGGTAGAACTGGTATAACATAAAATATTCGAAATTTTTTTATTAATATAAAATTAGGCAGACTTAAATAATTATATTTCATAACAGAAGTCAGAAACTTACTAAATATTATAGAAACGGATATTTTTCTTAAAAAGAAAAAGAAAAAAATTACATAGAAAATGTCATTTTAGACGCCTTCTCTCACAAAAGATTCATAATTTTGTACTAATTTATTATTAGACCATTAATAATATTGTTAGCCATGGAAAAAAATAAGATTTGTTAATCAGATCAGATAATATAATACCTGAAATTAATGATTGAATTTCTGATAATATACACAATATAATGATTATGGTTTAATTCACAAAGATAAAAAAATTTTGTAAATGCATAAAATATATGAATGATAATTTTTACATTTTACACCAGATTTTACAGAAGATTCTGGTTTTCACTAAATTCTTTTAGCTATGACACAAATCAAATATTTCTGTGCTTTAAAATTTTTAAAACTAGCCAGTTTTAGCTGGCCCGTTTGAAAAAAAATTAGTACAAATTTTTGTATGAATTTGTACATCTCTATGTAGTCTCTGATAATACCAATTCACACAAGATATTAAATATCATATAGATATTAATACCAGACACACAAGATGTAAAAAAAAAATATTTTATTTCTATAATAAACCACTCGCACTGAATGTAAACTAAACTGGCAAAGATGATATTTCTGTATATTTATTTAATAATTTAAAATTTTATTATCAGAGACACAAATCTTGGACTAAAAGTCTTATCAGAGACACAAATGTTTACTTTTTAAAAAGTACTTTCGACACAAAATTTAAAGCAAATTTTTAATTTTTAAATTTGACCGCCACATCCATTATGAACTGGTCGCAGCGGTAAATTAAAAATAAATTATTAATCTTCTGCTGGCAGTTTTCAAATGACTCTTTGTTTTGAAAAAAATAAAAATACTCTTAATAAAATTAAAAGACCTGAAAATGAAAAGAGCAAAGTTTATAGTAAGCCTTATATTTATAAGAAAAAAAATAATAGGCCGATTTTATTCTTGATTTTGTTTTCACTATTATAAAAGCTGGTAAAAGTTTCGCAACAGACTTTAAAGTAGTTTTGTTTATTTAGGTTGGAATTTTGATTTTTTAAGCTGAATTTTTGATATAACATAAAATATTCGAATATTTTTTAATAATATAAAATTCGGCAGACTTAGCTAATTATATTTCATAACAGAAATCAGAAACTTAGTAAATATTTTAGAAATGGATATTTTTCTTAAAAAAAAGAGAAAAAATAACATAGGAAATATCATTTTAGAAGCCTTCTCTCAAAATAGATTCATAATTTTGTACTAATTTATTATTAGACCATTAAATTAAAAAGCTGTCGAAAACGACCCACACAAAAAAAAAAGGCCCCGAAAATTTATGAAATTACATTATCAGAGACATGAATCTTTTATTAAATATACTAAAGACCTCTTCCAAAGTACATTTAAATAAAATAAATTCAGCAAATTTTTTTCAAGCAAAAAAAAAATAAACGCAAAAGACTTGAAAGTAGTTTTGGTAATTAAAGTAATTCGCGGCGAAAACAACTGTTTTTATCGACATAAAAATTTTTTTTTTTAAACTAAAGAAAAATAGAGAGTCTGGTAAAATTTTAACAAATATTAAAATTATTTCGATTATTGGGATTATTTTAAATGTAACAAAAATAAAAATGTCGTAGCGGTTGGTGTTGGTTGGCTTTTCGCCGGTTTTTATTGTGCACTTTATACATGTGTTTCAAACAATTTTTGAGATATCGGCACGAACTTTTACCCTGAATGTGTTTTTAGCTTGGACCATTTTTTCTCAATGATTAAAAAACTGTCAAAAATTACCGCCACGAAAAAACGGCGTGAAAAAATTAATAAACTGTTCCTAACATTTTTAATTTTATGTGTTCAGATTTGTTTTATGTTTTTTTCTATTACATCAAGTAAGTAAGTGATACCAAAGTTTTTTTAATGGTGCTGATGTAAAAATGAAATTTTTAGGTAGTTTATTAAGGGAGTCAGTATGATACCGCAAATGTTTTTGAATCTATAGAAATTGTGCAATTGCACAGGGGATTTTCTAGTAAAATTAATATTTTTGTGAGATCTATCAGCAGTTAAAATTTCATAGCTCTATTTCAAAAAAAATGTGGGGATCTAAAAGTTAGGTGTTCGAGAGCTACCCTAAGGCTTGGTCCAAACTCAACCAAAAAAAATAGGGAACCTACAAATTACTCCCAGAATATTTTGTGTAAATTTCAAGATTCTAGCTTTCTTAGTTTTTGAGTTAGCGTGCTGACGGACGGACGGACGGACATGGCTCAAAAGTCTTAGAATTTTTTTCTGATCCGATCCATGCCTTTGAAGGTATATCTAGCTCGCTTATTTCGAGGTGTTACAAACGGAGGAGTAATTTTATTATACCCGATCCTATCGTACGGGTATAATGATAACAACAATTAAAACTGATATTAACAGAACGAAATAAAGAAATCGCATGTTGTGATGTAATAATACTTATTATAAATGAAATTGTGCACCATTAGTTAATTTTAACTTGAAAAGTTGCTTCTATTAATTTCTCTTTCTTTTCAATTAATTTTATTGGTAATTAATTGAATTTAATTTCTAAGTATAAGTTAATTTGCAACGCAAAATTAAAAACTTTAGAGAATTTCTCTAATTTTAACCAGAAAAATGAAGATTAAAGTTTTTTTTCCTTTTTTTAGTTCATACCTCTGCCACATAAATGAGAAAAGAAAATTACACAGCCTTTCCTTTTCAGGTGTAAATGTCGTAAGGTAAATGTCGTAAGGGCAAATTATTCTTACGACGTGTGTGGGACTCGAAAGCTACCAGAGAAACGTTTAAAACAAAATCTTTAATTTTTTAGTATTGTAAATCTTTATAAAATCATTTCATAATCGAAGGTCTCACTCTTTATATTAAAGCTCAAAATTAATTTCGTTAAAATTTTGATTTCCACTTTTGAAGGTAATAAGTAGGCCATAAATCTCTTACTTTTAATTTACGATTTTCCAAAAATATCCAAAAGAAAAATATAGTTTTTTTTGTAAATTTTTGTAGTTTTCTTTTTGCATGTTCCGTTCTAACATTTGACATTAATTCGGGTAAGTATTTTTAAATTACAGGTATATTTAAAATCATAAAGAAAAACGAAGAAACAAATTTTTAATTTAATATTAACTTAAAATTTTTTAATACCAGCTATGGTTTAAGATTCTTTACATTTTGACTGCTTTTGTTTCTTATTTACACTAAAATTTTGAACGGGTTTGATGTGTATAAAATTTCCTTTTTTTTTATAAAAAAAATTGGAACCTCATCTCTTTTTCTTTTATAATGATATGAATTTTCCTTTCACTTTTCATTTTTATTTGTAATTTTCATTTTCTTTTGTTTCAAGTGTTATAAAAGAACACAATTTAAAATAATTCTAAAGACTTTTACAAATTTTTTGTTTTTCTTATAATATATTTACTTTTCTGACGTATTTGAAATTTATATCTTTAAGTATATGTACAGATATTTATATATTACAAGGGTTTTTGTTTTTAATTTATTTACGATGATGGTTCATCAGGACATATATAACAAAACAATTGCTATACAAGGCATATAATATATTGTATGTTTAAGTGTTTAAAGTGATATCATGATAGACGACATCATTTATTATAAAAAAGAAATACAGAAAATGAATGTATAAAATTTAAAAAACAAAATATCGCTTGTAAATTTTAATGAATTATATATGGAACATGATTTTAATTGATACAGATGTGGATAGTAATAAAGAAATAAAAAGAAAATGTTACAAATTTTTTTCTTCTTTTTAATTATAGAAGATTTGATATTTTAAAATTCAAATATTCATTGGATATATACAAGCATTTAAATGTTTTTATAAATAATACACTAATTTGTTTTTTTTTTTTTGCACATTTTCTTGTTTTATTTGTGTTAAATTAAAAAATTTTTTGAATTGTATATATTTACTTAAAAAGTTTTTTGGAACGTCATTCATGGAATATATTGGTTTTATAAGAAGATTTAAGATTATTGAAAAATAATGTTAGTGATATAAATTAATACATAATATACTGTTAAACAGAATTTATATTTTAATATGGAATCTATTTTTTTTTTACGAGGGACGGTGGAAAATATCGAAAATCACTCAAAGGAACTGCTGCACGGGGTTTCTCTGGTTAATATAGGACTTTAAAGGACCACCCTCTTTAAAACCAAAATTTTATATTTCTGTCATTAGATTATTAATATAGTTAACCAAAAAATTATTTATGGTTTTGAGAATATGACAAACATGTATAAACATTACAGAATTAAGATCAAGACTATAGAAGGGTTACAAAATAATCAATACGGACATATACAGCGCTAACAACACAAGGATCTTAAAATATCAAATACGAACCTATACAGCTCGTCTGCATTAATATTAATTCTAACACCATCGTAGTGTTTACAAAGTATTAAAATTGCCCATTTGATTATAAATTTGTATATGTTATTTATATTTTAGCCTAAAAATATGCAATTAAATCTCAAACAGCAATAATTACACAATTTTCAGTATTTCTATAGTATATAAAACGGCATCAGCGGCTGGCTGTTAATATTGCGTTATCCTATGTGATATATAACATTTAAATAAATAAATAAACTAACATACGATATATTTTGAAATAATTAAATTTGAATTTTTATTTTCATTGTTAAATGTACCTACCTATTCATTGCTGATTTTTCTTCCGATTATATTTTTAAATTAATTATAATTATAAGGAACAAAATTATTTTCTTTAATAGGCAACTTTCATTTTAGAATCATCATTGCCAGAATATTAACTCAAAATTATTTTGGTTTTAAGAAAAATTACAATTAAATATTTTATATAGTAAATTGACGACTTTATATTATAAAAATACATTATATTCTCAAAAAATCTTGGTATAAATAAGGAGTTTAGATTGTTTTCACTAAAAGTTTATTAACTAAAATTTTTAAAGGAATATTTGGTATTTGTTGTAGTTTTCTTAAATTTCCGGTATATAAATTTTAAAATTATCTATTGAACTACCTAACTTCTATGACTGTGTCAAGTGTCAAGGATAACCGCATGAACATAATATGTATGTTTGTATGTTACCGCATGTATGTTTTTTGATTCATAAAATACAATTATCTTTTAGGATATTTAAGATATTTAAGATAATTAAGTACCTACCGAGATATATACTTGATGTATTACATTTTAATCTACCACCACTATACTTTCACGATACATTCGACCATAAGGTTTTGGTTTATTCTATTAAATATATATACATCATACTGAAGAATACTATATTCTTTTAGGAGATTTTTTTTTTTAAAAATAATAATAATAAAAAAAGGGTATGTCAAATCAGGAAACACTATCAAAACTAACAAAATAAAAAAATTATAAAATATATAAGATGTCACAATTGATTAATGATTATTTGTATTTTGAATTTTTGTTCTTAGCAGCAGTGGCTAGTAGTAGTGTTTAAACATATGATTTAAATTATTTGACGATCTGTTAGAAATGAAATGATTTAATTTATTGTACTTTGTATCATCATGTCACTTAAAATCGAAAAAGATAACAAAGGATGTTTTTTTCTTCCCAATTCTATTAGTAATTTAGCAAAAATTTTTCTATAAAAAAAAACTATTTCTGGAAAATTATATTTTTCAATGTTTTGATTCAATCAATTACATATAAATTTAAATCTTATCAATACATTAAAGTTTTAAAGTGATCAATCTAATCCTAACCCATAATTTATTTAAACTTAAACCGATGAATTAAAACTTAACATCTTAGTCTAAAGATAAATGGTTGTAAAAAAAAGGATAAGAATATAGATAGAAAATAATTATATTTGAAATGTTATAAAATTTTTTTGAAACGGTTGGAAATATTCTTTAGGAATTCGTCATTTCCTTGTGGAAATGTTTACTAATATATTCAAGATTTTTTTTAAATTTAACATAAAAATATTGACTATAATTATTGGGTTGGGTACGAATGCTCGAACCTCAAAATCTCGTTTTATCAAAATATCGTTTTTTTAAATCTCGTTTCTTAAAACCTCGTTTTATGAAAATCTGGTTCTTTTTTTATTTTATCATAATTCATTTTTATGTTTTTATTTCAAATTATGGGTCGATTTATTGAAAAAAACATATTGATTGTAAAAATTGTAGAAAAAAAAATTTAACAAAAAGATTTAACATTTCGTTCAAGATATATACAAATAATATGGTATTATATGAATCGCACAGAAGCATAGTGGCATAACCCACATTAAAATTATTTTGCAAAAACTGCAATTGAAAAAAACGAAATTTTAAAAAGCCAACAGAAGCTTTATTAAAAGCTATATTGTCTTAAAATAAAAACTTAATATTCTTAGTTTTTTTAGTACTTTAGGTTACTTATTGCTATTTCACTCTAACTTTACAAAAATGCGATTTTTTTGTGGGTTAAGCCATTTTGGTATTACATATAAATGAAAATATTAAAAACACTTGAATATTTATTTTCTGAAATAACGAAATAAAAAAACAAAATTATTCTTAAAAATTATAAACTAATAAAAAATAAGTATTAAAATATTAAATAAAATAGTATTTTACACTTCATCTTCCAAGTGCGTAAATAATTTTATCGACAGGGTTTGTACTTTTCAGATTTTCATAAAATGCGTGGTGTATTGGTGGTATAAATTTTATTAATTCTACCAAATCTTTCTTTTTTTCTGTAGATATTTTCCAACCATTTGGGTAACCTAATGTTTGTGCTAAATAATCTCGTGCAAGCAATGATCGTTTTTCAATATTTAAAATTGAAAAACAATTTTCTGGGTTAATAAAATATTTAAAAAATATTTTACACGGATAATCTTTATACCCGTACGATAGGATCGGATATAATAAAATTACTCCTCCGTTTGTAACACATCGAAATAAGCGAGCTAGATATACCTTCAAAGGCATGGATCGGATCAGAAAAAAATTCTAAGTCGATTGAGCCATGTCCGTCCGTCCGTCACGATAGATACCGTACCCGTACGATAGATATACCTTCAAAAGTATGGATCGGATCAGAAAAAAATTCTAAGTCGATTGAGCCATGTCCGTCCGTCCGTCAGCACGCTAACTCAGAGACTAAGAAAGCTAGAATCTTGAAATTTAGACAAAATATTCTAGGAGCAATTTGTAGGTTCCATATTTTTTTTGGTTGAGTTCCGACCAAAACTTCGGGTAGCTCTCGAACACCTAACTTTTAAATCCCCTAAACTCCTAAAATTTAAATTTATTTCTGTTAACAACTTTTTTTACTAATATAGGGTTACTTTATAATTGACGAAAGTGTTACTTGATTTTTTCAAATTTTCTAACAAATTTCTTTAACGAATTTTTTGCATTTTGTTTTACTCGATAATTTGAAATTGTTGAAGATATAATGCGTAGTGCAAAAAAATGTAAATAAATAAACAACATAACGGTTGCTTGAAGAATTTTTATTTATATGATATTGATATACATACATACTTATATAATATCATGTTTATTTACATATCGTATATGTCACTGATGAATGAATGATAAGAGTATAGATGTATATTATATAGCGCCGTATTTATATACTTATATGTATTTTATTATACATATAAGAAATTATTCTGTGAATGGCAATATTTTTAAAGAAATATTGCAATGTATGGCGATATACTTATAACAATATAAATTACTATGTGCGCATTAATAGTATTTAATGGTACTATAGAATATTTGAAAAAGTTTTGGATTGATAATCGTTATGTGGAAGGTTAAAATCTGCTTTTGAAGAATGTATAAACATATAGTTTGAATATATGTAGGTACAACCCATAGTTCTAGAAATTATAAAATTCACCCAAATTATTTTAAAATACTAAAATATTAAAAAAATAATATTGTAAGCAGAGTGACAGGCTGTGAACATACTAACGGTTCGTACGGGTATCTAAGAGTTGACAAAG
This sequence comes from Poecilobothrus nobilitatus, assembly GCA_947095535.1. Lineage (NCBI taxonomy): Eukaryota > Metazoa > Arthropoda > Insecta > Diptera > Dolichopodidae > Poecilobothrus > Poecilobothrus nobilitatus. Next base: position 109,611,222 of record OX352774.1, read on the forward strand.
ATAACTGTATTCTTCCTCGTTTTTATATTGATTTACAAAGGTAAAATAAATTCCTGTCGAATAGCGTTTTCAGATTTAAAAAATTTTAGTAGAACATGAGATATACGAATTTCAAAATGGGGCTTTTTCAAAGTTTAAGGGACTCTAGCTCCGTAATGGATGGGGCTACATGAAAAGTTGTTCCACAAAATAATTTTTTTTAATGAGACCTACCCATGGTTAAAATTTTTTTTCTCTGTCTTTAACGGTGTAGAAGTTTTGCAAACAGAGAGACAAACGGACTGACCAAGTCAAACTAATAGGCACATTTTTTTTGGAAATGTGCTAAAAATGTGGAAATGTGGAATACCGTTAACTAAAGATTAAAATAGGTAATGAAATAAAATTAATAAATTTGAAGTTTAATTATAGGTATTTATAAAATTATTACATTAAAATTAATATTATTATTTGATTCATTTTGATTTTTAAATATTTGATTGAAATGAATAGAAAACCTCTAAAATTAACATAGATCCTAAATTTTTATTTACTTTCAATTCGAACATTGTTATTCCGAAATAGTTTTATGTTTTACAGAAATAGTAAATACTATAATTCTACACAAAATGTAATAAAATTAAATACACATCATTTAAAAAATTTAAATTTTTTCATAAAGACAAAGTGGCTTAAGCTACAATGTGTGGTTTTTACAACCCATAGTTCTAGACAACCCATAGTTCTAGAAATTATAAAATTCACCCTAATTATTTTAAAATACTAGAAAATTAAAAAAATAATATTGTAAGCAGAGTGACAGGCTGTGAACATACTAACGGTTCGTACGGGTATCTTAGAGTTGACAAAGGCAACTGTATTCTTTCTCGTTTTTAACAATTTTACTTTCAAGATATTTTAGATTAGATATAATATTTAAATTAAACTTTGAACTATCTTAGCTTTTAATCAATTAATTCCCTGGCTTCTAAAATATAGAAATAAGTTTTATAACTTTTAATTCACAAATTTTATTTTTCGGTAAATATTTTCGACAATTTGAACATTATTTTATGACAACCACAATTTCGATTATTGAATTACATACAAAAATTATGACAAATTAAGGTTTTTTGACACAAATCTAATAGATGTGTCAAATTCTTTTAACCTGGGTTAAAACTTTGAACTTTTAAACGATTTAAAGTTTAAACTAAAAAAATTTTGTTTAATTTTGCAAAAACAAACCACCAAAATATAAATAATAGAAAAACAAAAAGTTATAAAAGTACAACAGTTCAATTACTTTTTTTTTTTATTAATGATTCCTTTAAATTTTTTAATTTTGTTTTGGTTCTACAATCTTCTACAATTGATATATAGTACACCTACTTTAAAAACGGAAATAAGTACTTTAATAAAAAAAAAACTTGAAAAAAAATAAAAATAGAATAAAAAAAAAATTAAAGTTTACAGTCTGATCAAGTAAAATTTGTTTCTCAGAAGTTTAATTATAATTACCCAAAAAATGTTACATCTTACACATAATATTTGTATCTAAATATGTATATAATATAATATATATATATATTTATTATTATTAATTTTTTTTTTTAATGCATTCCTCTGCCACAAAAATGTGCCTCTCAGCCTGTTCAGACGTGGCTGTAAATATCGTAAGGCGGAAGAACTCTTACGACGTGTGAGGGATTCCAACCATTGTGAGGAACACTCCCTCGGTGTTTACAGTGTATTTTATATACTCTTACCCACTGGCCACCGTAGCCCCTTATATATATTTACTTCACAAAATTTTCATAGCCTACAACTTTGTGTCTATTTTAATTTCCTTTTTTAAATTCTTCAAAAACATCCGAATATTTTTTCTTACTACTGTATGTTTTCATTTTCTTTGAAATATATTACTTAAATCTTTATTTTTCAATTCGTATCTTTTACGTTTGTTACTAAAAAGTTTCATACAGGTAATTTATATATTCTGTATTAAAAATAAACCTAAAAAAAAAAAAAATTAATATTTAATTTATACAATAAATTATTTTATATTAAAATTGTACATTTAAAGAGAATTATACATTTTTTCAACTTACAGCAGATTATGCAAAATATTTCTTATATCTTATAATATCCTGTAAAATTATTTTATAAAACCAAAAATTTTTAAGTTAGTCAAATAATACTAATTCGATTAAAAAAAGAAGGAAGAGTGTAGAATAAACTGTATCAACTCTAGAATACCTTCTCAAATATAGCATATCCTGTTTCTGTTTTCATAAATTAACTTAATTTAGTACTGAAATATATTTAAGTAAATTTCGGAGTTGTATGGCTGCTACTAGACGCCATTTTGGTCAAAACAACAAAATTTTACAGAAATCCTTGTTCGATCATCTTTTACCAAATTTCAGATCTCTTTTCAAAGTATCAAGACAAAAGCATATAAATTTAGTAATTATTACACCTGTTATATATATTAAACTAATTTTACAGAAGTCGTTGGCATACAACTTAATTCTTTGACGAAATTTTAAATATCCAGCTTATATAAACACTCAGTTATATAATATAAAAAAAGAAATTGTATGATAGCTACCATAACCTGCAGGTTTAGACCAACAACATTTTACAGAGGTAGTCATTATGTTGTTTTGACAAAATTTCGTGTTTCAAGCGTCCTTTAGATATTGTAAAAACTAGGTGGCTTTTCTTAAATATAGTACCTCTCTCTAAATATAGTAATTTAGAAATTATCTGATCCGCGGTTTTAATTCAATATAATTTTTTTTTTAAGAAATAGGGTGATATCTATTTGAAAAACTAAAATAGCGTGAAATTTTTTCAATATCCAAATCAGTCAAGTAAAAATTTGAATTGTATAAATTGTTTCATTCGCAGAATTATCTACTTCATTATACTGCTTTGCATTTACGGTGATTAGCCCATTATATCGGCTATTGGAAGAGGTGGTTTTAGTGGGTGAAAATCCCTCACTAACAAAGAGGCCTAGGATGTCTTTTGAAGATCTCCACCTTCCCCAAGAAAAAAAAATTATAAAATGGGAACAGCATAAAAAAAATTTTAAAGATTCATATAAAAAATCAATAGATGTTTTGTTCTGGTATAAATACCTTGTCTGCATTTTTCAAATTCTTTAATATTATATTCGCACATATTAAAAATGTTCAATATACTTTTTAAATTTAATATACATATATATATATATATATATATATTTATGGATATATGAAATTAGTATACCATTATCATAATCCAAAGTATTCTTATAAAGCTTTCGTTTTTGAATTACATCTCCTTCATTTATAATTAATATCATTTGCTTTCGTTTTTTCAGTTCTCCTCTTTTAGTAATATGATGAGTTCAACTTAATATTCGTCAATATCAACTGAAGCTGTTGTATTTTATTCCATCATTCAAAAAAATCATCTAAATCATAAACGTTTAAAAGTGGATTAAATTTTTCTTTGCAGCGTTTAAAAATGAGTTAAATAAAAAAATATAACAATAAAAATAACAAGAACATAATATACAGCTCACTAAAATTACAGTTTATGAATGCTTCTATTTTAGGAACTATACATTATGGTGATATAGAAATCTAATGATGTAAATAATGTTATAAAAGATATTCTATTATAGAGTTTATGAAACACAAAAAAACTTCAAAACTATTATGATTTTGTATTGCTTTTTATATTGCTGTTAACGAATTTATATTTTTTAACATGTGATTTTTAATTTAACGTGATAAACTGTGATGCCTCATTGCTTTTTTTTAAACAAAAAGAAAAATATGACAATAGAAGTACATATATTTCCATTTATATACTTTATAATTTGTTTTTTGTTTTTTTATTTAATTTAAATTACAATCCAATTTTAAATATGAAATCAATAATAACTATTAATAAAATTGTAGAAAATTCTATTAAAAATAGATTTAAAAAGTATTTTCTACTCTATTTGTGACGCATTTAATAGCAAAAAAATTTATTTGACACCTCTTTTGAACGATGTCCGATTATTAATTTTATTTTTGCTTTAAGATGTAAGTTATATAATACACTTAATGCAAACATCATTGGACAAGCAAAATTATTCTAAAAATAATTAAATTTCTTCTTGATTTTAAAAAATGGTTTCAAAATAGGTTTCTAAATTAGGTTTAATAAATTAATTAGAGAAAGTTTATACACTTGTTTAATCCTTGTTATATACATATACATATTAAAATTTTAATCTTTTTTTATTGAGGTTTTTTATTCAATACCAACTTTTTTTGTTGTACCATACAATATTTCGCACATAAACTCCCGCTAATCAACTTATTTAAACATCAATTTTGTAAACAAATCTAAGTGCAATGGATTTAATGGTATTCGGGTATTAAATGAATCTCTAGTTTTCATTACCGTGATAAAAAGTCGACACATTATTTGCTGTCGCAATCTATACTGATGACCAGTAATGGACTTTGTCTATAACAGCAGTCTGCATAGGTTTCATTCAAGTTGCATTGAAAACAATTTCTAAATTTAATACTCAAAATGCATTTTTTTTTTTATTTTAAATAAATGCAAAATTAAATTAATTTTTTTAATTAATTTTAAATAAATGCATTTTTTTAGATAAAAAATTAGTACATTAAAAACAGTATTTGTTCCTATTTTTTCAAGTTTTTTTAGTTATACAAAAAAAAATTAGTCTACTTTAAAATTTGAACTCAGACTCATATACTAAACTTCACTATATCTTTAACCACTACACCAAATACCTGCTTCACTTTATACCACATTTTTAAAAATTTTTTAAAAATTTTTTGTTAGTTTCACTCTGTTCGTTCGTCCGTCTGCGTGTTTACAAAACTTCTACACCGTTTGAAATAAAGCAATAAAATTTTATCTACCGATAGGCATCAACAAAAAACTAATTTTGTGGAATAACTTTTTCTGTAGCCCACCCGTTACGGCGCTATAGCACTACAAAGTTCAAAAAAGCCTTCTCTTTAAATTGTTATAACACAAGTTCCCTAAGGCATATTTTCAATCTGCAAAAGCCAAACGATAGCTGATTTTATAGACTTTATAAATATATGTAAAATAAATATGGAGCTTTGTCATGCGGTATTTTAATATACCGTTATGAGAAACTCAATTTTTCAAACATTTGGACATCTTCTGTTTAAACGGTTTACTTAGAAGCTTGAAAATTTGAGAGGTGTTAGATCTTTAGAAATAAGTATGAATCATTTCAGGAAATATTAAAATAAGGGGTCAAAAACTAAAAATTTTCTATTTTTAAACACCTGTAACCTGTAATTTTAAGTTTAAATTTTTTTTGAAGTAATATACAAAAGTTAAAGCTCCATCATTATACTTTTCTTAATAATACAGGATTACCTTATAATTGACGAAAATGTAATTTGTTGATTTTCTCAATTTTTTCTTACCAAAAAAAAAAATTTTAAAAATTTATTTTTCAATATATCTACTCTTTACTACAGACTTATTATGGAATATTTTTTTAATTTTGGAAATGTACTTTTTTGAAAACCCTTGGTTTTTTCCATTACTTGTTTTGCTTTATTTCACATTTATTTTTATTCTGGAATAATTTAACTCACATTTTCGAATTATATAATAATATATACAAAAATAAAAAAATTACACAAAATGCAGTCTATGTCGACATTCGAACTACTGTTGTTGTTCGAATGTCGGCATTCGAACTCCGAACACATACAACTTACCTTCACCATATCTTTAAACACTACACCAAATTCCTGTTTTAACTTTTTTGTTTTATTTCATATTTATTATACCCTACACATTAAGTATAGGGTATATTAACTTTGGTATGGTGTTTGTAACCACCAAAAGGAAGCGAGTTAGGTATAGACATGTATATATATTCTGAATCAGGATCACCGCCGGAGTCCGTCCGTACGCACGATAACTCAAAAAATAATGATGCTATCTTGATGAAATTTATACTGTAGGTTAACAATGACTAAGGTAAGGCGGGGATTGTAAATGGGTGAAATCGGACCATGCGTTCGAGTACCTCCCATACAACTTCCAAATCCTAATACGCATATTTTCGAAATTAATAAAGATAGAAACTTAAAATTTTGTACGAGGGTGTGTTTTTCTGAATCCCTGATATCCCCAAAATTTGAGATGAAGTGGAGTGGTTGTTCGGGTACCTCCCATACAACTCTCAAAACCGAACATGCAAATCTTCGAAATTAATAAAGATAGGAACTTCAACTTTGATAGGAGGGTGCTGTTTCCTAAATTCCTGATTTGTCTAAAATTTGAGAGGAATTGGAGTGGTCGTTCGGGTACCTCCCATACAACACCCAAAACCGAACAAGCATATCTTCGAAATTAATAAAGACAGAAACTTCAAATTTGGTACTAGGGTGTTGTTTCCTGAATCCCTGATTTGTCCAAAATTTGAGATGAATTGGAGGAGCTGTTCGGGTACCTCCCATACAACTCCCAAAACCGAACATGCATATTTGAGAGGAATTGGAGTGGTCGTTCGGGTACCTCCCATACAACACCCAAAACCGAACAAGCATATCTTCGAAATTAATAAAGACAGAAACTTCAAATTTGGTACTAGGGTGTTGTTTCCTGAATCCCTGATTTGTCCAAAATTTGAGATGAATTGGAGGAGCTGTTCGGGTACCTCCCATACAACTCCCAAAACCGAACATGCATATCTTCGAAATTACTAAAGGTAGGAACTTCAAATTTTATACGAGGGTGCTGTTTCCTAAATCCCTGATTTGCCTAAAATTTGAGATGAATTGGAGTGGTCGTTCGGGTACCTCCCATACAACTCCCAAAACCGAACAAGCATATCTTCGAAATTAATAAAGACAGAAACTTCAAATTTGGTACAAGGGTGTTGTTTCCTGAATCCCTGATTTGTCCAAAATTTAAGATGAATTAGAATGGTTGTTCGGGTATCTGCCACACAACTCCCAAGACCAAACAAGCATATCTTCGAAATTAATAAATATATAAACTTGAAATTTGATATAAGAATGTTCTACCCTGTTGATGTCTCTAAAATTTGAGATGAATTGGGGTGGTGGTCCGAGTGCCTTCACACACTTCCCAAGACCTAACAATCATATTTTCGAATTTAATAAAGATAGAAACCTGAAATTTTGTACAAAGGTTGTAACAGTATTTATTTTTTTTAGCTTGTATTAAATACCTAACTAAAATAACTTTATGGATTTTTAATTTAATTTGAATGTTTTAGGTGTAGGGTATAAAAAAGTCGGTTGCATCGACTTACTGTTATTTTTGCTTGTTTTTATTTTGGAATGACCAACAGACATTTTAAATTATATATTAGTATAGATCGCATAGCATAATAAAGAAGAAATTCTACTTCTGTTGCTCCAAATAAAAATACAAACAAGCAATTTAACAAAAAAAAAATTTTTAATTTTCCAAAATCTTACAACCGTTACAAATTAATTTTAAAAAAAAAACTTCTTTATCTGATTTTCTATGTAGGTACTCGTATTTTCTATACATATTTTCAATGTTTTATTCTTTATTCTTTATTTTGTGTACTCTAAATACTTTTAAATAGAGTTTAAACAAAAAAAAAACTAAATAATAATTCTTTTCTTTTATTTTATAAAATTAATTACATGCCAGTGTGTCATTAACAATTGTTCTAAAAAATATAAACATCCAGATCCAGCACAAAACAACAAAACAAATTAGTGCAGAAAAATGCTTATGAAAAATGTGTGTATTTTTTTTTTTTCTTTAATCGTCATCTATTAGTAAACCTTATAAGACTAATCTGAACTAAATACTCGTATAGTTATAACTATTAATATACACCTGTAAAGTAATTAAATACAAGTGCATATATTACATTATACATACATTCATAATACACACGTATAATAATGGTGTCTAAAACTTTTTATAAGCGATTATCTCTTAATTAATTTTACAGAAATTATTTATAAAAAAAAAAGATGCAATTTAAAAATTATGAGAAATAGAGAAGGAAAATGTTTTTATAAGAAAACACAGTTACTACAAAAATAATCCAAGAAAAAAAATTATTTCAAGCAGCAAATTAAAACAAATAATAAAAAAACAGGTGAAAAAATTATATGAGGAAAGAACAACAATGTTATTATAATTGCAGTAGTTCTTTTTTAAAAACTATTTTTAATTAAGAATATTTTTGGATTAACGAACCGAAAAAAAAGTAGCGTATGGCACCTTGCGTGTTTAAAGGAACATACTTACAAAATTGAATGATAATTGGATAAACTGTGTAGGAATGCATAAATAATTAACAAATAAACACACATTCTGCTTTATATAAAAAAATATTATGATTTAGACAATACTTCAGACAATACTTTTATCAATCAAATTCTATACAACTGCTTTTCAAGTATATATAATATCTTAGAAAAACCAGATATAAAGGAAGGAGCTTATTTTGTAGAATGAAATGGTTACGATATTTGTATCAAAAAAAAATTATTCACAAGAAACTTCGTTTTTCTGCCTTCCGTAAGCGCCCGTTAAATAAATCCTGATTTTGTAACCAACTCTAAAGTCTTTCCTAATTATCATTTTTACATACACATTTCAACATCAAAAAATTTAAAATAGTGGTGGCTGCCGCCCACAAGCCCCTCTAAACTAAAATTTCTGAGCCTAAATTTTATAACCAACTTTGAAGTCCTTTCTTATTATTTCTACATACAATATTTCAATAACTACCAAGTATTTAAATAATTGTGGATTTTTTTGTGCCTTTTTTTTCTTTGTTTTGTGGATTTTTTTTTTGTAGCAAAAATCTTTATGGATTTTATTTTTTGTGGATTTTTACTCCAGCACCCCATTTTAATATTTTAATATATAATATAACAGAAAATTTAATTAAACAAAATAATATATTAGGCAAATTTCGCAATCCATTCTTGATTGTCCGGAAAGTCGGACAATAATCCTCGGACATTTTACTAATTTTGTAAGATAAAAAAAAAAGTAATGTTTTATTTAGAGAAAGAATAATAACTTTTATAAGCTTTAAATTTTCTTTTTTTTTGTCAACTTGTTTATTGTATTTGTTTTACACTACTTACAAAAGAATTAAAATAAAGTATTGAATTACTTAAACTGAGAAGACATTAACATTTATAAAGAAACGATGTTTAAGTAGTTAAAAATAAGCAAAAAAATATTTTATTAGTAAAAAAGGTATAAAGTAATAACTTAACACTAGATGTTAAAGACAAAACAAAGTAAAATTTTAGGTAGATACCTACATGATTTAAATCTTAACTAAAATCAGGAAATACATAATATATACGTATATATTTTATCGTACATATATTATAATTGTTTTTACTAATTAACAATATTATGCTATTGAGGTACAGGGAAAATCTACAAGTTTTTGACTAACTAAAATCTAAATAATCGAAATTCACACATTTACGAGTAACAGATTAAAGTATATTTTTAAAACGTTGTATTCACTGATAATCAAAATTGGGAAAGCGGAAAGCTAAAAACAAATGAGAATCAATATAATAAGAGAGCAGTGTCGGACAGGGTCCTATATATGGCAGGGCTTTTCGCAAATATTATACGTTCTTAATTTTAAAAATAAATAATAGCTAATTTTTCAATCAACCTATTTTTAAAGTCATTTCAAAATATATTCACTTCTTTAAAAAATCTCTAAAAGTTTTTGCAAATGGTTTATAGCTAATATCACCATCTATTCTAGTTTTAATAAGTAAATTAAAAATTAAATTTCGACTTGCTTAAAATCATTTTGTTTGAAATATTATAGTTCCATAATTTCTGTCAACTTTGTTTTCAATATAAAGGTAGGTAATGAATTAAAAAATGTGGTAGTTTTTACGGTGTTTGCATTCATTGATTGATTTATTTCCAACATTATTTCTCGTCTTCAAAAATATTTAAAAAAACAAAGCCATACAATAGTTTCAGTACAATAAAACGGATTTTATTGCTTTTCCCAGAACTTATTTTATACTTACTGTACTTAACTTACAGTTTCTTCCGTAAACAAATATATTTCCATTGCTTTTGAAATAGAAACTAGAAATAGAAGTTTTTATTAAACAATCTTAATCTAATCTTATTAATGGTGATGGTCATATAAATAAAAAATATGTAACAATTTCATAACGTAATAATGTATATATCTTATATATTAATAGTAATAATAATAATAATTGTAATAATAATAATAGTTATAATAATAACAATAATAATAATAGCTGCTACAGTGGAGCTATCTTTGGTCATTTCATGCAGGAAGGTGTTATATACTGCTGCACGTTGTAATCCAATTATGGCCCTGACTCTGTAGTAAATAATAATAATATTAATAATAACAATAGCTGCTACACTCTACAGTTACAGTGGAGGTTATCTTCAATAGTTACCTTATGCAATAAGTATATATACAGTCGCTGTTAGCTAACAGCTATAGTCACTGTTAGGAAAATAGTAATAATAATAGGAGGATTCATTGTTTCCTTACAGTCCCACTCCCCTTTCAATGTTTCCGCATCCTATTCCCTATCCTTTCTTATCCCTACTCCCTAGTCAATATACTGCGTTAGCAAGTAAGTGTTTCATCACATTATGCTTGCTAAAGGGGGGAGTGGGTTTAGTCAGTAAGAATCTGACACTACCAAGGGGCAATTCTTGGTATCTTTGGAAGATTCCCACCTTCCTTAGGAACAAAAAAGTGTGGACTGCCCACCCCAAAGTCCCGCTAAACACAATATTGAAAACCTGATTCTTTGATAAAACAATATTTGTTCAAGATTTTGTGCAGCAATAATTTTTCAAAATTTTGTTTCACTAGATTTTATAAATAAAAAAAAAATCAAAATTTTGTCCACTCAAAATAATTTTTTTTAGCATAATATCGTGACTCAATTTTAAAAAGTTCAAGTATGTTGAATTGATTTTAACTTTGTTGAAATTTATTTCAGTAAAATATTTAATAGGTACATAGCAAGAATATGTACCTATTGTATTTTTTAAACTTTTATTTACCTAAATGTATGTTTTTCTTATTGTTGATCTTAATGAAACTGTAGAATTTTATATGGAACAATATGTTATAATAATACGTAACTGTATATGTATACGTACATAAACTAATAAAATAATAAAGATTTAACTTTTTTAGGTTAGGGTTTACCAATTCGATTCAGGCCAAGCGCACCTACATATTTTAATGGAAACCAGTTTTTGTTGATATTTTTAGTTTATTTTTATTTTTTATATTTTTGTTTTAATTTTAATACTTTATTTAATACTTTATTTATTAATACAATAGAATCTTTGCTTTTAACGGTAAATAATATATGTAGGGTTATTTTTCCATTGTTGTGTTAATGTATGTTATTCAGGTATATAATAATATTGTTAACCTACCAAATGGGGAAAAAACTGGATCATGAAAAGAGAAAAAAATAATTTTATAAGTTACCGTTAATTTTCCGAAATTTTCTACAATAAATAAATTAAAGTTTTTAAAAAATAAAAGAAGGAATTAAAGTTATGCTTAAATATTTTTTGAATAAGTAGTTATTAATTTTAAGGTTTAATTTTATTGAAATTAATTTATAACGAATCGTATTACAATATTATGTAACATTGTCTCCTATTGTTTAAAAAAGTCAGTATACATGCTTTAAAGCCAGAGTATACCTTTCAATCAGATATAGAGTCGATAAGATACAATATGAGTCCATATGTCTACATGTATATTTAATTATTTTAACTTATTTAAGTTGAGATTAATTTGTCAAATAAAAAGGTAAACTTTTAGGATGTCTAAAAACAACAAAAATCAATTATTATAATACCTTGTTATTATGTTTGGTCACTTTTTAATAAAATAGAAGATAAACGTTTCGGTTCGGCTAAATTTAAGGTATGGATTTGTCCTTTGATGCTATCATCTAAATCATATTATGAGTCAAATATTTTAAATCAAATTATTAGAATTTTAAATAGCCTAATAGTAGCCTAATTTTAAATAGCCTAATAATAAGTCAAGTTTTCTTTGAATAAAATAATCCATTTTTTAGACGGCTTACAACTTTTACAATCAGATATAATATAAGATCAATATGAGATTATTAAAATCAAAATATTAAGTAAAGATTAATGATCGAAAAATATTAAGTAAATCTTCATCCAAAATAAAAATTTATATTGAACTGGTAAATCAGTCGATTTTTAGAAACGCACTGACATTTGTCACTGTAGTCGAAGTGTAATCGTAACGTTTTTGAATTCATCCAGTTTATAATATGAAATTTTACGCAGCGGGAGTTTAAAGAAAGAAACTTAAATAAAGTCATTTTAAAATGAGCGATTTTTCACCTAATCCATTTTTTACACGAAGAATTAGAAATTTTGACTGGTAGATTTTTTAAATCTGAATTTTAAAAGTAAAAATTTCTCTTTGTTTAATAATCATATTTTAATAAAAGAATTAAATAAAACACATCGAAGAGAAAAAGAGAAGAATTTCTTAAAAATTTTTTTAGAAAGTATAAAGAGCTTAAACGACAATTTTAGGAATAATATAATCTTGTTAGATACAATATAAAAATTTCTACCGATGTATAAACAATGGTAGTAGGTTTAATGAAATTAAAAGTTATCATCATAAGGAAAAGGATAATAAATGTCATATTTTATGAAATATTTTTCAATTATTTTTAACATTCCTTAGAAATGTATTCAAATGTCACTTTATTATATTTGAATCATTTTAGACGTGGAAGAAGTGGATTGTAAAATTTTATGTATATTTAATTAATATCACATACATACATTAAATTGTAAAGTAAAATCAATCAAATAATAATATTGAGTATAAATAATTTTGCATATTTCATAGATTTCTTTAATCGAAAACAAGTGAAACCTAATTAAAATGTCTTTTCTAAAAATATTTTAGATTTCTGAATTTAACTTCAACTATTTTATAAATAAATTAGATCAATTTAAACGGTACACATAAATAATTAAATTAACATTTATGGTATCTAAATTTTGATTTATGGTATGGTTTTTGTAAAGATAAATTTAATTTTCATTTAACTCTAAAAAATAGTTTTTTGCATAGCCAACTTCAATTTCAATTTGAGTTGGGCCACCTTATAATCAATACTTTCTATAAAGTCTTAAGAGAAATTTAGACTAACAGATTGGTAATTGCATGCGTGCTAAAAATCTTAGTTTAAGAACTCAAATAGCACAGACAAGGTATCGTAGTTATACCATATTCTAGTATTTTTGATTATTAATTAGGTTCTATAATCATCCCGTATAGTTTAAAAATAAAATTAGTTCTCTAATTTTACTTTCAGATATCTGGTTTACTTCTGTGGAGGTAGAGAAACTTCCGAGATTTTCACCTAGCTAAGAACAAACATTCAAATAAAAAATGATAAAAAGTCTTCCTCATCTCTTTCTCTTTAAAGTTTCTACACTAGGTATTGACTGCATGGATTCTATCGGCCAGTGAGCTGTAATTATCATTATACTTCATATAAACACAATAATAGCTATAATTTTAAATAAGTTAATAGTTAAATTACGTTCTCCATGAATAAAATAAACAATTTTTACGATTGCTAATTACTTCTAGCAGTGTTTACGCACGATTGTATGTTAAGACCCCTTACAATCTTTTATACTTAAAAGTGATTCACATGTTTCCTGTAGATTTTGTTCGTAATTGTTATACATTTATTGTTCTATCATCAGGAGGCAGGAACCTTTATATGAAAATTCCTATCATATTTAACTAAAATGTTAACGAAAAAAAGAAATTTTAAAATCAATGTCGTGTTGTATGATGAGATGTGTAAAAAATCTTACTCAAACATTTTAAAACTATTCAAATCACAAAATGATAAAAAAAATCACGACATTACGGCGGGGGAAAAATTACTTTTCCAAGCAAAAAACATTTTCCAAAGAAAATTTTGTACTATTTGTCCTTTTTCATCATTAAATGATTTTTTACTAAGGAAAAGAAGACTTAATCCAATTTTTAGGATATTGATAAAAAATAAAGCAAAACAAATAAAAAATATTAGAATTGAAATTCTTCGAAAGATATTTATTTTATTGTTATTTGAATTAATCTGAGTTAGGAAATAAATTTAAATTCTTTACACGTATCATTCGTAAATCTCTATACTTAAACACTCTTAGAATAAAGCCAATAGATTTATTTTGGAAAGAAGCTTTCCTAAGCATATTGAAAATAAAAATGAGAGAAAAAGAACGAATTAAAATACAAAAAAAAAATTAAATATTTCTTGAGTGTTGAAACTAATCTGAACTATTCATTGAAATTAAATTATAATTTAAGAAATTTAATTTATTGAAATCTTAACTTTAAAATCCTTAAAAAGTTTTATAAAAATGATTTGTCTAAACTTTTAAAAAAATTACCTTTAAATTAGTCAAGTTAAATATAAACTTGGGTTTTAATTGAAAAGAATTTCATTACCTTCAACATAATTCCAAGTATATATCAACATATTTATTATGCTGGAACCGAAAATGTTCTTTTATTTAGTTCAAAAAGGTCCTAGTTATTGGACTTAGATTTGATAATATGAGCTCTCGACATCATTGAAAAGCATATGAATAGGTAGTAAATTTTGGATTTGAAGGTCAGAGTATAGAGTCTTTGATTCAGATAGGAATTCTGGTTGAACTTTTATGGATCAGAACAACCTTTTGATACCATAGCAGTTTAACGTCAAATGTTGCCAGACATAAAAATTATGCTGAATGTTGATGTATCATGCAAATGGTACTTTATTTGTTTTTAACGTACAAATGTCATAGACATAGTCTTTAAAAAAAAAAGTTTTAAATTTTTTTCATCAAACCACAACAAAAACGGAGGAGTAATTTTATTATACCCGATCCTAACGTACGGGTATAAAAACACGCGTATTTTTTAAATCCTTAAATGCTGTTCATAATTATAGTAATAATTGGAATAGTTCAATTTGCTTCAATCATAAACGTTCTTAATTTTAACCAATTCCTTACAAATAATATTAAATGTATTTTCAAACAAATTTTCTAGTGAAAATCTAAAAGGATTACATGTTGCAACTATTATAGATCACTTCACAGAATTTATTTGGTAGCATGATACTTATAAGAAAAATTTTGTTATTCTTTTTTAATTCTTCAATGCTTTTAATTTAATGATTAGATAAAAACCAAGTGCGGATTTTCCGGTGATAATAAAATTATCGCCATTACATTACATTTGGACTTTGTAGTCAATAGGAATTTAAAACAACTAAAGAACATTTTTAATATTAACATTAATTAAATATTCCATAAGTTCAATTTTAATGAAAACTGGATAGGTTAAAAGGATTGTCATTCAAAATAGGACTGATATTTTATATGCTTAATATGAAAATTATTACATTAGCGCATTAGCATGATATTTATTTTCTCAATGCCTGTCACGCAAAGACCCGGTAAATTTTTTTAAATTATTGTTCCTTTAATAGTATAAAATGGTGGCACTTAGTCATATTTTAATATTTGTCCATATTAGTTTTGAAAAACGTCTATTTAAAAATACTTTAACTTTGTACATTGAATGAAACCAACTTCTATAAATCAGGATAATATGAAAAAGTATTAAATTTAAAATAAACATGGAAATAAAATTTAAAAAAAAGGATAAACACATATTATTATATTATCAGCTATAAACATGAAAGAAAATAATATAAACTTTCAGAATATTTCTTTCAAAGATAGGGAAACATACTGGAAAATTGTAGAGTTTTTCAATAGCTTTTTGTTTGTTCGATGTTTACATTATTTACATATATATTATGTTATATACAAATTTATATGTTTACATGTAATAAAATAAATAATAATAAAAATAAAAGTTAAATTTTTGATCTTGAAATATAGTTTTTTATATCTCTTGTATCAAGAGATCCTTTATTACACCCCAATAAAGAACATATGTAATTTAGAGCATCTTACAATGTTACATAAATTTGTATGAATCTATTTCCTTTTTCCTCCTTTGTTTTTGTATAATCTTTTTGATGATAATGATTATAATAAGGATAAAATAAAAAATAGCAAAAAGAAATATAAAGAAAAAAATATATATTTATTTTATTGCTTCTTTTAAACAAGAATATTAGTGTTTTTTTTTTTCCAGTCGTTGTTACAGTCGATTGAATAAGCAATACAGCACTTTGAAACTAATAGCTATTGTAACTATAGATAAAAAATTTTAAAATTACATACAATATTGAATGTAAAGAGTAGAATCTATTTGTTTTTATTTTCAATTTTATAATATGTGTATAATAATTGGCATACTTTAACTGAATATATAGATAAGAACTGCAAAAGAGTTTTGTAGTCAGCAAAAAATGTTATGTACAAAAAAATATAACTTTATGTCAAAATAAATATAATATTTATTGCTTGCAGATACAATTTAATCTACTAGAATATTTAAATATACTTTAAAATAAAAATTGTAAAAGTTGAACAAGTTTATTAGTTAAGCCTTTAGCGAAAACCAAAATATTTTTTAATACCTGTCTATGGGGACAATTTTAATATCTTCGGTTTATGAAAGGATAGAATTTTGGGGAAAAGACTAAGATATTTATTAGATAGAACTATGGGACAAAGGTTAAAATATTTCTATAAATATACAGAAACTTTCTACATTGTTACTTTAAAATAAAAGAGGCAGTCTATGAAATAAAATTAAAGAACAACCTGTCACACAAAAATTTTTTTGATACCTAGTGGTATTAGTCTATTTAGAATCTTTTTTGATGTCTGCACAAATCTGCGCCCGTAAGTCTGAAATAAAATAAGCTTTACTTATGGAAAATAAAAAATATGTATAATATTTATCAAAAAATATTTCGATTTCTTTATAATAAATAAATTACTATTCTAAAACATCATAAAACATTCTGAAACATGTTATAAAAATTAACATTCTTATGGGATTCGAGTAACCAATGTAATTTTATATGAAATTTTATACGTGAAATATTAATATCACGTCGTAACGTTTTTGTTTCACGTTGTAACGTTTTTGACAAATTGTTTTGTTTAAATGCATGTTTAGGATCATGTTCCTATAACAATAAATTTGCAGTAATAGTAATTTTCTAGGGACAGTAATTTAATATACAATGTTTCTAAGGTAACAAAAATAATTCTTTTCCAATATAATTACACTGAAATGAAGACGTCTTCCCATTACTTTCCCATTTGAAAGTTTTGACATGATATCGAAGTCACTTATCAGTGGAAACACTTGTAAGAGGTGACATTAAATCTCTGTCCGTCAACGGGTTAAAGATGTATTAAGAAACTAGTTGTTACGTTTTTGAGGATGAGAACAGATCAATGAACATTGAATGAATAAAATTTGAAAAAAATTTAATATTTTGATTTAGAAAACATTAAGAAATTCTCTATATTTTAACTTGACCAAATATTTGAAATAAAAAAGAAGTACTAAGCAATTTTTGCAGAAGTGCTAAAAAATATGTATAGCTAAAAAAATTTTTTTTTTTTTTTAAATTAGATTCAAATATTAAATTAAAAACGAAAAAGTTATTTTTTTAAATTATATTTTCCTACTGAATGTATTTTTTGTATATATTTTTTTTAAATATGGTAATATAAGATTACTATAGATAAACGCGGCGTAGCATACGTCAGTCTGACAATCTAGAAATAATATTGGTTTTTTCTCGCTTAACTTTTTAATAAAATAAAAAGAAATATCTTTCTGTTCTAATATAGTTTTTATTTATCTTTAAAACGTTTTTTGAGAACTATGTTCCCTTCATCAGTAAGAATACTTAACTTTTTACAATAAGAATAAGAATAAATTTAAATAAACGTAAAATTTTTTAAGTGAAATGTCAAAATTGAATACTTTTGCATGGAAATCTGTATCATGTACATACTTAAGTATTGATTTAAGAGTTAGATTCAAAATCAGGGTTTCAATAATTTTGTAGTGGGGTTTTCAAAATTAATTATTTTTCATATGGAAATGTGAAAATGTGAAAATTTAATTTTTTTGAATAAAATTGGTATATATGTGTGGACTTACTGTCGGAGTATATATATCCATATATTTATGTCTATGCGAGATTTTGAAATTTCCGAATTTTGATTTTCGTGATTTCGTAATTTTTGGATTTTTATTTTCGGGGATTTCGTAATTTCGAAATTTTGAATTCGAATTTTGATTTTCGGGATTTTCGGTATAACTTACACAACCCTATAAATTTAAAATTTGTTTTTATTTTTTTGTTTTTGTTATGTGCAGTATTAGTTTTTGCAATGAAAAATATTGCTGCAAACGTTTACTGCTTTTATATAATAGAATTTGTATCTTTAATTTCACTGTTAAAGTCTAATGAGATTATCTATAAAAATGACAAATAACTAGAATAGTCAATGACAAAATTCTTGAAGCCATTTTAAATTCCAACAATTTTTAAATCTACCCATTTTTATAATTTTTAAATTTATTCATTGGACTTCACACTTCACTTGCATACAAATAATAATAATTTCTAATAGATACTGCTAATCATTTTTAAACTATCTATCTATTCATTTTCGTGCCGATACATTAAGGTCACTTTTTATTAAAGTGGTTTTGATGTACTTAATTATGCAAATCGGACATTTTACAAATGAATTGTTAGTGTTCTTTAACATTATTACATAAGGATAAAAAAAAGTCTTCTAAAAGTAAAACTTAAGCTACATAAACTTACTCATTTCAATTATTTTCCGCCTAATATTTCTAAAGGACGGAAATTTAATGGATTATTTCATTATTTTCTTTCGGTATAGAAGTTTCGCAAGCAAGCAGACGAATGGAACACTAACTGTTTGATTAAATTAATAACTACATTTTTTAATTTTTTTTATTTAAATAGCCACAAAGGGAGCAAACGTTTCAAAAGCATGAAACTATTAAAGGATCCTTTTAAATACTTTTCAAATTCTTGAAAATGGAGCACAGTTGGTTACAAATCTTATCAATTTAGAAGGAAAATGTATCTTTTACCTCTTCAAAAAGATTTAACCACCTGTATTTTTATTAATTTTAAAAATATTTGCAAAAAATAAAATTGGATGTCATTAAAATTATTAATGTGAATTAATAGATTATTTAAAACCTTTGATGTTCTTGAAGTGATATAAAATACCTTGTAAAAATGTGTATGCATAGTAATTAAAATATTTGTATTTTAAAAACATGTTACATGTTTTTAAAAATACATATTGCATTTCAATTTTAATTTCATTGCTTTCTTATTAAAAGCATTTACATTTCTTTAAAACATAATACTTAACTTTACAATGGAAAAACTAACGAGAAAATGTATAATATAATAATAATATCTATAATAAAGCTTAAATAAAATTCGTCCTTGAAATAAATTGTGTTTTTATGTAAATTTATAATGCATATGTTCATCTCATATTTAAATACAAGATGATGCGTTAAACATGATGACAAGAATATATATAAAAAAACAAGGTGGAATGTAAACCAACGGTTTTTAAAAGCGCACATTTCCAAAAGATGATAGTAACTGTTAAAAATTGTGACTTACACAAAAATTTGAAAATTTCATGTAACAAGAAAAAACATCAAAATAGGATTTTTCTGGAATTTTGAGGGGTAAGTCCGGAACCCTATATAACTGAGAAAAACCGTTAACACACATAAACATATATTATTAAATCTTTATTTTTTATGTCTTGTCGAAGAAAAATGTTAGCAGGGGCCTAAGTTACAGGTGTCTCAAAATAGCAAATTTTGAATTTTTGAGGCGTAATAACTCTTAAACAGAGAGCGCTAGCAAAAAAATTTCTGAGGAAACTTATACTAATTCTAAATGTTCTTTATTGCCTCAAAATTTCAAGTCTCTATCTAAAAGCGTGCCGGAGTTATGAAAAAAGAAATATTGTGCAAAATTTGGTTTTAATATAACGGTAAATTTAAATAGTAAATTACAAAATATTGCACAATTTTAATATTGTTTTATAGAGGTAAGAAAATTTTCAGACTTCTAGTGTCTTTAGATTGTAAAACTACTTTGCAGAGCCTGAGATATATACATCTGAAAATAGGGCTTTTTTGCAATTTTGGGGGGCTGTAACTTTAGAATCCTATTCAATTAAAATAAACCATTAATACACATAAAAATATATTACTGGAGCTTTAATTTTTTTGTCTTGCCGAAGATAAATGTGTACAGGTACCTAAGTTACACGTGTTTAAAAACAGAAAATTTTCAATTTTTGAGCCCAAATAGCTCATAAACAGGGGGTGGTACAAAAACATTTTCTGAGCAAATTTATATTAATTCTAAAAGTTCTTTATTGCCTCAAAATTTCAAGCCCTTATCTAAAAGCGTGCCGGAGTTATGAAGGTAGAAAAATCATGCAAAATTTGGTTTTTACATAACGGTAAATTTAAGTACTTATAAAGCTAAGAAACATTCCTGTCGAATGGCGTTTTCAGGTTGAAAAAATGTTAAGCGGAACCTGAAATATACGCGTTTAAAAATAGGGCTTTTTCAAAGTTTGAGGGGCTGTAGTTCCCTGATGGATGGGACTGCATGAAGAAGTTGTTCCACAAAATTAATTTTTTTATGAGACCTACCCATAGTTAACAATTCTTTTTCTCTATCTTTAACGGTGTAGAAGTTTTGTAAACAGACGGATGGACGGACGGACAGAGTGAAACTAATAGGCACATTTTTCAATTTTTTTTTGGAAATGTGCTAAAAACACATATAATAAAATATTAATGGTTTTTTTAAAATGCATATTTAATTTCTTTTTTATATAATATGTTTTTATAAGTAAAAGTATTTACCAAAGTGGTTTTTTAAATTATTGACATTCAAACTTGACATAAATTTTTTGATTATAATAACTTTTTCCAGGTCATAAAATCATTGCATCAATTTGTGTAATTTGGAAAAAAAAATATTAGACTAAAATACTTTAAAAACAAAAGATTTTAATGGTTTTTTAATAATTTTAATAAACGAAAAATAAAACTTTGAAATGTGTACAAACAAATTACGTGAAAAAGAAAAATAAGAGGAAACAAATAGACACAAAAGTGAAAATCTTAACTTACTATTGTCTGATAAATTTTTGCTTGGAATAATGTGAGTTATTTTAATTATATTGAGATCATGTCATCAGGGCTGTGGATTTCCCTCTGCCGTACTTTTAACTTAATCAAAACTTGAATTGCTACAGCGTATCGCTCCACAAAGTTTATTTTTTATTATCTAATTTAAATTAGATTTTAATCACCAACTCCTCAGGAACAATTTACAAATTGAGAGTCACCATCTTTTCTGTAAAATGGACTAATTATCATTAAGGATTTCTTCCTTTTTGAATGATTCCTTTACCTATGATTTAAGTAAGTTATTCCCTCTCATTTCACGTTACTTATGATAAAAGATTTTAATGTTATTGATATTGTTGGTAGTTTTAGAGTTTTTTTTATTATTAAGATAGAGAGATAAAATTTGAATTTTTTAAAGAATTTACTTGCAATTGGGTCGAAAAAACTTGTTATAGTTCTCAGGGAACTGCTACAAGTGATTGTAGTACTTACTATCGTAATGACTACTATAAGCCTTGAAATCTTCTTTCAGCTCTTTCGAGGTATAACCAATATCTTTATTGATTTAATTCTCAGATAAAGGTTAAATAACTCTTTATAGTTAGATGGCAGATTCTAATTGTGAATTAGAACTGATAATTGAGTTCTTGTTTTGTCTTCTAAAATTTTACTGACGACACAAACCGTTGATAATTTGATTGCAAATAAATTTTGCTCCAAATAGAGATGGTTTTTTTCATTTTATTGAGGAGATAATTCTTGTGGCATAAAGTCGCGGGAAATTCTTGAGAAAGTATAAAATATATTTGTTGTATCAATATCGCATTGAAAAAATGTCGCCGGCGAAAATGTAGCGGACAAAATGTCGCGATAAATAATTTAAATTTAACTGACAATATTTTGAAAAAACGGAGTACTATGATTATGAATCCAACTCTAGAATCCCTTCCCGCTTTTTCAATGCGATATTTTTACCGCGATATTATCGTTTGCAACATTTTTGTCGCTACATTTTGGTCTGTTACCTCGAAAACCGATGCCTGCCTAAGAGATTATAATATTAAGTCTATATTTTCTTAGCAAAAAAAAACAACAAACAAATTCTATATTCTCTTAACAAACAAACTAATTAACGCCGTGATTTATTAAAGAATTTCCTTAAAATTTAACAAAAACATATGAATTTTATATTATGCGAGTATATAATATATATATATTTTTTAAAAATTCTAAATTGAATTTTTTCTTTTCTAAAAAATTTAAATATCAATTTTTCATTTGTGTTCTCTAGAGACATTTTTTTGCAAAAGCGTGTATACACTACTGAAAATTTGTTACTTTGTTAAACAGAAAACGATAATAAATAATAAGGTATTGTGGAACATTAAGAAAATTTAAAAGAAGACATTTCCACAAATATACAATGTATTTCCACAGTATATGCAAATTGTGAAAAATTAAGAAACACTGTTTTCTATTTACGGAACTCTTAATTAATTAAAACAATAATTTCGGTAGTGTTAAAAACAGGCTTACAAAAAATAATTAGTAAGTAAAATTTCTATCCTTTTTTAGTCTTTAAAACTTATGTTAAAAGTAAAGTTCCTGACTAATATAAATGAAACATTTAAAAGAGAGCCAGATACCAGCTGCTCCAATTTCACATCATTTCGGTTTTACGTAGCAGCTAGTGAATATGAATAAGTTCAAGTACAAAATAAATTTTTTTAAGGTAATCTATCTATGGTTAAGCAAAAGTTTTATTGCCTAATTCAATAATGTAGAATTTTAAAATTTAAGAGACAGAAGGATAAAGTGAAACTAACAAGTACATTTTTTAAAATACTTCTTGAATATATGCTAAAAACGCAATAGGGAGTACTAATATGTCGCTATTAGACAAAACTGAAATGAAATATATTAAAATCAAAGCACAGTGCATTAAAAGTTTTAAAAGTTAGCAAAATTTCTAAAATCTTCTAATTGATTAATGACTTTCTCAACATTGTTGCTTTCACTTATTGAAAAGGAAACACATTAAAAGAAATTTCATGGATTAGAAACAAATAAAAATTAAATAGAAACAAAATTTTTTTTTTCTATGAAATTTTCCGTCATTATGCTTCTATCATTTAAATTATTAACTTAAAAAAAAAAAGAAATATTTTCAAAATAATTATAAAATTTTTTTTATAAAACATATATTAATTATAATGTCGTCTATTATGTATAATTGTATGTCAATAAAAATCAGTTTTAAGTGCTTGGATCTAACCATAAATCTTTTGAGATCAAAAATTTTTGTTTTTAGAATATTAAATTAAAAGATCTCTAAAAAAATCTTTAATATTTTGAGTATAGATTCGACTTTCGTTCTTTATGACTTTGTAGCCTTACAAACCTCCTAGTTAATAGTGCATTCAATTAATAGTGCATCCTCCTAATTAATAGTGCATTTAGTTGGGTTAAATGAAAAATGGATTAAATTAAGTCTTAAAATAATTTAACTGCACTAAATATATTAAATAGCGCGAAATGACTTAAAAACTAAAACAAACTCAAAAAAATCAATACAATATTTATGTAATATTTTTTTCAGCTATTTTGAAGCTAATGTCTATAACAATTAGTTTATAACCAACGGACATTTTCTACAGAAAATGAACAATTCCTTTTAAGAATAATTAAAAACCTTCATTTGACACTCAACTCTTACAATCAACCAAAGATTTTTTCTAACTTGTATGGGAATAGAGAAATTTGCTCAGAGATAAATCAAATTATAGATCTTACTTCTATTAAAAATACAATTAATATATTGGCTTTAAAGATATGGAAGTTAGTGGATTCTCAAATTTTGCAAAGTATAATTTCATATAACCATTAATTAAAATGCGGAAGGCTAAACCAAAAATTTTCCTTAAATGTATTTTTTCATGAGATTTACCCATGGTTAAAATTTCATTTTTACATTTTAAGTCATCGAGGTCTTGTAAAAGCAGAATATTACAATTTTATAAGAATATTTTTTTTATTTGGAAATGTGTTAACAGTCATTAAGGTTTAATTAATTTTAATTTTCAAAAAAAAAACTTCTTTTTATTAACAACCAGTAAAAGTATTTTGATTTCTTAATTTCAAAAATAATTAAAACTAATAAATCTAATAAATCATAATTTTAGTAAATATGTTTAACTTTTTCTATTCCAAAATAAAGCAGTGACCAAAATACCAAAAAGTCAATTTACACAATTATTCACATCCATATAATTTTCACCACAAAATATTTCAATTTTTTTGGTGTCCATATTTCATCAAAAATTCAAAATTTAATGAAAGCCAATATATGACATAAATTTTCTAAAGCTAATAATTCGGTATGGTTTATTTTGTAGATTTATTATTATCTCAAGATATAACTCATATAACAGGACGTTTTGAAATCATAATATATGGATTACCGAAAGTTCATTGTATTTTCGTATAGATCATATTACTTTAATAGAAACCGACTAACATTAATAATATAGAGATGACATAGAGATGACCTGTATTATACAGAACAGAATATCAAAGTATCAATAAATGATTCTAAAAATAGTTTGAAAAATTACATCGAACATACACGAATAGAAAAAGGATAATATGAATGCTATATATAATTTATACAACATAATTCATAATATTAATGTAGAACTGATAAAATATCAAACAATGGTTCAGAAAAATGGAAATATAAAAAAGAAATTTTAGAGAGCAATGACATAAAGATAAATTTAATTCACTTAATTCAGTAAAAAACTATGGTTATATGTGCTTATATTAAATATGTATTTAAAGGATTTTATAAAGTCCTTTTGATTTAGAACTCCACAATCATATTTCTTTATTAAAAAAAGATCATTTTTTGTACTATATAGTAAATAATAAAATATGATTAAAAAAAAAAATCACAAAATTATTTTCTTTTGAAAATGCAATATTACTTCACTCAATCCAAATCAGATCATAAAACTGTTATTTGCCCCGTAGACTTGTGTATAGAATTTGGACTTGTAATTTTAAATTATTGTAAAAATTAGGTTTTTAAACCTAAAATCATATCATTTATATTCAGTTACCGCTATAACTTGAAAAAAAAACAATTTATTTAATTGTTTTAAAAAGATCAATCTCCTTTTAAAACTAAGCTATGAATTTTTGAATTCGACGATCTTAAAATAAAACAATAATATTTTAGATTCCAATGTTTGTTTTGATGACCGTAAGAGCATAACTTTAATCGATTATAAAATATATATACAGCAAAAAAATGCCTTAAACTTTTGAAACTGACTCCTTGATTTCTTGTACTATTGATGTTTTTTAAACTTTGAAGTTTTTTAACCTACAACACAAACAAAGAAAAGAGTGTTGCCACTAGTTTTTTGTGGTGCAGAAAGTGATCCTTAAAATTACAATTTTTCGTTTCAAAAAAAATTTACAATAAAATTGGGAAATCAGAGTCAATGTCAAATTTGTCTTTCAAAAAACTATCGTAAGTCTAAAACGAAAACTGGTAAGTGTATATGTTTTTATATGCATATGGACATAATTTATGGGTATAATAAATTTCCCTTTCACTTAATTATTAACTTTGACACCTTAACGGAGCTGATCTAGATATGACAAATTATACATATTCTGAATCGATTTAGCCATGCATTGCTGTTCGTCCGTTCAAACGATAAAGCAAAAAATAAAGAAGCTAACATTCAGAAATTATTGCCACCAGAAATATCTATCTGTTTTATGGCGATCATTTCTGTAAAATTTAGATGTGCTAGTGTAAGAGGTTGGAGAAGCTACCATGCAATTTCTTTTTCTTTATATGAAAATAACTCAGTGTCCAATGAAATTCGGTATGTATACGAAATTTTGTGGATAGATATCAAATTGTGTATCAACAAGTTTTGTAAAATTTGGTAAGTCTAAAGATTCAGGAAGTTTCTCTACAACTTCTTTTTTTATACAAGTATTATTTAAACCCTCATATCTTAGTACTTACTAAAGCTAAACATCTGAAATGATGAAAAAGATTATTTTAAGGAAATGTCATATATTTCATGCGACACAGTCTACTCTACACTCTTTCACGGTGTTTTCATTATTTCATTACATTGGAATTATTTTAATCGTATTTTGAAACTGATCAATTAGGGTGAAATATATGTTTACGTTCTGATCCCATTATAGCAAAGTTACAAATTGTAATAAAATTAAGTTAGGACACTCTGCAATTGTAAAAAATTGTTGAATTACATTTTTTTAACGAATAATTTCCTTAACATCTACCATAAAAATATTGAAATCAAAAAAATAAATACATTGTTTCAACATACTGGTGTATTGCTACAAGGGAAAATTGGTATGTTACCAAGACGGAATTAAAATTTTATAATGGAAGTTGAATTGTTAGAAGGTCTCAACAAAAGATGAAAAATTTAAGCAAAATCTTTTAAAATTGGAGCTGAAAAACTTTTAAGAGGTTATTTGACTCATGGCGCAGTGGCTAAGTCGAACCATTTTAATCGAAGGGTCTTGAGTTGAAACCTTGGTCAGGTCGTATAAATAAAAAAAATATGAAGTAATTGCATATTGTAATAATGTTTATCGTATAATTAATAGTAGTAATAATAATAATAACAACAATAATAATAATAATAACTGCTACAGTTACAGTGAGGGTTGCCTTCAATAGTTACCTCATGCATACCTCATATATATACTATTGCATGTTGTAACAGTTGTAACGGCATAGTCACTGTTAGCAAAATATAATAATAGGCGGATTCTTTGTTTCCTTACAGTGCCACTTCCAATTCAATGTTTCCGGGTCCATTTCATAACCTTTCCTATCCCTACTCTAGGGAGTAGGGCCAATATATGGGGGCTAGGACCAATATACTTCGTTCACTGGTAAGAGTTTCATCCCATTATATTGGCTAAAGGGGAAGATAGGTTTAGTCAATACGAATCTGACACTACTAAGGGGAAATTCTTGGTGTCTTTAGAATATTTCCACCTACCTTAGGGGGAAAAAATAAGATTATGAATATATTTGGTTAAAAATTTTTTGTTGTTTAAAAAAAATATTCATTTCAAAATTCAAAATATCTTAGCGTAATTTCGCTTTACATTTTTGTTGTTCTGGTTTTTTTTATGTTTACTAAATTTTTCGTTTTTCAAGTCCTTTTAGTTAGGTACTTTGATCTTTTTATAATAAGCAAATTATTTAATCTTTTCTTTTTCTTTATATTAAAACTCCATCGCAATTTTTTCATTCACCTGTTGTTGATATTTATTTTAGGAAGTATATATATTTTACCTTCACATTATCTGTATTATCATATACCTACCCCTCTTTCCTATTTCATTTTACAAATGTTTTTTTTAATAAAAGAAAATGGTGTACAAAATTAGTAACAGTTGTTTAAACGAATAAAACAAATTACATTTTTTTTTTGTAGATTTCGCGACTAAAAACAAGATAATAAACTTTTATTAAAATTCGTACTCCTTTTTATAAAAGAAAGTAGCAAAAATAAACTGGAAGTTGTCCTTATTATTATGTTTCAGAAAGGGCATGATTCCAGTATTTAATTAAAATAAAAAAAAAAAAATATTTTTGTAAGTGAAACGTTTAAATTCATTTTGAGATACTAATTAAATTTTTTTTTGTTTTTTCGTAAATGATTTGACATTCAAAAACGACATGATGGCATAGGGTTAAAACAAATTTATAAATTTTTTTTTTTAATAGAACAAAAAGGGGTCTTACAAAGTTCAAATTAATTAAATTTTTTTCTAAAACAAAAATAGAAATTTAAAAATTGCATGTGTTTTCAAGTAATTGAAGTACGCGCAAATTAGTTAAAATAAATAAAATAATTTTTTAAAAATATTTCAATGAAGGCATATTATATTAGATATTTATAGTATTTCTTTGAAGTTCAAATTAAATCTACAATTTTGAAAGCCTTGTCAATTTAAATTCGTACATCGAGTGTGAAAATGTCAAGTGATGTCTTGTAAACAAACTTCAAATTATAATTTCGTATCTAAGAACACAGATTATATTAACTATACAGGTAAAATATTTATTTCATTAAAATTTTCTGTTTACTGATTTAAACTTCAATCAGTTGTTTGGATCCCATAATAATTCATAACGTAGGTACTCATATTTCGAGGGAATTAAATAAACAAGGCAGAATGTAAACCAACGGTTTTTAAAAGCGCACATTCCAAAAGATAATACAAAGTGTTTAGAAATATGACATACACCAAAATTTGATAAAAGAAAAATGTCAAAATAGGGCTTTTCTGGAATTTTGAGGGACTGTAAGTCCAGTACCCGATATAACTAAGAAAAAACGTTAACGTCTTGCCGAAGAAAAATTTGTACAGTGCCTAAGTTACAGGTGTCTAAAAATAGCAAATTTTCAATTTTGCACCCTTAATAGCTTTTCAACAGGGGCTGGTACAAAAACCTTTTCTGAATTTCAAGTTCCTATCTAAACGCGTGCCGCAGTTATGAAGATAGAAAAATCATATAATATATCATTTTCACATAACGGTAAATTTAAATACTAAATTTAAAAAACTTGTATAATTTTGATATTGATTTATAAAGGTAAAAATTATTTTTCTCTATCTTTAATGTATATAGAAGTTTTCTAAACAGACGGGGAAAGAGTGAAACTAATAGGCACATTTTTTCAAAATGTTTTTCGAAATGTGCTAAAAATGAGACAATTTACAACTTATAGTACGCAATTTTGAAAAATTTTCTGATGCTTATATTTTTAAATCTTTATATAACTCTTTGGTTCGGGTTCATTTACAATAAGCTTTGTCTATTTAGATGTCTTTTTTTATTTTAGGCATATTAAGAGATTTGAGTTCGTTCAAAAAAATATGATTATTTATTATATATTATTACAATTGGTATCCACATGTTATTAAAATTGACATATTGGAAAATATTAGATTCATTCATGGATTATGAAATTAAAACTCTATTAATAATATTTTCGGCGCTGAAGATGATAGCTAGATGCTGTTGAAATGCATTCGAATAAAAAATTTATAGTTGAAACTCAATAAATGGTATTATTATACCCTACACCTAAAGTATAGGGTATATTAACTTTGGTATGGTGTTTGTAACCACCAAAAGGAAGCAAGTTAGATATGGACATGTATATATATTCTGAATCAGGATCACCTCCTGAGTCGATTTAACGATGTCCGTCCGTCCGCCCGTTCGCACGATAACTCAAAAACTAATGAAGCTATCTTGATGAAATTTATATAGTAGGTTACTAATCACGAAAGGAAGGCTAAGTTCGAATTTGGACAAAATCGGTCCATGGGTTCGGATTCTGGAAGCTTCCGAATGATTCCGGGAGATTCCGGGAGCAAACGACATTATCTCCAAAACCAAGAAAGATAGAACCTTTAAATTTTGTACAATGATGTTCCTTCCCATTCGATTTATGTCTCTGAAATTTAAGAAGATTTGGTCCATGGGTTTGGATTTTGGAAGCTCCGAACGAGCACCAGAGCAAATGAGATTATCTCCAAAACCAACTAAGATATAACCTTTAAATTTGGCAGAGTGATGTTCTTTCATGTTTTATTTAAGTCTCTGAAATTTGAGAGGATTTGGTCCATGGGTTCGGATTTTGGAAGCTTTCGAACGAGCCTCAGAGCAAATGATATTATCTCCAAAAGCAACAAAGATAGAACCTTCAAATTTTGTACAATGATGTTCCCTCCCGTTCGATTTATGTCTCTGAAATTTAAGAGGATTTGGTCCATGGGTTTGGATTTTGGAAGCTTCCAAACGAGTACCAGAGCAAATGAGATTATCTCCAAAACCAACCAAGATATAACCTTTAAATTTGGGAGAATGGTGTTCTTCCATGTTTGAATTAGGTCTCTGAAATTTGAGAGGATTTGGTCCATGGGTTCGGGTTTTGGAAGCTTTCGAACGAGCCTCAGAGCAAATGATATTATCTCCAAAAGCAACAAAGATAGAACCTTCAAATTTTGTACAATGATGTTCCCTCCCGTTCGATTTATGTCTCTGAAATTTAAGGGGATTTGGTCCATGGGTTTGGATTTTGGAAGCTTCCAAACGAGTACCAGAGCAAATGAGATTATCTCCAAAACCAACCAAGATATAACCTTTAAATTTGGGAGAATGGTGTTCTTCCATGTTTGAATTAGGTCTCTGAAATTTGAGAGGATTTGGTCCTTGGGTTCGGATTTTGCAAGCTTCCGAACGAGCCTCAGAGCAAATGATATTATCTCCAAAAGCAACAAAAATATAACCTTTAAATTAGGCAGAATGGTGTTCCTTCATGTTTGATTTATGTTTCTGAAATTTGTGAGGATTTGGTCCATGGGTTCAAATCTTGGAAGCTCCCGGACAAGCCACAGAGCAAACGAGTATATCTCCACATCTAACAAAGATAGAACTTTTATTTTTAGTACAAAGATGTTCTGTTATGTTTCCTTTTCTGTAAAATTGGAAACTGACATTTGAAAGAATTTGAACCATGAGTTCGTATTTTGGATACTTCCGGACGAGCACAAGAGCAACGAGCATATCTCCAAAACCAACAAAAGTAGAACCTTTAAATTTAGTACAATGGTGTTCTGGCATGCTTTCTTTATGTTCCTGAGATGGATTCGATGAATTGGAGTGGCAATTCGGGTATCTAACACACACCTCCCAAGGACTACCAATCTTCGAAATTAATAAAAATAGAAACTTAAAATTTTTTACAAAGGTGTCAAGCATATTCCAGGAGGATGGCTTTTTTACGTTCCTGAAATTCAAGTTGAATAAGACAGAAAAGGGAAGAAGTTCAAGCAGCTGCCAAAAAAACTTATGGATTTTTAATTTAATTCGAATTATTCAGGTGTAGGGTATTAATAAGTCGGTTGCATCGACTTACTGTTACATTTACTTGTATTATTATATATAATAAAAAATAAAAAATATTATTGAAAACTAGATACAGATGTAATGTTTTGTTATGATATTTTATCAGTTAAAATGAGCTGTAGTTTCATAACACAGCCCAACACGGATTTTTGAACCTAAAATCGGATAAAACTAACTATGGGTTCTTCCAACTACCCCTGCTCAACGTCTTTTTCAAAAACTCTTCTTGTGTAATGGATTTTAAGTATTCAAGAGAAGGTCAATTTACAAGAGAAAAACCATATATTTTTTATTTTTCAATCATTTTAGATAAAATCATAAAAATATCTTTTTTGTTGTTGTTTGTTTTTATAGTTGGTGCCTAAGATAATTTTTTAAACTTAAGTTTTTTGTGTTTACGTTACATTATTGTAACAATTTTTAAGGTCCTTGATCCCGAAGGATTTTAAATAAATAAATTAACACTAAATAGTATTTGCATACATTTATATGTATTTGTAATAATTGTATATGTATCATAATTATTCCACTGTACTAAACAATATATAGTGTGTCTACATATGTTTATATAAAACACAAAAATTAACCGGTTAGGTGGGCACAACACCATGCATTACAATACAAAAGTGTATTAACATGTCGGACTAAAATTTCTCAAAAATTTATACATGATATTTAGAAACCTAAAAGGTTTTAATGTAATTTCCTACACTTATATTGTTTCAAATATTAACTGTACCTATTATAATTATTTAGTATTAATATTATATTTTAAACGAGAAAGAATACAGTTGTTCTTGTCTACTCTTAAATAGACGTATGAGCCCTTTATATAGTGTTCAAAGTAAAATATAATATGATTGCTTATAATATTATTTAAAACGCTAAGAATATTCAAGACCGAAGAGAATCACCCTGTGTATTATAAGAAATAATAATAAGCTGTTTTTTATAAATCTATATGATCCCATCAAGTCAGCTTTCGAATAAAAAGGCGATATTCTTACTCCTACACCATTGGCTGAGTATAAAATACTAGGTTGAATAAATAAAATTAAGCTTTTCAAGCTAAAGCTACGATTGTATTTTAGTTGTCTTTGTTTGAAAAAGTAAAATTTGTGAGTTCAAGCTCAGTTTAATGCATTCGGCTCAATATCACAAATTCGGCTCAAATTTTGAAAATTTGATTGGAAAGTTATGAATTCCTTGACATAGAACAATTAAATTTGTTTGGTTTAAACATAAACATCATTAGATTCCTTTCAACAATAAAACACAAAATATCGTAATAATATACACAAACTTATAATATACATATTATATATATATATACATAGACTTGTTTTTATAAATAGTATTTTTAAAGTCAGCAAAGCCTTAACGATTATTTCTTTTGGAATTCCTATACATAATACGTATACAAGAAAGTGGCGTGACAAAATGAACAAAAAGTGAAAAATGAACAAAATTTCTGATTTAAATAAAATTTATTTCTTTTATTTTTTTTTTCTTTTTGTGTCAAATTTACAAAAGAGTTCTTTGAAATTATTCAAATGAGACTTTAATAAAGGAGTGATCCTTTTTTTTTTTTTTTTGGTTTTTATTATTAATAATAGAACGAATATTTCGCTTTAATTAAAAGTTTTATATAATAATGACAAATGACAATATATCACGGAATTTTTTGAAACAAAATAAAAGATGGTTTATAATATGATAGTGGTATATTCATAAAAGTCTTTTTTAATATTTTTTGAATTCTCATTTAATATAGAAAAGAAGTTTTTGTTGTCATATCAAATTATTGCAAATACCTACCATTAGAGTGGAGAAACATTTACAAAATTTAATATCCTTAAAAATATCTAATCCGATTATGATCTAAGGAATATATAAAATATTTTTAAGGTTAAATTGAAATGAAATTTGCATGTCTTCAAAAGAGAATAATTCTAAAGATCTTTTGGAAAATTTCTAGTAAATTTTTTTTTTTTTTGTGTTCCTAAATAAAATTTACAACAAATAGTTTTATGTTATTTATTAAGAACCTCGAACGATAAAAATATTCGAATGCTTTTATCTTTAAATTAATTCTGTAAAAGAAAAAATTAAAAATTTCTTAATATTCAAAAATTAAATTAAGCATTCTTAAGAATGTCTGGAATTTGAAAACTTCGGATATACTTATTTTAAAAGTAAAAGATTTTTAATCAAACATTTATTAATATCCTTTATTTAATATAGGTATTATTTTCAATGACATAATAATAATTAGGTATTATTGTTAATGACATAAAGATCGTCCTTATTTAGGTAATTATAAAAATTTTCTTTCATAGGGATTTAAATGTTTTTTTTTTTTTTTAATGGAAGTTATTATTTTAACGATGACATTTTCTCATTTTTTACTGTTGTGGTTAACTGCTAAAAATAATGTTCCACTTGTAAAAAATTGGCTCATGACTTATATTACAATTTTCAATTTTATATTTATATATATATGCTATAGGTATATTGTTCCAAAAAAAATGTCACATATTTTCCAAATTTATATGACACAATATATCCTTTCCAAATTTCACACATAAATGTGCCAAAAATTTCATGGTAAAGAGGAACATAGAATAAATAATTTTCCATTCTTAAATTTTTTTTTTGTTTAGTTCTGTTTTTTTTTTTTTTTTAGCTGTGTGGTTAAAGACAAGTGCACCTACAGTGATTGTCATATAATTAAAACTGGAAAGTATTTTTAAGATAATTTTTTTTCATAAAATAAAAAAATAACAATGGTTTTGTCAAATTTTTAATTTTAATTATGACTGGTTTTGAGTATTCGGGGTGATCCTTGAAAATATTAAGTAACATGTTGATGAACCTTAAAAGTACCTATCTTTAATTTATAAATGAAATAAAAAAATTAAGGTTTGCAAAATCAAAGGAAACTTTCAATTTAAATAGCACTATAAAGTAAATCTAATAATGCAACAAAGTTCTAATAAAGTTTTATTTTAAAATAAGGGCCGGATGGAAAGTAAAAATCAATTTTTAAACAGATTCATTTTTTTTTTTTAACTCTCTGTATTAAAAAAAAAAATTAAATTGTTTTACAAATCAAATTTAGTAGTTCTTATTTTGGGCTTCCAATATCCAATTGATATATTTTTCTTTGAACAATTTCTTGTTTTTTTCCTTCAATCTAGCGACAAAAATGCCAAGGTAATTAGTAGCTGTTCTGTAAATATTATGATATTTTGTTGCTTGTTTTTGATTATTGTCTTGGTTTTTTTTGTATTACGATATTTATAATCTTTATAGCTAATTAACAAATTTTTAAGTTTAAGTTTTTTAGCATATTTGAGCAAAAACTGCATTTTGAAATAATTAATTTTGTTTTTAAAGGTCTGAAGAAGTACTTTCTAAGGGCTACTTAATACTTATTATGAGAATTGCTTTACTTATAGATCAACGTTTTCTTTTATTTTATTTTTAGTTAGGGTTACATAACAATTTCATTTTGATTAACCGTTAACACAATTTTAAATTAAGTATATAATATTAAAACTAAATCTGATCACAGTTTTTTAAAATCCGATACTTTGAATTTTAAATTTTCTTTCATTTTGGTTTAATTTTTTTTTTAAATTATTCTATTCCACTTATATGAATCTTGCTGTACTTTATATAATCCTTATGGGTAAATAACTAACCATGTCATATTATGTCATATTATCTTCACGTTTTCCATTGGAACGATGGAAAATATTTCAGTATTCTTATACTGTTAATCTCAAGGTTTTATAAATTTATTCTTTACAACAGTTTAAAAAATCAAAATATGCAAATTTTAGAAATATTTTTCATGTTATTAAAAACATTCATGAATTTTGAACTGTAACAGATAAATCTAAAGATTCTGGTAACATAAATATTGCTAATACTTATAATTATTTGATTTTCTTTACGCGATACTGAAAATTTCATTATTATAAAAATTATCCCTTAAAGTGACAATCTAAACAATTTTTTTTTTCTTCCTTTTTTTGGTTTTATTTTAATATGAATATTATTATGAAATGACACCTGTAGATTCGAATGGGTATATATACTCATTAATTAATCTTCATCTTTATTTCTATTATGTTTACATACAATTAGATTCAAAATGATAAGATCACTTTCACTATGCCATTTAAAGAAATTTTTTACTACAATTGCAACAAAT
The DNA here is from genome assembly GCA_947095535.1 of Poecilobothrus nobilitatus. NCBI lineage: Eukaryota > Metazoa > Arthropoda > Insecta > Diptera > Dolichopodidae > Poecilobothrus > Poecilobothrus nobilitatus. Next base: position 109,646,778 of record OX352774.1, read on the forward strand.
CAAAACTATAAAATTAAATCTTTTTTTCACTATCCTTGAAAACGCTATCGTATAGATTTTTAGACCATTTGTGAAATTATACCATAACAAATTGCTCCAAAATTATATACAATGATGACCTTAATTCTTGAACACAATTTGCATTATATAAATATATTTTGAATTTTATAAAAATAAATATGTATGTGTAAAAAAGAAAACAATTTTTTCGTGATATAATAAAACACTTCATTTGTTTTTTTATACCCGTACGATAGGATCGGGTATAATAAAATTACTCCTCCGTTTGTAACACCTCGAAATAAGCGAGCTAGATATACCTTCAAAGGTATGGATCGGATCAGAAAAAAAATCTAAGACTTTTGAGCCATGTCCGTCCGTCCGTCAGCACACTAACTCAAAAACTAAAAAAGCTAGAATCTTGAAATTTACAGAAAATATTCTGGGAGTAATTTGTAGGTTCCCTATTTTTTTTGGTTGAGTTTGGACCAAACCTTAAGGTAGCTCTCGAACACCTAACTTTTAGATCCCCACATTTTTTTTGAAATAGAGCTATGATATTTTAACTGCTGATAGATCTCACAAAAATATTAATTTTATTTTTAATAACTTTTTTTGTAGCCCCACCCGTTACGGAGCTACAGCTCCCCAAAGGTTCAAAAAAGCTCTATATTTAAATTATTATAGCACAAGTTGTATAAGGTATATCTTCATAAAACGCCAAACGATTACTACTTTTATTAGCTTTAAAAGTATATATACAATAAATACATATTTGTGGCATACGGTGTCTTAATTTACCGTTATCCGAAACTCAAATTTTGCAAAATCCTTTGACCCTTCTATCTTCTAAACGGTTTAAGTTGGAAACTTGAAATTTTGACAGAAGTTAGATCTTTGAAAATAAGGATGAGTCATTTCAGAAATTATTTTTGTATCACCCCTCGTTTAGGAGCTGTAAGGGGTCAAAAACTGAAAATTTCCTATTTTTAAACACCTGTAACTTGAACACCTGTTAAAATTTTTTTGAAGTAATACACAAAAATTAAAGCTTCAACATTATACTCTTATTTCTGTTAACAACTTTTTTTAATAATATAGGGTTATTTTATAATTGACGAAAGTGTTACTTGATTTTTTCAAATTTTCTAACAAATTTCTTCAACAAATTTTTTCCATTTTGTTTTACTCGATAATTTGAAATTGTTGAGGATATAATGCGTAGTACAAAAAAATGTAAATAAATAAACAACATAACGGTTGCTTGAAGAATTTTTATTTATATGATATTGATATATATACATACCTATATAATATCATGTTTATTTACATATCGTATATGTCACTGATGAATGAATGATAAGAGTAAAGAGATGTATATTATATAGCGCGTATTTACATACATACATATATGTATTTTATTGTACTTATAAGAAATTATTCTATGAATGGAAATATTTTTAAAGAAATATTGCAGTGTATGGCGATGTACTTATAACAATATAAATATACTATGTACGCATTAATATAATATAATATTTAAAATTATATTTACTATTTTGTACTAAGTAAATTTAATATAGATTTACCGCTTAGTATTAAATGGTACTATAGAATATTTGAAAAAGTTTTGGATTGATAATCGTTATGTGGAAGGTTAAAATCTGCTTTTGAAGAATGTATAAACATATAGTTTCAATATATGTACAACCCATAGTTCTAGAAATTATAAAATTCACCCAAATTATTTTAAAATACTAAAATATTAAAAAAATAATATTGTAAGCAGAGTGACAGGCTGTGAACATACTAACGGTTCGTACGGGTATCTAAGAGTTGACAAAGGCAACTGTATTCTTCTTCGTTTTTTTCGTATTTACACATAAACTGGCTGGCAAAGAAAATCCTTTTTTTTTTTATTCATTGCTGACATTAAAAATGATTGTAATATTTTTAAGGTCTCATTACATAATGTTAAATTATGTATAACGTATATATATTAAAAATAAGGACACTTACCAGAAAATGACAGATAAAAAATGAGATTCTTTATACTGCAGAAAAAATAAAATTGTAATTAAAAAAATATATTATGGTGAAAGGTTAATTTTTTTTTTTGGAATTTTTTTGAGTATAAATTAAAGATGAAAATCTTTTGGTTAGATGAAAAGATGAGAAAAATAAAATATAACTAGAAGTTTTCTACAGATTTTTAGTTAGCAATCTGCTTTTGTAAAACAAACACTTATTTTTAGCCGTACATAACTAACATTTCATTCTTTTTTGGACGTCGTAAATGTCGTAAGGAAGAATAACTCTTACCATGAGTGCGGGATTCGAACCCACACTCCTTCCGTGTTCAAGGTATTTTATACCCTCTTATCCACTAGGCCACCGAGACCTCAACAAAAAATTGCGTAGTTAAGTTTATAGGCACCAAAATTTTGAACAGCCATAAATAGAGATTGGCAAACATCTACTCCCGTAGAAATCTGTATTAACGCAAACAAATACAAATGATCATATAATTAGAAAAAAGAGTTATAAACTTGAAGGTATAACAATGTAACACTTGAGGTAACTTAAAACTAAAATATACTCGATTTTTATTTTTTAATGGTACCTTTTTTTATCTCCCCCTATTTGTTGAAATCCGTATTCTATTTAATCAGAAAATATTTCAATGTCATAAATTGAATAATATTTTTTTTTAATTCCATGCAGTTTTTTAGCACTAAAAACAAAATAATAAAATATGTATTACATACAGAAAATATTTTGGTACAGAAAATATTTTTAATGGAAAATTTCAAGTTAAAAATTGTGAAAAATTCTATTCAACATATCGGGCAAAATAAAAGTAGAGTTAAAATCTTATATTTTCATTTAATTTAAAATTTTTATATAATTTCCTTTTCCCGACAAATTGAGCAGGATTGAAAAAAATTTTTTTTTAATATCCTGTATGTACCATTTCCTTTTATATTTAAACGATCATGAAATACAAAACTTAAAGTATATATATAATATAAAACATTCAATAAAATATCCTTTTTCGACAAGGACTTTTATAACATCTTTATCAATTTTAAACAATAATAAAAAATGTATTTAATCTTTTCATCCGCATTCTTCACATTTTTAACATTAAATTAAAAAAATAAAATAAAAGCTAAAGAAAACTAAATTTTCCTGTTCTACATTTTTTAAGTATTTTAAAATTGCTAACTGTACAATAATTGCTTTCAAAATTTAATAAAAGTTATTAACTACATGTTTTACGTGCTATTAGATATATTTTAAACATTTGAAAATCATCACTTTAATATAAATGTCGAAATCATTATTGTTTTGTAAATAAATTCATATACTAAGACGCTTTCCTCCAGTTTATATGGTTCTTTTTAGCTATTTATATAATTATGTATATATAAATGTGTTTATCTAAATGCATATCCCAAAAACAAAAATAAAAAAAAACAATAGGTTGTTAAATTTTTGCAGTGCAATCATTTTGAAATTGAAATTCTCAATTGGTTTCTTAATGTGATCTACAGAAATATATTAATCCCTAGCTTCACCGTATAATGAAGATACGATGGCCGAACATGATTTTAAATCGGAACTATGGAGAAGAACAAGGCAAAAGATGGACACCCACAAAGAAAATGTAGAAGAATCGGTCACACCCTGAGGAAGGCAAACGAAAATCTAGCTGGATTGCACTGTTTACCTTAAAAATCTTCAATAAACTTAGCTATTTAAATATCATTTAAAAAATTAAAACAAATAATTTTTACCTATTTAAATATCTTAATTAAGATAATAATGGCCGATTAAATAACGCAATAAATCGTTACAATAACACATGTGATACTATTATGCTTTCAGTATGTAAATCATAACTGTATTGAAGATTAAGATTATAAAAAATATTAATAAAAGAAAAGTAAAATAAGAAGACATGAAAATCCAAACTACAAGTACAGTCATTCGTTCTATAACAACATTTTTGGGACCAAAAATAATGTCGTTATATGAATTGTCATTGTATGGGGTGTCTTTATAAGAGGAGTGACTGTAATTGCAATACTAAGAAAGGGCGGATGAAAATAAGGAGAAAAAAACTGCGGAAGAACATGAAGAAATTATAATTTCCAATATATTTTCCAAACATTTCTAAAAATTTACTTATCAGTTTTACTTTTAGAGTCAGGCCATCTATTGACTAAATGTCCTATATTTATACTAAAATGGTGCAGGATTATAAACGGATCAATTGAATGGAATACACATTAAAATTTTATTTTTACAATCAGATTTAATAAAAAAAAATTTTTTTTTTTGTTTTTTGAATGCATTTCTCTGCCACATAAATATGGACAGGAAATTACACAGCCTTTCCTGTTCAGGCGTGGCTGTAAATGTCGTAAGGGGAATTACTCTTACCACGTGTGTAGCATTCGAACCAAGACTCCCTCGGTGTTTACAGCATATTTTATACGCTCTTACCCACAAGGCCACCGACGCCCTTTAATAAAAAATATTTAGAGCTTTTTTACTTTTTACCTTTTCCACAGTCTAATATATCACTACCGAAATCACTATGTTCCGAACTGTCAATCCTAAATTGTGATAAGCTGATCATACAATTGTGGAAGGCTATACACTCCACCTAAAAGTTAGATACATAATGTATCCAAAGATTTTGAAATATATTGAAAGGAATAAAATTTTATATTAATCATAAAATGATATTTTGAAATTTCTTTATAAATTCTTTTAAATTTGGAACAAAAATAATTGAAGCTTACCAAGTTATAAATTTATTGCTTTTCAAAAAGTTATTACTCTTACAAATTAAATCGAATTCACTGAAATTATTACAAAATGAATGATAAGTTTTTATTTTAATAAACTTTTTTAAAACTTTTTAGCAGTTTTTAATTGAAAATTAATTTAGATGATAAAATGATTTTGTTTTACAATTTTCAAAGTTATTGTAAATATCCAAAAGTTAATAAAGAAGTTGTATTCGTAATCAAATTTCATAAGAAGTCCTTTGGTCAATTTATATTTTCTTTCTTTTAGATAAAAATTTTCAAATTATGGAAAAAAAACCATAATTTTATAACCCAGATAAATATTTTTTATGCCTAATTGAAAAGAATGAGTTCTTCCATGTAATGTTTTACAACAAAATGGTTTTACTTAAATTCGAAAAGATGTTTGCAAAATATTAAAAATTAAATACCTTTTTTCGGTAATGCAGTCGTAAACCGTTAAAAAAATTGTAACTTTTAACTTAAAATTTTAAAACCATGAAATCAAAACCAGAATTTGTTAAAAAAAATTAACTATAAAATAAGAAAATCGATATGATCATAATTTAATGGACTATGCATAATGTAATATAATGGTATTCGATTTTACAAAGTGCCTCTACAAAGTAAAATTTTAAACAAAAATAGCAAGACAAAATAATGATCACATATCAACAATATATTTATATACAATATTTAATTCCAAATGTTTTATTATTTAAAGTATTTTTAAGAAAGTGTTATTTGCCTAGAAACAGTTACTAGTTTTCCTAGTGGAATACAAAAGACTTTAAGAGAAATAAGAATAATTAAGATATTTAAACTAGAAACTACAAACAGTTGATAATAGATTTGAAAGAGTGCTTTAAATACACTAATTATTGCAGTAGGTTTTTTTGGAAAAACTTTTCGAACCATTCTACTGTAAGATTATTCAAAAAAAAAAAAAATAGATTTTACCGAACTAAATTTAATAATAAACGTTTAAGTAAGCGCAACAAAAGATAATTTCTCCAGCTTCACCAAACTAACCTTTATTTTAAACGTATTCTTTGAGAACCACTTAAGTTATCAAAAATCAGAGCTACCAAACCTATTAACGTACAGCCATTTATCATATTGGGCACATAGTGCGTGTATGAAAGTTTTAGTTAAGATAAACTGAAAAAAATCTGGGATAGAAAAAACTTACTTAATGTTGTATTACATTATCCGAGCATTTATTTAACTATGAAAGAAATAACAGAATAAAATTATCTCATATACACTGAAAATATCCTACTTTATAATGTAGACAAACTCGTTACACTATTTAGAAAAATATAAGAATAGAATTAAGGTCGTCAGCCACAAAAGGGGTTAATTTTCTACATGTACGTAGAAAACATAACTGTATTCGAAATCACTTACTGTAATACGAAGAATCTCTTAAAGATATTGAAAAAAACTATAATATGTTTAACCTAATGAAAGTGATTCTGGATCACTAATCAAAAGATCGCTACAAAATGTAAAAGCTTTATCAATCAGAATAGTTGACAATGCAATATAATTTATGGATTTTGTAGTAAAATATAAATGACACTAATTGAACGACAGATAAATCAATTAGCAAGGGCAGCGTTAGGAACTTTGAGAACGACAAACATTGACAGTTTAGCTATAGATCTAGATTTTCCACATTTACATGAAAACTAGATCTACTCTCTTTAAAATTTGTATACATAGACAATTCAGCAATTTGCAGTACCGCACAAATAAACTTATAACTGCTATGGTTATGAGATAAACCTGAGATTAAATAGTTTTTTTTTTTTCTGTTCCTTTCCACTCCTTTAAGAAGCATATTTATCTGACTCATGGCGCAGTGGTTAAGTCGCCAAACTTTCAATTGAAGGGTCTTGGGTTCAAACCCCGGTCAGGTTATAAATAAAAAATTTGTAGTACTTTTATATCGTAATAATGTATATCGTATAATTAATAGTAGTAATAATAACAATAATAATATTAATAATAACAATAGTAATAATAATAATAGTAATAGTAATAATAACAATAATTATAATAATTATAATAATAATAGTAATAATAATAATAGCTGCTACAGTGGGGCTATCTTTGGTTATATCATGCAAGTAAGGTATTATATACCGCTGCTCGTTGTAATCCACTGATGGCGCTGACTCTGTAGTAAAATAATAATAATATTAATAAGAATACTAATACCAATAATAATGACCGCTACAGTGACAGTAGGGGTTGCCTTCAATAATTAACTCATGTAGTACTACTACTATATATATACTACTACTACATGTTGTAGCTGTTATGACGGCTTTAGTTACTGTTAGCAAAATAGTAATAATAATAGGCGGATTCATTGTTTCCTTACAGTCCCACTCCCAATTCAATGTTTCCGTATCCATTTCCTACTGTTTTCTATCTCTACTGCCTAGCCAATATACTGCGTTCGCTGGTAAGGGTTTCATCCCATTATATTGGCTAAAGGGGGAGGTGATTTTAGTCAGTAAGAATCTGACACTACCAAGGGGGAAATTCTTGGTGTCTTTGGAAGATTCCCACCTCCCTTAGGAAAAAAAAAATGACATCTACTATTCATATTAGACAAAGTTTGAATTCCATTTGTATACCATTTGTTATCTTATACAAAAATTATTTATTTTATATTTCTATATTCATTATTACAATATCAACTATGGGGATACAAAATAATTACAATGAATATGATCTGATCGGAAAGGCTGGTTATAAAAAACAAAATCGTTCTTTAATCGTATGATGCCAAAAATAAAATATAATGTAATGCAACTTCGAAGAATAAGATATCCGAAAGAATGTCATTATAAAAAAAATATTAAGAATTTCACGATTGTGATCAGATATTCAGATATACTCTTAAAAATTGAATGCCCAATGCAAAACGAACTATAGTTTTATGCAGGTTGTAGTCATCAATATTTATCACCGCATTAGTGTTTCGTTTCTAATTATATTTTTCTTCAATTATTTTATATTATACCATTATAATATATTTAGTATATATTTATATAGATTTCCAAAAATAAACTAATTATTATATTTTAAATTGTTTTTCCAAAGTTAATTTACTATAGCAAAAAAAAGCCAACAATTTAACCTCATTTTTCACCATTTTATATTGATAACATAATTTATTCTAACTATAAAATTTTAAAATGATTTAAAACCAAAGGCAAATAACGTAGGTACGATAAATTGAAAATCTAATTGTGGTTGAATTTTTTTTATTTTTTGAATTAATTTTGTTATATAGTATAATAACTTTTTTACTAATTGAGTTATGTGTTCTGTACATATTTAAATTCAAATTCTTCGTAATATCATAATAAATTTTTTTTTTGCTATTTCTGATGATATCTAAAAAAATATTCTGATGTCAAGTGTAAATATTTTTATTTTTTCTAATATTCATGTGTTTTTATTTATAATAACATTACAGGTTTTTATCAGTATCGACATCATAGAAAGTTTGCATCAACTTCCGTATTTTTCGCACAAAAAACTCAAAACTATTCAGTTTATGGAAATTCATTTGTAGTGCACACAACGCGACTGTGGAACCATCTACTATTTCATCTAATTACATTTATCAAGTGCAAAAATTCAATGAACTTTGTGAAAATTAAAAACTTTGTCCACAATATGCCTATCTTGTAGGTAACGACACTTGTTCTATTGAATTGAAATCAATAATGCCTCCCCTTAAACAATTCCAACGCAACACCAGGGGAGCCTCATGTGCTTATTTCTACACCGTGGAAATTTCTAAGTGGTTTAAAATTAATTATGGAAACTCTTTCATTGTGAGAACCGCTAAAATGTGGAACATGCTTCCATCCAACGTGTTCCCCTCTGATACAAATGGTCCATTAAACAATTTGCAACTTTTCAAAAAGAACCTATTCACGTTCGTTTCCAATTTACCCGCTAATTCTCCTTTATGTTCATATTTCCCTTGAACTCCTCAGCTTCTTGCTCAAACCTACAATAATTTTGTAAAAAGAAAAACTTTTCTAGAGTTTAAAAAAAAAGCGTCTAAAAAAAAAAAATTTTTAAATCAATTTTTCTGTAACTCAACTTCCTCTGACCAGACAGGTCAGGTCATCGATTAATTTAATAAAAAATAAAAGTTCAATAGAAAGTTAAGTATACTGATTTTTAGTATACTGATCTGTTATGGTTTTGCACATATCTAATAAATAATATGTAAATTAATTGAGGAAATTGGATAATTCTACCAAAAATTCTTCCAAAAATTCTAAAGAAGGCAAAGAAAATCAAAACAGTTTATTTAGACTTTAAGGTATTCAATAACATCTTAACTATGTTTTTGTCTGAAATATTCTTTTTATCTTAGCAACATTGTATTATAGTCAAAATAAGATTCAAAGAAGCTATGTTTACATATAAGTTCACACAAAAAGTATTAAGGTGGAAAAGATATTTTTGGAAGTGACTCTCGTCTTGTCAGCTATTTTATTGATATTCTACATAAAATTATAGTACTTAATAATACATTAGATGACACCTTATAGCTCCCGAGAAGGAAAAGCAAATCAGACTTTCTAAAAATAATTAAATAAATTGATTTAAAAATGAAAACATTACCTTTTCTTCTTGTTAAGAATAAAACAAATTTAAAATTTATTTTTAGAATACAGGGTTACAGCTTACAAAAAACAACAAATATCATCTGATGAATGGAAAAAGGGAGCTAATAGTTCCAAATAATTTATTAAATTAGCTATAGGAATTTTTATAAGTGTTAGGAAATCAAATTTAAAAGTGGTTTAAAAATTGCATATTTATATTATTTTAATAGAATAGAAATATAGAATAAAAAACTACCATTAATTGTTTTACATTTTTTTTTTTAAGAAGTTGTTTATTTTTATTTATTTTATAAAAAAAATTTTGGTTTTATCAGTGTTATTTTAATTAAAATATTCAACAAAAATTTTTTTTGTCCAAGTTATTACGCTTTTATTAAAAAAATAATATAAAAAATTTAAAAAAAACTTAAAACACCTTTATTTTCTATCGACAAAACAAACAAACAAGGGACAATGTAAACCCATTGTTTTTGAAAGCGCACATTTCCAAAAAATACCAAACTGTTCATAATTGTGACTTGCACCAAAATTTGAAAATTTCATAAGAGGGGCTGTAAGTTCGGAACCTAATATAACTAAGAAAAACCGTTAACACATCTAAAATTTAGAATTTAGTTTTAATTTTTTATGTCTTGTCTTTAAAACTTTGTACAGGTGCTTAAATTACAGGTGTTTAAAAATAGCAAAATTTTCAATTTTTGAGCTCTGATAGATCTTAAACGCGGGGTGGTACAAAATAATTTTCTGATGAAACTTATACTAATTCTAAAAGTTCTTTCTTATCTCAAAATTGCTAGTCCCTATCTAAAAGCTTACCGGAGTTATGAAGAAAGAAAAATAATGCAAAATTTGGTCATATAATGGCAAATTTAAATAGCAAATTGCAAAATATTGCATAATTTTCATATAGTTTTATAAAGGTAAGAAAATGTTCAGTCTTCTAACATTTTTAGATTGTAAAACTGCTACACAGAACCTGAAATATATACATTTTAAAAATTAGCTGTTTTTAAATTTTGAGATGCTATAACTGCGTAACCCTATACAACTAAGAGACACCGTTAACACATGTAAATATATATTACTGGAGCGTTAATTTTTATGTCTTGCCAAAGAAGATTGTGTACAGGTGCCTAACTTACAGGTCTTTAAAAATAGCTAATTTCCAATTTTTTAGTCCTAATAGCTCATAAACAGGGAGTTGTTCACAAAAAATTTCTGAATTTCTTTTTTGCTTCAAAATTTGAAGTCCCTCTAATCTAAAAGTGTGCCGTAGTTACGTAGGTAAAAAAATCATGCAAAATCTGGTTTTCATATAACGGTAAATTTAAATACTAAATTTAAAAAAATTGTTATAGCTATACATTTAAAAATATTGCTTTTTGAAAATTTGAGGGCCTGTAGCTCCGTAATGGGTAGGGCTACATAAAAAAGTTATTCTACAATACAACATTAATTTTTTTATGAGACCCACCCATGGTCGAATATGTTTTTCTCTATCTTTAACTGTGTAGAAGTTTTGCAAACAGACGGACGAACGGATGGACGAACTATAGTGAAACTAATAGGCACATTTTTTCACAATTTTTTTGGAAATGTGCTAAAAAGTGTTAAAATTTTTTATTTTTTGTCATTTTTAGCACATTTTCAAAAAAAATCTCACTCTGTCCGTCTATCGCTCCGTCTGTCCGTTTGGGTGTTTACAAAATTTCTACACCGTTTGAAATAAAGCAATGAAATTTTAACTACTGATAGGCATCACCAATAAACTAATTTTGTGGATAACTTTTTTCTGTAGCCCTACCCGTTACGGAGCTACAGCCCTACAACGGTTATAACACAGGTTCTATAAGGCATATCTCAATCTGAAAACGCCTAACAACAGCTAGTTTTATAAACTTTATAAATACATATATATAAAATAAATATGTGGCCTTGCCATGTGGTATCTTTATATACCGTTATGTGAAACTCAATTTTAGCAAAAATTTGGATCCTTTCTATCTTTCAAACTGTTTAACATAGAGCCTTGAAATTTTAAGAGGAGATCTTTGGAAATAATGAATATGAGTCATTTCAGGAAACATTTTTGTGTCGCCCGCCGTTTAAGAGCTCAAAAACTGAAAATTTTCGTTTTTTCAACACCTGCAACTTGGACACCTGGACAAATTTTTTTGAAGTAATATACAAAAATTAAAGTTCCAACATTATAGTTTTGTTTGTGTTAATAATTTAGGGTTAGGGTTATAATTGACGAAAGTGTGATTTGATTTTTGCCCATTTTTTCTTATTCTTATCGTTTTTATTATTATTCATAACTTGTATTAATGAAATACGTTATATTATTATAAATTTATTTTTCAATATATCTACTCTTTACTCTAGGCTTATTATGGAATATTTTTTAACTTTGAAAATGTGCTTTTTATTTTTAGCACATTTTCAAAAAATATTTCATATTCTGGAAAAATAAATGCAACCCCACTTAAACGAACCCCACCATTAAAATTTTAAGAAATTAATAAACAATTTCATGTGCGTAAATATAATATTTTGTTTTCCTTATTCCTCTTGACAGCACAGGTCTTCCACTTGACAAATCCATTTGTAGCGATTTTACTCTGATTATTATGCACCAATTGTTGTTAAAGGGGTAGCGCCATCTTGATTCTTGAGGATATCATTCCAAGATCGTTTATGCCAACCTTGTATTTGGTTTTCTAAGACTATGGCGTATACATGTCCATTTTCTGCGCCTGATTTGATTAGTTATGTGTTCTTCAGAGATTAGTATTCAAAGATTTGCATTCGATATTATGCTTTGCCTGAATTTGCGACATATAATTCTCAGACACTTATTAATGAAGACTTGCAGCGAACTGTTAGTTGTAAGGTAAGTTTCAGTACCATATGTCAGAACATACTTATAATATTGACAACTCTCAATTTTGATGAAAACAATGGAGAATAAAAATCAACGGTTTTTAAATGCGCACATTTTCCAAAAGGTAATATTTTCATATGCTGTGACTTCCATCAAAAATTGTAACTTTTTTATGCTATTTAAAAAAACTTTTTGTCTTAAGTACAATAGGTAAAAAATTTACCTGCGGAACCTTGGTAATTATAGTCTAATAACGATTTTGGTTAGAGATATAATGTCTCTCAGCTCAGCGAATTAACAGCAATGGCAGAAACAAAATTGAACTAACTTAATGATGAATTATATTTAAATAATCCCTCTTGGTAATAATTTATGAACTACGTATAAAATATATATGTAAAACTATAATTAGGAGGGATTTCATACTGATTTAAACAGATCAATTATATACGAAATTTAATTTTAAAGAAATTTCAAATTAATATTTCAAAATCGTCTTTTCTTAAAATTTCCCTTTTTTTTACTACTATTTTTTGTAAAATCCTCCTGACGCTAATTAATTTTTACTTCTGATTTTAGTTTATTCTGCGGTATGCAGATATTTCCTAAAAACTTTGCTCAAAATTATTTAACTTATATGAGTTTAAACGGTTTTAAATTTAAATCAAGTTTTGTAACCATTATATAGTAATTTCGAAAAAAGAGTTTTTCATTTTCTTAAACAAATTATTTAACTTATAAATCAATACTACAATATTTGATTACAACAATATACATAAGTAATTAACAAGAACAACTTTAACATTTTACTCGTCACATAAAGAACAAAGAAATAAAGCATGCAAAACATGGGTGATGTATGGTCTTGTACTTCATATTGAACCAGTCACACATTTTTTTTTTATCAATAAATACAAATACAAAATCTGTTCAGATTTTCTGTTATTTTTTACCATTTCCTACTTTTTTTATTTCTTTGCAATCATAAAACAATAAAACGACTATAAGAGTTTATATAATTATTGCATTAATTTTTAAAGAATAAAAAGGGGAATGAACTGAAGTTAAAAAGAAAATTAAAGTAAGTATTTACGAATACCATATTTTTTTTTTTTTTTGTTAAAATCTACAAAAAATTGTACTGTTATACAACCATACATATACACACCAGACCAGAAAAAAAAAAATAAATAAATAAGTTTAGAAATATGAATGAATTATTGTATTCCATAATATATATGTGTATGTGTTATTTAATAAACAAAAGTACTGCAATTATTTTTGATTAAATGCTTCCGTGAGTATCTCGTCCTTATAAATGACATTCATTTGTTCATAAGTATATATGAATTAAAGTGTCATAATAAAACATAAGAATATTAAAACAGTGAAATACAAAAATAATGTGTTACAATAGGAACTTAAATTACTTCAAATAAGGTGGTAACATATAATATCTGAATAGTCAGTTCGGTTTAAGATTTTTCTTTTCACATATTATATCTGATGAATCGTAAGTAGAGAGTATTGACAAATCTAGAATTTTGATAGATTTTGTTACTGATAAAGACCTTTTATCTAATTACCTATCAATAATTTAAATGGATATGTAACTTACTCAGTACTTTAAGTTTAATGTAGTGAATATTAAAGTGTGTGAGTCTACCTAGTAATGACAGATTATGTTATACACTTAACATTATAAAATTACATAAAATTTAAGTAACCTTTAATATTATTTAGTTCGAGGTCACATTTTACAAATTTTTTAATATTTAATAGTAATTTGCTATAGTTCAGACTTTAATACAAAACAAACATGTTTGTAAATAAAATTTTTTTGCTAGTTACTGTAATCGTCCTTTATAAATCTGTTTTTTATTTCTTTCTATTAAAATACTACAGGCTACTACATATGCATATATACATATAAAAAAAGTTTTTTTTTTTATATAATTATGTTTCGGTTGTTATATATAATCCAGTTATTTTTTATATTTACCTAACCTATAAGTAAGAGTTCGGTTAATTCGATCAAATATCTTATGTAATAATAAGGTTTTGTATTTATTTAGAACTTGACCGCAAAATTTCAGATTTCACATAATTGATAAACGGAGGTTTAGGGATGACTAATTGCCAATAATTTTGTTTAAGAATTTATATAGAAACCGTTAATAATTAAAAATGGATTATTCATAATTACCGTAACATATACATTTAAAAAAGAAGTAAAATACTTAATATGCACATACGTGATATAAGGAGACATAAAAAGAATATCGCCTCCAATTCCATTTTGTTCATCAACTTTATTGTTTTTATAAATTTAAAATAGAATTAGAAAAATATAAATTAAAGTTGGTGTTTCAATAGGAAGAATAAAAACAAAAGAATAGAAAAACTTAAATTAAAAATAAGACTTGAAAAAAACAACAAAATAAAATTATATAAAAGACAGCAATAAAATTATATGAATTTTAACGTAACGGGTCGTTTAATAATTTATTCAGTGTCTAGGTACTATAATTTTTTTCTTTTTTTTTTTTAAATTTCTTTCTATAATTTCTAACATTTTTCTACACTTTCAGCTTTAATTTAATTATTCCTTAAGTTCTCTTTAAAAAAAAGGATATTATTTTAGGAAAGGATATTAAATCTATTCATAAACAAAAAAATTTCTTTTATAAAGTAAAATGTGAAAAAACAAAAAAAAAATACTTTTTTCAATTTTAATGGACGCTATTTGGTTAAGCAAAGCAATTTCCACATAATATCTACTAAAGTATAATGTTTGAAATTTTATACAACATACCTTTAGAAAATTTGCACTTGGTATCATTTCAGATATGAAAAAATTTTAAAATATCAAATTTTTGATCCTTCATAACTATTTAGGATGACTGCACAAAAAAAGTCAAAGTTTACAAAATTAATATTTTGGTGCGACTTCAAAAGTTCATAGTTTATTTAAAACGGTAAAGAAGTTTTGTTAACAAATTATCAGATGAACAAACGAATTGATTGGAGCTAATGAAAAATATTAAGTTTGATTAAATAAATTTTTTACAAACTTTTCGATTAATTGAACCATGCCACAATTTGTAGCAATTCAAGACAAATAATGTGGAGCATAATTATTTAAATTATATTATTAACGAGGAAGAATACAGTTGCCTTTGTCAACTCTTAGATACCCGTACGAACCGTTAGTTTGTCCATAGCTTGTCACTCTGCTTATAATATTATTTTTTTAATTTTTTAGTATTTTAAAATAATTTCGGTGAATTTTATAATTTCTAGAATTATAAGTTGTACATATATTCAAACTATATGTTTATACATTCTTCAAAAGCAGATTTTAACCTTCCACATAACGATTATCAATCCAAAACTTTTTCGTAAATGTATATTAAATTTACTAAGTACAAAATAGTAAATATAATTTTAAATATTATATTATATTAATGCGTACATAGTATATTTATATTGTTATAAGTATATCGCCATACATTGCAATATTTCTTTAAAAAATTTTCCATTCATAGAATAATTTCTTATAAGTACAATAAAATACATATGTATATGTATGTAAATACGACGCTATATAATATACATCTATACTCTTATCATTCATTAATCAGTGACATATACGATATGTAAATAAACATGATATTACATAAGTATGTATGTATATCAATATCATATAAATAAAAATTCTTCAAACAACCGTTATGTTGTTTATTTATTTACATTTTTTTGTACTACGCATTATATCCTCAACAATTTCAAATTATCGAGTAAAACAAAATGTAAAAAATTCGTTAAAGAAATTTGTTAGAAAATTTGAAAAAATCAAGTAACACTTTCGTCAATTATAAAGTAACCCTATATTATTAAAAAAAGTTGTTAACAGAAATAAGAGTATAATGTTGAAGCTTTAATTTTTGTGTATTACTTCAAAAAAATTTTAACATGTGTTCAAGTTACAGGTGTTTAAAAATAGGAAATTTTCAAATTTTCAGGAAATTTTTCCCTTACAGCTCCTAAACGGGGGGTGATACAAAAAAATTCTCTTCCTTTCTGTAAAAATTCTCTGTATGAGTCATTTCTGAAATGACTCATACTTATTTTCAAATATCTAACTTCTGTCAAAATTTCAAGTTTCCAACTTAAACCGTTTAGAAGATAGAAGGGTTAAAGGATTTTGCAAAATTTGAGTTTCGCATAACGGTAAATTAAGACACCGTATGCCACAATTATATATTTATTGTATATATACTTTTAAAGCTAATAAAAGCAGTAATCGTTTGGCGTTTTCAGAATGAAGATATAGCTTATACAACTTGTGCTATAACAATTTAAATATAGAGCTTTTTTGAACCTTTGGGGAGCTGTAGCTCCGTAATGGGTGGGGCTACAAAAAAAGTTATTAAAAATAAAATTAATAGTTTTATAAGATCTATCGGTAGTTAAAATTTCATAGCTCTATTTAAAAAAAAATGTGGGGATCTAAAAGTTAGGTGTTCGAGAGCTACCCGAAGTTTTGGTCGGAACTCAACCAAAAAAAATAGGGAACCTACAAATTGCTCCTAGAATATTTTGTGTAAATTTCAAGATTCTAGCTTTCTTATTTTTTGAGTTAGCATGCTGACGGACGGACGAACGAACATGGTTCAATCGACTTAGAATTTTTTTCTGATCCAATCCATACTTTTGAAGGTATATCTAGCTCGCTTATTTCGAGGTGTTACAAACGGAGGAGTAATTTTATTATACCCGATCCTATCGTACGGGTATAAAGAATAATATAATACTTCTAAGAAGAAAACTAATTTAGCGTTATAGGCATGCTAGGCATTTGGCTTTGTGCTTTAGCAACAAAAATGTTTACTTTGCAACAAATACTATTGCTGAAATAATTTCCATATGGATAGGAACCTACAAACCTCGCTCAACCAAAATGATCAAAAAGTCACCCAAATTCTGATTCAACTGCCTTTGTGCAAATGTTCTAAAATGAAGAAAACTTTTCAAATTTACAAGAGATATAGAACTGAAGAGAGTGAGCTATATAGCAGTCAATAGCAGAGTTATCAAAATGTAAAATCTCCTGCTCATGAAACAGCTGAGAAAACAACTTTTTCGTCTTTCCAAACAGAACATTTTTTTGGCTTTAATGGTGAAAATAACAAATCGTTGTTTCCGCCTTCAGTTAATAACAATGATGAAATTTTATGCAATCGCAAAGAAAAAGCTAATTTATTTGCTAATTTAAATGCAGCTTTAAATGCACCTGCCCCGTCAGTCAATGTAGAAACCACACATTTTTCTCGCGTTTAAATTCTGCTTAGCTCAAACTTCTTTAAGACTCATTCAGTATTCGAAATTAATATAAAACTCTAAAGAAAATTACCTCAGTTATTTTAAATAATTCAATCTTATTCAAAATAGATAATAAAATACTTATTTCGGGTTATATACAATTTAACTCAAATCTTCAAAAAATATGTGTAAAATTTATATCTATTTATTATTTACATAAAAATTTTACTTTTAAATTTAAACAAAAATACAAAAGTTGTTATTTAAAATATTTTTTAAATAAAATAATATTTCAAATTCAGATAAATCAGTTCATAGTTCAAAAGTATTTTTTTTCAATTAAAATATAATGTATACATAAATGTAATATAATGTTATAAATATGATAATATTATTCTTAAGAATCATCAAAATTATATATTTATTCAGTTTTTCCTGAATTTAAATCTATTTAAAATGTATGATAATAATTGAAAAGACAAAATATACATACATATAATATAAATTGTTGTTCTATATAATATAATAGATGATATACCACATATATAATGTACCAATTTATTCTGAATGATTTATCTAATCAATTTATATTTAGGTACAACAAAAGATAAATTTCCTATATAGAAAGTATTTTCGATTTGTTGAAATTTTATTTCTTATTTAAAAAAAAAATATATAATTTATTATTTCTTTCCTAAAAAAGCTGATGTTTAATAGATATTTAATAAAGGTATTTAAAATTTTATTTAGAAATGAATATTTATGTAAATGAAAAATTTATTTAAAATCATGATTACACAGGCCGACTGGCAAGATAATTGTAACTATAGGCATTACAAAAGAATTATTTACAATCGGTGTCTTAATTTGTCATCAGATAACTCCTTAACCATTCTAACAATTTACAAAACAATAATTGTGAATCTAAAACTTTTAAGCCTGTTTAATAGCAGAACTGAATGAATTTATTTCAGACATTAGTTATAAAATTTATACTGTTAATATCCAGTTAATTGATGTTAATATCTCGTTAAAAGGGACAGGAAAAATTGTTGATGCAATAGAAAATACAATTAAATGAATATAGGAGGAGGTGTAGGAATCTAATGCTCGCATACACCACTCACAAAAGAAGAAAAACAAATACAAATAGCATGTACCTGGTATTATAAAAAGAAATTTGCGCAAATAAAGAAAAATAACGAAACTATTTAACACTGTAAAGTATTACAAAAGCAAATACTATTATTTATCAAATAAAAAAATAAACGAATCAAGTAAGTGACTGATTAATCAATGTGGAAAGACATAAAAATTCATAAAAGCACAGAACGTCATCATGTGCCTCCAATCAGTATAAATGTTCAACTGTCCAAATAAACATGGTCATGCAACTACGAAAAATCTGAAACATTTTGCAATGCATCTTCGACAAGAATTTACTCCATTTCTTTTAGCAGTATTAACTGGAATGAAGATAAAATTTTTAATTCATTCAAAAAACGTTCCTCTAAAATAAAAAAACAATAAAAAATATGAGATTCGTCCCTGAATTATTAGCCGTCTATCATATACTTTAAATTTAACTACTTATTAACTGACCATGTTGATTAGAACCATTGCATCGTAATTGAAAATGAATTGTGAAGTGTATGTACAATTAATAATTAATTATATTGCTAAATAATAGAATGATAGACAAAAATCCTTTACAGAATAAATGAAATTAATAAATGAGATACACATACAATTATTTGAATATCATTTAAGTTTTATGATCTTTTTACATTATGTCTTTAAAAATTGTTGATCTGATCTGAGATTTCAAGAAAAAAAACAAAACAAAAATAATTGTTTAAAAAAAATTAATTTTTTAGATAAATATAATTTAATTGTTAACTAAGAACCAACTGTTTTATTTTCTTTCAATAAATTTTTGTATCATCCAAGCATGATATTTTTAGAAGTTTTTAATCTTTAATCTTATTGTCTTCTTCATTTTATTGTTTTATTACTTATCTTTATATATTTTTTTTTATAAAATTTGATTACATTGCGTCACCCTTGAGCAAATTTTCAACCTACTCTAAATTAAGAGGAATAGATTTTGCCTTTATTATGGCTCTTAATTAATTATTTTTAATTATTCTTCTCTTTTTCTTTTAAATATTTATAATTAACTTAGAACTTTCGAAGTAATTATGGTCATGAATCATGAGTTTATTTTACAGTCACTTTTTTAATAGGTAGAAAAAAATATTATCAAAATAAATTAATGGTTCTTAAACATAAATAATTATAATGTTAATACTCAGAAAGAAAAGATGTGGAAAATAAATGTTAGACAATGACGGTACAAGCAGATTCTGTCAAAAAAAAAAAAGAAGATACTCGAAAACTGGGGAACTTTACTCCGAGCTGATAGAAATTTTTTTTTCTTAATGCATTTCTCTGCCACATAAATGTGGACAGGAAATTACACAGCCTTTCCTGTTCAGGCGTGGCTGTAAATGTCGTAAGGGGGGATAACTCTTACGACGTGTGTGGGATTCAAGCCTACACTCCCTCGATGCACTATATACGCTCTTACCCACTAGGCTTCCTAGGCCCCTTGATAGAAATATTATAAGTAAAGGCAAAATCCACAATACGTAGTAACAGGGGATATCAATATATTTACATTAAAAGATCGCAGGATCATTCATAAACAACAATAATCAAATGTGATAACTAATAAACGCGGGAAAACACATCAATGGACTAAGATTGAGAAATGTGAAGATTGATATAGAGAAAACAACAGAGAGAAAATGAAGAAAGATAATAGTGGAATAAATTTTAAAAATATAAGTTTTAATATTTACATTTTACTTTCAAAAAACTTGTATAGGTGACTAATTGACAGGTGTCTCAAAATAGCAAATTTTAAATTTTATACCCCTAATAAATTTTAAAGAAACGGGAAGCCCAAGGTAATTTTTTTAATTTTAATTTTACTGAGGTAATTTATGCTAATCCCAAAATATTTTTCTACTGTAACAATTTCAAGATTCTAACTAAAAGTATGGTGGAGTTACACCAAATTTTCAAATTTAGAATTAGAATTCCGAAATTTAGAATTTCAGAAATGAAAAGAAGGAAGCAAAATCTTGTAAAATCTTTTTTTCAGGTCACGGTAATTTAAATACTAAATTTAAAAAAAAATATTGATTTATAAAGGAGCTTTAATTTTTATGTTTTCCTTTTGAAAAACGTACACAGGTGTTTAAAAATAGCAAATTTTTAATTTTTTGATCCCTAATAGCTCTTCAACAGAAACATTCTTCTCCAAAAAAAACTCTGAGGCAATTTACACTTATTTACACTTACCTTTCCATCTTTAACGGTGTAAAAGTTTTGTAAACAAACAGACGGAAGGACAGACGGATAAAGTCAAACTAATGAGCAAATTTGTCTACAAAATTTTGAAAAATATACTGAAAACATAAATTAATTAACTTTCATATTTTACAAAAAACATATTTTCAAAACTAATTTCATTTTTTATTTACTTATTTCATAAACTTCCAAATAGAGTTAATTTTTTATTTAACATTATTTTCGCACATTTTAAAAGCCAAAACAATAGAGAAAGAATTATTTCTATTTTAGAACCTAAAAACCAAAAAAATTTAAGTTTTTACCACAATTAACAAACACAAAAAAAAAAGTCATATAACCGCATGTTTGGTTAGCGGTACTCGTATAAATGGTTTAAAACCGTTAATTAGAAATTAAAGTTTTAATTGTTTTCATAATAATGTATTAATTACAATGAATTTTTTGGTTTCCTTCTATCTTATTTCTACTTAGCTATCTTCTGTTTTTGAAATTATACGAAGTCAAAGTTTTGTTTGGCATTTGATGGAAATTAATTAAATTTAAACTTTTAAAAATTCTATTATACCATTTAATATCTCTTAGTTGAACAGAAAACTTTCATACGTTCGTATTATGTAAGGGGGAAAATTGCAAAAGACAATATGCTTTAATAAATTTTGAATAGGACTTTAATTTACTAAATAATCTACTAAATATTACATTCCATCGTTATTTATTCTTTCCAAGTAAATAAAATCAAAATCAAAAAAATATCTAATTAGTTTCATTCGATCCCTTCCTTCCGGACCGAATCCGGTCAGACAATCCCTCTATTAGTTACAAATAGTTACAAGTACAAAACTTCTACACCATTTAAGATAGAAAAATAAAATGGATAGGTATTTCAAAAACATTTTTATGTAGTCCTGCTCATTACAAAGCTCCAGTCTCTCAAAGCTTGCATCCAGAGGCATGCATATCATGTGGACGTATCCTAAGGCATTTAATATACCTGCATCCCCCAAAATCCACTTAAAAAATTATTGAAACCCTGATTTAGTACCCAATTCTAAAATCCTCCATAATAATATTTTTTACATAGGTACATATGTATTTCGAGATTGATAAAAGCTGAATTTGTAACCAACTCTGAAATATACTTTAGAAAAATTTAAAAAAAATTTTCTTTTCAACATTTTCTTATTCTACATTTTGTTTCTCAGCTATTTCTTCCATCTCTTTTTTTCGCGACATTTTTTAAAAAATATCGCTAAATCGCGAATTTGAAGTTAGAAAAATTTATTTATTATTTTGATTTAATTTACTACGCATTATTGATTAGATTATACAAGAAAAACATATCTTTTTCTGAAGTGTTATTAACAATACTTTATAATTAAATTACAAAAAGAATAAGAAAACATATTTCGAAAAAATTTATTATGTATTTATTATTAACGAGGAAGAGTGCAGTAGAGTAGACTGTGTCAACTCTGGGATACCCGTATGAACGTAATATATCATCTTTCTATAAAACTTGATCATCTTTTAAAAACATTCAGATGTTTTAGTACCGAACTACAGAGATATATTTATGTAAATTGTGGAGTTGTATGACAGCTACCCGAATCTATTGCGCCTAGCTTCATTAAGTTCCAAGAAATGCAAGAAACCTGAACCGGCTGCTTTAGACCAATCAAATTTTACAAAAGTTTTTGGCATGCAACTCGATACTTTTTCACTAAATTTAAGATAGCTAGCTTCAATAGATACTGAGTTATTTTCATTTAAAAAGACAAATTGTATAGCAACTTTCCGAACCTGCCATATCATCATAACCAAATTTTACAGAAGTTGTTGCCATAAAACTGGATCATCATTTGCAAAATTTCAGATACCTAGATTGAATAGACACTGGGTTATTTCCATTGAAAGAAAGAAGTTGTATGGCAGCTACTCGAACCCGTCGGCCGAAAATGCTGAGGTTAAATAGCAAAACTAACAATTTTGTAAAAGTGACGTAAAAAAAATTTCAGCCTCCTAGCTCCTTTATTTTTTGAGTTATCGTGCGGACGGACACTGAGTTATTTTCATTTAAAAAGAGAAGTTGTATGGCAACTACCCGAACCCGTCACACCACCACAACCAAATTTTACAGAAGTTGTTGCCATAAAACTTGATCATTATTCGCAAAATGTCAGGTTCCTAGCTTCAATAGACACTGAGTTATTTTCATTTAAAAAGAGAAGTTGTATGGCAGCTACCCGAACCCGTCGCACTACCACAACCAAATTTTGCATAAGTTGTTGCCATAAAACTTGATCATCATTCGCAAAATGTCAGGTTTCTAGCTTCAATAAACATTGAGTTATTCTCATTTAAACGGATAAATTGTATGGCAGCTACTCGAACCCGCCACACCAGCACAACCAAATTTTGCAGAAGTTGTTGCCATAAAACTTGATCATCATTCACAAAATTTCAGATTCCTAGCTTTATAGACACTGAGTTATTCTCATTTAAACGGAGAAGTTGTATGGCAGCTACCCGAATCCGTCGCACCACCACAACATAGTTCATACATTGAACATAGTTCATACGGGTATAAAAATTTATTTATTTAATTCTGTTTTATTTTATACAATAGGACTGGTCTTTGTTTTTCTTTTTGTTCTTTCTTTTCAAATGTACTAGTAAAATTTTACTATATTATGTATTAGATTTTATTTTTACTTTACCTTAGACCTTATAAATGAAAAACTTTTAATATTCGACTCAGTTATTTTCACGGAATTAATAAAAACGCGATTTAATGGCATTTCTAACGCCAGAAATTCTAGAAATATTTAATTATTGTAAGATAAGGCAATAATTAGTATTTTGAGATTAAATTAGTCTGAAAATATAAAAAAAATTTCATGTCTAGTAAATAAATAAATGCTATGTATTTATATTATGTAATAAAAGAAAGAGGTAAGGTACAATATAAATCAACGGTTTTTAAAAGCGCACATTTCTAAAAGACAATACTAACTGTTTAGAACTGTGACTTGCAGCAAAATTTTAAAATTTCATAAGAAAAATGTGTAAATAGGATTTCTAGCAATTTTAAGGGGCTGAAAGTTTAAAAAAATCCGTTAACACAAGTAAAAATATATTATGGGACCTTTAATTTTTATGTCTTGCCAAAGAAAAATTTATTAGGTGCCTAAGTTACAAGTGTCTAAAAAAAGCAAATTTTAAATTTTTGGGCCGTAATAACTCTTAAACAGGGAGTGGTCCAAAAAAAATTTCTGAGGAAACTTATACTAATTCTAAAAGTTCCTTCCTACCTTAAAATTTCAAGTCCCTATCTAAAAGCGTGCGGGAGAAATTAGAAAAAACATCCAACAATTAGTTTTCACATAATGGTAAATTTAATTACTAAATTTAAAGTTCCAGTCGAATGGTCTTTTCAGATTGAAAAAATGTTAAGTAGAACATGAAATATACGCATTTAAAAATAGGGCTGTTTTGAAAGTTTAAGAGGCTGCAGCTCTTGGATGAGGCTACATGAAAAAGTTGTTCTACAACATTAATTTTTTTATGAGACCAACCCATGGTTAAAATTTTTTTTCTCTGTCATTAAGGGTGTATAAATTTTGTAGACAGACGGACAGACAAACAGACGGACGGACAGACGAACTAACGGACGAACAGGTGGACGGACAGACAGACGGACAGACGGATGGAAGGACGGACAGACTGACGGATGGACGGACAGAGTAAAACTAATAGGCACATTTTATGAAATTTTTTTTGGAAAAGTGCTAAAAACATGATCCATAACATAAACATGAAAATGTTTCCTATATGTTAAAATAATATTTAGGTTTCACATTTGTATTAGTTGGGATTATTTACATTAGATAACAAAATATTATATTTATTTATTTTTTGTTTATTAACTGGTCATTGACACATTAAATAGTGTTACTATCGTCGAAAATATTAAAAATTATATAACAGTATTTTAAAAATATTAAAGTTGATCAATATTTCTGATATCTCATGAAAACCTATACGATGCACTATGTAGAATATGAAGATAACGTAGTAGCAGATCTATACAAATTAACATTAACAATCCAAAAATGATGGCCGGGTGTAACATATTAAATCATTATATATCGAGATTAATAGATCAATTAAAAATATTTTGAAAATTCACGATACTAAAAGCATTACGGTCAGATTAAAATATTCAATAATATTCCAGTTAGAGTTAGCATGAATGATATTTTCAGCACAAATGATATTTTGAAGATTATTGAAATTTAGAGAATCTGCGTCTTGAAATACAGAGATCATAATCTTAGATATAAACGTTAATGTTAACTCCAACTACTAACTAAAGCTTAGAGTACAGTAAGGAAAATGTAATCTAGCACAAAAATAAAAAGCAAATAGAAAAATACTTATCAATAAATGAGTCCACATACATGTTATTTTAGCCAAATAAATATTCAAGATTGAATGGTGGAAAATATATACATGCAAGAATAATGTAGAATTAAATTGGAAGTGCATGATGACACTATGTAGAAAACTAAGAAATATTTATAAGAGATGATTTATAAACATAAATTCAAACACAAAGTAAATATTTATTTTTGGATTAATACAATACCACGAAATTTTAAAAAATTTGAAAGATTTTGTAAAAACAAAAAGTATTTTGCCAATAGGTACAAGGACTAAGCTTAACGCCAATCCAATACTAAATAAAAAGTTAACCATAGATACTTAACTGTATATTCTCGAATTTAATTTTCTAAAAGTATAAGCTACCAGATGTCAATTTTAAATAATTTTGTTAGCATTACAAATTACAAGAGACAACGATAGTTATATCAAAACCATAGAATTTTGTTAGAAAATGCAGTAGAATAACTACATATTAACTTAACGATAAGTTTATAAGTTCAGGGTTTTCTTAATTTTATTTTCCTTTCTTTTTTGAAATAATTAGGTTAGTGTTTCAAAATGGAAATAAACAAAATGTCTAATTCAAAAACTAACAAGAAGTATGTAAAAAATACCCCAATAAAAAAATTGATTTAAGGAAAATATATAGAATTATCATAATTTACCTATTTAACATTAAACTACGATTAATATATTACAAAATATACTAGAAACACTCCTCCCAAAAACCCCATCAACAAAATTTATTTATCATGTTGTAGTTACGTACTATCGTTGTTACCTATAATTTATATTTATCGTATTTTACACAATCGTACACTTTTTCCATTATAGCGGGTGGGTAGGTAATTTTTTCAAGTGTTTTACATGATTTTTCCATGTAATTTAATTGCTAATTAATATAAAATGAAAGATATTGATTTTGTTCCATTTTGATTTAACTTTAAATATTTTTTGTGTGTCATTATATTATTTTTTTTTATTATACATATATAGGTAATTACCTATATATATAATAAATCCATCTATATTTAATCCATTGCTCTTTTTCCATATATTTAACTTTCTTTCATTCTATTTATAAGGATAACGCACGAAACTTTTTGAATATTTATTAATTTATTTACCTGACTTGCATGATGTAGTAGTAAACAGCCAGTCTTTTAATTGGAAGATTTAATTAGATCATACAGAAAGGTGCTCCAAGGTGAAAAAGCCCCAAATCAAAAATTCGGCATTCCTGTTCTATACTTTTCTATTCTTACTCAATATTCTGCGTTAGCAGTTAAGGATTTTATACCATTATATTGGCTAAAGAAGAAGAATTAGTTGCTAAGAACTTGATAATATCAAGATAGTATTCTTGTTGTTTTTGGAAGATTTCCATCTTTTTTAGAAAAAAAACAAAAGAATTTTGGCGGTTAATATGTGACTGGTAACTGACAAACTGGTTGATATACAACAATAGACTCACGATAACTGTATATACATTTCTTTTCTACGAGACTACTTAACATCGTCTTGTAAAAGGAATATATTTTCTCGGAATAGACCGAATTTTCATTTTGAAATAAACTCTCTCAATAGAAAGTGACGAATCATCATGTTGTCAAGTAAATAATGTAAAGGATTATTTTCTCAAAAATACGCGAACTCAAATACAACTCTTATTCCTTTTTTAATAAGCCTTGTAAGCAACTTTTTAATAAGCCTTTAATAAGCCTCACTAGCAAGTAATGGAAATCTCAATCACTGTTACTTACTCTTTTAGTAATGGAATTCAAATGAAACAACTAAAAGGGAAAACAAAATATGTTTTTTAAAGACTATACCTATAGAATGAAGAAAGACTTCTCGGTTATTTCAGTTATAGAAAACATTCACCGTTTAGGAATTTGCTGTGGTAACCAAGTTCTTGGATCTGTTAATTCGTTGCGATACAAGAGTTTTTCAAAATAATTAAAAAATAATTTTCGTTGTTTCGCTTCAAATTACAAAGGTTCACCAATTCTCTTTGGCAATAGAGTTAACTATAATAATAACAGATTTCGAATTCATTAATCTATTTCGACACGACGATTATCCATAAAAATGTTTGTAAATTATAAATTATGTCAAATTTTGCACAGCATTACTAACCATAAAAGAAAGCAATAAAAAAAAATTTCGAATTCTGCTGCGTTTCGAGAGCTTTATAGAGATTTTTTCGTTTTATCCATTTCAATTCTAAATGATTTCACAAATTAATTTTTTAGATGTTTTCCTCCATGCCAAAGAAGACATATAATAAATTGAAAGCCCTTAATCTATATTTTCATATGTTGATTTAGCAAAAAAAAAATTTTTAAGTAATTAGTTTTAAATTTTTTTTGATCTTTATTAGCTCGTCCTAGCATAAAGGATTTTCAAAGATATTTTAACAATTTTAATAATTGCACCTTTTGTGTTTTGATACAATTTTTATTTTTATATAACAAAATAAATAAATACATATTTAGAAGAAGCACGTTAGACGACTGGTAGTTCTTCTAGTATATTATAATTATGTCTACATTTCTTATATAAAATTAAAAAAACCTCTTCATTTTTACTTCACTAAACATAAAAATATTGTAAAAAATTATATTTATTTTTTAAACTCTTATAAAAAATTTATGTGCACATTAAAAAATAAAAATTTTACTATGATATGTTTAAAGTTCAAGTAGATTGAGAAGAAAATTTATAAATTTATTTTATACTGAATTACAAACTGAAAAAATTTATTTTAATTTTAATAATTTTAATTTTTTTTTTTCATTCTAAATTCATTTGTTAAATTATTTGTCTGTACTGAAGTGATTTTTTATCACTTTTTATACAAGTACAAGTACTTCGAAATCTATTCTAGATTTATTTGCATTTCTACATTAAAATGTAATTTGTCAATTAATTATAACCCAAATTCTTTTCATAATGGTAATATCTTTTACAAAATTGGGTTATTCATAATTAAAAAAGAAAAAAACAAAAAATAGAACCCTTAAAGAAAAAAAATAAATTATAAATTGGTTATAAAAATTTAATAAAAAAAAATGAGATCAATTTTAATGAATTAATTTTATTTTTTATTACAAATTCAAATGATACAATCTTTAATACAAACTTTGAAAAGAAAGAGATTTTACAACAAGTTTTTTTCATTAATAGCATGATTTAAGATGTTTTTAAGAAAATAATTTTATTATAAATTGAATATAGATTTTTTTTTTTAAGTAGTTTATACGGAAATAATTATGAATGATAATCCGATATACTAAATAATATATTGCATATTCTGTTTATAATTTCAGATCTCAGAAATATAAAAAAAAACTAATTAAATAAAAATATTTCTTGAAGATTAATATTCTATTAAAGATTGATTAAAACTACAATTTAAAAAAACAAGGTAGAATGTAAACCAACGGTTTTTAAAAGCGCACATTTCCAAAACTCAATACAAACTGTTTAGAATTTTGACTTGCACAAAAATTTGAAAATTTCATGTAACAAGAAAAAAATGTGAAAATAGGACATTTTTGAAATTTTGAGGGGCTATAAGTCCGGAAACCTATATAACTAAGAAAAGCCGTTAACACACGTAAAAATATAATATTAAACCTTTAATTTTCATGTCTTGCCGAAGAAAAATTTTTACAGGTGCCTAAGTTACAGGTGTCTAAAAATAGCAAATTTTCAATTTTTGAGGCGTAATAACTCTTAAAGAGGGGGTGTTACCAAAAAATTTTCTGAGGAAACTTATACTAATTCTTTCTTGTCTCAAAATTTCAGGTTCCTATCTGAAGGGGTGCCGGAGTTATGAAAAAAGAAATTTCATGCAAAATGTGGTTTTCACATAACGGTAAATTTAAATCGTAAATTACAAAATAATACATAATTTTGATATTGTTTTATATAGATAATAAAATTTTCGATCTTCTGCCGGTTTTAGATTACAAAACTATTACGCAGAGCCCGAGATATATACATCTGAAAATAGGGCTTTTTCGTAATTTTGAAGAGCTGCAACTTTGGAACCCTTTACAACTAAAATAAACCTTTCACACACGTAAAAATATATTATTGTAGCTTTAATTTTTACATCTTGCAGAAGTAAAATGTGTACAGGTTCCTAAGTTACAATGTTTAAAAATAGAAAATTTTCAATTTTTAAGCCCTAATAGCTCATAAACAGGGGGTGGTCCGAAAAAATTTTCTGAGCAAACTTATACTAATTCTAAAAGTTCTTTCTTGCCTCAAAATTTCAAGCCTCTATCTAAAAGGGTGCCGGAGTTATGAAAGTAGAAAAATCATGCAAAATTTGGTTTTCACATAACGGTAAATTTAAATACTAAATTTAAAAAAATTGTATAATTTTGATATAAATTTACAAAGATAAAAGAAATACCTGTCGAATGACGTTTTCAAATTGAAAAAATCTTAAGCAGAACATAAGATATATGCATTTAAAAATAGGGCTTTTTCAAAGTTTGAGGGGCTGTAGCTCCGTAATGAGGGGGGCTACATGAAAAAGTTGTTCCACAAAATTATTTTTTTTATGAGACCTACCTATGGTTAAAAGTTTTTTTCTCTATCTTTAACGGTGTAGAAGTTTTGTAAACAGACGGACGGATGGACGGACGGACGGACAGAGTGAAAATAAAAATTTTTTTGGAAATGTGCTAAAAAGTAACTTCAAAATGTGAAAGTTTCTTGGTTTTAGTTATATCGTGATTAAGAACAATTTAGAAACAAGGCAGTACATAAATCGAAATATTGTTAAAGGCGCTTAAATTCCAAATGACAATGATTAGATTATTTCAAGAAAATTTGTATAGAAAAAATTTAATTAAGTCGGACCCATATAGGACTTCATCCCATGATACATAGTATCTACTAGTAAAGTTTGAAGAATTTTCAACAAAGTGCTTAAAATAAAGTATGTCTCCATTTTTTATAGTTAATTTCAATTTTTTGGAAGCAAAACTAAATTATAGTTGAAAAAGCGCCCCACAAGTTCCATTGCAGTGGAAATAGACAACCGTCCCATATAAGTTTTTGTTCTTCTCGATATGACAAATCTCCCATTTCAGGGAAGATCATCTAAAGCCAATCAGAATCTGATTTAGCTTTTTTTTCTACACAAATTTTATTGAAGTAATCTAAAAATAATCTCATATAATTAAAAAGTAATCGACATTATTTTTACATTATTTTCTAGTAATCAAAAATAATTGAAAAATAATCCGGATTGCTTTTAGATTATTTTTAAGAAACTCAAAATAATATACTAATCTAATAAGAATCAATGATTATTTTTTGATTATTAATAATCGTAATCAAAAAATTTGAGTTCGATTATTATAGTAATCATACTCAAAATTTTTGATTACGATTACCGAATGAAGTGAAGTGAAGCTTCGGTGGTCTAGTGGATAAGAGCGTATGAAATACGTTGTAAAGGCCGGAGGAGTGGTGGTTAAAATCCCACACACGTCGCCAGAATAATTTTCCATTATGACAATTACAGCCACTTCCGAAAAGTAAAGACTATTTATTTCACATTTATATGTCAGGGCAATACACTAAAAAACAAAAAAAAAACTTTTAACTAACATTACAAACTTTGTTTATAATATTATAAAGAAACATTGTCAACATCGGGTATTTCAAAATCTCGTGCTTTTTTAAAAATTCGCGGCTCAAAATTTTGCGTTTTCGGAGCAGAAATGGAATGGAAGAATTTTTGAGAGCCCGGCTTTTTGTTAAAAAAAAATTGTCGCATAAAAAAAGTCGAATAGCCACAAAAAAATTTAAAAATAAAGTGTGTAAAAAAATTATTGAAAAAAAATGTCGAATTTCAATGTTTAAAAAAGAGCTGGTTATAAAATCAACTTTTAATAATCAACAAAATATGTATGTTAAAAATATAATTACTGGGAATTTGAGAACTGGATATAAAATCAGAGTTCCAATAATTAGTTTAGCAGAGGTTTTGGGAACCGCAACCCCATTTTTTTAAAAGTTTCTTTTTTTTTAATATGTATGAATGTAAAAAATATCATTAGAAAGATTTTAGAGTTGTTTTTAAAATCAGGATATTCGCTTTTTCCAGAAAATTTATTCTATATGTGAGATTCTGATTAGGAGGCGCTGATTTAGAGTTGCATTTTAAATTATACAATATTAATTTAAAATTTAAAACTTTTTTGTGAAATTGTTTTTGTGAACTCTTTTTGTATAAATTTTATTCTGTGAATTTTTATACCCACCCAACCTATTAATTAATAAAAAAAAATTATTTGGTTTTAAAACGCAAGAATTTGAGACCCGAGATTTTGAAACGCGAGATTTCCTAGCCAACCTGTCAACATTTTGTTAATGTTGAAAATATCAAACTCGGTCTAAAATTTTATATGACAGCTAACACAATCTTTGCCTCAAATAATTAATCACAAACAATATAGAACTTACAAATTATCAGAAATATAAATCAATAGAGAAAAATTATTATAATTGATATAATTCAAACCTATATTATTATACCCGTACGATAGGATCGGGTATAATAAAATTACTCCTCCGTTTGTAACACCTCGAAATAAGCGAGCTAGATATACCTTCAAAGGTATGGATCGGATCAGAAAAAAATTCTAAGACTTTTGAGCCATGTCCGTCCGTCCGTCCGTCCGTCAGCACGCTAACTCAAAAACTAAGAAAGCTAGAATCTTGAAATTTACACAAAATATTCTGGGAGTAATTTGTAGGTTCCCCATTTTTTTTGGTTGAGTTTGGACCAAGCCTTAGGGTAGCTCTCGAACACCTAACTTTTAGATCCCCACATTTTTTTTGAAATAGAGCTATGAAATTTTAACTGCTGATAGATGTCACAAAAATATTAATTTTATTTTTTATAACTTTTTGTTGTACCTCTACAGCTCCCCAAAGGTTCAAAAAAGCTCTATATTTAAATTGTTATAGCACAAGTTGTATAAGGTTTATCTTCAACGCCAAACGATTACTACTTTCATTAGCTTTAAAAGTATATATACAATAAATATATATTTGTGGCATACGGTGTCTTAATTTACCGTTATGCGAAACTAAAATTTTGCAAAATCCTTTAACCCTTCTATCTTCTAAACGGTTTAATTTGGAAACTTGAAATTTTGACAGAAGTCAGATCTTTGAAAATAAGTATGAGTCATTTCAGAAATTTTTTTTGTATCACCCCCCGTTTACGAGCTGTAAGGGGTCAAAAACTGAAAATTTCCAATTTTTAAACACCTGTAACTTGAACACCTGTTAACATTTTTTTGAAATAATACACAAAAATTAAAGCTTCAATACTATACTCTTATTTCCGTTAATAACTTTTTTTAATAATATATGGTTACTTTATAATTGACGAAAGAGTTACTTGATTTTTTCAAATTTTCTAACAAATTTCTTTAACGAATTTTTTGCATTTTGTTTTACTCCATATTTGAAATTTTTGAGATTATATCCTCAAGTAGTACATAAAAATGTAAATAAATAAACAACATAACGGTTGCTTGAAGAATTTTTTTATTTATATGATATTGATACATATACATACTTATATAATATCATGTTTATTTACAATATATCGTATATGTCACTAGTGAATGAATGATAAGAGTATATATGTATATTATATAGCGCCGTATTTACATACATAAATGTATTTTATTGTACTTATAAGAAATTATTCTGTCAATGGAATATTTAAATATAATATAATATAATATAATAATATAATTCGCACAAAATTATATTTATTATTTTGTACTAAGTAAATTTAATATATATTTACCGCTTAGTATTAAATGGTACTATAGAATATTTGAAAAAGTTTTGGATTGATAATCGTTATGTGGAAGGTTAGAATTTGCTTTAGAAGAATGTACATATAAACATATAGTTTGAATATATGTACAACCCATAATTCTAGAAATTATAAAATTCACCCAAATTATTTTAAAATACTAAAATATTAAAAAAATAATATTGTAAGCAAAGTGACAGGCTGTGAACATACTAACGGTTCGTACGGGTATCTAAGAGTTGACAAAGGCAACTGTATTCTAACTCGTTTTTTTTAAGTCTACAACTTATTTTATAAATATTTTGAATTGCATCGTTTTAGATGTTGAGTTGTGATGCTGACAAACATACAGACACAACACCAGAACTTTTAATATATAACACGGCAACAAATAAAAAAACTCTATTTTAATTTTGTCAAAGTACGATATTTAAATGTACTGTCATCAAATTAGGTTTCTAATCACGATCATTTCATTAATTCTTAAATTCTAGTTTAAGTTAATACCATATATTATATAGTATTTACTAGGAAACTTTTCAAATTGTGGAAAAAATCTACTCCCTAATTTATAGAGAAATTTATGAGAATATATGATTAGACGTACACGACAAGGAAAAAGTATTTCCGATTTATATAAATTTTCATTTCCTTTAGATTTTAAAGGAAGTAGAAAGTTTTCGAACTGAAAAAAATTACTTGGTATAGTAAATTTTTAAAAGTGTATTAAAAAGTTTTTTGTAGAAAATACCTTTTACTTTTACAGAAAAAATACCTTTAAAAAAAAAATAAACCACAAATATGAAACAAAAATTAATTAATCTCTTTTTAAAACTTTTTAGATTATATTGTGAACATTTTTTGTTCATACTTTGAAAAAGAAAAAATCAATTTTGTAGTACCCACTTGGTTTCAATGAAAAGTTTCTAGATTTCTAATTGAGTTGCAGAAAAAAAAAAAGCAAAAAACTTTTACTTTGTATTACAAAATATACTAATAGGATATACGTATGATTACCTTTATTACGAGCTTACAGATAAAATTGTTTACGCCTTAATATATGCTTAGAAATAAAAATTGGTTTTTAAACATTAAATTCAAATTGAATTGAAAGTTATAATTTATATTATTTTTGTTCCATTCAGATTGGTATAATAGGACATTTGGTAGTAATAGAGCATTTTATTCATTATTTATTTAAAAATTTTTTTGTTCCTTTAAAAAAGGATGTCGGTTCATCATTAGTTAGCAAAAGTTTAATTTTTACCTTCTATTTCAGTTATAGTTCAAATTTAGAAGATCTATTCAAAATTGAGATTTCAATTAAATTTTAATTTTAGTACAATGTTAAAGTGTATTTTATATAAAACATAAACTGTTCGCAAAAATTTGAGATCATTTATGAAAAATTATCTGTACCATATTTTTTGTTATAAAAATTGAACCAAATGTCGAAAAAATAATATAAAAAATTATTATAGCGAAACATTAAAAATCTGATCAA
This sequence comes from Poecilobothrus nobilitatus, assembly GCA_947095535.1. Lineage (NCBI taxonomy): Eukaryota > Metazoa > Arthropoda > Insecta > Diptera > Dolichopodidae > Poecilobothrus > Poecilobothrus nobilitatus. The sequence goes on from OX352774.1 coordinate 109,681,684, forward strand.
AAATATATTTTTATTTTCAAAGGGTGGTGGCAATCTTCCAAGATACGAAGAATTCATTATTTGTAGTATTAGATTCTTACTGACTAAACCCATCTCCTCTTTTAGCCAATATAATTGGATGAAACCCCTAACTGCTGACGCAGCATATTGGCTAGGAAGTAAGGAATTAGACGCGATAAGATTGGTGCGAAAATATTCCATTGAGAGTAGAATTGTAAGGAAACAATAAATCCGCTTATTATTATTACTATTTTGCTAACAGTGACTATAGCTATCAACAGTTACAACACGCGGTAGTATAAAACTTAAGTAGTATAATAATACTACTGTCACTTTAGTAACTATTATTATTGGTATTAGTATTAATTATTAATATTATTATTATTTTACTACAAAGTTTGGGCTATCAATGAAATATAACGTGCAGTAGGAAATAATACCTTCCTGCATGACGCAACCAAAAATAGCTCCACTGTAGTACCTGTTATTATTATTATTATTATTATTAATTATACGATATACATTATTACGATATAATTTACTACATTTTTTTTTTTATATGACCTGACCGGGGTTTGAACTCAAGGCCCTCTGATTGAAAAGCTGGCAACTTAATCACTAAGCCATAAGTCAGATCAAAAAGATTTTAAAGCTATTCAAAGCTTAAAGCTATATTTTTAACAGTTTTAGAACGTTTCGCAATTGAAAACCATTACGTTATTTTTGTCCAACTCTGGATTTCTGTTCTAATATGTTTAATTGTTACATCCATGGTGGCATGGTTTGATTCCGACCGTAGATAATTTTATTTAGAAAACTCTGATAATAAAATTGCGTATAGATTTAAGAATTTAAAAACAACCAATGAAATTTTGAATGTTAATTAAAATAATATTATATTAGCTAGATTTTATTTTTATTTTCAGAAAACTATAATAGAAAATCGGAAAAATTGAAAACAACTGTTGAAAAATCTTTTATTAATGAATCAAATATCTAAAAAAACAAATGTATAAAAAAAATATTAAAATGCTTGTACATTCCACATAGGTATGTAACACAAACGGCACCATAAAAAAATAAATAATATAATATTAAGGTAATCTTAAATCAATAAAATAATTAATAAATAATATAATAATTATAATAAATAAGTTTTCTTTTAAAAGTGTTTGTCAGTTACAAATAAAGAGTAAAATAAAAATTAATGTTAAAAATATGGGATCTTATCAAAATTCTGAAACTAGAATATGACTCTTTTGAAATCCGAATTTTTATATTGCAGAATTTTGTAACTCGGAATTATATCATATCGAATCTTTAAAATAACCTAGAATTCCAACTTTTCATATCTTAAAAACATAGAAAATTTTCAAAATTTAATAAATATGTGAAAATATAAGCATTAAAAAAACTCTATGGATTACAAATTAAATAAAAATAAATGTTATAGTATTTTCCAACTTGGCTGTGAATGTAGCTGTGAAAGTGGAATACGAATTTTTAATTATTTTGAATTATTTCAATTTGGGGTTTTCATGAGAATAAAAGGTAGGTGCAAATTTTTTAAACAACTGAATTTATATATTTTAATTTTCACTTTTAATTAATTTATTTTTAAAATTTTGAATTTTCTCTTTTTCTGTTTTATTAACTTAACTAAATTAGGGATTGAAAGAGAGCGTTCCATTACAACGTTTATCATTTACCGTTTTATTGCTGTTTTTATTAGTCTATTATTTAATTTGTTTTGCTGCTATTATATAACTGTATTTGTTTACCAAATGTCTGCATAAATATACAATGTGATACATCAAAAGAGAAATTTTGTTCACAAAATAGGAAATTAATAATCAGTGGATGTATTGTGGCAACAGAAATATGATTGAATATTACGGAAATATAACTAATTAAAATTGGAGGGCTCTTAAAGCAAAAGATTAGGACTTAACTGTTTTATGATTCCTTTGGATTAAATAACTTATAAACTATCTTTATTGCAGTTCTTTGAAGAATCCTGATATAAACTCTATCTTGAACATAAAAGATTCTTGGAGTTAGTTTTATAGAATAATTCAAACTTAGAAAGAGTATATTCACCTCTTTCATCCTCCTGCCAAATTTTACAACTGTTATTCTATTGAATTTGATCTAATCAACCTGTACTAATATAGAATAGCTTTCAATAATTTATAAAAAAAAATCAGTTTATAAGACACATTTGCAATATTTTTTTCAATAGGGCACTAGGGCAGTAATCAGAAAGAAAGGACAACTTCTATTTTTAGATGTAAGAGTTTTCCTTCAATCCATTTATAGTTACATTGTAGCAATTATCTAGAATCATCTTCCTATTCCGATTTAAGTCTTCTATTAAATGAAGGTGTTTAGTCACTAGGTGTCACTAGGTGTTTATCCACCACACCACTACACCACACCACTACAATAAAGTTGATATTGTTAACACCGAGGGAGTGTGGTTTCGAATCACACACATGTCGTAAGAATAATTCCCCCTTACGACAATTACAGCCACGCCTGAAAAGGAAAGGCTGTGTAAATAAAAAAAAGACAATTTAAAGAAAAGATATTTAAAATTCTAGTGAATTTATTAACTCATCAAGTCAGTTCAAAAAAATCATAATTATATAATCAAAAATCAATTTTGTAATTTAATATAGATTTAAGAATAAATGTTGTGACACAACTGCAACATTTAACGTCATTATAAATTTTTAGCACGAATTTCGTGTTTAAGTTAATTGAAAAATCAAAACAAATTAGGTCAAAAGAAAAACTTTAAAAAATTTTAAAACTTTTTACTTAAGAATCTAAAAATATTTTTAACGTTTCTATTTTGCCAGTCAAAAAACAGTAGCAAAATTATTTACAAACTTTCTTTTATTCGATGTTTTATTTTATTTATTGGCTTCTTTTTTTTTCTTTTTTTTTTTGTATCCCGGAGATGTTATCCGGAAATGATTAATTTTTTTCAAATAAAGTAGACAAAAACAAGAATAACATAATAAATAAAAACTAATTTTTTGAATATCTCATCAGAATAATAATTAGAAAAAGTTTTTCTTGAAACCATAATTTTTACAACATCTATATCTGATTTATTTAAAAAAACAAAAAAAAACAAAAATCAAAACAAATTCTATATTTGTATACAATTTTCTTAAAGCATGACGTTAAATTTAATGACATTGTGGAAAATGATGTTTCCATTGTTGATTTTTTGCATGGTAAGTAATTGAAATTTTTTAAAAAGTATAATTGAAACCGAAATAATTTTAGTTCGTGTTTATAATTACAACTTACAATTAAAGATTTTTGGATACATACCTAGAATACTTTAAAATCTATTTTTGGTAATTTTTTTTTAAATTCTAAAAATATTCTCTATTAACGAATTTTTGAAATTGCTGCACAGAATCTTAATATATTTATTAAATTTGGATCACAATGAAATTTGAAAATTTTCATAAAATATTTTTTAAATTAAATGTTTTATTCATTTTGTGAGATAATTCAATTAAATGGTTTTTAAAATATAATTTTATTTTTTTCCAGATTTCTCTGCCACATAAATGTGAACAGGAAATTACACAGCGTTTCCTTTTCAGTCGTGGCTGCAAATATCGTAAGGGGGAATAACTCTTACGAGGTAAGTGGTATTCGAACCTACACTCCCTCGCTGTTTACAGCGTATTTTATACCGAGGTCACCGAGGCCCCAAAAATTATTAATATATTTATCTATATAAAGAAGATCGATTTTAACGTCGCTTTAGCACAACAGAAGGCCGATTTTACATCCCTTAGCTAAATTTTATTACTAATACTTTTACTAAAGTAACAACATTTTATTAAAATTATTTATTGCAAAAGTGCAAATTAAGAATTATTAATCGAAACTGTTCTTGTAGTAAATTAAAATCAAAAAGATTAAAGTGGTCATTGAAAATATGTAATAAATTTGAATTTACCATAGTTGTTCCTGTGCTTGGCAGTACGTGCAGCTCCGTTACTTTTATAAGCAGGATAATTTTAAAATAAGTTATTTATTATAAAAAAATTCCACCACAAATATTGAGCCTTCTTCTTTTTTAGCTGCGTATCCACTACAGGATGTTTGCGACCACTTTTGTGCTGTGCTGTGTGCATTAGTTTTCCACCGTTTGGAGGCCTGTTGATTGCTTGATTTTTCTCAGCCACAACATTTACTTTCTGCCTTAAATTTTACTTTGCAGAATCAGTTGTAGAATAAAATATTAATTATTGCGCATTATATGACCCAGATATGGTTTTCCTCCACTTAAGTGTTATTGACAATTCACTGTCTCTATTTATTTAGAATCTCACTATTGCTAACTCGATCTACCTATATGATGTATTTAAAATTCTACGTTATACCCACATTTCAAATGCTTCAAGCTTATTAATGCTTATTTTCATCAAGCTTATTTTCAGAATCGACGCTTCCATGCCATAGAGGGCTATCGGCCACATGTAGGTTTAACAATGCGGGTTTTTGTTTCGAGTTTGATATCACGGTTACATACAACTGTTTTATAATTTACGAAAGCTGCTACGAGCATATTCAATTCGGTATTTTACTTTATTTGATCGCTTACTTCTGTATGCATATCTTATCATCTTATGTATCTTACATTTTACTTCTGTTTTTTTAGTTCATTCCCCTGCAACATAAATATAACAAGGAAATTACACAACCTTTCTTTTTCAGGCGTGGCTGTAAATGTTGTAAATTATTTCTATGACTTGTGTGGGATTCGAACCCACACTTCCTCGTTGTTTCAAAGTCAACAAGATCTTATTATTGATTTTTTGTTCGACTTTTAAACTTTTTGTTTTAAACTTTGATTGACTATATCATTGTTTTTTCAAAATACTAACCAAATATTGCCATTATAACTTCACATGTCTTATCATGTTTTCCACCAACACATATTGGTATTTGTCTTACAAAACAGGGCTAAAGTTTGGGTCATTAAAAATTCGAGAATGATTTTAAAATTAATTAATTATAGTTATATGTATATGTATATAGGTAAAAAATTTGAAGAGGTGAAAAAATTTACGGTAAGCGTTAGAATGGGGGTATCTCAATGGGTATGAATTAAAAGGTTAATTTTAATTAATTTTAATTAAAAAATTTAAGCTTTAAGAATTTTTGCTATAAAAAAAATTTTTTAAATTAAGAATACACTTTCTTCAAATTTAAGAACAATTTCGTTCAGAACAAAATTTGTTGAAAATCTAATTAATATATATTTTTAATTTGTATATTGTCTGAACCAAGCCATTTGATATTTTGAACTGATTTTACTCTAAGCTTTTTACCAAAAAAGAATTTTTGTTTAAGTTTAATGAACTAACCTTTTTAAATATTTAATGTAAATAAATTATTTTTTGAGATAATATTAAAAATTACATTGAGCAGAAAATCTTCATTTATTCTTTTCATTATAACCTAAAAATTTATTTTTGATACACAAAACTATATTCAAATTTCCCTACACGAAATCGCACAATATGCTTTTTTTTAAAGAATTTTCCTAGAAATTTTCTGAAAAAAAAAAAAAAAAAACAGAAGGATTATTCTTTGGCAACCAAATATTTATATTTTTATATTTTCAAACATAAGTTTATTCTATATATATATTTAATAGTGCCTGAACAACTAAAAGATCTATAAGCTAAAAATAATTATATGAAAAAAGGAAAATGTAAATTACATTATAAGATCTTTAACCTATAAAATGAAAATCTATAAACGTACAGAAGATTTACATAATCATGATGGTAAATTAAATCAAAAATAGATTACTAACAGAATACATTATATACACAGTTCATTAAATCTTAGTATGGTTTTTTTTTTATATAATAGATTGTAATCTAAGATAATAATATGTACATATATGTATAATATATATGTAATAAAAATATTATCATAGAACTACCGTTATCATCATTATTCTTTAAGACAGTAATCTCTGATTGAACGCGATTTTTAAATTTTGAACTTCTATTAATATCCTTGATTTGTATATAAATATTTTTTTTTTAAGATTTTTTTTAATTTCACATTCGTTTTATTTTTTTTTTTTCGAAAGGGAAATTTAAAAAACTTTGTGGTTAAACATTGTTGTGTAAAAATTTTTTGAAAAATGAAAAATGAAGAATAATGCCTCCTAGGATCAAAAAAAAGATTTTGAGTTATATGTATGTTCTCAATACTTATGGAAAACAAATGTTTAGATGACCCTCTATGTGATAGGATTATATTATATTATTCTTCCTTTTAACTACACCAATAACTAGAATCAAGCAGCCAGAGTGGGTATTCCTTACATAATACACAATGTAGAAACGGAAAAGGGGAAGGGTCTCTATCATTTTTTCTGCAAATGTCCTAGCTAAGGTTAGAAGGTGATCTGGAGATTCCCTATCATCTCAAACAAAAATTATGCGAAAGTATAATTGGAGAACTATTTCTGTACTCTACGCAGGCCGATTATAGAAGATAGTTGACAACGAAAAATAAAAGAGAATATTATCAAAACGGCACCTTGTCTGTGTTATTTGTGCTCTCTTGATAGATTTCTATAGAGCAACCATGTAAACTAACCAAACAACACCAATATCTCAGGAGTTCAATAAAGTCATTTTAAAAAATATGGGCAAGGGTTCAAGAGTTTAAAAATAATAAAATAATAAATCTTATAACTGAATGGAAACAAAATTACAATTTCAATCTAAAACTATTGTCTATTACAAATATTATATAAATATTACAGAACCAAAGATAAAAAGAGTAAAAATTAATTGTTAAGCCTTTCCAATTGAAATTCTGGTTTATGGAATAGAAAAGACTTTGAGTAAATAGATGTTTACGAAAATCCATTGCCAACTGCTGTTGAATAGAAAAGTATTGCCTGAAAGTTAGAAAGATTTAATCTAAAATTATTCTTGGCACTTCCACATATAAAGTGTGATCTATTGTTATCAAAAACGAGGAAGAGTGCAGTAGAGTAGACTGTGTCAACTCTGGGATACCCATATGAACGTAATGTACGCTTTTTCTATAATCTACTTGATCATTTTTTAAAAACATTCAAATGTTTTAGTACCGACGTTAACTACAAAGATATATTTATGTAAATTGTGGAGTTGTATGACAGCTACCCGACCGAATCTATTGCGCCTAGCTTCATTAAGCAAGAAGCCTGAACCGGCTGCTCTAGACCAATCAAATTTTACAAAAGTTTTTGCCATGTAACTCGACACTTTTTCACTAAATTTCAGATAGCTATCTTCAATAGACACTGAGTTATTCTCATTTAAACGGATAAGTTGTATGGTAGCTACCCGAATCCGCCGCACCACCACAACCAAATTTTATAGAAGTTGTTGCCATAAAACTTGATCATCATTTACAAAATTTCAGAAACCTAGCTTGAATAGATACTGAGTTATTTCTATATAAAGAAAGAAGTTTTGTGGCAGCTACTCGAACCCGCCGACCAAAAATGTTGGATTTAAATAGCAAAAGTAACAATTTCTCAAAAATGACGTAAAAAAAATTTCAGCCTCCTAGCTCTTTTAGTTTTTGAGTTATTGTGCGGACGGACAGACGGACGGAATTGGATTCTGAGCCGATCCATACCTTTGACATTATATCTAGCTCGACTCCTTTAATGTCTCACAAACGTAATGGTAAATTTATTATACCCTTGAACATAGTTCATACGAGTATAAAAATGTATAAAGAGCAAAAGAACAGTAAGAAAACAGAAAACACAGTAAGAATATTTAAGAAGACAAAAAAAAATGTTTGCAAAATATTTGAAAATATCTGTAGGTCAAATTATTTTGATTTTAGTTCGTCTATAGATCATGTTAACTGTTACTTTTAATTCATAAACACAATAAAATAAATTTATAGTCAGTTTTAGCTTGAGAATGAACCTTCTACGTACAAATCTTGTGGTTACGGTATTAAAAGTAATTTACAAAATGTCAAGAATCAAAAATTTTGCAAAATTATTTGCTTTGATTTATAAAAGAAATTTGTTATCATCAGGGAAAAATTATATTTAAGTTTATTTTCATTGTATATTCTGAAATATAAAAAATAATAGCAATATAATATTTAATTTGATATTTTGATTAAAAAAGCAACGAAATATTATGTGCATGAATTTTAAAAATTATTTAAAAATTATTAATGTTATGTTAGTTTCCGGTAATTGACTAATTTTTAAAAAATGTTTGCTTACAAAAGCCTATAACTTTACTCAGAAGCTGCTTATCATTGCTTTATTCTTAAAAACTTTTGTTAGTCGTTAGTAATTTTTAAAGACCAGTCCATGAACACTAGTCCTTGAAACATATATTATATTTTTACCGATGGTATTTCTTTTAAGTTTCAGCAAACCGCTCTCAAAACAAAGAAATCATTTATTCCACATATTAGCAGTTAAAATTTTCTAAAAAAGTGTTTAACAAAATAACTTTCTTTCCATTTAAACAGTTTCTGCAAATAGAATATTTTCCAGGCTGTTTATTTTATGTTTAGTTCCTCTAATAGTTCGGAAACTATAGTAACTCTAACAATGTGAAGAATATTATAATTGGTTAAGTTTCTATTATTTTTAGGACGCACTCTTTTATCATTTTTGTCTCCTTGTTTCAAAAGAATGTTTACATTTTCTTTGGGAAACTTTCTTTTTTTCACAATATCCCGATTAGAAAGATCCTACTCCTTCAATAACGTAATACTGCTCTTTTCAATAGCATTTAACACAGGACCGAGAGTCATTCTTTTCTATGGTATTAAAAAAAGAATTTTTTGAATTAGTTTTCAAAAATTTACAATAAATTCCTCACTTATGATCTAAACCTCATATATTCCAGATTCTCTTAATTTCAAACCAGATATTGAGAAAAGCTACAGCTATCCTGACGTTGACATATTTAAAATTTATTTGTAAATCAAAATAATTTTGTTTTATTAAAATTGCAATTATGTAATTAAAAAAAAATTCCTTTTGATAATATTCTACTTGAAAATTACAAAAATCAGCAAATAATTCAAATAATTGGTGCAGTTTATGAGCTAAATTCAACTACATAAAACTCTTTCATAGAAACAAATTTTCTTATCTTTAATTAACTGAAAATTATGAAAAAGATTGTATTTTCATCAACTGAAGTCTTAAGATAGTATAATTAAAATTGAATAACATAAACAAAATAATAAAAAATTTTAAGATTTTTTAACAATAACAGTAAATAGCTATTTAAATCTATGCTTAATATTAAGAAAATGTAATATTATTTTAAAGAACAACTTCTTAAATAAAATGTTACGGATCATTTGTCATTAAAGACATTTAACTTTTTTGTTATTTTATTTTGAAAATGTGCTCCTTTAAAAAACTACTCCTTTACGTACTTCCAAGTTATTTTTCAAAATAAATTGTTTATATTGAGTTCATATTATTTCAAATCTAAATCAAAGAAAATAGAAGCCGGCTCTAAGCCCCAGCTAAAAATCTTATTGCGGTGCTGATTTTTTAATCAATTCTGAAGTCCTTCCTAATTATTTGTTTTGTGTACACATTTCCACATCAAGGATTTTAAAATATTATAGGCTGTCATCCTCAAACCTCCGTTAAACAGATTATTAAACCTTGATTTTTTAACTAACTGTAAAGTCCTTCCTAATAATTTTGTTTTACAGACATATTTCAACAACTAAGTATTTAAAATAATTGTGATTTTTTTTTTGTGGTTAAAATAATTATGGATTTTTGTCCCTACGCTAAATTTAAAAGTTAAATAATTAAGTTGTTTTTCGCCTTTTTAGCACATTTCCAAAAAAATTTAAAAAAAATGTGCTTATTAGTTTCACTCTGTCCGTCCGTCTGTTTACAAAACTTCTATATATTAACTCGTCGGTGTCGGTTTATTTATTTTTTTATTTATTTATTTATTTATTTATTTGTCATTCTGTCACGCTTTTTATTATCTTCGTAATCTGTTACCAACATTTATAAGTGGTGTATGGTGCAAAGGAAAGTGTACAGGTTTCAAAAGTGGAGGTCATGTTGTTCGAATCCAGTTCACATGCAACTTTTTTTTTTTTTTACTATCTAAACATCAACATTTTTTGAATAAAATATGTATATATTTTGTATATATGAATTGGAAACTTACATTTTTATCTCTTATTCATGCAGGCAAGCATACACATTATATTTTTGATCTTTCCTGGTGTTTTGTATTAGCATAATTAGCAAAACACAATCCATACATACAATATTTTTATGTATGTTGCTAAGTTATTTTGTTTACAACATTTGTTTAGTATTTAAATCAAAATATTTGCTGTCAACATTCTTTAATGCATATTGAATATGCATGTCGTTAAAAATTAATGTTTTATGTGCTTTATTTAGGAACATTTATTATGTATATTGTGTATATAGATATACAAATAAAATTTTATTCAAAATAATTCCAATTGCCAAATTCAAACTACATACATACATAATATTATTTTTATACCCGTACGATAGGATCGGGTATAATAAAATTACTCCTCCGTTTGTAACACCTCGAAATAAGCGAGCTAGATATACCTTCAAAGGTATGGATCGGATCAGAAAAAAATTCTAAGACTTTTGAGCCATGTCCGTCCGTCCGTCCGTCAGCACGCTAACTCAAAAACTAAGAAAGCTAGAATCTTGAAATTTACAAAAATATTTTGGGAGTAATTTGTAGGTTCCCTATTTTTTTTGGTTGAGTTTGGACCAAGCCTTAGGGTAGCTCTCGAACACCTAACTTTTAGATCCCCACATTTTTTTTGCAATAGAGCTATGAAATTTTAACTACTGATAGATCTCACAAAAATATTAATTTTATATTTAATAACTTTTTTTGTACCCCCACCCTTTACGGAGCTACAGCTCCCCAAAGGTTCAAAAAAGCTCTATATTTAAATTGTTATAGCGCAAGTTGTATAAGGTATATCTTCATTTTGAAAACGCCAAATGATTACTCCTTTCATTAGCTTTAAAAGAATATATACAATAAATATATAATTTTGGCATACGGTGTCTTAATTTACCGTTATGCGAAACTCAAATTTTGCAAAATTCTTTAACCCTTCCATCTTCTAAACGGTTAAAGTTGGAAACTTGAAATTTTGACAAAAGTTAGAGCTTTGAAAATTAGTATGAGTCATTTCAGAAATTTTTTTTGTATCACCCCCTGTTTAGGAGCTGTAAGGGGTCAAAAACTGAAAATTTCCTATTTTGAAACACCTGTAACTTGAACACCTGTTAAAATTTTTTTGAAGTAATACATAAAAATTAAAACTCCAACATTATACTTTTATTTCTGTTAACAACTTTTTTTAATAACATAGGGTTACTTTATAATTGACGAAAGTGTTACTTGATTTTTTCAAATTTTCTAACAAATTTCTTCAACAAATTTTTTGCATTTGTTTTACTCGATAATTTGAAATTGTTGAGGATATAATGCGTAGTACAAACAAATGAAAATGAATAAACAACATAACAGTTGCTTGAAGAATTTTTATTTATATGATATTGATATATATACATACTTATATAATATCATGTTTATTTACATATCGTATATGTCACTAGTGAATGAATGATACGAGTATATATGTATATTATATAGCGCCGTATTTACATACATATATGTATTTTATTGTACTTATAAGAAATTATTCTGTCAATGGAATATTTAAATATAATATAATATAATATTTAAAATTATATTTACTATTTTGTACTAAGTAAATTTAATATACATTTACCGCTTAGTATTAAATGGTACTATAGAATATTTGAAAAAGTTTTGGATTGATAATCGTTATGTGGAAGGTTAAAATTTGCTTTTGAAGAATGTACATATAAACATATAGTTTGAATATATGTACAACCCATAGTTCTAGAAATTATAAAATTCACCATAAAATTATTTTAAAATACTTAAATATTAAAAAAATAATATTGTAAACAGAGTGACAGGCTGTGAACATACTAACGGTTCGTACGGGTATCTAAGAGTTGACAAAGTCAACTGTATTCTTCCTCGTTGTACATAGTAAAGAATATAAAAAGTAAAGATCATTACAAAATTATGCTTTTGTAATGCTCAATGCGCATTATGATTTAATAATAATGCGCATTATGATTTACGAACAAAATTTTGTCAACACAAAAAATTAAAACTACGTATGTAAATATGTACGTACGTATGTACATAATATTTATTTATTTATTTATATTCAGGTACCGTGGTACATAAATGTGCCAGGTAGCTATCACCCCTGTTTCCTGGTAGGAATGTGGGGTGTACGTGATATAATGATATATAAAGTATTTACATATTGCGATATATGAATATTTTTTTTTTTTTATATTATAATTATTGTACCCAGCCGGGAATCGAACCCGAGACCTGTCATTCCCTTATGAATGAGAAGCGGTGCGTCAACCACTGCACCAATGGCTGGATACACATAATATTATGTTAAACTAATTTCCTAAATTATTTTGTTTCGCTCCATTTGTTTATAATTTAAATCAAGATATTTGTCAACATTTTTTACTGCATGATCTTATTAAGCGATTAGGTAGGTACTAGGTAGGTCTTCAAGGTTTGATGTTTGTTTGGATATACGATATACTACAATAACTATACTATAAAAATATACAGTAAAATACATTTATGTATATCATTTTCATACCTGTTAGAAATGTTGCTTCAACTAAAATTGGATTGTAATATTTATAATCACAGTATTTTGGTACATATCGAGGTACTTTCATTATTTATGAATTACATACTGGAATAAAAAATTTTTACTCTTGCTGTAATGGAATCGATTTAACGTCTCTTAATTTACTTAAACATTTGGTATAAAATTGTAAAACGTATTTTATATCAGATACAGTTTCATTTAAAACTAAAAAGTATAAAATAAAATAATATGTAAAAAAAATATTTTTTAAAATATGCTTTTAGCAAAATCGAATTCGCCCCCTAAAAAGTAGAAAATAAAATTGATTGCAAAACTTTAGCTTTTTGGACTGTTATAATATAAAAGTGAATTGCTAGTGCAAGCATTTTGGACTGTTATAATATAAAAGTAAATTGCTGGAATAAAAAAGAAACACGAACCCCAAATTTCCCAGATTTTTATTTAACCTTATTCCGAAATTTTGTACAAAGGTTGTAAAAACATTTATTTTTTTAGCTTAGTTATATTAAATACTTAACTAAAATAACTTATGGATTTTTAATTTAATTTGAATTTTTTAGGTGTAGGGTATAAATAAGTCGGTTACATCGACTTACTGTTACTTTTACTTGTTTAAGAGTTATTACGCCTCAAAAATTGAAAATTTGCTATTTTTAGACACCTGTAACTTAGGCACCTGTAAAAATTTTTCTTCGGCAAGACATGAAAATTAAAGGTTCAATAATATATTTTTACGTGTGATAACGGCTTTTCTTAGTTATATAGGATTCCGGGCTTACGGCCCTTCAAAATTTCAAAAATATCCTATTTTCACATTTTTATACCCGTATGAACTATGTTCAAGGGTATAATAAATTTGCCATTACGTTTGTGACACCTTAAAGGAGTCGAGCTAGATATAGTGTCAAAGGTATGGATCGGCTCAGAATCAAATTCTGAGTCGATTAAGCCATGTACGTCCGTCCGTCCGTCCGTCCGTCCGCACGATAACTCAAAAAATAAAAGAGCTAGGGGGCTGAAATTTTTTTTACGTCACTTTTGCAAAATTGTTAGTTTTGCTATTTAAATCCAACATTTTCGGTCGGCGGGTTCGAGTAGCTGCCATACAACTTCTATCTTTATATAGAAATAACTCAGTATCTATTCAAGCTAGGTTTCTGAAATTTTGCAAATGATGATCAAGTTTTATGGTAACAACTTCTGTAAAATTTGGTTGTGCTGGTGCAGCGGGTTCGGGTAGCTGCCATACAACTTCTCCGTTTAAATGAGAATAACTCAGTGTTTATTGAAGCTAGGAATCTGAAATTTAGTAAAGTGGTGTCGAGTTACATGTCAACAACTTTTGTAAAATTTGGTTGGTCTAGAGCAGCCGGTTCAGACTTCTTGCACCTCTTGGAACCTAATGAAGCTAGGCGTCTGAAATTTTGCAAATGATGATCAAGTTTTATGGCAACAACTTTTGTAAAATTTGGTTGTGGTGGTGCGACGGGTTCGGGTAGCTGCCATACAACTTATCCGGTTAAATGAGAATAACTCAGTGTTTATTGAAGCTAGGCGTCTAAAATCTTGCAAATGATGATCAAGTTTTATGGCAACAACTTCTACAAAACTTGGTTGTGCTGGTGCGACGGGTTCGGGTAGCTGCCATACAAAATCTCTTTTTAAATGAAAAGAACTCAGTGTCCGTCCGCACGATAACTCAAAAAATAGAGGAGCTAGGAGGCTGAAAATTTTTTTACGTCACTTTTGTAAAATTGTTAGTTTTGCTATTTAACTCCAGCATTTTCTGTCCCCGGGTTCGGGTAGCTGCCATACAACGTCTTTCTTTAAATAGAAATAACTCAGTGTCTGTTCAATCTAGGTATCTGAAATTTTGCGAATGATGATCAAGTTTTATGGCAACAACTTCTGCAAAATTTGGTTCTGGTAGTGTAACGGGTTCGGGTAGCTGCCATACAAAATCTCTTTTTAAATGAAAGAACTCAGTGTCCGTCCGCACTATAACTCAAAAAATAGAGGAGCTAGGAGGCTGAAAATTTTTTTACTTTACTTTTGTAAAATTGTTAGTTTTGATATTTAACTCCAGCATTTTCGGCCGCCGGGTTCGAGTAGCTGCCATACAACGTCTTTCTTTAAATGGAAATAACCCAGTGTCTGTTCAATCTAGGTATCTGCAATTTTGCGAATGATGATCAAGTTTTATGGCAACAACTTCTGCAAAATTTGGTTGTGGTGGTGCGACGGGTTCGGGTAGCTGCCATACAACTTCTCTTTTTAAATGAAAATAACTCAGTGTCCGTCCGCACGATAACTCAAAAAATAAAGGAGTTAGGAGGCTGAAATTTTTTTTACGTCACTTTTACAAAATTGTTAGTTTTGCTATTTAACTCCAGCATTTTCGGCCGCCGGGTTCGAGTAGCTGCCATACAATTTCTTTCTTTAAATGGAAATAACCCAGTGTCTATTCAATCTAGGTATCTGAAATTTTGCAAATGATGATCAAGTTTTATGGCAACAACTTCTGCAAAATTTGGTTATGGTGGTGCGACGGGTTCGGGTAGCTGCCATACAACTTCTCTTTTTAAATGAAAATAACTCAGTGTCCGTCCGCACGATAACTCAAAAAATAAAGGAGTTAGGAGGCTGAAATTTTTTTTACGTCACTTTTACAAAATTGTTAGTTTTGCTATTTAACTCCAGCATTTTCGGCCGCCGGGTTCGAGTAGCTGCCATACAACTTCTTTCTTTAAATGGAAATAACCCAGTGTCTATTCAAGCTAGGTATCTGAAATTTTGCAAATGATGATCGAGTTTTATGGCAACAACTTCTGTAAAATTTTGTTGTGATAATATGACAGGTTCGGATAGTTGCCATACAACTTCTCTTTTTAAATGAAAATAATTCAGTGTCTATTGAAGCTAGCTATCTGAAATTTAGTGAAAAAGTGTCGAGTTGCATGCCAAAAACTTTTGTAAAATTTGAATGGTCTAAAGCAGCCGGTTCAGGCTTTTTGCATTTCTTGGAACTTAATGAAGCTAGGCGCAATAGATTCGGGTAGCTATCATACAACTCCACAATTTACATAAATATATCTCTGTAGTTCGGTACTAAAACTCTGAATGTTTTTAAAAGATGATCAAGTTTTATAGAAACAGGATATATTACGTTCATACGGGTATCCCAGAGTTGACACAGTCTACTCTACTGCACTCTTCCTCGTTTCTTATGAAATTTTCAAATTTTTGTGCAAGTCACACTTCTAAACAGTTTGTATTGAGTTTTGGAAATGTGCGCTTTTAAAAACTGTTGGTTTACATTCTACCTTGTTTATTTTAAGGTAAAGTAAAACTGTAAGCTTTCAAGTACTTCATATTCAAAACATATATATATACTTTCTTAGAAGTTAATTTAAAATTATATTATATATACCAAAAAATTTCAATTAATTATGTTTAACATAAAACAAGAAACAAAAAAAAGAACCAATCTATCTATTGAATAAAATTATAAAAAAAAATTTTTTTTACGAATCATCAAATTACATTTAATTTTCATTAAATTTCTTTATTTTTATCTTATCTTTTAATATTCAAT
Organism: Poecilobothrus nobilitatus; assembly: GCA_947095535.1. Lineage (NCBI taxonomy): Eukaryota > Metazoa > Arthropoda > Insecta > Diptera > Dolichopodidae > Poecilobothrus > Poecilobothrus nobilitatus. The sequence continues at coordinate 109,698,119 of OX352774.1, forward strand.
TCATAAAGAAGAAAAACGATTACACAATCAATTCGTGCAAAAAAATTTATTAATAAATCAAATAACAAAGATATAACAATCAAAATTGAAATCAGCAACCATTTTCTTAAATTAAAAAAAAATGTTTAATATTATTTTTAGATTGCTATCTATAGATAAATAATAATTCAGAACAAAATATAATAATCTATTCTTAATTTTTTTGATTGATTCAAATAAAAAAAAGTTTCAGCATAAAATAACTTTAAAATTTTCTTAAAAAGCAACTTTAAAATTTTCTTAAGTAGCAACGCTATAAAAAGTTTGCAAGAATATTTTTGCACCAAAGACACAAACCAAAATCCAGCAATACTTTTCTATGATTGGGTTGAACTTAAACGAACTTACACCGATCTACTTATTTTGTTGATTTCTAAATATAATGCAAAAAAAAATTTTCACTTTTAGAAGACTCTGCATATGACAAATATTTCAATATACATATTACAGCCTCCAGTTGCGTCGTTTCGTCTTTCCTTATTTCACTTCACGTCGCTAAAAATGTTGATACCATAATTGCGCTGTAAATTGAATATCAAATTAAATTGGCTATCATGTAATATAAAAAAAGTGAACTCCCTCATTACAAAGAATTAATTTAATAGATTTTTTATGCCTTTTTTGTCAAAATGAACATATATTTCAAAAGAAGAACCTCTATCATCTGATTCTCTATAATCGGAGTTTCGATTCCGGATTGGATGACCTGTTTTAAAATATACTGGATGACCGAAATTTAAAACATACTGTAAAAATTTAGCTAACTTGACTAACTTGACTGCACTACGGATACAACTCCAGGCTTTGGTGAAACGCAATCCATACCTTACAAACAAATTACTAAAGGGTGCGTTACATCATTTTCAAAATTTAAATATTATAGGTATTAGAACCTGTAATTCATCCTTGAATGAATGTTTAATTTGTTATTTTATCATTTGAAATTTTATTTTTACGATTCCGTGGTGCTCCAAACATGTTCCTCCAAATTTGGATTCTAAATTTAATTGAAAATTTAAGAAGATCTGGGGATTTTGTAATTGGAGATTTTAAATTTGAAGATTTAGAGGTGCTCCCCGCAAAAATATGCATTTAAATTGTATAATATTTATATTAATTAAAACTTTTAAAATTAAAACATATTAAATCAGATTAATCAGACCAAAACTTTAATATAAAAAATATGTTAAATCTTATTAGATTCAATAAAAGAACTTTTCTATAAAAGTAACTAATTCCTGCACTACTTTTCATAAAAAATAGAATTAAAACTTTTATCAGAAGATTTGCACTTTATATTAAAGTCCAATAAAAAAATTTAAATATGCAGAAAATGTTACAAGTTGAGGGTTACAATAAAAAAAAAAAAAAAACTATTCCATTGAAATGAAAATTGAATAACTTCTTTAAAAATCATTCCACAAATTAAATATTAAAAATACAAACTATTCAAAATTAAAAGGGCAAAAGAAAAAAACAAAACTTTTTTTTTCAAAAATTTTCTTTGATCTTTGAAAAATTTAATACAGGATTTCAAAAAGATAAAATTTAAATAAAAGGGAAAATTATTATAATTAGGTCGAGAAAAAAAAATATAACGTTAATTATCAAAGTGGTAAAGGATAGAAAGTGAAAAAAAAAAACAACAGTAAAAAAATTTTTTTAAAATTTCATAGTATACATTAAATTTGTAATTTTCCTTTTATGAATCCAAAACAAAATTATGATGGAAAGATTGAATTTAATTTTTGAAATCTGTACAAATTTCCAGAAAATGCAAGATTATGATTTTATAATATGTTAAAAAATTTAGGAGCGAGTAATAAAATTCGAAAAGTGAATAAATTATAACCATTCTATATAAGTCTGACACAAGTCAATAATAAATGAGCTTTTCTTTGATTAACACTTAATACATCTTATGTTAGGTAGGAGTAACTATTTAATATTTTGGGCATTAATTTATTATCAGCATTTAAAATTCCTTCCTAAAACCATGGTTTTCAACACAGTTTTAAATTTTCAGAATTTGTATCATCATTTTTTTTTTAATTCTCAGTAAATCAAAAAAAAGTTCTCAGATTTAAATAAAATTTAAATTTTTATAAATTAAATTTAAATTATACGAGGAAGAATACAGTTGACTTTGTCAACTCTTAGATACCCGTACGAACCGTTAGTATGTTTACAGCCTGTCACTCTGCTTACAATATTATTTTTTTAATATTTTAGTATTTTAAAATAATTTGGGTGAATTTTATAGTTTCTAGAACTATGGGTTGTACATATATTCAAACTATATGTTTATATGTACATTCTTCAAAAGCAGATTCTAACCTTCCACATAACGATTATCAATCCAAAACTTTTTCAAATATTCTATAGTACCATTTAATACTAAGCGGTAAATGTATATTAAATTTACTAAGTACAAAACAGTAAATATAATTTTAAATATTATATTATATTATATTTAAATATTCCATTGACAGAATAATTTCTTATAAGTACAATAAAATACATATGTGTATGTAAATACGGCGCTATATAATATACATCTATACTCTTATCATTCATTCACTAGTGACATATACGATATGTAAATAAACATTATATTATATAAGTATGTATGTATATCAATATCATATAAATAAAAATTCTTCAAGCAACCGTTATGTTGTATATTTATTTACATTTTTATGTACTGCGCATTATATCCTCAACAATTTCAAATTATCGAGTAAAACAAAATGGAAAAAATTCGTTTTAAAGAAATTTGTTAGAAAATTTGAAAAAATCAAGTAACACTTTCGTCAATTATAAAGTAACCCTATATTATTAAAAAAAGTTGTTAACAGAAATAAAAATATAATGTTGGAGCTTTAATTTTTGTGTATTACTTCAAAAAAATTTTAACAGGTGTTCAAGTTACAGGTGTTTAAAAATAGGAAATTTTCAGTTTTTGACCCCTTACAGCTCCTAAACGGGGGGTGATACAAAAAAAATTTCTGAAACGACTCATACTAATTTTCAAAGATCTAACTTCTGTCAAAATTTCAAGTTTCCAACTTTAACCGTTTAGAAGATGGAAGGGTTAAAGAATTTTGCAAAATTTGAGTTTCGCATAACGGTAAATTAAGACACCGTATGCCAAAAATATATATTTACTGTATATATACTTTTAAAGCTAATGAAAGTAGTAATCGTTTGGCGTTTTCAAAATGAAGATATACCTTATACAACTTGTGCTATAACAATTTAAATATAGAGCTTTTTTGAACCTTTGGGGAGCTGTAGCTCCGTAACGGGTGGGGCTACAAAAAAAAGTTATTAAAAATAAAATTAATATTTTTGTGAGATCTATCAGTAGTTAAAATTTCATAGCTCTATTGCAAAAAAAATGTGGAGATCTAAAAGTTAGGTGTTCGAGAGCTACCCTAAGGCTTGCTCCAAACTCAACCAAAAAAAATAGGGAACCTACAAATTACTCCAAAAATATTTTGTGTAAATTTCAAGATTCTAGCTTTCTTAGTTTTTGAGTTAGCGTGCTGACGGACGGACGGACGGACATGGCTCAAAAGTCTTAGAATTTTTTTCTGATCCGATCCATACCTTTGAAGGTATATCTAGCTCGCTTATTTCGAGGTGTTACAAACGGAGGAGTAATTTTATTATACCCGATCCTATCGTACGGGTATAAAAATAAATGCAAATTACTTATTGAAAAAAACTTCATCGAAAAACTGTTTTCTTTTCGATCTATAGCTAATTTTTGTATTATACTTGCATTATATTATTTCAAATAATATGAAATTCGGAATTAAACACTTTTAAAAATAAAATTAAATCTAATAAAACATGTATTAAATTTTAAATATTCAATTTAATGTATATGTACAAGCTGTTATTATTTGTGTTGCTTAAATTAAAAGTTTTCTTTATTATAAAAAGTTAACATCCTAAAAATATGCAAATATTTAAGATGAAATTTATTCAAATCATAAATCAATATTTACTATCGCATTTTGTACATTCGAATCATCCATTTATGTTAAAAATAAAATCCTTAAAATCAAATATTTTTTTGTTATATTTAATTTTTATAGTTTATAAACTTTTTAAAAGGGTCTTGGTGGCCGATAGATTATGCACTTATGTTATTAAAACTAATAAGTGTCAGTTAGATTCTTGCATAGGTTTTTTAATTGTAAAGTAATTTTTCTAACGAAATATAGTGTAAATCTATATAATAAAATATAATCAAAGTAAATTAATATTAATAATAGTATTCAACCTTTAATTACTTTAGAAACAGATGATTTTGTAATATTGCATTATCCTACATGTATTTTGTAATATTAATATAAATACATTAATAAGTAAAACAAAGCAAGTAATGAAAAAACCAAGCGTTTTCAAGAAAGTACATTTCAAAAATTAGTTTTTAGTGAAGAGTACATAAATATTAAGTAGGTATATTGAATGAAATAAATTTATAATAATACAAAAATTGAAAGAAATCGTTAGAATAATTTGTTAAAGAAGCTGGGAAAAATCAAAGTCACACTTTTGTCAAATTTAATGTAACCCTATATTATTAAGAAAGATTATTAGCACAAACAAAAATATAATGTTGGAGCTTTCATTTTTGTATATTACTTCAAAAAACTTTAGACAAGTGCTCAAGTTACAGGTGTTTCAAAATAGAGAATTTTCAATTTTTGACCCTAACTAACTCATACTGATTTCCAAAGAGCTAACTCCTAAATTTAAAGCTACTAAATTAAACGGTTTGAAAGATAGAAGGGCTCCAAATTTTAGCAAAAATTGAGTTTCACATAACAGTATATTAAAATACCGCATGGCAAAGCCACATATTTACTTTATATATATTTATATATAAAGCTTATTTAACCAACTCTCGTTTGGCGTTTCCAAATTGAAAATATGCCTTTTAGAACCTGTGCTATAACAATTTAAAGATAGGGCTTTTTCGAAGTTTGTAGGACTATAGCTCCGTAATGGGTGGGACTACAGAAACATGTTGTTCACAAAATTAGTTTTTTGGCAATGCCTTTTTGGCGTTGCGGCGGACGAACAGACGGACAGAGTAAAACTAATAAGCACATTTTTCAAATGTTTTTGAAAATGTGCTAAAAATGACATTTTAAGAAATGAAAATGTGAAAAAAAAAAAAGATTATGAAAAACAAGTATTCATAATATAAGTAACTTGAAAATAAAATAAGTTTTGGAATTTTTAATCTGGATCTAACTATCAAACATATGAATGATTTGAAAATACGAATTCGGACAAGAAAAATTCTTTTATAAATATTTATATTTTATACATACATATACTATCTAATGTAAAAGAAAATTAAAAATACCAAATTTCTTTTCAAATGAATGAAATTTTTATTTAAATTATTTTTGTTAAGTTTTCTTAAGTTTTTCAGTTTAATTTCTGTTTGTAAATCTCTTGTAGATATTTAACTACAATATTGTATTTTCAAAATAAAACTAAAAAGTTTTTAGTAAGTTTGAAATTACAACAGTGCAGATAATATTTTATTACAAAGAATAATTAAACATAATATACATAACAATAACAATAAAAAACATAATATACATATATATATTAACTTAAACCATTTGTAAAATCTCAAATTTGTCGCCTATTAGACCTTATATCTTAAATTAATTAATAGATATATTGTTCCAAAATTGATACTCGTATCCACTATTTCTATAGTCAATGAAAATAATTAAACAAAATATTATAACAACTTCCTACAACGAATCTTAAAACAATTCAGTGCTGCAAATCTTAAATTATTGTATGACTGTCCTAAATTACTTTTGACTCAAAACATACTTTTATAATATTAAACTGACAATTTTTAATTAGGCTGCTTCGGTTTCAAAATTAATATGAAATTTTTATAAGTGCCTTTACTTTCGTATCTCAATAAAAATCTGCAATATTATAAATATCTAAAATTGAATAACTTTTACAATAGAGTCAAAACCCAAAAATGTTTTTTTAGGAATGTTTAAAAGATATTCTATATACCTACCTAATATTCCTTTCAACGTTCTTTTTTTTTTTTTGAATTGTTAATATTATAAGGTATTATAAATATTAAAAATATTTTTATTCAAGTATTCCTGAAGTGAAAAAATAAATATTTTAAAATTGCAAAAAAAAAAAAAAAAAAAAACAAACTGTATATGTTCCAAATTAGAGTGTCCCTTTTTTGAATTCTGTTTTATTTTGTTGAGTTGAAAACAACTTGAATAAAGCTTCTTAACAATTTGTAAAATGTTATTTAAATTTATTAATTTTTTTTTTTCCTAATTGAAAAAGTATAGGAATTAAAGTTTTATTTTAGTTGTACCTTAAATATTTATATAAGAGACTCTCAGGAATTTTTTTTATACCCGTACGATAGGATCGGGTGTAATAAAATTACTCCTCCGTTTGTAACACCTCGAAATAATCGAGCTAGATATACCTTCAAAGGTATGGATCGGATCAGAAAAAAATTCTAAGACTTTTGAGCCATATCCGTCCGTCCGTCCGTCCGTCAGCACGCTAACTCAAAAACTAAGAAAGCTAGAATCTTGAAATTTACACAAAATATTTTGGGAGTAATTTGTAGGTTCCCTATTTTTTTTGGTTGAGTTTGGACCAAGCCTTAGGGTAGCTCTCGAACACCTAACTTTTAGATCCCCACATTTTTTTTGCAATAGAGCTATGAAATTTTAACTACTGATAGATCTCACAAAAATATTAATTTTATTTTTACTAACTTTTTTTTGTAGCCCCACCCGTTACGGAGCTACAGCTCCCCAAAGGTTCAAAAAAGCTCTATATTTAAATTGTTATAGCACAAGTTGTATAAGATATATCTTCATTTTGAAAACGCCAAACGATTACTACTTTTATTAGCTTTAAAAGTATATATACAATAAATATATATTTGTGGCATACGGTGTCTTAATTTACCGTTATGTGAAACTCAAATTTTGCAAAATCCTTCAACCCTTCTATCTTCTAAACGGTTTCAGTTGGAAACTTGAAATTTTGACAGAAGTTAGAACTTTTATGAGTCATTTCAGAATTTTTTTTTGTATCACCCCCCGTTTAGGAGCTGTAAGGGGTCAAAAACTGAAAATTTTCTATTTTTAAACACCTGTAACTTGAACACCTGTTAAAATTTTTTTGAAATAATACACAAAAATTAAAGCTTCAACATTATAATCTTATTTCTGTTAATAACTTTTTTTAATAATATAGGGTTACTTTATAATTGACGAAAGTGTTACTTGATTTTTTCAAATTTTCTAACAAATTTCTTTAACTAATTTTTTCTTTTTGCATTTTGTTTTACTCGATAATTCGAAATTGTTGAGGATATAATGCGTAGTACATAAAAATGTAAATAAATAAACAACATAACGGTTGCTTGAAGAATTTTTATTTATATGATATTAATATATATACATACTTATATAATATCATGTTTATTTACATTATCGTATATGTCACTAGTGAATGAATGATAAGAGTATAGATGTATATTTAATAGCGCCGTATTTACATACCCAAGTAACATTTGCCAAGAGTAAAACTCTAGAAAATTGGGAAAAGTTCTCATAAGACTCTCATAACACACTTGAAGACTCTCATAACATAATTCTAATTATAACAAATTAATTTACTCTTATAAAGCTCTTCTTATGAGATAGCAATACTTATATTGTTAAAAATACTTTTACTCTTTTTATAAGAATTAAATTAACTCTTATAGAGTACTTATTATAAGATATCAACACTTCCATTAAGCAACATCAAATTTATATTCTCATAAAGTCTTTTTTATGAGATTACAACTCTTATAGAATCGTGTTCTTAAAAGGATTCCTTTATGAGAATTAAACTTTAATAACTACTTGTAATAAAATTGTAGTTAGAGTTCAAGAATAAAAATAAGGTCTGGAAATAGAAGTCAACAAAACAAAATAGAAGTAAATATTGAAAGATGTCCTAACTAAGGTAGTTTCAGGTATTTAAATCGAAAGAAAAATAGGTCTTTGAATAATTCAAGTATATTTGTTAGCATTATCATAAAATAGATTGGCCGGCGCATTGGAAAGCTTTGGAATACCTTACATTTCTATATTATATAGCAGTTGTATTATTGAAAGATCGTTTACCTCAGGAGATATACAAGCATTTTTATTCCCTTACTTTATACTATTAAGTAAATAATCATATTTTAAAATTATGGCAAAAGATAAACTTGTTTTTGAAGTCAATTATTCAAAATAAAACAAAAAATAATAAGAAAAATTCATTAAAAAAAATGAACAGTCTTTTTTTCGACTAATACAATTCAATGTTTAAAATCTAAAAAAAGTTAGCAGCCTTTTTTCGACTAAAACAATTTGACGTTTAAAATCTAAAACACTTGGAAAAAGAATTTAAATCTTATTATAAGAGTTATGGCTTTATAATAAAACTTAAACTCTCATTATAATGAAATTAATCTCATAAGAAGACCAATACTCTTGTAATAAGATCAATATTTTGATATAAGAGTAAAAAAACTTGATTTAGTTCATCAAACATAATTGTTTTTAAAAAATATGTAACACTAAAAAAAAGCAGTTGCCCTTGTCAACACTAAATATTTAAAACAATTTATACTATAACTTTGCTTAAGTGAGGAAATGATTGAGGGTGTCAAAACAAGCAAAAAATTGAGATATAGGTTTTAAAGACATTTGTTTCTTCTACCCAATGTGACCACAATACACATTATTACAAATGGGTTAAAATTTTTTTTATTTCAATTTTTTGTATTATTCATAATTTTGTGTAGGTAATTTATATATGTATGTATATTTATATGGGGCGTTTTTCTTTTTGTCATCAGATCAATGCTCAGAGCAGATGTCGAGCGCTCAGAGCAAACTTTTATCTGAGCTCTGACCACTCTGAGTTAAAAAAGAAACGTTCAGAGCACAAATTGTCAATTTTTATCCAAATTATTTTCTAACGTCAGTATTTTTATTTTATTTCATTATTTTAAATGTAATAATATAGTTTTAAAAGGAATTTATTTAAGAAATAAAATAAAACAAAGTTATTTTACGTAAAATTTCATTTAATAAAATTTAAAAAAAAAACTTAAAAAAAAATGTTTATCTATGCACGAAATTTTATTTTGTTGATATTTTTATTATTTTATTCTTAATTTGACGTTATATTTATTGAAAACTCTGTGAAATCTGATAAGTTTTTACGAGCTCACAGATCGCGCTCTGATCACAGTCCGAGTTAAAAGAGAAACACAAAATGGATAATCTGGATAATCTGAGCATAAAAAGAAACACAATTTTTTTTGCTTGACAGCTCTGAATCTGCTCTGATGAGAAAAAGAATAACGCCCATGTATAGCACATGTACTCTGACTTTTATATCAAATATTTTTATAATTCAGAGTTTATATTCGAGAGTTATCAATATTAACATAATAAATTCTATTTGTTACAAACGGAGGATACATTTTTATATACCTGTGGCTATTGTTCGTACAGGTATTAAGAATACAATAATAATTTTCTGATAAAAAGAAATATGTTGTACACTGAAAAAACATTTTTCTACAATACGTTATATCGAAGAATTTAAAAATTAGTAAAAATAAAAATTTAGCAATATTAGTGTTTTTTTTTTTGTACCCGACATTGGTATTAATCCAAGCATCAGTTAAATTGTTAATTTAGTGAACTATTACAAACAATTAATTATTATTATTAGCGATGTGAATAATAATATTCTAACTAATCTGAAGTAATATAAAAATCTTAAAAGCATCAAAAAGAATCTAGCATTGCAAAAACTTTAGATAAAATTGTCATGCTGTCGTAAGAATTTATATAAAAATTAAATTTTAATATAATTATATATAAACTAATATTTATAAATTATGTTTTTAAAGAGATTTAATAATTAAAAACATGAAAAATGTACATCGAAGTCTTTACAAATTTTGTTCTTTAATTCCGTTTAATAAATAATTACTTTTTACAGCATTGCACGAGTTTAAAATAAATTCATGAATTTTTTAATTTTATTCATAAATTTCATAAACTAATTCTAGAACAAAATCATAATAATATTATTTATAACAAAATCATAAATTTTGTGAACCTCGTTTTGTATTAAACTTATTTATAATTTTATTCAATTATGACATTTTTATGAACAGGACGGCAGTCAAAAATGTGAAAATTATTATATGAAATAATTTATTTCATAAATTATTTCATATTGTGTACCTACATTTTTTTCAGTGTACTTATTCTCATATGAAGAGTTTTGTTCTTATAAGAAAACTTATCAATCAGCGGCCATATTATTGATCTTCTTTATTTTTCTCAATCTTAACCCTTATGTTATTAAGTAATTTTATTAAATAAAAAATATGAAAAAATATTTATTGTAAAAATGATTAAATTTAAATTATTAAAACGCAAAATTATAGCTTAAATTCAATATAACTTAGCTTTAATTGAAATTTATATGTACTATTACATTAGTTTTACTCAAATGATCAGATATATGGTTAAAAGTAGAATAATAAGACTCTAAAGGGTTAAAAAAGAATTATTTAAATTTTTTAAAATTAGATTATTTTTAGTGCGCTTTACTTTTTTTCGACCTAAAATGGTTACTTTTATTAATAAAATTTCAATGGCAGTATAATTTTGGCTTATATTCTTGACGAAAAAGTTATTTTAGTTTCCTATAATTTTATGTTCATATTAAATTCTTACATATGTACTTATTTATGATATTAAACACACACATATAATTAATCATACATATTATACTTTGTTTAATCGCTACAATAATTCTAAAAAGTAAAACGGATACATTTATATTATAATATGTTGGTTTCTCTTTCTAACAACACTCATAAGGCAAAACCAGCACTCATAACAAGAATAAGCTACTATTATAACACCCTTTTGAGTATCTTATGAGAGTTTTTCAATACTCTCATAGTAGTTTTCTTATGAGAGTGATATACTTTTAAAACTCTTAAAATGAGAGCTAAAGACTTGTTATGAGTGTTAATTTACTCTCATAACTGCGCCCTTTAACTCTTATAAAGATCTCATAAGACACTTATAGAATTCTTCAAGAGTAAATTATGAGAGTAATACTCCCATAATTAACTCTCATAGCACTCTACTAGAGTCTTATGAGATAAATTTTGTTACTTGGGTACATATATGTATTTTATTGTACTTATAAGAAATTATTCTGTCAATGGAATATTTAAATATAATATAATATAATATAATATTTAAAATTATATTTACTATTTTGTACTAAGTAAATTTAATATACATTTACCGCTTAGTATTAAATGGTACTATAGAATATTTGAAAAAGTTTTGGATTGATAATCGTTATGTGAAAGGCTTTTGAAGAATGTACATATAAACATATAGTTTGAATATATGTACAACCCATAGTTCTAGAAATTATAAAATGCACCCAAATTATTTTAAAATACTAAAATATTAAAAAAATAATATTGTGAGCAGAGTGACAGGCTGTGAACATACTAACGGTTCGTACGGGTATCTAACAGGTGACAAAGGCAACTGTATTCTTCCTCGTTTTTATTGGAAATTTAAAAAAAAAAAAAACAAATTGCTAAGTAATTTTTAAATCTTCTCAATATTTATAAAATTTAAAATGACAATCATCAATCAGTTTCTAGTTAGTTAACCGATAACAATCACCAAAAAATATTGTGCATTGTAGGTTCGCTTTAAACTAAAAAGAATTATTGTTTTATTGGATACCATACTTATAAGTATTTGATGGAAGACCCATCATCTTCGGTAAAGTTAATGTCAGAGTCATAATAACAAAATTAAACATAATCCAAAACTAATAACCCTAATCTATAAAACTATATCTGACTTCAGTAAACTATGAATAATACTATAAACTACTGAAATCACATAAAAATATTTTACAATTTATTTTGTTCTTTTTAGGACAATTTTTTTAAACCCTCTTTACTTATATTTAATTATTTTATCGGTGCCCTGAAATAATGCCCCAATACATAAAATCGGGTTATTTCATTTTCGTTAGAGTATCGAAAATGAATGTAAAAATTATTTTTATTTCATTTTTGTTAGAGTATCGCGTTTAAATCGGTATCGGTCTTATTACCATTTTGAAACTAAAGTAATGTCGAAATTTGTAAGTAAATAAAGTAGAACAGTGAAAGTAGTTTTGGTTTTTAATTTTTAAATAAAAGAACAAAATAGAATCTACAAAAGAAATTTTTGATTGAAACTTTATTTTCTACTGAAATTTTACACTATAAAATTTTATTCATTTATTTTAAACAAAAATTTTAAATGAAAAATAGTGAATATTCTTTAATTTTATAATAGATATAGAAAGGTTTTCATTTAAATTTAAAAAAATTTTTGCAAAAAACTCATGCATTTGTTCTAAAATAATTATTGTAATAAACACAACCCTTTTTCATTATATACAAAAAAATTTAAAAATCAAAAATAACTAAAACTCACCCACTATTCTCAGAACTCACACCAAAAAATGTAACATAATAATTCAATTTTTTATAGTTGAATTATTTTAATAATTTTTCCGTAAATAAAAGTCAATAAACTTTTCCCCTAACTTTTAATTTATTACAAAAAAAAAAAAAATCTGAGAATTTTTTTAATTTAATATACAGGGTGTTTGAGTAATAGACTTCATAACTCCAGAGAGTGATTAGAGTGGGGAGGTCAAGACAAGCAAAAACTCGGAATGATCGGGAGGTCTATTTCCAACCGTTACTGAGATAATGAGGCCTAAAGATTTTTTCTTTTTTTAAATACGTTGCTTAATTTTTTATTTATAATTTTGGAATTATTTTTTGAAACATAGAAAAACATTTACTGCCATATTTTGAAGCTCAGTAAATTATCTGTCTCATTCATTAATAATAAAGTATCTGTCGCTTTTTAATAAGAAGTTCTAAAACTTTAACTTCAAATACTATTTACATTATCAAATTTACTTATTTAAATATTTATTACTTTAAATTAAAAATACCGTTATGAACTTAACGGTTTCATTTTTCTAAAATGTTCTTAGACTATTTCTGCCCATTTTGAATGTAACAGTAGTTTTGTAGCTGAAAAATTACAGAAGTTATAATAAAAAAACTTTTTAGAGATTTTCAAGAAAAACTCGTTTTTTGTTATGACGTCCCATATCACTCCTTGAAATTATGCTGTCTTTTCTTTAAACACCCTATATATAAAGTTCACTAGAATTTAAAATTATTTTTCAAATTTAAAATTTTCATTATAAAACTAAAATTTTTAATAAAAACTAGAACCTTATTTTTTATTTTAATTAAAAACGAGGAAGAGTATACAGTTGTCTGTGTTAACGAATATCCACCAGAATAATATCTAAATTCATTGTTCGAAATGTACCAAATCTTATTATAAATTTAATCATCTTACAAAATTGCAAATGTTTGACTTTAGCTGCTAGAATATAATATACTTTTCCATAATATCAACCTTGCTCTCTTTACAGCATCACAAACGTAATCGATAAAGTATTATACTCGTGCAGCTATGCTCGTAAGAATTGCATAAATTATGTTACAAGTTTATTTTTATGTAAATAACTAATTTATTAAAGAAGGATCTACTAAGTCATAAATCAAGATCTAAGTCATAAATGCAGCACCGAAATATCTAGTTTACTTGAATTTCTTTAAAGTCATGTAAACAAAATTGTTTCTATATCTGGTTATCCAATAGATGTTATTTGAAAAAACAAATGTTTCTTATTGAATTTTATTTGGGATTGTAAGGTTACAATTTATAAAACTTATATTCCACCTCAAGAACTAAAGAAATATTGAGAAATTGAAGCAGGGAAGCATTAAACATTTATTATGAATAAACTCTAAATATTTTTAGGATCAGAACTATAAATTAGACCAATAAAAGAAAAATGAAAAATACTTAGTTAAAAGATCAAAATCATGAAGATGTTTCTGACAAGACACCATAAATAAAATGGTACCATAGATAGATATTAGCAGAAATTGCAGAATATTATCGTCGATAAACGTAATGGTTACATTTGTCAGAATATGACATTCCATACGAGCAAATCGGTTTGTCATCTATTTTGAGTATAGGAAGAAATGGGATAAACTTCTAGCGTATGAAAAGGATAAAATAAAAATGAAAACTGTTTAAAACTGAAAGCAAGACCTCTATAAGACTTCAAGAGCAAGACTTAAGCAATCTTTTAAACTACTGAAATTTGAATTCTGAATAGCATATTATCTAACATAAACATGAGAGAAATCTTACGTTTCTCCTACAAAATAAATTAAGTTTATGTCCAATATGAAATGAATAAAATCTACAGGATGGAGACTTTCTATTTAATAACTAAATACATTATTTTTGATCAACCTATGGTATAAAAAATTTTAAAAAATATGTTTTTTGTTTTTAAATATATAATTGAAAAATATCCATGCATAATTTAATTATATTTAAAACAGATTAGTTATGTATGCTAATTATGTGTAATTTTATGTAAAAAGTGTTTTAATCACTTGAATATTTTCAACATTAATTAACTTAATTTAATTCAATTCAATTAAAATAATTTGAATCAAATCAAATAAAAATTAAAATTAGTTTTTCTTAAAATATTATTTTATTTTATATTTTTAGTAATTAAATGAATTAATTCAATAAATTTTAATTCCTAACCTGAAATTCTGCATTAAAATTTAACATTTTTAAAAATGTTTATACTCCATACTTGTATAATCTTAGTTCAATTGAAGCAATCCTAGAGGAGCAGTAAACCTTCGAAAAATACAAAGAAAGCCTAAATCGCCCTAATAATATGGAATTTTTACCCAGTCTAAATCACCTCCCTCTGTAATTACTATAATGGAGCAACTCCCCTAACTGCAGTATAATGACCGAGAAATAGGATGAAGAAACAAAATAGAATAAGGAACAGAAATTTGAATATAAAAAAGAGAGAGTAGCGCTATGTATATTAAGGATCGGATTGGTTTCAATTGGCTAGAAGATATTTCTAGAAAAGATTATTAGCTCCCACATTTCGAAGATATCCTAAAGGCATTAAATCTTTTTTAACATTAAAATCATTAATGATTAATGATTCATTAATGATTTTAATAGGTCTTTTTTGTATTTTGTCCAAATACTGTAGAGCAGTATAGGCTCGTAGAACAGCGAACATGTGGTAATTATATTCAAATTTTGGCCAAATAATAAATTCTAAACTATTTTTATTATCGTTTTGTGGAAAATCTGCTCTTTTATAAACCTTTGCTTTTACATTATTATTTTTTTCAATCATAATTGAAAAATTTCGATTTTTAATAATATTTTTATCTCGGATTTTAACAAAATATCAACAGATGCTAAAATTACCACCTTAATTTCAATTTTCAAAAACAAAATGTATTTCAAAAAAAGAAAAATTAATTATGCAGATTGGCGGGAAGGAAATTTTAAAATAAATATAGAAAAATTTTACAAAATGATTTCTAAATAGAAGGAATATAAAAAGTCATAAAAAATTTTACACTCGTTTCGTTAATTTTAATTTTAAATCATTTTTATCGGAAATTCAACTTTTTATGGTACAAATAATCATATAAATCCTAAACAAAGAAATGCACCATTTGCGAATGTAATTTATTTTTCAAAAAAAAGTTGATATAAAACACAAACAGTCTTTTATAACGTTATATATAAAATGGAAAGGTATTTAGGTAATAACAACTATACTTAGAGTTTTCATTATAAAAGTCATAAAACAATACTATAAAAAGATTGGAACAAAAATAAATATTCTGCTAGAAATTTTATAGTTAAAAACCATTTTTTAAATTGAAATTTATTTTTGAACATTCTTTTTTATAAAACTACAAAAATTTTAAATAAACGTTCAAAAATCTTTTACTTCTTATGAACATTTATCGGGTTCGTTGACAAATTTTTATACATTAATGAAACGAAAAAATTTTTTTTAACTTAATATGGTGGTAAAAGAAAACACTTTAATACTAAAGTAAAAAAAAATTCTTATGAAAAATTTAATAGGTTGAAATAAATTAAAATTTTCGAAATATTCAGTTTTTGTTTAACTATGGAAGTGTATATTATAACTATAACAAAGAAAATTTCAAAACCAAAAATACCAATTTTTGAAACCATTGAAACAATCTATTCAAAGCAAGTTACCTTATTTCACCCCTGATTGAAGAAAAAACAAAAAGGCCGCCTAAAAGTAGGCAATTATTTACCAAAAATTTTGTTATTTAAATTAAATAATTATAGATTCAGTCTTGTTCTGACTAGTATTGTGTGAAGAACATCTATTGAAATTTTCTTTTACAAATCGCATATAATCTTAAGTAATTAAAGTACTCGCTCTAACAACAACGATATAGTGGTTTTCACTCTTATTTAAAAAAAAAAAAAAACCAACTTACACATAAGAGCCACTTAAAAAAAATAAAATGCTTCCCCCGGGGGGCACAAATAGTTTTGGACTGCTGCAAAATGAGGATGCACCTAAAAAAAGGAAAAAATTAAAAAGCACATCCATAACCTCAATATTTAATAATGCCGGTAATGATGGCAAAAAATTTCTAAACATAAAAGCAAAGGATACAAACAAACCCTTAAGAATGCACAACAAGTTCGTCATAAATAAGTTGCTCGAAGGTATCTATCCAAATTTCACAGCTACGTGGGACAGATCTGGAAACATAGTACTGGAAGTTCCAAACAAAAAAATCTCAGAAATATTCCTTAGGCAAACCAAACTGGGTGATATTGAAATTTTAGTTGAACTGAATAAAAACCTGAATTACTCCAAGGGGATAATATTTGATAGAGATCTTGTACATATTGAAACCAAAGAAATTCTGGATAACCTAAAAATAAAAAATCAAACTATAGTGGAAGTTTTTAAACTATCAAAAATAAAAAATTCACAAAAAGTTTTTACTGGAGCTGTCATTATAACATTTGATTCAATACATCCACCAGAAAATGTAAAAAGTGGCTTTACGATACACCCAGTCAAGAAATGGTATCCAAATCCTATTCGTTGTAGAAAATGTCAACTTCTTGGCCACTTGCAAAAAGACTGCCAAACTCCTCCAAGATGCGCTGATTGTGGTACTGAAAGACCAGAAGGCGATGTAATACATCCCAAAATATGTAAAACTTTTAGTTGTGTAAACTGTCATGGGGCTAATCATAGTGCTGCATCCAATACTTGCCCCGCATATACCAAGGAAAAAGAGGTATTAAAAATTAAAACCGATTTAAGAATTTCCAAACGAGAAGCTTACACTTATTATAAAAACAACTACCAAATGTCAACACAAATTCCTCAAAGCCAAACTTTTGCTCAGCTGTTTCAAACACAAAATACTCCAAAAAATACTCAATTAACAAATATCAACAACACTGAATTCAACAATCACTCAAAAGTCACTCAAATATCAACCGAATTACCAACAAATATCAACAATCACTCAAATACCAACTCAAGTATAATCGATAATCAACAATATCAGCAAATTCAAGAACCTATGGATAAAAAACAATTATATAAAACTCAAGCACCGCAAATTTTATCATCACCATTAGAAGAAGAAAATAATAAAAACACCAATGAGATAAGTAGTAATGAAATTATATATTCTAACAATTATGAAAAAAACACTCAAAATAACTTAATTCAAAATTTAACTAATAATTCAAATACAAATAATAATAATGTTAAAACTAAGCAAATAAATATTAATATCGAAAATAATTTGTCACTTAATGACAGCAATATGAATAGTTATGGTTAAGCAGAAAATTAATTAGCAGATTTAACTCAATTTTCTTTAATTTTGTTTTTTTTTTTTACTTTATTCTTTCTTTATTTTACACAACTTATAATTCTATAATTTTTCTTATTAGCTTTAAAATTAATAATATTAACTTAAAAATTACAATAGCATTTTAAAATACGATCCTAAATAATTTAGAAAAGTATGCTAACTAAATTACGATATATACGCTAACTAAATAAATTTCAAATGACAGAAAATAATCTTAACAATATCAAAAGAAAATATAGCTTATTACAGTGGAATATGCAAGGGTACTTAGCGAATAAAGGAAACTTAGAATTACTTCTCAAAAAGTACAAACCCCTAATAGCTACGTTGCAAGAAACACATCTACCGGAATCTTTGCATCCATTAGATTGCTTAAATTATCATTGTTTATTTTCTACTAACTTGCTAAATCAAAGAACTGGTGGCTTGGGTTTTCTAATAAATAAAGGAATAAATTACACAGAATTAAATTTAAACACTAATATTCAAGCAAGTGCTATAAAAGTAAATTTTCCTAACAATGCCAAGCAAATCACAATTCTAAACCTATATCTAGAGTGCAACTCAAACTACCAAAAACAAGATCTTGCCAGCCTTGTTTCACAAATAGATAAACCTTTTATTATTACAGGTGATTTCAACGCTCGTAATGTTATTTGGGGTGATGTGTTAACTAATAATCGAGGCAAAGTAGTGGAGGAATGGTTAGAAGAGAATGATGATTTAATTCTGCTAAACGATGGTTCTCCTACACTCTTTAATACGAGGGGTACACTTACTTGCATTGACCTAACAATATGTAGTCCAGACTTAGCACCCAAATTTCATTGGCATACTACGGCCAACCCAAAAGGTAGTGATCATTTTGCTATATTTCTCTGCTCAGAAATCGGCAAAAGTCATGTGGTCCAAAAGGCAAGATATAATGATAAGAATGCAAACTGGCAAAAGTTCTCAGAGCAACTAGATTTCTTTCTAGATTTTAGACCACAATCTGAAAATTTTAATAAAGAAGTCGCTATACTAACTAAAAGTATAAGATTTGCGGCTAGTCAGTCAATGTCAACAGCGAAAACTGGCCCAAAGCCACAACCTCCATGGTTCAACAGAAATATTCAAAAACTAATCGAAATTCGTGACATACTTTGGAGAAATTTTAGGAGAGATCCAGTTAGAGAAAGGTTAATACAGGTACGCAGAGCGAATGCCATATTAAAAAAAGAAATTAAGGTAGCAAGGACAAAATCCTGGCAAAATTTCGCGGACAGTATAAGAGGAGAAAATGGAAATTATTGGGAAAAAGCTATGAGAGTGATTGGAAAGAAAAATACGGGTATACTAGCAATTAAACATCAGCAGGATGGTGACTTAATCACAAATTCTGAACAAAACGCGAACTTTTTTGTTAATAGATGCTCGAAATACTCAGAAGACAACATTTACACTCCTGAATTTCAATTAGAAAAAGTAAACTTTGCTCTTCCAAACTGTATTGCTCATTACAACACTCTTGATGAGGCGATCACTTTGAACGAAATTGAAAGTACTCTAGCTAGGTTTAAAGGAACAACGCCGGGTTTAGATGGAGTTTCTTATAGTATGCTTAAGCATACTACACCTAACTTCAAAAAGCGATTGCTAGATCTCTATAATAAAATATACATCTCGGGAATTTTTCCACAAGCATGGAAAACAGCGGAGATAGTACCCATACCAAAAGGGCATGGAGATCCAAATAATCCTGAAAATTATAGGTTTATATCATTGCTTGCTACCATGTCAAAGTTATTTGAAAAGATTCTTGGGAACAGACTGAGTTGGTTCCTAGAAAGCAATTTGTCGAGTAAAATACATGGGTTCAGACCAAACAGAAGTACACAAACAATGTTACAAACCCTAGAATTTGAGATGACAATGGCACTGCAAAACAAAGAACATGCCACAATTATATCTTGCGATATAGAAAAAGCTTTCGACAAAATCGTCAGACACAAGATACTAGAGCAGCTAGTCAAATGGAAAATAGGTACGAAATTTATAAAAACTATTGAGAGCTATTTAACTAACAGAAAAATTGTAGTCAAAATTAATGGGAAGCTGTCTAAAATCCAAAATCTGTCTAATGGAATTCCACAAGGATCTCCACTATCTGTACATTTATTCAATACTTTCATCTCCACTCTACCCAATACATTAAAAGAGATTAAAGGACTCAGGTATCTAATATACGCTGACAATATTCTTATATATAGTGCAGGGAAAGATAACGAAATTAACAACAAAGTACAGGTTGGTTTAAACAGATTGAAAATCTGGGCGGATTCAAATGGTGTTAACTTGCCCTTGGATAAAATGGAAGCGATACACATATGTAGAAGAAGAAGTTGCAATACAGGGTTATTGAGATATAACAATTCAGAAATTCAAATAGTTAAAGAAATCACAGTATTAGGTCTCACCTTTACAAAAACTATGAAATATGAACCACATATTAATAAGCTGATAAAAAAATTAAAAAAGACGAACAACCTCTTAAAACTGATTTGTAGAAACAAGTGTGGGCCTCCGATCAAAATTGCTCTAGAAATAGCAAGGGCTTTACAAATTGGCAAAATAGATTACGCTATAACAATCTATGGGTATTGTAGCCAGGCCAGTATACAAAAAATACAGAGACAACTAAATCAAACAATCAGAATTGCGTTAGGAGCGCTAAGAACGACAAATGTGGATAGTTTACAGATAGAATCAGGCTTCCCAACCTTTGAAGAAAGGCGCGATCTGAAGGCAGCTAGCTTCATACACAAGCAATATAGTGTGCTGAACCAACCTCTAAACAAATTAGTAAGTGCCTTGATTGGAAATAAAATAGAGTCACCCAAAATATCAGCCTTAACAAAAGCTAAAGACTATTCGCACGCGCACCATATTCTGTTCGAAAAACCTCTGCCAAACGCTTACAATATAGCACCCTGGTTACAAAACATATATAAATACATAGATACGTCCATAGCAGAATACGAAAAGGAAACCACTGATTGCCAAACATATCGGATGCTATTCCAAAGAATAAAAGATTTACATGCTAATGCATACAAAATATTCACCGATGCCACGAAATCAGATAAGGGTGTAGCACTAGCTGTAGTTGATGAAGACAAGTTACTTATCAAGAAAATTTTGGCAGAAGAAACCGAGATCTATAACGCCGAAATAGTAGCACTATATGAAGCACTTACATACACCCTACACCTAAAAAAAGACTACATATTAATATGTACAGATAGTTTGAGTTCGCTTAATGCAATTAAAAATATTAAAAATAAACAACCAATAATAAACAACATTAGGAGCATGCTGTTATTGTCAAACAAATCAATAAAATTGGTTTGGACTCCAAGCCACTCTGGCATAACAGGTAACGAACTAGCTGATAAAGAAGCAAAATTAGCAGCAAAAAGTCCAGCTCCGTATGAACGTATTTATTTTCCAAATATTAAAACTAAAGAAATAGAGAAACACATTCTGCAAAATAGACAAGTAAAGTGGAACTCCTCCAATAGCTTCCTGAAATTTCACTGGCCGAATGCAACATCTCCAGTATACGAGATCAAAAACAGAGCAGTAGGAGTCAAAATAAGTAGAATTCGCTTAGGTCACACTCTCTACACCAAAAAACATATTTTCTCCCAATCCAATCCACCCATATGCCCACACTGTGGAAATATTTTGACAATCAAACATATTTTAGTTGACTGTCCAGGGTCAAATAATTTTCTACAAAATAATTCAATAAACTTAAATGAAATACTGAGCCCGAAGTCTGAGAATATTGATAGATTAGAAAAAATTTTTAAACATTATAATATGTGGAACTTAATATAATAAAGCATATAAAATAAAAAATAGAAAAATATAAAGCTAATAAGTTAAACACTATATTTCATAAATTTTTAAGAAAACAAAATCTGTTGATTATAATATGCTTAACCTTATTAAAATTCTAAAACTTAAATAATTTTGTAAATAAATTTTTGTAAATAACTTGTAATTACCATGTAAATATTGTATGTATATTAGATTTAATCTCTATCAAGCCCATAATGGCCATAGCAGCCGAGGGCTGTACTAATGTTATAGTAATTTATTATATAATATTAGAATAAATAAATAAATAAATAAATAATTATAGATTATTGGGGCTTCGGTAGCCTAGTCGGTAGGCGTGTGGCGTATTAACCGAAGGAGTGTGGGTTCAATCCCTGCATAGGTCGTATGTGTTTTTTCTTTACATACCCCGCTTACGACCAAATATAATGTAAATATATAGTATATAATATAAACAAAATAAATAATATTAGTATATAATTTAATAATAGTATAAAAACCTATAATGGCCTTTAGTAGCCGATAGTTCAATAATATTGCATTACATTTATGTATGTAATATTAATATAAATAAATAAGCTTCTATCGGCAACAAGTTAAGGTCGTAGTGAATTAACCGAGGAAATTCGGTTTCAAACTTTGCACAAGTACCAAGTGTTTTTCGTTTTAAAGGGAATTACTGACGATGTTTAGCCAATGTTCAATCTGTAAAGGCCGATACTAGCGTATGTTTTGTTTTTTCCTTTATTTCTTTTCAATAATTTATACAAATGAAAATTTATTTTAAAATAACAAAATCATTAAAATCTCTCTCAACTTGAGCAAGAAGCTGTGTGATCTTATAATTAGTTAATAATAATTAATTAATTACATGTACAATTAATGTACAGATTTATATTTGTTTTTTTTTCTTTATAATAAAATTTAAAATTTAATTAGCATGCAATTGTTAAACTATTATATATATATACCAGAAAGTTAACAATTTTATTGTTTAAGTTTTAGATGTGTTATATTATTTTAATTTTTAATTAATTTGAATAAAGTAAAGTTATTAATATTTTCAAAATCTGCGGGTAGTCTTCTATAAAGTCATTTGAGCAATTAAATAGGTAATTTTTTCTTTGATTTCCTATAATATAAGTCCTAAAAAGTGAGAAATAAGTTTCATTTATTTCAAATATTGTGATTGTTGATGCCTAACCTTCTATATTTAGAAAAAGGTATGTTTTAACTAGTTATTCACTATTTTAAAAGCACTAAAAAGCAAAACACATGTTTTTATATTGCCGAAACTAAGCTATTGTATTATGAATACAAAAAGTGTGAAAGATTCTGAATATGTAAACTTATAATGATTTTCAGACATTTTTTCTGTATAATTTCTAGTTTGTTTAAGTAAATTTAGGGAACCCGGCTTCAAATAGGATTTAAGTTAATTTGTATACCTTAAATAATAAAAAGAAAATAAATAATACTCTACTATAATACTATGTAAATTAATAATAGTATTTAAAACAATAATGACCTTCAAACCAAATCAAAATCGAGGATTTATTAATATTATTTAAACTTATGCTTAGATATTCAATATTAAAATTATATATGTGAAGTAAAACCAAGTATAATGTTGTTATTCAAAAAATACTAAATTAAATTGCTTCAGACAACAGAAGATTGATTTTCTTTTGTGAAGAATATTCATGCTTTATTTCTCTTCAGTTGTGCTAAATTTGCTCTGCTATTCTTGCCGATCGTATTCATTTTCCAAAGCCTAGTATTATTATCGTGACGTATCTTGATATAAATTTCAATACATTTCACATAACTAACAACAATTTGTTCCAATGATCAATGATCTCATCGATGGTGATGAAACTGATATTGTTTTCTTGTTTGATTTAGTTTAACTTGATACATTTTCGAAAAATCATTGCTTTCGATTTAAAAGATTCAGTCTTGAATTAAAATGTTTATATTTTTTATGTAAGTTTTTATCATAGGATTGGATTATATATATAAAAGTTTATAAAACAAAAACTTATTAAATTATTTTTCAAATAGATTTTTAATCTCCTAAATGATGAGAAAACGAAATACCTCTTAAAATCTTTATAAATATTAAGATTTCATATTAGAAATCAATATATAAACACCGAGAGATTTCTTTAAATTTACAAAAAAAGAAAAAAGGATAAAATATGAAATTATATCAATTTAAATATGAAGTAATTTCTAGGTCATTTTCTAGAAACTATTATACCATTGAAACGAAATATGAATACTAATTAGAAGAAAGTTAAAAATTCAGAGAACAGATTATGAATACTAATTATATAAACTGAAGAGAAGCATAATATAAAATTTTATATAACCCTTTTTGAAACGAGTGTTAATATATGTTTACTTGTTTATATATATAAGCCTTATACCATAACTTACATGACTCTGGAATAGCACTTGGGAAAGTGTTAAACAAAATAAATAAGACAAGGATATTACATGACGTATTCATTTTTTATTGCTTCTATCATTTTTCTGTTTGAATAAATTCAATTAAATTAGTTATAAAGTAAACTTTTTATCTTGCAGCTCTTCAAAAAGGCTACTAAAAAATAATTAAATGAAATGAAAATTTTATATGAAACATATTAATACATAATATTTATTATCATTTTGAAGAAACGACTAAATTATATTATAAAAATAAAAAAAAAGTCATAGTTGCAATTAAAATCTTTTAATTACAACAATTTAAATTATTAAAATGAATGTTAAACAAAATGTACGAAGGACAGTTTTAAGTAGTTTGAAATTAAACAAAATTAAAAATTCATAAAAGATAAATGGTATAATTAATTATTTTACTAGAACCTATTTTAGAATGCTCCTTCCCTTTTCTTAGATATTAATTTTTTTCTTTCCGACAGTTTTCCAGAATATAAAATCATGTTTTAGCGTTTTGTTTTTTATTTAGTTCGTTAAAATTATCCCTATGACACCCCACGATAAACATGTTAGCGAATTTCTATAAAAACTATATATCTATAAACTATTTTTTACTGAATTACATAAAAATTTTAAATTGGAACATCTAGATTATGTAAAGCAGTGATAGATATTGCTAATATTATATCACAAGTTCCAATAAATTTTATATCACAAAGATATTAGGTGACAGAAAATGCTGGAAACATTTATGTTTCTTCTCTTGTACAAATAGTCTTAAGAAATTAGAATAGCTTTATGCCATTGCATTATAAACTCTCTATATTCTGTACCATTATTTTACAGACTTTAATTTTTATTTTTTATTTTAAAATTGTATCCTTCGACTATTTAAAGGAATCCTGATAAATATGTGATATTAAAAAAAAAGAAAAAAATTTAAAAAATCAATTTTTCTACTTCAAAAACTTTTTTCTCAACCATTTGAATATTATTTTAATATTATTTGGCATAAAATATAGGTCACCCTAAACCATTAACATTAATGTAATATATTTATTATTAAAGTCTGACAAAGCAAAAAAAAAACACTAAAATGGTGTTTACACTAAGAAAAATATTTTTCAAAAGTCATTATTTACTTAATGTTTTGTTTTTTTTAAATACATTCTTACACAAAATATATTATAAAATACTGTAGGTATATACTACTCATATTTAAAGTTATATATTTGGTCGTTTTATTTTTATATTCAATGTCAAAGTCAAAATCAACAAACTTCTTTTTAGTTTCCTTTCATTTAAAATTTCTGCTAAAAAACTTTGATTTATTTTGAAAGGATAAAAAAAAATCAGCTGTCTGCACCACAGGACCGACCGCTATTATACGAAAAGAATTCAATAACAAGCAATGAAATCGTAAAAATATATGTACCTTCGTATACATATATGAATAAAAATATTCATACATCCATTTACATATGTAAGTACATTATTTTTTTTTATTCAAAAATATTAGAAGTAAAAAATAATAAAAATTGTAAACAAATACAAAACAAACATAACATTAATATTGAATCTGTTAACAAAAAATTTATAGTTTGAATTTTACGTCATCAACAAGAGATGCATAGATATAATATAAATTTTTAGAAACATAAAAATAAAAACAAAAGCAATTTCTTCATATAAAAAAAAAATTTTACAGCCTTCTCCGCACCGGAGTAGTTGCCTCTCGGATATAAAATTTTTAGTATGAAAACATACCTACTTTAATGTACATAATTGTATGCGGTTGGTAATTAACAATTTTAATTTAAATTGTAGTGAAACTTTATATACAGAAATGAGTTAAAAAAAACTTTTTTGAATTTTTCATTTTTCCCATAACTAAAAATTTTCGAATTAAATATTTAATAAATTTAGATCCTTTATTAAACATAGAATATATACTATTATAATTTATATTTATATTAATCAACAAAAAGATTGACGCACCGCTTCTCATTCATAAGGGAATGAGAGGTCTCGGGTTCGATTCCCGGCTGGGTACAATAATTATAATATAAAAAAAAAATATTCATATATCGCAATATATAAATACTTAAGTATATCACATAATATCTCGTACACCTCACATTCCTACCAGGAAACAGGGGTTATAGCTACCTGGCACATTTATGTATATAAATAAATAAAAAAAATAAAATAACACCGCAAATTTTTGTAGGGAAAATAACTCCGCAAAAATTGGGGTGCTATTTCATTTTCTTTTTGGCGCCTTATTTCATATAAAATAATCCACCAAAACAAAATAATTTTGCAAATGAAATAACCCTCCAAGTATTTTGGTGATAATTTCTCATTTTCATGATTATCATTTCATTTTCATGATTAATCTAATTCAGAACTTCGCATATACATACATATAAATATTCTGGAAAAAAGAAACACCTTCATTTTGAATCCAACTCTAAAATTTTTCCTAAGTCAGAATCTCGCAGATACATTTATTGAAAAGAAAATTACACTGATTTCGCCGCCAACTCCAAAATTCCTCCTATTTTTTATTTTGTTGTTCATGCAAATGTAGTGATCCCTTAATTAATATAATATATTATTTAAGTTTTCTTAATCGATAACTTCTTAAAAGAATTTGGGGGGTTATTTCACTTGATTGCGTGAATATTTCATGTTGAATATGGTGTGTTATTTCATAATGAAATAATCCCCAATTTTTTTTGGATGAAACTCAATTTTTTTGGGGGGATTATATTTTGCGGGCCTTTTTCCGACAGACTAGGTTTTCTTTTCGAATCTCTAAAAACAAAATGTTTGTTTACACAATTACGGCTTTCGAACAAAATTGCTTCATTAAAATATCATATTTATTTTAAAATACCTTTATTTTCAGTACAACTTCTGATGATTTTTATATAGTTTTTTTTGGCAACACTGGTAACGCTATATATGTCTATATATGTTTACCATATTTACATATATATTATACCTCTAATGTTTAATATAAGAAAAATAAATTTTTAAAAGCTTAAAAAACTCCTTCTTTTTTTTTTGTAATAAGGACTTTGTTTTTTTTTTAACTGTATTGATTTTTTCTCCAAAATTTATACATTTTTTGTATTCAATCCGTCCTCATTTTAAAAATTGAATGCTAGGCTTACCATAATATTTTTTAACGATTGCCAAAAAATTAATGCTAAATACCTTAATATTTTGTTTTCTTTTTCACTTCTATAAAGAGCATAAAACATCCCCTAAATGTTATTTGACTATCAGCTTTAATTTCTATAAAGCCGTTAATTACTCGGCTGTAGCTACTTTGCAAGATTATGAAACGAAAATATTATGTTTGTGTGCCATCTTTATTACCTTATACAATAATTTTAAAACTATTCCAAAATACTAATATTGGATATAACTCTATCGGGGTTTGAATCCGAAATATTTCGACTGGAAGAGTTCATTCCGACTTAACCACTAGTCCATTAGTCATATAATAATTTATACCTTAATAATTTCTAGTTTTTTTTTTTTTAAATAGAATGGGATAAACGGGAAGAAATGAAGATATGAAAGCGGATTTCAAAATTAAATTGTTTTCGAACTTATAAAGATTCTCGATATAATGGCTGAAAATTCTTATTGAAAAAAAGGTAAACATATGTATGTAAATAATAAATTTCAAATTTAAACTTGCAATTTGTTGTAAATGTAAAGAAGAATTTAAATAACCAGTTTTTAGTAACCTTAAAATATAAATAAAAAAGAAAACAATCTTCTGCTCTGAGTTAAAATTTTAAGAGACAGAAAATATCTATAGATATTAATAAAATTTAATTCAATTTTCAAGTTTAAAAATTAATTAATTATTTACTTCTAGAATTTTCCCTTCCTAAATAATTAACTTTATCAAGATTTTTATTTTTTTTTTCTTTCTGTACAAAAAATTAAGTGTTTCCGGTAACCCTAATTTGCAATAACACATTCAAATGAATGAATCTTATAATGCATAGAGTAATTGTTGAAATAAATAATATGCGACAATATATACATATATAATGACTAGAATTGCAACAATCATCTATTAAGAAAATACAATATAATTGCAATGTACTTGTTCCTTCCGAAATTGTTTTATACTTTTTATTTAAAAGGGAATAAATTTGCAACTCTTAAAGAAAACAAAAATATTAAAAATTTTGTAATTTATATTATAACTCGATGCAACCCTTATTTGACAAATAAAAATGAAAAGAAAAATTTTACGTTAATTTGTAAATCGAAAAATACTCTATACTATATAGGGGGTTCATAAAAATATTAAAGATATTATAAAAAAAAACACCAATGTACAGTCAAAACTGAAATGTATCCATTATATTTGAAATAATTTGAAATTTAAAAAAAAATACACACGTGTAAAATAGGCTTTGAAGTTGGTACACCTGTTTATGCACTTTATTTAGAAAAAGGGTATTAAAATCAAAAGTAAAGAAATGCTATGGTATATATATATATATATATTTATATTTTTTTCTATAATGAATTGACGTTATTATGTATCAACATATGTTTATTTATACACAAGTACTCTTATTATGTAAAAAAAAATATATATAATATACAAAATCAAGTACATATTTTGAATGCATTTATTTGTATTAGTATATGTATATACATAAGTAGAAAACAAAATTTTTGTATTGTTTTAATGAAAATAATGCAAAGCGTTTATGTCATTAAAAGGAAAAAAAAAACATATCTAATATCTAAAATTCACCCTTTCATAACAATTTCAAATTTTTCATTAAAAATAAAGAAAATATTACAAAAAAAAAAATCAGACTACCACCCAACTTTACCAGTGAAATATTAAGGTGCAGATTATATTACCCGAAGAAATTTTCTACTAGCTTGAAAAATTTAAAAACATTAAAATACATATGTAATGTATTTTTTCTTTTTTTTTCTGTTTTTTTTTCTGTTTTTTGTATCATATCAGATCAGAATTAAGGATCCACAAATAAAACAAGAGTTCAATTTATACTTATATAAAAGAAAATTTAAGATAAAGATTATGAAGGAAATGAAAATATGTATGTATTAAAAAAAAAAGGTTTTTTTTTGCATTTAAGAATTTTGTAAAAAATTTTTCATTCGAATAAGAATTTTTTATATATACATCAATTTTTCATTGCATACGTCATATGTATCTATGTATATGTATATGTCTAATGTATATTTTTTTACATTTAAAAAAGAAAAAATCACATTCATGTTTTTATTTTGAACGATTAAAGAATAAAAATCAAAAATATTTACAAAATAAAACTAAAAAATATATGGTATCTTACAATTCTTCCTGGATAAGAAAAGATTACTTAAATATTTGGACATAACAAAAATAATATACGATAAATTTTTCATGAGTATAAGAAAATATCTCTGGAATACTTTTCAAAACAGATTTTTTTTTCTGTTATTGACTTTAAAATGTTTCTTTTTGGTAAAAAAAGAACAAAATCAAAAAATATGTTTTATTTGAAAGTTTCCTATGTTTTAATAGTAAAAATCAATTAACATTTTTTTGATAGAAAAATGAATTTATTTTAAGCGGTTTTACAGTATCCTGAAATTTGTAGAGATCGAATGGAGATATATCTAACAGTTTAATAATTCAATACGACATTTAGATTTACTATAAAAGTCGAGAATTTCCTTCCCAAACAGTTATTTTAAAAGCCTTCACATAAACTATGTTTTCCAAATAATTTTGAAATATGTATTTTCAAAACAAAAAGTTAAAAACCCGAACCAGTCAGCCATATTGATAAAAAAGTGATTTGGCAGTATAATACTATAATAATACTTTTGAGGAACTGCAATTTTATTTCGAGATAGATATATGGTCCTGCAAAATTCGCTGCTCTAATTTTCTTCAAATGTTTGCTTAAAGGTTGATTTACGCTTGGCTGATAATATTTTTAATAGGCTTTAAAGAGAGAGATAGATAGCTTGAATTTAATTCGATTTTTATGAGAAGAGCAGTAAATCATTTATCAGGCATATTTATTCCCGATAGGTATCGGAAAATATTTGGTATATTTTCAAAAAATAACAGATCTTTTTATCATATTTCGATAATATATAATTTTAGAATATCTTAAATATTTTTTTTATACACACTTCTCTATTTCTATACAGAAACACTTTTTTCGGCTTAACCTCTTGAAGTGTTACCTTTTTACCGTCTTGTTTTAGTACATATAATAAAAAAATAAAGAAGATATGTACTTGCGGAAAAATTTGTTTTTTTTTTTTTTTAAAGTATAGAAAGTACTAAAGTGCTTTTCAAAATGAAAAAAAAAACAAATAAAATTTGAAAATCAAAACAATGATTTTTTTTTAAACTACAAAACAAATATTTTGTCATTAAAACAATAATGTTGCATTGAAAAAATTTTTTTGGAAAATCATTCGCAGTCGTCTATTTTTCTCTTTAAGTTAAAATTCATTATACTATCTCACATTTTTAGAGCTGATATTTAATCGGCCAAGCATAAATCTATAAATTAAAGATCCAAAATCCCAAAGTCAAAATCCCAAAATCAAAATCCCAAACCCAAAATAAAAAAAAAAAGAATTCCAAATTTGAAAAGCCAAGTGTTACAAAATCCCAATATTACAAAATCCCAATGTTACAAAATCCCAAGTTAAAGCAACATTAATTATTAAATTTCGGATTTGAATACAATTCGTGTCTTGTCTTGTCAATAAATGACTGAACGGCTGTGCGAAAGTCCCTAAAATCGAAAATGAAAAAAGTTCCCAAAAAATTCAAAAAAATTTCTCGGGTTTTAAAATCTTGTGTATTAAAATCTCGCGTTTTAATACTAAATTTTTTAAAAATATAAAAAAATTAAATCTAATTCAGAATCTCGTATGAAATAAATATTCTGGAAAAAGGGCCAACCTTGATTTTTGACTGCAACTGTAAAATCTTTCCTAATTAAGAATTTCGCATATACAAAATAAATAAATATTCTGTAAAAGGCGTATAACATTTTAAAATAATAAGAATACCGCCCCCAAACCGCCGCTAAACAAATTATTGAAACCCTGATTTTGTAACCAACTCTTACAATTCAGATATATTCAGAGAAAACATTAATAGTGAAATTTAGGGAATTTTTTTTTAGGATTTTATAACTTTGAATTTTGAAATTTGGGATTTTTTTTGCTGCAATTTTTTTTTTTTCGGGATTTTGTATCATTGGGATTTTTTTTTTTTGGGGGGATTTAGGTGGACTCTCATTTAGAGTAATCTACGACATAATTAGGCATATAGTTTACCAAAAAATTTAAAAGTGATGAGTAAAATAAGATTTAAGTATAACTAGTATTCGCCCGCCCCTCGAAATTCGAGGTGTTTTAATTAGCAATTACAATACAATATATACAGTATAGTTTCTTTATGATTTTATTTAAAATGTAAAAATACAATTTTCAATAATTAAAGCCTTTATGAGTTTAAGATTTCTTTGTAAATGATATTTTTTGTAAAAACACGATTATTATTATCGTTTAGAAGTTGCCCTTGATTTATTGAGTATTGGAAACTCAATATATACCTATTATATATGTATATATTATAAGAAGCCTAAGATGGTAAATCATTGAGTAAAAGAGTTTTAAATATCTATTAATACAAATTAAATATTATGATGATATTATGATATGTAAGAATTTATTTCGTTTAAAATATAAAAAAAAAAAACAAAAAAAAAAACAGAACTGGATCGAACTTGCAAAATCAAAAAGCAACTATTAATAACCCCACACTCCACCCCTGTACTAAACACTAAACCGAAATTTTAATCTTTATATTCAGTTTTATTGTGAAATTCCTACTCCTACCATACAACCAATATTTTAAAATTTTTAATCGAAAAGAAAAATAAAACAAAAATTTAACGGAATCAAAGAGCGTCTTTTTTGAAAATGTATAATTTAGGTATAGATTATACATACTATATGATACATATGTATATACTTTACATGGGTTTTTTTATAAAAATGGAAAATTATTAATGAAAATCAGAAAATTTTGGAAAAATATTAATTTTGTAAGATGGCTATACTGAATATTTATCATTTAAAAAGAAAAATATGAAAGTTGGTTGGTAAATCATTGAGTAAAATGGTTTTAAATGTCTGTCATTTACAGATTAAATATTATGATTTGTTCAGAATGTGTATTGTGTTCCTATCCCTTTTATATGAATAAACCTAAGAACTTTAATTTAAGAGTACAACATCAATAATTGGCCCTTTACTACACATAAGATGACAACGTAGATTTTTTGTTTTACAAAGTTTTAAGATAATGGTTGCATTCAGATCTTTGGAACAATAGCTCAGTATTTATATTGATTTTTTTAAAAGTTTCCCAAAATTTTGCTAAAAAAAATTTTTATAATCACATTTTTCTTAAACATTTTTATCTTACAAATTATTACAGACAAAAATTTTTGCCATTAAGAAAAAAGTGTAGTTTCAATTTCAAACGGTTATTTAAAACTACCATTTTTTTTTTATATCTTATGGTTTTCCTACAAAATATTTTTAAAAATTTTTTGATCAAAAAGGATAAAGTCAATTGAACCCAAATAAATCTCATTTAATATAAAACATTTTATCTAGTAACATTGAATTGAATAGATTTGTATTTTAGTGGTTTTTGGGTTTGAAAAACAAAATGAAAACAATTTTTTATCTTTATTTTAAAGAATTTTTTTTTGGTGAATTGAATTGTATAAAAAAGTGCTTGTCATCGCAAGCAAATAAAAACTATGTGAAAATAATGTTTTTATCATTTTGATTTTATTTTTTTTTTTTCTTAAGTATTTCTTAACTTTTGCTATCTATATATTTCTTAATTTGGTTTTTGTATTCTTTTGATTTCATTATTTTTTTTTTGCATTGTAATTCTTTTCGCTTCAATTTAACTACTTTTTAGCACATTTCCAAAAAAATTTTGAAAAAATGTGCTTATTAGTTTCACTCTGTCCGTCCGTCCGTCTGTTTACAAAACTTCTACACCGTTAAAGATAGAGAAAAAAAATTTTAACCATAGGTAGGTCTCATAAAAAAAATAATTTTGTGGAACAACTTTTTCATGTAGCCCCCCGCATTACGGAGCTACAGCCCCTCAAACTTTGAAAAAGCCCTATTTTTAAATGCATATATCTTATGTTCTGCTTAAGATTTTTTCAATCTGAAAACGTCATTCTACAGGTATTTCTTTTATCTTTGTAAATTAATATCAAAATTATACAATTTTTTAAAATTTAGTATTTAAATTTACCGTTATGTGAAAACCAAATTTTGCATGATTTTTCTACTTTCATAACTCCGGCACGCTTCTAGATAGAAGCTTGAAATTTTGAGGCAAGAAAGAACTTTTAGAATTAGTATAAGTTTGCTCAGAAAATTTTTTCGGACCACCCCCTGTTTATGAGCTATTAGGGCTTAAAAATTGAAAATTTGCTATTTTTAAACACCTGCAACTTAGGAACCTGTACACATTTTACTTCTACAAGATATAAAAATTAAAGCTACAATAATATATTTTTACGTGTGTTAAAGGTTTATTTTAATTGTAAAGGGTTCCAAAGTTGCAGCTCTTCAAAATTGCGAAAAAGCCCCATTTTCAGATGTATATATCTCGGGCTCTGCGTAATAGTTTTGCAATCTAAAACCGCCAGAAGATCGAAAATTTTATTATCTATACAAAACAATATCAAAATTATGTAATATTTTGTAATTTACTATTTAAATTTACCGTTATGTGAAAACTACATTTTGCATGAAATTTCTTTTTTCATAACTCCGGCACCCCTTTAGATAGGAACCTGAAATTTTGAGACAAGAAAGAACTTTTAGAATTAGTATAAGTTTCCTCAGAAAATTTTTTGGTAACACCCCGTCTTTAAGAGTTATTACGCCTCAAAAATTGAAAATTTGCTATTTTTAGACACCTGTAACTTAGGCACCTGTACAAATTTTTCTTCGACAAGACATGAAAATTAAAGGTTTAATAATTCATTTTTACGTGTGTTAACGGCTTTTCTTAGTTATGTAGGATTCCGGACTAATAGCCCCTCAAAATTTCAAAAATGTCCTATTTTCACATTTTTTTTTATTACATGAAATTTTCAAATTTTTGTGTAAGTCACAATTCTAAACAGTTTGTATTGAGTTTTGGAAATGTGCGCTTTTAAAAACCGTTGGTTTACATTCTACCTTGTTTATTTTGCATTTCAATAGATTTAGTTGAATTTTAGAACAAAGGATCGAAAAGAAAAGAAAATATCAAGAATAAGAAATGATCAAAATAACAATTGACCATAAATTAGGAAAAGGCGGCAAACCTGCTTTTGAATCCAACTCTAAAATTCTCCTGAACTATTTGTTTATACATACTTTAAAAACAAAGCCACAATCTTTAAAAATGTTTTGCAAGGTTTTGTCCGTGAAAGATTTTGTAATGCAAGATTTTAGAAAGATAAATTTTGTAATGCAAGATAAAATAAAAAAGCAAGATTTTGTCGCAGGTTGATTTTGGCGTGCAGGATAGTGACCCGCTCCCAGATACTCGTACTTGTTCATTGATAAGAAAAACTACATTTGAAAGTTTTCCAAAATCTTTACCAAAAGTTTCACCAAAAGTAAGTTATTTTCAATTGCATTTCTATAAGCATCTTCTCTTTTCTATCTGTAAATACATAGACTAGTTATTTAATATTTCTAACATAATATTACTTCCTTTTTCTTTCTTAGAATGTTCGTTGGAAATTTTCAAAAAACTCTATGAGCCTAAATTATAGTACTAAATGACGCCCTTTCTTCATTATAACAAACCTTCAAATGTTCAAACTAAAAAAATTTAATTTTATACTGAACTCTTAATGAATAAAATTAATTTTATCATTTCGGTTTGCTTCTGATTTTTCTAACGTGTAAAAAGTTCAATAAATACTAAAATAAAATAAAAAGGTTTTCTTTTTTTTTTTAATTTTCTATTTATATTACTTTTCTAAGACGTTCAGTATAGCTTCGAGTAGCTGACTATTAATCATTATACCCGTATGAACTATGTTCAAGGGTATAATAAATTTGCCATTACGTTTGTGACACCTTAAAGGAGTCGAGCTAGATACAGCGTCAAAGGTACGGATCGGCTCAGAATCGAATTCTGAGTCGATTAAGCCATGTACGTCCGTCCGTCCGCACGATAACTCACAAAATAAAGGAGCTAGGAGGCTGAAATTTTTTTTACGGCACTTTTGTCAAATTGTTAGTTTTGCTATTTAAATTCAACATTTTCGGTCGGCGGGTTCGAGTAGCTGCCATACAACTTCTATCTTTATATAGAAATAACTCAGTATCTATTCAAGCTAGGTTTCTGAAATTTTGCAAATGATGATTAAGTTTTATGGCAACAACTTCTGTAAAATTTGGTTGTGGTGGTGCGACGGGTTCGGGTAGCTGCCATACAACTTCTCCGTTTAAATGAGAATAACTCAGTGTCTATTGAAGCTAGGAACCTCAAATTTAGTAAAGAGGTGTCGAGTTATAGGCCAACAACTTTTGTAAAATTTGGTTGGTCTAGAGCAGCCGGTTCAGGCTTCTTGCACCTCTTCGAACTTAATAAAGCTAGGCGTCTGAAATCTTGCAAATGATGATCAAATTTTATGGCAACCACTTTTGAAAAATTTGGTTTGGTGGGTAGCTGCCATACAACTTATCCGTTTAAATGAGAATAACTCAGTGTCTATTGAAGCTAGGAACCTGAAATTTAGTAAAGAGGTGTCGAGTTATAGGCCAACAACTTTTGTAAAATTTGGTTGGTCTAGAGCAGCCGGTTCAGGCTTCTTGCACCTCTTGGAACTTAATGAAGCTAGGCGTCTGAAATTTTGCAAATGATGATCAAGTTTTATGGCAACCAATTTTGCAAAATTTGGTTGTGGTGGTGCGACGGGTTCGGGTAGCTGCCAAACAACTTATCCGTTTAAATGAGAATAACTCAGTGTCTATTGAAGCTAGGAACCTGAAATTTAGTAAAGAGGTGTCGAGTTATAGGCCAACAACTTTTGTAAAATTTGGTTGGTCTAGAGCAGCCGGTTCAGGCTTCTTGCACCTCTTGGAACTTAATGAAGTTAGGCGCAATAGATTCAGGTAGCTGTCATACAACTCCACAATTTACATAAATATATATCTGTAGTTCGGTACTAAAACATCTGAATGTTTTTAAAAGATGATCAAGTTTTATAGAAACAGGATATATTACGTTCATACGGGTATCCCAGAGTTGACACAGTCTACTCTACTGCACTCTTCCTCGTTTTATTTTACAAGCTACCTATGAGATTTCGATGAAAATTACTATTTTTCACATAGCTAGGTACCATTGATTACATTTTGTTTGGAAAAATTTTTATTCTACATAGCCCCGTCTCTTTTCACATATTAATTAATAAGTTATAATTAATGTTTTAACTTTTCTAATACAGGCAACCTTTTATTGACCATCCCTACGCAGTTGAAATTCCCAGATGGCATAATTCGATTTACCGAAATTCATTTGTCGTACAAACATCACGATCTGAATTTATCTGACTCCTCATGTATTACCTAGAATTGGCTGCGATTGTATATAAACAACATAAAAAGTTTGAAAGTGAACATTTCTTCACAATATACCTAAATTTTTGTTCATTGCCTCACCTTAACTTACAATTACCAGACAATACATGAGTACTGAAGCTCATAAAATCAATTGTTTGGTCAAAAAAGAGAGGTGGTGTTTAGTCCTTCCCAAATCTTTAATCCTTAGCCAAATTTATAATATTTTTAAAGTTATTTATCATCTAAGATATTATACACATTTTCGATCAGGATTACGATTGCATTTCTATGAATTTTGCTCTTTTGACTTTATCGATCCTGCTTTCCTTCTAAATGTTTAATATTTTAGGGTCAGAGCCATTTCATTTTTCTCGTTAATTTTCGTCTTTTAAAATTATATTTTGAAATAATAAACCTTGAAATATTTATACAATTTATATCTATTCTATTACATACATACATAAGTCTATTTAACATTTTGTGGAAATAGATAATACAGTTTTAACATATTTAAATGCAGTTTTATTACATTAAATATTTTTAAGCTTTAAACAACAAGATTATATAAATCTAATTGGTCCATTTAATGAAGGTATACAATTTTTATAAGGTTATTTAAACCATTTACAATAAATTTATTTATAGACAAATTTATATATTGTTTACATACATAATTTTATATCTATAAAAATGCCTATAAAATTGTTTTGATTTTTTTACTGTCCCATTATATTTTTAATTCAAAATAAAATTTAAAAAATATTAAATCACTTTAAAATAACCTATTGGTTATGTTAAGAAAGTTACCATTTTGAAAAAATGCCTAAATAATAAAAAAAAGTTCACTAAAAGAGATGAAAACATTTTTAAAACGAAATTGAATCTCTTATGTGATAAGAATCTTATACATATGAACAATAAGAAAACAATTAATTGAAATCCAAATCTTTTAACCATCAACAAATATCCTCTTTTCCTAAAATTTTTTTCATTGTATGCCTTTTGGTGTAGGTTAAGTCTTACAGCCCAAAACGAACTTCTTCTAAATAAATATCTTTCAGCTGATAGCAAATTTAGTACCGCAGTACAATACACTTTTCCTTTTATCAGTAAGTTTTTTTAGATTATCTACTCTTTTTTTAAAAAAAACTGTCAATGGGTTTCGGTTTTGCAATCTAGATTTAATTTAACCTTTTCTGTCTTAAGCTGTAATCGAAATATTTAAAATAGATATTATAGAAGCTACAAACTTAAAAAAATTTCTAAAAGAACCGGAAGTAGTTGCAGTTCTCTTAAAATTTGTAGGTATATTTTTAATTTATACATCTCTAACTTGAAGAAAATTTGAATGCCTTTTGAAAGAATTCTTCTTGTGGGAGATCCTTTGTATTTCAAAAATTCTAGTAAAATAAATAAATATGTGTGTGGAAACAAATCGTTGTTAAAAGTTTAGATTTTAGTTTATAAAACTGCTACCACAGTACAAAATTTTTGAATTAAATTATTTAGGTTTTATAGAACAACGAAATAAAAGTGGTGAATGACATTCTTCACCGTAGGATGCAAAATGGTTGAACCATCGTATCACCGTGGTTCTTTATCGTATCACCGTAGGACGCAAAATGGTTGAACCCTTTGGTTCACCATTAATGATTTAAATGTCTTGCTTGGACAGTTCTAAAGCCAGAAATACCGTAAGCTCCCAAGAATTATGATGACTGCTAACAGGGAATCCTTTCTACTACTAATTTTTTTAAGTTAAATATCTTCTAAAATTTATATACAAATATGTTCTGTATATTTAAAAAATATTTATTTAAGAATATTTCATTTGACTGAGACTTTACTACCTTTTTGATTAATAAAAATAAATAGTCAAAAAAAAAAATTTTTTTTTTGATTTAAAATATTATGATTTTTATGAAAGGATCTATTTATGTAAAGGATTATGTATATATAAATAAAACAGAAATTTTAAGGACCTATTTTCTTTCTTTGATGTTGTTGAAAACCAAAAGAAAAGAATTAAAATTAAATTGAATTTTATTGGACACTTGGGAATTATCAAACGTAACTTTATCTATTTATTTATAAAATTTATGAGATGTATAATTAAAAATAAATTTCCAATTGACTTGAATTAAGTCAATAAATTTAATGAAATGATTTTTAAAATGATTTATTTTAGTAAATTAAATATTTTGATAAAAATTAAAAATTTAATTATTAAAAAAAATTTTAATTGTTTATTTAATATATTTACCTTTGAAAATCTGTATTCAAATATTAGTTATTTCAAATATTAGTAAAAAACGAGGAAGAGTGCAGTAGAGTAGACTGTGTCAACTCTGGGATACCCGTATGAACGTAATATATCCTGTTTCTATAAAACTGGATCATCTTTTAAAAACATTCAGAGTTTTAGTACCGAACTACAGAGATATATTTATGTAAATTGTGGAGTTGTATGATAGCTACCCGAATCTATTGCGCCTAGCTTCATTAAGTTCCAAGAAATGCAAAAAGCCTGAACCGGCTGCTTTAGACCATTCAAATTTTACAAAAGTTTTTGGCATGCAACTCGACACTTTTTCACTAAATTTCAGATAGCTAGCTTCAAT
Organism: Poecilobothrus nobilitatus; assembly: GCA_947095535.1. Taxonomy (NCBI): domain Eukaryota; kingdom Metazoa; phylum Arthropoda; class Insecta; order Diptera; family Dolichopodidae; genus Poecilobothrus; species Poecilobothrus nobilitatus. The sequence goes on from OX352774.1 coordinate 109,737,878, forward strand.
AGACACTGAGTTATTTTCATTTAAAAAGAGAAGTTGTATGGCAACCATCCGAACCTGTCATATCATCACAACCAAATTTTACAGAAGTTGTTGCCATAAAACTCGATCATCATTTGCAAAATTTCAGATACCTAGATTGAATAGACACTGGGTTATTTCCATTTAAAGAAAGAAGTTGTATGGCAGCTACTCGAACCCGGCGGCTGAAAATGCTGGAGTTAAATAGCAAAACTAACAATTTTGTAACAGTGACGTAAAAAAAATTTCAGCCTCCTAACTCCTTTATTTTTTGAGTTATCGTGCGGACGGACACTGAGTTATTTTCATTTAAAAAGAGAAGTTGTATGGCAGCTACCCGAACCCGTCGCACCACCACAACCAAATTTCGCAGAAGTTGTTGCCATAAAACTTGATCATCATTCGCAAAATTTCAGATACCTAGATTGAACAGGCACTGGGTTATTTCTATTTAAAGAAAGACGTTGTATGGCAGCTACCCGAACCCGGGGACAGAAAATGATGGAGTTAAATAGCAAAACTAACAATTTTACAAAAGTGACGTAAAAAAATTTTCAACCTCCTAGCTCCTCTATTTTTTGAGTTATCGTGCGGACGGACACTGAGTTCTTTCATTTAAAAAGAGATTTTGTATGGCAGCTACCCGAACCCGTCACACCACCACAACCAAATTTTGCAGAAGTTGTTGCCATAAAACTTGATCATCATTCGCAAAATTGCAGATACCTAGATTGAACAGACACTGGGTTATTTCCATTTAAAGAAAGACGTTGTATGGCAGCTACTCGAACCCGGGGACAGAAAATGCTGGAGTTAAATAGCAAAACTAACAATTTTACAAAAGTGACGTAAAAAAATTTTCAGCCTCCTAGCTCCTCTATTTTTTGAGTTATCGTGCGGACGGACACTGAGTTCTTTTCATTTAAAAAGAGATTTTGTATGGCAGCTACCCGAACCCGTCACACCACCACAACCAAATTTTGCAGAAGTTGTTGCCATTAAACTTGATCATCATTCGCAAAATTTCAGATACCTAGATTGAACAGGCACTGGGTTATTTCTATTTAAAGAAAGACGTTGTATGGCAGCTACCCGAACCCGGGGACAGAAAATGCTGGAGTTAAATAGCAAAACTAACAATTTTACAAAAGTGACGTAAAAACATTTTCAGCCTCCTAGCTCCTCTATTTTTTGAGTTATCGAGCGGACGGACACTGAGTTCTTTTCATTTAAAAAGAGATTTTGTATGGCAGCTACCCGAACCCGTCGCACCAGCACAACCAAATTTTGTAGAAGTTGTTGCCATAAAACTTGATCATCATTTGCAAGATTTCAGACGCCTAGCTTTATTAACTTCCAAGAGGTGCAAGAAGCCTGAACCGGCTGTTCTAGGCCAATCAAATTTTACAAAAGTTGTTGGCATATAACTCGACACTTCTTTACTAAATTTCAGATTCCTAGCTTCAATAAACACTGAGTTATTCTCATTTAAACGGATAAGTTGTATGGCAGCTACCCGAACCCGCCGCACCACCATAACCAAATTTTATAAAAGTTTTTGCCATAAAACTTGATCATCATTTGCAAAATTTCAGACGCCTAGCTTCATTAGGTTCCAAGAGGTGCAAGAAGTCTGAACCGGCTGCTCTAGACCAACCAAATTTTACAAAAGTTGTTGGCATGTAACTCGACACCTCTTTACTAAATTTCAGATTCCTAGCTTCAATAAACACTGAGTTATTCTCATTTAAACGGAGAAGTTGTATGGCAGCTACCCGAACCCGCTGCACCAGCACAACCAAATTTTACAGAAGTTCTTGCCATAAAACTTGATCATCATTTGCAAAATTTTAGAAACCTAGCTTGAATAGATACTGAGTAATTTCTATATAAAGATAGAAGTTGTATGGCAGCTACTCGAACCCGCCGACCGAAAATGTTGGATTTAAATAGCAAAACTAACAATTTTGCAAAAGTGACGTAAAAAAAATTTCAGCCCCCTAGCTCCTTTATTTTTTGAGTTATCGTGCGGACGGACGGACGGACGGACGTACATGGCTTAATCGACTCAGAATTCGATTCTGAGCCGATCCATACCTTTGACACTATATCTAGCTCGACTCCTTTAAGGCGTCACAAACGTAATGGCAAATTTATTATACCCTTGAACATAGTTCATACGGGTATAAAAATATCAAAGATCTAAAAGGATTATTTAAATTAAATAAATTATCCTGATTTTATTTTCAACAAAATATAATTTTTGAATTAATTTCATATATTTTATTAAAATCAATAGTAAATAAAGACAGAGAATTTTTAGTCAATTAATTTTAATATACTTTTGTTTTCTCCAAGGAATATGGTAATCATCAAAAGTTATAAAAGAAAAATATTAAATTTACCTTATCTAACTACAAATCTGGGCTATTAAGTTTAATGTTGAATGATCTTGAGTTCAAATGCTGGTAATGTTCGCACTTAGTAATTAGTAGCTGGGGCAAACAATCCTGAAAACATATCATTTACTTTTTTTTTTTAATACATTTCTCTGCCACATAAATGTGGACAGGAAATAACACAACCTTTCCTGTTCTGGCGTGGCTGTAAATGTCGTAAGAGGGAATAACTCTTACGACGCCTGTGGGCTTTGATCCTACATTCCCTCGGTGTTTACAGCTGACGCTCTTACCCACTAGGCCAACTTTCGGTCATAATTACATAGGATTACCGTTATCATATTTTATTGTAGTTGTTTTTTACATGTCTAAGAAATTATCACTTTTTGAAGCATCAGCAAAAATTCCAAACCTCATATTCAAGTCGTTTCCATTTGACTGTAAAATTACATTGTACAAATATTTAATATTTTGCTTGTATTTTTATTTTAAATCATGGTAATCACAATTCACACACTTCAAAATTTTTAATAATCTTCGAAAATTTTTAAATTTCGGATTTTGTATTTGTATCGAAGCATAGACCTTAACACAAATTTGTCTCAACAAATTAGAAAATGTTTAACTACAGACCAATTTTCAAGAATTAGATGGGTTAATAGAATCACGAATGTAGAAGTATTGAGAAGAGGGGTGAACTTAATAGAATTTTTAAACAAGGTAGAATGTGAACAAACGGTTTTTAAAAACCCAAAATTTCCCAAAGATAATACGAATTGTTTAGAATGATGGCTTGCACCAAAATTTGAAAATTTCATATAAGAAAAAATGTGGAAAAAGGATTTTTTTACAATTTTTAGAAGGTGTAAGTTCACAACCCAATATAACAAAGAAAAAACCGTTAACACACTTAAAAATATATTATTGAAGCGTCAATTTTTATGTCTTGTTAAAGAAAAATTTGTGCAGGTGCCTAAGTTGCAGGTGTATAAAAATATAAAATTTGGGGCTATATGAAAAAGGTGTTCTATAACATTATTTTTTTTATGAGACCTACCCATGGTTAAAATTTTTTTTCTCTCTCTTTAACGAAAAGTTTCGTAAACAGACGTACAGACAGATGGACGGACGTGAAACTAATAAGCACATTTTTTCATTTTTTTGGAAATATGCTAAAAAGATAAAACATTAAAATCTGCTTCTTTACCCCTGTAATGTATCCACAAAACTATAGTCTTCTACATCTTATTCTCGGAGGTAAAACACAAGGAAGAAAAAGAATATCTTGACTGAAGAAACTCAGAACATGGTTCAATGCGCCAATAAAATCTTTATTCAGAGCAGAAGTGAACAAAGTTAAGATCACCTACATGATAACCAACGGGTGATAATGGATATCACACTTAAAGAAGAACTGAAGGAATGCATAGTAAACTATAATTTCGGATAATAGATGAAACAAATTTAAAACTTCAACATTTAAAAATTTATAGCAATTTTTTCAGAAAGTTAATGCTTCTTTATTAGAAAATCGAAAAATTTTTAGATCCAGCATTAGTACAATTCAGAATACTTTATTTTATTAATGAAATAATAATTTTATGTAGTTTTTAGTTCAAATCAAACAACTGCAGAAGTGCAATTTACCATCTCTCATAACGGAATAAAGGAAATTTATAATTTTTCTAATAAAATTAAAAAATAAAATCTAATAATAAATATTTAATCATACAAAAGAAAAACAATTTCGATGTAAAATTAAGAATAAGAAATTGTTGACTTACACAAAAACCGGAAATGATTTTTTCAATAATCATAAAGCAACAATTACCATTACCCAAGATTATCTTTTTATATTAAAATCCTCAACTCCTTGATATTCAGATGGTTTTAAAAATTTAAAAAGTAATGTTTAATGTGTTTTAAAATACAAATATAAATACATAAACAATGGAGAATTTTATCAATGTCACCAGGATATAATAAATATAATATGGTACTACATAACATTAAAGAATTAAAGAGTTTTATTTTTCTTAATTCCTTTTTCAGTTTTTGATATCTAAAAAACAATACTTGTATTTTAATTTTTTCTTTGAATCGTAGCAATTTTTTAAAATTTACTCCTTAAATTCCATATGGCTAATTAAAATAAATTATTTTTATTATTAAGCATAAGTTTTTTTTATCTTGTATTTTAATCTTAAATTACATTAATTTTTTTTTTTTTAATAATACAACAATTCCTTTTACGTGTCAATTCCAGATAAATCTCTGAACAATTTTAGTTTTATTTTATCACTTTTAGACTAAGGAAATTCATTTGACATAAGTTTTTGGAAATTTTTCTTAAACTTTTGAAAAAATAAGCTTTTATGTTCATTTATTTAGAACATTTATTTTAAACCATATGGGATAAATAAAACTACGAACCTTTAAATACAGACAGATTTCATAAAAAAAAAAAAGTTATAAATTTTCTTCAAAGGCTTAAATGTAAAGCTTCAACCCCTTTTCAAATAAATTTTATCTGAAATTCAAAGAAGTTGAACGACAGTAAATTTCAAAGATTTCACAAATGAAAACAAAATAAATTTAAACTTGTGCTATTCACTACTCAAATATATGTTATACTTTAACATAATGTAAAATCTAAATTTTACATTCGCGTAACTTTTAAAAGCTTAAGTTTCTAAACTGCAAATGAAAGGAGTAAATTTGCAAATAAACATCAGTTAACTTAGAATTTGTTTACGTATTTCATCCCTGTTTAAAACGTATTAGGCGCCAAAAATTGCCGTGAAGCTATAAAAGGGGTCTGAAACCTACGGACACTTGCAAAATTTTTAAAGATTAAAAGCTGAAATTAAAGTTAATACATTATATTTTTACTTGTATAGCGGTAATTGCGTTCTTATATATAGAGTGATCCTGAAAAAATAAATTATAGAAGTGTTTCCTGATTTTTCAAAATTCTAATCACAAGTACAAATTTTAATGCAAAATTAGTGACAACCCTAAGTGACTTTATATTAAATTTTTGAATTTATGCACCTTAGAAAATCCTTAAATTACATACTCCCCTTGTTTTTTATTTTAATATGTAGATACGATTATTCATATTACAAATATTTTCAATTCAATTTTCATTTAAATTTTTTTAAATGCTTTAGGAAACAGTTTTTCTAACAAACACTGTTTTGCCAAGAGGAAAAGAACGAAAAGATAAAATTAAAAATATATGATAATTATTACGAATATTAAATTTAATTAAACTTAAACTAAAAAGTAAAAACAAAAAAAAAAGAAAATATTACTTAATTTATTTCAATAAACTTTCTTTTGAATATTTTTTAGTTTATTTATACATACTCAACAAACTATCTATAAGAATAAGTGGGAAAACTTTATTACTTTCTTTTCATTCATGTTTAATATTTCTATTTTTTTTATTTTTTTTTTTTTTTTGTTTTATTTTTAATTAACAAGAAATGAAAAAGTTTTTCTTTGTATTAAGATTCAAAATTTTATGTTTAATGTTATAATTATAAATTTCCTTCCAGAATAATTTGAATTAAGAAATTTTTACAGGATTTCCATATTCTATGCCCTTCTGCAATTTCCGTTTATGATAATCTAAAATAATTTTAAAGTGTTTTACTTATTCTGAAAATTTAAAATATAAAATTTAAAATAAAATATTGAAAATCAAATTTAATTTTTTTAATGGAAAAAAGAAAAGTTACAGATAGATATACACTTATGGGTATCTTTAATGCGAAAAAATCATTTCTTTTTGCACAAAAGATGATAAACTCAAAATATTATTTTGATTTCGGGCACTTTGAAGACTCGTCAGTTTAGGTCATCTTCTCTACTAAGTAAGAGCTTTTTCTAGCACCACACATTACTCAAGTAATAAAGTTTTTATTGTACTGTGCACAAGGTTTAATTTTTACAACTTACAATGATGTAAAGTTTCTAAATTATTATTTTTTTACTTTTTTTAGAAAAAACTGTTGATAGGCCGCCCAAATCAGATTTGATTGTTCTCATATTGTCTAAAAAAAAAAAATGTAGTCATATCTAGCTAGTTTTCGATACAAATAAACAATCATTTTCTTTAAAATCCTACGTAATTAATTAACTTTGGTTAGATTTATTCTATTTCAAAAAATTCAAATTCAAATAATGATCTTTAGTTTAGTTTCAGATTCATATGATGACTTCAACAAGGGTTCATCGCTTGAATCTTTTTTTTCAATTATGATTGAATTTTAAATTGCACTAAATTGGAACTGTTCCAAATTTTTCCAATTAATTTTTAAGTATCTGGTAACTTCAATATTATAATAATTACTTCAATACAATAACTAAAGTATCTGGTAACTTCAATATTAGTATATTTCAAATTTTAGCAGTCGCCTTTTTATACACATAATTAATATTATATGCATATAAACAATTAAGTAAATATATTTAAACTTACATATTATTTATTGATACTTGTACATTAAGCCAAAATGAAAATGGCAAAAAATATAAAGTTCCTTTATTATTTTATCCTTTAGAGTTTATTGTCTCTCCTTTCACTGCTATAAGGTGCATAGAGCCTCCACTAAGCTATTTATTTGTTTATATTTGACTATAAGCTTCAGTTTCCGGAATCATTAATTTAACCAAACCGCTAAGTGTTCGACTGTAATTATTGTACAAGACTGTATAAGTCGCAAATATTTTTATTCCTGCGCCATCTATTATCTTATACAAAAATTATTTTATTTTTATATTAATAATATATATTACGATATGATTACGATCGAGGTTTGAACTTGAGACTTTTCTAATAAAAGGTCGGTGTCTTACGCTCTACGCCTTTTGGCTGAATATTAAGAATATATAGTTATTAAAATATAAATTATTATTTTTCATTTATGTGTACTTCTTATTATGTATTTCAATAGTTCAAATATTTATTTACTAGCCTTTTGCTTTAATAATTTTGCTTAGTTTCTTTCTACTACTGTATTACTATTAGATATTTCTTACCTGTTCTGCGAGTTGTACATGCCACACATTTCCATTTAGATTGTATAACAACAGCTGCTGTAATTCTATATTGTGTACCAATGTTTATTATATCTCTCTTCTCCATAATCATTTTCACCGCAATTGGGTCTTCACCATTGTTGTAATTCTCAATTTACAGATGGAACATTTTGTAAATTGAGTCACGGTTATACAGTTTATACTAGGTAGGAGATAATGGTAAAAAATAGAATTAAAGAAAAAAAAATTAAATAAAATAATTTTAATTAAACTGCTTTAAATTTGTGTATCAATCTCTTTTTTGTTAATATTCATTTATAAAACAGTGAAAGAACAATGATATAAAGAACTTAAAATTATAACTTAATTTTACTACATATAATTTATCCTAAGGGGATTCTTCCATATAGGTCGCTCGAGCTTTTAAAATGACGTCATCACATAACGGTACTTTTTCGGTATATAATAAATATAGGGTGATAAAAATCATAAATAACGGTAATTTATAGGGTGATAAATATAATAAATACGGTATAGTCTTGTAGTGTGTCTTTGAAAATTTCGAAAATTACACAGTATAGTGATTTTTTTTTGATAGTTAGAATTTTTTTTTTTTAAATTCACACTTTGAACTGCAATATCTCAGAAACGGTAGTACCGATTAAGATGAAACAAGATTTATATTAACGACAGTATTATGTTATACAATTTTGTAAAAAAATGGTTCCAGTTTATTTTCTTATGCGAAAAATATATTGGTTTAATTATAATAGTACAGAATGTTAAAAAAATGTTTTAATGCATTTTTCTGCCGCTAGATGGCAAACCCGCCACTAATGACTATTATATTGGGAGCCGTGAATTCATAAAGTACTATTATGTGACGACGTCATTTTAAAAGCTCGAGCTACCTTATATGGATGTATATCCTATTCTAATAACAAACCTAATACTAACACAATGAAAAAGTTATTGTGTTTTCTCAAGTATAACAGTTTTTCTTTCATATAATCATTATTTTCTTTTACTTCCTTTTTTGTAGTTTACATATAAATTACTTACAATTTTTTAACCACAAAGATTGTAAGAAACCTTTAACAAAATTAATTTTACCTTTTTATGCTTTAATTCGTGTGAAAATTTGGATAAATGATTGTGTAGTGATGTGGAAAACATCATTTAAAATGGAAAAAAGAAAATGATCAGAAAATGTTTCAAATAGCATTGTTTAATTGTATGTAATTATGTGTTGAATTGAAACTAAAGTTGAGTTTGAATTTCAAATATTTCAAAGTAAAAAAAAAACATAGTCGTAATATAATTTTTATTATAATTTAATTTATAAATTTTTTTTTTTTTTAATTTTCATTTAACCTGACAAAGAAAACATGTTATCAATAAATTCTAAATCTAAATTATACTGCTGTATACTGCTGTATCTAAAGCAGTATCTAAATTATACTGCTGAATATTTTTCCAACCTAAAAAGAATTTAAGCAATTTTTATAAATCAATGTAAAAATTATATAATAGATTGCAATGAGGTACTTAGATTTAGCGTTATGTGACACCAATATTTTGCAAAATGTTGGTACTTCCTTAGAAATTAGCTCAGAAAAACTTTTCGCGTTCCGTTTGAGCTCAAAAATTGGAAATTTGGCCTATTAGACACATGTGCAAATTTTTTTTAAAGAAAAATCCAAAAATTATAATTCTAGTCTTTCTTTTTTTCCCCTTAAGGGAAAGAGGTGGGAATCTTCCAAAGACACCAAGAATTTCAACTTGGTAGTGATTCTTACTAACTAAACCCACCTCCCTTTTTAGTCAATATAATGCGATGAAACCCATATACATGCTAAAGTAGTATATTGTCTAGGAAGTAAGGATGGAAAAGGATATGGAATGAATGCGGAAACATTGAATTAGTGGGACTGTCAGGAAACATCATGAATCCGCCTATTATTATTACTATTTTGCTAACACTGACTATAGCCGTTATAACAGTTACAACATGGAGTAAATATATAACAACTTACTGCATTAGATAATTATTGAAGGCAACCCCCACTGTCACTGTAGCAACTATTATTATTGGTATTATAGTATTACTTATTAATATTATTATTATTATTACAGACTCAGTGTCCTCAGTAGATTACAACGTATATAACACCTTCCTGAATGATATAACCAAAGATAGCTCCACTGTAGCAATTGTTATTATTGTTATTATTATTATTATTATTATTATTACTATTATTTTTATTATTATTATTATTATTATTATTACTATTATTTTTATTATTATTATTATTATTACAATTAATTATACGATATACATTATTACGATATGAAATTACTACATATTCTTTTTATTTATATAACCTGACCAGGGTTTGAAATTGGGACCCTCCGATGGATAGGCTGACGGCTTAACCTCTACGCCATGAGTTATTTTTAAATTTTTAATGTACAATTCTTAAAATATTTTCTTTTTTTTTTGAAAATATTCGCCCTAATCTAAACTAAAATAAAACTAAAATAAAAATGTTTAGTTTAACATATACTACCTATAATTTTTATACAGATTTTCTTCGATGCACAAAATAATTTGGTATGCAATTCATATTATATTCTTTCTATTTTATTATTTCTTTAGAAGCACCCCAAAATTTTTTTGCAATCAATATGTAATTTTTTTAAATTTAATCACGTTACTGACAATTGTAGATAAAACAAACCGTTTTATCCGTTATTGCGGATAAAATATTAAAGCAAAAGAAACTTTACTGTAAGTATTAACTCTATAGGTATAATATGAATTATGCAAGCCCATCTGAGTTACTGTTTGCGGCGAACTTCTAAAAAATATAATTTTTGCATAAAAACTTCGTTTTTTTTTCTTGAGATATGTAATGTCAATATGGATCTTCGTTGTTTCTTATGATTTGAGTTTATCTAATAATTTATATTTTTAATAACGTAGAGTGTGAAATGTTGACAAAAATTTGAAAAATAAAACTTAAAATTTAAAATAGACCTACTGTTGTTTTTTTTCGATCTTTGTAACTTTTATTTTTTTATGAATGAAGAACTTGTGCCAAAATTATTGCCCTTTTCCAATCATTTCATGATATAATACATGTTGTGTTAAATTAATGTAATAGGTATATGTGTATATATCTGCTATACATAACATGCACTCATTACTACTGTTTTTGTTTTTTTGTTTTTTTTTTTTTGTTCATACATAATCCCTAATTTTCAGTAATATAACTTAAATCATGAAATAAGGGCAACCATATATCACTTTTAAATGACTCTACGGTTTTATTTTTTTTTTCTTCTTTTTTTTTTTTTTTCCTTTTTAACTTATGTGGATTCTTTTACGGCACGTGCTTCAGATATTTATTTTCTTTTTGAATGTTTTTTTGTTTTGTTTCATTTGTAAAAACTATAAAACAAAAAATCAATAAATTTTGAATTGAATTTCTATTTAGGTTTATATAAAACCAATATTACAGGAAATATTCTGATTAGACGTTGTTTTAAAATTTCTGATCTAAAATTTATATTAAATCTAATAAGATTTAGGTTACATATTTGATTTTATGCATTTTGTTCCCTTTTACCAATACTCATTAGATATTTTTATGTCATTTTCTTTTTATTGTATTTTTTTTTTTTTTGTATATTTGAAAATGTAATAATTGTTCCTGTCTATTCTGTTTTTATATAATTTTTATAACATATAAATAAGATTATTGTTGTTGAAACAATTTGACCATTCAGGAAAACAAAAAAAAAACAAATTTTGTAATTTGAGTTCCTATTTCAAATTATGTTTGGTAATAAATCAATTATATATACATATGGATGGTGATTTACAATTGATTGAATTTTTCTAGTTTGAAATTTTTCATTAATTATTTATTTTGGTCATTATTTTTTCAGAACATATAACTAATTTAAATTATTTTAGAACTTAAAATGGTAAGGATAAATTTTAAGGATAACAATAAACCTTCTAAGTAGATTCATTAAAATCATATGTTTTCTTATTTTATCTTTACATTTACATTTGTTGACTACCAACATCCTTATCAGTAATGTAATCATTTAAAAAAAAAAAATAATATTTACGTAAATGCTTAAAGAACCTGTTATTCATAAAGGATTAAATCATTTCCGGAAATAACATCATTTCCAAACAACAGTAAAAAAATAATGTAGCCAAATAAAAATAAAACAGATTTCAAATGACTTTTGCCCAGCTTTTACCTTTAATCTCAGGAAGATACAAATACATATCGGAATTAGATTTAAAAAAAAAAGTTAAAACTATATTAAGCTCACACAATCAATCGAATAAATTTCAGATTCAGTTTTTTTTTTTTCAAAAGTGAAATTTTGAGGATTACAATTGAGGATAATTTGAAGTGAAAACTTTAAAACTCATTCAAAAATAAGATCCTATCTATCTACCCAATTGGATCCCATTTCAAGCTAAAATATTGGTAATATGAAAAATATGATAAAATATAAATATAAAATATGGAAATATGAAATACAATATTCTCATGGTCTTAAAAATATTAACCCATTCATAAAATTTAATTTAAGTAAAGAAATGCATGTATTTCCAATTAAAATGAATGTTTTCAATTATTTTTCTTATTGTATTTAAATTTAATATAAAAATAATTGGAATAAATCTAAATTTAGAATAACTATATCCTTTAATATTCAATTTTCTAAAATTATTTAATATTTTTGAATTTTATTACATAAAATTTTTCTTATATGTATTGCTTGTCATTAACTTAAATTATATTATTCCTTGTTACTATAATCAAATTTTAGTTTCTCAAGTCTTCTATTGAATCAAAATCTTAAAGAAAAAAAAAAACAACAACAAAACCAATTTCATATTAACTTTATTTCTAAAATAAAAAAACAAAAATTGAATCCTTTTTGAAAGGATCAGACATAAATCTAAGTAACACTTTTATTTTTTATATTATTTATTACATTCATTTTTCTTTACTGTCTGAAAATCTTAACATTTTATTCTTATATGTGTAATATTTCCAAAAAAAGGGTTTGATTTACAAAATTTTCTACGACATATACATTATACATATATCAGGTTTGTTTTTTTTTTTTTAAATTCAATGTGAATGCATTTTTTATTTTATGGAAAAAATCAAAAAACAAAAATAAATAATTTTCAATTGTACTGTAGTCGACATTCATAGTGTTATTCTGTTTAGAAAAGCAGAACAGAAAAAAAAAAACATAATAAAAAACCAATAAAAAGAGTAAAAATTCGTATCAATGAAATTTAAAGCATGCGCAAAAAATTAACCGTTATATTAAAATGAAATAGAAATGTAGAAAACGAATAAATCTCTTTATTTTATCACATTTTATGTTTTCTTTTTTGTAAGAAAATATTAACCTGTGTTTGTGATGCGCTCATAATAATGGATGACATGTGATATAATACAAATATTATAACAATAATGTCGTGTGGTGAATAGTGAGGGAAAATATAATACATATGATTATTATGTGCAATAAAATTTTCCCCTTGTTTATTATCCTTTTTTACAATTTTCCTATTATATATACGGTATAACATGAAAATGATTAAGTAAAAATTGTATTTATGTATATGTACATGTATATATTTAAATATTTATTTATTATTTAAATGAACATATGGTATTTACATGTTCAATAACAAATTTGTCTGAAATATGAATTATTTCCAAATTTATTATTTCTAAAATTTTCCAATTATATTCTCTTATATTTTCTAAATATTCTCTTTCTTTCGTTTCCTCTATCTCTCTTTCTATTTTAATATATTTTATATTTTTATTTTGATTTTTTGTTCTCTTCATATTTTGGCATGAATCCTTGCCATTCAATTTGCATTTGATTATTATTTTAGTTTAAAATCGGCCGTGTTGATTTAAAGTCGGAATTTTTTTAATTTACGGACGATCAAAAATTCTTTTCTAGTAAAAGAATGAAAATATACACATATCCAGGATTAAAGATGTTTGTTGTTTAAAGAAATCAATTTTTACGATTCTTTAAAAAAAAAAAAAACAAAACATTTGGATTATTTCTCTTTTTCGGTTGTTGGTTCTTGGTTCATACAATTTAAATAGACATATTTAGAGTGGGTTGAAGGTTATTTGGTTGTCTGCTGATATTGCATAGTGTTATTATTGTTTACTTACTATTTATTTTCTTCTTTTTTTTTTTGTTTTATTGTTTTTCGTTTTTGTTATGTTTTAATTTATATAAAGTTTAAAAATTTTATTTGTATTTGTGTGTAACCATTACCATATATTTCATTGATGGTACAAAAGAGGGTTGATAACCCTTAAAAAATAATTTTTTTGTTTTTGTTTTTTAAATGTGTTTATTATTTTCTAAGATATTTCGCAAAGTTATTTTATTTTTAAATTATTTTTAAATTGAAATTATTTAATGACTTGAAAATCATACAAAAAAAAAAAGGATATAAATTAAAAGAAAAATGGTGTACGAAAATATAAAAAAAAAAAAATTAATGTAAAGAAAGTAAATTTGAAAAGATAAAATTGAAAAAAAATATTATATATAAATATTAATGTGAAAAGAAGTGTTTCGGTTTTATTCTGAAACTTTAAAAGAAACAAGTGAATATTATGCTAAACACTGTGTGTGTGTATATATACATATATATGTACACAATATAAGTATAGATGTAGTGAAATTTGAAATATTATAACGATTATTAAAATATCATTTTTATATATATTTGTAAATAATAAATCTTGTAAAAAGAATAGTTGAAAGGGAAAAATTAAAGGAAAATAATAAAAAAAAAAACGTGGTCAAAAAACTTTTCAATACATTGTAAAAGTAACAGAAATTATTTTCAAAACTAATTTAAGACTGTCTTATTTTTGGAATCAATCACTGGATTTGTATTATTTTTTTTTTAATAAGGTAAGAAAAATTATTTTTTTTATAATTTTGAAGGCTTTAAGAACAAATTATATAACAGCAATTATAATAATTAGAATATTTTCCCCTTTTTAAAAAAGAACTTTCAACCTCTTCAAAACACAAATTTCGATTCCAATACAAGTGTATATTTTTATAAATATACAATGCAAGTTGAACATTTTTTATATGGTTTTATGTGCTCCAACATAAAAAACACTTAACTTGGCACATGAAAAATATTTAATTTACACATACCAGTCTTTTTTTAAGTGATTGAATCAGAAATCACTCATATGATATTTTTTTTTTTATAAAAAATAATTGATGTCATTATAGGAAAAACTTTTCATTTTTGTGCGTATTCCATTCAAAATTTTTGGAACAGCTTGTTGTTAGCACAATTCCGTTTTGAGTGACGATAATCTTTTAACAGAAGCTATAAAGTTAAAAACTTATATTTTAGATTCTAACTTTATTTTGACAGTTGATACTGTAACCCTATTTTTTTTTAACTGTAATTTCTTAGTTTTGCATACTCTTGTTGCCTACTGTGAGGAACACTGAATCAAGTAAGTGTCAAAATTTTCGATTAGTATATGAAATATTAAATATGATTATAAGAGCCCATAAACTTTAGTATGAAGTTGTTCTTAATTAGGATTAATCCTTTAGAATTAGAATTTTAAAACAAACTCAAGGAAGTTACTAAATCTAGAATGAGATTAGAAAGAATTCAAAACGTTTTTTTAAAGGGTTTGTTTACCCTCAGTTAATTTTCTTTTAATTTTAAAAATATCTGTAGATTATAGATAACAGATATAAATTTTATGGTTTGCTCAAGAATAAATAACATACCACTAAAAATGTATTTTGTTAAAATTCTATTTATCCTTAAATTACTTTTTTTAGTAATAGATTTTTATTTACATGTATACTTTATTTATTTTGTAAAGCACAAACCAAATAATTTCTGTCATTTTAGAAGTATATATTTTTACTATTTTTGATTTTATTCCTTTATTTTTCCAAAATTTATTTTCACACTATTGGATAAGATAAAAACAATAAAAAGTTAAAAAACTTTATTGTTAAGTTTTTTCTTGTTATTTTTATATGATGAAATATTTTAAATTAAAAATTTTATTCAATAAAATACAACATTAAAACCATCATGTGTTGAACATGTAAATTTTTATACCCGTACGATAGGATCGGGTATAATAAAATTACTCCTCCGTTTGTAACACCTCGAAATAAGCGAGCTAGATATACCTTCAAAGGTATGGATCGGATCAGAAAAAAATTCTAAGACTTTTGAGCCATGTCCGTCCGTCCGTCCATCCGTCCGTCCGTCCGTCCGTCAGCACGCTAACTCAAAAACTAAGAAAGCTAGAATATTGAAATTTACACAAAATATTTTGGGAGTAATTTGTAGGTTCCCTATTTTTTTTGGTTGAGTTTGGACCAAGCCTTAGGGTAGCTCTCGAACACCTAACTTTTAGATCCCCACATTTTTTTTGCAATAGAGCTATGAAATTTTAACTACTGATAGATCTCACAAAAATATTAATTTTATTTTTAATAACTTTTTTTTGTAGCCCCACCCGTTACGGAGCTACAGCTCCCCAAAGGTTCAAAAAAGCTCTATATTTAAATTGTTATAGCACAAGTTGTATAAGGTATATCTTCATTTTGAAAACGCCAAACGATTACTACTTTCATTAGCTTTAAAAGTATATATACAATAAATATATATTTGTGGCATACGGTGTCTTAATTTACCGTTATGCGAAACTCAAATTTTGCAAAATTCTTTAACCCTTCCATCTTCTAAACGGTTAAAGTTGGAAACTTGAAATTTTGACAGAAGTTAGATCTTTGCAAATTAGTATGAGTCATTTCAGAAATTTTTTTTGTATCACCCCCCGTTTAGGAGCTGTAAGGGGTCAAAAACTGAAAATTTCCTATTTTTAAACACCTGTAACTTGAACACCTGTTAAAATTATTTTGAAGTAATACACAAAAATTAAAGCTCCAATATTATACTTTTATTTCTGTTAACAACTTTTTTTAATAATATAGGGTTACTTTATAATTGACGAAAGTGTTACTTGATTTTTTCAAATTTTCTAACAAATTTCTTTAAAACGAATTTTTTCCATTTTGTTTTACTCGATAATTTGAAATTGTTGAGGATATAATGCGTAGTACAAAAAAATGTAAAGAAATAAACAACATAACGGTTGCTTGAAGAATTTTTATTTATATGATATTGATATATATACATACTTATATAATATCATGTTTATTTACATATCGTATATGTCACTAGTGCATGAATGATAAGAGTATAGATGTATATTATATAGCGCCGTATTTACATACATATATGTATTTTATTGTACTTATAAGAAATTATTCTGTCAATGGAATATTTAAATATAATATAATATAATATTTAAAATTATATTTACTGCTTTGTACTTAGTAAATTTAATATACATTTACCGCTTAGTATTAAATGGTACTATAGAATATTTGAAAAAGTTTTGGATTGATAATCGTTATGTGGAAGGTTAGAATCTGCTTTTGAAGAATGTACATATAAACATGTAGTTTGAATATATGTACAACCCATAGTTCTAGAAATTATAAAATTCACCCAAATTATTTTAAAATACTAAAATATTAAAAAAATAATATTGTAGGCAGAGTGACTGTGAACATACTAACGGTTCGTACGGGTATCTAAGAGTTGACAAAGTCAACTGTATTCTTCCTCGTTTTTATACCCGTACGATAGGATCGGGTATAATAAAATTACTCCTCCGTTTGTAACACCTCGAAATAAGCGAGCTAGATATACCTTCAAAGGTATGGATCGGATCAGAAAAAAATTCTAAGACTTTTGAGCCATGTCCGTCCGTCCGTCCGTCCGTCAGCACGCTAACTCAAAAACTAAGAAAGCTAGAATCTTGAAATTTACACAAAATATTTTGAGAGTAATTTGTAGGTTCCCTATTTTTTTTGGTTGAGTTTGGAGCAAGCCTTAGGGTAGCTCTCGAACACCTAACTTTTAGATCTCCACATTTTTTTTGCAATAGAGCTATGAAATTTTAACTTCTGATAGATTTCACAAAAATATTAATTTTATTTTTAATAACTTTTTTTTGTAGCCCCACCCGTTACGGAGCTACGGCTCCCCAAAGGTTCAAAAAAGCTCTATATTTAAATTGTTATAGCACAAGTTCTATAAGGTATATCTTCATTTTGAAAACGCCAAACGATTACTACTTTCATTAGCTTTAAAAGTATATATACAATAAATACATATTTGTGGCATACGGTGTCTTAATTTACCGTTATGCGAAACTCAAATTTTGCAAAATTCTTTAACCCTTCCATCTTCTAAACGGTTGAAGTTGGAAACTTGAAATTTTGACAGAAGTTAGATCTTTGAAAATTAGTATGAGTCATTTTAGAAATTTTTTTTGTATCACCCCCCGTTTAGGAGCTGTAAGGGGTCAAAAACTGAAAATTTCCTATTTTTAAACACCTGTAACTTGAACACCTGTTAGAATTTTTTTGAAGTAATACACAAAAATTAAAGCTCCAACATTATATTTTTATTTCTGTTAACAACTTTTTTTAATAATATAGGGTTACTTTATAATTGACGAAAGTGTTACTTGATTTTTTCAAATTTTCTAACAAATTTCATTAACGAATTTTTTCCATTTTGTTTTACTCGATAATTTGAAATTGTTGAGGATATAATGCGTAGTACAAAAAAATGTAATTAAATGAACAACATAACGGTTGCTTGAAGAATTTTTATTTATATGATATTGATATATATACATACTTATATAATATCATGTTTATTTACATATCGTATATGTCACTAGTGAATGAATGATAAGAGTATAGATGTATATTCTATAGCGCCGTATTTACATACACATATGTATTTTATTGTACTTATAAGAAATTATTCTGTAAATGGAATATTTAAATATAATATAATATAATATTTAAAATTATATTTACTGTTTTGTACTTAGTAAATTTAATATACATTTACCGCTTAGTATTAAATGGTACTATAGAATATTTGAAAAAGTTTTGGATTGATAATCGTTATGTGGAAGGTTAGAATCTGCTTTTGAAGAATGTACATATAAACATATAGTTTGAATATATGTACAACCCATAGTTCTAGAAATTATAAAATTCACCCAAATTATTTTAAAATACTAAAATATTAAAAAAATAATATTGTAAGCAGAGTGACAGGCTGTGAACATACTAACGGTTCGTACGGGTATCTAAGAGTTGACAAAGTCAACTGTATTCTTCCTCGTTTTTTATTGTTTTAGATTTTAAAACTTTACATTATTAAAGTTTTTATTTATATTTTTTTAAGACAGGAACAAACTAACTTCTGTTATATCCTTTTAGCATCTTTTTATATTTGATTTTTTTATAACTTTTAATTTTCATAAAATTTTTCTTGTTCATATTTCGTCCTTATTTAATTCTCCTTTTTGACATTTCAATATATACATATTTATATAATATATATATGTATATATATACACATATAAATATATGTAAATAAAAATATATTTACGTTTATTTTGAAACTACAAAATCCAAAAAAAAGCAAAAAAAAAAGAAGAAAAAAAAAATTTAACACAATTTTGTTTTATATTTTCATTATCTGTTTTCACACGTTACTTGATTTCCATTTAAAAAAGAATCATTCATTTTAAGAAACACGAGTATTTCATCATGTCTTTTGTATTTTGACATGATTTTTTATTTTTATAATTTGTTTTTTTTTTTTCTCTTCATCAGTTTTTACTTTTTTTAGCGCTCAAAAAAATACAAAATTTTAATATGAAAAAGGCTAAAGGCTTTTTTAATTTTTTTTTTCCTTTTGTTATCCTTTTCTTTGTACGTGTTACTGTTAAAATATACGTGTATTTATTAACAAATATGTGTTTGTTTACATAATGCTGGTTTATCAGGATATGTTTATAAAAAAAACCAAAAAAAAAAAAAGAGTATTCATAGTTAAATGTTTTGAATGATGCCATAATAGACACCATATAAAATAACAAGGCGAAACTAAACAAAAATTAAAAGAATCAAAGAAAATAAAATTTGTAATAAAAAATGTAAATATAATTAAAAAACAAAATAAATAAAAAACAAAACAAAAATGAAGAATATAGAAAATGATCTAATTGATAGTGTATGTTAAATTTTGTCTTCGTTACAATTTAATCTTTTTATGTTAGTAAAAGACATAATTTTAAAAATGACTAAAATGATAGATAGAGTTATGGGGAATAAAGTTATCCTAAATATAAGTAACTTCTTTTTTTACTTCTAACTTACTGAATTTTTGCAACCTTTTTTTTTCGTATATAATATATTCTAAATACAGTCAAAAATGTTGTTTTTTTTCATTCTTAATTATTTATATCTTTTACAAGAGGGTTGCGTACCAAAGCCAACTTCCATTAAATCCTTATACTATGGAGTTTTTGCTACATCAACATTAACTATTTTTGGTCTTGAAAATTAAAATCATAAGAAAAGTTATCGAAATAAACATGCCTCAAATAAGTTTACAATAGCAGTTGAGGAAATTTACAGTGATTTAATTGTCAAGATATTTAAATTATCATTTATTTTTGTTTGGTATTATTTGAAGATTTTTAATTAACGCACCCCCGCATTTGAGGTAATACAGAACTTATGCTCCTAAGTATATTTTCGATATATATAGATCTTTGGTGTCCGGTTATTGGGATAGGTTTAATTTTGTAAATTGAATTAGTAGCAAAATGGCTCTGTATTTTTTTCAGATACGGTTTTTCTTTATAATGTTTACGAAATTATTGTAGGTTTTAAGTTATTGATTTATTTTAAAAATTCTAAACACTCTAAACACTATTTCACACTTTATTCTACTTACGGCTCAGAAAGAGTAGTTGATGTATGATGATATCAATGATAAAATTTCTGTTCCAAAAAGAAATATTTTTTATTTATTGATTATTGCTTTCTTCATAGAAATAATCCACTCATGTTATAAATATAAGATAACAATAGCTGGATAACGTATACAATTTTCAAAGCAATGTTCCTTTGAAAAATCTTTTTTGAAGATTGAAAAAGATTGCTTTCTAGGCTTGTTCTTCGACTTCAAAATAAAATATCAAATTTTAGAAAAACCAATTTAAATATTTTGATTACACGTATACGTACACATTCTTTCGAATATTATTTTTTTAATGTAAACTAGGTATAGGATAAATTTAAATATATCGCATTTACTTTTGTACACAAAATGTCCCAACATTTTAAAATTGATTACACTCTATTGAGTTTTTAAATTACTTTAAAAATGATTCTTATCACTTTCGAACATTAAATGTACTATACTGTAAAGTGTAAAGAATAAAACTTAATATGTTAATTTGTTCCAATAGATTTAACTGAATTATCATACATTTACACATAAATTAATGTTTTCTTTTTAATGTAACATATTGTTTGTATGTGGAAAATAAATTAACGAAAAATCAATAAAGTTTTAAATTTTATGGAAATATACGTGAATTTTTGATCATCTATACTTGAATTAAACTTTACGAACTTATTACATGTTTAAAAAATTTAAAAACTATTCATCTAAATACTTTAATAAAATTTAAATTTCTAAAATTATAACGCGAATTGTTTTTACGGGAATTTTAAATAAATTTCTGGCAAAATAAGTGCACAATATGTCGTAGTTACCACAGAAGAATCAAATCCTTCTTGTTCTATACATTTAAGCTTCAGTCACTTTGTCCCTGTTCGCTGAAATATATTCTTGAGATATTTTACTATATATGTCCACATATCATGGGAAATATATATTCCAATTACATATTTCTAAATCTATTACCAATAACATTTTGTTTTAAATTGACTTTAATAGCATATAGAACTTTAAAAAATTTCCAAGTTTTTTAAAAAAATTGTTGAATTGACTTTGTTTTTAGTTAGAAAAATAGATTTTCATTAAAATGTGATTTTTTTTTAATAAGTCTTCTATGATAAGATGAAGTTTTTTTTTATTATACTAAAATTTTGTAGAATTTTCAAACACCAAAGATAAAACATCTACACCATTTCTCTTTCTCTTACTTTTTAGATCTATTGTAAACATATAGTTAATTTTTCATTTAAAACACTTAAAGTTTTATCTTTTTTCAAAATGATGCTTTATGTACAAATGTATAGGTAATATACCAATTCCTAAGATAACATTTCCTGTATCTATTCTTTTTGAAAACTTCAGTTGTCACAATCGATAAAAAAAAATACAAAAAATAAAAAGAAAATAATGTGTTAAAACTGAAAGGTTAAAAAAATCCTAGAAAAATATTTAAAATGTCGCAATTGATTAATGACTTTTCAATTTTCCTATCAATGTTGTAGTGTCAATAGTAATCGTAAAGAAACCTTTAATGTAAAATATTTAACGATAATATATATGTTACATGTTATAAAAATAATAATTTTTAGCATATTTTCGAACAAAATTTAAATTTTGCACATTTTTAAAAGGAATGTCCTTTTCAACTGCGTTCGTCCATTTGTTTTACTACTTACAAAATTTCTATACTATTTAAGATGGAGCAATTGAATTTTAAGCATTAGCAAGTTTCATATAAAATTTTGTGGAAGAACTTTTTTATGTAACCCCATTACATCCTAAAGATGGCAAAAGGAAAAAAACAATTCATAAAAAAATTACCCAAATATACAATTTATTACAATTTTATATTTAAATTTAAACTTTACTACCTCTTCCTCAAACTTTGAAACCTCCATATTTTCAAAATGCTTTTGCTCAGAATGGTGAAATGGAGAGGAGGAAGTTCATTGAGTAAAAATTTTGTGTTTCCGTGATTTGTATTAAGAACTTTAAATTGCAAATTTGTGGGTTTTAGACAGATGTGCTAATTTATTTAAAATAAGATACCCAAATAAAACTTCGACATTATATTTTTACATGCCTATTTATACAAAATTGCCTTAAAATTGAATAAAAAGTTTTTTTCATTTTTTTTTTTGAAAACTAAGGAATTTTAATCATGGGGCCTCAGTGACCTAGTGGGTAAGAACGTATAAAATACACTTTGAACACTGAGGGAGCGTGGGTTCGAATCCCACACACGACGTAATAGTTATTCTCCCTTACGACATTTACAGCCACGCCTGAACAGGAAAGGCTGTGTAATTTCCTGTCCACATTTATGCATATTAATGCATTAAAAAAAAAAAAAATTTTAATCATGAAAAGATCTAATTAAAATTTTGATATTGTGCTTTAAAACTTATTTTTTCAGTCCTCACTCTTTTGGAAGATATAAATTTTAAAAAGAGAAACGACAGAAAATTTATTGCCGTAATGCAAAAGCAATTTTGTATATTAACAGAAAAGTAATATGTTTAAAAATATTAGACCTTGTGGGCTACTTTAAAAATTTTAATAGTTACATTGTAAATGATACATTTCATCAAAATTGAAGAGACGCTCTTTCATTGTTGAATTTTGATATTTCAAAAATTTCTAAAGATAAAATTAAATGACATTTTCTAATAAATTCATTAAAAATCTATAAATAAAGGGAAAATATATTTTCATGTTAGATTTCATTTGATAAATTTTTCACAATATTTTCATTTTTTTGTCCTAATATTTAATTATTAATAAATCCTACCTTATTTAATGATACTTTTTAATTCTAACAGTAATTATCTGTCAAATTTAACTGTCATTCTCATTTTTAATTTGTAATCCTATAACTAAATACGATAAAAACTTATTTTATCTTTAAAATTTTTTTTTACCTTTGTATTGATTTGAATTTTAAAAACAAAAGTTTTATTTTTTGGATTAGACTTTTTTTTATCAAAAACTTGTTATTTAACAAAAACTACCGTTAGAATTTTCCACACTGTTCTTTATAATATGGGTCAAGTCATATCCGATATAAGTTTTTTTACGTCAGTACTTTTTTTTTTTTATCAAAAAAATTTTCACAAATTATTCCAGCTTTCTCTAATCAAAAACAAAAAATCTTTCAAAAGTTCAATGATTTTTCAAGTGGAAAGTATCACATTTTTGTTTTTCTTTGAATGTTTCAATTATCTCTTGCTGTTTTACAGCTACTACTGCGTCTACATCATTTCAATACTAAAATAATACGGAAATATTTTAAGGGTAGAAAATAAGTAGAAACAAGCAGTATGTAAAATAAAAGGTTTTTAAAGCCGCACATTAAACACAATAAAAACAGTTTGGAATTGAAAAGAAATTTATAAAAATAAAAAAATGTTCTCTCGGCTTCTTTCGATTTAAAAACAATGTTAAGCAGAATCTGAGATATACACCTTTGGAAATAGGGCTTTTTCCAACTTTGATAGCCTGTAGCTTCTATAGAGTAGGCTACATAAAAGAGTTATTTGACAATATTTATTTTTTTTCGAGGCCTATCAATGGGGCAGATTTTATTATTATATCTTAAACGGTATACAATTTTTTTAAATAGACTGATAAAATGAAACTAATTAGTAAATTTTCAAAAAATTTTTGAAAAATATGCTAATAATGTGAACAAAAATAAAGATAATAAAATGCTAAAGTTTTTGAATAAAAAAAAATCTTCGTGATCCTTCATCAGAATATTAATTGAAAAAAAAAAAAAGAAAAGTTATTTTACATAAAAAATCGCTTTTGACCTTTGATCCTAAATATTCGATTTAGAAACTCAAAATAGAATAATGAAAATTTACTTTCTTTTGTTAGACAATCAAATAAATGAATGTAGAATGATTTTGTGTAATTTATGCCAGTATTTACGATAGAACTAAACTTGATCTAACGTAATTTGAATATTAAAATAATAAAATTTAAATCTTACCTATATTATTCATTGACTTAGATTTCATTGAATTTTTTATACAGTGTGTTTAACTGTGAAAAATTGCAAAAAAAAACCGGTTAATAGAAGAAATAAAGAAAAGCAAAAAATGGAATTTGAATAATGGTGAACGAAAGATTGGAGAAGAAGAGCGTTTGTTGTCTATTTTAAATATATTTCGAGGTAGCGTGTTCCAAACCTTAGAAATTATTTGCGGTTCCAGAATCTTATTGATAAACAAACTTTTAAGGAAGAAATTTTGCATGGCATTAAATTGATCATAACACAAATTGAAGCTGCGTATCTACTAACAATTTGAAAAAGTCTATATAATTATGTGCTTACAAAAATCCATATGTTATTACGAGTCTTACGAAAATTTATTTCAAAATCAAAGCCAACAAACCAACCAAAGATTTTAAAAGTGGGTACAGGTACCTTCAGTTGTAAATAAAACAGATTTCCAATTGTTCAACACTAATAGCTTTTAAACAGGGGAAGGTATAAAAAAATTTTTGAGGTAAATTATAATTAGTTATATGACATATTAGTTTTAACTAGAGTAAAAAGTTCTTTCTACTCTCAAGCTTCTAATTAAAAGCTTGATGGGCTACATAACAAAGTACAACATAAATTTTTTAAGAGACCAATCGATGATAAAAATTTCATCTAATTTTGGTCTCAACTTTATCATCTCTCTTTTTAAAATGGTCGACAATCACACACCCTGTATATCAGAATTAATTCATACATATATTATCTTAAACCATGCTCACGCACTTTTATAAAACTTATTTAGATTGTGTTTAATCATTGCCAAAATATAAAAGATATAGCATATATGAATTTTTTAACATATTAAATTTTAGATAGTAATTGTTCCTTTAGGTCAAACCGCCACAAATCCACTTTATTTGCATATTGCATATATTATCTTTTTGGATTCTACATGAAAAAATTTTATGTAAAATTATGCCATTACAAGTAAAATAAAACAATATACGAAATAAAAAGATTTTATGTGGGCAAAGATTTGGGCAAGTTTTTCATGAACATTTTTGTGACGCATTGACGGATGAACGGAGAAAGTGAAATCAATAAGGAAATTTAAAACAAAAAAAATTTTTTAAATGTGCTAAAGAAAAAGCAAACTTTTAAGAAAGATTATTAACTTTTCCACATGCAGACTTTGGCCATTTTATAATTTTTTAAAAATATAATAGTTTTTTTGCGATTTTAAATAAAAACGTATAATATATTTCCTAAAAAGAGAAAGTTCAAGTTTCTAATGTTTAACTTTAGGTCAAATGTATTGTAAACAAGGCAGAATTTAAACCAACGGTTTTTAAAAGCCCACATTTCCAAAAGATAATACAAACTGTTTAGAATTATGACTTCCACCAAATTTTAAAAATTTCGTACAAGAAAAAATGTGAAAATAAGACTTTTCTCCAATTTTGAGGGGCTGTAAGTTCGGAACCCTATATAACTAAGGAAAACCATTAACACACATAAAAATATATTATTGAAGCGTCAATTTTTATATCTTGTTGAAGAAAATTTGTGCAGGTGCCTAAGGTACAGGTGTCTAAAAATTGCAAATTTTCAATTTTTGAGCCCTAAAAGCTCTTAAATAGGGGGAGGTACAAAAACATTTTCTGACGAAACTTAATAAAATCGAACAATACTAGGTATATTGTATACAATATAATTTTTAATTATAAAATTATTAATGAGCCTAATAATTAAATCTTCCTAATTAATGTAATAAGAGTAAAAGTTCTTAAAATTTCAAGTCCCTATGTAAAAGGTTGCCGGAGTTATGAAGATAGAAAAATCACAGAACCGTAACTTTAAATACGAAATTAAAAAAACTTGTATAATATTGATATTTGGGGGCCTCGGTGGTCTAGTGGGTAAGAGCGTATAAAATACGCTGTAAACACCGAGTGTCGTAAGGGGGAATAACTCTTACAACGTGGGTTCGAATCTCACACACGTCGTAAGAGTTATTCCCCCTTACAACATTTTTAGCCTCACCTGAACAGGAAAGGCTGTGTAATTTCCTGTCCACATTTATGTGGCAGAGAAATGCATATAAAAAAAATATTGATGTTCGATATTGTAAAATATTGATATGATAATAATATTGATATTGATTTATGAAGGAAAAAAAAATTCCTGTCGAATGGTGTTTTCAGATTGTGAAAATGGTAAGCAGAACATGAGAACATGAGATAACGCATTGAAAAATAGAACTTTGTCAAAGTTTGGGGGGCTGCAGCTCCGTAATGGATGTGACTTTATAAAAAAGTTGTTCTACAACATTAATTTTTTTATGAGACCTGCCAATAGTTAAAATTTTTTTTTCTCTATCTTTAACGGTGTAGTAATTTTGTAAACAAATAACATACAACAATAAAGTAAACATACAACAAACGTCCGTGGACGGACAGACAGAGTGAAACTAATAGGACCATTTTTTTTCATTTTTTTGGAAATATGCTAAAAACGAAACAAGGAAACAAAATATAGAAAATATTTGCTAACAAAGTTAAACGGGATCTTAAAATAACGAATAAACTTAAAAATAAATAAACTGCCAAGCTCCCAGAAAATGTGACTGATTAATTTTGATGTCTCCAAAAATTTTGGAACGAAATAAAAAAATCTTATGAAAAAACGTTTTAAATGAAGAATAATTCACTAACTTTTAAATTTAAAAATGAAAATTTACTGGACTTTGTTAAATTTTGTAAAAATCATATTAATATAAATTACTTTTTTAAATCAATATCATTTAAATAAATATAAAACCAATATTTAACTACATATACAATATAATAATTGACTTTTTTCATAATCAATTCTTTCTCAATAGTAATTTATCAACATGAAAGTTATTAATTTTAATAAAAATTCATTTGAAAAATAATTTCTACATTAAAAATACAACAATTTATATACATAATAAAATAAGGTAATCATATTATTCATGTCATCGAATATTTTAATATAAATTCAATTTATTTTTTTTTTATATTATGGATATGTTAACATAAATTTGTGTAAGTCAGTTTCATATTTAATCTACTTTTCAAATAAAATTCATAAACTTTCATTAAAATTATCCCTTCATGTATGAAAAGAAAAATTCCAATAATATTTATTTTGTTACTCTCTACTTTATTTCAATTGAATGGTTTGAAATGAATCTTAACCAATATTTATCACCTAATAATAAAACTAACAAAAAAAAAATAAGAATCACAGGATTGAGTGTATTACATTGATTGAGATTTTTCAACTTAATATACAATTATTTTTCATACGGTTGTACGTGCATTGTTGCAATAATGTAAAATTAAATCAGAAAATATTACAGTATGTAAAGAATAAAACACACAGTTCATCAAACATTACCACTTATAGTTTCGGCCAAAAAATCTGCATCAGTATTTATAAATAGGTACGTTTTTTATTTACTTCTGAATCTCTATCGAAATTTTTCACTATGTATTGTCTTTAGAAATCTTATAACGAAAATATTGATGAATTTTAGATCACCCGCATTGGCTAACCCATCTCTAATCATTATAGTTCCTTTATGCACCTTCAAAAGTAAGAGAACAAATTATATAAATAAGATGTTGTTGAATTACTTTACAGTTTAAAATTCATGTCAGGATTAAACCAACTGCCGAGATATTTGCTACTGTCTAAAATTGGTGTATTTTTGTAAATAGACCAGAATAGTGTTATACGTAATAAATAAAGTTTTTCATGCTTTCTATAACCGCAATATTTTGGTTATCATATTTAATCCACTATTTCCTGACCAATTAAAAATGTTTTCTTTAATATTAAACTTGAGAATTTCGAAAAAAAAACGAGGAAGAATATAGTTGCCTTATAATACAATACAATATCTGAGATACCCGTACGAACCGTTAATATGTTCATAGCCTACCACTCTGCTTACAATATTATTTTTTAAATTTTTTAGAACTATGGGTTGCACATATATTCAAACTATATGTTTATACATTCTTCAAAAGCAGAGTCTAATCTTCCATATAACAATTATCAATCCAAAACTATTCCAAATATGCTATAGCACCATTTAATACTAAGCGGCAAATGCATAATAATTTACACTATACATATGTATTATAATATATCATTCATTCAGTGACATATACGATATGTAAATAAATATGAGTTATATAAGTATGTATACTAATATCATATAAATATAAATTCTTCAAGCAACCGTTATATTTTTTATTTATTTAATTTTTTTTTGTACTACGCATCGTCCTCAACAATTTCAAATTATCAAAATGCATTTTCAAAGACCTAACTTCTCTCAAAATTTCAAGTTTCTAACTTAAACCGTTTGGAAGATAGAAGGAGTCAAGAAGTTTCGTTAACGGTAAATGAAGACACCGTATGACAAAAATATATTTATTATAATAAAATAAAATATAAAATAAGAGCAGTAATCGTTTGACGTTTTCAAATTGAAGATATATCTTATACAACTTATGTTATAACAATTTAAATATAGAGCTTTTTCGAACATTGGGGGGGCTGTAGCTCCGTAACGGGTGGGCCTACAGAAAAAAAGTTGTTATCATAAAATTAATATTTTTGTGATATCTATCAGCAACCAAAAAAACATGGAACCTACAAATTGTTGTAAGAATATTTTATGTTAATTTCAAGACTCTAGCTTTCTTAGTTTTTGACTTATCTTGCTGACGGACGGACGGACGGACGGACAAAGCTTAATCGACTTAGAATTTGATTCTGATCGGATCCATACTTTTGAAGGTATATCTAGCTAGCTTATTTCGAGGTGTTACAAACGGAGGAACATTTTTAATATACCCGATCGTTATCGTACGATCGTTATCGTAAATACCTTAGACAATAACAAACCATTCTTTACGAATTAATAATTTTTGGTTGTTTTATGGCCACAATTAACATATGTATATTTAAAATTTTAAAGTTTTTAGATAAAATTATATTTCTTAGCTTAAGTTTATTTAATTAATATTAAGGTTTTAGTGTCCCGAAATAAAAACGCTTGATTGCTGCAATTAAAAAAGGAAACATTACGACTTTTAGTATTATACTACGATCTGAGTGCTGAGAAGAATCTATAACTATAAATGATATGTACTTCAAAAGGTCCTCGAATTAAGAAATGACGTCTTGTATTCCAATTTTTTAATAAATAGTTTCTTATTATTGAAAAGATCATTTTTTCAAACGCAAAATATTATTGTATATTAGAAAGTACCACCTATTTGTTTATCCTTTTTAAAAAAAATTTCAAGTGTATGTCTAAAAAAGAATACATAAAATTCAATTTAATTTTTATTTTTTTTTTGCTAATTATTTGGCCATAACTGTATGTATAATGAAAGGTCAATATTAATTTTGTATAGTAAAATATAAAAATAGTGTTATAAAAATAAATATTTAGCTTTATCAAAAGCCATACCAACAAACTTTAAATTTACTTTTTGCATGAAAATTGTATTTTGATTTCTCTGAACAAATATGACACATAACTACAAAAGTATGAATCGAAAATATGATATGCGGGATTTTTTTCATTATTCACCACATTTTACTTTACATTTATGGTTGGATAACAAGATTTATAATCAACGAGGAAGAGTGCAGAAGAGTAGTGTGTCAACTCTAGGATACTTTTATGAACAAGTATTCTAGAATACTTGAATGCAATATATCCTATTTCTATAAAACTTGATAATCTTCTACAAAATTTCAGATGTTTTAGTACCGATATAAATTGTGAAGTTGTATGGCAGCTACCCGAACCTGTAGCACCAGCACAACCAAATTTTACAGTTCGTAACTCGGCACAATTTTACAAAATTTCAGATACCTAAGATAAATAGATACTGAGTTTTTTTCTATATAAAGAAAGAAATAGTATGGCAGCTACTGGAACCCGGCGACCGACAATGCTGGTTTTAAATAGTGAAACTAACAATTTGCAAAAGTGACGTAAAAAAAATTTCAGCCTCCTAGCTTAATAGCAAATGTATTATATTGTTGAACCTAGTTCATACGGGTATAATGAATGAAATGTATAATAAAAATGTTGTGAAATTATTAGTAAGAAAATCAACTTCGTATACATTTATGGAAAGGAAATTTAGTAGAATTTTAATTTAGACCAGAAAAACATAACCTTGGATTGTCAAATATATATATGATTTCTATTTATATGAACTATTGAAATTTCTCTGATACTTTCTGTTGAATTGTTTTCTTTTTACAATATTTTTAATACTTTCTATAAATTGATTAGTTAAGTTTGCATTCATTATTTCTTTTTTTTTTAGCAATTGATTAAACTTAATCAAAGCAAAGCAAGTGCCAATGCACGCATGGAAATAATTTGAAAATTTGAAAAAGAAATACATAACATGAAGAAGTGTTAGAAGTCCCATAGACACTTATATTCACCTCTATTAGACAAAAATTTCGTGCGATTAAAGAGGATAACCTAAGACTAATGCCTTCTGTCTAAGATCTAAGTCCTTCTGGCTACCGACCCAAACCCCCTCTTACCAAATAATTCAAACCCTGATTTTAGACCTAAATAACTACATTTAGATTTTATTGCTTTTATATTTAACAAAGGAATTTGTTTGAATAAAACAAAGTTTACCACTTTTGCCATATATTTTACAAAAATTTTTTATGAAATTACTAAAAAAAATACAAATTATTGAGTGTATTCCATAATGAAGTATTGGACTTACAACTCACCTATATTGATTACAATCCCATTATGCGCTTATGACACGTCGGTTAGAACAGAAATTATCATATATTGCATCTTAATATTTATAAAATCATTCAGTAGTTGATCAGAACTCCTGACCGACATCAATGAGTCAAAGGACCCATGGGCCTTTTAACCTTCTTTCTGGGATTTTTGTCGCACAAAGTTAAGTGAAGAGAACCAAGTGACTTTTGAATCACTGAAGAGAAGGATTACAGGTTAATTAAAAAGAGCTGTGCTTTCTTTATTTTTTTCGTTATGTCACCCCACTTCAAATTCAAATTTGTTAAAAAAACCAATAACCATTTTAATATGTATATTTTCGAAAGTATCTGCAAAATATGTAGACTTTCCTAATTTAGTTATTATATATGTATGTAATTTAAATTCAAATACTTAAATATAAAAATTATACCATGAAAAATTATTTTCGAAACCGTTAAATTCTTATTAATAAATTATTAAATATTTAATTGCACCATATATAATTGCAGAATTTAATTAATCTAAAATCCATTAAAATATTTTAGAAGTTAACGTATATGTTTAAGTATTTTAAATTTTTATCATATTTATTTCAAAGCTTCCATTTAATTTTTTGTAATTTTTATTAAGTCATTGACAACAAATAAAATGACTTAATTAAAAAAAAAAAAGTAATTCCATTTTTCAATTAATATTTCCTAAAAAATTATGCTAACAAGCATCTCTTTGTTTAAATTTTAAATCATTTTTAAACAGATAATTTTCCTTTCCTTTGTTGATTTATAAATTTAAATTTTAAAATAAAGAAAAAATTTTCTTTTTGTTCTATTTTAGAGTTCTTATCACAAATAGTCCTTTGAATTAAAAAAAAAAAAAGATAACTACTATAATTCATAACTTAAAATAAAATTCCATTAAAAATTATTTAGAAATTTCTAAGTAAATTTTTTGAATTTCCTTTTAAAAAAAATTATAAATATTTACAGGAATGTCCTTTAAGTTTTTTCTTTTTGCATGAATTGTGAATGAGTTTTTTACTTAAAAAATTCACTTAATTTCATTGAAATATTAAAAAGAAAAGTAAGAGAGTATATATTATGTATATTTATATTTTATTTTAGCTTTGGTATCACAATCATAATAAAAATATGTCCTTAAAAAAATATACAGCACGGGTTTTAAAATTCCTATCATCCTTAGTAACTCCTAACTCATTCTTTAAAAAGCTTTTAACATTTTCTGTTAGAACATTTTTTGTCGCTGTTATGTATCAGTTTCTTACATTTATTTACAATCAACCGTTATTACATTGTCTAATAATATACTAGATCCAGCTTCTTTTAAGGGTTAGACATTTTTTTTAAACCTGTAAAAGAGCGGATATATAGACATGAGAATGTATATAGTTATGATTCGTTTTAACTGACTCCGTCCTTCCATAACTGCATCCATCCAAACGATAACTAAAAAAATAATAGAACTAGGATTCTAAAATTTATACAATTCCAGTTTTGCTATTAAAATAGAACAAGTTCGACAAAGGGGTTCGAGTAGCTGCCACCTGCCATACAAATTCTGTTTTTATATAAATAAGTATCTAATTAAGCTAAATAACTCCGAAATTTAAATAAAAAATATAATCCCACACTTAGTTAAGTCAAATGTCCGAAATTTTGTAAAATATAATAAAATGGAAACTAAAGTTCACTAAATGTGTGAATACCCGCATTATGTTTGTGCGGCTATCCTTCAGTTGACTGTATATACTTATACAGTCATACACTCTTGGTCGTTCCTCGTATATTTTATGTAATGAATAAAAATGTTTAAGAACTTCAAATTTAATTCAATTTCTTATTTACTAGATTTTGAGCATGACCAAGTTTTCACAATCAGTTTCAATTCATTTAAGAATTCTTTGCTTTAGTAGAAGAAATGCTCTTATTCGGAATAATATCATAGAAGTTATCTTTAATTAGTAAATTTTTTTATTTCTAGAAGATATTTTTAAAACAAAGAAAAGTCAACCACGACAAATCCATCAAATATTTATAAATATTTCAATACTTTTTTTAAAACTGCATAAATCAACTACTCAACAAATTCTGTTAATCTAGCGATCAGATTAATAGTAAGGACTCCTTTATGTTATAAGCAGCCGCAATAATTATGTATGGCTAATATGCTTCTTCTTAACTGCATAAGTTAGGTATTCTTTAAAAATAATATAAAATCTTTGTTGGTTTGTTTTATAAATTTCGCAATATTTTTTATCATATATTATTCAAGTAATTGAAAATAATTCAATTTTTCTTTCGATTTAAAGTTATAAAGAAGTAAGAAAATTATATAGAAGGGATAAGTTTACGAAAGAAACTTAAAGAAATCAATCAAAAGTATTAAAAAAAATTTCAAAACTTTAATTAGTTGTCTTTTTTTTGAAGTTGTAATGAACAGTTTCATATTTGTTTCTTGTCAACTTTGTTTAAAGATAAAATTAAGTAAATTAACTTTCTGTCAAAACAGAAGACAAAAAATAAAATTTTTTTTTTTTACTTTTCAATCATTCCTTTTTCATTTTTATAATGTTTAAAATATGCAAATGCAAAAATCATAAAGCAAAATACATTATAGTAAATGTGAACGATATACAAAAATCATTTACGCGCTCATATTTTAAGTAAAAATGTAATATTAATAGTTACTTTTGTAGCTACTGTAGTAATAATCATTAACATTAAAAAAAAATATATATAAGTACAAACCTCATTTTAAATACAAGCATTTTATTTAATGAACTATTCTTCTGTCCCTTTTTTACTATATTTTATAATTCTTTAATGTTTTATTGTATTATTAAATATACATTAATCAGTAAACAAATAAATAGCAATGATTCAATCCGAAAGATTTTAATTAATACTGCTAGTAATATTTTTTAACTCCAGGTACATCTTGTTTTATTCTAGAGATATTACCAAAGGATTCTATACCAACTCTAACCGACTACACTCTTCCGAAACTAAACTTCGGGAACAATTTAGCTGTAGAGTTTCCGACTAGAACGCAATGGAGGGGTGGGATGTGACAAAGAACTTCGATGTAACTATCTTCACCGACGGATCCAAGATGAAGGAAGGAGCCGGTGCTGGTATTTTGTCGGAAAAACTCTATATTTCAAAACCCTACAGACTCCCCGACGCGGAGATACTAGCAGTTAGAAATGCTGCTCGAATTTTGAACGGAAATAACACACAAATGAGAAAGGTCGAAATATAGTCAATCCGTGATTTATTAAGGCTATTAACACGAACGTTACAACGTCAAAGCTTGTTAGGCAGTGTCAAGAGGAACTTGCCCTAATAAGGGAAAAGCTAAACATAACCTTCATGTAGGTGCCTGGGCATAGTAATATTGAAAGAAACGAAAAATATGACGAACTAGCAAAGAAAGGAGTTACTCTGAACACTAACTGTCCAAATCGCAACAGAGGTGAAATAATCTGAGCAATTGCACTATATCTAGAACGTTGTGACCTACCTATAACAAAAAGAGATCAAATGAGTTGATATCCAAATCACGCATAGATATCGCCAGGTTATTGGCAATCATCACAGGCTCTGGCCAGTAGACACGCATGTACCAAAACTAGGAATCTCTCACAACCTCCTGCAAGAGAGCAGACGAAAGTGAGAACCTTGAGCACTTTCTTTGTAGATGTCCGGCTCTAGCTACAGCCAGACTCCTCTCACTCGGCAAACCGTTCTACTAAAACCTCAACGAGCTCTCTGAGACAGAATCAAAGAATTTATTTCGTATATGAACTGCTCGGGTTGGATATAAAACCGAAAACAATCTCAAAATATAGATCACGTAAGTGCAGTAGTATCAAAATGGTGTAATCTAGTGCTAGTTGAGGCCTTCACCAAATATCGTGATGGTCACCACCCTACCTACCTACTTACCTACCTACATCTTGTTTGCTAGGGTTAAAGTAAAAATCTCAGAGAGTGAGTTTATCTCTCATAGCATTGTCGACTAATTTGAAATTGGAAACCAAATACATACATTCTTTTTCTTCCCTAAGAGAGTTGGAAATCTTTCAAATTCACCAAGAACACTCACTTGTAGATTGTTACTGATTAAACCCCCTTCATCCTTTAGCAAACATAACAGGATCAAACGCCTAACTGCTAATACAGAATATACATTGTCTATAGGGTGCAGAAATAAGAAAAGATAAAGCAAGGATGAGGAAACTTACATTTGTGTACAGGGACTATAAGGGAACAATAACTAATATAAAATAATAAATCCAATTTAAATTTAATGCGATTTTCTCCTATCTTATTTTTGTGATTATTTCTTTTAATTTCCATTTATACGAAAATCCATATATTTTAAATTATGTAAACAACTGAACTGACAATTATTTCTCTTAAAAAGAATTTGCAGCAATTAAGTTTTGAAATTTAATCTTAATATGTAGCTGTAGTACATATCATACAAAATTTTAGTATTATTTTAGTAATACTCACAATACTGTACGTATTTTAATAATACTCACAATACTCACAATACAATACGTTACTTACAAAGTTAAGAACTAAAATATTCTTATTAATTTTCAAATAGAACTTTTTTGTAGTTTTAAATTACAATGAGCAGAATATTCGAAGTGGGAAAATTTCAACCCCTTTCATAAATCATTAAAACAAATGGTGTATTTTACATTTAATCTTTTTTCAATAAAGTTGAAATAGAAATTTAAGTCTGCCAAAATATTTTTAATTATTCGTTCGTTGCCACTAACTAATTAAAAATTCGATTTTTTCCAAGGATTAAAGAATACATAATACTGTAGATTTTATAAATACTTAAAAAATATTGTAACTCTACCATAACTCTCTAACGTAATACTAAATATCAAATTCTATTTTACAATATTTCCTTTTAAAACGTTATTGTAATTTATTATAACATTAACCACCTTTAATTCATATTAAAATTTGAGCAATACCGAAATTTATTATTATAATTATTATAGCAGAATTAGAACTTATTTCAAGTGCACTCAGACTTCTTAGCAATGTGCATGTAGCTCTGCAATTCTCAAAGAAATTAACGAAATCTGTTGACAAAACCTGGTTCAAAATAAAAATCCTTACTCTGGTGGCCTAAAACTAGCTTAAAGTGGTTTAAAATGCAATAACTTTGTAGGATTTTATGTTATGAGAAATAAAAGATTGAATGCATAAAGTTCAGCTTCCACTTAAATCTACAAAAACTGAAGATGCAGCGTAGTTATTGTTTCAAAAGTATGATTTGAGTTCAAGCTCAGCTTTATATATTTGACCTAAAGAAAGGAAAAAAATGTTCAAAAAATTTTGGAATATTTATAAGTTCTGTATAAGCACTCTGTAAGTCACTTTTACTTCAAACCGGTATACATTAAAAATTAAAAATGTTTTTCAAAAGAATTATTATTTTAAATTACCTCCAAATTTCACTAGAATTTTTGACATTTCGAAAGTTTTGACATCATAAATCCTAAATAAAATTAAATGAAAACATGAATTTTTTTTGGAAAAAAAATTGTACTAAAACTACTTTACCTTTAAATTAATGCTATAATATGCGTAAATCGTTGGACATTTGTACGTTTGATCTGGACTCGTAATTTATATAAAGTGAGAATTAACTTTTATTCATATTCTCTTAGGCTCATTACTGAGGCGATATGTATTTAAAAATGTATTTAACATAACGAGTGAAAAAATGTTCGTAATGTTGGTAGTACTTTACTGTTAAAATGTTTTTGTTTTTGTTTTGAAAATTAAATTTTAATTTTTCATTTTGTTTGGAAAAGAAAAGGTATAGATTTTTTAAAAATTCTAGCATTTATGCTTTTTTTTCTTGAAGTATACCTACAACAAATTTTAAAAAAATGAATTGCCTTATTTTTATTGTAATATATTTTCTAAAATTCATAAACATTAATAAAAACACCAAAATTCGAAATTATTTTTAATAGGTAGTTACTTTTTTTATTAACTCAATTTTTTTTTTTAATTATCTAAATATGTATATACTATTAAAACTACAAAAAAAAACCTATTAAATCTACTATTAAAATCAAAAGTGATAGGTAAGTATCGCTAAAAAAAACAGAGGTGATATAACGTTGATATCGCTTAAGAAGAGATTTGTAAGAACGTTTTGAAAAGTTTTGTAGTAATACTAGACATGAAACTCTTGACAGTTAATATTCCGTCAATTTAAAAATGTCACTTTTGCTTCTAAAAGAATAACAGATCATAGCGTCAGTGATAGTTTTCATATGATGCGACTTAAAAAATATGGAGGTTTGTTTCCAAACTTATTTTTTATTTTTATAAATCGTACAATATTTATTATATACCTAATATTAGAAATAAATAAATATTTTTAAACAAAAGTTTTCAAAACATTTAAATAAAAAATAATACGAAACTATACTAAAACTAAACAACAAATTACGGTGAACAGAAAAACATTACAGCTTTTCACATCAAAAACAAAGTAACTACCTAATATAAAGTGAATATTTTTGAATTTTTAAAATTTTTTATTTTTGTATTTTAATAGTTGCTATTATGATACAATTATTAGCTAAGTATAGTTACTAATTAAATATAATTAATCCTACAAAAAAAAAAAAATTTTTGTCAATAACCTTTTCAATATAAATATCAATATATGTATACTTATTTCTCAGTTTCTAAGAAACGAAAAATCTTTTTATTTTTTACTACTATAATTGGAAAATAATTTACAAATCGCAAAATCTATATGTAACTTAAGAAAATATAAATCCTCATTTCGCTTATTTTATCACGCAATTCGCACCTATAATAAATAAAATTAAAAATTTACTATAATAATAATAATTTCATTTCATTCAATTCATCTTATTCTGTTTATTAAATTTATATTTTAATAATTTTTTACGGATCAACAATCATAATTTCCATTAAAATTATTCTATGATGAAATCTGTTATAGAATAACTTGTATAACTATTTCATTTTTTCTCGTTTTTTTTTTGTTAAATATCTTTTTTAATAAATTACTAACGACAACTAACGGTCTTAAATTTTAATACCATTCAATATAGGGTGTACTGATATTGAAAAAGATGAAAAATTATTTAGTTGGATACATTAAAACAAGCACCAAGACATAGTGAGTAGAATCATAATATATGTTACTTTATTGTAGAATGCATAAATCTGAGCCTAAATCAAATCTGACTTTCCATACTAAAACTCTGACATAAAACGTAAATTTTGTTCTAAAAAGTCAAATTTAAGTTCAAACTCAGTTTTATGATTTTGAATGGAAGGTTAGAAAAAGTTTAGCCATTTTTTGGTTTCATCAAATTACTTTTAAAATGCATAATGAAATTAGTGTCAACCAGATAGATTGACAAGATTGACAAATAGAATATATTTGACAAATAAAATATATACAAATATATGGTATATTTGTTTATCTTGTATAAACCAGTGTAGACAAATTACCTCTTGTCAATAAACCTATGGGATGTTCTGCTTTCTATCATATGTTACCATAATTTTTAGGAATTGTCTGTTTTACAAAACACCCTGTATTATAATAACTAAAATTTTTTTATGAATATTCTTATATGAAGCTATATGAAGCATATAAAATATTAAATAACTTTTTCCAATTTCCTGAATATTACAAAAACTCACCAGGTGTCAAAAACTATAAAGACTTATGCAATACTTTCATGTAAAACAAAAATCCAAGAACAAATTCTATTTTAATAATTTGCAAATAAAATAAATGGAAAAGAAAAATTTCAGGAGTAAAATTCCAACTGAGCAGAATAAATACTTTTTTTTTCTATTTGTCTTTAAATGAGATCACTATAAAATGATTTAGTATTTTAATTTTAATAGAATTCTTATAAATTGCAGTAAATATTAATATGTATTTTTTTCTACTTTTTTATTTCAATTTTTTTCGAATTAAACTCTAAATATATTATTTTTTTTCCGTTTCAACACAATAATTATATGATGAAGTGCATAAAACATATAAAGATAATAACAATTTTTGTTTCCAATCAAGTTTGGTATCATAGAAAAACAGCGCAGACCCGAGGAAATAAAGCCTGCGGGCTTTAATTCCAAAACTTTTGGAATTAAAGCTTGTGGGCGTTAATTCCTTTTTGAATTGGAATTAAAAACCATAATTAAAAGGAATTAAAATCCGCGGCCTTTAATACCTTTTGAATTGGAATTAAGACCCACACTATTTTTTGTTATTAAAAGAAGAAAGTAATAGAATAAGTAGAGCAAACGTAAAGATTTTAGAGTTTTGGATAAAAATTGGGGCATCCTCTTTTTCTAGAATATTTACTAATATGTATATGTGCGAGATTCTGTATTGGGAGGGATATGCTTTTTCCAAAATATGTATATAAGTTCTCCATCCCCTCCTATTGTCAGGGATTTTGGGAGGGATTTTAGAATTGAATGCAAAATCAGGATTATACGTCTTTTACATAATATTTAGATATATGCATATGCGAGTTATGAATTAGGAGGATTATATACATATTCTGAAAAACGCGTATAACCCTGATTTTGTAACCAACTCTAAAATCTCTCCTAATTCAGAAATTCGCATATACATAACTATATATAAATATTCTACTTATAATCCTGATTTTGAATTGAATTTTAAAATCCCTCCCAAAACCCCTGAAGACTTAACAATGAGACAAAAGTCTATGGAACTTCTGGCTCATTGAAGTGAATCTACTTTTAACATGGCACCAAATAAAATTCAGTCAAATACAGACTCATGATAGTAACTTTTGTGTTACTCAGTAAAAATAAACTTAAAACTCACGGTCTAATGGAATTAAGACCCGTGGACTTTAATTCCTTTTTTAAAAGGACTTAAAGCCCACGGGCGTTAATTTCAAAGCCTGCGAGCTTTATTTCCTCGGGCGTTCTGTCACTGCACCTAGAAAGACGTACTCTTTTCTAGTACTTCATCTTTCCTTCTCTTATTTTAAAACTTTCTTTTTATTTTACAAGTATTAAAGAAATTAAAGCTATTTTTGTAATAGGACTACGTTTTATTATCCTTTAAAAGTAATTTTATAACAACTTCACTTGAATCATTAAAAAAATACATTAAATTAAAAAGTGTAAGTGAAAAGTGGAAAATTTTTAGATGACTGCATCCAAAACTATTCGTAATTATACAGGATTCGTATATATACTAAAGGAATATAATTATAAAAATATCAACAAATAAAAAATGTCGTTGATGACACAAGGATGAAAAATAGCTAAATAAGCAACTTAATTGTCGCCAGCATATTTTAGCCAAATATCAATATTTAAATCGAAAACTAAACGATTGATTTAAAAAATTCCTTCTATTACAATTAAATTTTAAAATATATAAGAAATTAAAATGACCGACTCAGAACTGCTGGAAATGAAAAACTCAAAACTAGAATCTAGAATCAATGCTATTAATATTATAAATTTGGATTAGATTAGACAACATTAGATTAAATTTACTATGAGTAATTCAGATTGAATACTGAGTTCTCACAGTTTTCCTTAAGTCCTGCTGCTCTTACAAAATTGAAGACAAATTA
Organism: Poecilobothrus nobilitatus; assembly: GCA_947095535.1. Lineage (NCBI taxonomy): Eukaryota > Metazoa > Arthropoda > Insecta > Diptera > Dolichopodidae > Poecilobothrus > Poecilobothrus nobilitatus. Next base: position 109,778,861 of record OX352774.1, read on the forward strand.
AATTAACTCAATGAAATAAATTATAAAATGCGATGCGGCCATTGTTTGTATTTATCTCCTTTTATTTTTTAAGCAATTCTAAAATTTATTACATATTTTTATAACCATTTTAAATTATCTTAAATTTTTTCTTATTTGAAAATTTTTATTTTGTATATTTATACCAAAAATGTAAATTATAATCTATATCGTAAAATTAAGGGTAATTTTCTTATATTTATAATATATTGTATAGTAAAACTATATACTAAAACTTGGTACCTAAAAATCTTAATAAAACTTCTATAAATTCAAATAAAAACAAAGTTTTTAATCACACTAACCTACTAATATCATACTGTTTATAATTAACAAGAAGACATAAATTTTGTACAAATTTATTATTTTGTCTAATATTCTGGTTACTGTGGTTTCTACCATCATTATACACTTAAATAGTTAAATAATTTTAATGCTATATAAATTTAATAACACCTCGTTAAAAAAAAAAAAATAAATAAATAAAACTTTCTTGAAGAATTTTATGAATTCGAATTTCTATTATAAAATAAAATAAGAAATTATCATCGTGCCTGCTGCCCCCATAACATTAAAATTTATATCACCTGTACTTATAGTAATTTATCTTATTTTTTTTTTTTATTTAACATTATCATACTATAAGATATAAAACATAAGACAAGAAATAAAATGTCGTCCTTGTATATATATATATATATGTATTATATATTTATCTATAAATAAATAAAATTAGAAGAGTCTTAGAAAAGTTAAATTAGATGCGAAATTAAAATGATGCAAAGGTGAGATTTGTTTATATTATTTTCGTTTTTTTTTGTTTTGCTTTGGAAATATGTCTTCCAGAAAAAAAAATTTTTTTTTTTACTTTACCTTAAACACTAAAGAATAGTACCACAAATTTTCAAAACAAAATGCCAAATGATAACATCCCAAATTAAACATTAGTCCCAAATGACAAAATCCTAAAATTCTAAAACTTCAAATTTAAAAATCTCAAACTACAAAGGCCCAAAATAATTTAAAGTCATTACATTTAAATAAAATAATTAGAAAAAATTTTAGAGTTTAGCGAAGATTTCAGGTTTTGAGGACAAGCCCCCATTGTTGTTGAATATACAAAAACAATTATGATGTATATGGTTATAAAATCAGATTATAAAAAATAAATATGTTGGTAAAAAATAATTGTATATCTATACGAACATCTACGAGTATATCTATACGAAATCTTCAATTAGGAGAGATTCAAGATTTTTATTTTCAAGATGTTTTTATTTCAAGATTATTTTAGATCCAGATTTCTTTCCAGAATATCGATTGGAATCTCAAAAAAACATTTGATATTTTCAACTTTGGAGATTTTGAATTTAGGGAGTTTTAATTTTGGGATTTTGTATTTGGCATTTCGTGGCCAATCCCACTAAGGAAAGCAGAAATTAATGAAAAAGTAATAAGAAATATAATTTTTTGAATTTTATTTTTAAATGAAATATAAACTTAATGTTTCCGCCGCAGGATAACAGTACGAAGTGAAAATAATTTTAAAATAGTACATAAAACGGAAACAATTTAAAAGAATATTTTTTTTTGCTTGAGAAAAGTTTTAAACGAACAGAGTTAAGAGTATAAAAGTTATTAGAGTTTTTTTTTAAGAACATTAACAAATTCACCAAACAATTTATTCTTCATAACGAGGAACATCTAAACATCTAGTTTATAGGATTCGATATACAAAACTTTTTTAATAAGTAATTTTAATTTTCTTCTTCTTAGGGTTTTAGATCTTTTTGGAAATTCATACTTTTGAATTAAACAGGGAATATATTTTTAGTTTTACATAATTCTACATAAAATAATTTGCCATTTATTTTAAAAAATCTCAAACTGCGAACGAAAACAAAATTATTTATATATACATAAATTATTGAAATTCGTTAGTGAATTTTAAGCTTCAAATTTAAAAATTGTTTATACATCATATTTGAAATATGATAATTTTCTGGAATATTATAAATCCCGAAGAAACAAACATTTGCAAACTTTTCGAAGTAGGTGAACCAAAATCTAAAATTTCAAAGCTTGGGAAACCAAAAAGACATCAGGATCTGCGCTACTCTTAACTACATCACAAATTACAACATTTTTCGTTTATTCAAAACAATTTTTGTAATATACATATATCGTATATATACAAAATATAAAAATTTAATAGTGCCAAAAACAATTCATTTTACAGCCGACTACACCCAATTATTGTAACTTCACTCTCAAATACCTCAAATCTCTACATATATCTTCAAAAATTTCCTACATCACCAGTTAAAATAAATCCATTTAATTTACATTTCTATATCGAAATAACTCTTAATATCTTTTAAAACGCTTACAGTTTAAAACTGACTGCCAGGTTAAAAAAAAATGAAAACCCAGTTTGAGTGTAAAAGTCAAAATTAAGCCTGATCTAAACAATAGCCTTCATTTTTATTATTAGTTTCTAATATTAGCATTAAAATACAAAAACTTATTTAAATTTTTGAATTTATATACAATTGAAGATTGAAATTGCAAATTGTATTGAAGACTTTAAAATTTATTTTAACTTACGATTTAAATACCACTCGTACACTAAAACTGTATTTACGATTTTACAAATCAATAAATTAAATAATAATTAAATTTTCCCTTTTTTCCACCACAACACATTAACTCTAACGGAAATTTAAAATCTTTTATTTTTAATTTGAAATTTAATTTATTATTATATTTTTTTATTAACACAAAAAGGATTTTTTTTTAAGGATAACAGTATGATTTTTATTTCACACACCTTTAAAAGTGTTAAATTGTGTTTCAGTAAATTTAATTCAAACGAAAAGAACGTAAAAAATGGTAATTGGAATGGATTTTAAATAGTTTAAAAGGTCAGATTTCTTTCTTTTTTTTTTAAAATTTTAATTTAATTGAACTTTTGTTTGTGATCTTTAATTAATTTTAAATTAAAACTCTTATTTCTCTCTTTTGTTCACTATTAGATTGTTTAAATTGATATTTGATTGTGCGGGCCATTAGGTTATAAATAAAATTGAATTTGATATTGATGTGGTACATAAACCAGACTACTAGAAACATAAAAAAAAGTATTTTCTTAACTCAGTTGATATTTTTCTAAAACATGAAGAAAAGAATTTTCATTTTTAAATATCAAAAGAAAAAGTAAGAAAAAATAGAAGTTCTTATGATAACGTTAAAAACTTAAAGAAATCTGTTTGAAATTATCGAATCGTGTATCGAATTGTTTAAAATGCACACTAAGTTTTATAAGTTATACTATCAAGTTACATAAGTTATAGGCGTCTAACAAATGACGATGTGGCTTAGTCGCCAACCTATCTATCGAAAGGTTTTAAATTTAAATGCCGGTCAGAGGGACCTCGGTGGCCTAGTGGGTAAATACACTGTAAACACCGAGTGAATGTGGGTTCGAATCCCACACACGATGTAAGAGTTATTCCCCCTTACGATATTTACAGCCACGCCTGAACAGGAAAGGCTGTTCAAAGGAAAGGCAGAGAAAAAAAATCCCGGTCAGATCATACCCAATATTATCAGTTTATATATCTAATATTAGCAGAAGAAACAAAAAACTGCATAATATCGGAACAATAGGAAGAGAATGCCATATAATTCACTGTTAGATTTCAATATAGTCCAATTAACCTAAAGTATAACTAACGGTTAATAATTAACTTCTGCAAATTATTAAATCATTTAGTAAAAAATAAAAATATTTTAAAAATTCTAAATGAAACAATATACAATTATATACATTAAAGATAAACCCTTTCGTTAGGTTCTTGTGTTTGTACAGTAGCCGGTAACAAATACTGCGAAATCAAAATGAATAAAAAAATATACATAGCAACAGATACAAACGAGGAAGGACTCATGTAGTCAACAAAATAAATAAAAAATAGTTAAAATACTTTGAAACTTTGAAAGATGTTCCACTTCCAATTTTTTTATTTTTGTTTTTTTTTTTGTTTTTCATGGTACTTAATGACATTGTCAACTGGTTATTAACTGTATATTTCTGTATATAACTGTATATATAAAAAAAATTTAACATCACAATTAAATTAACAGTTTTGTAAAAGTTCAAGTCCATTTTTTTTTTACATTGATTACAGAAAAATTATTATCACGTTAATTTTATTTTTCACCAGAATTTTCTTCATTTTTCGGTTACTGAAAAAAATCTTGTTAATGAAAATAAGAGACCACATTGAAAATAAAAAAGTATGGGTAATGAAAAAAAAAAAATTAGTTGGCCTTTAATATTTTTTGTCCTTCTCTTTGATTGAATAAAGTTAATGAAAAATAAAAAATTATTTTCGAAAATAATTTCAACCCAATTTTAAAACCCAAAAGTACGTTGGTAGCATTTTTAATTTTGGAAAAAAAAAAATTAACCATTAATTCTTATGAGGTTAAAAGCCATTTTAATTTTCTTTTTAAGTAAATTTTATAATTTTTATTGAAAAATTAAAAAAAAATTATAGTATTTTAAATTGTTATTAAAAAATTGTTTATTTTCTTCAATTAAAGAGTAATAAATAATCCTTTTATACATTTTTTTCGTTTAATTGAAGAACACTGAAATGTAACATATTATTATCTTCGAAACTTTTTTCCAAAAATTTCTTAATTATTTCCATTATTACCTGAAAGATGGCAAGATGGCTCAAAAGGTTTTCAATATGCCTAAACCAAATCAGCCTTTGTGGACATATCTATAAATATATGTAAATAAAAAATGCAGCAAATTAAAGGATTGACTACGAAATCTCGCGATTCAAAATCTCCTGTCTCAAAATACCGCCTATCAAACTCTCGTGTCTCAAAATCTGGCGTTTTAAAATCAAATAATTTTGTTCATTAACTAAATAGATTAGGTGGGTATGAAAATTTAAAAAATAGAATTTATACGAAAAAATTTCATAAAAAAATTTCTAAATTTAAATTAATGTTGTATATAAACAGTACAACTTTAAAACCCCTCTTAATTCAGAATCTCACATATACCTATATGCAAATATTCTGCAAATGCAGGGTTAATTTAAATCCAACTCTAAAATATGAATCAAATATATCAAATATGAATATTATGTATATTATATATGTAAAATCAAATATTCTTACATATATAATATACATAATATTCATATATAATATACATATATATATATATATTAATACATATATAATATACAAATATATTAATATACAAAAAAGCAAATACCCTGATTTTGAATACAACTTTAAAATCCACCTAATTATATTTTGTACATACGTATATTTATAAAAAAATTTTTTTACATACATATATTTATAAAAAAAAAACCTTTATTTTGTAACCAACTCTAAAATATTTCCTAATTATTTTTTTCACATACATATTTGAACAACAATGCATTTAGAGTAGTAAAAACTACCGCCCCCAAACCCCCGCCAAACTAATCATTGGAACTCTGATCTTATATCCAATACTAAAATCTAACAGTACTAAAATCTTAATTACAAAATCAGTAATTATATTTTTTTACATATTTTGTGATTGATAAAAGTTGATTTTACAACCGCAGCACTTTTTTAAACATAGAAATTCGAGATTTTTTTTTTCAACATTTATTTTATTTTTCTATAACATTTTTTTTTCAACAAAAAAACTGGTTCTCAATAATTATAATATTTTTTGCATTTCTACTTTTCCGCGAAATTTTTTTTAAAAATATCGCAGCAATGCGAGATTTTGAGACACGACTTTTTGAGAGACGAGATTTTGACCCGCGAGATTTAAAAACGCGATATTTTAATTCACGAGATTTCGATACGCTCCCCAAATAAATGAATCTAGGTCTATTTAAAGAAGAACAGAACTATGAAAAATTTTTTATGTATATTGAATTTCATTTAAACTATTTGAAAGAATATCTTGGTTCATAATTTTTTGTATTTATATATAGAAATAATACCAAAAAACAAAATTTTTGTTTCCTAATTAACAATAAAAACAACAAAACAAATTTTTATTTTGTTGACCTATTTTTAATATACCATTAATAAATATCTAAATGACCATATTTACAGAAAATGTTAAAGGTAACATAATCATTATATAAAATATTCCTTTTTCTTTTATCGAAAAAAAGTAAACCTTAAAATAATAACATTTTAGTATCATTTATCAAGATTTTTAAAGCAATTTATATACAAGGTATCTTACAAGTTGCAGACAATAATTTTCACCATATCTATAATATCTGTATCATAATATGGAAACAACTATCTTCTCCCCAATAATTACATATGATCATTACATCAAACCTAAATTTTTACTCTACATTCATTATAATTTACCCTTACATCAAAATCAAATTTCTGAGACAATATACTTAGTAAACTGTTTTCCTTTTTTATTTCTTTTAAGTAAATAAAAAATGTTCACATAAACTTGATTTAGCAAATCTTCTCCTATTTTAGATCCATAATTATTACATCTCTTGATCCATAATTATCTCATCTCTGCGAAAGCCATTTAGTAGTTTTAATCTTTAAACTTAAACTAACCTTAAACTAAGATAAATTTATAAAATTATAGCTAGTATAATTTTTCTATTAAACTTATTTAAGTTTTGTAAGCATAGTTAATCACTAAAATGGAAGTTCCCTTTGTTGTAAAAGTTTTTACTTGTACCAACCTTTCTAACCACATTCAGCCCTTTACTTTTAACACACCCTGTACATATATTATTTACATCGTATATAGTAACTAATTTAAAAGTTCGTTTTTTTTTATATTTACTCTTCCCATAATAATTATTTACTTTGAACAAAAATAAAGGGTCTTTTCTTCGATTTAGATATAAACATAAAAAAGCAAAAACAGAAAGTTTTTAAAAGTAATTAATTATGTAAAATAGTTATAAAAAAAACAGAAGTAACAAAAAAATAGGAAATTTAAAAAATAGAAAAAAATATGTTTTATTTTTTATTATTACTTATCATCAATATCGAAAAGAAGAATGTCCTATTAATAAAAATGTAATTGCAGAAGTAAGAGAAAGTTTTGTTGTTTTGTTTTTCTTTTAAATATGAGCCACAGGGTAGTTCCAAAAAGGCTAGGTTGCTAGGGAGCAACCAGGTACCCAAGCCTTTCAATAAAATCGCAAAGGATAGTTTAATGCTGGCAATCATTGTTGAGGGGTTAGAGGGTATTTCTCCAAGTAACTGGAAGAAGGTTGTTGTTGCTTGAAACACAACTTTCTTGCAGGTACTGGAAGAAAATCCGGGACCACCACCCTCCTGTAGAGACGCTGCCTGGCATCAGGGCCACGTCAAATTGAATGCTTGTGCTGATCAGAGATCAGCAGATCTCTACAAGCAGACGATAGGTAAGGTGGGAAGTCTGTGGCCGGGGGCCAAGCTCAAAGCCCTAAGCAGGGAGGAAATCCCTAGCAAGACAAGAGCTAGGATATGGCTGCCGAGAGAACCTGCCGAAGTAGACACGATCATCAAAATGATGAAAGTGTCAAATCCCCAACTTCCAACTCACAATTGGAAGATTTCCAAACTAGGGGAAGTAGTAGGAGATTCCCGACAGGCGTTGATCATTGTCCATAAGGACTCTCTACAACCCCTAGCGAAAGCCAAAGGGGTCATTAGCTACGGCTTCACAGCGGCTACACTGAAGGTGTACAAGAAGGATGAGGTGGAGGCCTCAAGGAACATCGGTGAAGGCCGAAATCAAGCTCAAGAGGCAGACTCTGACCAATCCGATGTCGTTGACGTAGCATCCTCCTCGGCTCCAAAGAGAGTGAATGATGACATCAAGGCTGACGATGAAGAAGATCTACTTAGATCGGATTCTGACAGCTTTGATGATGACAAAAGCTTCTCAATGGACTTCGAGGATGAAGCTAACGAGACGGTGGTGGAGATTAAGGATGACTCAGGTAATGAAGCTACTCCAAATTAATCTCCATCACTCCAAAGCAGCTTCCGCCGCACTTGAAATCCGCCTCAGGTTAACAGGTGAGGATATTATCTTGATCCAAGAGCCATGGATGACAAAAAAACAGGTTCATGGACTCAAGATACCAGGATACACGTTGTTGTACAATAAAGAGGTATGCAGACCTAGAGCGTGCATACTTGCTAAAAATACATTAAATTTAACTTTTATGTAAAATTACAGTGATTCTGATCAGGTCGCGTCGAGCCTAAAGCTATAAAACTTAAGGCTGTGGGTTGTTGCGGCATATCTTCGTCACGACTCGCAGGATTCACTCCCTCAGTCCAATCTGGCAGGGTCGGTAGCGAATGCTAGAAGAATGAACATTGGGGTCATCATAAGCTGCGACGCCAATGCTCACCATGACATCCTGGGGTAGTTCGGATACCAAGGAAAGAGGTGAATCACTTTTTGATTACATTTTAAGTACTAACCTTCTTATATGTAACATTGGCGGGGAACCTGCCTTTGTTACTAGTAATAGGCAGGAAGTCCTACACATAACCTTAGTCTCGGACTTCATTTATTCTAAAATAAACTCATGGAAAGTTTCTGATGAGCATTCCTTCTCAGATCACAGATACCTTGAGTTCAGTCTGGACGAAAGTCCTCCAATAAAGTCAGTCTATCTAAATCCTAAGAGAACTGACTGGAACAAATATAGGGAGCACTTAAAGTCAACGATTCCTTAACACCTGGAATTCCTAAAAATGTTCAGGATCTAAATAGCCTAGTAAACATTTTTACTAAGGCCTGCAATAAATCCTTAGAGCATTCGTGTCCCATCAGTAAGCCTAGGGGAAAACCTAAACCACCTTGGTGGAATGATGAAATCAAAACTCTAAGGAAAGATAGTAGGAGGGCTTTTAAAAATGCCAAAGAAACGACTGAGGTACAGGACTGGAGCTCTTATAAAACGGCTCTTAGTCAGTACAAAAAAGCACTTAAAAAGGCGAAAAGAGACACCTGGAGACTAATCTGCGGAGGTATAGAAAACGTCTCCGAGGCTAGAGTTAGGAAAATGCTATCGACATACCCCATAGTCCCCAGTCGTCTTAAAAAAGAGGATGGTAGCTGGGCTACCACAAAGGAGGAGTCGTTGGAATTACTTTTAAAAACCCATTTTCCTGGGTGCACAAATAACAGCTCAGAGGTGGCCTGTGTTCTAAATCATCCCCCTACTATTTCAGAGGTGTTGATTACAGGAGACAAACTACAATGGGCTATAGATAATTTCAAACCATTCAAGTAAAGCGGACCGGATGGAATTATACCCTCTGAGATCCAGCAAACTGCATCTACTACCCTGGCTTGGCTAAAAAGCATTTTCTGTGGTTGTCTTAATTTTGGACTTATCCCGGATAAATGGAAACAGGTTAGGTAGGGTTCATACACAAGGCCGGCAAAAGTAGTCACGTCTATGCGAAGGACTTTCGGCCTATAAGCCTGTCATCCTTCCTTCTAAAAACCTTAGAAAGATTGATCGACATACATATCCGCTACAACTTAGATAAAAATCTGTTGTCAGCCGCTCAATATGCTTACTGTAAAGGGAAGTCAGTGGATACTGCACTTCACACTTTAACGAGCTCGATTGAAAGATCCTTAAATTGCAAAGAGTATACTCTTGCAGCTTTTATAGACATTGAGGGAGCGTTTAATAAAGTCAATCAGGCAGTTGTAGACGCACTCATAAGCCTAGGAGTTGAACCGGAACTAAGAGCACTGATAGTTAATATGCTAAATACCAGGCCCATCAGTGCCAATTTAGGCAACACTTCAGCAAAAAGGTTTGTGAAAAGAGGGACTCCGCAAGGAGGGATGCTATCTCCCCTTCTTTGGAATATGGTGGTAAATAAACTGCTTAAAATCCTGGAAGAGGCGGGCTGCACAACAATTGCCTATGAGGACGATGTTGCTGTTGTGGTCAGTGGCAAGTTCCCTGACAGTCTCAGGGACGTTTTGCAACTTGCACTAAACAAAATCACTACATGGGCTACAGACTGTGGACTGTCAGTAAATCCACAGAAAACCGAACTGGTCCTTTTTACAAGGAAATATAAAATTCCTAAAATAAACCTTGCCTTTGCCTTTTAAATTTCTGGGTCTAACTCTAGACAGGAAGTTAAGCTAGAAGGCTTACATCTCAGAAAGACTAAGAAGGTCTCAATAGCACTCTACTCGTGCAAAAAAGCCATTGGTAGGAAATGCGGCTTCAGCCATACATGACTTACTGGCTATACATATCCGTAGTAAAACCCATTCTTATGTACGGAGTCCTAGTATGGTGGAAGGCAATCGATAAAGAGGACAACCACAAGGCGAGGGTCCAAAGAACTGCCACACTATGTATTAGTGGCTCTTTAATAACAACCCCTTCTGCGGCATTAGACATCATGCTTAATCTGATGCCTGTAGAATATTATAGTAAATTTGCAGCCGCAAACACAGCTGTGAGATTGATTGAAAAGCTACATCCCAGTGGATCAATACACGAGAAGGTCACTCGGATATCATAAACCAATTCAAGTCCACTCCCGCCTTGGTGGACTACACGTCCCCCAGTTACTTCTTCGGGAAATCTCATGTGACGAGCATCCCAAGCCGTGAGAGTTGGAACTCGAACACAGTGATGATCTTCGACAATTCTACACTGATGGTTTAAAAATGAACAGCAGTGTAGGATGCGGGGTCTTCTCAGATGGCAGGTAAAAATATGAAGAGTATTCTTCGCTTTCCAAAACGCTCAAATTCGTTTTAACGAAGGGGATATAAACGATTCTATGTGGTATCACAATGGACCAAATACGATCTAAGTGTGCCTTTTTGGCAGCCACCTTAACCTAACCTAACCTTTTCTTTTAAAATATAATATTTATTTCAACATATAAATTGATGATTTGATAAAAAAAAATTACAACATTAAACTTTCTATTTAAAAGTAATGATCACAAAAATTTATTGAGAAATACATACTTAAAAAAAAAATGTGTTAAAAAAATTCAAGCATTGAAAAACGTCAAAAATTAATAAAATTAATAAAGTGTTTATATTAATAATATAAAATATAAACAAAATTGAAAACATATTAAGACGTTTTTGGACCAAAGATTTTAAAGGCACAAATTTTCAAAAAGACAATAAACGGTATTTTAGAATTGTGACTACTACTTTTGCATCAAAATTTGTAATTTTTAAATTTTAGAATTTTTGATATAAGTAAAAATTGTAAATAAAGCTATAAAGTCAAGAGACATTTCTTCAATTTTAAAACAAAACTCTACATAAATAAAGAAAAATCATTAACATGTGTATAAAAATATAATATTGAAGCTTTAATTTGTATGCCTTAATTACTACAAAATTTTAACAGATGTTCAAGTTACAGGTATCTAAAAATAGCTAATTTTCAATATTTTATACCTCTTAAGCAGTGAAAACACATTTCTACATCTTGTTAAATTTTCGGTAAATTAACCAAAAACTGCTACTCCAATTCATCTCAAATTTTAGGAACATAGAGAAAATTTTATAGAACACATTTGCACCAATTTTAAAGGTTTTATCATTATTGATTATGAAGCTATGCTCGTTTGATCTTTGGCTAGTTCGGAAACTTCCAAGATTCGAACGCATGGTCCAAATCATCTCAAGTATCAATTTTCAATTTTAAAGAAAAGGAAACATGATTGAACATCCTTGAACAAAGGTTCTATCTTTATTGGTTTTGGAAATATGCTCGTTTGCTTTTGGGCTCGTTCGGAAGCTTCCAAAATTCGAATCCATGGACCGAATTTTTTCTGATGCCTTACTTTCGTAATTAGTAAGCTACTATAAGAATTTTATCGAGATAGCTTTATTAGTTTTTAAGTTATCTTACGAATGGACAGACAATAATTTAAGTGTAAGGTATAAAAAGTCAGAATTTTAAATTTTCAGAATTTTGTAATTCAGAATTTCGACACAAGCCCTAAAAAAGTAAGTTATCATAATAAATAAGCCGACACTTTAACTTTTTGTTTTTTTATGATTTTAAATTTGAATATTTGCTTTTTTGAAGATTATGGTATTTAAAATTTTTAAATTTAATTAAATAATTTTATTTCCTATATATATATATATATATTAACACTGACATGAGTAATGAAGCTGCCACCATCTATAGGCGCCTTAATTTATATTATGAAAGGAAATTAACTACAAGTAAGGTTAAAGTAATTTTAGAATTATCTAAAGAAAAAATAAGTTTATCACACGATTATGAAATATAAAATGCTATAGTCAGAGAATCATAATTAATATTTAAAATGATTATATTAATAAATTCTGAATATAATAAAAGACTCTTGCTGCTGCTGCTATTCGTGTGCTCTTTTTTTAAATTTTAGAACCCTTTTTTTAAATTTGTTTTTTTTTTAAATATTTCTTATCAAATACTAATACTAACAAGAAAAGAGGTAAAAAAATATAAAAAAAAATGGTATGATTTTTAAACAATACTCTTTTACTCTTTAGATTTTAATTCTACTACTACCTCCATATGTACCAACCAATACCAACTACAACATTATAATGTACAAATTACAATACAATATACATTTACATACGATATTATATTATTAGCAAATAGCAATACAATATTAATTACTAAACAGTAAATACTAACAAAACCAAAAAATATAAAAAGTAAACCTTCTTAATTCTAATTTCAATTTATTTCTATTAATTATTTTTATGAGCAAAGAGAAAAGAATTTGTTATTATTTTGTTTTGTTTAAAAAAAAAAAAGAGAACAATCATAAATTTCATAATGTTGTATTGAGTACTGGTTGACTTGACAATGACATTTACATTTATATTTGTTTTTATGAGCAAAGAGAATTCCTGCAATAAAACGACAATGCATGTAATCTCTTAAAAGATTCTTAATAGAAATATTTTTTGAATGAAAAAAGTATCGTATATATTGAAATGCTGCTACTATTAAATGTCTAAATATAATAAATTCAAATCATTATTTTGTTTTGTTTAAAAAAAAAAAACTAAAAACAAGCATAATATAACTATTAACCATACTCTTTAGATTCTAATTGCAATAACCACGTGACTACAAAATTTTCCTTCTATCCCATATATACCTTTACAAAAATTTACACAAATTTCAAAAAGTGGATTGTAATAAGAATTTATCATGCAAGAAAAAGACTAAAAATTAAAAAAAAACGATTTAAAATGGAAACATACTAAAATTTAAGTAAATTGAATATCCATTTGGGTACCCGTATTATATATACACACAATTTCAATTTCAGTGGTTCGTATACCTAATATACTATATATAATTGCACACAAACGCATTCATTTTGGCACCCAAATAAAATTAAATTATAAAAATGTACTTGTAGAGTTGTTTTTTTTTTGTATATGTTTGCCCTATACACAGTGGATGAAAAACTAAGTAAAATAGATTGTACCTACGGAAATAGACTTTTTTGTTATAGAAAAATACAATAGGATGAGTAAAAAAGAGTGCAACTAAAATATGAATGTAATTATTAACCATTATGAAGTGCATGCTAATACATATATTATAGAACTATTAAAAAGATAGAAGTTGGACATTTTTATGTAAAATGAATTGTTTAATAGAGAAATGAGAATTTCATATTGTATTATGTATAAGACAAAAACAGGCAAAACATATTCAAATGCTCGCAATAAGCACTTTTTAATATTTCAATCAAAGATTATCTATTATAAGAAAATGAACCACTCCCAGCATGTGACCCAATTTTTCTTTCTACTCGAAAAAAGTAAAAACAAAATTTAAATTTTATTATTTAAAAATATGCACTATATACCATACAGTATTTACATACCATATATAGTATATTCGCCATGCGTCCAACGTGTGATGGGCATTTTCACTAGTTATAATAATAAAATCTTTATAGAAAAACTCGTATTTAGTAAATTAAATAACACTCTTAACTTTGCACTACACATTGAAATCCAAATCTTTTTTCTATAACAACTTTTTAATAACTATAACACCAGTTAAGATACTTTTATAGGTATTTCTATTTAAGATACTCCTTGGTATTTCTATGACTTTTTTCTTTGTTATGCCATTCTTATCAGGCCACATATGAACCAGTTTCCTGTTTCGTTTAATATCCGAGTTCAAATGATAATACCTGTTTCATTCGAATTTTTTTGGTATAAATATCTTTATTCATACTTCAAAAATATTTTAACAAACCAATGGTTATTAAACCACTTTTGTATATTTAAAACTTCATTAAAATTGTAATATACAAAAAGAAAAAAAAATATAATATCAGTTTGTATAATCCTATATTATGATATTGCAACATTTTTATACCCGTACGATAGGATCGGGTATAATAAAATTACTCCTCCGTTTGTAACACCTCGAAATAAGCGAGCTAGATATACCTTCAAAGGTATGGATCGGATCAGAAAAAAATTCTAAGACTTTTGAGCCATGTCCGTCCGTCAGCACGCTAACTCAAAAACTAAGAAAGCTAGAATCTTGAAATTTACACAAACTATTCTACGAGTAATTTGTAGGTTCCCTATTTTTTTTGGTTGAGTTTGGACCAAAACTTAGGGTAGCTCTCGAACACCTAACTTTTAGATCCCCACATTTTTTTTGAAATAGAGCTATGAAATTTTAACCACTGATAGATCTTACAAAAATATTAATTTCATTTTTAATAACTTTTTTTTGTAGGCCCACCCGTTACGGAGCTACAGCTCCCCAAAGGTTCAAAAAAGCTCTATATTTAAATTGTTATAGCACAAATTGTATGAAGTAAATCTTCATTTTGAAAACGCCAAACCATTACTACTTTTATTAGCTTTAAAAGTATATATACAATAAATATATATATGTGGCATACGGTGTGGCATCTTAATTTACCGTTATGCGAAACTCAAATTTTGCAAAATTCTTTAACCCTTCTATCTTCTAAACGGTTAAATTTGGAAACTTGAAATTTTGACAGAAGTTAGATCTTAGAAAATAAGTATGAGTTATTTCAGAAATTAATTTTCAATTCATCATTTTTTGTATCACTCCCCGTTTAGGAGCTGTAAGGGGTCAAAAACTGAAAATTTCTTATTTTTAAACACCTGTAACTTGAACACCTGTTAAAATTTTTTTGAAGTAATACACAAAAATTAAAGCTTCAACATCATACTCTTATTTCTGTTAACAACTTTTTTTAATAATATAGGGTTAATTTATAATTGACGAAAGTGTTACTTGATTTTTTCAAATTTTCTAACAAATTTCTTCAACAAATTTTTTGCATTTGTTTTACTCGATAATTTGAATTTGTTGAGGATATAATGCGTAGTATAAAAAAATGTAAAAAATAAACAACATAACGGTTGCTTGAAGAATTTTTATTTATATGATATTGTTATACATACATACTTATATAATATCATGTTTATTTACATATCGTATATGTCACTAGTGAATGAATGATAAGAGTATAGATGTATATTATATAGCGCCGTATTTACATACATATACATATATGTATTTTATTGTACTTATAAGAAATTATTCTGTCAATGGAATATTTAAATATAATATAATATAATATTTAAAATTATATTTACTGTTTTGTACTTAGTAAATTTAATATACATTTACCGCTTAGTATTAAATGGTACTATAGAATATTTGAAAAAGTTTTGGATTGATAATCGTTATGTGGAAGGTTAAAATCTGCTTTTGAAGAATGTACATATAAACATATAGTTTGAATATATGTACAACTCATAGTTCTAGAAATTATAAAATTCACTCAAATTATTTTAAAATACTAAAATATTAAAAAAATAATATTGTAAGCAGAGTGACAGGCTGTGAACATACTAACGGTTCGTACGGGTATCTAAGAGTTGACAAAGGCAACTGTATTCTTCCTCGTTTAAATTAGAATTTTATGAAGTAAACGAAAATCTTGTATTTATTATACTTAATACTCTATCTATATATAATATTATATGCCACTACATTTTGTAAAGTACGTTAATGAATAGTTGCGATCAAAATATTAATGATATTAAATGAAATTTTATAAATGCTTTACTCGCTTAATTTAACAACAACATTTTTCAGATTTTCTATTGACATAATTTTTTTCATCCGAAAAGTATGCAATTTTCATTCATTAATTATTTTAAAAAAAATTTAGTTAACATGGAGCTGGGGCTTCGGTAGCCTAGTGGGTAGGCGTGTGGCGTATTAACCGAAGAAGTGTGGGTTCAATCCCTGCACAGGTCGTAAGTGTTTTTTCTTTACATACCCCCCTTACGACCAAATATAATGTAAATATATAGTATATAATATAAACAAAATAAATAATATTAGTATATAATTTAATAATAGTATAAAAACCTATAATGGCCTTTAGTAACCGATGGTTCAATAATATTGCACTACATTTATGTATGTAATAATAATATAAATAAATAACATGGAGCCTCAGTTCTTCAAATCTGGCACAATTAGCAAATTTTTATTGTATTGGAAGAATAATTACTGAAAAAGTAATTAACAATTCCTCGTTGCTACCAAATATAGTGTACATTTATATGATATAAACAACTCGGTTGTCTAATGGTTAAGAACGTGGTTTATTAAATAAGAGAGTGCGAGTTCAAGTCCTAAACAGATAGAAAATGTTTTTAATTGTAAGAAAAATTACTGAAAAAAGCTGTTTTTTATTAACATATCGCCTTTGCTACCAAATATTTGATAAAGATATGTAAAAAAAGGATAATATGTATAAACAAAATAAAAAATATTACTGTATATATTAGTAACAGTATTCGACCTATAATGGTTTAGTAACATTATTTAGTAATATTATCTTATGTCTTTTTCATATTATTGTACATAAATAAATAAATGGTTACATATTTTTTAACAGAATAAATTGTAAAAATTAATTATTTTATCCAAAAGTTTCTAAACTAAACTTAACAAAAATGTTGATACTTTAAAAATCATTTAAAGCAAAAAAAATAAAATGTTAAAGAATACTACTATTATTTTGATCACAAGTGTACATAATATATAAGTATTAAAAAGGGGCCTCGGTGGCATAGTGGAAAAGAGTGTATAATATGCTGTAAACACCGAGGGAGTGTGGGTTCGAATCCCATACAAGTCGTAAGAGTTATTCCCCCTTACGACATTTACAGCCACGCCTGAACAGGAAAGGCTGTGTAATTTCCTGTCCAGATTAATGTGGCAGAGAAATGCATAAAAAAAACAAAAGTATTCAAAAACGAATGAATGTAAATTTTACACATTTATTTGTACTATAGTAAGAGAAGTTAAGTAAATTTTTTTTCAGTAATTTGTACAAATTATTTTTGTAAAAGTCAATTTTCTCCGAAAATAAAAACATTGTAAAAAAATTACAAATTAAAATGAGATACAGAAATAATTTTTTCGAAATATGGTTTTCTAAGAAAGAAAAATGTTTCATCCTCCTTCTTGGTAGAATTAAAAACAGTAATTAATCGTTTCATAATAAGTGCAATGCATCATATTTAAAAATTGTTCTTTCATAAATCAAACTGATAATGATCCCATTCAAAACTATTTTTAAAATTATCAATAATGAAAATACTCAATCAACTGTAAATTCCCATTAGAAATATAATAATTTTAACTTCTTTTTTATAAGAATCATATATTATTAATACATGCTTTTTAATAATTTGATATAAAGTTGTTTATATAGTTATAGAATTTAATTTTTGAAAAATAACTTTAGATCCTTTTTTCCTCTTTTTCTTTTTCATTAGTCATTTGAATAATCTAAAAATATCAAAACAAAATTACCGGTCTGTTACCCATTTTGGGGGGACTTAAATGTATAAAATCATTTTTATAATATTTGTTTATTATTGTTGTTTTTTAATTTCTTAATATATTTTTCATAACCATGTTGAATTTTTTTTTATTGCAAAAAAGATGTACTTATAATCATTAAGGTATTAGAATTTGCATATTTCGTTATAAAGTACAAGAATTAAATTTCTATTAGGCAAAACTTTTAGAAATAAATAATGAAATATTTTTTGCATTTTACATTTTATTAAACTTCAAGCAATAGTATAATGATACAGGAAAGAAAAATTTGGCATGACAAATGAACTCTCTGCAATTGTTTCTATTGTTGGCGTATTGTCAGTAATTAAAAATATTTAGTGTTGTATATGCAAATACCTCTTTTGTACAAACAGATGTTTGGGGATTGAATAAATAAGACAAAATACAACATATAAAAGTAAAAAATTAAACTAAAAATATAATGTTAGTAAAAGTATCGGGCAACTTTAAATTTCTCAAGTATTAAAAAAAGTTTAACATCACAGAAAAAAAAAAATTAATGTACTACATACAATATGATAAAAATGAAGACAATGATGATGATTTTTTAAATATTATAAAAATATGTAATTAGTATGGGTGTTTAGATACCATTATTAAGCTTAGTAAATAATCTGCTCCTGTTTATTAATCCTAATTATATTAGAAATATTCATGTTTGTATCCAATAATGACAATTTAATCCTTCTTTTTTGGACTTGGCATAATTTCAAAGAATTTATTTTTTTTTTTTTTTTTAAATGTAGTTGGAGTAAAAGTAAAAATTATTATAATATACAAAACAACTTAAAAGGATTTGGATTATAAATTTGAAAATTATGGTTTTTACGAATGATGTTATATCATGTTCAAATAAGGTGCAATTTATAAAAAAAAATAATCCTAAAATATGAACACATTTATTTAAATTAAGTTAAACATACTTTATTTAAATACAAGAATAGTTGGAGAACAACTGTATTAGCTAAGGCTAAATCAATAAGACATGGCCACAAATCAAAAATCTGGCCAATAAACATTATCGGTGGAAACAATTTGTGAATGTCTAAATCTTAATAAGGGTTAAAGGAAGAGAAAATTAAGAAAATTGTTTTAAAAAAATTTGAAGATTTTCAAAGATATTTCAAATTTGAATTTTTTTAACCTTTTTTTTAATTAGCTTTTAAATGGAATCAAATACAAAAATTTGATTCTGAGTTAATTTGATTGCGTAAGATCAGTCTCCTTTATTTTTTTTTTACTGTTCAATGAGGTTTAAGGCCATTCTTGTAGTTTGAAATTTTCACAAAAAAACTATTTAAATTTATAGAGTTTTGTTCAACTTTAGGGTGCTGAAGCTTTATTAAATTCAGGTCTTCCTTAAGGTATGCAAACATTTTTTAATTTTTATTTTTAAATGGAAGAAAACAAAAGTTGATTTTTTGATGGGGCCTCAGTGGCCTAGTGGTAAAGCACGTGGCTTATTAACCGAGGGAGTGCGGGCTCAAATCTTGCACAGGTAGCAAGTTTTATTAATTGAAAACAAATCCCCCTTGCTACCAAATATAGTGTAAATAAATAATATATTAGTGTATAATTTAATAATAGTATTCGACCTATAATGGCCTTAGTAGCTGGTGGTTTTGTAATTTTGGAATATCCTATGTGTTTTGCAATTAACATAAATAAATATATAAAAGTTGATATAACCCTATTCATGGATAATATGAATATAATATTTTCGATTTTACATTAAGTATTAATTTTAAAAAACGAAAAGATCTTTATTCCTTTCTTTACTACAATGATTCTTTTTTTTTTTATACAAAGTTTATAGATTAAATTTAAGAATGAAAACAAAATATTTTTATGGTATATTAAATAGAAACTACAATATGTATCATTATACATTTTTAGAATGACTTTCTTAATACACATATGTGAAAAATATTACAGTAATAGTCATAAAATTTGAAATGAAAAATTAACCTTTTTTCTAATTTATCCACTTGATTTTCTGATACAATTTTTTCAACAATGAATTGGTTTTTCGAATTTCTTTCAATCGGATTGAAAATTATTTTCACTTCTTACTTTGAAGGCAAATTTTCCACCCACCTATTTTTAAATATTGATTTTTATTTGCATTAATTCACCAAATATGTCTCAAAATATGTTTGATGTTTCTGACGAAAGATGACGACAAAACAGGTCAAAATTCTGTTTTCTTAAAACCAATTATTTACCCGTACAATAACATATTTTTGCAATGTTTAAATTTGACCGTTCATTTTATGTTTACATTGTGATATATGAAAATTTAAACAATATTGGATAATTTTTACAAAATAAATTTTTTCTACTGTAGCGATATTTTTACAATATTGTTTTGTGCTCTTCATCATTAAAAAACAATGATTGTAACATCTGTTTATTTAGTTTTTTTTTTTTATTGTTTCCATTCTTTAATTTTTTCCTTTCGTCCTTTCTTTTACATGTAAAATGTCAGGATAAGGTGTAGAGAAATAATAATATGATATTTAAAGTAAAGTTGAAGTAAATAAAAAGTAACCAGCAACAGGTTTTCTATTAAAATTTTTTTGGTTTTAACTTTAAAGCATAACATAGGCATTAAATACACTTGCTACAGAATATTTTAGTTACTTTTTTTTACCATTCGTTTCTTAGACAATTTTCCAATTCAACAGAGCTTTAAGTGCTTTTCTTAATATATTGACATTCAATACAAATTTCATTTACACACAAGCTATACGTAAATACAAAACAAGATCATACACTCTGGTTTTGAATGGTGGAAAATTATGTTGCGGTTACTGAAGTGTTATAACAAATAAATAAAGTAAAATCACATATTTAAAAATTTTTTTTTCTAAAAAATAAGTTAAAGAAAAAGTTTTACAGAAATATAAAAATGAAATTTCCCCTAATGTTGTGACAAAGAAAAAAAAATAATTTTCTTGATGAAAAAATGAAGAAGATGCTCTTTTTAAGGAGAAAACAATTTCCAATATGTTAATTAACTTAAATATCTTGAACTAAATATCGTTAAACTTAATTTTTGAAATTAAAGTTTGAAATATCATGAGTGTGAATCTATAATTTTTTCGCTCAATATACAGAAAATTATACATTTTAGATATTGTTTTCTTAATTTATAGCAAATATTAAATTTTTCACTGATTAGTCAAATCTGGCAAAAGGGGTATCTAATTGAAATAACAAATTACTTTTTTTGAGAATTACGGAATACTTATCAACAAGTTTTGAAAAGGAAAACGTATGACCAATATGCCCTGCTAGTCCATACATATGGGGGAAGCAACACTTACATTAACAAGTAACTCCAGAAAACATTGAATTAAGCATAATGAGCAGTGGAAAGAGCGATGTTACCAGGCGAAGTAGAATTCCAAATGCAGAAATTAGAGCAAAAAGAAAAGTAAATATGATATTATTAACAAAATAACAAAAATTAAGTAGATATGGCCACATTAAGTAACAGGCCACATTTTATGTATGTCAGTTAAAGGACGCACGAAAAAGTTGTTGGAATCTCAAATGAAGAGCGAATTAACAAGTAACTCCAGAAAAAAAATTTAATTAAGCATAATGAGCAGTGGAAACAGCAATGTTACCAGGCGAAGTAGAATTCCAAATACAGAAATTAGAGCAAAAAGAAAAGTAAATATGATATTATTAACAAAATAACAAAAATTAAGTAGATATGGCCACATTAAGTAACAGGCCACATTTTATGTATGTCAGTTAAAAGATGCACGAAAAAGTTGTTGGAATCTCAAATCAAGAGCGAATAGAAAAAGCAATTAAAAGCCACCAAAAAGTACAATAATGATAAAAAAAATGAAAATAAATTATATAGAAACCTATCTAAAACAAGGAAAACAAATAATGAAGGAGACATATGCTCAACACTGGATAATACGGGCTATTTAATGATAATTCCTAACTTGATCTTATCATTTTTCTAAGTTTTGTTAGCACTATTGTTTATTGTATATTAAAATTTTGAGTCGACGATTGACAATTTGGGATATTTCATTTAGGATTTGTTATTTGAAAGGAAAATAATCACTAATAGATATATTTTTAAGATATTTATCTACCCTAAAGAAACGATATCCAGCTCAATAATAAAATTTCAAATTTTAAAACTCTTATTATTGGTATTCTGTAATCTTTTAACATGTACTATAATACATTTACTTTTATTATCATTAATAAATAATTCAATAATATTAATATGTATTGGTATAAAATGATACAAAATGATAAACTCGATATATCGATATAAAATTCATAACAAAACAGTTAAAAAATCTCTTAATTGATTAGCACAATATAGTATTAAAAAGACAAATCTTTTCACTAGGGTTCAAAAATTTTTAAAGAATTCACCTTCATTATTAAAATCATATTCAAAAGAATGTAACGTAGTCTTTTAAAAACACTTAAAAAAGAGAGCATTGAACGTAAATAAAAAGAAAGTTGAAAAGCGTCATGTCAAAGTTAAAATTGAAGATTTTTTTTTCTTTTCTTTAATTTTCACAATATTATATGGATGAAAAAAAGATAATATCATAGAGTTTGAAGTATTATATCTTTCATTTTATCTTGAGCTTATTAGCAATCTTGAAGAAAATCTATTGTTATATATTTTTTTTTTTTTAAATTTTAAGAAAAGAAAATTGTTAAGTTTTTTTAAATATAATTTTATTTTTTTGAGCAAATTTGATGTTATGAGTTATGCACTTAATTCTAAATCTATTGATACAATTTTAAAAAATGTTTGAGTCGAATCAATGTTAATTCGTATTTGGATTCATATTTTTACATTCTAGAAAAATCCAAAATCCTGTCTTAAAATTTAAAAAATTTTCTAAATATTTTTTTACGATTCAACCATTAGACGTGGACATTGTACTGTATTTAGATTTTAACTATAGTTATTATTAAAATTGACGATGATATATTTGTTCATTAATTTAATGAACACTTATATATTTATGCATAAGGTATATTGTGATTGCTTAACTCCATTTATTTTTTAAGATACAAAAGACAATAATTGCAAATTAAAATTTTTCGTACTTTTTCTTATATTTTCCTTTCTAACCAAATTATTAAATTCATAAGTAATTAAATTAGAGAACATAGTCTCTTCATTTTCAAAATGATTGCGAATTTTCAATCATTTACACGGTCACACGGTCTAAATGAATCTCTCATATTTGGCATAGATGATCTAGACAATTAAGACTATAATTTAAGATACATATATCAATAAATTTGTTTAGACTAACTTTAATCAATTTCCTTACATTCATTTTTAATACTTTTAATTTGTAAAAACTAACGGTACCAAAATCATCTAAAAAGCCAGATATTACATCCAATGGATTACAATCAGAGCTGGCAACTCACATATCGGCTTGTTTTCAATATATATGACACAGATACTTCAAATGTTGGTACTAATAGAAGATACAAACAATTCTATTACATTTTCCGACCACATAATAATTTATTCAACCAATAACCAAGCAGAAAATATACAGCACAATGTGCAAAAAATTTTTATTTTAATAATTTTATTACTACAAAATATGATTGCGAAAAATAAACGTCACAGTATTTTACACAGTATGAAACATAAACAGTTGATAGTTTTGTGATAAAACTAATTTGGGATCATTATAAGAGAGCAACAATAAATACTCCAGAAAATGATTTTTTACTAATATATTCTTCAGCAATGAGGTCTACTTTGAAGAGTTTCTGCTTATGGGATTTATAGCCCCTGATCATTTCATCTTTTTAAACAAATATGGTGTTATACAAAATCAAAATCATATGCCTTTATTATATCATTATAATAGACGGACATGACATGAAAAGTATAAAATTATTACAGTGCGAAGAACATTAACCGACATAACTTAAAATATAATATGATAATCTTTTTAAAGATACACTAATTAAAAGAATCTATTTATGGTTAGAAAAGATCATAAACATATAAATGTAAGTAAATTAAAATTAAACTTTTAACTAACATTAGTTGTAAAGTACGTTAAGTTAGGCTAGGGATTATATTAAAAAAAAAAAAGAAAAAAAAAAAAATGAATTGTTTTCTTTATTTTTCAATGTCAGAAAAGCTAGAAATAAATACTTAGCAGTTAGCAACATTAAAATTAAATACTAAAAGAAAAACAAAAAATTAATTTTGCTTAAGATTAACAAAAGAAATGTAAACTTTTTTAAATGTTAAATCATTTAACATAAAACAGACCTTGTCTTTGTTAACTTTTTCCTAGGTTAAATTAAAATAAGATTATATCAAATATAATAAAAATACGTAATTTAAATTTTTTCGAAATTTTAAATTTGAAATTATATATCATCTATCACATGTAGCTATATCTATATATATACACACATATAATTTGAGTATAAACTAAAGTCTAACGAACCGTCGAAGCCTTATCCAAAATAATTTATGGTAAAAAAGAAACAAATGCTTTTAGTTTATGTGCCCGCAAACAATCAACAAAACCATTTGCTATTAAAGAACATTTAACACAAAAAATATTATTATAATATATATAACAGTATTTTAATCCAATATAAATTTAAGAGTATCCCTATGACTGCACCCCCTCATATATCAACATTTATCTGTTATAAAAAATCTGTAAACTTTTTCTGGTTTTAATTTTTGTTTTGTTTTTTGTTCTTTTTTTTTGTTTTTGTTTTTGGTTTTCTGTTTTCTTTTTTTTATTCCTATTTCACCCTATAATTTTGATCCTTTTAACTAGATTAAAAAGAAATTATGAATTCATGTTAAGAACAAAAGAACAAATACAATAAAACCTATAACAAAAAAACATTAAAATGTTTTTACCATACATAAACTCTGTACTTCTTTAAAGTATGGTACGGTTGCTAATGTTAAAATATGAAAGAAGAAAACCATGCCTTGAATAGAAGAATGAAGAATAAAACTTTATTTTTAAAAAAAAGTTTTAAACCATTCCTTTTGATGTTAACCGCTATAATTTAATTATATTGTTCTAAATAAATTCATTCAGGTATATGTATGTATACGATTATATATATATAATTATTAATGAACATATACATTTGATCATATATAGAAAATCTATGTTCCAAACAAACATTAATAGGTACAATGTTTTTTTTTTTTTTGTTAATTACATTTTCTTGAATGAAAAAAAAGCTGAATCGAAATGTGGACGAACTGATGGTTAAATCTTTTTTCTATGATGATTATCTTTTTTCATATAATGATTATGTTTGATATTTATACTTTACCAAAGGAGTAATAGACATGAGATTCTTTTATTTTCTATCTCCTAAAAAAATTCATGTTTCTATGTTTCCAAATAGTTTTCTCTAAGATATTTGGATAACTAACATGACAGTCATTTCAACTATTCGGTTTCCTCTACAGCTTCTATTGGCAAGACAAAATCCATTTTTAAAATATTCCATCTGTTTCGTATTTGAAATAGACGAGGGAGCCGCCAATTCTGAATAAAATTATAACTATAGCTCCAGAGTTTTGCACTCCTTTTTGTTCTTTCGCCCTCCACCATCTAATTATTTAACTTTCAAAAGAATTTCGAGGAACCATTATTGGTTACACTTATTATCAAGTCTTGATTGACAAGTGTTACAGTTTTCTTTTTCCTTCGGCATTTTCAGTTGCTGGATCTTTTACATTATAAATTTCAGTTACTCAGTCCTTGGTTGCCAATTAACTTAAATTTAAGGATGTCTTTATTATTATTATAACTACACCCATATTTTTGATGTTTATTCTGACTTTTTCACCTTCACCCGAATTTTCTTTACTTTTCTTAATTCTTGCAGATTTTTTCATTTAAAAAAAAAATTTTTCTAATATGTTATATAATAATATAAATAGTAGAAAAAAAGGAGTAAATAATGCCAAACGTACAACTTTTGGAGTAATATATTTTTAAATTTTTTCATTTCTTTAACAAATTAATTATAAATGAATCAATAAAATATAACTTTCTACTTGAATGCTCCCTTGTTTTTTTTTTTTGACTGTTACAAAAACTTTTTAGCGCGTCGCAGTACAAGTAAAGTAGTGAATTTCGCTTTATGTGTTTTTTTTTTCTGGTAAGACTGTATAATATAATACATAATATTATATGCTATATCTGCATATATATCGTAAAAAACAACAACATATCCCCAAAACAAAATTTCTTTCACTTATTACTCTTTAAATTATTCATAATAAGTGGAAACAAAAAAATTACATACATATGTATATGTTAAGACGTATGATTATTACATTCATTTATTATGCATGTACTGAAACATTTATAAATATTTTCTATATCAGATTTTTTCGTATGTATATAATGTACTTTAAAGTAAATATAAAAAAAAAAAAAACTCCATAATTGTTGTATTTGTTTATTTGCGTATTTATTTATGTTGAAATATCTTCATATATATAAAATTTTATTTATTAAATAATATCGATCCGTCTCAAATTATTAGCCGTCGTCCTTTTAAGTTAAAAAGGAACTATTTTTATTTAAGAGTTACCAATCGGATCAAAATATTTTCAATTGTAATTTTTTGTAAATTTTTAAAATAGTATTTTGTGAATAACTTTGTAAAAGCAAAGCAACCCATGTTTCCCTACAGGATTTCATGACAAACAAAAAGAAAATAATTTTCTTTTCAAAACCGTTATTCTGAATAAAATCCTGAAAAGAAAAACAAAATTCCTGCACACTAATATATATTTAGAAAAAAAAAAAAAAATGCTAATAAACTCAGTCTGGCGTTACGAAAACAAAACATGGTTAACGAAAAAATTGAGGAAAAAAGATTTAAGAAGCTATAAAAGAGAATTGTTAAGAAAATGATTCAGAGGATGATTTACTATAATAGAATTGAGGCGATCTGAGCCATAGTACACCATATGAAAATTCCATTTGAAATTAAACGAAATCAAAATTAGATTTTCATATTGAAGATAATTAATAATAACAACTTAAGTAAATCAATTCATTTAAAAAAATACTTCTAAACAAGTTAAATATACAATCAATTTAATTCTTGTTTATTTAAGAATCAAATTAAAAAGGGTTTTCTTGTAAAAACTAGACATTTAATTGATTTAAACAATGCATTTTCTAATGAGAATTAAATAAAAGAAAAAAAAAAAGAAATTAAATGGAGAAAAGAAATTATGTCATGCATTTAATATGTGACAACATTTATTATCTAAATTAAAAAATTTTCTCCATAAGAAAAAACCAAATACAAAAAAAAAACTAATCACATTGGTAACCCTTTTAAATTTTATAAAAACTCCACATGAAACAACTGAATGAATATTTAAAAATTATGTAGTACAAAATTTGAAAATTTATTCCGGCGGCGACAATAATGAAGACGACTACTACTGTTATTTTATGATTATCATTATTATAAAGGGTAGGGTAATCACTATAGCAATGATGACAACACTCCTTCCTTTCTTTCATTTTATTTTATTCAATAAAACAAAAAACAAAAAATAACAAGAATGCAAAAGAAGAAAAATATTTGAATTTCCATTAAGTCACTTCACTAGTAACATATAACCAACAATACATACATATACATATTATGATCTATACTTATATGCAGTTGGTTGAAAAAAAATAATTCCTTCTACCCATATTCTCATGTCCTATAAAACTTCTAAAATTTAGTTGTAGATATGGTAGAAATTTGTTGTATTTTACCACACATAAACAAAACCAAAAAAAAAATTTACTTTAAACATTAAAAAGAGGGAAATAACGGTAAAGGATATGGTATTATTAAATATTAATTTAAATTGAAAATTGTATATTTATTCATATACAAATACATTACCAGTATGTGTCGGTTTATTCAGTTATATTATGTTAAGTATATATCATTCGATTTTAAATGTAAATGTATTGTGTTTTATTTATGGAAAGGTATTGATGGACATATGAGTATATACTTGTATTGCAGACAATACAATATGTGTTTGTTATGTTTGTTGTGTTTTGTTTTTGTTTTTTTAATTATATAATGAAATAACGGTATATTGTCTTTAAATGGACTGCAATTAAATTTAACTGAATGATTTCGTGTGTTTTAAACATTTTTTTTTCGTTTGTTTCGTAACATGTGTTATAGTTTTTGTTTTATAATAACATCACCTTACAATTTACATACATAATTAAGTATATATAATATATTAATGTCCAGTTATATACTTGTAGCTAAATATAACACAAGGGTGAATACTTGGCAGGAATTAGTAAATGATTTCTAAGAAAAAGAATATTTAATTGACATCGGAAGGTTTAAAGGTATACAAAATTTTTTTAATGGTAAAATAGAACTGCTATGCATGCTATGTATAGAATATGTATCCACCTATGTAAGTAAATATGTATATTTTTTACAAAATAATTTTTTGGGGAAATTCCCAGACGTAAACGTTGATTACACTAATATTAAATTGAAATTTCAACAAATTTATTTTTTTTTTTCTGTTTTTTTATGTTCAATTGAATTCCGTGCCGTCATTTAAATATTCGTTTTTTTGGTAAATTTTTTTTTTTTTTTTGCATTATCCATTTTATACCTACTGTGATTTTTAAAATTTAAAGTGGGAAATTTGTAAGTTAGAATAATTTTCCTACAATATGTTATTTAATGTTTTTTTCTTAACCAATTAAAATTGCGGAACTTTCTTTATATTATTCAGTAATTTTCAATACAGAGTTCTTTTTAGTAACGAGTTTGTGCTTGGTAAATTTGAGTTATACCCTATAATTATGTCTTGTAAGCCTTAATTTATCGGAATATGATTTTGTTGTCCAGAATTCTGTATTTTATGGTAATTTACGAGCTTAAACAATAATATAAAACGAGGAAGAATACAGTTGACTTTGTCAACTCTTAGATACCCGTACGAACCGTTAGTATGTTCACAACCTGTCACTTTGCTTACAATATTATTTTTTAAATATTTTAGTATTTTAAAATAATTTGGGTGAATTTTATAATTTCTAGAATTATGGGTTGTACATATATTCAAACTATATGTTTATACATTCTTCAAAAGCAGATTTTAACATAACGATTATCAATCCAAAACTTTTTCAAATATTCTATAGTACCATTTAATACTAAGCGATAAATGTATATTAAATTTACTTAGTACAAAATAGTAAATATAATTTTAAATATTATATTATATTATATTTAAATATTCCATTGACAGAATAATTTCTTATAAGTACAATAAAATACATATATGTATGTAAATACGGCGCTATATAATATACATCTATACTCTTATCATTCATTCACTAGTGACATATACGATATGTAAATAAACATGATATTATATAAGTATATATATATATCAATATCATATAAATAATAAAAATTCTTCAAGCAACCTTCAACCTTCGAGCAAGGAAATTTTCAGTTTTTGACCCCTTACAGCTCCTAAACGGGGGGTGATACAAAAAAAATTTCTGAAATAAGTCATACTGAGTCATACTGAGTCAAAATTTCTGAAATGAGTCAATTTTCAAAGATCTAACTTCTGTCAAAATTTCAAGTTTCCAACTTTAACCGCTTAGAAGATAGAAGGGTTAAAGAATTTTGCAAAATCTGAGTTTTGCATAACGGTAAATTAAGACACCGTATGCCACAAATATATATTTATTGTATATATACTTTTAAAGCTAATGAAAGTAGTAATCGTTTGAAGATATACCTTATATAACTTGTGCTATAACAATTTAAATATAGAGCTTTTTTGAACTTTTGGGGAGCTGTAGCTCCGTAACGGGTGGGGCTACAAAAAAAAATTATTAAAAATAAAATTAATATTTTTGTGAGATCTATCAGCAGTTAAAATTTCATAGCTCTATTTCAAAAAAAATGTCGGGATCTAAAAGTTAGGTGTTCGAGAGCTACCCTAAGGCTTGGTCCAAACTCAACCAAAAAAAAATAGGGAACCTACAAATTACTCCCAGAATATTTTGTGTAAATTTCAAGATTCTAGCTTTCTTAGTTCTTGAGTTAGCGTGCTGGCGGACGGACGGACGGACGGACGGACATGGCTCAAAAGTCTTAGAATTTTTTTCTGATCCGATCCATACCTTTGAAGGTATATCTAGCTCGCTTATTTCGAGGTGTTATAAACGGAGGAGTAATTTTATTATACCCGATCCTATCGTACGGGTATAAAAAGAAGTGAATAATATTTGGAAATTTGGAAATTTCGAACCATTAAAAAAATTAAAATATCAAAATATGCAAAAAAAGAGTCACAAAAGTATAAAAATTTTAATGTATCAGAAATATCAAAAAAAACAAAAATATGTATGAAAAAATTCATATAAATGTAGTTTTCGAATAATTCTGGTAGACAAATATCTTATACTTACTAATATTAGTTTAATTTTACATTATACCTTTATTTAATAATTTGTATATGATATCTTTACTTTTTCGTCCATAACCTTAAAATAATTTTATATTTTGTATAATAACTCGTAAACTACATTAAATGCAATAAATCCAAAAGATATTTTCGAAATATTGTAAAGTACGGAATTGTTTTACAATATTTTAATTAAATTTTTATTTTAATTAAAAAAAAAGTTTCGTTATTTTGATACATTATATTTATTAAATAAAATTTTTCGTTGAAACACACTATACTTAAACCATTTAATTTTATATAAACTTTTGGAATTTTTTTTTTAATTATATATATAACACCAACCCTTAATTATTAAAAAAATAATTTTGAATAAAATGATGTACATTCAAGATTAAATTCTGCACTTGAAATTTGTTTTTTTTTTGTTTTTGTTGATTTTGTCCCTAAAATTAAATAATTCTGGAAAAAGATTTTTTTTTCGAATTTTTGGCCAATCAATATTTTTTTGTATTTAATATTCTTTTTTTAAAAATATCGTGCAGTGTTGCGACAATTGAGAAAATAAAATAACTTTAAAAATTTCTAAAAATAATAAAGAAATAAAAAAATATTCACGGTTTTCAGAGGCATGAAGTTTCAACTTAAGAAAAATTTTGACTTATGAAAGTTCGAATTAGAGGATGATTCATTGTTTTAAAAAAAGATTTTGAAAAATTGAAAATTATTTCTTTTTTAATGCATATATGATTTTTTTATAAAATCCAACGGAATAACATAATGTTTTTTATTTCTCTTTTACGGAGTAATATATCTATAAAATCATCATAATTTTTTTGATTTTATTACGATAAATAAAAAGTCCTAACTAAAGAAATGTGTTTATAATTTTGATATATTCTGATATAAAATCCGCTACCTTTCAGTTAGTATGTATAAATTGCCAACAATTTTTTGTTTTTTCTTCACATTCTCTTTTTATAAACCTGACTATAATATTATATTTAATATTTTCACTAAAAGAATTTTTAATTAAAATTTTATAAAAATAAATTAATATAGTAGTTACCTAGGCACCAATTTTATGGAAAAAGAAATTTTTTTTTTCTTTCACACCAATTCTCTAGTGAATTCACCAAATACCTTACAACATTGATTGTAAAGAAAAATTACATTGGTTAAAAGTGAAATTTTATAACACATGTATATGTATAAAAGAAATGAATTTAACTTTTATTTCACTGAAAATATAATTTTTCACTGTGCATACATACACATATATCACATCAACCACAACCACAGCATGACAATATTTATATGTCATAAATTTAAAACTAAAATATAAAGGAATATAGCTGCTAAGACTAGAGTATTGTATTTTTTTTTTTATTTTATTTATTATTAAATATTTTGTGACAATTCTGGGTTGACACAAATGTTATTTTACGTAAAAGTATGTTTGGTTTTATTCAAACATATAAAATTAACCCATTGATATTAGTAAAATTCCACATTATCTTTGTTTAAATATTCATTTAACGTTAATTTTGAATCATTTTTATTGTTTTAATAGATACAAATGTATGCTAAAATGTATTTATATTTACTTTTTATAAAGGCTTTTATAAAGGCTTTAATAAAAATATTATTTCACGAAATTCATATAGAAATCCTCTTATAATAAGAGTAGAATCTTCTATAATAGTATGCTAAAAGTCAAAACAGAAATAATAGCTATAAATATAACACTTAAAAGAATTTATTTCTATATGTATTTGATGGATGATTTAGCAACGGAAAGAGTTCAATAATTTTTCTATTTCTTCTCGAAAAAAAAATATTTTTGTTTTTTATATTTTTTGCAAACACATAAAGCTATAAATATTTATACTAACAAATAACCTGAAAATTTTAATGTATTCCTTTTGACTTTTTCGTTTACTGAAAACTAAAATCAACTCGGCAATGTATTGAATACCTAACATTTTTATAATTGATCCACTTTTCACTTTTAAACACAATGAAAATACAGTATAGAAAGTTACAAACTTTGTTATTCGAAATAAATATTTTCGATTGTCAAAAAGTATCTCAATTCATTCTTTCGATTAATTTATATTTTTCAATTAATAAATGTTGGAGAGAATTATTTGCCCAATTTAAACAGAACTCTTCAAGTTTTTGACTATGTTAAAATTTTTTTGTAAAATATTATATATGCTCAAAAGTTTTTTTTTTCTATATATAAAAATATATTATGTATTAATTTATTTATTTATTTATTTCTAATAAATTTTTATAATGTTATTAGGAAATTAAAAACAAACCTTAGAGAATTAAGTTTTTAACATAAAATTTATCAGATTTAATAAACTTAGATTTAAGTAAAGTATATTTATTTAAGTTTAGTAAGGTTTACTACCGTTTATCTAAATTACGATTATCGTGTTTCCACACATACTTACGCAAAAAAAACAGTTATATTCTTAAAAATTATACTTTCAAATTGTCAAATATGTCAAGAATTTTTTTCACCGACTTTAATACTTTTCTTATATTATGTATACGTGAAAATAAAAAAGAAATATATGTAAGAATATCTTATACATAATAAACAGAAACATTAAACCAAATAGGAGCCATAAATAGCATCTCATCATCAATAAGACAAAAAAGAAAATAACATAAATATTTCTAGTGTATCCTCTTAATGAAAGTGACAATTTATTATGTTTTTCAAGTTTTTTTTTCTATTTTTTTGTTTTGTTCGGTAAAAATTATTATTTATTATATATATATATCTTTTACATACATACATATATATTTATATTTACTATAGTTAACATATTTATAGTTAAAAATAAACAAAATATAGTTTTTGTTTTACATAAAATGTACACTTAAATAGAGACTTCAATTTACAAGAATAATAGGGTTTATCATAATTCCCAAAGATGTTTTTATTTTCGTTTGTCAATCTATATGATCATTGCTCCAAGGATGCTTGTGATGAAAAAATGATTAGATTATAGTGATCAAAAAGGATGATAAATATATATATATATATATATATAAAATATATTATATAACACAACAATTTTCGACAGATTACATTTACTTTTTTTTGTCTACTTTTATTTTATTGTGTTCTGTTATAGTACAATCAAAGGATAGGCGTACAATAAATTAAGCGACCAAAAAAACTTTAATATTAAAGTATATCTAACGTATTTTTTTACATATTAAATTATAATACATCAATCATGGACAGATATTTGACGATATATAAAATCAATATTAAAAGCTTTATTTTTTTTTAAAACGTAACCCTATAGTGGTGCATATATTACTATTTATCATGGCGACTATTATTATTTATCATCTGACTCATGGCGCAGTGATTAAGTCGTTTAAAATATGTAGTACTTTTATATCGTAATAATGTACATCGTATAATTAATAGTAGTAATAATAATAATAATAACAATAATAATATTAATAATAATAATAATAGTAATAATAATCATAGCTGCCACAGTGGAGCTATCTTTGGTTATATCATACAAGTAAGGTGTTATATACTGCTGCACGTTGTAATCCACTGATGGCGCTGACTTTGTAGTAAAATAATAATAATATTAATAAGAATACTATAATACAAATAATAATAGCCGCTACAGTGACAGTAGGGGTTGCCTTCAATAATTACCTCATGTAGTAAGGTGTTATATACTACTACATGTTGTAACTGTTGTAACGGCTATAGTCACTGTTAGCAAAATAGTAATAATAATAGGCGGATTCATTGTTTCCTTACAGTCCCACTCCCAATTCAATGTTTCCGTATCCATTCCCTAACCTTTTCTATCCCTACTCCCTAGCAAATATACTGCGTCCGCAGGTAAGGGTTTCATCCCATTATATTGGCTAAAGGGGGAGGTGGGTTTAGTCAGTAAGAATCTGACACTACCAAGCGGGAAATTCTTGGTGTCTTTGAAAGATTCCCACCTCCCTTAGAAAAAAATAAAATTTATATATTATTATATTATATATATAATATATATTATATTATATATTAATTATATATTATATTATATATATATATATATATATATATATATATCATAAATAAAGTTTATCTACTTCATTTATAAACGTAATACGACGTATTGAACGACATATGATCAAAAATTTGAACGAAAAATAATTGTAGTAAGTTACTAAGTTACATTTGATACGTTGTGTTGAAGAGAAAATTCCACTGAAGTTAAAAATATCAAAATTAATATTTATTCTAAAATTTCTTGAAATAATAATAATACATTAATTACAAAACAAATAAGTCAAGCTTGTGTAATTCTTAACTTCACTCGAATCCATTAATCCTATAAAAAATTTTTATCTTAAAAGAGTGAGATAAAATTGCCTTAAAATATATAGCCCATTAATGAGAAATAAAATCTCAAATGTCCTGTGACTAGAACTTTTGGCAATGCAGTAAATGTGACAGCACGTCAATAATATCTAAACAAGTTGTCAATTTACGAAATTTCGAATAAAAAAAGTTTACCGCACGTAATTTGATACAATGGTCAGGAAAACTGATTAAAACCCTTCTCGTATACGAATTGTTGTTCATTTGTAATTTAGTACCCAAAATTTATTTACACAATATATGCCTTCTTTTATTTTTAATCCTATTAAATATTTTACCGTATTACATGAGTATGCATATGATTTAAGTATAAGCGTATGTTAATATGTAAAAAAAAAACATTTAATCACAAATCAGAATACAATATTAATTCAACCAAGTAGAAAAGAACGATTGCTATCAAGAACTATAACACATACATATATAATAACAAAATTAAAGGACTTAGAATTTATTTAAAAATATTAAATTCTGTTCGTAGTTATAGAAAATAATTTGATTCACTCTATTATTACAATAAGAAGAGTACGAAAATTATAATTTGAAAGGTACTTTAAATTAATTAATAAATTAGTATTTTTGTTTGTATAAAGTTTAGTATTAGATAGTTATAAACTGATAAAAATTGTTTTCATGTTATGTATCGTAATGAAATTCAAGAAAATAAATGAAATTTTCACTACATTTTTCCAACCAAATTTCATTGTACAAAAATATTACTTTGTAAATTATTTTTTTCAAGATTTTCCAATTTAATAAATCATTTCCAAATTTGACTAATATTTTAATTCGATCAGCTTATGTTTTCTAAACCATTACATTATTTTTATAAAATGTTACAGCTCTTTTAGTTTAATAACAGCAGCGGTTAATTAAATGTTTGCTTATTTTTAATGTGACTTTTAATTTGATATTAAAACCACTAGCTGCTAAGATTATATAAGGCAATATTATTATACATTTATATATAGTATAGTGCTCCTCCACCATAAACAATGTGATGAGAAAGTATATCAACATTTTCCTTACGGGTGTGGTACTTGCACATTATAATTATGTTTTTATTTTGTTAAAAGAATATGGCAATATAATGTGGTTTGAAACCCAGATAACGAAACACGGATGATTTACTTGCATAGTGAAATGTGCGTACGATTTTTATTATGATATACATTTATATTATTTATTTATTTTTTTTTTTTATGCATTTCTATGTGGACAGTAAATTACACAGCCTTTCCTGTTAAGGCGTGGCTGTGAATATCCTAAGGGGAATAACTCTTACGACGTGTGTGGGATTCGAACCCACACTCCCTCGATGTTTACAGCGTATTTTATACGCTTTTACTCACTAGGACACCAAGGCCCCATTTACATTATATACATGGGATATTATTTTAAATTACTAAAAATTATATTTTTTATTTGAAATTGTCAAAGTAAATTTTTAGAAATTTAGATTAAAAATGTTTGAGATCGATGCAGGATTTAAACGCTTACTTCCTCAGTTAATAAGTCTTGTTCTTCAACTCTCGGCCACCAATTTCACTCACATTCATACTTATATTTATACATACTTTTAATATTTATATATATATATATCTATTTTAAGGAAAAATTAAAGCCGATAGAAATATTTAAAAATATTAAATTCTAGTATAACAGTCTCGTCTGATAAAATCTGGTAACTATAAACGGAACGACAAAACCAAAAATAAATTACAATAATGTATCCCGCTAGTAATTCTGTTTACTGTACCCTCAGCTATCAAGATTGCTGCTGAAATTGCTCACTTCAAAGTTGTTAAGGCAGGACAATTTAAGGCAGGACAACACAAAAAAAAATAATATTGAAGAAGGTATCTATTATATAAAAGCCGTAAACGTTTGCAACAATAACATTTTTCATAGCAAAAACTAATACGGTACATAACAGGAAAAAAGAATAAAAAAAAATAAAATTTATAGGATTGGGTACGTAATCCCGAAAATCAAAATCCAAATTTCAAAATCCCGAAAATTTAAGTCCCGAAATTACAAAATTACAAAAAAAAACTAAATCCCGAAATTTCAAAATCTCGCATAGAAACTTTTATGAAACAAAGATTATTGTTGAAGGGATGGGGGGCTGTCGCCCCCAAAACCCCCACTATAAATTTTTTTTAGTTTTCATAGTGTTGTTATCTACGTTTTTACGTTTATTAAAATTTATTATTCTTATTGTAAAAAGTTGAGTATAATTCTTACTGATGAAGAAAACATAGTTATCAAAAAATGTTTTTAAGATAAATAAAAAATATATTAGAACAGAAAGATATTTCTTTTTATTCCATTAAAAAGTTAAGTGACAAAATAAGCCAAAGTGACAAACAAAGCCAAACAAAAAACCAATATTATTTCTAGATTACCAGACTGGCGAATGCTACGCCGGATATATCTAGTATAGTTAATAATAGATAGGATTGGCATTAAGAAAAAATACCGTTCTTTTAAAAAACCAGGGAAGAGTAGAAAATTTCTACAATAAATTCTTTCAAAATAAATAGACTTATTACAAAAAAAAAAAACAAATTTAATTCGGTAGAATCTTATATAGAACTGAATTTGAACTAACACATTACCTTTAGTTAGGATCGAATAATTTAGATATTTATACTGTAAGAAATGTTTCTCTAAATAAAAATACTGAGTACATTACATTAACATTAATAAAAAAATAAAAAAAAAATTTCAATACAAAACATTTTCAATACAATAAAATTATAACTATCTAAAAAGAAAAATCAAAAACCATCGCCCACAAAAATAATAATTTTCTTCATTCCAATTTTTGTTTTTTTTTGTTTCCCTTTATTTTGTGTCTGTGAAAAGGAAAGTTAGAAAATTTATTACCATTTCTTAAAATCAAAAATAATTTTCTTATTTTTAGTGTATGTACATTTTAAATAATGTGTTTGAGGGTTGTTGTATATGTGTATAAAAATTGAAATTTCCAAAGTTGAAATGGGTTTGAAAAGGGATCAATGAACTCGTAA
The DNA here is from genome assembly GCA_947095535.1 of Poecilobothrus nobilitatus. Classification (NCBI taxonomy): domain Eukaryota; kingdom Metazoa; phylum Arthropoda; class Insecta; order Diptera; family Dolichopodidae; genus Poecilobothrus; species Poecilobothrus nobilitatus. Next base: position 109,816,892 of record OX352774.1, read on the forward strand.
TCTACTGTAACGAACTGTAAGTCTTTATCTTTATTTTTTTTTTTCTTAAGAAAAACATGTATATAAGGCATAAATAAAAAACACAATATAAAGATAATTATCTAAAGCAAATACCTTTTCCATCTTTAAAAGCCTAGGGAAATCTTGATAATTTTTTTAGTTTTGTTTTCAAAACTATTTTTTTTTCTTCTCATAATCTTTGCTATAGAATATTGTGGTATATTAGAAAAAATCAACTTTAAGTTTAAATTTGTTATCACTTACCCTTCCTTATCGTAATTGAATGTTTTGAACAACTTCCTGTAAATTAAGAAGTTTCATTAAAAATGAATTGTTTTTTAATTCAGAAATTATTGATTTGAAAAATATCGAGTAAACGATTATCCTTTAATTCTTATCCTTATAAAATAATACAAAATAACTTTAAAAAAAAAAATATTATTCATTTTCCTATTTGATCAGCTTTAAAAGTAGTTATTCTGAACAGTAAAAATCTTTTCTTATTTTTTATACATAAGCGTTTAATCTATATCACATAAATGTGACAAGGAAATTACATAGCTTTTCCTTTTCAGGAGTGGATGTATATGTCGTAAGGGGAAATTAAATTATTCTTACGACATATGTAGAATTTGAACCGAAACTTCCTCGGTATTTACATCGTATTTTACAAGCTCTTACCAACTAGGCGACCGAGGCCACAGTATTTTATGTTATTAATTGAAATTTACTTGGATAATTTGAAAGTAATTTGGATAAATATATTAAAATATTAAAAATTTAGAACTGATTTATAGACTTACTTTTTAACATTTTTGAAAACACTTCATTTGCCAAAAGCAATTATAATTTATTTGAACCAGAGTCGCACATTTCAATAATTGCAACAAAAAGGTTTTACCGTTGTGTTTTAATGGCTAACGGTTAATATTAAGCAAATACGCTACAAGAAAATCTACAGTTACAACCTTAAGATCTCCTTTCACACTAGCTTTTTTCGAGAAGTCAAATTATATACTAACCCTATAACATAATAATTATGTCTATTCCTCAATGTTTGTGGTTTGAGGCTAATGTTTATCCTAATGTTCTAAATCTTTTCATCCAAATTAAAGATACTAATTCAATAAAATATAATAATTTTTCCCTTTTCAGTTAAGTATATATACGTTATTCATCTGAACTAAATGTTAATGCAGATTTAATTATTTTTATGTTTTTTTATTTTTTTATGTAATTTATTAGATCAAGAATTTAATATTTTACTTATTCCATACAAAATTTCATTTTAAAAGGAAAAGAGTGTATGAATAAAAAAAAAGTAAATGATAAATTCATTTATTATACTCCACTACATATGTTTAAAATTTCTTATTAGCATTTTAAATTTAATAAATTTCTTATTCAAATTTATAAAAAAAAAATTCTTCTTATAGAATTTATTCAAATAAACTTCATAAAGAAAAGTTCTTTGAAAAATCTCCAAAGAAATAGAAAATAATAAAAGAATTGTAATTACTTATGAAAATGAAATTCAATAAAAACAAAAATGGGATGCTATTTAAATAATTCATTTTCATATTTTCACTTCATTTTGCGATGTTTTCTTTTTTCTTTAACATAGTAAAGAAAAACTTTGAACTTATATGGTTCTTTTTTTTTAAATTAAAAAATAATACAAAGAAGTTACAGGCTGTCTTAGAAAAATTAACCAGTTCGTAAAAAAAAAACTTTGATATTACGTACATTAAATTTTAATAGAAGAATTTAGTCGAAATAATTCGCAATCTAAATTACAATTATCAAGAAAAGATTGTAATGGATTAATATTCCAAGCCCAAATTAGACCTAAGTTAGAAAATATATTCACCTTGAAAATATTACATTCACTAAGACGGAAGATTTTAGAAAAGAAAATACTTAGAAAAGAATCACAGAAGAGCAGTGACGTCAGAGAACAATCTGCATTACTTAAGATAAGATAAATATAAAATTCTATAGAAATATCAGTACAAGCTATAATAAAGACTAAACCGGAAATGAACAATCCTGAAACTCTCGCATGATGAATAATTAAAAGAAATTAATACTATAGAATGAAAAATAATAAGGAACTTTTTAATTAAACTTAGGATATAGATTTGACTAATTTTCTAACAATTTTATTACAATATTTTTAAGACAATCTGTTTCTTAAAATAAGGCTTCATTTTTATTAAAATTTAAACATTGATTGGCCTCTCAATATGATATTCTCCATCAATTTATTTCCTTTTTATTATAAGCAAATACATTATAAGCATGTGTTTTCGCTTATTTTAAAATATTTAACATATCTGCATTCAATAATTCAAATATAATATGAAATTTTTAATAAATAAAATTATTTTAAAATATTGAAAACAAACAAAAAAAAAGATTCTTAGATTTTATTTTCTTTTTTTCTTATAGATTCTTTCATCAAATATCAATAAAAGTACCTATTCTAAAAAAAAAATACTTTGTATTCATTTAAATAAAAATAAATAATAGTTAAAAACATAATAATAATAATAATATTAATATAGACTGAGAAAAATATATCGATATTTTACATATAAGAGGAAAGTAATAACCGACTATGGAAAACTCATCTTTAAAAACAAAACTGGTAAGTTGAAAAATTTAATAATATTAATCATATTAACTGTCATAAATGACGCAATTAAAATAAATCTTTTGATTTTCCTTTAATTAAACTTTTTTTCCGCAATTTACGGAAAATAATTACTTAGATACTTTTCTATTATTCGTTTATTTGTGTCATGAATCGACTTAAATGAGTACCTAATATTTAAAAAAAAATGGCAACATTATAGCGTTACATACAGTTACTGAAAACAGGTGTAAATATATCAAAAATTATGTAATAATAGCTAGGAGTAGGAACATATGCAAATTAACACATTTTTGAAAGTTTGTTTTGACATATGTAAATATATACTTACTAGAAAATCCCCTGTGGAATTGCACAATTTCTATAGATGACACATAAATAAAACACATAAAATAAAACACATAAAATAAAAAAAGCTAGGTCCAGTTAATTAATTTTTTCTCGCCGTTTTTTCGTGGCTGTAATTTTTGACAGTTTTTCAATCATTGTGAAAAAATGGTCCAAGCTAAAAACACATTCAGGGTAAAAGTTCGTGGCGATATGCAAAAATTGTTTGAAACACATGTTTTCGTAATGATATAATATTTATTTAAATATGCCGAATTTTATATTAAAATAAAGTTTTTAATTTTTCTACATTATATCAAAGATTTTAACTTTATTTAAGAAAACTACTTTCAAGTCTTTTGCGTTTATTTTTTTTTTGCTTGAAAATAATTTGCTAAATTTATTTTATTTAAATGTACTTTGGAAGAGGTCTTTGTTATATGGTTATATTTAATAAAAGCTTCATGTCTCTGATAATGTAATTTCATAAATTTTCGGGCGCTTTTTTTTTGTGACGGTCGTTTTCGACAGCTTATTTTTTACCATGGCTAACAATATTATTAATGGTCTAATAATAAATTAGTACAAAATTATGAATCTATTGTGAGATAAGGCTTCTAAAATGATATTTTCTATGTTATTTTTTTCTTTTTTTTTAACAAAAACATCCGTTTCTATAATATTTCGTAAGTTTCTGACTTCTATTATTAAATATAATTATCTAAGGTTGCCGAAATTTATATTAATAAAAGAAATTCGAATATTTTATGTTATATCAAAAATTCAGCTTAAAAATCAAAATTTTAATCCAAATAAACAAAACTACTTTAAAGTATGTTGCGAAGCTTTAACCAGCCTATTATTTTTTTCTTATAAATATGAACTTACTTTTCACTTTTAGGCCTTTTAATTTTATTAAGAGTATTTTTATTTATTTTTTTTTTTTTTTTCAAAACAAAGAATCATTTGAAAATAATCTCATAATCTCATAATCTCCTGCTAACAGAAGATTATTTAATATTAATTAATTTTTAATTTACCGCTGCGACCAGTTCATAATGGATGTGGCGGTCAAATTTACAAATTAAAAATTTGCTTTAAATTTGTATCGAAATTTTTTTTTAAAAAGTAAAAAATGTTTGTCTCTGATAATTGTTTTAGTCGAAGGTTTGTGTCTCTGATAATAAAATATTAAATTATTAAATAAATGTGCAGAAATATCATCATTGTCAGTTTACTTTACATTCAGTGTGAGTAGTTTAATATCGAAAAAATATTTTTTTTACATGTTGGCAAGATCTCGCCAACATCTTGTGTATTATATACATATAAAAAAAATTAAAAATGAATTTAAATGAAAGTAACTTTATTTTTGTTTAACAAAAAAAAATATTAAAATGGATAATTTTTAGTAACTTACGGATTTGTTTGCTCGGCCTTTATAATTTGTTAATTTTTTTAAAAACTAAAAAACAATATATTATTGTGGGGCCTCGGTGGCCTAGTGGATAAGAGCGTACAAAATACGCTGGAAACACCGAGGGAGTGTGGGTTCGAATCCCACACACGTCGTAAGAGTAATTTCCCCTTACGACATGTACAGCCACGCCTGAACTGGAAAAGCTGTGTAATTTCCTTGTTACATTTATGTGGCAGGGAAATTCACCAAAAAAAAAAAATATATTTACATATTACTGTTTTGAAAATTGAAACTGTTTTAAATGCACAAAAAGTAAAAATTTTCAAATTTTATTTTAATTTATTTATAGTTGTTGACGGTCAAATGTCACTTTGAATCTGTCAAAAAAAAATCAAATTTATAAATTTCCGAAAATCTGTGCAGAGAAAAGCTGTATTAACGAATTTGTATGGAAAGTCATAAAAGCTATAAAATCAGATCAATAAACACAGCTAAAAAAAGTAAAACATATCTTTTGATTAAAATTCATAAATACATAAATTAAAATTTTGACATTTTTTTTCATATATTTTCTCACATTAACTTTTTATCTGTTTTGAAGCTAAGATTTTATAGTTAAATTTTTAATAATAAAAAAATCTGTCAAATGAAGATATTTTTAAACAAACTGCTATTTTCTATATTAGATATTTTTGACTAATCAAACTAATTTAAATTATATAAATTAATCTAAACATATTTAACAGTAATTATTACAATAGTATTATAACAATATTTATTTTGAAAATTTCTTTTTCACTGTAATTTATTAAACTTTCAATTTTCACTGACATTCATTGTGCAAACTATAAAAGTGATAGCAAAATAACGTAAATTATATTAGCACTTCGCATTAACACTTGTATTATTGTCGCTTTAGTACTTCGCAATCTGTAGTTGGAACAATTTTATTTTTGTAAAACTTTCTTTTGGCATAGAAACACTTGCCAAAATAGTAAATGTTTTTACTTTTTTCAGAATACTATTAGCATACAATGTAAATATAATTATACACTGTATAATATATATAACGCATACCTACGTTCTAAAAATCTACATTAATCACTAAGTATTAAAATTTAGTTTTAATAAATATTCTGTTTCTTAAATTAACTTTTGTCAAGTGTCCCCTTTGGTTAAAAACTATCATCCAATTTTCCTAAATAGATATTTTGTGAAAAATGGTTTTTTCAATTTCTCTTTCAGCTAACTTTTCTGTACATAATTTTTACATAATTTTGATCAGTTTAATCAGAAAATCACATACCATTAATCACTAATTTTCAACAACACACTACAACGTAACTTAACATACAATAACACATGTTAAAAAATAAAAATATGTTTCAATAAGTGATGAGGTATAGCAAAGTAATTTCAGCCATAGAGTAGCAAAATGTTATATGCACCCTTCTGAAGGTTAAAAAAGCTTTCATGCTGATTCAAAAGATCATAATATTTTTTTATAAATATTTTTTTTTTTACATTGTCATAATGTGTTAAAATGTTAATATTATGCTTAAAAAATATCATAAATGAAAGTGATTAAATTGTACTAAAATTAGAAGAAAGCTATAAGTATTAAATTACTTGGTTTAAAAGATATAAAATTATACAAAACAAAATGTTACCATTTTGTTAAAAGCATAATTTAATTTAATTATCATCTTCTAGATTTAAAAAAAAAACAATTTATTTCATATTCTAACCAATTTAAGCGATTATTTGTATTACATTTATGTTTTTCAATATCTATTCAAATAAAAAAAAAACAATGAAATGTATTTATGTTATCATCTACAAGCATTATTATATAATTTTAAATACATTTATTTTTGTTATACAAATTCAAATTTTGTTTCTTTTTACACAATTTGATATAAAATAAAAAATAAATACGAGTACAGTATCGCATAAAAATATTAGAAGTACTTACTCTTCGATATTTTAAATTACTTTAATTGTAGTCGAATTTATTTAAAGTACTTTAATTGTAGGCAAATTTTCAGTTTTAGATACGGTTCACAACCGAAACAGAAAGGACCCAATAATTTATTTACAAGACTTATATTTCTAATAAATATTCAATCAAATAATATTTAGGCTTTTAGTGAAATCAATATCCTCCAAACAGATGCAAGAAGAACTACAGATAATTACACCGACAAATTTTTTTTTTACACCGAAGTAATTTTATGTTTTGACAGTTTTACTTTTCTGTCTGTATCTTACAAATTACTATTAATTTTATTAGTACTGAACATTATTTTACTATTAATTTTATAACATACATACTTAACATTAATTATTTTTCTCATTCTACATTAAATTTTTTCTATATAGTTTATACGTTTAATTTTATTTTTATTTAAAAATTTTTCGCCTTTACTGTATATTCTTGATATAATAATCTTATATAAAAACCGTCCTTAATTTTAATCATGATTCTTAAGATTGAAATCACGAAAAATACGCAATTATCATTTTAAGGAAAATACATAAGTTCTTATTACTTAAACAATTCATTTCTTTAGTCTAGAGAAAAAGTAACAGATTATATTCTATCAAGCATGCAAATTACTTTAAATTATTATATGAATGTGAATTTTCTTGTTTGAAAAGAATATTTAAAATGTTAATTTGTTATAGTAGATTTAACAGGATTAATATAGAATTAATATAGTATATTTTACATTTATTATTTAAATTTTTGGTAAAGGTTTAAAAAAAAATATAATAAAAAAAAAAAAACAATCAACTTTTCTAAACAATTGCTTAGAAAAGAATTTTTAATGTTTTTTTTTTTTTAATCAATTAGATATTTTTATTTCTTTAAAATTTAATTTGAATTATAAAAAATTGATTCCCGGCCTATTTGACTAAAACAATTCAACTAAAAACAATTTGACTAAAACTTAATTCGAGTAAAACAATTTAACTTAAACAATTCGACTAAAACGCAATTCAACTAATGATAATTTGACTAAAGCAATTCAAAGTTTGTAGATGAGCCGACTTGCGCGCGTAAACATTGAATTACCACTATCCAAGTCGGCTCATCTATAAACTTTGAATTGCTTTAGTCAAATTATCATTGGTGGATTATCTCCAATATGTTTTTGTAAGCTATTGCTATACAATTTTTTTATTTAAATTGTTCAGAATAAATCTCAGTGTCACAAAACTAAATGATTAAAAAAAATTTGCAATTTAAAAGTTAAATTTTTAGTTTTAAAAAAGTAAAATGTTTAAAAATATATAGCAATTAAAAAGTTTAATTGCTATCTAGTTGAATTGTTTTTAGTCAAATTGTCTTAGTTGAATTGTTTCAATCGAATTGTCAGTTTTAGTCAAATTGTTGTTAGTTGGATTGTTTTAGTTGAATGGGCCGGTTACGCAAAAAATTATATGAAGAACTGTTTTAATTCCTTAGTGCTATGTTTTGAGCAAAACTTTTACAATGATCCGATAAATGGAACTTTTAGAAGAAAAAGTAGGAAATGGTTTGAAGTATATTTTGATGAAAAAAAGTTTTAATTAAGAAGTTCACCTAAACTCAACTCAACATTGCAAAAAATCACTTGACAAAAAACTCGTTTCGCAAAAACGCATTTGTCAAAAAGGGTAGAGGTCAAAAGGGTAATATTTTTACTTTGCAAAACATTCATTTAACAAATTTTCAAATAACATCAAACAACATAAGTATATGTACACATATGGGGGACTATATAAGTATACTTATAAGTATACATATGCTGTAAAAGGTGTATAACTCTGATTTTGTAAAAACTCTAAACTTCCTCCTAATTCAAAATCTCGCATGTACTTTTTCATACATATTCTACAAAAAGGAGAATCGTAATTTTGAAACCAACTAAAATCTCTTCTAAATATTTTTATAACTCCCGTTGAACAAATTATTGAAACCCTGATTTTGAAATCTACCAGCATTATTTTGTACATCATTTTGTATTTCAACAACAAAGCTTTTAAAGTAATGAAGGCTACCAAATATGAAATCCCTTCTAATTCATAATCTCTCAAGTACATATATATACATTTTTAAAAAATTTTAACATTGTCTATAATGCAGTTCTTTACTATTATTGACAACACAAAAGAATAAATTTTCGAGATTAACACATTCATTTTACTATATACAAAGTCTTTGCTTTGAGAGATTTTTTTAATTTTTTGAAAAATGGATATTTACAAATAGCAAATTTTTTAAGCGAGAAAATGGCTACTTAATTTTGTACCTTTTGAGTTATTTGATAATTAGACTTAGAAAAAATAGATGTTTGTCATCTGAGTATTTCCAAGTATTATGCTCCCCTTTACGACACATTTATATAATACGACCATTAAATTCTAAAATATTTAATTAAACACAATTTGTAAATCAACGGTTAAACAATTCTCTTAAGGTTTTCAGTTACTATTTTTCTTTCTAGTTGATATATCCACCTTAGTTCATAGGGACATTTTTGCTTAAAGTATCATTTAAAGTATCATTAAAACAAAAAACTATTTATCCTCTTTTTTCCATTTTTATCCATTTTTTAACTCCGTCTGTTTATAATGAAATTTTGAATTTTTACAAATCTCATTAAAAGAATTAATATTGTTGAACCCCATCGATTACGATGTTACAGTCCCTAGCTCAAAGTTAGAAGAAGCACTACTTGTAAAGTTTATATCTCAAGTTTGGCTTTTGTTAAGAGTTTTTTAATATAAAAATGTCAAACCACAGGAAATTTCTTAAACTTTATTATTTCTTACTTAATTTTTAAATTTACTGTTATGAAACCATAACTTTGTAAAATTTTGGCTCTCCTTAATCCCGGAACATTATCAGTCAAAACACTGAAATTTTTACAGGAGAAAAATCATTGATAATTAAAAGATATCTCAAAGAAAATGTTTACACTTTCCCCTATTTAAAAGCTGTTAGCAGTAAAAATTGAAAATTCGCTATTTCTAGACATCTGTAATTTGGACACTTGTGCAAATTTATCGTAAGTAAAACATGTTAAATACAGTTTAAATGTATATAGGATTTTCTTAAAATTGAAAAAAGTATCCCTTATTTTTCACAATTTTTTCTTAAATTCTAATCTAATTCTAATCTAGAAAAAATTACAAATTTTGATGCAAAATTGTTCCATAAAACTTTTTATTGTCTTTTTAAAAATTGGTGCCTTTAAAAATCGCACTATATTTAGCAAATATTTTTTTCTTATCTTAATAATTTTACTTCCATTTCTAAATTACTTATGATATTTTTTCTTTCAAATCACAGCCCACTGTTGTTAAAATAGTCTAACCAAACCAACACCTTTTTTCTTTTACATACATATTATATAAAAGGTGGCTCGAAATTAGTAGAAAATACCGCAGCAAATTGAATAAAAGATTAAAAAAAATTAAAACATACAAATAATTTTTTTACTAATATGATCTCTACTGCCAACTTCTGCACTTTATAAAAATTTGTTTTTTGTGTTGGATCAGTTCAGGGGAAGTTTTACAAAAAACAAATATTAAAAAAAAAGGTTTCAATTTTGAATAACTATTTTTTTACTGTACGCCAATTGGTTTGCTTCACTTACTAAATATAAGAATGTCATGACAATAGTTCACCTAATCCGATTCCATAAAATGGTTATTGGCTATATTCTTCAAACAAAAATAAAAAATCATAATTCCAACCTGTTATTAAAAATCAGAGATACATATAAAGTTCAATGAATTTTAAAATCATATTGCTGAAACTTTAATAATAAACGGATGAACAAAAAAAAATCATAAAGATATAGAAATGTCCTGTATTTTCCTAACTAAATATTAATAAATGATTGTGAAAAATTGAAAAATCATTCACAAAAAAAGAGGAGAAAAGGATATAAAAATAATATGATCCTTACCACATTGTACTGGTTAAAAAAACCATTTATAGGTTTCTAATCAAAAGGAAAAAAAATAGATTAAAGGAGATTTTTGATGAATTTTAGTGATGGATTTAGGTGAATATTTGACACACATAAACGAGTTTAAGAAAATAATTTTGATGAAGGATGAGAAACTTTTATATTATAAACTTTATAATAAATATAGTGATAAATGGAATGATAGTTAAATTATGTATTTGAACTTTGAAAAATCAATTAATAAAAGGACATTTGAAAAAGTTTATCTTTGTTAAATTTTATTTTAAGTTTTTAAATCAATTATGGGAAGTAAATTTTATTATAGTTTTTTTAGCACATTTCCAAAAAAATTTTGAAAAAATGTGCCTATTAGTTTCACTCTGTTCGTCCGTCCGTTCATCCATCCGTCTGTTTCTACACCTTTAAAGATAGAGCAATGAAATTTTAACCATAGATAGGTCTCATAAAAAAAATAATGTTATAGAACAACTTTTTAATGTAGCCCCAACCATTACAGAGTTACAGCCCCTCAAACTTTGAAAAAACCCTATTTTTAAATGTGTATAATTTCATATTCTGCTTAATATTCGTTCAATTTAAAAATGTCATTCGACAGGAATTTGTTTTACTTTTATAAATCATGTCAAAATTGTACAATTTTTTTTTAAAATTTAGTTTAAATTCACCGTTATGTGAAAACCAAATTTAGTTTAAATTTACCGTTATGTGAAAACCAAATTTAACATGATTTTTCTTTCTTTATAACTCCGGCACGCTGTTAGATAGGGACTTGAAATTAAGAGAAAAGAAAGAACTTTTAGAATAAGTGTAAGTTTTCTTAGAAAATTTTTTTTGTACCACCTTGTCTAAGAGGTATTAGAGCTCAAATATTGAATTTATAAGAAATAATAAATATATTTTTATTTTGTTGGTAATATAATACACACAATTTCGATGGAACATATATTATTTAATATATAATATTCTTTAAAAAACGATTTTGAAAATCTAAAAAATTTTGGAAACTCTACGTTTTTATAAACCCTGGTTTTGTTTTTTTATTTAAATACAATTAATTTTATAATATATGGTAAATTAATGAAATTTAATACAAAACTATTAAAATTTATTTTAAGTACAAAATGCGAAATTTTTCATATGTAAAAAAATTACTGAAAATTTAATAAATCATTTTCATGATACAAATGAAAAACTTTACTTTCAAGATTAACAATAGATGTGAATATATTCTTCTTTCTTGAAAACCTGTGAAAATACTTTTACATCCATTGTAATACTATTATTGTATTTATAAAATTATTCTTAAAAAATAAAAACATCAAATGAATAAAATATCATCTTAAAACACCGAAATCCTCTTTAAGAACAAATATAAAAAAAAAAACACAATGAATTCTTAAGGTAAAAAACAACTGAATAAAGTGTTTGTATGACAGGTTACGATTACTAAGAATACATTGAAGTTATACATAATATTATTATGACGTGTATATAAACTTAGATTTTATATAGTAAAATAAAAATATTTTTTTTTAATTTTTGAAAAAAAACATTTATATATAAAATAGAATAATAGGATTAAAATTCCATAAAAAGATGAAGACAATTATTTTTTTTTTTTTTGATTTTAATTAAACGTAAAATGATATTTAAAATATTTTCATGAACTATTTGAAATTGATAAAAAATCGAATTGAAAATTTGCCGATTTATTTCAGATATTTTAAATTTTTTAACTTGTACCTTGTTGTGCAATTTTTTGACCAATATGTATGTATAATAATTGTATATTTGGTAATAAAACTCTTTAATTTTTAATTAATTTTAATAAATAAATTCGTAAGACATGAGTATAACATGATTTTATTCTTTTTTAAATATACAAAAAGTTTTTCCCGCAACACTACAAGTATCATGGTTTAAAATAAGTTGTACAAAATTAATTATTATTTTTTATCACTTCAGCTACTTCAACTTCTATTACTACTACCACTATTACAACTAGACTAATTACTACTAAACTACTACTACTACTATTACTACTACATACGTAAAAAACTATAATGCTATACTACATATACGTATTTATGAACAAGCAAAAAAATATTTTTCAAAAACAAAAAAAAATTGCACTAAATCTCCTTTAAGGCCCTACAGCTCCAAAACTATTGGGCCCACAATATAGCCTCCATACAAAAGTTTTGTCCCATTAGCATTATTCCCTACAGGGTGGTATATGTGAAATCACTCATTAACAAATCACCCTGTATATATGTATACTTTTATTATATATCAATGAAATATACGATATGTAAATAAACATGATATAACTATAAGTATGTATACCAATATCATATAAATATAAATTCTTCAAGCAACTGTTATATTTTTTATTTCAATTTATTTGTATTACGCATCATCCTCAACAATTTGAAATTATGGAGCAAAAAAAAAACATCGTTAGAAAAATTTATTAGAAAAATTTAGAAAAATAAAGTCACACTTTCGTCAATTTTAAGGTAATATTATTAAGAAAAGTTGTTAACAGAAATAACGAGGAAGGGTGCAGTAGAGTAGACTGTGTCAACTCTGTGATACCCGTATGAACGTAATATATCCTGTTTCTATAAAACTTAATCATCTTTTAAAAACATTCAGATGTTTTAGTACCGAACTACAGAGATATATTTATGTAAATTGTGGAGTTGTATGACAGCTACCCGAATCTATTGCGCCTAGCTTCACTAAGTTCCAAGAAATGCAAGAAGCCTGAACCCGCTGCTTTAGACCAATTAAATTTTACAAAAGTTTTTGGCATGCAACTCGACACTTTTTCACTAAATTTCAGATAGCTAGCTTCAATAGACACTGAGTTATTTTCATTTAAAAAGAAAAGTTGTATGGCAACTATCCGAACCTGTCATATCATCACAAACAAATTTACAGAAGTTGTTGCCATAAAACTGGATCACCATTTGCAAAATTTCACATACATAGATTGGATACACACTGGATTATTTCCATTTAAAGAAAAAAGTTGTATGGCAGCTACTCGAACCCGGCGGCCGAAAATGCTGGAGTTAAATAGCAAAACTAACAATTTTGCAAAAGTGACGTACAAAAAATTCCAACCTCCTAGCTCCTTCATTTTTTGAGTTATTGTGCGGACAGACAATGAGTTATTTTCATTTAAAAAGAGGAGTTGTATGGCAGCTACCCGAACCTGTTGCACCAGCACAACCAAATTTTGCAAAAGTTATTGCCATAAAACTTGATTATCATTTGCAAGATTTCAGACGCTTAGCTTCATTAAGTTCCAAGAGCTGCAAGAAGCCTGAACCGGCTACTCTAGATCAACCAAATTTTACAAAAGTTGTTGGCCTCTAACTCGACACCTCTTTACTAAATTTCAGGTTCCTAGCTTCAATAGACACTGAGTTATTCTCATTTAAACGAATAAGTTGTATGGCAGCTACCCGAACCTGTCGCACCACCACAACCAAATTTTGCAAAAGTTGTTGCCATAAAATTTGATCATCATTTGCAATATTTCAATATAAAGATAGAAGTTGTATGGCAGCTACTCGAAGCCGCCGACCGAAAATGTTGGATTTAAATAGCAAAACTAACAATTTTGCAAAAGTGACGTAAAAAAATTTCAGCCTGCTAACTCCTTTATTTTTTGAGTTATCATGCGGACGGACGGACGTACATGGCTTAATCGACTCAGAATTCGATTCTGAGCCGACCATACCTTTGACACTATATCTAGCTCGACTCCTTTAAGGTGTCACAAACGTAATGGCAAATTTATTATACCCTTGAACATAGTTCATACGGGTATAAAAATACAATATTGGAGCTTTAAGTTTTGTATATTACCTTAAAAAAATTTGAACAGGTGTTCAAGTTACAGATGTTTTAAAATAGGGAATTTTCCGTTTTTGACCCCTTACAGCTCCTAAACTGAGGGCGACACAAAAAAATTTTTTAAAATGATCCATACTTATCTTCAAAGAGGTGTTAGAGGTGTTAGATCTCAAAATTTTAAAAGTGAGTTACTCATAAGGGTAAATCAAAATACCGTATGGCATAAGTGTATATTCATTATTATATATATAAAGCTGCTTCTAACAAATGCTTGAAACCAATCACTCACTCACTCATTCACTTCGTATCAAAAAGATGAAGCACTTCTAGATGTGCTAGAGACTAGCTGTATAGGGTATTTAATAAAGTTTGGCGTGTAACCAGCCAGAAAAATCTAAAATTGGATCTTTTTGATTCCAAAGGAGCCCTTTTAGTCCTTTATATGTTGTATGGGGATTTCAATATTTATATCCGAATGTCCTCATGAGGGGATCATTAGAAAGCTTTTGGCGAGCTTAACAATTTTTATTTGGAGAAGTTGGCTCCAAGATGCTCCGGTTTTCTAAGCCCTTGATATAAAATTAGCTGTATATGATCATGAAAAAACTTTGACGAGCTCTTCAACTTTTGTTTGGGGACCAGTATTCTAGGACGCACTGCACTGTTTATAAGACCTTAATATAAAAGTCCGCGGTATATTATCACTGCGGGATATCATTGAAAAGATCTTGGCGAGCTCTTAGACTTATGTTTGGAGATAGTGGTTCTTGGTCGTCCTGCTTGGGTGCTGAGGGAGTTTTTGAACCCTTACTATAAAAATCAGCGATACAATGTTTTACCAAAGTGTCATGCGATTTAGCAACTGTTTGAGGCTTTCAATGCAAGAACACATTACTAGTATAATATAAAGCTATCAAAAGTAGCTATCGTTTGGCGTTTTCAGATTGAAGATACATATACCTTATAGAACTTGTATTATAATAGATAATAAATGTAGAGCTTTTTCGAGCTTTAGGGGGTTGTAGTTCTGTAACGGGTGGGACTGCAGAAAAAAGTTGTTCCATAAAATAAATTGTTTCACAGTGTCAATCTGCAGTTAAAATTTCATAGTTCTACTTCAAGCGATGTACAACTTTTCACAAATGTTTTTAAAAAATGTGGAGATAAAAAAGTTCGTTGTTCGAGAGCTACCCGAAGTTTTGATCGGATTGCAACCAAAAATAGTGAACCTAGAAATTGAAACTTTAACTCTTTTAGTTTTTGAGTTATCATGCTAACGAAGAGACAGACGGACAGACAAAGCTAAATCGACTAGTTTTCTGATCCGATCCATATCTTTGAGTCTAGATATAGATGTGTTAGCTTATTTCGAGGTGTTACAAACGGAGGATTAATATACCCGATACTTGTCGTACGGGTATAATGAATCATACTTGGTACAGCATAAAATGATTTTGATTTATGAAATATAAAAACGTGATGCTAAATATCATTTAAATCACATTATTGTTTGCGTTCCTTTTACAGAGTAAACTCTGCTCTTTTCTACTGTCAACTACACCATCTTTTGATAAAAAGTAGTTACGATTACGAAAAGTAAATACGATTATATTAAATTAGCATTCGATTTATCCAACTATGACCAACTACTCTTTTCGTGTAAAAGGAACGCAAACATTGTATTCGATCGTCAATATATTATTAACTTTTGAATATTTTTATTTAATTAAATTAATTTTTTTATTTTATTATTCGTTATTTTAAAAAAGAAATTTTTATAAATTATCCTGAAAAAATTCCAAAACCCCAAAAATAGAAGAATGACGGTTTTCGGGTTTTCTATTTAATTAATTTTATTTTTACCTATAATTTCAGTAATGAATTAATTTTCTAAAATTCTTAATTCTTTAAAAGGAATTTTCATGTTTATTTAATTAAAAAATTATTAACCACCTCCCAAGAAATATCCTTTCTGTCAAATCATTTTTGGTTTTTTGTTTTGAAGTTTATAATTTTTTAAAATGAATAAATGTCAATTAATGGACTTAAAAACAACAGGTTGACAGAAAGTGTTCCAAATTTAGTATTGAGTCTGTAGAAAAAGATTTTTTTTTTTAAATTAATATTGTTTTAACAAAAAACTCTTAACGAATTGACGTGATAAGAGAAATAAATTTATAAGTTGGTGAGATACAACAACATTTTTCAGTAATTATAAATGTATGTATGTATGTATTTTGAAAAGTTTGAAAAAATTTATTGTTTATAACTAAAAGGTTTTGTTGAACAGATTTAAATTTTCGAAAAAATTCACTAAAAGGCAAATTTTTTTTTTTATAAATTGATTTAATTGGACATGATAAAGATAGTACAAATCAATTCTGTATGATTTAAGTGTATTAAAAACGCAAAAACAAAGAAAAAAAAAATTATTGTCGATATAATTTTTCCAAAAAAAAAAAATTCTAAAATCAAAGTATAGTAAAATAATTCATATACCTACATATAGAATCATATACATACATCATAGAAATTTTAACTTGGTATTACATTTCGGAGAGGAAATATCAATATATCATGTTTAAAGAAAAAAAAAAAACTACCTTTTTTTTGTATGTTCTAAAGACAACAAATGTCAAAATGTCGGTTGTTTTCTGTTCACTACATATTTGTTTTAAATAATTTATAATTTTTTTTTTTTTTATTTAACCCTAAAATATCACTTGCGTTTTTTTTAGAAAGTTTTAGAAAGGAAATACTTTACAAACTACAGTGCTGATATTTTATTAAACTTTGTTTAATTTATTTAAATCCCAAAGGTATTTAAAACAAAAGGTAACTATCATTGCTAATCAAATTATTTTTTTAATAAACTAAAGTAGTTTCACAAAGTTTTCAGCTGAATGATGTGGGGTTAATCCGCAATTCAAATCTATATCTAATAAATAAATATTACAAGAAG
Source organism: Poecilobothrus nobilitatus (assembly GCA_947095535.1). Lineage (NCBI taxonomy): Eukaryota > Metazoa > Arthropoda > Insecta > Diptera > Dolichopodidae > Poecilobothrus > Poecilobothrus nobilitatus. The sequence goes on from OX352774.1 coordinate 109,834,117, forward strand.
CATTAACCCACCCGAACACTTCTTATACTTCCGAACAAGTTTCGAAATTTTGTCCAGTTATTTATAACAGGGTAAATAAAATTATATTATTATCAAGACTCTGAAATAATTCTATGGATCAAAACAATCAAAGAAACATCTAATCAAATTATTTAAATGATTAATTTAAGGGTTAATGTTTTTAATATTAATTTGTTATCTTCCAATATCTCATAGCCATCATATATGAAACCCATGTTTGTGTTTTTTTTTTTTTATAAAAATATAAATCATACAGATTGTTATAGTGTAAACGACGTTCAGAACAAATAAAAAAAAAAATATAATGACAGTTTGATTTTTTATTTTTTTTTTATTTAATATTTAAAAGTACAGCAAGTGTAGGAAGTTAACATATAATATTCAATGAATATAAATATTGTAATTTCAATTTTTCCTTTTTTTTTTTTTTTATTAAATTTAATGTAATTTTTCAAATACAAATTTTGATTCATAAATTATTCATAAAAATTATAAAAATAAATAAATAAAATAATAAAATCTTTTTAAAAACGAGAATATAATAACTTTGGAAAGATGAAAAATTTTATGAATTTTTAAAATTTTCTACATCTGAAAGTTTAAAAGAATTTTTACATAAACGTCAATTTTCATTTTAAAATTTAGACTTTTATAAGTAATATTAAATTTTCATAAAACATTTTCTCAAAATTTTTTTTTTTAATCTATATTATTTCTATTTATTTAAGTAAGTATCTGTTAACTGTTATAAAAAAATACCTATAATTAAAAAAAAACCTTTTAAGAAACCGAATTGATTTTAATTATTTAAACTGAAATTTAAAAAGTAATATTTTCTACATCAGAAACATCATTTAGTTTAAAAACAAAAATAAGTTTTGCAATTTTTCAAAACCCCTTAAGTTTTTTATTATATTGGCTAGGAAGTAAGATTAAGATTGGATATGACAGGGATGAAGAAACTTTGAATTGGGAAATGGGGGCTGTAGGAGAATATTGAATCGGCCTATTATATTATTACTATTTTGCTATATCAATGACGAGCCATTAACTGTTACAACATGCTGTAGGTTATAACCACCATCCTTCATGAAGTAATAATTGGAAGCAGCCTTCAATATATAATTTTTAGCTTGTTTTACTCTAAGAGTAGTTAGATTCAAATCAATTCCTTTAAGATTTTGATAATTTTTTGATAAAGTTCTCTTACTGTAAAGAAATTCTCAAACTATGTTTATCCTAAAATTCTTTCTGTAATGGAAATTCATATAAAGTATGCAATATTATTATTGTTTCTGTTTCTTACTCATATACGATAACGCTCCTTCAAAGTTTTGTATTAATTCTATCTATTTTTGTCATCTGCGCAATTAACATCTAATATGATGTTTAATTTTAAAATTATATGTTTTAACTTCGATTGAATTCATTATTGCAAATTTAAAAACTTTCACTTTTCAAAGAGAATGTAAGAGAATGAAAGGGCTTAAATATGGTTTTGAAGGGCTTAGTTTACCAAAACTTTAATATAATCTGCAACAAAATTTAGCAGAATTTTTTGAATTAGTAGAACAGCAAATTTCTTATTTTCAATTATAATAATTTGACTTTCATTTATTTTTTTCTATAAAGAAATTTTTTTAAAAATCGAATAAACCACTCTTGCATTTCACTTTTAAAAAATGTACACAGAGCCATAAAAATCTGAAGTTTTCAATTTTTAATCATTACAACTTTTAAAATAGGAAATACTCAAATTTATTCTCTAATATAAAAACCTACAGGTACAACAATTGTAAAACTGAAAATACTCAGGATAATAAAAGTAAAAGTTAGTACTTCAATACTGTAATTTTTATGATCTAACAATTCTATAAATTGAATTTTTATTTTAATACATTAGAAATTGACTGAATTAGAACACTTTTGAATTGTTCTTCAATATATTGTTCAAAAGTTCTTTAAAAAAAAAAAGAAAAAAACCATAAAAAATATATCATTTGTCTGAACTGCTTTTTTCAATTTTATCTTGATCCTATTAATCCTTCAACAAAATTCTTTTATATATATACATTTATATATACATACATTTTTTATAATTTTCTATTCTATATTTATTAGGTAAAACTGTTGAACTTTTTCAATTTACAATTTCTCTTTTTCCCAATATCCTTTTACGAGTATAATACGAACTTTCGGATGGATTTAAATTTAAATTTCGTTTTTCTTCACAACTTTAGCATTTATTTTAAAATATAAAAAAAAAAACAAAAATTTTATGGTGTATTAAACAATATAAAAAAAAAAAAAATTGAAAAAAAATAAAATCCTGTGATTGAAATGATATTTTTTTTCAGTATTTTCATTTGATTTAAGGTGACCATCAAATCTCGTTTAAAAAAAACGAGAAAATTGATCAATATATAAGTGATTAAAATAAAATTTCTTACCTATGGTTAAAAGAAAATTGTTGAATTTATTGTCATAAAATATCATTCTATATTAATTCTAAGAGACGGGTTTATTTCAAAGGTGCAAAATGATTTGGTGAACTTTATTAAAAAAAAAAATAATTGGGTTTGATCGATACTTCACTAAATCACTAATCAAAATTCAAAATTCGGCTGCAGAATTTTAAAATGAGAGATAATTAGGAATTTAATCCATAATTTAAAAAAAAAGATACCAAAATATCATAAATTTTCATAAATCTAATAACAGTTCACTATTGTTACAAATTAAATAATTTAAACATTTCAACAAATTACAAAATTATTAAAAGTTTATTATAATTTTAAAATACGCGCTCATCTAACCAACGGTGCAGTGTGAAAGGTCCTTAAGGCGAAAAGTCTCAGGCTCAAACCCCAGGTCAGGTCAAAAATAATATATAAAATATAATAAAATAATGCAAACAAAATATTAATTAAATTTTAATTTTATACTACACTCACCTACACCCACATACTTTTAAGTCAAAAGGGTTCTAAAAGTATTGGTAAATAATGGACGGTATAACGGCCGGAAAACAATAAATACTAATTATTATTGTGAAAGTTGAAATCCAAATCAGATTTTGTAGAAGCAGAAACACTTTTCTTCTTACTGAAGCTGGGTATCTTCAAAAAACATCAAGAACACATATATCTCCTTGCCTTGGTAGTATAGGATTTTTAATCACTAAACAAAATCTCTCTGTAGCCAATATAATGTGATGGTACCTAATCTACTTTCCATTTAGAATGATAGTAAATTAAAGTTCATTTTATGTCTGTGTCAACTCTAGGATACTCGCACGAACATAATATACACAGTTACCATAAATTAATGGAAATAATTTTTTATAAATTATCTATAAAATTTTTGATATATAACCTAACTAAGTACTTAGATATACTTATGTAAAATTGTATGAGTGTCATAACTAAACCTGTTTGGCACAAATCAAATATTGCAGAAGTTATTGGCAAAAATTTAACTTTTTTTAAAATTTCAGTTACCTCGCTTAATTAGACACTGATGTAACTTAATTTGATCCCGTCGGTCTAACTTGTTAAATTTCTATAGAAAAATTTGAACTATGTTTGTATGGATATTAAAATAGTCGCAATTCCAAATATACTTTAAATTATCGTTTATGTAGGATTTTAAAAATCCTTAGTTTTACGAACTGCCATTGAAAAGATGGTATCTCTAACGGTCTGCATATGCTGACGGTTCTTTCTCGGCAAACTCGTGACTCGTGAGAACAAAAAGTGAATGCCTCCAGCCAGAAAAGAGTTATTATTAGTATCAACTAGACCACCCTTTCAACATCGAAATCGAGATCCAGCCAAGGTTCTCAAAAAGTCTTAGCACCTGTTGGTAGAGAAAAGTGGAAGTACTAGCCACAGTACTTCTGCTACAAAAAACAAAATAAATCGAACCTCTGCATCTGCTTTCAAGAAGCAATACCAGAAGGCTAAGTTCATATTGAGAAAGATAGCTGAGAACGAAGGCAAATGTGTTGTTCATAAGAAGAATCAAAAGGATAAGAAGAAATATAGGGAGCTTGTGCGAATTTTTTTCGTTGTTAAGTGTAACATATAAACCTTTTCATACAATTACATTGTAATTTTTGTGTGCTGCAGTTTTCGAACTGTTGTGTAGATTCATTCTCGGCCCCTTAATTTTTTCAGCCCCAGGACTGGGGGCCCATTCTGTGATCTATTTCTTTTTGTAAACGAATCTTGTCTTGAGTTATGAGATTATGAATCTCATAATTGTACATGTAATTATATAAAAAGGTTTATATGTTACACTTAACTACGAAAAAACCAGTGATATGAAAGTTTCGAGTGATCTGTGCATCTTGAGACGAAACTGTCCGTAATGGTAAATAAGAACATCCTAGGTAATGCAGGAAGTGTCTTTAAAACGATAACTCAATAATACTTTAACCTCAGTGAATTAAATTTGGGATATTTATTTTATGTCAAACATTTTTTTTCAAATTTTATAGTTTAAAAATCGAAATTTAATTTTCCAACGTCGAACTTACATTATATAAAATAAAGCTAAAGAAAATTTTAACAATTTAGCATACAGATACATTTTAAGATATGGATTTCTACATTTTAAAGAGTTAACCGAAAATTTGAGATATCTTAAAAAACATTTAAAGTAAAATATATTTAAATAAAAATTTATTTTTATTTAAATATATTTTACTTTAAATGTTTTTCTAAAATTAGGAAACAGTTGGTAAGACAAAAAGGATTAAATTTTCTAAACTCTTTTATTTGAAAGTTTCAAGGTAACCTATAAATTCTTTTTTGATTTTTTTTTTGTTTATAAGTTTAATCTTTAATATACAAGTTTTTAATTTTATTTTTACATTGTATTTTAATTTTCAATTGATTTCAATAGGGTTTAAAGGCGTTAAAAATAGATAAGAACTGTTACTATACATATAAAACTCCACCATTTTATCATCTCTAAAATATCCAGTTCAAATTTTTTAGCGATAGATAAAAAAATTAATATTTTAGTATTTTAAATATTGTTCTTGATTCCTTACTAAATTTATTTTGGTATTTTAAACTTTGTTGCTTTTGATGAATTTGAAAAGATTATAATTTTTTTACGAAAAATATCATACGAAAAGCCTTCAACTAACAGATTGATTAATTCTTTTAGTAATTTAAATACTACAAATATAATACATACATAATATATAAAGAATCCCTATAACTCAAATACGTTGTCGTAAATTCATAAAATTTTTATTTTTTATTATATAATTACTGTAATTTCATAATAATCGGTTTTAGGCTTACTAAATAAGTTATCAAATAATAGATTGTTCCTTATTTCTTTTTTATCCGAAAAACAAAGGTTTTAAACAGGTAGATTACAGTTATAAAAGTAATTTTACATTATATATTATTATGTATCAAATTATAATATTTCTTTTTATAGTGAATACAGTTGTTTTTTTTTAGCACATTTCCAAAAAAATTTTGAAAAAATGTGCTTATTAGTTTCACTCTGTCCGTCCGTCCGTCTGTTTACAAAACTTCTACACCGTTAAAGATAGAGGAAAAAAATTTTAACCATAGGTAGATCTTATAAAAAAAATAATTTTGTGGAACAACTTTTTCATGTAGCCCACCCCATTACGGAGCTACAGCCCCTCAAACTTTGAAAAAGCCCTATTTTTAAATGCATATATCTTATGTTCTGCTTAAGATTTTTTCAATCTGAAAACGTCATTCGACAGGTATTTCTTTTATCTTTGTAAATTAATATCAAAATTATACAATTTTTTTAAATTTAGTATTTAAATTTACCGTTATGTAAAAACCAAATTTTGCATGATTTTTCTACTTTCATAACTCCGGCACGCTTCTAGATAGAAGCTTGAAATTTTGAGGCAAGAAAGAACTTTTAGAATTAGTATAAGTTTGCTCAGAAAATTTTTTCGGACCACGCCCTGTTTATGAGATATTATTTATTTGCTATTTTTAAACACCTGTAACTTAGGAACCTGTACACATTTTACTTCTGCAAGATATAGAAATTAAAGCTACAATAATATATTTTTACGTGTGTTAAAGGTTTATTTTAATTGTAAAGGGTTCCAAAGTTGCAGCTCTTCAAAATTGCGAAAAAGCCCCATTTTCAGATGTATATATCTCGGGCTCTGCGTAATAATTTTGCAATCTAAAACCGCCAGAAGATCGAAAATTTTATTATCTATATAATAATATATTTATTATCTATTTTATTATCTATATTATCTATATAACAATATCAAAATTATGTAATATTTTGTAATTTACGATTTAAATTTACCGTTATGTGAAAACCACATTTTGCATGAAATTTCTTTTTTCATAACTCCGGCACCCCTTTAGATAGGAACCTGAAATTTTGAGACAAGAAAGAACTTTTAGAATTAGTATAAGTTTCCTCGGAAAATTTTTTGGTGACACCCCCTCTTTAAGAGTTATTACACCTCAAAAATTGAAAATTTGCTATTTTTAGACACCTGTAACTTAGGCACCTGTACAAATTTTTCTTCGGCAAGACATGAAAAGTAAAGGTTTAATAATATATTTTTACGTGTGTTAACGGCTTTTCTTAGTTATATAGGATTCCGGACTTATAGCTCCTCAAAATTTCAAAAATGTCCTATTTTCACATTTTTTCTTATTACATGAAATTTTCAAATTTTTGTGTAAGTCACACTTCTAAACAGTTTGTATTGAGTTTTGGAAATGTGCGCTTTTAAAAACCGTTGGTTTACATTCTACCTTGTTTTTATTAAATATTTACAATACTACCACACAAGTTTTTAAATTTTCCCGTTGTTTTATGAAAACTTTTCTGAAAAAGAAGAATGAAAACAACAACCCATACATCATCATAAAATATCTTGTGTTCATACAGAGACTCTTACAATTCATTTTAAAGAGATTCCAATACATTCAACATAATACTTTTAATTATTAATTGAAGACGGGTCTAGGACAAAATCATTACAACAAATTCAACAGCTTACCAGAATTAATGAAATATGTAGAGGTTTTACTAATACTTCAATCGAAGTTAATAAAGAAACAGTCAAATTCCTATATTTCAGTTCCATAGACGATTGATGCCAGAAACAATTTCGGTCTATTTTTAACTGTTTGGTTGAAAATCATTTGGTTTATCTTTTTACTTTTTTGACTGTGGCATTTTGGAAAAACTATTTCAATATTTATATATATATATATATATATATGAGAGTGTGTCCATATACCAATATAATCTCAAATTTATTCTTTTATTTTTTTTTACACATTAACATTTCATAAATATGAAAAAGGGGTAAAACAAAAATTTTGAAGACTATAAACGATGAGATAAATATTATTTTATTTTAAACGAATTTAAATACGTTTAAAATGGCAAAAAATATATCTAAATTAAAGGTAAAAAAAAATACTCCTTTCGTTACATTAATTGCAAATGTTTTATTGTGTGTTTGTTGTAATAGTAAACTAGTAAGCATAAAAAAGCTGGGGGCCAAAAAACAACTGTCAAAATATTTTTCACTTCAGAAATATTTGATGAGGGTGTATACTTACTTATTTATATAACAAATATGGAAAATACAATTTGGATACAAATTAGATTTAGTTACAAAAAAAAAAAAACAAAACATATATAGGTTTGCTCAACTCTGCTCAACTTAAGAGTACTAAAATTCTAAAAATATTTTATTAAATGATTTACATTCAAATTTTTTTGAATAATATTTTATTTATTATGGTAATGTTATTATGAAATAATATCCCTTTAAAGTTTTCTTATTTTATTGTATTAAAGATGATTAAAAAAACACTGATACAACACCATTTTGTTTCTAACCTTCTTACTAAAATATTAGTAAATCTAGTAAAAAACTGATCTACCCATTTATAGCATTGACTGGCTCTATAAGCCGTTGTAATATCCAGTTTATTAGACATAGAGTTCAGGTGATTACTCACTCAAAGAGTTCGGATGCACAGCGGATCGCAGAGTCCATGTGTAAGAATAGTTGTCTATCTTCCCTACCAAATAACAACAACAACAAAAAATTGATCTGAAAATAAGAAAAATTAAGTAATAGACTAAACTAATATATTAAAGCATTTATCATTACAGATAGGATAAAGGTATTATAATTAAACATTTTCTTGGAATTTGTGTATCGCTAAGTCTTTACTTTTGAAGGCTTATGGTAATTAATAAATTTTTTTTTTTTTTTTTTAATGTGCTAAAAGCAGCGTTAAACGAGGAATAGTATTAAACATGACAACGTACAATAGAAAGAAAATCAAAATTATGTTATTTTTTATCCTCACCAAATAAATCAGTATACCTTCCTTTAACCTAAAATATTTAAACCCTTAAAAATTCGTTACCTTGAAAAATAAATAAATTCATGGTAGAAGAAAAAAGGACAAATCATTTAAAAAATATAAAGCAGAATATTTATAATTTCCAAAACAAAATGTTATACATATGTAGAGAGTAGAGTGTAGGTCGTGGGAAACATAGATGAAAGAGCTAAAACATACAAATGTTTTTTTTTTTTTTTCAAAATGATGGTCCATTCATAACAAGTTTTTTCATAACATCTGGTATTAGATTCAAAAGGATGAAATATACATTATCAAAAATAATTTTAAAAATATATACATATAACTTAAAAATTTTAAACCTTTACAACTAACAGATTTAGTATAATTTTAGATATCCATAACAAAGTTTATCATTATAACTATATTTAACAAATTTGAAAAAATTAAAACCTAATATTTGTTGCCAAAAAGAAGATATGAATTTAAAAATCATTAAAAATTGACTCCTTCATTCATTATCTTCACCTAACCCATAACACCTTTTTTGGTGACCTTTCACAACCGAATAAATTGTATGTAAATATGTACATTTTCTATAATATACATATTGTATAGTTTATTTTTAGTTTAACATTTTCATTTTTTTTTTTTTTTTTTTCATAAAATAAGCAAAATATTTTTTTTGTATTTCAGCAATTCACACTTTTTTTTAAAGTTTTATTTATTTTTTTTTTTTTTGTTTTCTGTTACAAAGAAACACAATTTCCTTTGAATCATTTTTACATAATTGATGAAAAACAAAGGTAAACTAAAGAAAGACAAGGTTAAATATGAAAAACAGAAATAAAAATAAAAGTTTTACTTACTTTTAACTGAATTGTTATGTAAATACAATAAACTAAAGTGAAAATGTTTTCCGTAAAATAATATAATTTTTTTTTTTTACCTTGTAACCGATTTTTACTATTACAGGACTTTAATGATATTAAAATATGTTAATAAAGAGTACGTTTTGAAATATATTTCAGTTAAATAAAATTTTTTTTCTGAAAATCCTGTTTGAGAAACTATCGATTTCTAAAATGTCTCACCAATAAAAATAAATTAAACCAAAAAGTAAGATGAAAGTCAGATAAAATCAGTCATTATCGGTTCAAAAATTTTAGACAGTGAATTTATTCTTTAAATAATTCGTTAGTGCTGCAATTGCTAAACATTTTCTAAGAATATAATTACATTTACGTGTTAGAATACGTAACTGGGGCCTCGGTGGCCTAGTGCGTAAAAGTGTATAAAATACGCTGTAAACATCGTGAGAATTTGGGTTCGAATTCCACACTCATCGTAAAAGTAATTCCTTCTTACGATATTTACAGCCACGCCTGAAAAGAAAAGGCTGTCTAATTTTGTTGTCACATTTATGTGGCAAGGGAATAAACTAAAAAAAAAAAACAAGATGTAACTTTTTTAATTTAATTTATTATATTCCACTACGTACATCTAGTTTTTCATCTTTTGTCTACTATTGTCTAAAACAATTATAAAGATATTTTAAGCTCTAGAAAATTTCAGGAAAATAAACCCCAACAAAAATGAAATTACTCCCCAAAATTTAAACGAAATCCCCTCAAAATTAGGAAATTTTTGAACTCTTTAAAATCACAATTTTTTTTCTAGTATTGCATCTCGTGATGATGAGAATGCAATTATGATATTTTTTCAGTTCCAATTAGTTATTAGACCATTATGGACCTATGACCTACGGATTTACATCTTACTACAATAACATTAATCTTTAAAAGATTTTGTAATACAATATTTAAAAGACGTATTACAAAGTTATGTAATTATTGGGGCGTATTTGCAATTTGTATTTGGGGATTAATTTCGTATTTTTTCGAGACTTTTATATCAATTAAATTTGGAAACTTTTTTTGTAATGCAAACACACTCCATCTTTTGCGGAATTTTTAGCACATTTCCAAAAAAAAATTTGAAAAAATGTGCTTATTAGTTTCACTCTGTTCGTCCGTCCGTCTGTTTACAAAACTACTACACCGTTAAAGATAGAGAAAAAAAATTTTAACCATGGCTAGGTCTATTCAATATTTTGTAGTTTACAATTTAAATTTACCGTTATGTGAAAACCAAACTTTACATGATATTTCTTTTTTCATAACTCCGGTAAGCTTTGAGATATGAACCTGAAATTTTGAGACAACAAAGAACTTTTAGAATTAGTATAAGTTTCCTAGGAAATTTTTTCGTGCCGGCCCCTGCTTAAGAGCTAATAGGGCTTAAAAATGAAAATTTGCTATTGTGTTTTAGGCACCTGTAACTTAAGCAGCTGTACAAATTTTTCTTCGGCAACATATAAAAATTAAAGCTCTAGTAATACATTTTTACGTGTATTAACGGTTTTTATTAATTATATAGGGTACCGAACTTACAGCCCCTCAAAATTCCAGAAAAGTCATATTTTCACATATTTTCTTATTACAAAAAATTTCTTAAATTTTATTTTTTAAATTTTCAAATTTTTGTGCAAGTCACAATTCTAAACAGTTTGTATTGTGTTTTGGAAATGTGCGCTTTTAAAAACCGTTGGTTTACATTCTACCTTGTTTCTTTTTGCTTTTTGAAATGTTTTACACAAAAAAGATTTACTTTGAAACGTTTTGATGGAATGAAACCATCTCTTCAAATTCTTAAAATTCAAAATTTTTTAAAAGGAGATCGAGTAACACTAACATTACGTAAATAATGTTTGTTTTGTTAATATATTTATACCCGTACGATAGGATCGGGTATAATAAAATTACTCTTCCGTTTGTAACACCTCGAAATAAGCGAGCTAGATATACCTTCAAAGGTATGTATCGGATTAGAAAAAAATTCTAAGACTTTTGAGCCATGTCCGTCCGTCCGTCAGCACGCTAACTCAAAAACTAAGAAAGCTAGAATCTTGAAATTTACACAAAATATTCTGGGAGTAATTTGTAGGTTGCCCTTTTTTTTGGTTGAGTTTGGACCAAACCTTAGGGTAGCTCTCGAACACCTAACTTTTAGATCCCAACATTTTTTTTGAAATAGAGCTATGAAATTTTAAGTACTGATAGATCTCACAAAAATATTAATTTTATTTTTAATAACTTTTTTTTGTAGCCTCACCCGTTACGGAGCTACAGCTCCCCAAAGGTTCAAAAAAGCTCTATATTTAAATTGTTATAGCACAAGTTGTATAAGGTATATCTTCATTTTGAAAAAGCCAAACGATTACTACTTTTATTAGCTTTAAAAGTATACATACAATAAATATATATTTGTGGCATACGGTGTCTTAATTTACCGTTATGCGAAACTAAAATTTTGCGAAATCCTTTAACCCTTCTATCTTCTAAACGGTTTAAGTTGGAAACTTGACATTTTGACGGAAGTTAGATCTTTCAAAATAAGTATGAGTCATTTGAGAAATTTTTTTTGTATCACTCCCCATTTAGGAGCTGTAAGGGGTCAAAAACTGAAAATTTCCTATTTTTAAACACCTGTAACTTGAACACCTGTTAAAATTTTTTTGAAGTAATACAAAAAATTAAAGCTTCAACATTACACTCTTATTTCTGTTAACAACTTTTTTTAATAATATAGGGTTACTTTATAATTGACGAAAGTGTTACTTGATTTTTTCAAATTTTCTAACAAATTTCTTTAACGAATTTTTTCCATTTTGTTTTACTCGATAATTTGAAATTGTTGAGGATATAATGCGTAGTACATAAAAATGTAAATAAATAAACAACATAACGGTAGCTTGAAGAATTTTTATTTAAATGATATTAATATATATACATACTTATATAATATCATGTTTATTTACATATCGTATATGTCACTAGTGAATGAATGATAAGAGTATATATGTATATTATATAGTGCCGTATTTACATACATATATGTATTTTATTGTACTTATAAGAAATTATTCTGTCAATGGAATATTTAAATATAATATTATATAATATTTAAAATTATATTTATTATTTTGTACTAAGTAAATTTAATATACATTTACCGCTTAGTATTAAATGGTACTATAGAATATTTGAAAAAGTTTTGGATTGATAATCGTTATGTGAAAGGTTAGAATCTGCTTTTGAAGAATGTACATATAAACATATAGTTTGAATATATGTACAACACATAGTTCTAGAAATTATAAAATTCACCCAAATTATTTTAAAATACTAAAATATTAAAAAAATAATATTGTGAGCAGAGTGACAGACTGTGAACATACTAACGGTTCGTACCGGTATCTAAGAGTTGACAAAGGCAACTGTATTCTTCCTCGTTTTATTTAAACCTCAATGTTTTGCTATATAAATTTGAAAAAGCAATCATTTATTTTATTTTTTGTTCATTCCTAATTTATTTTTATATTAATTAAATATATCCTATGATGATGACCAGCATTTTCGGCTCGAGCTCCAGTAACTGCGATACAACTTCTTCCTTTATATAGAAATAACACAGTATCTATTGGAGCTAGGTGTCTGAAACTTGAAATTTTGCAAAAATACAGACCATCAACATCTTCAAAATTTGGTTGAGCTGATACAAAAGGTACAGGTAGCTACCGTACTACTTCGCTTTATAAATGGAAATAACCCCGAGTCTGGCAGGACAGGTATCTGAAGTATTGTAAAAAGATGTCGAATTGCATGCTAATAACTTCTGTAAAATTTGATTGGGCTAGAGCACCAAGTTCAGGTATTTTGCACCTCTTGAAACTTAATAAAACTAGGCGTCTGAAATCTTACAAAAAATTATCAAATTTTATACCAATAACTTCTGTAAAATGTGGACGTGTTGGTGCAACAGGTCCGGCTAACTGTCATACAACTTCAAAATCCGCAAAAATATATCTCAATACTTAATATTGATACTAAATCATCTCAAATTATGTAAAAAAAACTATCAAGTTTTTTGGAATAGCAACATTATGTTCATACAGTATTCCAGAGTTGACACAGTCTACTGTACTGCATTCTGCCTCGTTTTTATTATAAATTACTATTCGTCATTGGGTTCAAATTGCTTTAAATTGAATGTGGGCTATGGCAAATAATTAATTTATATACTTATATTTTATAATGTGCAATAAATTTAAATAAGATTGTATTAAAAAGAATTTCCGCAATATCTAAATGTAGAACCTAGTAGTTGTTGCTCATTGTAATTTAATAAGAAATCATTGGTATAAATGTATGTCTTAATTTTTCCCAGAATATCTCCTCCAAATTATTTGAACATCTTCCTGTATTTACATATTATAGACAGTCTTGTTTTAAGTTTTAAAAAATAGCATATACAAAGGAATAATTAAGGCAAATTTTTGATTTTCTATACTTTTTGATTATTTTTGAAAATACAGAAAAAAAAAATTTGACAACATTTTTCTTATACAATTTTTTTATTTCCTACTCATATTTACATAATTTCATTTTTCATTATACTTCCATAATTCTTCTGTATTCAAGAATTGTAGAAGACCAACATTTCTAAAGACATTTAATGATATAGAATATATAAAATGTGTAAGTATGTATTATAATAAAGTTTGGTTGTACGACAAGGTTCATTAAGATGGTGAGACATAATCAAAGAAAGCATTACATCCATATTATACTTGAAATGATATCATTATACACATCACTTGATACAAAGAGGAAAAAAATAAATGAATAAAAAAAGAATTTGTTAAATATATGTAAAATAAAATATAGGACAGATGTGTTTTTTTTTTTAATTTAATGGTGCATACTGGTGTAAATTATATTAATGTTAACAATCATGTCAATGATTTTGATTTGTGATTTTTAATTATTCTTTCAATTTTATTAAATCAAAAATATTATATTTCAAGTTTTTTGTTTTTGTATTTTAACTTTTTAATGATTGATTATTTTTAATTGTAATGTAATTATGAGAAACGGTGACATAATTTTGATTATTGTTCGTTTGGTTTTGTACTTTCTTTTTTTTTATTTGTTTTACCGAATGAAAAAAAAAAAATTAATTCAAAAATTATATTCAACTTAACGAAAAATAAAGATAAATTTAATTTTACAAAGGAAATAAAGTAAAAAAAAAAGTTTTAAGTAACTTTAAAAATTTACAAAATAAGTTTTTCTTAGATCATAACATTTTATTAATTGATATATTTTAGACTAGTGGCGAATTTACTCGTAGATAGATTAGGCATTTGCTTTGCGTTTCTAAATATCCAAAAAAATGTTTCAAAAAATTTCCTTAGGAAGAAAATTTATTTTTTTGGTAAACTATAAACGTATTCTTTCCTCGTTTAGTATGAAATTTATTACCTGGTTTTAGTATGAAATTTTCTCGACTTTTCCAAATGCAAATTTATGAATGAAAATTGAAAAATTTTGGAAAACAAAATGGCCAGATAAATGGCCAGTCAATGGGTTGGCCACGAAATCTACCACTATCGTTTGGCGTTTTCAGATTGAAAATATGCCTTATAGATACCTGTGATAACAATTTAAAGATAGGGCTTTTTCGAATTTTGTAGCTCCGTAACGGAGGGGGTTATCGAAAAAAATTATTCCACAAAATTAGTTTCTTGGCGATGCCTATCCGTAGCTAAAATTTCATTGCTTTATTTCAAACGGTGTAGAAGTTTTGTTAACACCTGGACGGACAAATGGACAGAGTGAAACTAATAAGCACATATTTTTTAAAATTTTTTGAAAATGTGCTAAAAACCTCCTAAAAAATAGAAAAGTTGGTGGGAGCCACTCAAATTGCAATAAGATAATAAAAGAACCTTGGGACGTATTTGAGGTTATTTTGACGATTGTGATACCCTTAATAAAGTAATTGTTTCTCATTTTAAATTAGAGAAAAAAACTTTAATGCAAGAACGTTATTTATGACGGGTTACTGGCCTAGAAATAACAATAATATTTCGCCAGTCATTAAAGCTTATTTTATATAAAATTTTAGTTTTTATTGTTTTATTTCCAATTCTTAGAAATTGTCTTTTCTTAACTTTGCTTGTTTTTGGCCAAATAAAACCCTTGGCCAAATAAAACTAAATCATTTAGCTCTATCATAGCAATTGAAAGTGACATAGGCAAAAATAAAACAAATCATAATATTTAATCTGTAAATGACAGACATTTAAAACCATTTTACTCAATGATTTACCAACCAACTTTTATTTTTTTCTTTTTAAATGATAAATATTCAGTATAGCCATCTTACAAAATTAATATTTTTCCAAAATTTTCTGATTTTCATTAATAATTTTCCATTTTTATAAAAAACCCATGTAAAGTATATACATATGTATCATATAATATGTATAATCTATACCTATTCAAAAACGACGCTCTTTTATTCCGTTAAATTTTTGTTTTATTTTTCTTTTCGATTAAAAATTTTAAAATATTGGTTGTATGGTAGGAGTAGGAATTTCACAATATAACTGAATATAAAGATTAGAATTTAAGTTTAGTGTTTAGTACAGCGGTAAAGTGTGGGGTTATTAATAGTTTCTTTTTGATTTTGCAAGTTCGATTCAGTTCTGTTTTTTTTTTTTTGTTTTTTTTTTTTATATTTTAAACGAAATAAATTTTTACATATCATCATAATATTTAATCTGTATTAATAGATATTTAAAACCCTTTTACTCAATGATTTACCATCTTAGGCTTCTTATAATATATACATATATAATAGGTATATATTGTGTTTCCAATACTCAATAAATCAAGGGCAACTTCTAAAAGATAATAATAATCGTGTTTTTACAAAAAATATCATTTACAAAGAAATTTTAAATTCATAAAGGCTTTAATTATTGAAAATTGTATTTTTACATTTTAAATAAAATCATAAAGAAACTATACTGTATATATTGTATTGTAATTGCTTATTAAAACACCTCGAATTTCGAGGGGCGGGCGAATACTAGTAATATCTTAATTGATAGTTTTTCAAGAAATAAAACAAAAAAAAATTTATAAATGTATAATTCCTAACAATTAATATAATTTCCAACAATAAATGTTTCTCTATCAAAAATTATGTTTCTTTTGTCAAAGTTTAGTAAATTAAGCGGAACATACAAAAATCTAAAGTTTTTCTTAAAAGCACCGACAAAATTTTATTTTTACTTAGTTAACTTGTTAAAATCAGTTAACTTCAATAATTTAGTCTTAAAAATTTCAATGCTGTATTTTTACTATAATCTGAATTATTGTATTAAATTATGTCTTCCCATTTTGTTTAATTAATTTTTTATACCATTTCGTACCGTTTTCGCACTCTAATATTATAGAAGATCTAATGTAAGACATATACATATGCTATAATTTAAGGATATTCAAAATATTCGTTTTATTAAGTATATATTTTATTCAAACAATGTACCTATTCAACATTGCAAGGGTATTTAAAATTTTTCTAACAGTTCTATGATTTATTTATAACATTTTTTCTATATTTTCAATAAGAATTTTGATTTTATTATGATCATCTTCAATATTGTCCTTCAAAAGAAGTGTTTTTCAAGAATGATGTCTTAACTAACCGAATTTTTTTAAAAAAAAATATTTGAAATACATATATATTCTTAGGAAGTGAACCTGTTCGCAAAATCTATATGTCAAACTACAGTTTTACCTAATGCTATTTGATATGATATATTATTTCACAAATTTACTTTTAGCAAAATTACCTTATTGCAAATAGTTTATTTATCAAATAGGACACTTTGCAACTAATACTTTTCACAACATTTAACAAATAACAAAATCAAATAATAATTATTTTAATTCGTTATTAGAGGAAGAGTGTAGTAGAGTAGACTGTGTCAACTCTGGGATACCCGTATGAACGTAATATATCCTGTTTCTATAAAACTTGATCATCTTTTAAAAACATTCAGATGTTTTAGTACCGACGTTAACTACAGAGATATATTTATGTAAATTGTGGAGTTGTATGACAGCTACCCGAATCTATTGCGCCCAGCTTCATTAAGTTCCAAGAAATGCAAGAAGCCTGAACCGGCTGCTTTAGACCAATCAAATCTTACAAAAGTTTTTGGCATGTAACTCGACACTTTTTCACTAAATTTCAGATATAGACAATCTTCAATAGACACTTAGTTATTTTCATTTAAAAAGAGAAGTTGTATGGCAGCTACCCGAAGTTGTTGCACCAGCAGAACTTAATTTTACAGAAGTTGTTGCCATAAAACTGGATCATCATTTGCAAAATTTCAGATACCTAGCTTGAATAGACACTGAGTTATTTCCATTTAAAGAAAGAAGTTGTATGGCATCTACTCGAACCCGGCGGCCGAAAATGCTGGATTTAAATAGCAATACTAACAATTTTGCAAAAGTGACGTAAAAATATTACAGCCTCCTACCTCCTTTATTTTTTGAGTTATCGTGCAAACGGACATTGAGTTATTTTCATTTAAAAAGAGAAGTTGTATGGTAGCTACCCAAACCTGTTGCACCAGCACAACCAAATTTTACAGAAGTTGTGGCCATAAAACTGTATCATCATTTCCAAGATTTCAGACCCCTAGCTTCATTAAGTTTCAAGAGGTGCAAGAAGCCTGAACCGGCTGCTCTAGACCAACCAAAGTTTACAAAAGTTGTTGGCATGTAACTCGACACCTCTTTACTAAACTTCAGATTCCTAGCTTCAATAAACACTGAGTTATTCTCATTTAAATGGAGAAGTTGTATGGCAGCTACCCGAACCTGTCATATAATCACAACCAAATTTTACAGAAGTTGTTGACATAAAACTTAATCATAATTTTCAAAATTTCAGAAACCTAGCTTGAATAGATACTGAGTTATTTCTATATAAAGAAAAAAGTTGTATGGCAGCTTAAATAGCAAAACTAACAATTTTGCAAAAGTGACGTAAAAAAATGTCCTTTATTTTTTGAGTTATCGTGCGGACGGACGGACGTACATGGCTTAATCGACTCAGAATTCGATTGAGCCGATCCATACCTTTGACATATCTAGCTCGACGCCTTTAAGGTGTCACAAACGTGATGGAAAATTTATTATACCCTTGAACACAGTTCATACGGGTATAATGAGTTTAAGATAACAGCTTTATTTTATAATTTTTGTTGTTGTTTGGGATAAAAGTAAACCACCACTATTTCCCCCAACTTTTTGGAGTTATTTTGAACTAGATCAAAAAATATTCCACGAACTCAAAATTATGTAGGATCGTGGCTTCACAGAATAAATGCAATTATTGATGGGGAACATGTCGGATTTTATAGAATTATGACGTATTAAAAAAAAAATTAGATTCGTTAAGACAGAAATAAAGAAGTTTCTAATTGGTGGTGAACCTGTCGTAAAAAAGAAAACGTATTTATACCCGTACGATAAGTATCGGGTATAATAAAATGACTCCTCCGTTTGTAACACCTCGAAGTAAGCGAGCTAGATATACCTTCAAAGGTATGGATCGGATCAGAATCAAATTCTGAGTCGATTAAGCCATGTCCGTCCGCCGTCCGTCCGTCAGCGCGCTATCTCAAAAACTAGGAAAACTAGAATCTTGAAATTTACACAAAATATTCTGGGAGCAATTTGTAGGTTCCCTATTTTTTTGATTGAGTTCCGACCAAAATATCGAGTAGCTTCCGAACAACTAACTTTTAAATCTCCACAATTTTTTTGAAATAGAGCCATGAAATTTTAACTGCTGATAGATATCATAAAAATATTAATTTTATGAACATATTAATTTTTCTGTAGCCCCACCCGTTAAGGAGCTACAGTCCCCCAAAAAAATCTCTATATTTAAATTATTATAACATAAGCTCTATAAGGTATATCTTCAATCTGAATTCCAAACGATAGATGCTATTATGAGCTTTGCAAACATGTATATAATAAATATATACTTGTGCTATACGGTGTCTTAATTTACCGTTATGCGAAACTGAATTATTGCAAAATCCTGTAACCCTTCTATCTTCTAAACGGTTTAAGTTGGAAACTGTCAAATTTTGACAGAAGTTAGATCTTTGAAAATAAGTATGAGTCATTTCAGAAATTTTTTTTGTATCACCCCCCGTTTAGGAGCTGTAAGGGGTCAAAAACTGAAAATTTCCTATTTTTAAACACCTGTTAAAATTTTTTTGAAGTAATACATAAAAATTAAAGCTTCAACATTATACTCTTATTTCTGTTAACAACTTTTTTTAATTAATATTAATAACATAGGGTTACTTTATAATTGACGAAAGTGTTGCTTGATTTTTTCAAATTTTGTAACAAATTTCTTTAACGAAATTTTTGCATTTTGTTTTACTCGATAATTTGAAATTGTTGAGGATACAATGCATAGTACAAAAAATAAATAAACAACATAACGGTTGCTTGAAGAATTTTTATTTATATGATATTGACATATACATACATACTTATATAATATCATGTTTATTTACATATCGTATATGTCACTGATGAAAGAATGATAAAAGTATTGATGTACATATATTACATAGCGCCGTATTTACATACACATATGTATATATTTTAATGTACTTATAAGAAATTATTCTATGAATGGAAAATTTTTTAAAGAAATATTGCAATGTATGGCGATATACTTATAACAATATAAATATACTATGTGCGCATTAATATAATATAGTATTTAAAATTATATTTACTATTTTGTAATTTAATATACATTTACCGCTTAGTATTAAATGGTACTATAGAATATTTGAAAAAGTTTTGGATTGATAATCGTTATGTGGAAGGTTAGAATCTGCTTTTGAAGAATGTATAAACATATAGTTTGAATATATGTAAAACCCATAATTCTAGAAATTATAAAATCCACGCAAATTATTTTAAAATACTAAAATATTAAAAATTTAATATTATAAGGAGACAGGCTGTGAACATACTAACGGTTCGTACGGGTATCTAAGAGTTGACAAAGGCAACTGTATTCTTTCTCGTTTTTTTTAAAGATAAGACAAAAAAGAATTTTATTAAAAAAATATGAGTATTAGGAAGTTAAATTGCTACTTTTAATAAACGATTATTTAAATTTGAAATAAAACCTCTAATATTTATGCATCCATTTGTATATGTATATATATATATACATATATATATATTTCTGTACATAAAGTTCAAAGTAAAATGATTTAAAAAAATATTTTCATGAATTATGTAATTTTATAGATTTAATTTAATCCGAAAAAGATATTTATACATTTTTTTGCGAAGTGTCTCATTATGCCAAACAACCATTTGTAAAATGGTCAAATATATCAAATGAAAAGTTGTGAAATATCCTTTTTGTCAAAAGATATTAGGCAAATTGGCATTTTGCAGTTTAACATTCGGCTAACTATATACAAACCATATTTTTAAACAGCTTCGCGGCGATATAAATTTTATTGGCTTACATTTTTTACTTATTACATGACCATGATCATTTACATATATACAAAAATTTTTTTTTTCTTTAATGCATTTCCCTGCCACATAAATGTGGACAGGAAATTACACAGTCTTTCCTGCTCAGGCGTGACTGTAAATGTCGTAAGGGGGAATAACTCTTACGACGTGTGTGGGATTTGAACAAAAACTCCCTTGATGTTTACAGCGTATTTTATACGATCTTACCCACTAGGCCACCGAGGCCCCTTATATACAAAATTATATTTTTAAAAGGAGATTATCGAAAGATTACAATAATCAAAAACTCAAAGAAATCTTCCAATGAGTCTACAATTTTTTTAGAACACCTCCAACAATATAAATTTCAATACAATTTAAAATTAACCTAGTTTTTATAAGATTATTGCTCTTTACATTTTGTAGCTTTATAAAACGTTCCTTGTATCAATTAATATTGTATACATTTGATTAAAATCTTTATTCGACAAAACTTTTTAATAAAAAAAAAAAAATTTTTATTTGAAATAAAATTTTAAATAAATGAAAGAAGAAAAAACTTTAAAAATAACTTTTTAGATTAAAATCCCAAAAAAAGAAACTTTCTTTCAATGGCCATAATTCTTCTATGCATCGCAACATTCATATAATAATGAAAATAACTTTCATTTTTCATTTTTCAACAACATTTGTTGTACCTTCTTATGTACTAACAATTCGTTTGTTTTCACTTTATTTTGAAAATAAAAACTAAGTAACTTTTAAGTTATAGAAGTGGAAAAACAATTACAAATTCTTTATTTCAAACAGAAAAGGAAAAGAAAGTAAAATTCAAAGCAAAGAATATTATGGAAACTGTTCACAAGATAAAAATAGAATCTAATATATAATATACTTATAGGTCATACTTGTAAATATTCCTGAAGTACAACCGCCCATCCCTCCCATCCTTAATGTTCTAAAATATTATTATTATTATTTAAAAAAAAAAAAAAATGTACATTACTGTTTCGCTCCACATCTGAAATATACAACATCTTTGGTTCCATTAAAAAAATTAAAAATTGTTTGTTTTTGTTTTTTTTAGATATTTATAAAAAATTGATACCTGCAAATACATTTTTTATCAGATAGAAAAAAAAAGTGTATTAAAAAAGCTCATCTTTAAATACGATGTTTTTTCTTTTAATAAAAAAAAAAACAAAAATTTTGAGCTGATTGAAGCGTACAATAAAAATTATTGAAATATATTTTGTAAATTATTTTTATGTTTTATTTAAAAAAAAAAAAAAAACAACATTGCAGATAAATGGTTATAAAGCTAAAGCTTTACACAAAATTATATTGAAATACTTTTTAGATTGAAAAAATATTTTCGAAATAAAATACGTTTTGGTTCCAGTTCATACCATAAAATTGTAAATTCCATTTTATTTTTTATTTTTTTAATAATGAAAAAAAGTAAGCTACTATCATCTTTAAATAATATATTTTTATTTTTTTAAATTTATAGATAGCAGACCTATTTTACAGCAAGTAAACAAGTGATTCAAAATATTTCAAAAGAAAAACCTTTACATTAAATATCAAAAACTAAATTTTACATTATAAGAAATATATCACGAATTCTAAACAAATAAAAAAAAGATTGAGGATTTACATATTTAAAAAGTCGCCAAAGTTTAATACAAATTTTTGGAATTTTTTCCGTTTTTGGTTTTAGAAACTTTTTTCATGAAGCCGAATTTTTTCAAATTTTTTTAGCACATTTGGTGTTATAGTTTTTAGTATAAATGATAAAAAATATTTTATTCTGTAAAATTTAGTAACGATTTTTCTACAGTCACTTTAACATACTGAAGATAAAAACAACCTATTACGTTATAAATATACATACGTATATATAAGTTTTGAAAAAATTCTAACCAACATTCAATTTCTTTTGAAACAAAATAAAAATCATATATTGATTCGCAGTGGTATTTCATTTAATCCTCGAGGTATCTAATCGCAGAGGTATTTTATCTAAGTTCGCAGTAATGACACAGTAATTGACAATACCGCACATTGACTTTCAACTTTAATTCTCACAAATTCGCATTCAAAAAATTAGCACGCAGCTTGTCAAAATTCCTTGTTTCCATAAATACTCAATCTTTGATACAATGGAAAGTGTTATGATGAAAATTTAATTGAATTATATCACACAAAGGACATGTTTTGTAAGCTGACGAATAAAATAAAATTATTAAAAGTACATTTTTCTCAAAAATTTTTTGTTATATTCCAAAATAAGAAAACATGAATAAAACCTTATAATTAATTTTGAATTACTTTGTTAGACAGGTTATTTATTATTAATATCACCATAATATTTTTCAGCATTTTTGAATTTTGAAACTTACACCTCTTAACATGACTAATTACGATCATTCTTTTATTTCAATGCCTTAATCTGTCATCGAATTCATGAAAAAAAGAATTAGTCTAAAATTTATTAAAAGACCCAAAAACTTATATTAATAAACATCATTAACATCTTTTAACAATATTTAGGTAACTTAGTTGGTTATTTTATCCGAAATCATTATATTTAATCTGTAAATGATAGACATTTAAAACCCTTTTACTCAATGATTTACCAATCAACTTTAATTTTTTTTTTTAAATGATAAATATCCAGTACAGCCATCTTACAAGATCAATATTTTTCCAAAATTGCTAATTAAAACACCTCGAATTTCGAGGGGCGGGCGAATACTAGTATTAATTAATTTTTTAATTAAATTAAAGTTAGAAAGAATCTGTTCATTTTAAAAGTAAAATTTTTCGAACTTCTATTTTAAAATTTAAAAAATTTTTAAAACTTTAATTAAAACTTTTCTTTCATTCAAAATTTTTTTCATAATCCTAAATACTCTTCTAAACATTTCTAAAAAAAATTTGTTTTTCTTTTAGATATAGAGTCCAAGGAAATGAAATTTCTATACCCCTATGAAAGTATTTCAAGGGTATAATAAATTTACCATTACGTTTGTAAAAGCTTAAAGGAGTCGAGCTAGATATAATCTAAATTGTATGGATTCGATTAGAATTGAAAAATTAGTCGATTAAATCATGTTCCGTTTGCCCGTCCGCACGATAACTGTTTTGGATTATTTTATAAGGCAAAATTTAAACCAACCGTTTTTAAAGGCACACATTCCCAAAAAACAATAGAAACTGTTTAGAACTGTGACTTGCAGTTGAAATTTTCTTAGAATTTCATACAAGAAGTAAAACTGTTAAAAATAAAGAGACACGTTTATCAATTTTAATAGAACTCTACACATAATTTATGAAAACCACATGTAAAATTATAACATCGAAGCTTTAATTTTTGCCACTTATTTTGAAAAAATTTGTGAGGATGTCTAAAGTTACAGAAGTTTAAATATAGGAAAATTTCAAATTTGAGTCCTAATGAGTCCTAATAACAGGGGATGGTGCAAAAAATATTTCTGAGGAAACTTATACTAATTCTAAAAGTTCTTCTTACCTTAAAATTTCAAGTCCCTATCTAAAAGTGTGCCGGAGTTATTAAGGAAGAAAAATTATTCAAAAAATTTGCTTTTCATATAGCATATATTTCATATAGGTAAATTTAAATAGGTACTATAAAAAAAAATTATAATTTTGATATTGATTTATAAATGTAAAAAAAAGTCCTGTCGAATGGCGTTTTCCAATACATTATGAAGAGCTTCGTACACATTTAAAAATAGGACTTTTTTAAAGTTTGAGGGGCTGTAGCTCCGTAATCATACATGAAAAAGTTGTTCTACAACATTATATTTTTAAATTTTATGAGATCTACCCATGGTTAAAATTTCATTTCTCTATCTTTAACGGTATAGAAATTTTGTAAACAAATGGACGAACGGACAGAGTGAAACTAATAGGTACATTTTTTCAAATTTTTTTTTGGAAAAGTGCTAAAAATAAAGGAGCTAGAATTCTGAAATTTTTACTATATCATTTTTGCAAAATTGTTAGCTTCCCTATTTAAATCCAGCAAATTCGGCCGACGGGTCCGAGTTTAGCTGTCATAAAACTGTTTTCTTTCCAAATAAGTTATTATGAAAACAACTCAGTGGTTTTTGAAGCTAGATATCTGCAATTTTGTAAAAAAAAAAATGTGCAGTTGCATTCCAACAACTTTTATAAAATTTGATTGTGCCGGTGCAACAGATTCGGATAGTTGCCATATATCTTTTTATATTATATATGAAAATTACTCAATGTCTATATTGAAGCTAGGTATATGAATTTTTTTGAAAAGATGCATGTTGCATATGCCAACAACTTCTGTAAAATTTTTCTGTACCAGAGCAGCTCACATATCTTGGAATTTAATTAAAATAGACATCTGCAAACTTGTAAAAGATGATCGACTTTTATGACAATAACTTCTACTGTAAAATATGTTTAATTCAGAGCAACGGGTTCGAATAGCTGTGATATTAATACGGGTATATCCTAGAGTTGAAACTGTCCACTCCACACTCTTCTATCATTTTTTTATTCTTTTTATATTTTATCTTTCATATTTAACTTTGGAAATTAAGATATAATCATTATATATTATCAAAGTTATATTTCCAGAAATACACTTCTTAATTAAAAATTTTGTAATTTCTGAAATGTAATTCTTAACCTAAAACCTATCCAAACTAAACTTAATCCAAAATTATTAAAATAGTTTTCTACACTATAATTAAAAGAATTTAGTTTTAAAAAGAAATGTTCAATGATTTTGTATAAGATATAGTTCATGAGATCCCACAATTTTATTAATATGTATATATATATATATATGTAATATATATATGAATATACATAAATAAAGAATAGGATCCCATTTATTATGACATACTCGTATATACATTATAAAAGTAAATGCTTTTTTTAATATTATAAGAAACTAAGTAATCGAATAAACCTAAAATTCTGTTAGTATGAGAAACCATATTAAAATTAAGGATTATTATACCCTACACATTAAGTATAGGGTATATTAACTTTGGTATGGTGTTTGTAACCACCAAAAGGAAGCAAGTTAGGTATAGACATGTATATATATTCTGAATCAGGATCACCGCCTGAGTCGATTTAGCGATGTCCGTCCGTCCGTCCGTACGTACGATAACTCAAAAAATAGTGATGCTATCTTGATGAAATTTATACTGTAAGTTAACAATGACTAAGTTAAGGCGGGGATTGTAAATGGCCGAAATCGGACCATGTGTTCGGGTACCTCCCATACAACTCCCAAAACAGAATACGCATATCTTCGAAATTAATAAAGATAGAAACTTAAAATTTTGTACGAGGCTGTGTTTTCCTGAATCCCTGATATTTGAGATGAATTGGAGTGGGTTTTCGGGTAGCTCCCATACAACTTTCAAAACCGAACAAGCATATCTTCGAAATTAATAAAGATAAAAACTTCAAATTTAGTACTAGGGTGTTGTTTCCTGAATCCCTTATTTGTCCAAAATTTGAGATGAATTGGAGGAGCTGTTCGGGTACCTACCATACAACTCCCAAAACCGAACAAGTATATCTTCGAAATTAACAAAGATAGGAACTTCAAATTTGATACGAGGGTGCTGTTTCCTAAATCCCTGATTTGCCTAAGATTTGAGATGAATTGGAGTGATCGTTCGGGTACCTTCCATACAACTCCCAAAACCGAACAAGCATATCTTCGAAATTAATAAAGATAGAAACTGCAAATTTGATACCAGGGTGTTGTTTCCTGAATCCCTGATTTGCCTAAAATTTCAGATGAATTGGAATGGTTGTTCGGGGATCTCCCACACAACTCCCAAGACCGAACAAGCATATCTTCGAAATTAATAAATATAAAAACTTGAAATTTGATATAAGAGCATTCTACCCTGTTCTGATGATGTCTCTAAAATTTGAGATGAATTGGGGTGGTGGTCCGGGTGCCTTCACACACTTCCCAAGACCTTTCAAGCATATCTTCGAATTTAATAAAGATAGAAACCTGAAATTTTGTACAAAGGTTGTAAAAGCATTTATTTTTTTTAGCTTATATTAATACCTAACTAAAATAACTTATGGATTTTTAATTTAATTTGAATTTTTTAGGTGTAGGGTATAAATAAGTCGGTTGCGTCGACTTACTGTTACATTTACTTGTTAGTTTCTAACAAAAGAAAATGTTATGTAATGAATAAAAAATAGATTTTTTATATTTTTAAACTTAGTTTGAAAAGTGTTTTGAAATGTTTAATTGTTTAATTTAATTTACGCAATTGCTACAATTAAACCTGAAAGAAAAATGAAAATTATACATTTGTAGTAAAAAGTTATTTATTTTATTTATCCTTGCTCCTTTTACTCTGTTTTTTTATTCTCAATATTTTTTTGTTGTTTAATTTGTTGTGAAGGAAAATTTTTTCTGAAGATCAATAAAATTTTTTAGTTTGTAATTCCAAAATAAGTGTTTTTTTTTTCTTTTTTCGTTTTTTTGAAGAATTCTATTTACCTTATACTTATTTTTGATTATTTTATTCTGAAAATAAATAAAAAAAGTTTTAATTGTAAAGAAAAAAAAAGGGTGTATAATTATTGTTAAGGTTAGTATTTTCAGGTGAAAATAACAGTTTAAGTTCCAAATTCTTCTTCCTTAATCCATTTCCTTTCTTCATCCTATACCTTAACCATTATACTGTTTTGCAGTTAGGATGATTAGCTCATTATACCAGCTACGAGGAGAAGTGGTTTTAGTTCTTACACTACCAAAGGAGCTTAGATTTTCTTAGTATTTTCTTGGTATTTTTTAAAGATGGAGGTATACCACAGGAAAAAAAAATTTGCTATTTCCCTTTTATTTCATTTAAGAGGGAGCAAATATTTCTTTGAAAATTTATTTGCCATCAGTTCTTCCTGTCAACCAATAAATTTCATTAGTATAATATATTTTCATTTATATTTGAATTAAAATTTAATGTCCTGTGAGCGTTAAGGATTCATACTTTTTCAATCAAAACGTTCTTTATTAAAAAAGTCAAAAAAGTTCAATTATGCTAGTAAGAGTGTCAGTTTAAATTTATTATTTAATTCCAGCACAAGATTTGTTGCAAATCGCCGTAGCTTCGATAGGATATCTGATGCCTCTAAAAGTTTATTAGTGTGTACCTTCAATAATAACTTAAATCATAAATACCTCGGTTTCTTTCACAGGCTTATCACAACTGGGAGTCCGAATAATCATTTATACAGTAACAAAAATTGTGGCATGTCGTCAAGAACTTTGAATATTACCACTTCTCATCATAGAGATTGCTTAAGGCATTTATCTTATTTTGTCAAAATTGGGTTGGGTATAATATTCCAAAAAAATAATTCCATTTCCGAAATACCATTTACATAATTCCAAAATAAAAAATTCCAAAAAGCAAAATTCCAAAAAAAATAATTCCAAAATAAAAAATTCCAAAAAAAAAATTCCAAAAAAAAATTCTAAATTTAATGGCAAACTATTTATGCACAATCACAATTATGCCCAAAATATTAAAAAAAACTGCATTTTTATAAGAAAAGAATAAAAAAACAATAAATGTTTAAAGATTCAGGAAAAGGCGGCAACCCTGATTTTGCATTCAACTCTAAAATCCCTCCTTATTCAGAATCTTACATTTACATAAATAAAAATATTATGGAAAAATCGCGTAATCGTGATTTTGAATCCAACTCTAAAATCCCTCCTAATTTAGAATCTCGCCTATACATATATATAAATATTCCGTAAAAGCGTATAACCCTGATTTTGTAACCAACTCTAATATCCCTATTAATTTTTGTTTTATTTATATATTTTAACAACTATTAACCCCAAACCCCCGCTAAACAAATTATTGAAACCCAAAATTATTTTGTAACCAACTCTAAAATCTCTCCTAAATCAGAATATCGTAGATACATATAAATATTCTGGAAAAAGCATATAACCCTACTTTTGAATCCAACTCTAAAATCCTTCCTAATTCACAATCTCACATATACATATATATAAATACTATGGAAAAAGGGAAAACTCTGATTTGGAATCCAATTTAAAAATCCCTCCTAATTCATCCCTCAAACATTGCTTTATTAATTTAAAGTACACGTGTATTGATAATTTTTTGTTATAGGTACATAATATATTGTTTATAATTTTGTTCATTAATAAATACAAATTAAAAAATCCCGAATGTATTTATTTTTTGTCATAAATTTTTTTTAAGTATTTTTTAGGATTTTGTAACATTCCGAATTTTTTTCGCTAAATTTAAGTTCGGTATTTTTGGTTTTCAGTAATTTGTTTTCGGGATTTTGGAACATTCGGGATTAGGAAGAATTAAAATTCGGAATTTTTTCATTCGTGATTTTTTTTTCAGTAAAGTGTCATAGACCCAATATTTTAGATACAAAGTTTTTAAAATGGCGGGGGCTACCGCCCCCAAACCCCCACTAAACAAATTATTGAAACCCTGATTTTGAAACCAACTCTAAAATCCCTCCTAATTATTTTTCTTATATAAATATTTTTGCTAGAAAGTTTTTAAAATAGTGTGGGCCGCCCCCAAACGCCAGCAAAGTAATTATTGAAATCCTAATTTTATGAACAACTCTGAAACCTATCATAATAATATAATATTCTGGAAAAAGCGTGTAATCTGATTTTGTAACCAACTATAAAATCCCTCCTAATTCAGAATTTCACATATACATATACCAAATATAAATATTATGGAAAAAGCGTATAATCTTGATTTTGTAACAAACTCTAAAATCTACAAATTTTCGTTATGGAATTTTTTTATTTGGAGTTTTTTTTTTTGGAATTTTTTTTTTGGAATTTTGTTTTTTGGAATTTTCTTTTTGGAATTTTTTTTTTGGAATTATTTTTTGTCGTTGTTTGGAATTTTGTTTTTGGAATTATGACACTATCCCGTCAAAATTACTACCTTGTGAAACTCCCTTTCAACTGATGTCAAGCGTACTAAAACTCATAGAGCTTTTTATAAGCTATCACTCAACTACTTCAAAGATAAGTAAATTGAACGCGTTTGTTTATCATTTATCTTTCCTTTTAATCATTTACTACTTATTTAATCACTTATGAATTCAGTAAATATGTATAATGATTCCTTATTTTTAATAACACTTAATTAATCAACATATTATTGTTACTTTATATTTGCTTTTATATTTGCTAGTATGCTAATTGTAATACTAGTTTTAACACCGAGAATTAAATTAAATAGATTTAAGTTTATTATAAATTTTAAAATTAAATTACAATTCGCTATCGCTACCTATGCATAGTAATAGAGACTCACCGACTCAATGCATTGCATAAATGAGTAACTAAATTAAAAAAAAATATTAATTATTTTTTAAATATATAAGTGAAGTGTTACAAAAAGAGTTTCTTAAAATTAAATTTTAAATTAAATAAAGGGAGATTCTGTTGAATTAATAATAATATTTATGTAGACTTAAATATATTTTGCTACAGGATGTTGTTTTTAACTTCTTTCCTTCATCAACGTTTCATCACATTACAGACGTTTCGCCAACAAATTTTGTTAAAAATTATAAGCTACCTATAAAATTCATTCAGACCAACTACCTTTGCTAACTTTAATATTATATTAAAATTATGATAGATAAATGTATTGTGTAATAATAGATTTTAGTATTTAAAAACTTGTTATTCGACAAAGACTTAGTTTTCTTCAAAAACTTTAAATTTAGGCGTTAGGTTCTTCAACAACCCAATGGAGACCTGACATATAAAAAATATGAAACAAACGAAAAAACAAAAATGAAATTGCTTTAATCATGGTACAGATCCAACACCTGAAATTTGGCACCAAATAAAAATATAAACTCAAATCAAAAACACAATTAATTCAGAAATATTTTTTAAACAAACTTATAAATAGATCTTTAAATCACATACTGGTTGTCAAATGTTTAAATTAACCTTGGTTATTAAAATTTTACATTAGATATGTAAAATGTCTATTTTATAGGTATAACTACTAAGCATATACATTATATAGAAAATGTCAATTTTACAAAACATTAAATCATTTAAGTTATCAAATACAAATCTCAGCTCTATATACTCGTAGAAACATAGTACAAGAGTATAATAAATTTGGTATTACGTTTGGGGCTTCCTAAAGCAATAAAGATACATATGGAAAAGAATACATATTCTTACTCAGGATTGAGTCGATTCAGCTATGTGCTTCCGCCCGTTCGCGTAATAACTGAAAAAATAATGGAGCTAAGATTCTGAAATTATTCCCATTTCATTTTTATATTCGATCTACGCGTCCGAATAACTGTCATACAACTTCCTTTTTTATGTAAACATAACTTATTGTCCATTTATGCTAGGTATCTGAAATTTTGCCCAAAAAAGTTATGTTTTATGCCGACAATCTCTACAAAATTTTGTTTGGTCTAAGGTAACAGGTTCGATTAACTGTGATTTAATTATATGCTCATATACTAGTACTTAGAAAAGAGCTAAAGATATGTAATTTTGTAAAAGGTGACAAAGTTTTATGGCAACAACTTCCGTAAAATTAGATTTAAGATTAGGCGCAACGGGGTCGAATAGCTGTCAAATTAAAAATTAATATACTTGACTTATTTTCTGAAAAGCAATTAAATTTTATTAAAACAGCATTTATTATAATTGTGGGAGTATCCTAGAGTTTATACAATCAACCCTACACTCTGCCATGTGTATTTAATGAACTAAACTTAAAGTTAAAAATTGAAATATTTACGTTCATGTTAGAAACAATTTCAAACAAAAAAGTAATAACCATTTTTTAAAGATAGTAAAAGAAATTTTTTTTCGTAACAAAAAAAATTTTATTAACAAAACCAGAGTAACTTTTATTAATATTTTTCAGTTTTTATTTAAAGTAAGCACTACTAAAGTTTAATTGGTGCATAAACATAAGTTGAATACCTACTGTTTGAAATTTTAAATTGAAAAAAAAAACAAGTAATGGAAAAAACTAAGAGTTTTCAAAAGAACACTTTTCCAAAATTAATAAATATTCAATAATAAGCCTAGAGTAAAGAGTGGATATATTGAAAAATATATTTATAATAATATAAATTACGTTTTTTTATTAATACAAATTATGAATAATAAAGAAAACAATATGGAAAAATTGAGAAAAATCAAATCCCACTTTCGTCAATTATAAGGTAACCCTATGTTATTAAGAAAAGTAATTAACACAAACGAAAATAGAATATTGGAGCTTTATTTTTTGTATATTACTTCAAAAAAAATTGAACAGGTGCCCATGTTACAGGTGTTTGAAAATAGAGAATATTTAATTGTTGACCCCTTACAGCTCTTAAACGGGAGGCGATACAAAAATATCCAAACGACTCATACTTATTTTCAAAAATCTAATTCCTCGCGAAATTTCAAGATTCTAAGTTAAACCGTTTGAAAGATAAAAGCAGATTGAAAATGTCTTACAGAACCTGTGTTTTAAGAATTTAAAAATAGGGCTTTTCCGATTTTTGTAGAGGTGTAGCTCCATAACGAGTGAGGTTACACAAAAAGTTATTCCACAAAAATTAGTTTTTTGGCGATGTTTCTCCGTAGTTAAAACTTTCATTGTTTTATTTTAAACGGTATAGAAGTTTTGTAAAGGACGGACGGACGGACAGAGTGAAACTAATAAGTACATTTTTTTTAAATTTTTTAAACATTCTAAAAAGTTGATTGAAATTGAACTCAATTTGAAAGTTTAACATAAACTAGGTAAATCAAAATTTTTCAATGTTAGAATGAATTTTAATAATAAACGCAACTATGGTAAAAGTTAATTTTTTCTAGTTCTTCACTTTTTTCATTTTCCCATGAGACTTTACAAATTTCTATTCTATTTTATTTCTGTTACCAATTTGAGGAAATTTAAATTTTGGCATGTTCATTCCAAAAATAACAAGAAAACATTCTATAGTTGAGTTAAAAAAAATTTTTAATGTTACATATTTTGCGGCATAACGTTTAAACCATTTTATTACCTATCTGTAAACCATATAAAACCATTTTTCAATCAAAGTTCTGAAATTATATTTTTATTGCTAAATATTACGAACAACAACAAGGAACAACAAGGAGCTAAATGCTTTAGGGAATATTGTACTTTTAGCAATTGAACGCCGCCACTTTTTTGAATCAAACAATTTATTAAATCAAAGTATTGTATTTTTTATTGTTTTGTTGGGAATTGTGAAAGGAAATGCTGAATTGGATTGAGATCGTTAGAAGGAAAAATCTGAGAGAGTATTAGAAGGGTCAATTGTTTTAAATTAGCATCAATTTTGCATTTCTACACATAAAAAAAATTTTTTCTAATATACGTATGCTTCGACAAAAAAAAAACAAAATAAATATGTAATCGAAAGTGTTTAAAATCTTCCCTATCTACTTGATATTAGATTCGTATAGGAATAAATTCTAAAATTTTATCCATATACATCCATATATATCCATATATATCTTTATATCCATATAAGGATATTAAAGCGTACTTTTTTGCTTATACTGTAAGTCAAATGGTATACAATAATATGCAAACCAAGTTAACCAATTTAAAAATCAAAAGAATAAAAGAAAAACGGAAAACTATTTTCAATTCATCATACACGATTTCTACAAGTAACTTTATCAAATATTTAACTTTATAATCAAGTGAACAAGAGGTTTTTTTTCCGAATTTGTGAGCACGCGATTAAATTAATTTTAGCCATAATAATAGTAAAAATTCATATTAATATTTGAAACACGTACCTACTGAGGGTAGTAAATCAAAAATTATAAGGATTATACAATAAATATACTATTTTAAAAGTATATAGGGGGAAAATAAAAACCAAGGGTATTTTTTGCTTTTACTTTCTTGGATACATAATATAAAAAAAGTATTGCAATCATATGTAAAAAACCGGAATCGGAATTTTGATAAAAGTTCATGTATTAGACGTGTTAGATGTTTATGTGTATCTGTATATAGAGATAATAAATAGAGAACGACTTTAGAATCAGATACATTCCATAAAACGAGGAAGAGTGCTGTAGAGTAGACTCTGTCAACTCTTGGATACCCGTATGAACGTAATATATCCTGTTTCTACAAAACTTGGCCATTTTTAAAAACTTTCAGATGTTTTAGTACCGACGTTAACTACAGAGATATATTTATGTAAATTGTGGAGTTGCTACCCGAATCTATTGCCCGATCCCGACTTGATCATCATTTATAAGATTTTAGACGCCTAGCTTCATTAAGTTCTAAGAAATGCTGCTTTAGACCAATCAAATTTTACAAAAGTTTTTGGCATGTAACTCGACAACTTTTCGCTCAATTTCAGATAGCTACCTTCAATAGACACTGAGTTATTTTCATTTAAAAAAAGAAGTTGTATGGCAGCTACCCCAACCTGTTTCACCAGCACAACCAAGTTTTACAGAAGTTGTGGCCATAAAACTTGATCATCATTTGTAAGATTTCAGACGCCTAACTTCATTAGGTTCCAAGAGGTGAAAGTAGCCTTAACCGGCTGCTCTAGATCAACCAAAGTTTACAAAAGTTGTTGTCATGTAACTCGACACCTCTTTACTAAATTTCAGGTTCTTAGCTATTAATAGTAGACACTGAGTTATTTTCATTTAAAAAGAGAAGTTGTATGGCAGCTCCCGAACCTGTCGTAGCATCACAACGACAAATAAACATGAGTTATATAAGTATGTATACTAATATCATATAAATATAAATTCTTCAAGCAACCGTTATATTTTCTATTTATTTAATTTTTTTTATACTTCGCATCATCCTCAACAATTTCAAATTATCCAGTAAAAAAATTGAAGTCACATTTTCGTCAATTTTAAGGTAACCCTACATTATTAAGAAAAGTTGTTAATAGAAATAAAAACATAATGTTTAATGTTAAAGACCAAAACTTCGGGTAGCTCTCGAACACCTAACTTTTAGATCCCCACATTTTTTTTGAAATAGAGCCATGAAATTTTAACCACTGATAGATATCATAAAAATAT
This sequence comes from Poecilobothrus nobilitatus, assembly GCA_947095535.1. Lineage (NCBI taxonomy): Eukaryota > Metazoa > Arthropoda > Insecta > Diptera > Dolichopodidae > Poecilobothrus > Poecilobothrus nobilitatus. Next base: position 109,869,201 of record OX352774.1, read on the forward strand.
TAATTTTATTTTTAACAACTTTTTTTCTGCAGCCCCACCCGTTACGGAGCTACAGTTCCCCAAAGTTCGAAAAAGCTCCATATTTAAATTATTATAACACAAGTTGTATAAGGGATATCTTCAATTTGAAAACGCCAAACAATTACTGCTATTATTAGCTTTAAAAATATATATACAGTAAATATATACTTGTAGCATACGGTGTCTTAATTTACCGTTATCCGAAATTCAAATTTTGCTAAATTGATTCCTTGATTCCTTCTATCTTCCAAACGGTTTAAGTTAAATACTTCAAATTTTGAGAAAAGTTAGGTCTTTAAAAATAAATATGAGTCATTTCAGAAAATATTTTTGTATCGCCCCCAGTTTAGGAGCTGTATGTGGTCAAAAATTAAAAAATTCCTAATTTTTAAACACCTGTAACTTGAACACCTGTCCAAATTTTTTTGAAGTAATATACAAAAACTAAAGCTTGCACATTATATTTATTTCTATTAACAACTTTTTTTAATAATATAGGGTTACCTTAAAATTGACGAAAGTGTGACTTTATTTTTCAAAATTTTCTAACAAATTTTTTTAACAATTATTAATTAATTTGAGATTGTTGAGGATGATGCGTAGTACAAAAAAATTTGAGTAAATAAAAAATTAACGGTTACTTGAAAATTTATATTTATATGATATTAGTATACATACTTATATAACTTATGTTTATTTACATATCGTATATGTCACTGATGAATGAATGATATATAATTATTATACATTATCCGCTTAGTATTAAATGATACTATAGCATATTTGAAAAAGTTATAAGCGGAAAGTTAGAATCTGCTTTTGAAGAATGTATAACATATAGTTTGAATATATATACAAACCATAGCTCTAGAAATTATAAAATTCACCCAAATTATTTTAAAATACTAAAAAATTAAAAATAATATTATAAGCAGAGTGACCGGCTATGAACATACTAACGATTCGTACGGGTATCTAAGAGTTGACAAAAGCAACTGTATTCTTCCTCGTTTTATTTAACATTGAATTTATTTTTAATTTTAATTTAGTTTTTAATTTTAATTGTGATTTGAAATTTATTCTAGTTGTAATTTTATTTGCAATATTGGCTACATTATAATTTTCAAATTACTAAAACTAATAAATATTCGGGATTATAACTAATTAGAACTAAGTAACATTTGAGATTAGAATACTAATTTACACTACAAATCTTAGATTTTAAGTTTTACTACAATACACTTTACTGCAATCTTATCCTACACGAACTGTTTTTGACTACAAAGATAAATTCCAATGGTTAGTATAAGTAAGTAGCTCCATAGTAAGTTAAGTTTTTATTTATTTTGAATTTAATTCAATTAGTTTAAATAATGCGAACCACCTAAAAAAATGTTTACTTCTTCTTTGAAGATAAGGAGATTGGTTATGGCTTTCATTTCGTTTGGAAGATTATTGTACACCTTTAAACAGTTGTATTGGCAATTGTTCTTCTGTTTACCCGTTTTAAACAATTTTAAATAGTAATTTGATTTATTTCTAATATTGTGATTGTGTATATCGACCATCCTATCTAAGTTGAAATTGTATTTTAATGTGTTATTTATAATTTTGAAACTTAACAAAAGAATTTGCCGATTACATGTATGATTAAAACTTACATATTTTTCCGAATATAGCAAATTTGTTGGATGAAACGTGGGGTATCTCTTTATTGTTTTGATTGCCTTTTTATTTAAAATATTTAATTTATTTATCATGAAATTTGACCCAATGCCCCACACAGTGTTCAAATAAGTTAAGTGAGAAAGTATATACGATGAATAGATGCTGTACAAGGCGTTATCGGAGAAGAAGTTTCGCATCCTTTTTAAAATGAAAACATATGGACAAATTTTTTTTATAATATGGTTAATGTGCTCACACCATTTTAATCTATTATCAACTACAACACCCAGGTAATTAAACGTTTTCACAATTTCAATTGGGTAGTTTTTATAGTGAATATTAAAATTGTTGTCTGTTTTATTATTAAATACAATTATTTTGGTTTTTTTTTGCATTTAGGCGATATTTATCCAGCCATATATTGACAATTTCTAAATTGCAGTTTATTGCATTTGCCAAGTCAACTTGGTTTTTTTCAGCATATTTCAGTACAACATCATCCGCATAAAGCTGAAGTGTTCTCTTTAAATTTAGCTGACATATATCACTAATATATATTTGAAAGAGGTCAGGATCTAAAACAGAACCCTGTGGAACCCATTTTCCTATTGTCTTTGCCTGACTTTGAGAAGAGTTGATTCAAACAAATTGTTGTCTATTAGAGAGATATGATTTAAAAAGATTCAGTTAGTTATTGTTAAAACTTAGATTAGATAATTTGATGAGTAGAATATCATGGTCCACACAATCGAACACTTTTTTGCAAATCAAGGAATACGCAAGCCACAACTTTACGCGAATTGATTTATCTAGTAATAAAATCAGTTAAGTTAATACAAGCCGCAGTTGTATTAGAACTTTTTACGAATCCATATTATTCCTTACTAAGAATAGGGTTGTGGTAGAGGAAATGATGCAATAAAGTATTTACTTTCCAAAAAGTTAGAATGTGATAGAAGAATACAAAATTGTGAATAAAATAAATTAATTATTAATGGCACAATAAGATTTGATATAGTACATGTCCTGGTAAAATTACATATCACTAATATTCAAATCAATCCAAATGATACTTTTGGTATTTTCATCTAAGTAATGCACATAAAGTGATCACCATAGTAATTCTTTTGTTAGATAACATATTTTATTTTGACCTAAAGGTTCCTAAAATTACTATAACTCCTTAATTGTTTCTCTAAAATTAAAAATTAATTAAAAATATTAAATTGAAAAATAGACTATAACAAAAAATTTATTTAAATTTAGCTATTCTATGAGTTTGCTACAAATATTTAGCTGATTTGTTTAAAAGTAGATGATAACAATAAATTCAATTTGATGCCTAAAAATAGTTTTTCCTTAATTTTTTTCTTAATGTCTTATGATAATTTTTTTTAAATAAGGGACATTTAATTTTTCGATTTCTGTCTCCTATGTATTTTTCAAATGAACTTTTGAAGATATAAATTTTTAATTAAATTAGTATAATTTTCTTTACAATTGAATTCCAATTTAATAATTTTTTTCTGCTTTACTTTTATTTACTACCTTAGTACCTTTAAACACCTGTTGACAGTGACTATATGAATGATCTTATTAACTACACTGTATAACTTTAAATTTTGTATAACTCACTTATTTTTACACATAGTGGATCGAATGCATTAAACTGAGCATGAGCTGCAATGTCACAAAAATTACTCTTGAACTTGTAGCATTTGTTTGAAAAAGTAAGATTTGAGTTTAAGCTCAGGTTTATGTATTTGACGAAACGTTATGCATATTGAATTCCTATTTTTTTTAATGTTTTTATATGCGGTTCAGCACGGTTTCAAACAGACCAGTATACTGACAAAAAACAGACAGACGAGATATACCCTATATCTATATATAAAATTTATCAAGTTGCAAAGAATATTTTTTATAAAATTTGGTCAAATTTCTATAAAATCTGGTCGGTATAAATATTTCATTAAAATGAAAATTACAAAATTTATTTTTATACCCGTATGAACTATGTTCAAGGGTATAATAAATTTGCCATTACGTTTGTGACACCTTAAAGGAGTCGAGCTAGATATAGTGTCAAAGGTATGGATCGGCTCAGAATCGAATTCTGAGTCGATTAAGCCATGTACGTCCGTCCGTCCGTCCGTCCGCACGATAACTCAAAAAATAAAGGAGCTAGGGGGCTGAAATTTTTTTTACGTCACTTTTGCAAAATTGTTAGTTTTGCTATTTAAATCCAACATTTTCGGTCGGCGGGTTCGAGTAGCTGCCATACAACTTCTATCTTTATATAGAAATAACTCAGTATCTATTCAAGCTAGGTTTCTGAAATTTTGCAAATGATGATCAAGTTTTATGGCAACAACTTCTGTAAAATTTGGTTGTGCTGGTGCAGCGGGTTCGGGTAGCTGCCATACAACTTCTCTGTTTAAATGAGAATAACTCAGTGTTTATTGAAGCTAGGAATCTGAAATTTAGTAAAGAGGTGTCGAGTTACATGCCAACAACTTTTGTAAAATTTGGTTGGTCTAGAGCAGCCGGTTCAGACTTCTTGCACCTCTTGGAACCTAATGAAGCTAGGCGTCTGAAATTTTGCAAATGATGATCAAGTTTTATGGCAACAACTTTTGTAAAATTTGGTTGTGGTGGTGCGGCGGGTTCGGGTAGCTGCCATACAACTTATCCGGTTAAATGAGAATAACTCAGTGTTTATTGAAGCTAGGAATCTGAAATTTAGTAAAGAGGTGTCGAGTTATATGCCAATAACTTTTGTAAAATTTGTTTGGTCTAGAGCAGCCGGTTCAGACTTCTTGCACCTCTTGGAACCTAATGAAGCTAGGCGTCTGAAATTTTGCAAATGATGATCAAGTTTTATGGCAACAACTTCTACAAAATTTGGTTGTGCTGGTGCGACGGGTTCGGGTAGCTGCCATACAAAATCTCTTTTTAAATGAAAAGAACTCAGTGTCCGTCCGCACGATAACTCAAAAAATAGAGGAGCTAGGAGGCTGAAAATTTTTTTACGTCACTTTTGTAAAATTGTTAGTTTTGCTATTTAACTCCAGCATTTTCTGTCCCCGGGTTCGGGTAGCTGCCATACAACTTCTTTCTTTAAATAAAAATAACCCAGTGTCTGTTCAATCTAGGTATCTGAAATTTTGCGAATGATGATCAAGTTTTATGGCAATAACTTCTGCAAAATTTGGTTGTGGTGGTGTGACGGGTTCGGGTAGCTGCCATACAAAATCTCTTTTTAAATGAAAGAACTCAGTGTCCGTCCGCACGATAACTCAAAAAATAAAGGAGTTAGGAGGCTGCAATTTTTTTTACGTCACTTTTACAAAATTGTTAGTTTTGCTATTTAACTCCAGCATTTTCGGCCGCCGGGTTCGAGTAACTGCCATACAACTTCTTTCTTTAAATAGAAATAACTCAGTGTCTGTTCAATCTAGGTATCTGAAATTTTGCAAATGATGATCAAGTTTTATGGCAACAACTTCTACAAAATTTGGTTGTGGTGGTGTGACGGGTTCGGGTAGCTGCCATACAAAATCTCTTTTTAAATGAAAAGAACTCAGTGTCCGTCCGCACGATAACTCAAAAAATAAAGGAGCTAGGAGGCTGAAATTTTTTTTACGTCACTGTTGCAAAATTGTTAGTTTTGCTATTTAAATCCAGCATTTTCGGCCGCCGGGTTCGAATAACTGCCATACAACTTCTTTCTTTAAATGGAAATAACCCAGTGTCTATTCAATCTAGGTATCTGAAATTTTGCAAATGATGATCGAGTTTTATGGCAACAACTTCTGTAAAATTTTGTTGTGATGATATGACAGGTTCGGATAGTTGCCATACAACTTCTCTTTTTAAATGAAAATAACTCAGTGTCTATTGAAGCTAGCTATCTGAAATTTAGTGAAAAAGTGTCGAGTTGCATGCCAAAAACTTTTGTAAAATTTGAATGGTCTAAAGCAGCCGGTTCAGGCTTTTTGCATTTCTTGGAACTTAATGAAGCTAGGCGCAATAGATTCGGGTAGCTAACATACAACTCCACAATTTACATAAATATATCTCTGTAGTTCGGTACAAAACATCTGAATGTTTTTAAAAGATGATCAAGTTTTATAGAAACAGGATATATTACGTTCATACGGGTATCCCAGAGTTGACACAGTCTACTCTACTGCACTCTTCCTCGTTTATTTATAAAAGAAAAACTCTTTGTCCTTTTTTATTCGGAAAGAAAAATAACAACAAGAAATTTAATTTTTTGTAAAATAAAATATAAAGTATAAGTTTTAAAATAAAATAAACCAGAGTCTTAACAAAATGTTTCCAAAAATATTTTCTAAGTAGGTAATGAAAATTTTATATATATATTTTTTTTTTTGTAATTGTATTTTACACATAAAAAAAAGTCATTAAGGACTAAAGAGTATTAAAGATTTTCCAGACTTTTTATGGAATTTAAATTTACAAAACTTTTATGGTACATAAAAATCAGTTTATTAGAAAATATCATATAATAAACACTTAAATTAAGAATACTTTACAATTTCTTAAGATTTAAGAAAATTTCATTTATCTCAAAAAATTGGAAATTATTCAATGAGTTTAGGTTATTCTATAGATTTTATTATCGAATTTCAAAGTAAATACTGTGTTCTGAAATTAAATTACCTCTTTGATATATTTAAATATTTCCATTTTAATAATTATTTCAGTATTATTTTATGTATATGCTTTAGGGACTGTATTTTGGAGTAAATATTTGGACGTCTGTGAAACTTTTAGCAAATTATAGATATATTTTAATAATAAAAATATAAGATTTTAGAATAAGGGAAAAGGGAATTCTTTATGTTCCATAATAGGTATATATTTTTCGATTAACAGCTTTTTTGGGATTTTAACTCTTCTTAGTTAAGGAAAATGAGAGTATATAGGAAAATTATTAGTATCTACTTAATACACTTTTTTTTCCTTCCCATTCCTATAAGGTGCATTGGGTATCAACTAAGACATACATTTTTCACATTTGACTAAGCTTCAGTTTCGGGAATCATAATTTTAGAAAAATCTAATAAATAAATAAATTTCGTTTGTCTCAACATATATCCTCCATATTATCCCAATAAAATCTTCAACTTTTAACCGAAAATGACTTCACTAGAATACCTATTTAAAATAAAGTGGACAAATATTTAAAAAATAATATAGATGCTATGTTATACCTTGTATATTTGTAAACAAGAAACGTTAAGCAAATGAAGGGATCTTAAGGTACTATAAAAGATTTTATACAGATACAGATAACCATAGTGTAGGATAAATGTGTCTGTGACAAAAGGAGTAAACATTTTAATAATAATCAGTAATTTCTTTGCTTTTTTATTATTTAAAATAAATTTGAATATAAAAAAAACTCGCTATTATCAATTTTAATACAAATAAAGAAAAAAAATTATATTTATTATATAAATTTTTTTCATAAAATTTACCTATATAAATTTTTAATATAATTTTAAAATTTAAATAATATTTACAATAACTTTATTCATATAATAAAAAGATTTGATCAATTTTTATAATCAGAAATTATTGAATTAGTCATATTATGGCATTGAATATAATTTTTTTTTTTCGAAATAATAGTTAAGATGTATTACCCCACAAAAACACCCTATTTTGACTATACTTTTTTTCATTTTTGTTCAACTTTTATTCTTATATGTATAAGATATTACTTATTATCATACAGAAACCTTTTTAAACGAACGAAAAGTAATATTTTTAAAAAAGGAAAGGACAATAGCAAATTCGTACAATAAAAAGAAAAATTTCAACTTTGAAAAGATTATTAAAGCCTTATTTTTTTTTTTTTTGGGTCACCATTGCTATTATTAAAATAAGAACCCTTGAGCTTTACAATACATATTATATATTTCGAAAAAATATGAAAAATTGAATATTTTGTAGTTTTTTTGTTATAAGAATTCAATTTATAAAAATTTGAGAAAAATTAATAATAAAATGAATATTTAATTAATCTACGCAAAAAAAAAAAACATTTTATAAAGTTTCATTTATTAACTAAAACAACCACTATTAAGAATTTGTAAAATTTTTTATAAAAATGGTAAAGTTATCTTAAACTAAATTTAAAATTAAACTGCTTTATAAAGTAATTTCCACTTGCTGATATAATTTCACAAGTTAACCTTATAAACCATTTTGAATAAAAATGTTATACTGCCAAAAGGCTTCCGCATTCAATTTCCATGAGATTTTGTTTAATGCTACTTTAAGATGAAAAAATAATTTCTGTTGGGATTGCAATTCTCGGAACATCAATGACGGTAGCGACACCATTTTGAAAATATTAATACAAAATCTAAATTATTGAAAATATTTCTTGGATTGCTGAGAGTAAATGAGAGTTTTTTTTTTATTTTGAATACTACTATGTCCAAAGACTTTACTTTAAAACAAGTAAAAAATATTAGTTATCATAAAAATACACCTAGAGAAGAGTCTTTATTTTTTGATTTAATTTAAATTTACGTATTCAAAATATTCAAAAAATGTGCTTATTTAAACAAATACATGCATCAAATAAAGAATAGTAAATAAAAAACACCCTATAAGTATGCAAAAAATTTCAGGACATAATATTATGTAATAGGTTTTAATTTTTTATGGGGCTTCGGTAGCCTAGTGGATAGACGTGCAGCGTATTAACCGAAGGAGTGCGGGTTCGATCTCTGCACAGGTCGTAAGTGTTTTGTTTTCTTTACATACCCCCCTTACGACCAAATATAATGTAAATATATAGTATATAATATAAACAAAATAAATAATATTAGTATATAATTTAATAATAGTATAAAAACTTATAATGGCCTTAGTAGCTGATGGTTCAATAATATTGCATTACATTTATGTATGTAATATTAATATAAATAAATAAATAAAATTTTTTATCAGCATAGCCATAGACTTAAATAGTGCAGTGGTTCAATGCTTTGCATTAAACACACAGCTCCTTGTGTTCAAGCCCCACTGAAAATTAAAAAAAAAATTTTTTCAGTTAATAAATGAGTCTTCGAATTTGTATTTCGTTCCCTTTTTTATTTTATTAATTAATTAAAAATTATAAATAAAGCTTTTCATTCCGCGAAAGACTGTTGCTTAAAAGTACATATGCTGAAGTATTTTAATAAATTAATAATAAATTAAAAATTGTATTATTGCATTTGATCACTGAATTGATAAATTTAATAACATATAGTAGTATATGTTGTGCAACAAACATAAAATATAAAAATAATATCAAACATCATTTTAAATATCCAAAATAAAATATTTTATATAATTTATTCTAAATTATTGTATCACTATTACTTAGGGGACTCGGCGTCCTAGTGGTTAAGTACGTGACTTATTAACCGAGGCAGTACTGATTCAAATCATGCACAGGTAACAAGTTTTAATTGAAAACAAACAGCCACTTGCTACCAAATATAGTGAAAAATACATAATATGTATACATAAGCTTATTAAATAATAGTATTGTATAAATTAATAATTTAATAATAGTATTTAACCTAATAGCCTTTAATAGCTGATGGTTTAGTTTATAATTACATTAGTCATTACATTATGCTAAATAAAATAAAAAAAAAATACTATTACTTAGTGTTTTTCTAAATGGAATTTATGGAAAAAAAAATATTAAAAAAAAAATCCTTGATCATGTAAAATATGTAAATTTTTTTAAAATATTTATTTATTTTTATATATTCTTTCATTTAATCCTTTTTTGTACATTTTTGTACAGAAATTGATTTTTTTACATTTATACATATTACATGTTACATATATATATTATACATAAAAAAAAAAAAAAAATTACAATTAAATCATATGTTAATTGATAATTAGTATAAATAATATTAAGTTTACATTCATAAAGGATAGTTAAACAAATAATCATCATTTAATTAAAATTTGTTTAAGAGTACATTTAAATTATTTACAAATTTAAAATTGAATCACTTTCATTGAAAAACTCATTTATTCTATTTAAAAAATATTTATTAAAGTTATTAAAATTTATTTATGAATATATGCAAAGATATTTTTTATAAATGCATCTTATATATTGATATTTCATTTAAATCAAAGTTAACCGATATGATAATTCTACCTTTAATTCTTATGTTTTAATTTAATCGTCAAAGATATGACAAGAATTTTAATTTAATTTTTATACGAAATATATCTTTAACATATAAAAGTTTTAGTTAATTTTAAAAATATAAATTTCTTTTCTTTTCTTTACCAAATTTTAGCTAAATAAACTAATATTTTAATTTTATTTTTTTATGTACTTTTTCCACACAAAAAACCAAGATTATATTATGTATGAAATGGGAAAAGATAATTTAAAATATAAATAAAATTTATTTTTTATATAGATTAAGATAAATGTTAAATAAAATAAAGAAGAATGTAAAACCAAAGGTTTTAAAAACGTAAATTTCCCTAATGACTATATAAAAACAGTTTAAAATAAAGTGACTTGCTCAAAAAATTGTACATTTTCTTAGAATTTCCTATAATATGTAAGAAAAAAATGTGTAAATCAAGATACACTTTCTCTTAAGGAAACCCTATAAAATTAAGAAAAGCTATCAACCCTTATAATAATATAATGTTGAAGTTTTAAAGAACTTGTACAGGTGTCTAAGCTACAGTCTAAAAATATTTAACTTTCAATTTTTGATTCATATTCTATCTGAAAGGTTTTCGAAGATATGAAGGAAACAAAATTTTGCAAAATTTCATTTTCACAATCATAACGATAAATACTAAATTTAAAAAAAAAAAATTATATAATTTTGATATTAATTTATAAAGATATAATATAAATAAAGAAATTTCCTGTCTTTTAGTGTTTTTAGATTAAAAAATTGTTAAGCAGAATCTGACATAATATATATCTATAATATAATACACAAGATGTTGGCGAGACCTTGCCAACATGTAAAAAAATATATTTTATATCTATAATAAAACACTCACACTGAATGTAAACTAAACTGGCAATGATGATATTTCTGTATATTTATTTAATAATTTAAAATTTTATTACCAGAGACACAAATCTTTGACTCAAAGTATTATCAAGAGACACAAACCGTTAATTAAAAATATAAATAAATTTAGTAAATATTATTACCAGAGACCAAATTTTCCACTAGAAGTATTATCGGAGACACAAACGGTTCATTAAAAGTTAGTACAGTGAAAAGAGGAGATGTACATACTTAAAAAACACATTTTCAATAAAAATAAATTCAGCAAATTTTTAATTTTTAAATTTGATCGCCACATCCATTATGAACTGGTCGCAACGGTAAATTAAAAATAAATTATTAATTTTCTGTTGGCGTTTTCAATCTTTGTTTTGGAAAAAAAAAATAAAAATAGGTACTCTTAATAAAATTAAAACGTCTGAAAGTGAAAAGAACAAAGTTTATAGTAAGTCTCATATTTATAAGAAAAAAATAATAGGCCGATTTTATTCTTGATTTTGTTTTCATTAGTATAAAAGCTGGTAAAAGCTTCGTAACAGACTTGAAAATAGTTTTGTTTATTTATGTTGAAATTTAGATTTTTAACATAAAACATAACATAAAATATTCGAAATTTTTTTATTAATACAAAATTCGGCAGACTTAAATAATTATATTTCATAACAGAAGTCTGGAACTTACCAAATATTATAGAAATGGATATTTTTCTTAAAAAAAAAAAAAACTAACATAGAAAATATCATTTTAGAAGCCCTCTCTCACAAAAGATTCATAATTTTGTACTAATTTATTATTAGACCATTAAATCACAAAAAAAAGCCCCCGAAAATGTATGAAATTTCATTATCAGAGACATGAATCTTTTATTAAATATACCAAAGACCTCTTCCAAAGTACATTTAAATAAAATAAATTCAGCAAATTTTTTTCAAGCAAAAAAAAACAAGTAAAAGTAACAGTAAGTCGATGCAACCGACTTATTTATACTCTACACCTAAAAAATTAAATTAAATTAAAAATCCATAAGTCATTTTAGTTAGGTACTTAATATACCCAAGCTAAAAAAATACATGTAATCATCCGTCCCTTAATACAGGTAGTAAGGGAGTCAGTATGATAAAGTAAATGTTTTTGAATCTATAGAAATTGTGCAATTGCACAGGGGATTTTCTAGTATAGATTTAATTTAGAATCGTTCAAAATGTTGAGAGGCTGTAGCTACGTAATTGGGCTTCATAAAGTTTTAAAACACTAATTTTTTTAAGAGAGACAATCATGATAATTCTATTATTCCATCTTAAATGGTTCTAGAATATAAAATTATTCTGTTTTAATTATCGTAAAAGTTTTCTAAACAGATGCAACAGAAAATATGCAATTTTTTTAAATTTTTTTTTTAGAAAATGTACTAAAAATATAAAATATTAAATAAATCATTTTAAATCACTGTCTACCACAATCCTAAATTAAATTAATGTAGTTTATTAAAGTAAAGTAAGCATTATTTAAACAACATTATATTGAACTTAATACGACATTTAATTTCGAAACAATTAAGAAATTTTATTTCATACTTTTTGTCCGTTTGATTTATAACTGAAACTTTTTTAAGTACTTTCATCTTTTAAATCCTAGCAGAACAAGACTATAACTTTTGCTCAATTATTCATAACTGGGGAAAATAAAAAATAAATAAATAAATAGTATATTTGTACGGAAATTTTAAATAATGTAAAGATGAAAACATTTAAACAAAATTTTTTATTCGGATTCAGAATAAGACTTAAAATACTTTACAATTAAAGAATTTTAATCATTTTGTAAATTTCATTTCTTTTCTTTTGAGTAACTTTGCATAAGTTTATTTATTTTTAGCACATATGCAAAAAAATATTGAAAAAATGGGCCTATTAGTTTCACTTTGTCCGTTCGTCTATTTACAAAACTTCAACACTGTTAAAGATAGCAAAAAAAAACCATATGTAGACCTCATACATAAATTTATGTTACAGAAAAATATCCATTAGGGAGCTACAGCCCCTCCAACTTTGAAAAAGGTATTTTTTTATATATCTTATGTTTTACTTAACACTTTTTTGTAATTCGGATATAAATTATATATTTTAAATAATTTTATATTTAACTAAAACTATTTCCAATTAACTTTAAATAATATTTTCCAATTTAATTTGATTTATATGTATATATTTATTTATTTATTAATTTATATTAATATTACAAATCACATAGGATATTGCAATATTACAAAACCCTATTGGCTTCGGTAGCCTAGTGGGTTGAAGTGTGGCGTATTAACCGAAGGAGTGTGGGTTCTATCTCTGCACAGGTCGTAAGTGTTTTTTTCTTTACATACTCCCCTTACAACCAAATAAATGTAAATATATAGTATATAATATAAACAAAATAAATAATATATATAAATATATATAAATAGTATATAATTTAATAATAATATAAAACCTTGGTAGCCGATAGTTCAATAATATTGCATTACATTTATGTATATAATATTAATATAAATAAATAAATAAATAATTACAAAACCATCGGCTACTAAGGCCATTACAGATCGAATATTATTATTAAATTATATTTACACTACATTTGGTAGAAAGGGTGATTTGTTTTCAATTAATAAAACTTACTACCTGTGCAGGATTTGAACCCGCACTCCTTCGGTTAATAAACCACGTGCTTAACCACTAGGCCACCGAGGCCCTATAGGGTAAATGACTTGGATATACTTTACTTTAGGTACATTGTCCGATTGCCTTAAAATTTTACATAACAGTACCTAGTGATGTCACCTATATGTCATAGAACATGATTTTTACGGAAAGGTTATTTAAACATCAAATTGATTATTTTGAAATTTCACTAAGTACCTTTATGTAAAATTTCAAGACAATCAGACAATGTATCTAAAGTAAAGTATACCCAATGAATCTTTTATATCTTATAGTTTTTATAAATGAACTTTAAATATAATTTGTTACAATATAATTTAAATTGTCTGATAGCATAAATACAATTTATACAATTAAGATAGAAAAAAAATGATTATAATTATTATTATTAATATTATTATTATTATTATTATTATTATTATTACTATTATTATTATTAAAAATATAATTTCCATTTCAAATTGCAATTATTTCTTAATTAAAATACTTAAGTAGTTTTTCTATGAAAAATTAAAAGAATATAAAAAAGAAAATTAAATAAACGAAGAAAAATATTGTAATTTTTGGAATATGTGAATATGTATATTCAATTTAATTAATATTAAAGGGGAAAAAGAGTAAGACATGCTTCTTAATTTATTTTGTATCCTTTTTTTTGTATTTTTTTGGTTAATTTATTTTTGAACCATAAGAAGAAGTAAAAGAAAAACAATTTGTTTTATTTTGTTCTATTTTTATATATTTTTTGATCCTTTAATTTTTCTCCCTTTTACAAAATAAACAAGTACGTTTTCTTTTTCCTGAAATTATTATTATTAAATTTTAAAAACTAATTATATAAAGTTTAGAAATTCGATCAAAAAAACTTTTTATTTTTTTTTCTCATAGTTTCAAACCAAAAAATTCATTCATTTTAATTTATTTTTGCTTATTTTACAGGATCAAGATCTTCTAGATAGGTTCTAAAAATTTAAGAGTTAGATCTAGAGAAGATTTACTTCTACACTTCTTCTAAGTGTATAAGTACTATTATACACTTCACAACTTCACTATCATAGAAAATTTATTCTAAACAGATGACTAATAAAAGTTATTTTTTTTAGTTAAAATGTTGAGCCTAGCTCTTCTAGTTAAATTCCTGCTAATAATTTGTTGTTGTAATTTTGCTGCCGTATAGTCTAACGACCAATCATAAAAATAAAACATAGATATTTTGCTCGAAAACTCGAATTTCAAACATTTTGTGAAATTTGAAAATTCAATTATTTTCATATTTGCTGCCTTAAAGTTGTCAAATTCTCGAAGTTTCTATCATTCGATACTTGTATAGCAGGTTATGTCACTACTTGTATTGTATTGTAAAATTACAATTTTAAGAACAATTTGAGAATTGAATTATTTTCATATTTGCTATCTTAAAGTTCTCATTTACTACCCGACGAAAACTCTATCATTCGATACTTGTATAGCAGTGACATAACATGCATTACAAAATTTCAAGTTTAAGAACATGTATCAGAATGTCTATTTGATTTATATGTAAGTCTAACTAGGTCTTCCTTTGTAATAAAAATATACTACAGATGAATGATATCTTAACTGAAACATTTAAAGATTATACAGGTAAATTTTGATCCGGTTAAATTTTGATGGGTTAATAAAATTTAAAATCGCAGCCTCGTTTTAGACTGATATTTAAGTGTAAGTCAAAAAATCATGATTCCTATTTATCAAGCTTTGACAATAATCGACCAATTTGTCCTAAAAAATAGGATATTAATTGTAAATTAATACATAATAACAATATTGCCAATACTTATATTATCATTATTTCTTACTTATTTATTAGATAAAAAAAATTTCTATAGTTTGATATTAAAATTAGTGGCTTCCGCAAAAAAAAAATTTAAGTATCTAAAATATATGATAACAATTTAATTTATTTGCTATATAAAAAATACTATTTTACAATTCTTTTATTTAATTTTTTCATAAATCTGCTTGAAAAAATTCTTTTTTTATTATTTCCTTTAACTTTTACAAAATATTTTACTAATCAATTAACTTTGTTTTTTTTTTATTATTATTTCTTTAACAGATTTTCTCAACTATTACAATATTGTCAACTGAAAAAATGAAATTACTTTCAAGAGAATGAATAAAAGATAAAACAGAATAAGAAGAAAATTCATATATGAAGTGATTTGAATTAAAAAAAAAAAAAAAAACATAAAGAAAATATGCCTATAAGAAGGATATCGTGGAAAACAACAAAAACAATGATACTTTTAGGAATAGTTAGTATGTTGCAAAAAAATGTTGCTGAATAACAGGAAAACTTTTACAAAAATTTATTAAAAAACATAAATTATTATTTCAAAAACAAAAAAATTTATTTCTGCTTGTCTTTGCTTTTTTGTTTTTGTTATTTTGGATTAAATGTATAATGGGTTTACGTAGAAGAACAAAACCAAGTAAATTAGTTTGGAAATTACTTTTTGAATATTTAGTTTTCACATTATTTAGTTTAGGTAAGTTATAATATAAAATATAATATTATTGTTTTTTATGTTTTTTCTTTTTTTTTCCTACTTAAAATACATAGTAGTACCTTCAATTAAGAAATAATAATACAATAATACATATACACTTATATTATATATATATATATATATATATTTATAGATATATGCTCAATTAATGAAACGAAATTTTATGAAGAAAAAAAAATATATTTTTAATAGTATAGCAAAAAGAAGTTATAAGAAAGGTTAAAACCAAAAAAAAATTGCATGTTTATTGAAGTATACTCATAACAGTTTTTCATTTAATTGAACTTATCGGATTGTTAAAGTTTTTTTCTTAAAATTTTTTATAATTTGTTGTTCAACACAAACAAAATATCTTTCAAAGTAAATATAATAGTTCAACACATTTTTGTATTTAAAGGTGCAATATAATGCTAGTGTATGGTTAAATTTATGAATTAATCTATAAAGTGAATAATTTATGAATTTTTCAATTATTCGATCAATTTTCAGCAGTTTTCTTTTTTATTTTTAAAAATTAAATGATTAGAAAATATGTTTAAATAAAACTTTCGCCACTAAAACAGTCAAGTCGATTTTTTCTTCTTTCCTTTGAGAATCTTAAAGAATCTTTTTAGAATTTCGTTCACATTCAATTTAAAATACAAAAACAAAAAAAAATTTCATTAAAATTCAATATCCAAAAATAAATAAAATATAAAATATTAACTAGCTAACTAATAACATTCTATATTATAAACTTTAACCCTCCCACTTTATACAAAAATTTTGAAAAAGTTTAAAGTTCTAACTTGATCCTAAAAATATGCAATAGTTTTTATCACATAATTTCGCGTACCTATAAAGGAATTACCCAAAATGATCTTACTAGCCGATAGCATTACTGATGTTTGATATTACCACAATTTATTATGTAATATTAGAATGAAATAAATACATAAATAGAGAATTATCTATATTGCCACGATGGCCTATACCTAGTGCCTAAGAATATGGTTTTTAAATTGAATGCGAATTCAAATCCTGCACAGGTAACAATTATTTTTAATTGTATGGAATATTACTAAAAAAGAAATTTTTCTCTTATTATCAAATACATAATGTGAGTATTATATAATACATAATACAAAAAAAAATACATGTATTATTAATAGAATTCAATCTATAATGGTTTTAGTATCTCCTTTGTAATATGTAATATTAATAAAAATAAATAAATAAAAAATTGGATAATAAAAATTTTCTTACAATGTTAAATAAAAAATATTGTCCTTTTTATTCTTTCATTTATCTACTCCTTAAAACCTTTAAATTACCCAATAATTTCTTTTTAAAGTTTATCCTTATTATTTTTTTTTTTTATTTAATATTATTCTCATGAGAAACAATCCTCAAGTTAAATAACTTAGAAATCGATGAAAAAAAATGAACAAATGAAAAACTTTCAAATAAAATATTTTTCTAATTCTAACGATTTACACATTTTTTTTCTAAAGATTTTTAAAAACAAAAAAACTATTACAAAACTTTTTTTTATTTTTTAGCAAATATTTAAAAAAATGTATTCATTCAATACTTAATTTTTATTATTTTTTAATATATTAAAAAATAATTTGAAAAGTATTTAAAATTGAATTTTTAAAAGCAAAATAAAAATAAAAGAAAATTTTTAGTTTGAAAAACACAAACAGTGTCCTTAAAATAAACAAATCAAAATATCTTCTATTACTTAAAAATTTTTATTTTATAGTACAAAAAATTTTATTCTAACAAAATAAATTAATTAATTAAATTATATACTAATAAAAATTTAAGTTTTGTGTTTCTTTTTAAAAAGTAAAGATATGTAATAATAAAAATCTAAAAAGAAAATTATATTAAACAAATTGTATCCACTATATAATAAAACTTTAAAGTTTGATATGGATTATAAAAATCAGTACATATATAAGATAAAATAATAATATATAAGATATAATAAAATTACTCCTCCGTTTGTAACACCTCGAAATAAGCGAGCTAGGTATATCTTCAAAGGTATGGATCGGATCAGAAAAAAATTCTAAGACTTTTGAGCCATGTCCGTCCGTCAGCACGCTAACTCAAAAACTAAGAAAGCTAAAATCTTGAAATTTACACAAAATATTCAGGGAGTAATTTGTAGGTTCCCTATTTTTTTTGGTTGAGTTTGGACCAAACCTTAAGGTAGCTCTCGAACAGCTATGAAATTTTAACTGCTGATAGATCGTACAAAAATATTAATTTTATTTTTAATAACTTTTTTTTGTAGCCCCACCCGTTACGGAGCTACAGCTCCTCAAAGGTTCAAAAAAGCTCTATATTTAAATTATTATAACACAAGTTGTATAAGTTATATCTTCATTTTGAAAACGCCAAACGATTACTACTTTCATTAGCTTTGAAAGTATATATACAATAAATATATATTTGTGGCATACGGTGTCTTAATTTACCGTTATGCAAAACTCAAATTTTGCAAAAGTTGGAAACTTGAAATTTTGACAGAAGTTAGATCTTTGAAAATAAGTATGAGTCATTTCAGAAATTTTTTTTGTATCACCCCCCGTTTAGGAGCTGTGAGGGGTCAAAAACTGAAAATTTAAATTGAACACCTGTTAAAATTTTTTTGAAGTAATACACAAAAATTAAAGCCTCAACATTATACTTTTATTTCTGTTAACAACTTTTTTTAATAATATAGGGTTACTTTATAATTGTAACCCTATATTATTATAGGGTTTTGTTTTACTCGATAATTTGAAATTGTTGAGGATATAATGCGTAGTATAAAAAAATGTAAATAAATAAACAACATAACGGTTGCTTGAAGAATTTTTATTTATATGATATTGATATATATACATACTTATATAATATCATGTTTATTTACATATCGTATATGTTACTGATAAATGAATGATAAGAGTATAGATGTATATTATATAGCGCCGTATTTACATACATATATGTATTTTATTGTACTTATAAGAAATTATTCTGTCAATGGAATATTTAAATATAATATAATATAATATTTAAAATTATATTTATTATTTTGTACTAAGTAAATTTAATATATATTTACCGCTTAGTATTAAATGGTACTATAGAATATTTGAAAAAGTTTTAGATTGATAATCGTTATGTGGAAGGTTAGAATTTGCTTTTGAAGAATGTATAAACATATAGTTTGAATATATGTACAACCCATAGTTCTAGAAATTATAAAATTCACCCAAATTATTTTAAAATACTAAAATATTAAAAAAATAATATTGTAAGCAGAATGACAGGCTGTGAACATACTAACGGTTCGTACGGGTATCTAAGAGATCTAGTATAAACAAAAAAATAAGAAATTCTTCATAAAAAATAAAATAAAATTTAGAGAAACTTTAAAAAAAAAATTAAATATATAGGAACAACAAATTTGCTAAGAGCAGTATTAGAAGTCAAGTTATTTAAATAGATTTGAAAAATAAAAATTATGCAATCATATATAGAAAGATTACAAAAATTTCAAAATAAAGCAATAGGAAGTATATTAAAGTATCACGTAATTCAAAGTAAATTAAAATGACTTATTAGTATAAAAAAAATTAAAAACCTGCTTTCAATAGAGAAATTGGACAAAAACAAAAATTGAAAAGCATCATTGGACATAACTGAAAACACCGAACACATAATTGAAACTCAACCATACAAGTTTAAAAATATCATTGATTTCTGATATTGATTGATTGAGATTTCTATCATTGATTGATAGAATAAAAAATTCAATTAAAATCTATTTCCACATAATACATTACAGATTTTCATGAAAATCCCAAATGAAATGAAATGAAAAGAAAAAAAAAATTATCGTAGATATAAAAATCTTAAATTAGTATAATAATTAATAATGTAAAATAGTGTATTTTTCTTTTCCTATAAGTAGTGGGTAGTCTGCAGAAGAAGAAGAATTTTTTTAAAATATATACATATTACAAAATACAGTTTCTGGTTAACTGATAGTTTAGCTCTTTTACACTAAATGAATTTTTTGTAGACGAAAATAAAAACAAATTTCAGTCAAAATATTTTATTGTAAAATATTAATAAAAACTATTATTGTGGCATAAAATATTTTATTTCTTTCCAATTTTTTTTTTTCTTTTTTACGAATAAAAAAAAATTATTCCTTAGAGGGAAATAAAGGTCGATTTTCTGTGTTTCTTTTTATTTTACTATCTTATTTCTAAATATTCTTAAATTTTAAAAGGAAAATGCCAAAAGGATATTTTTAATATTAATACAATATTTTAATACATCTTCTCTCAAGTGATTTAAAATATTAAATATTTAAAAAAATATAATATGTATATTTTTTATATTTGTTTTAAATATTTTGCAAAAAAAAAAACATAAATATTAAATTCAATAAAAATATTAAAAGGATATATACCATAAGAAGTTTATTGGACTACTATCTTGTTGTATGATAAAAAAAAATGCTAATTCCTTAATTGTTTGTCTATTAAGTTAAAATTAAACTATTATTGTATATTTATACTTATAACCTAGACTAGATCAAAATTTTATATAAAATAATACTCTTTAACTTATCTGACTCTCTCTATTGATATGATGAGCAGACTTTAACAAATGCATTTAATATTTTAATACATTTATCAGTAACGATATATTCATTATAAATGTCAAATGGCTAAAACAATATAAAATATTTAGAAAAATAGAAAACATTCAGTGGCCACAGTATTAAAAATTTATTTTGGAGATAAATGCCTTGTACTTTGTAATAAGAGTTTAGTATGTCTGAAATGTAGTAATTAATTATATTTTTCTCTTTTTTGTAAGGTTAATGTCAATCTTCCAAAGACATCAATAATATCAGATTCTTACTGGCTAAACCAACCTCCTTTTTTAGCGATTAAATATAATCGTATGAAATTTTTAACTGCTATTTATTGACTAACGAATATAGTATATTAACTAAGGTGTAGTATTAGGAAAGGGATGTGGAAACTTTGAATTTGGAAATGAAACTGTAAAGAAACAATGAAACCGCCTATTATTATAACTATTTTACTATCAGTGACCAAGCCATTAACAGTTACAATCTGCAGCAGTATTTATTTATAATATCCATAATATCCCCATTTTATTAGCACACCTTATCTCTTGTTCCAACATGTACTATAGAAGTAGACAGACTTATCGCCTAACTGTCCAACAATTATCAATCAAAAAATTATAGTATAGTTAAATCGCCGACCCTTTAATCACATAGTTTTGTCTTCAACCCCTTGTCAGGTCATATCCAATGTTAGTAATTTATATAGAAATAATTACATAATTCCGTAATATAAAGTAAATAAATAATTTATTTTTGTATAAAATAATATCTGCACATTATATAATAGCTACAGGCAAATAATCAACGGTTTATTGAAAATAATTTTAATTCAAGAAACTGAAACTTTTATGAATAATAAACGACTTAGTGAATGATCAATGCTCCTTGAAGAGCTAGAAAGAAAAACAAAATAAAACAACAGTTTAACATATTAACATTTAAATTTATTACTTTTTGCTTTTAGTTTACTTAAATTTAAACCAATTTTGATATTATTATTATTATTATTATTATTACTTTTAATATATTTTTCTATAATTAATTTTTAGATTATGTGTATGCAATACGAAAAGGTAGATTAATGATACCGAATGCCTTTACGGCATTAAGTGGTGATTTACATGTTCAATTACAATTAATAGAAAGTCTTATAGAAAATTTAAATGGAAGTTTATATTTAGAAATAAATAAATTAAAAAGAAATAATGAAAAAGAAGAAATTGATAAGGTACATCTACATCCAGATCCACGTAATAATGTCACACAAATAAGTATTCAATGTTCAAAAATATATCGTGGTGGTGATTATGAAATAAAAGTTACAACAGATAATAAAAATGAAAAATTAGATGAAAGATTAACACAACAATTAGATGTTAGATGGCCGATACCAAATATAACAGTTGATGCAGATTTTTTTGGTACATATGAACAAGCGGCTGATATTAGTTTAACATTTCCAGAAGTGAATTGCGATTTAGAAAAAAATTTTTTAGAACGTGATAGAACAATAATAATACCAGAATTTAAATTAGAATTAGTATTTTGTGGTCCAGATAAAATATGTTCGAATAATCCAAATATGAATTCAAATCAAAAAGATATTCAAAATTCAATAGATGGTAATGAAACAAAAGTAAATATTTTATATAGTGAAGAAATTAAAGGTTATCCACAAAAGAAAAGAGTAAAATTAAATTGTGAATTATTTGGTTTAGCTGGTTTTTATGCTGTACGTTTAAGACCACTTAATGGTGTACCATCATTTGTTTCAGCAATAAGATTCATTAGAATAGATTGGAATGAAAAATATGTTTTTAATGTTCATGCAAGAAGTATATTTCCATGTGATCCCCATACAGGTGTTGGTGTTCTTTTTGAATATCCAACATGTATATTAGATCAAGCAGATCGGATACGATTATATGCAAAATTAAGAGCTGATGTTATCAGTTTACAACCTCCAACATCACTTCATTATGTTACAGAACAACGAGTTGTTAAAGGTCAACATTCATTATATTTTGATTGTGAATTCTTCTCTGAAAAATATGTTGAATACTGTTTTGTTTATGTAAGTCAAGCAATTTCTGGAGCTGTTGCTGATATTCGAATGGATTGTGTACCAACTCTGCCAGTTTCAGGTTAGTATATATTTATATATTATATATACATAAAAATTATTACCAAAACTAATTTAAAAATTAATAAATTAATTTAATAATATAGATTTAGATAGTGGTGGTTGGGGACCTTGGAGTGAATGGACTCCATGTTCAAGTACTTGTTCAAGTGGTACACAAAATCGTTATAGATTATGTGATTCACCACCACCAAGATATGGAGCGAAGTTTTGCGAAGTAAGATTTGTTTTTTCCAAAAACTAAAAAATAGATAAGAAAACTAATTATTTTTTTACAAATTTTAGGGATCAGCAGTTGAAACTAAATCTTGTGGAAGAAAAATTATTGATGATACATGGGATTGTTTAGGAATTGAAACCACAACAAGTAATAATGTTTCAAATGAAGTTTCATCAGAAATCGGACCTGGTTGTAGATGTGATTGTATTGTTCATTTAGGTGTATCAAAACCAAAACGAATTCTTGCTGCAACAGCCCAAAGCTGTCCAGGCAGGTCATTTTGGTTGATTCAGGTTAATTTTAATTATAAAATATAACATTATTTGAAATTTTAATAATATAATTTTTAAATTGTCACAAATAGGCTGATGATGATAGAAGAATAAAATTTACAATGGACTTTTTTCGATTAATATGTTCTGGACAGTTTATTAAAATAAGAGATGGTGACTCTTTATCATCAAATTTAATGTCACAATATGTCGGTGGTAGTAAAATTTACCCAGAACCTTTAATTTCAACTGGAACTCAAGTTCTAGTAGAATTTGTATCAGATGAATTAGAAATAAGTACAGGTGAATGTCGTGGTGGATTTTTAGCACATGTACAAACTATAGGTATTTAATTATATATTATAATTTTTTTAAATTTAATTCTATAATAATTGAATTTCTTTTAAGATCCAAATGTTTTAAATGTTACTGTCATATCAATACGTGCTATTAAACAGAAACCACAACCAATGATTAAAACATTTACTATTGTTCATTTAACAGCTGTGATATTTGCAAGCATCGTCATTATAATAAGTGCTTTATTAGGTAAATTTCCATATTATTAACAATAATTTCTCTTTTTTTTTCAAATTAACTTATAAATTTTTTTATTTAGGAGCCCAATATGTACTTAGGTATAGAAAATACCATTTAGCAATGAGTAAAAGTGATCAAGATTCACCAATTCATACACCAAGAGCTTCAATTGGCTCTTTACACCATCCTCCGTCAAGAGCTATATCTACATCAACTTTAATATCTGATGTGATATATTTAGTTAAAGTTCGACCAAAAAATAAAGTCAAACATAAAATTTTAAGGGAAAGTGTAGATGTTGATACTATTACTGTTGATGCAGTTGATAAAGATGAAAATAATTGGTAAACAAGTGTAATTAATTTATTGAATAGAAAATGAAAATATATAATTTAATTTAATACTATATATTTTATTTTTTATTTTTTGAACAGTGATGATACTAAAAGTAATGATAGTTCACAAACATTAACTAATATTAGTGCAAGTAATGATAAAACAAATGCTACAACTGACAAAGATATTGATTCACCATCACCTAAAGGTTGTGAATCAATAGCTTCAAAATCTCAACGTAGTTTAAATAGTATATCATATGAGAGTTCGAATAATGGTACAGATTCAACATGGAGTAAAGATCGTTCAATGGAAAAGGCTAGATCTGAAATTATTAGAAGAAAATTTTTACAAAAATACCGAAAGGAAATTGGCATTTCAAGTTCAAGTGATGCAGATTCTATTGAAAATATACAAGAAAAAGCTAGATTTTTAAGTATTAGTAATGCAACTTTAACAAATGTAAGTACATAATATATGTACTTGTATATTTAAAGTAATTATGCTAAATATTTATTTTTTTTATTATATCTTTTGAAGGGTTGTTATTCACCATCATCAAGTGTTATTAGTTCAACTACAATTCGTTCAACAAATCAAAAAGAAAGTAAAGATAAAAAAAATCGTGAAAGATTACTTTCTAGACCAGATTCAGAATTTTCATTAGCAAATCCAGAAGAATTAGAATTAGATTATTATGGTATTTATTAATTTAAATAATTTAGTTATAGTTTTGTATTTTAATTTCTTAATTTCTTTATTTTATTTTAGATTATAATGTAATTAATGCTGGTGCAGCACCAGGTTCTTATTTAGGAATGGATCCTGCTTATTTAGTTTGGATACCACCATTAGAACCGCATTATGAAGAAATATTACCAAATTTTAATGATTTAAATCCAGATAGTAATACAGAAACACCAATTGATATGGTAGCTCCAGAATTACCACCATCAAATAATAGTTCAACAATAAAAAATGAAATAATAAACGAAAATGATATTAAAAAAGTATTATTACAAAAAAATGTTGCTGCAGCTTTACAATTAAAAGATGATATACCAAAAATGCCAATTTTATGTAGAAAAAAACGTACATTATCTATAAAACATTTAGAAATTGATCAATCAGAAATAATTCCATTAAATGAAATGATAACAACAGGTATTAAAAATACTACATCAGAAACAACATTAGAAACAATATCGAAAACTCGCATTTGTAATAAATACGAGGAATATGAAAAAGAAACAAGTGTTGTTAAATCACCAAGTGATTTAGAAAATTATCTAGATGATATAAGATTTGCAGATGATGATACTGACACCGATGTAAATGTATTGTAGTTATATAAGTTATAAGTTTAATAAGTTCATTTAATATTTAATAATGTAAAAATGTATTCATTATATATATTTGTATATTTATTTAAGAAAAAGTAATTATTATATATACATATAACATAGTAATTCACAAAATATATACATATGTATATCAAATTTTTAAGAAAATCTTACATATAAAAGAAAAAAATAAATTTTTAAATTATTTCTACAATATAATACATATTATATTATATAAACCTTTTTTACTTTAACTGAAGATTTTTTTACTTTAAGTGAAGATTTTTTATTTTAAGACATTTTTACTTTAAGTGAAGACATTTTTAATTTAAGTAAAGAATCTTTACTACAATAATTTATGATACATAAATATTTATTATATACACTTTTATTTTCGTAATATACATATATACATATATTTAGAACTGATATTTATGTATCTGATGTTTATGTATACATATATACACGTATATGCATTGTGTATATTTTTTTTCTTTCAACTTTTATTACAAATGTCTGTATTTGAAAAAAATCTTCATTTTAAAATAAAAATATCTTCACTTTAAGTAAAATATCTTCACATAAAACAAAAATATCTTCACTTAAAGTAAAAATGTCTTAATGTAAAATAAAAAATATTCAGTTAAAGTAAAAAAATCTTCAGTTAAAGTGAAAAAGGTATATTATACCCATTCACAACCTTTTTAATAGTACCTTAACAAAATAAAAAGTAAAATAAAAATTGAGATTTTCACAACTATACATTTTATAACTTTTTTAATTGAAATTTGAAATTTGGTTCTAAAAAATTTTAAAGTATATAAAAATTTACAAATTTGTTAAATAAAATCTAATTAACAAAAATACAAAAAAACTAAAATATACAATACAATATCCTTTCGATTTAGAACAATAACAAAACGAACACTTATTGAAAATAATTTTGTATTCTGAAATTTTTTTAACAAAAAGATTTATAGAATCAGAAATTTTCCCACAATTTTGATTAGTGACAAACACACAGATGACTATTGAAATTGCAAAAAAAAAACTTTAATCATTTTAAATTGACGTCTCCTCTAAACTTTTTACACTTTTTGATTAAAAGCTTTGAGTGAGTTTCTCTCGTCAGTCTTTTATATTTTTATTTTCATACTTAAGAATTTTCTTAAGATTTTCTACAATAAACTTAAGACTCTCTTCAATTAACTTTTTCAAAAAATCAGTTCGTTTAATTCCAAAAAATTGATCTGTTGCAAACTTTAAAAAATATTAAACTGGTTCAATTGTTGTATATATACAACGTTGAATTTATTTACTTTGATTTAAAATTAACCGGAAAATGTTCTTAAAAATCTTAAAATTTAAAAGAAAATTTAAAATGATAACTTAAAAATAAAAAAAAAACGTATGTTTCAAAAAAAATGAAAAATATCAATTTAAAAAGTTATAATATATTGTAATACATCAATAAAACTTATTGTAAATTTAATAAAATCATATCATAAAATACATTTTATTCACATACAAAAAACAAAAAAAGCAAAAATGTATCACTTTATACAACACACACACACAGTACACATTATATTTATATATATATACATACATATATTTAAGTCAGTTTTCTTTGTTTAATCCTTGTAAATAGAAATTCATTTAAAACATTTCCATTTTTTTAAAATATAATGATATTTTATATTATATATACTTGTATAGATAGTTTTTACTGAAAACCAAAAAAAAATGTTTAAAATACGAGAAAAATCGAATGAATTTAATTTTTTTTTTAAATTTCCAAATTTTTAAAAATTGATATTTTTTAATTTGAAAATTTAAATTTTGTTTGAAATTTGAACTACAATGTTCACATATAAAAAAAAAATTATTTTAATAAACGCTTAACCTATAATGATTGCATTATTGCATCTTAGGAAGAATTTTGAAAGAAATTTTGATATAGGTTTTCCATATAATATCTTCTTCCATTTTTTAACTTTAGTGCGGGATCAAATACACTCCCACAAAAAAGTTATTATTTAAATAAAGCTAATTTCAGAAAATACTAATATTGAATTAATGTCGTTTGACCTTTAAATATTAATTAATTTAATATAAAATTAAAGAAATTATACTATTTCAAAATTATATGTATAAATTTTGAGGGGCTGTAACTGTAATTTTAAATTTTTTGTCCTGCCAGAGAAAAATGTGTACAAGTACCTAAGTTACAGGTGTTTAAAAATAGCAAGTTTTCAATTTTTGACTTCTAATAGCTCATAAACGGCGTGTGGTCTAAAAATATTTTCTGACGAAACTTATACAGTACTCATTCTTAAAGTTCTTTCTTACCTTAAAATTTCAAGTCCCTATAATTAAAATCGTACCGGAATTATCAAGATAGAAAAATCATGCAAAATTTGGATTTCACATAACGGTAGAAAGAGATATAGGTACGCATCTAAAAATTGGGCTTTTACAAAGTATAAGGGGTTGCAGCTCCGTAGTGGATGGGGCTACATGAAAAAGTAGACCTACCTATGGTTAACATTTTTTTTTCTCTATCTTTTATGGTGTAGAAGTTTTGTAAACAAACGGACGGACGGATGGACAGAGTGAAACTAACAGGCACATTTTTTCAAAATTTTTTTGGAAATGTACTAAAACAAAGCAAAAAAACGAAATTTTAAGAGATTTTGAGAAACGAGCATTCGTATCCAATCCACAATATGTATATGAAATTATTAAATAACAGAAAAAATGGCATAAAAAACATTAAAAAATTTATAAATAAATTTAAATTTTAATCATAAATTTAAACAAGGTCAAGAAATATGAAATATATATAATCAAAATTTCATTCCGTTATCTTAAATGATTTAGAATTTTTATAAACAGACAAACGGGTCTTACATAGATTGAAACTAAAATATTTGCAAAATTTTAAATTAAACTATGATCAAACTTTTAACTGGTATTTTTAAAATAAGATTTTTATCAAATTTTCACCTCCAATACAATATATATGAACTACAAGCCTTTCATAAAACTTTTATTTTTTGATTATCTTTTTTTTAACTAAAAAAAAGTTATTCAAAGCCTATAAATAAATATTTTAATTCAGCTATATTTTCAACGTCAGTATAACGCCACTATATTTAATAGTTGATTCAAATTTAATTCATGTTCATCATCATCAAAAAGTTTGTAAATCAAAATCAGGAAGATTTATTAACTTTCCAATCTTCCATTTGCTTGCGTCAATAGGTCAGAACTTATGAAATTTCAATTGAATTAAAATTATATTAAATTAAAAAGAATACCTAACAATAACAACACTATACGGTTGTAAATATCAGAAATTATTTCGTCAATAGAAATTCGTATCATGTTATATAATTTGAGAATTATTTCTATCTTCTTTTAACAAATCTCAATAGTACATGATATAGAATATGATTAGCAAAAAGGGTAATAAATAATATTTTATTTATGTAATAAATTAAAATAAAATTATAAAAAATAATAAACCGAAAAAAAAAAAAAATTTAATAAGTGCCGTATTTAAAATTTTAAACAATTTTTTCCATTAATTTAATTTAAGTATGTACAAGTATTTTTTATTTTATTCTTAAGTTAGTTTTGTGTGCAATAAAAATATATTAAATAAGAATTTAATTAAATCTATTTAATATTTATTAAATTAAATTAAATTAAAAAGAATCAATCAAAATTATTTTAAAAGCTTTTTTACTAACAAAATTATAATTATGTTGAACAATATATTAAAAAGTCAAAATTTTTTAAGGAGACTGAAAACAATATGTTACAAAATTAAATAAAAAACAAAAAAAAAAAAATCGTATAATCAAATTAAATTTAGATATTTCGTTTAAAAATAAAACAAACTTTAAATTTAAATTAATTAATTAAAACAAAAAAAAAAATAAAATAAAATATAAACAAATGTAAATATTAATTATAAGTGAACTGTATTCAGAATAAAATAAAAGTAAAAGAATATAATGTAACAAATTATTTATATATATATACATACATATATTTATTTTAGAATAATGTACTCTTAAAAAATTAATTTATTTATTGCTGTCCTATATAAAAACATTATATAAAAAACAAAAAGGTGAAAAAAATAAAATATTTTCCATTTTAAAAAAAAAAAAAAAAAAAACAGTATTATTCTTATTGTTTACACAAAATAAGTCCAAATGCATAAATCGAAATTGAACTTAAACTTAACTCTTTCAAACATAACCTATTTTGACACTAAAAGCTGAAATCTAATGAAGTTTAAAATAAAAGTTTAACAAAATGATGGCAAATTTAATATAACAAACACAATTCTATTCAATATTGATATATTATATATTATATAGCTACACTGTCTTTAATATATTTTGACTTTTAAAAATTTTCATTTAGTATAAATTCGATAATGTGAACACGGTATTAACGTGAACGCCGGTTAACGCGAACAATTTATTTTTTACATTAACTACTCTAAAACGTGAACACAATAAAAAAAAATATCTCGATAATTCGAATAAATTTTTTTTTATTATTATTTTTCTAATATTTGTTAATGTTTTTAATTTCTAATTCTTGAAACTACCGAATTGTATTATTTATTGTATGCACGTACGCATTTATAATTCAGTTGAGTTAAAATTTTTCATTTCAATTTCTATTCATACTGATTACTGACTAAAGACATAAATTTCGATAGTTTTTTTTTTTAATAAATTACTACATATATATTATTGCTTTAAAATGTGTTCAAAAAAACCAAAATATTTGACATTAAAAGAAAAAACAGAAGTAATTATACATTTACGTAATGTAAGTTATTCATTTACGAAGGAACGTATAAGAAGTGACCAGTTTAAATACAATATGACAAATATGACAATTTGTGCTATAAATAATAAAAGAACAAAAATTTTAAAATGAGTAAATAATACATTTTCTGGACCTGGAAAAAGAAAAACACTTCTAAGCTGCCTAAAATGATAAAAGCTTTATACCGCTGGTTTCTTAAGCAGCGTGATAAAAATTATCGGATTAACGGATTAATGATAAAAGAAAAATTATAAAAAGAAAATAAAAGAAACTAACAGCAATTTCAATGCAAGTGATGGATGGTTACAAAGGTTTAAAGTGCGGTATGGTTTGATATAATAGGAGAGAAACTTTCTTCGCAACCTGAGCTGGTTAATGATTTTAAGAGAAAGCTCCAAAATTAAATTGATATGTTAAATTTGTGTAACGATAATATATGTATAGGTATGATGAAGTTCAAATAAAAATTTTTATATTTTAATTTTTTAATATGTTTGTTATATATTATATTATTTAATTAGTACATGCGATTTTTTTTATTTACTTTAATTTTAACGATCGTAAACATAAACAATCTCGAAAAAGTGAACCCTCTTGATTTTTAATAGTTTACGTTATTGCATTTCTACTGTATTTCCATTAAATAGTTAAGCAATAAATAACGTTTTTTATATTACAGCAATAATACATATGTGTATAGCCAACCTACAAAATGGTTGTAACAGTTCTACCAATTTACAAATAAAATAAATTAACAAAATAACTGATAAATGAACGAAAACATAACAGTCCTACATACTTAGCTTTCATACTTTATTGTTTAGAGGAAATTTTTATTTTTTAAGAAAAATTAAGTTTTTAGTTAACCTCAAAATCAATATTTCCAGCTAGCAGTTTGCACAATAAATAATTTCTACATAGCATATCACGAACCCAAACTTTAGGATCCACTTTTTGAAAAGTGTTATATTAGTATTAACAAAAATATCAAAAACGCAAACCTAAATTATCAAATGAGTATAACAAAAATTATAATACATATTTGACACTTTTTCGCTGTCAAGTGTCATTTGTCTTTTTATTTTATATACGCTCTTTTAAACCGCCTAATTTTTGTTTTCAATTTTTTCGTGAAATTGAAATTTGAAATTTTAAAATATAAGATTTAAAAAATGTCTAAAAGAAAAAGTGAAGGAACGCCAAATACTCTTTTTAAATATTTTTCTAAAAATGCTTCACCATCAATTAAAGACAGCGATAAGAAAAAGAAACTCGATTTTAAAGAAAAATCTGAAGAATCCACAAAAAATGATGTCGAAAACTTTATCGAAACGTCTCCAAAAGAAGATGTTGATATTGACGTAAAAAAAGAAAAAACTATTGATAAAATTGATATTATAAAAGACAAAAAGCAAGAAGAACCTAGTGATATTGAAGGTAAATTAAAATTTTATTGAAAATATTTAACAAATTAATGTATTATATTTTCATATATGTATGTACATACATAAATAGAACTAACTTCAACGAAAAGACCAAAAGACAGTGAACAAAGATCAGATGATTCTGAAGACGATATTGTTATTACAAAAAAGAAAAGAAGAAGAATTATTCAACCCCATGATTCTGAATCAGATAATGATAATGAAAATGATAGTGATCATGCAAATGTCATTGAACAAAAACCTGAGAAGGTAAAAACAAATGTTTAAATAAAACTATCTTTAATTTTTTCAAATTATATATATATGTTTTAGTCAAAATCAAAAATAAAAGAAAAACAGCAAAATGATATATCCATCACTGATAAACTTACAAAGCTAACCGCAAATACCACAGATAATTATAAAGTTATGGAAAAAATTGAGAATTCATTGAAAGTAGAAAAATATGAATTAGATCAGGAAGTAGTATACAAACATCAAAAACTCGACTTTTTAAAACCTGATAAAATTAAAGATAAAAAAGGTCGTCGTCCAGAACATCCTGAATACGATCCGAAAACTTTATATATTCCAGATACATTCTTGAGTCAACAAACTCCAGTAAGTTATGAAAAATTCATAAAATCGATTTTAGCAGATTTCCAAACAAAATTTTTTTTTCTAAGAAATGTGCAAATTTAAGTTGAAAATTTTTACTTTTTAGGGAATGAGACAATGGTGGGATTTTAAGTCAGATCATTATGATTGTGTATTATTTTTCAAAGTTGGAAAATTTTATGAATTCTATCATATGGATGCAGATGTAGGTGTTAAAGAATTAAATTGTATGTATATGAGAGGTGAATTTGCTCATTCAGGATTTCCTGAAGTATCTTATGACAAAATGTCAACAATTTTAATCAATAAAGGATATAGAGTTGCAAGAATCGAGCAGACAGAAACGCCGGACATGATGACAGAACGTTTAAAAAAACAAGCTAAAACTACCAAGTTTGATAAAGTAGTTCGAAGAGAAATATGTCAGATATCAAATAGAGGAACAAAAATTTTTGGTACTCAGTGTCGAATAACTCCTTTCTATCAACCAAATTATATGTTATCTATATCGGAAACTACATTTGATACGTATAGTGAGTATGGAATATGTTTTATTGATACAACAATTGGAGAATTTTATATTGGCCAGTTTACTGATGACAAGAATTGCTCTAGGATATTAACTTTAATTTCTCATTACCCACCGGTTTTTATATTATATGAAAAAAATGGAATCTCAAATAGAACACAACACATTTTCAAATCTGCTCTTGGAAGTGTATTAAAAGAAAGTCTTATAAACAAATTACAATTCTGGGAAGGTGATAAAGCTTTAAAGTATTTAGCAGAAAATTATTATTCTAAAAATGAAAAATCAGAATGGCCTAAAGTTCTAAAATTGATGCAAGATGAAAATGATCATTTGGGTTTAACTCCAAAAGATCAATTTAAGTTAGCTATAAAATCATTAGGAGCCTGTATTTGGTATTTAAAAAATAGTGTTTTAGATCAACAAGTGTTTGGAATGGCACAGTATACATTATATACACCACCAGATATGTTAAATGATTTAGAAAAAATTAAAGATTTAATAGACGAGGCAAAAGAAAAATTAGATATATTAAACAAAAAAAAAAGAAACATGGTTCTTGATGCTATTACTTTAGCTAATTTAAGAATAACTAATTCAGAACATTCTTTACTGACGTCATTAGATTTTTGTTGCACAAAATCTGGTAAAAGATTGCTTCATAACTGGTTGTGTTCTCCAAGTTGTGATATAGATCTAATAAAAGAAAGACAAGATGTAATCAAAGAACTTTTAGAAAATCAAGAAATTCTTGAAGAAATGCGTAATCTTTTTAAACCTTTACCTGATTTTGAAAGACAGCTAGCACAGCTTTACGGGTTTGCAAATGCAAAAAGATTACAAAATCATCCAGATGGTAGAGCCATTTTGTTTGAAGAACAACAATATAATAAAAGAAAAATACAAGTACCTTAGTCCTTTGTTTCTTAATTTTTTAAAGCAAAAAATTTTTATTTACATTTTAGAGTTTTGTTCATTTAATAAAAGGATTTGAAAAATTAATGGCTGTGCCAAAAATGTTTTCCAATTGTGAATCAAGATTAATTAAAAGGCTAACCCAGTACGAACCAGTTGGCACATTTCCAGAATTTAAAGAAGTTATAGCATATTTCAATGTAAAATTATAATATAAACATACATTTTTAATTAAAAATATATGTACATATAATATCTTATTTTTATAGACTTCATTTGATCACAGTGCGGCTATGAAATCAGGTATTGTGGCACCAGAAAAAGGACTAGATGTGGAATATGACGCATCAGAACAGTTGATTGAAGAAATAAAAGCAGAATTAAAAGAATATTTAACAGAACAAGAAAAAGTCTTTAAATGTCGTGTTAATTATTTTGGTACGGATAAAAAACGTTACCAACTTGAAATACCTGATAGCCATAATCATAAAGTTCCTAAATCTTACATGCTAGAAAGTCAAAGAAAAGGTTTCAAAAGATATCACACAAATGAAACAAAGGAAAGTATTTTTTTTAATTAAATTTTCTAGTTATATTAATTTACAAAATCAAATTTAGGCATTTCTTAAAAAAATGACACAAGCAGAAGATAAACGAAATGCAGTACTAAAAGATTTAGCTCGAAGAATTTATGAGAAATTTTCAAATCATTACGATTTATGGAAACAATGTATAGATTCAATTGCAATTTTAGATGTTTTAGGTTCACTGACAGAATATGCTAAAAATCAGACATCTATATGCATTCCGGAATTTGTCGAAACTTGTTCCGAACCAATAATTGAAATAGAAAACGGCTTCCATCCCTGTATATCACCAACTAGTTATATTCCAAATGGCGTAATTTTAGGAGGATCCTCAGCACCCTTAGCTCTTTTAACTGGCCCGAATATGGGTGGCAAAAGTACTCTAATGCGTGAAATTGGATTACTAGCAATTATGGCACAAATTGTAACTTTTTTTTCGAACATTTTTGATAATTACTTATAAAATATTTATAGGGTTGCCATGTACCAGCTGAAAAGTGTAAACTATCAATAATCGATAGAATTTTCACTCGTTTGGGCGCTCAAGATGATATTATATCTGGTCATAGTACATTTTTGGTTGAATTAAATGAAACCTCCTCAATTCTAAAACATGCAACAATTGATAGCTTGGTTTTGTTAGATGAACTAGGTAAATTCTACTACTAATTTTTAAATTATTTTGAATATTTTTACAAAATTTTGTAAATAAATAAGGTCGTGGAACAGCAACTTATGATGGTACAGCAATTGCAGCAAGTGTTGTACAATATCTTTCAGAGCTAAAATGCCGTACAGTATTTTCAACACATTATCACAGTTTAATTGAATATTTTCATAATAATTCTAATGTTCACATGGGTCATATGGTATATTTCAATAATTTCATTGTTTTTTAAAATATACTTAATGTTTAAAATCATTATATTGTTACATTTAGGCTTGTATGGTTGAAAATGAATCTAATGATGATCCAACTGAAGAAACTGTTACATTTTTATATAAATACACTAATGGTGCTTGTCCAAAATCTTATGGTTTTAATGCTGCTAAATTGGCTGGTATGCCTCGTTCAGTTATTAGAAGAGCTTTTGAGGTATGTACTTGAACTGATATGATTATACTTACATAATAAATTTTTTTTTTTTTTTTAAATTTTACATTTCAGTTATCTAAAAAAGTTGAATCTCTGTCATTAGAACAAAAAATTATGTCGAAAATTTTATGTAATACACAAGAAGATCAAATATTAAATCTTCTTAAGGATTTGAAAACATGTCAAATAAAATAATTCCCCATATTAATTTGTTTACTTAATGTATAAGAACAACAAAAATACTCCCATAATTTTCTTTTTCACATTCTGTTATAAATTTAAGTTAAGTTATAATTGTCTTACAGATAGCCATCCATACTACCACTTATTTAAAATTTTAAGTTTTTGTACAAATTTTGTTGAAATCAAAAAGTATTAATAAAAATATTTAGAAATATTATCGTTTTTAAATTTTAATTATAGATGTTTATTTTATTTATTTATTTATATTTTAGAAAAACTTTTCATATTTACATAGTAATATATCACATGTTAATATCATTAAATTACTAAAATCTTTCCCAGGCAGCAATACTCAATAGTGCTGGTATAAGGGAAAATCCTTCTTCAATTGTAATAGACAAACATCAACAAAAATTTTAGAATTTAAAAAACAATTTAAACATTTAAAAATTAATATAAAAATACTAAAATTTAAACATTAAATAATGACAAGAATAACAATATTCCACTAATTAATTTTTAAAAATAAAAATAAAAAGAACAATTTAGAATTAAATATGAAAATTTACATCATTTTTTATTTTAATTTTTTAGTAAAAAAAGATAAGTTCGGCGAGTTTTTGATATTGTTAGGAAGGCCATTATAGATTCTAATTGATGAGTTAAGAGTACTATTCAGCATGCGCATCGTTATTAAAGTTTCCGTGTGGATTTGGTCATTTGATGTTAAAAATATAGTTCCGTAATACATTTCTAGTTAAGAGGTGTACATTGCAATTGGTGTCATTATTAAAAATTCTAAAGATATATTTAGCTTTTTCCATAAGAATGATGTCCTTTAATTGCATTTTGTTTGTCAGCTTATACAAGTCATCAGAAACAGTAAGCCAGTCATAATTATACAACGTTTTTAAAGATCTGTTTATTAAGATTTCAATCCTCTTGCTGATATATATATGCGAGTAATAGATTTGATTTGCAGCTTTGAAGTTCAACTTGATTTGGCCATACAACTCTTAAGTATTTGTAGTTGTCAACTCTTTCTATTAATTTGTTATTTATCATAATGTTCGGTTAGATATCAACTTTATTAATGTAATTATTTATGTAATAAATTATTTTTTATAGCACAAGACTTGAAGTCTATTGGATGATAAAATATTTTTATGTTTTATGCAAATAATAAATAATTATGCGTTATAGTAGGACACTGTTAACCTTTATTTTTTTTTAATATATTTTTCCTCCTCGTCTCTTTAATAATTTTTTCCTCACTATTATTACTTACCATTGCGCAAAATGTTACACCACTTTTTAGTCCATACGCAAGTTAAATAATCTAGCATCTGAAAAATTTAAATAAACTTTCAAAAAATAAAGATAAAAATTATGAAATTCTCGAAAAGGAAAGGAAAAAAAATACAAAATAAAACTACATAATTATATAGATATGTATATATAACAAGTAAATTAGTTTACTTATGAAAGGTTATACAATGTATACTAATCATCTCAAATAGAGTGAAATAAAAACTGATAATTCATAATTAATTAAAATTATTAGAATTAAAAATTATAAATTAATTTCCTTTCCTATGGATTGATTAACATTTTAACAAATAAAAACTAAATAATTTTCTTCTTTAAATTAAAAATATGCATACATATGTATGTATATTCTTCTTCAAAAAATTTTTTTTCTTTAATTTATTCTGTTTGTGTTTAATAATTTTATTTTTATATCTTTAATTATTTACTTTTCGAATGTACAGTTTCGTAGTTTATTTCAATTTATAGTTTATTAATAACTTTTTAACTAAAAAAATACATCAATATATATGTATGTATGTAACAGGAAAAATTACTTATTAAATATTAATTGAATATTCTTATCACAGAAATATTCATATCAGAATTAATATTACAGAAATGAATAATATTTTCTTTTTTTTTTTGCGTGAATTTTAATTTTTCTTTTGATTTGATTTCTTAAAACACTATAATAATTCGGTAAAAAAAAGAAAAACGTTAGAAATAGGCCCTTAAATTTTAAATAAAAAATATATTTTTATTTACTTTTAAATAAGTAGGTAATAAATGGAAATTTCAGTTCTATTTCATTTATTTTTTTTATTTTATTTTACTCCAAATATATTTACAATTTTACATAATATACGTATACCTTATTTTAATACTACATACAGAGAGACTATTAACTTAAATCTATACAGCTGAAAAACTTATATTTTAAATCTTAAAATTTCTTTATATGTATAATATTATATAGTATAAGGAAAATGGGAAAAATCTTATTGTGTTTTTTTTTATATTTTTAACTAAAACTTAAAACTACTTTAACAATCCTAACCTAACCTAAGAATAAAAACTAAAAGAAAATAATCATTTTATTTTCTTTGGACAGCGTGGATTTTATATTTATGAAAGGATAAAGTATTCTTCTTACTTTATTTATTTTGTCTACTGTTTTATTTATATGATTTTTGAAGGTTAATCTTTTGTCTAAATACACTCGAAGATATTTTACTGTATCTAATACCCATAATATTTCAGAAGTTTCCAGTTTTAAGTTTGAGTTAGTAATAAAGCACTGTTTTCTTTTGTATGTAAAATATATAGATAATATTTGATTTTTTTGGACATTTATGGAAATTTTCCATTTTATAAAATAAGTGGACAATACGTTTAAAGTGTTTTGCAAATTTGTAATGATATAAGTGCTATATAGACCAGAAGCACCAGAAGTAAACATACATGTATCATCTGCGAAAATAGATAGCTTTGTATTTTGAAATTGAGGTAGATCATGTGTGATTAATATTATATAAATTTGACTCTAGCACTATATATCAAAACTGGTATATCAAAACTTTGAGAAATAGTTTTACCTACCTGGACACTAAATTTTCTTCCTTGCAGAAAACTTTGAATAATTTAATTGAAATACATACATATATATGTATATTATATTACAAGTACGGCCAAAATATGAGCGTAAGCTCAATAGGCATTATTGATGAAATAAACAAATAAAATAAATAAAAAAACTAAATAATTATTTAAATTAATATTTTTAAGTTTATATACCAAACCGTCGTGCCATACTGTATCGAATGCGGAGTTTATGTCAAGTACAACCATTCCTACTGATAGTTTATTTTTTAAATTCCAATTTACATACTTTTTCAGTCCTAATAATGGAAGGAACCGTTGAATGTTCTGAACTGAAGTCATACTGCTAAATTGGAAGTATATTATTACTATTAAAAAATTCAATCAATCTATTTTTAATAATTTTTTCAAAGGCTTATGGCTCTATATGGTATGGTAAAGTTGCCAGTTGATATATTTTGATATTATTTTCAGTTTTTTCATTATTCTTTTTTAATAAATAAATATGTTTTAATTATAATGTTTCTTATTTTGTGTTATAAATTTTTAGTTATTATCATTTATTACTTAATTATGTATGCACTTGACATTGTTCAAGAATTAATCAACTTTTATTTATTTTTATAGTAAAAAAATTTTTTTTTTATATATATTTTCTGTACATATTTTTCATTTTTTTATAAAAATTTGTTAGTCCCGGTTTGTAGCGGTGAAAATCTGGCAACCGGCAAATCTAGTCCTAGTTTTGGGGGCACTCGATAGGTTTATTCGGGTTTGGAATTGCTATAATTTTAGCTTCTTTCCAACTCAACGGGAAGTAAAAGTAACCAATGTTGAGGCAATTATTTAGAATTCGTGAATAAAATAAAATTTCCGCATTTGGTAATTTTTTTATACAAATTGTGGGAATCTTGTCGTTACCTGGAGCTTTGTTGTTAAGGTTCAAATTATTTCAGAAATATCCTTTGGTGTTA
Organism: Poecilobothrus nobilitatus; assembly: GCA_947095535.1. Taxonomy (NCBI): domain Eukaryota; kingdom Metazoa; phylum Arthropoda; class Insecta; order Diptera; family Dolichopodidae; genus Poecilobothrus; species Poecilobothrus nobilitatus. Next base: position 109,908,864 of record OX352774.1, read on the forward strand.
TTGTCATGTTAGGAGGGAGTGAAATATTTAAATTATTTAAGGATATTATTGTCTCATTTACATGAGCAGTAATAACATTATTAGCCAAATTGTTAGAAATATTATGCTTGCTGTGGAAAGCTTTAGCTAAAATATTGGCTTCTTTTTCACTTTTAATGTGTGTTACACCATTCTCTTTTAATGCTGGAAGGGATTTATTCAACTATTTCATTTAAAGCGATTTATGTGCGGTATAAAAACGTATAACCAGATCCAAATTGATCTTATAAAAATATTTATGATATACAACCAAAAATCAACATTACAGAAAACAATCATAAAATACAGAATACAATGATAGCGGCGATATCAATTCAATTGCCGCTGCAACAACTTTTGTTTTAATAATCGACCTTCCAATTTTATATTACCGATATATCTAAAATGTTCAATGTATTTCTGCATGTATCATGCAATATGATTAAATGCTCTACATGATTTATTAAGTGTGTCTTTAGTTTTATAACCTGTAATTATAAAATTTGGATACAAAAAATTTTCTAAAGTATTTTTTTTCGGGATGGTGGCAACATTGTAGCTAATTAAAATATTGTTTTTAAAACTAAACGCATATACAATTCTTTAATATCTCGTACGATAAGTATCGAGTATATTAAAATTGCTCCTCCGTTTATAACACCTTGAAATAAGCTAGCTAGATATATTATCTGACTCATGGCGCAGTGGTTAAGTCGCCAACCTTTCAATCGAAGGGTCTTGCTTTCAAACCCCGATCAGGTCATAAATAAAAAATATGTAGTACTTTTATATCGTAATAATGTATATCGTATAATTAATATTAGTAATAACAATAATAATATTAATAATAATAGTAATAATAATAACAATAATAATAATAATAGTAATAATAATAGCTGCTACAGTAGAGCCATCTTTGATTATATCATGCAAGTTATATACTGCTGCACGTTGTAATCCGCTGATGGCGCTGACTCTGTGGTAAAATAATAATAATAATAATAGTAATAATAATAGTAATAATAATAATAATAATAGTACAATAATTAAATAGTATAATAAATAGTACAATAAATAATATAACAATAATTATAATAATAATAATAGTAATAATAATAATAGCTACTACAGTGGGGCTATCTTTGGTTTATATCTGGCAAGTAAGGTGTTATATACTGCTGCACGTTGTAATCCACTGACGGTGCATAGAATATTAATACCAATAACAGCCGCTACAGTGACAGTGGAGGTTGCCTTCAATAATTACCTCATATAGTAATATATATACTACTACTACATGTTGTAACTGTTGTGACGGCTTTAAAATTGTCCCGGTGTTCCAACTAAATCATTCGGGACGCTCATTTGTCCCGTTTTCCGTTCTCTAAAAAAATACTATATGTTGAAAATGGCTTAATAGTTTCTTGTTAAATCACTCTTTTTTCTTTTAACGAATTTTAAATTTCAAAAAAAAATTTAAAATTTAAAATTTGCAAAAATCGTAGTATACTTTGAAAATTGTTCGTAGCTAAGCAATTTCTTTGTAACTTGTGATGTGTTAAATTTGGCTTGATTATGATTCAGTTAAGTTTTGTTTGTTGTGCTGTAAAATTTAAAGAATATTATTTAAAAGTTTTTAATTTGTTAAGTATGCCAAAAAGAAAGTATATTTTTAATGAAAATTTGAAAAAAAAATATCCATTTATTGAAAAATCGGTATCAGCAAGCGATGTCAGATGCAACAGGTGCGGACAAGAATTTAGTGTTGGTCACGGTGGTAGTCAGACATCGAGTAACACCTAAAAACATAAAAATGCTGAAAATGCTGCTGCTTCCAGTAGTAAACTTACAGCATTTTTTACATCGGCAGAGCCAACTTCAAATGAATCAAAAGTTTCTGCTGTTGAAGGAGTATGGTCTTTTCATTCACTTATTGAAAATTTTAGTTTTCGGTCAAATGACTGCACCTCTAAAATAATACAAATTTGTTTCGAACCGAAATATAGATGTGGGCGAACCAAATGTGAAGCAATAATTAAGAATGTTTTGCATCCATTTTGTAATAATCGGTTAAAGAACGAATTAAAAGAAATTAATGCTTCACTATATTTACTGATGCCTCCAATCATGGTGATCAAAAATTCTTCCCAATATTAGTAAGGTATTTCAAACCATACGAATCAATAAAAATAAAAACATTGGATATTGCTTCCTTACCTGGAGAAACATCAGATATTATAGTTGAATATCTGATATCAACTTTAGAGAAAGATAATTTGCTTGATAAAATTGCTGCTTATTCTGATGATAATATCAACACTAATTTCGGTGAATTATCTAAAGCTGGTGTTAAAAATGTGTTTTTTAAACTGAAACAAATTTGTAATCGTGATATATTAGGTATTGGCTGTATAATGCAATTAAAAGTGCAAGCGATTGCTTACCAGTCGATATTGAGTGTATTATAGTAAAAATATTTAATTATTTTCATATTTATACGGTTAGAACTGAAGAACTAAAGACATTTTGCTCTTTTATTGAAATTTAATATAAAAAAGTTCTCAATTACAGTAGCACAAGATGGTTATCACTTCTTCCAGGTATTGAGCGAATTATTGAAATGTTCGATGTTTTAAAAGTCTATTTTTTAAGTCAAGAAAAATGCCCCCAAATATTAAAACATTTTTTTGAAAATGATACATCGCTAATTTGGTTGCATTTTCTAAGATCACAAGCTGAGTTGTTTCATAAAATAGTATTGCGTATTGAAGCTGATAAAATTAATTTTGTAGAGGTATCAATAATAATTTTAGATCTCCAAAATTTATTAAAAGCCCGAAAGGAAAATAAATTTGTTCCACTTTTATGCAGCAATTTGATAACAAGGTTTTATGATACAAGCATTGCTTATTTGAATGAAAGGACCGAAAAGTTCGATCAGGATTTAATACAATTCAAATGGTCTTGCTTATCATCAATCTTATCATGGAATGAAATTTGTCGCAAAAAAAAACTTTTTTGAAGTAAAACATGATGGAGATTTATTTACAGAATTTACATTACTAAAAGAATACATAACAAGTGAAAAAATAAGCGAATGGAATGAAAGAAAAATAGCTACAGATGGAAGATGGAATCACAAATATTTGGTAAAAATTGTGGAATATTTACTATGTTTACCTGTTACAAACGCCGCAGTCGAAAGGACATTTTCTGTGATAGATCAAATGTGGGATCCACAAAAATCGCAATTAAAAATTGAAACTTTGAAAGCAATGTTAATGACAAAATTAAATAGTGAAATGAGTTGTACTGAATTTTATAATTTTATCAAACAACAACCAGATTTGCTAAAAAAAATTTCTTCAAGCGAAAAATATTTATAAAATTGTACCAATTTAATTTTTTATTACAAAACGTTGAAATAATTTAATTTTTATATAATAAAAGTTTTTATAATTCTTTAATTTTTAATAACAAATCTTATAGTTTTTTTTATAAAATTTCACTGATATTAGAATTAGATTTCAACGATTATTGTCCCGTTTTTCGCATTTCAAATTATGGTCACCCTAATTTAAAATAAAGTCTATTCGTTATAAAACTTATAAATAATTTTTTGGGTTTTAATAAACCGAAATATTAAAATTTTATTAATTTAAGCTAAATGCCATTAATGACACTTGATATATGTTATTTTTATACGTTTAGTTTTTTTCAAGTTACAATTTTTAAGAATTTATTTACGCCTTAAAATATGTTATATTTATGATTTTGTTTTAATTAAGACCATCTAGATTCTAGGATTTTTTTTTAACATTTTAACAAAGACGTATATAACTAAACATAATTAAACATATTTTTTTATCTAAATAAATAATTTTTATTTTAATTATTTTTGTTTTGTAATTATTCTTTTGTAGTCTAAATTTTGTTTTATTTTTTTGTGAATATTTATTTATTTAACTTTTTTTTTTAATTTTAATATTTTTGAAATAAATTTAAAAAATATTTACTATAGGGTACCTAATTAACTGAATTAATTTAATTAAACCACATTAAATGTACCCTATGTATCGTATAGAAAAAACGATTCATATTTTTAATACAAATTATTAAAAAAAAATATAGGCCATAAAGAACAGATAGTATTATTATTCCAATCGTTTCTCAAGTTTTTATAATTTTTTGCATAATAGTGCATAATTTTTTTATTTTTTCAAATCGTTTTTCGATTGTAATTTTCGTTTTTTAAATTTTATTTCAAAAATTTAAAATTATTTCTTTTCTATTGTATTTATTTATATTCATTACTTATATTAATCATCACTTATAACTTCGCCATGATCCAGTTGTACAAACACCCGGTCCTCTCCACCATTCATTAACATCGAGATACCATCTTGATTTCTTTAACGATTCTTCGTCATGTAATGCCGCACATACTCTGCACCAAAAATACGTATTTATAAATTCTCCCGTACCTTTCCATTTAAAATAAGAATTATATAAATCATTATTTTTATCAAGGATATGCAAATAATCGGCTAATTCTTTTGGTGATGAAAATTCGTCAACATGTATATAAGATTTATATGGCGCACTTTTTTCATAATCTTCAGGTCTTGCACCCATTACAATTGGAAGTATATTACGATTTAGTGCATTTACAAAAAATTTCTCAGTTATATAATCTTTACAATTTGAATTTTCAAAAGCTAAATAAAATTTATAATCACGATCTAAAATTTCAAAACATTTATCAGCTGTACTACGTGAACATTTAAATGCGCCACATGATCCATAAATATCAACCTAAAAAGAAAATATTAAGTAACTATTTTGTTTTTTCAAAGAATTTAATTTTTTTTTACATCAATAAATTTTTGCAGCTCATGAGCATATTCTAGTCTACCATTGCGTGCACCACAATTTGACACGAACCATGCTACTTTTTTTGTTTTATTCAACGCAAAATCTCTTTCTTGATTCATTTGTTTTACTGCATCATTATAATATTCCCATTTTTCATATGGTGCTACAATATCACTATCTTTTCTAAAAAAATAATCAAATTTAAGTGAACAGTTTGAAATAATAATTTTTAATTAAACATTAAACTCCTACTGGATTTTGATAATTATAAATAAGTTTGTAGTGAGCATTTTTATACACTAACCTATAAGTAGCGGTCCAATTGAAAGTGTCTGGAAATTTAACGTATTTTGTATAATAAGGAGATTCCAAAAAATATAGCATATAAATTTGTTTACTTGGACGATGTGTACCAGTAACTTTATAATGATTTTTATATAAAATCATATCAGCTGTAACAGCTTCCTTTGTATTTGATGTAATTGTGCATGTATCCACTGGACATTTAGAATTTATAAAAACATCCTGACCTGATATATAATTTTAATTATTTATTTAATGTATAAAGTTAAAAGAAAATAGCTACACCTTTCTTAACGTTCCTTGGTGCTAAACCATTGTATAATAAAATTGTTTTTAAACGGCCTTCATCTTTAATTTGTTCATAATTATTTGGTACATACATCAACTGTGCTTTAATACGATCACTATCAGGATCATCTGATGGAAACAGTCTTGCAATTTTTCTCTTTTTACGTCGTGCTGCATGAGGATATCTTTCACCATTTTGAAAATACCATGCACGTGATCTTGATATTTCTGAATTTTTAATTTCATCATAATTATTTGATGATATTATTGAATTTAAATTTAATTGTTGTTGTTCTTGTTGTTCCAGTTGTTGATTTTGCCGCTCAAAATTTCTTTTAATTTCGTTATTTTTTTGTGATATATATTTATTTTAATATTTTTTCATTATTATAAAATAAGTAAATAAATAGATAAATTTTTTTTATTTAAAAATATAGGTTGGTCTAGTGGGTAAGAGCGTATATGAAATACGCTGTAAACACCGAGGAAGAATGGGTTCGAATTCCATACACGTTTTAAGAATAATACACCCTTACGACATGTACAGTCACTGCTGGAAAAGAAAGGTTGTGTAATTTCCGTCAAACTATAATTTTTATAATTATTGTATAATTTACAATAAGTAATATAATTTTTTGTCATTTATTGAAATTTACCGTTATGTAAAACCAAAATTTTGTAAAAATTTTTTTTAAATGTTTTCTTACACAAAAAAATTGCTTAGAAAAAATTTTATATTTTGTCTTTTTTAAAATATGCGTGTCCGATTTTACACAATATGTCGCTTAAAACAATTCTTTGAAAGGGCGACATGTCGAAAACGGTAAATGGAGCTAAACCTAATCACTTCTCTGATTGGAAATCAGTCGGTGCAGTCGTTTAGACTGGATAATGAAAAAGCAAATAAAACTTTAATTAACCCTCGCTTGGAAATGCGTTAATAATTCAAAACCAATTTAACGTAGACCAGACAGCTTGAAGTTTTTCTGTGAAATTGCCTTTCATTCACTGTAAAATTTCCTATCATTATTTAAGTGGTTCTCAATTTTTAAGTGGATAAACAAACAAACTCTACTTTATATGACAGATAATACTTTAACTTCTATAAAATAAAATTAGGGTAGAAATATTAGTTGTGCACAAAATTTTAACGGTACTTTTTCGTATATATTTTTTACCCCAATATCAAAAAAAATGAATATGTATTTAGTTTTTGTTATTTTCGAAGTTTTTATCATTGAAATATTCAAATAAGTGCATCCCATCAATCACATCTTATTTCCCAATTAAATTTTACAACACAAATTCACTATCTTAAGAGCCTTATTTAGAGAACACTTTAAACTTTAAACACACATATTCTAGGGGCACCTATAATAGCTGAAATTTCAATTATAAAGCTGGAAAAGAAACATGTTTCACGTTTAACTTAACTCCAATCGAATCTGTTTACAATAAAATATGAAAGTGGAAACACCAATGAAAAAGGTTATGCATTCACAAAAGTTTCATGAAAACTCTCAAGTCCGAACAAACGGTTGATTATTAGGGGAAGTTGGAGATTTAGTTTTGAAATTAAACTTTTAAATTTAGGATTTAGGAATTCATCAAAATACTCAAACGAATTGAAAAAGTATAAAAGTTAAATGATGCTGTTAAAATGATAAAAATTGCTTTGCACTGACCTTCTTCGACTAATATTAATAATAAGAATAGTCAATTTTCGAAAAAGTTAAATGCAATGGAAATGTGATTTTATGTAAAAAGATTTGTAAAATGGATCAAGAGTATATAATAAATTAACAGTTCTAATTAATTAAGAACAGAATTTAAAACGACAAACTACAAAATCTGTAAGCTAAAATTCTTTGGACATATAATATTGAAGGCACCCCAAAAAGGTAAAATTTTCTGAAAATGATATTCTTGAAAACAAATTTTAAGAAAGGCGAGGTCCTGGTGCAAAGAGAAATACTATGACTACTATGACTTAAGAACTTTCGCTAATGGTTCAAAAAGAGCACGATATCATTGTTTCCAGAGCATCGTTTTATTTTGTCAAAACAATCTATTTTTTGGCATATACATACATATATTCGACGATATAGTGTATTTATTCCTATATTCAATTAGAGTGAACACAATTTTAATAACCAAAAAACAAAAAAAAAAATTGTTTTTATCACTCGAATATTCTTCTTCCTAAAGCAATCAACAAATACAATATGACAATCAACATACATAATATAAAAAATTCATTGGAAATGACACGTTTTATAACAAATCCTGAATCTTTAAAACCTTTGTATACGTATATTTTATAAGGTGTATAAAACCATAAAACCTATGTTACATATAAGGAAAATGTTGTTTTTGAAATTTTTTATTTTATATTATATTTTTCATAAACTTATATATGTATGTTTAAGAAAATGATTATGAGTTGTTTTTGTTTTGATTTTTAATATTTATATATGGTTATGTATTAATTTATCCATAAACATAAAAACTTTATATAATGTATGTATTTATAGATATAATTAAGTTTCTAGATAAAACAAAGTTGAGATACATTTATCTTTAGTAATTCACAATTACTGGTAATTATGTGAGAAAAATTAGATAAATCTCTTCTTAATATCTCTTTATTAAATCTCTTTCTAATATGGCATCTACAGAATCAAAATAATCAAAAATATGGGTCAAACTTAAGTGTAATGGAAAATACAATATTATAAAATATTAATATTATATAAAAATCTACATTTTTTATATATACATATTTCATAGTTCGTTATAATTTTTTGTATTTTATAAAATATTTTTGAATTTAATAAATGTACAGTTACGGACCTAAAAATTAATGTTAATTTCTTTTTAACAATTTCAAAAAATATAACTCAGAAATTCAACATTACTTTATAATTTATTTTAGCCGTTTATTACAAATAACAAATTTCTTTATATGTATATGAAAAATTCGTTTTTACGGCAAATTTAATTATGTTTTGGGACTTTATTTCATTTTTTTGCGGTGTTATTTCAATAAATTAAGACGTTCTTTTATTTTATTGACTCTATTTTATTAATGTATTTTGAAATTAATAAATAATGCCACGAAAAGATTTCTTACAAAAATTAAATCAAAACAATTAAAAAGAAAAAACACATTTGTCAGCGAACTCCTATGATTTTGTGTACAAATAAGGAAATTATAATAACAAAAAATGTTTAACCCTATCCACGAATCAATTTAATAAATCCATTTTTTTCATGTAGCAAATACATCTACGGCACGTAATTCAGACTTCTATATATAGAAATATGAATAATTTTATGAAAAAAAATAAGATTATATTACAGTTTCCGCGGCTTTATTCCCAATAGATAATTTTTGGGCATTAAATTTCAGCAAAGATATAATAAAGAAATAGTTGACCTCCTTCTTTTAGGGTAAGATTTTAAATATCTATGTATGTATAAAGAGAAAATTTGAATAACATACAAAAATACTTTGTGCTATACATTGTATTAAAACAAATATTGCGTGCAAATTACACGTATTATTTGGTTTTTAAATAAAAGGAAAAAGTAAAAATATAATAGAAGAGTACCTACTCCTACCCTATATAAGTAGATGAGATTAAAATAATGATAGAAAAATGAATATTGTTGGTAGGTGAATTTAAAAGAATAAAGATGGAAAAATCTTTAAAATTCTATTCAACAAAATTTATAAAAGGAATGCATAATATTCTTATATGTTATAATATGCATTTATATATAAATATATAATATTGCATAAAATTCGTTTTATTAAGATATAAATAAAGTTATCTTAGGTTTGGATAACAACACACGAAGGGGAGGTATGTAGCTGCCCTTACTCCTAGGTCTTGCGATCCGTTGTGTTCCCCTTCTGAATGATCTGCTCACCTTCTACAGAGACTCATCGAGCCACTCTATTTCCTTCCTGATTGAGCAATTTCACTACAGAAAAGCTTTCCCCCTTTTTTAATACAGAAAAACTTTCTTTTTTCTCACTTAGCTGTTTATTCCACCTAAACTTTTCCATCCAAGTACACTTCTAGATATTTTACACTATTAGTAAATTCAAGTTGTGTATTGTTTATTTACGGTGCTTGTGGGTACCTTCTGTCTCTTTTCCTGCTAAAGAGACATATTTCGGTTTAGTTTGGCTTCATTTTAAGGCCATTTGTTTCAGCTCATTCTATAATTATATCTATTGCCCTTTGTATTTTACCTGTTGTATTGGACGATTCTTTTTGCGTGACGAATAACACCACGTCGTCTGCGTAGCATATCACTCTTTAGTTGTTGAACCTTAAAGGAGACGAGGTATATATGACAAAGTATATATATAATTTGTTTACGTCCATCCGTCCACACAATAACTCAAAAAATAAAGGAGCTATAGGAATCTCAAATTTTTACCACATCAGTTCCGACGTGTTCGAGTGCTATACAACTTCTTTATTTATATAAAAATAACTCAGTTCCATAACAAAGTATACCTATTGAAGATAAATTAATACCTAAATTTGAAAAGATTTTGTGAAAAGATTTCTCGTTACAGGCCAACAACTGTAAAATTTTGTTGCGCTACTGCAATAGGTTCGAGTAAGTGCCATATAAATCCTTTTTTTTATGAAAATAACTCAGTTTCTATTGGTATCTGATATTTTACAAAACTCACAAATGCCAAGTTTGTATGTATGTAGCAGTAGATGGTTTATACATTATCAATTCACTTAATAATATTTAATAAAATTTACTTTAAAAAATTTTTTTTTAATTCAACATTTATGTTTTTTAAAGGATTAATTTCTAAATACTAATAAATACTAATAAAAAAAGGATTAATAAATCTATATACTAAATTTAAATACAAAGTTATAGATTAAAATTAATTAATCTAATTTATTTAATATTGCAAAATTTAATTCTTAATATAATTTATAGCCAATTTTTAAATTTTATATAATTTGATTAATTTTTTATAAAGGAAGGTAATTCATTATACGTTTTTAACGCAGAGTACATTACTGTTTTTTGCGCATTTTCAGATCGAAAAAAATTTAATCTAAAGCTGAAAATGTTACGTAAACGATAATGATGAACGTCTTGTACTTGAGTCAGTTTATTTGTTAAATAAGGTGGAAGCATTACAATTTTCATTTTAAATACAAAAACTATAACATTTAACTTCATTATCTTTACTCATGGTTATTTAGAGTAACCAGCATACCATTTACTGAACTATACCTGTTTAGTTTTAAATTATTCTCATACCCCAGTTTTGTAGTTTTTGTAGCCTGTCCATACATTCACTAGCTGAAAAAACAATTATGGTAGAACAATATTCAAAATGTGGTTTAACCATCGTATTGTAAATATTTATTGCACATTTTAATGTAATTTTATTTCTTATACCTCTTAAAAAACTAAGCTTCTTTACATATGTACTCAATATATGTACTTTTTAAAATTTCCATTATTCATTTATTTTACATATACACATTCATCCACAGAATCACCCACATTACATTCCACCATTATCAGCAAATAATAATATTTTTGAATGTTTTACTTCCAATTCAATGTCATTAATGAAAATCAGAAATAATAACACACCCAACACAGTCCCTTGTGGAACTCCCATATGAACATCTATTGCTGATAAAATTTTAATATTTACTCTAGTTCTTTGACATCGATTACTTGGGTATGATTTAAACCAATCATATTCTTTATTTATTTATCCATTGTATTTATCCATTTTTTTTAGTAATAATTCCCAATCTACAGTCTCAAAAGCTATTCTTAGATCAATGAACACCGCTATAACAATCTTGTTGTGTATCTTTGTTTTCCAATTTGCAACGACTAAATTAATCAATGATTCACAGTTGTGTTTCTTTCTGAACTCTGATTGGTTTTCAGAAAGTATTTGGTTCTCGGAACTGGGAATTAACTACCTTCTCAATTATTTTTACTTTTGTATGGTAATTCGTCGAAATTCCAAGGGTTTTTTAGTATCTTTTACCTTTTCTATTAAAATTATCAACGTTCTTTCCATTTTTCAAGATCAACTCCAGATGCTAATGATTCATTTATTATTTCTAATAAATTATCACCTAGTAAATCGTAATTCTCCAAGATAATTTTAACACTCACGTGATTAATATCCTTTTTGTTATTCATTTTTTTTTAAATTAATTTGAAGGTACTGTGTGATACTATTTGGAATTTAAATTAATTTAATTTTCTTATAATGTGGTTAAAATACACAGTTTTAGGAATACTATTATTAATCCCGACTATACTTTGTATTTTTTTTTTTTCTAAGGGAGGTAGGAATCTTCCAAAGACACCAAGAATTACCCCTTGGTAGTGTCAGATTCTTACTGACTAAACCCACCTCCCCCTTTAGCCAATATAGTGGGATGAAACCCTTACCTGCGATAGCAGTATATTGCCTAGGGAGTAGGGATAGGAAAGGATAGGAAAATGGATACGGAAACATTAAATTGGGAGTGGGACTGTAAGGAAACAATGAATCCGCCTATTATTATTATTTTGCTAACAGTGACTAAGTATATATATTACTACATGAGGTAATTATTGAAGGCAACCCCCGCTGTCACTGTAGCGGCTGTTATTATTGGTATTAATATTCCTATTAATATTATTATTATTTTACTACAGAGTCAGCGCCATCAGTGGATTACAACGTGCAGCAGTATATAACACCTTACTTGCATAATATAACCAAAGATGGCATACTGTAGTAGCTATTATTATTAATATTAGTATTGTTATTATTACTAATATTAATTATACGATATACGATATAAAAGTACTACATATTTTTTATTTATAACCTGACCGGGGTTTGTACCCAAGACCCTTCGATTGAAAGGTTGGCGACTTAACCACTGCGCCATGAGTCAGATAATTGGAATTCATTAGCTATTTTATCTGTTTCAGTTATTTTTTTATTTCCGAAAATTATTTCATTTATGATTAAACAGGAACTATTTTTTAAAAGAAGCGATTTAATAGATTTCCACATACTTTTCTGGTCATTCGAATTTTGTAATTTATGTTTTATATAGTTTTCTTTTGCTTCATTAAGATTATTCTTATATGTATTCCTAATTTTTTTATATTTTACCCATTCTAAATCATTATTTGCCCAAATCGCGATTTTATATTGCTTAAGCTTTATTATGTAATTTTCCCCTAAAAATTCTAAGCCGTAAACAATAATAAATTATTTACTATAAAATATAAATTAAACATACATAATAATTATAATTAAATATTAACTATTATTTAATTCGTATATTCATCGTAGAACACACATGATTAATAACCTAGATTATGGCCTAGGCCTTGTTGAAGAAGAAAAAAACCAAAATATAAACAAGATAATTATTATAATGTAATAATATAAAAATAAATTAACAAAATTTTCATAATGTGTACAATTAAAAAAACAAGTAAGTTTAAAATTTTATTAAAAATAAAATTTAAGGACTGCTGAAATATTATTAGTGTTCTTTGAATTTTGCCACATATTACAATTAATTCGTAAATAGACCTTTTATTGAATGGTTATTTTCAAACATTTCTATTTTCAGCAATCAGATTTCTAATTTTTAACAAATTTTTAAGAAAAAAATATTTGATTTGAATGAAAAAAGTGCAATATTATTGAATTTTAGAATTTGTGATGCATACAAAATATACTTATATTATAGGTATAAATTATAATACATATTAATTTTGATGCAAACTTCAACAAATAATTTTGTGAATTGCAAGAAAATTATTTTGCACATTTATTATAAATTTTAAAGATCTACCATTAAATTTTATTTTCAAAAAAGTTTCAAAATTACATACCTACATATGTATGTACATATGTACAATGTACATATTATAATATGTGACTTATTTTTTACAGGTTTACTATTCAATTCAATTTTTAAAGTAAAAATACAAAAAATTTTTTATATTATATTACCTTAATTGAAGCTACGAATTTTTATTAGAATAATCACTAATACTAATACTCATTCCAATAATAGAATAAATTTCTATATACAATCAATCGGTACAGAAATTTTTTAGCTTAATTTATTTTTACAAAATGTACTTCCATACACAATTTGTCTGCAATGTATGGTATGGTTTTAGTTTTCATTCTTACACAAAACAGAAAAAAACGAGGAAGAATACAGTTGCCTTTGTCAACTCTTAGATACCCGTACGAACCGTTAGTATGTTCACAGCCTGTCACTCTGCTTACAATATTATTTTTTAAATATTTTAGTATTTTAAAATAATTTGGGTGAATTTTATAATTTCTAGAACTATGGGTTGTACATAATATATTCAAACTATACATTCTTCGAAAGCAGATTTTAACCTTCCACATACTGATTATCAATCCAAAACTTTTTCAAATATTCTATATAGTACCATTTAATACTAAGCGGTAAATGTATATTAAATTTAATTAGTACAAAATAGTAAATATAATTTTAAATATTATATTATATTATATTTAAATATTCCATTGACAGAATAATTTCTTATAAGTACAATAAAATACATACATGGATGTATGTAAATACGGCGCTATATAATATACGTCTATACTCTTATCATTCATTCATCAGTGACATATACGATATGTAAATAAACATGATATTATATAAGTATGCATGTATATCAATATCATATAAATAAAAATTCTTCAAGCAAGCGTTATGTTGTTTATTTATTTACATTTTTTTGTACTACGCATTATATCCTCAACAATTTCAAATTATCGAGTAAAACAAAATGCAAAAAATTCGTTAAAGAAATTTGTTAGAAAATTTGAAAAAATCAAGTAACACTTTCGTCAATTATAAAGTAACCCTATATTATTAAAAAAAATTGTTAACAGAAATAAGAGTAGAATGTTGAAGCTTTAATTTTTGTATATTACTTCAAAAAATTTTTAACAGGTGTTCAAGTTACAGGTGTTTAAAAATAGGCAATTTTCAGTTTTTGACGCCTTACAGCTCCTAAACGGGGAGTGATACAAAAAAAATTGTTTATTATAAAACACATAAAAGAAATTTAATACTTTACCATATTTAACATAGTTTTTATATAATAAAAATAAATTGCTGATAATTAAAATCAGTTTAATTGAACTCATTGAACGTTTTTTTATATCAAATATTTTCAGTTCTATTTGCAATCATTTAAAATAAAAATATGAGATTTCTTTTTTAAATTAATTTAAGGGCGTAAGCCCTTTCCGGCGTAAATTCAAAATTTTATCTAATATATACTACTAAAACATTTTAAGCAATTATATATATAACATGTATATATAAACAAAATGTTACTGTAGTTTTAGATTTAAATATAAATTAATAATTGACAACTAAATAATACATATATTCATTTTAATGATATAATATAATATGTATTTAGTTGTCAGCATTATTAATTCTGAATATCACGCGTTGTCTGAATATCAAAACAAAAACCATGATTTCAATAAATTGATTAGTAGAATCGTTTAAATTTTGTTTACGGAAAATAAATAACATATACATATGTACATAATAATTTGGAAAAAACGAAATTGAAGTGATCTAAAAAATAAATATTTTTATTTTTAATTCGTGTTAGGAGTATTCCACTGTAAATTTTTTATACAATGTTTATACAATGTTTGTATACAATATAAGGAATGCTAAATTTTAGAGCTAATTACTTGTTGTTATCGCAAAAACTAAGAAACAATCGAAAATTTTCCAACATTTTAAAAAATTTTAATAAATGTTTTTTAATAGACTTTAACAATTTTTTTTTTTATTTTTTATTATTTATTTTTTCTTATTATTTTATTTATAATTTATCAGTGCCATGATTTTGTGTATCGAAATAAAATAATTTTAAAATACATAAACCATTTTTTATTACTTACTAACTAATAAAAATTTTTAAGAACTATTGAAAAATTAATTTAGAATTTCTTGTTGAAAATTAAATTAGTATTATTAAAAAATCAACATGATTTTTTTTTTTTTGAGTATGCGGCACATATTTGGTGCTTAATTCTTGCCATTGTTTCTATCTTCGACAAGACGAACAAATTATTACAATTGAAGTTGAAATTGAACAGACAGGAGCAAATGTTGAAGATGGTGAAGCTGAATTACAAAGCACACTTACTTATCGCCAAATTTATCGGCGTGAAACTTAAATATTGTTAATTGTCGCTGTGATAATAAGTTTAATGAACATAAATTTTTGTAAAGCTAAAAAGTTAATTTCCGTTTTCTTTTCTATTGATATCTGAGTTTCAAATTAAAAAGTCATTTTAGATGTCTTCGAATTTGAATAAAGCATAACTTAAATTACTATTCACATATATAAATATGCAAATAAAAAAAGCTGAAAAATATTTTTCTATACCAAAACAAATCAACATAACAAAAAACAAAAGCATATTCTGCCTCTATATACATGTTATAACATAATGTTATAAAAAAGGCTCTTGGTAGTCCTATAGATCCTTAGTTATAGATGTAACATTTATTTTAAGTTGTAACGCCAGATACAATTATAAAAACACGGAAACCCATAACAATTAGTTATATATAATTCACCATTTACAAAAAATTGAAACTAAAGTATTTAATATAGTGTTTAATGCGAAATTATCCAAATAGAGGCCTCGGTACTTTAGTGGCTAAGAGCATATAAAATACGCTGTAAACACCGAGGAAGTGTGAGTTCGAACCCTTGTTTTATGTGGCATGCAAGTGCACAAAAAAAAAATATCCAGATATGTATAATGATAATCTTATTTTTAAAGTCTTGTTCAGTACTTCGTCTGTATTACTTTGATTTTTCCTTAATATTGTATTGTAACCATATAACTCTAATAGAAAAACTACAAATTCTAAACGAACAAATTAGGAAGGTATACAGATATACAAATACTTACAATTCAAAATATATAAATCAGCGTTGCTAACTTTTGTTTAAGAAATTTAGAAGGTATATGTCACCTTTTGATCTTATCCTCGTAAACCATAACTTACTTGTTAAAAAGTATTACTTAAAATTTTATGAAAATTACAATTTTAAAAAAGTTATCAACAAACATGAGAAAACAAAAAAAAAATTATTTATTTTTTATCATATAACCAAACGTCAACACTCACCTTAAATTAAATTCGAATAACAATAGTAAGGTAAATACTAATGTTAGGAAGAAACAACTTTTAAAGAAAATGTTTCGCAATAGCATTATATGTTATATATTATTTTTCACATAAATACATACATATATTATATATATATATGTATATATCCATATAATATGTTATACATATTTTTTTCTTATAATTTAAAATCATCAAATATCCACACATTGATGTAAGCAATTTTTAAAAATACAAAATATAATAAACACTGAATTATGTACTTCCTTCTATTGTTTCTGCATTGTTTTTTTTTTTTTACAATAGAGCTTCCAACTGAAAAAAGTCAAACTATTAAAATTATATCCAACCTATTTCAAAAAATTAAAAAAGAATTTTTATTTTGTCAATATTTATTAAAAAAATTTTTTTTGAAATCTCTATTAAAAAAAAAATTTTTGAAGTTTATAAAAATTTTCGCTTGAAACTTGACCAGAAAAAATCTAAAGTTATCCTTATGTCAACTGATTTTCAAATCAAAAGTTATAGATTTCAACATACATAATTGTCATTTACAAAACACTTTATCTGATATAAAAGATATAAAAATGATATATATGCAATACGAAAATAACAGATTTGACCAGGGTGACCCATTCAAACAAAAATTACAGCTATTTCTGAAAACGTTATTCCGTATTTTTTATATGTATGTACATGATGTACAACTAGATATTCCTTTAGATTCCCATAAGTATAATTTACTATTCCCGTACTAATTTACAAGACAATGAAATAAAATTTTATGGGTTTTTGTTAGCTTCGGATGTAAAAATATTCAAGAATGACGGTTGCTTACCGCACATAGAAAAATCAAATAAAAACTTTAGAAAATCAGCGTATTATTTTTCATATTAATAATGAAGAATTTGATGTCAAATTTGTATTAGGTTTAGTTCTAGTCGACAATAGAGTTAAATACGTTACTTGGATTTAGGCCGCCTTCAATAGTTTGATTATGTTGAAAATGATATAGAAAATATTTTTCCAATCATAACATTAGATTGGCTAGATTTAAAGATGACATTTTTTACCTATTTTGGTTGGCGATCTGTTTGACAAATCTAGTAAAGAATAGATTTTATTATGCACTTAATTGATCAACTTCTTAAACTTTCACATTTAGTAAAAGAAAACTCAAGAGCTTAAAAATTTAATAAGTATTTATCATCAAAAACCAGTTGAAGTTTGCCAATGTCTTATTAGAAAATAAAGACCATAAAAATAATAAATTTGAGTTAACTCATAATATAAAATTGGGTTGGTCATTAAATCCCCAAGTCAAAATCTCCAAAACAAAATCCCCAAAACATAATCCCCTCCAAGATAAAATCCAGGAAAACAAAGTTTTGGGAATTTTGCCTTTGGAGATTTTGTCTTTGGGGATTTTGTTTTTAGACGTTTTGAGAGTTTTGGGTTAGTGTTGATTTTGTTTTTTGGGGATTTTGTACTTATCCAATAAAATCTTATTACCGTTATTTTATTTTTAAAGAAAACGAAAGAACAGACAAAACAAATTTTAACTTACCTTCATGTTCATCTAATATATAAAGCAGAAATTCTGTTTTTTTGTTCGTTTGTGCCCTTTTCACGTAAAAACCACCGGTCCGATTGCAACCAAATTTTGCAGGAACATTTATACGACCCTGGAAAATGTTATAGGCTATATCGCGTTTCGGTTCATTAACCCATTGCGGCCCGAGAGCCATTTAAAGCTTTTTCGTTTTTTCGTTGTCCTGCCTAAACGGTGTGATCGATTGAGTTGAAAATTTGTACAAATTTTCTTCTTAGCTTTGGACGGGTGCCGAAGAAACTTGGATACAATATGTTACCCGGATTCGGCCCAGCGGGCTTCCAAAAAATTTTTGTTTCTGATTTATATCCAATTTTGTATGATGGTTTAACGGTCCGAAAGAAAGCCTGTGACAAATTTTTATGAAGTTCCGTTGACCCGTTTGCTTACCACAGGACCTCACTGAGTTGATTTAGTTACAATCCATTAACCCGTTGCGGCACCAGGGGTCAGTGAAGTTTTGTAATTTACTTAGTTGTCGCACTTAAACTGTTTGACCAATTGAGTTAAAAATTTATCAAACTGTAGCTCTTTACCACAGGAGCTCACTGAATTGATTTGATTACGATCCATTAACCCGTTTTTGCACCAGTACTCAATGAAGTTTTTCAATTTCTTTGTTGTCGGGCTTAAACGGTTTTGCCAATTGAATTAAAAACTTACAAAAGTGTAGCTCTTTACCACACGAGCGCACTAAGGTGATTTGGTTACGATCCATTAACCCGTTTCGGTACCAGGGCTCAATAAAATTTTTTAATTTCTTTGTTGTCGCACTTAAACGGTTTTACCAATTGAGTTGAAAATTTACAAAAGTGTAGGTCTTTATAACAAAAGCTTTCTGAGTTTATTTGGTTACGATACATTAACCCATCAGGCTTCAGGGAATGAAATTCTCATTTTTTATTGTTGTACTTAAACGATTTGAGCAATTGAAAATTTGCACAAGTATTGCACTTTGGCAGACAAACTCATTCAATAAATTTTGTTGTGATACATTAACACATTTCGACACGATAGACTAATTGGCAGAATGAATTTATGGTTCTAAATTAAGCCTGTGACAAAATGTTTGTTAACGTTTGTTAACCCATTTCCGCAAGAGCACCTATTTGGCAAAATGAATTTATGGTTCTAAATTAAGTCTGTGACAAAATGTTTGTTAACGTTTGTTAACCCATTTCCGCACGAGCACTTATTAATAATATTTTGCGTAATTTTGTGAATTATTATTATTATTAAAAAGATATTTCCAACATTCTTTACTTTTATCTATACTGTTTCTAATATTCCATAAAAAACTTTCAATGCAAATTTCTAATATAGAACAGTAATTAAAGTAACCTTATTAAGTATCTTAAGAATACTGTTTTTAAGTCTTAACAACATAACATTTTCGGCCGTTGTTTAAAAACAGAAACAATCTCCTACATTAGACGATCATCATGTTATCATTCAGAAATGCAATACTTACATGTGATCTTTACATGTGGTCTGCCTATATAAGATGCATGTGTATAACATGTTTCCCATAAAATATCATTGAAATATGTACATATAGTATGTATAATATCCGTATATTTAAAAATACTATAAACTTTATCAATTAAATTAGAAAACATATTCACATTTCTGTACATCATTTAATCAAAAATGAGTACATACATATTTAAAGAACAAAAAACCTTACATTCTTATCCATATACAATTTTTACACATATTTTTAGCCAATCAATTTGGAAACATAATTAGAAAAACTAAACGTAAAAAAATTCTGGTTGATTTATAAAGGTAAAAAACAATCATGTATTTTTTATATTGAAAATATGTTAAACAGAACCTGAAATGTACGCATTTAAAAAGAAGTTTTTTCAAAATTTGAAGAGCTGTCGGTGCTGTAGGATCTCCAACGGTGAGGGTACATAAAAAAGTTGTTCTACAACATTACTCTTTTAAGAGACCAATGCATAGTTAATATTTCATTGCTCTTTATTAAACAGTATATAAGTTTTAACAGACGGAGGGACAGAGCGAACTTAATAACAAATTTTTCAAAATGTGCTTAAAAGGATATTTCACCAAAACATGAAGTGACATTACTTACGAAAAAAAAATGTACTACATTATGGTCATAATTGAAATGCGATTTTATGTCTCGGTATTAAAGAATATATTGTGGAAATTCCCTTCGCCGTAATTGTGTACTCAATAGATTATTGATTCCTTTAAAAAATTTTTGTAGAAGAATTGTCTCTAATTCTTGGCTCTGTTTATTCAATTTAACTCAATCTAATAAAAAATAGAATATAAACTACCAGCATCTGTAAATGCATAGTAATAAGTTAACTATATTAATTAAATTATATTAACGCAGAAACAAAAGTTAATAATTTTTATTTCATAAAGCCAATAAAATAATCCGGGCAACGCCGGGTACTCTGCTAGTCTAATATATAAAGCAGAAATTCTGTTTGTTTGTTTGTTTGTGCCCTTTTCACGTAAAAACCACCAGTCCGATTGCAACCAAATTTTGCAGAAACATTTATACGACCCGGGAAAATGTTATAGGCTATATGGTGTTTTGGTTCATTAATCCATTGCGGCCCGAGAGCCATTTAAAGCCATTTGGATACAATATGTTACCTGGATTCGGCCCGACGGGCTTCCGAAAAAATTGTTGTTTCTGATTTATGTCTAATTTTGTATGGTGGTTTTATGGTCCGAAAAAGACCCTGTGACAAATTTTTATGAAGTTCCGTTAACCCGTTTCGGCAGGAGAGCCGAACGAAGTTCATTAAATTTTTCTGTTGTGCTGCTTAAACGGTTTGACCAATTGAGTTGAAAATTTACAAAAGTGTAGCTCTTTACCACAGGAGCTCACTGAGTTGATTTGGTTACGATCCATTAACCCGTTTCGGCACCAGGGGTCAGTTAAGTTTTGTAATTCACTTAGTTGTCGCACTTAAACTGTTTGACCAATTGAGTTAAAAATTCATCAAAGTGCAGCTCTTTAGCACAGGAGCTCACTGAGTTGATTTGGTCACGATCCATTAACCCGTTTCGGCACCAGGGGTCAGTGAAATTTTGTAATTTACTTAGTTGTCGCACTTAAACTGTTTGACCAATTGAGTTAAAAATTTATCAAAGTAACCAAATCAACTCAGTGAGCTCTTTACAACAGGAGCTCACTGAGTTGATTTGGTTACGATCCATTAACCCGTTTTGGCACCAGGACTCAATGAAGTTTTTCAATTTCTTTGTTGTCGCGCTTAAACGGTTTTGCCAATTGAATTAAAAATTTACAAAAGTGTAGCTCTTTACCACAGGAGCTCACTGAGGTGATTTGGTTACGATCCATTAACCCGTTTCGGCATTAGGGCTCAATAAAAAATTTTAATTTCTTTGTTGTCGCACTTGAACCGTTTTACCAATTGAGTTGAAAATTTACAAAAGTGTAGGTCTTTATAACAAAAGCTTTCTGAGTTGATTTGGTTACGATACATTAACCCATCAGGCTTCAGGCCATGAAATTCTCATTTTTTGTTGTTGTGCTTAAACGATTTGACCAATTGAAAATTTGCACAAGTATTGCACTTTGGCACACAAACTCATTCAATAAATTTTGTTGTGATACATTAACACATTTCGAGACGATAGACTGTTTTTGAAAATTAAATTTTTGTTTCTAATATCTGTCTAATTTGGCAGGATGAATTTATGGTTCTAAATAAAGCCTGTAACAAAATGTTTGTTAACGTTTGTTAACCCATTTCCGCACGAGCACTTATTAATAATATTTTGCCTAATTTTGTATATTGTTATTATTATTAAAAAGATATTTCCAACACTCTTTACTTTTATCTATACTGTTTCCAATATTCCATAAAAAGCTTTCAATGCAAATTTCTAATATAGAACAGTAATTAAAGTAACCTTATTAAGTATCTTAAGAATACTGAGTTTAAGTCTTAACAACATAACATTTTCGGCCGTTGTTAAAAAACAGAAACAATCTCCTACATTAGACAATCATCATGTCATCATTCAGAAATGCATTACTTACATGTGGTCTACCTATATAAGATGCGTGTGTATAACATGTTTCCCATAAAATATCATTGAAATATGTACATATAGTATGTATAATATTCGTCTATTCAAAAATACTATAAACTTAATCAATTAAATTAGAAAACATATTCACATTTCTGTACAGCATTTAATCAAAAATGAGTGTATACATATTTAAAGAACAGAAAACCTTACATTCTTATCCATATACAATTTTTACACATATTTTTAGCCAATCAATTTGGAAACATAATTAGAAAAACTAAACGTAAAAAAATTCTGGTTGATTTATAAAGGTAAAAAACAATCATGTATTTTTTATATTGAAAATATGTTAAACAGAACCTGAAATGTACGCATTTAAAAAGAAGTTTTTTCAAAATTTTCTACAGCTGTCGGTGCTGTAGGATCTCCAACGGTGAGGGTACATAAAAAAGTTGTTCTACAACATTACTCTTTTAATAGACCTATGCATAGTTAATATTTCATTGCTCTTTATTAAACAGTGTATAAGTTTTAACAGACGGAGGGACAGAGCGAACTTAATAACAAATTTTTCAAAATTTGCTTAAAAGGATAATTCACCAAAACATGAAGTGACATTACTTACAAAAAAAAAATTGATTACATTATGGTCTTTTATAATTTAAATACGATTTTATGTTTCGGTATTAACGAACATTAACGAATACATAAGTTTTGTAAACAGACGGAGGGACAGAGCGAACCTAATAGCAAATTTTTCAAAATGTGCTTAAAAGGATAATTCACAAAAACATGAAGTGACATTACTTACGAAAACAAATGTACTACATTATGGTCATAATTGAAATGCGATTTTATGTCTCGGTATTAAAGAATATATTGTGGAAATTCACTTCGCCGTAATTGTGTACTCAATAGATTATTGATTCCTTTAAAAATTTTTTGTAGAAGAATTGTCTCTAATTCTTGGCTCTGTTTATTCAATTTAGCTAAATCTAATAAGAAATAGCATATAAACTACCAGCATCTGTAAATGCATAGTAATAAGTTAACTATATTAATTAAACTATATTAACGCAGAAACAAAAGTTAATAATTTTTATTTCATAAAACCAATAAAATACTCCGGGCAACGCCGGGTACTCTGCTAGTTTTGTGTATTGTTATTATTATTGAAAAGATATTTCCAACACTCTTTACTTTTATCTATACTGTTTCTAATATTCCATAAAAACCTTTCAATGCAATTTTCTAATATATAATATAGTAATTAAAATAACCTTATTAAGTATCTTAAGAATACTGTGTTTAAGTCTTAACAACATAACATTTTCGGCCGTTGTTAAAAAACAGAAACAATCTTCTACATTAGACAATCATCATGTTATCATTCAGAAATGCAATACTTACATGTGATCTTTACATGTGGTCTGCCTATATAAGATGCATGTGTATAACATGTTTCCCATAAAATATCATTGAAATATGTACATATAGTATGTATAATATCCGTATATTTAAAAATATGTACTATAAACTTAATCAATTAAATTACAAAACATATTCACATTTCTGTACATCATTTAATCAAAAATGAGTACATACATATTTAAAGAACAGAAAACCTTACATTCTTATCCATATACAATTTTTACACATATTTTTAGCCAATCAATTTGGAAACATAATTAGAAAAACTAAACGTAAAAAAATTCTGGTTGATTTATAAAGGTAAAAAAAAATCATGTATTTTTTATATTGAAAATATGTTAAACAGAACCTGAAATTAACGCATTTAAAAAGAAGTTTTTTCAAAATTTGAAGAGCTGTCGGTGCTCTAGGATCTCCAACGGTGAGAGTACATAAAAAAGTTGTTCCACAACATTTCTCTTTTAAGAGACCTATGCATAGTTAATATTTCATTGCTCTTTATTAAACAGTATATAAGTTTTAACAGACGGAGGGACAGAGCGAACCTAAAGCAAATTTTTCAAAATGTGCTTAAAAGGATAATTCACCAAAACATGAAGTGACATTACTTACAAAAAAAAATTGATTACATTATGGCCTTTTATAATTTAAATACGATTTTATGTTTCGGTATTAACGAATATATTGTGAAAACTCACTTCGCCGTAATTGTGTACTTAATAGATTATTGATTCCTTTAAAGATTTTTTGTAGACAAATTATCACTAAATCTTCGCTCTGTTTATTCAATTTAACTAAATATAATAAAAAATAGAATATTAACTACCAGTATCTGAAAATGCATAGTAATACATGAACTAAGTATATTAATTAAATTATATTAACTCAAAAGCAAAAGTTAATAATTTTTATTTCATAAAGCCGATCAAATACTCCGGGCAACGCCGGGTACTCTGCTAGTATAATATATAGTAACTTTATCCTTATCAAATCGAAGTTATGATAAATTACTACCGATAACGTAATTCATATTTTATGTTATGAAATTGTAAGTACAATATATCTTTAAAGTGTTGTATTCCAAAAAAACTTAAAATATTCTGCATTTTGTAGCGGTCCTTTACATACCACACACATTATCAGATGGCACTAAAGTAGTATTTCAATAATTAAATTTTAATAACATTTTTCTGGCAGCTAATAAGTATAATATAAAAGATGAAATCAATAAACTTTCAAATAACCAGAAAATAAACTTTTCTGTCTGTCGCAAATCATTTAAGCTGGTAAATAATATAAATGAAGAAGAACCATGTCTGTTATGATATTTTTAGATATTACAAATCAAATCAATTTTCTAGATGTTGAAGATGAACTGTTTAATACGTTGATTCTAATGGATGGCAAAAATACCATACATAATCTATGCAAGAGTAAGTATTATACCTGTTTATTTCACTACTTATTTTAAAACGTATTTTGATTTTAAACGAAAAAGTTAAAAGCCTTTTTTCATCTAATGAATTTTAACACTGGATTGAATTAAACACGGCTTCAAAAAAGTGTTAAGTTAAAAAACAGTATTATAACATCTAGTGCTTCCACATTGGAAAATTCAGTGTTCCTAAGTTCAAACGAAAATTTAGAATTAGATTAGCAAAAAACGTATATTTCTACGAAGCAATACGTAAATATTTTTAAAAATTTCAAAATAATATTAAAAAGTTAAACTAAATTTATAGGTTTGTAACGGAATCCCGGCATTTTTGATTTTAAAAGTTGGAATTTTGAACATGACCCTAAATTTATACGACAGCTCTTAAACTCAATTGTGTTAAATTTTGAACATAAAAATTTTTAATGTAAAATTCAAAATTTTGTGTGAAAAACTCCAACTTGAAAAACTTAGTTCTTCGAGAGTTACTATGTTCCGTTAATATGTACTAGCCTGTCCCTCTCCTTATAATATTATATTTTTAATTTTTCGGTATTTTAAAATAATTTGGGTGAAGTTTATAATTTCTAGAACTATGGTTTGCACATATGTATGGATATTCAAACTACCTATATGTTTAAACATTCTTCAAAAGCAGAATCTTATATATTTACATTTTTTTGTACTACGCATTATATCCTCAACAATTTTAAATTATCGAGTAAAACAAATGCAAACAATTTGTTAAAGGAATTTGTTAGAAAATTTAAAAAAATCAAGTCAAACTTTATTAAGAAAAGTTGCTAACAAACATAAAAGTATAAGGTTGCTATTTTAATTTGTATTTATTATTTCAAAAATATTTAGGTGTAACAGGTAGGTGTTCAAGTTACAGGTGTTTAAAAATTATACCCGAAATTTTGGTCGGATCTCAACCAAAAAAAATAGGGACCTACAAATTGATCTCAGAATATTTTGTATTAATTGGAAGACTCTAGCTTATTTAGTTGTTAAGTTAGCGTGCTGACGGACGGACGGACAAAGTTTAATCGACTCAGAATTTGAATCTGATCCGATCCATTTCTTTGAAGGTATATCTATCTTGCTAATTTCGAGGTGTTACAAACGGAGGAGTAATTTTATTTTATCCGATACTTATCGTACAACATAACATATTGTAAACAGCCAAAGAATAATAATATACAGTTATAAAAATATTCGTAGGTACATATATAATATTTAGATAGACATACTTATATTCAAATATGATTTTATTAGAATGTCAATACTTGACCAAAATTTTACATACTCACTATTTTTTATTAATGCTATAGATTAAATAATGATTTTTTTTTATTTTTCCTGTTTTTTGTTTTGTATTTTATTTATTCCTTCTTATAACGATCGAGTGTGTATATGCACACTTTTTATTATTTGTTAAAGTTAAGTCAATAATGTAAATGAGTTGTACTATTTATAATTTTATGTCACTTCACAATTAAAAAAATATTTTTTTTTTATTTATGAATAATTTTTTATTAAATAGAAAGATATTATGGAATTAATTATAGAAAAGGTATTACTTATAAAGTATGTATTTATTTGTATATTGTAATAAGTTTTTTAGAAATTGTTAAAATTTTAAAAAGCTATTGATAAGACTATTGGCTATACTATAAAAATAAAAAATATTCGGAAATACATTTATATTAATTTTAATTTTTAGCTAATAAGAAACGTTGTGACCTATTGAATAATTTATAGATTTATAATAAGGGTAATTTATACATCGGTTTTTGAACTTTAAATTACGCAATACTTTCAGATTTAATATTATATACATCATACATCGTAAATCTAACATATAATTTAAGATTAATTAGCCTTCCGTACCCAAAAACTTCTAACTCCTTTAAAACTCAGCAAGATAACTCGAAAACTAAGAAAGCTAGAGTCTTGAAATTAACACAAAATATTCTTACATGAATTTGTAGGTTTCCTAGTTTTTTGTTTGAGCTCCGACCAAAACTTGGGTTAGCTCTCGAATAACTAACTTTTAGATCTCCATATTTTTTTTTGAAATAGAACCATGAAATTTTAAATATCATAAAAATATTAATTTTATGGAAAAACTTTTTTCTGTAGCCCCACGCGTTACGGAACTACAGCCTACCAAAGTTCGAAAAAGCTCTATATTTAAATTGAAACGAAAACGATTACTGCTATTATTAGTTTTAAATATATATATACAATAAATATATACTTGTGCCATAGTTTGTCTTAATTTACCACTTATACGAAACTCAAATGTAAACTCAATTGTAAAATTCTTGACTCCTTTGGAGCTGTATGGGGTCAAAAACTAAAAATTCCTTACTCTTACTTTTAAACATCTGTAACTTGAACACCTGTCCAAATTTTTTTGAAGTAATATACAAAAATTAAAGCTACAACATTATATGCCATGCCATGTACGCCCGTTCGCCCGCACGATAACTCAAAAACTAAAGGAGCTAGGAAGCTAAAAAAAAGAATTTTACGTCACTTTTGCAAAATTGTTAGTTTCGCTATTCAAATCCAGCTTTTTCGGCAGCCGGGTTCGAGTAGCTGCCATACAACTTTTTTCATTACATGGAAATAACTCAGCATCTATTGAAGCTATGTATCTCAAATTTTGCAAAATTGTGTCGAGTTACAGGTTACAGGAATTTGGTTGTGCTGGAGCGACAGGTTCGGGTAGCTGCCATACAACTTCTCTGTTTAAATGAAAATAACTCAGTGTCTATTGAAGCTGGGTATCCGAAATTTTGTGAAGAGGTGTCGAATTACAACAATTTTTGTAAAATTTTGTTGATCTAGAGCAGCCGGTTCAGGCTTCTTGCACCTCTTGGAAATTAACAAAGCTAGGCGTCTAAACAGGCTATGAACATACTAACGGATTCATACGGGTATCTAAGAGTTGACAAAGACGACTGTATTCTTCTTCGTTATTTTACAAGTTTAAATTAAAGTTTATTTATATTAATATATTATGCAATTTTCGGACTATTATGCAGCATCATCCGATAATTTTAAAAGGTCTTTGCCTGTAAGGCATGTGGGTTAATAAAAATCTAAAACGAAATTTTAAAGGGTAAGCTCACATCTCCGCAAGTAAAAGTATCAAATATATTTATTGCTACAGGAAACAAATTTCAACGCATAAAAGGAGAAGAGCTGACGCTTAAAAATGAAGAAACTGACAGGTATAAACTGTCAAAAGTAGGAAAAATCATTAAAAATAAATTAAATTTACACCAAAATTTTAACTTAAACCAACCTAAACTTTCATTTTGCAAAACATATGAAAAGTAAATTAATACAGAGTTGAAAGTTTTTCTTAAAAATACACTTTAAAATCTATTCTATGATGTTTTGGTTTAACTCTTTTTTTTACGCTTTTATTTGTTTAAATACCGTGAATTTTCTTTAATAAAAAGTAAATTACTGTAAACTGTTTAAAAAAAAAAAAAACAAATAAACAAAACGTAAATATAAAAGTGATTTTTAATTAAATAATTATCCCTCAAGTATTTATTGTTCTTTTTAATTACTTTGATTTTTTTTTTCATTTTCCAATATATTGTATACATGCCACTAATAAATCCTGAAGGGGACTCAAAAAAGAAAGAGAAAAAATAATTGGACATTTTTTGCTATGTCTAATAAAAATTTTTTAATTATGAATAATAATAAAATAACATAAGCGCTATGTTTGTGTTTCTTTTTAAATGTTGATTTTATTTTAAAATTAATACTCAATTAATTTATCTCGACTAGAAATATAACGGTATAAAAATCTACTCGAAAAAATTTATAATTACTCTAAAATGTAAACTTGACTTAAAATCATGGGACAATTATTATGGTAGGATATTTATACAAATTATAGCAAAATTATAACAATAATATATCAAAAAAATAATAAAAAATGTTATTTCTGACACGACACGACATTACTTACTATAATACTATATCATACACTCTCACCACGTGACCAAATTTTTCTATGCTACTCGAAAAAACCACAATGGCAATTGTAAGAAATATATAATAATAAGATTTTATCATGTGAAAAGAAGAAAAAAGAAGGTAAAATGTAAACCAACGGTTTTTAAAATCGTATATTTCCAAAAGACAATACAAACTGATTAGAATTGTGGCTTGCACAAAAATTTGAAAATTTAAGAAATAAAATTTAAGAAGTTTTTTAGTAATAAGAAAAAAGGTAAAAATAGGATTTTTTTGCAATTTTGAGGGGCTGTAAGTCCGGAACCTTATATAACTAAGAAACACACGTAAAAATATATTACTGGAGCTTTAATTTTTATGCCTTGCCGAAGAAAAATTTCTACAGGTGTTTAAGTTACAGGTGCCTAAAAATTTTCAATTTTTCAGTCCTATAATAGCTCTTAAACGGTGACATGTCATAAGTCCCATAGTCATAAGTCACAAAACAACTGGATCATATAAGTCCCACTAAGTTAATGAAATAAATTTTTAAGAGTTCATCAAATTTTTTTGTTTTTGTTATTTACATTCTTTGATTGTTTTTTTATTGTCCACATTTATATTTGTTGAGAAGATCAGACCATTTTTTTTTTGCTCTTAGATGTTTATATTTATTGACCAATTATTCCTTTGACCAATTAAAATTCTCTATTTTATTGAGAATTACGTTTATAATTTTTAAATTATAATTTAAATTTAATTTAATTCTTTTTCTGTGAAAGAGTAAGTGAATAAAGGTGTTAAGTGATATTTTTGTAAAAATTGAGCTGTATTCAAACAGAATATATTATTTATAGGTCATATTTTTAACTATCAAAGATGTTATTGCTATAAAGTTAATACATATTGCACATACAGAGCACGTAAGTAAAGTGAAATATTATTGAGCGAGGGAGGTGCGCAAATGAGTGTAGTTAAGCAAAAAAAAAACTTTAACACACGTAAAAATATATTACTGGAGCTTTAATTTTGATATGTTGCCGAAGTAAAATGTGTACAGGTGCCTAAGTTACAGGTGTTTAAAAATAACAAATTTTAAATTTTTGAGCCCTCATAGCTCATAAACAGGGGGTGGTCGAAAAAAATTTTGTGAATCCTAATTGTCCTTGAGAAAAATCCTATTTTCACGTTTTTTCTTATTACATAAAATTTTCAAATTTTTGTGCAAGTCACAATATTCTAAACAGTTTGTATTGTCTTTTGAAAAGGTGCGCTTTTAAAAACCGGTAGTTTATTGAAGTAAGACTGTAGTAGCCAAGATAATAATAATTATTATTGAAACTATCTTTATTCATTTTTTATTTCTTTTATGGAAGAATTATACAATTTTTATTTTAATATTTTCTATAATTTTATTTAGAATAAACCTTCAAATGTTATAATATTGTTAAATGTGCATTTAAATTTTAAAATTTTCCTACTAATTGTCAAGATTTTTTTACCAATTTTTCACTGATTTTTCTCGTCATTTTTTACGAGGAAAAATTTCTAACGTTATACTGGGCTTTAAACATTACACAGCCACAGCCCTTCAAAGTTTGAAAAATAAAACCTCTTTATTTAAAAGTTTATTACTGAATATCTACTACAGGTAATTACTAAATCTGAAAAAGATTGAACATTTTCTAAACTTTATTTTACTGAAAAAGAAGTGGAAATCTGTACACCTGTGCAAATTATGTTATAAAAACAAAAATAATATAGAAATTCCATAAAATTCGAAATTGCTAAATAATATCGAAATTCTAAATACTTTATATTATCGTTTTGCAAATGTGCTTTATAAAAACCCTTAATTTTTATGCATTGTCTTGTTTTATTTATATTATATATCTATTATATAAAGCAAAAAGTGTGTTTGTTATTGTTTGTTATATTTTATGTATTCCTACACGATCTATTCGATTATAATCAAATTTTGTTCCCTGTAATACTTTTCTTTCCGATCCGTTAATCTATTCTGGTACCGTCCGGAGCGCGGTAAACGTTTTAAGTTTTTTTTCATTGCTATATTTATACCATTCCATTCATTAAATTCAAACTTTGTAGAAAGGTAATTCCTTATCGAAGGATTTTGCTTGATTGATATTGTTAGGATCTGTGAATCCATTGCAATACGCCGATCTGTCAAAAAAAAATCTATATAATCAAGTCCAATTCTAAATCTATCCGAATCAAGTCTAATTTTACAGGATGGTTTGGTTGCTTTGAATAACAAATTTGACAAAGTTCCGTTCATTTGTTCCGGCGATAACACATTTAAACGAAATTTTTGTAAAAACGTTTTTGTTTAACGAAGAAGTCCACTTAATTGATATGGTTACGATTCGAACGAACCCATGCTGCCACACTGACCTTTGAAAATAAATTCTATCCGAATCAGTTTCAATTTAGTTCAAATTTTGTCAAAACGTAATTCCTTTCTAAAGGAGTTCGTTAGATTAATTTCGTTACAATTTATTTTACCAACTCACTAAAGAACAATATTCAACGGACTGAAGATCATAGTTCTATGATTTGATTTTTACTCCCTTTTCTTTAAATAACAAATAACAAATCCAATAAATTAAAATAATTTTTGTTCTTTTAATTAACTTGTTGGAAATTGATATTAAATTTAGTAGAGTTTAGAGTATGAGTATAAACAATAACAGATATTTTAATTTTAAAGGAAAATTTCATATAAAAATACATATTTCACCTATTTACATTTTTAATATTGTATAAATAAAACACAAAAAATTCTGTTTAATATTCGACTAGCATAAAAAAGTATATTTTTTATATAACATATTATTTTTGTTGTTTTCT
Source organism: Poecilobothrus nobilitatus (assembly GCA_947095535.1). NCBI lineage: Eukaryota > Metazoa > Arthropoda > Insecta > Diptera > Dolichopodidae > Poecilobothrus > Poecilobothrus nobilitatus. The sequence continues at coordinate 109,941,007 of OX352774.1, forward strand.
TTTTTTTTTTTTTTTTTAGTTTTTAAACAATTTTTTTTCTATTGTAGATCTTGACTTTTATTATTTTTTAATTTTAAACTGATTTTTTTCTTAAACATGCTATCATTTATACTTTAGAAATTTTCTTTTTTTTAATTTACGACCAATTTATATTCATTTTTATAAGATTTACTTTTAATACTAATAAACGAACTCACTATAGAAAATCATTTTAAAGTTTAAACATATAAATATTAAATAAACAAAAATATATTGTTAGTTTTAAGGGAAATATAATTTTTAAATATAAATAAAAAAAAAACATCAATGGAATTTACATTTTTAATTTTTTTAATTCGGTATTTGATGATTTTTTTTCCAAAATTATTCAAAATTAATTATAATGAAACTCTATCTAGTGTAATATTAATACGTTAAATTGCTTGTAACATTAATGAGATAGCAAAGCTTATTGCATCATTCAGTTTTTAGCAATGATAACAATTTTGTGATTGATACAAAAACTATCAAGGAAACGAAAATATCTTTATCTTATACTTTCCTCCAAATTATTTTTTTTTAATTTTATGTTTTTTTTTTTTTTTTGATGTATTTTATAATAACAAATATAAAATAATTATAAAAAAAAGATTATATTTTGGGCCGATTGCCTTTACTTAATATTTTAGTCAGCCTAAAACTGATTTTACAAATAATTTTAAAATTTTTTGAATCTGTTTTGATAGAATTTTTTTTTTCTTGAACTTTCAGCTTCATAATATATATCTATTTCAAAGATGCGCTTCATTTAATTCAACTTCAAATATTATCAACCGAAATAAAATTTTTAAAAAAAATATATTAATATGAATAATTTTATATGAATAAACCTTGTACGTTATCATACTATTATATTCTTTCTTACCCAAATGATTAACTTACATTTTAAACTCCCTTATCTGGGATTACTAAATTAATATACTTATAAGAGGCTATAAAATGTATGCTAATCATCTTGAATATAATACAAGAAAAACTAATGATCCATATTTAATTATTTTAAATTATTATAATTAAAAATCATAAAAATATCTTAATATATTTCTTTTCTCTTATGAATTGATTTACAATATATTAATAAAAACAAAAGCTCAAAAAAATTATTTTTTTCTTAAATTAATTGTCTTCAAAAATTGATTTTTATTTTTCTCTTTTGTTTTTTATAATTTCATTTTTCTATTTTTAATATTACTTATTTAATTTTCTTAACTACAACAATTTATGTAATTTTTTTTTTTTTTTTTTCTTTTCTTAATTATTTTACCAAATAGTAATTTAATTTTATTTTATATTTTCATTTTTGCTTTTAAAACATTTTTTGTTTGTTTTTTTTTTTTTCGGACGTAAGTCAGTTTCATAATAATGATTTTAATCATTTATTGTATGTATACATTTATGAATACATTATCTACCTTTTAGTAAAGAATCAAATAGATACTTAGGTAGATTGTAGATATAATTGCAATTCTGAGTATCAACTCCGCTTGTTTAATTCTTTTATACTCAAGAATAAGTTTCAAATAACATAATAGTGTGGCATTAAACTATCAAATTATTATAAAATTTAATAAACGTTTAATAAAAAAATTTTTAAATATGAATAGTCAAACCGTAAGTTTGAGCTACGATAAGGGTGTTATGGATAAAAGTGGTTTAACATATTTTTAATATTGATTGACTTAATTAAAAACTACTTAATTTTGTAAAATTTATTAAAATTTATATATTATTTTTTCTTCTTTTTCATTATTGAGGGCAAGCAATTTTTTAAACATTTATACATTTTAAATAATAAACTTAAGTAATTATAATACTTATCAATATTTTTTTACCGGTTACCACATGTCTATCATAACACCTTTTCTTAAAATATCATTTCTCAAATTCATGTTTTTAAAATCCCAGTTTTTATGTAATATAAATGTTCAGCGCCCACGGTGGCCTAGAGGGTAAGATCGTATAAATTATTAACCTGTCCATCCGTCTGGGTATTTACAAAACTTGTACACCATTTAAAATAAAGCAATGAAATTTTAACTACGGATAAGTATCGCAAAAAAAAAATGAATTTTTTGGAGCATATTTTTTTATATCACCCATTTTATGTATCCCGTTACGAAGCTACGGCTCCTAAAGTTTAAAAAAACGCTATATCTAAATTGTTGTAACAGAAGTTTTATAAGGTGTATCTTCGATCTGGAAACATGAATAAGCTGCGAAAGCTGCTTATATAAGCTTTTATAAACTTTTTATATTATATAAAATAAATATATAGTTTTCTCATAAATATACGTTATTTTAATTTACCATTTTGCGGTACTCAATTTTTGCAAAATTCTTAGCCTCCTCCATTTACCAAATGGTTTAAGTTAGAAATTTGAAATTTTGAGAGCCGTTAAATCTTTGAAAATAAGTATGAGTTTGTATTTTTGATTTTTTTGAAGTAATATCCAAAAATTAAAGCTCCAACATTATATTTTTATTTCTTTTAAGAACTTTTCTTAATAATATAAGGTTGCCTTAAAATTAACGATAGGTGTGAGTGACTTGATTTTTCCCAATTTTTTCTAACAAATTTTTTAATGAATTTTTCAATTTTTGTATTATTATTAATTTATTTTATTCAATATACCTACTTAGTACTTATGTACTCTTTACTCAAAACTTATTATGGAATATTTTTTTAATTTTGGATGTGATATAAGTTTTTTATGTGATATAAGTTTTCATACATAGCCCGATAATTTTCATGTAATTTCGAAGAAAGCTTTTAATTCTATTTTTAATTGCTTAAAAATCGAATTTAAATCGTTTATCATAGAATTTTTAAAAGTATATTTTAGACTGACCTGCCTATTCATATATTTCATACGATATTTTTTTTTAATCTGTTCAGTCAGAAAAATAATAAAATTGTAGTCTAACAATTTTATTTCATTTTAAAGATTTATTCCATTTAGTTTTTCAGAAAGATTACCGATCTGCTTCTTAAAATTATAAAATTGATTTTTAATTGATTAAAATTAAATTGAGTTAAAATGTTAAAATTTAGAACTGAATTGGTTTGCTAGAAAATTTTTAACAATGAAATTTTACTTTGTTTGTACTAACATATTATTTTTGTCTACCTTTTAGAAAAATTTAAAATAAGAATGAAATTTATGTATAGATTGTTAAAAATTAAAAACGTATTAAAATGAATTTAAAGCAATAATTTAAATTATCAAAAAATATTTTAAATATTTAATATAGAAAATTTTGTAATAATTTTCTTTTCTTTCAAAATAATTGTATTTATATTTGTAATTTAATTTACTCATTGCGGTTTTTTTTTTTTTTGATTTTTTTATAATTGTTTTATTTTTTTCATTTAAATTTTTTTAGTATCAAAAAATTAAATCTTACAAATTTGTGCGTATAAATTATTAAAAAAAAAAAAAGTAAAAATTATGTAAATTATAATAGCTATATAAAATAAGTTAATATTTATTTATTCCTATTTTGTTGTTTATTAATAACTTTTTAACTAAAATACATAACAGCAAAAATTACTTATTAAAAATTAATTAAATATTTACATACATAAGTATATCACAGAAATAAATAATATTTTGTTTTCTTTTTTTTTCTCTGACTTTTTAATTTTTTTTTGATTTAAATTTAAAAAAAAATCAACTTAAAAAAAAAAAGGAAGCAAAATGCTTTCTTAAAAAAACTATATAATAATTAGTCAAATAAAAGAAAAACTTTAGAAATAGGCCCTTAAATTTTAAATAAAAAATAATAAATAATATTTTTATTTACTTTCAAATAAATAGGTAAATAAATAGGAATTACGGTTCTGTTTCATTTAAAGCGATTTATGTGTGGTATAAAAACGTACAACCCGATAACGTATGATCAATATTTGTCAAAAATGATCTTATATAAATATTCTAAAAGCAACAGAAAACTATCATAAAATACAGAATATACAATGATAGCGCCGATATCAGTTGAATTGCCGCTGCAATGACTTTTTTTTTAATAATCGACCTTTCAATTTTATATCACCGATAATATGTAAATTTTTTGATGTATTGTTGCATGTATCATCTACTATGATTAAAAGGTCTATTGATTTATTAAACCTATCTTTTAATTTAATTTTATGTACATATAATAGTTGTACTACAGTACCGATCTATACAACCGCCTTATCCTATATATTGTAAATTTTTATGTCTAACATTTTTAATTGTTGAATTTAAAATAAAGACTATTCAAACTTCCGTTATAAAACTTTTAAACATTTTTTTGGACTTTAATAAACTAAAATATTAAAATGTTATTAAGTTAAGCTAAATTTGATTAATGACATTTGATATACGTCATCGTTATACGTTTTTATATTTTTTATAGTTATTTTTTTTTTCAAATTACAATTTTTAAGAATTTATTTACGCCTTAAAATATGTTATATTTATGCTTTTGTTTTAACTGTCCTTTTTTTTTTTTTGTTTTCATTTATTTTTATTTTAACATTGAAAAATCGTCTATAACTAAACATAATTAAACATATTTTTTATCTAAATAAATAATTTTTATTTTAATTATTTTTGTTTTGTAATTATTCTTTTGTAGTCTAAATTTTGTTTTATTTTTTTGTAAATATTTATTTATTTAACAACTTTTTTTTTAATTTTAATTTTTGAAATAAATTTAAAAAAGATTTACAATAGCGTACCTAATTAACTGAATTAATTTAATTAAACCACATTAAATGTACCCTATGTATCGTATAGAAAAAACGATTCATATTTTTAATACAAATTATTAAAACAAAATATAGGCCTTAAAGAACAGATAGTATTATTATTACAATCGTTTCTCAAGTTTTTATTAATTACATAATTTTTTTATTTTTTAAATCGTTTTTGTATTGCAATTTTCGTTTTTTAAATTTTATTTCAAAAATTTAAAATTATTTCTTTTCCAGTGACTCTATTGTATTTATTTATATTCATTACTTATATTAATCATCACTTATAACTTCTCTACGAGCTTTATAACTTCGCCATGATCCAGTTGTACAAACACCCGGTCCTCTCCACCATTCATTAACATCTTGATACCATCTTGATTTCTTTAATGATTCTTCGTCATGTAATGCCGCACATACTCTGCACCAAAAATACGTATTTATAAATTCTCCCGTACCTTTCCATTTAAAATAAGAATTATATAAATCATTATTTTTATCAAGGATATGCAAATAATCGGCTAATTCTTTTGGTGATGAAAATTCGTCAACATGTATATAAGATTTATATGGCGCACTTTTTTCATAATCTTCAGGTCTTGCACCCATTACAATTGGAAGTATATTACGATTTAGTGCATTTACAAAAAATTTCTCAGTTATATAATCTTTACAATTTGAATTCTCAAAAGCTAAATAAAATTTATAATCACGATCTAAAATTTCAAAACATTTATCAGCTGTACTACGTGAACATTTAAATGCGCCACATGATCCATAAATATCAACCTAAAAAGAAAATATTAAGTAACTATTTTGTTTTTTCAAAGAATTTGATTTTTTTTTACATCAATATATTTTTGCAGCTCATGAGCATATGCTAGTCTACCATTGCGTGCACCACAATTTGACACGAACCATGCTACTTTTTTTGTTTTATTCAATGCAAAATCTCTTTCTTGATTCATTTGTTTAACTGCATCATTATAATATTCCCATTTTTCATATGGTGCTACAATATCACTATCTTTTCTAAAAAGATAATCAAAATTGAGTTGAGTTTACAGTTTGAAATTATTATTTTAACTTAAACGATTACTGGAAGTTAATAACGAAAGTTAATTAGCATTATTAAAAACTAACCTATAAGTAGATGTCCAATTGAAAGCGTCTGGAACTCTAACGTGTTCTGTATGATAAGGACATTCCAAAAAATATAACATATAAATTTGTTTACTTGGGCGATGTGTACCAGTAACAATATAATGATCTTTATACAAAATCATATCAGCTGAAACAGCTTTCTCCCTATTTGATGTAATTGTACATGTATCCACCGGACATTTAGAATTTATAAAAACATCCTGACCTGAAATATAACTTTAATTATTTATTTAATGTATAAAGTTAAAAGAAAATAGCTATACCTTTCTTAACATTCCATGGTGCTAAACCATTGTATAATAAAATTGTTTTTAAACGGCCTTCATCTTTAATTTGTTCATAATTATTTGGTACATACATCAACTGTGCTTTAATACGATCACTATCAGGATCATCTGATGGAAACAGTCTTGCAATTTTTCTCTTTTTACGTCGTGCTGCATGAGGATATCTTTCACCATTTTGAAAATACCATGCACGTGATCTTGATATTTCTGAATTTTTAATTTCATCATAATTATTTGATGATATTATTGAATTTGAATTTAATTGTTGTTGTTCTTGTTGTTCCAGTTGTTGTTCTTGCCGCTCAAAATTACTTTTAATTTCGTTATTTTCCTGTGATATATTATCCTCTAATTGTGTTGTAGTTATTTGTTGCGGTTGCGTTTTTAATTCACGTTCTGCTTTACTTTCTAGTATTTGATGCTGTGACATTTGTTGAACCTTTTGTGATGATGATTTCGGTTCGCGATCTCTTCAATTAAAAAAAAAATATTATTATATAAAAAATATTAATATTGCAACTTAAATTAATAAGCTTTAAGTCGGTCATATGAAATTTATATTTTTTTAGTACATTCTTAAAAGAATATTGGAAATATTTGCTTATTAGTTTAACTTTGTTCGTCCATTCGTCCGCCTTTTTAGAAAAATTTAACACTGTTTAAGATGCCAAGTAAAAAAAAAAATTTGGGGAACAAAAGTTTTTATGTAACGCGATCCATTAAAAAACTACAACTTCATAAAGTCAGAAAAAGCACTATTTTCAAATATTTATATCTTAAGTTCTGCTTAATATTTTTTCATCACTAAAGTAGGTATATAACATAAGTTAATAAATAAATAAATATTTTTAATCTAAATCGGTGGTGTAGTAAGTAAGAGCGTATAAAATACGCTCTATAAGCAACTAGGTAGTTTGGATTCGAATTCCACACACCTCTTAAAAGTAATTCCCACTTTACCTTATCCCCCACGATATTTTTAGCAACACCTGGAAAGGAAGAGCTGTACAATTTCCTTGTAAAATTTATGAAATAATAAACTAAAAACAAAAAATCTAAAAGTGTCTAATTTTTATAATTGTCAATAATTATTTAGTTCTTTCAATTTATTTAAATGTACCGTTATTGTAACTCAAATATCCGACTTTGAAAGTCTTTGTTTTTAAATACTGCAGTGAAACTTATTTCGAAACTACAAACAAGACAATGAAAAAGCGAATAAAACTTTAATAACCTGTTGCATCGAAACGCGTTAATTAATAAAAACCAATTTAATGTAGGGAACCCCTTTGGCATGAGACAATATTTTTTGGAAGATTTTAAGTCAATCGATCAAACTGTTTAGCCAAGATAATTGAAAAACAAACAGTTGCTTTGCTGTCATGCCGCAACGGGTTAATGAAATAAATGAAACATAGTTTATAACCATCTCCACGCAGCAGGGAGTTATTCTGTAAAAATTTTTTTCACTTATGTGAGTGGATCTAAATTTATAAGCGGACAAAAAAACAAGCTTAGCTTCATATAATAGATAATACTTTAACTTCTCTAAAATCAAATCATTGAGGTAATCAAATATGGAAATATTTTCGCTTAGTTATGCACAAAATTTTAACGGTACTTTTTCGTATATATTTTGTACACCAATATCAAGAAAATATAATTTTATTTCAGAGTATTTTTAAATGTAAATTTTTAAATTTGATTTTTTATTGTTTTCGAAGTTTTCATTATTGAAAATATTTAAACAGGTGCATCCCCATTTTAGATGTTATTTTACAATAAAACAAAACTTATTTTTCTTATTATTTCTGTGTATAATGTTTAATTTAATTACATCTTATTTTGCAATTAAAATTCATTATCTTAATAGCCTTGTAGAAATCTGATTTTATGTAAAAGAATGTGTAAAATAGATCCAGAATATATAATAAATTAAGCTGTTAGAGCAGAAATTAAAACGACGAACTACAGAGCCAGTAAACTAGAATTCTTTGTACATATAATATTGGGGTAAAATATTTTATATTCTTCAAAACAACATTTAAGAGAAACGAGATCCTGTTGGAAAGAGAATATTATAACCTAAGAACTTTCACCAATGATTAAAAAAAGTATTTTGTATTATTTTAAAACTTTCCGATTTTGAAATATGTGTATTTATTCTATATTCAATTAGAGTCAACACAATTTTAATAACCAAAAACAAAAAAAAAATATTCTTCTTCCTAAAGCAATCAACAAATACAATATGACAATCAACATACATAATATAAAAAATTCATTAGAAATGACACGTTTTATAACAAATCTTGAATCTTTAAAACCTTTGTATAGGTATATTTTATAAGGTGTATAAAACATAAGGACATTTGCATTTACATATAAGGAAAATGTTGTTTTTGAAATTTTTTATTTCATATTATATTTTTCATAATCTTAATTATTTAAGAAAATGATTATGAGTTGTTTTGTTTTGTTTTCTAATATTTATATATGGTTATGTATTCATTTATTGATATACATAAAAACTTATATATGTATGTATTTATAGATATAATTAAGTTTCTAGATAAAACAAAGTTGAAATACATTTATCTTTAGTAATTCACAATTACTGGTAATTATGGGGGAAAAATTAGATAAATCTCTTTTTAATATCTCTTTATTAAATATCTTTCTAATATGGCATCTACAGAATCAAAATAATCAAAAATATGGGTCAAACTTAAGTGTAATGGAAAATACAATATGATAAAATATTAAAATATAATGTAGATTTTTTATATATACATATTTCATAGTTCGTTATAATTTTTTGTATTTTATAAAATATTTTTGAATTTAATAAGTGTACAGTTACGGACTTAAAAATGAATTTCTTTTTAACAATTTCAAAAAATATAACCCAGAAATTCAACATTACCGTAATTATAAGTAAATATATTGAACCAATGCTATTAATTATCAAGTCACTTAAAAAGCGACCCAAATTTTTTTTTCAAATTATAAACGTTTTATTATCAAAAACGAGACGGAAGATTTAATTTCCAACGAATACAAAAAAACAACTTCTTTTCTAAGCATTGAACTAAACAAATTTTGTGTAATTATTTTGACTTCGATCCATTAACTAAGCTTTTTTTTAACAGTATTTTTGCACCTTTTGTTTTCCTTTTTTCCACCAACCTTGATCTTTTCTTAAAAATATTAAACTTTAAATATTCTTTCTAAATTTAATTATTTTCTGCGGCCGTATTTCATTACATGCGGCATTATTTTATTTTATTGCGCCGCTTCATTTCAACAATAAATTTTAGCAAAAAAATATAATAAAGAAATAGTTGACCTCCTTTTAGGATAAGATTTTAAATATCTATATGCATAAGGAGAAAATTTGAAAAACATATACAAAAATACTTTGTGCTATGCATTGATTCAAACAAATATTGCGTGCAAATTAAGCGAATTATTTGAATTTTAAATAAAAAGAAAAAGTAAAGATATTATAGAAGAGTACCTACTCCTACCCTATATAAGTATAGATGAGATTAAAATAATGATAGAAAAATGAATATTGTTGGTAGATGAATTTAAAAGAATAAAGATGAAAAATCTTTAAAATTCTATTCAACAAATTTATAAATGGAATATATAATATGCATATATGTATATAATATGTAGACATATATAAATATATAATATTGTATTAAATTTCGTTTTGTAAAAATATAAATAAAGTTATCGTAACAGCCCTAAAAATGTTGAAAATAATTTCATTTTTCTTTGTATTCAAAGCTATATTCAATGAGTTAGATTTTTATCCTTTATTATATGGTTTTTTTTTAACTGCTCTGCAGGGATTGTCAGACGTGTAATTATCTTAAAATATCTAATGAAATTACAACAAAATATTGTTTTTGTAAATTTTATTTTTATAAAAGCTTTTTTTCATTATTAAAGATTTTATAAAGAACATTATAAAAATTTAGATTATTATATGTGCATAGCATGTGATATTTGTAACATATTATAACACTACCCAAAGGGTAATAAACTAAACATAAAATACATATTTTTAAATACCTTTTACTTATAAAGTGTCTGTTTGTTTTCTCTCAAAAATCAAACAAGATAACATAATATATTTCTATACATAATATTAAAGTTTATATAATATTGTGATATATAAAAGTTAAAAACGAATGGTTATCATACAGGGTATTTCACGAACAAATTGCATTACTTCAGCAAAAGATCAAAATAAATAGAAAACACTTTGATATTGAGAGGACGTTTATTTTCAACCATTACTGAGTACTCTTAAAAATTTTCCATTCGGATTCATTATACTTTGAACAAAACAATTAATACATCTTTTTAAAGCTGATAAACCATCATGAAAAAAGTTTGTTTGAATTTTTAATAAAAACTTACGAAGCTTTAAATTCAAATATTATTCCATTTTCTACTTAAAAATTAACAATTAAACCTTTTTTATTTATAGAAAATGTTTAGTTTTGCACATATCCGAACGATATATCTAAAAAATTACAAAAATTATAATAAAAAAAAATCTTTTCGGTATTTTTCAAAAATAAATGAAATTTTTTTATCTTTTATTAAATTGCATTTTTAACGACAATATGAAAATAATATAAAATTAAAAGTAATACACGATTGTTATTATTTACAAGTAATTTTTTTATTTTTATTTATAAATTAATGGAAAAACCAACCAAATATTATGTATGTGAGTAGCGATAAAACTATAATTGTAAAACCTCATTTCCATGATATGATAAAGTTTGGGTTGGTATGAATCAATATTAAATAACGCTCTATATGTAGAATTGTTTTTTGGCTTGCAATGAACTAAAAATTAAATTCACTTGCAACTAAGTTGCAAATAAGCGGCTATATATAGATTCTAGTAATGTGTTCTTGCATTGCAAACGTGAAACAGTTGATTAAATCACATGATGAAAAAGCATTGTATCACTGATTTTTATAGTAAGGACTCATAAACGCTCCCATCCTCCAACAGGACGGTTTTGAACCATGATCTACAAACAAAAGTTATAGAGCTTCCCAAGATCTTTTTAATGATATCCCACATGATAATATATCGCAGACTTTTATATTAAGGGCTTATAAACCGTTTCAGAAACTAAGCAGGGCGTCCTAGAACAATGGTTTCCAAACTAAAGTTAAAGAGCTCGCAAAGATCTTTTCAATGATAGCCCACTTGATCATATACAGCTGATTTTATATCAAGGGCTTCTAAAAGCTTTCTGGACCCAAGCAGAGCATCGTGAAAGCACAATTCCCAAACAAAAGTTGTAGAGCTCACCAATATAAAGAGACCCAGTTTTTATAAAGGAATAACTTTGAAGTCATATAAACGTCGTTGTTATCTTATTTTGGAACTACATAGACGCGATAACTTAATAAAATTTTATAGTCGAATAATAAAGCTAAAATAAAACTAAAAGTTTTTTAGTCTTTTAAAAATGAATTGCAATAAACGAAAAAATTACTATAGATTAACAACCTCGTTTTATAAAAAAGTAAGAAAACAAATAAAGTTTTATAAAAATAAAGCTAAATAAAGCCATTAATCACTGAGGAGAAACAATTTTTCAGCATGAGAAACGATAAGGTATAGCTATAGCTATAGCTATTGTAGTTCTAAACTGTCCTTTTTGCAACGGTTTTGCTCGTATTCGCAACTTTATGGTGACAATTATTAGACTTTGCCACTATGAGGTAACAATATACAATGGAAGACATATTTTTATAAAATAAACAAAATTATAGTTAAATCTGTTAACAATAGGATACAGATTTTTCTTCTATTTATATCACATTCTACAAATATTATTATTCATGTATTTACAGATGTTCGCTTTAATTATGTGCGATATTAAATACTTTTTAAACATATATTTCATAACAAAATATATTGTGTATGGTACAAAAAAATAGATAAATGAAATAAAATAATAAATAATGGCTTGGTACATGAATTTTGCAACAATTATGTATTACTCTTTTCATTACTTTTCCAAAAAGTAATCGATTAAGAATTAGAAAAAATTTTTAAGGAGAGAACGAACCCATTATCCGAATGAATCTTGTTTTTTTAAGGTTTAAAAATATAATAATTGTTTATAAATTTCTTATATAAATGTTCACATATCTAAATACGTATATAACATATACATTTATATATGTAGGTATGTACCTATATCTTTTTGTATGGCATATTATATAGCATACATACCAGGAATTAGTTTGCATTTTTATCATGACATATTAATATAACAAAATCATAAATTTGTTTATAATATTTTTTTGATATTTAAAATATAAAATAAAATTGTAACAAAAATTTGTTTTAGTAATTTTCAAATTTATTATAAATTACATTTTTTAGAACAGTTTTTTAAATGATATTTTTGTTTAAAACAAATTTTGCTTTTTTTTATTTTAGTTTTTATTCTAAATTTTTCAATATTTTCTAGAATGTTTTTTCTAGATTTCTAGAATTTAAACATTAAAATCGCACAACCTTCCTCTTTCTTTGGTTTTTTTAAATATATTATACCTTCAAACTACTTAAAGGCAGTGAATTTTTAAAAATTTATAAATTCTAAAATCACCATAATTAAGAGGGCCCAATAATTTTTTAAGATTTTTATTTCCTAATAAATTTTTTTTCGCATTAAAAAAATGTGTGGTATTATATAGAAAATGCCTTATAATATTTTTGTAGACTTAATTATATAGTATGCAGTTTTAAATTTTTGTGTTAAATAAAAGTTTAAAGTAATGAAACAGAAAATGTTTATTTAGATATAACTTATTACATTAGAAATATATTTTTCTCTTTCACTCTTAATAAAATATTTTTTTTTTTAAATAAGTAGGTATAAAAAGAAGTTTCTAAAACTACATCGACACCTATTTGGAACGTTTTTATCGCTCAGGCACGTTTTTATATAAGAGAAGGGAACGTTAAACAGATGATTAAATCGCATGATGAAAAAGCATGTTGAAAAAGCATTGTATCACTGATTTTTATAGTAAGGGATCATAAACGCTCTCATCCTCCAACAGAACGGTTTTGAACCATGGTCCAGAAACAAAAGTTGTAGAGCTGGTCAAGATCTGTTTAATGATACCCCACATGATAATATACCGTTGTCTTTTATATTAAGGGCTTATAAACAATTTCAGAAACCAACCAGGGCGTGCTAGACAATGGTCCCCAAACTAAAATTGAATAGCTCGCCAAGATCATTTCAATGATACCCCACATCATCATATACAGCTGATTTTATATCAAGGGCTTATTAAAGCTTTCTGAACCTAAGCGGGGCCTCCAGAAACCAGAGTCCTCACACAAAAGTTGTTAAGCTCGCCAAGACCTTTTTAATGATACCACACATGATCATATACAGTTTACTTTTATATTAAGGGCTTCTAAACGATCTGAGGGACCAAGAAGGGCGTCCTAGAATACTGGTCCCCAAACTAAAGTTGGAGAGCTCGCCAAGATCTTTTCAATGATACACCGCATGATCATATACAGATGATTTTGTTATCAAGGGCTTATAAAAGCTTTCTGGGCCCAAGCAGGATATCCTAAAACTAAAGTCCCGAAACAAAAGTTGTTAAGTTCGCCAAGGTCTTTTTAATCATACCGCACATGATAATATACAGCTAACTTTTATATTAAGGGCTTATAAAAAAAAAAACAATACCATACGATCCCAGAACAAAAATAACAAATAAGAAGATTATAAAACAGTTTCATAATGATCATTGATCAATAAAAAAAGAAGTACAAATGCAAATACACCTTTAAGACAAAATTCAAGAAATGGAGCAAACCTAAATTTAACCACAAATAATTCACTAATCATACAATGGAACATTCAAGGGTTTGAAACAAACTTACCGTACATGGACATTATAACAAAAGAGCATAATCCTATAGTATATGCACTACAAGAAACAAATACTAAGGCGAATACCAAAAGATCTTCCTACAAAAATTACAACTGCTTAATGCCGATATCACCTGCGGTAATGTGAGGAGTTGAATTATTAATAAGGAAAGATTTTCACATTCAAGATTGACATAAAAACTCCTTTACAAGCATGGGTGTACAAATTCAATTTCCGAAGCACAAAGTTGAGACATCAATCATAACCGTATACATTTAGCATGATTTCCCATTAAGTCAAAAAACTCTTATGGACTTAACTAAACAAGTGAATCTCCCCTTCTTAATTCTCGAAGATTTCAATGCCAGGAATGAAGTTTGGGGAGACCACATTCCAACTACAAGAGGAAGAACGGTTGAAATATTCACGGACAATCACCCAGATATACAAATAATGAATACTGGAAATGTGTGTTTTCCACAAATAGAGAATATATCATGTTAGCGCACCCAACACTAAGTAATATACTAACATGGGACACAATTCACAACCATAAGGGATACGAACATATACCTATATTGATAACGGGAACCCAGACAGAAGGAAATGAAACTAAAACCGATCATAAAAATAGGCCAAGATTCCTGGAAAAACATGCTAACTGGGATAGATACCGAACAGAAGTCCAAAAATTTTACGATCAAATCCCCATATCTGAGAACATTAATAAGGAAGCCGCCAAACTAGTAAAAATCATTCGGAAAGCCGCAAATATCACAGTTCCGAGGATTCAAAAAGTCAAAGTTAAAAAGGTTCCGGCATGGTACAACAGCGATATAAGAGAGATTAGTCAGGTCACGGATAGACTATGGAGGTCATATAAGAGGCAACAGACAAACGACAAACTATTACAGTTAAAAAAAACAAATGCGATGTTAAGAAAAGCGATCAAGGAAGTGCGCAGGGATAACTGGATAAAATTTGCAAACGCCATTGACAGAGAAAACATGGCTGAAGCATGGCAAAAGAAAATGGCTAAAAAAATAGTAATAAAGATAAAGGCAAGAGTATTGTACTCGAAATAAAACAAGTTTCAACGAGAGACCCGAAGAGAATTGCAAACCACCTGGCTACTTTCTATACCGAAAACGTGGGAATCTGCAACTCAATAAACGATGAACCCATGGTAGACCAAATATCCCAGAATATATCACAATCAAATCCCTTACTTGACCAAGATATAGAGTACATAGAATTAATGCTTGCACTTCAGAGGACCAAAGGTAAAATCCCAGGCCTTGACGGGGTAACTTATAATTTATAAAAAAAGCGGACAGCAGTTTTAAAAAAAGAATACTAAGACTGTTTAACGTAATATATAACAACATAATTATATATAACAGTATAATTCCACAAGCCTGTAAAATGGCGGAACTTATTCCTTTGTCAAAACCAAATAAAGAAAGAAACAAAGGGGAGAACGACAGATTCATATCGCTCCTTCCTGTTATAACAAAAATTTTAGAAAAGATAGTTGCTCGTAGACTCAACTGGTTTATTGAGGACAAGCTTCCACAGCAAATCCATGGTTTTAGAAATATATTAGGGGGACTATCTCCATGCTACATGAGATCCAGAATCATATTGCCAACTGCCTGGATAGAAAATCGCACCTAGATTTTCTATCTCTGGACCTCGACAAGGCGTACGACAGAGTTAGCAAAAAAGTCATAGTTAACCAAATTATAAAATAGAAAGTAGGAATCAAACTAATAAATTACGTGGAGAATTACTTAACAAACAGAAAGTGTGTAGTCAGGGCAAATAATATGTTTTCGGACATTAAGAACATACAAACGGGCATCCCACAAGGGTCACCAATATCAACTGCCCTCTTTAACACATATATTGCTGGACTTAGTGGGAAATTAAAAGAATTAAATAACACTTGACATCTTTTTTACTCTGATAATATAGTTCTTATGACAGAGGGTAAAAGTAAGGATGGGAAAAGAAAGCTAACAGAAGGTATGAAGGTGGTGGATGAATGGACTAGGCAAAATGGAGGCAATCTTGCTCCTGCAAAATCAGAGGTTATTCATTTTTATAGGAGGAGGAAGTTCGCGCCAAATCATACCACGATTAACTCAATAACACTTACATACAAATCGCAAATTAAAATACTTGGAATCATTCTAACAAGCAAATTAAACTATTCGCTACACATAAAATACATATGTCGAAAAAATTTTGGTCCCCCAATAGAAGTGACACTAACTATAGCCAAAGATATAACATTCGGCAAAATAGATAATGGAATTACAATTTGCGGTTTGACAACGCAGAACATTCTAAATAAACTCCAAGTACTTATTAATCAGGCAGTCAGAGTCGCTCTAGGTGCTCTCACGAATTCCAAAATTAAAGGTTTAGAAGCTGAAGCAGGATTCCCTTCTATTATCGAGAAAAGAAATACCTTAGCCGCCAACCTTACAGTCAAAGCTTATATTCAACTAAGACACCCTCTTCACCAACTGGTAAACAATACGAAAGTACCCGACAAAAAACGCTCAGACAATATTTACAGACAATCTGGGTGTAATACATGCCCTAAAGAACCTAAAAGGGAAAGAAAATACTACGAAAAACTTACGAAACACTATAATAAGTGAAAAAGGCAGAATAAAAATTATATGGGTCCCCGGTCATGCAGAAATACCAGCAAATGAGCCAGCAGACGCAGAAGCTAAACTAGCAGTAAAAAGTCCACTCATAATGGAAATCCCGAAAAATGGATATGCAAAAAAATATATAAATTCATACAATATCATGTGGAAGCAAGCTGATTGGGATCAAACAGACCTATTACTAAAAGAAATATTTCCAGTCAGGAAGAGTATAAAAACAATTAAAACAAAAAACCGACGCATGGATATTAAGATGATTAGATTACGATTGGGTACGACTCTAGCCACACACAAACATATCTTTGAAAGAACAGCAGCCCCAAACTGCAGCTACTGCAACGAACAGCTTATGATAAGACACATAGTTCACGAATGTGTTAACACAATACACGCGATAACGTTTGAAACGTTATAAGCTCAATAACGCTTTATAATAAAAATCAAGATAAACGAATACCATTTTAAAAATAAAACTTAAGGGCATATTTGAAAGGCAAAGGGTCCTACATTTATTTGTAAAATTTATTTTACACAATAAATTTAGACTAAACTAAACTAAATAACTTAGTTTCTATTAAAGCTATAAGAGTATGTGAAATTTCACAAAACTCACTAATATCAAGTCTGTAAAATTTGACTGGTATCTAGAGCAGCAAAATCGGATTGCTGCAATACAACTTCTTGTTTTATATAAGAATAATGTATATTCTCATTCTTGGTATTTAATAAAGCTAGCTAACATCTGAAATTTTCTAAAAAAATTATCAAGTTTTATCGTATTTATTTTATACTTTTATTATAGTTTTTTTAAGATAGCTTTTTTGTCTTCGAGCTTTATTAAGCTAAATCTATGAAATCTTGTAAGAGATGATATATTTTTATCGGAATAAATTCTGTAAAATTTAGTTGGTTTTGGACAACGGGTTCTAGTAGCTGTCATAAAATTCCGATAGATAAATACATATCTCGGTACTTAATTAGGTCAGACATTCGGAAATTTTCGTGCGGGTATCCTAGAGCTGACACATAGACTACTTTACATTCTTCCTCGTTTTTTGTAGAAACTATTACTTGAATAATACTAACGAAGTGTTTTGAATGAAGTTAAATTTAATGCTCTAAATTACAATTTTTGAATTAAAAAATCGTTGTTTTGTACCATTTGTAATTGTACATTCACATAATTAAATCACATTAAACTAAAACTTTGTAATTATCTAATTTTCTCCTAAAAAATCAAGTCGTAAACAATAGTAAATTATTTACTATAAAATATAAATTAAACCTACATAATAATTATAATTAAATATTAACTATTATTTAATTCGTATATTCATCATAGAACACACATGATTAATAACCTAGATTATGGCCTAGGCCTTGTTGAAGGAGAAAAAAAACCAAATATAAACAAAATAATTATAATGTAATAATACATAAAAATAAATGAACAAAATTTTCATATTGTGTACAATTAAAAAAAAATTTATTTTATAAAATTTAATAAGTGGAAAATTATGACTACTTCTTACTTGTTGTTAATTTTTTTTTAAACTAAACAATTAGGTACAATATTTTTAAATAGCACATTATTATTGTTTTTAACAATGTGAAATTATTTTCTGTATATTTCTTTTTTTTGCAAATTTACAATTTTTAATTATTTAATTATAGTATTATGCTCATACACATTTAAAGCAAATGAAATTAAGCTTTATCCTTTTAATCCTTTCCTTCTAGATTTCTTTTTGTTCTCAATTTTCTTTTAATATAATATGTTTATTTTGTTTTTGTGAATCAGTCCGATGGTTAAGAGGATTTATGAATAAGGCCTCTATATGGGATCTCAATCCATAAATATATGCTAGACCCATAAAATAAAGAAGAAATTTAGAAAGAAAATTATTTTTAGAATTACATAAAAAATCTTAAAAAACTATTAATCAAATTATTTACTTTCTGCAAAAAACCATTAAAGTGGTTTTAAGTATCTGCGTTTGATTAAAAAATTGTTTATTATAAAACACATAAAAGAAATTTAACACTTTACCATATTTAACATAATTTTTATAATAAAAATAAATTGTTGATAATTAAAATCAGTTTAATTGAACACATTGAACGTTTTTTTATATCAAATATTTTCAGTTCGTTTTGCAATAATTTAAAATAAAAATATAAGATTTCTTTTTTAAATTAATTTAAGGGCGTAAAACCTTCCCGGCGTAAATACAAAATTTTATCTCATATATACTACAACAACATTTTATACTTAAGCAATTATATAAATAACATGTATATAAACAAAATGTTACTAGTTTTAGATTTAAATATGAATTAATAATGCTGACAATTAAATATTATATTAATTTTAATGATAAAACACTGCGCGTGGTCTGCATATCACACGAGAAATCATGATTTCAATAAATTAATTATAGTAGAGATCGTTTAAATTTTGTTTACGGGAAATAAATTACATATGCATACAGTAGAATTTGGATAAAACGAAATTGAAGTGATCTAAAAAATAAATATTTTTATTTTTAATTCGTGTTAGGAATTATATTTTTTCATACAATATAATTTACATATAAAGAATCTTAAATTTTAGAACTAATTAGGTACTTGCTGTTATCGCAAAAACTAAGAAACAATTAATTGAAAATTTTCCAACATTTTAAAAAATTTTAATAAATGTTTTTTAATAGACTTTAACAATTTCTTTCTTATTTTTTATTATTTATTTTTTCTTATTTGGGTTATTATTATTTTATTTATAACTAATTTATCAGTGTCATGATTTGTATATCGAAATAAAATAATTTTAAAATACATAAACCATTTTTTATTACTTACTGACTAATAAAATAGTAATAGTAGTAGTATTGTTAAAAAAAAACTGTTTTATTTTTAATTACACATCACATATTATTTACTTATTATATTTTATACCTATATATTGCATTTTTCAATTAAATGAAACCTTTTTCAAATTAAACGAAACTGTTTTCAAAGTGAATGACTCTATTTTCATGGTAAATGAAACTATTTTCAGTACCTGTCGAAAAATTAATTTACTTTGAAAAGGGTTTAATTTGAAAATGCGTTCATTTAATCGAAAAATGCTATATATTTGGTTTTACATTCCACTTTGTTTTTTTATTAAATTAAAATTATTTATCTAAATTTTTCGATAAGTACTACAATAAAACTAAAAACTCAAGTTTTATTCATACAGCTACTTAAACCTGGAACTAAATCAATATTTAAAATGTTTTCGTCACTGGAATTTTCCATGCTAATTTATACCCAATTAAAACGACATTCAAGATGTCTTCGATTTGGACAAAAATTACTATTCACATAAATAAATACCCACAGCGGAAAAAGATTTTCCCATAGCTAAAAAATTAAGCATATAAGAAAGCATATACATATACTGTCCATGTAGTTAATGTTTTAACATAAAAGGCTGTTAATATACCTATACTTAGTTATCGATATATCGATTTGATTTAGTGTCAGTGATAGAAATATAAAAAGAACGCGGCTTTATTCAAACACATCACAAGTTATATTTAATTCACCATTTAAAAAGAATTGCAACCAAAGTATTTAATTGTGTCTAATGGAATTTTCCAACTATATGCAGAATCAAATCTTATTTTTAAAATCTTATTTTCTACTTCGTCTGTATTTCTTTAATTTTTCTTTAATATTATATTTATTAATCCTAAACGAGCAAATTACGAAAATAAACTGTTATGTATGGATACAAATACAATCCAAACGATCTAAATCAACATTGCCAACTTTTCTTTACAAACTTTGGAAGGTATGTATATGTGGTCCTTAGATCTTATTCTTATAAATCAGCAGGCATTTATCACAATATTTAGTTTTTAAAAAATTATTACTTAAAGTTGTATAATGAAAATTAAAATTTTAGATTATATATTAATATTATCAATAAACATCGAAAACAAAAAAAAACAAATTATTTTTTGTTATAACGTCAACACTCACCTTAAATTAAATCCGAATAACAATAGTAAGGCAAATACTAATGTTAGGAAGAAACATCTTTTAAGTGAAATCTTTGGCAATCGCATTATATGTTATATATTATTTTTCATATAAATACATACATATATTTTATATATATGTTATATATATTTATTCTTATAATTTAAAATCATCACATATCCACACTTTATTTTTTTTTTTATATTAAACTTAAATTTTATTAAATTATCAATTAAAAATTAAAAATAAATTAATTCACATTTTGGAATATAAAAAAAAAATTTTGTGCACTTTTTTTTTGTACCCCTGCAATTTTGTTTTTTGTATTCCGTATATTATAATTTATTTTCCGTATATATTTAGTACAGAAGTATATTCAAATATGATTACTATTAGAATGTCAATACTTGACCAAAGTTTTACATACTCACTGTTTTTTCATTAATGCTACAGATTAAATATTTTATTTTTTGCTTTTTTGTTTTGCTTTTTTTTTTTATTTATTTATTTATTCTTTCTTTTTAACGAGCGAGTGTATATCCACATTTTATTTTATTATTTGTTAAAGTTTAGTCAATAATGCTTAAAAATGAGTTGTACTATTTAATTTCATGTATTTTAAAAATTTAATTTTTTTTTTATGAAACTTTTCTCATAAGGAAAGAAATTTTTAAATTTAAAAAAATTTAACAATCATTGAATTACTCTTGTTTTGTTTCTGCTTTAGAAAATTTTTTTTCTACAATAGAACTCTTCTAACTGGAAAAAAAATAATTTGACCCAAACTATTAAAATTATATCCAACCCATTTGAGAAAATTAAAAGAAATTTATTTTTTTTCAATATTTACTACATTTTTTTTTTGGAAGTCACTACTAACGATAAAATTTAGGAAGTTTTTAAGCAAGCATGTACTGTTTCTTCGAACATGACCAAAAAAAAAACTTAAGGTATCCTTATGTCAATTGATTTTCAAATTAAACGTTAATAGGTACATACTTGTAAAATAATTGTCTTTTATAAAATACCTTATCTTCTATAAAAGATATAAGTATGAAACACCAAATACAAAAATAACAAATTTGGTAAGCTGGGTACTGTCAAACAAAAACTACAGTCATTTTCTGAAAACGTTATTCTATATTTTTCCCATAAGGATACTTTACAATTCCCATACCAATTTACAAAACTAATGAAATGCAGCTTTGCAAATTTTTGTAAGCTTCAGATACAAAAACATTCGAGAATGATATTTTCTTACCACACTTAGTAAGTCAAACATGTAACAAATTTAGAAAATCAGGGTACAACGAAATGGATTAATAATGAAGAATTTAATGAGAATGTAAGGTACAGCCTATTTTATTTCTTTTAGGAGAAAGACTTCTTCTATAATATTTTTAGACTTTCTTTATATATTTTACACTTCTTTTATAATATTTTAAAATCAAAAAAAAAATTTATTTATTGTGACGGAATTATGTTTAAGTTTAAAAATCTCCTTAAAACGTTATAGTAATCTGGTAAAATTGTTTAAAAGTTTTTATTTTTGTTTTTAATATTAAATATCTTAATTAATTTATTCAAGTATTTTAATATTAATAGTATTTCATCCAAACAATTTTTATTAATATTACTATAACTAAAACTGACAAGAAAGTTTCATCTTCTGAAAATTTAAATAAAATATCTTCATAAATGTAAATAAAATCCTATAAATCAAATAATAATGAAGATTTGCCAATCAAAAATTAAAAATTCAATATTTTGTCCATTATTTTACATATTGTTATCAGGCATTTAATTAATGTATGAGGTGTAGGTATTCATTATTTAAAAAACTTCAAAATTTTATAAAAATTATTTGAATTATAATTTAAAATTAATTTAAAAATTATTCTTAAAACTTATTTTATTTTATTTTAAAAATTTTATTTAGAAATTTCGGTTTATAAAATTTTTTTATACACTCAAAGATTATATTTCATTACGTTTATCTGTTATCGTTTCGTTTCGTTTATAGTATGTAACATTTTTTTAATTTAAATTTAGAATATTTTTTTCAATAAATTTTAAGCTATTCATTAATACTAAGATTATTTAAGTTTTTTCAGTTTTTTACAGTTTGAAATATACATAAATAAGTTTTTTAAATGGTAAATTATATATATGTATAGTGTACACTGACACATAATGAATAATGATAATGGCCACAATAATTGCCAAAATATGAAATTTTTAAATGTTAAATAATAGAAGGAAAGAAGAGTTTAAAAAATCTAAATTTTCATGGGATTCATATGAGAATTAAATAAGAGCGAATAAAATAGGCTTTTAACAGCGAGGAATTGTGGATTCGAATCCCACACACATTGTAAAAATAATTGCCCCTTACGACATTTACACGCACATGTGCAAAGGAAAGGTTATGTAATTTCCTTGTCGTGGCAGGGGAATAAACTAAAAAATATATATTTAATATATATATATATATATATATGTTTAACTAATGATTTTATATTTTAAGTTTTTAATCTTATTTGTTATACCTCAAAATATTTGTAAAATCATTTTAATTTTTAGTAAAATTCAAATTATAATTTAATTTAATATTTTATAAATTAATAATGTATATATATATAATGAGAAATGTACATATATGTATGTATTTAACAATTACTTAATGAAATAATATTTTTGTTTTTCGTTTTTATTATTCTGTTATTTGTTTTCTTTCAATAATGAATTTACTTATTTTAAAAAGTTTATATAAGTAATAATTGATTAGTTATAAGTTAAATAACTAAAATAGTTATTAGTTAAATATTTTAAAAAAAAAAACTAAATTAAAAATAAATATATACCAATGCAACACTTTTATTTTATAGTATGTTTTTTTTTTTTTTTTTTAATTTCTCTACCACATAAATGTGAACAGGTTTTACACAGCCAGAACAGAATTACACAGCCTTTCCTTTTCAGGCGTGGCTGGCTGTAAATGTCGTAAGGGGGAATAATTCTTACGACGTGTGTGGGATTCGAATCCACACTCCCTCGGTGTTTTACAGCGTATTGTATATGTCCTTACCCACTAGGCCACTGAGGCCCCCGGAAAATTTTAACGGAGAGTTCCGATTCAAAAAAAAACTACGAATTTTTCGATTAAATTAACGTACCTTTTTTTTAAAGTGTATTATGACTTCTTAAGTTCCCTTATTCTTATTCTTATTATTCTGAAGCATTAAGTTTTCTTTTTCACATTTTATATATGTATATGTATATATTTTTTTTTGAATTAATAGGATAACAATAGAAAGAGATTTTTAAATAAAATTAGTAAATGTATACATCAATATATAAGTTATTAATAACATACATATTAAATTTACATATATTAAATTTTTACTTGTTGCTTTAAAAAAATAGCCAAAGAATAATAATATGTGTACACTTAATAATAAAAATATTCGTATATATTTTGATAGATGTAGATATGTATATTCAAATATGATTACTACTAGAATGTCAATACTTGACCAAAGTTTTACATACTCACTGTTTTTTATTAATGCTACAGATTAAATTTTTGTTTTTTTTTTGTGCTTCGTATTTATTTATTCTTTCTTTTTAACGATCGAGTGTGTATATGCACACGTTTTATTATTTGTTAAAGTTTAGTCAATAATGCTTAAAAATGAGTTGTACTATTATAATTTTATGTCACTTTACAATTAAAAAAAAAAGCATTTTTTTCATATATCAATAATCTGTTATTTAAAAAAGAAGGTATTATGGACTTAATTATAGAAAAGGTATTATTTATATTGTATATTATTTTTTACTTTTATTTTCGAAATTACATTTAAAAATAAGAATAATATATAACACTCAAATACTATTTTAAGAAAGTTAGTGATACAGATTATCCAATAGTCACACAAAAAGAATAGTGCCTCAGTCAATAATCACACAATAAGAATAGAGCCAACATTTTTATCAAACAGTTATTTCAAACAATGTTTTTTCGATTTATTACACAATACTTGCGTTGAATCTCATAGTACATACATACCTAACTATTATATTAATTCATAAACGTCGATAACTGATAAATTCTTTTTATAACACCGGCATTTCTTTAAATTATGTTTTTATTTAAATTTGGCCATTTTTGTAGTAAAGTGATATCTAACCCATGTTATGATAAATTTTAGATCATGCTCTTTTAAAAAGTATTAAAAAATTTTTGAGCACACATTGCGTTGTCTTTCGAAAATATGTATAATAAACCTTAAAGAAACATTCGTTAAAAAAAAAAAAAATTCCCATGGGTTTATAATTAAATTTAATTTGACTCTTATTAATATTGCTAATATGGAATTAAATTAAAGGATTCATCTTTCAGTCATAAACTAGGTGACTAGATGTTATTAATTGCGAGAGGATATCTCTGTCTCTAGGAAAAATAAAAATTCTTAAAATTAAACCCAATTTTAACAATGAATGTTGGGTATTTTTTGTGATATAGTCAATTTAGAAGCGAACATAGTCGAAATAGTGAAAGAATCCAATTTAAAAGGCTTAAAAATAAAATTTTTTTTTTTGAAATAGTTAAAATTTTAAAGCACTATTGATAAGAGAGACTTTACTATACTACATATTAACATTTTAATATAATTTTTAGCTAATAACAAACGTTGTCACCTATTGAGTAATTTATAGGCTTTTTGGGCATGGTCTTATAATAAGTGTAATTTACCCCTGTTTTTTTTTTCTAAAATCTAACGTATAATTAAAGATTAATTCTTAGCAAGAACTTCCTAACCCGAATATTTTTAACTCCGTTAAAACCTTTTAAAAAATGTTGAATATTAACTACATGTAATATGTAGTGTTTTTTAAGGTTGCTAAAGTTTATTGTTTGAAAGTTTAAATTAAAGTTTATTTATTTATTTATTTTAATGCATTTCTCTTATGACAGGAAATTACATCAATTCAATATCTTTCTTTCAATTCATCAATTACATAATCTTTCTTCTAATGACAGAAAATTTCACAGCCTTTCCTGTTCAGGCGCGGCTGCAAATGTCGTAAGGGGGAATAACACTTACGACGTGTGTGGGATTCGAACCCACACTCCCATTTAAACTGGTCTAAATTATCATTTTATAAAACATATGAAAAGTAAATCAACGCAAACTTAAAACTTTTTCTTAAAAATATATTTTTAAAATCTATTCTATGATGTTATGGTTTAACTCTATTTTTCACGCTTTTATCTGTTTAAATACCGTGAATTTTTTTTTTTTTTTCTTTAATGAAAAGTAAATTACTGTAAATTGTTAAAAAAAAAACCTTAAAAACAAATAAACAAAAAGTAAAATAAAAACTGATTTTTAAATAATTATCCCTCGAGTATTGTTCTTTTTAATTATTTTTATTTTTTTTAATTTGATTTTCCAATATATTGTGTATATGCCAATTGCTAATAAATTCTGAAGGGGACTCAAAAAAGTAAGAGAAAAAAGAATTTGGCATTTTTTGCTATGTCTAATAAAATTTTTTTAATTATGAATAATAATAAAATAACATAAGCCCTATATGTTAATGTTTTTTTTTTTAAATGTTGATTTTATTTTAAAATTAATACTCAATTAATTTATCTCGACTAGAAATATAACGGTATAAAAATCTTCTTGAAAAAATCTATAATTACTATAAAATGTAAACTTGAATTGAAATCATGGGCGTAACAATTATCACAGTAGGATGTTTATACTAATTATAAAAAAACAAAAACTATAAAATATCAAAAAAATAATAAAAAAAATATTATTTTTGACACGAGTTATGATATGACGTTGTTATTAGAACATATTTTCAAAAATTTAAAAAAAACAATGGTTACTAATTAACTATATCCGCCCACCCATTCTTCCACTAGTCTTTTTACGAATTTTCTATATAATAACGAATTTTCATATAAGCCTATATAGATAAATTACACGGAAATTATGATTTTGTAGTAGAACTTTTTAATGAACCTTCAACCGTTACACAGCCACATACACTGCAGCCCTTCAAAGTTTGAAAATACAATCTCTATATTTAAAAGTTTATTACTGAATATCTACTACATCTACTACGGTTATTAATAAATCTGAAAACGATTGGAAAATTTCTAAACTTTAATTTATTAACCAAGATAATTAATAATACATAGGTACATAATAATGCGTACATAATTTTTTCGCGATTCGATATCTAAACTTACCGTTGTATTTTGCGAAATTTTCACTGTACACTGAAAAATTTACGAATTTGAAATAAAGGAGAAAATATTAGAAATTTTCAATTTATAAGAAACTTTGAATGTGAAAATTCTGTAAAATTATATTATGTATAACGATAATATTATGTATATTATTGTTTTTAAAATGTGCTTCTAAAAACCCTTGATTTTATACATTGTCTTGTTTCATTTTTTTGTTTACTATTATAAATATATATTATATAGTATAGTAATCTGACTTAATGTTTCCGTTCTCTGACTTAATAATTCCATTTTTTTTTCTTTAGTTTAAAATCTTCTTTGTTTAGTTCCATTTGAATTTTCTGAATTTAATTTCAGTTTTTACAATAAAATTTATTTTTAATTTTTTTAGTTTCATTTATTTTGAAAAAGGTTTCATTTACTTTAAAAAAGGTTTCATTTATTTTGAAAAAAGTTTCATTCAATTGAAAAATAGTTTCATTTTATTGAAAAAAGGTTTCATTTAATCGGAAAATGCTAAATTAACGATTTGCATAATCAACTCCAAATATATACATCAGAAAATTTATCAATTTTCCATAGATTAATCTCATGGATGGATTGAATGTATGGTATCAATTTTTTACATTAATATTTTAACCTTCAATATGTTTTTAAAATTTTACCCGGTGTTGCCACTAGAGAAAATATTAAATTCCTAGGTTGTTCTTCTTATTATATTGATATTTATATGTAAACAAAAAATTTATCTATGATTAGGTGCGATAACATGACACCTGCTCTGATGTTATTGAAATTTTTATATCGGTTTTCACATATAAAATAAATATAACATAATAACATTTTTTATTGCAAAAGTGAGTGAAAAACAAAAAATTTCGCGAGTTTTCTAAAATGTGGGATTTATTATAATTTATTAATACAAAAACTGTTTTTATTAAAACTACTTATTATACACATAAGATTAGAAAAAAAAAAGAAATATGGAAAAAAATTTAACAAAAATTTAAATTATTCAATTTAAAAATAGTTTCATTTAATTGAAAAAAGGTTTCATTTCATCAGAAAATGCTATATATGTTATTCTTTATTTAATATTATTTAACAGAATTATTTAATACTTTTTTAATATATTTTTTTAAAAATAGAGTACACCGCCAGTTAAACTGTTTCGTATCGGTTTTGTTTGACTATACGATTTTTACAATAACGTTCTAAACTGCAATTTCGCTTTACAATTATTAAATTTAAGAACAAATTATTCTAATCTAGGAAATTATTAAATTAAATATTTAACTCAAAATTCAATAAATTTAATAATTAAATATTTATAGAAACATTAATGTTCTTTTTTCTTTTTACTTAATACTTTTTAATTGCATTTTTATTAAAATTAAATAAGTAGTCATATATATAATACTATGTAAGTAATAATTAAACAAAAATTTAGTAAAATTTTATTTAATCAAAAATTTTCAAAAAGTTTTCATTACACTATTATTACAATATTTATTTACAAGATTTATTAATCATATTCATAAAAATTAATAATTTTTATTTATCTTAAAAAAATTCATAAGTTTTGATATTTTAGGTTCTTTATTAATGTTTATATAATTATAGTTGAACTATCTATCATTGTACAAGTTTCTCAGGTTCATCGAAAAAGTGATGTCATGTCAATAATTCAAACATTTTAAAATTAAGATTGAAAAAGGGAAAATCTTTAAAAAGCTTTTGAGCGGCATCGGATTAATTGAGCCAGAAAAAAAAAATGTGAGATCTTAATTGAGATCTTAATTTTAAGTCTAAGATTTTACATTTTAAAATTAAGATTGAAAAAGGGAAAATCTTTAAAAAGCTTTTGAGCGGCATCGGCTTAATTGAGCCAAAAAAAAATGTGAGATCTTAATTGAGTCCTTAGTTTTAAGTCAAAGAAGTCTTGTGCAAAATTGGACATAATTTGCTTACAAAATTTTTTTTGACAAATCGTCATCAACTTATCGTAACAAGATAACGAACTGAAAATAGTGGTTAACCTCTTTCAGTCTCAAAGAAACATTCTTCAAAAGTTTAGTCACAATTGAATGCACGGTGAAGCAATGCATAGAGCATAAACAAACAACTTTTATACATATAATACATATTTTAATAAATCAAAAACTTTTTGTTTATAACATAAAGCACTATTCAACCGGCGCTATAATATAATAAATTTTTTAATTTTAAATTTTAATTTAAATGAATATTGATTAATTATCATTATATAATTATATCATCATATAAAATAAAATTATTAACAATTAATTGATGAATAACTATTACCAACCTATATATTTATTTTACAAATAATATCTAAGTAATAAAGAAACACTAAATACATTTTATACTAAATATATATATATAACACAATAATATGTATATTATTGAGTTAAACCAATTAGGCGACTCTTTTTTTAACAATTTTGCATTGTGGTATAATTTTAAATTTTAATTTTAAATTTTTAAAATAAAAATCACGTGTAGTGCACAAAACTTTGTAACTTTTAAATAAAATTTAAACCGGAAAATTATTTTTATTCCTGCTTGAATTGTTTGTTTTTATTTTCCTATGAACTTTTGTAACCAATAAATTGTGAAATAATTCCACATATAATAAATAATCTCCAACGAATCCAACAAAAATAAAGTAAATTAAACACATCATTTTTAATTGTAATATTATATTAAAAAAATAAAATTTAACTATTATAAAAAAAAAATTTATAATATGTCAAAACTTTTTATCATCACTGTGTATATTTTATATTATGTATGTAATAACTTGATAATATTATTGAAAATTATTTAAATCTGCTAAAAGTTTTATTAATTTTATTAAACTTTACCCCTATAATAGTTAATTGCCACTAACTTTATAGAAAATATATTTAAATATTTTTATTAGAAAAATTAAATGAATTTTATAAATAAAAAAAAAAAAAAAATAATAATATATGTATGTAAAATTAAATTAATTACTCACAAGTCTTATCTATCTATCTTATCTATTAAGGTTATCATTAAATAGAATAAACTAACTTATTTCAGTCAAGTTCAAGAATATATAGTAACTATTTATTTTAAAATTAAAATTTAAAATATTAATAATTTACAATATTATACTATTTAAAATTATTATATAATGAACACTATTATATGTTTACTGAGCGTTATCTAATTTTTTTTTTTTTTAAATTAAATGCTTAACAATTTAATATTTCTTTTATTAATTATTTGAATTACCTTATAAATAATATGATTTAATGAAAAACTATCTTTAAAATAAAATTCAATTTAAATCAACATTAAGAAAAATAAAAATTAAACAAAAATAAAAATTAAATAAAAATAAAAAAAATAATGGCAAAAAATATCATTTTAGCATGATGATTGATGACTAACTTTATAACATATCAAAAACACAACAGATCTATCCAACAAGCGGCCCACGATACTTTGATAATTTTTTTGCAAAAAACTATTATCAAGGCAACTGTTTTAATTTTTGATGCATTGTTAAAAGTATGTGTTTTAAATATCAATTAACATTGTGCGATTCAGAAACAGTAAAAGTAAAATATAAAAAATATAATTTAAGCTTTTATCGAATAAAGCATATAAAAAAATAAAAACAAATAACCAATTTTACCAATATTTCAAATGTGGAATAAATAATAAATTCTAAAATAATTATAGTGTTATGTTTATTTGTTCACCGACTAACCCATATTTGAATAGCATTCATGTATATATACGATATGTATAGCATAATATTATATAAAAAAATAAAAATCTCAACTCCGAATTCCGATGCAATTCTTTTGCAACGATAACAGAATATATTTGTTTTCTGACTTTGATTTATTCTATTTCTAAATAAGCTTTGCAATGTGTACATCTAAGTGTGATTATAAGTGTAATTATAAATATGATGAATTGCAGCTTTTTTGCAGAACTTTTATCATATATAAACGGTTTTACCATCCAAAATCTTATATTAATGGTATTTCGGTATCCAAAATCTTATATTACCGTTACCGGTATTATATCAAAAAGGATTTACGAAGTTACTATATGGTAAATTACACCCAACCGAATTGTAAATTCCACTTTTTGAGATAATATTGGCTTCATTCTATTATAAAGTAAAAATAATTCTACAATTTAATAGTTTTTACACTTATTTAGCGTATATAACTACGAAAAACTCGGACGTATAGTGCTCTTTAGATTCTGTCAGATGAGATTGTTCCATATAGAACAACAATCTACTTCAATAGAAAAACGACTTCGCCAGCCAATTAACAAAAAAAAAGATTTAATATATTTATTCAGATTCATAGTAAAAAATCCTGTTATGTATTCAAAATATTAAAATTTAAAAAAAAAATATGAAAAAAGAAAGAGCTTTGCTTGGGCTGAAGAAAAAGGCAAATATTTTAAACTAGCTTTCAAATATTTACTATCTATCAAACAAACAAAAATTTAGAAAGTTTTTTAGCTGCCGGTCAATCCATTGGAAAAATTAGATAAAGTATCTCAATTACATTAAAAATCCTATTTTTAAAAGCAATTTAAAAATGTTTAAATGCAATGTTTTTTACTAGCCTATTTTAAGTTATAGTTTTACTAGCCTATTTTAATTAATTTGACATTTTGTTTTTAGAATTTATTTGGAGTTTAGAATTTATTTGGTTTCGGTTTTGAAATTTATTGCGAATGCATATCAAATAAAAATATCACATTCGACGAAATAATTTCTAAAAATGCTTTAAAAATTTTTTTTGGCAAAAAATTATTTATTTTTCAAAATCAAAACTCAAAAATTATATTTTAGTTTTTCTAAGTGAAAAATAAATATTTATTCAAATAATAATATAATCTAACAGATAGATACCAACTAACATTTTTTAAAAATACCAATCAACATTTCTTGAAAGATACCAATAAACGTTTCTCTAATTAAACCAATCAACATATCTGTCATCTGTAATTTTTTAGTTTGCAATTTAATTTTGCATCGGGTCGTTCACGTAAAGTAGGAAATATTTCCTTCGATGCACTTTTACGTGAAGAGCCCTAATTTGTATATTATGTGAAATAAAAAGTTGCTTCCTCCACAAAGATTTTTTTTGCTACAAAAATCATCGTTTTCCTTACATAAAATAATTATTATGTACACTCCATAAAAAAATTATTCGATAATAGTTCCATAAATTCATATCCGTATCGTAAGATTAGGTGCATTCATTTTAATCAATTACAACAAAATAAGTACTGGATTAAAAAATTGCTGTAGGATTAAAAATTATAACTTTAAAGAAAATTAAAGTAAGCTATGCCTGAACTAGTGAAAAAATCAAGGTTTGCAACATATTACTTACGGATTGCTAGAAAGTAATTAAAAATTTGTTAAAGAACTTCTTTTCGCGGATTGACAAATCCAAAAATTAATTGAGTTAAACCAGATCACTGTTTTGACAAAATTCAAAACATTTGAAAATTTTAGAATCATTTGGTCAACGATTTATTCAAGACAACAAGAGGCTGATGTATTCGAATGAATTAAAGGAACGGAACGAAACGAAGAAAATAGTTCAACGCTTTTTCAATTTCGGAAAATATTTCTGTAAATTTGGTTGAAACCGTTATTAAAAAAATGCATATTAAATAATTTACAAATCAAGCAAACAATTTTATATCAAGATGCATGAGATTTATCTATAATGGTTCTGGTTAAATTTGGATTTTCAAATTATAAGATAAAATTAATAAAAAAAAATACTATAATTATTTATCTGTATAATTTAAAAGGATCATTACATTCTCCCAAAATTAGAATAAGATCTATTATAAATAAATAAATAAGTTTTAAATGGATTTGAGTCAAGTTCTGTATTTCTTTATTCTAGAAGCACCGAAACCTTGGAAAATATTTTAAACTTTATAAATCGAGATAAAAATATAGTTTATTTGAGCACTAGGAAGTAGAGATTCCAGATGCACACTTAGGCCAATTTAAACCCATTGTGATACCCTGTACTTTAGACAGTGTCCTTTTTTCCTAATGACCTCCAACGACCTTGGGTCTATTTTCAACGTTAGCTTTTACCCTGCTCTCTGTCACTGTCTACTTTCCATCCCCTCGATCTCCTTATTCTGGTTTATAACTAATGCCAAACTTCTTCCTGCCGCCTGAAGAAGAAATGGGAGAGTTGATTGAGGCAATTCTATGCATGCCAGTAAAGATTACCAAATCTGTATTTTGTGGAATTAAGCCCAGACCTTAATGTACAGCCCATTTAGAAATAATTTGAATAATAATTAATTTTAATAATAATTTGAAAGCCCATTTAATAATAATTTGAATGCCAATTTAGAAATAATAATGCAGCGCATTTTGTATCACCCCTCGCACCGTGTTTAAGAACTTTCCAGAGACAGCGATAGCAATGGCAGCAGACAGTAATGTCATCGCCATAAGTCGTAACGTTGTATTGTTTTCCTTCAAAAATTAGTTCTATTTTCTATAGAAGGTGAACTATCCAATGAACTATCCAAAATAATCCAATTTTTCACTACTCCATAGAAAGGAATTGAAGAGAAGACATCAAGAGGAAACAACAACCTCAGTAATTGCCTCTGGCTAGACATTATTGAAAGTGCTCTCAATGCAGGTCTACCAGTCTCTACAATAGTTTAAGCAGGAAAACGACAAGCAGATAGGGTGCACTGTCCTTTGATTGGCAGTGAGAACTTTTACTCACTTTTGATATCAAATTGACCTTTGGCCTAGCAACATTAACCCTTGATCTGATATTTGGTATGCAGGTTAGTTCAGCGCATCCTTTAAATAATACCCTACAATCAAGGTAGTATCATTTCTGAAACCTGTTGTACCAGGTTGTATAGAGCTTAAGATTTAAATAGTTTAACAGAGTTCAACGCCCACTGAATTTATTCTGGTTTTATTAATCACCTTGGAAAAACTGAGCTTGAAAAGTGTCGTGAATTTACCGGAAAGTGGGTCCTAACTAATAGTTCCAAGGATTCTATATACTGAAAGTTGTGCAGTTGTTAACCGACTTAACCAGATTACTAGGGCCTTCTGAATTGCTTACCAAAATTTTGCGTAGCCCGGCTGTAGCCGGTAGATTCATCTATATTTTCACAGGAGTTTCTCCAAGATCTGCACTTGACTTTTCTTAGTTCTGTCTTGTAAATCCTAAGATCACCTTTATACAGCACCCAGAGATAATCAGAATTTTAAATAAATATAACTCAAATTCTATACAGAATTTGTTCTTATCTAAAATTAACTTTATATAAATTACACCAAAACTGTATGGTAACTTATTTAAATTTACCGTTATTTG
Organism: Poecilobothrus nobilitatus; assembly: GCA_947095535.1. Classification (NCBI taxonomy): domain Eukaryota; kingdom Metazoa; phylum Arthropoda; class Insecta; order Diptera; family Dolichopodidae; genus Poecilobothrus; species Poecilobothrus nobilitatus. Next base: position 109,975,602 of record OX352774.1, read on the forward strand.
AAGTCCAAATTTTGTATTTTTATATTGTCGAAAGTTTATGTCATATAATTATCTAATAAAATGAATAGAAATAAAACAACTACAACAACAATATAGAATTTAAAAAAAAACATATAAAAAATCAACGTTCTTTCTGAGTTCTGACAGATTCTTAAGAATAAAACAAATTATTTTAAAAATAGAAAAACAATCAATCAAAAAATTTTAAAAGTATATATGTATACAATAGAACAAGTATTTTTTGTTTTTCTTTTGTACTTTGTACTTAATTGTTGTACAGCACCTTAAATTATTAAATTCTATAATAATTTTTCTTTTCCTTAAATTATGCCCCTTTCATATTAATTAAAAGAAGACCCTAAGGAATAGTGCTTCAAAAAAAATAATGAAATAAAATGATGTTGTCTGTATTGGATAAGAATATATTCATATTATAAACATTTTATAAAAAGTTATGTTTATGTATGCGTATACATGCTCAATAAAAAAAAATGTTGGAAAAATTACCCGGAAAATATTTTTAAATGAATATTTGTTTACTTATTTGATGAGAAACGATGATGAAAAATACAACTTGTAAAAAAGGCATACAAAAAAAGTAGGACAAGATTCACCTTAAGGTTCGTTCATATTAAAATGTGAAAGAACTTTTGATTATTTTTATTTTTTTTTTTATTTTCCTAAAGTGCCTCTTTATTTTTTGTTTTTATTTTTTCAAATTAAAAACAAAATAAACGCTAAAAACAAAAACTTGAGGGAAAAAACAGAAAGGGAGAAGAAATTTGAATGTGCAAAAATAAAGTTATATAGAATATCAATTATTATCAGATGAATATTTCGTATGTTAAGTTGCCAAAAATATCAATATACCTATATAAAAGAAATTTTTTTTTATATACTTGTATATATAATATACATATTATATTATATGCTTTTAATACATTTAAAGTAAAAATTCAACGTACAAAATTATGTAATATTTTTAATTTAGACAGTTATATAATTTATAGATATATGCGGTTAAATTTAAGGGTATAATTTTCAGAAAAATTTTGACACTATATCTTTAAAACTAAATCAAATTTAGAAAATGGAAAATATATATAATATTGTATAGATTTTATAAAATTATTATTTAATATTATTTAAAACATCTATTTTTTATATTCCAATTTATATTGGTAAAAAGTATTAATTTAATTTAATATAAACAATTTATATTATTATTGTGAATCCTTAAATGGGCCATTATTGTGACCCAACAAAGATTTCAAAGGTTTTTTTTTTATAAAGTCAGACATAACCCACTTTATTTCTTATTTTACAATGGTTTAAAGTTTAAACTAAAGCAAAGCAGATAGTTCTAAGATTGTTTTATTGGTCGTGTTCTTAATTAGCAATTTTTGCGACAATTTGAAAATTATTATTAGCTATTAAATTGAAGTCAAGACATTAAATGAATATTGTTATTATAGTTAATAAAATATTAAAAGTTAATAATATAGAAAAAAGTTTAATATTTCTAATGTCATTTAATATTTCAATGATATAACAAAAAGACACAGTTATAATTTAAAATAATTCAATTTTAATACAATTTCACACAATTTAACATACAAAACGTAAAAAATTTTATTAAACAATAAACAAAAAATAAATTTACTATACCAAAAAAAAAGGAGTCAGTCAACTTAAAGAGCTATATCTTAAAATCGTTTAAAATTTTGAAAATATCTCTTGCAAATAAATCTTAAACTTAATGCTACTTCATATTAGTGAGAAACTAATATTAAAAGTATGTATAATTGTTAAATACAATTGTAGCTTTCACTTATTATATTACTATCTACATTTTTCATACATATTTATTTACATAAAACATATTTTATTTACTGCATATAAAGAAAAAAAAAAAGCTTATTATTTAATTGTCAAAACATTTCCATACGAAAAGAAAATGTTTCATAATAATTTCATTGTCAATTTTTTTGAAAATTTGGTTTATTTACTTTTTTTTTAATTAGAATAATTAACACTTATTAGAATAAAAAAAGCTTAAGGGAAAATAACAGTTTTAGTATTTAAAGATATATATTCAGATATGAATATATATTACATATATAAATATTTTCTATATGAACCTACACAATTTTTCCAGAACAACACAGATAGAATTTTTTTTTTTTAAATAAAATATTAAAAAAATTAACCTAAAGTATGAATCATTATTTTATTTAGAACCTAAATGCTGTAATTCACATGCTATATAGTATATAATATGTTAGTTTATTGTTTTATACAGAATAAGATTACAATTTATTTAAAAAAGATTTTTTAAATATGACATTAATATTATATATATATATATATTTATAAATATAACATATAGATTATAGATTTATAAATATAACATATAGATTATAGATTTATAAATATAACATATTATTACTTTCAGTTTCAGTTATTAACATATTTTATACAGTATGTACCAATTAAAATTATTTTATTTATACTGATATTAAGAAATTCATCAATTTATATACATATTATAATTATGTAATATTATATTCTATGAAAACTTTGATAAAATTTTGTTTAATTTTTAAATAGGTATATTATATTTTTTATTATTCACATTTATTTATTTATTAATTTAAAAATTTTTACTATATTACAATGTGCAATATATTTGTATTAAAACCGTTTTCCTCTTACAAATATACATATGTATATATACAATTTATCATTATTTAATTAAATCGTTATACATATTTTATATAATTAATTACAATATTAATTACAAGAGAACATTTTAATTGTAAATAATTTTTTTCAGCAATTTTTACTATTTATGAAAAATATATACATGTGACCGCACTATATGAAAGACTTAAACTCGTATTTCCTCAGTCGATTCGACAAGGGGCAAAAAGCATAAGATCACAACGAGACAGACAACTTCTAATAAAATAATATTATCTTTAAATATTGTCTTAAATTTTTAATAACTAAATTAATTTAAAATTAAATTATTATCATATCGAATAATTGAAGTTTAAATAACAGACTGTAAATAACTGACAGTATACTTATACATATAATATACATGTATAATTATAAATATTAATTATAATATATTAATATATTTATTTTGGGTTCAAGTTTTTTAAGTAAACTTATATTATAAGGATATATGTTTAAATATAATAATATAATATATATGTATGTATAATATATCTAATTGAATATATTTGATTTTATATTAATAAATATATAATTTAATATAAATATGTATAAGTAAATAAACACATTTAACTATATATATACACAAACACAGAAATATGTAATATATATTATATTGGTAAAAAAAAAAGAGATTCCACAATATTTTATAAAATATTAAGAAGAAAATTTTCCAATAGAAAATTGGCAAAAGTTTTATATTATATCTTAGCTTCGTTTTTTAATTTTATCATACAAATGTATTATGTACACAAATATTTTATTAAAAAAATATAATAAATTAAAATTTTTTTTATTTTAATTATTTTGCAATTGCTTTAAACAATAAATAACACTAAAATAAATCTTAAGTATAATCCAGTATCATATAAATTACGTTTTTGATTTGTTATAATTCTTAAGTATGTATGTTTGTATAACACAGATTTTTCTATTAAAATTAATTATTATTATTAACTTTTATTTTCAATATTAATATTTTATAATATTTGGTTTTTTTTTTTTAAATATGTATTACTCATATTTTTATATATTTTTTATTAATATTATTATAAAATAAAAAATTTTTAATAAAATTGTTTCTTTTTTTTTATAATCAGTAATATTACATAAAATAAATACATATATACAAAAAAAAAACTAAATAAATATAAAATTAAAAAAAAAAATATTATAGATATACAATTTCAAAAAGAAATTATAGAAAAAAAAAAGTTATTTATTTAACTGCATATTACTTTTTTCTTTAATTTAATTTTGGTTATTTTTTATCAAAAAAAAAATTTACAATACAGTTGGTCATATTTTTCGTTCCTAAAATTTCCAAATCAAAACACACCCAAAGAAAAATCACAAAATAAAAAGAACCAAATTTCATATAAAAAAAAAACCACCACTATTTGTTATGCAATGACAATTAAATTTATTTTTTCTGTGCTGACTTTTTTTTGGGATTTTTAACGTTTTTACAATAGCACGTCCGTTTAAACACTAAACTACAAAAACCAGTCTAAATTTTCTTTTCTACAATACTTAAGGATATAAAAAAGGATATTTTATATCATTCATAGAATCACAGCTGAGAAAAATGCTCGATACCTATTAAGTGTATTTATTATATTACCTATATACTATATATATATATATATATATATTATGAAATCTAAGGGTGGATTATTTATTATTTTATTCAGCTATTAGATCCTTATATGTGTAAAATATTAACATAGAATTCAATAAACTGTTGGTTTTTCACTTTAATGTGTACGTTAAAATATAATTTTTTTTATATAAATTGATACACTAATATGTATATATTTTAAGATTCAGAAATAAAATGATGATATATATATTTATATGTGTAATATTATTTGAGATATAATTATATAGGATAAATTTATACAATTATATAATATATCGCATATTTGTATTTATGAAGAAATAAAATTTTAAAAAGTAAAAGATACTTTTTTATCAACTACATTAAAGGAAACAAAAATTTATTATTATATTTTTATGTTATTATATTTATATCCATATATGTAAATAAATATGTATTTTATAGAAATCACTTTTTTTCTTTTCATCTTATTAGTTTTTCATTACAGAACCTTATTTTGAAAGACAAAAAAAAATATATATTTATTAAATTGGCATTCACTAATATATATTTATATACCATATATGTACTCTACTCATAAAAGGTATAGCACATGCGCAATAATAATATTTGTTGTTTGTCTTATTTTTGTGATTAGTCTTTTTATTATTTGTTATTTACTGTTTATATATTTCTAATACAAAAATCGAAAAAGAAGGATATTTAAAATATCCTTAAGAACAGTTTACAGTATTACTATATTGAGCTTTTTTAAATGTATATATTCTTCACGACATGTTAAAAATATATTATATATACCCTACCTTCTTGTCTATAAATTAATTTTATGATAATGGTTTTTGTTATATAAGAGTTTAGCTAATCATGCCGTTAAGAATATAACGTCCTAAAAAGACAATATTCATAATGATTTTTGGTGTATGGTGTATAAACATTTATATATTATGCTTATATAAAAATAGAGTATATAACAATCTTGTATAACTAAAATAAACTTTATTTCATCGAAAGGTAAAAATTAAATAATAATTATAAATTATTAATAGGATTTTCTTTTTCATATTTATTTTTACAACCAAAACAGCTTAAGCTAAAAGAAGATTTTGTAGAAAGTGAAATTTAACTTTTTATTGTTTAATTTTAATTTTTCTGTTGTTTGTTCTTAATTAAAAGAGGACTAATTATTTGAATGTTTTAATTTTTTATTTGAAAATAAATGTGCAAGCTTCGAATTCTTGAAAAAATATTATTTATAAGCCTTATATTTAATTTGTATAACAGTTCTGAATATTCATGTTATCATTTCACTCATTGTCAGCAGAAGACGAATCTTTTTACTTTTATTTAAACAACATTTTTTTCTTTTCTGATATAGTTCTTACTTTACTTTACCACTAAATAAAAAATTTGTATACATAAATTTTTAAGGAATATAATATTCAATTTATTCTAGTAGAATTTTAAAAAATATTGTTTCAATATATAAATTTTTCAAAAATAAAACAAATAAACAGTATTTCGACTATAGCTTTTTATTGTTTTAATTTTGACAGTTAATGTACATTTTTTGTATAAAAGAAGAGGTTCTTTTCTCTTTCTGACCAAAAGCTTATAATTTAATTTAAAAATTACTATACTGAAACTCGAACTACTAAAACGGTTTAAACTTTCCTTCAAACATTTTTTTTTCGAAATACAATTTTTATTTTAGAATAACAGTAGGAAAGCTAACATATTATTTAGATAGTATAGTAGCAAATATAACAGTAGCAATTATGGTAGAAATGATTGTTTTTAGACACAAACATGGTTATTTAGACCATTTAGGTAGAAGCTAAACTAATATACTGCATCTACATACAAGTATGTTATCAAGATTGTATATACTCTTTTCACTAGTACTATAATTATATTTAAAAAGAAATAGCATCAAAATTTTCTGTGTATGGATATCAATATCATTTCTGAATTCTCACCCACTTAATGTTGACCCAGGTATTCAACACGACACCAGGTTAAAATTGGCTCTATATTTACAAATGTTATACTTTTGTATATTTTTGGATATAGTGTGAATCATTGTGTAAGAAAAAATATTTTTAGTTAAATTATTACTTTATTGGTTCAAATACAAAATAAAAAACCAAAAATGTATTTTAAATATATTTAAAGCTGCATTTGCAAGGGATTGCATTACTTTCAACGACAATTATCTTTGCAGCTGTATCAAGGCTTGTCAACATGGTTGGATCTCTTAGGCTTCTTTTTAGTAGATTTTGTTGAAACGAATTCATCTTGTAGTTTTTAAAGTACTATTAACGTGTGCCTCATAATAACTTTCTAATCAAATTTTCTGTTTTCATTATCTTGTTGTTGCGGTTCAATTGATTAACTTCACATTGCCCCGACACATCAAATTATTTTTGTAATTGTGTCCAATTTTTAAGAGTGTCTTAATGACCTTAGATCTGGGACAAATTTTTGATTAGCTCCCTGAATCCGTACGGCATCTTAAAAATATTTATCTTTCGACCTATTATTGAAAATTTTAATGAGACCGTCATTTATATTTGAGTGACATTAAAAAAAAGCGATTTTCTGCTGCATTAAAAATTTATTAAAACGTAATGTGTCAAATTCTTCGTTCCGTTTATTCAATTTGCTTAAAAAAAATAAATGAAATGAAATTAACTAAACAATTTTATTCAGCCAATGGTGCAGTTATTAAGACATCGGTCTTTTATACGAAACGTATCAGGTTCAAACCCCGGCTGGGCCATATACATAGATTAATTAAAAACGAGGAAGAATACAGTTGCCTTTGTCAACTCTTAGATACCCGTACGACCCGTTAGTATGTGCATAGACTGTCACTCTGCTTACAATATTATTTTTTTAATATTTTCGTATTTTAAAATAATTTGGGTGAATTTTATAATTTCTAGAACTATGGGTTGACATATATTCAAACTATATGTGTCTACATTCTTCAAAAGCAGATTCTAACCTTCCGAATAACGATTATCTATCTAACTTTTCCAAATATGCTATAGTACCATTTAATACTAAGCGGCAAATGTATATTAAATTACAAAATAGTAAATATAATTTTAAAATATATTATACTATATTAATGCGCACATAGCATATTTATATTGTTATAAGTATATCGCCATACATTGCAATATTTCTTTAAAAATATTTCCATTCATAGAATAATTTTTTATAAGTACAATAAATTACATATATGTATGTAAATACGGCGCTATATAATATACATCTATACTCTTATCATTCATTCATCAGTGACATATACGATATGTAAATAATAAACATGATATTATATAAGTATGTATGTATATCAATATCATATAAATAAAAATTCTTTAAGCAACCGTTATGTTGTTTATTTATTTACATTTTTTTGCACTACGCATTCAATTTCAAATTATCGAGTAAAACAAAATGCAAAAAATTCGTTAAAGAAATATGTTAGAAAATTTGAAAAAATCAAGTAACACTTTCGTCAATTATAAAGTAACCCTATATTATTAAAAAAAGTTGTTAACAGAAATAAGAGTATAATGTTGAAGTTTTAATTTTTGTGTATTACTTCAAAAAAATTTTAAAATGTTTAAAAATAGGAAATTTTCAGTTTTTGACCCCTTACAGCTCCTAAACGGGGGGTGATACAAAAAAATTTCTAAAATGCTCATACTTATTTTCAAAGTTCTAACTTTTGTCAAAATTTCAAGTTTCCAACTTAAACCGTTTAGAAGATAGAAGGGTTAAAGGATTTTGCAAAATTTTAGTTTCGCATAACGGTAAATTAAGACACCGTATGCCACAAGTATATATTTATGGTATATATACTTTTAAAGCTAATAAAAGCAGTAATCGTTTGGCGTTTTCAACTTGTGCTATAACAATTTAAATATAGAGCTTTTTTGAACCTTTGGGGAGCTGTAGCTCCGTAACGGGTGGGCCTACAAAAAAAAGTTATTAAAAATAAAATTAATGTTTTTATAAGATCTATCAGCAGTTAAAATTTCATAGCTCTATTTCAAAAAAAATGTGGGGATCTAAAAGTTTGGTGTTCGAAAGCTACCCGAAGTTTTGGTCGGAACTCAACCAAAAAAAATAGGTAAATTTCAAAATTCTAGCTTTCTTAGTTTTTGAGTTAGCGTGCTGACGGACGGACGGACGGACATGGCTCAATCGACTTAGAATTTTCTTCTGATCCGATCCATGCCTTTGAAGGTGTTACAAACATTTACATACATTTACATAGTTACATACATTTCGAGGTGTTACAAACGGAGGAGTAATTTTATTATACCCAATACTTATCGTACGGGTATAATAAGTATATATATCCTATAAATTATAATTAATATTATATTGTTATAGCTGAATAATAAAATAATAATAAACCATAATTCTTGTATAAGATAATAGATGGCGTAGAAATAAAAGAAACATCTCATAGTCCTGTACAATAGCTACAGCGGAGTAATAAACGGCTTAGTAAAATTAATGATTTCAGAAACTGAAACTAAGTCAAATATGAATAATAAATGACTTAGTGGATGCCCTATATGCTCCTTATAGGAGAGGCAAAAAAAAATAACTAATATTATTTAATTATAAATAAAATCTATATTAGAGTGTTAATCTAAACTAGTAACATTTGTAAATACTATACATGCATATATTAATATTTTAAATAATGTTTAACCGTTTAACCTTAATAATTTTTCTTTGATAAAACCAACAAAATATTCTAAGGGACGCCGCGTATTCCTGTCAATATTAACAAAATATTTAAAAAACTTATGTTAAAAAATATATCTCCAAATATTTTACTATTGTAGTATAGTGTTTTGTTTTAAGTAAGATTTCAAAATTTATTATTTTAGATAAATTTAAGTCGAAAATATATTTCATTTTATATACACATTATAAATAAAAGTTTAAACCGAAAACACTTTTTTACTAGTATTAAGTATATACACATATACTTATAATACCCTAAAAAATATTCAAAACAAAATAAGGTTTTAACAAATATTTTAATTTTATAATTATAAAAACATAAATTTTCTTTTACTTTAATTAATGAATAACACCCAGCATTTTGAATACAGAAATTGTTATATGTAACAGAAAATAAATAATATTATATGTTATATATTTGCATATATGAAAACTTAACATATTATTAAAAGAAAAAGTAAATTCAAGTATACCGTACACTTATAACATCCGTACCATATCCATATGCCAGGTGAAACTCGGTCATTGAGTAAAACAGACGAACTCTGGTTAGTCTTATATACCTATATCAAAAATGTTACTATTTGGAAGAAGTGAATTAAAATGGGAGAAATGCCAAAATTACTTTATGGATAGACTTTATTGATAGAGAAAGATGATTAATAGAAATGATCTAATAAACATCAGCCTATACGACATATTTACATTAAGCCAGAAATTTCACAAGCCGACGAGTCTATCACGATTTACGGGTGGTAATCCTGTTAATAATGGCGAATATACATATAGTAGAATTTTAACATATTTCCTCTATTTCGTACTTACGGTGGGATGCATTTTTCTATAAGATATATAGTATTATTATAATAAGCCTATTATTACTTTAAGTTATGATTTAACAAAATATCATTAATTTATAAAATATGTATGTATTTATTTAGTGTTTCGTTGTATTTTCAGGAAAAGGTAAAATATATTTCGAGAATATTCAAATTTCAGACCAAATTTAAAACTGTTTAGAATCAAATAAAAACGAGGAAGAACACAGTTGACTTTGTCAACTCTTAGATACCCGTACGAACCGTTAGTATGTTCACAGCCTGTCACTTTGCTTACAATATTATTTTTTAAATATTTTAGTATTTTAAAATAATTTGGGTGAATTTTATAATTTCTAGAATTATGGGTTGTACATATATTCAAACTATATGTTTATACATTCTTCAAAAACAGATTTTAACCTTCCACATAACGATTATCAATCCAAAACTTTTTCAAATATTCTATAGTATCATTTAATACTAAGCGGTAAATGTATATTAAATTTACTTAGTACAAAATAATAAATATAATTTTAAATATTATATTATATTATATTTAAATATTCCATTGACAGAATAATTTCTTATAAGTACAATAAAATACATATATGTATGTAAATACGGCGCTATTTAATATACATCTATACTCTTATCATTCATTCACTAGTGACATATACGATATGTAAATAAACATGATATTATATAAGTATGTATATATATCAATATCATATAAATAATAAAAATTCTTCAAGCAACCGTTATGTTGTTTATTTAATTACATTTTTTTGTACTACGCATTATATCCTCAACAATTTCAAATTATCGAGTAAAACAAATGCAAAAAATTTGTTGAAGAAATTTGTTAGAAAATTTGAAAAAATCAAGTAACACTTTCGTCAATTATAAAGTAACCCTATATTATTAAAAAAAAGTTGTTAACAGAAATAAAAGTATAATGTTCAAGCTTTAATTTTTGTGTATTACTTCAAAAAAATTTTAACAGGTGTTCAAGTTACAGGTGTTTAAAAATAGAAAATTTTCAGTTTTTGACCCCTTACAGCTCCTAAACGGGGGGTGATACAAAAAAAATTTCTGAAATGACTCATACTAATTTTCAAATATCTAACTTCTGTCAAAATTTCAAGTTTCCCACTTTAACCGTTTAGAAGATAGAAGGGTTAAAGAATTTTGCAAAATTTGAGTTTCGCATAACGGTAAATTAAGACACCGTATGCCACAAATATATATTTATTGTATATATACTTTTAAAGCTAATGAAAGTAGTAATCGTTTGGCGTTTTCAAAATGAACATATACCTTATACAACTTGTGCTATAACAATTTAAATATAGATAACTCAACCAAAAAAAATAGGGAACCTACAAATTACTCCAAGAATATTTTGTGTAAATTTTAAGACTCTAGCTTTCTTAGTTTTTGAGTTAGCGTGCTGACGGCCGGACGGACATGGCTCAAAAGTCTTAGAATTTTTTTCTGATCCGATCCATACCTTTGAAGGTATATCTAGCTCGCTTATTTCGAGGTGTTACAAACGGAGGAGTAATTTTATTATACCCGATCCTATCGTACGGGTATAAAAAGTGAATAAAAAATATCTTAAATATGTGCGAACAGGATAGATTGAATAAAACTTATAATTCTATAGGTATACTAAACCGAAGTAAAACAGAAAATAAATAAAGGATTCACGCTGTTAATTCATGCTTTAATTAAAAACTGATAATTTTAAGATATTACCGTTTCATTTTCGGAGTGCGTAACGTTTTAAAAAATATTTGTTTTTTTAAATTGTATGATTATTAAAGTGAAATCACTGAACTAAAACATTTACAACATTAATAGAATAAGTTTACGACTAGTAAAAGTAATAATTTTAGTAATAATGATAATGATTGTTTTTATTAAGTTTTACGCATTGTATAATAAACATTTTATAGACATATTATATATATATTTAGTGTGATTATTTTGAGCGACAGTGAAAGTGTAAACATATTTTGACAATTTTTTTTTCTTGTATTTGTTGAAAATTTTATTTAAAAAAAATAAAAAATTTAAACAATGGTTAACAAAAAATAAACATATTTAATCAGAAATTACAGTCAGGAAGCGGAATTAACAAGTCTGAAAATATTGTGAAATACTAATAAATACATATGTTATAAATTAATGATATATTGTTAAATCATAACTTAAAGTAATAATAGGCTTGTTATAACAATATGTACTGTATATATTATAGAAAAATACATCCCACCATAAGTACGAAATAGAGGAAATAGGTTGAGTAAAACAAGTAAAAGCTTTATTTGCAGACTATCTATCAAACAATTCGTTAAATAATTGAAAGCCAAAACAATTTTGTAAACATACAACTTCTATAATTTCTTGGTGCAGTGACAGAACGCCCACGGAATTACGGAATCGCGGGCTCTAATTGCTTATTTTTTCAAAATAAGTTAAAGGAGTCTTAATTAAATTGCACAAGATCGTAGACTTTAAGTCCATTTCGAAAAAGAATTAAAGCTCACTGAATAACACAAAGATTACTATCATGAGTCTGTATTTCATTTGACTGGATTTTGTTTTACGGTACTATGAAATTTATCCTAATTCACAATTTCGTATATACATGATATACTATATATATAAATATTCCGGAAAAAACGACAATCCTGATTTTGTAACCAACTATAAAATCCTCCCGAATTTAAGAATATTTATATAAATATTATGGAAAAAGGGAATACTCTGATTTTAAATCAACTCTAAACTCCTTCCTAATTATATTTTTTTAAATATGTACATATTACAACACATATATGTATATTACAATTTTAAAAAATTTAAAAAAATGGGGACACGCTAACCCTCGCTAAAGAAATTATTGAAACCCTGATAATGTAACCAACTCTAAAGTCATTTCTAATTAATTTTCACATACATACTCCCGTTATATTTAGATAATAAAATTTCGAATTCAATAACAACAAGGTAGAATGTAAACCAACGGTTTGTAAAAGCGCACATTTCCAAAACACAGTACAAACTGTTTAGAATTGTGACTTGCACAAAAATTTGAAAATTTAAAAAATAAAATTTAAGAAATTTTTTGTAATACGAAAATATGTGAAAATAGGACTTTTTTGGAATTTTGAGGGGCTGTAAGTCTGGAACCCTATAGTAAGAAAAACCGTTAGCACACGTAAAAATATATTACTGGAGCTTTAATTTTTATGTCTTGCCGAGGAAAAATTTGTACAGGTGGTGCCTAAATTGCAAATTTTCAATTTTTCAGCCCTAATACCTCTTAAACAGAGGGCGATGCAAAAAAAATTTCTAAGGAAACCTATACTAATTCATTCTTATTAAAAGTTCTTTATTGTCTCAAAATTTCAGGTTGCTATCTAAAGGTGTGCCGGAGTTATGAAAAAAGAAATTTCATGCAAAATATGGTTGTCACATAACGATAAATTTAAATATTAAATTACAAAATATTGCATAATTTTGATATTGTTTTATGTAGATAATAAAATGTTCTTCTCGCGGTTTTACATTGCAAAACTATTACGCAGAGCCTGAGATATATACATCTGAATTCGAAAATTTCGAATTCAATAACAACAAGGTAGAATGTAAATGTTCTTCTCGCGGTTTTACATTGCAAAACTATTACGCAGAGCCTGAGATATATACATCTGAATTCGAAAATTCCGAATTCAATAACAACAAGGTAGAATGTAAACCAACGGTTTGTAAAAGCGCACATTTCCAAAACACAATACAAACTGTTTAGAATTGTTACTTGCACAAAAATTTGAAAATTTAAGAAATTTTTTGTATTAAGAAAATTTCTGAAAATGGGGCTTTTTCGCAATTTTGAACAGCTGTAAGTCTAGAACCCTATATAACTAAAATAAACCTTTAACACACGTTAAAATATATTACTGTGTAAAATATATTACTGTTTTTTTCTCTATCTTTAACGGTGTAGAAGTTTTGTAAACAGACGAACGGACAGACGGACAGAGTGAAACTAATAAGCATATTTTTTCAAAATTGTTTTGGAAATGTGCTAAAAAAGCTTTTTTACTTAAAAATATGGTTTTATTTTACATTATCGAATGATAAATAAAACCTTTTTGAGATTAAGACCTTATTTCTCATTGGAAAGTGAAATAAAACCTTAAAGGCGTTATAGTATCCCACCTAATTATTTGTTTCTAACTAAGATAATTTAGAAAAAAAAGTTCTTATTATAAAATTAAATCAAATCCGGTTACAGAAGGAAAAAATATTAATAATTATGTACCAATTATACCAATAAAATAGAGATAGAGTGCGGTTGGTCTACGTCTACATAATGTATTACAACCTGCTTTTAATACCAAAAACTAGTGTGGGTGTTAATTCCAATTCAAAATAAATTCAACGCTCATGGGTTTTATTTCCGCGAGCGTTCTGTCATCAGACCTAATTTTTTATCTGTATATTAGGTACCAATAATAAAGTAAAATTTAAGTTATAAAATGTTTTAAGATTTTAAGTTTTTTTGCTTCTATTAATTCAAGAACAGCTACATTTTTTAGATTATATTGAACATGTAGAATACGCATCAAAGGTTTATTAGCAAATCAAGCATATAAGGCATCACCAGCCAGACATAATATCGTTAAGAATAAAACGAATATTAAAGAATCCTTATAAATTAAATTAACTTATTATACAAGCATATAATAGCTATTATAGTTAGCATTAAATTCCCCTGCCACATAAATGTGACAAGAAAATTATACATGAATAATCACATAGGGGTGAAATTCTCAATTGGTTTAGGCGTTAATAAGAAAGTAAACCCTGCATTCCTTTATTAAAGGCTTATAAATATGTACTAATGTATGTAATGTATTTTTTTTTTTTTTGTAAAAAAAAGTTTATTAATATTGGAATAATGGCAATTTGCTAAACTTTCAGATTAATTAAAGATATTAATAATTAAAAACTTTCTCAAAAAAAATATGTTTTTGTTTTAAAATTAGTGAATAATAATATGTACATAACATGTACATATGTATGTATGCAAATGTGAATATAAAAAGGAAACAAAATTAATTTGAACTTATAAACTGTATAAATGTGTATTACTAAATCCAATTCTATAGATAGACAATGGCATTTTTTTCTACGTACCTACCTATTATATTTATGTTCATTTAGTGTGCAATTTTTGTTAAAAAATAAATAATTTTGTTATATTAAAACAACACGCAATGGAAAAAAGAAAAGTATCGTGTTAATCTTTGATTTTACAACAACTGCTACCCTCAAAAAGTAGTAAAATAATGAAAATAAAAAAGAGAAATAATTTAATAATTATGTATATGTATGCGAGTATGTGACACTGACATCAAACCAACACCTATTTGTAATAGGTACTACATTTTTCTAATTTTTAAAAGAAAAACGACTTTTTCTCTTTCTATAAATTCAACATTAATGATCGGACGCGATTCAGTTTTATATTAACATTCAACGTATCGTCATTTAAAATTTAAAGTGATTTCATTTTATTCTAATGTATTCTTTAAAAATAAGTTTTGTGCCCAGTTTAATAATAATTACATTTATAAAATTAAGTTTAGAAGATACAAATACAATACCAGTTAATACACATAGTTCAATACAACGAAAAAATCCTAATGCATCATGGAAGGATATAATATTTGGAGGAATTCGCGGAGTAACATCAAATCGTGAAATAAATCGCGACATGAGATGTTAGTTTAATTTAAAAAAAAAGTTAAATTTTTTAAATAAATTAAAAATAACCGTAAATAAATACAATTACTAATTACATACAATCATTATAATTTTAAATAAGATAAAATAGTAATATATGTATGTACATACCTACACCTATGCATCTATACATTGAAATATATATAATATTATGTAGGTACATATTTTCATTGTTATCGATGTTCTCGAATTAATTAACTTGGATTTGATGACATTAGTGACAAAAATTCTGAAAAAAAAAAGTAAATTAAATTTACATATTTGACAATAAGTTTATTCATGTGAGGAATAGTTTACCTTTTAATTTATACCTGTAAACATTTGAAAAGGTAAAAAACAAGAATTAAAATTTGAGAAAATAATTAGGAAGTAATAGCTATAAATTAGTAGTTACTAGTTAGTAAATAGTAATAGTAAAGTTAAGAGAACATAATGTTATTGATTTGTGAGGTATTGTTACTTACTACTTAGTACTCACTAGTCACTGACTACTAAATATTCAGTACAATAAACAGATTCTCTTAACCTTCAGTTCCTTAAAAAAATACTTTACGCAGGAAATATTCAGGAATGCAAATGCTACTCAGAAAATACAAAAATACGGTTTAAAAAAAAATATTTTTTAATTTGAAAAAAGAAACGGAGAAAAAGAAATCAAAATTTTTAATTTCATATGATAACAATTCCCAGTACAAGAACGCTTTATTTAAAAAAAATTAAAAATTTCTCGTAAATAACAAATGGTAAAAAAAAATTAAATAAAAATTAAATTAAAAATATCTAATTAAACTGAACTGACTAACTAAATTATTTATGCACCTATTTACATACATATATAATAATATATACTGTTAATGTTATCAGGTTAAGGCAAATTATTTGCTAAAATTTCGGTAATCCAAAATTTGAAATCCACTTTAAATAAAAAAATAGGCCTAAAATTTTTCTTGCTAACTAAATCTTGTACAGGGTGTTTCCGACTCGATGGTCTTTCTTAAAATGAGTGTTCGGGCATGTTGAGACGATTAAAAAATTGTATTGAAGGGGGGGGAGATCTATTCTGGATCCTTTTCGAGATATGAGGGGTAAACATGTTTTAGCGATTTTTCATAAAAAAATCTATAACTTTAATTTTTGTGTACTATTCCCACAGTTACAAGTAAAAGTACCCCAAATACAGGGTGTTTCAAAAAAAATTGAGTTTGAAACATAATTTTTTCTTTTTAAATTATTTTGAACCTTCATAACTTTGTAACTGTTGGGTATATGATGGGGATCTTTAGTAGTATTGAAGATGACAACTTACTCTACAAAACGCCTTTTTTTATCTCTCTCTATAGCAAGCAGTTCAAAAGTTATAGATTTTCTTATGAAAAGTCGCTAAAACATCTTTAAACCCTCATATCTCGAAAGGGTCCAGAATAGACCCCTCCTCCTCATATTCTCAACAAGATAAAATAGATACATACATACATATGTAGTGTATTCCGTCCTGATACATATGTAGTGTATTCCGTTCCGTACTGAAAGTTGTTGAATATTAAATAAGTTTCACCATAAAGTAACTATGTATATACATAGAGAACTCACGTAGAAGAAAAAATCGTAATCAATTTCATTGATTTGAAATCACCCTAAGATCGTATTTGGGGTTATTTCGTAAAAAGATATAGTTACATTAGGTTACACTCGTATTTAATTTTTATTGGCAATATTTTATACTTTCATTTAAATTCATATGTATGTATGTCATACCTACTTGAATTTCTAAAAATTTTTAAATTTTTAAAAGTTTGAATATAAAACAATAGAAATAACGCATACTCTTTGAGACTGGACCATATCGACGAATAAACTGGTTTAAATCCACGAATAAAGAAAATTGAAACAGTAATTTCTTAAATTAAATTAAAAACAGTAATTTAATTAAAAACAGTAATTTCGAGTTAATAATACTAATAAAACTTAATAATTTATACCTATTTTATTACTTTATAGTTTTACCGTTATTTACTGTTCTACAGATAGGACCTGGATACTGTACTGCACCATCAGGTATTATTTACCATGATAATATTTAAATAGAAAAAAATTATTTAATATTTTACAGGCGAACTAGGTACATGTTTAGCAAGTAATGATTGTGTTTTACGAGGCGGAATACCAGGAGGACCATGTGCTGGTGGTTATGGTATTTGCTGTATATGTAAGTGCAGCAAACCCTAATTTAATTATAAAAGAAATATTCTCTATATAATAACGAATCTCTCTATAAATATAATAACGAATCTTATTATTTCTTATTAGTTATGCAAACTTGTGGAGGAATAATCCGTGAAAATGGAACCTATTTTGTTAATCCAAACCATCCGGAGACTTATGATACTACCGGAAGCTGTCAGGTTACCGTTCAGAAATTACATCCGGATATATGTCAGCTACGGTGAATTAAATCAAAATTTAATAAATTGTTTTGTTTTAAACTTAAATCGTATAGTTTAGATTTAGATTTATTTTCGGTGCAACCCCCGGAGCCAATGAATCATATTTGTAATCAAGATCAACTAGTAGTATCTGGTGGTAGTCCAGCTCCTGTAATATGTGGAACATCTTCTGGTGATCATAGTAAAAACAGAACACATAATAAATTGTTTTTTTGCTAAAAGAATTTTTCCTAAACTTTAGTGTATGTTGATGCGGGTCTTGGCCAAAGTAATCCCATAGTTATTTCAATTATAACGAGTGGAACTAGTTATCCCAGAATTTGGAGAATACGAGTTACTCAAATACATTGTGGTAGCATATACAGAAGTGATCCAGGTTGTTTACAATATTTTACAGGTATAAGTGGCAAAATTAAAAGTTTTAATTATAACACTGTTTCTGGAAGACAGTTATCAAATCAAGATTATAGTATGTGTATAAGAACAGAAAGAAATTTTTGTAGTATACAATATAATCAATGCATGGATTTGGGTAAGGGAGCTATTTAATAAACAATAGCCACTCGCAATAATTTTATTAAAAAAATATTTTCATATAGAAAATAATCGAACAAGATCATTTACCTTATCTGGAAATTCAAATCAACCTGTTACTTCTATGGTTGGCAGTGGAACAACTGGTCAACCAAATTCTTGCCCAAATGATTGGTTACTGATAGGATGCATTAAGGTTGCTGATCGCGTACCCCAAATTAGTGCTTGTGAAGGTAATGAACACATTTTAACTAAATTAAATTAAAAGATTAAAAACCTTAAATTTAGATCGAGTCTGTGGTGGAACATTTAATGCGGAAATAAGTACAATGCCAAGGACTGTTCAAAGTCAGTACTTGTTTTATTAAAATAACTAACACATAAAAATTGATACTTTTTTTCAATATTTTAGGCAGCGTAAGACCATTTAGACTATATTTCCATACCGATGGGATTGAAGCGCCAATAGACATTGATAATAGAGGTTTTTGTTTAGATTATGTTCAGCAGCCTTGTACAAATGCAAAATAAATCAATTTAAAAAGACTGTTTGAATAGCTTAATGTAGTATTTAGAAATGGCTTTTAAGAATTTTACATGGAAACAAACTTTTTGGCTAGGTGTAAATACATTTTCTAAATATAAAGAGAATTAAAACACAGAACTAATCAAATTTAAGTCAATGTAAAGCAACAGAATGTTTTTAAATTGAACCAAGAAAATTATTTGTTTATATATTATGTTTTTTTTTATGCCTACTTTAATAAAACTTCACCTGTTAAATAAATTCATATCTAAAACAAATCGATTTAGATTTTTTAAAAAATTTTATTTCATTCTCTTTATTTCTAAAACGTCTCAAGAAAATTTATTTCTATTTAAATTTTTTACTTACATGATTATAATTTAAATTATAAAATGAATAAACTATGAACAAAACAAAAAAGCTAATTATAATATATTTATTGAAAACAAAGTAATAAAACATAAGTTTTTGTGGAAGAGAATTTATTTTGAAATTTAAAAAACTAGTCTGGAAAATTAATTAAAAAATAATTATTATAAATTTTACAAAAGCTAAAAAATACATTTAAATTTTGCTCGAATTTTATTAGTTATACATTTATCTGTTAAATTCTCTATCGTCCTTATAAAGATCATATTTTCAAAAATAATTTGAAAATTTAATTGAAAAATATAAAGAAACAAAATGAAATTACTTTATATTTAATTTTTTTTTCTTTCTGTAATATTATTTATATATTTTTTTATTAACAAATAATTACGTAGATATTTAAGATTTAGAAACCGTGAACTTTTAATTGATCTGATTTAGCTAATCCAGATTTTGTCAACCACTGACATATATTTTCTCTTTGATCACCTTGTAATTGTAATACTTCGCCGTATTCAGGATGCTCAATTACAGTACCATTGCATGCGAATTCCTAAAAAAAAAAAAAAAGATTTAAGATAGATTTTATACTTTATAAAAAAAAAATAAACATATTAAATTTAAATTGCTAATTTATACCTTTTTGCATGCCCGAACAATTTTTTTTAAATCGTATTCTGATGAAAGGCCTTGTACTGTAGTTAATGTTTTGCGACCATTTCTCTGCTGAATTCTTATATGAACAAGACCGTCTTGAACATTATCATCAGCACCCTTAATTGCATCAGCAAAGGGGTCTAAAAAGTTTTTAAAAATAATTTCATATTATTTTTATATACTGTAAAAGTCTCTTCAGTTCATTTTTATATTTGCTATATCTAAAGCATATTTTATTCCGGAGAATGTATTAACCCATTAATATATTATTAAAATAATGCATTAATTACCTTACTAACCTATTAACATTACCTATTAAACGAATGTTAGCATAATTTATTATAAATTGATTTGTAACAAAACATAGACAAAATCAAAGTGAAATTTAATTTTTAACATAATGTCATATAATGCTAATGACTCATCAATTTTTAACAAAATTTTAATTAAATTTGTTAACCTTACAAAATTAAAAAAATTGAAACTTATTAATTTATAATGAAAACTTACTGAACTTATGAACGAACTTACTACTACACATTTTTTATATATTTAATATTTAGTACATATTTAAAGAAAAAAAAACTAAATTTGACGTCATCAATATTTAGTTTACTAAATACTTTTAAAACCATATTTTACATTAATATTTAAAATTTAGAAAGCTACAAAAAAGTTAAAAAATATTTCTTTACACTAGAATCAAGTAAAAATATAAAATCTAACATCCGAAACGTTTTTGTAAAGCAAGCAGCCATTGCGTTCGAATCCAAATAAATTGTTTAATTTGATTTAATCAAAGTACTTTATATTCTAACTTACCAAATTTTTGCAAGTTCTGGATGGACATATACGACTCAAAAATTAAACAATCAATAAATAAAACTTCTTTTTGGAAATTTACAATAATTTTCTCGAAAACGCAGAATAAATTGAACTTATTTTTAGAGCACAACCCTATGATGAAACTTAACTTCACTCAAATGACTAGTGGAGATTTAAAAAAAATTAAATATTTATTTCTACAAAACTTTACAAACCGAGTTAAACAATAGCGCATTTCCTGCGCGCAATGCGTATACATCTGTTTTTTTAAAAATATGATACAAATCCCTTTTTAAAAATTTTTAGCTATAAATTAGTTTTAAACATATATTTATTTGACATTATTTATTTTTAGTAGGTTTTGTTTAGTTATTATTATTAGATACATGTGTATTAACTGTTTGTAATTGTAAGAATTGTAGATTTATTACCAAGAAATATAAAAACATGTGTTTTTTATTCGATTATTCAAATAACATCTACCGCATTCATTATACTTTCTTATTTTTAACTTTTAAAAACTATTTAATAATTTTTGTGGCAGAACATACTTTATGTCAGTGTTGAATAACTCCTGTAAAAATAATCCGATCCTTAATTTTTTGGTCTTAAATGATTCCTTTCCCTTCCTTGTCTTCTTTTTTTAATTTTTTACTTAATTTTTAGTGCTTTTTAATTTTAAAATGTTTGACTTTCCACAATATTAATTCTATTAAATGGCCGCATGACGTTTCAATACTCATATTTTTTTTAACACCGATGTAAAGTATATTTTGTGTTCAATTATGGCTACTATTAATCAAAATAATCACAAGGCTTTACCAAATTTTCCTAATAATTTCGTTCTGTAAAGGTGCAACTCCTCTGCTGTTCAAGACTTCTTTATAAATTTTAACATCCATGTAATCGGTACAATTCAATTTATGTGTTTATAAATACCCCGTTTCATACTAGAGCATCTTGCAGTTCGAATTTGTATATTTGTACTCCCTGGTATTTAGTTAACACTATGACAGATAAAAGTCGTTGCGAAATGTCGAAGTAGAGTAAAATGAACTCTATGACGACATAAATATTGTTTCGACACATCAGAATCGAGTAATAGAGTTAATTTTTGAGAATTAAGGAGTGTTACAAATTGTCAAAGTCTTATGAAATGTCATTATTTTTTTATTTAAAATTTTAGCATTATAAACTTACATATTAAAATGATTGTAAGCGAAATCGTTCAATTTAACTTATAAATAATACTTCTTAAAATTAATTTTTTTTTTGGAAAACACCATTATTTGTTTGAAATAAATAAATGTTCTAATCTACTTTTGACAGTTCAAATTCATATTGTAGTTGTATAGTGTAGTGTAGTTGTAGAAATAGTATTTGGCCATGGCAAAACCTTCGATAGTGTGTGTATCCACACAAGCAAAACCTGCCATGGCCATAAGCATTGCAAAACCAAACGAAATTATTTTTCTGTAAATTCTACGCTTAACAATGACTGCGATATGAAATGCTCAAAAAATAATAAAAATACATTATTACGGAATGTATAATTACGGAAAATATATATATTTAAAATTTTGAGTATTATAATTATATACATATGTATTTAAAATATAATTAAGAATATTTGATATTATTTTTTATAAAAAAATTAAAATAGTAATTTTTCCTAACATGAATAAAAGAAAAACTTCAGATTAATAACATTAAGAAATGTTCTTTAAAGTTTAAACACAAGGTAATTCAGTAAATTGTCAAAGTAGGTACAAATTCTGTTTTTAAGTTAAAAATTAATCAGCTGACAGTCACGATGACTATTTGATGAGTTTATCTACTTTTAAAGGTGTCCTTTATCTACTTTTTGATTTCGAATACCTTTTTTTTAAACATCTCGGAACGACTTCTAATTCACAAATTAATGGGCTTTCTTGCAACCTATGCTATCCTATAGCCATAGGTTACTTATAAAAATGCCTATATTCACATAAATATAAATAAAATACTTCATAATTTTTTCTTAAATCCATTTTTACAAGCACTCATTTAACAATTTCAAAATGAGAAAATTTGACGTTTTAAATGAGTATATTCATAAAATATGACTATCAAAATCAGCTTCTTTTTTTATGATTTTTTTCATTTTTTATGAGTATCGAAATCAAAAATTTTGTTTTTCATAAAAAATGAAAGTGATATGACTATCGAAATCAAAGCCATAAATAATTTAAAATAAAAGCTAAAATGTCTGTTAAAAATAATATAGACTGGATAAATTTTTTCGAAGTATTCCAAAATATGCCACAATTATGGCAGATTTCTTCTAATTTATATAAAAATAAACGTTTGCGAAATGAAGGGCGGAAAAGTTTAGATTTTCAAGAGTTTCCTGTATGAAAGCAGTATGCAGTTTAACCTCAGCAGAAATCGCATCGCGCATCATAGTATGTTGCTTTTCTATTAATAGTTTTAGTTTCTCTTTTCGTAAAAGATCTTGAAAATTTTCTTCTCCCATTATTAAATAATTCCTATAATCATTTGGTTCTTTTTCACTAATTTCCTTTAAGAGTTCTTGATTTGAATATTTATTTTTATTGAGTAACCTCTTTTTCACCCATTTCTGTTTTTTTTATTTCTTTCTTTTTATTAATTTCTGTAATTACCATCAAAGCGATAATTTTATCCGCCATATATTCTACTTTGAAATATAAAAATACTAAAGTTTCTAAACTTGTTTAAGTACAAATTGGTGGTATGGTGAACACATAAACAAGTTTATGAACATGTTTTTAAACAAGTATTTTAGTGTATAGACCCTTAAAGTAGCTTTACTGCGTAATGCGCTCATTAGTGCGTTTTACATTAGAGCAACTTTCAGCTGATGTACGGCGATTTTGTTGGAAACGAAAAAAAACTCTCCGCCACACTCCACAACCTGATGTACAGGTAGAGATTTTTTTAAACAAAAATTTATTTAGCTTATTCACTTGACAATAGTATTTTGATGTTTTTACTAATACTATTAAAAAGCAAACTTTAGTTCGATTACTCAATTTGAAATGAGTATAAAACACACTAACACATTTCAAAACGAAAAAAACATGTGATGTACATATAATAAAAAAATCCTAATGTAAGAGCATGTTATGACCGGGATTATAATGTAGCTCAAATGTTTGATGAAATCAACATAATTTTTTTTTTTTTTACAAGGATTGGTGGAAAACTAGAAAGTCAACAAGAGGAACTGCACGTGGTTCCTTAGGGTAGTGTTGAACTTTAACCAACCAAAACCACCCCCTTTTAAAACCAAACTTTAGGATGGAACCTTTAATACAAATGTATAGCTTGGTTTTGGAGATAGGATAGCGGAGGGATGTGCGAAGAATGATTAGGGAAATTGGAATTAGGAAATTTTTGATTATGGTGGATAGGTAGGAAAATGGCGATGGCTGAAGGGAGTGAGCATTGAAGTTATACTGGGATCGTTGATAAGACGAATAGCTTTGTTTTGCACATTAGATAACCCAGCGTTGTTTGAGGTACTGCAGTCCAAATGTGTACCTAATGTACATTATATAGATGTTGAGAAGATCAGATGCAGAAAAGTAGGTTTTGCAGCAATACAAAAAACCCAAACATTTACCTGCACCTTAGCTAAACCAAAAATGTGATTTGACCAAGTCAATTTCTGGTTTAACCCGATACCCAGCATGTTTAAATCTGTTAAATGCTACAAAACTTCTCCCTGAATTAGTAGGTTGGGAACAGTAATGGCAATTTTCCGCGAGATAAGACATCATAGTCTTTTTTTGGTGTTGAAGTCAACTCTGTTGACTTCACCCCATTTTTGAATTTTTGCTAAATCGTTATTTAGCTCACTAATAGTAAATTTGTTTGCTGTTGTATTAATTTGGTGATTAATGTTACAGCGGCTATGAAATTCATAGGAAGCCACAAAGGTGCTGTCGTCTGCGAAGCTATGGATCGGATTGGAGGTTAATGAAAGAAAGTCATTAATAAATATTAAGAAGAGTGTGGGTGATAACACTGATCCTTGAGGGACACCAGCATTTATTTTGAATTTGTCAGATGAATATCCATCGACCAGTGCACTAATCGTACGATTCGAAAGGAAATCTCCAATCCATTTTAAGAAGACCATACCTAGACCTAATGCTTAGCATTTTGCCAATAGAGCTTCGTGCCAAACTCGGTCGAAAGCCTTAGAAATATCAAAGGTCACAACATCGGACTCACCAGTCTGATATTTAGCTTCTGGAGGCTGATGTTTAGCTTCTCACAAAGATAAGTCATGAGACCACCGGTTGAACGACGGGCTCTGAACCCGTTTGGTCTGCGATGAAGCAAACCTTCGTCATCCACGTATTTCAGAAGCTTTTGATTTACAATGCATTGTGCAACCTGCCATTGGGTAGGATGAATACCAAAGTGAAAGAAAGGTAAAGTTCGTATATGAAGCGAACTGCTTGCCAAATAAGCTCGCCTTCTTTTTGGAATCTGATACGATTTTGCCATTATTATCAACAAGTGGTGGAAAAGAAAACCCTCTAACATCTTCTTTCAGACTTTTGGCAAATATACAAAAAATATGTTATTCTATGGCTACGTTTTTTATGTTTTAACTTTTGGTTGAACAAGAATTTTCGCTTCTTGATTACGCTCTTGCATCTGTTTCTAACCACTATATAGTGGGCCCTGTGCGCCTCCGACCTGTTGTTTACCTGTTGTTTTACTGTTGATACTGTTTAAAAGCCTTCTCTGTTCTAGAAATGGCTTCCTTGCAAATGCGATTAAGCCAAGATTTGGACCTCCTTTTGACAGTTTTCATGAAATAAGGAATTAATAACCTCACTCCAAATAAAATAATTTCACTAATCGCATTTGCAGCAAAGTTAACATTTCTACTACGAAAGCAGAATGACCAATCAAAGGTTCTAAAAAAGTTCTCCTCTGGTGTGAGATTGGGCTTACTCGGAAACTTGTATTAATCAAACAATGGTCGGAATTACGCAGGGGCAACCAACTGAAACCACATATTCTTCAGGGTGTGTGGTGAGAAACAGATTCAAGAGGGGACTTTCTTGAGCAGCACGGTTTGGGATTCTAGTGAAATTTTTAACAAGTTGAGGAGGTGGAACAGTGAGGAGAATAGTTCAACTTGTTTCCCAAATGGGTTTTGACTCGGAGAAGTGTTGCTAGAGAAATGAAGCCAGTCCCTGTTATGAATGTTGAAATCTCCCGCCAGAACAATTTCAGTTTGTGTAGATGCATCCAAAGTTTCATTGATCTGATGCGATAGATTTTCGATTTTCATTGCAGTTTCTCGTTCATTTGAGTTGAGCGATCTGTATAGAAAACAGAAATGTATGACTTGCTTTTCAATGAGAATTTTGACCCAAATATAGTAGAAGCTTGGGCTCCAAGAAGAAGTCTGTTGAAAGCGATGTCATTTTTTATATAGATTGTGATACCTCATTTGAGTACGAAGTGTGAAATAAGTGAGTAGTCGGTAACATTAAAGTTATCATTGTGCCTACTGACTTGTGTTTCACATAGGGCTAAGATTGCTGGTTTAATTGAATTAAAATGGCAAACGACGGCATGAAAATTAATTTACAGCCCGCAAATGCTAGAGAAATTAACAATAAAATTGATAATTTTGTTAGAAAACAATTAATATAAAACGAACAATTATGGAAATTGAACAATTATGCAACATCATGCAAATAAAAGAAATTATATTACTTGAGAAGGCGATGTTCATTTAAAAAATTAAAAACAAGAAAACAAAATATAACATAAACCTAATTACCAGGGCAGCTATATCAAACCGCGCTACAAGAAACTGCACGCAAGTTAACATCCCTAAGAGCAAGACCGGAAAACTCAAGAGGAGTCAAATTCCTGCTCCTGTCAGAATTTGTAATGCTTGCCGCAAAGTATCCAAACGTGTTCGCGCTGTATTAATCAAACAAACTTGAATTAATCCCAAACTCTCTTCACTGTTCCATCTTGTTAACTTGTTAAATCGAGCTGTACTTCATTTAGGAAATAAACTATAAAATATATAAAATCGCACAAATCTATGCGTGGTCATCTATAACTATAATTATAAAAATTAACAAAAAATTAACATCAATTAATAAACAAATGTGCAGAAATAATACACACACACATTTAAAAGGAAGAAAAAAAAATAGGAAAAGAAGGAAGGCATTCATTGACAACTATACCTTAATACCAGAGGACAGCTCTGAAGGAGATGACTGATTATTGTTTGTTCATATTTTGTCGTTTGTTTATATGTTCACATAATATTAATATGCTTAGTTAGAAATAAAGGCTGGTTTTCATGAGAAAAAAATATCCATGAAAATGTTAGAGCATAGGCAGAAGATACAAAAATGATATGGGTGTGAAAGAGATAACCCTAAAAAAATATCAATGAAACATTTGAAAATATCTACGAAACCATAAATATCCACGAAAATATGTTCTCTGAAGATATTTTGCTATAAATGTCGTGGATATTTTTAATACATATGCAAATATTATATATCTTACAAAAATTTTTTATACTACCATAGCATTTAAATTTCGAAGTGTCAAAAAAATAAACAAATATTCAAAAAAATTTTTTTGTTTTTTAGTGAGAAACTATATTATAGGTATAAGAATATTATTAATAAACTATATTATTTTGAACACCTTTATAAATAAAAAATTTGAAATTTTTAGCTAATATAAATATAAACATTAATAAATTTGGTTATGTACATTTTTTACTGTCAAAGTGTTGCTGTAATATTTTGTAATATAATTTTTTTTCTTCCTCTTTCCCATTGGTAGTACACTATATTTTTCTCTTTCTAAAGTTGCGATAATATCCACGAAATTTCTCATGAAAACTAGCCTTAAAATAATAATAAATAGCTGTTGGTGTCAGCTGAAAAATCAATTTGCGTAATATAAAAAAGACCCATTGTGTTCCTGGCATTTATGTTAATATAAAACTTCCATACACTTTAGTTGTTTAGAAACATTTAAAAAAAAAGTTTGCTAAATATAGTCAAATAGTTCAAAATAAACACGTGTTTTAAATTGACGCTAACGTAATGGGGCTAAAGTAAAAATAATTCATTTTTATATTTGACAATTATTAACATGCCGAATTAAATGACAGCTAAAAAAAAATTAAAACTCTCCCTTTATTTAATATATGTTTGTGTGATTGTCAAATTTATTAAACAAATTTTATTCGGGATCGACTATCGTCGTTTAAAATTGGTAGAAATTACGTTCCTAATACGGGCGGAAATATATCGATTTATTTGCAATAATTTTTAAATAAAAATTATAAAAAAATTATATAAAATTCAAATCTATAGAATTTTAAAGAAATTTTTGTTTGAATAATTATATTGTAAACAATAAAATTTTTATTTCAAAAAAGAAATTTCGTTTTTGTTTTTTATGAAAAAACTCTAAACGCCATAGAAAAGTGCGGGGCAACATGAAAGTTTTCGTCGTATATGTAGCGGTATATTCCATTTCCATACGTAATAAAAAGGTTTAGAAAAGTTTTAATAATAAAAAAAAAAAATAAAAAAAAAGTATGTATTAACTATTTATGTTCTCATAAAACTATCAACAAAGTTCAAAATTATTTATCTTGAAAATATTATGGTCTAATATTAAAAAAAAAGTTATACGTGCATTTAAGTTATGTACATTTACATACTATGTATATGAAAATTGTCATATAAAAAAAAAATAAATAAAAATTTATAGAAAAACTTAACACTGAAATCTGAATCAAGTTTTAAAAATAATTAAGTTTTGATTTCTATATAGCTAAATAGCTATACTATAAAGAAAATTTAAAGTTTCAATTAAGGAACTATTTAAAACAAAGAACAGTTCATTTTTCTTTCAACTTTTTTTTTCATAAATATCTGATATTTAATACTTGCAAATATATTTTTTTTTTACATCTAATACTAATTGTCATTGTCCATTAAAACTAGTTCGTTTGTTTGTTTTTCGAATTAAAAAATTCAGAAATTTTTTAAAAATGTTTAAAATACAGAATATAAGTATATGTACATATATAAAATACTGAAATGCAAAATATAAATTTTACGTAATAGCTTGAGAAAAAAAAATTTAACTTTGAAATTACGAATTTTACGTTAAATTCAAGTGAAATTACAACTTTATAAAAATTAGATTATTTTATAAAATAATACCTACATAATTTTATTTAAAAAAATTTTAGTTTGATAATAAACCAGTAAAAGCCAAAAAAAAAAAAAATCTAGCTATTAAGTACCTTTGAAAAGCAAAGTATAAATATTTAGAAATTTTATTAATAGAGCATCATTATTTATGCACATAATATCAATCATTTAAGCTTTTATTTTCCGACACAAATAAAAACGTAGAAATACCTTTTCAAAATATAAATACTGCTGTTAATATGTGGTTTTAAAGTGATTTATTTGATAAATATTGTCAATGAACATAAAATAACTTAGGTGAAAGAAACGCCTAAACGAAATATGTGTTTTTTATTTTTTTTTTTTGAACAGAATTAATGTATATCATAAGTAAATTTATAAAATAACAATAATTTATCTCTGTTTAAAAATATTGTCTTGTGTGATAAAAAAAAATTTGAAAATACTAGATATAATACTATAAAAATATTTGTGTTCAATAAGACAACAAAAAATTACGTACATTTTTTTTTTTTGGCATAGCTTATTGACTTCTGTTGGAATGGATTCAGGTAAGCTCTTTTTCATTTTTATAAAAATATTTAAGAATAAGACCATAAATAAAATAAAAATTGACTGTCATATTTTTTATATATTATTTTAAATAAATTTCTATTATTTTTACATTCTAGCATTGTCACTAAATGTATTTCAATTTAAATATATTCCGACCAATATATACTTTTTAAATTAAACTAAATGTGGAATTGAAATAATACACAGTCGAAAAATGGTAACTTGCGTTTCCATCATCCAAATGAAGATTTATCACACATTAGTTTGAAATATATAATAAATAATAATAAACCCATATTAAATTCTGCATGAAAATTTTTAACAAAATCGAATTCATTAATGCATAAATGCATTAATAATTTTCTATCCGAGTCATGTAATTTTCTTAATTTCATTTACTTCGACTTTCCTTAAGATTTTTTGTTTTGAGTTAGGTTTTTAAAGATTTATGGAAACTCATTTTTAAGCGTTAAAAATTAAGCAACAAATTTTATTATTTGTAAAACAATTATTTTTAATTATCATCCCATATCAAAAAAAAAACCAACAAAATAATGAAATAAGTAAAAAATTTATGAAAGATATACTTAGGTACATTGAAGAAGAAAAGTAGACGTTACTTTAATTTACACACATGTAATGTCTGTATATAGGTACATGTTATATACTGATAGTTGATACATATATTTTCAAACAATGAAATCAACTGTTCAATTACACCATAAAATTATTTTTACTTTTTGCTCCTGCACTGATTATTAAATTCAAAATATTTTTTTCTTTTTTTTTGATAATTATTAAATAGGAAAGATAATGAATAATTTTTATTTGAAATACAGCAGAAAAAGATTTAAATTTCTAAAATAAATCAAAAAATTATTTAAATAATATGATGCATGAATCGCGCTATTCAGTTTTATTTACTTTATTTTTGACATATCCTGTTAATAAACGTTGCTAACTATACGCTACAATAAAAATGCTTTCATGAATGACGTTACTGGTAGCCATTTCTGACATACTGGTTAAAAGGGTGTTTTAAACGTCAAAAAAGTAGAATATAGTTCGTCGTGGATTTTTTCAATTAAATATTTTGAAAGCACATTTTATTTAAATTATATTAATTATCGAATTATTTTAATTGTTGCTTATTTAAAAAACATATTTGCACAAAAGAGCAAATAATACGTTTTTCAATTAGGAAATATATGGAGAAAACTTCCAAATGTGGGGTATGTAATGTAAAAAAAAATGAATATGATAAAATTATACCTTTATAGTGTTAGTGATCGATTCGAAAAAAAACGAAATATGTAAAAAAACAATTAAGTCATTTTTAATTATATTATGATTTAATTTTTCTAGATTTTTTTTAAATAAAATTTAATATGAAATAAATTCATGATGAAAACTAATTAAATTGAAAAATGTCCTAATTAAATCAATGTGTAAAGACAATTAAGTAATCTTGAAAAAAAAATTATATATAGAAGCTTCTGCAAACATGGTGTTTACGTGTACCCATTTTTCTTCATAAAAATCACTATCTTTTAATTTTAATATTTTAGTTTTTTTTTTTTAAAAAAAGTAATAAAATTATTTAGTAATTTTTAGAAATTAAATTCTTTGTACAATCTCGAAAATCAACTATTATATATTAAATAATCTCTTTTTTAATTTTTTTATTATTAAATGTTTCCTTATTACTGTTTTTTAAAAATTAGTTTTTTAATTTTAGTATAATACATTTTATTTATTACCTTAAAGATTTTTAACGCAAATCAGGATGATTTTTCAATATATTTTTATATTACATACATTTGATCGATTG
Organism: Poecilobothrus nobilitatus; assembly: GCA_947095535.1. Lineage (NCBI taxonomy): Eukaryota > Metazoa > Arthropoda > Insecta > Diptera > Dolichopodidae > Poecilobothrus > Poecilobothrus nobilitatus. The sequence continues at coordinate 110,007,387 of OX352774.1, forward strand.
AATCGATTGAGGTTAAATAAATTAAAAAAAATTATTTCTAATTTCTAATACTTAAATAAACATGAATAAAATTTAGTGATTTTAATTAATATTCAATATGAAATTGTGTTTTTTTGTTTCTAATACATTAAAAATAAAATTTAAAAAAGGATAAGTTAAAATTTATAAATCTTAAAATACTTTGTTAAAAAAAGTCATAAACTAAAATTTACATATTTTGAAATCTTTAAAAAATAACACAATTAAGTTCGACATTTAAAAAAAAAATATTTCGTACCAACATTGTTTCTAAAAGTTTGATAAAAGGATTAAAAGCCGAGTCACAAGATTAAGAATGTATAAAAAATCCTAATCTTCTGCTATACCGCAAGATAAAAAAAGTAAAGTTTTCTAAATTTTTCTGACAGTTGCATTAAAAAAAATACATATATAGTTATTGCTTGTAATATTTATTATTTCAATAAATTTTTTTATTATTATTTTTATTAGGCTACGTTTACGTGAATGGAGACACAGTAAAAATACCGACCGCACTTTACACAAATTTGCCAGCAGAAACTATGATAACTACTAATATATATGGACAAACAGCACCAGTAGCAATAGCAGCAACACAAGTTTCGGCAGGAGCTCCTGTAGCTGCAGCAGGTTCTGCAGCTGCGGCAATTCCGCAACCGCAACCACAGCAAATTGCTTTAATACCAACTGAAAGTATAGATTATACAGGAATGAATGGTGTAATAGCAATGGCACATGATAATAGCAACTACTATCAACCTACTCCTGCTGATGAATTAAATACTCAGGGAGGTGTTGTTGACAGTGTATCAGCTTCTAACGTAACTGCAACGAATATTGTTTCAAATAATGGTCCAGCTAATCCAAATAGTATTAGCGCAAATGCAACCCAGATTCCTTTAGACCAGTTGAAAGTAATGTTAGCAAACCAACTAGATTATTATTTTTCTAGGTAAATATTGAAATTAAATTTAATTAAAAATTAGAATAAATAAAAATTTTTATACAGAAAAAATCTTGCAAATGATTCATATTTATTAAGTCAAATGGATAGCGATCAATATGTACCAATATGGACAATAGCTAACTTTAATCAAGTTAAAAAATTAACAAAAGATTTAAAATTAATAACAGAAGTTTTAAGAGAATCACCAAATGTTCAAGTAGACGAGGATGGTTTAAGAGTACGCCCTAATCATAAAAGATGTATAATTATATTAAGAGAAATACCAGATAATACTCCAATTGAAGATGTTAAGGTATTTTAAAATATATTAGTTTGTTAAACAAAATTTTATTAAATTTTCTTTAAAACTAAAATAATTTTTTTTATAAACAGAATATATTTAATGGTGACGATTGTCCAAAAATAATATCTTGTGAATTTGCTCATAATAATTCTTGGTATGTTACATTTGAATCTGATGAAGATGCTCAGAAAGCTTATACATTTTTGAGGGAAGTTGTTAAAGAATTTAGGGTAAGAAAAAATTATATCAAATGAAGAATTTGCTATGTAATATTTTTAATAACGAATATTTATTTTACAGGGTAAAGCAATAATGGCAAGAATCAAGGCTAAGCCAATGATGAATCGTTTGCCAATGGTTCCTGTACCTCTTAAAAATGGTTATCCTGCAACACCGCCACCAGCAGCAGCTACTGCAGTATTTGATCCATCTACAGCCGCTGTGTACACAGCAACACCGCAACAAAGATATGTTTATGCGACAAATAGTGCTGCTATAGCTCAAGGAACGGTACCAAATGCCTATCAACCAGTGCACATGTTTGTAAGTAACAATTGATAAAAACTGTAGAAGTTACATAATAAAATATGTTGATCAAAATTTTAGCCTTTTCAACAGCAACAGTTCTATTCAGGTATAGTTACAGCTGCTCCGTGGGCAACCTCTGCAGCAGCAACTGCCGCTGCTGTAGGTGCTGCAGCTGCTGCTGCAGGAGCACCAACACATAGCCAAGGATTTTATGAAATAGGAAGTGTTTTCTCTGCTGGTGGTTTAGCATCAGCTCCAGTTGCTACAGCTAATCCTTATGCCACAGCAACAGTTTTAGGTGCTGCTACTGGAGCAAATTCCACATCATCAAACAATAAAAATCAATCAAATCGTTATAACAGTCACAGAAATAATAACAATCATAATGTTCGAAATAAACAACGTAATTCTTCCAATCAACAACAACAACAAAATATTAATTCTGGTCAAGGTGGAAGCCACGTTTCTGTAATAACAAATGTTGATTCAAACATGGTACAACAACATCAACATCAACAGTCTAATTCTAATATAAGTGGTGGAAATCGTCATTACCATCAAATGCAAAACAAACAACAGCAACAACAGTCACAGCAGCAGCAACAAAATATGATTTCGAATCAAATGACGTCATCAAAAAACTCCGAAAAAATTAACCAGTATGGAGGTGGAAATATAAGTGGTAATAGTCACCAACAACATCATTCTTCCCACCACCATTCTGGTCAACAGCAAACTAATTCTTCTAATATGACAATGGGAAATTCTGGTCAACATCACCACATGCAGACCACATCATACCATCAACAGCAAGCTCAACAACAGCAGCAACAACAACAGCAACAGCAGCAACATCAACATCAGCAACATCAAACTAATGATAATTCCTTAAATTACAATCATCAAGATGATTCGTCTGGTGGTGTAGTTATTGTTCCTTCTCAACAACATCATCGTAACAATTCATCTTCTAACCAAAATAAAGAACAATGGCCAAGGTATATTAAAAATTAGTTTTTAAATTCCAATTTATGAATTTTCCATTTATCTGTTTTGATCAAATTTTAAGATACAGGCGAAGAAGACGTGATGATGACATTAATTCTAGCAATTTAAATTATTCAAATTCCCGTTCGGGAGGAGGAGGTCAACATAATGTGAACACTGTGCAACATGGGCAGTCTAACGTTTCATCAAATCAATCTAGCATTCATAATGTTGGGAACAATAATAAAGGAGGAAATTATTCGAACTCATCACATCAGGCTTATAACACATCTAATGATCACCATAATCAATCACAGCAAAATCATAACGTTCGAATAGATAGGTCAGAACGAAACGATCATCATCGTTATCATAGAGAAGACCGAGAAATAAGACATGAACGTAGTGAAAGAGGAGAACGTAGCAATGCTAATAGTAGTGGAAAAGACAGATCTCAACATCCTAATTCACATCACAATCGTGGAGACCGCGAACATTATCAGACACATCATAATCAACAACAACAACAAATTTTACATCAACAACAACCGCAGCAGCAACCTCAGTTTGATTTAGAAGCTTCTGCTTTTCCACCTTTACCAGGCTTAGAGCAAACATCTGTTTCGCCAAACAATGTTAATAATAACAATATAAATAATATTTTACAACAAAATAATTTATCAAATGCAAATTTTCCATCATTATCTCAAGCAACTAATAGTACTAATAATTTTTCAACTAATACTGGTAATCCAGTAAATGTAATAACTGGTGTAAATCATCAAGTAGTTCAGGCTGTTCCAAATAATTCAACTAATACAGGTAAGCTTAACAGAAATTTATTTTATTACATGTCACATAATGTTTGGTTTTACTTTTATTAAACATCTGTATTACTTGTTTAAATTTTTTTCTAGGTACTAATAATAATTTTAATTCTTCTGCTTCAGTTTCTGCAAATGTAGTCAATTTGAAACCATCAAATCACGGAGATAATAAAAGATCTTCTTTATGTAATAATTCAGCATCAACCGGAATTGTAGTTTTGACTGAAGGAGGAAATTCAAATAACTTATCCGGTAATCGTAATGGTGGCGATTCTAATATATTAGGTGGTCAAACACAAACAATTTCCCAGTTACAACAACAACAAACATCCACAACAAATCAACAATCTTCCAGTTCCTCTTCTGTTTCAAATTCCTGGACAGAAACACAACAAATGAATCAGCAAAAATTACAAATAGATATTCGAAGCCAACAAAGTGGAGGACCATCAAATAATTACAACAACAATAATTCTAACCATGGCCATGGTCCTGGTGGAAATAAAAATAAAAAAGAACGACATACTTCCGGTGGAGGCGGTGGTGGTAATAATAATACCGGACATATTAACTCTAATGATGTTAATGTGACATCTTTAGGGTCCTCAAATTCGCCATCTGTTTCAGATATTAAAACTAATATTAACAATAATAATGCAATTAATTCTTCTACTGTGATAAAGTGTTTAACACAACAAAATGTGTCTGATAAATCAACAAAGACTGACGAGCCAGCAGCAGCTACAACCCAACATTTAATTAATGGCTTAGAACATTCACAACATCAGCCACAACCAATAAGTAATTCAAATACCATATCTGCCACAGGATCTATAATAAATTCAACTCAAATTCAAAATATTGATAGTATGCCACCATCATATTCAAATAATCTAACGCTATCAAATCAACAACAAAATGTTTCCAATTCAAACGCTCAAATTTCTTCCCCTACTTCACCTTTATCTCCATCAATTGGTACATCGACAACTTCTAATACATGTAATGTAGCTACTATGACTTCGTCAGCTTCAACCAATTTATCAAGTAAATATAAAAAGAAAACAAACAAAAAAAAAACTAAAACAAAATTTTTTTTATTGTAGATATTGCATCAAATAGTGGAGCAAAATTAAGTTATGCACAAGTGGCACAACATCATAAAGAACGTAGTGGTAGTAACAGTAGTTCAACAGGAGGTGTTCAACACAGCAAAGATAATGGCAGCACCTCTAGTAATGTAAAAAATCCTGACAACTCAACTGTGCCAGTTTTAGTTAATAGCCCATCAATACCGGCAAATCCAAATAGCAGTGATAAACCCCAAAATTCTGATATAAAAGAGAATAAAAGAAAAGACCAAGCTAATAGAAACAATGATATTACCAAAGATAGAGGTAAAAAAACATTTTTTAAAGTAGAAATAACCAAAAAATTTTTTTTAACAAATATAAAGAAATTTAATAAGAAAGAATAACAAAATTATTTGCTATTTTTTTTTAATTTTTAGATAATGCACGTGAACACCGCCATAATTCAAATAATAATCGTGCGCGGGGAGATAAAGAACAAAAAAATATACGAGAACGACGTGACACAACTGATAGCAGTGGTAATAATAGTGGAAATAATAGAGGACGATCCCGAAATTCAAATAATTAAGAGATTGTTAATTTGTTTCCAAAAGTGTTTGTAAAGTTATAAGCGATATAATATATATGTATGTACATATAGTATAAATATGAATATATATATATATTTATGAATATATATGTATATGTATATATATATATATATATATATATATCCGTATATATGTATATATATCCGTATATATGTATATATATATCCGTATATATGTATATATATCCGTATATATATATATATATATATCCATCTATATATATATATATATATATGTATGTATATAAATTTTAGATATATATTGTATATACGTTAATATGTATGTGTGTATAAAAATATACATAAAATTTTTGTTATCACTATCAATAATATAATAATATATACATAAAATTATTTAAAAAAGTAATTTGCAATAATTGACTTAAAAAATAATACAAAAACACAATCTAAATAAAAAACAAAAAAAAAATTAAGGTAATAAAGCTATTTTTTTTTTATTTAAAATAAATAAAAAACTGTAAAAAATTAGTAGTTAAATAATTATTATAGAAATATTCAATAGATATAAACCTAAAAACGAAAAAAAAAGAAATGATAAGATGCATATATATAAATTTATATATAGTACACAAAAAAAAAAAAATAAAAAAAAAAAAAACGGTAAAAAAAATCAGTTTGGAATATTTTCTTTATTAAGGTATCTATTTATATAATATAACTGACTAAGTATTTACAAAAGCTTTTTATATAAAGTTTAAGGTTTAAAAAAATTATCCAAGACTATTTATTCTTTTAAATAAATTTAATTTCGAAATTTATTCATTTTTTTGTTTTAAATTCATATTTTTGCACGACTAACTTAGATTTAAATTTATTTCGTACCACAATAGTATCAATATTAGGCGGTATGTTTAAAAAGATCCTTTGCTAAGCTAAGTTTGCCTTCAAGTTTTAACTAACTCATAATTAATAATAATAATAATAATTTTTTCATTTTCTTTCTGATAACCCCAAATAACGAGTTATACATCAAAATTATTTGCATTTTTGGATTAGTTTTAGTTTTTTTTTTTTTATTTTTAATATTTAAAGCTTTCACGAAATACTTAGTCACCTATAATATCGTTGTGGTTGTATGCATAAAAAAAAATATTTATTTAAAAAAAAAAAAAAAAAAAAAAAAAAAACAAGTTTAAATTTTGATTTTTTTGTTTTTTACTTTCCTTTGCAAAATTGTAAAGTGCCAATTTGCCAAAAAAAAAAAAAAAAAAAAAAAAAAAACCTATGTTCTAATAAGTGTAATTTTTTCTTTATTTATTTTTTTTTTTTTTTTTATTTAAAAAACCAGGCAATATGGCATTTTTTATTTTTTTTTTTTTTATTTTTTATTGTTGAAAATACTTTTTTCGTTCAATTATTACGTATAACTTGATTTGAATTATTATTTGTATGGTTACATTTTCAAAAAACAATGGAATATACAAAATTTAAATGTTTTTTTTTTCCACATAATCATTAATATTTAATAATTTTTTTTTTACTCTTTTATTAAAAAAAGCTAAAAAAAAAAAAAAAAAAAACTATTTTTTAATATGTTTGAATTTTTAAGTATTTTCAATATGTTTGACATTTATAATAAATATCGTTTCATTTAATTATTAATTAATTTTTTTTTTTTGTTAGCATAACAAATTAATTAATAATATAATGTTTAAATAAAAAAATGAATTAATTTATATTGTTTGAACATTAAGTGCCATAATAATTAAAAAAGGAAAAAAAAAATGTAAAATTTTTAAATTAAAATAAATATTTTATGTAAAAATAATGTGTAATTAATAAAAACAACATTTTTTTTAAACATGTATCTATATTTATATACCTTAATATATGTGCTGCTTATAAATATATAAAATACATAATATAGATATAAAAATCTTTTTTTATTTAGATAGGAAAAAATTATAACAAATAAATAAACATGTTGTCTATTTACTTTTATTACAATTAATTTTTGGTTTGTAAATACAAAAATAACCATTTTTTATTAGCATTTCTTTTTTCTATCAGTTTTTTTTTTTTTTTTTATTTAAATAGTTTCTTACACATGAGTCGAAATATTTACGAAATTTTATATTTATAAGTAAAAAATTTTTAGTGCTAGGATTTATAATAAAAAATTAAATTAAATTAAATCCAAATAGGAAATAAAAAAAGATTTAAAATAAAAGAATAAGAAAAATGATTTAGTTACATACTATTACATACAAAAGAAAAACCTAATATTTGAATTATGGATATTTGAAATATATATAAATATATATATACATATATATATATATAAATTTATTTTTTAATAAATAATTTAAAAAGTTAAATATAAATAATTATGTTAAAATCAATAAAATAAAATATAATATTATGGTAATAATAATAAATGAACATAAAAAATATTCGTATTTAAAAATGTATACAAAGATAAAATAATCATAAAAAACCAACACTAAAAATACAAAAAAAAAACAAATGAATTAACCATTCGTGTGTTTTTTTTTTTTTTTTTTTTAGTTAAACTTTTATATTCATTAGCTGAATAAATATTCAAATCACAACAATTTTGCACAAAAAAAAACAAAAAAAATTAATATTTTAAAATATCTCGAGTACACACATTAATAATTTCCAATTTATTTCTTCTATTTTTCATTTAATATATAAAAAATTATATTTAAAATTGCACAAAAAACAATAATTATAATTTATTTATTTTTCATTTAATTCATATTTACAAGAATTTTTTAAAAAATAAATTTGGTACGTAATTTTTTTTTAATTGTTTTTTTTTCTAAATATTAAAAATTTATGGTTTTTTTATCGCAAACTTTTAAAAGAAAAATATATAATTACAAAATATAATGAAAAGTATTATAAAAAAAATAAAATAAAAAAATCCATCATACAATCTACATAACTGTTTTAAAGATAAACAAAAACTGCAAGACATGGACAAAAATTAATATTTCAATTATAAAAAATAAATGTTGATATTTAAAATTTTAATAAAAATAAATATAGCATATATTTTTCCTTAAAAAATTTTTATTACTGGAAAAGATTATGAAAGTTTTTTTAATAAATAAATAATATTTTTTTAATACTTATATGTTGCATACCTTCTTCTACTTCTATATAAAGAATCAAAATTTTTTTTTTTTTTTTTTAAATCTAATAATATAAAAACTTCGAGGGATGTGACATTAATACTTTATAATTTTAAAAATTGTAATTATAACATACGAATAATAAATAACTTTCACAGAAACAATGACATAGTTTTAAAATAAATGTATACATATTAAACACTAATAACTATAGATTTTTTTAATAGATTTTTAACTAAAATAGTTAACTACTTATGTAATAAAACAACCAATTTAAAAATTAAAAAAATATATAAATATAATTATTTTATATACGATATATTTTTTTTTCTTTTTAATTTACTTTATCATTTTCTTTTTTAAATATAAATGCATAATTTTATTTTCTTTGTTTTTGCAATAAAACTGTCTAAATTTTAATTCAATAATTAAAACAAAAAACATATTTTTTATCATAAACTCACAAAATGCATGCCGCAAAATACATAAAAAAAATTGCATCTTTAAATTGTGACAACATTTTTGGAAAAAATATATACAAAAAAAAAAAGACATTTTTTTTTAAATCAAATCAAGTATTTAAATAATTAATAAAAAAATACTTTACATGTTCTTAAACATCATTTTAAAATTTCCATTACCATACAAATATAATTTTTTAATTAAATTTTTAAAAAGAAGTTATTTTTTTTTTATTTGAATTTTTTTTTCTTTATAAAAATTATATAGGAAAGTGCATTTGCTAATGAATAATGCTATAAATTATTAACAAAGACCAAAAATGTTGGATTAAAAAAAGTAATTAATAAACTAAATAAATTTAGATAAAGAAGTATGCCGAATTAATAAAAGTTTTTATTTAAAATAAAAAATTATATTTTAATTATGAGAAGAGTATTGCTGCAAAAATATATAAATATATGTCGATTTATATATATTTATATACATATATATAAATATAAGTAAATATATACGTATATATATGAATATAAATATATATATATTAAAGTGCCTAAATTTATTTATTTTTTTAAAAACATTATATTAAAAAAATTAAATACTAATTAACATAAATGAAATAATGTTACATATTAAATGTGAAATTGTAAAATAGAGATACAAAAAATTTAGTGTATAATTTTACTACTAGAAGATAAAAAGAGATAAAATTATTAATCAAAATGATATTTTCATATAGATATAATTTATACTTTTTTTTTACTTTGAATTAAAATAAATTAAAAATAATATTGTTGAAGATAAGTAATACATATTTAATTCAATATGTTATATTATATTTAATGTACTTTACAAATTAAATAAAATGTATATGAATAACAATATCAAAGATACAAATTTCAAATTTCTAAATTTTTATTTTATTCTGATTTGATAATGTTATGTTATTTTTTCAATACTTTTTAATAATTTTCTTACTTTGTTCTATTCAAAAAATAATTATTTTCAACAACTATATAAAACTCGATAAACTAATATTTAACAATTTATCTCAGTTTGTCACATTTGTGAAAAAAATTTTCTGAAAATAACTTTATTATTTAAAAATTGATTCAAATTTAAAGTTTTAATAATGTGTATCAATGAAAATATACTTTTTGAATTAATAATAATACATACATATATGTTTTAACAACAACAAAAATATTAAATTGAATTTAATGTATTATATGTATATTCAAAAAAATAAATTAAAAAATAATAAAATATGATTAAAAAAAATTTTTTTGTTCATAAGTAATTATGACATTATTAAAAAAATTATTAAGAATTAAATGTATAAATTAAAAAAAAAAAACTTACTAAAAAATATTTAATAATATTTAAAAAAAAAAAAACAAAAAAAAATTTAAAACTTGTAAATAATAATAATATAATAATAATAAAACAAAATAATAAAAATATGTTTTGCTTAATAAAAATTTATGTAAAATCAATCCATTTATACCAACATAATAAATAATATAAAATATATACATAATGTGAAATACGTATACAATTATGTATAAAACTTCATAAATATTATAATTAATATATATATATATATATGTGTATATATATATATATATATATATATATATCATGTAAAATAAAATTGTTAATCCCATATTAAATATAAAATAAAGAAAAAACCAACTAAATTATATTTTTCTTTCTTTAGGTATATTATTATTTTTAGTTAATGTAAATAAACAATTTTTTTTCTTTATTATTAATATATAACTTATGAAAAATAAAATCTTTTTATGCTTTTTTTTTTTATTTTAAACTGTATTCAAAAAGATTTATTAAATTGTTGGCAAACGTTAAATTTTATAAAAAAACAAAAAAACAAAAAAAAAAAAAAACAATTTCCAATATAATATTTTGAAGTATTGTAATTTTACATGAAATATAGTATTTTATAAAATCAATATTAATGAAGAATCAAATGTATGTAAATGTAAAAAAAAAAAACTATATTTATAAATTATTTAAATCATAATTAAAATAAATATTATTTAAATAAATAATTTTTAAAATAATTATATTATTTAATTCAATTAAAAAAGGAAATTTTTAATCAATAATATTAATTTAAGCTTTATTTTCATTTATATTATTATTATATATTTCAATTCATAAGACGATCAGTTGTTGAAATTAAATTTTGAAAAAATTTATGAAATCGAAAACAAAATTTATAAATTAAAACTATACGTTTGCAAACAAAAATCATTCCATGTTTTATGCTTTACTTCAAAATATTATTTTGATGAAAAGTCTAATTTGCTGCTAATCAGAAATTAATTATATATTTTTTTTTTTTTATAAATACACGTATAAAATAGAATAATATTAAATGTAATATATAAATAATTTTTTTCTTTAATTATTTTTATTAGTTATTATTATAAAGAAATTAAATAATTAAATAATCTGTTATTAATTCAATTTTGTAGAAATTAGGTTATTTAATTATAATCGTTATTTACGTCCAACATTAATAAAAAAAAAGTCCGTAAATGTTATATAAGTGATTTATAAAGAAAATTTTTGTTTTTTTTTTTATATAAATATTCTCTTTTGATTAATTTAATTATTATTATCTTTATTTTACTTTTATTTTTTTTGTTTGCAAAATTATTAATTGATTAAAAAATAAAAGTTCTATATTTAAGATTTTTATAATTAAAACTTTAGTTATATAATTTTTTTTTAATATGATATAATTATATTAATTTTGTTAAAAAGATTAGTATTGAAATATAAAATAAAAATCTATATATTATTTGTATATGGAATTATAATATGTATATACATACAAAATAAAAAAGATTAAATACGTGCTAAATAAAAATATAAAGACGCACAGATATATATTCAAAATTCTAAATTATTCTCTAATTATGGTATTAAACAAAATAATTTATATTTTATTACATGTTATTACTCCGTATGCATACATACTGCAAAATTAAAAAAATAGTTCGAAATTTTATTTATATGAATTATTAAATTTTCAAGGCAAAAACCTTAAAAGAAATTTTTGAATTTAATTAAATCAAAAAAAAAAAGAGCAAATCAAATCAACAATTTGTAATATGTATAACTTATCTCCTTTAAACAGAGCTCCTTAGCCTGTGTATCTATTATTCTGTTAAATTTAGAACACTATTTCGTATCTTTTCAAAAAAAAATGCTTAAATATGTATATATAAATATAACTTCATATACTAAAATATTTAAAAAAAAAAAAATGCTAAAAGCGCTAATCACAAGATATGAAAAAAAAACAAATATATAAACATATGTGTATTTTTTTTTTCTTAAAATTTTTTATTTATGTAATTTAAATTTTGTTATTTTTTTCTTTGGGTTTATAATAATTTTTTTATTTTTAATAACATTGTAATGGAGCGATATTACAGATATATATTCTTTTATTTTAAATATAGTACATAAAATTATTTTATATGTATATAACACCTAAGGATTATCTTTGAATTTCAATTTAAATTTGAATTTAAAATTATATACATATTATACATAAAAATAAATAACATATTTTTAAATATACTTTTTTTGAAAAAATTTACATCATTAAAATTACTCGTATTTTATATTGTGCCCGCGCTTTAAAAAACAAATTTTTACAAAATTGTCAAAAAAAAAAAAAATTTCTGTTTTTTAAATGTGCATAAAATTACAAAGATGATCCTGATATTTTGAATTAATATATACATATATACAAAAATTATTATTAATAATTATTCAGATATGTATTATATAATTAATATAAGAGTGTTTTTTAACAGCATATGCTAATGATGAAAGAGCTTATGATAATTTAAAAGTTATGTAAAGAAAACTTAAAATTACATAAAAATGAGGGATTATTTTTTATTAATATTTTTAACTTATGCAGCAAACTACTCTCTTGTATTAATTATATATTAATATTTCTTAAACTAAATTTTATATATAAAAATTATATAAAAAAATTGAATTCACAAATAATTTAATATAACAAAATAAAAATATGCTACATATTACGAATATATTATAATTAGGTAACAATCTTGTATATAATAGAAAAATATGTTTCTTAAAATTAAAAAAAAAAAAAATAGAAATTAAAAAAAAAAATTATTTAAAATAAAACACAAAAATTTTTTTTGGTAAAAAAGCATAACTAAAAATTGAAATACTATAATATTGTTTGACATATTGTAAATATATATTTATATATATAATAATATATATGTAAATATATATAAAATATATATGAATATATATAAAAATATATGTTTATAAATTAAATTCTTAATATATCAAATAAAATTTAATGCATAATTAACTGTACGAATATATAATTAGAAAATAAAAACAAAAAAAAAAAAAAACAAAATAAAAGAAAAACACAAAGAAAAAAAAAAGAAAAACAAAAATTAATGTGTAATATTTTTCTTTTTGTAATTTGGATTTTAGAGATGTTATAAATGAACCTTTGTTTAAAAGGTTCTGCAACTCAACAAAAACTGCAAAAAAGTAAAAACAATTTGAGTGTTTGAGGGGGATTCTTTGTTGAGGAAAATGGTAATTTAGCGGTTTAATATTTTTTATTAATGAAAATTGTGAAGTCTAAGCGGTTTTAATTATTTTTTTTTAAATATACGAAAAACGTGTAGCAAAACATTGAAAACATTGCCGTCTACATTTCAGTACAATAAGATTATGGTAATTTAGGTGCAATAATGTAATAATGTAAATACAGAATCTTCCAAAAAAGATAGCCGTTGTTATAAAGAAATAAAAATGACTAATGTGGCATAAATGGTGGATGAACCAAGTAAAAAACTTCTAAACAAAACATAGAAAAAAACAACCACTATTATAAAATAAAGCAATCATTCAACTATGAGGAGCGGTTTACATAAAACGTGCACGCCGAATAACAAAACTTGCACTATATTTATATCATCATCATATATATTTTTTGTTATTCTATTAGGATTGAAGAGATAAAATTAAAATAAGGTAGTGCAAAAACGTCTCTGGCTTCAGTCATTACAAAATTTTGTTATAGATTTAATAATATACAACAAAAAAAAAAGGTTATACTATAACTCGAAAATGTACAAATGAAGAAATACAAATTTTAAAAACATATTTGGGTTGGGGATGAAATCCAGAAAGACGAAAACAAGAAAAGACAATACAGAAAAATTTTAATTTTAAAATCTACACTATATTGAAACAAAATTATTAAAATTATATAAAAACTACATAAATCGGAATGAAATCAAATTTCCTTATACATACAGCAATTTTTTAAACACGGTCAGAATTGTTTCTCTATCGAGTGGAAAAACGGAAATTTTTAAAATAAATTTTGAGTTTTTCTTAGTTTCTAAATGTACATAGTATGTATGTAATAAGAACAAAACTGTGGAAAATAAAGACACTTTCTTTAATTTTAAGGAAATTCTAAATCAATTCAAAATAATCCAGAAAAAACTGTTTAAATATGTAAAAATATTATACAATAGAAGTATACAATATAGTGCACAAAGTTATGCATAGATATATTATTACCCCTAGAATAGATAGGCATGGGCATAGGAATTAGGAATGAAGAAAATATTTTCACCAGTCAATTTTGAGAAACAGCTGAGTAAACCATGCTTTTGTATTGCTTTAGTTTCTTCAGAAATAGTTTCCTAAAAGATGAAATATTTTAATTTCTAATTTTTTAATAATTTTATCATTTGTTTTGTTATTGTACAAGTAGTTAAACATTTTAATAACCTTAATTATATTAAATTTTATTTAAAAAAAAAATATGTCAATTATTAATTAAAATAAAAACTTAAAATCTCTTAAATGGAACTAGTTATGAGAAACTGCTTTATATTATATTATTTTCATAAATATAAACAGCTGAGTGAACGAAATGTATATAAAATATGATGAAACGAAAACGAAATGTATACACAATATAAATGCATAATGATTTTTTTTGACTGAAACACCTAGGTGATGGCCCAATGCTTTACTTTGCTTCCTTAAAAAAATTTGGCAGATAAAATGAATTACATTATTTCTTATGGTACTGCACAAAGTATTCAAAGTAGTTAAACGAAGCAGTAACAAATTGACGAATTTTTAATTCCGCATTTTGCGTTGATTACTTTGAGATTTGATATTTGAATTTTTTTACATAAACATTAAAAAAAATTGAATAGGTGGGAATGTAATTCCATACAATCCATGAATTTTGCAATTCCTATAAATGTCCCAAACCCAAAATCCTCTTCTATTTGGAACTGAATACAAACATTTGTACGTTAATATAAAATAAATATTATATATGTATATATGTATAAAATTTCTAAAAATTTTTTCAAATCCACTTCACAAAAAATAAATTCAACAAAAGTCAAAACCAAAAATGCAAAGTAATCATTGGTCCATTACTTACTTTGTTAACTTTGCTTCGTTTTCATACTTTGAAAAAGTCTTCAAAAAAAGGAAGCAAAGTAAGCATTCGTTAATCACCTAAATTTTCAATTCCGTACTTAGCGTTGAGTACTTTGATATTTGAATTTTTTTACATAAACATTAAAAAAATTTGAATAAGTGGGAAAAATTTTAAATAGGTGGGAATGTGATTTCGTATAATTCATGAATTTGACGATTTCTATAAATGTCCCGAACCCAAAATCCTCTCCTATTTACTCCTATTATACTGAATAAACATTAGTAAGTTTTTCATATAAAATAATTATTATATATAAAATTTAAAGTATTTTTTAAATCCTTTTCAGAAAAAATAAATTCAACAAAACTTAAAGCAAAAAATGCAAAGTAATCATTGGGCTAATATTTACTTTGTTAACTTTGCTTCATTTTGATACTTTAAAAGAGTATCCAAAGTAAAGGAAGCAAAGTAATTGGGGCATCACGTTTAAGGTGAAAACTCAATGTACGCTTTTTATGCTTTGACAAGTTTAAAAGGTATAAAAATGCACAGATAAAAGCAAGTTTCCAACTTTTTTGTGATTTTTACGCTTTTGAAATTTGAAAAAAAAAATATTACTTTACGAATCATTTTAAATTTTTTTGCTATAAGATTGTTTTTTTTTAAGTTAAAATTATTAAAAAGTTTAAATTAAAGTTAAAGTTGCTGTTTTAAGTTTACAGTTTTAATAAAAGCATTTTCTCTTTGTTTACATTTAAATTGCTGTCAAAAGCGTTCATTAAGCTTTAAAGGTATAATACACGCAAAATGTATAAAAAGCATAGAAAAAAATAAAACTGTCAAGACAAAGCGAAGCCTGCTTACATTGCGTTTTCACCTTTAAGATAACGAAACACATAAAAGAAAAAAAATGACTATGCCTTCCTTCAAGTAGCAAAGTGGTAAGTGTAACCCTGATCCAGGCAGATACACATTTCACCACAATTCACATACATGTATACAGCCATACAACACTGAGCACAGTACGACGCACGTTGATGTTCAGTTCAGATGGTTCAAACTTCAGAGCTAGTTATTATTTATTAATTATTGTTCTTTCGCTTTCCCATAAGTTATTTTTTGTATTGTATTGAAAATTAACAATGAAATTATTTACGTATAATTTTCTAACATCAAAAGCCATAAGAGGAGTAAAAGAAGGATTTCCGTTAAAATTAAGTGTACTAAATTTTTTATTTATATATTACATTTGATGACTTAAAATTTATATACATTAGATTATAAAACAAGAAGTTGTAGAGGCTGAATTTGATTCAAATTTTATACAAAAATTAATCCAAAAAATGGATTGGCAAACGGTTCTAATAGCTGCTGAGCAAGTAATTAACTTATAAAAAATAAAAGAAAACACGAATTTTATAAACAAAATAAATTCGATTGATTTTGAATACTATTAAAAGTCAATAAAAGAGATTTGTATAATGAACTTTCTTTGATACTTATAAATTATAATATATTACTCTAAATATGCGGGCATGCCTTAGTATTAAAGTATTTTATTTACATTCTAATTACAGGTTGGTTTAAGTGACAGTATTCCAAAAGAAGTTAATGAAGAAGCTTTAGGAAATCCAGAAACATTAAAAAAAATTCACCATTTACTTTTAGAAATTGATGTAATTGAAGGTAAATTAGAATGTCCTGAAACTGGAAGAATTTTTCCTATAACTGATGGAATACCAAATATGTTATTAAATGAAAATGAAGTATAAATAATAAAAAAATTGTTCTAGAAATTTTTTAACATCTTTAAGATTATATATTTTCTAAACACGTTATTTTAAATAAAATTTTGGTTCTACAGTTATATATATATGTATGTATATTACATAAGTTGAATGCATCAATCGAAAATAGAATTTATCATAAATAAAAGATGATTCTCTTCCAATCATTTATTTATTATTTAATTCCTAATATTGTTTTTACAATTATTACGCAAAATATTTTATTTATTTTTATGACAGCTAATCATTCCAGTCAATCCATTCCCATTGTTTGACTGGTGTCGGAATGACAATTGCTTATAAACTTCATATGTATCTTAAGGGGACCATACACTAAAAAACTTTTTTCTAAACATGCTCAGTTTAAACGTTTGTGGAGTGGTTTTGAAACAAAACAGAATTTTGTGCTATAAAATAAGTAGAGTCAAAAGTTTCTGAAAATGTTTAAGCGTGTATGGTAAAGTTTAAAAACCAAAATATAAATCAATCAATTGGTAAAAAATTGTGCTATTGACATCTATACATGTTTTTTTTTATATACATATATACAATTTTAAAATAACTTATATATAAATAATTTAAAATAAAAGCTAAAATAATATAGACTGGATAAATTTCTTCGAAGAATTCCGAAATCTGCCACAATTATGGCAAATTTCTAATTTATACAAAAATAAACATTTGTGAGATGAAGGACCGAAAAGTTTTGGTCTTCAAAAGAGTTTCCTATCGCTAAAAATCTCAAAGTAGTATGAAGTCTAACCTCTGCAAAAATCGCATCGCGCATCAAAGGATTTTGCTTTTCGATTAATAGTTTCACTTTTCGTAAAAAATCTTGAAAACTTCCTTCTCCCATTCTTAAATAATTCCGAGAATCATTTGGTTCTTTTTGACTAATTTCTTTTAAGAGTTCTTGATTTGATTATTTATCTTTATTGAGTAACCACTTTTTCAAACATTTCGGTTTTTTTTTATTAATTTCTGTAATTACCATCAAAGCGGTAATTTTATCCGCCATATGTTCTACTTTTTAATATAAAATTAATGAAGTATCTAAACTTGTTTAAGTAAAAGTTTGCTAGTGTATGAGGACATATAAACAACTTTATGAGCATGTTTTTAAACAAGTTTTTTAGTTTATGGACCCCGCCAGACAAGCATTTGTTTCTTTGTCTGTCCTGTGAAAGTACGCTGTTCATGACATTTAATTTGATTTGACATTACGTATATTTTTATTTTATTTAAATCGTATTTTTGTTTTTAAATCTTATATTTTTTATCTCTCAATTTATCAATATTTAAAAAAATGCTTGAAATCCAAAAATTCTCACAAAATTTTGTAAACAAAAATTTTTGAAATTAAATGTGAAGACTTAAACGGCAATAAAAAGCCGCTACATAATTTAGCGTAAAATTTTCTTCCTGCAAAATTCATGTAGCGCTACATTGTAGCGGTAGATAACAAAATCGATCAGTAGAAAATTTTATCGAGCGCTGCAGTTTTTTGTAGCGCTAGATGCTACTGAACGCGACCAATGTTTTTATATTGCTAGCATTCTGAACGTCCTGTGGTGTGGCAATCTGTTATATAACGTTATAGCTGATCTGATGGTAATAGACCCTGACTTCAAAATTGTAGATATTCTGTAGTACTATAAAGTATAGCGTTCAAAAAGTTTATTTGCACAGATATCTACAAAGTTTTGCATTCAATATTGTTTATTATACGCAGATAATGTGTATAAAGTGGGTAAAAAATGTATACAAAAATTTGTAGCTCCTTTAGTATACATTTCAAATCGTATTGTAGTTTGATATTTGTTATCTATTTTTGTTGGGGTTATTATAAATTTGGATGTTAAAAAAAAAAAAAAATAGTTCTTGAAAATTTTAAGCAGATGTTTACACTTCAAAAATTTTATATGCAATGTAAATAAATGCATTGTACATTTCATTGTATATCTACATTGTAGTAAAAGTTGTAATGCTGTAGTAATACAGCAGATATATGCAATTCTGAAGTCAGTCAGACTGTTTAGGTGTTTCTGCGTTCAACTGAATGGGATGTTTATCATTTGGCTTGTTCTCGTGTTTCTACTAGTAACACATGCTCTTATTGTGAGCTGTTGATTACTTTTTATTAGTTCGTTTTTTGTTTTATAAATATATTAAGCCTTTTCTAGAACTGCAATGTTACATAGTTTTTCCAGATTCAGCTTTCGTTTCATAAGTGTTCAACTATATAGTCGATCATAGCCAAATAATATTTTAATGGCTTTAGTCACTATCCCATTGCATCTATTTAATAAAGTCTGAGCTCCAGAGGACCAGTTGATAATGTTGTATCTTATGTGGGACAACATGTGTGCATTCAGCAGTAGCTTGGCTGTTTTCCTGTTTAGAGACAGTCCCAATCTTCTGGTAACTCAAATAAGTGGCAATATTTTTGAAGTGATGCGCCTGATATGTTCCTCCCATTGCAATTGACCATCTAGTATAACTCCCAGATGTTTTGTGTATGAAACTTGCTCAAGATGAATGTTATTCATGTATATGTTATGTAAAAAAACTGCTTTTGTTTTCATTTTCTTGTATTCTAAATAACATTTTCCATTGTTGTCGTGTGCTGTATTTTCATTAACAAAAGATTCGTAATTGTTTTGTATACTATTGCAAATGCATTTGAAAATATTATAAGTTTGATAAATATCAGAATCTTTTTGTATTTTAATATTATAATATTTGTTTATGAAATCAAAAATTTCAGCCTTATTACTATAGCTATTAAACATTGTTCTTGTTGTTTTTTCGTGTTAACTTCTCCATCATAAATGTTAAATGATGGTGAAAACATTGGAATGATATATTGGAATCAGCTGCTGGTCCAATATTAACCCAATCTTGTAAACATTTATTAAAAGTATGCTGAGTTCCTGTATAAAGTGCTGGATTAGTCAGTAAACCTCGAGCACTCATTACCCCGTCGTAATTCGTTAGTTTGTATGTTGTTTCAATTTGATGCCACCATTAAATATTAGTGGTATATTTAAGGAATTTTTATTTCTGCCATAACTGCAATATCGACTAGCTCAGATCATTTTTGTCATGGCGTTTGGGAGTGAACAGATAAAAATGTTGCAACACAATGTTCTAATTATTGACATAAATTAACTGTTTTCAGATCTTTATTTTGTAATAATCTCATTTTTACAGAACAGCTAAATGAGTTTGGTAAACTTTGATTGGCAGAACTGATCATATCTTGTATTAATTCAGGTTTTTGATAGAGCACCTCCAATGATTTCGATATTGCTGATATTGCCCAACTTTGGTGACAGCCACAATTGATATCAACTCCATTAAAATGAATTCTGTAGCAATTTGAAGTTCCATTGAATTTTTAACTCTTTCAACCCCGAATTTTAACCCTTTGTGGGAAAAATTATTTGAAGTTATTTTTTGGATAATAGAGGCTTCAGCACCATTTATACAAAATTTTAGCCCAATAGCACCGTTAGTGTAGATTTTACAGAAGTTGCGTATAAGCAACAGTGGTCCATAAAGGTGTATTTTTTTGTATGAATAAAAATTTAAAATAATGGAATAAGAAATGATTTTTATTATTTATAGGCTTAATTTATGTATGATATGTTACAAAACAATTCTTCTGTGGATTGCAGCATAAATGGACTTTAGATTTTTGGCATATTGAGGCTGGAATTCCGGTTTTGCAAAGACGACATCTACCTCTTGCACCCCATTGAACCCAGTGATCTTTACAGTTATATCTTTCTGATTTAGAAGGCTGAGGTGAAAATATACGTTGGGAGTGAAACTGACAGACGAAGTATTGGATATTGATATCACTGTTATCAAACGCTGATGGACGGCCTCTTTTACGTTGATTTATTTCAAAAGGGATTGCGCGATTTCCAATTGAAATTGTACAAGTGGCATGTGTTTTGCATTTGGATCAAAATTTTTTAAGTGTTTGCGGTATAAAAGCCACCCATTAGCCACAGCAGCGTTAAAATACCAAAAAACTATCCTCATATACCACTTTCTAGAGCGATGATTGACTCTATATAATTCCATTAACATATCTGAAAGGTCCACACCTCCCATATTTTTATTATATTGTTGGGCAATGGCTGGATAATCAACATCAATGTTTTTTTTTGTCACTTGAACTCCATTTGATGCATTTTCCAACAGGCTCGGCTCCTACGAAATTGGACACTAAGAACACATTTATGTTGTCAAACCAACTTATAGCAAAAATTTTATGAGTAATTTCGGTTCTATAATCAAATGATCCTCGACCTCGCCTAGATAGTTCAGTTTCCAATTGAAGAGAACAGTTGCCCAGTCTATTTTTTCGAATTGTGTCCACTGCAAATATTCTTTTTTCCTTTAACGAATTCATTAAACTAAGGGATGTGAACCACTTGTCGAAAAACACTTTAAAATTTTCGTTTTCTGGAAGTGAAGATGTTAAATGCAACACTATATCTGATGATAGTCCTAAACCATAATTTGGACATGCTCCTTCACCAATATACAAGTCAAAATCATTGATCATCCAAGAAACTCCAGCTCTTGTAAACATTTTAAAGCCCCATTTATGGGATTTTTTAGGAAGATACTGTTTCAAATAAGATTGCCCTTAAAACATTTATAAGTTTAACTATAATATTTTGAAATAATATCATACTATTTTTATTATACATTTAAAAGGAATCATCTGTTCTTCTATGCTATGATATTCCTCCTGCGGAAGTTGATTAAATTTATTTTTCAATTTTTCCAATAACGGACGAATTTTAAACAACTTGTCGTAGCTTGGGCTGCTCTTATCCATTTGCTTTAAGTTATCATTTATATGGAACGATGCTTTAATCTTTTCAAACTGATTACACGATAAAGAGTCTGTTATAGCATTTAGCTTGAATTGCTGCATCCATGCCATTTTTATTTGAAGAATTTTTATAACACCTAAATATAAAAATACTCCAATGAAGCGACGGATCTCGGAAGTTGTGCATTTCAGCTCTGAGTCAAACTTATTCATAAAATAAGTATTAGTTTCACATGTCATCTTTTTTATAATTTACTTATCAAAACATTTTTCAAAGTACTCTATAGGTGTTTGAACATTTGTACATTATTTTAATTGCCCCATCCATGTTGTATCCACTTCTGTGATTTCTGACTTCCTCTATTTGAGTTTTTTTATATTAATTTTTTCAAAAATCTCCGCAACGACAATTAAATTTTCTTCATTTTCATTGCTTTCCCTTTCAATAATTTTTTCAATAATGTCAGTTTCAATTATTTCACGTTTTCCTATGATTTCATCTATGGTATTTTCAATAAAATTTTCCCATGTAAATTCCTCTTCATCATCATTTTCTCCATCACTAGAATCATCCCAGTCAAAATTAATAATTCTATCAATCTCTTCCTTGGTTAATCCTTTACTTAACTTAACTTAAACTTAAAAACAAATTTTTTCATATGAAAAATTTTACACCATAATGGACCAATATTGCTTATAAGCAACATTCAGATTGAAAAAATCGTACAAACAGAACCAAAAATATTTTTTATTTTTTATAATTTATTTAAAAGTAGTTACTTATTCTCTAAAAATCTGTATTATTGTTTATAAAAATTGATTTACTAAAACCGTTAGTTTTGATATTTTTAAAAACATTCTTTTTACACTTGTTGTACCGTTTGTTAAAAGTACAAATATTTATAATAGAATTAATAGAAAATTTTATAATAGAAATTTAATATGTAAACAAACATAAACAAAAAAATAATGCTAAACTTAATTTTATATTGTCTTTTATCAATATTTAACACCACAAATATTTTAATTTTGTTCCGCTTTTATATTTTCTTTTGTTTTCACTATACACGCAGCTCAAAAATTTATAAATAATAAAAAAAAAATAAAACAACCACAAATTTTTTTTGTTTGTGTTAGTAAGTGAATCCAGTACAGAAAGTAAAATTTTGGTTGAACAATTCCCTTTCTCTCAATACCAAATATTCTCACAATAAAATTAGTTTCTAGGAAAGAGTGTGTGAAACAAAGTGTAAAGCGTGAACCAAAGTGAACCATGTATTTTGGTCGGTTCAGACTTCAGGGGCCAGATTCCGCAACGGTGCAAATTTTTTGATGCAAATGTAAACTTTTTTCATTCTCACCAACAGTTTGCATTTGCACGATTATTTCAATTCCGCAATTCCTGTCTATTATCAGAAAAAGGATACATATTGTTACTTACATGATGAATGTTTTGTTAAACAACTTTTTTTGCAATATTTTTTTTACATACATAACAATAAGCCTTTTTTGAATTTCCTGGAATTTCTCTTAGCCAATTTTTAAACTTTTCTATTTTGAGCCAATTTTTCCTAAAATTCTGGCTATATTTTTTGATAATCGACGTTTTATCCCTTTCATTTTCTGAGGAACTGCTGGAGAAAATTTCAAATTCAACGGAATTTCTGTTATTAGATGTGAAATATCTGTTAATGAAGCATACATATATAATTTATTTTCAAATCTTTAAGTAATTAAAAAACAAGTTACCTATTAATAGACATTTTATTTATTTATTTCTGTTTTTAAATATATACTACTTACTTTACTTTACTAGTTTAAAAAATGAAACTGCAATTTACAATTACAAACGATTTGAAAATTGAAACATGAATGTCGAAAGATTAAAATAGTTTAAGTAAATAACAAAAATTAAAATTACAAATTTATTGTCAATTCAAATGTCAAAAAAATTTCTTCAAAAGAGTTAAGTTTTCAATTAAAAATTATAGAGTAGCGTTTTTAATATTTTATTCAAAAAAAAAGTACTTTTATTTAAAATTGAAAAATTTTATTAGATATGCTAAAAAAGTTCTTTTTGAATCGACAATATGATTAAAAGCATCCGGATTCTTTTCTGATATTTTAGATGCAATATGAATCTAAAAAAAGCTAAATTTAGCTCCCAAAGTGCTAAAGTGCTAAAACGGCAACGCTACAACTAACTACTACTTGCTAGAAAATTTTTTAGATTTGACAAATACGAGAAAAATTTTGACAGAAATTCCCTACAAAATTTTTTTTTCTAGCAGATGAGTACTAATTGGTACTAGTTGCATACCATGTTGCATACCCATTGATACTTGATAGTTGATTTGATACCCATTATCTGCCATTACCCAACTTAAAGCTATGCAACTAGTACTCACCTGCGAGAAAAAAAAACTTAAACTAAATTATATACATATATGTATAGTTCATAAACTACATAAACTATCAAGACAGGAACTAAAGAGAACGAAAGCTCAATTTACCCAACTATTTACATTGGCTCTTATGGAAAAAGTAAAAGCTAAATAGTGTGGTAACTTTAAATCTTTAATAACTTCTAAAATAGACATTTTTTTGAAAAAATTTCTAAACCTTAAAATTCATAATTTTTTACACTATCTGAATACAAAAAAAAATTGAATTTATAATTTTTTTATTTATAAAAACGTTGATAAAAAAAAGTCTACCCGAATTTTGTAATATTTTTTTCATTTTTTTCCTAAAGCTTAAAGCTCTTTAAAGAGAGCAATAATTTGGTACAGTAATAGCACAAAAAAAGTGAGCGAATTAAATTAATTTGAAAAATTGATATGGTATTTATTTCGTGTGCATATAGTAGATCTGTATATGAATAATATGTATTTAAGTTTATTGATTTAAGGACTGAGATGCAGCAGATAAATAATGATCATCATTTTCGTCATTTTTATGATCTGGTGTTATATATAAAGTTGAAGATAATTTTCGAAGATACCTAATAGAGGGAAGAAATAGAAATTTACTAAGAACTGAATATGTAGATTTAGAATGGGCATAGATTAAAAATGACATTATTATTGTATTATAACTATACCTTTACACCGAGTTTTTTCTCAATTCTCATTTCTAAACAGTATAACACAATATAAGATTTATTTTTAAACAAAAGTCAGCCATTTAAATCAATTTTTTCTTCAATTTTAGTTACTAAATTATTAAAATTAAAAATACAATTTTCATCAACTAATTTTAAATCCGGAATATTAGGGAAAATGCTTGGAATCGCATTAGGTAATAAAGTTGGTCTGTCAGAATTCTGACTACGAAAACTTTTCGTAGAAAACTGGATTGAACAGACAGCACTACTTTCTGTTGGATTCCAATTTATTCGTGGAATTGCTTCTATCCATTTTTTTCTTAAAATTTTTTCCTTGGGAAATCGAAAAGTTGAAACTGTATAAATTTTATTTTTCGTTTTACATTTATAATTCGATTTACACCCAGGGACACAACAAGTACGAACCATAATTAAAAAGCAATAAAAAAAATTAAATTAAAAAATATAAATATTGCACTATTCTTAATGCACCTTATTTTTTTTTATAGTATGTATCGAAAAAATAAAATTGCTTATCAAAAATTTCAGGTTCTTTTTTTTTCCTATACTTGTAATGATACTAAAAAAAATTGATAGAAAGTTAATTTTTTCACCAGTATTTAGGAAAACCTCTAAATTTTTTTTTAATATATAATTTATATATTTTCATTAAAATTATATATATTAAAACTCGATATAAAATTAAATTTTATTACCTGCTTTATCCCACTTTTTTTAGAAAGTGGGATAAAGCAGGTTGAACCTTGAATTTTTGATATGTGTTACAAAAAATTTTGAATTTTATTTTAATATAAATTTCGATATATTTAGGAAACCTAGTATTTCATATTTAAAGTTGTAAATGAAAATTGCTAAAATTTCTTAACTTTCTACTTTTTTCTAAGCAAAAAAATGAAGAAAAGAAACTGTCAAAACTCTCTCAATTTTCACAATACATGTTTAAATTTTGCACTAATACATTCTTAGGGGTCTTGTTCCGGTCTTGATATTTTGTAGTTTATGGTCCAGGTCTTCTAAAAATTAATGTAGGTTATGCATAACCGCAAATTCGTTACTTTGTATGTGGTTTCAGCATTGACCATCGTTTAAATTTAAATTTTAAACATTTGATGTTACTATATCAAGACCTTACGATACGATAAAATGTTAGTGGTATGTTTAAGGATTTTTTTTATTTCTGCCGCAGCTGCAATATCGACTGACCTGGCTAGATGCTTTTTGCCATGGAATTCGGGAGTGAAAGTGAACAGATAAAAATGTTGCACAACAATTTTCAAATTGTTAACATAAATAAATGAGTTTCGTAAACTTTGACAAACAGGAGTAATCATATCTTGTATTAGTTCAGGTTTTTTTAATAGAGCAAATCCATATGATTTGGATATTGGCCAACTTTGAGGACAAGTATAATTGATATCAACATATGGGTTTAAATTAATTCTGTATCAGTTTGTAGTTTCATTGAATTTTTAACTGCAACTGCTATAAAAAAAGGTGAATCATCTAAAGATTTCAATTGGCAAATGTTTAAGATTTTCTAAATGAAAAATCGGTGATTATTACCTAAAGTAGTATCGTTTTTTAAATTAGTTTTAGAAGAAACGAGAAGCGGGAACGAAAAAAATGCAACTGATTAATACGATACGTGTGAACATGGGCATCAGATACATATATAGCACGTTGATGTTCAGCTTGAGTCACTTGAGTTATTATTATGCTTTCTCATAAGTTATTTATAAGGATAGAATTTTTGTATGCAGTGTATTGAAAATTAACAATGAGTTTATTTACGTAGAATTTTCAAACATCATTATTATAAATTATAATATATTAAACTCAATATGCGTGAATATCTTAGTATAAAACTATTTTATTTTATATTCTACTAATTCATAAACTACATAAATAATAGATAGTTTATGTAGTTTATGTTCTAATTACAAGTTGGTTTAAGTGTTAGTATTCCAAAAGAAGTTAATGAAGAAGCTTTAGGAATTTCAGAAATATTAACGGAAATTCACCATTTTCTTTTAGAAATTGATGTAATTGAATAAATTAAAATGTCCTGAAAGTGGGAGAATTTTCCCTATAACTGATGGAATACCACATATGTTAAAAATGAAAATGTAGTATAGATAATAAAAAAATTGTTCTAGAAATTTTTCAACATTTTTATGATCACATATTTCCTAAACAAACGTTATTTTAAATAAAATTTTGTTTCTACAGTTATATATATTACATAAGTTGAATGCATCAATCGAAAATAGAATTTCCCATAAATAAAAGGGGATCCTCTTCGATATCACTATTTTCAATCATTTCATTGTATTCTAAATAATATTTTCCATTCTTTCCGCTTATATTATTTTTCACGTTTCCTGTATTTTCATTAACACAAGATTCGTAGTTGTCTTGTATACTATTGTTGTAAATGCATTTCAAAATATTATTATTATAAGTTTGATAAATATCAGAATCTTTTTGTATTTTAATATTGTAATATTTATTCATAAAATCAAATATTTCAGCCTTTTTACTATAGCTATTAAACATTGCTCTTTCTTTTTTTCGTGTTAACTTCTCCACCATAAATGTTAAATGATGGTGAAAACATTGGAATGATATATTGGAATCAGCTGCTGCTCCAATATTAACCCAATCTTGTAAACATTTATTAGATGTATGCTGAGTTCCTGTATAAAGTGTTGGATTAGTGAGTAAACCTCTAGCACTCATTACCCCGTCGCAATTCGTTAGTTTGTATGTTGTTTCAGCATCGCTTAAACATTTGATGTCACCATTAAATATTAGTGGTATATTTAAGGATTTTTTTATTTCTGCCGCAGCTGCAATATCAACTGGCTCAGATGATTTTTGCCATGGAGTTCGGCAGTGAACAGATAAAAATGTTGCACCACAATGTTCTAATTGTTGACATAAATTAATAGTTGTTTTCAGATCTTTATTTTGTAATAACCTCATTTTCACAGAACAACTAAATGAGTTTGGTAAACTTCGACGGACAGAACTGATCATATCTTGTATTAGTTCAGGTTTTTTTAATAGAGCACATCCATATGATTTCGATATTGCCCAACTTTGAGGACAGCCACAATTGATATCAACCCCATCAACATATGGATAAATTAATTCTGTAGCAGTTTGAAGTTCCATTGAATTTTTAACTGCAAATTGTGCTATCAAAGGTGAATCATCTAAAGATTTCAATTGGCAAAGGTTTAAGGTTTTTGTAAAAGCAAAATCGGTGATATTACCTAAAGAAGTAGTAAATTCACTATTTCGGGCTTCTTGACTCCGGCAAAAAGAATCAGCAACAATCATTGGCGTGAAGCATAGTTCTGTGTTATATTTTCTGAGTAATTTTCTAAATTCTAATCTTAAAATAAATAGTAATACTTTATTTTTTTTTTAATAGAAATGCGTTATTTCGACATACTTGCTATAACGGACCATTGGAGCAGCAATATTTAAATAAGTATTGTTTTGTTTACATTCCGAAAATGTTTCTAAAATATTAACTTTGGATTTCGTCATTTTTTACGAGATTTTTGAAAGTACAAATATTAATTATAAATAAAATACAAATTAACTTTATTTACTAAATCACTATAATAATGCTATTAATATTAAAATGTTAGTTGTCAAAATAAATAATTTGGGATCATTTGGCATTCTAATGTATCATCAATGCGTAATATTTTTTTCGATTTTCTTAATAATCGATTGATATTTAACATATTTATTCTGTGAGCGGACCTGGGCCCAGGGCCTTATTGCACCAACCAATTATCACTAATCAAAATTATCAAATAATCATTTTCTTGATAACTTTATCAGAAATTATTATGAAAAATTGGTTTGATGCAAAAAAAAATTATCAAGAAAAATGATTATTTTGCTTTTTAATTAGTGATAAGTGGTTGATGTAATAGGGCGCTGTTCCGTGTTCACAAAATCTATATGTCAAATTTTCATTTCACCTTAATGCTATTTGGCATAATTTATTACACAAATTTAATTTTAGCAAAATTACCACATTGCATATAGTTTTTTTGGACAATGTATACGACATGTAACCCAAGCATTAAAATCCAAACCACGGCTGCAATCTTTTTGTTTTTTGTCCCAAATGATTCATTTTCATGTTTTTAATTACCAAATGTAATTTTTTTTTATTTTCACAGCTTTTTTTTTTATTTTTTCAAATTGTAATTTTTCTAATTTTTCATATAAAAGAAAAGATCCAGTATGAAAATAAATGGCCGCATGATTTTCCAATACTAGCATTTTTGAAAGGTGCTGCTATACTTTAAAAAATTAATTTTCATATAAAAGAGTTAATAATTTTACATTTTCAATATAAAAATGTCAAAATATAAATTTTACATTTTCAATATACTGTCAAAATTTTAATTTTTTATATAAAAAAAAAAACTTGCACTTACATATAAAAACTACTAAAAATGTTGGCATTTACGTTTAAAATCAATTAAATATTGAAATAAATTATAAAATATGTGTATGCATTTAAACAAGTTTAAACAAGTTTAAAATAATTTATTTACATTTTTAATATAAAGATGTCAATAATTTTTTATTGTTATGACTGTTTTAATATTTTATTCTTAATTAGACGTTTTATTTTTTAACAACTCTGTGAAATCTGACAAATTTTTACGCGCTCACAGATCGCACTCTGAGTACACTCCGAGTTAAAAAAGAAACACAAAATGGATAATCTGGATAATCTGAGCATAAAAAGAAATACAAATTTTTTGCTTGGCAGCTCTGACACTGCTCTGATGAGAAAAAAAAACACCCTATGTAACTGTAATTATCTGTAACTACCTAAATAAATAATTTTTGTACAACCCTTTCTTTTTTATTATTTAATAATTCCACTTAGATTTTTAGATTTTTGTATGAAAAAAATTAAAAAAAAATTTTTTCGCGAAAAATAAAGCAAAAAAGTTTATTTTTTCGGTAAATTTAGATTCTAACGGTAAAAGTTTATGGAATTTTGGCCAATTTGGGGAGGTTTCGGACACGTAACCTTTTCTTCGCTGGGTTACACAACGTATACATGCCCCGTTTTTCATAAAATAGGACACTTCGCAACTAACACTTTTCACAACAATCCACTTAATAAATAACCTCTAGTAATAATTATAACCTCTAGTATAATGAAAATTAAAAAACGAATTTAAGGTAACGGTATTATTTTCTAATTTTTGTTGTTGTTTGGGATAAAAGTAAACCACCACTATTTACTCCAACCTTTTGGTGTTACTTTGAACTAGAACAAAAAAAAAATTCTACGAACACAAAATTATGTAGAACCATGTAGAAACCTTTCCTTTTTAGGCGCGGCTGTAAATATCGTAAGGAAAAATAACTCTTACGACGTGTGTGGGATTCGAACCCACACGCTCTCCCTCGGTGTTTACAGCGTATTTTTACGTTCTTACCCACTACTAGGCCACCGAGGACCCTTAAAAGAATTTAATTATAAAAAAACTGAAGGAAGAGTTAAGTTAAATAGAAGAAGTTAAATTACTACTTTTATTAGCCGATTATTTAAATTTAAAATGAAACCACTAATATTTATGTATATTGTATTTTATATATCCATATATATTTGTATATGTATATATATTATATATATATACATATATACATATATATTCATTTTACGGCTGCTTGGAATGATTTATGAAATTGTATAAAATCTTATCAAAAATTATAAAATTGCAATTGTAAACATAAACAGATAACAAAATATTGCTTTACAAATCAGTTTTCCAAAGTTTGATGCTTTATGGCTCAGAAATTTGGGGTTCATGTGCTAAATCACACCTAGACCGAATACAAATTAACAAAATAAAATTTTGAAATTATTGTTAGACAAACCATTCTTTTTTTCTACTACAAGACTTCATGCTATTGGAAATGTTAAAACAATTGGAAATATGATTATAAATAGAAAGAGCTCATTTATTATTAGGAGCAATGATTCTCAAAATCCTTTAATACAAAATTTGTTTAATTAATCATTTTGATATATTCAAAATTATTCCTTCTCTAGTTTTTAAGTCATAGTATGTAAGTTTTTATTTTTAGTTATAAGTCAACAAAGGTCAAAAGAGGTTGTCAGTTCCTTTCCTCTTAATAAATTTGAATTAAAAATAATATATGTATCAAATAAACAATAAAAATTTTATAGTTTAGCTGTAAGGTGAAAACCGAGCACTATATTATAATTAAGTCATTATAATTTAAAACGTTTGTAAGTTTGGAACAAGAAATAAATGAATGAATGATTATAAACAAATATAAAATATTTGTGTAAAGTTCAAAATAAAATGATTTAAAAAAATATTTTCATGAATTATGTAATTTTATAGATTTAATTTATTCCGAAGAAGATACATATGTGGAATGGAAAACATATATTAAGCAAATAGTATTTATACGCGTGCGGCGCCACATGAAATTTTATGAGTACTCAAGTTCTAATCACGCTACACTACTACACGCTTGACATTTAATAAAAACATAAACAATTCGTAAACTGAAAGATTTGAATGTTGTAAAATTAAAAAAAAATTCTATTCAAATTCAATTTGTTTGTTAACTTTAAAAAAATTCAATCAAAATGATCAATATTTTATTTTCTCGAAATTACCCATTTTATTTTAATTAATTTTTTTCCACTAATTTTTATATTTTGTTGGCTCTGGGCTTTTGTTTTGATTTTGAAATTTGCTTGTTGTTTTTCCTTTTCATTCACCAATCACAACACGCGCAAATTTAGAACAATTTTTTATTTTAGAAAAGCGTGGTGCGTTGCTACAACGTTGATACATCATTATAACTTGAGCCATTTAAACTTGTGTATTCTACTTTAAAAGTTATCGCGCTGCACGCGTGTAGCTTTAACAACGCGTCATTATAATTTGACCTTAACTTTTGTTTATATTTTTTAACCAATGCCATGCCATTTAAAACTAATGTTTCGGCTTGTTACTGTCAGTTGTCAGTATATAGGTAGCGCTA
The DNA here is from genome assembly GCA_947095535.1 of Poecilobothrus nobilitatus. NCBI lineage: Eukaryota > Metazoa > Arthropoda > Insecta > Diptera > Dolichopodidae > Poecilobothrus > Poecilobothrus nobilitatus. Next base: position 110,039,636 of record OX352774.1, read on the forward strand.
CATATCTTTGATATAGTAGCGCTACACGGTAGTTGAAAATAGTCGTGGTGCTAGCTAAAAATTTTAAAAATAGTTTCAATGTTACTGAAATGAAAAAAAAAAATTAACGACGATGGTGGGTAAGAGTAATTAATGAAACTCGTGACGAACAAGGATTTTTTAACAAGGGTTTTTTGCAAATGAAAGAAAAAGATGAACATTTTTTCAAATTAACCAGAATGAATTGTGGGTGTTTTAAATTATAAATAAATTCCCACAATTTTATTTTACTTCCTCTATTAGCTTCTCTAATCTCTTCCATCTTGTTAAACAATAAATTGTAATTTAATTTCTAAATGTCATTATGTCACAACAAACAAACACCTTGTCATCAAATAAAAATCTATTGTCACTTATTTCCGCGGGGGCAAAAATAGAAATTAAAATTATTTTGTCGCCAACGATTTCCCGTCATGAAAATTCCGACATCATTGTGGGCTCTTAAATTTAAATACACAGTGGCGATTTGAATTTGGACAATCCACCGCGGAAAATCGATGTCATTTTGTTTATACCTTAATGCAGAACATATTATGTCAAAAAATTATTTCATTCCAAAAATCTACCTTATATTTTAATGGCTCAAATTTGAATTTTATGGTGAAAAAATTATCCTACAATACAATTGAATGTTTTTTATAAAACTCTAAAAAAATTTTTAATAAAACAACACGGTGAAAAACATGGAATACGTCAATGATAGATTCAGAAAAATTTAGGTGGCGTTTGGAAAGTTTATAAATATCAAGATTGATTATTCTCATCCCTATGTAGACTGAATATACGATATTTTAAATTTATTTATTTTTAGCGGTTTTCTGATTTCCTATTTGAAAACACTAAAACAGCATCGTCTAGCAGGCTAGTGTTTTTGATGATTTAAGAGATTTAAACGAAGTATAATTTTTGGAAAGGAAAAATTAAAGAAAATAAACGCAAGTAGAAGTTTTGTTTAATAAAAATTAAATCCATTAATATATGGAATATTAAAAATGTCGTCGGTTGATAATATAAAAGTTGCAATTAAAGTAAGGCCAGTGTTAAAAAAAGAAAAAGATCAAACTGTATGCTGGAAAATTTTAAAAAACGCAATACAATTGGTTGAAGGTCAAACAGAACCATTTTATTTTGATCACATATTTGATCCAGGATCAGTAAATCAAGATGTATTTAATACTGTTGTAAAACCAATTGTAAAATCTTGTATGGAAGGAATTAATGGGACAATATTTGCATATGGCCAAACGTCTTCTGGAAAAACTTATACAATGCTAGGTATTTCAAGAATAAAATCTTAAAGTTACAATAAATTTAAGAATCCAACATATTTGACAATGCTAGGTATTTCAAGAATAAAATCTTAAAGTTACAATAAATTTAAGAATCCAACATACTTGTTAATATATTCTTTGGAATATTACTTATCGAATTTGGTAATTCATTATACAATTTCAAACCATTATACATGGTAATTCTAAAAAAGTTTAATTTAAATTTCGCAAATTATAGTTAAGTATATGTACTTTATTATTATACATATATATTTTCGGTTAAATATTTTGATACAAGTTATTTTTTAGTTTAAGTACTATTAATAATATATTTCAATTTTTTGTCTTATGTTCAACCATTTTATCGCCTTCAACATTGATGCTACTCGTGTATATCTATTTAGCTTTAAAGTAATTCGCATATCTATTCCTTTTTTGTAATATGGCCAGCATTTCATTATTTGCCACGTAAAAAACTGAAGAACAATATTCACAATAGCTTTACCATCGCATTATAAATTTAAATTGATCCTCATATAAGATATTCTTTGACGAATGGTTCTGAAGAAGTGGAATATTTTTCCAATCTTACAGATATAGTTAACATGTTCATTAAATTTTAATTTTTCATCTATTATTACACCTAGGTTCTTAATTTATTTAACTGCTTCAATTTTGGTAATCTTATACGTCAATAAATTTTAAATCCGTGTTTATCACATTCTTTTACATCTTTGCTGACCATGTAGAATAAGGTATTATCATAGTGCTATCTCACATTTTTTCAAAACATTTTCAATATCATTTATAATATAAATAGTAGCAGACTTACCTAACACATATTTTTGAGGAACTCCTAATGTTGAATCAATAGAATCTGAAACAGTATCATTAACTTTTGTTCTTTCGACTTTTATTTGATAGATAATATGATCAAAACCATTTTAGCTCAGTTCATTTTATACCATATTTTTGCAGCTTGTCTAGTAGTATATTACGATCAATAGTTTCGAACCCTTTTTTTAAGTTAATAAATACTTACGATCACCATTTTCTCATCAACTGCCATCTTCCAATTTGATATTACAAGAATAATCAAGCATTTCTTTTTCTAAATCCGGATTGGTATTTAGACATATTATTTTTCTCTAAGTATTTCTCCAGTTAATAACAATTTTCTCCAATATCTTTGCCTCCGTTATTATTGTATTTATTGGTCTAAGTTCATTACAACTCTTTGTTTTGCTCCAATATTTTTTCAAATGGAATAACTATTGTTTCTTTCCATTCAATTGAATATTCTCCTACTTATAGTGCCTTATTCGTTATTCATATCAGGTTTTCACCAAGTAGATCAGAAGCATCAATTATTATTCTAACACTGACGAAATTTTTATCTTTCATATTTAACTTTTTTAAAGCAATTTTTCATTTTCCAACTACAGGTATCTAGTAGTATATCAATCATCCTTTTTTCTTAAATATTTTTTTTTTATTTATCTCCGTACAAAAAGTTATAAATCAAAGTCGCTAATTTATTTGTAATTTATGTCAGATAACAAACTAGCTGTTGAAGGCTTTGTAAGTAATTGAATTGATTTTCTAATTTTAAAGTATAAAATTTCTATGTTTACAAAACTAGAGCTAATATTTAACAGAACAGAGCCAACTACAGAATTTAAAACAGAATAATCTAATAAACAGCTAATATTTTTGTACGACTAGTTTTCAAAAACTCTACATATTTACTTCTGGCAATCTGTTGTGGGAAACTTATACAGAGCAGTGAAATAACTAACACTCGTGTATATCCTTTTATAATTTAAGATCCATAATTGTTATGTATTTCATATTTTCATATTTAACTAATATTTCCAATGTTGCTAAAATATTTAAACAAATATTATTTTAAATTTCTATTTTCAATAAAAAATTAATGTGCCTCTAATCAGACAAATTTTTGAAAATTGCCTTTACAAAATTTGTACCAAAAAACGACATACATATATATATATATAATTTTATAAGAAATTTCTTTAATTTTTAAGAAAGATTTTTTTAAATAAATTTTTTTTAACAACAAATACCTGAAATTATTATTTAACTATAAATTTTTTTGTTTTTTTTTGTTTAATTATTTTTTTTTTTCGTAATTTTTAAGGTGATGAAGAAAATCCTGGAGTAATTAATTTAGCCGTAAAAGAAATATTTGATTTCATCGAAAATTCTATGGATAGACTTTTTTTGTTAAGAGTTGGTTATATAGAAATTTACAATGAAAAAATTTATGATCTCCTCAACAAAGATAATAAAGATTTGAAAATTCATGAATTAACTAATGGTGAAATTACAGTTAATTGTTCTGAGTTCATAGTCACTTCGGAAATAGAAATTCTTAAATATTTACAAACCGGAAACAAGAGTCGTAAATGTGCTGAAACAAATATGAATGAAAGGTCCAGTCGATCACATGCAATATTTAAATTGACAGTTGAATCTAGAGAAGCTAAAGATCATGAAACGGAATCTTTCCAAATTAGTAGTTTAAATTTAGTTGATTTAGCAGGATCTGAAAGAGCTGATCAAACTGGAGCAACGGGATCTAGATTAAAGGAAGGTAGTCATATCAATAAAAGTTTACTCTCCTTAGGTTGTGTTATAAAAAGTTTAAGTGAAAGTGCTGAGTCGGATTCATATATAAATTACCGAAATTCCAAATTAACTAGAATTTTGCAAGCATCTTTAGGAGGAAACGCTTTAACGGCTATTGTATGTAATATAAAATTAACTACAATTGAAGAAACAAATTCAACATTAAATTTTGCTATGAGAGCAAAAACTATAAAGAATAAACCGCAAGTAAATGAAGTAATATCGGATGCTGCAATGATGAAAATTCTAGAGAAAAAGGTTTCAAAATTGCAATCAGAGCTAGAATTGGAAAGAAAAAAAAATAGTAAATTGAAAATATTTGAATTGGAAAAACAAATTAAATATGAAACTCATAAAATTGTTAATTCTCATTGTTTGAAAACAGAAAAATACGATCGTAATCGACGAAGAACATGGTGTTATTCTTTCGGCAATAATTCTTTGACAAATTTCGAAAAACAGCTGACATGTGATTCAAAACGATCTTTAAAATGTGAACCAAAATCTACAATTAACAATTTACCAAATTTCTTAACCCCTTTAATAACACTTAGGGATGAAACAAAAAACATATATTGTGACGAAAATGACGACGATGATTTGTTTCAAGAAAGTCCGGTATTTCCTGACAGTTTACTAATAGATACGCCAAATCATAATATAAATTATTTTCAAACTCCTGTAATTCCCAATAAAAATGAAAATCAAGACAAATTAAATTTATCGAAATCTCCATGTCTCAAAGACAAGTACGATATATTAGAAAGAGAATTAAAAGAATTGGAAACGTTTACAAATTTAGAAAAGCAATTAGACGTAAATCACGATATTGTAATTTCTTTGAATTCCAATTTAGAAGTATGTCGTATTGAACTCGCCAATAAAAACGAAGAAATTCAAAAATTACTCAAAATTAAACTGGAAAGCGATATTATACACGAAAATCTCAATTCTGAAATTGAAAATTTAAAAATTAAATTGACAAATAGTATTGATTCCATATCAAATCTTGAAAAAAAATTATTGGAAATAGAAAAACAAATAGAATTAGAGAGGAGAGAGAAAATTATTATTGAATTTGAATTTGAACAATTGAAACATAAATTTAAAGTTCGAGAAGATGAACTTCTGGATCTTATTGAAGAAAAAAATGAAAAAATAAAGAAATTCGAATTTCAAAATATAAGTAATCCTGACCTATTAACAAATAATTATATTAAATTACATGGTAATTTATGTAAGTTATGCAGTAATTCTTTAGAAAACATTCAAAACGAAGCAGGAAAAACTGAGACCCATTTGAAAAATGATTATATCAAAATTATGGAAAATAATAATAATTTACTTAAAATACAGTATGAAAATTTAATTTCTAAATATTTTCTTATTGAGAAAACTTTTTATAAACTAAATTGTGACTTTGAAAAAACTAATTCGGATTTAGAAAATAAAGAAATGCAGTTTATCAACATATGCAAAGATTATGAGAAGTTAAAAATGGACTTTGAAAATCAGGCAGAAAATTGCTGTTCTCTTAAAAGTAAGATTCAGTTCATCAATGACGAAAATCATAATTTAAAATTGCTTTTATCAAAAAATAATGTTTTAATAAGCTCAGTAGAAGAAGAGTGTACTTCATTAAAAAAATTGATTTCTACTTTAGTAGAAAATATGAGCAAACTTGAAGAAGAACAAAAATTTGTTTTTAAAGATAATATTTACGAAGATGCTCGAAAGTTACGGAATGAGAACAATTCCGCCTTAAAACAAATTTACTATTTACAGCAAACTTTAGAAATCAAAAATAGGTTTGTATAATCATGTTATTTTTTTAATTTTAAAAATAGATAAAAAAATGCACTTTCAATTATTTCAGAGAAGTTAAGGAATTTAAAATTTTAATGAAAAATATATCATTATATCTGCCGGCATTAAAAAGTTCGTTGAATGAAATTAAAACAACAATGAAAAGTGAAAAAATTTTAAATGAAAAATTTATTGACACAATAAAAGGATTTATATATTCAAGAACTTCGCATAAACCATTCGGATACGAAAAAAATGTAAATATATCTGAATCTTCATTTATTCAAAATAATAAATTTTGTGATTTAAACGGTACTGAACTTGGAGATAAAATTTCCGAAAATTTACTAAATAAAAATAATGACGAAATATGTAAACTAAAAGATAAAATAACGGATATTCAAAAAGAAAATGATCATCTTAAACTTTTTAAAACTAAAATACAATTGGAATTAGAGTCATTAAGATCAGAGAATGAAAATTTATCGGAAAAAATTATGGAAAATGTTACTAGTCTTGATATTTTAACAGATGAAAATAATAAAATTAAAAAATTAAATGAATCAGTTGATAAAGAATTTAATAATTTAAAAATTAATTTTGATTTAAAAACTAATGAAAATCTAAATTTAAAAATTTTAATTGATAGCGTTCAAAAACAATTGCAACAAAATGAATCCACCATCAAAATATTAACTGAAGAAAATGAATCAAAAACAAAAAAATATGATGAAATATTTGGTAATTGCAACAATTTCAAAGTTGAATTAGACCTATCAAGGAAGGAAACTGAAAATCTTAAAAGGATAAATGCCCATTTATCAAAAGAGTTGGATGTTTCAGAAACAAAAAATAAATGTTTACAATATGAAAATGAAGATACTCAGAAACATTTGTATGAATTAAAAAAATTGTTAGAAGCTCAAAATCAGAATATATTGACTTTAGAACAAAAAATTAGTTACTATGTTGTAAAATGTGATGAATTCGAGAAATTCGAAGCCAATTTAAAATCCGAAAAAAACGAGTTAATAAATAAATGCAATGATTTAGAAAACGAAAATAAAACTTTTGCTTCGAAATTAGAAATTTGTTTAAAAAACTGTACAGATTTAAATGAATGTAAAAATAAGTTGGATCTAAAGCTTAAGGAATCTTTGAAAGAAATTGATTATTTGGTTAACTTGAACAACATCTTGAAAGGTGAGAGTAATCATAAACAATACTATATTGAAAACTTTTTAAATTTAATTTTTTTTTTTTTAAGACTCGACAAATACAGAAATTGAACACTTAACTTTACAAACTCACAAGCTAAATAATAAAATACAAGAAGTTGAAATTAAAAATGTACAAAAAATAAAAGAGATTAAAGAAGACAACAAACATTTTTTAGAAAAATTGCATGAAGTTTTTGAAAAAGAACGCCAACACTATAAAAGCAAAATTGAAACATTCGAAGGAGAACTTCAACACTACGTGAAAAAAGTGGAAAACTATCAAAAAATAATAAATAATCCAGAAAAAAATGAAACTGTTATAACTAATAATAATGACACTAAAAAAATGGAAGAAATCATAAAAATTCTTAACAATAAAATTTCTGATTTAAGATTAGAAAATGAAACAATCTCAACAGAGCTTTGCCAAATTAAAGCTGAGTACACAAAAGCCCAATATAGTGCCAATGAAATCGGAAATATAAATCTTGAAAACAAAAATTTGAAATTACAAATAACTCAAATACAAAATTCTTTAGATGTGTGTAGGAATAAGTTAGAAACAAATAAGGAAACGTTTTTAAAATTAAAAGAAAAATTTAAAAAAACGGTTCAGGAATTAACAAGCGAAATAAATTATTTAAAAATCAAAAATCAAGCATTAACTGAAGAGGTAGAAATCAAACAACATAAACAATCAGAAAATTGGAGAAAATTGAGACGTCAAAGTTGTCACGATGAAACTAGATCATTTTTTTCAGAACCATTTCAAGATGTATCAATCATGACAGATCCAACAGATCAAAATTGTAATTGCATTTCATTCGCTGAAAAAATTTCTGAATTGAAGAAATCTCTTTTAATTAGAGATAGTCAAATAACAGCTTTAAATTTGAAAATTAATAATAATACCATGAAAGATGAAGTTTTAAATTTAAAAACAGAATTATTAAATCAGGAACATGAAAAGCAAAACTTAAATCACGAAATAAACAAACTAAAAGAAAAAATCAACGAGCAATCGATAATGTATTCAGAACATTTAAGGCAAGCAATATCAGACGAAAAGACTGAAAGAAAAAAAGTCAACCAAAATCTAACAGAATTGAAAGAACAACTTGTTGAAGACAAAAAGGTGTATGATGAAAAATTAAAAAATGTTCTTATTGAAAAAGAAAAGCTTCTCCAAGATATTGTTGTATTAAAGCAAAATATTAAACTACAATCACACAATTATGATGAAAAACTAAGAGAAATATTAATTAGCAAAGAATTGGAAAATGAAAAATTACATAGAGAATTACAACAACTTAAATTTGAGAATGTAGAAAAAACAACTTTACAAAATATTAAATTAAAAGAAATTAAGGTTTTGCAGGAAAAAAACACTCAAACTAAAGAAACAGAAATGGATCATTTAATAAATGTTAATCAAGATTTAAAAACATTATGCCGTTATAGAAATATAAAAATTAAAGCTTTACAAGAAGAAATCGATAACCTAAAAAAGAAAAATTCATAAATTTCGAACTGTATTTAAATGTATTATATTTATATAAAATTTTTTATATTAATACTTGTGTTATTTATTTCTTATTAATTAAAATATTTGTTTATTTTTGTATATAATGTTTCATGTTTTCTTGTAATTTTTTATTTTATTTTTTTTTTTAAATTCAATTCACATTAGATCACAGATTTTATTTAACGCTACTTAACATATCCAATGCATTTTAATAATCATGTAAGTTCGCGTTTTTTAAAGTTAACTAAATCTAAATTTTTCAAATTATGCATGGAAAATTCCATTATTTTTAGTTTTTAAATAAAAAAAAAATAATTAAAATTTTTTGAACTTGTTTTAATTTAATTAATTAATTATTTAAACGACATTTAATGCGAGCAGAGAAAACCAAAAAGTATTTGAAAAATGATTTTAGTCCAAATTGTGGAAAATAATAAATAACTTAAAATACAGGTATAAAAATTGAATCGCTAAATTTTCATATCGATGCATCTCCAACTGCAAAAACTAATTTGCATTTGGAAAATTATGAAGTGCAATTTATCAACATTTGCAAAGATGTGATTTTAAATTTAGAATTAATTAATAAGTTATCGACCTAAGTTACCTATTTCAGAGGTAATACAGAAACAAAATAATTTCAAAATATTGAATGATATTGAAAAGAGCGAAAAATATTATTGACCAAATTAACCTTTAGATATGCATATGAATGTCATTTTTAATTTTTGCCCACTCAAGATCTATTATTTCTAATATCTCTAATTTTCTCATTTACAATTTTTAAAAATTTCCTTTTACTAAGACGTAAAAAAGATGGAACTTTAATGCTCCATTAGGACGAAATTGAAAAAAATCTGTAGTTTTTGTGTTATTTCCAGATTTCTAGGAGGACTACTAAATTTTTCCATAAGACACGTGTATTTTTTGAAAAAAAAGATTACTATTTAGCTTGCCTCTCTCAATGTCCAAACCTTGTAAAAATTAATGTAGGTTATGGCTATAGACAAAACCGAGACTCACATCTGTGAAATTGAAATTAAAGCTAGAGGCATTAAACGCATAACTATAAACTTAAATTTTGAAAAGATTGTCTAGCTTTTATATTAATTTCACCAGCTTTATGGCACATACATACATAATATATAAATGCTATATTGAGATAAATTTTTTTAAAGAAACTTCCATCGCAACAATTAATTTAGAAAATTACAGAAAAATTCGCAAATTAAAATTTATTTTCTACTTTTTATTTCAAAAAAAGCTGTTTTAAAAAAAATTTTTATTATTTTATTTATTTTTTTTCGAAAAAATTCTTTAAAGCATTAAAATAATCCAACTTGCTTTTTTTCAATGACTGTATCAAAAACATAAACTATCAAGACCGGAACTGAAGAGAAAGAAAGCTCAATTTACCCCACTATTTACATTGGCACTTATGGGAAAAGTAAAAGCTAAATAGTGGGGTAACTTTAAATCTTTAGTAACTTCTAAAACCGACTTTTAAAATAGTTTATGATCAAAAATATCAAAAATGAGTTACTAATTTTCTTGACTTCTTTTTTTTAAACTGCCAAAACATTACTAAAATATACGAATTGAAATTTAATTTTTTTACAGAAAAAAAGAAAAAATTCCAAATTTTATTGTGACATATAATTTATATACTTTTAATGAAGCTATAAATATGAATACTCGATATTAATTTAAAATTTTTTGCCTCATTCGCACGATAATTTTTAATTAATTTTAGGTTATGTTAAAAAGCTTTTAAACAAAACTTTCAATCCCACTCTTATTTTTTGAAAAAATTCTCTTATTCTACTTTTATGCTACCCATACACGGCGGACTAGGTTGCAAACTTGGTACGCGAACAGGTTTTAGAACCATACCACACACTTATCCAACCTATCATCCATCCAACCATTATAATTATGTTCTTTATATTTTTACTAGCAGAGTACCCGGCGTTGCCCGGAGTATTTGATCGGCTTTATGAAATAAAAATTATTAACTTTTGTTTTTGAATTAATATAATTTAATTAATATAGTTGACATATATTTATAATATTTTCAGATACTGGTAGTTAATATTCTATTTTTTATTACATTTAGTTAAATTGAATAAACAGAGCGAAGATTTAGAGATAATTTATCTACAAAAAATCTTTAAAGGAATCAATAATTTATTGAGTACACAATTACAGCAAAGTGGGTTTTTACAATATATACGTTAATACCTAAAAATAAAATTGCATTTCAATTATAAAAGATCATAATGTAATAATTTTTTTTCGTAAGTAATGTCACTTCATGTTTTTGTGAATTATCCTTTTAAGCACATTTTGAAAAATTTGCTATTAGTTTCGCTCTGTCAATCCTTCTGTTTACAAAACTTATATACTGTTTAATAAAGAGCAATGAAATATTAACTATGCATAGGTCCCCTAAAAGAGTAATGTTGTAGAACAACTTTTTTATGTACCCTCACCGTTGGAGATCCTACAGCACCGACAGCTCTTCAAATTTTGAAAAAACTTCTTTTTAAATGCGTATATTTAAGATTCTGTTTAACATATTTTCAATATAAAAAATACATGATTGTTTTTTACCTTTATAAATCAACTAGAATTTTTTTACGTTTAGTTTTTCTAATTATGTTTCCAAATTGATTGGCTAAAAATATGTGTAAAAATTGTATATGAATAAGAATGTAAGGTTTTCTGTTCTTTAAATATGTATGTACTCATTTTTGATTAAATGCTGTACAGAAATGTGAATATGTTTTCTAATTTAATTGATTAAGTTTATAGTATTTTTAAATATACGAATATTATACATACTATATTTACATATTTCAATGATATTTTATGTGAAATATGTTATACACATGCATCTTATATAGGTGAACCACATCTAAATACCACATTTAAGTAATGCATTTCTGAATGATGACATGATGATTGTCTAATGTAGGAGATTGTTTCTGTATTTTAACAACGGCCGAAAATGTTATGTTGTTAAGACTTAAACACAGTATTCTTAAGATACTGAATAAGGTTATTTTAATTACTGTTCTATATTAGAAATTTGCATTGAAAGGTTTTTATGGAATATTAGAAACAGTATAGATAAAAGTAAAGAGTGTTGGAAATATCTTTTTAATAATAATAACAATACACAAAATTATGCAAAATATTATTAATAAGTGCTCGTGCGACAATGGGTTAACAAACGTTAAAAACATTTTGTCACAGGCTCTATTTAGAACCATAAATTCATCGTGCCAAATTAGACAGAAATTAGAAACAAAATTTTTTTTTTGAGAGTATCGTGTCGAAATGTGTTAATGTATCACAACAAAATTTATTGAATGAGTTTGTGTGCCAAAATGCAATACTTGTGCAAATTTTCAATTAGTCAAATCGTTTAAGCACAACAACAAAAAATGAGAATTTCATGGCCTGAAGCCTGATGGGTTAATGTATCGTAACCAAATCAACTCAGAAAGCTTTTGTTATAAAGACCTACACTTTTGTAAATTTTCAACTCAATTGGTAAAACCGTTTAAGTGCGACAATAAAGAAATTAAAAAATTGGTAAAAGTGGTAAATAGCTACACTTTGATAAATTTTTAACTCAATTGGTCAAAAAGTTTAAGTGCGACAACTAAGTAAATTTCAAAACTTCACTGACCCCTGGTGCCGAAACGGGTTAATGGATCGTAACCAAATCAACTCAGTGAGCTCCTGTAGTAAAGAGCTACACTATTGTAAATTTGCAACTCAATTGGTCAAACCGGTTAAGCAGGACAACAGAAAAATTTAATGAACTTCGTTCGGCTCTCCTGCCCAAACGGGTTAACGGAACTTAATAAAAATTTGTCACAGGCTTTTTTTCGGACCATAAAACCACCGTACAAAATTGGACATAAATCGAAAACAAAAATTTTTTTGGAAGCCCGCCGGGCCGAATCCGGATAACATATTGTATCCAAATTTCTTCGGCACCTGTCCAAAGCTAAGAACATTTGTATAAATTTTCAATTCAATCGATCAAACTGTTTAGACAGGACAACGAAAAAACGAAAAAGCTTTAAATGGCTCTCGCGGCTCAATGGGTTAATGAACCAAAACACCATATAGCCTATAACACTTTCCGGGGTCGTAAAAATGTTCCTGCAAAATGTGGTGGCAATCGGACTGGTGGTTTTTACGTGAAAAGGGTCACAAACAAACAAACAGAATTTCTGCTTTATATATTAGATTATTTTCTCAAATCCAAAAATCTCAATGTTAAAATGACATTTAAGTTGTACAACTTGTCCATACACGATACAACTTAACTACCAAACCAACTTTTCAACCATCAAAATGGTTTTATAACTTGCCCATACACGATACAGCTTATCAAGTCCGCAGACCTGTTCTAAAACCTGGTCCGACGTATATGGGCAGCATTACAAATGTCAAAAAGCAAAGCAAGCGGAAAAAATAACTAAAAAGGCTTAAAAGAGAATTTATTAAATATTAAGTTAAAATTACGAGTTTAATTCAAAAAAACGTGTAGTTTTTGAGTTATAAGGATTTTGCAAAGCCTTCTAATGCAAAGCTCCATAAGAATTCGTGTAAATTTTTGAGAATTTTTTTCGAAAATTAGCTTCCTAAAACGCTTTTGCTCTCTTCATGTCATGACTCATGGCCTGAAAAAAAATATTGGCAGCTATGATTTGATTAATATATGTATACATTATGTACATATGTATGTATGTATAATTTCATTTACATTTACATATTTACTGTAATGTATGTTGTAAGTATATATGTAGGCAAATTCCTTACAATAATATATAATTAGTTTGATAGACACGATCAAAAATTTACTAAAATCCGAGTAAATAGTATCAGTGATGTATCACATTTTTCATTTCATTCATGGTTTCAGATGAATGAAATATATATAAGACATTCCAAGTAGAAATTTTTTAGTATAGAAAATAAAAATAAGGCTTATTCATCTTTTATGTTATACCAGGTTATACTAAATTCGTTTTTTTTTTTTATTTTAAATATAGATAAACGTTTTTCATTCTTTTCTTTGATATACAATCAATCATATACAATTTAACCTTGAATAAAAAAAAAAGTTTTCTAAATAAAATAAATTGGTGTGTATGTACGTGGTAACTTCGTAAGTATAGCAGGATAGATAGTAATTTGAACACTGGTAATTTAATGTAGGTTTTTGTAAGTAATTTACATTCGATTGTTAGTTTTAAATAAATTTTATTAATTCTAGCTATATAATATTACAATTCATTAACATAAAATTAACATAAAATAATTTTTAAAATACAAACAAAAGATTAGTTGTCTGCATGCTGTGCTGTATGTGTTATAAACCGAATAAACGAGAATGTATCTTAAATATAATGTTAAGTTGGTTACAATTAGCTTCGTTGTCAGATTTATTGTATGGTTTTTATTTTTAAATAAAATGAAGTTTTTTTCTAGATATACGAAAAAATATACATGAGATTTCTTGATTTGTCACAGACAATTTGTGTATTTAAGTATATTTTTTTTTTGCAAAATAAGCTAAAGAGTATATAAAAATGTGTTATTTAGAATGATTAAGTAACCAATAATTCGTCGTTTCAATTGAAGTAAACTGAATTGACTATATAATATATGAAGAATTTTTACTTTATAAATTTAAATGTATAAAATTATTAATTAACATATGAATATTGGATTGGATTGGATTGAATGTAAATTAGTTTAACTAAGTAGGTATACATGTACATATATGTATGCCCCAGAGCGCTCTTATCGCCTTTTCCTTTTTCTCATTTAGGTGTTTACTCCACCTGAGCTTTTCATCCAAATACCCTCCTAGATATTTTACACAGTTGGTAAATTCTAATTGTGTATTGTTTATTCGTGGTGCTTGTGGAAGACTTCTGTCCCTTTTTCTGCTAAAGAGACATAATTCGGTTTTACTTAGATTCATTTTAAGGCCATTAGACTCGGCCCAATCTATGGTTATGTCTATTGGCCTTTGCATTGTGTCTATTGTGTTGGCCGGCTCTTTTTCGCTAACCAATAGAACCACATCGTTCGCGTAGCATAACACTCTATGGTTATTTGTCGCTAGCTTTACTTAAAGCTCATCCACTACTATAAGCCATAGTAGTAGAGATAAGATACTTCCTTGTGGTGTGCCTCTTAAGTTTATTTTTCTCTTTACGGCCGTACCAAAGTTATTCTATTTGTTAGTTAAATTGCTATTCTATTGCTCAGCATGGATTTAGTCCACCTGAGCAAAAAATCTTCAATAGTTCTACTTTCCATACTTTCTAGTACCTTTTCTATTTCGACATTATTAAACCCTCAATGTTGATAAAGCATGCGAGGGTTATTTTACCTTTATTAAAACCTTCTTCTATCGTGTGGATAACCTCGTGTAGAACGGTATCCACTGATTTATCCTTAAAATATGCGCGTTGATAACACGATAACCTTGGGTTTAACTGATTCCTTATCTCCAGTTCTATTATCCTTTCCAATCCTTTTAAGAGGAACGAAGTAAGGCTTATCGGTCTGTAAGCGTTTGCCTTCCTATAGCACGTCTTGTTCGGTTTCGGGAGAAAAATCCCTTTGGACTCCCTCCATATTTTCGGCGTGTAGCCTAATCTAAGACACGCTTTGTAAATAGCCTTTAGTCTTGGTCTTAGGATACCAAGCCCTTCTTGGAGTTGTTTCGGATAGACGTTAACGAGCCCTAGACACTTATATGGTGCAAAGGAATTAAGAGCCCAGGATAATTTCTTATCCGTGACGATTTGATCGACTCTAGTCGTCATCTCGTCTGTTCTTGCTATACTTTGTTCTAAATCATCCCTTTTCCTTGGCCTTACAAGGGTATCGCTGTCGGGAAAGTTTTTAGACAATAATATTTCAAGTGATTCGTCCATGCTTATTGACATTTCCTAACTTTTTTCCTGACTTCCATCAGATTTCTGTTCATCCACCTTTGCTTATATCGTTTACATATGCGTATCAGTGGACATGAGCTTTCATATGATTCGCTTATTGCCGTTGTTACAAACTCGGTTTCTTTGTCCAGTTTATTGAATACAGTCTCGAGTTCAATTTTTCTCTAAGACACGATCGAAATTGATTCCAATTCGTTCTTTTAGGATTCCTAAAGGGACAGTTTTCTGTGTGGCCTAAATCTAGGTCAAACCTAATATGGCGATGATCTGAGAATGAGACCTCCTCTGATACATGCCAATTCTTAATTATATTGCCTATACTAACTGGTTAAACTTATATCTATAACTTCTCTGCGGTTTCTGTTTATAAAGGTTGGAACATTACCTTTATTCAGAATCAGCAGATTCGTTGTACATATATATTCTAAAAGTGATTTACCTCTGTTGTTGACGTTGGTGCTGCCCCACACTGTGTTGTGTGAGTTAGCATCACAGCCCACAATCAGGTGTATATCGTTAAGTTCTGAATAACTTAACAGATTCTTAAGCCCTTTTGTCGGCGGTGGCTCTTGTTCATCGTACGGCAGGTACACCGATGCCAAGATGATGGTCACTTTGCTCCCTTCTACCTCCCATTCCGTTAATATGGCGGTCGTATCCTTACTATTGAACTGTGAAATGGAAATAGCTTTTAGTATATTTCTATTTACAATGCAAGTTCTAGACCTACCATTGTTGCAGCAATAGAAAAACCTGAAATGTTTCCTATCCGAACATGTTGGTTTGTCTTTCATTCTGCTGGCTCCTGAATTAGTGCCACAGTCATATCTTCCTTTAGCATTTTCTCCGCCACTGCCTCTGTGGCAGTTTATCTGTATAGTATATTAGTATATCTGCCCGTTTACCTTTTCCAAATTGAGGTAATCTGCCATTGGTCCTCTGGTTTCCTCACCTCTCTCTTCAACAACTTTCATTGGTTGGCATGTAACTCCAACGATTCATTTAAGATATCTATTATGTTAACTACCTCCTCTGGTTCGTCGAAGTCGTTCCTCAGCCAGACATGAACTCTTTCAAGTTGTGGTATCCCGGACTTCTCTACACAACGTAGATTAGCCCCGGGCCACAGTTCAGTGTTGTTCATTACTGTCTGCTTCAACCAGGTTACAGTGCTATTGTTCGCACAAGTAATCTTGTAGATGTTTACGTCCCACAAACTCCACGAGAACTTGGGCGCAATAGCACTTTCTCCCTTCCTTCTCCTGTTAGCCTCGTCTTTGATCCAATTATGGAGGCTTTTAATGAGGAGAGTTCTGTGAGACTCTTCTCTTATCAGCCCGTCCAATTGGTTCATATCGACTATGGCCAATTTCAAACGCTCATCTATAGCCATTTGACTGTAGGTGAGGGTTTCTTTCTTACCCGGCGGTATGACCTCCTCCTCCTCCGGTCGGTTTCGAAACCTCTCTCCCCCTGGTCTCCCCCTCACTAACCACCTTTTCCTCCTTTTTCCTAAGTTTAGAGACTGCAGCTTCTGTTGGAGGCAAACCGAATCGCAATAAAACGCTCTCCTTTCTTCAAGAAGAGTGTTTATTGTTTCCTCCGACTTCCCCTCCTGTTTCCACTGCAGTCGTAGTTTCCTTTCCCTCGAGTTCAGCTTTCGCTTCGCTCTCTGGCGGGAAATCACCCCACACACTCCACCATCGTTTTTATTGCTTTTATTCTCTGATGGCGACCTCTCCCCATAACTGGGACCACGCCCGCCGGTGGTCGCCGCTCCCACCGACGTTTGCGGTAATATCCTACCACGCTTTTCTTCATTCTTCTCCATCACTTCATTAAAAGGAGTGGGGCCCTTTTGATTTTCCTTCCACCCCTCACAGCCTTAACAGCATGGTTGCACCTGCCAGATTCCTAAGGAATCCGCTGATATTGCCTATGTACTTAAGCCAACTCCACCGCGTCAAGGCGGGCCCCGTAGGAGGAGTCGGAAATAAAAAACGTAACTCCTACAATTAATTCGTTTGAATAGTTTGAATAAAAAAAGTCGGTTTGGTACAACGTCAAACTACTTATATGTTTATTCTAATCGGGTGTTTGAATTATTTTATTATCACCCGCCGTTTTCACTAGATATTTTTAGAAATGTTATTTGTTCAGTTTACAGCAATTCAGTTACCACAAGGACATTAATATTAATGTATCACTTCAAAAAAAACTAAAACCCCTTCCTTCACAAATGAATCAACTTCCTTAAAAGAATAAGATAATGATAAAAATAAAGAAATATAAATATATTTTTTGTGATTAACACATTTAATTATATTTATTTTAAAGTTTAAATATAATCAGTAATCACATATTTATGTATATTTAAAATTTATTTTTGCTTTTGAAAAAAAAAATTACTTCAAATTCGTGTTTTTTTATATAATAAGATGTAAATCTAAAAATATGTGTTCTACGTTTCACAAAAAATCTACAGTTTTGTTTTTGGTTATACATATAATGTTTGTTGTTACATATTAATATTAGAATGACATAATTTCAAAAGAACGGACGGTGTTCAAGATTAAATAGTATTTTATAAGCATAATTCAACGTATTTAAAAACACACATATACACACAATAAAAAATAATTTCGTATAAATTTTTATGTACTTATGTTACGAAATGATATTTTACCATAGAGTAAACCAGTCATTAATATTTGGCATTATTTAAATAGTATTTTATGTAAAAGAATTGTACATTATTCAATTAAATAAGTTCATGGCATTTCATAAAAATATAACTTGATTTACTTTTCATAATTTACTTTAAAAATAATGATAAATCAATAATTTAATATAATTTGGTCAAAAATTGCTACAGTTTTTAAAAGATAAATATTACACTAAAACTAAGTTTATCTTCTTTATTATTATAGTATTTACACATAGTCTATATTATACATAGTCTACATTTAAAAGCAAAATGGAATGAAATTAAAATAAGTTATCTAATTTAAAATGTATATATTCTTATTACTTCAAAGTATAAATTAAATCACACAGTTGGCAAGATTTCAAATTGACGCAATTTCAGATTCAATTTTAGATAAAAAATGTCTAAATTTTGGATGTACAAAATATATACATATAATTATTGGTTCTGTCATATAACAGCTTGTGTTAGGTTGTTTTTTTGGAAGAATTATTTTTTAACATATTTTATTCTGAACATGATATTGACTCGTACAATAATTTTATTCTGAATATGATGTTGACTCGTCAATTTTTCCAAAATGTCTCCATTTTATTCCCATTTTATGCTTCGCTTTAAAAATGCAGATGTTGTGTAAATACAAAAATTATTTTAAATATATTTTTTTCTATCTTTGATACACTTTTTAAGATTTACATAGTTAGTCCCTAAATACATACATGTTTTAAAAATGAGCAACCATATAAAGATAAAGAAATGAAAATTTGTCATTTAAATTGCTCTGAAACTAGAACTATAATTTTATAGCCTTCACTTTAATTCTTAATATTGAATTATCTTAGAAACTAAATTCTGACCACATATTATTAGATGTTATATTTATTTTGGCATTTTTCTTTTACTTTACTACTAGAAAAAAATCAAATATTTGAAATTTAGTTTATAACGAATTATATTATACACATAGTTACTTTAATAATTGATTGATTAAAATGCAATATAGAAAATAATAATTAATTGCATTTAATATTTGGATTTAATGTAGCATAAATGCTGCCTTTAGCTAAACCATTTTGAGGTCCTTTACATAGATCCGAATTAGATCCATGTGTAGCAACACGATCATTTTTTAAATTGTTTGTATCTGGACCTTTAGTTTTTATTCTATTCATAACTGATAAATTTGGATTAGCTCCGCTCCATGTAACATAATCAGCACTATAATATAAAATTTAATATTTTTTTTGCATTCATTTTGGATTTATTTAAAAAAAAATTACAGTAAAAGACTTTCGTCTGGTCCATTGACGAATTCCTTATTATGACCTAAGGTTGAAATTTTTCCAAGTATAGATTGAAATTCCTTTTGATATATTGCTTCTTTTTCAACATCATTTGAACTACTTGACGAATTTCTACATTTTAAAATAAATTTAATATATATTTAATTATATTATGTATTTTAATTTAAATAATATTTAACACACAATTAAAAGAAAGCCCATTTTATAATTAAATTCCTCTATTACTCAATTTTATTTTAATGGAATTTGTGATTTGTTATGAAAATAAAATAAAATTTATGAAAAACTCAATATAAATATGTACATACTAAAAATAAAAAAATATTATAAAATATATGATAAAGTGAATATATTTATGTATAATAATAATATATTGTATGAAATTTGTATGAATCGTTTATACATATAAGGCATCTAAAATAAAATCAGATTTGTATTAAGATAAAAATTCGAAGTTTAATATTGTTTTTTTTTTTTTTGTTTTTTTTTTTTTTTAAACAGGAATTCCAGAGATATAGTTATTAATAAAAATAAAACAAAAATTTCTGAAATTACTCAAAATACTAAAACTAAAATTATTTAAAAAAAACTAAAATAAAAACATTTTGACATATTATATTAAGAAAATGTTTAATCAAGCATGCATAATCTATACTTATATAATATAAGTATACACATGATATATTTTAATGTTATGCATTTTTAAAATTTCTTAAATATGCTTAAATAACTAAAAATTTAAATAAATTATAATTATTTAATCTTATACAAATGATTTAATATTTACTATTTTATAAACAAAATAAAATTATTTAAATACAATTAGATACAAATAAAAATATTATTAGTTATAGAACATATATTTTATTTATTAAAATTTTCAATTTATAAAATTTGTTTTTATTTTACAATATGCATATTTTAAGCTTTAAAATATGTATATAGTAATTTGCTTTAAAAAAATTTCTAATTAATTTATTTTACGTTTTTATATACTTTAATCATAATTAGAAATTTTATACAATATATGTATCTATCTATCTATATATTTTTTTTTAATTTCTTAATAAAAATAATATAAAATAGTTGTTTGTTGAAAATATAAATTATATTATTAATTATAAGTTTTATTATTATGTTAAGGAAATGGAAATAAATTTAAACTTAAGCATATAATTCTAAAACTAAAAATTTTAGTTTTATTTCGAAATGAATAAAAGGTACACGAAAACTTATATAAAAATACATTTAAAATAAAATTTATATTAAATTTTCATATAGTTTATGAATAAATATTAACATTATTATCTTAGAGTTAATATTTCCATAATATAAACATAGTTAAATTGGAACATGTCAAAAAATAATTTTTTAACAATTTTGACTTGTAAATAAAAAAACTTAAAACAAGTCTTTAGAGTAGTAATCTAATAATATTATATATTTTTATGTTATATACATTATATATTGTATATATACATATATAATAAAGAAGTTTAGTAAGCAATTTCATAAGCAAAATTAGAAAATTGATTTTAAACTGAATTTATATAAATAAATACATTTTTTAATTAGAATGCGACGTCAATAGATTACACATTTTTTTTTTTGTTTTTTAATTTTAAATTTAAAAAATATTAAATTCATTTTAAAAAAAAGCTTAAAAAAAATTAAAAATTTAAATAAAAAAATGTAACACAATAAACTATAAAAATAAAATAACTAAAATAATATTACATTAAGAAAATAATTAAATGCATTAAAAAAACAAAAAAAAAATTTTTAAAGCAATCGTAAATAAAATATTAAAATTAATATTTAAAAATACATAAATAATAAATTTGATCTCTAATTCACACTTAATAAAATTCGTGTAGTGTTTGTTTTTAAAAACCAATATGTAAAATTTAAATTCCAAAAAAAGGGCCCATACTTTAATGATCCCGATTTATCTCTTGTACGATATTTCATTATGTATTTTGATCCTTTAGCTTTCGTAGAGAAAAACGATGTTGAAACAGTTGAAATTGATAATGATGATGATGATGATGCTGTAATTTGTCGTTGAATCTGTTGATTATCATTTTCTGTAACACATTTTATATCATTCGATGATTTATTGTCAACTTCAGTTGTTTCCTCATAATTAATATTAATACTGTCATTTTTAGAATACGAAATTTCATTATTAATTGATTTTAATTTTTCTTGTGATTCATTTTGATCTTTTCCAATGATAATGGGCTCTTTCGAACTATAAATTTTTAAAAATTGTAACGTGTTTTGTTTTTAAAGATATAAAGAGAGATTTTTTAGATTTATATTAGAGGAAAAAAAAACAAAAAAAAATAACACACACAAATACAATATTTATAACCTAAAAAATTATAAAAACAATAGGACAAATAAAAATCAAATTAAAATTAAAATTTTATTTTTAAAATAATATTTTTAGAACATTGTTAGTTTTTAAATATTATAAGATTTTTTTTTTATTTCTTTTGAATTTTAAATGATATATTATTTTTTTTTTAATTATTTCAAATTAATTTATAAAATAATTAATTAAGATATTTAGGTCTAAAAAAAAATAAAAATTTTTAAGTTATAGTTTACATTTAAATTATATTTTTTAATAAAAATCAGAATTAAATCATAATTTAAATAAAATATGGTTTGGGTCGAAAAGGTAGTTGTTAGGGATAGCTGCCTTTTCTTCCTCTAACTAAAATAACAACAACTAATCAAAATATTTAGAAGTTATTTTTTTCAAAAATTATTTAAATTGTTAAGCAATAATTAATATAAGTGTTCTTTTAAAAATGTTAAGTAAATAAATAGTATATACTAGATATATAATAATAATAATTATTTAACAGGTAAAACACGGCAACAGACAACTGGCAAATTACGTCTTTGGAATGATGATTTCATGAAATTTTACATCTTTGGTCATTTTTATTTATAAAAGTAGTTTTATTTAATTACGATATAATATTGAAAAGCTTAATGTAGTGAAACAAGTGTGGTCACTCTTAAAATCTAAAATAAACTGTTGTTATGTTACAACTGTTTTATTTTATTTTTATAATAAATTAAATAACTATTACAAAATAATAAATCTTATTAATTTCTTAGTGTTCCTTAGTATTGACTTATTATAAAATCTGAATTTAAAATTGTCATTCCAGATACAGAGCTTTCAACAAAATATAAATGCCGTAACAAAAAAATTTACCTTAATTTGGTAAAAAAAAAACAAACGAAATTATGTAGCCTTGTATATTTCTGATAATAATTAGGAAGTTTGTATTAGAACAAATTTTTGAAACTAATTATTTACTCAGACAAATCAACATTTTTTTTAAATAGGATGAAAAATATTTTTATTTTTCGTAATCGACAAGATAAAATAAAATATTTATTATTTTATGTATTGATTTATATACTGTTCTGAAAGATATGACTCTATATTTAAATATTTAAAAACCTTTGTTTTTTTTTACAATTGCACACTTAATTAAAAATGATAATATTCTTATCACCAGAAAACTCGTATATTGATAAAAAAATTTCAACAACGCCGCGATCAATCGCATAAAGTTTTAGATGTAATATAATCATACAGATAATTGAAAGTCTATGACAAAATTTTATTATATTGAGTATTTGAGAAACTCAAATCAATAAAGAAGATATTTCTGTACTAAAGCTTTTTAAGATAATTGGATCTAAAAATTTTAATTTGTAATAATTTTTCAAAAATTCAATGAATATAAAATACATATCGCTATTCAACAAGCGGCAAGCGGGCGAATTTGAATGTTTTCAATTCAAATTTGTTTTGATTTTAAACAACACAAGTGCGTTTTTTATATTAAAATTAATTTTATATTTAATTTATGTTATTATAATTATCATTTTATGTTCTCATTTTTTATTATTTTTATTTTTACATTATCAATTCTCAAATTTTTTTATATTTATAACAGAAATATACTTGAACCTCGCCAAATGAAAATATATACAACCATATAGATCATATATGTATATTTCAAACAGAATATGGAGAAGTTCGTTGCTAGATCTAAGAAACAGAAGGTGAGCTGACATAGATAGCGAACCCGCACTTATCATAAGTTATAACAGATTGAAAGTGAAATTCATCAAACAGAATTACGACAGAAAATAGCAGCTAAATCTTCGTAGCCTTCAAAATTCACATATCAATAGTAGTATGTTAAACACTGTTCGAAACCAATGTCTAAGTAATAATGAACAAGATTGGGATAAAGTTAGCAAGCTTCTACGAAATTGCAAGAAATAAACGCGGTGCTGAGAGAAGGAAACAAAAGAACTTGCACATGACGATGAAAATAAACAGCACCAGTAACCTACACATCAAGCTAAGAGAAAACCAGAGATAAAAAATAAAAGTTTAATAATAGGATTGTTATTTGATTTTAATATTGATTTATTGCTTTCAATTGTTATGGATTGTTATAAAGATGTAATATATATAATATATATTATTTTTTATTTTAACATTTTGCTTTAACGTTTTTTCTAGAATAAAAGAGTTTTTTAAACATGTTATTTTGACACAATTGTTGAGTTATTGAGTTAAAATTGATCAGAGATCACCTTAATATTATAAATGTGTAATATTTCTAAAATTACGCTAATATTTCTTAAACGCTAATTTTCCTTCCACTTTGCTTTTCCGAAAATAGAAATTATTTATTGATTTTCGCAAATAACTTTTTTGAGTCCTTTTTTGTTTTTCTATAGAGGACTCGCTATGGAATGGAATTCCCCAAAACAAGATCTATCCCTGTTAATAGGTTTGGCACCATATCCATAAAATGAAATTATATTGTAAATACGAATTATTTTAATAAAATCAAAACAATAGGCATTATTATTGCGATGAGATAGAATTTTTTTCAAAACGGAATAAAGGGCGTTAAGCTGCAGAAACTGAAATACTGAATGAAATGAATTATAAACAGACTGTCATTCAGACATGTATGAATAAACGCTGACTGTCATTTCAAATAAAATAAAAAATTAAAAAATATATAAAATGCGCACAAAACAATTAAATGTTATAATACTAAACCATCTATATACTACATAATTTTCCATTTTTTTTTAAATAATAAAAATTCTGTCTTTCTCGTTTGCATTCTCAATTCTCATTTGCATTTGCACCGATAAATACATATGCATATAGTGAAAAAAACTTACATATGCAAACGTGAAAACTGAAAATATCAAATTTTTCCATTTGCATTCTTGCCGAACTGAAAATCAATACAAACTGGAAAGTTTGCACGAGAACTGTCAAATTTTCTCATTTGCACCGTTGCGGAATCCGGCCCCAGCCGATGCTTTAGTCGATGTTTATATTACTTTATTATTAGTGTTAAGTGTTTACTGTTTAGCAGCCTCTAATAATGTTAGACAGTGCGTTTCAATTTCTTCAATTATTAATTTTAAATATTAAATTTAGTTTGAAAACATTGTTGTTTTTAATGTCATTAGAGAACCAAGTCAACAAATCTTACAAAAATTAAAGGAATAATAATTTGTTATTCTTCAAAATTTAGTACACACATACATAATATTTGTTAATGGAATATATTGTAAGTTATAAATTAAAAATTGTTAAAATATTTTTAAAATAGGTCCATAGTTTTTTAATCCTACTATTATTTAATTGTTGTGTGTACAAAAACTATCATTGTAAGCTATTTTAAAGGAAAAATATAATTAAATTTTTTATTTTTTAATACAATTATATATGTAGGTATGTAGGTATAGGACAGATAATAAACTATGTTCCTATACAGATGTCTCATTCCCATATAAAAAAACGATATACATACTTTTTTCTATTACCGACAAACACTTTTGCATATAAATAATGAAAACAAATTCAAATTTTTGTATTAAATAAATGTCAAAGCTTTTGTATATACAAGTACCACCAACTACCAAGTACGTTTGGAATGTATTTCAATATATCCGAATACCAACAAAAAAAAATTGTAAATAAAAAATTATTTTAAAAAATCAAAAAATAAAAATTATATACATACGTATGTATATTATTGTACATTTTTAATGTACATATTTTTTAAAAAAATTTTTATTTTTTTTTGTGTAGGTATTCATATATTGAAAACGTTTAGAAGAGAATTGAATAATTGTTTGCCATTGTACAAATGTAAACTTTTTTATATGTATATATGTACATATTTAATTTTAAAAACAAAACATTAAAATATAAAACTACATACATATTATGTATGTATTTTGTTTCTCTTTTTATTATGCCTTTCTCTTGTTTTATTTGCCTATTTATTCACCTTATTTACGAGACATCACTCTGATTTTCAAAATACCATTAATATACCATTATATACAAAATACCATTATATAATGATTTCTTTATCCTATACCAGTTTCTATCTTGTATATTGTAATAAGAATATAATTGAAAATATTGAATTTAGGAAATATTTCTAAAAATTTTAATTTTTTAAAATTATTAGCTATACTAAAATTTATTGAAAATATCAAAAAAAAAATCTAAAAATAGATGTACATAAAGTTGCATGTACCTACCTACTATACAATTTTTTTTTTATTGCCTTTCTCTGCCACATAAATGTGGACAGGAAATTACACAGCCTTTCCTGTTCAGGCGTGGCTGTAAATGTCGCAAGGGGGAATAAGTAATAACTCTTACGACGTGTGTGGGACTCGAACCCACACTCCCTCGGTGTTTACAACGTATTTTATACGCTCTTACCCACTTTGCCACCGAGGCCCCTTATACAATTATATTTTTCAAAATAAATAAAATTCAAAAACAAAATCTCATATTTTGTATTTAATTTCCAATACACTGGAATTTTTCTAATATTATTTTAACAAACAAAAAAAAAAGGTTGCTTTTAATTTTAGTTTTGTAAGCTTTTTGTCAGTTTAAAAATAGATCATTTTTTTATATGGTGATGAGACATCTGTATATATGTAGTTTATTATATGTGGGTATAGCCAAAAAACATAAAGCTTTTAATTTTAAGTTTTTTGATTAATTTAATTTTGTATTTAATATTATTTTTATTTATTTAAGTATTATATTATAGAGAATAAATATTTTACAAAATATACAGAGAATAAAAAAGTAAAGGTACATGTATGTACATAGTATATGTACATAACTCAAAAAATTAAAGAGAAGATTAAAATAAACAAAAATATATGTATGAAAAGGAATTATAACTTCCGAAACAACATATTATGAAAAGTTTTAAAAATTAAATAATATATTTGGCATTTCAATATAAATATGTTGTTTAAAAGAATTAAAATAAACAGAAATATTCTTTTAAAGTGAATCATATTACATGATGTAAGTGTATAATGCTTTGTAATCATAGCATCATCTTATATAAATACTATTATGTAATGTTCACGTTTTCCTTACTGATATTAAAAATATAGTTTCGGTGATATTTGATGTCAATCAAAATGAATTTTATGAAAAAAAAAATGAAATGAATTACATACTTATATTTAAAATTAGTACAACAAAAAACAAAAAAATATTAATTACAAAAATGTATGAAATGAAAAAATTTTAAAAATACTTTTTCCGCTCTTTTTTTTGATTTTAAAGCAAGACAAATTCTTTATGAATACATATATATTACAAAAATGTAATAATTAATTGTTTTTTTTTTTTTTTACAAAATAAATTACCTTTGTTTTATGGTAATATTTCCTTTTTCAATATTTTTGTCAATGATTTTCTTTTCTTGTGAAGAAGCCTCTTTTTTAGCAAGATCATCATCTTCTTGCTGAACAATTTGTAAAATTTGTATTGCACGATCTTCTGAATAACTCACACTTTCTAAAGCCATTGAAACTATACGTTCCGTAATTTTTGGATATTTTTCTTGAAGATGAACTTTAACTAAATATTTATAAAGAGTTTTAGAATAGATAGTGCGCGTAATATATTGTATTAGTTTTATAATTTTAATTTTATATTACAGTTATTAATTAACTATTAAAAAATACAAATAAATATTACAAATTAGTAAAAAATACGCATTTTATTTGTAAATTAATATATTTTTTTACACAAAACAAAATCCGAAAGAATTTTAAACAGCTACTTATGTTGATTATAAAGATTGTACTAAATAAAGTACTAAAGATTGTATACAATATATTTAAAGATTGTATCAGCATTCGGACAATCAAAAAAACGATAAGCCAAATTGCATATCATATTTTCTATACATTCATATATTTACTATATTCCGTAATAATAAATATAATAATAATTGATTAAATTTTTTTTAAATAACTTACTAGTTTCTTTTTCTTCTTCAGACAATTCTTTTGGACGAAGTGGAATTATTTCTTCTGTAACAATCTGACTTTCTTTTTTTTGTGGATTTGGCAAAATTTGAACATCACGTTTATTATAACCCATTGCAATAAGCCTCTCAGATGCTTTTTGAACTTTGATAAAAATTATATATATATATTCAAACATTTTTTTTATTTGTTTTTGTTTTTTTATAAATGTTTTACCATTATTATCTGAATTAGCTAATACATCAAGCAAAAGTGTTTCATCAGCTTTCGGAAAAATATTTTTCATATACCTTTTAAAATAAATACATTGTTTTATTAGAACAAAAGCGCATTAGTTAGTGAACAAAAAATTAAATACAAATAAAGACTTTATATGATAATAAATAATGTAATTATAAAAAAAGATAATAATTTGATCAAATTGTTGGATTTGTACAAAAAGCTAATTGAACTTAAATATGATATTAACAAAAAAAAAAATTGAAATTATAGGAAAGTATTAAAATTTTATTTATTATTAAAATTATGAAAATTCAAACTGTCGTTATTTCAAGCAATCTAGAAATATGTATCTTAAACTAAGTTTTTTGAGCTTATATTATATAATCAATAGCACTCTTTATTTTCAATAACTAAATATCAAATATTTTTTAAATAAGAACTGAATTTCATTGATCAACAACAGAGTTTGGGAAAGTTTAAAATTAAAATTGAATAATAGGGCTTTTTGATTTATCGGAATCACATATTAACTGCATCGTTTCGTTTTCAGTGCATATCGCTAAACATTTGCTTTTGTTTTTGATGTTTGCTTAAAAATAAAAAGAAAATGTTTAATCAAAATCAAAAAAAACCAAAATAAGATATAACAAGAGAGTGATGCCAACGTAACACCTTTTATAGCTTAGGATTGGCTTAGGGCCTTTATTACGAAATATATAAATAAAAACTTAAGTTTCTATGCAATAAAACTAAGAAAACAACTCATAAAGTAATAAAATAAAACTTTCACAAAAATTATAAATATGTGTATACAAAAATAAAACTATTGAAAGAAAATCAATCAACCTCAATTTCATTTTTGGTGAAGAATGTGGTTTTGGTGAATTACGCTTTTGCTCTCCAAATACTGGTGATCCATATAGATGTCCAACAAATCCATTTTTTATACTTGAAGGACGAAAACTTGAAGAGTTAGGCATAGGACTTCCAGATCTAGAAAAATAATCTAAACGACGTGTTGGTGGTGTCATTTGAAATGCATAATTGTTTTGATTAAATAAATGACGCTGAACAGGTGGAGTTGTGAAGGGTCCTGGAGTGCACAATGGGTGCTTTTCAACTTGTAAAGCGCTTATGACCACTGATTCACTATTATAATATCTTTATTTTGTTATAGTTTCATTTCAAGCATTTTCAAATTATAGAAAGTGTTTAACATAAATATATACATACACACATTAGTGGAAAGCGTGAAAGCAAAAAGCGTATTAGTGATTTTAGTATTGATTATCGGATTTTAAAAATCTAAATACATTGAAATAATTTTGATATTAAAAGGAAACCTACTTTTTTAATAATAATCGTATGTGATTTTCACCGGCTGTCGGAAACATCGTTTGTATTTTTGAAACAACTGTATTTGTATCAATTTGATTGGTGAAAGAAGTTTCCTGCATTGGAATAGATTTACGGCGATTATTACCAATACTATCTAATCTTGTTGTATTTGGTGAATCATAAGTTCGTAATAAAGGTGTTTCCTAAAAAATAATTTACAATTATATTTATTATTATATTATGTACTTAAAAAATATTTTAAATTGTAATAAGGTTATCATCATTCATATTTTTTGACAAAAAAAAATACAATAAATACAAACAATACATACCATGGTCGTTTGACTAATTGTCGACATTAAAGGACTTCCAGAAATACTTTGTATACTAGAATGTGGTCCTTGAAATGCTTTTACAGCTGTAAAATTATTTACTGGATAAACATGATAAGGGGACCCATGCATAGGCTAAATCAAAAAATAATAATAACAACAATAGAGACTTATACTAACAATAACCCCAAAAACTAATTAAAAAATTACTAAAACTGTAAAAAGTGAACTGCAATTATTTACAGAAACAGTTTAAATAATGTAAAACACTTTTAAAAAATATATTTGCAATCTCTTTTTTGTTAAATAAAAATTTGTTTTGAAATCCAAATCAATTCAAATTATAAAACTAAGTTGCAATTTATAACTTTTAATTTACCTGTAAGGGTATAGATTCAATTGAATCATTTCTTAGTTGTACATATCCAGGTCTCGGATCTTGTAATTGTAAAGCTTTAGTAATATGATTAATGTAATAACTAAGAAAAAAATAAGAAATTTTATAAAAATAAATATTAGTTAAATATTAATTAACTAAAGCTGATTATTATTATTATTATTAATATTAAGAAAGTATAGGTGCATACAATAGATTGTTTTTTTATTAAAAGCTAAAAGTTATTACCTATGCATAAAAAGAAGTATAACTGCCTCTTTTGAAGTAAAAAAAAATAAGAATTTTTAATTTTATAATGACATCATTAATTAATAATATCAAAATAAATTATAATTTTCAAATTCATTTTTACTAACTAATTGAAAAGATTGACTAATGTCAAAGATTATCGATTAATAATTTCACTTCACAAAATTTTATTGAATTTTATAATATTCATATTGTAAATTCTAATATGCATTAATATCTCAAATATTGTAAATATTTACATACATACATATATTTTTTTAAACAAAACATAAGAAATTTTTGTATTCATTTTTAATAATTAGTGTTAAATTATGTTAATGCATATAATAAATTCATACTTCAAAAGAATTAGGATATATTGTAATAAAAATCATCTTTTACGGTAAATTCATTTAATAAAATATTTACCATTTTCCATTATTTTCATCATATTTACATTCCCAACCTGGAGGAAGCAAATTCTTTTTTTCAGACATATTTTGTTTACTATTAAAACAATTTTCTTTTAATTTTTTTATGTTGACAATTTTTGTATTATTGATTTTTGTCCTTGAATATGTGACAATTGACAAATGACAACCCATGCCCACCCATGCAAAACCTGCTTACCTATGTATATATGATTTAAAATGAGAAGAGTTGCCGTAAGAATGTAATTGGGGTTGATAAAAATTGTAAGGGATTTTAATGGATTTATGATGTATCATAAGTCATAACCTACATTCATTTTTAGAAGAGCTGGACATTGAAATACTTAAATAGATTTGTGCAAATTGTAAATGCATTGTGAGAAAAAGCTTCGAACATTTCATACAGATTTTTTTGTTCTTTTCTGTTTTTGTTTAAAAAAATGCCCATTTTTAACAATTTTCTTTTCGAGTATGAAATATTTACCCAAACATGCCAAATTGTATATTAAAATACAATTTGGAAATTGTATTGAAAAATCTTTAACATGCCAAAATTTCAGCTTTCAACTCGAAATTGTCAACAAAATTAAATTTTTTTCTAGCGTTTCATATCGCCGCCATTTAATACTCAAAAAATTATGAGAGTACACAATTATAACAAACTAGCAGAGTACCCGGTTAATATTTTAATTTTTATTGCATTTAATAACATTTCATTCAATTTTTTTTAGCAAATTGAATAAACAGAGCGAAGAATTTGAGACAATTCGTCTACAAAAAATCTTTAAAGGAATCAATAATCTATTGAGTACACAATTTCGGCGAAGTGAGTTTTCACAATATATTCGTTAATACCGAAACATAAAGTCGCATTTTAATTATAAAAGACCATAATGTAATACATTTTTTTTCGTAAGTAAATTTTCTATTGTTCGCTCTGTCCCTCCGTCTGATTACAAAACTTATATACTGTTTAATAAGGAGCAATGAAATATTAACTATGCAGGTCTCTTAAAAGAGTACTGTTGTAGAACAACATTTTTAGGTACCCTCAACATAGGAGATCCGATAGCACCGACAGCCGATCAAATCAAATTTTGAAAAAACTTCTTTTTAAATGCATACATCTTAGATTTTGTTTAAAATATGTTCAATATAAAAAATACATGATTGGCTTTTACCTTTACAAATCAACCAGAATTTTTTTACGTTTAGTTTTTCTAATTATGTTTTCAAATTGATTGGCTCTATAATAATATGTGTAATATGTGTAAAAATTAATATGTATATAATAATATGTGTAAAAATTGTATATGGATAAGAATGCAAGGTTTTCTGTTCTTTACATATGTATGTACTCTTTTTTGATTAAATACAGTACAGTGAAATGTGAATATATTTTCTAATTTAATTGATTATTTTTATAGTATTTTTAAATATACGGATATTATTACATACTATATGTACATATTTCAATAATATTTTATGGGAAATATGTTATACACATGCATCTTATATAAGTAGACCCCATGTAAGTAATGCATTTTTGAATGATGGTATGATGATTGTGTAATGTAGGAGATTGTTCCTGTTTTTTTAACAACAGCCGAAAATGTTATATTGTTACTTAAACACAGTATTCTTAAGATACTTAATAAGGTTTCTTTAATTACTGTTCTTTATTAGAAATTTGCATTGAAAGGTTTTTATGGAATATTAATAACGGTTAGATAAAAGTAAAGAGTGTTGGAAATATCTTTTTAATAATAATAATAATAATAATACAAAAAATTAGGCAGAATACTTTTAATAGGTGCTCGTGTGGAAATGGGTTAACAAATGTTAACAAACATTTTGTCACAGGCTTTATTTAGAACCATAAATCCATCCTACCAAATTAGACACACACACAAATTAGAATGTTTTTTGATGGTCTATCGTGCCGAAATGTGTTAACTTATCACGACAAAATGTATTGAATCAGTTTGTGTGCTAAAGTGCAATACTTGTGCAAATTTTCAATTGGCCAAATCGTTTAAAAAAATTCATTGAGCCCTGGTGCCGAAACGGCTTAATGGATCGTAACCAAATCGTAACCTCAGTGAGCTCCTGTGGTAAAGAGCTACACTTTTGTAAATTTTCAACTCAATTGGTCAAACCGTTTAAGCAGGACAATGGAAAACCGAAAAAGCTTTAAATAGCTCTCAGGCCGCAGTGGGTTAATGAACCGAAACACCATATAGCCTATAACACTTTCCGTGGTCGTAGAAATGTTCCTGCAAAATTTGGTTGCAATCGGACTGGTGGTTTTTACGTGAAAAGGGCACAAACAAACAAATAAACAGCATTTCTGCTTTATATATTAGATTAGTGAATAATTTAAAAGCTTTCTACTGCAAATTTGGTAAATATAATTTAGTTCAAACTAAATTTTTAAATTTTTAATTATAATAAAAAATTATAAAATTTATATAAAAATAAAGTTTAAAGCTTTTTCTTTATGCCAATAAAAAAATTAACTTTCAAATCATATTTTTCCGCAATATTTTGAAAAAAAAAAAAAAGAAGTACCAGATTCTGGTTAATCAATTTTCGTTTTTTCCTATACAGTCTATAAAAAAAAATTATTGTAAATAGAATATTCATGTACTTACACATAACCTACATTAATTTTTAGAAGGCCTGGACATTGGGAGAGGAAAGCTAAATAGTAGTCCTTTTTTTCAAAATAAATACACGTAGTCTTATGGGAAAAAATAGTAGTCCTCCTAGAAATCTGGAAATAACACAAAAACTACAAATTTTTTTTAATTTCGTTCTAAGAGAGCATTAAAGTTCATTCTTTTTTACATTTTTTAGTAAAAAGAAATTTTTAAAAATTGTATATTTTCATTCATAAATATGCTTTTTAAAAAATGTCTTCCAACTACTTTTCAACAAAAAAAAACTTTTTAAAAGAGCATTAATTTGGTACATTACTGAGCAAAAAAAATGTTGACAAAATAATTTTTATTGCAATATCGATTTGCTTTAATAAATAATTCAAATTCAAATTCAAAATACGAAAACTTGAAAAAAAAATATATTAATATATATATTATATTAAATAAATATTTTTTTATTTATTTAAAACTCCCCTTGTAATTAAAATATAAAATTAGAATCTATAATGAAATCCCTAATCCCAAAATTCAAATTCAAAAATCCAAATCCGAAAATACGTAATTCCAAAATCCAAATTCCCAAAACCAAAATTCCGAAATCCAAAATTATATAATCCAAACTTAATAATTTATATATTTTGTTAAATTAAAATTTAATATAATGAAGGCTATTAAAAACTTTAACTACTTGTAAAGTAACAAAATAAGTGATAAAATTCTTTTAAAAATTAGAAATTAAATTATTTCACCTTTTAGGAATCTATTTCTGAGAAAACTAAAGCAATACATAAGCAAGGTTCACTCAGCTCTTTCTCAAAATGGACTGTAAATATTTTCTTCATTGCCTATCTAGAGGTAATATATCTATGATCGAAACATAAAAAAAATTGTCACACGTCATTAATAGTACGATTTTTTTTATGTTTAGATTTTGCTCAGTTTGGATCCATCCTTCAAAAATCGCTTCAAATAAAAAGAAATATTGTTTTTAAGTTATCTACACAGTTAAGTTAAAACAAAATCGAAAATTTATAAATGATTTGATAAATTTGTTTAAGAAAAAATAAATAAATTTATCAAATATAATAAAAAAAGAACTTATTAAAAAAAATACTTTTCACTAGTTGTTCTAAAAAAATTCACATTTCACAATGATATTCTAATAGACACAACTTAATAAATATGTGTACGCCTGATGTTGCAAATTCAATTTTTACTTATTTTAAGCGTAAACGAGGAAGAATGAAGCTGACTTCAGAATTGCATATATCTGCGGTATTACTACAAGAACTATACTTAATTATATACGGTATTACTTAAGAACATCCAATTTCATAATAAATCCAAACAAAAATAGATAAAAAAGATCAAAATACAAAACGATTTGAAATGTATACTAAAGTAGCTACAAATTTTTGTATACATAAAATATCCACTTTATACACATTATCTGCATATAACAAACAATATTGAATGCAAAACTGTATAGATATCTGTGCATATAAACTATTTGAACGCTATACTTTGTAGTACTACAGTATATCTACAATTTTGAAGTCAGGGTGAGTTGCCTTTCTCAACTATTATGTCTTGAGCACAATTAACGTAGTTAGCACGCAGCCATAAAGTTACAAAATATCAAAAAACGTAGCCATCAAATTTGTAAAATTCAAGTTCATTACTAAACGTTAGAAGCGTTAGAATTACATTTAAAAAAAGTAAATAAAAAGTAAAATAAAAAATTTTGTAAATAA
The DNA here is from genome assembly GCA_947095535.1 of Poecilobothrus nobilitatus. Taxonomy (NCBI): domain Eukaryota; kingdom Metazoa; phylum Arthropoda; class Insecta; order Diptera; family Dolichopodidae; genus Poecilobothrus; species Poecilobothrus nobilitatus. The sequence goes on from OX352774.1 coordinate 110,074,926, forward strand.
GGTGGATAAAATAAATAAAATACTAAAATAAACTATGTATATTATAAAATATTTATATGTAACTATAATTAATTCCAAATTTCAACAATATATTTTTGTCAAATTGATTTACTTTTATTTAATTAATGATGATCACTATTGAAGCAAATAACAGTAACAACAATAGTACCAGAAAATATTTGCTTATCTTTGGTGTCACTCATTTTTTGTATTTATTATATTGTTTTTGGTTAGCATAGGCAAAAGATACGAAAATGAGGTGTGTGTAAAAAAGAAAACTCTATAAATATAAAAATATCGTCCAACCATAGATATAATATTAATAGATAGGCAACATAACGAAAAAATTTCAGCCACTTTTTGAGTAACAGCTGTTTTTGGATTATATAGTTTCCCCTGCAAATATTCCCGCAAAATGAAACTTTCGCGCTTTTAAATTTTTTTATTTACAGAAATCAAAGTAAAATAAAAATTTGTTTGATTATTTAATATTGAATGATGTTTTAATATTGAATTCTGATTATTGACAATGAACTCTTATTATAAATCATGAATTGTTCTTTGTAATGGTATTCTAAAATGAAATATATGTATATATATATATATATTTTCTAGTTAAAAAAAATTATAAATTAATGTATTTTCAAAACAATTTAACAAATAAATAACTTACATATAACCCTTATCAGATATTTTACCTTTCAGATATAATACCATTAGGTTTTATTTAACTGTAGTAACAGTACCTTTTTAATATTTTGTAATTTTTGTTTCATAAAATAAGAGAATCAACATATTTTCTGGAAGTTCTTTTAAACAAAGAAGTAATAATGTTACAATTTATTGGTGAACAGTATTTTTATAAGTTGATAATATGGGATTGAATCTCATTTTGTCAAATCAAAATAATATGTCACATAGTACTGAATACATAAAACTGGAGTATGAAGTTTTCTCTAACAAATTAGTTTAATATATAACTGGTTCATATATCTTAATAAAAAAAAAATGCTTAATTTAAAAGTTAATAAAGCGTAAATTTCAATACTTACAACACAATAATATCGAATAATTTTTCTAAAATTCTCTAATCCAGATTTGTTATCTTCTGGTTTAAATATAGATAGATATATATTTCCATATATTCGGTGGGAATTCTAATCTGTACTTTTCTTTTTATATTTTTTATTAACAATATCTATATTTTTTAATCCTGCTTTTTGTTCTGCTACTGCTTCATACTACTTAACTAAAATCTAAATAAATACAAGTACTGTGATCTGTGAATGTACTTATTTGGTTTTAGAAGAAACTGTTCTATATGCTTTTACGCATAAATTGTTCAAAATCTAAACAGCTGTTTTAGCTTTAGAGTAAAACTTATGTTAACTTTTGGCTGAAAATACTTGAATATGAAATACATTAGAATGAAAGAGAAGCTGCCAATCTATATTATAATCACCCATATTCTTGAAGACTCTTCACTTACGCGATGAAAATATTTATCACATCACGTCTATATAAATTTGTAATTCTCGAAGACTCATGATGAAAATTTTTGTTATGTTGGTAGTAATTTACTGTCAAATGAAAATTTTGCCATATTTAAACGTTCAGATGAAATTATTTAAAAAAGAGATTTGATTTTTAAATAGTAAATGAAAGTACATATTCATTAGTTGCAAGAAGCTGTCGTATCTTGCGAACCAGAAGTCGGACCGACGTGAAACCTAGTCCCCGATTCTGTAATAGAAATTAAAAATAAATGTACCAAAAAGTGGCACCCTAATTTTTGGGTGCTATTTTTTTGGGCGGGCTTAAAGTCGAACTTTTTTTTTCTATATTTTAATTCTACAACAAAATCAGGGAGTACCTTTTTTAAATCATGTCGGTCCGACTTCTAGTTCGCAAGATACAGGAGCTTTTTGCAACTTATAACTTTGTAAATATGTACTCCTATGCTAGTTCAATAATTTGTAAAATATACTAAACAAAACCAACATTCACTAAAATATTAAATTATTTTTAATCATACATATTTCCTTTCTAGTCTATTCATTCTTATATTTTTATTTAAACTTAAACTTAACTAAAAACTAAAAACAAAATACTTAATTCCTAAGAATTGCTTAAAAGTGATATTTATCGTACAAAAATTTTGGTGTAATAGAAAATGGATATCGCTTCGTAGGAAAAGTCTTCCAGAAACACCACACCACACACGATACTTTTGATATTTAATATTGCGTCAAATTATAAACATCACTTTAGAGTTTTGCAGAATTACAAATCATCGCGTCAGTGATACTCTTCGTATGATAAGTCTTCAAGAATATGGGTGATTATATCGTCCAACGATATTTTATTTTGATGCATATCATCCATAAATTAGCTGAATATCAATATCGTCTATAAATTCTTTACCCGGCAGCCAGACGAGACAGTATCACTATCTTGCGAGTGTGTAATACGAAATATCAAATTACTGTTTGTGTGACGTATGTGGCATTTTTACTATTAAGACATTTCATTTATTATCAAAATTATTTAAATTTATTTTATATTTTATCAAAATTTTTCAAGTTTATTTTATATATTATCAACATTTTTCAAGTTTATTTTATATTTTTTAAAAATATTTCATGTTTCATTTTATTTTTTATGTTTTACCATAAAGAAACTATATGCATAGAGTATTCATCCAGTACAAAATTTTTTGGTCAATTTCTTAAAAATGTTTTGTACCCAAAATTACTCAATATACATTTTATTGTACCCAAATTTACTCAATACTCAAAATATTTTCACTTATAAATTATAAGCATTTTGTAAATGAGACTAAATCATTTTTTACACTCGTAAATGTACTCGTAAATGTACACTTAAATGTATTTATATTACTTACGAAAATAATATGAATGTGTAAAATGTAAATAAAGAATTTATTTAACATAAAGAATAGAAACTAATTTGCAATAGTATATAAATGGTATAATATCATTGTTGAATGTATTAATGTTTGAATGTGTGAATTATATTAATAATATAGTTACTCTTATAATAATTTTTATAATAAAAACCGTTAGTACTTTTTTCTTTCGTTAACAATTTTTAAATAAATATAATTCATAATATATGGTTTGCGTAATTGCATGATTTTTTATTTTAAATTGCTAGCGTTCTTAACTCTTACAAGCATTATGGTACTTACAAGTCGGGTTTAAATTTTTTATTTTCTTAGCTAATAAGTATCGCATTTTAAAAATCAAAAATGCAATTTACCTATTGAAGGTTTTTAAAGCAAGATGAATAATGTACTGAAAGCCAAGAATGTTATTTTAATGATAATAAATAAAAAAAATAAAGAATAAGATCAATTTTAGCAGGGAAAAAGCCAACTGGAAAATTTAAAAATATAGTGTATTATAATGTAATAACAATTTTCCAATTGGCGTAAAAAACCCAATTTTTATTACTTAAAATTAAAAAATAATAAAAATTCAAATATTTTTAAATTCAAAATCAAAACAAAAAATAATTATAAAATTATATCAAAAAAAAATAAAATATATAACAAAACAATAAAATATTATATAACAAAACAATTTTTTAACAAAAAAGAATTCATTCACTAACAAATTAAACATATACCTAAATATAAGCAAATAAAATGCATTACTGGAAAAATAAAAATAAACTATATTATGTACATACATATATTTTCAACAAATTATATTTACAAAATTTTGATAGCTAAAATGCCGTTGCTCGTGAATTGATAATGGAAAAAATAAAATAATTAAACAATTAGGTATAGGTATTTATATATATTATAATTACATATGAAAAAATTATTTGTTAAAACAGAAAACTACATAGTGAGGAAAAATTTTTGGGGCTAAGAAAAGTTATTAAGTTAAGAATTAATAATTTTAAGTTTTCTTTTAACAGAACTATCCGATTTATTTATTTTTGCTTTTCATTATTTAACAATTTTTCTTTTAACCACTTTGCTTCCTTATTTAATAAAAGATTTATTAACATTTCTAAAACTTTTTTTTTATACGTATAGCAATTATCATTTTCACTGAACCATGTAGAATATATTGGGGACTTTTTTGTGGCTTCTAAACAACATGATAAAATATTTTTTTTTAAGTTTATTTTGTAATAATTTTGCGAAAAATAGTGATCAAATACGCGCATATGAAATTGAGTTATTTCGAAAAAATTTTCAGTTGGAGCTTTTAAGTTAAGGATTTCTGAATAATTTTTGTAATTTTTTTGATAAATAAATTGCTCCGAATCGAGTAATAAAATATCAGCAGATTTTTTTATAAATGAATTAGTACATTGATCACAAGAAATTTTTTTCATTAATTTAAAAATAATATAGCCACAAATGTACTTTTCGGCATTTTTCGACACAATATTTTCCTGTTCTGTTTTATCAATTTCCAAATTTTCTAACTGATTTTCTTCTAAATAATTATTAACTATATTGGTTATATTATCATCGGTTTCATCAAAATTTCCCTCATTGGATTCCAAATCATTTTGTTCTGTTTCGTAATCTTTTAAATTTTCTATATTAAGAAACTCTGCATCATCTTCTTCGCAGTTAGAGTGTTCAAAATTATAATTAATTAATTTAACAGACATTAATTTTGCTAATATCCTAATATATTACTAAATTCCTGTACCGAAGGATTATTGCTACAACCATTTCTATACCTAATTAAAGAGAATAAATTTTCTAAGACATCCTGATTTAAACGCGACAGTAATAAATATGAACACTCACCTGTGTTATAAAATGAAAAGATGTCGGAACTTAATTCCGTAATCCCTGTTAAGGTCTGGACCATACCGTCAATGCAATAAATTTTTTTAGATGTGATAGGCCTTATTTTTTGAAAATAATTTTGCATTTCTAACAGATTTTTGAAAATATAGTTGTTTTGCTGCAATGCTGAACGAAATGGGTTCCTATCGTATAATTTTTTACTATTTAAACAGTCAAATAATTTATTAATTTTGAATACAAATTCTGCAGTAGATTCAGCGCAAGATTTCCTAGCAACAAATTTATTTGTTGCAGCTAGAGTTTTTATAGCAGCAGAAACAGAATTACTAAAAATTTGAGTGGCCAATCGTACATTCATTTTTTCAAATGAATTGGGAAAAATATGTTTTTTAGAAAGTTTGGGGCACATTTTTTTACTATTGTTTCTTTCATAAAAATAAAGAGACTGAATGATTTTGAATGAAACTTGGCCATCAACGGTATTAAAATCATATTTAAGAAGTGTGTTACGAAGAGATTTGATCAAATGCACTGGATCGAAGAGCGCAAAAAATTTTTTTTCACCTTCAGTCGAATTAAAAAAAAAAGGGCCTTTCTATTGAAACACCTAACATTTTGAAACATTTTCTATTACTAGCCCCCTGATCGCATATTACTGCCCTAACATTAATACCTAAATTGAAAGGTACATCTAAATTGTGAATTAAAATATTATAAAGATCCTCACTACCTATGCCCCTTTCTGTAGTGTAAAAACTGAGAATATATTTCCAATTATGAACTAAACCTCTTAGCAAAATTACGCATACGTATTTTGCGACATCTTTTGTTCTTTTAAAACTATCATCAGAAAAACCAATAATTTCATCCAGTGCACTATTATAACTAAGATCCTTCCTAATAGCTATTTCATCGAAAACTAACACAGCTTCTTTTTCAAGTGATCCCTTATTTGAAAATATATTACCTAATTCGCTAATATTTTTGTCGTTAAGACCTACATTTAAATATTTAATTGGAATCCACCTATTAAGAGAACTAAAGTGCGGTAATTTTAGATTTATTGCCTTCCTCAAAAATTTATAACAATTAGGAGAACTAAAATGTATATTTTAGTTCTCCTACTAAAACTTTCTTTTCATCATCTGACCATGTTCTTACATTTTTAAAATTCATTTTTAAAAAAGTTTTGGCTTCGTCTGCTAAATGAGATTGCTTATCAATTAAATTACATATTGAATTCTGCTTTTCTTTTTTGCTTTGTTGTTTTAGTTTTTTATTTTGAATTCTTAAAGCTAAATTTTTTTTTCTAAATAAATATTTTCTTTTCTAATGAAACCTAATGTTTTATTAACTCCTGAGTATTTTTTGAAATAAAAATTTTCCTTTTTTTGAAATGTTAAACAATGCCTACAAAAATCATGTTTTTCTGAATTAAATTCATTCGGAGATACTGATACTGCTCGAAAATGTTCAAAAGGTACACTTAATTTTTCTATGTTTATATTTGAATGAGTTTTACTTGCATACGAAGTTTTACTGTTTTCAGAAAAATTATGGTTTTCTTTACCAAAAGTTGAATGTTCTTTTGGCTGTGAGTTTATATGAGAAAATGGAAACAAAGGATCAATGTTTTCATTAAACACAAAAATATTATTATCGCGAGTTTGTGTTTCTTTAATATTTAGTTCAGGTAAAAATAAAAAAGGAATAGCGCCTTTTTTTAGCTTTCGTCCTAAAAATTTTTTCTCAAAGTGGTCTTCGCATATAAATAATTTTTTATTTGTTATATTTTCAATACTTACGCTACACTTTGTTGCCCAAATTTCAATTAAAGGTTTTTTTTTAGGAAAACTGTAAAACCTGTCAACAGAGTCCCGTTTACTTCTTTTGCATACTACGTAAGGTATACCTGGCCGACGTGAATCTTTTGTTACATCCTTAAACATTCTAATATTTACAAACATACACATGCAAGCAAATAGAAAGCATTAGAAATAGAAAGTATAGACATGCAATAAAATAACTACAAAGATTTAGAATAGTAACCGCGCCCGATTGTTTTGAAATTTTGCTATTTTGTACATTGTCCTATTGCTTTGTAATTTTGCACAATGAAAATTCAGTTAAAATAATGAATTTTTTTTTAAATTAAGAGTAGTGGAAGAGTATTTAAAATAGTGGGACTACCACCCCCAAACAAATTATTGGGACGTTGATTTTATAATCAACTTTCCATTTTTTTTTTACATATTTCAATAATATTGTATTTAATAAAGTGGAGGCTGCCGTCCCCAAACCCCCGTTAAAAAAATTATTGAAACCCTAATATATATGTACGTACCTATTCTAAACTTTTGCCCTAAATTTTACTTACTAAAATTAAATACAAATTGACGGCAAAGGTTTAGAACAGCAATCGTACCCAATTGTTATAAAAAATTGAAATACAATCTCAATGAAATACAATGAAATACTTACTCAATTTTACTAAAAATCTAATATACCATTTACATATGTACATAAGTAGGTACCCTACTTCAATAACATCATTTTCTGAAATAATTAAGACTTTATGAAAATCAGATAAAAAAATTTCAAAAAATTATAAGCATTTAATATGATTTAACACCATGACCAAATTTTTTCAATATCAATAAAAACCTTGTTAAAATCAATCAAATCAAGTTTAAATAAAATCTGGGCAACTTCCAGAAGCTAACTATTTGTTAAAAAGTGATTTTATTGATGAAGTGTACTGTATTTAATTAATAAATAGAAAGTACCAATATATTATTTTTTTACAAGTACCTATAATTAATAATTACTCACATATGTATGTATGTATGGATCTTTATGTATTAAAATAATTATTAATTAATAAAATAAAAATTAAGTTTACATTTAAAAATTTTTCCAATAAACACTTGTTTCACTTGTAATTTAAATTTTAATATACATACATATTACAAAAATAGAAATCGCGCCTTTATTAGAAATTATACAAAAAGTCAAGCAAAAATAAAATATATACATATATATGATGTATATTCTATCATCTATGTATACAAATGCACTATATACAAATACACCCTAGCATTAAAAAAAAAAAACAAAGATCTTATTGATAAACATTCCCAATCTCTACATCAGTTGTATAATAAAAAATAAAAACATGTAGCTGTATGTATATTGTAAGTATATATATAGTTTACTTATCCGCAAAGCAAAGCAAAATAAAACAAGCAAAGCAAAGTAAAACAAATAACAAATACATATGGATGTATGATTATTGGAATTATTTTATTTAGAAAACTTTTTTTTTTTTGAAAGCTAAATTGAAATATTGAATATTAACAAAGATATAATACTCAAAAAATGAGTTAAAAAGACAATTTTTTTTTTTTATGAGCTTAAAATAAATTTTGCTCAATTTATAAGTAATAACAAATTGGGAAATAATTTTTGAGTGGATGTGAGATACAACAGCAAAAAATTTATTTGACATGAATGTTGTTTTCCCTTTGACGCGATTTTTATTTTTTAATTGTCCAAAGTGTCAAATTTCAATTACTAGGATTGTTTTTCTTTCTCTCATCAGAGCAGAAGAACTCAGAGCTGTCAGGCAAAAAAATTGTGTCTCTTTTAGTCTTTTTATGCTCAGAATGCCTCAGATTATTCATTTTGTGTTTCTTTTTTAATTTGGAGTGTGGTCAGAGCACGATCTGTGGACTGTGAGCTCGTAAAATTTTCTCCGATTTCATAAAGTTGTCAAAAAATAAAACTTCAAATTAAGAATAAAATTGAATTGTTAAAAAAATGTAATAGTACTGTCAAAAATGTTCATAGCGCACAAATCTATCTTGCTAGTACTGTCTCGTGTGCTATTTCTCGTAAGTATTTTATCAACCATATTTCTGAGTATATATTTTGTCTGCCTCTTTTCCATTGGTAGTACACTTTTTTTTTTCTTTCTAAAATTAGGATAGTATTAACGAAATTTCTTATGAAAGTCAGGCGTCTTTTATAATTATAAAATAACTTCAGTTAAAAATATAATTTTAGTTTTTGGTAATAACTTTTTTTAATTAAATATTTCCTTTTTCTTTACTTAATTTTTAAGTAAAGTACGAATATTCTCTGTCTATTATCGAAGCTCCAATATAAACACCACATTAGAATAACGAAAATGTTTTAAGGCGATTTGAGAAAAGGCGACATCAGAAAAAATATCCACGAAAATGTTAGAGCATAGGCAGAAGATACAAAAATGACATATGTGTAAAAGAGAAAACTCTATAAATAGTTCAACTATATTTTTATTTTGTTTAATATCGTCCATAAATTAGCTGAATATCGTCTATAAATTCTTTAGAGAAGTATTTTATTAGATTTTATCAACGATATTTCTGAGTATATCTTTTTTATCCCTCTTTCCCATTGGTAATACCATAGATATTGCCGAATTTAAAAATAGGATTTCTTAAACTGCTAGCGGGAGTTTGGGGCGGTAGCCCCCGACTTTAAAAAATTAATTTTGATATAAAAATGTCAAAATATATATTTCACATTTTCACAAAATGTAAATTTTTTGTATAAACTAAAAATTTTGTATTTATATATAACAATTACTAAAAATGTTGGCAGTTACGTTTAGAATCAATTGAACATTGAAATAAATTATAAAATATGTTTATTTTATCATTTAAAATAATTTATTTACGTTTTTAATATGTATAAAGATGTCAATAATTTTTTATTTTATGTAAATTTGAGTTATCTGTAACTACCTAAATATTTTTTGTACAACCCTTTCTTTTTTAATATTTAAAAATACCATTTTGATTTTAAGATAAATTGTACAATGGCAATTCTTTCCATATATGTATATACTAAAGATTATAAGAATGTATTAAGCGTCAAAATTTAAGTGGTCGATTTTTGTATGAAAAAAATTAAAAAAAATTTTTTTCGCGAAAAATAAAGCAAAAAAGTTCATTTTTTCGGTAAATTTAGATTCCAACGGTAAAAGTTTATCGAATTTTGGCTAATTTTGGAGGGTTCGGGACACGTGGTCTTTTTTTTCGCTTCAAATCCGTACACTACTTTATATTTTAATTAAAGTTGAAGTGTCAAACTAAAATAAAAAAAATGAATATTAAATATTGCTTACATTTTAATTTTTTACAGTTTGCAAGGAAAGTAGAAGTTTTGTGTGCGTTTCATAAAGTTTAAATTTTTAAGAATAATAATTATTGGTAATATTTAATTTACCAATAGAAATAGAAATATTTATATGTATAATATATTATATATATTATATTTTACATAACCTATTTCTGTTACGTTAGCTGGTACGTTAGCTGTCAAAATCTTGTCAGAAATGTGCTGAATACTGAATATTTTTTCTCCCTCTTATTAATAGCGTACTATATTTTGCTCTTTTTTTAACGACGATAAATTGCAGATAATTTTTCCTTGAAAGTCCGCCTTTATTTTCTTATCAGTTATCGCAGCTCCAATATAAACGCACCCTAAAAAAATGGACTTCTGCTGGGTAAACTAATACGAAATTTTTTCGATATATGATATTCTATAGAAAATACTGGGGGGCTTCGGTAGCCTAGTGGGTAGACGTGTGGCGTATTAACCGAAGGAGTGTGGGTTCGATCCCTGCACAGGTCGCTTTAGATACCCCCTTCTTTAAATACCCCCCCTTACGACCACATATAATGTATATATATAGTATATAATATAAACAAAATACATAATATTAGTATATAATTTAATAATAGTATAAAAACCTATAATGGCCTTGGTAGCCGATGGTTCAATAATATTGCATTACATTTATGTATGTAATATTAATATAAATAAATAAATAAATAAATAGAAAATACTGGAAAATACCTGATATAAATATCAAATATGTAAATGAAGAAAGAAAACAGTAGTAATTCTGATTTCTGAATTTTATTTATTTTTATTTTATAATTTTAAATTTTCTTCTGTCAACCGCCTATATTCCACGTAGTCTGCTCACGACTTCGTTTAGCATACGTTTCATACCCTCTTACCAATAAATTAATTTTTGTGGAGAAGATTTTCAGTCGTGAAAAAAGTCGATGTTTTCAACCAAAAAATAGTGGTTGAACCATAGATATATTAACTAATAGATGGGAACTTAGGTATAGTAGTTTCTTTTCTTATGTGTTTTCCTATCTTAAGGTATTCAGTCAAAAAAGTACATATGCATTTTATAATATGTATACATTTCGTTCACTCAGCATTTATTAAAATAATGTAAAGCAGTTTTTCATAACCAGTTTCATTCAGAGAATTTAAATTTTTATATTAACAAAATTAATAATTGATATATTTTGTTTTTAAAATTAAAATTTAATTTAATTAAGGTTATGCAAAATTTTAACTACTTGCAAAGTAACAAAATAAGTGATAAAATTCTATTAAAAATTAGAAATGATATTAAGGGTATTCACGAGTTGGTGCAAAGTGGTTTTGTACAAGTGCAAAATTTTGCACCGTAGCATATTTCAATTTTTTGACAGTTAAAGTACAACAATTTGTTGTTATTTTCAGGTATAAAAAAGTGCAAAATTTTGCAAGACTATGCAAGACATAAACCCTATTGCATATTTGTGCAAGACCATTGCAAAGTTTGTTTATATATTTATATAAACCTGTTTGTTTATATTTTTTGTAAGCATAATTAGATAAAAATTTAAAAAAAGTGGAAAAAAACTTATTTCTGATTATTTATTAAGTCAAGCATATGAAGATATACAAATATCTGAAATTTTTGGTAAGCATATTAAATTTTTATGTAAACAAAACAAGCTAATCAACGATATTTGACAGTTCAATAAAAATTCATGCTAGGGTTGTTCACGAGTTGGTGCAAATATGTGCTACGGTGCAAAAAAAATTTCCACTTTTGCACCAACTCGTGAATACCCTTATTATTTCACCTTTTAGGACCTATTTCTGAGGAAACTAAACAATACATACGCACGGTTCACTCAGCTGTTTCTCAAAATTGGCTGAAAATACTTTCTTCACTGCCTATCTATTAGTTAATAAGGGTATTCACGGGTTGGTGCAAGGTGGTCTTGCACAAGTGCAAAATTTTGCACCGTACCATATTTCAATTTTTTTGACAGTTAAAATGCACAATTTGTTGTTGTTTTCATGTATGAAAAAGTGCAAAATTTACCATCAATTTTTTGTTTTTAATTGATTTTTTTTTATGCTGGCTATACACGGCGGACTAGATTGTAAACTTGGTACGCGGACAGCTTTTAGAACCATACCACACACTTATCCAACCTATCATCCAACCATTGTATTTATAAATTTTAATATTTTATTATTTTCTAAAATGAAAAAATCTCAGTGCTAAAATGACATTTAAGTTGTACAATTTGCCCATATACAATACAACTCAACTACAAACGAAAGACTCCGCCCACAAAAATCAAAATTTTTTGGTATTCATCCAACCAACTTTTCAACCATCAAAATGGTTTTACAACTTGCCCATACACGATACAAGTTATCAAGTCCGCGTACCAAGTTTTCAACCTAGTTCACCGTGTATGGACAGCATCACATACAGATAAGTAATGCGGTTGAATGAGTCCACACTCCACGATGTCAAAGAGAAAACGCTTTTAGTTGTTCTTTGAGGCTACGTGGAATATAGGTCAACGTGACTGTTCTGTGTGTTTTGATTTAGATTAAGTAGACAACAAAGATTAAAATGAAACAGTAAACGTTATGCTATGTATGTATACTATCTAATGCTGAAATAGTGCTGAATGAAACAATGCTGATTAAATTATGGTTGTTTTACCGGTTATTACAACTGAAAGAGATGTAATTTGTAATGTATTATTATTTACTGTTCCTTAATAAATACTAGTTTACTGTTTAGTCTAATTCTAATTTAGCAAATTGAGAAATGAAAGTAATATATGAATAAATAAATATGTTTATTTTGTTATATATTTTTTTTAAAAACTACAATATTTGACCTCATTTATTAATTTAGTTTATTAATAAAACAATACTATTTAGAATGAATACTAATCAGTCATAAATTATCCAAAGATCCTTAATTTTGTACAACACTGCACTGTAAACAATAAAAAAAAATAGTTAAATCAAAAAATTTAAAATTAATAATTATTTTATTTAAATAAAAAAGTCATAAAAAAAATTAAATCATAAAATTAAATTAAAAAATATGTATGTATGTATATCCAAATCAAGATTTTTTTTTTTAACTAATAATGGCATTATGTTAAAATGTCAATTTTTGTATCGCGCAGAACAAAATTTAAATTGATGGTACTCTGCTTGCAAATTCCATTGAGTAAATGTCATGTAAAATAAACTTATTTTTCTTAATTTATTACTAGCAAAAAATTGTGATATTTGACTTCTATTTTTTTTTTTTTTCTAATGAGAATAATTTAAATGGTGTAATTAATATTTAATTATAGCAAAAAATTGTGTAATGTACTACAGAAACAGTAAATATAACATTGGCTTATTAAATATATCATGTCCCAATCTCTAGCACGAAGATGGATAAAACAATACAAAACGTACTTTATTTTGTTGATTTTATTTCTTTTAATTCAAGTATTTTTGGCATACAAATCATCCTTAATACCTCAGTTAGGATTATATTCAAGCAATAATAGAAATAAAAATGTCAACATTAATATAGCATATCAAAAAGATAATGGTAATTCAGTTGGCGGTGATGATGAAGATAACAGTAATATAGTGAAAACTGGTTCTGAAACTCGAAATTCTGGATTTGTTAATAACGCAGCTTTAAATTTGGGAAACTTATCTTTTATCCCGAACTGTGAAATTTTATCTAAAGAAGCAATATCTGCGATTAATCGTGCAAAAACTCAAGACTGTAAAAAACATATCGCTAATATTGCATGTGCAATACAATCTGGTTTATTTTATCCAAAAATTTTAAATAGTACATGTCCATATGGAAATTTTACAAAAAGTCGCTCATTAGGTTGTTATAAAGATGAAAAAGAATACAGGCTTTTATCTGGATACTATACAAATTTTAAACAATCGAATTCGCAAAATAAATGTATTCAAATGTGTTTGCAATCTGGTTTTGAATATGCTGGTGTTCAATATGGAGCTGAATGCTTTTGTGGTAATGAAACACCGTCAGCTTCAGCAAAAATATCTGATCCAAATTGTAATATGAAATGTACAGGAAATGTAAAACAAGCCTGTGGAGGATACTTTACAATAAATATATTTGAAACAGGAATTACAAGTAAAATACATTTTTTTTTTTAAATAGTTATTACTACAATATTTTTATTTTTAGAATTTACTGCACAAAATGCTAAAATTGTTCCTGAAAAAGATGTGGAAAATGTTCGAATAGTTTTTTTATTAACATTAAATGGGAGAGCTTTAAGACAAGTTCATCGTTTAATTAAATCTTTATATTCACCACAGCAATATTTTTATATTCATGTAGATTCCGTAAGTATATTTTGTAATGTTTCAATTATTTTTAATGAATGTAGGCGTTCGTATCTACTTAAAGTAGAAAAAAATCAATTAAATAAATTTCTTTTTATAATATGGAATACCATTATATAATAATTTTTTTTTTTGCATTTGTAGAGACAAGATTATCTATACCGTGAATTGTTAAAATTAGAGTTAAAATTCTCAAATATTCGATTAGCAAAAAAGAGATTTTCTACAATATGGGGTGGCGCATCATTATTAACAATGCTTTTGCAGTGTATGACAGATGTGCTGAAATCTGATTGGAATTGGGATTTTATAATAAATTTAAGTGAAAGTGACTTTCCAGTAAAAACACAAGAAAAATTAATAGAGTTTTTAACTGCCAATAAAGGTAAAAACTTTGTTAAAAGTCATGGTAGAGAAACTCAACGTTTTATACAGAAGCAAGGTTTGGATAAAACATTTGTTGAATGTGATACACATATGTGGAGAATCGGAGATCGTGAACTACCCAATGGAGTACAAATTGATGGCGGTAGCGATTGGATAGCTTTATCAAAAGATTTTGTTAAATTTGTTACAAGTTATAATGATAATGAATTATTGTTAGGATTATTAAAAATATTTCGGCATACTTTATTACCCGCGGAATCATTCTTTCATACTGTTTTAAGAAATACTCATTTTTGTAACACCTATATTGACAACAATTTACATGTAACAAATTGGAAACGTAAATTAGGTTGTAAATGCCAATATAAACATGTCGTAGACTGGTGTGGATGTAGTCCAAATGATTTTAAATTAGAAGATTGGACACGATTACAAAATACAGAATCGAAATTACTATTTTTTGCCCGAAAATTCGAACCAATTATTAATCAAGCAATTATTTTGCAATTAGAAGAATGGTTATTTGGTCCGTACATAAGTGACATGACAAATTTAAATGCATACTGGGAAAGTATATATAACTATGAAGATAAAACTCCAGTAGCAGATGATGCTATTTTAACTATTGCAAATAGCTTAATTAGATATAATTCAAAGTTCTTAAATTTTCAACCAAAGCTTCTTAAAGAAATAACAAACTATAAAAACAATGATGAATATAATGGTTTTTTAATTAAATATTTAGTTAAGTTTTTAAATAAAACTGACAATATTTATGAAATTGAGACTAAAATTCGACCAATTCAATTAACAAAAACAAATAAAAATTCAAAATTCGGTCGTAGAATAAAAATATTTGAAGTAAGTACAGATTACGATCAGAAAGAACAAGTTTTAAGAAATTTGCATAAAATAATTGGACCATTTTCAAACGATCCAGTTCTTTTATTTAAATTTGCTGGTTTAGAGAATGCTGAAAATTTTTCGTATAATTTAACGGTACTTTGGATTGATCCAGATGGAAACCTTTTTGATTTTAATGAAATTCATGTAGAAGATAGTCGTAGCGACTCAGTAAATTTTTGTAAATCTAATTTTAAGAAACCAATGATACCTGGTGTTTGGACTGTAAAATTGATAGGTAGAACAAATTTATTTGCTCAAACAAAATTTTTAATAACACCAATAGAATTTAATAAAGGTAAACCTACAAAACAAAAAAAAATTCAACCGGGTTTAAAAATTCAATTAAATTATCCAGAAGAATGGAAACAATATTTACAAGAGTCAATATCTCAAGAAGTAAGAAATTTGAACAAATCTAGTAATAACTTAAAACAATGGATTGATAGGCTTACAAGTAATTTTTATTTAATAAAGGAAAGTTGTATATCTACAGAAAACGAAATACATGGTATAAAATTACAGTTATGTAAAAATACAGCATGGAGTTCTTTTTCATCAGATTTAAAGAGTAATATAAATACTTTACTTGATAAAGAATAGTGTTTCTAATGTATTTTTATAGTCATTTTGTTGGTATTCTTTAATAATTTTATTTATTTAAATTGTAATATCTCTATAAAGATAAAAGGTGCGCGTGCCATCAGAAATATTTCATTTTTAATTTGCACACATTTTTTCAGTTTTACCTAAGAGTATATTATGACTAATATGCATGTTTATTTTTTGTTTTAAGTATTGTAAAAAACACTTTTATATATTGTATATCGTATTTACTTTTACATATCACTTTGTAATTCTAGTTTAAGTTAATTTAAATTTTTTTATAAGGTAAAAATTAAATGTTTTCATTGCCATAACTAATTTGGGAATAATTTATGTATAGCAAAAAAACTTTTCTAAATTTGAATAATGAAAAAACTAATTTTGTTAAATAAAATATTAATAGAATTTGTCATATAATGAAACTTGGATAAGATTATAAAATAACCACAAATTATTCTTTTTCTTAATAAAAGAAATATATATAAGTATGTAATTAGTAATTACAAATTTCATTAAGAACCTTTTTTCTTTTATTTTAAAGTTAAAGTGTAAATATGTAAATTGCATCAATAAAAAAAAAAGAGTAATAAAATCTTGAATTTATACGTTTTATTTGTTTTTCACAAGTTAAAAATACTACAAATTTTATTTATATATTTTCAAGGAGGTGCCAATAAAAATTTTAGATAGATAAATCCTCGTCCGGATCTTCATCATCAAAGTCATCTGTTTCGTCTGCCGTATAAATGATATTTCCTTCGTTATCTTTTGCTCTACGAAATAATAATAATTTTTAATTTGGAAATTAAAAACACTTAGTTACTTACTTCTCATAAGGCAATTTTAATGCATTTCTAGCTATCATTTCTTCTTCTTCTAAATCAATTTTGAATGTTGCTACGTTTGTAGAATTTGTTTCATTTGAATTAAAAGATGTGTTTGCTTTTAAAGCTTCAATTTCAAAACAATCTTTTGAAATTTTATATTTAAATGCCTGTTAAAGATGCTTTTTTTTATTACAAAACATTTATAATGCAGGTTTAAATGCTATACCTTATTAGATACAAGTCCTCCTGTTTTTTTGGTTAATATAGATAATTCTTCTGAATTTTTTATAGTTATGATTTGGTCTGCCATATACTCTAAAAATGGTACAACAAAATCCTCCTGAACATTTTTTTTTGTTATCCATATAAAAACTTGTTTAATATTTTTAATTGCTTTCAATTTATTTAATAATTTAAAAATAAATGCCGGTTTGTTACTAATAAGAATTTCTGATACTAAGGGTAAAACTAATATTTCAGATGTAATTTTATTTAATGTTTCTTCATTTAACTCATTGTATTTTAAAAAAGTTGTTTTTTGCAAATTACTTTGTTGGATTAAAATTGATTTTAAAATGTTTTTTGCACATTTTTCAACACCACAACAATCTAAAATTATAAGTAATTAAATAATAAGATAAGTAATTGTAAAACGTGAAATGTTTACCAATAAAAAGAATTGATTTATTTTGAAAATTGATGTAATTAAATAACATTTGAATCAAATAAAATATATCTATCCTATGGTACACTATGTGTATGTTAATTTTATCAAATATGATGTTAATGTTATATGTTTAGATCGAGATGTTTAATTGTTTAATGTTTATATTCACCTTCACACACTTCACAATATCAGTCATCTGTGTGACCGTGTCACAGATTGATAGTTATCACAATTCACAATTGATTTTTCACAAGTGTCAAATGTCAATACTAGATAGATTGACTGCAACATTCTTTACTAGACCATCGTACATTCGTACCATCTTTTATACTGCAAGACAAGTGGTGGATCTACAAATAACGCTCTGGTTTCGTTTTCTATCTTTAAGCTTGGTAAGCAACTATTACCATAAAGTAACTATTATACATAGAAGAAAACACGTAGAAGAAAAAATCGTAGTCAATTTCATTGATTTGAAATCACCCCAAGATCGTATTTGGGGATATTTCGTAAAAAGATGACCGTATTTTTAGTATAACATACCATCAAAGAACATAGAAAAACAAAACAAAAAAATATTTTTTAATTTATTCAGTTCATAATTCATTTTCTTTGAACTGGTTTTTCTTTTTTTAAGAAGTCGAAAAAGTTATTACAAATGTACATAGATACATCACATACATACATACATTGACATACAAACAAAAAAAGAAAACAAAAACTAAAATAAAAATAAACAAAAATACGATCAAGTTGATTTTACGAAATGAAAAAAACTGTCTAACTTTTTTCTTCCATGGGAATACTCTATGTATATAGTTACTTTATGCTAATACTCACCTGCTAGAAAAAAAATTTAAAAGAAGAAATATTTATATTAGACATTTATGTAACATCATAATAAAAGTAAGTGTGTTTATTTTATTTACTATAAAATTAAGAAATATAAGTTTAAATTATGGCTCAACTTGCTGTAAAAATATTTAGATTTTACTAATGCGACAAAAATTTTGATAGAAATTCCCTACAAATTTTTTTTTCTAGCAGGTGAATACCAGTTACATACGAAGCGTTTAGTGTACAAAACAATGATCCACAAAGAAATTTTGCTCTGAGAAAAAATTTAACAAAAATCTTTTAATAATTCTCAATTATTATAACAGATCCTTACAGCAATATTTTGTTTCTTGAATATTTTAAATTGAACAAAAAAATAAATATACGTACCTATACCTCCATTTAAAAAACCTACAAAAAATCGGTTCTTTTTTTATACTATACTATTCAATTACTCGATACTTTCTTTGACATTATATGGGGTCTGTAACGAAATCCCGAATTTCAAAATCCCGACATTCAACATCCCGCTATTTAAAATCTTTTATTAATTTTTTTTACTTTTTTTTTAAGCTGAAATAGAGAGCAGGTGATTCAGAAGATCAAAACAAATAAAAAATATTATATTCGCCATTTCGTCTATTCGCCACAGTTTGGGAGATATGGGGCCTTAAATTGTTTTTCAAAATAAACATAAGTTAGTTCAGTTTTAAATCTATAAAATCGGTACTGTATAAGATAGGATAAAACAGAGTACCAAATTTTAAAGCTTTCAAAATATGACCGGATAAATATGTAATATGGAATAAAATATGTAAACCGGATGTTTGTGTCTCTTAGAATGAAAGTTGTTGGAACCTTAATTTAATTTATTTATTCATTTCTTATTTCTCATTTAATTCAAATAAGGTTCTATGAAAAAGTATTATGAACATATCCGGAGATCGCGTTCGAGTGTTACTGTTTAGTAAAATTTTACTCCGAATTTTATTTAAAATATCCGTAAGCAAAATAACATCAGCTAAATCATGTCTTTTTACGAGCGAAGTTAAGTTGATCAGATTTAATCTGTTCTCATACGGAGGTAAGGATAATTAGGATAATTAGACTAGAGATTATTACTTGATTTAGTGGAAAAAGTGCCCGAAAATTGGGTTCATCGAATTCGATCCTGCAAAAGAAGTAGTGAAGGCCATTAGAATGACGTTTTATTCAGAACTTAATTGTATCGATTGTACTTCATATTAGATAAAAAAAACATTTGAATTTCCTTAACAATTAGTGTGTTTTTTTTTAAAAGAAATCATATCACTCAACTTGGAAAACCCTGTATTTTTTCATATAACTTTTTCGACTTCTTAAAAAAAGAAAAAACCTCGATTCTACCTCGATTTTTTATCAATCAATTTTAGTAGTTTCATAACTCAACTATAGGTACAAGAATTATAAAGTATAAAACTGGAAATACTCTCCAAGTAAACGTATAAAATATGAAAAAATGTGTATATGTATGTATATTAATATAAATTTAGTTATTATGTATATTAATAAAAAGAAGTTATTTTCATTCCCTCTAAAAATATATTTTTTCTTTTTAGGCAATCTTACAATATTTTAAAAATTCAAACTACAAGCTATTTAGTTTAATATCAGATCGATATTTATTATGAGAATATAATGATCCACTGTTGACACAATCAAAAAGTTTATCAAACACTAAATATACAAAATTTTTGCAACTTCTTTAGTAATACTTTTAAAACCAGACGTTTCAATAATTGTTCTAATAGCGGCACTCACTGTTCTACTAAATATTTGTGTTGCTAATTTAACTCTCATTTTTTCAAAAGTAGCTGATTAATATGTTATCTAGTTAATTTGATACACATCTTAGTTTTTCAATTTATTTGAACTTCCCATAATTCTATGAGAACTTTAAAGCTTATAATACCATCTGAGGTTTTTAAATCGGAATCCATTAATGTTAAATCCATTAAAGAGATTTAATTAGATGGGGAAAATCGAATAAGCAAAAAATGTTTTATTATTATAATTACAAAATGGTTTATCAGGTGTTATTTTTTGCAACGAAAAAACTTTGGCTAAAGCTTGGTAATAAGTAATTAACCGTATTATAATACCAATATCGAACAAACTTCACAAATTTTTTTAATAATTTCTAAAAGTGTTACAAGACGAATATATGTATTCTATATTTTATATTCTAAAAATAAAATTTAGAAGTGTTACGAGAGGAATATCTATGTAGATATGTATGTATATCCATACATCAGTTACAAAAAAAATATTCATAAAAAATTTTAAAATATTTTATAAACAACACCTAAACCCCTCTTACAAGCCGGATCGGAACGCTTAATTTATTTTGTACACAAATAGCCTGTTTTTTCAAAGTTTTTGTTGAATGTTCCGGCTTGTAAGTGTAAAGGCGTTGTTATAAATATGGTGCAGAGAGGCCTCGGTGGCCTAGTGGGTAAGAGCGTATAAAATACGCTGCAAACACCGAGGGAGTGTGGGTTCGAATTCCACACACGTCGTAAGAGTTATTCCCCCTTACGACATTTACAGCCACGCCTGAACAGGAAAGGCTGTGTAATTTTCTGTCCACATTTATGTGGCATGAATGAAATGCATGAAAAAAAAATAAAAAATATCAAAATAACTTTTTTGTTGTTCGTGTAGTTGTTTCTTCTTAATTAAATTTTTTTTGTAAAGATATGGTAAGTTGTTTAACTCCTTTGTGCCGAATGTTTTTTCTTTTCAAAAATACCTTCTTAATTTTTATAATACCTTAATAAAATTTTTAAATTTTTTTTTTTAATATGACTAACTATATGTAAGCTACCTTATTCAATATCAAAAAATACTTTTAAGAATTCTGCTATCTAGAAAGAATTACACATCATATCTATCTACAGTCATAAAAGTTGATTTTCATGAGAAATTTAATGGATATTAGCGCAACTTTAGGAGGAGAAAAATATAGTGCACTACCAGTGGGAAAGAGTAAAAAATAAAATTTGAACATTTGTTATTTTTTTAACACTTCAAAATTACCAATGGTAGTAGAAATTTTTTTGTTCTACAATTTTTGCATACATATCTAATTCGTGCATATTTATGGATACTTTCTTGAATTCTTGGATATTTTCCAATGTTTCATGGATATTTTTTTTAGCACTCTTTCAAACATATCATTTTTGTATGTTCTGCCTATGCTGTAACATTTTCATGGATATATCGGTCTAATGAAAACAAGCCTTAATATGTATATGTATACTTACAATACCTTTGGGGGTCCACAAAGGTTAATACCAATATTTTAGAAAATTTAAATATTCCATTCAAAAATATTTTTTAATTTTTAGAAAACATATTCTTTTAAACAAAAAGAAAAAAATAAAAACAAATAGATCTTCGTTACAATTTACATCACACTTATAATATTATAATAAAATTTTGTTGGCCTTCAAATATTATGTGTTGTATAGAGTTATTCTTATATCTCTATCTATAAAATCTATAAAATTACATTTTAAAATTTTAAGAACATTTGTTTGTGATGCATAGATAAATATGTATGTATGTATGTATGTATTTATGTAACAATATAAAATCAATTTTTAGAGAAAAAAAAATTAGTTCGAAGAAAATAAATTATGAACTGAAATGAATGAAAAAATATTTTTTTGTTCTGTTTTTCTTATGTTCTTTGATGGTATGGTATACCAAAAATACGGTCATATTTTTACGAAATAACCCCAAATACGATATGGGGGTGATTTCAAATCAATGAAATTGACTACGATTTTTTCTTCTACGTTAGTTCTCTATGTACCTATATAGTTACTTTATGGTTTCTACGTATTTTGCACAAAGCCTTCATATTGTGGAATGTGATAATATTAATAAATTAATATTTTGGCTGAATTTGTTTATTCATCGCCAGATGGCATTTTATTGTTACTTTTTAAATTTCTAATTCTTTTTTTTTGACATTTTCTTTTAATTCAAGAATCATTACTAACTTTATCTGACTTCTCCTATAGTCCCTCAAATTACAAATAATTGGAAGTGGG
Organism: Poecilobothrus nobilitatus; assembly: GCA_947095535.1. Lineage (NCBI taxonomy): Eukaryota > Metazoa > Arthropoda > Insecta > Diptera > Dolichopodidae > Poecilobothrus > Poecilobothrus nobilitatus. The sequence continues at coordinate 110,097,618 of OX352774.1, forward strand.
TAGATGTCAAATCCGTATCAGAATAGAACGGAGTGCAAATGAATTTATTTTTGTAAAAAATACAAAATTAAATAAAAATAATTCTAATTCAAAAAGCAATACCGTTGATGATGCAAAATTTACAAATCAAAACAGATACGCGATTCTTGATTACAGTACAACTATTGAAGATCACAGTATGAATTCATGTAACCATAATGTGACTGGCAGTAGTAGTGGTATTAGAATTGATGATAGTCATGTAAATTTCAATTCTAACAGAATTCTGGCAGGTGGAGTGAAATTTTGCCTCCCAATTTTTATTACGGGCATGAAAATTAATTCTCTTGAAAATTTTATAAAATTAGTTGCTAAAGAATGCAAAATTGAGGTGCCGAAGTTTAAATTCGTTTCGATTGATTTCTTAAAAAAAAAATTTTTGTTGAAAATAGCAAACTACATAAATTTCTAATTGATAAACTAAAGAAGTCTAGGATCCAACCGTTTTAGTTTGCACCAAAGGATTTGAGGAAACCTATAATTCTTCTAAAAGGACTTGATGCCGACTCAAACATTAATGATATCAAACTGGAAATACTCTCCAACGTTCCAAATATTAATATTAACAACATTTTGCATTTTATAACTTCAAGATCTAGAAGGGAAATTATACCAACGAATATTTTTATGGTACAATTAAATGAAGGACAAGATCTAAGACAATTAGCAAATATATGATACTTACAGTACACAAAGATTGTTTGGGAGAGGCCGAAGAATAGAGAAATTGCCATTAAAATAAATGATAATTAATTAATATATTATATTTCTCCTCTTAATGTTACGAATGAAAGATCAGCTTAATAATTCCAGGAAAATTCTGAAAATATTTCAATCCCTTTTTATGAAAAAGCTTTAAATAATCAACATAGAGGATAACAAATTTTCATTGTATTGAAGAGAGCCTTCGTTTAAGAGCTTATGACGAGCTCAGACTTCAGAGCTTTAGAGTTGGAAAGTTTTGGAAAGTTTTAGTTTTCTTATTCGACAAAACCTGGATTGGATTTGCGAAGTCTGATATACAGAACTTATACTGTGAAGTGTGAACATGATTAAAAATTGTTAAATATTAGTACATATATAGAAAAAAATATATAAATATATATGTATATATAAACTAATCATAGCTTAAATAAAATAATTAAAAATAAATATAATTAGCTTTAAGTAGGTTAATTTTATGTAAAGTAGATTAAGTTTAGGTTAAGTAGATGTAAGTTTTAGTTAGAATCAGGCCGTGACATCGAAACCTTTGAATGTATTAGTGCAAATTTTTAATGTATTTTGAGAGAAATCCACGAAAAATGATAGTTCTTAAAATTTTTTTTTGTTTTTCCCTTTTTTATTTAGGAAAAACACCAAAATGGGCATGAATTTCATATAAAGTTTTTTTTAAATATGCATCGAAATGTTCTATTTTTTTTTTATTTCAGCTTATTATTTGCCCAATACAACATGTAAGGTTTTAACTTTCAAGTAGTTACAACTCAACATTTTAACCCCTTTTTTAAGCAAATTTGTAACCTTAAACTTTCCAATTTTTTTAAATTTCTTATTGCATCCATCTTGCTACTGTCGAAAAAAAAATGAGTAAATTTTTTATATAAATTCTATACACATAACCTCAAAATTTAAAAGCTCTTAAATTAAATATGTTATGAAATTGGTAAGTAAAATTTTTTTAATGTGGAGTTTTTATTAAATTTCATTAAGAAAATATGAAATATATATAAAAATAAAGCTTGGAGTTCCTTCTTTATGCTTGTAAGAAAATTAAATTTCAAATCGCATTTTTAAGTGCAATTATGGATAAAAAAAGGAGGTTCCGATTTTTATGTAAGTAAATTTTCATATTATTGTTACAGTAATCAACAAAAAAAAAGATGTGGTATTTAGTAGTAAAGTAGCTCTAGAATAACATAATAAAATATATTGAAGATAAATTTAATTAAATTAGTTTATTGAATTTAATTTTTAGTTTTATTTTAATTTTCAAAAAAATTTTATTTCAATTTTGAAAGGTGAATCAATAATTGTTGGTATTTGAAATAAAATAAAATTTCCCTTTTTATTTAAAAGTTAAAGCTATAGTTTTTTATTTATTTAGAGGAATGTAATGTATTTATCTATTAGCAAATAGATTCGGATTATATCGTCCAATAGCTGGACGAATAATCCGAACGAATAGCGTCGCAAAAAGAAAAAGCGAAAAAAAATTAGAATTCACAAGATACATATATAAAAAATACGATAACCCAAAAGAAAATTTACAAAACAAAATTGGGGAGAATTCTCTACAACAAAAAATTAACTTAGAAGAATTCGATAAAATTTTTGATTCACGTTACTTAGCTGAGGCAAAATTTGAGACAGATTCCAATTTATATACGGGAGATATATCATCACAGTCACATTGTTTGGAAAGACATACAAAATACATCGATTGTAAATCAATATTCCTGAAAGAACGGGGGACTGATTCGGGTTCTTATTATTTTGACGAACTTAACAAAGGGGGTTTTTTCTTTACCGACGGATGAGGTTAATTATATTTTATTTTACATGAACGCAATCTTTCAGTAAATTTACAAGATTTTGATTTAAAACAAATATTCTTTGAGAGAAGTAATCAAAAAGGCATACTTATTCAACTAACATTTACTAGTCTTAGTTTGGGTATTATTGACATAGATTTAGAATCGACGCGTAAATTATACAAGTCGCAATATGTTTTTCCAAATAAGTAAAACTTTCGCTAATATTTTATTAAATAATTTTACAAAACAACATAACAATATTTTTAAAAGCAATGAGCAAAATAGAAAATTAGAAATGTTTAATAATTAAAAAGAGTAATATGTCATAATATTTATTGTGATATTGTTTTTTTATTTGTTAGTTTTAAAAATTAACAAAGTTATATTTGTTTTGAACTTTTAATTTGTTTTTATATTTTGTTATGTTTTTTATTTTTATTTATTATATTTTTGTTTTTCGTTTTCCTATTATTTATTATTGTTTATTATTTCGTTTTTATATTATTTTCTTTTGAAAAAATTTTTATGCACTTTTGTCTTACAGATGTCTGCATTAGGCGTACTGGGGATAGCACGTAAAAAACGCTCTATATTACCTACCTTATAGGTGGTGTGGAAATGGAAATAATTTTAATATATAACATATTTAAATATTTATTTTTTTTTGTATATTTAGTTTATTTTATTAATATAGTAATTTTTTTTTTTTTAATTAAAATGTTTCTTGCCCGTACTGTATCAAAAAGCATTCTCATTCATAGTTGTAAAAAATCATTTTTTAATTAAAATATTTAAATATCTTAAATTTGAATACATCAAAAGATGTATTAAAGATGAAATTTTATGGTGGCCTTTGAAAGAAATTTAAAAAAATGATTATTTTTTGAGTTATTAAGGTTTATGCTTTTACCACTATTTAATTTTTTACTATTTCCATAAGACTACGTGTAAATTTTTAAGAAAGCTTTACCACTATTTCAAAGCCCTCTCTCTATGTCAGCGTCAGGACCTGTGAAAACAATGTAGGTTATAGTTATAATATATGTATTTTAATAGTTGTAAATGTAAATATGCCGGGAACAAGTATATACTATTATACTATTATATGATGCAAGCATTAGTGCTACAGTAGCACTGCTACCTTATTAAAAATATTGTATGTCACATATCTATAAGAAATGTCACAATTTTCAATTTACTGTCAGTTAAGGCAAGAAATACAAATTAGTAAGCCATATCACATATGTAATATTTGTTTTATGTTATTATAAAATTATTAAAATTGTCATATTTGTGTTTATTCACAGCATTTCAAAGCCTTTAAATAAAAAAAAGAAAATTCCTGTTTAAATCCTGTATATGTAATCGAAAGGAAAAATGTTGGATTGAAATAAATAAATACATAATTTATAAATACATACATATATGTAAGATTTGGAGAATTTATTTAATTATTTATTTTAAAAGTAAATTTTTAGACTATAAAATTTAATTGTCCCGTATTTTAATGATGGCAAATCAGAATGAAATAAATACATCAAAAAATTTAAAATTGTATGATGAAATAGTAGAAATTAAAAAAATTTGCGAAAATCAAGAAAAAAACTTAAATGAGTTTGACTTAACAATATCATCTTTACCTATAGATACTATAATTCTTTTGAAGCAATCTTCTAGTTTAATATTTGAAACAGGACTTCAAAATCTGGATCAAATTAATTTAGAGTTTTTATTTCATGAGTGTCTTAAGGAGAGAATAGAATATTTGGATGTTATTAAAAGATTACAATTTGAAAACAACAAATTAGAAGAAATTGTCCAAAATGAATTACGGCAAGTAAAAAATATTGAAGATGGAAAAATAAATATTCTAAAAAGCACTGTCCCTGAATATAAAATAAATGAAGAAATAAGTATTTTAGAAAACAAAATTTCAGCAATGCAAGAAAAGCAGTCTCAATTTTCATCATCCTCACTTAAATGTATTGATCAACTTTTATTAAAATTGGAACAAATTGATCTTAAACGAAACATTAAAGAAAAAAAGCTAAATAAAAATTGTTAAAAATAACTACATTTATTTGCACTTTTTGTAATTTTTGTAATCGTAATAATTTAATAATTTTCAGTTTTCATATCATTTAAACCTAACTCCTCATTTTGCTCAAATGATCTTTCATAATGTATAATTTTCAATTTTTCATCGGACTTGTCATCATCAAGAGACTGGACATAACTGTTTCCAGCTGGATCATCCAAAATTAAGGTTGCAGGAATTTCTAATGCAATTATTTTATCAAAATTACTAATAAATTTTTTGAAATTTTCTTTTGTTTTTTCATCAGCAGAGTCATGAAATAGAAAACCATTGTCTTGTAGTTGTTCTTTCATTGCTATCAATATTCCTTCTATTGTAGTAAAGCGTCCACCCAAAGCCGAAGGTCCAACTTCGCAATCGTATTCTAATAAATTCATACTGCATGTTTCTGATTTAAGAATGTCTCTGGTTAAATCTTCTTTGTCTTTAATTGAAATTTCAAAACGAATTCCTTTGTTTTCAATTCCTCCTCCCGATTTTACTTCATTGGTTCGATACCCACATACTTCACATGTTGTTGCCATGATAACAACCTCCTTAAAATGTGGAATACTTGTCATTTTCATATTTGTTTCGCAAGGAGAACGGCATTCGTAGCATAATGTATCAAACTTTAAAACTTCTCCTTCCAATTCTTGAAGAGGCCATGCATTTTCTGGTATAGGTTTTAAAAGATTTTCTTTATCGACTGCGCTATCTTCACTTTTTAAATCGTCATTTTGATAAATTCCAACAAACTCATCCTGTTCTTTACTTCGTACGAATTCAATGATTTTACAATTTTCGTCTGCATGTGGCGCATTTGGATTTTCAATAAAACTGTTGCCGCTAATATCTTCCAATATTAAAGTAAAACCACCAGATAATTCTAAATTTAAAACATTTTGTAATTTTTCTATATAATCATCTAATGTTTTTGCAGTATCGGGATGTTCGATTCGTCTAGCCTCTTGATCCTGGCTTAAACCTGTTATTGTTCGTTGTATAATACCTTCAACCGTAGTTACTTCTCCTTTTTGAGATTTTGCTGGAATTTCCAAATTAACTTCTGGAACTTTTACTGCGGTGTAATCCGACTTTACAACTTTTCTATTTAAATCAACTCCATATTTTACTTTTAAAACAATTTTACAACCTTTCTGCGAAATTTCAGAAGCTGATTGAATTTCATTATTTTCAAATCCACATTCATCGCAATGAAATGACATTAAAACAATCTCTTTGTAAAATGGAATTTTGGTTAACAACAATCGAGTTTCACCATTCTTGAAACAATTCATGCAAACAGATTCAACAGTTGTAGTTTCTTGTTCATCATCTTCAGGATTCAAGTCTCGAAATAAAGGTTTTTTAGTAGTCGTTCCCATAATGTTGTATTTAATTTATTTATATATACATATATCAATCAAAACTTTGAACAATACAAACCATTACCATGTGAAAATGTTGACAAAATTAACTCAAAATCTCATAAGTCATAACAAACTAGGGTTGAACAAGTACAAAAAAGTTAATTCCTTCATAAAATAATTTTTTAAATTTAAAATAGAATCGAAATAGTAAATACAAATATATCTAAATAATTAATTAAATTTTTTCAACGAAAAAAACACAAATGAAAATTAATAAACATTCGGTAATGGCTTTGATAATGATAATGTAAATAATTAATATCAATCGATATGAATTTAGTTTTTAGTATATTGCAATATGTTCTTTTACTTTTACTTAAGGAAATACAATACTCTTTTGGTTCAAATTTTACAAATTTGTGTCAATAAATATTTCCTTTTAAGATCTACAATTTCTGCAACTTGAGTTGCAAATTCAAGAGTACTACAGAGAAGCAATTTTGGTTTTTAATTTTTCGCAGCATCGACCTATGCCAGTTCCCTATGTCTATCCGCTTCTTCTAGTTTTGCTAATGATACCGATTCTGAAAAACGATAACCTCCGTGAGTTGAATTTTTGCAATATAATCTCAACCAATTTGCTTTATGGTGTAGGAACAACAATCTCGAACTAAATGTTAGTAAATACCTAATTATGAGCTTATAAAGGTTACGAGCTAATTACTCCACAATAATTATGATTACATTCTCAACAATCATCCTATTATAAGAACTGATCGTACTTCTGATTTGAAGCTGATCCTTGATAGTAGATTAGGTTTCAAAAGTCTACAACTCCATAATAAATAAAGCTAACTCAACTCTTGGATTCATTATGCGTTGGCCAAAAGAGTTTTCTGACCTCTATATCATGAAGCAACTTTCCATTACTTAGCAATATCAACTCCCCTGCTATTTGTGAACAAATAAGGTATAGATAAATTCGGAATAATTTGAGATCGTTCGAGCTTTTTAATCGGTCACACCACTCTACAGAGTACAGACTACGGAAAATTTAAACCTATTTCACGTAATCTGACTCAGCTTAGAGCTATTTCACACTAATGTTAACAAATTGGCACTAAGAGCCAAATTTTACGCGAGCTGGAGGATAGATCAAAATTGCGGAATATATACGTTTGTAGTACATAAATTGCTTATTTGGTTTTAGTAAATACATACGTAAATAGATCATAGAGTTCTAGATTATATATTAGAAGTAGTCTAGACGTAATCATAACTAACGTCATTTATTAATATGCAAATCCTTGGTTTACATTTCAGTTATTTGTACTAAATCTCAATAAAACTAATGAACAATATAATATAACTGATGCTTGGATTAAGCAAATGTACCTACATAAAATAAAATGAATATTATTTTAAAATTCACAATTTTCAGATTGTTACAAATAAGAAATCTTTTATTTTGGTTTACATATGGCAACATTTTTGTACTGAAGATAAGGTTGACAAATAAGCAAATGTCAGCTGTTTTTTTTTTAATCGCGAAAGTAACCTTGTTCGTCAGCTGAATTCTAGGAAGTAGGAAATGAAATTGAATAAAATAAATTATAAATTTATAAGTTTATTAAAGTTTACAATACAAGTATGAAACATTTAGAATAATTCTCGAATCTGGTTATCAATTGAACTAATATCTTTACATTTTTATGAGTTATTATTATCAAATATTTGAGTTTTTAAATGCAAAAACCAACCAGTTAACAAGTTCTATTGATGCTTTTAATTCTTATCATTAAAATAAATGGATTCAAATACTGTACAAATAGAAAAACATGCTAAATATTTCATAAGATTTTTGAAATTATTACCTGCAAGATTGTCATCACATGATTGTACAAGAATAACAATTGCTTTTTTTGCAGTTAGTGGTTTAGACGTACTTAACAGTATCAATTTATTGAAAAATAACTTTAAAAATGAAATTATTGAATGGATATATAGATGCCAAGTAAATCCCCGTGAAGATGATCTAGTTTGTGGAGGTTTTCAAGGCTCAACAACATTCATTACTTGCAAAACGGTCGAGATGTTAAATGATTTTTCATGGGAACGTCATTACCAATGGGGTCACTTAGCTGTTACTTATACTGCTATATCTACTTTAGCAACCTTAGGTGATGATTTAAGTAGGCTTAACAGAAAGGCTATAGTTCGTGGAGTTGCAGAAGTTCAAAAAGAAAATGGAAGTTTTAGTGCGTCAATACAAGGTAATTTTATGATGCCTTCTGAGTTCATACGGTCAGAATCATGATCAATATATTTTAATATGTATTAATAGTAATTCAAACTCTTGGACCTAATGTTAATATTACTTACATTTCAGGTAGCGAATCTGATATGCGCTTTGTTTATTGTGCTACAGCTATTTGTTATATGCTTAATGATTGGGGTAATGTTGATAAAAAACGAATGGCAGATTATATTTTAAAAAGTATTCGATATGATTATGGTATAAGTCAGGATGGAGAAATGGAATCTCATGGAGGTACAACGTTTTGCGCTGTTGCTGCATTATATTTAAGTGATCAGTTGCATGTGCTGCCTGAAGAAACATTAGAAGGAATGAAACGTTGGTTGCTTTTTAGGCAAACGGATGGTTTTCAAGGAAGACCAAATAAATTATCTGATACATGTTATTCATTTTGGATAGGAGCTACATTAAAAATTTTAAATTCATTTGAACTAACAGATTACAAACAAAATCGGGAATATATTATGTCAACCCAAGATGTATGTGTTGGGGGTTTTTGTAAATGGCCTGGATCTAATACAGATCCATTTCATACCTATTTTGGTTTATGTGGACTGACATTTATTGACGAAAAAGGTTTAACAGATATAATGCCAGCACTAAATATAACAAATAGAGCGTTTAACCATTTACAAAAACTTCAAAAAAGCTGGAATTTAGAAATTGCTTAATAAAAACAAATTAGTTAAGTCTGAAAATATATTTTGCAAACAAAGAAAAAAGCTAAAAATAATTCGATTTTATATTTTTGTTAAGTATTTAAAAGCATTAACTTCCAAAATAAATTTTTTTTACTAAAATTGTAAATAGGTACTATTTTTGTTTTCTTTTTATAATTTAAAGATAATTTTTATTAGCTTCAAAAAATCAACAAGAAATTTGCTATCTGCTGTTTAATTGTTTTTTATGAATAATTTATATATGTACATATATAAATAATAACTTTTTATTACATTCATAGATTTACTCTTCTTGCATTTCGCATTACTCGCTTGAATAAGCTTCTTATAAAAAATTAAATCGTAAAAAAATTAAAAACAAAGGTTTGTAATTTGATATTGTTAATGATATTCAAACAAAGCATAACAATAAGTGATTGTTATTTGTAATTTTAAAATATGCTTGCGGTTTAAATTATTCCGAATCATTGAACATTGGCACCTGTTAAAATTAATATGTAAGTTTGTATTTTAATTTATAGATAGGAAAATTTAAGAATGTACATAATTTAAATTTTTCATAATTTATTTTTTTATTTAACAAAAACGAATTTATTACAAACTACAAGGATTTATAACGTGGAAAAGTAAACTTAACAGACAGACTAGACTACTAAAGAGACTACAGCGTACAGAAACAGAACAGTTACATACAGCTAACAGCTACAGTGAGTACAGAATAACTTAGTATTTTTACAGAGTCAGCACATATAGGTGCTGACTCTGTAAAACACATGTAAATGTACATATTTTCGGTATATTTTGACATTTGATATAGTTGAGTTAAAGCTGATGGTGTCAAGTCAAGTAATAATTTTAACTAGCACTTCAGTTTAAAACTTTAGAGACTTGACTTGTTTCCATACTAAATTTAAAAAAACAAATTTTATATTTTGTTTATTTATTAAAATTTAACACGAATTACAATAAATTGAATTTGGAAAAAAATAAAATTTGTATTTTGCTATAATTTTGATAAAATGTTGTAAACATATATTATATATTATCATATATGTATATGTAGTTCAATTAAAAAATTAAAAGAAAAGTGAAGTAGAAATATCCTTTATCATGGAAACATATTAAAAATTAATTGTATAGTAAAATTTTGTTAAACAGAAATTCAGAGTACAGAAGCTCGTCAAAAAAAATCAACTTGTTGTTCTGTTCTTTTGGTTTACTTTTGCAAAAGTAAAAGAAGAATCTCATATAATTTTTTGTTCATATAACATTTGTTTATTAGTGAAAAAATGCCAAATAACAAAAAGAAGTAGAGAATAATTTTCATATTTATAAGGCCTATTTTAATTTAGATTTTTATTTTTGATTTTTTTAGTTTATTTTAAAGTGAATATAAAATTTTTTTTATCAGTGAAAAAATAAGTATTTGTGGTACGTAAAGTTCGGAAAATTTAATATAACATTTTTATGTATGTATGTATGTATGCATTGTATATTCTTTCATTTTGAACTGCTTACGTAGAATGATTTAATACTTTTTTTTTTCCAAAATTGTATTATATTTATTTTTTGCTTTTGTTGGTTTAGCTAAGCTGCTTTTTTATGTTTAGCTACTTTTGCATGTTTTAATAAAGAATTTGTTTAGAATGATAACAAAAAATAATTAATACTTATTACAATTTCATATTAATTTTAAAATAAGTACATATGTGCATACCTATGTAAGTACATATGTGCATACCTATGTAGAATTTTAGCTTAATATTTTCAGTTATGGTATGGTATATAAAAGGATATATGTATATGTATGTATATAATTCACGTAAATATGTTTTCAATCCATAGCTAACAATAATTTAGAAGGCCTGGACACTTAACGAAAAAAAGCTGTATAGGGGTCTATTTTTCATGAAAATACACGTAGTCTTATGGGTCAAAAATAGGGGTAAATTTTGAAATAATTCAAAAACAATTAATTTTTTTTAAGTTCTTTCAAAGGGGGTATTAAAATTTCATCTTTTTTACATCATTTGGTAAAAAATAATTTTAAAAAATTTAATTTTTTCATTGATAAATATTAATTTTAAAAAATTGCTTCCAATTACTTTTTTATTTAAAAGAGTTTTTTGAGAAGCTTTGAAAGAGTGCATTTATTTCGTACAATACTGAGCAAAAAAATTATTGCAAGCAAAATAATTTTTATGACAATTGAAATGTAATAAGTTCAGTCAAATCTGAATTTATGTGAATTTTATATACATGTAGAATATATTTTATATGTATTATGTGTGTAAAATTGTAATAATTTAAACAATTAGGTAATTAACTTAATATATCTTTTTAAAATGGTAGGTCTAAAAAAAATGTAGGCCTATGAAAAATATATTAATATACATATATTCAAAAATAATATTTTTTATGAATATTATTTTAAATTAAAAAAAAAAAATATAGCACAAATTAAAAAAAAATATAACTAAAATTATAAAACAAAACAATTCATTAAAATTAGATAGAAGAGAAAGAAATTTAGAAATAATGGAAAATTAAAAATTACATTACGATGGTTTACAACAATATTTTTGAGTTTTTAAACTTAAATTTGTTCAATAATAATATTTAATATTTCCCGCTTTCACAATCATTCTCTGAATTTTGATAGCGTGTAAGAAAAAACAAGGCTTGTTTTAAAATAAAGGAAGAATTATTATCAGAGTTTAATTGCACGCTATTGAAAAACGAAATTATTTGCTTTTATTTAATTAATTTGCTTTTTGCCTGTGAAGCAGGTAACGAGCAGATCGTTATTAATAGTTATTCTAAATTTAAAATCTATTAAATATTTAAATTAATAGTTATTCTAAAATAAAAATTAGAATTAAGTAATTATTATCAGATAAAACATATAAAAGTATATTGTTGTTTTTAGCTTTGTATAAATTTCCCCCTTTTAATTTTTTTTTTTTCAATTTTTAAAATTAAATTTTAAAAGTTTAAAATTAAATCATCATCGTTTCGGTTTTCTTAAACATTCAGCGTAATTGCAGAAAATACTGGGAACTGCATTTGGTATCAAACGCAGCCTTTGAGGGTTATTTAAAGAAAAACATGATTCCGAAAAATGTAATTTACATATGGAACTATACGTCTTCGGTTGCCAACCCGATATTAATACGGTCCTTATCCATAATGATCTCAAAGTCTTTTTTTTTGGAAATCGAAAAAACGCAAAAGTCAAAGACTGTTTAGTCCAAGAATTTTACATTTTTTAAACTTATTATTTAAATTAATTAAAAACGGCAATATAAGATGCTAATAACTAAATAATTTAATTCTTTAAAAATATTATTTAGTTAATTCTTTAAAGTAAAATTTTAAAAAATAATTTTCCACTATGAATTTAAAAATAAATTCCTACAATTTATACTCATAACTATTATACAATGAATTTTTTTTAATAGTGTATCTAACTGTATCCTAAAAATCGAAAATTGCTTACCCAGAATTTGGTAATCAAGATTTTCAATTTATCAATATAGCATTAAAAAATATGAGTAAAAGGTTAATTTTTTTACAAGAATAAAAATAAATTTTAAACTTTCTTTTCATATATATTTTATCTATTTTTATTTAAATTAAAATTATAAAAACTTGATTTTAATTCAAATATACTAACCAAATTTGTGCACAATTTATTGTAAAGCTTTTGAATTGTTAGGTAATAGGTTATGTTCACTAAATTATGAAAAATTTTTACTCTCATTCTTTGGTGATAGTGTTAAAATGGCTGTCATGTTAAAATGCTTAAAAAACTGAAAGCTGAAATTTTGTGAGATGGTAGCAGAGATTCCAAACTTTGATTTGAATTCAAATTCGACATTTTTGGGCAAGTATTTCATAACGAAAACTTAATATAAATTTTCGTAAAAAATCATATTTTTGGATAAAAAAAATAAGATATAAATTAAAAAAATATTTTTTAAAGAAATGTCATTTTCTGAGCTTTCCGCTAATTTTTTTTATATGTTTTTATTAACACAAACCAATATTTCAGTGTCAGACCGAGACTGACATCACATAACAGTTTACTTAGATCTTGGTCCAAGCCTTCTAAAAATATGTACATATACAGATAAATATTCTTGAAAAAGCATAATTCTGATTTTGTAGCCAACTAAAGTCCTTCCTAAATATATTTTTACATACGTATTTCAACAAAAAAACTTTTAAAATTGTGGGAGTTGCCACCTGCAAACTTTCCCTAAACAAATTATCAAACCGCACCTTGATATTATATCGAACTCTAAAGTGCATCCAACTTACATTTTTCATGTGTACATATTCCAACAAGAAAACAAAAAGGCAAAATAAATGTATGAGAAATAAAGTATGAAAATGTTATTTTTATTAAAATTCTTGTTTCAGTTTCGCATTTGTGTCCTCTGGTGGGGTTATTTTCCAATATATACCATACTTATTGTATACCGTTCAAAAGGGTATAAACTTGGTGTGAAGAGTTCTTTCTAACAGGATAATAATAAATATAGGGTGTCTTTGAAAATTTCACATGTATAATGATTATTTTTGAAAGTTGGAATTTTTTTATTTTTTTTTTTAATTCCACTTTTAACTGCAATATCTCAAAAACGGTAGTATCGATTAAGATGAAACAAGATGTACATTAACGATAGTATTATGCCCTACAATATTGTAGAAAATGGTTCCAGTTTATTGTTTTAGGGGGGAAATATAACAGTTTAATTAAAATAGTACCAAATGTTAAGAAAATTTTGTAATGTATTTTTCGGTCACTAGATGGTGGCATCGGTACTAATGGCACATATATTCAGAAGCTTGGAGATATAAAGTACCGTTATATGGTGACGTTATCTAAATCGATGATCACCTCTCTGCGGAAGTATATTCATTTAAAAATTAAAATGGATTAAAATATACATAATTAAGTAAAAATTAATGTATAAATGAATAAAAAATGGAAGACAACTTTTTACAATTTTTTTCCAATCTCACACTGTACAAGTACAATTTGTTGAAATTTGTATAAGTAATAAAATTTTTTGAGTATGAATAATGAAACCAAGATAAGGTTTTAAAGTTTTAATGGTTTTTTTTTTTCTTTTAGTAAAAAATATTTTTTTATTGAATTTAAAATTTTTGCCTTGTTTTTACTAAATGATATTCTTATCTCATGACTATGTCATAAATAAGTTAATTATATTTACATACATATATAGGAATGATTAAATTAATTTAATCTTAATTTAAATATAGGCATCATTTAATCATATTAAAAATAACATTAAAGATACGTTAAATTGAAATTTATTTTTTGTTTTAATAACAGAAAAAGAGATTTGCATAAAAATTATAGGTACCTATGGTGAGTATGGCTAATCCAGCCAATGGTGTAGTGGTTAAGACACCGGCTTTTCATATGAAAGGTCTCGAGTTCAAACCCCGGCTGGGTCATACATATATAGATTAATAAAAAATAATATAGGTTTTTCTTATAATAATGTATAATTAGTATAAAATAATTAAATTAAAAATAAGTATAAATTATAATTAATATCATATTGTAATACATATATAGTAAAATATGTAATAAAAATAATAATAATAAAAACAGAAACGTCTTAGTCTTGTACAGTAACAACCGAGTAATCAACGGCAGTATACGTACTATACTGTACGTATGAACTCGACGTATGTATCTACTTATTTACGAATTTTTCTTTTAAAAACATACATATGTGGTAAAAATATGTATGTAGTTCAAAAAAACAAAAAAAATCCAAAGTAACCTAAAATGTCAAAACGGTTGTTGAAGTTGAAACAGTAATTACCGTATACCATCTCTAATACTATCTTCATAATATAAAAATCATCTTTTGGGAGGAACGTTTTTATAATATCATAGATAATTCTTTAATATTGTAAAAATATATATGTACATATTAATTATATATTGTTGCATAGTTGTATCAATTAGGTGATTACAATGTGTGTATTGTATGTACATACATATGTATGTAAGTAAAACTACTTAAATACTTTAAGTAATTTAATTGTTTTTTTTACAGACATACTTATGTATGTCTATATCTTGATTAATATTAAACGCAGTTAGACTATACATATTATAATTAATATTAAAAGTTGTAGCTGTATGTAAGTACATATCTACTTATTTTGATTTTCGTCTTTTTAAGAATTATACCAGTGTTTCGGTTTTATATATATGTATGTACATATACCTACTTGCATAATATATAATATTTTTTTAAATATTTTATTTTCTAGGCGAAAATAACTACGAAAGAAAAAACTTTAACAATTTTATTTTAGGGGGCCTCGGTGGCCTAGTGGGTAAAAGCGTATAAAAACACTGTAAACACCGAGGGAGTGTGGGTTCGAATCCCACACACGTCGTAAGAGCTATTCCCCCTTACGACATGTACAGCCACGCCTGAACAGGAAAGGCTGTGTAATTTCGTGTCCACATTTATGTGACAGAGAAATGCATTAAAAAAAAAAAAAATTATTTTAATTCAAATACATATGTTAATTTTTTGCATAAAATTAGACAAGTTGTCAGTTCTTGTATCTGAAATTATCTTAAAATTTTTGTTTAAACTAACTTATCAGATATAATTACATATATAAAAGTTAAAGCATGTTTTATAAAAGAAAGCAGATGTAAATATGAGTTGGTGACCAAATCCACAAACCGAAATCCAAAACCCCAAATCCACAAACAAAATCCAAAATTCGAAAATATGCAAAAAATATTCTGCAAAAACCAAAAAAAACTGATTTTGTAACCAATATTTTTATTGCATAAATATTTCAACATCAAAAAATACAAAGATGTGGGGGCTACCGTCCAAAACCCCCAGTAAACAAATTATACATTGTGGCAAAAATAATGGATTTTGGTTTTTGTCAATTTAGGGACTAACCCAAATACATAATGTATGTATGTATCTTGTTTCATTTTACTTGTACCTATATTTAAACTTTTATTTATACAATCTTTGGCAAGCTAAAGGCCAAAGTTCCAACAATAAAAAAAATGATAAATATTTTCGGAGTTTTTGTATAATCGTCAAATATAAAAACTTTTCCGTTACTTTGCATATAAGCAGTAGGCAATTATATACTGCTATTACTATTAATCTAATTTAATTTTTTTTTTAACATAATGACATCATGATTTAGGATCTAAAAAAGTAGAAAAAATTATTTAAAAAGTTAATTTTATATTTTATTCCATCAAAATATTATTTTCTAAATAATAAAAATTAAAGTTAATAAAATAAATTATTTACTTTTCCACTCATGGTTATAATATTGATTATAAATATTTGCAACATATTAATAAAATTTAAGGTAGCCCTAGTTTGTATGTACATATTCACCCATATTCTTGAAGACTCATCAATTAAGGCCAAATTATAATGACGCGTTGTTAAATCTACACGCGTGCGGCACGATGACATTTAAAGTAGAATACACAAGTTTAAATGGCTCAAGTTATAATAGTGTAGCAACGTTGTAGCGTCTAAAATAGAAAATTGTTCTAAATTTGCGCGCGTTGTAAATGAAAAACAAAAACTACAATCAAATTTTAAAATCAAAAGAAAAGCCGAGAGTCAACACAATATAAAAATTAGTGAAAAAAAAATAATTAAAATAAAATGGATAATTTGGAGGAAAAAGTTATCATTTTGATTGAATTTTTGATTTTTTTTTTTAACTTTACAAAATTCAAATCTTTCAGTTTACGAATTGTTTATATTTTTATAAAATGTCAAGCGTGTAGTGTGGCGTGATTATAACTTGAAGAAAAGTTTATGTAGCGCCGCACGCGTAGTAATGAAACAAGCGTAAAATTGACAGGTCATTATAATTTGGCCTTTACGCGATGAAAATATGTATCACATCACGTCTATATAAATTTGTAATTCTCGAAGACTCATGATGAAAATTTTTGTTATGTTGGTAGTCATTTACTGTCAAATGAAAATTTTGCCATATTTAAACGTTCAGCTAAAATTATTTAAAAAAGAGGTTTGATTTTTAAATAGTAAATAAAAGTACATATTCATAAGTTGCAAGCGAACCAGAAGACGGACCGAAGTGATTACAAAAACCTAGTCCCCGATTCTGTAATAGAAATTAGAAATAAAAAAAAATGAGAAAAGTACCAAAAAGTGGCACCCTAGCTTTTGGGGGCTAGTTTTTTGGGCGGGCTTAAAGTCGAACCGTTTTATTTTTTTTTTTCTATATTTTAATTCTACAACAAAATCAGGGAGTACCTTTTTTAAATCATGTCGGTCCGACTTCTAGTTCGCAAGATACGGGGTTTCTTGCAACTTATAAATATGTATGTACTCCGATGCTAGTTTAATATATAAAACTAAAAAAAAATTTTTAATTTGTAAAATACTAAACAAAAACAACATTAACTAAAATACTAATTTATTTTTAATTATACATACTTCCTTTCCACTCTATCCATTTTTATATTTTTATTTAAATTTAAACTTAACTAAAAACTAAAATAAAATACTTAATTCCTAAGAATTACTTTAAAGTGATATTTATCGTACAAGAATTTTGCCGTGATAGAAAATGGCTATCGCTTCGTAGGAAAAGTCTTGAAGAATAACAAATCATCGCGTCAGTGATACTCTTCGTATGATAAGTCTTCAAGAATATGGGTTGTTATGTACATATTATAAAAAAAAGGAGTACATATGTAAATGGTAAGTATTTATACACATAAAGTAGATTATAGTTCATGTGTTAATATTTAAATACTAATTTCAGTTTATGCGTTTTTATACGTTATGAGCTATTGTCTAATTTGCTTGCACATTTTAAATTTAACATTACATATTTATTTTAACATAATATAAATTAATTTACTTAATATGCATTACATATTCATATTATCTAAAAAAAAAAAAATTCAATTAAAACTAATTGTCATAAAAGATTTAACTTTAATATTGTTTGTTTTAATTTTAAAACAGCTTTCAATTACAATATTAGTTTTGAACGTTATGCGAAACCGCAATGTTCTTAAAGTAAAATTTTTCATAACAATGAAAGTATACTAAAAATTTTGGATGCAAAATTATGGATGACACTAATAGTGAGGAAAACGTACTGTCTCCTTTAATGAAAAAAGATGAAGAATCTGATTATAGGTATTTATATACAAATACATATTATAATTATTAATTATTATTAAAACACTGAAAATAAAAAAAATACTTAGCTATAAATACTTAAAAATAAAAAAAGTAAACTAAAAACCGTTTTAGTTAAATTTAGCATATTTTTGAAAAAAAAATTTAGTTCGCTTCTGCGCTGCAAAAGATAGACAGAACTATGGATATAAAATCTCTAAAAAGTATCTTTAAAAAAAATAATGTTGTAGAACAACTGTTTTATGTATAGCTTCAACCGTTACAAATTTACAACCTTTCAAAATTTAAAATATCCTATTTTTAAAGGTTTTCTTAAAATAAGACCAAAAAATTAAAGTTGATCTACTATATTTTTACATGTGTTACATGTTTTTACGGAGTTACAGACTCTTAAAATTGGAAAAATATCCTATTTTTAAATGTATATCTCAGGTTTGCTTAATATTTTTTAATTCTAAAAACGCCAAACCATAGGACTTTTCAAATCGATATCAAAATTGCACAAGCTTTTTAAGTTTAGTATTCAAATTTACCGTTAAATTAGTTTAGTTTTCAAATTTACCGTTTTATGTAAAAACAAAATTTTGGAAGATTTTGCTTCCTTTATACATATATGCGTAAAAACGTTCGTCGATAGAACTTTGAAATTTGAAAATTTTATACTTCAAGATATTTGTGTAGAATAATTTATCTTCAATTTTTTGAATAAAGGATAGATAACGGTTTAAAAAAAATTATTGTGCTTGTTACGAATCTCACTTTTTCTGTTATAAGTATACAACTGAATTGGCTGAACAAATTGGTCCTGTTAATGAATCATGATAAGTTATAAAACACCTTCAATCTTTTTTGTGTTATACAAATTTTTTGCCTTTTTACCTTTTAAATACAATACTTAGCAAGTTTATAAATATATTTTTCTAGTCTGAAATACAACTAAAGATATACATTTTTTATACAATTCAATGCTGCAAAAATTTTTTGTAATTGTTTTTTTCTACTTGAGCGAAAATACAACCAAAAAAATTTGAATTTGAAAATATGCACATATGCAATGTATTGTATTATGCGGAAATTTTTTTATGTATACAATTTAATTTTATGTATAAAAATTAACGAGTTTGGGTTTTAAATGAGCCAACTCTACTTGAGTGATATTTTGTTAATCGGATGATACGTGTGATATTAAAATGAATTTGAGATGGATGGTTGCAAAAAGTAACAAGTAGCAGTGAGCTATTCTGGTAATAAACTTCTGGTTAAAAAACTTATTAACTTATTAAATAACGAGACATTAAAAGAACTTAACTTCTGATTCTTGAGTAACTAAGTTAAAAATACAAACTATTATATATAGTATATATAAAAAATAATATATAAGGATATAAAAAATTAATCCTTCAAATTCACAAAGAAATCTTAAAATTTAATTCAAGCATTTCTGAAGTTTCGGATACATACATATTATGTACGCCTATACATAATCCGCCGTTTACACTGGTTGCATTATTCCGCCAAACCACACGGATCTGCAGTACACGACTTCACTTCGACTGGTCGCTTTTTCACGAGTATTTACCAGATTCTGCAGTTGTCAATGTATGTGTGAAATTCTCTTCAATCGAGTATTGAACAATGAACACTGAGTTAACTAGAGAATGTTTAGTCCACTATTTTAAAAGCGGAAAGTTTTTGTTTTTTATAGGGATCTACATATGAAAATTATTGTGTATAAAATAAAAAAAAATAAAAATAATTGTTCTGTAAATAAATTTAATTTTTCAAATTTAGATTTATTTAGTCCGTTTAGATTTATTTAGTCGTTTAGATTTATTGGTAAAATTAACATCTAGATTCTAGTAGACTAAACTAACATCGATATTTTTGAAATCCTTTAATTAATTTTAATGCCTGATCCTTAGACCAATTGTCAGTTATATCACTCATTATTTAACTAAACTTTATATTTTATTAATTAAAATATACTTATATATTTAATATAATCCAAAAATATTTATTCACTTTTTCTTTTTTTATAATAGAAATTTAATATGTAAACAAATATAAACAAAAACTAATGCTAAACTTAATTTTATATGTATATTGTCTTTTAGCAATATTTAACACCACAATTATTTTAATTTAAAAAAAAAAACAAAAAATTAAAATTAAAAAAACTAAATTAAAAATAAAATTAAAAAAACAAAACAATTTTTTTTTTGTTTGCATTAGTAAGTGAATCCAGTGCAGAAAGTAATATTTTGGTTGAACAAATTCTCTTTGTCTCAATACCAAATATTCTCACAATAAAATTAGTTTGTAGGAAAGAGGGTGTGAAACGAAGTGTAAAGCGTTCTGCACACAGAACCGTGTATTTTGGCCGTATTGAGATCTATAAAATTACATTTTAAAATTATAAGAACATTTGTTTAGGATGCATAGATATGCATAAATAAATACATATGTATGTATGTATGTAACAGTATAAAATCAATTTTTAGAGAAAAAAAAATCAGTTCAAAGAAAATGAATTTGAACT
Organism: Poecilobothrus nobilitatus; assembly: GCA_947095535.1. NCBI lineage: Eukaryota > Metazoa > Arthropoda > Insecta > Diptera > Dolichopodidae > Poecilobothrus > Poecilobothrus nobilitatus. The sequence goes on from OX352774.1 coordinate 110,118,422, forward strand.
GAAATGAATGAAAAAATATTTTTTTGTTTTGTTTTTTTTTATGTTTTTTGATGGTATACCAAAAATACGGTCATCTTTTTACGAAATAACCCCAAATACGATCTTGGGGTGATTTCAAATCAATGAAATTGACTAAGATTTTTTCTTCTTCGTGAGTTCTCTATGTATATAGTTACTTTATGATAATATGAATTAATTAAAAATTTGTTAAAATTTGCATCATAATTCTTTATATAGAACCATTGTAATTCTAAAGGTGTCTTTTAATTTTAGTAATCGATGCCATTTGTTTTATGAAGAAGATTATACAAACAAGTGGTTTTGTATTGCACTGCACGATAGAGAATATTTTGCGCAATATCTGGTATCAAATTTAAAAAAAAAACTAAATATGTAGGTATCTATTTCTTCAAAGTTAATATTTAAATTTTTTAAAAAAGAAAATTATATTCATAACACAGTATAATATAATTGTTTGTATTATTAACACTTCCTCAGCAGATGTAAATATAATTATATACTTATTTTATTTATTTAATAAATAATTCATACAACATTTAAATTAGTAAAATAATACTTTTAGTAAATATGTACATACTTATATACATACTTATGTATGTACATATATGCATATAAAAATCCACATTTGTACACTATTTGTAGGTATGTACATATGCACTTATAAAAATATAACAATGCAAGTTACAATTGCATTTGCGTTTAATTTTGTGAAATATGTAGGTACATTTACTTATTATTGCGCTTTTTCACGCTCGTCTATCCTTTCTTAAAATAATAATGCGTCTCATACAGTCATACACTCTTACTGGCGAACTAATTTAATTACCTTAGGTAAAGGCTGGTAAAGGAGAGTATAATATAAATATGTTATTTGTTAAACATCTGGTAAAGAATTATTATGATTGTGGAAATGCCCAATAATTAAAAATAATCTCACATGACTATGAGTAGACTGTAGAATAAATAAAACTAATAATTTAATAAATTATACAAAATGTAAACTTATAAACAAACTAAACTTGTATTATTAATTATGTATGTACATATGTATATGCATATATCGACTTTTAGAATAATATATTATTATTAAGATATATGTATGCATAAGTATTTATATGTATGTATTATGTCTACTTAAATATTAAATAGATAAAATGGTATTAATGAAATGTAAATTAACAAAAAAATAATATTGCACATTAATGTTACACATAAAACAAAAAAAAAAAATGCTTGCTTCAGCAAAACCTTTTATTATTTTTTTATTTTCAATTAATTTTAAAATTTAATTGTGTTTTAATTTAATTTTTCAGTGACAAGACGCCGAAGTGTACATACATGTTTGTTTATGATTCTGATTTATTTTCCAAGTTAATTAATTTTTTAAATAACGTTTCTAAAGTTTTATAAAATTAATTCTTGTTTATTTATAATTTAAACAAAACTTAATTATTTATTAAAATAAATAAATTGACAAAATGTTGACAAAAAGAAACACCAGAACTAATGATACAGCTTTAAAAACTTCAGAAACTATAAATAGGCTAAGGTATTTTTTTTTTTTTCTTCTATTTTTAAATTTCGTTTAATAACGGTTGTTTTTTTTTTTCATCGTCCACTAAAATTGGAGAATAAGGGGGATTATTATATTTTTAACTTACAAAGGTTTAAGAAATGCATATGTATGTCAAAATCTTAGTACACCATATTCCCATAAATCTTAAACCAATTTTTATTCCCTAGCAGTATGTTACCTTGTCCAATTAGTATAATTATTGTACTAAAGGTCTCTTAACCTATTGTTTGGTTTAAAAGAGAGGGGTAATTTAGTGGGGAAAAGGCCAAAATTTTTATAATAGAATTGTACTCGTTTCACCTCTATAGTGTCTTTTGTTGAACCTACTCTTTAAAAAAAAAAATTGTATTTTATATGCCAAATTTTGAACATTTTTGTCAATTAATTGATTTCTAATTTTGGAAAATCCATATTTCCAAAGACTCAAATATCTATATAGATACATATATCACGAAATTTTGAAGGCTACTTCACTGAATAACTTCTTAAAATAATTTTATTTCAAGTATTTATTTTAATATAGGTATCAATTATTTTCGTAGCAGAATAAAAAAAAAAAAGTAGTAAACAAAAAATTTCTCAGATCTGTTCTATGACTTTAATATAAAAACCACAGCTACCACAAATAAAAATCTTCAAATTTTATGCTATACATTTTACTGCTATTAATTGAATAAAATTATTTGAATTTAAAAATAAAAATGATGGTACCTACATATTTGCTTATGTTTTGAATTTATATATTTTTATTATTAATTTTTTATGATATTTAAAAAAACAATATACATCCCTGCTCTAGTTAAATAAAAATTCCTATTACAATATTTAATATTTTTCACTTCAAACAAATATTTTTCTTACACAATACACAGTACAGTTGTATCATGGTTGTAGTTGTTAGTTAGTCACTTAGTTTGCGTATTTTCAAATTGTTTTATAGCAGGTGTTTTTATTCAGTTTAATTTGATAATCATTCTAGTAGTTTAATGGTTTAAGTTCATTTTTTTTATATTTTTATATAAAACTTTTTTAAGTTTCTTTTTGTAAAATTGGAAATGGATGGAAATAAAAAAACATCAAATGCTAAGTCAAAATCAAATGAACCAAATATTAAAAAGTAAATGGATAAATTTATTCTAAAATGCAAATGAAGAACAAAAATAAAATCTTATTCATTTTAAAATTTATTAAATTTTTGTATATGTTTACAGTAAAGAGATAATGGATAATGAAGGCGCAATTGATTTCGGGAACTTTAAAGTTCTTTATTTAGTGACACAAATGGTTGGAATCACTGTGGTTATATTAATGTTAAGTTGGATTCAAATACATTTGGGCGGATTTGGTGGCCCGTCTAATCCAAAACAAGAGTTTAATTGGCATCCATTTCTTTTAACATTTGGAATGATTTTTCTTTGTGGAAATTGTAAGTATAAATTATACAAGATTAATAAAAAATTAAATATAAATAAATTATGTTATTTTTATAAAAAAAAAATTGTATATATAATTTTAGCTATTCTAATTTATCGTTTTTTTCGACAAATACGCAAGAGAAAATTGAAACTTACGCACACTGCATTACACGGCATTGCACTTATTTTAGTTGTAATTGGATTAAAGACAGTATTTGATTCACGTAATTTGAATGTACCACCCATTACAAATATGTATTCTTTACATTCATGGTTAGGAATTGGCGCTGTTATAATATTTGCTTGTCAATGGGTGGGTGGTTTTGTTGGCTTTTTATATCCTGGAATTAAAGATAATTTAAAGACAGCTATGATGCCATTTCATGTATATTTTGGACTATTTGCATTTGTTTTAGCAATAGCATGTGCATTAACGGGTCTAACTGAAAAGGCTTTCTTTTCCATGCCGTAAGTTTTAATTTAAATATTTATAAAATAATTACAATTGCATTAACTGAAATATTTTAGGAATGATGGATATGCAACTTTACCGAATTCTGGCTTATTTATTAATGTCATTGCAATTTTATTGGTAATATTTGGAGGTCTTGTTGTATATTTAGCATCTGAACCAAGTTATAAAAGAACCCCTTTACCAGAAGACACGCTGTTATTGAGGAATCAATGAATAACGTTTCATTGAAAAAGAACAAAAATTTAAAGGTTGTCCATTATTGAGTGCTTAAATATAATATGTATATGTATATTTTTATAAAATATAGTTTTATATTTTTATTTTTAGAAATAATCAATTTAATAGAAAGTGATTTAATAAACTATTTGTTAAATGTTAAAATATTTCCTTTAAAAATAAAATTATTATTTTGTTTACATATGAAAAGGTATAATTTTGTAAAAATTGCTGATAAAATTTTTTTGCTTTTAATATAAACCAGCCTTATATTAAAAGCAAAAAAATAGACATTTTTGTTAGACATTTAAGAAGCAAAAATATTTAAAGCTTGCTTTTAAATGTTTAGAAAAGTTAAACTTGTAATTATTCTTGTATTATTAAATGGCGCTATATGTAAATCAATGTATATTTATGTCATTAATAAATTTTTAATCAAATAAATGAATATAAAAATTAAATATGTTAATGAATAATTATTTTTAAATATCTTGTTTAAATCATACAATTCACTAATGCTGATACAGTAGTTATAAATAACTAATGAATATTTAGGAAGTTAGACGAACGATTATATTATCTGCTCAAAGTTACACAAAAATATGTTTGTTATATTTGAACTAGAATTACTTTTGAGCGGATCACAGAGAAAACTCTAATTTTTTCAGACATTCATACGTAATCCTTATAGCTAACATTTCTGATTAAATTACATTTCATTATATAATTTACAATTCATTACAAAAAAAAATTTTAATTTTGTTGAGTGACCAGACCAATTGTTAGCAATTGCATTCACCAATCATATGATTTGCCTCCTAATAAATGTTGGTTCGCTACAAAAGAAAGCTGATCAACTTTTCATAACATCAACAACAGTTCATAATTATACTATAACACAACATACAACAATATCTAAAGGCGAAACTTAACTACACTTCTTAACTACACTTCAACTTAACTACTGCTAGTAAATCTGCAACCATTAATATAAATAATAAATGCATTACAATTGGACATTTTTATCTATAGTGGATGAAACACTTCATTTTTGATCTATCTTCCAACATGTCAAGAGTAGATCAAAAAGAGGTATATTAACATAATGATTATTTACACGGACCGAATGTGAATTCAACTTAATTCAACTTCCGACATGTCAAGATTGAATCAAGCAGTATATAAACAAGAAATTTTACCAACCGTTTAATGTGAATTGCTTTCCATGTACTAATTAACATACACTACTATGCAAATTATATTAACGGGCACAAACTTATTATATCTAAACCATACTATATTACATCTTACATTACTTCTATTTAAAATAGTATTGAACTAATGAATAATAATAGATACTACATTAAAAAGCTACATAAAAATAAAAAAAAACAAAAAATAGCAAATAAATCACCCAAAAACATACAACTTTAGGATTTCACATCATTTGGATTGTAAGATATTGGTCTGTACGTAACCCGTCTATTATTTTGATATTAATTTTTAATTAATTCTACATATAAAATTTTATAAACCTAAAAACAATTTATTGAACCGGTGTTATTTATTAAAAACGAAATTTTCTATTAAAATAAGTTTTCTACTGTCGCCTTGTTGTATGCAATTACAAAAAGGAAAATATTATGCTCAATAAAAAGTATTCGCCTCCTTTTTCGACGAATTGACGAAACATTTAAAATTGTTTAAATTTTTGTTGTAAATTATTTTATTGCATATTTTGGATAATTTTAATTAGAAAAATATTTTAAATTTATTTCTACGAATTTTTATTTTGAACCTTATTTCACAACCACAAATTTATTTATTTTTATTTTTTCCTTGCCACACCTCGAAGGAGCATAGGGCGATTCACAGTTATTAATTATTTATATTTTTTATTAAGTTTCAGTTTCTGAAATTAAAAATATTTTGGAATTCCACAAAAATGAAATAAAATTCTTCCTTTTGTTTTGTAATTAATTTTTTTTATTTTATTTGTTGTATGTAAGTATGTAACAGAGAAAGTTTTATTATGGAGTTTATTATAAACTCTAATTAATTTACCTACTTACATATGTATAATTTGGTATAGCAACAGCTGCATCTATTAGAAACATAAAGCACTTCTGTTTTGATTAATAAATAAACAGAATTAAAAATAAAAAATATTTTTGGTACTAAAAAAAATGTCTATTACTTTTTTTTTTTTTATTAAAAAAGAATTTATAAATAGTCAAAAATGTTTCAAATTATATTTTAATTTTTTTTTTCTATATTAATTTAGTTTAATTGATTTGTTAAAAGATTTAAAATAATCAAAATGCCGAAAAAACTACAAAAAAAGGCTTTATGTAATGTAAAAGATGAAAATATTGATAAAACAAAAATTCCATATGATCCTCCAATTTATAAAATAACTTATAAATTTGATGATCTTCCAATGGATCCTTTGAGACCATTAATAAAAGATGCATTAGGTAAGAAAATATAATTTACTATTTATATATGTATGTATGTATAATGAAAAATATATATTACAATATGTATTAATACAATTGATTGCTTTTAAAAATAATTTTAGAACTTTATAGAAAACGTAATCCTTGTAATGCAGATTTAGAACTTGAATATTTTATATATGCGGAAAATTTTGATGATTTTATTAATGAAGATGGTGAAGATAACGAACTTATGATTTCAATTAAAGAAGCTATTTTAGATAAAAAATTCATTGTTAAAAATGATACAGATTCTGTATGTTCATTTCAACTTAATTGTCGTAAGTAATTACATATGTATACATAAATAATAATAAATATGTATAATAGACATTTATAAATTCAATTAGATAATATTGGCTCATGGGGTCTAGTAAAATCTCAAAATAAGTTTAAGTAAAAGCCTTTTAAATAAAATGAATAAAAAAAGAAGAAATAAAATGATTTATTCTATAATAACAAAATTTTTTTCTTTATAGCTATTAGTTTTTATCCTTGGTTTCGCAAATTAAATAAAGGTAAAATACATATAAAATAAAATATTTTGTATTGTTTCATAATATTATTATCTATTCTAATTTTTTTTAGAACAAATTACAGAAGAACAAATGGAATTTGTTACACAAAAATTAAAAGAAATTTATTTAGAAGAAAGAGGACGAAATTTACATAAAAATGTATGCCAGAAATATTTTGAAATATCACGGAAACATTGTGGTACAAATATTCCTCAATATACAACAGCATTAAATTTAAAATTGATTGAATTAAGTAAACGAAAAAAATCTAATATTTTTCGTCCTGGTGATCCATATGAATTCAGAACAAGAGAAGGTTTAAATTTTTTTTTTAATTTTAATTATTTTAAAATAGTGGCAAGTAAAAAGTAAACAGAAAAAATTAATTTGTATTTTAATTATTTTTTTATAGAAAATCTAATTGAATTAAAAAAAGTTAGTGCTGTTTTTGATAAATTAATTAAACCAGAATTGAAAAAAATTGAAATGATTGAAAAGTTAGAAAAATCACAAATTAAGCCCGGATCAATAAAAAGATCAAAATGGAAAAATAATTTTGTAAATGATCAAAAATGTGTACGTAAATTTTATTTTTAAGATATCGAATTTATAAATTAAAGAACAAAATTTATAACATATTATTATGTATATTTATAGTCTCAACTTTATGGAACGAAACATACTATTCAACCAAAAATTATTAAAAGAAAACCTACAACTGAAGAAATTATGATTAATTTAATTAAAAAAGATAGAAAGTATGTATAAAATAATTTTTTTTTTTTTTTTTCAATCCTTTCTTTTTTTTTTTTCAAGGCAATTTGATTATTTAAAAACTCTACAACCGAAGATACCATCAGAACAAAAATATGCTGCTCTAAAGAAATATTATAAAGAGTTAAATGAAACGCTTAAAAATTTTCTTGCTCTATCTGGAAAAAAGATGTGCTTCTTTATGAAAAATGTCAGTATATTTTCTATTTTAATACATGAGAAATTATATTATGAAATAAAATTAGTTAATCCAAAACAAAGTAAGATTAGTTCTAAGCATTTATATAAAAGATTTTAAATTTTTGTAAACGTATAGTCTCAATTCTTCAAATTCTAACTTGCGCAAAACCACAACAAGAAATCTGCCACTTGATGAAAAAACGGTATTATAAATTTGTGCCCGGTTTTTTAATGACATTATATACTCATTATGATTTATTTTATACTATATGTCTATATATTTATAAATTATTACTTATTATATTGATTTGTTCTTATCTGCAGTTTTCTCTGCATTACGTGCAGAGATTTCTCTCGCTCAAAAATTGATTCAATAATGTGTAGCGGTGGATGCAATATGGCATTTCACATAAAGTGTATTGGATTATCAGCTTATGATATAAATTTATTAGAAACCTACAATTATATTTTTTTAATGTGTGAAGAGTGCAAAGATATATATAATAAAATATATTGAAGTGCGTGTTGAAGCTATGGAAGAAAGTATAGATGAAATCAAAAATTGTATTAGTGAGCAAAAAAGTAATTGGAATGAAAAGCAAAATTTTAAAATAAAAATATAAGTGAGAACGATAAAGACATTGTCAACCACATTGAAAATGTATGTAATAATAATATGAAAACAGCATCTTATGCAGAAATTACAAAAAAAAATACCAAATGTAATTATAAAACCAAAAATTGTGCAAGATAATAAAAAAACTAAGAAGGATTTAGCAAATAATTTAAATCTTGTAGAGAATGAATTAGCTGTCTCTTCTTTAGTTAATGCAAAAAATGGTATTGTAGTAGTTTCGTGTGAAAATCATGCATCTGCAAAAAAAATTTAAAAATTTGGCTGATGAAAAAATGAAAGATTCATATGAAATTAAAGTTCATAAGGGTAGAAAATCAAGAATAAAAATTCTAGACATTTCTGAAGAAATAAATAAAGATGAATTAATTAAAAAACTTAGGAACCAAAACGAAATACTTAAAAATAGTGAATTAGAATTAAAAGTTTTTTATAGAAATAAATTTAAGTTGAACCCCTATGTTGCAGTTATAGAAATAGATATAGATTCTTTTAATAAAGCTATAAAAGTGGGAAAAGTTAAAATTGGGTGGGATATTTGCAAAATAATGCATAGTATTTTTGTTAAAAGATGTTATAAATGCATGGGGTTTAATTTATGGGGCCATAAGTGTAATCCAAATGAACTAAAATGTTGTAATTGTATAAATGTAAATATAGAAAATAGTCTTAATCTAGATACAAATTATAATGCATTAGATAAAAACTGTAAGGTGTATAAGAAAAAAATTGAATTGAAAATATTCTAGCAACCAATATATGAAGAAACGAGTATTAATAATGCAAAACTGCTATACTTAAATGTACAAGGAGTAATAAATAATTTTAATGAATTAGAATGTATAATTGAAAATAAATATTTTTAGTTTATTTGTTTGACAGAAACGCACCTAATCGAAGAAGATGAAGATAACTTAGTGCAGATAAATGGCTATAATATAATAAGAGTTGATTCGAACTCTAGACATACAGGTGGTGTTTTATGTTACGTAAGCATGCCTTGGAATTATGAAGTTATTAAAAAAATTTGCATTGGATTAAATTTGTGGTGTTTAATTTTATCAGTATATATGAAATCAATAGTAATTAGTTAGTCATAGTATACAAATCGCCCAATCAGGCATACACTTTAACATTGATTTTAACATTGATTGGTTGAATAATTCGTCCAAGAAATTAAAAATATTAGAAATAATAAGTTATGCAGGATTCAAACAAATGCTAAATCAACCAACTAGAATTACCATGAATAGCAGTACATTAATAGATTTTATAATTACAAACAATTCCAATAAAATCACAGCAAAAACTGATAATTCGTTAAAAGTAAGTGATCACGAAAATATTATTGTCGAAATTGAAGTACTCCATAGCTAAATGATAAAGTTAAAAGTTCAAAATTTTTAAAATATAAAAAAGTTACATTTAGAAATAGTATTATTAGAAGTCGACTAACTATGCGACATTTTGGATCATGCGATAAAAAAGCGAGCATCTTTAGTGAAAGTTTGACAATGATAGCAAGCAAATTTATTATAATGAAGCATATAAATAACAGTAATATAATAACAGTGGTTTTCAAATGAATTAAGGGATATGCAGCATAATAAAATAGTTCAATACCGAAAAGCTACATGGTCAAATACTGAGCTAGATTGGGAAAGGTATAGGCAACTAAGAAATAATTATAAAAAAAGCTTGAAAATGAAAAAATATAAATATTTAATTAATAAAGTCAAGAATGCTAATGATCAAAAATCAATGTGGAAAATAATAAAATCGTATGTTTTAAAGACTTAACACTTTTAGAGAGGTTTTAGAGAGGTAAATGAAATTGAATTTAATAATAGGAAATATGTCGATATAAGGTAACCATAGCAAATAAATTTAATGAATTTTTTATTAATAGCATAATTGAAATAAATGCAAATATCCCAAATAGTGAATTTAAAAATTTAGTAAATAGAAATGAAAATGCGTTTTCATTTGAATTAATAACCTTTAGTAAGTTGCACTACATTATTAAAAGCATGAATGATAAAAGAGATGAAAATTTTATAAATAAGAGATAATTTTGATATTATTGGCGTAAATTTATGAGATATAATTAATGACTCACTATCTACAGGTAAATTCCGTGAAAATTGGAAGGAAACGAAAGTAATCCAGCAATTGAAAAGGTTAACAATACTAAAAAAAAATAGTGAATTTCGTCCGATAAATATGATCCCATGCGAGGCAAAAATTTTAGAGAAAATAGTAAATATACAACTGGAAGAATTTTTTGATAAACATCAACTAATCTCTGAAAATCAGTCATATTCTATATGACTGATAAGAATATAAATTCAAACCATTTATATTCTTTTTTTCGTATCCCATAATTTTCAATTTTTTTCATTAAAATTTTTTTATTTACTGTTTCAAATGCTCGTTTGAGATCAACAAAAACAGCGATTACAATTTTTTGTTATGTATGGAGACTTAAGGTTTAATAATGAACTCAGATAACTAAATTTAATAATCATTTGTCTGAATCTAAAAAGGTTCCCACAGGTGTTCCATAAGCAACAATTTTAGGGGTCTTATTGTTTATATTATTTATTAACGACATAGAAAAAGTGGTTGAATTTGGGAAAATAGTACTTTTTGCGGACGACGCTTTAATTTATATAGAGGATTTATATAAATGTTAATCAATGTATCAATAAGATAAACGCAGATTTAAGTAACATCAATAGTTTGTTTAAAGAAAATAAACTGAGCCTAAATATAAGACAAAAAACTAAGGCTAAAACTAAGGCAATGGTGTTTAATGGTATCTTAAATAACACTATTTCAATCGATGGTACAATTTTGGAAACTGCCGATGAAATAAAATATTTAGGTTTAATTATTGACAGAAAGTTAAATTTTACCAAACATATTGACTTCATGTGCAAAAAATAGCAAAACAATTATCGTTTATGTATCGCATTAGAAATAAACTTTCTTTATGCAGCGTAATAAATATTTTCAACACGATGGTAAAGCCACATTTAGAGTATTGCTCAACTATTATTGCTTTCTCATCCAATTTAATGTTAGAAAGGCTACAAAAGCTCCAAAATCGAGGAATGCGTATAATTTTGAAACGTAGCAGATATACATCGATTAACTACATGCTCACAACTTTGAAGTGGTTTAATATACGAGAACGTTTCAAGTTGAATGTATTCATTTTTGTATTCAAAATGAAGCATAATATCTTGCCAAACTATCTTTGTTCTAAACTATTGTACGTTCAAGATGTGCAGAATTACTACCTCAGGAATATTTTTAATTTTCGATTGGATTTTTTCCGCAATGAGAAAGCAAAGAAAACAATTTAATACAAAGGGTTGAAAATGTTTACCGAGCTTCCCAACGACATTAAAAATGAAAATAATTTTAAAAAATTTAAATTAAAAACAATTAAAGAAAATTAAAGTTAAAGTAAATTAAAATTTTTTCAATTAATAATTTTTGTATATATATTTAGTTCTATTTTTATTTTGTGTATATATTGTAATGTTTTATTTTTTTCCTTTATCTTATTCTACTTTCTTTTATTGAAATAAATTAAATTTTCAGTTTTGATTTTTAATATAAAGATATGATCAAATCAAAGTAAAATATTTTTTATAAAAATATTGTAAAGTTTGTCGTTTAATAGTATTTAAAATACTAAATAAATAAATAAATAAATAATATATTAAATAGGATTGCTGTACTATTTTCACTTTTTATCAGTAGTCTTTACATTTTTTTGTTTAATCTGCCTATTACTATGTCATATGCTAGGATCAGATTTCAGTATAAAGTCTCAGATCTCTCTTGTTATAGTTTTTAATTTTTTACCATTTGACTCGCCCCAAAAATAGTTTAAGTGCAAAGATACTGCGGTGATTAAAATGATCTTTGTTTTGCAATGGTTTTGGCCCAAATTTTTGTTTCTTTTGAACATATTATCAGCTCTCTGTTTTCTAACGTACGTATTTATATAAATATTAATATATATAATTTAAATAGAATTTTAAGACATCATAAATTATTGAAAAAAATTTAATATAATTTATTTATTATTAGATTGTTGTAAAAAGATTAGAAATGTATCCATCACATTTATTTTTGGACATTATATATCGTTTAAGCAAAGATTTCACTTTATTTAAAAAAATATATGAGTTTATTGAAAACGAAAAGGTAAATTATAACATTTTTTTTTAATTTTCTTTTCAATATATACATATATATATATATTTTTTTTTTTTGTTTTAAAATGAAATATAAAGGAATTATTTCCACATGTTTTACCAGAAGTTATGTTAATTAATTACTTATTTGATGTTAAAAATCATGTTGCATCAATGCAAGCAATATTAATAGGAGTTGCTTTAATTGATTTACAAGAAGATTATAGATATGAATTCAAACGTGCTCTTTTACGTTATATTTTACGGTATGATTTAAAATATTTATTAATTAGCTCCAGTTATTATTATTTATTAAAAAATTAAAATATTTTAGATCAGGTTATCAAAGAAAAAGTTTATATTTAGAACCAGAACCACCAGAATTTCCTAATATAATAATAAGAGCTCCAATTCCATGGAAAGTGGGAATTCAAGTAGCTATTAACAGATTAGATCAAGTGTTAATGATAACTCATCCAGTATTGACAGGTTTAAATGTGTTATGGTTTCAATTGTAAGAAAAATTAAAAACTAAAAAAAAAAAAATTTTTAATATTATAGGTAATTTAATTTGCAGATATAATGATATTTTAATTGTGGATACAACGAAAATGTTTCAAAGAAATATTCCATTTAATGCTGATGAAATTTTAGATTTTGTTAAACAAAGTTGTTTAGTAGCAAGAGATGTAAGAGTTTTTTAAAAAAAAAAAAGAAAAATTTTAACTTAATTTAAATGTACATTTAAAATATTTCTTTTGGCTTTATAATGAATGAACTCAGATTTTAATAAATGATTGGTTACCTAGATGTGCGGATTTATTAGATGCTATGAAAAAAACTTGGAAAGAATATATTCCAATGAATTGTAAATATGGTGGACGAGCTGCAATATTTTTTAATTGCATACATGCTTTAATGTCGTTACAATTACAAGGTTTAATTAAAAAAAGTATTAATCATTTGTATAAAGTTTTAAAAGTATATAAGGTAAGAAAAATTTTATCACATTAATTATTAATTAAGAAACTTTAAAATGATTTTAAAAAATAAAATTAATTTTCTAAAATCTATATTTAGTAAAAGTCTACCAATCTTTAATATTTAATCCGTGGGGTCATACTATTTACACATAAAGTATTTAAACATTAAATATTTTATTATTCGTATTTATATTTAAGTAATAAACTTATTTGACAGGAGGAAATAAAGCCTAGAGCACATTTGAGTTGAAAAATAAGGCCTTATTTGTAAAATTTTGCGGTAGGTCATATTTCTCATTTCAAAGAGAATTAAAGCTTGTAGGCCTTATTTCACTTTAGAAATATTATATTATTATTATATTATTCTAATTACAAATTTGTAGCCGAATGTAAAATCTGAATATTTTTAAGAGGTTTCAAACAATTTTCTATATTCTGATCAGCCCTGTGACCTTCGCGCCCTCCGTTTCGAGTCACTTTTCGCCTCTCTCTTAGCCGATCCCTTCACAACTCCCTTCACACTTCCCTTGAAGAAATTGAAACTGCTGCCTCTGCTACCGCGGCCCGCTCACAACAACGGCGCTGGGAACGAGGGCGCGGGCGAAACTGCGCGGGGGTAGCAGCCCTTATTCCTTCAAAACAATTTTTTTTTGGTTTTCATAAAAATATGTCTAAATTTTCACAACATTTATTATTATATTTCACAAAGAACAGTCAGAATTTAATACTTTTATATGGAAAGCTGAAACATTATTTTTTCCCCCATGATTTCAAATTCTTTATAATTAGGAGAGATTTTAGAGTTGGCTTCAAAATTAGAGTTATTAGCTTTTTCCAAATTATTTATAAATATTCTAGAAAAAGCTCTAATCCTGATTTTGTAACCAACTATAAAATCCCTTCTGTTATACTTCTGCATACTTACGTATATTCATATTTCGGAAAAAGAAGCAATCCAGATTTTTTAACCAACTCTAATAACTCAACTAAGTTCGACAAAATTATTACATTAAAAAGTGTAATAAGTTTGAATTTAAACGAAATTTTTTAATTTTTTGCTCTAGGCCTTATTGCTCTAGGCCTTATTTCCCGCCACTTATTTATAAACTTACATAATTTATTTCCTTATTTTCTACATTATAAAATTCCTTATAATATATATCAGCTTCTAGCTTATTGTACTTATAGATATGCACTTAATTTCCGTCTCCAACATAAAGTGTAAATGCTGTACAACATTACTCTGTTTCAACCGTATAGAGTTTTGGTTTAACAAAACTTACTATAACTTATTGAATAATTTTTTCATTATTCTTTGCACTTACCATGTGATGTTTCGGTCTCTTACTTTTGGAATTTGAAATACGAGTGAAGTACCAGCTCGTGATCTTGCCTTATATTCTATTCTTCTAATATATGTAAATTGTAACTATTATACACTCATCTATAAATATCCATTTTTTTTATTATCTGATTTTGATGCCATTCGGGTAAAATTCCTGGCGTATGTTTTTCGAATTCATTCTGTCCATTTCAAATCGAGCCAATTTTAATGTTACTCTTAGTTTTTTTTAACCAATTAAATATTGTAGTTTGTGCGACATTAATATTATAGCTAGATTCCCTTTTATTCTAATTTATTTCTTCATAGAGCCGGACTAATATTTTTCGCTGTTCTTTTTCTATTTTTTGATAACGGCTAGATACATCTATATGTACATACATGTTGTTAGAACTGTATTCATTTTCGTCTAAAATTTTTAATTTGGTAATAAAAATGTATTTATTTATAAAGTTATATAATGGATGTAAAAACTTTTAAAAAATATAATTTTTGATTTAAATTTTTTATCATAAATAGGTTTGTTAATTTTTTAATTTTTTTTTTTATATTGGAAATTGTGTTTGTGAAAACAAAAAGAAGTTGTTTCATCACAGTTCAATTTATTGGATTCCTCAGATATATATTATATTTTTAAAATTTAGCTAAAACATCAATTAAATACGTGGACAAAAAAAATATATAAATAAAATAAACATATTTATTAAATTTGAAATTCTTTTAAAATTTTACGACCTATTTGAATTGAAAGTGGACTTATTTGTTTTGAAAATTTCGACTCTTTTGTTTAGAAAAAGAACTCTTTTGATTTGAGGAAAGACCTCTTTGATATAAAAAAAAAAAGTATATTTCGGTTTGACAAATGTACTAAATTAAATCCAACAGTGTATTATTATTTATACATATATCAAATGCTAACTTTAATAAAGTCTATAGAATATGATTTGAAGTTAAAACTGAAAACAAAGATAAATTATATTCAGCATCACCTTTATTAGAAAATTATTTATAACTGATTTTATATCCAATATATTATTGTATATTATGTATTTTTATATAGGAAGGAAATCTTATCAAAGAATATGATTTTTTGGATCCAAAACTTAAACGTAAACCTCTTATGACAATAGTTGTATCAGTGGTAGGAAGACATTTTTTGAAAACAGATGATTTAGAAGAAAGTTGTTCTCTTATATACAAAATTGATGATGATGATCCAAAATTATTTGATTCTGGTTTAGCTGAAGCGGTAACTACATTATATACGCATATACTATTTATTTAATTTTCAATTAAAAATATTTTAATAAATTTTTTTGATGTATTTACGATAGCCACCAATTACTATGGATTTTCCAACCGAGTTTGTTAATAATAATAGTGGGAAAATGTTTGTATATCCGTATATGCGTGAATTACCAAAATTTTTTGTAAACGTTTTTCGAAGTATTTTAAGAGTTGGATATTATGTACCACGTTTAGAATTTTTAATGTCACAAAGTATATTTTTTTTCTTATTTTTTTTTTGTTTGTAGAAATTTAAAAAAATTTATTTGATTATTTTCAATTTTTAGGAGAAGATCAACTTGGATATTTACATTGTATTCACGAAAATCATCCTGATATGGAAGAAATATATAAAAATGTTTGTGAAATTATACAAGCTAATTGGATAGGTCCTAAAATTTATTTATATCCAATTTATACATATTATTTTCCATTGTTGGCCGGTAAAATGATAGCTATGACTTATAGCATATTTACTCAAAGAGTTATACCGACTTTAATGGTACATATATTTAAAAATATAAAAATAGAACAATGTTTGTTTAAAAAATCCCATTAAATGTTTATTTTGTTTTCTTTTTTTTTTAATAGACATTTCAATCACTAATGGTAACACTAAGAGAACTATTAGAAGAAATTTATATGTTAATTGATTTTATTCCATTAAATTTATTTATGCTTGATACCAGACATGTTAATAAAACCTTAGATATGCTTGTTAATGATATTATTAATTATATAACAAACTATTTTAAAATATTAAATCGAAATGAAAACAAAAGGTAATTTAAAATAATATAAACTAGAATGTTTTCAAAGATTTGTTTGTGCCCCCATAACTGTAAATCTCTAAATTTTATTTAACATTTTTTTATCACGTGCAACAAGTATACATTTTGTTCACCTAATTCGATATTTTGTCAATTGTTTTTAAAATATGCAGAAATATTATGTCGCTTGTTGTATGGTTTCGTCTACATTCCATTAAGCTGTTTTGTACGTCAGTTTGTTAGAGATTTAAACGTGCTGGAAAGCATACATATATAAACTTCTCTTAATAGTCAGTTATTCAATTCTAAAAAAGACTTTTTGTTTTATTTTATATTTTATATTTTATTTTTATTCTCTTCCTTTATTTTTTTTTAAGAGTGTTTATTGTCTTTCTTTATTTTTTTTTAATGCATTTCTCTGCCACATGAATGTAGACAGGAAATTACACAGCCTTTCCTGTTCAGGCGTGGATGTAAATGTCGTAGGGGGGAATAACTCTTACAACGTGTGTGGGATTCGAACCCACACTCCCTCGGTGTTTACAGCATATTTTATGTTAAAATTATTCTGTAATGACTGTAAAAACTAATTTGATAAAATACAACCTTATTGCTTAAAGTTCAAATAACAAGTGTCAGAAAGGCATTCTTTATTTTATTAATATATAACAGTATAACAATATAAGTATAATGACATTTAATGATGCTGCTGTAGTTTAGATTAATTGTGATCTAGTACAAAATAACACTCCTACTATCACATTTAATCATTGTACAGACCCAATTGTTTTACGAACCTCATATGCTTTTCTTTGCATAAAATTTTTGTTAGTATGTCAGCTGGCATATATGTTGTTGACTTATATCTAACCTTTACTAAATTATTGTTTACTGCTTCTCTTACGAAGTGGTGCCTCACATCAATATGCTTAGATCTTTTATGAAAAACAGGATTTGCTGATAATTTTTAAGCACTTTGATTATCATTAAAGATTTCAATAGCATCGTTAACTCCTATTAATTCAAATAATAAATTCTTCAAATAAATAGCTTCTTTAGAAGCTTCACTCAACGCCATGTACTCTGCTTCCGTGCTGGATAATGCTTCTGTTCTTTGTTTTCGAATTTCCCATGATACTGCTGCTCCGGAAAACTTAAAGCAAAAGCCTGTGTAAGATTTACGGTCGACATTATCATTTGCCCAATCAGCATCGACGAAACCAGTCAAGTTCTTCTCATCCTTTTTGAAATTTAACGAATAGTGTTTGGTTTTCTTTAAATGTCTTAATACGTTCTTGGCTTCTTTCCAATGATGTTCAGTATGATTGTTGTTGAATTGACTTAAGTAGCTTACTGAATAAGCAATATCTGGGCGTGTTAGAACTGCTAAATACATTAAGCTGCCAATAAGTTGTTGATATGGAACATTATCTTTATATTCATCACTACTCTCTCTCCTGGAATTTTACATCAGGTATTTTCATAAACACATTTTCTTCCAAAATGCCATTTAAAAAAGCAGTCGTCACATCAAAGTGAAAAATACGAAAATTAAGTTTTACTGATAATGCAATTAATAAGCGTAATGCAGAGTGCCTTACTACTGGTGAAAAAGTTTCATCGTAATCTATACCTTCTTTTTGTTTGAAGCCTTTAGGGACCAATCTTGCACGATACCTTATTTGTTTTTCATTATCACGTTTTCTTTTGAAGACCCATTTACAATTTACCACTGTGCCTTCTAGTGGAATATCTACTACCTTCCATGCTTCATTTTCGTCAAACGAATTTAATTCTTCCTGTATCGCTTGTTTCCATTTGTCCGCATCTGGTCCAGACATTGCTTGTTCGACTGTCAATGGATTTTCGTATAATTTATTATCCATAGACATGTATGTTACATAATCTTTAAATAACTTAGACTTCGGCGCCCTATTTGATTTTCTTACCACTTCTGAGTTATTTAGTTCTTCATTTATTTCAAGATTTCTATCTTCCTCATTTGACTCTTTATTTTCAATTCCTTGGTTTTCTTCCATGCTTGTATAATTATCATTATCGTTATCTGAACTATTTTCTGTGTTTTCTGTTTTATTCCTTTCAACTTCATTTATCATAAGATTTTCTGTGTTTCTCACTTCTTCCATTATTATTACATCTCGACTGATAGATACTGAATTATTAATTGGATTATACACCTTATAACCTTTCACATTTTCACTGTAGCCAATTAGGATCTGTTTTGTTGCTTTTCTGTCCCATTTCAACCTGTACGGTTTTGCCACGTGCACCATAACTTTACTACCAAAAATTCTGAAGTTACTTACATTTGGCTTGAGATCTGTCCACATTTCATAAGGAGTCTTTTGTAGACCTGCAACTAGTGTTCTATTTCGTATGTGTTTACCGAACAGCTGTGTTTACCGCTTCAGCCCAAAACTTCTTTTCAAGTTTTGCATCAAATAATAGACATTTCGCCTTTTCAATTATTGTTCTATTTAACCTTTCACACATTCCGTTCTGTTCTGGTGTGTACACGTTGGTTTGTTGATGTATAATACCATTATTGTTTAGATAATTTTCAAATTGAATGCTGCAGAATTCACCACCATTGTCAGATCTTAGTATTTTAATTTTTTTGTTAGTTTGGTTTTCAACCATTGCTTTGGAAAATTTGAAATATTCTAAGGCTTCACTTTTTTGTTTCAAAAAATAACCAAAACCCATTCAACTAAAGTCGTCTTCCATCATTAAAACATATCTGGATTTTCCAATAGAAATATTTTCCATAGGACCTACGAGATCAACATGTATTGTATGTTCATGTATTGTAATTCATTTGATCTGTTGCCTTTGTTTAAAAATGGCCGTCTTGTCTGCTTAGCTTCACAACATACTTCACAATTTGAACTACCTTGCAATAGTGTACCTGTATTGTTTAAACCAATGACTGCATCTTTTGTTTTATTCAAATACGTATAATTTACATGTCCAAAACGACGATGCCATATTTCACTACTAAGTTTTTGCGATGTGGAAAACAAACAACTTTCTTGTTTAATACTATTTAATTTGTAGACACCTCCACTTAAAATTGCTGTTGCAATTAATTCTTTATTTTTGTTGTAGATTTTGCAGCCATCTGCTTTAAATTTAACATCATTACCATTTTTTACTAACTGACTAACAACTAATTCGTTGCTAATTCGGGTACCAAATAAACATCTTTAACTATTATTGCATGATGTTTATTACTTGCAAATGTTGTTAAATTTATATTTCCTGCCTCTAAGACGGTAATTTTGTTTTATTTGCTATTGTGATTTCTCTCATTTTTGTATGTTTGTATTTGTTAGTAAGCAAATTTTTGTTTACACACTTAAGTGTACACATGCTCCCGAATCCACGTACCATTCATTTTTATAATATATGCCATTAAAATATACCACATTAAATACATTAGTAACTTTTTTATTTAAAGTATTATTTTTACCTTTATTTAAGTTGAAAAATGTTGATTTTGGACACTTATTTTTGAAATGTCTTAATTGCTTACAGTTGTAACATCTAATTTCTCTTCTTTCAGAAGTAAGTAACCCTTTCGTTGCCAACCTTTAATTACAAACGCATTACCATTGTTGCTAACTTCATCTTCCATGTCAAGCAATTTAATTCTGATGCTATCTGTAGTTATTGGTATCCCTGAATATCCCTCAATCACTAATATCATTGGCGCGAATTTTTCAGCCAATCCCGCCAAAAGCAACGATTCAATCCATTCATCACTCATATTAAAGCCAGTTCTTTGTAGTTTCTGTCCAGTTTCAATAATTTGATTTACATATGAAACAATTGACTCACAACTTTCCAGCCTCACAGAAATTAGATTTATCAGCAAAGTTATTCTTCGCCCAAAACCTTTATCATCAAATAATGTTTCCAATCTTGTCCATAAATCAACTGTTGTTTCAGCATCCTTGATGTGCAAATATAGTGAACTATCAAGGCTTAAAACCAACTTCGCTATTGCCTTCTCATCCAAATCTGCAACTGCAACTTCTTTGATGCAGTTTGATAAATTTTCTACTACATATTTCCATTCTCCATAATTCTCGCGCCCTTTAAGCTTCGGAATATTCACAAGATAATTTGATAAATAACGTTTTAAGAAATAATAATTTTAATTTTTCTATGTGGTTCATATTTTTTATTCAGGCAACCACACTGATTTCAAAACGCTATAATAAGCAGCTTCAAAACTAATGTATTTTTATTAAATTATTTTATACATATTGTTCTTCTTTTAATATTTTATCTGCTTTGAAAGTTGGCTAACATGACGGGGATTATAATTATATCAAATGATGATCTGAATTACTCTTTTTTACTTTCTCCTTCAATTTTGGCTTCAACGGTATTTTCAATTTAAATTTTTTTTATACTTATTGTCATAGAATAAACAGATTTGTGGTAAATACATAACACTAGATTAAAGCATTATTAGCATATAATCATAGACAATATAAGTTAGCTTGTATAGTTAGTTGGATATATAAAGCAAATTTTTTAATATACTTATGTATATTATCATGTACCTGTAAAAATCCATATTGCTTTTAGGTTCAAAAATATTGCCACATTAAAATCATGAATTTATATATAAAATTATGTTTTGTTGTAGTTTTTGGTTAGCGGTAAAACATTCGACATGTTATATGCATCTACTTAATGTGCGGTTCGATGATCACAGCCCTTAATGAAGTCATTCGATTCCCATTGAGAAACTAACGATTATAATTAAAATGACAAAATTAAACTGTAATCCAAGCACTTAACTAATTAGTTAGACATTATTTATACTATTAAATTGCTGAGATGTATTCTAATTTAATGGAAAAATTTTAAATGTGATATTGAGCACGCTCATTTGGAAGAAGTTTTCGATCATCCTTTTAAAATTTTAAACCCGAGCATTAGCATAGGTTCGTTTTGTCTTCTTATTTGTAATGTCTTTATACTTCAATTTTTTTTGTATATTTACATGGTACACGTAATGAATCTTCTGTGCAAAATTTCTGTAGAACGAAACCAGGTCATTTTTGGTACCATGGTTTTAGCATTTTCAAAGACAAATATATTTCAGTTTTTGTCTTTTACAAGAGAATTTCTTTTTTTTATTCTTTTTTTTTTTTGAAAGAATTTGTAATGAATTAGAAGAAATGTCTATGAAAGCAGGAGAACGCCCTGAAGAAACAGTTGAAGTAGTTGCTTTACAAAATTATTTAATGGAATGTCGAGATGAAAAAATATTTAAAATTAAAGAAGATATTGGCGTAGCACTAAAAAGGGTTATTTTTCTTTTGTATTATTCGACAATGTCTTGTAAGTTTTTATTTCGGCTATATGTATTTGATTAGTTATTTTATAATTTATTTTTCATGTTAATATTTTAATAATAAAAGATGAAGATCTTCATTTAAATTCAAGAACATTCTTATTACCAGCTGAACTGGAAAAAGTTCTTGAATTGAGTGCAAGTAGATTAACAGTCGTAAGAGAAAATCTTGAAATTCTAATTAGGTATTGAAAGATCCAAGTATAAATAGTAAGAATATGATTTATGATAAATTTGTTTGTTTTTTTTAATTATTAGAGAGAAACGTCTTAAATTTGAAAAATATGTTCTATTTGAAAAGAAACGGATTGATGTATTTAGACTTAAAGAAGTTCGTGATATTCTAACAATTGAAGAACTTAAAGAAAGAGTTGAAACAGTTGATGAATTATTTGAAGTATTAGAGGTATGTATATTAAAAAACAAATTTTAAATTTTTAAATTATGTTAAAATTTTGTAAAATTTTATTTTTAGAAATCAAGTAGAGAAGCTAAATTCATTAATGTAGAAGAACAATTACTTCAACTTGAAGTTACAAGTTTTCCTGTATTGGCTGATCTAATAGAAAAACTTGAACCAATAGAAAAATTATGGAAAACAGCTTATGAATTTGAAAATAGCTATGAAATTTGGTAATGATGAAATATAAAAGAATTATTTTTTAATTATTAACATTAAGTTAAATTTGTATTTTTAATATAACCAGGATGTATGGTCCATTTGGAAAATTAAATGCTGATGTCATTAGAGAAAATGTTGATACAATGTATAAAGTAAGTTTTATTATATAATAAAGAGCAAAAATGTAATTTTATTCAATTTTATATATATGTCGTTTATATATATTTATATATATAGATCGTTTACAAATTAACACGTCAATTAATATCAAACCCTGTAGCAAAACGAGCTGCTGAACAAATTCGTATGAAAATTGATAAATTTAGAGTTTATCTTCCAGTTTTAGATTCTATTTGTCGTCAAGGTTTAGAGGAAAGACATTGGAAACAGGTATCAGATTGTTTAGGAAAACCTTGTAATCCAGAATTATATAATTCAGCTAAAGAAATGATTGATGCTGACATAATGACAATATTACCTGATTTAGAATTAATATCAAATGCTGCTGGTAAAGAATATGAATTAACGAATCAATTAATTGCAATGCAATTTGAATGGAAATCAGTTGAATTTGATTTATTAAAATATCGTGATTCTGATACATATATATTGGCAACAATTGATGATATACAAACACTTTTGGATGATCAAGTTTTAAAATCACAAGCAATGAGAAGATCCCCATTTATTTCTGCATTAGGTACAAAAGCAGATGATTGGGAAGAGAAATTAATTTCAATGCAAGATATTATTGATTCATGGATTAATGTACAATCGACTTGGATGTATTTAGAACCTATATTTAGTTCAGAGGATATTATGAGGCAAATGCCAGTTGAAGGAAGAAATTTTAAGGCTGTTAGTAATTTATGCATAATATAAATTTTTTTAGTTTTTTATTTTTAATTTCAATTTCTCTAAAAGAGCCTTGGTTGGGGCTCGTACAGAGTTTCTATAGGTTTTCTTATAAGATAATTAATTTTTTGATTTTTTATAAAATTTTTAATTAAGGTTGATAAATTATGGCGAAAAATTATGAAATATACTGCAGCAAATCTGAATGTTATTGACGCAACAGATTATCCCAATTTGTTAGAGATATTTCGTAAAGCTATTATTGATTTAGAATGTGTTCAAAAAGGTTTAAATTCATATTTAGAACAAAAACGTTTATTCTTTGCAAGATTCTTCTTTTTGTCAAATGATGAATTATTAGAAATATTATCGGAAACAAAAGATCCAATGAGAGTTCAACCGCATATGAAGAAATGTTTTGAAGGAGTAAGTACTATATAGAATGATATAAATGCAATATAATATTAATTTTTATATTTAAATTTTCAAATAAAATTATTTAAATAAAATTTATACATTTGTTAGATTTATGCACTTAGTTTCGATGATAATCAAGAAATTACAGCAATAATTTCATCAGAAGATGAAGTTGTTAAATTGCTTAAGAAAATAAATCCAAATGCTGCTAATGTAAATAAAATTTTAAATTAAAATTTTAATTAACTTTGAAAATTAATAAAATATAAAACTATTTATATAGGGACTTGTTGAACTTTGGTTAAAAGAAGTCGAATTTGTAATGATTGATACTGTTCTAGATCAAATGAAACAATCATGGGAAGATTATTATATGACTGATCGTTTACAATGGGTCTTATCATGGCCAGGGCAAGTTGTTCAAGGTATTTCATGTATGGCTTGGACTTATGGGGTATATAATTTTGTAATTGTTTACAATTTTTGAAGATCTAAAAGAATATTTTCTATAAAAAGGTTGAAGAAGCATTTGAAACAAATAGTGTAGCTGAATATGTTGATAAATGTACAATGCAGATTGGTGGTCTTGTTCATTTAGTTAGAACACCGTTATTGACAGGACAAAGAATTACTGTTGAAGCTTTAATTGTATTAGATGTCCATGGTATAAAATGATTGTTGTCTTTATTATAATATTAAAAAAAAAATAAATAAAAATGTTGAAAATTAATTTTATTTATAGCTAGGGATGTTACTAAAGGTTTATCTGATGAAAATGTTTCGTCAGCAACAGAATTCGATTGGATGTCACAACTTCGATACTACTGGAAAGCAGAGAGTATTTTTCTCTTACTATATACATACATATATTATTTAATGATAAGTCTTTATTAACTCTTGACTTTTATAATTATAGATAAAATAGAATATGTAGCTGTTAGTATGGTTGTAACAGATGTAAAATACTCTTTAGAATATTTAGGAAATATTTCTCGTCTTGTTGTTACTCCATTAACAGATAGATGTTATAGGTACATACATTCATTACATTTCATTATGTCAGAACATTAATATTGCAATAAATTTTATTTAATTTTATATAGAACATTGATGGGAGCATTAAAATTATGCTTAGGGGGAGCTCCTGAAGGTCCAGCTGGAACTGGTAAAACTGAGACATGTAAAGATTTAGCAAAAGCTGTAGCAAAAAAGTGTGTTGTTTTTAATTGTTCCGATGGTTTAGATTATAAGGCACTAGGAAAATTTTTCAAAGTAAAATTATCATAAGGAGTTAAAGCAATCTAATATAATATAATATTCCAATTATCAATTAGGGTTTAGCGCAATCTGGAGCGTGGGCATGTTTTGATGAGTTTAATAGAATCGAATTAGAAGTCCTTTCAGTTGTAGCGCAGCAGATTTTAACTTTGCAAAGAGCTATTGGTAGAAAGCTTGTTAAGTTTTATTTTGAAGATACACTTTTAAAATTAGATCCAACTTGCACTTGTTTTATTACAATGAATCCTGGGTATACATAATTATTTTAGTTCAAATTTAGATTGAACTATTGAATTGAACTATTGAATAAATATACCTATAAATCCTTATATATTTTTTTATATTTATAGTTACGCTGGCCGTACAGAATTACCTGATAATTTAAAAGTTTTATTTCGTACTGTAGCTATGATGGTACCCGATTATGCTATGATTGGGGAAATCACATTATATTCAAATGGTTTTGATGATGCTCGCCCGTTAGCACAAAAAATTGTACAAGCCTATAAATTATGCTCAGAACAGTTATCATCACAGACGCATTACGATTATGGAATGCGAGCAGTTAAATCTGTTTTACTGGCATCAGCAGCGTTGCGACGAATGCATCCACATTTACCTGAAGCAAAAATTGTTTTAAGAGCTATTGTTGATGTTAATTTACCAAAATTTTTGGAGCAAGATGTTTCATTATTTATTGGAATTTATAATGATTTATTCCCAGGAATAGCATTGCCGGAGGTAATTATTTTATTAATACGTAAATCGAAATCAATAATTTGCATTAGTAATTCATTCATTATAATAAATTTATAGCCCTCACGCGATGATATTGTTAGGTGGATGAAGAAATTATTAGAAGAAAAGAATTTACAAGCAACAGCATGGTATGTTGAAAAAATTTTACAGGTTTATGAAATGTTATTGGTACGTCATGGTTTAATGATTGTCGGTGGACCAATGGGAGGAAAGACAACAGCTTATCAAGTATTAAAATAAATTTAAAATATTGAAAATGATATATACATATTTTTTTTATAAGACCCTAGCAAATTGTTTACGATTTTTAAGTAAAGATAAAGAAGCTACTCAGCCAGAAATGTATACAAATTATAGAATTATAAATCCTAAAGCTATAACTTTAGGTCAATTATATGGTTTTTTTGATCCGATTTCACATGAATGGTCTGACGGAGTCTTAGCGAAAACATTTCGCGATTTTGCAAATGGTTCAAAAAATGAAAGATATTGGATAATGTTTGATGGACCAGTCGATGCAGTATGGATTGAAAGCTTGAACACAGTGTTGGATGATAATAAAATTTTATGTCTAATGTCTGGAGAAATTATTTTAATGACTAAAACAATGAATATGATGTTTGAACCAGCTGATCTCGACCAAGCATCACCTGCAACAGTATCGCGTTGCGGTATGATCTATATGGAACCGGAAATGTTAGGCTGGAGAGCATTCCATCGCAGCTTTTTAAATACATTAAACTCCTATGAATCTTTAAATGAAATTTATATAAATCTATATTCAGATATGGTCGATTGGTTAATACCTGCTGCATTAGATATTTTAAAAAAAAGTCAAGTAATGTTGGATACATCCCCATTATATCAATACAAGGTTGCTTAATATTTAAAATAATTTTGAACAACTATTTAAATATATATATGTATGCCTTTTTATGTATTTAGATGTTAAGTATTTTCTTCTTGCATTTTTTGGACAAGCAAGCAACATTTAATCAAACTTGGTTTCAACAAACTTTTATTTACTGTTTTGGTTGGGCTTATGGTTCAGCCCTCACCGGTAAATTGACAATCATAGCACACATTAAATGAATAATTTGATATTGTTATATATTATTTCAGTAAAGGGTCATACTTATTTTGATTCAAGAATTCGAAAAATATTGGCAGGAAAAGATGACCAATTCCCAAAACCAAAATATTTTACTTTAAATAAAGGACAATTATGGCCCGAAAAACTTTTATACATCGATTATAGATTTGATGAAACTGATAATTGGTGGCCATGGCAAAAGTCTGAAGATATTAATTTTCCAGAAAAAGCCGAATTAAGCGAATTAATAGTACCAACAAAAGAAACTGGGTACATTATTTATTGGTTAGAGTTTTGTATACTTAAAGAATTGCCGATGATGCTAAGTGGTCCTACTGGTACAGGAAAGAGCGCAGCAATTGGCAGTTATTTACGTAATTTGTCGAAAAATTCCTATATGGTTAATATTGTTAATTTGTCCGCCAGAACTAGTGCACAACAAGTATTAAATAAAATTAAAAAGAAATAATAACATAAATGATACTTTAAATATTTAGGTACAAGATACAGTCATGAGCAAGTTAGATAGACGGCGTAAGGGAGCCTTTGGTCCTCCTGTAGGAAAAAAAGTATAAAGAATATCTAACTACTTATGTAATTAATATTTAAAAAAAAAAATTATTAACTCTGTTTTTAGTTTATTATTTTTTGTGATGATTTGGCAATGCCATCAAAAGATACTTATGGTGCTCAACCACCGCTGGAATTGATTAGAACATGGTTAGATCATGGATATTGGTCGGATTTGAAAGATACAACTAAAATTGAATTAATAGACTTAGTAATTTAATGATCTATAAATATTGTTAATTTTTATACAAATTTATATAATATGTATGAAGTATAATATACAATATATAATATATATTATGTATATTTTGATTCTTTTAGCTATTTCTTGGAGCAATGGGTCAACTTGGTGGTAGTAATTTCATATTTCCCAGATTTTATCGTCATGCTTTTACAGTAGCTGTTGATACTTTCGAGGATTCAACAATTAATAGAATTTTTACAGTTTTTGGTGATTGGCATTTTTCACAAAAGTATCCTGAAAAAGTGCAATATTTATCAAAGGTAAGTTGTATATGTACCACCTATTATAAAAATTAATATTTTAAAATAATCAAAACATTTTTTTAAAGGGCCTTGCGGAAGCTTTAGTAAAAACATACCGAATGGCATTATCAGTATTTTTACCAACACCAGCAAAATCCCATTATACATTCTCATTGCGAGATGTAACCCGTGTATTTCAAGGAATAATCTTAGTACCAGCATCAAGATTAACAGATCCGGAGAAACTTGGTCGATTATGGTGTCATGAAACTTACAGAATTTATCATGATCGGTAGGTTATGTAACATTGCACAAATAGAATATTAATAAAAATACAACTAAATTTTATTATCAGATTAATTGATGAGCAAGATCGTTCAGCTTTACTAGAAATTGTTGCAAAAGCGTGCAAAGATCATTTAAGATTTACTTTAGAACAAGCTCTTGGTAATCGAATTCCAGCAGGTGATGGCATATCGAATGATCATATAAGAAATTTGTTTTTTGGAAACTATATGGAACCAGATGCTGAACCAAAAATTTATGATGAAGTTGGAAGTTATAATGAGTTAGAAAAAGTTATGCATTTTTATCTAAATGATTATAATACGTTTTCAAGTTCACCGATGGATTTGGTTTTGTTTAGATTTGCCATAGAACATATCTCTAGGTGAAATTAAATATAACCGAAAATTATTCGGTAAAGTAAAATAATAAAAACTGTTTTTTTTTTTTGTTTTTAGAGTCGCAAGAGTTATGAGTATTAAAAGAGGAAATATATTAATGGTAGGTGTTGGCGGTTCTGGTAGAAGAAGCTCTGTCAAACTAGCTGCAAATATTTGTGATGCAAAATTATTATCAATAAATGTTACCAAAACATATTCGACAAATGATTGGCGTGATGATATTAAGAGTACGTTAATGCATGCCGGTTTTAATATTAAACCTACAATATTTATGTTTTCTGATACTCAGGTATAATTATAAGATATCATAATTTAGAAAATCTATATTTTTTTTAATTAATACTGTCCCTTTTTTTATCCTAATTAATATTAATCATTTAATATATGATTCTGAAAATATAGACTGATATTTTAGACAAGGTATAGTAATTTTATTTTATAGAGAAAAGATTGTTTGAAAACCCTAATGCACAATTTTCGCACTCTTATTTTTTTTAACTATACACAAGCCTGTTTTTAAGCTTTACTTAAATCACTTGAACTGATTGAATTAACTTTCTTAAAAATCTTTTAAATTAACATGCACTGTCATTACTGTAGAATGTGTGTGTGTGTATGAAAGAAATTATATATGTATGTGATTTTTAGGAAAAAAACTTCATTTTTAATCCTCATTTTTATTTATATTTTTTTTATAAAAAAAAAAATTTAGGCAACTGATGAAGCCTTCATTGAAGATATTAATGCAATTTTAAACACTGGGGATTTGCCAAACTTGTATCAAACAGATGAAAAAGCAACAATAATGGAGAATATGACATCAGTAGCAAAAAAAATTGTAATTTATTTTCACCCTTATTATCGTCAACATATTCGTTATTTAGTACAGTTTCCTTTTTTTAACAGGAGAAAAAATTGGATAGTTCTCCAACTGAAGTATTTAATTTTTATGTGGAACGAGTTAGAGATCAACTACGCTTTGCATTAGCTTTTACACCTATTGGAGAAGCGTTCAAGGAACGTTTAAGAATGTATCCATCCCTAGTAACTTGTTGTACTATCGATTGGTAGGTCATCTTTTTGCTTTTATTTTTCTACTATTCCGAATTTATTTATCCGAATTTATAAAATGTACTTATTGTATTTAATTTTAAAATTGTAAAATTATTTAGGTTTATTGCATGGCCTTTAGACGCTCTGGTTAGAGTTGCTGAACATTTTATTAGTTCAATGAAATTAAGTAAAGAGGAAAATGAAGAAGTGAAAGAAAATGTAGTTTCTGAACCTTCTTTTCTAATGGAAGATAGTGAAATTGGAGCTGGAGGCGGTATTGAAAGTCTTCAAGAAATTGTATTGTCTGATCTGGAAAGATCTCTTGTAGATTCTGTTATATTTTTCAATATGTCGATTGTGGATGCTAGTGAAAAGTACATATACAAAAATTTATTAATTTATATTAAATGTTTTTCATATTAAAAAGCAATAAATATAATTCTTGAGTTAATCATTCATTTACTTACTATCTCATATTACCTATTCAAAAACTTCACTTATAAAATTTTTTTATAGATGCTTTTTAGAAGTCGGAAGACGTAATTATGTTACACCAACTTCTTATTTGCAAATGTTAATATCGTTCAAAGAGTTTTATTTTAGAAAATACGAAGAAATTATTCAATTACGAGACCGGTGATTTAAATGCAAAAAGTTTAAAGTTAATGATAAAATCAATTTTGAACTATTCACAGATATACAACAGGTTTAGAAAAATTAGATTTTGCTGCTGGACAAGTCGGAGAAATGCAACAAAATCTTTATAGCTTACAACCACAATTGAAAATTTTATCAGAAGAAACTGAAAAAATAATGGTTAATATTGAACGTGAAACAGCTGAAGCTGAAAAGAAAAAGGAAGTCGTTGGTGCTGATGAAGCAGCTGCCAATGAAGCTGCTGCTGCCGCCCAAGCTATCAAAGATGATTGTGAAAGTGATTTAGCTGAAGCAATACCAGCCCTAGAATCTGCTTTAGAAGCGTTAAATACTCTTAAACCGGCTGATATTGTTGTTGTTAAATCAATGAAAAACCCTCCTTACGCTGTAAAATTAGTTTTAGAGGCTGTTTGTGTTATTAAGGGAATAAAACCAGATAGAAAACCAGATCCAAGTATGCTTGCAAAATAATGAATTTAATAATTTTCTACATAACTAATAAAATAACTACATATTTTAGGTGGTAGAATGGTTGAAGACTACTGGGCGCCATCTCAAAAAATGTTGGGTGATATGAAATTTCTGGAAAATTTGAAAGCATTTGATAAAGATAATATTCCAGGACCAAATATTAAACGAATTAGGGAAAAGTAAGTATTATATATAGAATTTTAAAATATTTTATTTTCATTTTCATGAAATTATTAATCATTTTCATGAAATTTTAAATAAAAACACAGATATATACCGGATCGTGATTTTGTACCAGATAAAATTAAAGCAGCATCAACAGCATGTGAAGGTCTTTGTCGGTGGGTTCGAGCAATGGATGTTTATGACAAAGTTGCAAAAATCGTAGCACCAAAGAAAATGGCATTAGCAGAAGCTGAATCAGATTTACAACAACAAATGGAAAAATTAAATGCTAAAAGAGCTGAACTTCAAGATGTCCTTGATAAATTGCAAAAGTTAAACGATTTCTTTGCAGAAAAATCTCGAGAAAAAAAACGTCTTGAAGACGAAATTGATAATTGTGAAAAAAAACTATCCAGGTTTATAATAATTTTTGTTGTTGTTGTTGTTATTTCTTAGGGGGCATAAAGTTGCCCTTACACCTAGGCCCTGCAACCCGTTGTGCTTCCCTACTCAACGATCCGCTCGCTTTCTACAGCGTTTCGTCGAGCCACTCAATTCCCTTTATAAAACGCACTATGTCTCCTTGATTGAGCATTCTCACCTCGGAGAAGTTTCCCCATTGATCCTCTCCCAAAGTTGATGCCACTGTGTTCGCAATTTGCATGTTCAATTCATCACATATGATTCCTATACCACAGCTACTGCCCTTTTTGGCAGCGTCTTCGTACACATTAATTCCAATTTCGTTAGGAGCGCTGTTCTTCGGGTGGACTGTTTCCGTCCCGAAGTTGCCCTCTAACCTGAGATCTCCCGGAAGTTGTGTATATTTACGCCAGCACTCTCTACTATTCGTAGAATTTCCTTATGAGCGACCGAACTTGTGTCGTTGCACCAGTTACCTGTCATGAAGAGTCTCATGGCTGTAGCTATGGATCTTCGTTGGATATGAATTTCTATCGGTTCTAGGTTCAGGATAGCTTCCATGGACTTCGTCGAGGTTGTTCTTGTTGAACCTGTTATACCAAGGCATCCTTGACGTTGTATTTGCGTTAGGATGTTTCGGTACCTGTTCTTTTTAGTGGCTGTCCACCAGACGAATGACCCGTGTGTTATCATAGGTCGTATAACACACGTGTAAATCCAGTACATGATTCTTGGCGATTGGCCGCATGTCTTACCTACTGCACTTCTACAGCTCCAGAGCGCTCTTATCGCTTTTTCCTTTTTCTCATTTAGGTGTTTATTCCACGTGAGCTTTTCATCCAAATACACCCCTAGATATTTTACATAGTTGGTAAATTCTAATTGTGTATTGTTTATTCATGGTGCTTGTGGAAAACTTCTATCCCTTTTTCTACTGAAGAGACATAATTCGGTTTTGCTTGGATTCATTTTAAGGCCATTGGACTCGGCCCAATTTATGGTTATGTCGATTGCCCTTTGCATTGTGTCTATTGTATTGGCCGGCTCTTCTTCGGTAACCAATAGAACCACATCATCCGCGTAGCATATCACTCTATGGTTATTAGTCAATAGCTTTACTAAAAGCTCATCCATTACTATAAGCCATAGTAGTGGAGATAGGATACCTCCTTGCGGTGTGCCTCTTGAGATTTTTCTCTTTACGGCTGTACCAAAGTTAGAAATTGTTATTCTATTGCTCAGCATGGATTTAGTCCACCTGAGCAAAAAGTCTTCAATATTTCTACTTTCCATACTTTCTAGTACCTTTTCTATTTCAACATTATCAAACGCACCCTCAATGTCGATAAAGCATCCGAGGGTTTGTCTTGTTCGGTTTCGGGAGGAAAATCACTTTGGACTCGCTCCATATTTTCGGCGTGTAGCCTAATCTAAGACAGGCTTTGTAAATAGCCTTTAGTCTTGGTCTTAGGATACCAAGATCTTCTTGGAGTTGTTTCGGATAGACGTTATCGGGCCCTGGAGATTTATATGGTTCAAAGGAATTAAGAGTCCAGGACAACTTCTTATTCGTGACGATTTGATCGACTCTAGCCGTCATCTCATCTGTTCTTGCTAGACTTTGTTCTAAATCATCCCTTTCCCTAGGTCTTACAAGCGTATCGCTGTCAGGAAAGTTTTTAGACAATAATATTTCAAGAGATTCGTCCATGCTTATTGTTATGCTTCCGTCTTCTCTCTCTAGTAGCTCTTGTTGCGTATGCCCTTTAGGGAGGATCTTCCTCAATTTAGACATCGCTAACTTTTTCTATTTGCTCTGTAAATTCCCTCGAGAGCCTCCTTTTTTCGGATCTGCACTCCTTTTTGAAATCTTTGAGTGCTTTCCTATATTCCGCCCAATGCGTATCTATTTGGGTGTTCATTGCTTAATTGAAAAGTTTCCTAACTTTTTTCCTGACTTCAATCAGGTTTCTATTCATCCACCTTTGCTTATATCGTTTAGGTATGCGTATCAGTGGACATCAGCTTTCATATGATTCGCTTATTGCCGTTGTTACAAACTCGCTTTCTTTGTCCAGTTCGTTTGTACAGTTTATTGGATACAGTCTTGAGTTAAATTTTTCTCTAAAACACGATCTAAATTGATTCCAATCCGTTCTTTTAGGTTTCCTAATAAGACAGTTATCTGTGTGGCCTAAATCTAGTTCAAACCTAATATGGCGATGATCTGAGAATGAGACCTCCTCTGATACATGCTAATTCTTAATTATATTGCATATATGCTATTACTGGCTAAACTTTTATCTATAACTTTTCTGTAGTTTCTGTTTAAAAAGGTTGGAACATTACCTTTATTCAGAATCAGCAGATTGTGTGACGATGCTAACCAACACTGTGTTGTGTGAGTTAGCATCATAGCCCACAATCAGGTGTATATCGTTAAATTCTGAATAACCTACCAGATCCTTAAGCCCTTTCGTCGGCGGTGGCTCTTGCTCATCGTAAGACAGGTACACCGATTCCAAAATGATGGCCACTTTGCTACCTTCTACCTCCCATTCTGTTAATATGGTGGTCGTATCCTTACTATTGAGCTGCGAAATGGAAATAGCTTTTAGTATATTTCTAATTACAATGCAAGTTCTAGGCCTACCATTGTTGCAGCTATAGAAACCCCTGAAATGTTTCGTATCCCAACATGTTGGTTGGTCTTTCATTGTGCTGGCTCCTGAATTAGCGCCACAGTCATATCTTCTTTAAGCATTCTCTCACCACCTACTTCCTCTGGAGGAGGTTCTCCCCCCTTCCTTTTGATCAGGAAAACGCGCAGAGATCTACGTAAGTAGTATATCTGCCCGTTTACCTTCTCCAAATTGAGGTAATCAGCCTTTGATACTCCGAAGAGTAGATATTGGCCCTCCGATTTCCTCACCTTTGTCTTCAACAACTTCCATTGGTTGGCATGTAACTCCAATGATTCATTTAAGACATCGATTGTGTTAACCATCTCCTCGGGTTCGTGGCAGTCGTTGCTCAGCCAGACATGAACTCTTTCAAGTCATGGTATCTCGGACTTCTCTACACAGCGTAGATTAGCCCCGGGCCACAGCTCAGCGTTATTCATGACTCTCTGCTTCAACCAGATTACAGTTGAATCCCGCCCAAGTAATCTTGTATATGTTTACATCCCACAAACTCCACGAGAACTTGGGTGCCATAGCACTTTCTCCTTTCCTTCTCCTATTAGCCTCGTCTTTGATCCAATTATCGAGGCTTTTAATGAGAAGGGTCCTTATGAGACTCTTCTCTTATCAGCCCATCCAATTGGTTCATATCGACTATGGCCAATTTCAAACGTTCATCTATAGCCATTTGGCTGTAGGTGAGGGTTTGTTTCTTACCCGGCGGTATGACCTTCTCCTCTGACCTTGATCTTTTCATACCGCCTTGATTTCCTCCGCTATTTTTACGCGGATGTGCGCTTCCCGCCCTTGTTGGGACAGGGAGTTCACCTTTATCTGAGCTTCCAGGCCCTACCTGCGTTCCAGACAATTTCGAAGTGCCCTCTTGCCCCCTCGCTGGCTTGTTATTGCCATCGAGGTAGGCGTCGGGATACCCTTCCTTCGCTTTCCCGCTTTCGGACCCTTGGTATCTCCTATTCTAGGATGAGCCAGAACTGACACGCTCGGAGTCGACCTTGGTTCGGTCGGTTTCTCCGCCGACATGGTCGGTTTTGAAACCTCTCTCCCTCTGGTCTCCCCCTCACTAGCCACCTTCTCCTCCTTTTTATTTACATATCCTTTTTTAACGTTTTATTCTCTGTTGGCGACCTCTCCCCATAACTGAGGCCAGGTCCGCCGGTGGTCGCAGCTGCCACCAACGTTTGCGGTAATATCCTAATAATATAATAATAATTGTTAGTATCTCAAACAAAATATATTTAAATTATTTATTTCATTGCATATTAGAGCTGAAAAATTATTAGGAGGCTTAGGTGGTGAAAAAACCAGATGGTCTCAATCTGCGGAACGTTTGCATGAATCACTTCATAATGTTGTAGGAGATGTTTTACTTGCTGCAGGTTGTGTTGCTTACTTAGGATTTTTTCCAACAGAGGTATTTTTTTTGGATCTGAAATTTTTCATTTTATATTTTTCAAGGCAATTTTACTTCGATAGTATCGAGCTGATATAATAAAGAGTTGGAATGATTTATGTATTGACAAACAGATCCCATGTTCAGAAAAATTTTCATTAATAACAACTCTTGGCAATCCAATGAGAATTAGAGCGTGGTCTTTAGCAGGTTTACCTTCAGATAATTTTTCAGTTGAAAATGGTATTATTGTAGCTAATGCTAATAGATATCCCTTAATGATTGATCCTCAAGGTAGATTACGATTACTTTATAAAAAATTATCTATTAAAAAGACTATTATTTTATTATATATTGAAAATTTAAGAACAAGCAAATAAATGGATTAAAAATATGGAAAGGGCTAATAAAATTCAAACTGTTAAGTTGACTGATGACAATTATATGAAAATATTGGAATTAGCTATAATGTTTGGAACACCAATTTTGATTGAGAACGTTGGTAAATGAAACAATTACTTTTTATATTTTAAATTTTAAATTAGTTTTGTTTTGTTAATTATTTAGGTGAAAAATTAGATTCAAATTTATCACCAATATTAGAAAAAAATGTTATAAAACAAAAAGGAGCATATTATATTAAATGTGGTGATAATCTTTTAGATTACAATCATAACTTTCGTTTATATATTACAACATGTTTAAGAAATCCGCATTATTCTCCAGAAACAATGGTATTAGTTACTATTTTAAATTTCATGATAACAGAACAAGGCTTACGTGAACAATTATTAGCAACGGTTGTAGCATATGAACGTCCCGATTTACAAGAGAAAAAGGAGCAATTGATTATAGAATCGGCTGCGAATCGAGATGCTTTATATAATATTGAATCTAAAATTTTAGAGGTAAATTAAAATAAAATGCAGAGTTTTTTCTTGCTTGACTATTGAAAAGTGGAAAATATTATAGTTGTATAATTTTATCCTTAGGTTCTTTCATCTTCTGAAGGAAATGTATTAGAAGATGAAAATGCTATCAACATCTTGTCTTCTAGTAAAATTTTATCTGAAGAAATTCAAGAAAAACAAATAATTGCTGTTGAGACCGAAAAAGAAATTGATTCAGCTAGATTACAATATATTCCAGTTTCAAAACATTCAGCAATTTTATTTTTCTGTATTAGTGAATTAGCTAATATTGATCCAATGTACCAATATTCCTTAGGTTGGTTTCAAAACTTATTTATTAATACGATATTAAAAGCACCAAAGTCAGATGATTTACAAATACGGTTACAAAATCTAAATAATTATTTTACAAAATCAATATATCAAAATGTTTGTCGCTCTTTATTTGAAAAAGATAAATTAGTTATTTCATTTGTAATGTGTACAGGAATTTTATTATCACGGGTATTTTACATTTTAATTTATAAAAAAAAAAGACTAATTAAAATATTTTAAGGCTAAAATTGAAAAATCACATTTTGTATTCTTGTTGACCGGTGGTACTGCTCTTGAAAATCCTCATAAAAATCCAGCACCTCAATGGTTATCAGAAAAATCATGGTCAGAAATTGTTACATCAAGTAAATTAGCAGGGTAAATAAAATTTAATAAAACTATGTCTAAAAACATTTAGTAAAAATAAATTCATTTTAAATTTAAAATAATTCTTACAGACTTGAAGACCTTTACAAACATTTTGCACAAAATATTGATGAATGGAAAAAATTATATGAATCAGCATCTCCTGAGGAATGTAAATTTCCAAAGCCATTTAGTCATATAGATCAGTTACTAGGTTTAATATTATTAAAATGTATTCGGCCTGATAAAATTGTTCCAGCTGCTAGGGTAATATTTCAATCCAACAATAATTTAAAAACCCTTTTTTTTTTTGTTTACGTTAAATAATATTTAAATGGTTTTTTTTTGTTTTTTAGAACTTTATAACAATAAATATGGATAGGTCATTTGTTGAACCTCCAGCTTTTGAT
Source organism: Poecilobothrus nobilitatus (assembly GCA_947095535.1). Taxonomy (NCBI): domain Eukaryota; kingdom Metazoa; phylum Arthropoda; class Insecta; order Diptera; family Dolichopodidae; genus Poecilobothrus; species Poecilobothrus nobilitatus. The sequence goes on from OX352774.1 coordinate 110,156,352, forward strand.
CTTCACTCATCATTTGCTGAAAGTGCACCAACTGTACCATTAGTATTTTTATTATCGCCTGGTTCTGATCCAATGGCTAGTTTATTAATGTATGCAAAACAAAGAGAAATGTATGATAAGTAAGTACAATTTTTACAAAACAAAAATAAAATATATGTATATACATAATTGAAAATTTGCATAGAACCAAATTAATTTCACTGGGACAAGGGCAAGGACCACGGGCTGAAAAAATGATTTACGATGCAGCTAAGCTTGGTGAATGGGTGGTACTTCAAAATTGTCACGTAGCCGAAAGTTGGATGGGTGATTTAGAACGAATTTGTAATGATGCAACTTTAGCTCAAGCCCACGAGGATTATCGATTATGGTGTACATCGTATCCAAGCAGAATTTTCCCCGTTTCTGTATTACAAAATAGTGTTAAAATGACAAATGAACCACCTAAGGGATTAAAAATGAATATGCTACGATCATTTAATTCAGATCCTTTAGTAAGGGACAAATTCTTTAGTAACGCTTTTTCTGGTGAAATGGCTAGATATTGGTTAAGAGGTGTATTCGCATTGGTATTTTTCCATGCAGTAATTCAAGAAAGAAGAGAATTCGGACCGTTAGGTTGGAATATACCATATGAATTTAATGAGTCTGATTTAAAGTGAGAAAATGTTAAAAAAATCATATAATATTGTACCATTATATAATTATAATATAAATTTTTTTAGAATTTCTTTGCTACAGCTTAAAATGTTTATAAAACAAACAGAAAGTATACCATTTCGAGGACATGTATATTTAACTGGAGAATGTAACTATGGTGGTAGAGTAACTGATGATAAGGATAGAAGACTTATTTTATGTTTATTAAATAAAGTTTATAATCAAAAATCAATTGATATCGATGAATTCACATTATCAGACTCTGGAAATTTTAGAATTCCCGTAACACCAAATCGATTAAATAGTTTAGAATACATACAAACTTTTCCGCTTAGCCCTAACCCAGAAGTATATGGTTTACATGAGAATGCTGATATCAATAGAAACATTAAAGAAACAAATATTGTAAGAGAATTGAATTTAAATTAGATAAATACAATCATACGTACATACATACATATATTATCATTTTAGTTACTTAATGGTGTACTTTTAACTCAAACGGCGCTTTTAGCATCAACAAAGGTTGTAGACTCAAAAGAAAAAAAAGCTGTTGATCCAACATTTCAGCTATGTGCTGATATTTTAAATAGATTACCAAATAAATTTGATCTTGAAGCTGCATCAGCAAAATATCCTGTAGTTTATGATAATTCAATGAATACTGTATTGAAACAAGAATTAATTAGGTAAAACAATGATAATTCTATATTTAATGGGTTAAAATTAACATATTTCTGTATAGATTTAATAAACTATTGGAGTATGTAAAAAAAAGCCTTATAAATGTTCAAAAAGCTATTCAAGGTCAAATTGCAATGGTACCTGAATTAGATAGAACCCATAAATCAATGACAATAGGTAAATTACCAGCAGATTGGTTAAAAAAAAGTTATCCTTCTCTAAAACCTCTTGGGAGTTATATTAACGATTTGATTGCAAGGTACCCATTTTCAGAAATAACGTTTTATTTTAAAAGAAACTAAGATTTTATTTGATTTTTAAGACTTACATTCTTTCAAAATTGGATTGATCAAGGGGCTCCTAATGTTTTTTGGATTTCCGGTTTTTATTTTACGCAATCATTTTTAACTGGTGTTTTACAGAATTACGCGAGAAGAAATAAATTTCAAATTGATTTAGTTGGAATAAGATTTGAAGTTACACCAAGAGAAGAAGTTTTCGATGAACCAAGCGAAAAAGGAGTTTTCGTACGGGTAATAATTAATTAATAAATACATATATGATTTAGCTTTTTATATTTTTAAATGTTTGATCATTAGTTTCAAATAGTTTGATCATTAGTTTCAAATATTTATTTTAAAGGGGCTCTTCATAGAAGGCGCTAGATGGAATAGACAACTAATGCATTTGGATGAATCATATCCAAAAATATTATTCGATCAAATTCCAATAATAATGTTTATACCTGATTTAAAAACTTCACAACTAATGATGAAAACTGATAAGGAGTATGATTGCCCAATTTACAAAACAAGTGAGAGGAAAGGAACACTGTCAACAACTGGCCACTCAACAAATTTCGTTATGTATATTCAACTAAAAACTGCTGCAAAACCAGAACATTGGACCGTTCGGGGCACAGCTTCCTTATGTCAACTAGATGATTAATATTATATTAACTAAAATACAATCTGATTATAAAATAGAGAGTCGTAAAAAATATTTTAGAAATTTTTTATTTTTTATAAAAACTAACAACATGTTTAATCATTAACAAATATCCTTACAAAACCTTAATTTCTTTTTTTAAAGGTTTTTCTAAATAAATATTTAAAGTAGCATCAAGACCTTTATATAAAACAAGATTTGATGATTTAATTTTTTTATCAGTTACAAAAGCTGTTACAGATTCGGTATTAAATGCAATGTCCATTGCTTCTTCATAAGTTATGCAATCTAATTGTTTTCTTGGGATTTTGATTATACAATTTTCAAATCCATTTATCTATAAGTATTAAAAAATTCTTATAACTTATTAAAAATTAATGTTTTAGAAGTACTTACTTTGACTGTAAAATCTAAACTATATTCCATGTCAACATCTGGCCATTTCTGTTGTAGAACATCTTTATTCCATTGAATTTCTTCAATATCAGAATTTAGTCTGTTTGCTGTTTTACAAAATCTTACCCATAGATCGGAAGCAAAATGAGGTGCCATTGGTGCTAGCATCATAAATTGAGCAGCTAAAGCTCTTTCGAAATGTTTTCCAAATTTAACTACATTTTTTGGTGCTCGCTAGTGAAGAATAATAAATTTAACAATTTTGGTTAGAAAAAAGAAAAATAATGCTTACTCTTAAAGAATTAGTAAGTCCTTGCATTTTCGATATCGCTACACTAAGCTGATATGTATGCTTATAATTGAACGTCACACCTTTTACATAATAATTTCTAGCATCAAAAAGTTTCAAATCTTCCTCTTTAAAAACTGCACAGGTTTCCGAGAAGTCTTTAAAATCCTCTTCATTTTCACGAATCTCTTTGAACTCTTGTAACGTCATCCACAATCTTTTTTGCCAATTTAAAATTCCAGGAAAAGCTATAATTATTTCATATTTATCGATTTTTTTTTAATTAGAAAAATTTACAATCACGAATTACTTGCTTTAGACCAATTTCTGTGGGAAGTGGGAGCAACATCAGCAAGTATAATCAACCTTGTTGTATTACTGCCATATTGTTCGATCATTTCAGTAGGATCGACACCATTTTGCTTAGATTTAGACATTTTTTCCCAAGCAACGGTAACGGGATTTTTAGATATTTTAGCAATACCTTTACCTTTTTTAGAGTCAATAATATCTACTTCATCATCTTTTAAATACTTTCCAGTCTTTTTATCTTTAAAAGTTTGACCCATTACCATTCCTTGAACCAAAAGTCTTTTAAATGGTTCTGGCTGAGGTGACATACCAATACTATGTAAAAAATGATTAATTAATCTTGCATAGTATAAATGTAACACGGCGTGCTCTTTGCCACCAATGTATAAATCGACCGGTAAACATTTATTAACTAACTCTTGATCAAATATTTTGTATTCGTTACTCGCATCTAGATATCTTAAATAATACCATGCACTATCCACAAATGTATCCATAGTGTCCATTTCTTTTACTGCGTTCCCCTGGCATTTAGGACATTTTGTTGATAAAGAATTTTCGTTTTCTTTTGTATCTGGGGTTTTAATAGTTAATAATACCGGCAAATCTTCTTCTCTAACAGGAACTGCACCACATATTTTACAATATATTATCGGAATTGGTGTTCCCCAATATCTTTGTCTTGATATTAGCCAATCTTTTAGTTTAGAACTAACCGCGTAACCCCCAATATCTAATTGTTTAGCAATTTTTATTACTGCTTGTCTAAAACTTTTCTCTGTTGTATCAAAATAATTACATTTTAAATTAATTTTTAAAATTTCAGCTAATGCTTTATCTTTTTCATTAAAACTTGGAGAAGCCCAATAACAATCACAACCTAAAGCAAAATCAACATCATCAAAAAATCTTATTGGTACTTTCATTTTATTAAAAGGATTATATACTTCTAGAGAATCATTTTCAATTTTTTTCAAATAATTACTACTTTTAATAACTATAAAACTATTTGGATCCAACAATATTTCAGGTTTGTCAGTCCAAATTCTTATAGAATCAATTAATTTTGTGTTATCTTTAATTTCAAAATCAAAGGAATATCCATCGCATTCGCCAATCCAATGTTTTTGCAAATTAATAATATCCCGCCAATCTTGTAAAATCGGGTCATTTAAACCATCCAATAACTCTTTTGCAAATCTTGTACTTTTAACAAACCACTGTTTAAGTACTCTTTTTTCCACCTTTGCTCCTGATCTCCAAGATCGACCACTTATATCAACCTGTTCATGTGCTAGAACTGTTTTATCAATAGGATCCCAATTAACTAATTCATTTTTTTGATAAACTAAACCCTTTTCGTACATCAATAAAAACAATTTTTGAGTCCACTTATAATATTCTTTGTTACAAGTAGCTAATTCATGTTTCCAATCAAAAGAGCATCCTAACTTATGTAATTGTTCACGCATCTGTTTTATATTTTGTTTGGTCCATTCGGCTGGATCTATATTTCTTTCGATTGCAGCATTTTCAGCTGGCAAACCAAATGCATCCCAACCAATCGGGTGAAAAACATTTTTTCCATTCATTCTATAATATCGTGCCATTGTATCACTTATAGTATATACGCGAACATGACCCATGTGCAAGTTTCCCGAAGGATATGGAAACATTGAAAGAACATAAAATTTATTTTGTGCATTAACATTTTTAGCGTTAAATTCACCTTTATTTATTTTCTCATCCCAATGTTTTTCAATTTCAGATTTAAATTCTTGTGTTAATTCTTTTCCCTAAAATTATTAAATTTTCGAAAATCAACTTTTAAATCAATTTGATTAAATACCTCGCCGCCGGCACAAAAATTAGTTAAAAATCTCTTAAAGCTAAATAATTTTTTATATTTATTGAATTCGAATTTATAGCAACCTTTTATTATCATTTTATAATAATTAATATTAAATTTAAATATAATTAAATTTGTACATTTATTTTTAATATAATTCATACAATCATATGGAAAACCAAAACAAACTCTTGACAATTGACATAACTCTCTGTTGTTTCCATTAATATATTAACTTTTTTTTTTTTAGTTATATATCTATGGTTGTTTCCCAATAAAACTTAACATACCATATATATAAATAAACTAGATAGGCAACATAACAAAAAAATTTCAGCCACTTTTTGAGTAACAACTGTTTTTACATTATTTAGTTTCTCCCGCGAATTATCCAGCTAAAAGAAACTTTCGCGCTTTTTATATTTTTAAATTTTATATATTTTTTTTTACAGAAATCAAAATAAAATAAAAAGTGAATTAGTTAATCAGAAGTATCTGTAATAAAAAACATAAATAAATAAATGTGTCTGCATAATATAAAAAAAATAATATAAAACATCTAAAAAATAAATAAATTTGTATAAATAATACAAAAAAAAAATGTAGAGATATAGAAGTGATTATTAATAAATGATAACATAGTGGAATCGTATATATTATCACACTTTACATACTTAAATCCTATTTGGGGCAACACACCTATGTATGCTCAACAAGCTAGAAATCAATTAAAACAATTTGTATTTATCGAATATTATATCCCAGTAATTTGCTGTATAATAATAGATACGAAAGCTTCAGTAATATACGAGAGCGGGAACTGTACATCCTGGCATTTAAGATCATAAATAATAAGTTAAAACATTATTTGATCTGATTTTATCTTAACAGGGCAATAGATATTCATAATCACAACACGAAAAATAAATCCAATTTTTAGTTGAATTTATTCAGAACCGCTACCCAAAAAAACAATTGCATAACCAACTGCCTAAAAAAATTTAATGAACTACCTGATGGATTGAAACAAAATTTTAAAAATTATAAGGCCTCACAGCTTATTCTACGGCCGTAATAAAATTAATAGATAGTTATATTCTAGTCTTTAAAATTATATATTTAAGATTTGGTGATAAGACAAGGTGATTTTTTAAGATTATCACCTTGTCTCAAAATTTTAATTTCAAAAATAAAAAGTTTAAATTTTAAAATAACTTATTTAAAATAAACTTAAAAACCAGACACTTTTTTCGAAATTTAAATCTTATAGTTCGCAGTAGCTTGTGTGTGTAACTGTTTTAAATCGGTTTTTTATCGAAATTTTTGCAAACCGATTGAAATGTCTAAAGATGACATTAAATGTCTAAACAGAAAATAAAAATAAACTACATATTAAGTAAACAATATATTTTATTTGAGAATTTAAAGTGATATTTTATATTAAAAATGTCCCTTTTATTTTCAAAAGTTTTAAAACAAGCAATAGTCACTTTTGATCGTACAAATTCTTCAAAATTTAAAGCAAATTTTAATGTATTAAAAGAGTTAGTAGATCAACTAACCATATCAGATGTTGGACTTAATTGTGATCTAGTATCAGAGGAAAGTTTTAGTAGATCATATAAAGCACCTTGTACTTTTGTTGGTATATTTGAAAATCATCAAATAAGTATTAAAACAAATTTGATTAAAGTTAACAGAAAAACAAAAATAAATTACATATTTCTTTTAGCAATGTCAGTATTTATATTAAAAGGTAATTACAGAATGCCTCTTCATGATCATCCCATAATGCATGGTATATTAAAAGTTTTGTCTGGAAAAGTAATTGTACAAAGTTATAGTAAAATAAATAAAAATGGTGAAACAAATATATTATACGATAAAAATGAATTTAAAATAAATGCAATTAAAGAAAATCCTTTAGTAATAGAAAATAGTTCAACAAGTGCAATTTTAACTCCTACTGAAAAAAATTTTCACGAGATAACTGCTATTGAAAAAGTTGCAGCATTTTTCGATATTTTAAGTCCACCTTATGATGCTAATATACCTATATATGGAAAACGGACATGTAATTTTTATAGAAAGACTTCTATTGGAAATAACGGAGATACAGCTCAACTTTGTGTTTTAGAAAAAATTCCTATTCCTGATACTTATTATTGTGATACAGGTTTCTATGAAAAACCGGCTTTTTTGTATCAATATATGGAAAATCCTAACGATAGAGAATCAAATTAATAGAAGAAAATGTACCTTTTTTGTTTATATGTATTTTTCTAAATTTAAATACAAATATTTTATAATATTTATGTTTTAATTTGAGAAAAAATTGATATTTTTTTGTTGATGTATTTAATATATAAATAAAAAGTTGTTAGTTTAAAATTGCAAAATTATTATTTTAAAGTTCTTTTTATTCAGCAGTATATACTACAAATTGCAGATTTAAAAAAAGATACGAACAACTAAGTAAAATATGTACTATGTTTTACATGTTTGTTATTATATCACCATTTTGAAACAATTCATAGTTTTAAAATTTTATATTTTCAATTTTAGTTCATTTAATTATATAACAATTTTAGGTTTAATACTGATAATATTAAAAAATATAAATACTTAACTATTATTAAAATATTTTGCAAGTCTTATAAAAAAAATTAATTAAAAATTAAAAAAAGGTTTCTTAACTAACATTTTTACTTGCTGATTTTTTTTCTATGCAATCATGAAATTTGTTTTTTAACTTTGTTCTAGCTACTTCAAACTCAGTCTTCATTCTTTCATATTCTTTTATTAAATGTTGTTCCTTTTCTTCCGAATATAACTAAAATATATTTATTTATAAATTTTGTAAATATATTCTTTTATATATTTTATATTTAAATATAACCTATATATATTTTTTATATATTTTTTAAATATATACCTTATAGTTATTAGCTGTCCTCTTTGCAGATTCATATTTAGCCTTCAAAGACTCTACAATTTTGAAATGTTCATGTTTCATTTCATCTATACATTTTAATAATTCTGTTTCTTTCTTTTCACTAAGGGTACGACTTTCCTCCCATTGTTTCATAACGGCTTTCATCGAGTGACGTTCATTTTCAATTTGAGTATTTCTTTCATCAAGCTCTCTTATAAGTTCTTTAACACGTTCTTGTTTACCTTTTAATTCCTCGCGACATTTATGTAAAATATCCGTATACTTCTGAGTTGTTTTTTCATTTTGTGCATCTTTTAATTTTGAAATTTCATCAAATTTTTCACGTTCAGCCATTACAGTGTACTTTAATAGTTGAACTTCATTTTGCCGTAATGCTAAATCGTTATTTATTTTATCTAAATTATTTTTTAATGAAATATTTTCGTCTTCAAATTCCTTAAGACGAATTCTAAAACATTCTTCCATTGCTTTTAATTCTTTAGCAAAAATTTTAGCCATTTCATCGCGTATTGAAGTTTCAATTTCATTTCTCAATTTTTTTTGATATTGTGGTGATGTTTCAACACTTTGATTTCGAGTTGTAGATGTTTTAGGTGACGATATTCCTGAAGTACTATTTGAACCAACATGCTGACTGCTATTATAGGTATTTGCGGTACGACATGTTTCAATATATTCTTCGAATTGCTGTGCTTTTTCTTTTAAATTTGCTATAATTTTATCTTGATTATCTTTAAGTCCCAATTTGTCATTAAGTTTTGATATAATTTCCTGTGACTGTGACAATTGGTCACGTAGTTCGTTTAACTGTTTACGATAAATTGCACATTGATTTTCTAATTTTATATTTGAAATTTCAAGCTGTAAATATGACATTATAAAAATATAGGATAAATCGCTTTTTTTTTAAAATAAAAATAAATGTAATACAATCATTGAAAAATTTGTATAAATTCCTAATACTTCAAGTTTAAAAATATTTTTTATATAATACCTTAGTTATTTCTGCGGTGTAGTGAAGACATTTGGTGCAATTAATTGAAGAACTGTTATTTTTAATGTGTTCATTTTTTTCTAAAATTAAAATAAATTGTAAAATACTTATATAAAAATCAGATTAATTTACCTTTTACTATTTTGTTTTTAAAATTTTTAACATCATTTTCACGATTAGATTTCTCGATTTCTAATAATTTCATAACTTCAGAACTTTTCATTTCAGCTAGTTGTAAAGCTCTTTCTAAATTAGCAGATTTTTCTTTATGTTCTTGCAATTCCTTATGGTAGTCCTTAGACTTTAATTCTTCTAATTCAACCAAGATTTGTTCTTTAGAATTAGATATGTCAATATATAAATTTTTAATTCTACTACACTCATTTTGAGCATCTTTAAGTAGAAATTTTTGTTTTTCTAATTCAAGATGCAATGAGTTTAACTGTTTACATTCCTTTAAATCTTTATTCTCTTTTAATATTACCTCATAGTTATTTTTTAAACTTTCATGCTCTTGTTTTAATTCTTCTAAGTCTATGTTTAAATTTTTTAATTGAATATCAAGTTTGTGTAATTTGTTTTCATCATATTTAGGCGAGGATAAGCGGAATAACTTAGAATCATTCCTCATTTTATCTATTTCATCATTTAATTTTTGTTTTTCAACTACAAGTTGTTCTTTTTCTGTTTCCAAAGACATTAATTTCGAATTATTAAAATTTTGTTTACATGCTTCATCTATTTCATTTTCCAAAACTTTAATCCTGTTTTGTAGACGAATCTTTTCTTCCTTTTGAGTATTTATAACTACTAAGCATTTATTTTCTTCTTCTTTATAAGACTTTATCACATTGTTTTTTGTATGCAACTCATCACGAAGATCTTTAATTTCTTTATATTTATTCTCTAATTCGGAACGCATTTTGTTTAATTCTAAACTTTTATTCTCTAATTCAGATTGTAATTTTTTAATTTCTTCCCTTTTTGTTTTTTGACTAGTCATACTTCGATAAAGTTCTTGTTTTAATCTCTCTAATCTATCATTAGATGTTAAAGGAGTGCTCTCAACTAAATTGTGTTTAGTAAAGTTAATTTTTTTTGAACTGTTAATTTCTGAATCGATGTTTTCATGCAAAATGCTATCCATTAAGGCTAATTCTGCAGTTGTTGTATCTAAGCGATAACGTAGGTCATTAATTGTTTTTTGTTGGTGATCAGATTGTTGTTCCAAAGCATTTATTACTTTTTTCAGACTAACATTTTCTTGTGCAAAATCCTTTTTTGTCATTAATTTCTGACATTGTTGCTGAGATTCTTCTAAGCTTTTAGCTAATTGGTTTATAGTATCTGATTTATCAATTAACATCGCTTCCCGATTTCTTTGTAATTCTTTATATCGAATATCTAATGTATTTATTTCTCTATCCTTGTCATCTAATTTACTACGAAGATTATCTATTTGTTGTTGCAAAATTTCTACTTGAGCTTTATGACGATCGTTTGTTTGTTTTAATAAAATATCTGCTCGACGATCGGCGTTAAATCCAGCATTTTTTTCTACCATATGATATTTTTGTTGAACATCTGAAAGCATTAACCTTGTTCTTTCTAATTCTTCTTGTAATTTATTATTGGATTCTTCTAAAGATTTAATTTTAGTTTTTAATTTAAATGTAGAATCTTCCAATTCCGAATATTTTGCTTTACTTTCAACAAGTAACTCATGAGTTTGTTGTTTTGACATTTGAGCTCGACATTTTTCCGCTTCTGATATAGCTAAACGCTTGTTAATTTCATCAGATTTTTTTCGTTCCTCTTGTAAAATTTTTGAAATATTTTCTAGTTCACTAAAAAAAAATCATCATTTAGTTACATTATGACTTATTTTAAAATTTTGTTACTAACTTGTTTTTAGACTGAATTACTTTTTTTAGATGATCATTTTCTTCAATATATTTATTTAAATCCTTGTTAACATTTCTATCATCATACATGTGTTGATTGTCATCTTTCATTTGTAAATTTGGTTTATCATAATTATTGTTGCTCAAATGCCCATAAATATCAGTACATCTATTTTGATTAGGATCGTCGGAATGGGGTTTGAAATTTGAATTAGTATCAATTGTACAATCCTCATCATCAATTAAATCGTCAAAAGCATTCTGCAATTCATTTCCTAACTAAAAGATTTAAATAAAATATTAATATTTTTAAATTTCTTCAAGAATTCACCTCTTCATTGCGTCGCTTTTGATCTTCTAACGCCTCTTGCTCTTCTAGTTCATTTGCAGATGTATTAAGTTGAATGCTATTACCACCTTGAAATATACTTAAACCCGGTATATCCATTTTGTTTTATTTACAATTATTAATAATAATCTATTTTATTTTGAATTCTATTCAAATTTTTACAAACAAAATAAAATATAAACAGACAAAACTGTCAAATAAAGACAAAATCTAAATGTAAAATTTTTATAATTGTTGACTTCAGAAGAAAATTAAAAAGTTTGATATAACACATTCTGCTCTCCTGATATTAAACATGAAAATTGGAAACCGTTTTGTGGTATACCTGTCGATTTCGCTTGGGGCAATGTCGATTTCACTTGATAGATTTAAGTTATATGTATTGTTTTTATTTTAAAGAGCATGAGAATTGAGAAAATATTTAACTTTTTTGTTTGCATTGGTTGGTGTGGTATATTAGAAATAAAGTTTGTGTCTTTTATTTGTTTTTAATAAATCATAACAAAATAAATACCTAATACATTAAAAATATACATTTAAAGAAGTTTTTTCTGAGAAAAAATCTATATTGCACCAAAATTTTAAAGCAAAAAATGTGTTTTGTTTGCTTTTGCTCTTGCGCCAATGGAAAACATAATCTAATCTAAGTCTAAAGTCAGTGTATTAGATGCGCTCATAAATTAAATTGTTGACTATTGATTGAGCAAAAACAATTCAGCAGAAAATTTTCATTTTTTGATTTAAGTCGATTTTGTAATTTTTATTTGTACTGTTCAATATTCTTTTTGTTGCCCATGTTGTCAAAGCATTTTTTGATTTGACGTTTAATAATTATAATGTCTATTGGGTTTGTATAGTTTGACTTAAAAGTCACGAATGTCGAATTTCTTTTAAATTGAATTTTAAGTGATTTTAGAGACTTGGTAGAAAGAAAAATTAGATTTTAGGTGAGTGGCAATGAAAATGCTTTTTTTTTTATAAAATAAAAATTGTTCTGAGGTACATTACTTTATTTATTTCATTCAATTTGTATTTGTAAAAAGTTTTATTTGATATTATCTAAAATTAAATTATTCAATATTATTAACATTCAGGTCAAACTATTGGAAAAAGTACTTTTATTCAGAAACATGTATTAATATTCAAAAGTGAATTTATTAATCTATACTGAATTAAGGTATAGTTTAAATGAGAAAATTCAAGATAATTTGAAAATTGTATACTTGTTTTGATCTAAGACTAAAAACAATGGCTTCCATGAAGTCAATAGATACATACGCGTCTTCTAATCATTTTAAAATATATTTATAAACATATATATATATATATATATATATATTATATATGTATATATAGATATATATATACATTATAGATAAATATAACAATTTGCAATAAATTTAATAAAAAATAGTTATTTAATGTCTTTCTTAAGTGCTACATATTCAAAATTATCTGCCATAAATTAATATGAATGTATACTATCGATTTGGCAGGTTACTACAAAATATAAAATTATGCCTAACACTTCAAATTGGTTACGCTCTATTTGGCCTTCTGCTGTTATTAGTGCAATTTTATTAATACTAGGTAGTGGCTTATTATTTTGGAACGAGGGAAGGTCCGTTAAACGAAATTTTTCGCTATTAGAAGCATTAAACGATGCAATATCTATAGACCCAAATGTTGATATAGATTCTATGTATTTAAAACGTCTTGTACATTTTTATGGTCCAATCATAACCGGAGAACCATTAACTGAACCGGATTATAATATTCAAGTACAAGCAGTCAAACTCAAACGAAAAGTACAAATGTATCAATGGGTTGAAGAGACTGTTGAAAATAATTATGGCGGAAGCATAAATGTGATGGATCATGACGAACGAACATATTATTATACACAATCTTGGAAAGATCATTTAATAGAATCAAGACGATTTGCAAGTCCTTTTAATCACCGTAATCCTGAAATTTTTCCGATTGAAAGCCATATTCAACTTGCAGATACCGTTACTATTGGAAAATATGAACTTGATAAAGATCTAAAAATTAAATTTGACGATTTCCAACATATTTCATCTGATCAAAGACCTGAAGATCCTTCAATAAAATTACATCAAGGATTTTATTTTCATAGTAATGACGTTTTTAACCCAGAAATTGGTGATTTGAGGTTGATGTTTTCAGCAGCTGGAATGGAAGGAGAATATTATACAGTTGTAGGATCTATTGAAAATGGAAATAAAATTGTACCTTACTATACAAGTTATAAAACTCAAATAAACTTCCTTTTTCCGGGAAAATTAAAACTTACTGAAGTATTTGATAGGCAACATAAAACTTACAGATTGGAAAGTTGGATTCTACGATTTATCGGATGGGTACTTTTGTTTATTGGATCAGTATATTCTTCTCCATTGTTGCATATGACCAGTAAGATATAAAAATTATGAACTTAGAACTTTTTTAATTGAATACTAATATATTTTTGTTTTTAGTTCGACGAATACGTTGTTTATCGCCTTATACCAATGAATCTTTTCTTTCTATACCAAATATTTTTACAATATCCATTTCATTGTCATTGATAGTAATATCAATGGCTTGGATTATTCATCGTTCATGGTTCGGGGGTGGTCTTCTTTTAGCGGCTTTTTCACCTATAATGTATGCGAGACATATAACGAGTTATCAAAGATTGAATTAGTTGAAAATACACTTTCGATTTTTAAATATATAGTATACCTAAATCAGTTTTTCTTTGTGATACTGTTGTAATTTTTTAGTTATTGTGTCAATAAAATATTTAATTTATATTTGCTTACTTTTTTTTAAATAATATAATTTTTATAATAGATTTTTTATTCTAAACCGAGTATCACATATTATTTTTGATTTTAAACTTATTACAGAACATATTTAAAATGTCCAAGAGGGGAGCCGAAGACTCCGCAAGTGGAAACTCCACAGCTAATGTTCCAGTTGGTCAGCCACCTATTAAAAAAGTTCATTTTGAACCACATCTAATTGGACCATGCTCCACTCTAGAAGAAATGGATATTAAAGTTCTTCAATTTCAAAATAAGAAGCTTGCACAACGTATAGAACAACGTATGCGTACAGAAGCCGAACTTCGTCATCGCATAGAACAATTAGAAAAGCGTCAAACACAAGACGATGCAGTTTTAAATGTTGTAAACCGGTATTGGAATCAATTGAATGAGGACATACGGGTGTTACTTCAGAGATTTGATGCTGAAACTGCAGATGAGTCAGAAAATAAAAACGAAAATGAAGTTACAACTTCATTTTTAACACAACTTTCCACATGGGATAAAGAAGAACTTGACGACAAATTGGCAAATCGTGTACAAGTTTCTAAAAGAGCTGTAGCTAAAATTGTTCAAGTTATTGATCGTTTAATGCAAAGAAATGAAAAAATTACATTGAGTCTCTCTAAAAATGATCAAAATAATTCAGTTAATGATGAAAGTAAAGACGTTAATGAAGTAAATCAAAGCTCTGATATGATATTGAAAATAGATGAGGTTTTGCGCCAATCACAAGTTGAGATCATGGCGGAAAATAGAAATTTGCAAAATTTAAATACATCTTTACATGAAAAATTTCACACAATATCATTAAAAATGAAAGAATATCAAGATGCATTAACTGCCAAGGAAACAGAAAATGCTGAGCTTCGAAATCAAATAGATGAGTTGCAGTATGACTTAGAGAAAGTTAGATGTCGAAATGATAAGTTAGAAAATCATTTAGCTGAAGCTATTGAAAAATTAAAAGCATACCATCAAATGCATGGAGATCCCAATAAAAGTAATTCTGCAAAAGTAATGAGTACAACAAGTGTCAACAGTCAACATTTAGAAGATTTACAGAAAGAATTAGAAGAGTATCGAGATCTTGCAAATAATCGCTTGACTGAATTAGATAAATTACATTCCACACATAAAGAAACTTTGAAAGAAGTTGAAAAATTAAAAATGGATGTAGGTTTTTTCAATATTTTTAATTATAAATTAATTTTCTATTTGTTATCAAATTGCAGTTGAGGCAACTTCCTGAATCAGTTATTGTAGAAACAACAGAATATAAATGCCTTCAATCACAGTTTTCAGTTTTATACAATGAATCCATGCAAATTAAGACAATGTTAGATGAGACACGTAATCAATTACAAACAGGTAAAAATCAACATTTACGACAAATTGAGTTCATGGAAAGTGAAGAGTTGATTGCACAGAAAAAAGTTCGAAGTGAAATGATACAAATGGAAGATGTATTGGCCCAAATTCGTAAGGAATATGAAATGTTACGTATAGAATTTGAACAAAATATGGCTGCGAACGAGCAAACCGCTCCTATAAACCGTGAGATGAGACATTTAATAACATCGCTTCAGAATCATAATGGCCAACTCAAAGGAGAAGCTCAGCGTTACAAAAGAAAATACAAAGAGGCTTCGGTGGATAATACAAAGGTACTAAATATTTAATTTGTATATAATATTTTTAAATAATTGTATTCTAACAACCATTTTATACTTTTACAGCTTCGGAAAGAGTTGGAAGAAATGCAAATAAAGTTAGAAGGAACTAAAACTCAAGCAAATGAAGAAATTAAAACCGAAAATTCTATTAAAGAAGAAACTAGCTCTGAAGGTTCATCTAGTGTAAAGGATGAAAATCAAGACACAAAAATTAAAAGTAAAATTTAAAATAAATATTAGTTGTACTTATTATAATATGTACTTATTTAAAAAATTTAATATAGTCGAATGTGATGACCAGGATCAAGACGGAGATTCGAAAGATGGAATCAAAGAAAAAATTGCAAATGCACTGAGCGCAGCCGGCGTGGAAAAAAAAGATGGGCAAGGAGTTAACTGTTCTGGTAAAGGAGACAAAGATAATAAAGATCCTCAAAAAACCAAAGAAATAAAAGCAGCTGAAAATGAAATTGTTCGTGATTTAAAAGCTCAATTAAAGTATTGCAAAAAAAAAATCTTATTTATAGTAGTTAATTTTTTTTTTTGTTTTATTTTAGAAAAGCGATGAATGATCAAAAAGAAATGAAACTTCTTTTAGATATGTACAAAGGTGTTTCAAAGGAACAGCGCGATAAAGTTCAATTAATGGCGACTGAAAAAAAATTACGTTCAGAAATAGAAGACTTACGGTTACAACTAAAAAAAATCCAGGAAAGTAAACGTGAAGATCGTAAAAAACTTGCTGATGAGGAAGCTATGAGAAAAATTAAACAATTAGAGGAACAAAAATATGAATTACAAAAACAAGTGGCTAATCAAAAACCAACAGATGGTCCATGGCCTGGTGGATATGTGCGCCCATTTGTTGGTTCTCACGAAGAAGAAGCACTTTTAAATGAAATGGAAGTGACTGGACAAGCATTTGAAGATATGCAAGAACAAAATTCTCGTTTAATACAACAGTTGCGTGAAAAAGATGACGCCAATTTTAAATTAATGTCAGAAAGAATAAAAGCAAATCAAATGCACAAGCTATTACGAGAAGAAAAACAAATACTTGAAGATCAGGTAACGACGCGTGATACGCAAATTGAAGCTATGCATATAGTTTTAAGGAAATTAGAAGAAAAGGAAAGAAGTTTACAAAATACAGTATCAACAATAGAAAAAGAGCTGGTATTACGTCAACAAGCTATGGAAATGCATAAAAGAAAAGCCATTGAATCAGCTCAATCGGCTGCTGACTTAAAACTACATTTAGAAAAATATCATTCGCAAATGAAAGAAGCTCAACAAGTAGTTGCTGAAAAAACGAGTTCCTTAGAAGCAGAAGCTTATAAAACAAAACGCTTGCAAGAAGAACTGGCTCAATTTAAACGTAAAGCAGAGCGTATGAAGAAAATAGAAATGACTGGCACCACTTTTGATGAAGTTATGATGGAAGAAATTCGTGAATATAAAGAAACTCTTACGTGTCCTTCTTGTAAAGTTAAAAGAAAAGACGCTGTACTTTCAAAGTGTTTCCATGTATTTTGTTATGATTGTTTACGAACACGCTATGAAACTAGACAAAGAAAATGTCCGAAATGTAATTGCGCGTTTGGTGCGAATGACTATCACCGTCTGTATCTCTCAACTTAAAAAGTTTTATACAAAAATAAAATGTAAAAAATCCATATAAATTTATCTCTCATTTATTTAAAGTTATCTATTAAATAGTGTTCTTAAAAATAGTTTCTATTTTAATTGACAAAAAATTATATTTTCAAATAACAAAAATAATTATACTTATTACAATTAGCATTTTAAAAAATGAGATTTAAAATGCCTAGTTTTTAAATATATGTAATTTGTAATAAACAAATCTTTATTTTCCACTTAATTAAAATAATATTAATTATACAATTTTCTTTTCATTATTAAAGTAGGATTACTGTAATTTTAAGTTTAGTTTTCATCATCGCTAATATTGTAAACATCTTGGTTTCTCCTTTTAAATTTCTTAACTGGTGGTTTAGCGTTATTTTTTGTTGAATTTGGTCCATATTCAACATCTACTAAACTCATTTGATTAGATTTTTCGTTTTCATTTTCTATATCGGAAGCTGTGCTGCTGTCTAAAAATGTTTCTGTTGTTATATTTTTACTTGAATCAAGGCTATTTAAAATATCAGAGCTTCGATCACAACTTTCATCTCCTTGGTCCTCATCACTCAATGCAATTTCTTCAGTTTCTTTTGGTTGTGGTAAAATTATAGATTTTCGTTTCAATGGGCTGCTTTCTAAGGGCAAACAATTTTCACTTTGATCACTTTGATCCAAGATAAAACTTGAATTATTTAAATCACTTGAATTACTATCATTAAGGGTAGTTGAATGACTTAGTTCATGACCACTTAAAATCATTGCTAAACTTAGAGGATCGTCAATTCCTAATAATTCACAAAATAATGTTGTTTGCGAATTAATTTGAGATTTAGGCTGTTTTAAATAATAACGATTTTCTTTTGGATCATATGGCTCTACAGTTTTGCAAAAATTTTTAGGTATTTCTAAATTATAATTGAATTTTTTTAAAATGTGTTCCATTTCTTCTTCAGTTGGTGTAAAATTATGGCGTTCATTTGTTTTTGGTCCAGGCATGTAATGTGTTAATTTTTTAACACATAATAAATGATTTGTTAAATATAAGATGGTTAACCATTCTAAATCGTACAAAATAGATTTATCTGCATTAGAATCAGTAGAAACTTCTTCAGCCGTTTTTATATCAATTATTTGTAAGAATCTTCTTTTTGGTAAACATTTGTCTAAAGCTAAAAATTTTGTTATTTTATTCGTGTCTTCATGTCGTATTAAGGCGGCAAATTTGCAATGCAAATGTCCTGCAAACCAATAAGTTGGTTGTAATTTATTTAATACATCCGCAGATGGAGGACTTCCTAATTTATTGCTCTCAATATCTTCCTTAAAATGTGGTTTAAAACGAAGTAATTGATTTTGGTTTCCAAAATTGTGTACACCTTTTGGCCAATCATGCGAAAAACAAATGTCAATATTTCCAGACAATTGTTTTAATCTAAAAATTTCGAGTTGTCTAACATGGTAAACTGAACGTTTTGTTTCATCAGAATACGGAGAAAATTCATGATGACCTTTCAAATAATCATGACCTTTATATATACCAGATAGACCAGCTATACGAATTCCATTTATATTGATCACTCCAGCTAAACCCAAGTAATATATATTAGGAGCAACCCATCCTCCGTACGGTAGTTCTTGCAAATAATTTGAAGCTTCATGATTACCCCCAATAAAAATAGTTAATATGGGTGCTAGTTTTTCACCACTATAATATCTTAAATAATAAATTAATTTTTTTTAATTAAAAAAATGTTTTTATTAAAACTTACTTATAAAAAGAACATATGTCTTGAAATTTTTTGGGAACTGCCATAGTTTGCAAATCTTCGAGGTTTCTAGTTGCTTGAAAATCACCACAACATATCAATAAATCAGTTTTAAAATTTTCTTTTTCTTGAATTTTTTCAATTGTGTCATAGATTTTTTCTAATTCACCATGGGCACATCCTTCAATTGCGATTTTCATTTTGTTATTAAACTTTTTAAAACTTATATTTTTGATTTTCTTAACAACTTCAATTAAGTACCTTTCGAATACATATCCGACATATCCATAGTATTGTTTAATGTTTACAAGTTGTCAGAAATTAATTATTTTGAATTCAGCTATTCAGCTGTAAAAGTTGCTTGCTTTAGGTGTGTTTATTAGTCAGACTAGTACTACCTAGAACAACCCAGGACAAAAAAGTACAATTAGGCATTCATTAGTTTTAGTGATGTGCACTATCGAATGTTTTCATCTATCGATAGTTAGTGAATGAATAGTTTTAACTATTCGAATAAATTTTGAAATTTTTTATATAGGTGAACATTAAAGGGCAGTATCGAATGTTTTCTTTTCAACAATAGTTTAAATGTTATAAAGTAGTTAGTAATTTATTGCTTTATTTGTAGTTTGTAGAAATGAATTCATTCGGATAGTTTTAGTCTATATTAGTTCCTATTTATAGTCTTATTCAAACTGAATAGTTTTCTGGTTTAGTTTTTTTGTTATTTTTTAATTGTTTTGTCACTTGAGTTAACAATTTTAAAAAAATAATGAATAGATATCAATGTAAATAAGTAGTTCTTTAACTACATTGTTCTTACATAATTCTAAATAACTTACTCAATTTTTTCATTCAATTTTTTAGTAATTTGTTTACTTAGCGGTTAAGACATCAATATTTCTTAACTAGCGATTTGGAAAAACTGAAATAGAAATTTACCTATTTTTTAATTTTTTATTAACTATTTCATTATTTTTTTAAATGCCTACAAAAAGTGACACTTGGAAGTTCGAACTTATTTCTTCTTTTTTTTTTAGAAAAATATGAAATATTAGTGACTGATGTGTGGCCGCTGGCGGTTGGTGCTAATGCCTAGTTTTCAAAATAAAAAAAATAATATAGATAAAAAATTGGGACAATGTATACGAGCATTTAAATCCAAACCAAAATTTTGAAAATTTGACGAATTTGATTTTCAAAAAAGACGAAATTGATTTTAAAAATTTGATCGAATTTGATTTTCAAAAAAGAGAAATATAATGTTAAAAAGGACAAATTTGAAGTGAAAAGAATATATTAGAGTCAGAATTCATAATTTAATAAAAAACTTTAAGAAAAATATTAAAAAATTTGATATCTATAATTATAATTTAGTAGTTTTCAGCCACACTCACACACTACGTATTATGACATTCCGCTAAGTTTTGAATACAAGTACATATTTGGATATGATTTGTCTATTTGAAAATCTACATTAACATGTATGTTTAGAATCTCATGATTTTTTTTGTTTTCTTTTGGAATTAAGAAATTTTCTATCCCATACGCAATTTTCTATCCCATTATTTTTTACCGTAAAATACGGTGTAAATATACTTACACACCAGCTACAGGGCCCCCTAGTAAAACTTATAATGTTAAGTAAGTGTTTAACATTTGTAAAAAAATAAATATAATATATTTAAAATCCTATTTTGATTCCATATACTTTTCTCTACAGCTTCAAATTATTTGTTTCAGTAAATCGTTTTTAAAATTTTGGATTAAATATTCTAAATATTTTTTTTAAATCTTAAAACTACAATTGATTTAAATTTATTTTGCGTTTTACACTTTCATTTCAGCATACTTTGCTGTATAGTGAGATTTCACATGCCAAATCGTTTCATATCAGTTTTTTATCTTCTAAATTCTTATTTCACATGATAAAATGGTCGCGTTCAGTAGCATCTAGCGCTACAAAAAAAAGTGCAGCGCTCAATAAAATTTTCTAGAACAATGTTTTTATTTAGCGCTACAATTTAGCGTTACATGCAGCAAGAAAATTTTACGCTAAATGATGTAGCGACTTTTTATTGATGTTTTTTACAAAATTTTGTTAGAATTTTTGGATTACAAGCATTTTTTTAAAAATTGATAAATTGACAGATAAAAAATATAAGATTTAAAAAAAAAATACGATTTAAATAAAATAAAAATATACGAAATGCCACACAAAATTAAATGTCATTTAATTTTGTACAGTGCAGTACAAACATGCAGTGCTAAATGCTACATCGCT
Source organism: Poecilobothrus nobilitatus (assembly GCA_947095535.1). NCBI lineage: Eukaryota > Metazoa > Arthropoda > Insecta > Diptera > Dolichopodidae > Poecilobothrus > Poecilobothrus nobilitatus. The sequence goes on from OX352774.1 coordinate 110,177,900, forward strand.
GCGTAATTTAGTATAGTGTAATGTATATATTTCTTTCAATTTTGTTGCTTTTTCGAGTAGCATAAAAAAATATAATCACGTGGTGAGGACTGGCTCATCAGCCTGCAATCATCTTATTGTATGTAATAGATAATCTTTGTTTTTTTCCTATTACCTTACTGCGAGAGCATACATATTTTGTCGTCGAGTTTTTATAATTGGATGAAAGAATTAAAGAAAGCTGGTATAAAAATAAAATTTCAAACCCTCACAAAATAAAAAATTCACTTTTATAGTATTTGATAAAAGGTGAGTGTTTCCTTTCGTTGCATACCTTTTTGCAGTTTTCTATAAATTCTAAAAAAAAATGCGAAGTGCCTACAGCTGTGTGTGAGATGCTCAAGTGTGAAAGGGATAAAAATAAACTATATAATTTTTAACAACTTAGTAAATGAAAAATATTCAATTTGTAGCTAAATATAAATATAAACATTAATAAATTAGGTTATGTAAATTTTAAGTTTCGGGCGGAGATACAAAAATAGGTTTTCTATTACATAAACTTTTTTAAGTGAGTTATCCGTGGCTAAAATATAATTGTTCTATTTTTAACGGTTTAGAAGTTTTGTGGACAGGACAGAAGCACACATGAAATTAATAACTAAATTTTTTTTAAAACGAAAATTCATATTCAAACATTCATAATAAATTAATTTCAAAATTTTTAAACAAGATCAATTTTTTTCCATTACTTTAATCCTTTCTATTTTAACAAGAATGTTAATACATAAATTTTTTTTTGACTCTACTAAAATATTTTATTTGTTATTTATTATCTATGATTGTTCGAAAATATGGTTCTGTTCATTGCAAAAATATTAGTTGAAAATTCTCTTTTCGTGAGGTCAGCAAAATTAAGAAAATTAAAGTTTAATTTTTAATTTAAGCTTGAAGTACATAATAAATTAAATATATATTTAATAGATAAAATAAAAAATTAGAGACTTTTACTTCACTGTTGTATGAAGCTTTAATTTCAAGTTGTGTATACTTACGGGTATATTTATGAAAGTGAAGATGTGAAGAATCGTGTAGTAATATCAAAATGGAGAAAGTACGGAAAAAAATGAAAGAATAGACAGCTCGTGTGGAAAAGACCATTAATAATATAAATTCACGCAGGACTGTTTAGTGTTTACACTGTTTAGTACTTAATACCAGCTAACGTGTTAAACTCTTTTGACATTTTTTTTTAATGCAAAGGAGAGAAGGCGGTTAACTGGTTTGTGTATCATAAATATGAAATAAATATAAATTTATTTTGTAATATGTAAGCAATAATTTAAAATTTCTTTTAAATAAAAAATACAGTTTTTTTTTTGGATTATGTAAAGAAACATTATTTGATATTGTATTGATGTAATTAGTTAAAGTTACAAAAATGGATCAAATAACTGAAGCTTTAAAAGAACTGCTTGTGAGTTTATAATGCACATATACAAAAACTACACATTTTAAAATATTTTTATTAAAATTCTATAGAAAGTAGAACCAATTGAAGAATTCCTTGGAGTTATTGTTCATAAAGTCACCGCTGAGTCGGAGAAAAGTGAAACATTCAAATCAAAAGTTGGTATGTTATAAAAATGTATTTGTTGCATTTAAAATATTTTACATATACCTTATCATATTATTACATACATATATCTAATTTTAGTCAATGCATTTTCATCTTTAAATCCAGAAACAAAAGAATTAGCAATTATTAAAATTTTACGTGCTGCTACTACAAGCAATTTAAGTCAATTGAGAATATTGATGGAAACGTTACATTTACTGACTACATCAAATTTAATAGCAGCCAGGTTATTATTTACATATTTAATTTATATTAGTTAATTTCTTTTTTCAAATTATAGGAACCTTTCAAATAAAATATTAATTTATGAAAAATTAGTTTATGAAAATAAGAATTTCTGGATAGAATGCTTTACATTGATTAAGAAAGTCATTTCAAATGTAGATTACAAAGGTGTAAGGGAAATTATGAAAGTAAGTACCTACATATACATTTTAATTATTTTTAATACTTCTAATACTTTTTTGCTTTTGTAGGCATGCAGGGATAAAGCTTTATTATTTCCTGTTAATGTAGATGGAAGTATTTTACCACAACTTCTTATCTTAGAAGAAACAATGACTTTTATTTTTGATCGTAATAATTGTCTCTTACCCGCTTATTTTGTAGCTAATGAAATTATGAAATCATCTCAATCGCACTGGGTAATACAATTTAAGATATTTAGAAAAAGAGAACATTACATTTTTTTATATTTTAGAGAATTAATAAATTGATGATTGATTTTGTTGAAGAATTTCGTCATACTGCTCAAATGGTTTCTATAATCGGTCATTCACATATGTTACCCATTACAGAGCATTTTGGTTATGCTGATCATTTAATGAATTCATGGAAATTAGATCATAATACATTAAAATTTACTTTAAAAGGGAGTTTACCATATGATGTTGAGTTATTAGAGCCACAGTCAGCACTGTTAAGACATGTTCTTGATCAACCATATTCAAAAGAAATGGTATCGACAATGTTAAATTTTCAAAGCAAGCAGAAACAACCTTGTAATGTTTTACAAGAGCAGCTTGTTAACTTAATGATTACTGCTATGGAAAAAAGTGAAATAGAAGGTAATTGTTCAGAAGAAACATCTCAAAATGAGTGGGTTTGGTTACACTTGTCCTCACAATTAATTTATTTTGTCCTTTTCCAAATGGTCAGTTTTATGCAAGTTGTCCTTTCATTAAATGAGAAGGTAATTAACTAAACATTAATTAAATAAAATATTAAATAAAACAGAATAATAATTTATGATTTTAGTTACCTAAACGCGAATTAAGAAAGGGGAGAGATCAATTAATGTGGATTTTATTACAATTTATATCAGGAAGCATACAAAAAAATCCAGTAAATATAATTAGAATAAATTAGATTATTATTTAGTAATTTTTTATTAATAAATTAATTAGAATTATAATAAAAAGATTAATTAGAATTATTTCAAAAATGTTATTTTAAAAGTTATTTAGAAGCTATAATAACAAAGTTAAACTGATTAAACTTTTAATTTTATTTCAGATATCAATATTTCTTCCTATGTTTAAGTTATTTGATATTTTGTATCCAGAACAAGAACCTCTAAAATTACCTGATTGTAATAAACCAATTTCTATTAGACAAGTATATAAATAAAATACAAAATAAATGTAGTTCTTTTTGTAAAATTTTTTTTGTTTTCTAGATGGCACCAATATGTATTTGGATTCATTTAATGAAGAAAGCTCGGCTTGAAAACATGAATATTACACGATCGGTTCCCATTGCGTTAAAAAATCACCACGAGTAATAAATTTTAAAATTTAACAATATATTTTTGAATTGTACATATTTTATTTTAAGGTATTTACAACATTTAGTAATGTCAAATTTAAATCCAACCATTAGTTTGAATACAGATTTTCGTATTGTTTTACTGGCCAACGCTTATTCAACAAATCAAGAACATTTTACACGCCCAATGCAAATATTAGCGGAAATGTTAAATGGAAGTCAAAAGAGTCAACCCGGGAATCCATCGAATGTACAATTACCTACTCAACCATTTTCAATGGTAATTTTAGATAGTTTAACCGTTCATAGTAAAATGTCTTTGATACATAAGTGAGTATAATTGAATTTTGCTGTTTGATAAAATTAAAAAATTTTTTTAATCATTTAGTTTCGTAACAACTTTAATTAAAAATGCGCAAAATAAAACAATAACTCCTGCGCCAGCTTTAATAGAAACATATTCACGGCTTTTAGTTTACACTGAAATTGAATCTCTTGGAATTAAAGGATTTTTAAGTATAACTAAAATATTATTGTTGGTAGTTGGTAATTTAATTAATTTTAATTGTTTTAGACCAACTATTTCCTGCAGTTTTTAAATCGCATGCTTGGGGAATGCTACATACTCTCTTAGAAATGTTTTCTTATCGACTTCATCATATACCAACTCATTGTCGAGTTCAATTGTTAAGTAATTTGCATAGTGTTACATCTGTACCGCAAACAAATAAAATGCAATTGAATTTATGTTTCGAATCTACGGCTCTACGCCTTATAACTGGATTAGGTTCTGTAGAAATTCAACCACAATTATCTCGCTATTTTAATGATAAAACGCCTGGGTCAGTAGCTTCTAATGAAAGTGAAGAATTGAATAGAGTTTTAATTTTAACATTAGCACGATCTATGCACATTACAGGATCAGGAAACGAATTACAACCTTGGTGTAAAGATTTACTTACAAATATCATGCAAAATACGCCACATTCATGGGCATCACATTCGTTGTCATGCTTTCCACCGGCTTTAAATGAGTTTTTCGCGCAGAACAATATTCCGTTAGAAAATAAGCAACTTTTAAAGAAATCAGTTGATGAAGAATATCGTAACTGGATTTCAATGTCAAATGAAAATGATATAATAGGTAAAATAATTTTATATTCCAAAAAGATTATAAAATAAAGTGTTTTATATATTTTAGCTCATTTCATTAGACCTAATACAACTCCGCTATTTTTATGTCTTCTTTTTAAAATGATTTGGGAAACAGAAAATATTAGCCCGGTTGCTTATAAGATTCTTGAAGGAATAAGTGCTCGTGCATTTTCGGCTCACCTTCGAAAACTTTGTGATTATTTAGTATATGAAGTTGCGAATAGCACAAAAGATTTCATTCACAAATGTGTAGATACTATTAATAATATGATTTGGAAATACAATGTTATGACTTTTGATCGTCTAGTTTTGTGTTTAGCTCTACGCACTCTTGAAGGTAATGAAGCTCACGTTTGTTTTTTAATAATACAACTATTATTGCTTAAAACAGCTGAGTTAAGAAATAGAGTTCAAGAAATCGTTAAAGATAACTCACCAGATCATTGGAAACAAAGTAATTGGCATGAAAAACATTTAGCATTTCATCAAAAATTTCCTGAGAAATTTGCGCCTGATGAATCCGCATCGCATCCACCTCTTCCGGTTTATTTTGGTAATGTTTGTTTAAGATTTTTACCAGTATTAGATATTGTAATACATCGTTTTATTGAATTGCCGCTTCAACATTGTCATCAAATATTAGAAGTTATTTTAGACCATTTAAGTTGCTTGTATAAATTTCATGATCGTCCAATCACTTATTTATACAGCACTTTACATTTTTATGAACGAATGCTTAGAGATAGACCTTCCTTAAAAAGAAAATTAGTAAGTTCTGTAACTGGAGCCTTAGCAGATGTTCGCCCACAAAATTGGGCGCTTAGCGAGCAGTATCAACAATATTTGAAAAATCAAGAAGTCCTTTGGAATCCAGAGTTAACGTATTACATTTATTTAGTAAGAAGATTGGTGGATACAATAAGTGGCAAACATTATTTTTATATGACCGATTGGCGTTTTAATGAATTTTTAAATGCACCTTGTCATGCTTTATATGTGACATGTGTAGAATTATTAAGCTTACCTGTTGCACCATCAATTGTAGCAAATAACCTCATTGATGTAATTGTGAAGGGAAATCCGTTAATAGTTCAAAATGATATGTATAGTTTTATTAATGCTACTGGTATTATAATGGCAGCTTTACCAGAAACATATTGGAGTGTCATGTATGATAGAGTTCAAGAACTTTTAAATAGTTCGAAAATGTTAAATTGGAAATACCGATATTCGGCTTTTGAATTATTTAACTTTAAAAATGTTCAAGAATCTATGTTAGAAAACACTTATGCTAGCTTATTAGCGGTTATTCATTCAGTACTTCATCACATGGGTTGTTTTAAGTTGGCTACAATAACACAGTTAGTAATTTATCTGTTTTTTTTTCTTATATTCCAATTAAATAGTTTCTTTTCAGTTATATTAAAGACAAATTAAAACCATTAATCCAAACCGAACATCATTTCATCTATTTATGTCATATTGTTGGACCATTTTTACAACGAATTGATTATGAAAAAACAAACTCGGTAACGGAAATTGCAATTATTTTGTATGAACTTCTAGAGATAGTCGATAAAAACCATGGACCAAAACCTTTAGAATACATTGACCCTATATGTGATTTTCTATATCACATAAAATATATATATGTTGGCGATATCATAAAAAATGAATCTGAAGCTGTTATTAAACGTCTTAGACCTGCATTGCAAATGCGATTGAGATTTATTGCTCACATAAACGTTGAAGATATCGGATCTGACAAAAGGTTACTTTATTGCTAAGGAATATTAATAATTATTAAGTGTTTTAATAAAAATTTTTATTCCAGTAATGATGCAAATCAGCAACAAAACCCAAATATACCACAAAATCAAATTATTAATCCACAACAGCAGCAATTACAACAGCAACAACAACAACAGCAACAGGCATCTCCAAATCCGGGTCAAATTAACCAACAACAAATAAATACTACTCATTTACAGCAGCAACAACAGCAGCAGCAACCGCAACAACAACAGCAGCAACCACAACAGCAGCAACAACAACAACACCAACAACAACAGTTACAACATCAATCACAACAACAAAGTATTCGACCTCAGCAACAAGTTCAAAATCAGCCTCATTTACAACAAATGCTGCAACAGCAACAAGCATATGTACAGCAGCAACAACAACAAAAACAATTACTTATGCAACAACAACAAAATATGGGAATGAGACATAATTAGTTAGAATATAGTTTAATATATACAGTACGTTCAGTTATTATTTAAAGAAATAAATAGTGATCTATGTAATAAATCAAAAATTAATTAAATACATTTTTTTATTTTATTCTAAAATTTGTATAACGCGAAATAAAAAGTTTTCTTATTAAAAAAAATACATTAATAGTGCTTAAATTTCATTGATAATGAAAATAAAGTATTTTGTAACTTAAGCTATGTACGTGTACAAGTTCATAAACTGTATTACGTGAAATAAAGTTATAACAAATAATTGTTTGTCAAAGCCAATTTTACTAAGAATTTTAACAGCGTTTACTTTCCTTTAAATTCATTAACTATAATATTGGCATTCATTTAAATCTTTGCTAAATTTAAACTTGATTTTATGCATTTTACGAATTGTCAGTATGCATACAATATAATATGTACATATATATGTATATATTATTTAGCTAAGGCTTTCCAAAAATTATAAATCTAAAATTTAGAAAAAGCAATGTATGCTTGCTTATTATAAAAATAATAACTTGGATTTTTTTTATTAGAATTCACCAAATTACCTTATATTTAATATATGTGCATGTACTAATTATTATTCCTCAATTTAAAAGTAACTAAAAAAATATCCTTTTGCAAAAAACTCAATTAATGATTTGATTTGACGTAAACATAACAGACGTAAATAAACGTAAATAATTATGTACAATCCCAACATTACAATTCCAACAATAACTTGTTTTTAACATAAGAAAACACTGTTAATAAAATGTCAAAATAGTTAAATAAAAATAGACTTGAAAAACTCGTGGTGAAATTTTGTGAAAATTATTTGGTAGGTATTTAAGTTATTTTGCACATGCTGAGAATTTCTGAGATGCAAATGCGATTGAATTGAACTGTCACTCGATAGTCGACACTGACAAAAGTCACAAAATAACCAATCACATTCACCAGTCACCTCACAATCAAGTATAGCTACACCTGGCAGTAGGCTAGTACTTAGTAGTATTCATATTCAATTATTCACATACATACATATATGAATATTTTTAAAAATATATTCGCTTACTTTTTTACCTAAAAATTTGTGGTTTAGAGATTTTGTGTAAAGTGAGAGAATTATTTCTGAATACTTTCTAAGAGAATTTAATTGTACTCTGATTTGCAAATTTTCTGTTAAAAAAATACGCGATCAAACCTAATTACCAATTACCATACCATTTACCTACCATAGCAAATAAAATTAGATTACAAAAAAAAAATCAATTAAAACATTAAAATTATGAAATTCGATTACAATATTGGAGATTTAATTGATAATTAATAAAATTATTAATAATAAATGTAATATTTTTATTTTATTTGGTTTATTAAAGGCTTTGTCAATACCTACGGGCTAGATTACAGTACAGCAAAGGTAATGCCCAAATAATACCTACAGTACAATCTACAAGTTACAGAAACAGAATACAGCAAAGTACTTTACTTTCTTATTCTATATTTCTACATTTTCTAGTTTCACTCACTAGTCCACTACTCAGTTATTCACAAAATCAAGTCACCAATCACTATCATTTCATTGATATCAGCAATCACCACTCACCAGTCACCTCACTATCAAGTATAGCCACACCAGGCAGTAGACTAGCTAGGCAGTAGGCACTAGGCACCACATCAATCACCACACCATAATCACGCTACCCTAGTCCACTTCCACTCCACCAAAGAGAAATAAATAGCAATAATAAAATAAAATCGAAAAATTATACTCACATAGTCACATCACATCACACTTCACAATCACATTTCACAACCACAGTCACCATTGTCACAGTGGCATGTCACCTCACCACTCACCAATCAGACCATATTCACCAAGTGGTTAGGTCACTAAGTACTCACTAGTCACAAACTCACAAGCACAACTCACTCACTATACCACAACCACACCACTCAATGACTCAACTCACCACAAATTATAAGAAAACTCAAAACAGACAAGAGCATAATAAACTCAAAAAAATACTCAAAATCATATTTTGGTTAATAAAATTTAAATGAATTTTGAGGTGTAAAAAAATCAGTTCGAGATAAATTTTTGTTCGATATGTTGTAGTAACGCGGTTTTAATTTTTTTTTTTTTGTTAATTAAGTGTGTTGTGTATACAGTTAATAAAAAAAATAAAAAGATATTAAATATATTTTATTTTATTTAACCTTGTATAAAATGAATCCTTTTTTTTAAATTAATATTATTTCTATTATTTATAAATAAAATAGATGTGATACTAGTAAATAATTTTAATTATATTTATATCTGCTTATAAAAAATTTCATTCCATATTTTAAAAACTTTTTTTTTTTGTTAATGCAATTTTCACTTCAGTCTACTCCTTTCAACCTAATTTTGATGTTGTTATTATTTTTTTTATTTTTATTTTTGTGTTTTATTATACATAGGTGTGTTTGATGATTTTTTATTTTTTTTTTTTTCTATATAATATTGTTCATGTCACGGCTAAATCCCGAAATCAAAACAATTTTAAAAATTGTAGGATCATTTATAATTATTTAATTAAAATATGTACCTATGTACATAATATGTATTATTATGTTATGATTTTTAATTATTATGTAGGTACTGATTTTTAGAAAATAAATTATTTACAAATTAAAATATGTATGTGCATATTTATTTTCTATGAATTATTATCCTTGCAAAATAAATGATTACATTATTATTATAATAAATAATTTTAATCTTTGATCGTAACATGAACATAAATATGCCGCATTTATACCTAAGTAAATATGTATGTATATAATATTATTATCCAAATGGCTAAAAATTAATATTATTATTTATATACAGTACAGTATACACAAGATATAAATATGTATATATATACATATATATATATATATATATATATATATATATATATATATATATATATATATATATATATAATAGAATGTAATAAATAGTAAAAAGAAGCATAAAATAAATTTTGAAACAAAAAGATGTATTTGATGAGGAAGTTTATCAACCTTTTATGTTTTCTAACATTAGAAAAAATTTATTAACAGCATCAAAAAAAAAAAAAAAGAAAAGGAATTAAGTAGCTACTAAAAATATCTCTTTTTTTTTTTGTTTTTTGTAATTTTAAATAAGTTAGGACTAAAAAGTGAGATTTTTTTTTTTATAGTTATTTAACAGATACAAAATTTATATTATACATAGATATACTTATGTTTTGTATAAAAATATTAGTTAGTTTTGGAACCAAAATTAGTATAATTAATTTTTTTACTTAAATTAATTTAAATAATTTCAATTTATGTTTTTCCATGTTTATTTAGTACTTATACGTGATGTATGTATATTTTTTAATATCAATATAATATGTTTGTACCTACCCATAATGTACTTAAGTATATTTTTGTGAGGTAAAAATAAAAAAAAAAAAAAAATAGTAAAAAATTTCGAAATGATATTTGAAGTGTAAAAAGAAAAATCAATTTTAAAGAAATATCCCCTAACTAATTACATTATGTATAATATATATACGAAAAAATTCTTTCCGAAAAAAAAAAAAATAAATTCAAATTAGTTTTTTAAATAAGTAATAAGTACATTAATTTATGTAATAAGTTGTAAAAAAAAAATTAAGTTTAAAAAAAAAAATAAAAAAAAATTAAGTTAGAAGAATAAATAATAATATTCCTGATTTCACGACAGTGTTTTGTTAAATATTTATATTGCTGCAGTAAATAATTTACTTTCAAAAAGGATAAAGTCAAATACTAAAAAGTTTAAAATTTAAAACGAGGTAAGTAATCTTATATTTTATATACCTAGGTATAAAAGATATATTTATGAATAAAAAAGTAATTAACTAAGTAAATTGATGTTAATTTGTTTTAATTAAAAATGAATAAATCCTGGTTAAAAATTGTAACATATAAAAATATATACATATTTACATATACAGTTTATAAGTACTTTATATAATTTATATGTCTGTAGTGTAGGTACTCATTTAAAATCCATCAATAAAAATTTTTTTTTTTTGTTATTTTATTATAAATTTTAATGTTTCGAAATGTGTTGGAAAATAAGAAATCATCCTTAATGATTATGATTTTTTGAATAAGTACACATTGAATTTTTCGGAGCAAATATAATAGATAATTCTCCTATGATAGGTATACCTATTAGTTATATGTATACAGATAAACCATGAAAAATCCTTTTTAAATTAAAATAAATAAGTACTATACATATGTTATTTCAATATATATTTTAAATTATTTAGACAACAGTTGTTTTCAAGTTTTTGGATACTGAAAGATAAATAGCAGATGATACATTTATATATATATATATATATATATATATATATATATACATATATTGGTTAAAATATACTCTTCCTAGGATTTTCTATAGTTTCTTTTACATAAGTAAGTAGTTGATTCCGTAAGTACTTATGTATGGATATTTATGAAATAATTTTTGATGCGTGCATATACATACATACATATGCATAACATTATACATATATAAATATATATATACTTTTACCTATAAATATGTAGTAGTTATAATAATATCATAATTTTTTAGTAAGTATCTTCGTATTTTTATTCGATTTCATTTATTTGGCTGTACAAAATGTAATAAAAATGGCAACAGATGTTTTGAGTTCTGAAAATTTTAACTATAGGTACTATACCTATTTTTTTTTTATTTTTTTTTGTCATTTGATTAACTTATTACCAGTACCTATGTAAATATATTTTATGGTATAGCTGCTATCTTTAATAAGTAAAATAAATTTTTTCAGCTAAAATTATGTTAATAATGAATAACAAAAAAGTTAAAAAAGAAATAGAAAAAAAAAAATCATCAAAAATAGATTAATAGAAAAATAGAAAAAAATATATATACATACATATATGTATATATATGTAAGTGTCTACTTAAATAACTAAAAAATTTATAAAAATTTACAAAGTACATAATAATATAAAACTATAACTATATAAAATAAGTTTTGTAAATTTTTTTTTTTTTTTAATTTTATTTTTGCACATGCGATTTAAATTTACATTATTGTTATTGAAGAAGTCTAGTCGAATTTTTACAATTTATCATTATTTCCACATACTATATAGTTATAATACCTACTATGGATTTATACACACTAATTTTTAGTAGTTCAATATTACAGACTTTTTTTTTTATTTCTTCATAACTATATGGAACGATATTAAATAAGTACATTTTTTGTTAATTTCTACGTACTAAAAAAAATTTACAGTTTTATACAGATTTATTTTATAGTTTATTATTGGGTACCCACCGGAGATTTGTAAGTACCAAATATTAATGATTATTTCTTAATATTTAACTAATTACTTACTTACTTATCATTTTTTAATAAGAATGTATACTTATTTAAGTATTTAGTACTTTATTGTTTATATTATATTTTTTATGTAAGGATATAATAATATGTAGATACAAAAGTACATATACCTAACTAGTAATTATATTTTAATTTTAAAATTTTATACTTAGTTAGGTAAGTACAAAAATATTTTTTTTTTTTAAATATAATTTATGCCAACATCTAACACAGATTTTTAAGGACCTTTTCGTTAACAATTGTGAGTGTCCCAAAGTTCAAACTAGAAAAATACCCTAAAAAACGCTAAAATTTCAATGTCATTCAATATTTTCGTCTACAAATTAAACTTAAAAAAAAAAAAATGCTTCACTTCGTCCTAGCCATAAGTATCCTTGGTCGAATGCCGAAAATCCCATTCCGATATTTTCAAAAATGTGAGTGCCCCAAGGTTCAAACGAAAAATAAATAGCTGCGTTTAACCTACACTTAATTTTATTCTTTTAGTTATACATTATTTCTATATAGGTATAGCGTTGCTTTTACTTTTTTGTACAAAGTGTCTTACTTGGAAGAAAAAATGTTCATAACAGATGATTCCATATAAATATGGACTAAGTGGCTAGATTTGCTTTCATTAGATTTATTTTGTAAAATAATCCTTTAAATTTTATATCTAATTTGAATTAAGAGATTTTTAGATTTAAAAACTAGTTATCAATTCGAAAATTCTACTAACTGTACTCAAGTACTTATAACTAATTTTGAACTACATAACTAGTAACATTATTGATTGCTTAAGTATCTTAAAAATATTAATTTTTGTCTATTTAAAATTTTTAAAATCATTTTATCAAAAAAATAAAAATCATATTAGAGCGAATAATTAAATCAAGTCTTACTTACAGATTTTCTTTTTGCGGTACACTTTGTAAATTTATCAGTATAAAGTACATACATCCAAATTCATGTTATGTGCACTGATGAAATATAATTTTAATATCATATATATATATATGTATATCAATTTAAATTTTTCGTCACGCTATTTATTGCAATAAAAATAGATTATCGGGAAAAAATTTAAAATGGTATATTTTAATAAACCAAAAAAAAAAAATCAAAAGTAACTAAGTATGTAAGTAAGTTTACCATAAAATAATTTTTAAAAATAATTCTATACATATTTAGCACTTAATATGTTTTTTTCTTTGAGATAAATTATACATAGATATTATTTAACTTCGAATATAACTAAATAAGTATAAAACTATTCAAAAATGAAATTAATAATTGATCAGATATTTTTCATAATTTGTTTTATGAACTTAAACTGTATATAAGTATACCTAATATGTGTATATATATGTATTATAATATATATGTTTTGCTTAATATTAAAAATATAAAATCGCAGAAATATTCTTTCTACATAGAAAAGAAACTTGGAGTTTTCTAGTTAAAATTATAATTTTTAAGTCTTTAATTATCAATTTGATATTTTTCTACTTATAACGTTCTTAACATAAACTATGTTAAAATAAGTAGTTATAGTTATATTACGATATTACTTACTTACATGATTTAAAATATGTTTTTCCATCTTTTAATTTTACTAAAATTTGATATACTTATGTATTTTCTTATTTAACCCATATGCTTCAACTTCTATGATTTTTTTCGGTGATTGGTATATATATAAGTAAGTACTTCTTAATTCATCTGAACCTTACTTATATACTATTGCATTTAATTGGTTTTGTTAGCTCATATTTTTTCTAAAATTACTTGAGTTGAAACATTTACAAATGACAGACGAAAGAAATAATTGAATAACAGAGAGAGAGAGTAATTAAAACTAAAATTAAATTTCTTTATACGTTGGAATTAGTTAATAATTATAGTTGAATGCATATAACAAAGCTTTTAGCTTTAACTCCTTACTAAGTATTTTAAGTAAAAATTTATTTTTCTAATTTTCCAAGCCAAATTGTAAGCCACAACTATGTTTTGTTTAAAAAAGTGATAAGTATTTCAAGATAGATCAAGCTCAGTTTTATGCATTCAACTTATTGTGTCAACTTAAATTAAGTGTCAAAATGACAGTTAATTGATATAATTATATGAAAATGAAGTTCATATACTTAGTAACGTTTTTAACTAATATAGAAGTAGTTAATAAAAAAAAAAATTAAAAAAAAAGAATATAAAATTTACCTTACCTTACCTTAGTATCGGCATGTATTTAAATAAAACAGAATATTTATATCAGTACAGTATGTATATAACTTCTTATATCCTTTATACATATTTTTCTATTTGAATTTAGCAAAAATTAAAATATAAAAAAGGAAATACATAATTAGAAGAATATGATTTTTAAAATTATACCTTCTAAATATTGTATTTCCGATTTTGTTTTTTTTGTTTTTTATTTTTATCGACAAAACAAACTCATCAAATAAAGCGCTAAATTTTGTTCTCAATAGATTTTTATGTAAGTACGTATAAAAGTGAATATGGTAAATTATACAGCACTTTAAGTATAAATATAGGTACATAATACATATAATTATATATATATAACTATAATGTGTATAATATACGTATACTTACTTACTTACATAAGTAATATTATTGTAAATTTCTTTGTGTTATTGATGATATTCAAATAGTTTGGCTTTCTTTTCAAAAATTTTCTTCCAATAGTTAATTTAGTTGGTATTTAAACATTTTTCAATTCATTTTTTTTTTTTTTTGTTTCAAAAATTTTAAAATAAAAAGCTTATAAAAAATATTAACAACAACAATTGAAAAAAAAACAACATTTATTTATTTATAATTAATTTTTCTAAATTTAATTAAGTATTTCTTTTAGTTTTTATTTTTAATATAAGTACTGTGTAATAGAAATTTTAGAAAAAGTTTTAAAATCAATAAAACTAGTTTAACGAAAGAATAACGAAAATATAACTAAAGTTTAATTTAAAAAGATAAATAAATTTTAACATATGAGCAATGTCGAAATAAAAATAAGAGGATATTAAATTGCTTTGTGAATATTAAAGTATTTTCTAATAATTTTCTGTTCTTATTTTCTAATAATCTTCAGTTCTTTTGAGTTGTTCAGTTTTCCAATTTGAGTGATATGATTTCTTTTCAAAAAAAAACACACTAATTGTTAAGGAAATTTAAATGTTTTTTATTTAATGTGAAGTACAATCGATACAATTAAGTTCTGAATAAAACGTCATTCAAATGGGCTCCACGACTTCTTTTCCAGGAATGAATTCGATGAACCCAATTTTCGAGCACTTTTTCCACTAAATCAAGTTGTATGTCATGAATAGCACGTTCAATATTGACTTCTAAAGCTTGAAGAGAGTCTGGTTTATTGCTAAAGACCAATGACTTCAAATAACGCCACAAGAAATAGTCTAATGGTGTTAAATCACAACTTCTTGGAGGCCATTCAATGTCACAATTTCTTGAAATAATCGAATCTCCAAATTTTTCTCGCAATAATTGGGTTGTTGCACGTGCTGTGTGGCACGTAGCCTCGTCTTGTTGGAACCAGATGTTGTCAAGATCAACTTCTTCCAATTTCGGCCATAAAAAGTTTGTTATTATCGATCTGTACCGCTCTCCATTGACAGTAACGGTGTTACCAGCTTCATTTCGAAAGAAGTACGGACCGATCATTCCACCAGAACAAAAACCACACCAAACTGTCAATTTAGGCGAATGTAATAGTTGTTCATGAATAATTTGTGGATTTTCTTCGCAACAGAATCGACAGTTTTGTTTATTTACTTACCGCACCACTCAGATGAAAGTGAGCCTCATCGGAGAAGATGATTTTCTTAAAAAAATCGTTATCGTTTTCAAGTTCTTCCAAGACAAAATCAACAAATTCAAGACGTTTACGGTGGTCCATGATGAAATTGTAAACATTACTGAATACAATGAAAATAAAATGACAGATCATGACATAGTACAAATGGCCGAAACGTTACTTAGAAATCATATCAATCAAATTGGAAAATCCGTTACTTAAGTATGTATATTTATAATACACTTACTTAATTTTGGTAGCCTGATAAATAAGTATAACTATAGCGATATTAATTTTTAAAGCAGAATGGAAATCAAAGGTTTTTTAAAACGTATACTTATTTTCCAAAAGACAATAATTTCATAAGCTTTTTTCAGAATCTTTTTATGTGTATATGCCAGATTCTAAATAGGAGGTATTTTATAGTTGGTTATAAAATTAGGGTTGGCCCTTTTTCCGAAATATGTATATATAACTAGCAATTGTTCTAATTACATAAGTATAACAAATTTACTTTGCACAAAATTTGTGGAAAATAATTCAATTGTTTGGACATAAAAATTTGAAATTGAAATAAAACCAAAATTTAAAAATTCGCTTTTTGATTTTATTCCAATGCTAATTTAAAAAGATCTTTCTTTTCTCAAATTTTCACGGTTTTAACTAAAAGAGTTTTGGAGGTATGGAGGAAGCAAAATCTTATAAAATCAACGAAAACCAACGGTAAATTTAAATATTAAATTAAATAGAAATAATATTCGACATTAAAAAATGTTCTGTCGTTTAGTGTTTTTAGATTGCAAAAATCATAAACCTAGTTTGCACTTCGTTCTGAAGCTTTCAAAATCCAAACCCATGTACCCAGATTTTTTCCAGTAGCCATCCTCGCTTTTCTTTCGTAATAGTAACTTACCATATAAACCAGATAACTTTATTAGTTGTTGAGTTATCGTGCGAATGAACGGGCGGACATCGTTAAATCGACTCAGAAGATGCCACTGGTTAAGAATATATGAATATACATGACCATAACTAAATTGATTCCTTTTGGTGGTTACAAACACTATACCAAAGTTAATATACCCTATACTTTAGATGTAGGGTTTAAGAAAATTTTATACCCCATATCTTTATATTATATATTTCATTAATTAATCAGGAGTTAAAACGTGATATTTTAAAAAATGAATATAATATATTTAAGTATATGTAATCAACAACACAAGAGAAATGGAATTGAAATAATTATCAATATACTTACTTATAAATGAAATTAACATATTTCTACAATAATACAACCACAGTGCAAAGAAATAGCACGTAAATACTTACTCTTTTAAAATATGTTGGTAAAATCTAATTAATTCTATTTCTATATAAGTATTCTTTATTTTTCACAAAAATAAAAGCTCTTGAAAAAATTCAAATTAAAAAGGATTCATTTATGTATAGGCAGACCAATGTACATTTATATTTTATTTTCTTCTCAGTAATGACACTCTTCAGCTACGAACACTGTTCAGCTAACTATTTTAATCGATTAAATATGTACTTATTTAAAATATATTTTTCACCCCAAGGACATAAGGATGCCCTGAACAACTAAACTTTTTTTGTTAAATTGCTTAATTCGACAACCTTTTGACCTTTTGACACATTAGTCACAATAAGCGTTTACATATTCACTTCCTTTTATCGAGTTTGATATCAAACGGTATTTCACAAACTCTACAAGGCTTTATAGAACAAAAGAAAACATTTTGATCTAGTCGTCATACATCCAGTTATGAATTGGCAACAGAAGAAAAAAATTTACGTATGGTTGTTTTTCAATTTCTTCAGCAATCATTATTAATTTTTTTTTTCGTACTTTAAGGTATTCACTTGTATTTCAAACCACTAACTAAATCATTTAACCACACTCATCATTTTGATTTAATTTGAAATTTCAAGTTCAACAATTAGTTACTAAATTCTATTTGGTTCTTGTAAATTTGAATTGCTGTCGGTTATTAGTTAAATCATAGTTCATTTTCATCAATTGCAGTGTTAATATAGTTTACTTATGTTATATATTTATTTGTTGTATACACTTAAGTTTTCAATAATTTTTATAAGAAAAATATTCTCATTTTCAACTAAAAAATTTTAAACTTTTTTCTTTTTGATATTTAAATAATTTCAGAAAAAAAAAAAAAAAAACAAAAAATCTGCAACATGTATCCTGTGTCTGTGCTTAATGTTAAAAAAAAAATATTTTTCATAACTGTAATATAAAAAAAAATTTCTTAAGTCATTTTTTAAAATAATTCCAAAAGAAAGGACAAATGGTGTCCTTGAAATATTATCAAGTTCATTTAGAAACATACAGTTACTAAACTATAAGGATTATGTTTTATAATGTTGGTAATAATAATTTATTGCATTATTATAAGTAAAAAAGCAGTAAAAAAAAAAAAACGTAAAATTAAAG
Organism: Poecilobothrus nobilitatus; assembly: GCA_947095535.1. Taxonomy (NCBI): domain Eukaryota; kingdom Metazoa; phylum Arthropoda; class Insecta; order Diptera; family Dolichopodidae; genus Poecilobothrus; species Poecilobothrus nobilitatus. The sequence goes on from OX352774.1 coordinate 110,196,402, forward strand.
AATAAATTTTATATTATTTTTTTTTATTTTATTTGTTTCATTTTTCTTTAACGTAGATCGGCTTTCAAATTATCATAAAAAATAACAACACAAAAGAAAATGTTATTAATAAAAGTTTTTTTTTAATAGACCGACGCTTAAGTACGACTCAAGCAAATACTTATTGTAAATTTGTTCTTTTTTTAAATTTTGTATTACAGTAAGATAAGTATCTAAAAATTTTAAGAAAATAATAAATTAAGTAGTCCAAAAATATGAAAAAAATTTTATTTATTTAACTTGTAAGGTCCGATAAGATTGTATCATTTAAATGTAGGTATGAACTTATGAGTATTACTTAATGTTTTTTTTTTTTTTTTTGGTATATTTTTAAAGGTATAGTTTTAATTATGAAAACTGTTCTTCACTCGTGAATTTTTTATTTATTTTTTTAAAAAAAAAGGAAATTTTACAATGAAATATTTACTAAATAATGCTTAAATACATATATATAACTACATTACTTATGTACTTATACTTATAGTTATATATAGTTATTGTAAAACTACTGTGCTTGTTTGGTATATACATAAGATTGCACCAAATATTTTATCTTTTGTTTGAAATATTTAAATATTTAAAATTTTTTAATAACAATAAGTTTCAACTGTGTATCAATTTTAAATGTCAAATTTAACAAATTTATTGCTTTCAATACTTTACTTAAATTATCCAGTTTGATGACAAATCCAAATATAGATTTAAAAAATAAGTGCTTCGATGTTAATTGATCGAATAATATGAGCCTAATTTGTGTTATGCATGACAAATGAAATTAAAGTTCAATTAAATAAAATTCAGTTTGCAGTTACGAGTATAAGTTTTTTTTATTTTTGCTATAGATTTAAAATCATAAATAGAATTTATATATGTATAATGTAAGTACTTAATATGCTCTTAAAATTTAAATTTATTTCAAAATATGGTAATTAATAAAATTAAGAACTGAACTGAAATTTAGTATAAGTATACTTATAGGTATACATATATATATATGTAAAGTATATTATATATACTACACTTATGTTGTACTTATATAAGTTATAGGTTATAGTCAAGTACTTATAATAATTTTATTTAAAGAAAACAATATTTACTTACATTTTAATTTTTAAACTTTTTTTTTTTCATTCTCCCTATTTCTGTCATCATCATCATCATCATCATAGATTTCAAGCTGTTTATAACTAAAGAAGTTACTTTCAGTATGTCTGAACCAAAAGTTATTGGATATCATTTTGAATAATATTTTTTTGCACTGTAAACATTTTCAAAATGAACGTTTTTTAATATTTCGCGTTTTTATTGCGAAAAACTATGAATTACATAAACATACTTATACATATGCATATATGTATGTACTTATATATAATTTTTGCTGCTTAAGTTTTATTAAGTGTTTTAAACCATCTGCAAGAAGTGCATTTTGAAAAATTAGATTAAGTTTTAGAATTATATAGAATATATAACATACGTTCAAGTTCTATAATTTTTTTTTTTTTAATGCATTTCCCTGCCACATAAATGTGGACAGGAAATTACACAGCCTTTCCTTGTTCAGGCGTGGCTGTAAATGTCGTAAGGGGGAGAAATAAGTCTTACGACATGTGTGGGATTCGAATTCACACTCCCTTGGTGTTTACAGCTGTTACACACTAGGCCACCGAGGCTTTAGTTCTATAATCAACTTTTTATACCCTACACCTAAAGTATAGGGTGTATTAACTTTGGTATGGTGTTTGTAACCACCAAAAGGAAGCGAGTTAGATATGGACATGTATATATATTCTGAATCAGGATCACCTTCTGAGTCGATTTAACAATGTCCGTCCGTCCGTCCATCTGTTCGCACGATAACTCAAAAACTAATAAAGCTGTCTTGATGAAATTTATATAGTATGTTACTAATTACGAAAGGAAGGCTAAGTTCAAATCTGGACCAAATCGGTCCATGGGTTTGGATTCTGGAAGCTTCCGAATGATTCTGGAGCAAACGAGATTATCTCCAAAACCAACAAAGATAGAACGTTTAAATTTTGTACAATGATGTTCCTCCCCGTTCGACTTATGTCTCTGAAATTTAAGAGGATTTGGTCAATGGGTTTGGATTTTGGAAGCTTCCGAACGAGCACCAGAACAAATGAGATTATCTCCAAAATCAACAAAGATAGAACCTTTAAATTGTGTACAATGATGTTCCTTCCCGTTCGATTTATGTCTCTGAAATTTAAGAGGATTTGGTCCATGGGTTTGGATTTTGGAAGCTTCCGAATGAGCACCAGAGCAAATGAGATTATCTCCAAAACCAACTAAGATATAATCTTTAAATTTGGCAAAGTGGTGTTCTTTCATGTTTTATTTAAGTCTCTGAAATTTGAGAGGATTTGGTTCATGGGTTCTTATCTTGGAAGCTTCCGAACGAGCCCCAGAGCAAACGAGTATATCTGCACAACCAACAAAGATAGAACCTTTATTTTTAGTACAAGAGTGTGCTGTTATGTTTCCTTTTCTATAAAATTGGAAACTGACATTTGAAAGAATTTGAACCATGGATTCGTATTTTGGAAGCTTCCGGAGGAGCCCCAGAGCAAACGAGTATATCTCCACAACCAACAAAAGTAGAACCTTTAAATTTAGTACAATGGTGTTCTGGCATGTTTTCTTTATGTTCCTGAGATGGATTCGATGAATTGGAGTAGCAATTCGGGTACCTGACACACACCTCCCAAGGACTAACAATCTTCGAAATTAATAAAGATAGAAACTTAAAATTTTTTACAAAGGTGTTAAGCATATCCCAAGAGGATGCCTCTTTTACGTTCCTGAAATTCGAGTTGAATAAGACAGAAAAGGGAAGAAGTTCAAGCAGCTGCCAAAAAAACTTATGGATTTTTAATTTAATTCGAATTATTCAGGTGTAGGGTATTAATAAGTCGGTTGCATCGACTTACTGTTACATTTACTTGTTTTTTTAAAAAAAAAAGTAGTTATAGTTATAAGTATATAGCGATTCGTATTTTATATATATACTTACTTATAAGTACATAAATTTCTTAATTTTGAAACTTATTTAGATTTTACTAAGATCTTAGGAGTATGTACTCATATATAAGTAACTTATATAAGTAAATATAAAATTAGATTTGATTGTTAAAAATGTTTAAGCAAACACTTTTATTTCTTACTTAATATTATAACATTTACAAATTCATTATTTATGTAATAGATTTTAAATTAATTTTATATAACTATTTCGTATATTTAAATCCATACTTAAATTTATTATTTATCTAAACAGTAAAAAGCTGAGTAAAATTCTTTAATAAAAATAAGAATCTTCTATGTTTCATTCTCTTCTCGTTTGATCTGTTGGAAAATCTGAGAGAATTTGAGAGAAAATTGAAAAAAAAAAAATTACATTTAATAAGTACTTAATTTAAAAAAAAAAAATAAAAATTTGTTAAGTAACTCAAAATATAAAATATATTAAGTAACTTAAATATTCAATTTGTAAATTGCAATTAGTTCAATTGCTAAGGAATCAATGAAATGTTTAGGCTTCCTGTATCGCTGTAACACCTTTTTCTCGGTTCTAGATTTGTTAACTATCTATAAATCCATCATCAGGCGTAGAATGGAGTATAATGCACCCATTTGTGCAGCAGCCTCACAAACAGCATTGGGATACGTATAGACAAAGTGCAAAATAGAGCAATTCATTTAATAAACGATCTCATTGGTACCACGACTCTGGTTTCATTAGGTCTTCGACGACATTATAATGTGATTATCTAATAACAAATTAATAAATGAAGACTTTTTGATTTCTAAATTTAAGTAGGTATACTAATTCGGTTTAAATACCAAGTGTTAAATTTAATTAATTTCTCATAAGTACATAATATTTTAAAAAACATACATATAACTTTATTTGTAAATAAGAGTGATTCGTTTCAATTTCAAATCAAAATCAAAATTAAAAAAAAAAAAAATCAAATTTAACAAATTGTAAAAAAAATTGTAATTAATTTGAGAATAAAAAATATAATTTATATGTACATATGTTATTTATAATGTTTTCATTTTATTCATTTTTAAGAAATATTGTAATGTATTTTTAAAAAATAATACATATGTACATACTACCATGCTGGGAGAACCATTATTAATGTTACGACAAAAAAAAACTACATAACTATATAACTTAGTAATACTTATATACTTAATATATGTATATTACATATTAAGTATATATTATGTACATTTTTAAATCTTAAACAGATGTTTTATTATTTTCCCATTAATGTTCAAAATTTGTACCATTATTATTAAAATAAAAGAAAAATTTGTTTGTTTTTATTCTGGACCCTTTCCGAGATATGAGGGGTTAAAGATGTTTTATCGACTTTCCATAAAAACTCTATAACCTTTGAACGGCTTGTTATTGAGAGATAAATATGCAATTTGTAGACTAAGTTGTCAGCTTTAATTTTTGTGTACTAATGATCGCCATATACCCAACAGTTGCGAAGTTATGAAGGTTCAAAATGATTTAAAATGAAAAAATTATATTTCAAACTCAATTTTCTTTTGAAACACCCTGTATTTGGGATACTCTTTATAGCCCATATCAAGCCCTAATAATTAGTATTCTTTATAGTATAATTCGAAACAGCTTTTGAAGCTCTATAATTAGTACCTAATAACTTTTTCTCTATCTCTAACCGTTTTTGAGATATAAAGAATAGAAAAGTGTGTTATTTTCAATCACAATAGAAAAGTGTGTAAGTGGGAGTGTGTGTTCATTTGTTTATTCGTATCGACATGCCCGATCATCCATTTCAAGGAAGACCATCGAGTGGGAAACGCCCTGTATATTATTAAGTAAGTAAGTATATGTTATGTAATGATTATGATAAACTTCTGTTTACTTCTCTCTTTGAAATTTTATCTTAATGCACATAATGTGACTTAACTTTGTTTTAATAATGACAACTTACTTAAATGAGTCTTGTAAATTGTAATTTATATAAAATTCCAACTATATGCTTAGTTACTTATATATATAAAATTTTTATTAATTAAATATTTATTAATAAATCAACAACTCTATTATCTATATACTTATATATATAAATAGCATACATAAATATCACATTTTATAGTTATAATAAGAGTTTACCTTAATAAGTTAGTGAAATAATAAATAATATACTAAATAATATAATATTTATAGAGAAAGTGTGAATGATCGTGATTGTTGATAACTTTACTATAATAATGTTCTAAATATGGTTAAAAATACAGTTAACTTTAAAACGTAACTAGTTATGCAACTTTGACTTGAACTTTTAACTATAAAATTATTTAGTGAAAAACCATGAAATAAACGAATCAACATTTTAATGAATGGATTAAAAAGCGAATAAGTATAGTTACTATATATGTATGGTATTTATTTTGAATGAATGAAGCTATATATGTATATTATAAAGTATAATCCTGTGTAACAAGAAAAAAAAAATTAAAATATTATTGTTTTATACCTAAGTATAAAAAATTTTGTTTGAGTTGGAATGAAAGCATAACTAATGTTTAAGAAAAAAAAAAGAAGAAACTACCTAAGTATGTATATTTATATAATAGAGCTATGTATTAATATACATATATATATATAAATATATACATAATATTATATGAATACTTATATTATAAAACTTTTTAGATTTAAATTTGTTTATCTTTTTTTTTTTTTTAATAGATATTTAATATTTTGTTTGAAGTATGGTAAACCTATAATTGCCAAGAGAATATTGTTTATTAGTAAATTAATGTGCATTTACATACTTACATGTGTTCTTTCTCAGAGATATTTTAGCATACGTTTGATATTTTTTTTTTTCACCATCAAATTAATTTTGTTAGGTAGGTACCTTTAGTTAAAAAGATATGAGACATCGTATACCATACCAACCATCTGCAAAAGAATTATACAAATGCAGAAATGTATACAATAGTGTTAGTGTAATGTACTTATTTATAAATAAAATGTGTGAATGCTCATATAATGTATAATAGTATGTACACGTTTTGTAAACATTGTTGGCAACATATTTAGCTAGCATCATTGTTGATAAAATTAGTTGGGGGGATTTTTTCTTATTTTTGTTTTTGACTTTTCCTTATTTAATACTATATTTTCTTTTTGATGTAATCTTGGGGTAATCTCAAATTAAATAATTTCTCTAGAATTATTATTTTAAATTTTAATTTAGAAAAAAAAAAAAAACAAAAATAGCTTAAGTAAGTATAAATTTTTATTTATGTATTTTAGATTTTTAATGTTTTTTTTTTTTTTCTAAATTAAGTAGGTTTATTCTTCGTACGTTTTATTGGTTTTAAGGTAATAAAATTACGGATATTATGATGGAAGTATACAGATTTTAAATAATATATAAGTTAATGCCTATGGTTATGTAAATATTTACTTACAACTTACATAATGTATATACTTATTGAATATGATTTACTATACTTATTGTAGTAAAATGTTTCAATGAATTTTAAAAATACATATTTTGAAACCTGTTTAATTGAATTTGGGATTAAGAATCGACAAAAAAAAAACTGGCCGGGTTAGGAAGTGAATATATATTTAAATATATATTATATTTCATTTATAAACAGTTTGGGAATATTGTAATCAATACATTTTTCATTTTGGTAATGACGTTGTCTTAAGAAAAAGGTCGATTTAATTTAAATTTTAAATATATTATTAACCTTCATATACTTAGTATGCAAAGCATAACCTTCATACTTAATTAAATTATTTTTAATATTTATTTCATTTGTGTTAATAATGCCTCTTCTCAATTAAAATAAAAAGAGTTTAAAAGATTTTAACTATAGCAATTAATTAAAAAACAACTTTTAGTTTTTATTTTTCAATTGTTAAAGTTCTTGACCTTTTTCTGATCTCACCGCAGATTTGTGGTCTCATCCGATAAATTAGGAATTGATTCAATTAAAAACTGTCTCAGTTACTATAGGTTCACTATATATATATTATATTGTATTAAGTATACTTAGTTTTCATGTTTTAAAATTAAGTACTAATTTTAGTTAGAAATTTTAATTTTAAATAAGAATATATAAAGGCTTCTTATAATTTTTTAGTTTAATTTATGTAAATACATATATATACAAGCACAACATAATTTTTGGTTTGTTTTATTTGATTTTTATCAAATATTTCCGTGAATTGGTAATATTGTCTTAAATATAGTTATCATTCAACTTTATCATATGTATTTCAATAACTGTTCCTATTTTGGCTTTCACTGTTTTAAAAATCTTTGTTGTATTCCCTTTGTATATGAATATGTCTATTTCATATACTTATTAGAATTTTATTATGAATTACTTAACTAAATAAGGCTGGTTATCTATCAAATAACTGGTGAATAATTTGGTTAAGAATGTGGTTTATATTTACTATTTTAAACTATTCTAAACGATAAAACTAAGTAATTATATTAGATAATTACTGAAGTACATCCCGAGAAGATAATGTTTCGGATAAGGGTATGCATCCGACCATATAGTTATATGGTTTCGTAAATCTTACAACCTATAACAAATCGCAATACCATATAGGTCCTCATTACACATTAAAAAAAAATATACTAACTAACTAGTTATTATGCTTCCCATACACGGCAGACTAGGTTATAAACTTGGTACGCGGACCAGCTTTAGAACCATACGACACACTTATCCAAACTATCATCCAACCATTGTAATTATGTACTTTATATTTTTATTATTTTCTCAAATCAAAAAATCTCAATGTTAAAATGACATTTAAGTTTTACACGATACACGATACAACTCAACTACAAACCAAAGATTCCGTCTACAAAAAATCAAAATTTTTTGATATTCATCCAACCAACTTTTCAACCATCAAAATGGTTTTAAAACTTGCCCATACGCGATACAACTTATCAAGTCCGCGTACCAAGTTTACAACCTAGTCCGCCGTGTATGGGCAGCATTAGAAATATTGAAAGAATTTCTAATAAAAAAATTATACCTTAACATTAAATTGCCCTTTATATAAGTAATTGTTAAAAAAAATATATATATATATATACATATGTAAGTATACATATATTGTATAAAACATAAAACTATCACTGGTAATTCATAGTTTTGTTTTTTTCTTTTATTTTAGTACACATGAACAATACTAATTTAAATCAATTTTCTCAGAAGATTAAATAAATACAAAAATTATATAAAACAAAACGTTTACTTTATTAATTGAATATGAATGTGTTTTTATAATATAATATTGTATATAATGTATATTGTATGTATATATATATAGTATGTATATAGATTGTATGTTCAATTAATCAAGTTAGTGAATATTATTGTAAGGTATTATGGTAAAGATTCATTCAGTTTTTATTCTTGATGGGGGACATAATAATATTAATATTAAAAATTAGGGGAAAAATAAAAATTAAAGAAAAAAAACTTCATTTAATGTCAAAGCAGATAAATAAAAAAAATTGTTATGCATAAGTAATATATAAAAACTATAAGAAGATTTAATTTTAAGTTGATTTTACTTTAAATTTATAATTTATTTAATTAGAAATCTCAAATTACATTAAAATGATAATTTTTTTTTTTTAATAAAAAAATTTATAAGTTAAAATTAAACTAGTTATCTTTTTAAATTAAAAAATTTGTTTTAAGTTCATTAAATTAAGATTAATGATATACGTATAAATATATTTTAAATATTTATCATTTATCTTAATTAAAATGATAAAATATTATTTAAAAGACCCTTTTTTATTAAAATTATTTAACAAGGCAAATTTATGTTTAAATTTTTGTTTAAAAATCTCTGCCATGTTAATTTCATTTTAGTCATTCCGATTTTTTGAGCTTTTTCATTTACTTACTAATTAAACTTTTAAAATAAGTAAGTACTTCTGATATATGGGGGCGTAATCCTTGGCAAAACTCGGATGACAAATATCTATTTCGGCTAAGTTAGCTTATCAAAAAACTCACAATGCAAAAAATCAATTAGATAATTTCTCACTCAATAAAATTACAATTCGCAAATATCCATTTGTCTTATGTATATTACTGTATATGACAGATTCCGAATTTGGAGGGATTTTATTGTTGGTTACAAAATCAGAGATGCCCCTTTTTCTGGAATATTTATATATAAGTATTTATTTATATGTGAGCTTCTGAATTAGGAGGTATTTTAGAGTTGGAAAGAATAATTAAAAGTATCTTGTAGTTGTTTACAAAATCAGAGTTATACGCTTTTTCCAGAATATGCATTTGTACCTAAATGTACCCCATATACATATACCAGTGTTATTTGAAAATTTACTAAACGAATATTTTGCAAAGTAAAAATTTGATATTTACTCATGTGAGTTTAGGTTAACCGCGCTGTACTCCAGATATATATATATATATATACATTTACATACATATATAACATTGTAATTTTAAGTTTTTTTTTGTAAAGCCACCTTTTTTTTGAAACTCAAAAGTTATGTTTTTAGTTTAATCGTTAGTTACCGAAAAATGCGGTAAAATAATGTTTTAATGTTTTCAGACTTCTAACTTTCAATATAAATTATTATATATATATACTTACTTAAGTACTTAAACTTTTCTTTCGAAAAATAATTAATATATACTTATAAGTAGTTACTAATTTTTTTTAATACAATTTTTTTCTAATTATCTTTAGTTGTCTGCACATTTCTAACTAAGTATTTAATATGCTTTTTTAATATTTTTATGTTATAAGTATATGTATTTTATTTTAAATTTACATTTTTTTTTTTAAATATAAATGTTAATAAAAAAATGTTTTTTTATAAGAAAAAAACATAAAATTAAAAAATTAAAAAAAAAAAAGAAAATAAACAAACATTGATGAAAAAATAAATTTCCGGCAAAATTTCCTATTAAAAATACAAAATGATTGTGTCATGTGTAGGTTTAAACCTTTTATATAATAATATATACTTTCCAATGTATAAAACATATTTATGTATGTATGTATATATTTATTGTTATTCCTATTTGTAATTTGTTTTTTTTACTTCATTCCTCAACAAAAAAGATCAAACTACATAAGTATAAGTATTTTATATACTTAAGTATATATGTATGTGTAGATATGTGTAGACACATATGTGTATTCATATGTTTAATATGCAAATCTCCCAATAGCTAGTACAGAACTTTGATTAACTTATCAACTTATTTAGATTGTACTTATTGTGTATTCAAAAGTTTGTGCATTTTTAAATTTTTTGAGTTCGCGCTGTAAATTTATTTTCTTTTAAAAAATTTCACAGGTATTAAATTAAGTAGTTTTAGATTTATAAATGTTTCAAATATTTAATATTATTTATTAAAGTTGCGCCATATAATTACAAATTACGTGTATAATTAAAGTTAACTAGCAATTATTTTTTTGTAGGCGTGTTAAAGTTAAGTTTCAATCTAATGCAATAAAATTATTTCATTTACTTAGTTATTTTGTAACGATTAAATATACCTTCGTGTCAAATTCTTTCTAACCCCACGTTTTTTATACATTTTGTTTAACCATGATTTAAGGATCAAATTTAAAATTAAATAAGGCTATAATGAACGAAATCATATAGATTAGTCACAAAATTAGTTTCAATAATGAGAGTTTGTAATGAATTTATAACCCTTTTAAACTCAGCTGTTAGTTACGATTTTAAGGTACGGACGAAATTTTGGGTATAAATATGATAATTATATATATATAAGCAATTTCTAGTTCTAGTTATTTTTAAACAAAACTCTAAAACAAATATTTATATTTACTTTTAAATGTTATAAAATGTAATTCTAGATAACTATAATATAATAAATAAGAAATATGTCAAGATAATCTCACTCACTATCTCTGATATTCTATCTCATATTAACTATATCTGCATACCTTTCTTTTTGGTACATCATGTACCAATGGTACTAATAAGTTTATTCAAACTGTTAGGCTAAGTTTGAAAAATTTTTATTCACGCAACAAAAAAAATATGAATTAAATTTTACTTTTAGAATCTGAAAATGTATTTTAAATATTTATTTATGAAAAGCTTTTTAGTAGAAGGAAAATATAAGTATGAAAAAATGTATATATATATATTGAAATTCTTAGCTCAAGAAAAACAAAACTACAAAAATGTACATCCACTTTTTAAAAAAAAAAAAAAGGCCTAGTATTAATTTTGAAATTAAAAATTAAAAATTTATTTTAGTATGAGGGTCAGTCATCATGAGTGTTATCTGTGAAAATTGGATCTTTTATGTGATTGAATGTCTTATCTAATTAAAACTTATTCAAAGAGAGTGGAAAACAGATTTTTTTCTTAATTTTCATAAAAAAAAAAAAACAATAAAAATTATCGATTTTAAATTAATGATGAAACATCAAGTAGTTATCTGTTAGAAAAAAGATTTCAAAAATAAATTATAAGAAATATTTATGATTTTTTGTTTTACGATCTTGTTTCTGTAGGAAAATTTTCTGTAGGAAGACATGAGCTAAATTGTATTTGATTAACTTACGAAAGTTGTATGTTTATGTATACTTATTTAAATTATAGGTTGTATTTTGGAATCGTTTAATCAAATTAAATGATTAAGTTTTGTATGCTTTATAGCAATTTTTAAACAAAAGAAATAAATATCTACACTTATTTTCTTTTTTTTTTAAATACTTATAGCCAAATTTTATAATTTAAAATATAAAAGATACATTTTTTTTCAATATTTCACTGAAACTATAATTAAAAAGTAAATGTTTTATATCATTTTAAAAATCTAAAAACATTAATTTTTCTATTATAGAATATGCTAGCCATTAATAATTTTAAGAAGTTTGATAAAAAGTACAAGCCATTTAATTGAAAGTCATAAAGAATTGATTAATTACATGAAAAAAAAAAACTATTAATTATTAAAATAAGAATAGTTAATATTATATTTTTATATACCATATAATTTACCATAACATTTTATATTTAGTTATTGTTAAATTTAAAAAATATATTAAATAAAAATTTAAAAAAATAAGAATCTTTTTCTTAATTTTACTATAGTTAGGAACTTAGGTATAATTAATTAAAAAAACTAATTTATTTTTGTAAGTAATTATTTTCAATTTCAAACAATTTAAGCTGTAAAAATTTTTCTTTTTAAAATTTTATGTTTAACTCGGACAATAATTTATAGTTGTGGACTTCAATTATTTAAATCTAGTCCCTAATTTAAGTTTTTTCCTAAAATCTTTTTTCAAATATTCTATACATAAGTCATCTATACATTCTATACATAATTCTATACATAAATCTCTAATTTTTGAATTCTGAATTCCTTAAATATACTTAGCTGTACTTATGTATTTACAATGTGAATTACATATGAATAAAAATTTATTACTTATAAATAAGTAGGTCTAAATGGTTGAATATAGTTATTCAACTAACGTATTAATGCAGGATGTACCTATAGCAAAAAACAAAAAATAGTGAAAATCTTGTAGTTATCGAAAATTTTAAGTAACTATATAATTTATTTATAAATTGTTTTTAAAATTTCTAAGTAGGTATTTACTTATTAAAAATCTTAAATCTTACAGTCTACTAGATTTTGAAATTTCTTTTATAAATTCAAAACTAACTATATATAAATAAAGAAAAAATAGCTTCACTTAAAATTATTTATAAAATTTGTGAAATATGATAAAATAAAAACAATTTTGTCACTTTTGGAAAATTTCTAAAGTTTAGAAAGTCAAAAAGAAAATAGTAAATTGCTTCTACCAATGTTATATACTTATGGGTATTATGTATAGGTAAACACAGAACCACAGGAGACATGTATCACCGATGATTATTAAACGTGGGAATAAAATTTAAATTGAAATGAATTTGAAAGTCAACATATATAACTACTCACTTATATTTAATTTTTTTTTGATTAAGTTTAATTAATTATAAAAGAAAGCATTATTTTAATTTTCAGGATTTTAAATTATGGTTAATCCAAAATTATTAGAAGAAAATATTAAGAGATTTCAAAATTACGCGGTTTTTTTTCTATTAAAATTCAAATACATAAGTAGATTGAAAAAAAAAAAAAAAACCCCATACTAATTGAAGAAAACCCCTAATAAAAACAGCAGTAATAAAACCAAAATGAAAAAAAAAAACAAAATATCTAACATTAAATAAAAACGTGTCGAAATATGTAATACTTAAGTTATATAAGTTATAACGAACGAACACTAAAAGAGAATATTTTTTGTTATACGTATATATAAGTATATATATTTATTATTTTGTATGTGTAAACGTACTATACGTATAGTATACACATTATTATATGTATATTTTTTATATATATAACATTCCATTTAAGATATTTTTCACATTTTTTTTTATATGTAAGTATATATATGTTAATGTGGATTATTTAAAGAATCCTTGAAAGAATCTCTTAACATATGTTTATGTATAATTTTATGCAATAGTGTTGAAATATTTCGTTAAAAGGTGAGTATTAATGTTGAGAATGGTTGTTTAGTTTATTTCTTTAATATAAATTGAACAGAAAAAAAAATATTGTATTCTTGCACCTTTCAGTAAAAAAAATAAAATAGAAAAAAAATTTAAGTATTGGTAATTTTTTTTTTTTTTCGTTTCAAATATTAAAAGAAAAAATTAAACCAAAGGAACAAGGATAATACATCTGCTTTAAGCAAAATTTTTAAATCATTATATGTATGCGTCATTAAAATTTAAAAATTGCTATTTTTGCACATTTTGTTTCCATTACATTATATAATAAAATACACAAGTATTTACATTTATAATAAAAAAATATACATAATATATATATGATTTTAATATTTTCCTTGACAAATATAATAATTTTTTTTTTTTTGACAGTGGGATGAAAATTTATACTTAATTGAATTTTTAAATTATTTGTACACGTACGATCTTTAAATTATATATAATATCTATAAGGACAATTTTTGTTTTTTTTTTATATTATTTGCTTTAAACTAATTTATTTTCAATAACACTTACTTAATATTGTTATATGTTTTTTAGGTTTTTCTTTCATAAAACTATAGGTTTTTTAAAGGTGTATATATATTTAAAACGAGAAATAATTTTAATAGAATTTTTACTTTTTGACTTCTAATTGTTCTTAAAAATGAAAGGAAATTCAAACTAGTTTGAGGTAACCTATACTAATTCTCAAAAATCTTTTTCCTTTGAAAAATTCAAGGTTCTGACTAAAAGCGTTCTTGATATAAAAATTCTTCGAGGGATATAAATTATAAGGATTATAAATTAGTAAATTATATTAGTTTAAAAAAATTTCTTTTCTTTGACATTTTTAAATTGAATAATAAGTAAGTAGTTCCGTTTAAATAGTTATTTATAAGTATTTAAAAATAGAGCTTTTTCCAGCTTTGCATGACCATAATTTTGTAATGGGTGAGGGCTACATAAATATTAATATTTTTATGACAACTATCTAAGTATATGACACCAATTCATTGCTCCATCTTAAATGATGTGAAAGTTTTGTAAACAGAAGGACGAATAGACAGAGTGAAACAAAAATTTCTTTTGAAAAATGTACTACTTATGTAAAAACAATTTATGCCTATTGGAAATAGTAGCTATTGATTTTTATTACTTATATGAAAAAATAATATTCGAAATTTTTTGCTAAAATATCAAAATTTTAATTTGGTAAAGTTGTAAATAAGAATATATATTTTGTTACATAGTAATTGACGAGTGAAAGATTATTTTGTATTAAAATTTCCTTCCGAATGAATATATATAACTTCTATAGTTTTGCATTATAAAAATTATTTTATCATTTCCTTATTTAAATAAATTAAAATATTTTGGTCATGAAATAAAATCATAAGGTAAAAAATGACCAAATAAATTATTTTTTATAGTTAAATTATTAATTTATTATTAAATATAAAATGTGTTAGGCAAATACATAGTTATATTTAACAGGCAATTATTATTTGAACAGGCAAATAAAAATTCTTGGTAAACACTGGTAGTTTTAAAAATATTTTTCTAACTATAAGAACATGTAAGTTTCAATTTTCTAAATTTCGACCTTGGTTACAGATGAACATACATAAGTGTATAAAATATACGTAGTTCTATTATATTTCTTTTTAAAGGTTTGATATTTTAAACTCAACATTTTGTGGCTTTAGGAACCACAGTCAACCGAACCGAAAGTCATCGCATAGTAGACTACCGATACCAAACCAACCCTAATTGATAAATTGAAAACTTGATTTTGTGATTAAACTTGAAATAATAAAGAAATTACATGACTATTAAAACAATTTATCTATAGTAAAATACTAATTTAAAAAAAAAAGTAAGTAAATGTAATTTATATATTTACCAACAATTTAGAAAATGTACATGATATAAACAGTATTAAATTAAAAAATTAATTTAACTAGTTATACTAAAAAATCTTGTTGTTGTTTTAGTTTTATTTCATTTTTTAATTTATTTGCAACCAACCAATTCTAAAATCTTTCTTTATTAATGTATTGGCGTTTGCTCCCCTAAACCTCCGCTAAAAAATTATTGAAACCCTGAATTTGTTATCATGTCTAAAATCCTTTCCAATTATGTTTTTTACATACATATTTCTATATGAACAAATTTCAAATTTTTAGTAGTTGCTGCCTCCCCCCAAACCTTTGCTAAACAAATTATTAAAAGCCTGGTTTTGTAATCCTTATTAATTATTTTTTATACATATGACCATTTTTGTATTATACACACACCTGTAAAAAAGCAAGATTTAACAAAATTTTTAAAAAAGCAAGATTAAAAAAAAATACAGATTTCGTATCGCTCCCCTATTTTGGCATCTTAAATTATATTGAAATTGAGTAAAAATAAAAATTGTATTTTAAGTAGTTACTGTTTATTACATTAAAATTTATTTGGAAACAAAATTTTGGATATTATTAAGAAACAAAATCTCAAACATTATTTAGATACATTTGGTTAAAAATTTACTTGATCTCGTTTTTGTTTTTAAATTTTTAAAATAGAAATAAGTAAGCATGTGGCTATTATTTTTGTTATTTTTTTGTAATTCAGTCACTATGTTTATAAATTTTCATAGTTGATAATATTAGTTAGTCTATTGTATTGTATACAATGGAAAAAAAAACAACGTACTAACTATGCAAATTTCTGCAAATTGCTTTTAATAAAGTATATATGTTAATAAAAGCAATTATATAAAAAGTATGATCACAAAATAAATGTTTTTTAGTTTTAATAAAAGAACTAAACGAAAAACATTTTTTTTTTTCCATTTTTGACATCATCATAAATTTTGCAATATAATTTTATCTGAAACCTTGATTTGTAAGTATACTTAATAAAGGGTACTTAGAATGTGTATATACTGAATATAATAAGTACATATATAAATATATGTATACAACTACAAATACGATTATAGTTAAATATGATTTTTTTTTATTTACTTCATATATAAGTATTTAAGAGGTATTATAAATATATAAAGAACTATATATATATATAATTTACCATTTCATATGTTTAAACTTTAACAGCTTTAAATATATTAAGTATTTTAATTTGTGTCATATTTTACAATTTAATTTATATCACACCACACGGACGTAATAATATGGAGTTTTGGTTCGTGTGCAATTCATCTTTATATTCAATATTATAAGACTATATAATAGGTTATATACTATTATAATTATGTATACACTATGTAGTTATATACTAAATTAATAAATTAATCTATAAATCTGATACACTGAAGTAGTTATTTATATCTTTTTAATTTAGGTCTTTTTTATACTCGTAGTTGTCCAATTTAAACCTAATTTTAATAACCGTTTTTTGTTTACTTTCTTTTTTATTTTTACCTTTTTTTTTCAAATCTTTCAAACGCATTTTAGTTAATTTTACCTAACGATTTTTGCTTAACGATTCATTTGCTTGTTCGTAACGTAAATCGGGATTAAAATGTAATTAAACAGGCATATTTTAAAAAATTAATAAATATGTACTTAAGTACTAAGTATATATATATTCCCATAAAAACTAAAAAGTTATACTATTGGTTTTAGGCTTATGCTTAATTCACTGCGGCTTCAGATAATTAATTATCTGAATTCATGCGCGCGCATTCTTTTTATATTAAAATTTGAGATCTGTCATTTATCAAAAAAGTGTGGAATTTTGTTTTGTTCTCCAGATTTAACTTTAACTTTTAGTTCGGAAGAATTTTTTTACTGTCATTTTTATAACATTTGTAGCATTTGAAAAAGAAATTATTATAGAAGACAGGCGTAGAGCGCATATTTTGTTTTTATTAGAAAATAAGTTTTTAAAAAAAAATTATAAAAAGAAAATTAAGTTGGAAAAAGGGAATTTTCCAAAACTATTAAAAAATTCGATACCCCTTGTTAAAACTTCTATTATTCGTAGACTATCTTCCAAATTCCAAATATATGAGATGATTTTTCACTAAACCTATACCTATTTTCGAAACCTGTACCTATAATGGGAAAAATATTGTCCCTATAATGGGAAAACATATAATTTTTATAACATTTGTAGCATTTCAAAAAGAAATTATTATAGAAGACAGGCGTAGAGCGCATATTTTGTTTTTATTAGAAAATAAGTTTTTAAAAAAAAATTATAAAAAGTAAATTAAGTTGGAAAAAGGGAATTTTCCAAAACTATTAAAAAATTCGATACCTCTTGTTAAAACTTCTATTATTCGTAGACTATCTTCCAAATTCCAAATATATGAGATGATTTTTCACTAAACCTATACCTATTTTCGAAACCTGTACCTATAATGGAAAAAATATTGTCCCTATAATGGGAAAACATACTTAGCATAATGTACTAAAATAACTTGGAAGTGAAGAAGAAATAATTGAAAGGAGAAATATTAAAATGTTGAAATTTTTTAAATATTTTTGTAAAATTAATTTTAATTGTTTTCAATTTACATTTGCAGTGTTTAAATCTGGGCTAATTATAAGTAATCTTAAAATGAAAACCAATTGAGGATGTTATTAAATTTCTTGTTCTTTATTATCAATATAAATTTGATTGAATATAAGTTTGAAAAATATTGGAATAATTAAAATTAATTAAAAATAAAATTTAATAAGCTAATAATTCTATTTAATTATGGCAATTTTTTAATAATTTGCTATGCAATTTGAAATTACGTTACGTTTAAACATTTATTCAAGTGTTAAATATAGAACTGTTGTGTTTTTTTGTTGTGCACTTTTTTTGTTTACTTCTTTGTAATAATAGTATTGTAATCGTTAAAAAAAAAAATAAATATTTTTACCTTTTAATTAGAGGTTTTTTAATTCTAAAATATAATTATTAAAATTTACTCCATAGCTTTAAAATACTTTTTTCCAGATACTAAGTTATCGCAGATAATTTTAAAGTCAAATATAATTATTAATATGTTCCTTGATATGTTGTTCAATCTTTAAATTACACTTTAATTAATACATCTCTACTCTCTAGTACATTAGCATGAGATAGTTAAAAGGAGAACACTTTTTATATTGGTTTTTTTTCTTTTGTATCTTTATCCGTAAAAAATGCAAAAAAAAATTACTTAGTTAATATTTATAGAAATAAAAATCAGTATGCAAATAGAAATGAGAAAAAGAAAAGAAAATATGAATAAAATATGAATTAAATGAACATAATGTACCCAAATACCTACCTAGTTTATAATATAATATTTAAGAAATTTCCGCATTTTTATTATAAAGTGTTGACGGTCGGTTGTTGCATATTAAATTTTTTAATTCCCGGTTTTGTTTTTTCTTATGTTATAATGATTCAATGTATAAGTAAGTATAGTTACATATTATATTTATGTTGGTTTTATGAAACATTTATGTTTTAAAGTTAAATTGTCCGTTTGAAAGCAGGTTATTGACTTGCTTTTATTTTTATAACATCAAAGTATAAATTTTATATATACTTACATTGTTATTAAAAGATAGTTTTTTTATTTTTAAATAAAAAATAAAACCTTTGTAGATTTAAATTTATAATTATACTTACACAACTTATTTAATAAAAAGTTTGTATTGTACTCTCTATATTATCGTCATTAGTTGAGATGGCATTTCTTCATTTGTGTTTTTTTTCATAGCATCTGTAACATTTTTTTTTAAAAACATGTAAAATTTAAGCAAATAACACTATTTTTTTTTGCGCCATTATGTATAAAAATTTATTAGACGATAAATTAAAAATGTTAAAATGAACATACTTATGACTTTCTTTCTAAGTATTCTACACAAATTAATTAAAATAAATTTCATAAAAGTAAACTGAGTACAAAATTAGTGCAACATAAAATGAATATGTCTTTTAAATTAATGATTACTCTGTAAACATTTTTTATTTTTATTTTGTGCTTTTGTGTGTGTGTGTACATATATTTACTTATAAGAAAAAAGGTGTTTATCCCATTTTTATCTTGAAAGTAAGTGGTTAATATGATTACAATGTTAAGAAAAATTAGCGCATACAGTTCGAAATTTACAATTGAATTAACTAAATAAACGTTTTAAAGGAATTTTCGGTTGCATATGAAACTTTTTAATTTATTTATAAACGATGGGAAAAATTTCTCTGATTTCAAATAGGTAGTTATATTTCTATCTCTAAAATGAAATTTTAACGCATGTGTCTTTTTTATTTAGTACGGCAGTATGGTTTAACTATTTTTCTTGTTTAGTAGAATTGTTTTTGAAATGATGAATTTTTGATAAAAATTCACTTACTATTTGTATCTTACGAATTTAAAATAGTTTTCAGAAGCATGTCTCTTAATATACATATGTAAATACTCTGCAATAACAACTATAATAAAAATAATTGATCCAATACCATACCATCATAATAAAAAATACATTAAGTATACATATAATTTTACCTCTGAAACGTGATGATACTAATGCTGACGTATCAGAAGTTCTATGGGTCACTTCAATTCATTGAAGTGAGTTAAAAGTCCCATGAGAAGATTTCTTAAGCTTCCGAATACAATTTACAAAATTTTCATAAGTATAGTTTAGAAAAAGAGTTAAATGTTAAATTATGAAAACTAAAAAAAAATATTTAAAATTTAATTTAAGTCTTCATATCTTGAAAAGTTGAAGAACCCTAGTTTAGCTCTCATACAAAAAAATTTTTTTACCTATAAGTATATCTATACAATGATATATACAGCAGTGCACTTAATTAGAAAACACTCTGTATAATATACCTATATATGCTCCCTATATATAGTACGTCTATATGGCAAACTTTGATTTTTTAAATTATTTTCTATTTCAATGGGTATTTCGACTCACTTTAGTTGGACTTCTTACCATGGGACTTCTGGCATGTCACCGATACTAATAACTAGTTCACTAGTTATTTTTATTTTTAGGCTTAAAATTGTACGATTTATTGCTTTTTTATTACTTTAACTTTTTTTTTCAAATTTGGAAAATTTTATTTAGATAATTGAGGACATTTTAAAATTTTACCCCTGCACTACTTTTGGTAATTTCATTCAACTATTATAATCCTTCAAAGTCTGTTAAGAGTTCGTTTTTTGTGCCTGGATTTCTAATATTTCTTTTAACGAAGTTTTTTTATTAAATATTATTATACCTAATTACAAATTACCATAAAGAAGTTATTAAGTATATACGTATATACTTATATATGTTTTTCAGTCAATTTAGTAACAAAAGTAAATATTTTTATTGGACAAGAAGTGAAGTCGAACAAAAATATTCAAAAAAATCAACATATGTATTTTTATTTTGCAATTCTGTTGGAGTGCTCTATAACCAAATTTAAAAATAATTGTAGTTAAGTACTTGCAAATTTTATTTTTTTTTTTCATTTAATATTAAAATTATTCTCTTTATTTTATATAAAATTCTCACATTAATGATGTTTTAACAAAAATTTCATAATACAGAAATAAAAGTGTGAAAATAATTCCTCTCATATTTTATTTTAAAACTCTTATAATTACGAAATTTTGTCACCAATAAATAATTCATTTTAATATTTGAAAAAAAAAAAAAAAATAAGTAAGTATAACTACTGCAGTTTCTTTTATTCCCACAATTTCTTAAAAATAGACTATAGTTTCATTTTTTGTTAGTGTTTTTAATTTTTTTTTTTTTATATAAAAAACCGTTAAACAAAAAACAAAAAAAAAAAATGTTATATAGACAGTAGACAAAACAAAAATTTCAAAATTATTTGTACACATCTTCATTATTAAATAATTAATTATTACAACTTCAAGAAATACTTAATAATATAAACTAGAAATCATGATATTTATTGTTCAAAGAATTAATTTTATAAAATATATGTACATACCGTCTTTAATATTTAAAATTTTTGAAAAAACTTAAATTTAATAACTAGTGCTTACTTGCCTTAAGAATACAAATTAAAAAGAAAATGTGCTTATTAGTTTCTCTTTGTCTATCTCTACATCCGTTTAAAACTTTTACTCGTATAACTATGTACATGATTTGAGATAAAGTAATGATACAATTATATTTGCTTATATGCTGGCTGTTTCATAAATATAAGTGCAGTGACATAAACCATTATGTAGGGGATAATGTTTTAGGCTCATAATCTAACCACCATACAAAACTTTTGTCTATACATTATCCTCTACGCATGCTGGTTTATGTCATTGCCCCAATTTTTTGAATCACTCTGTATATATATATATATATGTAAATATATATATATATACAAGTAAATATATATAGATATAAAAAATTTGTATAGCTAACTACATTTAAGTGTAAATATAAATTCAATTTTGTATAACCAGAAGAACTTTTCCTTTTTTTTATGTATAGTACCTAATATCTACTACAGACCAGACTTTGCAAAATCTTTGACCTCATTTACGGACAAAATTTTCAAATACTTTAACAAAGAAACTTAAAAAGTTAGAAAGAAGAAAAATAAATGTAAATAATCTAAAAAAACATAAGAAGTTAATACTAAAATTGAATACTTACTTGCTTATCTTTAAATACCTGGAACATAGACATCATCACTATGTTTTAAGGCTGAGATAAGAAAAAAAATAAATTTTGATACAAAAATGATCGTAATGTAGCCTTAATAAATCTTGGTTTTAGATACTACCTTATTTTCTTTTTTTTTTTTTTTTACTTTAATTTATACAAACAAATTATAAATTATGTACATATATCTGTACATAACTCATAAGTATACATAGACGTACTGTAATGTTCACATTTTATGTTACCAAAATGAATAATATTTTTCTTTAATTCCCACTGTTTATTATATGTACAAATAAATATAATTGTTGTTTGTAAGACAATAGTATAATAACATTTTCAAAATAAATTCGGAAAAAATATTAATTTTAAGAATCATACAATACTTTTGTAATAAATAGTTTTATATTCTCCTGAGAACTTTATATTAATTATTTTATTAATAAAAATTTTTTTTTTTTTTTTTAATTTTTTTAATTTTGTATAACAATATTTCGAAAAACATGAATTTATAAATTTTATTTAAATCATTATTGAGCCAGTTTTATATTTTTTATGTACTTTAACTAAACAATACTGAATTCCTTTTAACAAATGTGTTTTTTTTTCCACCAAAGATTTTAAATATTATTAGAATAAAATAGAAATTGGAGCTTCGGATTGCCTAGTGGGTAAGAGCGTATAAAATAATCTGTAAACACCAAGGGAGTGTGGGTTTAAGTCCCACACACGTCGTAAGAGTAATAACGCCTTACGATATGTAAAGCCACGTCTAAAAAAGAAAGGCTGTGTAATTTCCTTGTTACATTTATGTGGCAGGGAAATGTACTAAAAATAGAAATTGGATTAGGAGTAAAATATTTTGAATAATCAAATAATTTATAAGATATTTAATTCAGACACTGAAACAACCATTTTGTGTAATGTACATATATTATGACAGATGTCAACGTAATTTAAGAATAAAAATAATTTTTTGAGAACTTTTCTGAACTCCTTTTTTGTCATTAGGTAAGTTAGTATATTCTTTTATATTGAACGCTTAACTGTAGATGTCTGATAATATTTTAAGTTATACTTATTTAATTCAAATTTTATTATTGTAATTCTTGTTAAAATAATTCATAAAGGTTGTAACTATTTCATATCCTTATTTTTCGTTTCTTTAAGAACTTAATAAAACTGAAAAATACTTTCTGTATAATTAACACTTTAATATTTTTTACGACAATATTCCAAAAGTCCCGGAGTCTCCTAGGAACTTATGAAAATATTTATAATTCAATATTAAAACATTCAATTATTTTGAAAATTTATAAAAGTATAAAATTATTGATTTGAATATTTTTTTCATAAGATTTTACCTTTGGATTCGAAATCAGAATCGAAATCAGAATCAGAATTTGGAATTTTATCTAGAATAAATAATCTAACTAGAATAAATATCTTTATCTAGATTAAATAAATAAATACATAGTCTGAAAAAAGGGACAATTTTTGTAACCAACTTTAAAATCCATCCTAATATAGAATCTCGCATAGACGAAATTAGGAGATATTTTAGAGTTAAATGCGAAATCAGGGTATTCCCTATTTCCAGAACAAACATAAATACTCTGGATTTCTAAACAACTTTAAAATTTCTCCTAAGTTCTAATATAGAATGTCGCATGGACGCATATATACAAATTAAATAAAAAAATTTTATGGGGAATTAAGTATGTTTTATTTTTTAGAGGTCTTTTCGCTCATTCGTCAAAGTTATCTACCAGGGGAGTTTTGATAAAGCCATAGAGGACTTTTGACTCCGGGACTTTTAGCATGTCGCCATTTTTAACTTTATATTAAATATTTTTACATAATGCGTTTTTACTCTTCTGAACATCCAATTCAGACCATTTTTCACAATTTTAATCTTATCTTAGCTTACAGTACATGCTCTACATTATTGCCATATTTCATAAAAAATCTTACATTAATAGAGACTTAAATCTAATTTGGAAAAGTTAAAAGTTCTTAAACTATCTGGAAAGAAATTAAATTTATCTAAATTTCAAAGAAAAATTTATAGTTAGGTGTACACGGATATTCAATGATCATCTTATAAAATCTATGACTTTTTGTTATACGGTTATTAACTTTTGTAATACATTTAATATTTTACGAAATGTGTGGAAATTTCTTAATTTAATTACTTAACTATAAAAATTAATTAATTTGCACGTACTTAATCATTAATTTACAGTCAATTTTTCACTATTGCTGTTAGTTTTGTTTTTGCATACGTTTATTGGACTTAAAATAAAAAACTATACTTAAGTATATAAAAAAGAAGATCTTTGAATTTATCCAAATAATAAAGAAACAAGACATTTCTGTAAACTATAAGGCAAAAGGACAACACTAACATTTTAGTTTTTATTAGAGTTTAAACAGAGATTGTGCTCATTTTGTTTTATTTTATGACAATTAACTGTATATTCTTATATAAATTTTTTTTTGCTTTTGTATTTTGTGAGTATGTTAATAAAACTAAAATATTTAAAATTATTTGTTACATAGTTAAAACTAAGAAACAATGAATTGTTAATTCGTTCAAACCTTTGATTAAACAAATGAAATGCAAAATATATAAATAATTATATTTACCAAACTACTATATTATTATTTGGTTTATATATATTATCCGAACTTTATTATATTGAACTTTGAATAGGTTGATTTATAGTTGAATATAAGTTATTATAATTATGTTTTTTTTTTGTTCGAATTTTGAAAGTTGACTTTAATATAAATGATAGGAAAAAAATTTAGTGAATATGAAAAAAAAAAATTTGTAGCTATAGTTAATTTTAAAAAATAAAAATTACTTAACAATTGCATTCAGTAGTTAATAAATTGTGATAGTAGTTAGTCAAAATTTTTTGAATACTTAACTATTTTTTTGATTTATATAAAGTCAAATATTACTTTTAATTATAAATAAAAAAGTTTAATTTGCTGATTTTTTTTTTTGTTTCGTAACATAAAAAAAATGTGTTGTAAAAACTTTTATGATGCAAAGATATTTAAATTTTTTAGATAAGTATAACTATAACTTTTATTTTTGTTTTGCGATATATATTTCGATACATATATATATTTGTTAATATAATTTCTGTTTCTTCGAAGCTGTATTTCATATGTACAAATCGGAAATGTAAAGCTCTAAAATTAAAAATACTTATAAAATGTACATCAAACACATTTTCTTATGTCAATTTTTTTGTATCCTTTTTTCTATCATCTTTAGATTTTATCAACTTTATTGTCATGATAAAGATATAATGTTTTGTTGTCAAGGTAAAGGTAAATATCATTAACTAACAAACTTTTAAATTTAAGGCTCAATATAATTAAATTAAACTCATGTTTAATAAAAAAAAGCTAATTGTGAGAAATTATATCACATTTGCGCAATAGTTTCATATGATCGTTATTTTTTCATATTTAATAGTTAAGCATATTTTTTTCTTAGCCATATGTTAACTATTTGGCAGATTGAAGCTTGTTTACGTCAGCTCATCATCTGTTAACATAACAAAAAACAACTCTTTATGATTTTTTAAATTATTTCTCACCATTTATTTTTTTTATTTAAATAAAATTATAATCAATTTTAATTATCAAAAGTATAATATCAATAACTTTTATAATTAAAATCATTTTAGTAAAATGGTAAAATACGTGAATTACATTTCATTCATTATCTCGTATACTTTTGAAAGTTTTAGGTTATGTATATTGTTAATTAAAAAGTATGTGATATAAAAGGTTTTTGTTTATTTTTATATTATTAATGATGTTAATTTTGCCATTAAATTAAAATTATATAAGTAAGTAACAACATAATTTTGAACATTTTTAAATGAACTAAATATTTTTTTTTCTTTTTTTTTCATAATTATATCTAATTCATGACGATGAATTTTAAGTTGAACGTGATTTGCGTAATACTTGTTAAGCAAAGAAATAAACACATAAAACAAAAAAAAATTATCATAGGGCACAATAAATTCTTATATGTACCACCAACAGTAATATGATTTATACTTTAAATTTTATACATGCGTGTAGTACATAAGTACGTATGTATATATAAATATTTTTTTTTGATTATCTTGAAATTAAGAATTAACTCCTTAATTTTTTTTTCTTTTCAAAGTTTTAAACATTTGAATTTATTTTTTTTAAAAAATACTCATTTTAGAAATATTGTCTATCTAACAACCTCTTAATTATTCTTTTTAAATTATAATGTATAAGCAAATATTCTCATATAAAAATCTTTAATAGTATATTCATATAAAAACCTTGTGTGGAAATAGAACTAACTATTTAATTGTAGAAGGAAACAAGGCAGAATGTAAACCAACGGTTTTTAAAAGCACACATTTCCAAAAGATAATACAACCTATTTAGAGTTGTAATTTGCACCAAAATTTGACAATGTTATATAAGAAAATATGACTGTTTTGCAATTTTGAAGGGCTGTAAATCCGGAACCCTATATAATTAAAAAAACCGTTAATGTACGTAAAAATATATTATTAAAGCTTTAATTTTTATATCTTACCGAAGAAAAATTTGTACAGTACCTTAGTTACAGGTGTTTAAAAATAGCAGATTTTCAATATTTGAGCCCTAATAGATCTTTAACAGGGGGTGGTACAAAAAAATTTTCTGAGGAAACTTATACTAATTCTAAAAATTCTTTCTTACCTCAAAATTGCAAGTCCCTATCTAAAAGCGTACCGGAGTTAGGAAGGTAGAAACTCATACAAAATTTGGTTTTCACATAACGGTAAACTTAAATACTAAATTTAAAAAATTTATATAATTTTGATATTAACTTTCAAAAGTAAAGCAAATTCCTGTTGAATCGCGTTTTCAGAAAAAGTGTTAAGCAGAACATGAGATAAGTATACGCATTTAAAACTAGGAGTTTTTCAAAGTTTGATGGGGCCGTAATGGATGGGACTACATGAAAAAGTTGTTCTATAATTTTTTTTTTTTTATGTCACCTACCGATGATTAAATGTTTTTTCTATATTAACGATGTAGAAATTTTGTAAACAGACGGACGGATGGACGGACTGGCAGAGTGAAACCAATAAGCATATTTTTTCAAATTTTTTTGGAAATATGCTAAAACAAGTTCAAACAAGTTCAGGTTACAAACTGAAGTAATTAGCAGCTCTAAATGTAGAAAACTTTATTGTTTCCTTCTGCAGGAAATTTTAGGAGAAAAAAAACATTTTAAGAAAATATTATGATTTTCCTTTCATTTATATTTAAGCATCAGAAGAAGTTTCAGAATAAATCTAAAATTTTTCAAGAGAGTAAAAGAAATGTATGTACATTTTTTTGAGTAATCAAATATATGTTAGCCGTGATTTTATGTATCTTCTTTAATCTTGATATTTTTATGTATTTTGATTTTAGAATTTATATATTTTTTAACGCTTTATTTTAAATATTTTTCTGCAACTTAATCTTTAAACTTTTGTTATTTTAAATAATTTTACACAGGAATCAATTTTATAACTTGGCTACCGAAAAGTAGACCACTTTTATTTAAATATTTTATTTATTTATATTAGTAGGACAAACAACTTCACGTAGCTTATAAACTGCACGTCCTCGGTTTATAAGGCCCGGACATAACCACCTTTACGGCTCCCGAATTGCCTTTTAAATGTCTTCTATTTATTTATTAATATTACATACATAAATGTAATGCAATATTATTGAACGTTCGGTTACTAAGGTCATTATAGATTTTTTATACTATTATTAAATTATATACTATATTATTAAATTATATACTATATATTTACATTATATTTGGTCGTAAGGGGGGTATATAAAGAAAAAAACACTTACGACATGTGCAGGGATCGAACCGTCACTGCTTCGGTTAATACGCAACACGCTTACCCACTAGGCTACCGAAGCCCCTAAATGTCTTCTATTTATTATTTATTTATTTATATTAATATTACATACATAAATGTAATGCAATATTATTGAACCATCGGCTACCAAGGCCATTATAGGTTTTTATACTACACGATTTGACAATTTTATTATAAAATTGATCAGAAATCATTTTGACAGAGCATTGAAAACTCCTGAGAATAGTTTAATATCCCACATATATTACCATAACGAGGAGTACATAAAGAAAACATTAATAACGGGTTAAATTTCACCCGAACATTTTATTTATTTGGATAAAGAAGGGTATTTACAAGATCACAACCATGTCTCCCTATTATTTCATTATAATAGACGGGCTACATGCAAAAGAATTGAATTTAATCCTACTAATATTAATCCCCAAGACGTGCGATTTGACACGCATATCCCCTACAAGGATACTATAGATAAAATAAATATTTGGTGGTTAGATAGATCATAGTAGTATATTGCATTAACAATACATACAAATTAGTTTTAGGCATTAGGTTAGAATTTTGTTAAGGTAATTACAATAAGTTTTAAGTTAAAGTACAAGTAAGATGTAATAATGGTTTTTTTCAAATTTTTGCCCAATAATTAAAACTTAGATATATACATATATGCTTAATATGTCATCACAAAAATAAAAATATTATAAAAAATTAAAACATAGATTAAATTTAGCAAACAAAATACTATATATTTTACATGTTAATTTTTATTAAAAAAAAAAAAAAGAAAAAATATCTATTTTGTAAACTTTTTTTGGGATAAAAAAATGTAAGAATTTTTAAATTTCAAATAAAAGTTTAAAAAAAAAAAAAGGTTTTTATACTATTATTAAATTATATACTAATATTATTTATTTTGTTTATATTATATACTATATATTTACATTATATTTGGTCGTTAGGGGGGTATGTAAAGAAAAAACACTTACGACCTGTGCAGGGATCGAACCCACACTCCTTCGGTTAATAAGCCACACGCCTATCCACTAGGCTATCGAAGCCCCTAAATGTCTTCTTTTAAAAAAATTAATTGATATTATTTAAACACATTGCATATTTTTAGGAGTTAAGTTCTATTAAATTTTCAGATATTTTGTTTAATTAGAATTTAGTCAGTTCTGAATTAACGTAAAATGCTTATAAAAATGAAATGAAATTATTTATTATCTTAAAAAAAATGAACATTATCCAAGTACGTAAGTATATAATATATGTATTTATGTATAAAAACTAAAAGGAACCGTATTTTATTTTATGTCCATATACAGTAAATTAAATATTTACATTTAACTCAAGTTCTTCCATGTAAAATTGGAAAAAACTTTTTGACTCAATTTACAAAAAACTTGAAAATTTGAAATGATGTGCTAAATATATATATAAAATTTTTGGTTTAATGACGTCAGAGCAATTGACATAATTTTAAATAAGATCAATATACATATATATAAACGTTCTAGGGAAAGATTTACAAGGAATAATTAAAAATTATGACAAGGCGAAAACTATTAATGTTGATTGAAGACGTATGAAAATAAACATCGTTTGAACAATCAAGGATTATATAATATTAATGACAATATATTAAATTAACTAGTAAAAAAGCCCGTCATACGACGGGTATAAGTAGAAAAATATAGCTTTTGTGAAAGTTTCTTCAGTTTTATGAACAATTTAATTTTAGTAAATTTATTCAAATACTTATATGTATTATATTTAGATATTGATAAATGTAAAATGTATTGCTAAAGTGTTTTAAATAATGAAAAACCTCAATGATGCTGTGAAGTAGTTTCTTTCAAAAATGTAATAAAAATATTTTTATTCATATATCTCTATATTATGGGCTAAAATTCTGATTCTAAAATTGTACTATATTATGCCAAAATTTTTAAAAAATTAAGAAAATGTTACTTAGCAAAATTTAAATAAAAATATTATTGCAATTTTATAATGTTCTACTTAAAAATCCGAACCTTTAAAAACTTTGATTTATACACTGCCTTGTTTTTTCTTTCTTTTCATAGCATAACATTTTGATATTTCTTTTTTTCTATCTGTTATGTACCTCAATATCAGATGGACTTTTCGTTCTTTTCATAGCATAACATTTTTTGTTTCCTTTTTCTATCTGTTATGTAGGTACGTAAATATCAGACGTATGTTTTTTTCTTTAAAAAACATAACATTTTAATAGTTCTTTTTTTCTTTAAAAATATTTAAAAACAATCAAAGTAACATTTTTGTTCTCTTTTTTTTCTATTCGTTTTTATTTTTCTTCGCAGTATTACATTTTACTTTTTTTTTTTTGTTTTCTGTTCTTTTTTTAAATATTAAATTTATACATCAGTCTATTTAAAAAATATAAATTATAACCTATAGAACATTTTGAATTTTTTTTTGTTCGTTTATGTTTACCGTCCATTCATTCATATTAATAACTGTTGCCTATATAAAAAATAATAAATCTAATATATGTATACCCATATTTTTATTCATATATCTATATTATGGGCTAAACTTCTGATTCTAAAATTGTACTATATTATGGCAAAATTTTTAAAAAATTAAGAAAATGTTACTTAGCAAAATTTAAATAAAAATATTATTGCAATTTTATAATGTTCTACTTAAAAATACAACCCTCTAAAAACTTTGATTTAAACACTGCCTTGTTTTTTCTTTCATTTCATAGCATAACATTATAATATTTATTGTTTTCTATCTGTTATATGGGTAAATATCAAATGTACGTTTCTTTCTTTTCATAGTATAACATTTGTTAAATTAACATTTAACATAACAGTAGGGCACGCTACTCAGCAGCAGCAACTTGTCTTTTATTATATTTAGATTGTTACATCTAAACATTTTTTTTATTATGTACTTAAATAAAGTAAAGAATTTTATTAAAATGGTAATTTGTTTTAAGTTATATATTTTATATATTATATATTATATAGATGGTAAGTTTCCACGATTGTACATCTTTTCCATTACTATTTCTTTTGTGATGTTATTACATATTTAAAAAAAAGTATTACATAGAAATTTAAATTAAACACTAATTCATAAAAAAGTTAAAAAAGTTTGATTATCTATTAACGAAAGTTCAGAAAAGAAAACGATAGTAATGAAGGATTTATTTTTAATACAAAAATTAAGTAAAAATAATTACATAATAAATTAATAAACTGGAGTAAACTTTTAAGTATACGATGATTTTATAGGTAATTAATTATCAAAATATGACTGAATAATGAATTTAGATTTAATATTATTTTAACTTCAAGCTTTAGTTATGTATAGTTTAAAATAAATAAAAAAAAATAAAATCTTTTATAAGATATATTTGAAAGTTTTAAAAAGTAGGAAAGTAGTTTCGTATACTTATTTTATACTCTGCACTTTAAAAAGTGATCCTTTTTCAAACTTATTCATAAAATTGGTGAAGTTATATCTTCAATAAAATTTTAAATGAATAATTTTATGGATAACTTTAATATTTTTTATTATTATTGAAAATAAAGATACCGAAATTTATATTTATTTGATTTTAACCCTTTTCTACCTAAGTATTAAATTTTATTTTAATTTGACATTTTTTTTAAATATATATAAGTACATATATGTTATTGTTATTGTAATATGTATTTGTAACGTGATGCAAAAGTTATAAATTTTATAAAAATTTTCATGAATTTAGATTTAGAAAGTTTTTTTTATTAAGAATATAATATATTATACATATACATTTTTATAGTGTACAATTTTAAGAGTCACTCAATGTAATAAAATAAATACTATTTCATTTTTCTGTACTAAGTATATATCTCTTATTTTCAAAAGAAAATAGTCAAGCATACTTGAACTTAAAATTATTTTATCATCATTTTTATACCTGTACGAATACCTGTACGAATGTTCAAGGATATAATAAATTTGCTATTATCTTTGTGACACCAGGAAATGAAATAGATATGGAAAAGTATATATATAGAGGTATATAACCATGTAGATAGGATAGGAGCTGGGATATTAGGATATTATTTAGGATATACTAAAGGTATATGTATAGGTATATATGTATATAATCATGTAGCTAATAATGGAGCTAGGATTCTAAAAATTTTATTTCTTATTTCATTTTTATAAAAATGCTAGTTTTGCTAATAAAATGAAACCAGTTTTTTTATATGAGCATAACTCTAATTCTAATCTGGATTCCTAAAATTTTGTCAAAAAAAGTTAAATGCAAACGACCTTTGTAAAATTTTCTTGGTCTAGCTCAGCAGATTCGGATACAACTTAGATACTCAGTGTTTATGTCTCAGTGTAAGTATTTGTCTAAGCGGGGTATTTAAAATTTTGTCAAAATAAGTTAAGGTTTATACTAACGACTGCTACAAGATTTAGCTAGTTTAAAATAACGGTCCAGTAGTTCGAGTAGTTATGAAATTTATATGTTCATATCTTGGTACTTTAAGAAGTTAGACATTTAAAATTTTATAAAAGTTTTATGGCAAAAATTTCTATAAAATTTGGGTCGAATAGTTCTCATACCATTCCGAATTTTAAATAAATATGTTTCAGTATTCTAACAATTAAGTTAGATATTTTAAATAAGTATGTATTATTCTTTACTTTAAATTTAAAATCTTCCTTGTTTTTAATACCATTAGAAGAAATCTGAAATTCTATTCTTATATTAAAACTAATAATTTTTTTTTGATATATTTATTGATTTTTGTTATTACAAAAGGTGAAAAAGGAAATTTTATGTTTGACTATAATAAATTGTCAAAGTATCTGAAATTTAAAATTTTATGGAGGAACATATATATAAATATATATATTTTGATTGTTATACTAATTAAGCGAGTAAAATAACTTCTGATTTAATTGTTTATTGGAATGTCTTTTTAAAATTTATGATTCTATATGTCATTACTTTTCAAACGAATATTTTTGTTCATATAATTTATTAATTGTATTATTAAAATACTTTTGTCATCATTATATACTTACTATATTTAAATTTTAATTTTAAATCATTTGAATGTTTTATTATAAAAAAATCAGTTGTTTTTTTCCTTTAATTAGTTATGTAATAAATAGATAGAGCAGCTAATTAAAAAAGTCACGAAATAAAACGTACTTATTCCTTTGAAAATTATTTACTTTTTAGCACATTTCCAAAAAAAATTTGAAAAAATGTGCTTATTAGTTTCACTCTGTCCGTGCGTCCGTCCGTCCGTCTGTTTACAAAACTTCTACACCGTTAAAGATAGAGAAACAAAATTTTAACCATGGGTAGGTCTCATAAAAAAAATAATTTTGTGGAACAACTTTTTCATGTAGCCCCTCCCATTACGGAGCTACACCCCCTCAAACTTTGAAAAAGCCCTATTTTTAAATGCATATATATCTTATGTTCTGCTTACGATTTTTTCAATCTGAAAACGTCATTCGACAGGTATTTCTTTTATCTTTGTAAATTAATATCAAAATTATACAATTTTTTAAAATTTAGTATTTAAATTTATCGTTATGTGAAAACCAAATTTTGCATGATTTTTCTACTTTGATAACTCCGGCACGCTTTTAGATAGAGGCTTGAAATTTTGAGGCAAGAACTTTTAGAAGTTTGTTCAGAAAATTTTTTTGGAGCACCCCCTGTTTATGAGATATGAGGGCTTAAAAATTGAAAATTTGCTATTTTTAAACACCTGTAACTGAGGAACCTGTACACATTTTACTTCTGCAAGATATAAAACTTAAAGCTACAGTAATATATTTTAATGTATGTTAAAGGTTTGTTTTAGTTGTAAAGGGTTCCAAAGTTGAAGCTCTTCAAAATTGCGAAAAAGTCCCATTTTCAGATGTATATATCTGAGGCCCTGCGTAATAGTTTTGCAATCTAAAACCTCCAGAAGATCGAAAATTTTATTATCTATATAAAACAATATCAAAATTATGCAATATTTTGTAAGTTACTATTTAAATTTACCGTTATGTGAAAACCATATTTTGCATGAAATTTCTTTTTTCATAACTCCGGCACGCCTTTAGATAGAAACCTGAAATTTTCAGACAAGAAAGAATTAGTATAAGTTTCCTCAGAAAATTTTTTGGTAGCACCCCCTCTTTAAGAGTTATTACGCCTCAAAAATTGAAAATTTGCTATTTTTAGACAGCTGCTATTTTTAGACAGCTGTAAGGCGAGGCATGAAAATTAAAGGTTCAATAATATATTTTTACGTGTGTTAACGGCTTTTCTTAGTTATATAGGATTCCGGACTTACAGCCCCTCAAAATTTCAAAAATGTCCTATTTTCACGTTTTTTCTTATTACATGAAATTTTCAAATTTTTGTGCCAGTCAAAATTCTAAACAGTTTGTATTGAGTTTGGAAATGTGCGCTTTTAAAAACCGTTGGTTTACATTCTACCTTGTTTTTTTTATTCAAATAAGTTTTTTTTTTTCAATATTTAAAATAAAATAAGATTGATTATAAATGGCAATTCAAAATTTTAATAAACATATTGAAGTCAATTGTGAATAGTTTTCAATTTAAATCATGTCATATTAATGATACATATGTTATTATTAAGTATAAAAAATATAAATAAGTAAATACTTAAGTATTTTTTAAAAATTAATTTCATATGCATATATGTAAGTATTATATACTACAGTACTACACTATTAAATATTATATAATATATGAGTTGCTTTTATTTAACATATTATTCAGTTATAGTTTAATGAGTAAGTATCAAAAAAAACTTTAGTTTCATTCGATTAATAGTTATATCAATGCCTCTATATATATATCTTTCATCAAGCCGAAACACTAAATTGATTTTCCGAATTTTATACGAAATTTAGTTTCGTTATTAATTCGTGTGGAAATTGTTGGTAAATTTAAATAACAAAAAAAATAAATTTTTATTTGCAATAATTTAAAAAGATTTCAAAAAATTTAAAGAGCTTTACAATGTGGCAGTACACAATGTATGTTATCCTATGCATAAAAAAAAAATATTTTTTTAATTTCTTTTCATACATTTGTCATTTTCTTAATTTCTTATTTAGTCTCATGTTTAATGTGAAAGGGTCAGAACACATAATTTTTTATCTTATTATTTTTAGTTTTTTTTGCAAATTATGAATAGGAAATATTATTATTTTTTAATAAAATTTTGCCATATGATAAGAATTATTGTATGTTATTTTATATAGGTAAGTATTTAATTGAAAAGGTATTTCTGCACACAAATATCCTCCTAGAATAAAGAAAATTTTCCCATACGATTTATACACAAAATAAGCTCCCTTTTTTATTTTTCTCTCAGTGTTCTAGCTTGATATATAGAAGCATTGGTTATATCATTATCCTGACTAGTCATAGTAATCATTTAAATATGTATCTTACAATTTCATTATTTTACTTTTGAATAAATTACAATAATTAACTGATTAACACAAATTTCTTAATAAGTATAGGATATAAAATTGGGGAGCGTAATGAAATCCGATCTACCGTAATCCGGTTTTATCAAAATCAGATTTTTAAAATTCGGTTTTTCAAAATCCAGTTCTTGTTAAAAATCCAGCTTTCTTTAAAAATACGGTTTTTTCCATTTGTTTACAATCAACTATGGAAGATGTACTAAATATTTATTTCTTTTTTATTAAATATTTGGGTATCCCGTCAATTCCCAGAAAAAACAATTCGCAAAAAAACAATTCACAGAAAATTTTATATGCAGGCATTTGAATTAGAAGGAATTTTACTTTTAGTTACAAAGTTTGGGTTGCCGCTTTTTCAGGAATATATTTAAATATATGCATATGCAAAGTTTTAAATTAGGAAGGATTTTAAAGTTAGATACAAAATCAGGGATATACGTTTTTTTTAGAATATTTGAATATTTGCATATGTGGGATTCTGAAGTAGGAGGGATTTTAGAGTTAAGTTCTAAATTAGAGAATTTCTTTTTGCAGAAAATTTATATGTATGTATATACTTATATGTATAAGCAAAATTCTGCATTAGGAGGGATTTTAGAGTTGATTATAAATCAGGGTTTTAATAATTTGTTTAGCGGGAGTTTGGGGGCTGCAGCCCCTACTATTTTTAATTCTTTGATGTTACAGTATGTGTGTAAAAAAAATAATTAGGAACAGCTTTAGAGTAGGTTACAAATTCAGAGCTATACGTCTTTGACAGAATATTTGATATTTTAAACAGCTATACGTCTTTGGGATTTTAGAATTTTGAGATTTTGAATTTTAGGATGTTATTATTAGAGTAATAAATTAATAAATTAGGAAATATTATTATTTT
The DNA here is from genome assembly GCA_947095535.1 of Poecilobothrus nobilitatus. Classification (NCBI taxonomy): domain Eukaryota; kingdom Metazoa; phylum Arthropoda; class Insecta; order Diptera; family Dolichopodidae; genus Poecilobothrus; species Poecilobothrus nobilitatus. The sequence continues at coordinate 110,233,105 of OX352774.1, forward strand.
TTCTATCAATTGTTTTTCTGTGAATTGACGTCGCCTCGAATATTTGTGTTCAAAATTAGGGTTATACTTACGCCTTCTTCCAAAAATTTAAATACAAAAAAGAAAACGAGATACGAGCATTCGTACCCAACGCATTAAAATATGTAAACAAAACAATAAATAAAACGAGGAAGAATACAGTTGCCTTTGTCAACTCTTAGATACCCGTACGAACCGTTAGTATGTTAACAGCCTGTCACTCTGCTCATAATATTATTTTTTTAATATTTTAGTATTTTAAAATAATTTGGGTGAATTTTATAATTTCTAGAACTATGGGTTGTACATATATTCAAACTATATGTTTATATGTACATTCTTCGAAAGCAGATTTTAACCTTTCACATAACGATTATCAATCCAAAACTTTTTCAAATATTCTATAGTACCATTTAATACTAAGCGGTAAATGTATATTAAATTTACTTAGTACAAAATAGTAAATATAATTTTAAATATTATATTATATTATATTTAAATATTCCATTGATAGAATAATTTCTTATAAGTACAATAAAATACATATATTTATGTAAATACGGAGCTATATAATATACATATATACTCTTATCATTCATTCACTAGTGACATATACGATATGTAAATAAACATGATATTATATAAGTATGTATGTATATCAATATCATATAAATAAAAATTCTTCAAGCAACCGTTATGTTGTATATTTATTTACATTTTTATGTACTACGCATTATATCCTCAACAATTTCAAATTATCGAATAAAACAAATGCAAAAAATTTGTTGAAGAAATTTGTTAGAAAATTTGAAAAAATCAAGTAACACTTTCGTCAATTATAAAGTAACCCTATATTATTAAAAAAAGTTGTTAACAGAAATAAGAGTATGATGTTGAAGCTTTAATTTTTGTGTATTACTTCAAAAAAATTCTAACAGGTGTTCAAGTTAAAGGTGTTTAAAAATAGGAAATTTTCAGTTTTTGACTCCTTACAGCTCCTAAACGGGGGGTGATACAAACAAAATTTCTGAAATGACTCATACTTATTTTCAAAGATCTAACTTCTGTCAAAATTTCAAGTTTCCAACTTAAACCGTTTAGAAGATAGAAGGGTTAAAGGATTTTGCAAAATTTGAGTTTCGCATAACGGTAAATTAAGACACCGTATGCCACCTTAATATATTAATTGTATACATACTTTTAAAGCTAATAAAAGTATTAATCGTTTGGCGTTTTCAAAATGAAGATATACCTTATACAACTTGTGCTATAACAATTTAAATATAGAGCTTTTTTGAACCTTTGGGGAGCTGTAGCTCCGTAACGGGTGGGGCTACAAAAAAAAGTTATTAAAAATAAAATTAATATTTTTGTGAGGTCTATCAGTAGTTAAAATTTCATAGCTCTATTGCAAAAAAAAATGTGGGGATCTAAAAGTTAGGTGTTCGAGAGCTACCCTAAGGCTTGGTCCAAACTCAACCAAAAAAAATAGGGAACCTACAAATTACTCCCAGAATATTTTGTGTAAATTTCAAGATTCTAGCTTTCTTAGTTTTTGAGTTAGCGTGCTGACGGACGGACGGACGGACGGCCATGGCTCAAAAGTCTTAGAATTTTTTTCTGATCCGATCCATACCTTTGAAGGTATATCTAGCTCGCTTATTTCGAGGTGTTACAAACGGAGGAGTAATTTTATTATACCCGATCCTATCGTACGGGTATAAAAATAAACAACAAACCGGATTTCAAAAAACTGAATTTTAGAAAACTGGATTTTAAAAAGCTGGATTCTAAAAAACCGGATTTTGATGAAACTGAATTTTGGTAAACCGGCTTTCGAAATAGACCTATAAAATTACTCTTCCTAATACAAAATTTTGTTGAGTTTATTTATATAACACAACTTTTCAAAAGGATTCATTTTACTTACCTAATAAAAGATTAATTTAATTATATGTATAGATATAGAGAGGGATACAGTATAGTATAGTTATAGTACTTAGCCAAAAGATCTAAATTGATGTAAAGTAATTTTCAAGTCTAAGAATTCGAAAAACATGTTTTTGAAAAATTTTTTTTGGTGTCTGTATATGTATATGTGTGTTTATGGTGTGTAAATTTTGTGTTTGCGATATTTTGTAAACCGCTGAACAAAATGAGATGAAATTTAACAGGCTGAATCTACTCAATGTTTACCAGAACTGAGTAGATTCAGCCTGTTAAATTTTAGGAGAGGTTTTAGAGTTTTTTACAAAATCAGGGTTGTAATAATTTATTTAGAGGGGCTTTGGGGGCGTTAGCCCCCATCATTTTTAATTTCCTTGCTGTTAAAATATGTATGTAAAAAAATAATTAAGAAGGATTTTATAGTTGGTTTCAAAATCAAGTTTCACTAATATTTTTGGGGAAGTAAGAGGGCGGGCAGCCTCCACTATTTGAAATACCTGTTGTTGTTGTAATATATACTTATGTTAAATAAATACTACTTATTTAATTTTATTTATTTAATTAATTCAATATGAAATGTGGAATATTGTAGAAAAAACGCAATTATTAACAGCCGGAGATTGTGATTTGAATTTTAAGGTAAGTATTTGGATTTTGCCGGGTTTGGATTTTATGATATTTGAATTTTGTGTGGTTTGGAATTTGTGCTGTTTGGATTTTGTAGGGGAAACTATTTATTTTAATAATATACTTAAGTATTAAAAGAAAATTTGTAAACTGTACTGAATATTTTGTTTTTTTTTTTAATAAAGAATATTACAAGTTTTTATATTATATTCATTGCAAAAAGTTACTTTTTTACAAAATTGTTTTAAAGTAATAATAATTTTAATAAATTTCCGTAATAGACTTTTTTTCTCTCAAGGTTAAATTTTTCTTTTTTTTTTTTAATTTGTTATTAAATATTATATTACATTTTAATTACTATAATGTTTACAAAATGAATGAAATGAGGACAATCAAAAATTTTTTTTTGTTTGTATAAAGTATCATTAATATTATGAGATTTTAAAAGTTTAAGTATTTTGGTGAAATTGTAATTAATTTAAACTTTTTTAATAAAATGTGTAGGTATGTGTGGTTCTTTTAATTTTTATATGGTTTCAAAAAAGAAAAAAAAAAAAATTATTGTGCATTTAGGTAATATTATGGTAGGTAATTAATTAAGTTATGTAACTAAAATTTATATATATAACAAAGATAACTAATTGTATGAATGAAAGACATTCTGATGTTGCTGACACATATTCAGAACATAAAAATGTTTTAGAATAAAATTTTATATTATATATACTTAATAGTTACACTCTTTAATATATGCATAAAATGGCGATTCACACAGGATTCACAAGGATCTAAGGATTTCAATATTTATATAATTATCGAAGCCCTATAATTTTGTAACAAACTACAAGATCCAAACAAAACTAAAATTAAGCTTTTTAAATTTGTGGAATTTTTTTTGGTGGAATATTTTTTTTTGAATTAATTTTTTTTAATGTTTGGAATTTTGACACAATCCCAATAAAACATAAAACTGTTACCAAAACAGTATATATATTGAAATCATACAAAACATTTCAGAAAAATGTTATACATATAACATGGTAAGTATTATAACTCCTTGAAACATACATAATGGCAACTTATATAATATAGAATTCTTACTAGGAATCCTAATGTAAATTTATAAGGAATTTAATTAATTAAGGGTAATTTTATTCCTCAAATAGAAGTATATTATGCAAAAAAAATAAATGTCATTAAAAGTCAAATAAGTGTAAAAATTTCGAACACTTCCAGGAGATAATTTAAAAGTTGTCGAAAAATTAATTTAGAAGACCATTAGGCTTTAATCATTTAAGGCATGAGTGATATTGAATTAAAATCGTATTTAACTCTGTTACAATATATTTACGTTATTTTTGACATCTTTAACTAAAACAATATAAAAATAAAAATTTTTAAAATGTTTTACCATTCTAAAGTTTTTATATATATGTATGTACATAAGTAATTATCCAAATTAAAAAAAAACAAAATAAGAATAACAAATTTTTAATAAAAAAAATTAGAACAACAATAATTTTTAAACAACTGTTACTTTATTATACCCGTTAAATTATTCAGTGAATAAATACTTTAATTATTTAATTACATATTTTTATGGGACGATGACTTAACTTCCACGGACATAAGTTCCATAGAACTATTATTTTCTTAAATGGACTTAAGTTCCATTCAAGTTCTGATAATTTTGTGTTGGGAGCTAAGTCTCAAATAAAATGATTATAAGTTCCACGCTTTCTTCTTGATAGTTAAGTTATAAACCTTTTTTAGGACTCAACTCTAAAATCGCTCCTAATTCAGAAACTCGCATATACGGATATATAAATATTTTGGGAAATTCCTAAATTTTGAATCTAACTCAAAAAGCCCTCCTAATTCCGAATTTCGCATATGCAAATGTTATATAAGTACATATTTATATTCTGAAAAAGAAGCAATTCTGATTTTGTAGCATTCGGGAATATCTTCAACAAAATTTAAATTCGGTATATTTACTAGGTAAAGTTTCATACACCGACATACATATAATATATCTATGTATAACTAAGTGTTTTTCCGCTTTTTCCAGAAATTTTTCAAAATTTAAATTTGACTTTATTTTGTTCGATGGAACTTATGATTCAAACAAAATTGTCATAATTTTAATATGAAATTTATGTCTCATAGCAAATTGATCATAAGTTCCACGGAATTTTTGTCTCTATTTTAATGAAGACATTTAATGTCCATTTAAAAACGGATTTTATTTCTACAAAACTTAAATCCATTTAAGAGCACACAAGCTTCATAGAAATTATGTCCGTGGAAATTAAGTCATCCCCCTGTTTTTATGGAAAAAAACAGAAAATAACTTTAACTTTAACTCTAAAACTATACTGTGTAGATATTCGTATATACTTATTGTCAGAAATGTTTTATAAAAGTAAAATTTGATTTAAGTAAGATAATGGATGTTGAATTAAGATAAAAATTTGAAAACTACCTTAAATTGTATTTTGTTTTTCAATGCATCATATGTATATATATATACACATATTATATTTACGTTCTAGACATATTCTTAATTCTTATATAATAATTTTAACCTTGTTATTCATACGTACATATATATATATATATATTTATAATGACCTCTTTTGCTTTTAATATCAATTTTTTTTTACTCAGAGTAAAACTTTTTCTTTTTCCTACATTTGATTTAAATTAATAAAAAAAAAAAAAATTTTATTTGCTTTTGCGATTTATATTTTGGTATAATAATGATTTGTTTATAAATGAAAAAATTGCAAAAAAAAAAATAAAATAATAACATGACCATTATTAGAAAATTATTTATTAAAAAAAACATAACATTTTGTTTTCCCCTGTTTTTATTTTTTTTTGCATAAAATTTTAAAGCTTCAGTTCTAAAACGTATAATAAAAAAAACGTATATGTATATATGAACTAAAACAAACTTTCTTCATGTAAGAACGCTTGATTATATTGATGACAACTGAATATCATCTATTTTATTTTATTGTTTTATATTATTCTGTGTTTTTTATCTCATACTAGGTATATTATTATAATAAAAGAATTGAGACAAATAACCTTGTTATTTAAATTTTGTGACAATCATAAAATAGGTAATTTGTTGTTGTCTGAAAAAAAAAAGGTTTTTTTTCTGTTTTTATAATACCAATCATGTCATCATACATTGAGTGCTGTGAAATGTGAATGCGAAATAATGAAACGAAATATATAAAAGAAATAAACAAAACAAACAAAAAACTAAACAAACAATGATTGCTTGGGAAGACTTTGAAAAGCAAAATTAGATAAAAAAATATGGATAATGAAAATTAAAATAACAAATGAGAACTAAAAAGAGTTTTTAATAGTTGCGTATAAATATCCAAAAATCCAATTAATCGTTTTCTTATCTTTTTAACACGTTAACACATTAACTCACGCATTTATATTTTAAGGTAGAAAAAACATTTCGATTAATTATTTAATTTTTTAGTTGTATGTTCTGTAAATGAGAAATAAATAAATTTTTGTACATATACATAATATTAGTCAACTTTAAGGCGATTCTTGTCGAAGCGAAAAATTTATATGTGTAAAAAAAATCATTGTAACAATATAATTTAGAAAATTACAGCAATATTTACAATGAAAATTTATTTATTTTTTAGTTCAAAAAACCTGTAAAATGTTTCACTTTGTATGTTTGTCCCTTCGTTCGTCTGGGTGTTTAAAAAAATTCTACACCGTTTGAAATAAAGCAATGAAATTTTAACTACTGATAGGCATCGCCAAAAAACTAATTTTGTGGAACAACTTTTTTCTGTAGCTCTACCCGTTACAGAGCTACAGCCCTACAAAGTTCGAAAAAGTCGTATCTTTAAATTGTTATAACACAGGTTGTATAAGGCGTATTTTCAATATTATCTTTCAAACGGTTCAACTTAGAAATGAAATTTTGAAAGGAATTAGATCTTTAGAAATCAGTATGAGTCATTTCAGGAAATATTTTTGTGACGCCCCCCGTTTAGGAGCTGTAAGGGGTCAAAAAATGAAAATTCTCTATTTTTAAACACCTGTAATTTGGTCAAATTTTTTTGAAGTAATATACAGAAATTTTTCTTAAGAATACTTATAGAGTTTCCTTAAAATTGACTAAAGTGTGACTTGAGTTTTCGCAATTTCTCTAATAAATTATTCTAACGATTTCGTTCAAATTTTGTATTATTATAAATTTATTTTATTTAATATAACTACTTAATATTTATGTACTCTTTACGAAAAACTAATTTTGGAAATGTGCTTTTTTGAAAACCCTTGGTTTTTTCATTACTTGTTCTTTTTTTATTTATAAATTTTAAATTATATTCTATGATTGGGTTGGAAAACCTTTTTGTTTTTCGTACGTCAATTACAAAATTTTTCTATTTACTTATTCAAAATAAAATATTATAAATATGTACATTAAACTTATTTTCTTTTTTTGTTGCAGGTAACTAAATTTTAACTTTTTTAATTATTTTATTGCTGTGTATATGTATGCAATATTATACATACTGAAGTAAAAAGGGATAAAGTTCGAAGAATCATGTAATGATATTCTTAGGTTGGAATACTTTCGAAATGTAAATTTGCTGGAATACTCTATTAGATTAAAGGTAATTTCAAAAAAAAAAAAACGACAAAAAATATAAGCCACAAAGTTGGATTTACTATAGTGGCTGTGAAGTTAAAATGTATAACCTTCATCTCTATATGATTTTTAAAACTTACATTATAATTAAAAAAATAAAAAAAGCTGAAATACTTACTATTAACAACATATTTTTTTTATAGTTATAGTTTATTGATTTATTTTCTATAATGTGTCATTCTTACTATAGATGTGAATTTACAACTAACGGAAAACGGAAATGTTTAAAAAACAGTGTTCCAATTGTTGTTACCGAAAATCATCTTTAAAAATGCACCCAATATTGCTCCTATAAGTTGGTCATTAAAAAAAAAATAATAATGATAATAAATGGGTGCAAAAATACGGTGAAAAACTCTGATTGAATTTTTTTGAATTGTTGAAAATATACATATATACATACATATATACAATATATATACGCACAAGGAGAATTCAAAAGTTATTTTGTATTCAATTTATACAATAGAGTTTTAAATTAAACAATACTTATATATTTTTTATTCCAAAAATGTTTTAAACAATTTGTTTGTATCAACTGTCAATATAGTTATTTGTTATTTTCTTAATTTTCTAAAACGGCACAATATTAAAGTTCTTATCATAGATTTTATTATCTTACATTTTCATATATTACAATCGAAACTATTTAGATTTGTATTTGCTATTATATCACTCTAGTTCGATTAAGGTTAATATTTCATCAATCATATATAAAATCTGTGTAAATATTAAATATGTATAAGCTACATATTATATAACACTTTTTGTTTTTAGACAATCGACGATTGCTTACAACATCTAGATATTTTTCCTTTGTAGTTATTTAAATTCTTTTATGGACGCACGTTTATAATTCATTTAATAAGACTTTGGGATTATGATAATTCAGTCGTCAAATTACATATTCGAAATTTTTGTCAAGTTATTTGGGAAAAATCGTCTAAGTCTTTCTTTATTCTTTTTACTGAATATGACAATAATTTTCTAAAGTCAGTATATTTTTCAATATTTTCTTATACATATATTATTATTTTTAATAATAAACCATACCCATTTTCTATTTTTCCGAGCTCTTTTGAATTTCATATCTCATAGTTCAATAGACATTATACATAGTTTAATAGACATTATATAAATGTTTTGCACATAATAATTTGTTATCTACTAAAAGGTGAGGTCACCGTCCTTTTATTAATTACATTGAAATAAATTTTTATCTAGGACGCCTGTGTTTAATACACCTAACGCATATAAACAGTGGTGCAGCGATTTTTTTTTTAACATTTCGAATATATAGATTTTAATGTTATATAGTAGCTATACAAAAAAGTGATAAAGTGATAAATGTTTTTGCGACAAGCGGGAATTTTTTAAATTCTTGTTTGAGTTTTAAAGCGATAAAGTTGCGATCAGTGCTCATTATAATTTGTTGATGACTTATATTTATTAATAACTATAATATTGGGTACTGAATATATGTGACTCTTAAATATTATATTTCTGAAATTTTCCCTTTCAGGGCTAACTTTTCTTGAAAGAAAGTGAAAAGCGTTTATTAACATTCGAAAATATTCAAAAAAATATTTCTGGGTCTTACCTAATTTCTCATTATCGTCTCTATAGATGGAACTCGCTAAAAATGAGATATATTTCTTCTAATATGGTGCATTCCTTATCTTCGATTGTGTTTAAAAGAAAATTGTATCGTAAATATAGGAATTATTATATAACAATCGGTATTTTTAAGAATACCGCTAGATATTCTTTTGTAGTTCACTTTATTCAAATGCTATATAGTAAAACTTAAACAAAGAAATCAATTCCCTTTATTAAATAAACTTTAAACCGTTGTTTTTGTGACCGAGGGGTTATATGGTTTTTTCAAATTAAGCGGGGATTTGAATGTTAATATTAAAAATTCAACTTAATATTTTTGTGGTAAAATTTTTTATTCTTAATAAATATCGTACTTTAAAAATGAAAGCAAACTGGAATTAAATATTTCCTAAGGTTTAAAACAAAAACATGTATAGATAATATTATGGGTTCGGTACGAAATCCCTTTTCTGAAAATCCCAATCACAAAATTCCAAACACAAAATTCCAAATTACAAAATCTCAAAAATTTTTGAACTTATCACAAAATCTCAAATTATCAAATTCCAAATTCCGAAATCTTATTCTTACACATTGAAGGGGTTGAGTACGAAATACCAAAAAACAAAAATTCATTTCCATAATTCTATTTACACAATTCCAAAAATCAAAATAAATTACAGTTGTTGTAGTCTTTGAATTTTAGTTAAATTCTCAAATAAGATTTTTTCTACCCATTTTTCTCCTCTTTAAATATACATATTTTGCTAAATAAATCAAAAAATAAATCGAAATAAATAAATATTTGTAAAGGCAAAGAAGTCTAATTTCTATATATAGTAATCAAAAAATAAATTTTACCGAGAAATAAACTAAATTAAAAATCAAAATTTTATCGCAAACTAAATTATAAAAACAACAACATAAATAATATGTTTTATAAACTATATAAGGTGGTATTATGTAAATATTTTGAAAAAAGCCTATAACCACCCTGCTTTTGACCCAACTCTTAAATTCCTCCTAATTTAGAATCTTGCATACAATATAAATATTCTGTAAAAAGCTAATACCCTGATTTTGTAACTAACCCTAAAATTCTTCCTAATTCAGAATTTCGCATATAAATTATATATGTATATAATGTAAAAGGCGAGTAGCCCTGATTTTGAATTTAACAACAAAAGAACATGTTTTATTTATTATAAAATATTAATTTTTTTTTATTTTAGAAATTGGTGAATTCAGGGCTGGTTGGTGTTTCATCAATTTGAACTTTTACATTGAAAATTTCTAATTTTGGAATTATGTAACTTTGCGATTTTGTGATTTGGGATTTAGAGACGTTCCCCAATATTATGAGCAATTTACGATAAAATATTATAATAAATATTAAGAATAAAATATTTATTTTCAAATAATTTCAAATTATCTTAAATATTGGCGCTGTAGGACTGTTAACTATTTAATAAATTTTCATAAGTTTTTTTTACTTTATTTAGTACTATATATACACAAAAGTATATGTATATATATAATTTTAACACAAAAGTATATATGAAGATATATATATATATATATATATATATATAACTTTTATTGCACGTATGTGATTCTTATTCTTAATATTTTATGACAAAGGTGAGAATTTACGAATATGTATTTTATACATATATACAAAATTAAATAAAAAGTAAACTAAGAAAATAATAAACGTAATGTGAATGTAAATTGAGAAATGAATGAATGAATGGATTTATTTATATCATGTCGTATAAGCAAAGAATTTAATATGGTGATTTTCAATAATGTCAGATTATACATCTGTATAATTCTTTTTACCATTCTCAAACATTGAACTTAATCCCAGATTAACCAGTTTCTTTGCTTATACATGTGTATAATGTTGTTAATTTTTTTTTGTCTTTTTAATAAAGAACAAAATATTTGTATAAAGTTATAATTAAAATGTTATTATCTGCATTATGAAGTCTTATAAATGTTTAAGTAAAGTTTTATGTACATATAAGTATTTGATAAATGAATTTAAAAAAAAAAATCGAGTTTTACCTATGTTTAAACTATGTGTTATGTGTTAAACTATATAAAAACCTTATAATTAAATTAAAAAAAAAAATGTTTTAATAGATTGCTTAATTTACATAAAAAAAAAAAGTTTTAAAAATTAATAAAATCTTCAATTTGACCATATATGAAATGAATTTTATTAAAAATTATCATAATTAAAATTTATCCAAAAAAAAAAATTATTAGAAAGTTAGTTATCTGTTAAACTTAAGCGTGTTCTATAATAAATATATTTTATTGTTAGAAAATACAATATATTTTAAAATACTTAATTTTTTAGTTTTTTTTTAGGGTCAGTGGAAAGCTTCAAAAGTCACCCACAAGAATTTCACGTAATTCTTCCGAATATAGTGTTAAACTTTAACCAACCAAAATCATCTTGTTTTAAACCAATCGCTATAGGCTGTGACATTTAATACAAATATGTATGTACCATTTGGTTTATGGTATAAGTATGTGGGAAGGAATCTTGAGAAAATGAGATTTAGAAAAAAATTAGGATTAATAGGATGGGTAAGAAAATTTGTAGGATCATTTTGAAAAAAAAAAAATGCTAAAAACTAAATCGTACATACATTTGAGTTAGCAAATTTGGGGAATACAAATCATACATCTGATTCAACAGTTTGAGCAGAAACTTAATATTATCTTTATGAAACCCTTCTATTAACAAACTACAAATTAAGTAAATAATAGATAACATTTATTTTTTATTAATATTTCAATTGATTTTTCTGCAAAATAAACCTTACTCTTAAAAGTAAGCTTAAAAGTTTTTTCTTCACAAAAATTAACGTTCTAGATTATATTTTGCGTCAAACTATCCCGTTTGTTTTTGTCTATTTTCAGTAAAATTTCTGCATAAATATTCTGCTTAAGTTGTTCAATATTGCAGTTTTATTCAGAAGTCAGAAATGATATTATAACCACATCAGAAATCAGAAATATATTATGTACGTACATACACGATTTTTAAAAGAATTCTAGACAAAGTTATCAGAAGTATAAAATCAAAATTTCTATTGGATTAAATAACTCTTTTGTCCAAAATGTTTCAACTAAGAAAATTTCTTATAGTTAGTTTATTGCGTAGAAAAATTTGTGAAATATTAAAAATACAAACGTATTACGTTGTTTAAATGATAGCGTGACTTATGGCATACATTATCTGTAATTTGAAATGTAAAAAAATGAAAAATATTTATTTTTATATTATCATGTTGTAACCTTAATTTATAATTATCAATTGATTTGATTTACAACTTCGAATGCCATTAATTAATTCGCTGTGTGTGTATATATTTACTTCTTCCAGTAATCAAATATATAGATATGTATGTGTATTCAAAAAATTTTTCACCTTCCATCGATTTTACAAATTTCAATGTGTTATAAATAAATTTTTTCACAATTTTCTTATCGTGATTAGAGCGGAAATTTATTGTAGAAAATTTATTAGTCAATTGGAAATTTTCTAAATGCTGTTAATTTTTTTTATTTTTATCTTTGCATTAAGTTTTTGTAAAATATATCATAAGATATAATACGTTTAAAAAAGTTTACTAAAGAAAATCTAAGATTTTTAAATGAAATGCGTGATCAATATTTCAAAAATTGTAAAAATAATTGAAAATTTTAATAGTGATTTTTATATTTTGTTGTATTGCGATTGATTGGATAGTGAATTTCGTGATTTATTAAAGATAGTAGCTTTTAGATAGAATACAACCGAAGTTCGAACTGTGTATCTATATGAAGTCTGTATATAATCAATGATTATATAAGTTATACTACTTATATAATCTTTGATATAATGCTTCTAAAGAATTCAGTTGAAAAAGATTTTAGATATTATAAGGGTCAAAAAAAATTGATTGAAATGTCAATAAATTTGTTCTTAAAATTTAATAAAAATAAGTGTTCTAACTTTTAAGTAATTTTCTCGAATGAGAAATAAATATCTCGAATAAAAACAAGGAAGAGTGCAGTAGAGTAGACTATGTCAACCCTGGGATACCCGTATGAACGTAATATATCCTGTTTCTATATAACTTGATCATCTTTTAAACAATTTCAGATGTTTTGATACGGACGTTATAATTGCCGAGATATATTTATGTGTATGATTTTTTAATGTTTTTTTGCCATAAGCACTGAATTTTTTTTTTCTTTTTTTTTTAATACTGAATATCTTGTTTAAGTTACACACTCTGTATGAGCTTTATTAGCTCTTTTGAGAATGAAATGAAATAAATAAATAAATAAATTGTGGAGTTGTATGGCAGCTAGCCAAATCTATTGCACCAGCAGAACCAAATTTTACAGAAATTGTTGCCATACAACTTGATCTTCATTTGTAAGATTGTAGACGCCTATAGCTTCATTAAGTTCCAAGAAGAACTTATATCTAACTTATTAAGTTCCAAGAAGAACTTATAGCTATAGCTTCATTAAGTACAGAAGTTGTTGTCATAAAACTTGATCTTCATTTGTAAAATTACAGACGCTTATAGCTTCAGTAAGTTCCAAGAAGTGCAAGAGGCCTGAACCGGCTGCTCTAGACCAACTAAATTTTACAAAAGTTGTAGGCATATAACTCAACACCTTTTCACTAAATTTCAGATACCTGCCTTCAATAGACACTGAGTTATTTTCATTTAAACTGATAAGTTGTATGGCAGCTACCCAAACCTGTCGCACAAGCACTACCAAATTTTACAAATGTTGTTGTCCTGTAACTCGACACAATTTTGCAAAATTTCAGATACCTAGCTTCAATAGATATTGAGTTATTTTTACATAAAGAAAGAAATTGTATGGAAGCTACTCGAACCCGGCGGCCAAAAAAGCTGGATTTAAATAGCGAAACTAACAATTTTACAAAAGTGACGTAACAAAAATGTCAGCTTCCTAGCTCCATAATTTTTTGAGTTATCGTGTGGACGGATGGACGTGCATGGCTTAATCGACTCAGAATTCGATTCCGAGCCGATCCATACCTTTGACCCTATAGCTAGCTCGACTTCTTTAAGGTGTCACAAACGTAATGGCAAATTTATTATACCCTTGAACATAGTTCATACGGCTATAAAGAAGTTTAAAGTTTGGTTTTAAAGTTTCTGAAGAAGTATCTCCTCTACTCTCTACTAATAATTTTGGTTTTTAAACAAAACAAATATTTTATGGTTTTTTCATTACATATTTCAATAGATTTTTTATTAAAAAGACTTCTTTTTATTGTTAAAGTCACTAAAAGTATAGGTACCAATATCAACTTTTTTATTTTTTTAAATCTAGTTAGCCTTTAAAATAGTTAAAAAATTTTAACAAAAATATAATATTTAATATTTTATAATTTTTTTTTTTTGTTGTCTTTTTTTTGCAATAAAAACCATTTAATGTCAAATATCCAAACCAATGGCCTAATGGACAATCTTTGCAATAAAATAAATTTAAGTGGTTTTTTTGAATTAATTATACAAAAATTGAGATAAAAGAGATCTGTAGGTTATCCTAAATACTTTATAAATCCAAAATAGAAGTGCAACAAATATTTTTAGGCGTGTGGTAGTAGATTGATATATGCGTATAGTAATCGTTTCGCATATTAAACCATATTTGGCTCATCGTTATTAAAGAGTCTATTTTATAACATAAGTCTACAAAAATCTACTTCACATAGGTAAACTATAAGTTAAATTATTATATTTTAGAAATCTAAATGTTTTAATGATACAAGACTGTATTGCAATTATTATAGGCCAAGGTAATGTGTGTTGTAGTTAAAAAAAAGCTCGTATAGTATTTCCCCAATTTCTCCAATCGCTTAGAAGAAATCATATTTAGAAATTTGGTCTTAGTACAAAACCAAAACCGAAATTTTACAAGTATGTATTTGGTTAGCAATAACCGCAGCATTTTATTTTAACTAAAGAATAATACTGTTATAAAATTTGTGCTGTAAAAAATTTAAAAGAACAATACATATTTCAATTTGATAATAGGATTGCCCATAAAATAACACAAAAAATTTAATAAAATAAATTTTACTTTTCTTTGTAGGTTAGCGCAGCAACATTAAAATATAAAAAACTATACAATATCTTGTGCGAAAAAAAAAACTTATTGTTATTTTATGTTTGTATATATTATATGAAAACTTTTCCTTTTATTATTAGCATCACAGCCAGTTTATAAACAAAGATGTAAATAAAAAAAAAAGATTGTAGCAAAAAAAAATTAAAAATTTTTCCAGATTTTCTGTAAGAAATGGACATTTAAATAAAAAAAAAGTTTATATTAAAATACATAATAAAATAAAAATTATTTACTTTTATACTTTGACATTTATTCAATTAAATTTGACGATTATTAAAAACAATGCAGCATTGTTGTTTATAAATATGTTTTTTTTGCATATTTTTTTTTGGTGTCTGATTTTCTCTAACTAAAAAAAAAAAAATGTAATTCCGCCTTATTAAAATGACAGTGAATGTTTTTTTTTTTATAATTTTAGCGACAGAACCTTTTTTTTTTGCAAATGATATTTTTTATCTACATTGTATTATTTTTACAATTTAACTACAATCAAAGTGTTTTTTATGCTCATTTACGAAGATTTCCATGTACTAAAATTGCTGTCACAATGAAAACATTTAGAAGCGTAAAAATGGCATTTATTTTTGTATTAACATTTTTTTTATTTATAAAGTTTGTATTTTCTGAAAAATTTATATAAATTTGCTTGATTGGATATAATTTTTGACAAAACAACACATTTGACATTTCAAAGCGTATTAAAAACGTAAAAGTTAAATTTAATGAACTTTTTTCCTTAGCTTTGTAAACAAGCGTCATCACTACGTTAATTGTAGCACCTTCTATACTACTCAAAACATTTTAACTTTTTTTAAGCAATACTTGCGTCATGACTACACAAAATTGCATTTGATTGTAGTAGGACTTTTCAGATAATATTAACGAATTAATAATATGTATCGAATTTTAAATATTTACTTACCTATGTATTAAATATTTCAGTTTTTATTTATTTATATTTTATTTTATTAAATGTGTAATAAATTATTATTTTTAATTATTTTTCAAAATCTCAACAATCAAAACCATATTGGTTTATTGAAACTTATAATTGCTGTCGCTAAAAAAAGTTATAAAATCAATTTGGAATCTTGTGTTATGAATTATGATATATAAAATACAAAATGTAAAAAGATATTAAACTTTACATGATTCATTTTTAAGCATTTCCCTTAAAAAAACAAAATTTCTTAATTTTCTAAAACTTATATTAAATATTCAATGACGGTTGCATAAAATGTTTTGTTGTGTTTAAGAACGGATATATATTACAAAATTCTAAATTTACAAAAAGGTTGTATCTTCAAAAAATACATAAATAGAAACAGTAGAACACTGGATGGCGGGTTATCTTATTTCAATAAACCCTTTCTTCTACGATGTTTTAAACCTTCTTAGGATCTTTTCCTTATCCAGTTTTATTTTTTTGAAGGGGTATCTTGCTAAGAAAAATTTTTTATATTTTTAAAAGTCTGATTCGTACAGCCTCTTCTGGTATGTGTAGAATGTATATTCAATGAAATGGAAATTTACTACGTTTACATCTTGTTTTTTATATTATTAAGCAATGTTTAAGCTAGGTTTTTTTTTTTTTATATATATTTTTGCATTGTTAAAATATTAATGATCAAAAATCAGTGTTTGTTAAATAATTATTTTTAAAATTAATTTTTATATTGTATACTATGTATTTGTATATAATATGGCTATCAAAAAATAGCCGACAATTTAATTAATCTTTTTTTTTTGAACATATTTAATTTTGAAGACATCCAAAACTGGAAGTATTAAAAAAACTTTGAAGATTGATAATAAAAAAAAAAAACTCTTAAAAAAAAAAAAATACAATGAAATATAGAAAACAAATGACTGTCTGTTAAATAAAAAAAAAACAAAACTGGCAATGGAAAAATATCTTTTCCTGTTCATTTGTCAAAATTATTATTATTAACTATTATTGTAATTTAATTATGAGAAAAATGAAATTAATTTTGTAAAAAAATAAGACAATTTCGTTTGCATTTTGTTTAGATTTCCGAAATATAGGGTGTGAAGGTGGAATTTTATTTTTTTTTTTGTTTTGAAGACAAAAAATGACAATATATATCTACTTGATTGAAATTTTATAAGTAAAAAGTAAAATATTTAAGTAAAATATTTTGAATCTTCTTAAAAATTGAAAGATTTTCCGTTAGATAAATAAAAAAGAAAAAAAAAAACATGTAGAGATGTGTCATTTCCCTTTTCTTTTTTTTATGTAATAACTAATAATTCATTATTAGTTAACATACTTTTTGACTTATAGATTTGAATAGCAAAAATTAACTTAATTTTATTTTACAGAAAATGCTGTAGGAGTTAAAGTGGGAGTTAAAAGTTAATAATTAATTTTGTAAATTAAAATTTAAAGTACAGTTCATTTATTTTAAGTTGACACTCGGTACATTTTAAAATTTAGCAGCTTTAATTAATAATATTAATAATAATTCCTAGATTATTTTGTAGTAAAAACTGGAATTAAAAATAAATTTCCCAGCTGCATTTTTATTCTTTAGATTGTTAATATAAAAACAAAGGGTGTACAGTATAGACTCGAGGATTGGTGTCAACTCGAGGATTTCCACAAGAACATAATATTTATATGCTGGTTTTAATAACTGATTCATAAAATTTATCTTTTCAAAATGTTAAGATATCTACCTTAGTAAGTACTGAGATATATTCTTGGAAATTTTGTAGTTGAATGAAAGCTACTTGACCTCATTGCGCCTAACGAACTAAATTTTATTTAGGATGTCTAACTTTAACGGTCAAGATATGGCAGATTAATCAAATTTCGCAGAAGCCGTTAAGTTTTTAAGGCATAAAAGTTAAGTTTTTTTTTGACAAAATACTTAATACGCAACTTATATAAACACTGAGTTATGTTCATAAAAACAAAAAACAAGTTTTATGACAGTTACCCGGTTCTGCTGATATCTAAACCAACAAAATTTTGCAGATGTCGTTGGCATAAAATTTAACTTGTTTTAACAAAATTTCAGATATTTAACTTCATTAGATATATTGAGATATGCTTATATAAACGCAGAAGTTGTATAACTGGAATCCGTTGGCCGAACTTGTTTTATAAAAAGTATATTAGAAAAATTTCAGAATCCTACCTATACATTATTTATTAAGTTAGCGTGCGGAAGAATTCGATTCTCTAGCTCAGAAATATAAGTATTCTTGTCCATCTGTATAATATATCGTCTTCTTTAAGATATCACGTAACGTAATAACAAATTTATTGTATACTTGAACTATACTGGGTATAAACATTTAAGTAATATGTAAATAGTTGTTTTGTACAAAATATATGAATTTTTTTTATCTTGTACAAAAAACATACGTGTCTATCTTATTTGTCGTCATTAATCCTTTGACTGAAAATTATATTTGTAGTTATTAATATTTTGATTAATATGTCATGTCAGTATGAGGGATGTTAGATTCTAATGTTAATAGACGAAATCGTTCTTGATAGAACAGGATTAATAATATTCGATGAGTATAAGGATTTCAAAAATATTCAAATTTAATTTTTTTATTTCAAAAATTCTGTTAATATTCTAAAGCTATTATAAATGTTTCAATTCAATATGCTAATCAATAATAAAGTAAAAATAATTTCCATTTAAATCGAAAATTTTGATTAAAATTAAAAAAGAACTCTTTTAAACTCTTTTTCATTTGTCTTAAGTCTATAATATTATAATCCAGTGTCTACTAAGAAATTTATATCTGATCTTACATATCGAGAATTGCAATTTTATAGTTAAGCATTATGATAATTCAATTTTACAAGGTTGTAACTAAAGTACAACTTGGTATTTAATCATTTTATAAAAAATAAAGCCGCGGTTGATAATTTACGGCCTGAATAGAGTTCTTGATTACTTTGTTATGCTTTTTGTTTTTTCTTTTATGTGGAAAGGTTTTTATTATTTTTTAATTATTTATTTCCCTTTGATCTCATTTAGGGCTTTAAATAAAATAAATACATAATATGATATTTCTTTAAAAATCCAAGCATTTCTGACCTACTTTTAAAGCATATATACTTATATATTCATATACGATAACTTCTTAAATTAAAAAATCATTAAATTTGTTTGCATAAAAGTTGAGTATTCGATGAGTTTATTATAATATTACAAAGTTATAAAAATAAAAAAATTCTCAGTAAAAAAAAAAAAATTTTTTTTTGATGCAATTTCATCAACCTAGTTTCAGTTTTTCTTTCTTTATTTCAGATTTTTGTTTTGTTATTCATTTAAAGTTTTTGTACATTTACTTTTCGATAATATTTTTTTTTTTTGTGGTACCTGACGCTTTAACATTTATTAGTACGTGTGTAGGAAGTCAATAGGTATTATTGAAGGAGGGAAAATTTGAAATAAAACAACTTTCTTTGGAAATTTTTTCTTTAATTGTTAAAAAATTGAGTTTTTCTTTATATGTAATTTTTTTTTTTCTGAATTGAAAAACTTTTAGTTTTTTCTCGTTTTATTCATATTTTAATTATACAATAAAGCAATTAAAAACTATATAAATAGTTACTTTATATCTTGAGTTATAAAAAAGATTATGTTATAACAAAAAACAAATGGTTCTGTAGAAAGTATGTACCTAATATTATAATATAAACTATTGGGTGTATATATATATGCATTTCTAAACATATTTAAAAACAAAACAAAATACTTTTATTAATCTTCTGACTCACAATGTTCAACGCAACAACGCAACAACGTAACAACGCAAACTTTAAAACTTATGTTTGCCTTACTTTTATATTACTTTCTTTTAGTACCTTATTGTTGGGGTGTAAAATTTTGGCTTAAAAACTTTCTTTTGACTAAACGAGGCTATAACAAGAAGCAGGAACCATAAACTATACTACTTTATAGTATATAATTATATTCACACTTATTTTTTTTTAATAAACTGCCAAAAAATTATATTTTTTATTCATAACTCGAAGAATTAACAAAGGATTTCATCAAAAGTATTTGCATTTTTTTCCACTTCCTTAAAGAGCGTAGGGCTTCCACTAAATCGTTTATTATCCATATTAGATTAAGCTTCAATTTCTTGAATTATTATTTTCATTAAGCCTGTAACTATTTGTTATATACATAAGTTTTTTGGAACTTAAATATTATATATGTTACGGTTTAAGTAATGAATTGGTTATTATTAATAATAACCGGACATTATTAATAATAACCAATATAGTAAGGTCAAAGTGATTAATTTGGACAGAATTTATTAAATTTATCACATAAGTAATTATTAATAATTTCCACCCATCTTAGGTAAATGTAATATTTTAATATATCTAAATAAAAATATTTAATTAAGAAAATATTTTTCTTTCCTAAATTAAACATATTATTGAAGAATTAAAAAAATAATTCATATAAACAAATGGAAATTACCGCTTTAGTCATAGCACAGACAAAGTATACCAAGAAAAGAAATAGTATTTATTACATTTACAAATCCATACAGGTAATTATTAATACTTACCGGTAAATATAATAATTTCTACTTATTATTCATATTTACCAAAATACTAGGATATTTTTAATAATGATCGGTTATTATTAATAATATCCGGATTTATTATATTTACCGTAACATATATATTTTGTTGGCCATCTCTTATCTTATACAAAAATTAACCATTTATTTGATTTTAAATTACGATATAAACTCTTTTGATATAAATACTAACATTGGATATGACTTGGCTGAGGTTTGAACCTAACATCTTTTGATTGAAATGCCGGCGATTTAAGGTCAGATATTTAATAATTTTAGTAAGCCAAAAACTTTTTACACCTTACACTATGTATGCAATTTTATTGCAGAATCATATCTCTTTTATCGCATTACTGTTACCTTATTCCTCAAAATATTCAAAAAAACAAAATAAATGTTTTAACTGCTCATTCTAATGGTAACTTTAATCCTAATGTTTTTTGGTGGCAATTTTCACAATTAACAGCAGAATATTTTTAAATTCAAATGTACTGCTATATATATGTATACTACTGAGCACATTATATAAATTCTATTATGACAAAAATTTTTCATTTAAACAAAATCAATAATAAACGATTTAAAAAATATTTTTTTTACTAATGGAACATCTTGTATATTATTTATTTTCTAATAGATCATATTATACCGTATCCTAACATTTTGAATTTGTAAATGAATGAAAACTATGCGTTAACAAAAAAATAAAAATTTAATATAACAGAAAGTCATTGCATCATAGATAGATTTTCCACTTAATAAAAACCCTCAAATTTGACCAGATGTGTTAAAAAACGATGCACTAGCTGATAGCTGTCCATCAATCTGTCAGTGTTTTTGTAGGTATACATTATTTGTCAATATAATTATTGTTTACAGTGAATTTTATGTCTTTCGTTTTGGAAGCTTTTTATTTTCATCTTGTTATAAATATTTCATCGTAAAAGTTTAAAAATTTTGTTTTTAAAATTAATTATGAAATTTTATTTGTATATGAATATATCATTAGAATTAAAAAAATAAAATAAGTAAGGAAACCCTTACATAAAAAAACTTTGGTTTCGATGGTTTTGTTTTGATGTACGTTCTGTTATTTTTCTATCCGTTTAAAAAGTTTCGTATCGTTAGCCAACATTCCTTAAAGTTTATTGTTTTTCAGAAGGGGGAAGTTATTTTTAGAAATATTTTTTTTTTATTTTTTTTAATTTTTTTGTTTTTATGCGTGACAAAAAGTATACAAAAATAAAGAAAAAGCAAAATCAAATTCACGCAAATTGTTACCAAAAATAAAGTGCATTCTTAAGAAAGGGCGCATCCTATCGCGAACTAAAATAAAAAAAAATAAAAAAAATCAATTGAGAAAAAGATAAATTTCTTTGAAAGAAAATATGCCTCAACAGAAGAAAGGGAAAATGAAATTTAAGATAAAAGTAAAAAAATCTTCAATGTAAAACTAAATATTTTGAGGAGGAATTTTATAAAATAGAGAAGAAAATATTTAGGATACAAAAAAAAAAAAAATATTTTGTATTTTGATAAAATCTAAATTTAAAATAAAAAAAAAAAACATTATTATTTAAATACTTTTAATTTTTTTATTTGAAAAGTTTATTTTTACAATTTATTTGCAAATATGTACTTCTGCATACAATAGAAGCATTTTTGTATTAGAATAAATATGTATAGATTGTAGACGCTGCAGATGCAAATTGTCTAAAATAGTTTAAATTGAAAAGTATACGATTTTTGACTTTTAAAAGGTTTACATTTGGTCAAAAACCTTTTAAAAGTCAAAAATTGTATATTTTTCAATTTAAACTATTTTAGACAAACAACACACGATAAAAAATTTGAACTGTTTCAAATCATTTAAATAAAACCTTAACTTATTATAGTTGTGCAATCAAATACTGTTCAACGAACCAAATAAGATTGCAATTAGAACGCTCCGAAAAGAATTTAAAATAAACAAGAATCTATTTATGTCACAGAAAAGTCTACAATCCTTAAAATTGTTAAAAATAAGAAAAAATAAATTGTATTATACCTTTTTATTTTTAATAAATTTTCAGTTTTTGCACAATTTTTATATACGTTTTTTGTTTGTATTTCTTTTGTTAAGAAAAGATAAAAGTAAACAAAAACTTTCAATTTAATTGTTTGTATCCTTTTCCGAAGAATGAAATTTTGTTTTTATAATTTTATTAAATAAACAATAAATTCTCTTAACTTTGTTGTTTGTTGTGGATGACCGTGTGAGTAAAGTGTTTATCTTTAAACTTATTTAAAATAACATAAACAAAAATTTTGTTAATTTTCGAACCTTTTGGTTGGCTGTTTGCTGGACTGGTTGTAATCGTCTATTTGATTAATCAATGAAATAGCAACAATTTTTACATGTATGGCATGAGAAATGCACTGTGGAAACAAAGTTTTTGGATACATTAACCTGTTGCGGCATAAGAGCTTGTACGGAGTTTTTTTTTCGTTTTGTCGTTTTCACTTAAAAATTATTGACTTCAATTTTTGGATATAATGTGTATACAGTGAAGTTGAACTGTAATAATAATTAAATTCAGAATATGTTTTAACCCTTATCGGTACATAGATTGTCGTTTCCGTTAATTCGTTGTGATTTAAGGCTTTTTTTTAAAAGATTTTTTCGATTTTAGGTGGTCAATTCTAAGTGGTTTGACCGAATTCAAACTTTTTAGATGCTTTCCTCCTTATAAAGAGACACATATACATATAATGAATTAAAATATGTTAACCCATTTCTGGATATAAACAAATTTTTTTTTGAACTAATTTTTTTAAACTTTTGTTGAATTTTTAATATAAAAAGAAAAAAAAGCAAATATTTGATAGGATACTGTATATATGTAAGGCCGGGTAGTACTACCAATTTATTATTTAATTTAAATTTATTAATTAATTTATATATGTACTTATATCTAAAATATTTTCAACAGAATTGACATGTAATTTTATGGATACTTAGTTGAATTAATGACGGTATAATTTAGTACATATACACTTTAATTACACAATTAGTTATTAAAAAAATTTAATTTTAAAATTTTTTTTATTAGTTTTAAGTAAATATTTTGATTTTTATTAGCGGTATTCAATGCAAGTTTAATTTTTTAAATTATAAAAAAGTATTCCAGAGATTTGAAAGATCTAATCTTGAGAAATATCTGAAAAGAAAAAGTCATTATTTCGTAATAAGGAAAATTCGAAAACTTTACAAATCACAAAACGTTACAATTTTAAATACCTTTCAAAATCTAACTTTCCATTTCTTCTATTATGCCTTAAATTTATTTGTTTTATCTTAAACGGTATATAAGAAGAAACAACATTCATGAAAAAACTAGCTTTACCTCAATATTGACTGACTTGAGTCTGTTTTTTTCACAAGACAAATTTTATTGATATTTTCTTCTTGCAGTTCCTTGAAAGTTTAGGACTAAAAATATCTAAGTTGTAGAATTTTGGGAATACCCAAGGATGTTATTTGTAAAATGATTCCCAAAATACTATAAAATAAAAACTTGTAGACAAAAGTTAATGAAATTTGCTTCAAGATAAAATATTTATAAAGTATTCTGTTCCTATAAATGGTTCTGACAATCAAGAAATTAAGCCAAGAAATAAATAACTATTTAAAGAAAGTAAGTAAGTACCTATAAGAAATAATTCAACAGAAAAATGGTCGAATATTTCGAAAAACATATTAACAAAGTATACTGACTCATAGATACAGATTTTCGTAAATCAATCTGTAAATGTATAGATACACACAAAATCTATGACACATTTATGCTGTAGCTCTTTTTCCAAAATGTGTATAGAAAAAGTAAAAAGTGTCTATAAAACAAATGCATGTGTTCCTATTTTTTTTTTTATTTATATATAGAAAAAAAAAGAAGAATTTATGATGTATGACTGGACCTTGATAATTTAAAAAAGAAAAAAGTATATCGTCTTAATCAAAACCACATAATGACTGTTTTCATTTATTACTGCTCATCATATAGATGTGTCTTATATGTATGTTTTATAAACAATTTTTCATAGTGTAACATGTCAAGTTTTTGTATAAATTGACATAAAACATAAATTTTCTGCAATTTATGTTAAATTAAAATTCTAATAGATACGATAATCTTTTAATACTTAATAGCATATTGTGTCAGCCCTTTTGTCATTTTTGATTTTTTTAGTTCAAAATTACAAAATAAAAAAATACAAGATATATACTTATGTACATGCGTATATAAATATGAAAGAATGAATATTAAATTGCTTTTGGTCCCATATTAGCCTCATTTTAATAATTCTAATAAAAAAAAAAAAAATTTCGATAAACTTTTTAATTATATTTTGTAATGTTTTCACTATTTTTTTTTTCTTAAATTTATTTTTGTAATAATTTGTAAAGTGTAAAATTTAGAACGGAATGTGTAAAAATAGGAAATAAATACATAAATAAAAAAAATATTTTAATAAAACATTTTTTTTTTTAATTTATTTAGGTTTTACATTGTTATTTATATATATATTGAACAATATTAAGATTGCCAATTGTTGCCGAATATTGGAGAAGAAAGAGCTAAGAGAGCATTACGGAAAGTAAGTGTGGAAATGTATTTTTACGTGTTGAACAGAAACACATCGATCCTGAACAATTACAACAAGTATATTTTGATCAATGTAATTTTTAAAAAATAAAATATATAGAAGATTTAAAAGGTATATAAAACAATATAGGTGATAAGACCTGAATGCTTGTGTCGCCTTGCGCGTCTTTTTGACGTTTAAATACATTACAATAAAAATACATTATGATTTACATATACGACTTGATCAAATGAAAAGCGCAGCGAGAAACGCCACATCAAAGCGATGTTGGAGTAGAGCAACTTTCTAAGTACCTAACATGCGTTGACAATCAAGTTGTTTTTTTTTTGTTATTTCATATTTGTTGTTGATTATCTTTGGCAATTTAATTTTCATAATTTTTACATACAGAATTTAAAATTTGTATCATAAAGCGGCACTAACATTTGATCATAATTTTATTTGAATAGCGATGCTAGAAGCGACTCGCGAAGCAAATGGAGCTTCAAGTCATGACATTTAAATGCAGTAGAATTAGCTATTTGTCCCACTAAACTCCTGAAAAAGAATTTACATGTAATATATATAAAATTACAAGCCAATAAATACAAGAAAATATTAATCATTTGTTTATTAAATAATCACAATTATGTTCTAAGCAAATTTCCAATTTTGGTTATGCCGCTTAATTTTAGTATCCCTATCATGTTCGATATACTTCTCATAGAGTGGGTACCTGCTTTAAAGAGCTAACGAGCTTTTATTTAAAGTTTTCCAAAAACAAAAAAGAGGGTCCGTAGCAGCTATTCCTAACAAAATTTCATGGGAACAGGAATGTAAAGAATAGGTGATTTTAGTTTATGTACTTAAATGCAGGAGATCTTAGGTTATAGAAAGGGTCATAAACATAAACAGGTAATTAAAATTAAACTCTTTGAAGAATTTTAATAAATCGTATAAAAATTTTTAATAAATAAAAATTTTCAAAAGAAATTATAAATAAGTTTAAATTCTGCATTAGATTAAAGAGCTATACATGTATAATGATCTTTACATATAGGAATTAAAAAAAAAGTTATGGTAAATTAAATTTAAAATTTGACCTGGTTTCCTTCTACCAAATTATTTAATTGCATATAAATAATTATGAATCATTAGTAAAAATTTTAAATCTCTAAAATAAGTTAAAAAAAAAGAAAATAAAACAAAAAAAAAAAAACAAGGAAAGAAAATTGTCAGATGACGTTTTATTTTTTAGGCTGATTATTTTAAGGGTATACTTACACATTTAAATTCTTAAGTATTTTTTTTTTATTTTAGATTATGGTTCATTAATAATTCTATAGAATTTTTATGAATTTATCTGAACTTTGTTATGTTTAGGTAAGTATCAACATTTTATTTGTATCATAAAACATAAAAAAGAATAAAAAAAGAAATAAAAATGTCATCAAAAATATTATTGTAATAATAGTGATGACATTTTACAGAAGCATTGGTGATGATTTTTGAGTAGGGTCAATTTGATTAGTGCGGAGAATAACAAAAAGTCTTTTTGTTTAGTAATTCAAATAATGGAAATAAAAAATTTTGTGTAAGAAATCTCTTTTCAAAATTATTTGGCGGACATTCATTATTAAAATCACCTTGCCGCAAAATTTTTAACTGTAAGTAATTGAAAGTAAATTTTGAATTCATTCAACGCAGTTCAGTAAACATTTTGTTTTTTTTTTTTTTTTTTTTGTTAAAGTAGAACAAGATCATCTTCAATTTTCATTTATTTAATTTGGAAGTAGTACAATTTCTATTCAATCATCTGTTTTTTTTTTAGGCTGTTACCAGTTTGGAAAAATTTTCCGATATTTTTGGATCATAGCAATAAACAGCTTAAATGAAATTAATTATTCAAGAAAATGATGCTTGAACTCGTTTCTTTAAAATTAGTGAATAAGAAACAGTGAAAAAAGCACTATTTTGCGTGGATACTATCCCATTGCTGTATAGTTTAATGTATGCTAGATACGATTTAAAAGTTCTATACTATTACTAAGTTGTCTTTTTAACATTTGTGGAAGTAATTTAAAACTTTTGATATATTTTGTTTTTATATATGAAAATTGCAAAAGTTGTCATATTAGTTAGTTGCCATATTTTATTTTTAATCCAAGCTTATAATAAAACCGAACTTGCCTACCAACTTGTGAATAATATGAAAATTTTAATCGGCTCTTCCTTGCTTGTTTTGCGATAAGAAATTTTGGCTTATAGCCTGTAAATTTTCTTTTTGTAAATCCAATATAGTTAATATACATAATATACACATACAATTTAGTTGTTAACGAAAATTACGTCTCACGTATCGCAGCCGAATAAAAGTACTCACATTTTATTTGCTTTGAAAAGTTTTACTTTTGTACGAATTTATAGAGAGCGTATATGGTGTGTTTCACAAGCAAATTGCATAACTTTAGGTAGTAAGAGGGGATGTCAAAACAAGCAGATAAATTCTTTCGGAGGGAAAGTCTATTTTAAATGCTTTTTAAGAAGTTTTGGATAAACTTCCGCAAACGGGTTACGAGTTATTAAGATAACGTCATCACATAACGGTACTTTTTATCTCCAAGTTTCCGTATATATATGCCATTAGGACCGATGCTGTCATCTAGTGGCCGAAAAATGCATTACAAAATTTTCTGAACATTTTATAGTATTTTATTTAAACCGTTATATTTTTCCTGCACGACATAGTATACAGGAATCAATTTTCTACAATATTGTACTTCTACAGCATAATACTATCTTTAATATACATCTTGTTTCATCTTAATCGGTGCTATCCTTTCTACGATATTGCAGTTAAGAGTGAAAATTTCAGTATAAAAAAAAAATGCAAGCTTTTAATAAAACCATATTCACGAGAAATTTTCAAAGTCATCTTAATAGCTCGTAACGCCTTTGCAGAAGTATATCTGAAGTTTTTTTGTATATGTTTAAAAAAAATCGGTATCTAAATAAAAAAGTCAATTCAATGTTTTTTAAGTATTTAATATTTTTAGCTTTCATATATAAATGTCCATGTTTGGACATTTCGTTATGTCAGTTCCAATAATTATAAATTTTTAATTTTGGAAAATTGTGATTATTTTATCTTTTTTTTATGTAAATACATACCTGATTTTTTTTTCAGAAACAAAAAGCCATTATTAATATGCAAATTTTATTTAATTTTTAAATTTCCCAAGTTCTCAGTTTTAATTTATGATCAATATGATTTGTATCATTTCTTTAACCATTTTTTAATATAAATCTCTGAAGATTGAATATCACTTTCTGAATTTATGAAGTTTGCTTCTACATTAAACACCCTGTACTGTATTTATATTTAATTTTCTCTATAACATAAAAAATTTGTTGCAAAATTATTTTTATTTAGGATAAACTTTTTTTTTTTCGATTTTCTCAAATTTATATTATTTTACTGATTTCATTTCAGATCAACTTGTTGCATTACATTAAAAATAAAACGTTTAAAAACATCTCTCTAAAATTTCAACTTAAAATTATATTAAAATATTTTAAAAACTTGTGCAAAGTGCAGTTACTTTAATTTGTTGTTCAGTTGTTAAGTTGTGTTTCTGGGAATTAAAAAAAAAACCTCTTTTAACTTTAAATTAATTGAATTGAATAACAATTTTGATTTAACAAAAGTTTTAATGAATTTTTAAATTTTTTTCTTTTTTTTGTCTTTTTGTTAATAACCCTAGAGGGGTGGTCTGGTATTGTATTAATTTTACATTGCATTTTTGTTTTTTTTGAAGTTCTCTTTTTTTTTTTTGTTTTTATAGTAAATTATTAATGCAGAAAAATTCAAATATTTTAAATTTAAATTAAACTCAAGCGCGATCTTCTAGTAGTATAGTAACTAATACAATTTTAAGCACCAATTGAAATCAAATTAAAATAAACTAAAAAAAAAAAAAAAAAAAAAAACAAATAAAAGAAGACATAAATTTTTAAACATGAATGGAAATTATTTTATATGATAACTAAACAATAACAGTATAAAGATGGTTATTTTTTAGTTGATATAAATTGTCGGATGCGCGTATGGGCAAAGTCATCCTGTGTTTTTATACTTTTATTTTCATATTCGTTAATTTTATTATTTTTTTTTTTTTTTTACTATTGTTCATATTTCTGCTGTTAATGCTGCTGCTGATAATATTATTGTTGCTAATATTGCCTTTTGTTATTATGACCATTATTAAGTATATTTATTTTACGTCTGTAGATATATACATATTACATATATATGTATATCTATTGTGCACGCTTATTGAAAATTTAAAAGCGGAAGTCACGACGACAACGCGCTTAAATTATTTTATGATTTTTTTTTTGTTTTGTTAGCTTTTAGTTTATTGTTAAAGAGGTTCAATCATATAATCATTCATCCAAGTTCAGAAAAACTTGGACATTATCATGGTTTTAATAATAAAAATTGACCAAAATTCAGTTTCTTTTGTTATTGTTGCTGTTGTTATAGTTGTTCCACTTCATTGCAGAGGAACTTTTTAAAGAAAAATATATAAAAAAAAAAACAATTATTAGTGGGTTGTGTTTGGTTGATAGTTTTTATTGTTTTTGTTAGATTCGGTGGTGTGATTTTTGTTCAATTTTTTGTCTTAAAATTTCTTTTATGTTTTTTTTTTTTTCTTTTTGTAATGGAAAATGGTGAAAAAACATTTTATATATATATAGTAAAGAGTAATAGAAAAATTGAAAAACTGTAATATGTTATGGAATTATTTTCCAAGTCATAGACTCTTTTAATATTTTGTTTAAAAAATAAATGAATGGGAGAAAAAGAGATAAAAAGAAATAAAAATAGATAATTTTACGCTTTCAATTTAATATTTAATTTCGAAAGCGAATAGAAAATGATGTAAAAGATTAATTAAATTAATCGGAAATTGCGATTTGGTTAATATTTAATACATATAAAAAAATATATATAGCGATACTCTCAGAGCTAATAAATTATTTGAATTGGAAATTAATGAAAAGAAAATTAAAATTAAAAATTAAAAAAAAAAAAGAGGGAGATGAAATATAGATTTTATTTATATATTTAGTAATAATAGGGTTGGGTTCATATTAAATGGCTACAATTAAATTCTGTTAAACTCTGTTAAAGATTTCGTTTAATTGAATAAATTTCATTTTGATATGTAATTATTGGTTTTTGTTTTTTTTTTTTAAACTGGTCTAATTATAAAAATATGTAACATTTACAGGTACTTTTATAAAAAAAATGAAATACATGTATAGTTATAACATTTTTCGATTAAATGAATTCATTTTCAAATTAAACGAAACCTTTTTCATAGTAAATTAAACTATTTTCAGGGTGAATGAAACTAATTTCAGAGTAAATGAATCTATTATCAAACTAAATGAAACTATTGTTATTTTAAATGAAATTTACAGTCAAATATAACCTTTTTTCGTTCAAAATAAACTATTTGTGTTTTTCATATTAAACCATTTTATCAAAAAAATGAAAATGGTTTCATTTAATCGAAAAATGAAAATATATGTAATATATGATATATAATACATATATTTAAAAATTAGTATAGAACTGGGCCTATAATTGGAATTGTAATATACTAGTATATACTTAGTAATGTAAACTAAGATAATTTTATATTTATGGTCAATTTCAAAATTTACAATATGAAATTTATAAAAGGATACAAAAACTAAGTTACCATTAAGCTTAAATAGCTAAATTAATTGAATCTTTATAACAATTAAAATATTTAAGCATAAATATTCTACTTGTCTGTTAATTTTTTTATTTGTTAGTATTGTGAAGGGTCACATAAAGAAAGTTCTAAAATTAAAAATATTTAATATGAGTATAAATATATTAAAATTATTTTTTATAAAAGAATAATTGACTTGAACACTTAAAATTTGTTTATTAAATTAATTAATTAAAATTCATTTTTATTATGTAAATTTTACCTTTTTTTGAATAACTGAAAATTACTTGACGTTTTCTAAATGTTTAAAATAGGGGACAAATATATCTAACGTATTTAAAACGTTTTCGGATATATGTACATAGATCATTGAATATTTTGGTTGTATATTATATCGACAAGATCTTTTATTTAAGCGGAATCAACAAGTAACTTCATTATTTGAAAAATTTTGTATTAAATAATTTATAAATATGTCTGAAAAAAAATTCTCAAATCATTAAAGTTTGAACATTAATAAAATGACTCATTACATATATAGTAAAAGTTAGGGTGTGCAAAAAACTACTAGTATAAATAATTTAAGTACATTTAACTATAATATAGTTACACTAAGATTATTTAATATACATACATAAGTATATATATATAGGAAATTTTTGTAATACATGTAATCAGGCTATTTTGTTTGCATTTATTTTACACGAAAAGAGTAGTTAAGAGTACTTGGGAGTAGTTAGTTCGTAAATGTAAACGTTAATTTAACATAATCGTATTTACTACTCTACTCTCTACTCTCTTTCTGAAAGGTCGATGTAATTGGGAGTAGAAAAGAGTAGTTGACTGTGTAAAAAAATCGCAAACATTATCTTGAAATAGTTGATAATACATGGATGTATTTTAATGCATTATATGATCCATAATAGAATTTGAAAAAAAGGAATACATTTTTAATTTCTTTTATAGTTAATTTTCTTTTTTTATTCGTTTATTTTAAATATAAGAAAATCATACTTCATTTGACAGTAAAATATTAGGATTTCGATTTAAGCATTAGGAAGTTATTAGATTTGAAATTATAAAATATTTGATGTTCGACTATAGTTAAAATTATTTCAAGCTTTTAATGTGTTTTGTTTTGTATTAAACTTTAAAAAAAATTTAAAATAATAATCATACAATAAAAATAATTTTTAATGTATTTTGGATAATATTAATTATGTTATGACTAAGTAAAGGTAAAAATCTTTACAACTTTAAATGAAACTAATATGGTAAGATTTCTATTTCCCTATATATTTTTTTCCCTTTATATTTTAGTTCCGTAGTTCACCTTCAAAAATGTAGAAGAATGTATTAGATCAGAGTTGATATTATAAGTTTTCCTAGATTTATTGCACAATGATACCATTTAGATGGAAGAATTTCTCAAAAAGCTTCTCAGATCCATGTCAGACACTTCACATAAATCTTGGAAATAGAAACTACCGAGAATTAGATAGATTAGATATTATAATAGCAAGATGCAAAATATATTCTTGGAAAATCATAAAATGTCTACTTATTTATATTTTTAAAAACATATTAATTTTATTTAGCAATGAATTCGACAAGCTTTTACTGAGAGGCAATATTTCATTCTAGAAAGATCCTGAATACAAAAAATCTCTTATATTAATAATCAGGCTTGAATTCTATTTTCAATTCTAATAAGGTTAAATTAATAGATTTTTGTTTTTAATTAAACCGATTTCTTATATGACTAACCGGCATGGAATATAACTCGCACATTTTCACAGATCTATCATTGCTCTAGTCTACAGTATCTGGAGAAGATCATTAATGATTTTGCAAATACAGAAGACTTAACGTCTTTAAGCTATAGGCGAAATTTAGAAGCTACTTGCCTTTTTTATAAATATCTTCCGGGTAATACTTTTCGAAAAATTAAAAGTATTATGCTCAAACTGTAACCATTCCTATGTAATATACGTAGGGTAGCTCTGTTTCATAATTCGGTAGTCGAGTCTATTAGAACTAGAACAATGAAATAAAGGAACTCTTTCTTGGCTCATACGTCCAAATTGTAAAACACATTGCTAACACAGGTGTTTCACAATCAGTTCATATATTATACAGAAGTTGAAGAAATTAGACAAATTCTTCTTCTTATTCCCTTTCCTTTCCTCATTCTATATTAAAACCACAATATCAAGGGAGGTTCATCCAGCCAATGATGTAGTGGCTAAAACACCGGCCATTCATACGAAAGTTCTCGGGTTCAAACCCCGGCTGGGTCATATAGATTAATAAAATAATATAGATTTTTCTTATAATATATAATTAGTATAATATAATTAAATTAAAAATAAGTATATATATGTCTTATAATTAATAATAAAATATAATTCTTGTGTAAGATAATAGATGTCGTAGAACTAAATAAACGCCTAGTCTTGTACAATAGCTGCAGCCGAGTAATCAACGGCTTAGTGAAATAATAATTCCAGAAACTGAAGCTTAGTGGATGCCTAATCCATCCACTGGATGTAGGAGTAAGGAAAAAAAATCAAGGTAGGTTATGTTATCTTGGTTTCTTTTGAAGATCTAGATCTATACAGCAGTATAAAAACATTCAACTGTTGTTAATTACTTATTTACTTAAGTAAAGAAATTTATTGAAATTTGTATATTTATAAACACTTACCTCGAGGTAATATTTGTAGATTTCTTTAAATTTAAAGAATTTATGTGAATTACTTATATAAATTATCAAATAAGTTCCGGTTGTTTTTGACCAATATTCAGCATCATATTCTTTTTTAGCGTAAATTATTAAATTAGAAAGTTTTAATTTATTTTTTAAGTAAAAACAAAACAAAAAAATCTAAATTAAGTTTTGATAAATTGTTTTACATTTTTTTTTACTTCCCTTTTTTTTATGCTTAAATTTTTTTAAATATAAATATTTTCAAAATATTTCATTTTTAATTCTGCAAACTTTGTTCTTAATTCAATAGTCAATTTAATAAATTTTTGAACAAGATTCTTAATGGGTCATCATAACTATAAAGAAAACTAAGACAAATAAAAAAAAAAACACAAATCAATTTCCTATAAGTCAACAGTTTTTGTCCGTCATTTTTTTTTTTTTGTGTACAGTTTATGATTTTTAGTTCACTTTTTTGTCAAAAATGAGAGGGGTATATTAGACATAGAAAAATGCAGTAAATTTTTTGGCCAGAAGCCAAAGTTTAATTACAGCGGATGCTACACATCATGTTGTATATAGCATATCCGATTTATATTTTCTAAGATGCTAGAAAAAAAAAAACAAAAATCTAAAAATCAACCAAATCATTTTTTTTTTTTTTTTTTCTTATTAATTTTTGTAGAAAGAAGAATTTCTCAAATTTATCATATTTCATCTTAAGTATCTATAGTCAAGATAATATTGAGGCTATCAATAATTTAAAAAATTATAAGAAAACATTTTTTATCTAATATTTTTAAGTTTTTATTACGCTATTTAATGAGTGCTACTACACTGGGAACGGAAGATGATGTGATAAAAAAACAGAGATTAAAAAAAAAAGAAAACAAATGGTTGTTCCTATCAAATTAAGATTCTTATATATATGTATATATGTATTTAATGATGAAAGTATATCTCTTATACTATATATAATAAAATCTATAAGAAAAAAAGAAAATGTGTCAGTAATAGATATAATAATCATTTTTTTTAAAATGTTTTTTAACGCTTCATGCATCATTTTTTTTTTTGTTATTACTATTTCTTCATTTTATAGAAGCCAAGAAAACAAAATATTAATATATAAGAATATATAATGTATATATTATATATAAACATGATATGATGGTCGTTTTGGGTTATTAAGGCGACAGGTGAATAAATTGTATATGTAGGTATTATATAAATATTATTTAGACAAAAACAAAAAAAAAGAATAATTATTATTTTTCTTTCATGATTAATTGGTCTAGAGAAAATATTATTTATATATAGTATTGAACTAAAGATACTATAATAGATACTTAGATGTAGTTATATAGTATAAAAAAAAAAACAAAAATTTTAGAGATTGTTGTACTAATTGGTTTTGATTCTTGTTATTTTTAGGTTATCTTCAGGTCTGTGAAATTGTAGCGCTTAAACAACCAAAAAAAATATACCAGTGATGTTTGCATGTAATGAAAAAATAAACAAAGTGATTAGGAACAATATGACTTGTAAGTGCAAAAAAAAGAAAATGTGTATATATGTATTGTAATAAGTATATTTGTATAGTATAAGTAGATTGTCTCCTAATTGATGTGAATATGATAGGATTTTAGTAGGAATATCATCTCGGTTTGCGTTCAATTTTGTGGTATTAAATTAATTATTCGGTAATAAACAAATTTTTGTAATTGGACGTTTTAGAATGTTATGTTTAGTCCGTAATGTGACTACGCGAACCAAACCATCTGATCCTGGATGAGTTTCAATAATTCGGGCTAAAAGCCATTGACAAGGTGGTAGATTCTCTTCTTTTAAGAGGACTAGTTGGTTCGATTTTATATTATCCATCTTTTTTGTCCATTTAGGATGTTGTTGTAGTTTGGATAAATATTTGGAATTCCACCTACGCCAGAAACTTTGAACTAAAGATTGCAGATACTGCCATCGATTTAATCTGTCTATATTTGTATTGGCGACTTCTTCTTGTGGTGGTGCCAATAGTGAATCACCAATCAGGAAATATGCTGATGTCAGTGGTGTTAGGTCGTGTGGATCGAAAGTTATTTCTTTAATGGTCTTGAATTGAGAGATGCCTCCACTTGGCATAACATTGTGTTAAATTCTTCAAAAGTAATTGCTGTGTTATTCAGAATTCGTTTCAAGTGATACTTCGTCGCCTTAACACCCGCTTCCCACAAGCCTCCGAAATGTGGGGATGGGGGGGGGGGTGTTGAAGTGAAATGTTTTCCAAGAGTTCAGTAACTGCTATATTTAAATTTTGCACTATTTTGTCTCGTCATAATTTTGTTAGCACCTACGAAGTTTGCGCCATTGTCGCAATAAATGTTACTACATAAGCCTCTTCTCGCGCAAAATCTCCGGAACGCCGCTATGAAACCTTCGGATGACATGTCGCTCACCAGTTCTAAATGTATAGCGTTTGTGGCCATACATATGAATAAGGCAATGTAGGCTTTATATTTGGTTGAACCTCGGAATCGATGATATTTTATTTCAAAAGGACCGCAATAGTCCAAACCTGAATTTGAAAAAGGTCTTGATATTTGTACGCGCACGTTGGGCAAATTCCCCATCAGTTGCTGGCGTGTTTCAGCCTGCAACTGATGGGCGTGTTTTCAGAAACAAGTGAGACATTTTTGAATGTGATATCTAATTGCATTTCTGGCGTTGATAATCCAATAATTTTTTCTAATATAAGATAACATAAGTTGAGCGCCACCATGTAGTAATTCTTTATGAATCTTGTCGATTAATAATGTTGAGAAATAATCTCGATCTTTCAAGATTATCGGGAATTTTTCATTATGATGTAGTTCAATTGCATTGGTCAGTCGACCTCCAACTCTTAAGAATTCGTTTTGATCAAGAAATGGATTTAACTTGATTAGACTATTTTTCTGCGACATTGTTTTATCATCCTGTAATGATTGAATTTCTTCGCAAAAACTTCTCTTTTGTGATCTTTTTATTAAAATTTGCATTGCACAATTTATTTCATGAGCTCTTAGATATCCTTTCACTTTATTTAGGTTTGACTTGGAGTTATTTATGAACCGATAACAATGCGCTACGACTCGTAAGAGTCTGGTTAGGGATGAGAAACGGAGTTCAAAGGATCAACATCTTTTTCTGTATTCATATGTCAAATTAACACCTTTCTTTTTTCTAATTCGGTGGAAACCCGCTTATAGCGTGGCCAGAATTCTGACGTTTTTGTTAGCCAATCTGGACCATTCCACCAAAGCTTGTAATCTGCTAATTCTGCAGGATGCATTCCTCTTGTTGCACAATCGGCAGGATTTTGTTTTGTAGGTACATGTGCCCAAACATTTTTTTCCAAAACATCATGAATGTGCGAAACGCGATTGGCAACAAATGTGGTCCATCTGCTAGGGTGATCTCTTAACCAGGCTAACACGATTTCCGAGTCACTCCAACCAAAAATTGAGATGTTTTGATCCAAAGATAATAATTTTTTCACCAGTTGAACTAGCTTGGCCGCCAGGCTGGTAGCACATAATTCCAGTCGTGGTAAAGATAAGGATTTTATTGGTAAGTAAAAATCTAATAAATAAATAATAATTGCTTTCTTTTTAGGTGTTGATGGATGATTCTATGGATGTTGAAGGTTGTTTGATATGGACCCCAGATTTTCAGATAAGTATTTTATTTTGTGAATGACGATTCTTTGTGATGTGTTCTTTTGTTTTCTCTTTTAGGTGCAGGACGACTAAACATAGATAATAAATGTCTAAAAAGAAAGCAATTATTATTTATTTATTAGATTTTTACTTACCAATAAAATCCAAAATTTTATTCAGTATTTTTTTCCTTTTTTGTGTTTACATTACATTTACATTTGCTACATTAATTTGTTAATGTTAGAACATTAATTGTCAGAACAAACAAATTCACAATATTAGATAGAAATTGTCAAAATATAATTGTTTTCATTTTGGGACACAAGATGTCAGTTACATTAACTAAAATTAATTTTATTCACAATAATTGCATATTTTTTATATATTTAATAATTTTAATTCTTTATATACACTACATATGTTTTTTTTATATACTTTTTTTTTCATTTTACTATCTACTTTAAATTCAAGGTTACTGAACTTGAGTTAAACGTTAGTCCTGAACCGTTTATCTCAAGTTTATATAAACCCAAATTTTATGAATATTTTTTAATCGCTACCGAGTCGCCGAAAAGAAAAGATAATTAATTAATTACTGATGTTTTTAAATTAAAAATAAGTAAATAAATTAAAGATTTAGGATTTAATTAAATTTCTTAATAAAATTGTTAGTTAATTAAAATTGAACTATTTGTTTTTCTTTATACATATCTACAAAACATTTTTTTTAATCGTTGAAAAAACATTTTGGTCCTTCGAACCGGATATTAAAAAAAAGGGTGTAAAAAAAAAAAATAAAAATCCGATTATATAAAAAAAAAATAATAATATAGTGACTATATTAGCTTTTTTAGATCGATAAAAGTGGAAGTGTAAATAAAAACTTAAAAATTATCTTGTGTGTGTTTTTTGATATAATTAAGAACAGTGACAAACTAAAATTCGATCAACAAAGTGATCATAATTAGTAAAAAAAGGATTCTTTAGTTCTTTTATTTAAAACGGTAATTTCGGTAAAACGTGCGGTTCCGGTATCAAGATATCGAGAGAAAGCAACAGGGAGGATTCTACAAGCCAAGTAAGTCCGTTCCTAGTTTTTTTTTAATTTATTAATTACTAATAAACCACACCTTCAAAAAAATTCACACTCACACTCATTGATTCAACTGATTCAAAGTGATTCAGTGAAATAAAGTACGTACCAGAGGTTAAAATTTTGAAGTCTATATATATATACAGAAATCCAAACGCAATATAGAAAACATCAAGAAAGTCTGCCGTAATTTTAAACGTACTCAACAATATATCTAATTTATATTATATAAGCGGTTTGGAAATAATAATATTAATAACGGTCTATTT
This sequence comes from Poecilobothrus nobilitatus, assembly GCA_947095535.1. Taxonomy (NCBI): domain Eukaryota; kingdom Metazoa; phylum Arthropoda; class Insecta; order Diptera; family Dolichopodidae; genus Poecilobothrus; species Poecilobothrus nobilitatus. The sequence continues at coordinate 110,271,949 of OX352774.1, forward strand.
AACACCAAAAAAGGGGGCAACACAAGAAATTTCAAAGTTTCCACACATGAAACAAAACACATTACATTAGCAATTTAATTTATACATTAAATTTTAACTTGAATGTTACGTACAAAAAAAAAATTTTTTTTTACTCGTTTTTCACAGAGTAAAGCAAACATCCTAAATTATCAAGTTAATTTTTTAAATACATTACTAACTTTTTAATTTTGCTAATTTTAATTTTACATACAAAGACAAATAGAAAGTTAATTTTTTCACATTAAGTTAAACTTCATATTGCTCACACATATATAAATTTACATATCTTAAAAAATTAAAATTTAACTTATATGAGCAAGCGAAGCAAAAATCAGAAAAGCAGTATTTCTAAAATGGATAAGGTCATGAAACTCCAGATGTCACAAGTCTCCCTATTTCAAACTTTTGGGACTAGGTTTGAGGAAGATGCTGTCCAACCAAGAGGGAAATTTTTCTATCAGCAGATAATAAAGGACGTAGAACAATTGTGGAACAAGCTCATCAGTACACACTTGGAAATATTGCAGTATTCGCAATCTGAAACTGGAAGGCAACTACTAGAAGATGAATATCTACAGGAAGACATATATGGGACTTTGAGCGCCATATATTATAATATATGTGAGCAGGTGTCAGAGAAGATGCATGCAGTTGATGGTCCGTTTGTCGACACTTTCAGGGAGCAGAAACCGGTGGTCCAGACCAATATTAATCTGCCGAAAATAACTTTAGAGAAGTGCACCGGGAATTATTTAGACTGGCCTTCATTCCACGACTTATTTAAATCTCTAATTCACGACAATGCCAGTCTGACTTGTGCTCACTTGTGAAAAGTTACACTATTTAAAGATGCATCTGGTAGGAGATTCAGCACAGTTGCTAAGACATTTCCAGGTCACGGACAACAACTACATTTCGGCGTGGGATACGTTAAGGGACCGTTATGATAACAAGCGACTTTTGGTGAATAATCACTTAAAGAGATTATTCTCCCAGAAGGACGTCCAACATGAGAGAGCTCACGAGATACGAGGATTGCTGGATACAACCAACGAATGTTTGCTGGCAATCCAGAATTTTGGAATCAGTGTAGAAAGCTGGGAGCCAATTATAACGTTCATAACCGTGCAGAAGCTGCCGTCTGGCACTCATCAACTCTGGGAGCAAAGTATGGGCAGGGATAAGGGCCTCCCATCGTGACAAGCCTTAGAAACGTTCTTGGAAAATCGTTTTCGAGCTTTGGAAGCAGTGTCTACGAGAAACCAAATAAGTACCACCCAGGGTAAGCCAAGACCCAACGTTCGTGCGTTCCATAATGCCACCCGATCAACATGTCCGTTGTGCGGAGGTTAACATCAGTTAAGAAAGTGTACAAACTTTCTGAGCCTGAATAGCAACGCAAGATTAGAAATCGTCAAGAGTAAAAAAATATGTATAAATTGTCTAAATGAAGGGCACAGATTTGCCAATTGTCCGAGTCAGGTAAGATGTATGATTCGTAAGAAACCACATCATTCTTTATTGCATTTGACACGAGATGCGACAACCCAACAGGTCCAGCTTTCGGACAGACTTCTTCATCACATCAAGCAAGTGAAAATCGCGAGCTGTCGGCACATGCTCCTGTGTTCAACTCAAATCGAGATGTGCATACCCACGTAACGCATCACAAGAAGTCAACAACCACATTTTTAGCAACCCCGCTGGTTAAACTGGTCGCACCATCAGGCCACAATAGAATTGCGCGCGCCCTCATTGACCCTGGGTCACAAGCGTCCTTCCTCACAGAAGAGATGGCACAACAATTACACTTACCTAAAAAAAAATCGACGTGCGGATTCATGGAGTCGGAGGGAACAAAATTGAAAACTCAAGGGCACAGGTGAATTTGACATTACAATCAGTATCAGGCTCATACCAGACAACTGTTGTGAGTTTGCTGGTGAAAAAGATCACTAACACATTACCAGATAAAGAAATTACATAACCCGATTTAGACGGCATACGTGGAGAACAGGCAGATCCCGAATATTAGAACCCATCAAAAATCGATATATTGCTTGGGGCCGATTGCTACTCTCACATAATGCTAGAAGGCTGGCAACATAGAGCCACCGGCAATCTACTAGCGCAAAAAACTATATTTGGGTGGATCCTATGCGGCAACGATAACACAACTGCAACATGCACAAGGTCCATTCAAAATTTTCACATCAACACTTCATTGGAAAATCAACTTAAAAAATTCTGGGAAACGGAATCCATACAAACCGAAATGAAGTTCCAAACAGAAGAAGAACAACGGTGTGAAACCATTTATGACCAGATCACTGTTAGAGATTCATCAGGAAGATATCGAGTATCGTTGCCATTTCGTGAGGCTTACTCAACACATTTCCTAGGAGCTTCTCGTAACATTGCTTTACAACGCTTATCTCAATTAGAAAGGCGATTCAAAAGAGACGATACACTCAAAACGGAATATAAGAAAGTGGTCAACGAATATCTACAATTAGGGCACATGGTAGAAGCTAGCAGTGAAGAATGTATTCATAATCCAAAAAACAAGCTATACACCCATTCTACATGCTACCTACCTCACCACGGGGTCATTAAAGACCTCAGCACCACAACAAAATTAAGAGTCGTTTTTGACGCTTCAAAAACCACAACTAGTGGAATTTCTCTTAATGAAATGCTGCTAAAGGGTCCTGTTGTGCGAAATGATTTGGTACAATTATTCATTCGTTGGCGCAAACATAAAATCGCCTTCACGGCTGACGTGGAAAAAATGTACCGGCAAGTATTAGTTCAGGATTCTCATGCTGAGTACCAAAGGATATTACGGCGAGATAACGAAGACAAGCCTGTGAAAGACTACAAGTTGCTAACCGTGACATTCGGCACGAAAAGTGCACCGTATTTGGCAACCCGAACGTTACAACAATTAGCCAAGGATGAAGAACAGAATTATGCCCACGCATCCAAGGTGGCGTTCTCAGATTTCTATGTGAATGATCTGTTGTCGGGAGCAGATAACGTAGAAGCGGCAATACAAATCAAGACCGAAATGATGAAATTAATGCACAGTGGGGGATTCCCATTACACAAATGGAAGTCAAATAGAAAAGAACTCACATCATCATTGTGTAATATTGAGCCCAAATTGGTATTATCATCAACAGAAGCTGAAGACGACGTAAAAACATTGGGAATAATATGGAATCCCACGACAGACTATTGCTCATATTTGCTAAATGTCCCTGACACACAACAAGGATATTCAAAGCGAACAATATTGTCACAGCTTTCTAAACTATTCGATCCATTAGGTTGGTTGACTCCAGTAATCATAATTGGGAAAATCATTATGCAAAAATTATGATTAGAGGGGCTCAACTGGGTTGATAGCATAAGTGCCGAATTAAAACAACTATGGCTCAATTACTCTACCGGTTTAAAGTATATCACCAAAATACAAGTTCCAAGATGGATCCAATATTCAACCCAAAATACAGGCGTGGAGCTTCATGTTTTCGCAGACGCCTCAATAAAGCCCTACGCAGCAGTTGTATATTTATGTGTTATTGATTCTGTAGGTACACGAAAAATTAATTTGATTGCGGCAAAAAGTAAAGTCGCTCCAATAAAAAGAAAATCATTCTGCATAGATAATAAATATATTAGCATTATAATAAAGTTTTGAAAAAAGGTTTCATAATTTAAAATCTTCATTTACCAATTGTTTTTAATCCTTTTGTCCTATTCTTATTCACTTAATGTATAAGGTGATTATAAAGTGACTTAAAATAATGATTTAATCGATTAAACTTAACTTTATAATAATAGAGTTTAAATTAAAGTTTAACATATTATGTACATATACGTACATATTATGTATATAAAGAGTGAAGCAACAAGTTTTATTGACAAGATGGTACATATTATGTATATAAAGAGTGAAGCAACAAGTTTTCTTGACAAGAAGGATCTATTTTTAAAGAATCTTAAGATAACTAAATTGAATTTGTATATAAATTACAAGAAAAGCATTTAATTTGGTGACTATACTGCAATTTTTTAAAGGATAACAATGTTATAATAAATATTTATTATATTTAATAGATTCATGACATTTAGGTACATTAAACACCAATGAATTACCCTTTTAAATTTATTTAAATTAAAAATTCTTTTTATTATATTCATAATTGTTAATTTATTATACTTATATTGTTTTATATAATAAAATGTGGTACATAAATGTATTTTGCCCATTACTATTTCTAAATAAATTTAATCTTATATTCAAGTTGTTTCTTAAATTATAATTAAGAAAGTTATTATGTATTTAATATTTAATGTTTGACCTATAGTTATCTTAGACACATATTGATTTCTTTTTAATTTATATACATATTAATTCTTGCTTTGAATTTATTTTTAGACACCTTAACGTCTTCAATATAATCCTTACGGATATTAAATCGATGTATCCTTAGCACTCATGTTATTTGTTTTGTATAACTTATTGTTTTTTGTATCCTGGTATACCAAATATATTTTTGATGCGCAGTATTTGAATTTTAGTGTAGCAATGGTGATAGGATTGTATAATTTAATAATACTCTGATGAAAAAGGTTTCAAAGAAGATGTCTAACTTAATTAAGTACCTATATAGATATTAGGAATTAAATTTTGTATAAAGTAATATGAACGCATGAATGCATAAGTAATCACTAATCAAATACTGTGTTATTATATACTCATATAAAACTATAAGCTGTGTAGCAGTTTTTCGAAATAGCTGGTCGAGCTTGTTAAATTTTAATAGCGAAGGTGACTTTTATATAAAAAGAAAATGGTTAAAATTGAAGAATCCTTGCCCCAATATTCTTTGAGTTATCATACGGATGGTTGAATGAACAGGCGAACCGATCGGCGAACATATCCAAATCGACTCAGAATTCAATTCTGAGCAAAAATGTATATATACGTTTTCATATCTATTTCGTTTCCTTTAAAGTGTCACAAACGTAATGACAAATTTATTGTCTAGAAATATGTTCGTATGGGTATTTATTAATTTATTTGAAAATTTTTCCTGCCATATGCAATGTTACAGGGAAATGATTACTGCCATTCGCGGTATGGTAGGAAAACTACGAATATAACAAAGCGAATTTTAGTTCAATATTTCGACGCGTTTCTTGGTAACAATATTTCCTAATATTAACAATTTAGAATAACATGAAAACGTTTCTAAACTAAAGTCTTCGATATTTAGAAATTTTATTATTTAAATACCTTTTGAGTGAAATAAGTACCACCTTGAAATATGGAACCAAAATTCATTATACCGTTTTATATTTACCGTTTAAACTTATAATAGAAAAATGCTATAGTTTTTTTTTCCTTATATAGATCTAATTATATAACTATACCGCTATTTTGTTTTTATTTTTACCATTATATTTTTTGTTTTTTGTTAATTATCCTTTGAAAAAATCTGTCAATACAAACATAATATACAAAAGAGTTCCTTGATGTGCCATAAAAAAAATTTTTTTTTAACTATAATTATTATATACACAATTATATTGTTTACTCTAACTATTATTACATTTTTAACGTTTATTTCACTGACGTAAATTTTACGCTAAATTTTGCAGAAATAAAAACAAAAAAGTTTAGTAACGAGAATAAATTAAAAGAAATTTTTCTTTGCAAATAAACAAAATAAACCAAATAAACAAAAATAAAACTAAAAGCCTGGTACATGTTGGCAGCTCACGTTTATTGAGGAACCTTTTATAATGATCTAACAAATAAAAAAAACCCAACCAAAGGGAAAAAAAAACTCTTATTGCATTTCAAATTAATATTATGATGTTGTCCTTGAAAATGTCAGGGAAACCAACAATAACCTAAAAGAAAAATAAAAATATGAAGGATATCGCAAAAATAAAAATCATATTATATAAAATATGGGTAATGTAGAAAAATATTTTTAGCGTGCATTGAAATATTCTGTTTATACAGGGTGTCCTATTTAAAAAGTTTTTAATAATAAAGTATTAGTTGATAGAAAAGAAAAGAATAAAATAAAGAATGATTATCTTTGTATAATTATAATTATTTAATATTAGACATTTAAGAATTTTGAATTTTAGAACACTATTTGAGAAAGCCTACATTTTGCTTAAGCCTATATTATTTTAGAGCTCAATATTCATAACTATTAGGTTTTCAAATTTTTTTTTTTTTTACATTTTACATATTCTCGAATTTGCAGGATTCAATCAATATTTGCTTCTATATATTATAAGTGATAAATATAAACTTTGTAACATATTCAAAGTCGAGTCGAGTTTTTTTTTATCACTATTATTATTAGTTAAATTAAATTCGAAGAAGCCTTCTGTCGGTTGAAATATGTGAGGTTAAACGGAACTACATAGTTATATTTATTTAAATGTAAATCTGTCATATCTGACTTTATGTGTTATAGTTTACAAAACTTTATAGTTTTATGTTATCAGAAAAATAAAACATTGAGTTGGCACCTCTTATTGCATTCTTGAAATTGGTGCATATTGCCATAGTTTTTAGAGTTCTATTAGATATTAAATAACTCGATCGATTTGAAATTCGGATTTGATCTAAATCTTAACTGTTTACAAATTAATTTAATACATAAACTTAAATTAACCTTATTAACTATAAATAACTATAAAATAGGTAAATGGGTATAAGTAAATTTTTGAAGAAACCGTTTTAATGTGTTGAAAGTTGACAGGGTAATTTAAATTGCTTGTTTAGTTAGTTATATAAGTAGTAATCTTGGAAGATAATAATAATTGTATATTTATTAATATTTGGTTCGAAAATGTTTTTTTTACACCACGGCGAACTTGATTTAGATCATGATGAAAAATTTTGCAATCTAGATTAGGGAACAACATCAGTTTCCCTAGTTTATTTATATTTTTTCTTTTTTCAGCAAAACTAGAACAATATCACGTAGTACAATATCATTTTTTATGTACAGAACTGTTATGTTATACTTCCATTATATTCGATAAATATTTTAATGTAATTTTTCTTATCATAATTCTGTTTCTAAAAAGTATTTTGAGTGTTCAGACCTATAGATTCAAACATATGGCACACCGTGCGCATATATACGATATTCAATTTTTTTAATTTTTGGTTTATGATTTGTTTCTGATGTCATCTATTTATATTTATTTGTTTAGGTTATATCTAACTTAAATTATAATTATCAAATAAATATATATATTTTTTAATTATAGAAAGTCTAATTATTTAAAAAAAAAAAAATAAATAAATGATGTTGTGAAATTAAAAAAATTAAAGAAAAGTTAGATATTAATTATTGCCATTATTTTTAATGGCAATTTTGTTTTCCTATAATACTTACTTAATATTTATTATTTTTTATTAGTCTAATCAATAAATTATTCTTATTGTCATACTTATTCTTTTAAATTTTATTAAAATACATTTGTTACAATGTTTTTTTAATTATGTACATTCATTCCAAAAGTTGAATGGCACGAAATGACATTAGATGAGGTAAAAGCTGATAGCACAATCTAACTTAATATTCTAATTGTGTTAAAATTTAAAAGTTATTTTTCGGCAATATTAACAAGAAGAGAAATTTATTTTTCTTTTAATTTTTGGGATTGAAAAATTAAGAGTAGTTCAAGTGAAACGTTATATTAAGGAAAATTCTCTACTAAAAAATTTCTTATATGTATTAAGAAAGAATAAAGTGAAGGATTTTTAAAAGTGCACATTTATAAAATGGTACCTTAAAAGAAAAAAACATAATACTTAATATAAAAAATTCAAAAATCGCCCCTTTTCTTTAATAAAAACTTCTTGAATTTTTTTTTTTCAGCAAGAAAAATTGTGAAAAATCAAGAGACACTCTCCAATATAAGGAAAACACAATTTCCCCTTATTGAAAATAATAATTATATAATTTTATGTTCAATATGTTAAAATAATATGTTTGAATTGTAATTTTAACATATTTCGTTTTTAAAAAAATTTTTAAAGGTAGAATATTATTATTGATAATTTATGGTCAATATTTTAAAAATTCTAACTTCTCTTAACTTGTTTCTGTTTAGGAAATATGAAAAGTTCAAAATTTTACAAAACTTTGGTTTCACATAACAATAAATTTAAATAGGAAATAACATTCAGTAGAACTTGAAACATCAGTAAAACTTGAACTTAGAATGTATTTTTATTAAGATTTATTTCATCTGAAACGGAAGTAAAATTTTTGAAAAATGTAAATTTTTTTTTAATATTTCAAAATTAAAAAATAAAAATTTTTTAAAGCTTTGTATGCAACTAGTACCTACTCACCTGCTAAAAAAAAAATTGAAGCGAAGAAATATTTTAACCTCAATAAAAATTTGACAGTTTCAAGAAAAATTTTTGACATTTATGCAACATCATAATAAAAGTGTATTTATTTAATTTACTACATTAATATAAAATTATAATTGAACTTTTTAAAGATAAGGATTTTTCTTCTAGTTCTGAGGAATAAGAATTAGAAATTTGTCTGGTTCTCGCTGGATATATACATCATATGCATCATTTCAATAATACTAATTATAAAAAAAAAAGAAAATGTTGGGTAAATCTTTATATAAACTTCCTTTAGACAAACTAAAAGAAAGAAATAGTGGAATTTATTTCCTTGCTGATTTTGGCTCATAGTAATTCATTTGCATAGTTACTGTTAGTTGAATCCTTTAAACCGGGCCTCATTTTAACTAAAGTAATTAACATTCTTTTTACTTCGTTGTTTATGATAGCTGCCTGCACATTTGTATTTTTCATCTTCAAAGTAGAATTATCTTCAACATTTGTTTCTTCAATTTCCTCGAATTCCAAATACTTTTAAAAATTATAACTATTATGGTCCTCCTCACCTTCATTTACTTTGATATTCAAAATTTATAAAAATAGCTTGTATGGCCAAAATGACATTTGCTAGAAAAATAAAAATTTATACACCTATAGGAAGATAAATCTTAAAAAAAAAATGACAGTAGTTCTTTCAACTTGCAACTAATTGATCGACTTTTTCTAGCAGCTGAGTACTGAGATACGTAATACTTGCTACAAAAATTTTTAGATTTGACAAAGGCGAGAAAAATTTTGACAGAAATTCTATACAAATTTTTTTTTTTTTTTAGAACGTGAGTACTAATTGCATACCAAGTTAAAAAGAAAATAATAAAGTTATCGAAAAAATTTCTTTAATTAATATTAAATCAATGAGATTTTTGAGATTGTACTATGCCTATTTCAATTTGAGTTTTAAGTTCGTAAATGTAGTAATATGCGAAAAACTGTTTTCGAAATATGATAGTTGCATCAGCTACAATTCAGTTTCATTAATTTTTTTTTTTTGATTTGATGGAAAAATAATATTTTTTTTATAAATTGCTTCCAATAGTCTCGTCTTGTACAACTATAAATTTTATATCTTTAAAATAATAAAAGCATGTTTGTAGTGGAATTTTAATAAAAATGTAAACAAATGTTTACAAATCATTCTACCGATACCTAAATACATATAGATAATGACGAAATGACTCATGTTTCTCAAAGCATCATTTGTTCAAATTAACTATTTTGAAAATATACAAACAATTATTCTTCAACAAAATACTCAAAATTAATTTTTTATAAATATCATACAACTTAAATCAAAATATCGAATATCATAAATTTATTTTTTAGATTAAGTACTCTGAAAATATTCTTTAAATCTGCAAATTAGATGATCACCTTATTATAAGATTGTTATCTTAATTAGAAAAAAAAACAAAATGTATATTCGTTTATCGCGCGCATCCTAACGATATAGTCAATAGTTTAAAGAAGTCTAAGAACTGCTTGAAGAGTTCATAAATTTGTATTAGTATTAATTACTTAATTAACCAACTCTTTAAGAATAATTTTATTATTTAATATAGGTATTATATTAATATCATAATTTATCTCTTGTATATTTTAGATATAGTTAATAGAACTAAGTAATTAAAAATTTTTTAATTATAAATAAAAATTTTCATTACTAATTTTAATACTTTAAAAGAAAAATTCAAATTTTGATTTTTTCTCTCTTTTTTTTTTTTTTCTTTTTTTTTAATAATTATATTACTTAGATATTTTCTTTGAATAATCATTAAATTCCATTAAAATATTAATATTTAATTTTATACAAAAATAAATTCCTTTTGATAATTATTTAATTTTATTTATAATTTTTCTTTTCAGGTGAGTTTTTTTCCATAAGTAAAGTTCATTGTTTCATTTGATGCGTATCGAAGATAAAGCAAAAATTACAAAAAATAAAAAAAAAAAAAAAACAAACAAAAAAGTAATTTTAAAGTCTACTACTTATTAAAGGCCAAAATTGCGCTCATATTTTAACTAACTAATGGTAACAAAAAGTAAAATTTTATTACAATACATATACATATATATTATAAAAGTTTAGTTTCCTTAACATTAACATTTCAATGAAATTATAAAAAAAAAAAAAAAAATTATTTTTGTATTTTAAAATTACAATTTTTATCATGTTTTCAGTTTTTTTTATTAAATTTTTGTTAAATTGTAAATTAATATTTTTTTTTTTTGAAATAAATTTAATAAAAACGTAATAGAAAACAAATTTTCAATATTCGCAATGAAGAACAAATTTACACCATACACAATGGTTTTTTTTTTTCTACACCACACACCATAATTAATCCACAATATAATTAAAGTTTATATGGGGTTTAATTTATAATATTTTATATCTATAGTTTGAAACGAGTACCTAATTATATTTATATTTTTTCCAAAGTCTTCTTAAAAAAATAAATATATATTTTTATTGAAATGTTTAAATGTATAAAATTCTAATTTAATAGATATTATTGTAGAACAAATAATTAAATTTTCGCTTAGTGTTCAAAGAGTTCGTACAATTTTGTTAAACAATCAGTCAATCAGTGGGTTTTTTTTTGTTATTTTACCAACAATATATAATTTTTGAATAAACTAATTAATTTTTTTTAATTAATTGTATCTGAATGCATGTGGAATGAAAGTTAAATTTATTTGAACAAGAGATGGAAATGCGTTTTAAGTTAATTTAGTTTCGAACAATCACATTATTGGTTTTTTTTTTTTTTTTCTTTGTCACTCCTATAAGAAGCATAGGGCATCCACTAAGTCTTTTATTATTCATATTTGACTAAGCTTCAGTTTCGTGAATCATTTTATTTCACTAAGTCGATGATTACTCGGGTGCTATTGTACAACACTATATGATACATTTCTTTTATTTTTACGCCATCTATTATCTTAAACAAAAATTATGTTTTATTATTATTTTATTATATATTAATTATAATTTATAAAACATTATATGTACTTATTTTAATTTGAATTATATTATGCAAATTATATATTATAAGAACTATATACTTATTATTTTTTTAATAATCTGTATGACTCAGCCGGTAATTGAATCCGAGATTTTTCGTATGAAAAGCCGGTGTCTTAACCCACTTAACCCACCATTGGTTGGATCATATTATACGATTATAATTTTTTTATTCTGATTAATTTTTAATACTTTACATTTTTGTTTAACTCTAGAAGGTAGCCCCAGTAAGGTAACTGTTGAACTCTATTAAAATTTGGAAAATTTTCGTTTTCGGCGAAATCTAACTCTAATGTTATTATAATATTTATACATTGTACATATCATAAAAGAAGTTAATTCTAGTTATATATTTTATTTTGTTATTCCCATCAATGGCAATAATAGGTTTATGGGCTCATTTGTTTTTAAATATGGATCATCTAGTTTTGCTTTAATTTCTTGTTTTACTATGTGTATTATTTCGTGTTTTTTTTCTTTTTGTTCTTTTTAAAGTCTTCCCATATATTCCATGAAATCGGAAAAGTTTTTTAATTGAATGATGAATGTAGCTGATAGTTTGATTCTTGTAAATTTTTATATTAATTTTTCTGCTACTCATTCTTACACTAGTTCTTAAGTTTTCAAATAATCTATAACAAACAACTATACAGGCATACGAGTACAAAGATTTTGTTAAATCTAAAATATAAAATTTTATTGAACTTATAAAACTGCTTCTGGGGCGAGATTAATATCCTAATCCTTTACTTACTGTTCAATGTTCATACAATTCATGTTATGTATAACCAATGAAAAGCTAAAATATAATAAATGTTTTTTTATATCTAGGGGGAAAAAAAATGCGTTTAAAAAAATGCATTTACAAAAAAAAAAAGAAAAAAAAACTGTTTTAATCGTTCTATTTTCAATTTGAATTGTTAGTAATTGTACAAAAAGAAAATGTGGCAATTATTTTATAATATAAAAACTTTAAAAGTTTGCATTTATTTTCATTTGTATAACAAAACAATAAAACAAAATATGAAAACTGTTATATGAGTTAAAAATTTTAACTCTCTCTTTTTTTTTGTTTTTGTGTTTTTTAAGGTTTTTTTTTTTTACCTTTTTTTGAATGGCATTCGTAATGGTTTGTTATATTTTAAGTGATTATTGTTTTATGAATGAAAAAAAGTAACATTTAAATAAATTAAAATAAAATGAACTTTTTTACTAAATTAATAATCTGTAAGAAATTTTGTTTATATATTTTTTTAAGTTGCACGAAATTGCATAATTTAATGTTTATAATAATATATATACAAGCTTGTAAAAAAATAAAATCTATAGGTACCTAAATTTTTTGATTTGATTAAAATTTCTATATTTTTATAAATCGTCATTCATTTATTTAGTATTAAATACTATTTAACAAACATTTACAAAATTTTAGCTTAAAAATACTATACGCAGTGTATCGTGAATGATGGTTCGTGTTCTAACTCTGAAAAGCTTACGTGTGGTGTTCCTCAAGGATCAATATTTGATCCCCTTCTTTTTATGATCTATATCAATGACCTTCCTGAATGCGTAAATCATTCCCTGGTTCACATGTTTGCTGATGATGTTCAATTGCTTTCGTCTTTTAAAGTCGAAAATGTTAATTATAGATGAATGGCGATACTGAGGCGGTATCCCTTTGGACTCGAGAAAATTACTTAGTTTTAAATCCTAGGAAATCTCAAGCAATTGCTTTTTTTAATAGATCAGTTCTGGAAATTCTACCCGCCCTAGAGGTGAATGACGTAATCATTCCATATATGGAACATGTAAAAAGTCTTGGCCTAATATTATCTGAAGACTTATCTTGGAACCGTCATATTTCCCTAATTTGCCAAAAATCCTGCATACTTCTAAAAAGAATTTTAAGGTAACAAAAATAAAAAAATGCAAAATTAGAATATCAATGTATATCGGTAATAAAAAATACATAAAATTTTAGAAATGAATTGAAATTGTAAAGAGTGAACTGAAGTTTATAATTATGTCGGCCAAAATATGTTGAGTAATTTTAATTTGACTTTATTATAATTGTTTTTCATCTTGAGTTCATTTGGTAATTCGTTAAAATATTCTTTAGATCACCATATATTAATTGTTTTTTCGAATCTTGATTTCTAAAGAAATCAAGTCTGAAATTAAATATATTTCTCAGTCTATAACGTTGTACATCTTGAAAGTATACTAATATGTATATATATATAATATATATTCGAAAGTAGCTTATTCTTCATTTTAAATTCGAAAAGAGTACATATGTAGTATTATATGTAAACGAAATCTTTGCCGTAAGTTAAGCCATTTTAATACTCTGAGCATAAGATCTATAGAAGTATATCTATTGCATTTAAGTACAATTCTCATTCCACGATCTTGCAGCTTTTGTATCTATCATTTAATTATTTATACAATTGCAATAATAGTCGCACAATATTCAAAATGTGATTTGATCATGTTGTTATAAATCCTTATAGTATACTTGTAATAGACAAGTACTATATCATTATTTTTACTTTATTAAAATAATCATTAATATTGTGTATACTTTAGTATATACAAGTATATATAGATGCGTGATAATGCATCAAATGCATTACCCAGAACTTAAGCTCGTAATTTTTTTTTTTTTTTTTTTGAAAAAGAGATTTGAGTTCAATTTCAATTTTATCCATTCGACCCAATAACTAAATCTTTTAATATCAATTTTAATTGATTAATGTTATTATATTTATAATTATTACAGATGAAAAAAATAGGCTGCAAATAAAATTTTAAAAGACTATAACTATTTTAAGACTACATATTTTTAAATTATATGATTAATTTGTACAATGCCCCGCTTTTTTCCTTCAAAATGTGTTGAATGAATTTCACTTGTATTTAATCTAATCTAAAAACCCTGTTTTTTTTTTTTTAAAAGGAAGTTACTGAAATTAGAACAATATATAAAATATTATTACAAGGTTGGCCATTTTTTATTATTAGTAGATTCGGTATGTTAAAAGGAAGTACAGCGTGATGTCGGAAATCGAAAATAAACTCTTTTCATATATATAAATATTAACTGTATTTTTTTTTTTTTTTTTTTGCTATTTCTTTTCATAACATTCTAAATAATTTAATCCAAATTGATTGGTTTATATATATACATAGATTTTTGTTTGTAATGGTATATGTAATGTTCATATTGCTTTTTCTTCTGGAATTTCTATAATAAAATTATGCTTTTTTTTTTTTTAAATAAATTAAAAATAACTTGCCTTAAATTGGAATAAAATATTTATTTTAAATTGAGTTTAAAAAAAAAAAATAATATTAAAATATATTTGTCATTTTTTTTTTTTATAGTAAATTAAAACCTAATTAAATAAGTAATTGAATTATTTATTATATAAGTATGTACATAGTATGTATATTGAATTTCACCTCGTCAGTACCAAATTTAATCTTAAAAAAACATGAATTAAGAGAAAAAAACAAAAAAGAAGAAAACAAATTCACCTTAATTACAATAATAGCAACAACCGCAACATTAACAACAATGATCTAAATGCCATCAACATTTAATTTTCTAATAAATTTACTTATGTTGTTGTTGTTGTTGTTGATGTTGTTTATTTTGTATTTTAATTTAAAATCAATTTCCACTCAATTATTTTCAACTTCCATTTTATTGATTAATAAATATAGGTAAACTAGATTGAGATTTTAGCGACTAATATTGCAACCGTTTAAATTACTTGACAAAAAAAAAAAAATAATTCGTTATGACAAGTCAATTTTATGTACAATTTAATTTTGTTTAAAAATGAAACTATTTCATGTCCAGACATAACCCGTTTATTACATAATAATTGATTTTGTAAAAATTTTTTTTAAATATCAAGTTCTTTACAACTTCCTCGAAAGTCGTCTCAAAAATTAAATGAATGAGAACCAGAAACGCTTGTATTGAGCTTGTCTAATAAAGTAACCTACAAGAATTTAATTATCATTATCATACATCATTCTTTAATTAAATATAAGTAATACAACATAGGTAATCGAATATAGCGACCATATTAGCTTTTAGCTATAGTTGTTGTAATAAAAAAAAAACGGAGTAGTGCATCTAGAGCATGTGAGACTTTAATTGATTTTATTAACTGCCCAACCTAAATAAGAACGTATACGACGTATAAACGTCTGTCAAAATGTGTTCACGTCCATATACATATTTTATATAAAATACGCAACCTATAAACTATGAATATTCGAATTTTCAATTTTGACACGACGTTTTTTTTTTGTTATATTTGTATTTTTTTTAACATAGCTTTCATATTTTAGATTGATATACGTCGGCGTTTTATTTCGGGAGACGTCAACGTATCAACGTCCGGCGTTTATACGTCGAAAGTCGTACGTTCTTATTTAGGGCAGTAAGAAAGAATAAAATTTAAATTGATTGATAAAGTTTAAAAATGATGTTATTATACAAACCTATTTGATTCTGAAGATAATTTAGTATATTTTACATAAATACCATAAAATTTCCGTAAATCTACCTTGTTGAAACCATTTAAAACAATAAATACCATGCTCTCTCTTGAAATAACATTTTTGCCTTTGATTAATGTAAAGGGAAGGTAAAGAACTTGGACAGATATAGGTGTTAAACAATTAGATTGATCAATTCCGGAAATCGGCAAGGGCATAAGCTTCTTTTGGGGAAGGTCTCATATACTTACATAAAAGATCATAACTCATAAGTTACAATTTAAACAAAAACAATTTATTCAAAAACAGAAAAAAAATTATGTGGCGCTAAAATTCTATAAAATAAATTAGTGTTGCCAGGTTTGTTATTTAAATTTAAATTTTAAAAAATTATTTTTTTTTCTGAACTATTTTTTAAGCTACTATTATTATATGAACGGAAAGTTTATTTTTTTCTTTTTTACTACTTTGGACTTTATTTAATTAACAAACAAAATATGTACCTTATCTTACATATAAAGATATCAACAATAATGCCGTAGTAAAAATATTAGCAAGTGCAGCAGTATGAAAAAAAAAAAAAACTTAATTGATGCTAAATTGTATCATTTTAAATTAAAATCTTATTTTCATTTATTTACGTATATGTTACTTATAGTTTTTTTTTTTATGTCTTTTTTTTTTAATTTGAACTTGATTTAAATTTAAAATGACATTCAATAGATTAAATTTCATTTATCTGTAATTTAAACTTTAACTTTTGTTTGCTCAATGGTTATTTTGCAGTATACATATATGATGACGTTTACGTATGGAATTGTTATTTAAATGCAATTTTTTTTTTCTCCTAAATCCAGTCTAACAATTTAAGATATTTGTTGAGATACCAAATAAATACGTACGTACTTGTTTATTAGATACTTTTAAGTCTATAGAAGATTAAAAAAGGAAAAAAAAAGCTTTATATGTAAATTAAATGAATATCATAAAATTATAGAAATTACAACAATTGAAATAGGAGAAATGTAAACTAATCTTTTTGAATCATTTTTTTTTTTTTTTTTTGCGTTTTTGTTGCAAATGTTAAATTGTAAGTTTTGATCGTTTCGTTTCGCTATATGATCGAAATAATATCAAATGGAAAATATGGTTCGTTTAGTTTCAAAAGAATAATATAATTTTTTTTTTCTTTTTCTTTCCCTCCTGATGATGTACAAGCGATATTTGGCAAAAAAAAAAAAATAGTTATAAAATAAAAAAAATATGATTTTATATTCTAAATTTATTCCTTTACAAATTAAAAATCTAATTAAGAAATGTAATCGCAAATTGAGTGAAAATACATGTAGATACACAATAAGATTTGCTTAAGCGTTGTTAGAAAAGAAATACTTTAACGACGTAGGTATACTATTTCAATGCTAAATCAGTTTTTGCCCAGAAATTAACGTACCTCTTTACATGTACGTTAAATCTGTAGATTAAAATCTGTAAGAAATAAAAAATCTATAGATTCTGAGACTAATCTAAAATCGTTTTTTCTTTTTAAAGAATTAAAAATATGCAAACATAGGTTGGTTATAAACAATTGTAAAAAGATCGATATCAAATTACAAATATTTCAAATTATAAATTTAAAATTATAATATAGGTGGATTTATTCTTAAGTTTGGCAGATTACATACAACTATTATAATTGTCTCATTGTCTCAGCCTTTCAATAGAAGGGTTTTGGGTTCAAACACTTTTTAAAAGATTCCCACTTTCTTTAGAAAAAAAACTAAAGTAGAGAAAATTTTGTGGGGTTTTCGTCAAAAGTTTGTGATTACAATATAGGTTAAGTTTTAGTACTTTTTGTTTTGAATATTTTCTAAAATGTTGAACCAACCACTAAGTTTTTTATTTAAAATATTTATTTGTCATTTAATTAGTTTTTCTTCTGCTTTTAAACTATTAATACTAAATTTCCAAGATAATAATTCGAATTCTCAAGATAAAAATATTTAAGTGATTCGGAGTTTCTTTTTTTTTTTACAATTTTTATTTTAATTAAAAAAATTCATATCTATATAAATATATATATATATATATATATATGTAAAGTTATATTTTATCTTAACCTTAGTTCTTTATGTCATATACATAAACTTGTTATATGTGTACTACTACTACAAAAATATGTTTATTGTAAATTTACATTAACAACAAGCCTGTGATATGTAGATCTATATATGAAGCTACCTTTTTAATCCCAGAGAAAATTAAAAACCATAGAAATTTTTATGTAATTAATGTATTCTTAATTTTATTACAATAAAATACCGGTATCCATTTCTCATATTAAATAATTTTTTTTTTTTATAACACCAGCATGTTCATTCTTCTGATTATTACAAACAGAAACAACTGTCTTATCTTAACCTAAGATCTTAACATTAATATTTATTTTAGAGTTACCAGTTACCCTAATATATTATTTCTAAATCACTTTTAAAACTACCCTACTTACCCTAATATATCATTTCTAGTAATCACTTTTAAAACTGAATGATATTTATTGAGCTCATCAGTTGTATCATACTCTTTGGAATACCAGAGATTATAGATATTAGAAAAATTTCCTTTTGTTTATACAATTTTTATTTTTTACTTACCTAATATGTACTATAATATAATTTTGAAATCCTAACCTATCTTCTAAATTTCATACAAACTAGACTAAATGGTTCAAAGTTAAAAATTTCGATATGTACTTACATTACTTATTTTTGAACGTACTTAACCCTCAGATTTGAGCATTACTGTATTTATTAAATTGAAAATTGTATATATGTAGGTATGTATTGTTCTTTTTCTTTCATCGCATATATATAGAATTTAGTTAAGCAGTAATCGTAAAAAGAAACATATACAGAGATAAAATTTAAACGCAATTTATTTTATAAGAGTCTATAGTGAAATCTAAGAGAGTGGTAAAATAATTTTTCTTTTATTTGTTGAACATTTTGTAGAAAACAAGGAAGAATACAGTTGCCTTTGTCAACTCTTAGATACCCGTACGAACCGTTAGTATGTTCACAGTCTGTCACTTTGCTTACAATAATATTTTTTTAATATTTTAGTATTTTAAAATAATTTGGGTGCATTTTATAATTTCTAGAATTATGGGTTGTACATATATTCAAACTATATGTTTATACATTCTTTAAAAGCAGATTTTAACCTTCCACATAACGATTATCAATCCAATACTTTTTCAAATATTCTATAGTACCATTTAATACTAAGCGGTAAATGTATATTAAATTTACTTAGTACAAAATAGTAAATATAATTTTAAATATTATATTATATTATATTTAAATATTCCATTGACAGAATAATTTCTTATAAGTACAATAAAATACATATATGTATGTAAATATGGCGCTATATAATATACATCTATACTCTTATCATTCATTTACTAGTGACATATACGATATGTAAATAAACATGATATTATATAAGTATGTATATATATTAATATCATATAAATAAAAATTCTTCAAGCAACCGTTATGTTGTTTATTTATTTACATTTTTTTGTACTACGCATTATATCCTAAACAATATCAAATTATCGAATAAAACAAAATGCAAAAAATTCGTTAAAGAAATGTTCGAAAATTTGAAAAAATCAAGTAACACTTTCGTCAATTATAAAGTAACCCTATATTATTAAAACTAGTTGTTAACAGAAATAAGAGTATAATGTTGAAGCTTTAATTTTTGTGTATTACTTCAAAAAAATTTTAACAGGTGTTCAAGTTACAGGTGTTTAAAAATAGGAAATTTTCAGTTTTTGACCCCTTACAGCTCCTAAACGGAGAGTGATACAAAAAAAATTTCTGAAATGACTCATACTTATTGTCAAAATTTCAAGTTTCCAACTTTAACCGTTTAGAAGATAGAAGGGTTAAAGGATTTTGCAAAATTTGAGTTTCGCATAACGGTAAATTAAGACACCGTATGCCACAAATATATATTTATTGTATATATACTTTTAAAGCTAATAAAAGTAGTAATCGTTTGGCGTTTTCAAAATGAAGATATACCTTATAAAACTTGTGCTATAACAATTTAAATGTAGAGCATTTTTGAACCTTTGGGGAGCTGTAGCTCCGTAACGGGTGGGGCTACAAAAAAAAGTTATAAAAAATAAAATTAATATTTTTGTGAGATCTATCGGCAGTTAAAATTTCATAGCTCTATTTCAAAAAAAATGTTGGGATCTGAAAGTTAGGTGTTCGAGAGCTACCCTAAGTTTTGGTCCAAACTCAACCAAAAAATATAGGGAACCTACAAATTACTCCAAGAATATTTTGTGTAAATTTCAAGATTCTAGCTTTCTTAGTTTTTGATTTAGCGTGCTGACGGACGGACGAACGGACGGACATGGCTCAAAAGTCTTAGAATTTTTTTCTGATCCGATCCATACCTTTGAAGGTATATCTAGCTCGCTTATTTCGAGGTGTTACAAACGGAGGAGTAATTTTATTATACCCGATCCTATCGTACGGGTATAAAAAACAAAGAATATACTGGCCAAGTTAAACGAAAAAATAATCTTCAGTATGTGTATGTATATAACTACATATATGGAAAATAAAAGTTTAAAAATTTTCACTCTTTAAAATTTTATAAGTGTTATGTGAATTTAAACAAAATATGAGATAAATTGAATGCATTTAAAAAATGAAATTAAAAAAAAAAAAAAAATGAAAACAAACAATATTAATAATTTTTTTTTTAGAATAAACATTTCTAAAATTAATTTGCGTTGCGTTTATCTGTTGTGAGCTTTTTCATTTGGTTAAAGTGCCATCTTGAAATGTATAAAAAATTGAAAGAACATATTCTATAGAAATTTTAGATAAATAATCAAATTTAAAAAGAAAATGGTTTTTCGTTTATTTCTTTATTTTGATTTTTCATATCAATTTATTGAATAAATTGGGTATTAATTAGAGATAAAAAAAAAAAATAAAAAATAGATAAAGTTGAATAAAATTATTTACTGTTTTATTTATTATTATTTTTTTTTTCCTGATGATTTGTTTATTTTTATTCAATTGGATTTTCATTTTAATGATTTCGTTTTCTTAAAATTCTTTTAGTTTTTTTTCATTGAATAAAAGTTTTTTTTTTTTTTTTTTTTTTTTTTAATAAAATTCAAACTATGTTTAGGTGTGAATTAATTATACTCTTTTGATTTTTTAAAATAAAAAATTTTTTTAAAACTGATCTAGATTAATTTTTTTTTTTTTTTTTTTGAATTTATAGTTTTATTACGGTGAAATGTCAGTGTAGTGCTTTTCACTTTTTCGTTGAGTGAACTTTTATTATATTTATCTGAACATTAATGAATAATTATTATAATAAAAAATTTATTAGTGGTTTTTATTGAACAATTATTTAAAAAGTTATTGTTATATATATTTTTAACCTTATTAAAAAAAATATTTTTTTTTGTAAAAGTTAACATTTTTACTTAGTTATTTATAGTTTTACATATTTTATATGTATTAAAATGATTGATTTAAAAGTTCAATATCATTATTCCGGATTGCGGCTTATAAACCATAGTGGCATAGTATATAATATGTAAAATAAAAAATGTATTACTATTAGATGTAGCCAAAATACATTTAACGGATAAAAGCTAAAGTTTAAAAAAACACATTTTACGTATTAAGTATAAGTTTATTAATGAAAAAGCATAAACAAAAATTGTTAAAACAAAAAATGTTTGTATCTAATTAAAAATAGATCTAAAAAAAAATGTAGGTATACCAAACAAAAATATATAAAAAAAAAATGAAAAAAAAAAACCTTATAATAAGGAAGTCAAAACAATAATATTTTAAAAAAATATTTAAATTGGAAAAAAACCGCATAGAAAATATTACTTTTAAAAGTTTTTTTAAGCGTATAATTTTGTTAAAAAAACCTTCCATTTACGCACCTTTTACAATGTACCATTTACGAACCTTTTACAATTTTATAAAATTAAACAATTATTTGTAAAATTTTGCTGTAGAATTCTCTTTCAGCAATTAAGAGAATGACTCTTAAGTATATAGGTATACTCATATAAATCTCTTAATAACATCTCTTTAAATAAATAGGTCAAGAATAGAGTGCTGATTCATTTCAAATATTTGTGTAATAGAATGACAACAATTTTTTTTTTTTTTTTGAGCAATTTTAACCTTAGTTATCAGGGTTTATTATTTTAGAGATTCAGTATAATTGTTGACTTTTTTTAATGATAAAATTCCAAAATATTTATTAAGTCCTCAAAAATGTTTTTATTTAAAAAAAAATGGACATATTTATATCGTCTCTTAATTATTTTATAATTTTTGGAATTTTTAAAAAAAACTTGCAAAAATGACATCACTCCCTTTTGTGTCAATTTATGTTATGTAACTAATATTTTATATATTTATATATATGTAACTTAAATTTTTATAAAAAGCTAAAGAGGTTAGTACTTACGTCCTCTAATATATACTATCCTAGATCTCTATTTTATCTTAGTTACTAATGCAAGCGTTGAAAGCCATTCTGATTTTAAATCAGTTCTGTTCTGTTAGTTTTACCTAAAGTTACAAAATAGATGAATTAAAATGTAAAAATAGTTACAGAGAACTGCTTTTTAATACATAAAATAATCAATATAAGGTGCAAGTAAGTAACACTATGATTTTTTCGTGTAAATCTATTATGCTCCTCCTATTATTGTGTGTTTTGAATTTTTGTTTTACCATATAGGAATATATCAAAAATACTGTAAAATTGGTACTTATTCATCCAGAAGTTATCATAGGTATAAATAGTTATATTAATAAATATGTTAAAAACTATAAAATACCAATTTATACCATATAAATTATAAAGAAAGGTGAATTAAAATCAACAATTTTTAATGGCGCACATTTTTCAAAAGACAATACAAACAGTTTAGAATAATTGTGACTTGCGCAATTTGTAAATTTTGTAAGAAAAAATTGTGGAAAATAAAGTTATACTACATACTTAATTAACAAAAGTTGCTAATACATGTTAAAACATAATCTGGAACTTTAATTTTTGACTTTTAATTTGGCAAAATTTGTACATGTGCCTGAGTTACAGTTGTCTAACAATAGCAAAATTTAATTTTTTGACCCCTAATAACTTTTAAACAGAGGAAGATACAAAACAATTTACTGAGACAAGTTATGCTGAAAGATCAAGAAATTCTGTTCTTTTCTCAAAATTTTAAGACGTAAGGGTCAAGCAAACTAAAAATGTTCTATATTGATATTGATTTGTAGATACAATAAGAAGTTTTGTAGTTTGGCGTTTTTAGATTGAAAAAATATTAAGCAGAATCGGAGATATGCACATTTACAAATACGGCTTTTTTAAATCTTGAGCTACGCAGCTAGGAAATGAGTGGAACTACATAAAAAAGCTGTTCTACAACATTAATTTTTTTCAAAGGATATCCATGGATTTCGTTATTCAATCTAAAATGGGGTAGCAGTTTTGTTAACAGTCAGACAGTCGGACATACGGACAAAATAAAATTAATAGACAAATTTAAAATTTTTTTTTTAAAATGTCCTAAAAATGTAGATATACTTGTAATATTAATATAATTAATTTTAATTAAATTTGTCTTTACCAAGAATGTCCGAAGTTGTTTTTTTGCTATATACTTAAGCAGTATTTCATATTATATGCCAATTCAAGAAGAAACATGGTGAAATATAAATTTTATAAGTAGTTTTTTTTTGTGCAATGGACCTATGGATCGAATGTTTTTTGGGATCTTAAATTTTAATAGATGAAAATGTACCATGGATGGAGTTAAGCGCCACACAAAATTAGATGCTTTTTGAATTGAGATATTACTATTCAAATATGTTTAATCTTAATACAAAGGAAGAAACAACCAAAAAAACAAACAAACCAAGCAAAACAAACCAAACAAACAAACAAAAAAATAAGACAAATAAAGAAACAAAGAGATTGATGATTAACTTAAGTTAAACTGTAGGAAAAAATAATAGTTATTGAGGCAAAGAAAATATTTTATTTTTATACTTAATGTTTTATTTATAATAATGTCATTAATTTTATTTTTAGTTTCTCAAAATATAAAAAATGTACATAATATATTATTTATTATACTGTTTTATTAGTAGGGTTTTTATACTTATAAACATAGGAATATAAATATGAACATACATAATATGAATATCCATAAACATATACGTATATAATATAATATATGTATAATTGTTATTTTTCTTTCCTTTTTTTTGTAAACAAAATTCAAATTGCAATCAATTTGGAAAATAATAAAATCGTGCCAAGGCACGCATTTTCGCAACATTAGTATATACATACTATTAATGTATACGTTAATACGTACTTTTATATATTTATAAATATACGTTTTTTTATACTATTATATTTGTATTTTTATAAAATAAATGAAATTTTTAAGAAGGTTTGACCTTCATTCAATGTAGATGGATCGATAAATTCATTTTTCTACCCCATTAATGCTATTTATTTTAACTGTAAAATAAATTTTCATTTTATTTCTTTATGAAAACTGAATTTAACTTATTCTCATTTTAAACAAAAAAACAAGTAATTGAAAAAACTAAAGATTTTCAAAAAAGCACATTTCCAAAATTAAAAAATATTCCATAATAAGCCTAGAGCAAAGAGTAGATATATTCATAAATAAATTTATAATAATATAAATTACGTATTTTATTAATATAAATTATGAATAATAAGAATTAAATTGAGAAAATTAAAGTCACACTTTCGACATTTTTAAGATAACCCTATATTATTTAGAAAAGTTGTTAACACAAACAAAAATATAATGTTGGAGCTTTAATTTTTGTATATTATTTAATACAGGTGTTGAGAAATAGAGAATTTTCGGTTTTTGACTCCTTACAGCTCCTAAACGGGCGGAAACAGAAAAATACTTCCTCAAATGACTCATTCTTATTTCAAAAGATCTAACTCCTCTCAAAATTTCAAGCTTCTAAGTTAAACCGTTTGAAAGATAGAAGGGGTCCAAATGTTTGCTAAAATTGAGTTTCACATAACGGTATATTAAAATACCGTATGGCAAAGCCACATATTTATTTTATATATATTTATAAAGTTTATAAAACCAGCTATCGTTTGATGTTTCCAGATTGAAAATATGCCTTATAGAACCTGGGTTTAAAAAATTTTAAAGGTTGGGATTTTTCGAACTTTTTCGAAATTAGTTTTTTGGCGATGCCTATCGGTAGTTAAAATTTCATTGCTTTATTTCAAACGGTGTAGAAGATTTGTAAACACCCAGACGAGCGAACGGACGGACAGACAGACAGAGTGAAACTAATAGGCACATTTTTTCAAAATTTTTTGCAAATGTGTTAAAAAAAGAGATGGAACTGATTGTTATAGAAAACAAAAAAAAAAAAAAACAATTTAGATAGATAAATTTTTTTTTCTAAATGTATTGAATTTTCAAATACATTGAAATTTGTTTGAAAACGCGTGTTTCTGTTCTATTAAACAAAATTGTTGTTATTATTGTCGTGTTCATTGTTCTTGTTTATGTTATTATAATTGCTTATATTAGCAGTAAAATAGTGTTGTTGTATTTTTCTGATTGTGCCTCCTATTTTTTCTATAAGTAATGTGTTTAAAATAAGTTGTCATTTAATCTTTGTTTCAAGCTAGCTTTGCAGATAATTAATAAATCATTATAAAATTAGTTTAAGATACAAATTTTTGGAAATTTTTTTAAGACTCGTTTAAAACAATTATAACGATATCGACAAAATTAAAATTTTCATTCGATCTCAAATTTTGATTATTACTGAGATAGGGTGAAATCTTTAGACTACAGTCCACCGCTCTACCAACTGAGCTATCGAAGGTATATTTATAATGAATTTTAGGCACTCATCTTCAGTATAGTACAATATTATTTTGTATCCTGCTGTCTAGTATTGAAGTTTGTATTCTTTACATTTTATTATAAGTATAATAGATAAACCGAAAGTTTTTTTGTTGTAAACTAAATTTAATTTAATTTCAATTTAATAAAAAAAAAGAAAAAAGAAATCTAAAACTAATTTTTCATGCTATTAATTAAAGAAATAATATTTTATTTTACGTTTGCCTAACTATACTTGTTACGATAAATTTTTTATATTATAAAAAAATAAAATTTCGTTTTAAAACGAAAAGATTTAATTTAGAATTTATATGTGCTCTTTATTAAATCTTACACATACAACTAGACGCTATATTGGTAAAGTAATAGGCGTTTTAACGGTACACTGTTATATCAACAGGCTTGCCAGAAGATTAGGACTAATACGACTTTTGTAGAAACTGAAAAGATAAATAAAGGGAAAGGAATTAATCTTTTATCTCTTGAATGTTAAACTCTTGCATTAAACATTAAAATGCATAAAGTTACTGCGTAAATTTTTCTTAAATAACCTTATCGATCAGGCGAAGGTGAAATTAATCGATTTACAGCGCTTTGCAATAATCACCTAATGATTTAATTAGGAGATAGACTGGTTCAAAGTATCACAACGGGCCTAAATGCGCACCTGCAGTCTCTTTCTACCTAACTACTCAGTTTAAGTTGTTGTTTTTCTCTACTTTTAAAATTGATTTAATTCCTTAAATAAAATATTTTTTGATAATTTTTGTATAGATTTTTTTAAAAATTCTTAAATCCTTTTTTAAAAATCCTTAATCCATCATTATTAAACTTATTTACTAATTTCAAAGCTATTTGCTTGCAATCCAATATTTTTACCATTCATCAATCATCACTTGTCATAAAAGATTTTGTGATTTTCATTGGTACAAAATCAAACAATTCTACGTGTATCTTAATAAAACACTTTGAAAATATATTTTTCGTAAGTTATTATTTTACCAACACATGTTAAAATGATTTTTAAGTACCACTACAAACTTATAAAAAAAAAAAATTACAGTAGTATATTAATTCTAATAAAACGATATTATTGTTTTGTTTTGTATTTTTTTTGTTTTTTATTTAATATAATTGTTGCTGATTTTGCCAACTTATAGTTAATCAATTCGGATTAGCATTATTACTTTTATTTTTTCATTCGTTTTCTTTTTCTTAATTTTTTATTCAATGCATTTTACATATTTTATATATTAATGTCTGCTTTTTGACTTAGTCAGCGTCTGTGTTTTAACAATGGTTTTCTGTTATAAAAACAAAAATAAAATAAAAATTAAAAAAATTTAAATTTATTTTTTTTTTCTTTCTTTCTTTTACTTTCATTATTTGTTAAGGCCCATGATTTCGCATAATTTTGTTGGAAAGTAAAAAAAAAACGAAATAGCCTCAAAACTTTATAAGTGTTTAATATCTACACAATGATTGTAAAACAAAAGAAAAATTGAAATTAAAACATTACTTTTGTGTAAAGGAGCAAAAAAAAAACAAAATATTTTCCATTTCATTTCACATTCGCAAAATAAATCTGAAAAACATAGGGAATAAATTGTTAAAAAGAATCAGAGAGATAGTGAGAGAAAATAAGAAAGAAAATAATACTGTTAAAACAACATAAGGTGACAGTCTGTCTCTTAATTCTACTTGTCCCGTCCTTTCTTTATTTTTGCAACATTTGCTGTTTTTCTCTTTTTCTTTTTTTCCTCTTCTTTTCAATTTATTTTATTTGTACATACATATATGTATATATATAAAATCAATTTTTCTGTAATTTTTTTTTTTTTGAATTTGTCATTATTTTATGATGTATTTACTAGTATAACATGTCTACATCCTACCATACATAATTTATTATTTACAAAAAATATACTGTTATACACACGTTCTATAATTTTTGTCATCATATGCTCTTATAGGTTATGTTTAAAAAAAAAAAAAACGAAAAAAAAAAACAAACAATAAAAAAAGAAGAAAATCCAAAATTGAATTAAGATGTCTCTTTTGTTATTCAGCACAAAAAAGGAGATATAAAAGGATATAAAATTACTCCCTATATATTAATGTTATATAGATAATTGTCTTGCATATTATATATATATATATATATATGTAGTTATATATATGTAAATGGATGTATACTTACTTATACAATGGTTTGGTTTTATGTATTAAATAGAAACACGAAATCTTTGAATTGAAACACGATCCGATATCATAATAAAAACTATATGCGAGTACGTATGTATTATTATAGTACATGTGGGTCTCAATTGAAAAAAAAAAAACAAAAAAAAAAAAAACATAAGAAAACAGGATATATTGTTAACTGGAGACTTGAATTGTTTAAATTATTTGAATAAAACAAAGAAGTATACTTTTTGTACATTGCATTTTTGAAAAGGG
Source organism: Poecilobothrus nobilitatus (assembly GCA_947095535.1). Lineage (NCBI taxonomy): Eukaryota > Metazoa > Arthropoda > Insecta > Diptera > Dolichopodidae > Poecilobothrus > Poecilobothrus nobilitatus. Next base: position 110,300,470 of record OX352774.1, read on the forward strand.
AAAATTATAATTCTCTGAAATATAAATAAATTTAATGAAATTTTCATTTTTATTTTTTTTTATTTTTTTGTGACTCATTTTATAAAATAAATTTTTATAAAAGTAAGGGTTTTAAAAACGAGAAAACAAAAAGATTTTGTTAGATTTAAAAACAAAAAAAAATAAAAAAAAATATGTAAATAATAGTACCTATTTAGAATATATAAATAACATAAATAACCTTGAAAATACACAAAGTAAATCATAGCAAAAATGACGCAGTAAATATCCTTTAAAAAGTAATTTTAGGTATTTTTGTTAGATTGTTCACAAATGGGAAATGTTATATTGTTATATTTAAGTAATTTTTACAAAGAGTGTGAATATACTTAAAAAGAGGATGCGATTACACGAACGATTTTAATTTGTATCGATAAAAAAATTGTGATTAAATAATTTCCCTAAAATAAAAATATTTTTTTGCAAATGCTTCCAGGCAATTTTTAATCAGTTGTAGTTTTTGTTGAGTTTTATACTAAAAAATAATTAAAATCGATAATGGCTTATCAGACAAAGTATTTTTCAGGAGGGAAGTTTGACATTGTACAGAAAAAAACATTAGTATAGGATGTGTTCGAAGTTTTGGGTCTTTTGCTCACATTCTTTATATAAGTTTATGTTCGTTAAATACTATATCGCTTTTTAGATACAGAATTACTAACGCTTTTATTAAGTTTTTAATCTGTTCTGTTTTGTGGCGTATTGGCCCAGAAGAGGTTTTCTGTGGAATGATACTTAAGTGAGAGTTGTGACTGAAACCAGATTTTTTTAACTGTTTACTTATGGGTTGAGTACTGATTGAAAATTGATTTTTAAACTTAATTTCATTTAGTTTTAGAGACTATAAGGTGCTATATGTATATAGACCAGATTAAAAATCCATTCTAAATTGTATTTGTAAATGTAAAGAAATTCGATAATATTTATTTTATTATATAAAAATTGTTTGTACAGTATAATAATGAACATAAACGATAATACATTATATTTTTTTTAAAGCATTTAGAAACTTTGTTAATTATATGTATACTTTTATGGTAAGTTTTAAAATTAAATAAACAATGAAATTTTTATTACTTATTATGTATAAATGTCCTTTTAAATATTAAAATCTTTTATTTTAATAAATTTTTGAAAAACAATTGAAAATGAATGGCCATGAGAATAGAGTATGCGTATTTTATGAAAATTTTGAAATATAGTAGAAAAATTTATGTTTAGCGTGGTTATTGACATTCAATAAATTTGAAAACATATGGAAATTTGTTCTTAAAAACAAAATCAACATTGAAGAAAATTAAATAAAATGAGAGTTCAAGTAAACAATGAGAGTTTGTTTCGCGTTTCATTTTAAGATTTGATATTGGAATATAAATAAAAACATTGTTAGATATTTTTCCATTTTCCATTTTCAATTTTTCATATTGGCTTTATTTTTCAATTATTGCTTTTTGAAAGTTAAGATTTTTTTTTCGTGAAGTCGTGGTGAAACCGCGGAATATTTAAACAAATTGTATATATGTGTGATTCTAAATAAATTATCTGTAAGAGATGTAATGTTCAAATAAATAATGATCTGTAAGAGAAACTAATTATGTATTTAATTTGTAAATAGGGTACATATTATATTTTTTGGTTTATCAAAGGAAGTGGTTTTACCGTTAAAAAATAAAATGCATTTTAAATCTTTAAGGACGTTTATCTTAGGAGTCGGTCTTTTTTGATTTGGAAAACAAAAATAGTATGTTTAGTTTCAAATATGAAAGAAAATTACAATGAATAATAATTTGATATTAAATAGTTTGAACCTCATGTAAAATATGTTCTGAAATATTCAAGTGAATTAAAGTAAATTGACCCTTAAGGCGAAAGAAGCCTATCCTAAATATAAAGTTGTTCGGTTTAAAACAGATTTTTTTTAAACATTGTGATTTTTTACTATAAAAAAATTAGTTTCATTTCAATTGATTTGTGTTTTTTGGATCATAAAACGCTTTTCATATGGGTAAAATATATATGCAAATTTCTTCTATTCATTATACCCGTACGATAGGATCGGGTATAATAAAATTACTCCTCCGTTTGTAACACCTCGAAATAAGCGAGCTAGATATACCTTCAAAGGTATGGATCGGATCAGAAAAAAATTTGACTTTTGACTTTGACTGACAGACTTTTGAGCCATGTCCGTCCGTCCGTCCGTCCGTCAGCACGCTAACTCAAAAACTAAGAAAGCTAGAATCTTGAAATTTACACAAAATATTTTGGGAGTAATTTGTAGGTTCCCTATTTTTTTTGGTTGAGTTTGGACCAAGCCTTAGTGTAGCTCTCGAACACCTAACTTTTAGATCCCCACATTTTTTTTGCAATAGAGCTATGAAATTTTAACTACTGATAGATCTCACAAAAATATTAATTTTATTTTTAATAACTTTTTTTTGTAGCCCCACCCGTTACGAAGCTGCAGCTCCCCAAAGGTTCAAAAAAGCTCTATATTTAAATTGTTATAGCACAAGTTGTATAAGGTATATCTTCATTTTGAAAACGCCAAACGATTACTACTTTCATTAGCTTTAAAAGTATATATACAATAAATATCTATTTTTGGCATACGGTGTCTTGATTTACCGTTATGCGAAACTCAAATTTTGCAAAATTCTTTAACCCTTCCATCTTCTAAACGGTTAAAGTTGGAAACTTGAAATTTTGACAGAAGTTAGATCTTTGAAAATTAGTATGAGTCATTTCAGAAATTTTTTTTGTATCACCCCCCGTTTAGGAGCTGTAAGGGGTCAAAAACTGAAAATTTCCTATTTTTAAACACCTGTAACTTGAACACCTGTTAAAATTTTTTTGAAGTAATACACAAAAATTAAAGCTTCAACATTATACTTTTATTTCTGTTAACAACTTTTTTTAATAATATAGGGTTACTTTATAATTGATGAAAGTGTTACTTGATTTTTTCAAATTTTCTAACAAATTTCTTTAACGATTTTTTTGCATTTTGCTTTACTCGATAATTTGAAATTGTTGAGGATATAATGCGTAGTACAGAAAAATGTAAATAAATAAACAACATAACGGTTGCTTGAAGAATTTTTATTTATATGATATTGATATACATACTTATATAATATCATGTTTATTTACATATCGTATATGCCACTAGTGAGTGAATGATAAGAGTATATATGTATATTATATAGTGCCGTATTTACATACATATATGTATTTTATTGTACTTATAAGAAATTATTCTGTCAATGGAATATTTAAATATAATATAATATAATATTTAAAATTATATTTACTATTTTGTACTAAGTAAATTTAATATACATTTACCGCTTAGTATTAAATGGTACTATAGAATATTTGAAAAAGTTTTGGATTGATAATCGTTATGTGGAAGGTTAGAATCTGCTTTTGAAGAATGTACATATAAACATGTAGTTTGAATATATGTACAACCCATAGTTCTAGAAATTATAAAATTCACCCAAATTATTTTAAAATACTAAAATATTAAAAAAATAATATTGTAAGCAGAGTGACAGGCTGTGAACATACTAAAGGTTCGTACGGGTATCTAAGAGTTGACAAAGTCAACTGTATTCTTCCTCGTTTTTATTTTGGATTTCTTCCTTGTCCTATTATGAGCTGATTAGGGAAAAACATATAAAAAATAAAAAATGCTAGAATTGTATACCATCTACATGAAAGACGCCCAATTTAAAAGTTTCTAAATTAGCACAGTTTTTACTATATATAAGTATATATATAGTTAAATACCAGAATATCAGATTTTAACAGATTTAATGGAAACTTGTATACTTACATTCTCAAAAAATTATTAAATGAACTTATCTAAAAATAGTACGGAATAATAATTATAAAGTAAATACATATCTTATAAAATTAACAAAAATAAAACTAAAAAAAAAGAAATCTAAAAAACACCAAATAAACACCTGGAATAATTTTGTATAAAAGAAAAACTTGTCTTTAACAACAAAAACTAGATACTTATTATTACTGACATTTTTTTTTTGTTATCTTTTGATTTAAGGAAAAGTTGTTTCATTATTTTATAACGGTATGTAATAAACTGTGGACCTTTTTTTTTTTTATATACACATATTGTAGAAAGAGTTCGGTTATATTTCAGTTTAAAAAAAAAGTAGCCATTGACAGGTTAAAATATTGCCACCACCCAAAATTATATAAAAAAAAAAACTTACTTTGAAGGAAAAAAAATACTTAAATAAATCTGATAAAAAGTGAATTGTTATATTACGTTTTTTTTTTTAGGTCGATAAAATTTTTACGTGGTTTGTTTTTTGTCAGTGCAATTTTGTTATCAAAATTTGCGGCAAAAAATGAGGAAATTGAAATAAAAATAATTTTAAGTATTTTTAATTTAAATTAAATTGAGTGTATTTAAATTATCTCACATTTTTTTATTGATACCGGTCGGTTTAATTTAATTAATTTAAATTAAAGATAATTAATATACGATGATATTGAATTGACATTTGAGGTTTATGTCCTTGAGTATCTGGTAGTTTAGGAATTTATAAATTAAAATTTTCAAAATTGAATTATTTATTTATTTATTTAAAGAAAATGAACTCTGCCTTTCCTTTTCAGGTGTGGCAGGAGCTTTTTTTATACATTGTTTAAAAAGTTTCTAAAATCTTGTTATTATATTCTATGTTATTTCCTTTTTTAAACGTTTAACCTATTTATGTAATTGTTATTAATCTTTCTTCTATTTTGTTTATTTTCGTTTTTATAGTTTTTCCCACATCTGGAACTTTCTGCATATTTCTTTGATTTGACTTATCTGGTTGCTGTTTACTGTCTTCAGTATTTCTAACGATGGCTTCGGATGGATATTCGAACACACCATAAGCATGTGACGTATTGACGATGCGTTTTTATTTATTCAAGTGTTTTGAATCATTTCTGTTGTTATATTGTGTGATGGATGAGTTTGTTCGCTTAGAGCTTTTGCTATTGCTCTTGCTGCGAGTATGTTACGTCCTTCTAGTACTGAAGGCATATTAGTGAGCGTACATAGTAGATTTCCATTGGTATTTGTTAATGCACTAGTCACTGTTGAATTGAATAATAATTTAAAAATTTAAGAGGTTTAATTAACGTAAATTTTAAACACGAAATAAAAATCATGATTTATGTTAACGAACATTTTTAAACTGACATCAAAATAATATTTTTGACAGTTTGACTTTACAGCAAAATATTTTTGTCAAGTTGAAATTCGATTTATATTATATTATATGTATATAAGTAAATCGAAGGCTAAGTACTTCGCTAAAAAAGAAATACAAAAATGTCTGTCAAATTACTTTTACATTTATTTATTTTGAGTAGTAAAATAATTTTGACAGTTTATCTAAAATTGTTATTATTTTACTTTAAAAAAATTTACAATAATAAACATTTTGCACCTACAAAAAAATAAACTTTATAATTGTTAAAACAAAAATATTTTAATAATTTAATAACTTTAATAGATTTTTTAGTCTTTCAAATTCATCTTGAAAGTAATTATTCATCCATAGTTTTCTAAAATATAAGTACATAATTTCAAAAGTACATAATTTTATGTATGTTCAATTAACATAACAGGGTTCGGGTAGATGCCATACAACTTCTCCGTTTAAATGAGAATTACTCAGTGTTTATTGAAGCTAGGAATCTGCAATTTAGTAAAGAGGTGTCGAGTTACATGCCAACAACTTTTGTAAAATTTGGTTGGTCTAAAGCTGCCGGTTCAGGCTTCTTGCACCTCTTGGAACCTAATGAAGCTAGGCGTCTGAAATTTTGCAAATGATGATCAAGTTTTATGGCAACAACTTCTGTAAAATGTGGTTGTGGTGGTGCGCCGGGTTCGGGTAGCTGCCATACAACTTCTCTGTTTAAATGAGAATAACTCAGTGTTTATTGAAGCTAGGAATCTGCAATTTAGTAAAGAGGTGTCGAGTTACATGCCAACAACTTTTGTAAAATTTGGTTGGTCTAGAGCAGCCGGTTCAGGCTTCTTGTACCTCTTGGAACCTAATGAAGCTAGGCGTCTGAAATCTTGCAAATGATGATCAAGTTTTATGGCAACAACTTTTGCAAAATTTGGTTGTGCTGGTGCAACAGGTTCGGGTAGCTGCCATACAACTTCTCTTTTTAAATGAAAATAACTCAGTGTCTATTGAAGCTAGCTATCTGCAATTTAGTTAAAAAGTGTCGAGTTGCATGCCAAAAACTTTTGTAAAATTTGATTGGTCTAAAGCAGCCGGTTCAGGCTTTTTGCATTTCTTGGAACTTAATGAAGCTAGGCGCAATAGATTCGGGTAGCTGTCATACAACTCTACAATTTACATAAATATATATCTGTAGTTCGGTACTAAAACATCTGAATGTTTTTAAAAGATGATCAAGTTTTATAGAAACAGGATATATTACGTTCATACGGGTATCCCAGAGTTGACACAGTCTACTCTACTGCACTCTTCCTCGTTTTTATTTATTTCTGAAATGAAATATAATATCGCCGATACTAGTGCTATCTATCGGGAAATGTATTATTATTCAATTTTCGTTTTAAACTGAGTTACTATATTTTCAGAAAAGAAAAGGAGTTCGTTTCTTGAGCATTATTTCTCCTTTACTTGACGTTTTTTTACATAGACTTTATATAGAAAGAAAAATTCCTTTTTATTCCTTATATAACTTATGTAAAAAATTATGATATTAAATTTTTTAATTGAAAAATTATTACTCTTCAAAATTATCGAAATGCAGTTATATATAAAATAAAATCTTAATTAGATTAAAATTTACATATCTAAATTAAAAAAAAAAAAATATTAATTAATGATTAACCTTAATAATTTTATATTCCTTTTAAAATAATCAAAAATAAACAAAAAAAACAAAATTAACCTATTTATCATTGAAAAATTGATATGAATAAAAATATTTCTGGCAAAATAATAAATGTTAAATAAAGTTTAAATTAAGATTAAAAACAGACTTCAATTAAAGTAAATATACTGGTTATGTCCTTCATTTAAATTAAACACAATTTATAAATAATTTTTATGGACTAACGATAACATTTTATTAAATACATTTAAAAAAATAACAAACAAATGCTAATTTGTATAGACAAAAACCATTTGTTTTGCTGCTTACCAATAAAAAGAAAAAAACCTTCATTATAACTTTTTTATATGTAAAACTCGAATAATTAATGTTATGCATATATAAGTGTAGTAACTAATAAGTAATAATCAGTTTAATAAATCTGTAATATAATTATAAAAAAATAATATGGGCTTAAGTAAATTTTTATTAAGTATCTATATGTATATCATATTAATTTTGAATATTAAAACAAAATAAAAAAAAAGATAAGTATGTTCTGAAAACGAAATTGCTTTGATTTTCATTCGGTTTCAAAGATTAAAACATTTTGAAATTCAAATTTGAAGTGAAGATTTTATTAAAATATTCTTATAGTAAAAATAAATAAATGTTTTTCTAAAAACTGAATACTTACTTTTATTTAGGGTGCTATTCCGATTCACAACACCTTTTAGTTATGTTGTGTATTAGACAACACAATAGACAACAAATAAAAATTTCTCTATTTTGAATTACAACAGAAAACTACTTTTTACTGTTGTAAAGATGTTGTATGTCATGGTAGTGCTGTCATTTACATTCTATTATTTTAGACATATTATTTATTTTGAAAATCGTTTTGAAAGTGTCAAAATGACAAAAAATTTTTAAGGAAATATTTTTGTCATAACAATAAAAAATATTGTTAACAACAATTTTAATAGAATAATAGAAATTAAAGAAACATTTATATATATGTAGATACACAACTAAATATAAAGAATGTTTAAAATGGGAAAAATCCTTTTTTTATATTTTAGTATTAACATAAAATTACTAACATATTAACACTAACAATTGTATTCAAGACAACTGGTCTTGACCAGTTGTAACGTTTGTGTTGTCACACATAACTTTAATGTAAATTGTTGTGAATGGCAATACCTATATTTGCACACAACACAACATAAAAAATATGTTGTGTCATTTTGACAGTTAATTATGTTGTGTTGTGAATGGGAATAGCACCCTTAATGTGAAATTTTATACTTGTCTCTGTTTTCGTGTTTAAATTATTATCAAACAAATCAAGAATTTAAGTTATTCTCTATAATTTAATTATGAATTATAATTTCATTGCACTCGAATTTTGTTTTTTTTTACGAGGGTCGCTTCAAAATGTCAATAATTATCAAGAGGAACTGTACAAGATTGTTTCTCTGATTAGTATTAAAGCTGTACATATTAACATTGTTTCTCTGATTAGTGTTAATTAGTGATTAGATTTAACTAATCAAAATCACATCTCTTTAAAACGAAACTTTAGAATGTGATCTTTAAAATAAAAATGTAGTGTTTGGTTTTGGGGATTAGGATGCAGGAAGGTAGTTTTGGAGGTGGGGGTTGGATAATCGATATTTTGAAGAAAAATGTTTATGCTCTTGTTAAACTTTATTAAATCGTACACATATGAATTAGGAATTTTAGCGAACACATGTTATGATATATGTTTCCATATACAATTATTTTATTTGCTTAGTCTTGTTCATATATTTTACATAGTACAGCTTACAGTTTTGATTCTCTACTATATTATCTACTTTTATAGTAATTTGATTGTTTCATTTTATTCTTAATGTAGATAATGTAATTTCGAGGGAAAATTGAGATAATTTAAAAACCTTATATACTTATTTATTTATTTATTTCATCTTTCCAAAATTTACATGATCTTAGGTAGCTAAATAACTAATATTTGTACAGAGTTTTAGGTTTCACAACCTTTACAGCTAAGAATTACATTTAATTTTATATAATACTTTTTGAATTCTAAGTTTTATTAAGAAAAATGAAGTAGAAAAACTTTATTTAAAAAACCTTACATATATAGAATTTTATTAAAACTTTGTTATCTTACGCTATATATACTTAATCCTAGAATACTTATAACTAGACTGTTCAATTAAATTAAAGCCATATATTATATATAATTTGATTAGTGGAATACATAAGCTTTTCTTGAAAATTGTTTTTTATTTAATCTTAGACATATTTTAAACAGATCGTTTATTGAAAAGAAATATGGTTAATTTATTATCATTTTTAGAACTTTGTTTTGCATTGTTTGTAGCTTTTTATTCGTTAGATATTTTTGCAATCATAACAGATTGGTGAAGCGTATAGAATTATTGGTGGACGTGGGAATACCGTTTTCATTATGATTAGCTTGTTATCTTTTGTTAAAAAAAAATTCTTATATTTATCAAGGTATATAACATTCCAATCGTTTTATTTATTTTATCAATGGACGCATCAATATGTTTTTTTAAAGTAAGTTTATTATTGAAATATAGTCCAAGTATTTGGTATTCTGATTCCATGGTTTTTTGTTTGAATTTAAAACTAGGATATTTTGAGGTGTGGAACATTTATTGTTCTTGCTAGCATAAAAGATGGCTTTCATTTTTACAAATTTTCCATTTAACGAAATACTTGGGAAGCGTATTATTATTCATTATTGATTAACCTATATTTCTTCATTCATCTTTATTTTCAAATTTAGACGATTTAGAGAAATTAACAGTTGAAATTGAGTTAAAATAAATTCTTTATTAAGTTTTAAATAAAAATATTAAAAATCTTAAATAAATTATAAATAAGTTAAAAAAAAAACAAAAACTTAAGGGTAAAATTTCTTTTCTTAATTCTTAAAGGATATCTTAATTTTAATTTCAAAATCAAATTATTCAATATTTCAAATAATTATATTGAAGAAGTAAGTACTCTCATTTTTTAATAAATTCCTTGGCATTGAAATAACAATGTAATGAATGCAAGTATTGTATAAATACATATAAAGAATAAAAAGCGTTTTGTTTTTTTTTGTTTTTTATTGTTTTTCAAGACACGGATGTTTGAAGGGTACTCCTAATGCATAATAATAAAAAAATGTATAAGTATTGGCAGCTTAAAAGGAGGTCACATTCTATAATCTTATTTTATTTAGTTGATATATAGGTAAAGAAAAATGAAAAAAAAAATTTACAAATTCCATGTATCGTGTCATACAATATGGGACCAATGCAGAATATGGTTAAGATTGATTGTTTGTTGTTGTTTTTGATTTTTTTTTGCAGTTTTGTGTTGAAACCAATTGAAATTGTATATTCTAGGTTTTCTTAATTTTTTCTTTGTATTGTTCTTTTTTTTTTTTTTATTCAGGAAATAGCACAATGCAATTCAAATTCCTATATAAAATACAATATGAAGAACAATGGAAAAAAAAAAATATACGTACAACAAATATGCAGCTAGCTAAAGAATAGAAATAACAATAGAATAGAAAATTTTTTACTTTGGAAATCAAATTTTATTATTTTTTTTTTGTTTTGTTTTTTTTATATATGCGGAATATTTTTTTTAACAATTTCTCACCCCTGTTTGGGTTGATATTTTTTGTTTGAATTTAAGGACAACAAAAACAGATTTAAATAAAAAAAGGATATAAGAATGATGTTGATAATTATAAAGTTGTATTGAAAAAAAGATAATTTTTTTAAATACCTTCTTAAGTATATGTACTGTCAAAATGCTGAATATTGTGGAATTCTTATGCAATTACCTATTTAAAACAATTATTTTTAATAACTCGTTTTTTAATTTATTGTTAAATTTACTATATTCATATTATCATCGAGTTCTCATTTTTTTTAATAATATTATGTATATTTATTTAATTATTTATTAAATATTACATCGGCCATTGAAGATATTGTAGGTTAATTATATACTATTATTGATTTTTAGAATAATATAGCTTAAGAATTTTATTTATATTATATATTTATAATATTGCAGGAACTAACCCACACTTTATCGGTTAATAAACCATTTGCTTAACCATCCGATTACCGAGATCCCTTCTATTTATTTATTTATTTATATTAATATTACATACATAAATGTAATGCAATATTATTGAACCATCGGCTACTAAGGCCATTATAGGTTTTTATACTATTATTAAATTATATACTAATATTATTTATTTTGTTTATATTATATACTATATATTTACATTATATTTGGTCGTAAGGGGGTAAAGTAAAAAACACGACCTGTGCAGGGATCGAATCCGCACTCCTTCGGTTAATACGCCACAAGGCTACCGAAGCTCCAGGTCCCTTCTAAAAGCATATTAATTATTTTTTTAAATATCAATCAAATATTGCATATTTTCAGGCAAAATTTGTAGAAACTATTTAATATTATGTACATAAATGTGCTTTCAAATAAAATGTGGTAATATGAGGATTTTTTTTGAAATGTGGTAAAATGTGGTAATATGAGGGAAAGATGGAGTGTGGTGTTGGTGCGGGTGTCTATTCGGAATCACTAAAAATAGAACATGCTTTCCGTCTTCCAGATAAAGCGAGTGTATTTCAAGCTGAAATGCTAGGAATCTTGAAAGCATGCCAAATACTAGGGAACAATTCTTCTCTGGGAGGAAGCATTGCAATTGTTACGGACAGCCAAGCAGCAATTGCGGCTCTCAACTCTGCAATAATAACATCTAAGCTCGTCAGAAAATGCTTTGACGAGCTTAAGAATGTAAGTAATCAATTCAATGTTACATTACTGTGGGTTCCGGGACATAGGAACATCGCAGGAAATGAACATGCTGATGAGTTAGCAAGGAGGGGTTCCAGCCTAAATGCTTCACTGGCGGAACAGGTAGAGCCCCCACTAAACAGCGTTAAGAGAGATATCTTCCTCCACTTTTTGTTCTTAGCAAATAGAAGGTGGAACGAACTAGCCACATGTTGTACGGCCAGGAAAGTCTGGTCGTAATAATAAAAAAAGAACCGAAAATCTATTGAAGCTATCCCGACGGAACATAGCCAGAACAATAGGTGTGTTCACGGGCCACTGGCCAATTGCTGAACAAGCGGCCAGAATAGGTATCTCATTCAATTCATCCTGTCGCAGCTGTGGTGAACAGAATGAGAAAGAATCCATTACACACTTCACCTGTAAGTGCCCAGCGCTGACGAGGGCCAGAATAGCAATTCTGGGTAGCCATCAATTCAACGATCTTAGTGATCCAGCGGTTAAGCAACCTGCAGAAATAGTAAGGTTTCTTAACTTAAATTAAACTAATATAGCTATATTATAAGCCTTGTGGTCACGGAAGTGGTAGCAAAACGGTGCTAACGCGCTAATTGGGGTCACTGCCAGAAGCGGCGGTGGCCAGCCACTCACACCAACCAACCAATGAGGGTTTTTTAAAAATACATAAGTATGATATAATTATGACAATCGTTAAATTCGACTAATGGGGTATATCACTGGTCTTTTAATCAAAATGTATTTTTTATTTTGTTCGCATCATAGACTGTACGCATCATACACTGTACGCATCATACACTGTACGCATCATACATTGTACAGATTATATGAATTACAGATGATCACAGATGAATTACGTAAAATTTAAATTCCAAAGACAGTCACTTATTTTCGAGTTACAGAAAATCTGAATTTTATTTAGTATTGAATTAAAACATTTTACTGTGTTCCACATCACAAGAATAACCTAATATGAAACTAAAAAAAAAAAAAGCGGAATCCTTCTTATATCAAATATGATGTTAACATTTATTATATAAGATAATAGATACTTACCCTATTTGCTTTTCATAATCTTTTGCAATCTCATCATAATCTTTCATAATCTTTTGCAATAGTAATCAACGACTTAGTACAAATATTGAATAAAGAAATTGTAGTTAACTATAACCGAAATGCAAAGTTGTCAAGTGGGAAGGAAAATAAATAACAACAATTTAAAGAGAAATGGTTAATAATATAATTTTTCTTGCTTTACGCAATTTTGGGATTAATTAAATGTTTTGGCATAAGTTATGTGATTGATTGCATACTACAGACTAAATTACAATCGACTATCTGTAGCTGTATACTATAGTAATTATTTATCAGCTATATTTAGAAAAACAAAATAATGCAACATTTTTGAAATTAAAATTCCATCCCTTGATAATAAAAATTATTTCAATGCAGTGACAGAAAAATAATTTTGTACATTAAATATATTTTTTTTTCAAATATATTATTGTAAAAGAGCTTTTAAGTATAATAAGTACATATATTTATAAAATATATATCTAAAGAGGATATGGAAAATTTCAATCAAGATTATAAAAAAATTTTAGCTAAATTAAGTGTTACTCGAATTTATGTTCAATTGGATAAAAAATGTTATGTAAATCTTTAAGTATAATCTGTCTATTATAATTTTAAACTTTTGTCCACAATTTGAAGAATACAATGTGGTATTAAAAACTGGTATTAAAATTATTAACTTTACAATTGAAGAATACTTGCTCCTCATCGTAAACGTTTTTAAAAGATATTTTACAACTAATAATTGCAAATAAATAATTAATTGTAATCGATTAAAATTAAAAGAATTAAATATGTTATTAAGTAATCTACAAAATAAAATGTTTTTTACCGACTGAGTTCAATATTTGAGTTTCAATAATGTTCAAACAAGTTTTAAATATCTTATATATATATATATCTAAAATTTTATATATTGGTTTTTTTTTTTTTCGTATAAAATTAGTTATGTACCACATCACATCCATATGATTTTCAACTAATTTTAGTATATATTATAATTTTTGTAATGTCAATCATATGCTAGACCTAGATATATTGACTAGGCTATACTAAAAATAATCACAAACGAAACATGCAAGGATTCTACTACTTAAATGAATTCCCATCAATTCCGATGAAATTGAAAAACTTTTTGTTTTGATGTTGTGAAAGGGTGCTATAAAACTGGGTACAATTGCAAATTATTGGTAAAGATCAAAGATATCTATAAGTAGAGTGTTGCAAATTTGCATGATACATTTCAGTTATAACGCAGTCTTGTAAATGAAGGAAGGACGTTGAATACTTTTATGTCGATAATTTTTACACCAGTCACGAATTAACAAAAGATCTCATAGAAAACAATGTCGTCGGCAATTCATGTCGTCGGCACTCTTATAGAATACGAATGACATATATCTATTCTAAAGTAAAACAATACTGTCATTCATATTTGAATGACGTGTACCCATATGAAACTCAAGTGTCACTCAAATATAAATGATGTGGCATACATAGTGTTAAAAAGAAAAAAAAAAAAAACAGATTTCTAGGGTTCTATTGCATCTTTTGTGTAATATACAATCATTATTTAAGATTTTATAACTATAGCCAATTATTAATCTGTTCTATACAATAAATATATATATAATATTAATACACTTCAAAAGTTTTTTTTTTAAATTTTTACACAAAAAAAAAAAACATAATTTTTTACTTATTTATAACTAATTACTTTACTTACCACAATAGCTTTGAATGCCTAGAATGGTTCCTGTGGATAAGGCATTAATTTTTATTAGTCTATAAGGTTCCTAGAGTACCAAGTAGAATAAGTTAAAGATTTCATTCCTTTTGAACACACATAAAAATATTGTATAACTATTAAAAAAAAAAATGTATAAAAGTTTTACTAAAATCAAAACAAAAAGTATAGATCAGATACTTACTTTAGACAGTTAAAGTCTAAAATTAATTTTTAATTTTCAATAAATACAAAATAACAATATTATGAACTTTTATTTTATATTCTTTTTTTTTATTTCTTTTGAAAATTTGTGTATGTACAATTACTTTTTTTTTTTTTTTTTTTTTGAAATCCCCTGAGGAGAAAATGTTTTTATTTTTTTTTTTTTTATTTTTCACTTTCAGTAAAATTTTATTGTCCATTCAAAATAAATTATTCTTTAATTTTTATCATCTTTGCTTTGCTTTGGTTTTTAGTTTTTCCTTACTTATTCAAAAAAAAAAAAAATTATTCCTAAGTAAGAAATTTAAAGCTTAAAGTGTTCAATAAAAATTTATGATATCCATTAAAAAATTGTAGGTACTTACTTACTTTATAAAGAATTTATTTTTGTTAGCCTTTTAGTGTACACTTTTTGTTTTTAGTTAACATTTTGTCTCTTAACAAAATTTAGTTCATTTAATGTTTAAAAGAATTGTTCAAAGAAAAAAATTTATAATACATAGTTAGATACATTTTTTTTTCGATAATAGGTTATGCAATTTTTATTAGAAATGTTAAAAAAGATTAAAATAAAAGATATACATAATATATATATATATGTGTATATATATTTACTTGAATTATACTGGATTGAACGTGGGAACAATTTTAAGAAAATTCAAATTGAATGCATACTTACTTATACTATATCTTAATACGTATTTAATTTTTTAATTTTTTTTCGGTTTTTAATAAAATTTTTTTTTTTTTTTAAGTTTATTTGTATTCAGATTAGTTATTTATCACGTATATCGGCCTAAAATAACAGGATCATTCGAAGGAAGGTTTGTTAAAGAATAAAGTATAGTAAGAAAATTTCATTTCAACTAGTTAATTGATACTACATTCATATATAAATTAAATAAAGGAAGTAAATGTAACAGAGTAAGTCGATGAAATCGATCTATTAATACCCTAAATCTGAGAAATGCAAATTAAATAAAAAATCCATAAACGCTTTTACTAGCTTTGTATAAAGCATCCTTGTACAAAATTTTCTAGAGTCTATCTTTATTAGTTTCGGGGATATGTTTGTTAAGCTTTGGGAGGCGTGTGGCAGATGTTTGAACCGCGTACCTTTCCTTCCTTTTTCAACTCGAATTTAAGGAGCGTAAAAGAGGTATTATTTAACATCCTTGTATACAAAATCATGTTTCTATCTATATTAATTTCGAAAATATGCTTGTTAGGCCATTGGAGGCGTGTGTCAGCTACCCGAAACGCCATTCCAATTCATCTCAAATTTTAGAGACATAGAAGAAACATAATATCCTCGTTTGCTCTTGGGCTCGTTCGGAAGCTTCCAAAATCGGAATGCATGAATCGATTTTTCCCAATTGGGGATTCTTTTGTAATTAGTAACCTACTATATAAATTTCATTAAGATAGCTTTATTCGTTTTTAAGTTATCTTGCGAACGGACGGACATCGTTAAATCGACTTAGGTGGTGACAGTATGGTTAAAAATATATACATAGTCCATATCTAACTTGCTTCTGGTGGTTACAAACACCATACCAAAATTAATATACCCTATACTTTAGGTGTATGGTATAAACAAGGAGCCTACGTACTTTAACTGAAATTTAGCATCACAGATTTTAATCTTTGTTTGGTAAAAAAAGTTATAATAAAGATTACTCAAAGGATTCTTGTTTAAGGATTTAAAGGACTCTTTGATTATTTATTTCAACTAATTTTATTTACCTTGTAAAATAAATTAAGGATTAAATTCAGTTTATCATATATTTCAGTATTATCGAAAAGGGAACTGAGATTGATTTTAAAATCTATTAGATTGAAAATCAAAAAAATTTAAAAAAAAAAAAGAAAATTTAACAGACTGTAGAATCTCAATACAACCTTGGTTTAGATTTGATTACTTATAATGATAGACTTTAGAAAAAAGTATCTTTCTTTTGAAATTATATTGAGTCTCTATAGCAAAGTAATAATAATGTCCGGGGAAAAAGGTGAAAACACTACATATGAGTGCAGAAACTCTTTGAGGTTTTTCTTAAAGATCGATAGGTTCCCGTGTTTTCTCAATAATAAATAAGAAAATCTGTATTTTTTTTTTTTGTATAATTCTACCTTGCGAATTTGATTCGGTTAGATTAGAAATGAAAGAGAAAGTCATTCAGAATATATCTATATCTTGAAAGATGAGGACAGTTTAATAATAAAAATTTCCTTTTTAATGAAATAATATTAAATTCAGAGATGAAATGGTGAAGCAAATTCTTTTTATCGCGGTAAAATAATTTTTCTTTAGTAAAAAAGAAACCTAAATTTTTAATATCGGTATCTTAATTATATATTTTGAATTTCTTAAGTTATTGTTAAATTTTATAGTATTTTTTTTTTTTTTTTTTTTTATAAAATTATAATTAAAGATTAGATTGTTTTTTTTTTTGTTTTTGAATAAGTGGTGGATCAATTTCTCACTTATACGCTATATTCTATTAAGAAAAAAAAAAAAAAAAAAAAAAAAAATAGTCACTGTCATTTTTTTAAACTTTTACGGCAATTAATTTTATTTTTAATTTTTTTTTTTTTTTTAATAAATTTTTCTTATTGGCTACTACTATTTTAAAAATCAGTATATATTTATTTAAAAAAAAATAAGAAAAGCATCATTTAATTCATTTTATTGCCATTGGATAGAGTTTTCATTTTTTAACTTTTAATATTCCTTTAAAATTGTTTAGGTAACAAAATAAATTTAAATTTGATAAGTTTAAACTTGAAAGACTGTAAATAAAGTGTGAAATTGTTTTTGTTTTTCAAAAAAAAAAAAAAAAAAAAACTGTTAAAAAATAATTGGTAACAACTATACATTTTAATAATAAAAAGCAAGCAAAAAAAAAAACAAAAAAGGTGAAACTGATTAAATAAGTATATTTTTAACTACCTTTAAGCACTTTTAAATTTTTATTTTAAAGTGCTTTCCAATTCAAACAAATTTTTTTTTTTTTTTTTGTTTTTATATATTCATAATATTAGTAACAGTACTTATTGTTTTTTGTTTTTTTTTTTTTTTTGTTAATTTTTATTATGTTTTCTTAAATGTTTTTCACTTTTTTTTTCCTTTGTACTTTATATAAATACTGTACCAGGTTAGGGCTATTGAACGAAAGAAATGAAATAATTTGTTTATATTAGATTACAAGATATATCTTATAGGTTACAATAAATTTGTAAATCGAAGTAAAGATATAAGTAATATTGAATAATAGTTTAAGATATTACAACTTGTACAAGAAAAATGGGATTTATAAAAGTGTATAGATAAAACTCAAATATAAATCGAGCAGTAATATATAAAAAACAAAAGGTTTTTAAAGGTACACAGGCATACATTAGCAAGTGAAAATAATAAATCTTTTTTGAAAATTTTGATTACAGTTTTTGCATGAGTTTTTATATGTATAAAACTGTAAGAAAAAATTGTGAAAATTAATAGAAATACTATTAAATTAAGAATAATCGTATTTAGAAGCTTAAATTTTTGTGTCTTACTTTAAAAAAATGGACATAAGTAAGTATTCTGCTAACATGTGTCTAAAAATAGAGAATATTCAATTTTTGATCCCATATATACTTAGCTTTTCTATATAAGAGGAAGTAGAAACATTTTTCTTAAATAACTTATATATATTTTCTCAAACATCTTTCTCCTATTCAAGATCTCCCATATCTCTTATTCTTTCTCCATTTCGATGCTATATGACTTAAAGGTTTTTAAAGATAAAATTAAGTACTAAGTACGGTAAATGTAAGTACTAAATTGTTAAGAAATTATTTTAGCTTTATAATTCAATTTTTATATTGAAATTTGAATATTGTTTGACGTTTTCAGATTGCAAAAATATTCGGTACAACTTGAGACATAAGCATTTGAAAATAGAAATTTTTCCTACTTTTATAGTCCCTAGCTCCGTAATTTAAAAAAAAAAAATTTTTTTTTCAAGACCCCCATGCATGATTAAAATTTCATTGCTCTGTCCTAAATAGGGTACAAGTTTTGTAAACAGATGGACAAACGAACAGAGAGAGAGAGTAAAACTAATAGTTAGACTGATTATTTAAAAATTTTTTGAAAAATATGCTAAACAGAAAGAAATATTTTCTTTTACTTTGACTCAAGGTTGTGAGGTAAGAAAAGGGACTGTGATTCAAGTATTATGGGTTTACAATAATTAATGGTTTGGATGAACAACAAGTTAATATGTTCTATAAGGGTACATTCATTGAATGCATGCATTCGAATGTAAAATTTTGATTTGTTGAAAATATATTATATCGTATTCATTACGTGCGCATATTTTCGTTTATTTAAGAAGCATTAATGATTCCTCGATAAGATGAATGCAAGACACATATTTATATTAAACGTCAAATACAATTTACTGATTATTATTGAAAAAATATGGGGGAAATATGATTATTAAATAAAAATAAAATAAAATATATAAATAAAATCTAACGAAATAAAATATTAATACTAAAATAATAGTACTAATTATATTAATAGAAAGTTTATTTTTTAAATTCGTAACAACAGTAATAGTGTATTCAATTTATAGGTGCTAAAAGTTAATTAGTAGATGCTAAAATACCTATCTATATTCTTTATAAATTTTAAAGTTAAAATAATCTTTTGTTTACTAATATCGAATGTCATTTAACGTCAAAGAATATTTAAAAAACAAAAAATAACAAAATTCAACAGGTAAAATACAATAACAGGGGTTCTTTCATTTTTTAACACTACTGAACTCTTCAAAATAGACAACTCCAAAATTTCAAAATATTTTGGCTAGTTAGTAGTTTTATATATAAAAATTGACAGAAATCTTCTGTGAGTTAATAAAATGAAACAAAATCATTTTTATTCCGGTAAAAAAGGTATAAAAAAAGGTATGTAAAAAAATCTTAACAATAATTAACAAGAGTACTCGAAATGTAATAGAAACATGTTTTGCATCCGGACGCATGCATCCAATTTTGCACTCCGGACGCATGTGAACGTATCCTAAAAAATTTAAAAACGGAAAAAAATTTCCTTTAAAATCAAAATGATGAACAATTTATTTCTTAATTTAATTTAATAATGTAATGAGATGCTAACATTACTTTTTATCATACAAATTAAATCAAGAAAAGTGAGAATTTTACATTTAAAGAATTCAATTTTAAAAGTCCTATTGAATTTCTAAAGAAGTGTTTTTCTTAGTATCTTGTAAATTTATAATAAATAATAGCTAAGTTCCTATAAAAATTTAATATAAAAATTTTGATTGCAATTTATTTTCTTTATATACATACATACATCCTAACTTTATTATTCTTTAGAAAAATGAAATTAAAAAAATTAAAAATCATTATAGATTCCGGTTTAAATATTAATAAAATCTACACCCTTTTTTTCTTTTTTCTTAATACTATAAATATAAATATTCAATAAAATGGGTTTAATCCAAAAGATTTGTAATATACCAAGTCATAGCAAGAACAGTTACATAAACTATGTATGAATGTAAGTGTATGGAGGATTCTACTTTACTTATGTGAATGTTTCTGATCACATTTTATCTGTTTTAGGCCGTATTAGTGAAACTGATTTTGGATTGGTATTTTCTACTATTGCGTCTCTATTCTATTGCCTTAACTTCTTTTTTCCTTGTACGATAACCTACAATTTTAGTTTTTTTTCGTCTAAATTTTCCTCCGATCTCTTTTACTCATCCTCATTTTAAAAGCTTCCAGTCTTCACATATTTTTTACATTCAGTATTCAGTTCACATACCATAGATATCCATAAAAAAATAAACTGAATGTAATATTAGACGAAACTTTATAGTCATTTTTTTGTCATTAAAATTACTGTAGTTTAAAATGAGATTTAGTGGTTTTGTATTTAATTTTACTAGAATATTGTTTATAGTGAATATGGTCTGTACATACCGTATTCTCTTTGTTATACAGTAAACTCTTCCACAGCGCGACACTACTTTTTCGCTACAACGCGATTCATAAATTGCGTAAATTTATCTTAGAACGCGATATTTTTTTTCCTACAACACGTTTTTTTATTAATTCGTTTTTTAGTTTTAATTTGCAAATTGGTGGAAGAGAAGTTCCAGAACACAGTAGTTACAGTGGTCAATGCAACATAGCCGATTGAACATAGTAATTATGAAAATATTTCCAATAAAAGTATTACTCTAAAAAATGTTGAAAAAGATTTAAATATGTCAAAACAGTTGAAGAATTTTTTTTTAGAAAATGATTCACTGAAAGAGAGAGCTTTCGGCATACCAGGAAATTTATAAAGACTTTTTGACTTACAAAAAAAAAAAGGAAACAATGTTTAATAACAGAATTTGTAAAATCTAACACAACCGTAAGAGCAAATATTTAATCTGGGCGAATTATTTTTTTTTAATTTTTAAAAATCTCAATTGTTGAATTTTGTTATAGTTTTAAGTTCAAGATGAAATGCATATTGAATTTTGACTAAATAAAGTTTTTATTTGATTAATTTAAAACGCAATTTTTTTTTCTTGGAACTGAACCTTTACTTTTATATGAATTTCATGTTTTTTACAACGTATTTTACTCTTTTTACTCGAAATTTTCTAGGAACGTATTTACGCCGTTGTGGGAGGGTTGTCTGTATTTTATAACATTATTATAATAAAAAGGTTTATGTACCTATTTAAAATTTATTTTAATGAAGGACTGTCATGAATAGTTGCTCGTATAAATATTTATGTGTATATATACTTATATAGGTAACTGAATTTTAGCGGGATTTTATTGTATATAGTAGCAAAAAAATAGGGTTAAAAAATAGTATATGAAAGTTAAGGAAAAATATATATAGGGTTAAAAAATAGTATATAAAGAAAATATATAACTTTTTTTTTTTTTCAATATTTTTTTCGGTCACTCTAATAAAAAATTTTTCATCTATCAGGAAATTATAATAGTTTTACTTTTCAGAGTTCAATTCGTGATTTTAATCCATTTCATGGTATTCTTTTATATATATGTATATTATATATATAATATATAATTGAAAACGTTGCAATTTTATTTTAAAATTAATATTAATTTTGAATCATGATATTGGTGACTTTTCTGTATACATAAGTATATATATAAATATATATGTAGTAAGTACATAATACAAAAGAATCTTTAAATCCAATTAGATCTATTGTATAAAAGTAAAATTTAATGTGAATACCATTAATTTTTTGAACTTCTTTATTTCTTTTTGAAAACTACTAATGTTTTTTTTTTCTTTTAATTCTATTTTCATTTAAAAACATTTAAGATGTGGTTATATTTGAAATTTGATTTTTTTTTTTCTATTTACTATTTCTCTATTCGCTAAATTTATTTCTAATATTTTTCGAACCTTCATGCGGTCGAATTATTTGAAATAGTTATAATAGGCAAAAAAAAAAATAAAAATAGGTTTTCATAGGTTTTTAAAGAGTGAAAAGAAATAAATGTTCAAAAATGATGAGTTTTTTTTTTTTGTTTTTCCAGTTCAACCATGAAAAAATAAAAAATTGCAGCTTCTTACAGCTATAAAATTAAACAGTAAAAAAAAAAAAAAAAAAAAAAAAAATGGGTAAGGTGTACTCGAATTTCCAGTAATGAAATTTTTATGATAAATAATAAAAAAAAAAAGTATCTATAGGTAGATAGATACAGAGTATATTGTATAATAGTATATACTTAACCGTTGTTTATACGTAAGTATATATATATACATGTATGTATATTGAATTCAATACTAAAAAAAAAAAAAAGAAGTATAAAAGGTTGTGCAGTTCATAATTATTGGATAATTTTAGTAAAAGGTTAGAAGATGAGAATTGGAACTGATTTGAAAAAAATTTTGAATGAGTTTTGAGAAAAAAGTA
Organism: Poecilobothrus nobilitatus; assembly: GCA_947095535.1. NCBI lineage: Eukaryota > Metazoa > Arthropoda > Insecta > Diptera > Dolichopodidae > Poecilobothrus > Poecilobothrus nobilitatus. Next base: position 110,323,297 of record OX352774.1, read on the forward strand.
CTGGGAAAAGAATTTATTTACGTCATAAAATTATATATAGATATACACAAACAAATTTATTTAAAATTTTAAAATTCATATTTTACTTATGTAAAAAAAAAAAAAAATATATTTAGTTATTATCATTTTGTTAACTTTTACAAAAATTATTAGGTGCAGTATTATTACATATATATATAAGACTTTTATTAATATTATAAAAGAGAAAATAAAAATTAATTGCAAATATGTACATATTTTTATGCAACAATAATTTGTTTATCGTTTTACAATTTCTTAAATATAATAAGTGTTATTTATAGATATACAAGTCAGATTTTTTTAACTTTTGTTTTGAATAAATCTCATAATATCGCTGTTTTTAATATAGAAAAAATAAAATAAAAGATACTTATAAGTACTAACTATAAGTATTTAGTAAAATAAGAAAAGCCGTATTTTTGTATACAAATTTTATAAATTTAAAATAAATTATTAAAAAATTTTTTATTCAAATAATCCATTTAGATGGAGCAAAATTAATTACAAATCTAAAAATATACTTTTATATAAATATTTTTTAATTATTTATTTTTTTAATTTTGAAAATATTTATTTTATTTAAAATAAGTATGTTTTATTTTTTGGTAAAAACAAAATTTTAATCTATTTTAAACAGAATTTTTTAACGTAAATAAAAAAATTTTTCTAGTACAGTACAATTTCGGTATAAAAACACAAAAACAATTTATAAAAATTGACAATATCAATCAGTTGCTTTGGATATTTTAGCCGCACTCTTGTCCGAGCTTGGTTTTTATATAAAACTTTGAACACTCTCATTTTTCAAATTTAGTTCGGAAGTTTTTTTTTCACTCCGAAAAAATGTTGATTTAACTTTAACTTTTTGTGCGGAACTCAGTTATTGGAAATTTTTTTATTCGATTCATCAAATAAACAAAAATTTAAAATAATTTAAATGACATTTTAAAATTTCAGCTGCCTAAAATTTTTTTCTTCTGCAGAAAAATTGTTCTGAAGTGGTGAATTGTCGTAATGAGAGAATTCTCTTTTTTTTTTTTTAATAGTTCAGAATAAATTTGTCGAAACGGTGAACTAAGCATTATAGACTATAAACGCTTTGTAAGAAAATACATAATATGTCCAAAATATTATTGAATTTTAAATGAATTTTAGTAATACATCGGCTTCAGGTGGCTGAGTGGTTCAGCACGCGGCTTATTAGTCGAAGGAGTGCGGATTCAAAAGCTTCACAATTAGCAAGTGGTTTTAATTGTAAGGACTGAAAAAAGTAGTTTTTCTTAACAAATCCCTCTTGTTAAAAAATATATGTAATAAAAACAAATTACTTATATATAATAAATAATATTACTGTATAAATTAATAATAGAATTCAATCTATAAAGACTTTAGTAGCCGATGTGGTTATTTTACAATGTTGTATATTATCTTAAGTGATTTATAATATTAATATTTAAATAAATAAATAAATTTAATTTTCCTGAACCAAAAGAAAATGCAATTAAAAACATGAGAAATGACTTAATATATAATAGAAAATTTATAAAATTAATATATACCTGGCCATGCAGGTATCCAAGATAACGAAAAGGCAAATCAGGAGGCTAAATTAACGATAAAAGGTCTCCTGATTCTCAAAATACCTAAATCATATAAATATGAAAAAAAAAAAAAAATGATACTGAATTACAACAGAAAAAGGAAACAAGAGGAATGGGAAAATTCAGAATCCTTATTTAAAGAAATATATACCCACAACTGGAAAAAATCCAATGTGTAAAGAACCAACAGCAGAAAAAATGACATACAAATTTCGAGAATTAGACTTTCGGCTATACTAGCCACTCATAGTTATTTATTCAATAAAACAAACCCAACAATTTGTGAGTTTTGTCACAAACAAGTCACAATCTGACACATACTAAGAGAATGCAATAGCAACAATTATAAAATAACACTGGAAACACTAAAATGCAAAAAACAAAGAAGACATTAAAAAAATAAAAAAAAAACTTCATATTTCATGCAATATGGGGTAAACTCTAAAAGATTAAAAAAGAAAAAAAAATATTGAAATTATATAGTTAAAAAAAAAGATGGTCCACATCCAAAAGGAAAAGGTCCATAAACTTGTTATTGGCATTAATGACCATAATAAAGTAAATTATCTATCTTTCTAAATTGAAATTTATTCAGTGATCTTTATTGTAATGTTCAAGTAAATTTAATTTACGGATAAGGTTCATCTTCTCCTGTTGCATCTATAATGAACGATCTTGTTCCCTTTCTATACGTAGCCAACTGTCAAAGTAAAATTGAAATGTATTAAATTGTATGAAAGCGTTTCCAATGAACACAGTTGTTTTGCAATTGTAGAGGTTGCTTAACTTTTAATTTTTTAGCTTTTCATACGAATTTAAGTGTAAAAAATTGAATAGTAACAAATTATGAGATTAAAAAGATGCTATGTTTTTAGTAGGTGTACATATATTTATTTTTTTATTTTACAATGTTTTTAATAAAATAATAAAATATAAAGAACTAAGTAAATTTTAATTTTTTTTTGTTTAGTTTATTTCCCTTCCATATAAATGTGAAAAGGAAATTACACAGCCTTTTTTATCCACATGTGGTGGTAAATGTGTAAGGGGGAATTATTACGTGTGTTGGATTATCTAACTCACTCGTTGTTTGCAGCGTATTTTATACGCTTTTATCCTCTAGGACGACGAGGTTCCAAAATATTATAAAATATTAGAAAAAGCAACAATTTAGTTATAAATTCACATTGTGAATACTTACTATTTTGTAGGCTGTGTAAACACGGCATTATTTTACATTATGAATACTTACTCTTCTATATAGACTGTGTAAACACGGCATTATTTTACATTGTGGATACTCTCATTTGTATGCTGCGTAAACAGTGTGTATAGAGAACAAAACGAGAGCATTAATTTTAGATTCAGTTCAGCATAATGATTTAGAAATTGATAATTTTCATCATAAAAAAATTTTTTTTTTGTGATTTGAAAATTTATTTATTTATTTATATTAATATTACATACATTAATGTAGTGCAATATTATTGAACCATCGGCTACTAAGGCCATTATAGGTTTTTATACTATTATTAAATTATATACTAATATTATTTATTTTGTTTATATTATATATTATATATTTACATTATATTAGGTCGTAAGGGGGGTATGTAAAGAAAAAAACTTACGACCTGTGCAGGGATCGAACCCACACTCATTCGGTTAATACGCCACACGCCTACCCACTAGACTACCGAAGCCCCGTGTGTGTGATTTGAAAATTGCCATTAGATATTAATTAAATTAATTTAATATTGCATATTTTTAGGTTCATGCAATTGTACAAATATTCGGACATTTAGTTTTAAAAATAAAAAAACACTATTAAATTTATACTATAATAGTATAATAAGTATATATATCTAGGTATATTATTATTTTTTTAATTATTTCTGAAAAAATATTTTTAAGTTAAATGTTATTTTCTTTCATGAAACTTAGTATTTGATAATAAGTAAATGTTGTTGATTAAAGGTGTAGCATTTATTGTTATATAAAACTAATTATTATTTACAATTTTACTTTTGCAATTTTTTTTTATTTTTAAAATAATTTATTTCGAACTTTATTACTTACCAAATTTAAATAGAATGATTTGAATTAGTAAATATAGGCGATAAAATAATAATATTTGGAAAGTTGAATGAAATTTAATTTTATAAAATGGAAAGTTTTTTAAAACTAGTACTTAATATGGTTTTTTAAATTTAACTAAAGGTTGAATCATCAATCCTAAGTTTAAATGATCCGTTTTTCCAAAACTAGTGATATTTATTTTTAAAATATAACTAAAGCTTTAATTATCAATCCTGGGTTTAAATAATCCACGACAGATATGTATGTAGTTTTTTTTAAATATATTCTTTATATTGTACCATTAATTTCTAATTTTGGACTTTTAACATTTTAAATCATCTTCTTCCAAATCAGTTGAATGTTTTTATTTTTTGGTTATAATATTTTTATTTCGTGTAGTTAATTTATTTATGTTTTAAATGTGATTTACCATATAAAAATGGTGAATAAAAAAATTTATTATGTTTTGTAAAAAGTAATAAGTATTTACATAAGTGCTAAATTAAGAATTTTGTTAATTTTAACTATTATTGTATCTTTTAATTTCTCTTTAAAAATTTTTAACTAATAAATTTGAGTAAAATGTCAAAACATCATTGCTAGTTGTCAATTTTGACATGTATACTGTATACTTATTAATATAATCTAGATATTTTCTTTATTGTATATTTAAACTTTGTATTTTTAATTATTTTGTACATTGTACATATTATCATTTTAAAGATTAAAATTTTAATTTCTTATATGTATTTCATATTAGATAGGAGACAATTATTGTCAGTTAAAAATTTAATTTCTCAAATGTCATTTATTTTAAAATTTCTTTTTTTTTTTTTAATTTATGTTTTATCAGTTTTTATTTATTTATTTAGTTGTTTCTGTTCATTTGATTCGCCTATTATTTTACCGTCACGATTTTAAATTAAAAAAAAAAAAAAATTAAAAAAGGTTTGTTTCTATAGCATTTTGAATTCATTTGTAATAAGATAAAATACCGTTATGTTGGTGCATAAGATAGTGGTGATTTTTTTTCAGTTTTTTCAACAATTTTTTACTATTTTTTCACACAAACAAAATATGTATTTTTTTGTAATTTAGGATTCAATACATCTTAGTTTTTTATTAAAAATATAAAACCTTTAATAAATTAAAAATTAAAATTAAAAATTTTAAAAATAATTTCATAAATTTAAAAGAAAGTCCTATAGAAATGTTTTTTTTTTAAGTTTATTTAAAAATATCATAATGTCACCACCAGAAAATAAAATGCGATCTGTTAAAACGATAAGTATTAGATGAATGTTAAATACATGTAGAAAGATTTTGTTCTGTATAGGGAACAAATGAAATACAGTCTAGTGAAATACAGTCAAATGAAATACAGTCAAATGATCATTCAGGCAAATTAAAATATAGGCAAGTGACTGATATACAGTCAATAAAGTTTTGTGATAATTTTTATATTTTCTTAAATCAACAGATATTAAGGAGTCGACTATGTAAATGACTTAATAAATATTAAATATGAGGTCAGAGCTCTTAAACGATTAGATGAGAATCATTGATATTTATTGATTTTAAAAGGATACAGTGAATTAAATTAGGTGATGAAAATTCAGCTTCAAAAAAAGTTCAAATTGAATATAGTAAAATACAATTACAAATTGTAATTATATTTAATAATAGACAGGGCAGTAACTAAATAAAATGTATATATGTAATGTTTAGGAATGTGACTGTATTTCATTTGCCCGTAGTGTCATTTGACTGTATTTTTGTAAGTTGCCTTTATTATCTTTTGATTGTATTTCATTTGACTGTATTTGATTTTACTATCTGTAAAATATATAATTAGGGGGATTTTAGAGTTGGTTACAAAATTAGAGTTCGCAGGAGTTTGGAGTCGGCATCCTCCACTTTTTTAAATGTTTTATTTTTGAAATATGTATGTAAAATATATATGTACTTAATTAGGGGGAGTTTAGAGTTTATTACAAATGAAATGCTGTTAAATGATATACAGTGAAATGATAATACAGGCAAATGAAAATACAGGCAAGTGACATACAATCAAATGAAATACAGTCTTGTGGTAGTAACCCGAAATCATTTCCTTAAATAGATGATAAATAGGAATCACACAGAAATCTTACTTTTAAAATTGGATATGGATATGCTTTAAAAGTTAAAAATAATATTAAAACAAATATAAATAACCACATTGAAAGTATATAAATGGAAGTGTAAGTATATACATGTATACGATTTTTGTAGAAATTTCTTAATTATATTTATAACATTTTACAACTTTATAGTTCCGTAATGACTACTTTCATTCTGTTTAAGGTATACAATTTTTCGAATTCAAGCGAAGTTTTTTTTTTTTTTAAAGACTATGTGGGTGTCCTAAAACTAAACGTCAAGTCTTTAAAAATGAAAATGAAAGATATTTTTATAACATTAGCTTTAAGTAAGATTGCGAATGCATGAACAATAAAATATATTTTTAAATTAAAAAATATATTTTATTAAAATTTATTATTAAAAAACTAAACACAATTCTTATTTACTTTTCTTTTAGTCCGCGATTTTGTTTTTTGCTAAAAAAAAAAAAAAAAAGAAATTATTCGTGTTGAACGGAATGTCATTTGATTTGTAGATTTAAAAAAAAAAAATTAGTTTTGATGGTTTTTTTGTTTTGTTTTTTTGATTCTGTTTTGTATGATTAAATGGGAACACCATTTTTTAAGTTAACTGTTTTTTATCGCTATGTAATTTTTGTTTTTCTTTTCGGTCCAATTTTTCTTATTTATTTTGTAAATTCATTTTGATTTGTGGATAAATCAACAGGTGTCACTAAAATGTCATTAAAAAAAATTATTTCATTTCTTCTATTTTATTGCTTGATCAAAGGTTTTATTTTTTTTTGATTCAGTAGACTTTTATTATAATATATATGTATGTATATAATATTACATGTTTCTACCTTTACGTGTGTACACTTAATGTAAAGTTAGTCATATTACATTTTGACATCTGTTCGCTGAAAAGTAACTGGGTTGTTTATTCAAATGTAAAAATTAAAACAAAAAAAAAATAATGGTAAGAAAATCTGTGTGGCATGTATATGTACCTTTAAAAAATCTTTTGTATGGTTTTTTTTTCTCTGAAATTTTTTATACGTTTAATGTCGGTTTCTGCTACACTTTTTTTTTTTTTTTAATTTTTGGTTTAAACGACGCGAGTTACTAGTGATATTTGATACCTTGTAATAAAAAACAATATTGTGATACATAATAAAATAATATACATATACATTATACCTACTTAACATTTAAAAATATTTTTTTCTTGATGGTTTTAAAAATTAAGGTAGACAATAAAACTAGAACTTTTAAATGATATTAAATTTAGCAGAAAGATAAAAAAAAAAATTGACGTCAGTGGAAACTTGCTAAAATTATGGTAGGTGCTTAAGACAGTGACGTCGAAGTACAAAAGCAAGGAAGGTATATATATTTTTTTTTTTTTCAAATTATTGGCATACAATTTTGTTAATAGGTTTTAATTAGTTTGTAAAATCAAAACAAAAGCATATACTTATCTATAGGTAAACAAAATATTTATTTGATAAACCAACAGACTTATTATTGTTTACCAAAAGATTTATTTCATTGCGCCTACAAGAACTAACTGGAATTTACTAAAATTATTTCATAATCTAATAGTTATACGTTAAAGTTCATTGTTTGATTACTGAATTTTTTTGGACCTATTTGGAAACTTACGTCTTCCACCTATTATAGTGGTAGTCTTTTTTGGATTAGTTGTTTTATGTTTATCCATATGTTTTCCCACTACTTTACATTTTTTACAGACTTGTTTGGTATTCAACATTTCTATAGTTTTACTCTGCATGTCTATAGTTTTACCTTGACTTTTGTGAAAATATTTTTTATTACTGACTTTTTTCTATATCCGCTTCTCTAACGGTAATTTGAAAAATCGACTAAGCTTTAGTTCTTCTTCAATCAAATTTTTTCAACAAACTCTATTGATCAGTCGAATTTTGTTTTTATTGAATTGTTTTTATGATTAATATTGTATTACTGAACCATACAAATTTATTAAAAATGGTTAAGAATATTGATTGCAAGTTATATTGTATTAAAAGGAATCATAATGTACGACAAATAATGGTTATGCTATTTGTAACGCCAGTTCGTAAAGTATTTTGTTAGTATAGTTTATTAAAGAAAACTAAACAATAAATTCGACTTCCAAAAAAAAGTAGAACGATTCAGTTTCTTAATTGAAAAAAAATGTAGACGCCGCCTCGTCATTGGACACCATACGTATATATTTAAAAAAAAAAAAAGGAATAAAAAAGAAGTGAGGTCAAGATCAATTTCATTCCAACTTTGTTAATTTTAATTTGACCTTGATGATAGCGGTAAACAAATGTTTATGGTGTTTTGGTTTCTGATATTTTTTTCTCTAAATTAAAATTGAAACTTAAGAATGATAGCTTGGTTTTTACTATTTGAAGGAGAATGAATATTTTGTAGGTCGATATAATAAATTGATTGATTAAACAAAGTTAATTAGTTTATAATTGATTTTGAAGTTTTGTGAAAAATTGATTTTAAACTAAAGAAAATTTTTATTTTTCATGTTTTCAATCAAGCTTTAATATACTTTTTATAAAAACAAAAATTTTTTTTTTATATTAAACAGTATTTTTTTAACACGCGATCTTCAAGAATTTAAAACATTAACTATTTATAAGTTATTTGTTGTATCAGAGGTTAAAAATTATTTTTAACAAAAGAAAATTAAAACTAAATTTAAAATGTAAATGTAAAAATGTAAAATATCTTTGTCTAGAAGAAACATACTTAGAATCTATTACAGTCGAACTAAGCTTAATTTACCCTATAAAATAATCTATAACTGAAACTTAAATCGCTTAGAATACAGTATGTATGTTGGAAAATGAAAAATGGAGTATACATATTATTATTGTCACATACATATTATTTTCTTAATTTTACATTTTACAAAATATAAAAACAAAACTCTAGAAATGTACAAATTAAATAATGAAACTAATGGATCTTCGAACATGACTCAAGTTTTATTATACTACAAGTCCCGTAACCTGTTATAAATGTCAGAATTAAAATAAATCTTAGTTTTTTTTTAGCACATTTTCAAAAAATTTTGAAAAAATGTGCTTATTAGTTTCACTCTGTCCGTCCGTCAGTCCGTATGGGTGTTTACAAAACTTCTACACCGTTTGAAATAAAGCAATGTTATTTTAACTACGGATAGGCATCGATAAAGTAATTTTGTAGAACAAATTTTTTCGGTAACCCCACCCGTTCCGGAACTACAGCCCTATAATGTTCGAAAAAGCCCTATTTTTAAATTGTTATAAGACAGGTTATAAAAGGTATATTTCCAACCTGAAAACGCCAAACGATAGCTGGTTCTATAAACTTTATAAATGTATATAAAATAAATATTTAGCTTTGTCATGCAATATTTTAACATACCTTTATGCGAAAGTGAATTCTTTCAAAAATTTGGATTTCATTTCAAATGGTTTGGTTTAACTTAAAAGCTTGAAATTTGACAACAGTTAGATCTTTCGAAATCTATTATAATATCTATAATATGAGTGATTTCAGAAAATTTCAGAGCTGTAAGGGGTCAAAAACTGAAAATTCTCTATTTTTAAACACCTGTATCTTGGGCACCAGTCCACTTTTTTATGAAGTAATATACACAAATTAAAGCTCCGACATTATATTTTTGTTTCTGTTAATAATTTTTCTTAACAATAAAGGGTTACCTTATAATTGACGAAAGTGTGATTCGATTTTTCTCAATTTTTTCGTACCAAAAAAAAAAATCAAACAAAAACCAATTTCTCATCAAAATTTATTTTTCAATATACATATATCTACTTTTAACTCTTAAGCTTATTATGGAATATTTTTTAGTTTTAGAAATGTGCTTTTTGAAAACCCTTGGTTTTTTCCATTATTTGTTTCTTTTTCATATTTTTATTTACAATTAATGTGTTTCTTTAGTATTCATTAAATACAGATGCAGTTTTATAAAGATTTTTGTCTACAGTTTGAATTTGAAAAAGTAAAGTCTTATCTGAAAATCTGAAAAAATCGATATGGTTTTTTCGCCAATATATTTAAATACGATTTCACAAATAAGTAGCTTATAGAAAAATTACAGCACTATAATAGCGTTACGTTACGTTACACATAGAAATAAAGCTAAATATACTTATTACGAAACTTATATTACTAAGTACATAAGTACATATATAATTCTCTAAAAATTTATTAATCGAAAGCAAAAGTTTTTAAATTATCAATTAAAAATTTAAAACTACATATTTAAATATTAAAAAGATTGAATTGACATGCATTTATCGTCAGAATAAAGTTTGTGATTGTAATTAAAATAAGTTTCACTTCGTATATTTTAAATATAAATGTTAACATTTCTTAAATTTAAAAATACGTTAAAAAACTGCTATTAAATCGAAATTCCGAAAAGAGTTTACAAAATATGGTAAATGCATTTTATTTTATTGCCCATATCTAACAAACGCCTATCCGAGGAAAACGTATCAGGTTTATTTAAATTAGTAGGAATAAACACAGTTAAAAGCGAAAAGTAGTATAATTTTGTAATGTTTCAGTACTCCAAGCAATAATAAAGTAAAACGAGGAAAAGTGCAGTAGAATAGACTGTGTCAACTCTCGAATACCCGTATGAAAGTAATATATCCTGTTTCTAAAAAACTTCATTATCATTTAAAAAATTTCAAAGGTTTTAGTAGCGACGTTAACTACCGAAACATTTGTGTAAATTGTGCAATAGTATGAGAGCTACTCGAATCTATTGCACCGAAACTATTGCACAACCGAATTTTACAGATGTTATTGCCCTAAAACTTGATCATCTTTTGTAAGACTTCAGACGCTTAGCTTCATAAAGTTTCAAGAGGTGCAATAAGATTGAACCTACTGGTCTAGCCTAACCAGATTTTACAGAAGTTGTTGGCATGCAAATTGACATCTTTTTACAAAATTTCAGATACCTAGCTTCAATAGATACTGAGTTATTTCCATATAAAGAAAATATTTGTATGGCAGCTACTCGAACTCGGCGGTCGAAAATGCTGGATTTAGTTAAATAGCGAAACTGACAATTTTGCAAAAGTACGGGTCATACGGGTTTTACTTTTAGAACAATGAGCAATGAAAAATATAAATTATTGAAACTTAAAATTTAAAATAACGAACTTGTAAAATGTTTGAAGCAAGACAGACTTGAATGGAATTCAATTTTTAATTTTATATTATAATCAAATCTTCGTTCTCAATTATTATTTGAATGAATTACTTCATCCTCAATTGTATCAGTGCATAAAAGTCTGAGCGATATTTAAAAATGAATAACCATAAAAATCAAACGTACAATTTTCTGAATTATAGAGGCGTAAAAACATAGATAAAAAGACATAAAAAGAATTAGAACTGGCAAAAATAAAATAATGTTTGTAAAAATAAATTGTCTTATTTAAAATTGAATTCATTTTTATTGCAAAAATAAAAAGTGGTATAAAAAAAATTTTATTTTGACGAATCTTATGAAAACTTCATTTTCAAAATTTCATCTGTTTACCAATCTGTTTACTTATTTAAATACTTAACTAATTCAAAAAGAACAAAAAATATTTAAAAGAGTATTGCTCTGTCGTTCTTATATGTACTAAACTTTAAATTGTCGTTATCATTATCATTGTACTCCATCCTCCGACGATAGTTTAATTATATTCAGTGAGAGGCTTGAAAGATGCGTTAATTGAGAAATTTTAGTTTGAAATAGAAGTTTAAATCAGGGTAAATTTTACTGTATGTACTCAAGGTACAGATTTTTAATTTACTATAATATGTATTTATCTAATCAAACTTAAAGTAACTGTTTAGGTGTATGTTTCCTTCTTAAAATAAAACAAAACAAAAAAAACCTTGATTTTCTTAATTATTATCTATTAACTTTGACCACTTTTAATTTTCATTAAATTGAATTATAATTTATTATTTTATCCTAATTTAAAATTGTTTATTGCAATTCACCAAAAAAAAAAAAAAAATTTAAAAATAATAAAAATTATTCATTATTGATTTAATTTATTTTTATTGTTGTTTAATTTCAAATTAAATGACGACCTAAATAAATTGGAAATAAATTTTTGAAGAAAAATAATTAATGTATGTACTATGGACGTACATATATGTACATATGTATGTTTACATATTATATAATATAATACGTTTATACATATTTTTAACTACCAAAAGTTTTCAGCCAAAGTGTGGGTATAAAAAGAAAAACTATAATTACCACAAAAATAAAACAATTTTTACCATAAAAAAAAAAAAAAAAAAACAACAGCTGGGGATCTTATTGAAGCTGTTACGTCTCCTTTGTTTTTTTATTTTTGCTTTTACTTTCTTGTTTAAACAGTATTGTAATCATAACAAAATTGGCTATCTTTTCTTTTCTGAATAGTGGTTTTCAGATTGAAACTTGCTATATTAGTAAGTATTCCACATTCATATTTTCATGAGGTTACCTTTGGGTAGGGTATACTGAATCTCGAAATTTTCGTATTGATTGAGTAGTGAGTAGATGATTAGTTTTATTTGACAATAATCCATCGACATTTTCAGTTTTATTTATACGGTATTTTAACCGCCACAGTTCAGTAAAACAAACTTCGCTAAAAAAACTTAAGATAAAAAGAAGTTTTGGGTTAAGTAAGTGACATATTAGGTTAAATTAATATGGCTGAATACTACAATCTGAATTTACATACATACTTATCACACGAGAAAGTCAAAAGGTGATCATTCCCGAAATGTTTTTTTTATCAATAGAATCTGGACAGTTTTTTTTATACACTATTCAATAGATGGTCCAGAAAAATTTCGAATTTTAATAAGCATGTATGCATGTTTGTATTTTAAGTATGTGCATTGTGCAATCACTAATACAAAATTATAAATATTACAAAAAAAAAAAAAAAAAGAAAAATTAAATAGTAAATAATTTTATATGGTGTGTAATATTTTGAAATTACAAGAAAATCGATTCGATACTCGAATGTTATTTCGAGAGCTTTTTTTTTGATAGATTTTCGCTTTTTCAATAATTATTGTTATTTGATTTTACTTGTCTTATACGTTTTTTTTTTGTTCGATGGTGTTGTAAATGAGTGTTGAAATATTATTGAGTTCATAAACTAATTAAGTTTGAATTACATAAAATGAAAATAATAATGGTCCAATAATTTTAAATGCAATAGCGTATTTTTTTTTTTTTTTATGCTTTGTATTTTGGTAGTCAATAATTTAATTTAAATGACGCAACTTTTTTTTTTGTATATATACACATTTACACTTGATGACCGCTAAATAGATTATAATCGATTATATTGTATTATGGTGTATTGTGTAGCTTTTTTTTCTAATTCTCCCTTATTCTTTTTTTTTTTTAGAAAACCGAAATTTTAAATCAATCGATTTTTAATATACGTATTGATTTTAAATCATTTTTGATTTTTAATATTGTAAAAGCTTTTAAATGATTTTAAATATAATGCAATAAATATTACAACAACAACAATAAGAAGAAATATAAAATAAAATATAATCAACAGGTTTATATTTTTTGTTATGTTTTTATGCTTTAAATTTATGATTACCTGTCAAATCTTTTTTTTTTTAAAGATAATATTAATGTCCGGACATAATTAAATTTAAACTTCTACCCCTTTATTGTCCCGTACACTATGGATTGTTTTATTTTGTTGAAATTTATTAAAAGAAAACTCATTATAGTTTTTTTTTTTTTTCTTTTAGCTTTATTATAAAAGAAGTAATCCCATATTGAATCATCATCGTCAATCTATTATAAAACCTATCGATAGATCGATCGATTTATTATAAGTAACTTTTTTTTTTGTTAGTTATACAATTTTTTAATCAAGAAAAAAAAAAAAAAAATAGTGAAATACAGGTTCATTTTTACACGTGATCATTTTGGAGCGGATTAAATTAATTGGATATAAAAAATGAAATTTAGTTTTTTTTTGTTTTTCTTTTACTTTATCAAATTCCATTCTAAATTTAAGTTTTTTTTTTTTTTGTTAGGAAATTTAACCCTCAAACACGTGATATATTATAAACAGTAAAAATCTTCTTTTTTAATAAGTCTCACATGTATTACCCGGTTCATCATAAACGATAAACTGTAAAGAATATACTTGTAATGGTTTTTTTTTTCAAACATATTTCTGTGGTTTTATAGAAATAGATAGATATTTTCTAATTTTAACTGGCTAATTTTAAAATTATTTAAAAGAATGCCAAGATTAGGTTGTTTATATTTATATTTATATTATGTAATGTATGAAATTTGTTTTTGAAAATTTTGGCCAAAACTTTACATTCAATACGTAATTCCTTTAATCTTTATATTTCATAATAATAAATTTGTTTTTGTAATTTGAATATTTTTATGGTGACCAGACTGATAAAATAATGTAACAAGAAGAATGATAACAAGAGGCATAAATTAAAGCTAGAATATAATTGTTAGCAATTTTAAGTTTTAACTGATTTAAAAAATGAAAGATAAATAAAACGATAATTTTTGTTTGCATTAAAGGGTTAAAATTTTATTTTCTTTTTGAATTTAAAAGAAATGCTAGTAATATATATCTATACTTTTTATGCTTCAAAAAAAACAAAACAAAAACAACAATAAACAAAATATGCACGTAAAATGATTTTTTTTTTTTTTGATAATCAATTTCAACATTGGTGTTAAGATATCGATACAGCTTTCGATAATGACTTGAATTTTTCAATATTTTATTATTTTTTTCGAAATTGCAAATTTTATTAGTGAAATTGGATGATTTCTAGCTGGTATATTACAGATATTAAAACCGTTAAAAAAATATACTTGTATATACATATTATACATAGGTAATACATATTTTCGCTAAGTTGTGAACAGATAGAAATGAAAATTTTCTATTTTTTTTCTTGAGGAAAAATTAATTTGTAATTTAAAATAAAAAAAAAAATTTTGTTTGTAACTTAAAATCAATTTATTTATATTGTATATTTATTTACTTATTAAAAAAATGGCACAAAAGAAGATATAATGTTTAAACAAATTTTTAAAAGATAATAAGAATAATAATTTATTACTACTTATACTTATATATATATATATTCCGTAGCAAATCTTTTTCGATTTAGTCTTATGTGAAGTAAATCACGTTCTACTCTTACTATTTCTAAATGGTACATTCTCATCTAACTATGTGTTTATCGATCCTGCACATTTCCTAGAATCCTATCCGGTTTCCAACTAAACATTATATTGTCCTCCTTGACTTTTTATCATCTATAGGTATATTTGCATTTCTCACCATTTTTAGCTGCTTCAATAAAGAACAGATTCTATCTGTTTCAGCAGAATTCATTCTTCAGATGTTCATTCTTATATAATAACATACATTTTTTTTTAAATATAATTCTTACCCTTTTCATAAGTTAAGTATGAATAAGTAATTTTAAATTTTTATGAATGTCCTATTGGTATTAAAGGTAGGTAGAAATCATCGAAAGGCACTTTACAGAAGAAAGCACGTGGAACTTTAAGTCATTTTAATATCAACTCAATTTTTTGATCAAACAATAGATTAAATATACTTTAATACTTCTCAGAAGAACAAAATTTAGAATTAAATTCTGTTCAAACAGATGGAATCTGTTCTTAATTGAAGCAGCTAGACATGGTTAGGGTACTTAAATACTTCTAGAACTAATGTACAGTTTGAACAATAGAAATGAAAATTTATTAGGGAATGAAAAATTTTTATTTTTTTTTATTTTTAGCAATATTTCGAACGAAATTGTTAATGATCCCTGATCACTGATCAGCTTAAATTTTTAAAATTGTGAAGTTGTGTAGTTTTCGGTAACAATCTTACTTCCTCTCCAATTTTATGGAATTTTTTCTAATGCTATGTTCACTAAAGCTATATTATTTAAATATTTAAATCAGTACATAACTACATATATATGAATTTATATTTTCGATTGCATTAAATAAAATAAATTGAATTTGATTATTTTGAAAAAAAAAAGCAAAAATTGTAAAAGAAATAAGAAATGCATTTTTTTTATGTATATGTATATACATATATCGATTTTTTAAATAAATTGAATGTAATTTCAAAAGTAAATGTAAATATCATATCGTTTAAAATGCAAATTAAACGAAGTGATACGTGTTTTTATAAAAATTTTATATTAGGAATACAGGATGATTTTCTTTCGGTCTTGAATATTTATATAGAGTATATTTGGGAAATTGAAATGAGCGAAAAGTTATTTTGTATGGAGTCTTTTTCCTTCTCCTTTTTAAGATAATGACGCCTAAAGTTTTTGTTTTTAAAGTTTTAATTTTAAATAAAAATTTCCTTATATCTCAAAAATTATGCAACTAATTAATAAATTTGGAATATATCATAAGTTTTTTCATCACCTTCATCATCCTGTATATGACTTTTCTAATTTAAATTAAATATGGAATATATAAGATTTTAAAAAATTAAATATAGTTTTAAAATAGTTGATTTATTTTTGTCATTAAGAAACTACAGCTGATTAAAATTCACAATATAACTGGGGTATACTAACATTTTCAATTCTATAACATTAAATAACTGAATCCATGATTTTTTTTTTTAAATTACGACATAAATACACGATACGACATAAATAGACTTTAACAAATTAAGTAACTATATACAATTTTTGATTTAAATTTAAAATTTTTAATCTTTACTTTATTTATTACTAGCAGAGTACCCGGCGTTGCCCGGAGTACTTTATTGGCTTTATGAAATAAAAATTATTGACTTTTGTTTCTGCGTTAATATAATTTAATTAATATAGTTAACTTATTACTATGCATTTACAGGTTTATGGTAGTTTATATGCATTTATATTTGTATTTATGTATTTATGGTAGTTTGTATTCTATTTTTTATTAGATTTAGTTAAATTGAATAAACAGAGCCAAGAATTAGAGACAATTCTTCTACAACATTTTTTTAAAGGAATCAATAATCTATTGAGTACACAATGACGGCGAAGTGAATTTCAATTATGACCATAATGCAGTACATTTGTTTTCGTAAGTAATGTCACTTCATGTTTTTGTGAATTATCCTTTTAAGCACATTTTGAAAAATTTGCTATTAGGTTTGCTCTGTCCCTCCGTCTGTTTTCCAAACTTATATATTCGTTAATATGCGTTAATACCGAAACATAAAATCGTATTTAAATTATAAAAGACCATAATGTAATAAATTTTTTTTTGTAAGTAATGTCACTTCATGTTTTGGTGAATTATCCTTTTAAGCACATTTTGAAAAATTTGTTATTAAGTTCGCTCTGTCCCTCCGTCTGTTGAAACTTATATACTGTTTAATAAAGAGCAATGAAGTATTAACTATGTATAGGTCTCTTAAAAGAGTAATGTTGTAGAACAACGTTTTTATATATCCTCACCGTTGGAGATCCTACAGCACCGACAGCTCTTCAAATTTTGAAAAAACTTCTTTTTAAATGCGTACATTTCAGGTTCTGTTTAACATATTTTCAATATAAAAAATACATGATTGTTTTTTACCTTTATAAATCAACCAGAATTTTTTTTTCGTTTAGTTTTTCTAATTATGTTTCCAAATTGATTGGCTAAAAATATGTGTAAAAATTCTATATGAATAAGAATGTAAGGTTTTCCGTTCTTTAAATATGTATGTACTCATTTTTGATTAAATGATGTACAGAAATGTGAATATGTTTTCTAATTTAATTGATTAAGTTTACAGTATTTTTAAATATACGGATATTATACATACTATATGTACATATTTCAATGATATTTTATGGGAAACATGTTCTACACATGCATCTTATATACGTAGACCACATGTAAAGACCACATTTAAGTAATGCATTTCTGAATGATGACATGATGATTGTCTAATGTAGGAGATTGTTTCTGTTTTTTAACATGAAAATGTTATGTTGTTAAGACTTAAAAACAGTTTTCTTAAGATACTTAATAAGGTTACTTTAATTACTGTTTTATATTAGAAATTTGCATTGAAAGGTTTTTATGGAATATTAGAAACAGTATAGATAAAAGTAAAGAGTGTTGGAAATATCTTTTTAATAATAATAACAATACACAAAATTAGGCAAAATATTATTAATAAGTGCTCGTGTGGAAATGGGTTAATAAACGTTAACAAACATTTTGTCACAGGCTTAATTTAGAACCATAAATTCATCCTCCCAAATTAGACAGAAATTAGAAACAAAATTTTTTTTTGACAGTCTATCGTGTCGAAATGTGTTAATGTATCACAACAAAATTTATTGAATGAGTTTGTGTGCCAAAGTGCAATACTTGTGCAAATTTTCAATTGGTCAAATCGTTTAAGCACAACAACAAAAATGAGACACTTCATGGCCTGAAGCCTGATGGGCTAATGTATCGTAACCAAATCAACTCAGAAAGCTTTTGTTATAAAGACCTACACTTTTGTAAATTTTCAACTCAATTGGTAAAACGGTTTAAGTGCGACAACAAAGAAATTAAAAATTTTAATTGAGCTCTGGTGCCGAAAAGGGTTAATGGATCGTAACCAAATCTCCTCAGTAAGCTCCTGTGGTAAAGAGCTACACTTTTGTAAATTTTCAAATCAATTGGCAAAACCGTTTAAGCGCGACAACAAAGAAATTGAAAAACTTCATTGAGTCCTGATGCCGAAACGGGTTAATGGATCGTAACCAAATCAACTCAGTGAGCTCCTACGATAAAGAGCTACACTTTGATAAATTTTTAACTCAATTGGCCAAACAGTTTAAGTGCGACAACTAAGTAAATTACAAAACTTCACTGACCCCTGGTGCCGAAACGGGTTCATGGATCGAAACCAAATCAACTCAGTGAGCTCCTGTGGTAAAGAGCTACACTATTGTAAATTTTCAACTCAATTGGTCAAACCGTTTTAGCAGGACAACAGAAAAATTTAATGAACTTTGTTCGGCTCTCGTGCCCAAACGGGTTACCGGATCTTCATAAAAATTTGTCACACGCTTTTTTTCAGACCATAAAACCACCATACAAAATTGGACATAAATCGGAAACAAAAAATTTTTTGGAAGCCCGCCGGGCCGAATCCGGGTAACATATGCAATCCAAATTTCTTCGGTACCCGTCCAATGATAAGAAGAATATTTGTTCAAATTTTCAACTCAATCGATCAAACCGTTTAGGCAGGACAACGAAAAAACGAAACGGCTTTAAATGGCTCTCGGGCCGCAATGGGTTAATGAACCGAAACGCGATATAGCCTATAACACTTTCCGGGAACGTTCCTGCAAAATTTGGTTGCAATCGGACTGGTGGTTTTTACGTGAAAAGGGCACAAACAAACAAACAAACAAACAAACAAACAAACAAACAGAATTTCTTCCTTATTTATTAGATTGATTTAAAAAAAAAAAAAAACTTCGAACCGAAATTTTTCGTTTTCTCATTAAGTCTTGTAATCTATAACCTAAAAATTTTTTCGGATTAATTTAAATAATAAAATAAAAAAAGAAACGAAGGTTTTTATTAATTTTTTTAATCAATTAGATTAAAAATTAATTTGCAGTTTTAAAACATTGTAAAAATAAAATAAAATTTTCTTATTATATATATATATATATGTTTATATTCTGCACAAACTGGGAAATGATTTTTTTTAACTCTTTCACTTTATTATTGCTCTGTTACTGTTTCTAAAAAAAATTAATTGGGTTATAAGGTAGATTTTCAAATGAATCAAATACTTTCTAAATTTTTCATTTAGAATATATATATTTGAGTATGTACAGTATATAAGTATAGGTAATGTATTTTTTTTTTTTTTTTATGGATATACTTAAGTACTGATACTTAAGATATACTGAATTTATTTAAGTACCTAGAAATTTCCTTTTTTGAACTCTGTAAAATAAATTTGTCCAATTAAGTTATTAATAAATAATTAAAATAACTTTAAACAACAGAGAATCTAGTTTTTCAATGTCTTGTGATCCTTTTTTAAAATATTTAAAATAGTCTTTCAATTTTTATTTCTTTTTTTTACAGATTTAAGATAAAGTTTCGACCATGAAGATCTTCTAAGATACAATAGTATGATAAAAAATGATAAAAATCTGATAAAAGTCGTTTAAAGAAATGTTTAAATCATATATTATATTCAGGGAATATCTAATTCAATAAATGACTTTATTTTGACCAAAGTTGAATTTATTAGAGTTTGACCAATAAAGTGAACAAAATTAAACTGATGTAATTTTTCGAATATAGGGTGTTTTTTTTTAGAGGCAGAGAACTTTAAGTTGAAATAAAACACAGAAAAATATTTTTAATATCTATTAAATTGACTTTATTTGACAGATATGACATTAATTTTGGAATATGATTTCGGGCATCTGGTCACCGCGGCTGATGCGTACAAAGCGTAATCTGGAGTTCTAATTTTCGCACTCTCGTCGCAGTAAATCAGGCTGTATTTCGGCAATAACACTTCGAAAGTTGGCTTCCAGTACTCAATTGTTTCTGGTTTATCGACGTAGACATGCGACTCTACATATCTCCAGAGAAAATAATCTAATGGCGTGAAATCGCATGAACGAGGTGGCCATAATCGTTGTCCAAATGTTTTTTTCGGTAAATTAATAAAAGCGCCGTCCTGCTGAAACCACATGTCTGTAACATTAATGCGTTCCAATTGAAAAAGTTAGTAATCATGCATCTGTACCGCTTACCGTTGACTGTAACATTCTGATCATCATCATTTTTGAAGACATATGGAGTATGAACTAATGATTCCACTAGCCTATACTTTTTCTAGATATAATGGAGTTTCGTTAATATCTTTAACAATGGTGTTCTAGATGTTCGTGGATTATCGTCGCTTCAAATGCGGCAATTTTATTTATTGACATAGCCATATGTGCGCTTCATCGCACTGAACAAAATTTTTAAATGAAATTATCGAATTGAACCATGTTTTTCAAAATAAATTTGAACAACTTGCAAACGTTGCTCCAGCGTGAGTCTATTCATGATGAATTGCCAAACCAAACTAGCCTAAAAAAAAAATGTAAAATCAGTTGTCCCATAAAACAGTGTTGCCAATTTAAAGATCTCCAAAAAAAACACCCTATACAATTAAAGCGAAAATGTCAAATATGTAGCGTTTCATTAATTTTCGTAGCATTCCAAATTAAATTATTGTATTTGTTTTGTTTCGAAAACTGAATGTATTACTCCTATTTATTTTGAAGGGACGAAGAATTTTGAATGATAACTGGTACTTAATAGTAGTAAAGTAGATATATGTATGTTTCTTTTGAGTAAAAATTTTCTCTAAAATCGGTAAGAATAGAAGCTTTCAAAAACTGCATAGGTACTAAGTATATGCTAATGCAAAAATGCAGAAAGTTAAAAATTATACCACCACCAAGTAATTAGAGGCAAAAAATGAATCACAAAATGCAAAAACCAAACAAGGACCTGAGAAAATTTTTCTTTTTTAAATAAAATCTTTAATGTTACGTAAGTGTGTATAAAAGCCCAAAAGAATTTGAAATTTGCTGGTTATCTTAAAATTAAAGTTTTTTGTTTCCTTGAATCCTCAAATTTTCAATATTAAGAACATTCTTTTTTTTACTTGGAATAAATTCCTTTGTATTAATGTAGATTTAAGTAAATGGGTGAGGGAAAATAAGAGGGAAATATAATTTTAGGGAAGAGTTGGAGGGTAAATTAGAAAGGAACCTAAAGAGTTTCTTTTTGAATAGTTGCAAAGTGTAGAATAAAGTGTATTAACATTATTGACAGGGAGAAACACACAGGGTAGAAGCATGTTTTTAAACCAGCAAGCATCAATTTTAAACCACCTACGAATTTCCACAGTACAGAAATGAGCACTTTTTGCTTCTCTCGTGGTACATTAAAATAATTTGAGGCGAAAAATATTTATCTTTAGTTCAATAGAAAGTGTCATTAAGATGTAGATAAATAAGTAACAACGACTTTTATAATCGAATAGATATAATTTTAATTTCTATATATTAATTATTTAGTGTAAATAAATTAAAGTGACAATAAATAATGAATAGATTAAGGATCTTAATTTACATAAGGATAAAAAGGGAATAATAATATTAGGTAAAAATAAAAAAATAAATTAATTTCAAAGTAATTAATTTTTTTTAGATTTATTTCTATGTCTCTTAGCTATAAGTATAAATATATGCTATACATATTTCCATTTTAAATTTATTTTCCATTATTTGCTTAGTTTTTTATAAACATATTTAAAATACACATTATATATACATATATACTTAAATACAAAAATACAATAATTTTTTTAAAAATTTATTGTATTTTTTTTTCGTTTTATTTTAATTTTTTTTATTAATCTTATGGGAATAATTTTTTTTTTTTTTTGATTATGCACCTATTCAGAAATTAAATTGTTTTTTTTTTTAAATATATATAGGTACTAAATTTAGTACAAATTTGTTCGCAATTAAAAAACAAAACTTTCAAACTATATGTATATGTATATATATTTAATATTCCGGTGAAAATCTTTAGTTTCTTACCTTTCGTTTTGTGGTTTAATAAAAAAATAAACGATTAAATGAAAAAAAATCTAAATTTTTGTTGGACAGTTTTAAATGTTTAAACCTTTTGGGTATTTTAAAATTCATAAAAATAAAAAAAAACATTTTTATATACATGTGTAAAAGAAAAAAAAAACCAAAACCTGACCCTTTCTTTTTAAATGATCCATTTCGGAATTTACGTGATAATTTTAACTAATTTGTAAAAAAAAAAAACAAAATTAAAAAAAAGAAAGATTTCATTTGCGTATAAAAGGTCTTTTTTATTTTTATAATCTGGGATATTCATTAATTTCTATTTTATTTTAAATCAATTAATATTTATGTACGTGTAATATATTTATAAACATGCAATAGACTGGATAAGGTAACATTTTATAACATTTTAAAACATAAATTTGGTGATAAGTGTTTTTTACTAAACGTGATGAATTTTTTATTTTTTAAAAAGTTTTTACAAAGAAAGTTTATAAAATATTTTTAAAATAAATTATTATAAATAAAGTATGTATTCTTAAACATCTCATTTATACTAAAATATTTTTTTTTAGACTTATGTTGATTAATAGGTCATATGGCGTTGAAATGCCCCAATTTTTATTTATTTAATTAAATGTTTTGAGTCATATTTGGTTTGAATCTGCTTCAGATTAACTTAATGCATTTCTCTGCCACATAAATGTGGACAGGAAATTACACAGCCTTTCCTGTTCAGGCGTGGCTATAAATGTTAGAGTTATGGCTGTAAGAGTTATTCACCCTTACGACGTGTGTGAGATTCGAACCCACACTCCCTCGGTGTTTATAGCGTATTTTATACGCTCTTACCCACTAGGACCCTGTTATTTGAATTTTGAACTTATAAATGTATTAATTGTAAAAATTGTTTATTATTTTAAACTGCATTTACATTTAAATAAGGGTTTATTTTTGGGTTATGTTATGTAAATCATTTGTTTACTCCAATAAACACACTCAATGACCTTAAAGCCAACATTTTTTGTGTGCAGATACATAAAAAAGTGGCCAAAAATTGGTGTTTTAGAATCAAAATTTAAAAAAAAAACTCCAGGGGGCAGTTATTTTATCAAATCATTTTTAAATAATAATCATGTTAGGAATCAATATCTAAAATAAATCAAAAATTATATTGATATCTTATACGTGTTTTGTTTTTATTTCAAATTAAAAATACTTATATAAAGCTCTTATTTGATCACCTGTTATTTTCTGATTGTAAAAGGTGATCAAATTAAGAGTGATCAATTCTGTTTTTATAAATTAATTTTATTATAGATTTTTCCTTTTTATTTTTATTTCTATTAGAATAACTCATGCAGCAATGACTATATGAAACTTTCGATAATGAAATTATAGCATTAATGCAATTTTTGCAAGAAGGAAAGTTCCTCAGAGATGTAGGACATTATAGTAAAGAGAACAAAAAAATTAAGTACCTTGCAGAAGTATGGAGAATCAACAAAGTTTTTTTTTTAATTTAAGAGAAAAATCTTTGAAACATTCTTTTAAGATTATATTGGAAGTAATTTTATTGTGCTCTGATCATAACTTTTCAAGCAAATTTGGCGAAACCAATTTGGCGAAACCAATTTGACGAAACGATGATCAAGAATAATTTTTGTGCAATTTTAGGTTTATTATCAATATTTCCATTGTTATAAGTATTTATTTTCCAATGTAAATTATAACAACTATTAAAATCATTACTCTAAAGTTATTTTTTTTCAATTGATTACTCGATTTAGAAAGGATACATCTTATTCTGATTACATTCTGATAATTATTTTTCTTTAGTTAAATATAATAGTAGTATAGAATCAAAAATTAACAAAGTCTATTTTTTAACTAATCTTAAATAAAATTTTTTTTTATTCTTGATATTATACATACTCTTTTATATTATTGTATTTATATATATAAAATCAGCTCAAAATACCGAAATTTATGAGTTCTAAATTTATGTTTATTTTCAAGACTTCAAAAAGTCCATAATATACTTTTTATGTACCTTTTAAGTACCTGTAGTTGATTGATAAACATTTTTTAAATTATAGTTTGTTTACCGTATGTAATATACATATAACAAAAGTAATAAGAATCGCGAATTTTTATTTTAATATGTTATTAATTCTGTAAGTGAAAAAGTATGTGTTGAAAATTTTAATTCAAAATTTACATTAGAACATAATAAAATAGATTTAAATTGTAAATTAACGAAACAATTGTGTGTTTTTATTAATTACATAATTTAATTAATTTTAAAATATGGAAATTAATATAACTCTTTTGCCGGAAAAAAACAAGGAGAAAGCAAACGCGTTCATCAGAATGGAAAAGAACTATGGATAAAGTTAAGCGGTTTGTATATTAAAAACCTTAAAGAAATGAAATCATAAAAGTATTAAATTCAAATTTTGAAAAATAGATACTCTACTAAGTCATCTCCTCCACTCCCAAATTGTAATCATAATACCAATACGTGATGTAAAATATTTTCATTCTTTATTTTATAAGAACAAAACCAAATTGTACCAAGATAGTCTGATTTTAAAATATACCAGTACAACTAAAATAAACCGACCAAGACCTAGAAATAATATTAACAAAAATAAGTGTTGCACCACAAAATCTTTTATTAAAACAAGAAGCAAAATATTATTACCGGTATGTGTAAAAACGGTTTCGAATGTTATACAAATTAGCATCTGGAGAGTTAGAGAAAAAAGATTCTGCTGATGAATTTATGCCAAAGGACAGTAGGGTGGTGATAGAAAATCGCTAAATAATAAACCTAAATTAGACGCAATAATGCTTCACATAAATAAATATAAATTTATTGAATCTCATTATTTTCGATCAAATACTGCCAGAATGTACCTGCCTGCGCTAGTTTAATGATTCGGAAAATGTGTACAAATTTTATTTATGAAAATAGAAACCATCCGGAATTAAAGGTAAAAGAATGGTTTTTTAGAAATATATTCAACACAAAATATAATATTGGATTTGGATCTGCACAAGTTGATGTTTGCTCAACAAGTTTAAAAAATAAAAATTTGATTAAAAATGAAAGGGATGAAATTAAAAAAAATTATTAATGGCTTCTCATAGATTACATAAATTAAGAGCGAACATGTTTTATGAAAAGCTTAGAGAGAAGCGGAATGATACAAATAACTTTATCTTTTTATACTAATGGATTGAAAATATTAGGCCAAATCCAACGAGATAAATTTTGCAGTTTATCATAAATTGCAAAGTATTAAAAACAGAAGCGAAATAAGTAATGTCAGACTTATAGCCGATGGATGTTCTGGCCAGAATAAAAATTTGACAATGCTAACTATGGAAATGAAGTGGCTTTCTGAAGCACCAAGAAATTTTAGATATTTAGAAATAATATTTTCACAAACAGCACATTCTTTTATATCACCGGATCGAGTGTTTGGTTGCATAGAAAAGCAGTAAAAAAACCCCGACGAGATAGTTAAACCTTCCGAATATAAAAGGATATTTATGAAATTTAGAAATGTACAAAAACTTGGAGCAGAAGATATTCCGATATACAACTGGAAAGAAAAAAAAAATTTAATTCCGTGTTCTAAATGGAAATTTAAAATTTCTCAATGAAAAAGTCTAACAATTAAAAAAACGAAAAAAAATAAAATTGTTTTGAAAGGAGACAGGTCTTATAGAACAAATGAAGCAGATTACTTTACACCATTTAAAAAAGGTAAACCTAATGCAAGGTCTATAAAACCATCTATCCTTCTAGTGGGTATAAAGTTAAATAAAGAAAAGGAAAACGATGTAAAGAAATTACTAAGTAACATTTTGGAGAAAATTGGACTTTACAAAAAAAATTAAAATTTTATAATGAGATCTTTTTTGAGGGACCTCGACCAACCCAAAATAAAACAGGTCATTCAATATTCAATAGACAATTTATTTGTATGTACGTTGAAAAACCTTTTTGTTGTGCATTACGATATTAATTTGATCTATAAAATAATTTTTAACTTCAATTTTGACACTAACGTGTAGGCTTTTCAAGAAATAAAAACGTCGTCTTTTTTCAAAAAATAATCCTAAAAGGACTTTTTTAATTTTTGATTCTATTCTACTCATACTTTAATGCCCCTTCCATTTTTAATAAATATGTATGATTAATAAAAGCAATCATAAATTATCACAATTTTTAAATTATCCTTTCAATAAATATTTTCAAAATTGCGACCCTTTATCAATTTCAAATCTCATGTAATAAATAAGGACATTTTTTAGTTATTAAATATTATTTAACAAGGACTTGGAAACTAATTAACCCTGTAGCATAGGAAATTTTTTAAATTAATTAAAAAAATATTTAATTAACTAGAAAATATATGTAAATACACGTCAATTATTAAAATTATAAACTATAATTCTGTTCTCTTATTATCCGTTACTAAAATAGAAAATCTTATACTAGTTTTGAAAAGAATAAAAGCAAAAAGTAAATTTAAAATACATAAAGATCCTTTTTGTCATCATATATGTTTTGTACAAATATATACGTACTATGGTAAATTTGCTTAAGAACACTTTATTAATCTTAAATTTCTTAAAAATTTAAAAAATACATGAGTAAGTATAACAAAAATAATTTGAAAGAGGTCTTTCATTTTGATTGAGTGACGAAGTTGCAAAAAGAAAATAATAACATGTTCTAATGATACTATTAATATTAAAAAACCATCACTTCTGTACTTTGTAAAGAACTATATGACTTTCTAATAACCACATTGAACGCAAAAATTTCATTAATCTATCTCAAAAGATCAAAAATAATTAACAATGTAATAAAGAGTTTCTAATCTTGTAGCTTTTTTAGGGAAAATTGTGATTAGCTGCAGGTATTACAAATCGTTAACTACACTTTCACAATTTGAAATCAAAATTTTCTTTCCTTTATCCCGTCAATTATACTGTTAACTATTATACTGTTTTGCGGTTGGGTTAATTAGTTTGATTATCTCATTATATTGGTTTCGGGTGAAAATAGTTTTAATAAGTGAAAACCCTATCCTACCATGGGAACTTAATAAAACATACAGCACATTAAATAAGTTCAAAATAATAACAATTATATAAAAACGAAATAAGAAGAGATGAGTGTAGCGATAATGCACCAAAGACAATGATAATTTAAGTATAATTGCAATGAATGAATATAAACATGGATATAATTTTGGAATCTTAGAATTAGATGTTCAATTAGATGTTCTTTGATTCATAAGTGATGATGAAAATAAGACAGGTCAAAGAGAGTATGACAGGCCAAGAGATGTCTTTGGATGATAGAATAATATAGTTATTATAAGAAAAGTAGTAATTTTTTAGAAAAAGTTAAAAAATTGGTATACTTACAGTTAAATTAAAAAATTGTTTTTGTGATTTTAATCAAGTGAACTGTAGTGTTTATGAAAAACATTTTAATCTTTCTAAAAGAACAGGAATGAGAATAAAATTAACAGTCAATAAAAAAAGAGCTGACTCAAGTGGTCTTTATATGTTTACAACAAGCAACAAAAAAATAACAAAACGAATAAAGGGAAAAAATAGGAAAATATGCATATACATGTGTATAAGTATACATATAAGTATACATATATATACTTATATAATATTACAAATTTATAATACTGTGCTAGTTTATTTTGTGTATTGATTTTTTAAAAGAAAAGGATTTGAATATCCTATATTTTATCCTTTTATAATATGTTATTCTTTATAATAAATAATTAAAATGTTGTCACATTTTCAGAAAAAATAGATTCAATATATTTTTTTTTTTTTTCAAGATTTTATTGTTTCGTAAATTTATTTTTAGATCTTAGATATAATTTTAGAAATTTATTATTATTTTATGATATTAATTTTTCAATCTGTTGAAAGTGGTAAATTACGTTGAAAATTTTTAGTAAATATAAAAAAAAAAAAAATAAAACATTCAAACCCATAATAAAAAGTTAAAATTAATCGGCAAAATGGGACTAAATATTTTTATTTTAGTTTTTACTTCAATATTGTAACACTCTAAACTGTGTTATACGGTCCTGAGTATAAATAAAACAAATTTATTAATTTGTCAACGTTTGGTTTTTGTTTAACCTTTCGTCCGCCCTCTGAGGTCTATTTAAGCACTAAAAGAGCACTAAAAATTAAAAAAAAAGTTGTTAAAAAATCATTGGAAGTATGTGTTGCTCTAGGAATGCTCTCTCTAATGTTCCCAATTTTGTAAAAATAACTTGATTTGTTCATCATGGTCCATTTTGTGACAAAAATTACAGATATATAACTATATCAAATCGCTACAAAATGCTTATATGAAACTGACATAATCCGTCTAGTGGGGTTAAAATGACCGCAGTAATAAAACCATATTTTATCAAGCAATTTTGTAAGAAGCATGTTTAGTTATTCAGTTTTGCTAAAACATATTTTTAATTCAGTTTAGAATTTTAATTCTTATTTTGCACATTTTATATTACTTTTGAATATTTGTTTGCATGTTTTTGAATTTCATATAAAACGAGGAAGAATACAGTTGACTTTGTCAACTCTTAGATACCCGTACGAACCGTTAGTATGTTAACAGCCTGTCACTCTGCTCACAATATTATTTTTTTAATATTTTAGTATTTGAAAATAATTTGGGTGAATTTTATAATTTCCAGAACTATGGGTTGTACATATATTCAAACTATATGTTTATATGTACATTCTTCGAAAGCAGATTCTAACCTTTCACATAACGATTATCAATCCAAAACTTTTTCAAATATTCTATAGTACCATTTAATACTAAGCGGTAAATGTATATTAAATTTACTTAGTACAAAATAGTAAATATAATTTTAAATATTATATTATATTATATTTAAATATTCCATTGACAGAATAATTTCTTATAAGTACAATAAAATACATATATGTATGTAAATACGGCGCTATATAATATACATATATACTCTTATCATTCATTCACTAGTGACATATACGATATGTAAATAAACATGATATTATATAAGTATGTATGTATATCAATATCATATAAATAAAAATTCTTCAAGCAACCGTTATGTTGTATATTTATTTACATTTTTATGTACTACGCATTATATCCTCAACAATTTCAAATTATCGAATAAAACAAAATGGAAAAAATTTGTTGAAGAAATTTGTTAGAAAATTTGAAAAAATCAAGTAACACTTTCGTCAATTATAAAGTAACCCTATATTATTAAAAAAAGTTGTTAACAGAAATAAGAGCATAATGTTGAAGCTTTAATTTTTGTGTATTACTTGAAAAAAATTTTAACAGGTGTTCAAGTTACAGGTGTTTAAAAATAGGAAATTTTCAGTTTTTGACCCCTTACAGCTCCTAAACGGGGGGTGATACAAAAAAAATTTCTGAAATGACTCAAACTTATTTTCAAAGATCTAACATCTGTCAAAATTTCAAGTTTCCAACTTAAACCGTTTAGAAGATAGAAGGGTTAAAGGATTTTGCAAAATTTTAGTTTTGCATAACGGTAAATTAAGACACCGTATGCCACAACTATATATTTATTGTATATATACTTTTAAAGCTAATGGAAGTAGTAATCGTTTGACGTTTTCAAAATGAAGATATACCTTATACAACTTGTGCTATAACAATTTAAATATAGAGCTTTTTTGAACCTTTGGGGAGCTGTAGCTCCGTAACGGGTGGGGCTACGAAAAAAAGTTATTAAAAATAAAATTAATATTTTTATGAGATCTATCAGCTGTTAAAATTTCATAGCTCTATTACAAAAAAAAATGTGGGGATCTAAAAGTTAGGTGTTCGAGAGCTACCCTAAGGCTTGGTCCAAACTCAACCAAAAAAAATAGGGAACCTACAAATTACTCCCAAAATATTTTGTGTAAATTTCAAGATTCTAGCTTTCTTAGTTTTTGAGTTAGCGTGCTGACGGACGGACGGACGGACGGACATGGCTCAAAAGTCTTAGAATTTTTTTCTGATCCGATCCATACCTTTGAAGGTATATCTAGCTCGCTTATTTCGAGGTGTTACAAACGGAGGAGTAATTTTATTATACCCGATCCTATCGTACGGGTATAAAAATTATTTTATTCTTATTAGAAGACAAATATTATTATTCTAGAATAATTTTTCTCTTATGGAAACGAGATTTATTGACTGGGGTTGTTTTCGACCGCAATAGACGAACAAAGTTTTAACGGTCGGAGTAGAGGGTCGAAAGGTTAAAAAACCTTTAAGGACATGGAATTAGGCAAAAAATAAATATTTATAATAGTATAGTAATATGGTTGAATGAATTAAATGATTTACCTGTTTACATATGTATTTACATTAATGAATTATATACCATAAGTTTGATATCCACAGGTAGATCTACTAGTTATTATTGATAAATGGTTCCATACATTTACAAAAACTCTATAAAATTTACCTTACAACACAAAGATATTAAAAGAAATATCAAAGAAAATTAACCTAAAACAATTTTAAACTAAATTAAAGTTAAAATTTTAACTAAGAAGATTGTGAATTGAAAATTTCAACGTTTACTAAACAAATAAATACATAAATATTTATAAATTGATAGAGTGAATAAATTGATAGAGGGATAGAGTGAAACTAATAGAGTGAAGTGAACTGTTATGTTATTCCCAAATCTCGATAAATACTTGTCATCATTAATTTGATTGTTTTTCAGTTAAATTCAACTGGAAAATATTGTCTTTAATTAAATATTTTTTGAGAAATTCAGTTAAAAGTGTAACACTACACGTTTTTTAATCTTATATAGGTATAACTTATAAGAACTTTTAAGAATACAATATGTAAAACATTTGTTAAATATTTCATAGTTAAGTCATGTAAACCAGGTTTTTTTTTGTAAGTGTCAAAATTTTAAGTGATGAAAAATGATTTAAATTCCGTGAAAAAAAATATGGAGAAAATTGTTATTTTGCTTTAGCATATTTTGTTGTACCTATACCTCTTTTGCCATTTCTAATATAGAGATAGAGTGAGTTAAATCTGGGTAAAAACTAAAATTAGGAACGAATTTTAAATTAAAAGTATAAATAGGTTCTTATAATTGTAAGGGATCAACTTAAAAAAAAAAGTTTGTCCTTTGCTACTATAAGTACCACAACAAGAAATTATGGTATAATAAGTGGAAAAAATCGAAAAATTACCCTTCCTATTCGAAAATATCGATTTCGGGTCTAAAAACCTATTTCTGATCCTTTCCGGAAGTTTAAAATATCACCAATCGATAGAACACTTCCGACTTAACTAACAATTTTTTTTAATTTTTTTTTATATTCTAAACGACTCCTTCCCTTCTTAAAAAAATGTTACGCATGGTCTTGACCAAATATTAACTTAATACATAAGTATATGTATGCTATGTTATAAGCATGTAAATTATTTTTATACTACGTGCATACATTCAAAGTTATGGATCGGATCAGAAAAAAATTCTAAGACGTTTGAGCCATGTCCGTCCGTCCGTCCGTCCGTCAGCACGCTAACTCAAAAACTAAGAAAGCTAGAATCTTGAAATTTACACAAAATATTTTGGGAGTAATTTGTAGGTTCCCTATTTTTTTTGGTTGAGTTTGGACCAAAACTTAGGGTAGCTCTCGAACACCTAACTTTTAGATCCCCACATTTTTTTTGAAATAGAGCTATGAAATTTTAACTGCTGATAGATCTCACAAAAATATTAATTTTATTTTTAATAACTTTTTTTTGTAGCCCCACCCGTTACGGAGCTACAGCTCCCCAAAGGTTCAAAAAAGCTCTATATTTGAATTGTTATAGCACAAGTTGTATAAGGTATATCTTCATTTTGAAAACGCCAAACGATTACTACTTTTATTAGCTTTAAAAGTATATATACAACAAATATATATTTGTGGCATACGGTGTCTTAATTTACCGTTATGCGAAACTCAAATTTTGCAAATCCTTTAACTCTTCTATCTTCGAAACGGCTTAAGTTGGAAACTTGAAATTTTGACAGAAGTTAGATCTTTGAAAATAAATATGAGTCATTTCAGAAATTTTTTTTTGTATCACCTCCCGTTTAGGAGCTGTAAGGGGTCAAAAACTGAAAATTTCCTATTTTTAAACACCTGTAACTTGAACACCTGTTGAAATTTTTTTGAAGTAATACACAAAAATTAAAGCTTCAACATTATACTCTTATTTATGTTAACAACGTTTTTTAATAATATAGGGTTACTTTATAATTGACGAAAGTGTTACTTGATTTTTTCAAATTTTCTAACAAATTTCTTTAACGATTTTTTTGCATTTTGTTTTACTCGATAATTTGAAATTGTTGAGGATATAATGCGTAGTACATAAAAATGTAAATAAATAAACAACATAACGGTTGCTTGAAGAATTTTTATTTATATGATATTAATATATATTCATACTTATATAATATCATGTTTATTTACATATCGTATATGTCACTAGTGAATGAATGATAAGAGTATAGATGTATATTATATAGCGCCGTATTTACATATACATATATGTATTTTATTGTACTTAAGAAATTATTCTGTCAATGGAATATTTAAATATAATATAATAAAATATTTAAAATTATATTTACTATTTTGTACTAAGTAAATTTAATATACATTTACCGCTTAGTTAAATGGTACTATAGAATATTTGAAAAAGTTTTGGATTGATAATCGTTATGTGGAAGGTTAGAATCTGCTTTTGAAGAATGCACATATAAACATATAGTTTGAATATATGTACAACCCATAGTTCTAGAAATTATAAAATTCACCCAAATTATTTTAAAATACTAAAATATTAAAAAAATAATATTGTAAGCAAGTGACAGTCTATGCACATACTAACGGGTCGTACGGGTATCTAAGAGTTGACAAAGGCAACTGTATTCTTCCTCGTTTTAGAATAGAATTGCTAAATTTTGAAATTTATTGTTCAATTTTCGCGGCCGTTTTATATTTTTCCCCATATATTAGAACCCAAGTTTACGGAACACTGGTTTAGATCTTAATTTTATATTTGATTATATTTTTTTTTTTTCTAATTTAAGTTTTCTAGTCCTTAAGGTAGTTTATTTTAGTTATTTTTTTGCCATATAATGTATAAAAGCATAGAATGTATTACTATATGTACGTATATACATTTAAGCAAATTCCATATTAAATAAATTAACTATTCATATATAAAATTAATTTAAATATAGTGTTTAAATATTTTCAAAAAACCTATAATTATTAATACTGTGATCTTCATAAGCCTTTATTTGAAAGTGATTTTAAAAGTCTAATTACACAGTTACCTTTAAAAACATCTTTTAAATATAAAGCCTTTAATTTCCATTAATATTTAATTTTTAATTATAAGTAAATTATTTCCATGGTATACAAAAACACTAAATCTAAAAGCTGAAACATAATAGAATTCATGTATACCTATACATACAATTATTTAAAAAGAAGAAAAGTTAAAATTATCAGTGAACGATGACAGTTTCCCATCCTTCTTTGAAAAAGTTATGATTTATATTTTAATATATGAAATTATTATATAAATACATACATATATATAAGTAGTAATAGTATATAATAAAATCCTTGAGGCAAAAACTTTCCAAATTGATTTCATTAGAAATAATGAAAAATATATAACTATAATAATAATGGAATACACGATTTTTTTTTTGATAAATAATATTAACATATATACACCCATAACAACGTCATGTCAAATAATTGGAATCACATTGATTTTAATTAAATGTATAATAGAGAATTTTTGATATCTATACAAAATTTTGTAAAAAAGGGCCAATTTTTTTTTCATTAGGTATATTATATTTTGTTAATAACAGAAATCAATTTATTATGATTATTGTTATTTTTCATTTCACTTCATTTTACTTACATTCTCTTTTATATTATTTGTTTACTTATTTATTTATTTTTTTTTACCTTCAACCTGTTCGTGTCAAATTGCACTTTAAATCACAGAATTGTATTTTTGCTTTTGTTTTGTTTTTGTTTTTCATCTACAGGTGAGATAATCAGTAATCTTGTTTCTTTTTGCAATATTCAGCAACACTTGAATATTTTGGGTCATTGGTAATTTCGATAAAAAACAAAAATAAAAAAAAATAAAAAAAATCTTATATCCAACAAAATTGGATGGGAAAGAGTAAAACTAAAAAAATTATTCTTTGGATTTTTTTCTAAAGATTTTCCCACAAAAGAAACCAAAAAAAAAAAAGAAAAGAAAATTCAGAATTTCGTTTTTATTGAAAATGATTTTTTTTTTCAATGTTTTTTAAATTTAGAAACAAAATAAATGTTTTTTTAATTTTTTATTTGCTGAAATTGTTAAAAAAAGAAAAAAAATTATAATTAAGTTAAAAATTATTAATGAATTTAATTTTCATTAGGGTTAGATATTCAAATCCTTTTTTAATTATTAATTAAAGTAAGAATGATGTCTGTATATAGTCTATAATGAGTAATCTCGATGGACAAAATCTCGTTTTTTTTTTGAAAATCTATTTTTTTTTTTAAATCTCCTTTTTGTCAAAATCTTGTTTTTTTGGCTTAACTTTAAAACAGCTTACGAATATTTGTAAAAAATATCATTAGGAAAAATTTTACAGTTGTATTTAAAATCAGGGTTATTCGCTTTTTACAGAATATTTATATACTTACATACGTACTTATGTAATATGCAATAGATTTTAGAGTTGGATTCAAAATCAGGATATTCCTTTTTTCCAGAATATTTATATATTATATCTAAGTATATGCCGGATTTCGAATTATGGGGGATTTTAAAAATGTATTCAAAATCAGGGTTATTCGCCTTTTACGGAATATTTATACATATATTGTAACACAAATTGTTTAAAGCTAACAAAAATAAAAAAAAAAAAATTTAATCTTGACATAATTAAAAAAAATATAAAAACGAGATTCAGTCCACCGAGATTTTGAAAAACGAGATTCTGTACCAAACGCAGTTTATAATAGTTGAAAAGCATCTCAGATTGTAAATTGAAAGGATGTTAAACAAATAAAAAACTCAATTAAAATGGGGAGGGTCTATTTTAAAAAACTTGTATTGAGATAAGTAATTGCCTTATATACCGATCAATTATTTAATTTCATTATAAACTTGTTTAACTTTTCACTCTTTTAATTCCTTTTAAGTGGGATACACAGGATAAATATTTGGCATTAGGTGGAAATAATTATTAAAGAAGAAATAAGAAGTATTTCTTAAACATCTTTAAGAACATGAGATTTATCTTATCTATTGAAATCTCTTATATACCATTCATTTCTATCCATTTTGCATGTGGTCAATTTACCTTTTGGTTTAATCTAATTTTTCTTTTTGGTTTAACAGTTTCCTTTATAACTACTGTGTTTTGTCATTTGAAGTGCACCATTAGTGCACCATCTAAATTAAGTCTCTCACCACCAAAAACATATATAAATATTTGATATTGTAATCTAAAAAACAAAAAAATTATTAAATTATTTATTAAGTTAAATTTTTTTTTTTTTATTTTCTAGTATTGTGTTATGCAGTCACAATTAAAGTATAAATTTTGGCCAAAATGTCATCAAAAATGGCTCATTCTATAAGATTTGAAGCAAATATAAATGGTATTCAACATGATAATTCTACAACTAATTATAATGGTGGATTAATTTCCGATCATAAAAATTTATGTACAACATCCTCAATAATAAATAATGCTGAGAATGTGGTTCAAGAAGTGCTGGGAAACAAAATGGCAGCATTAGAATTAAATGAAAGTGGTGAAAAGATGGTTCATACTTTTGGCGATGGCAGTGATAGTGGTGTTGATATTGCAAATTGTTTGTCAATTGGTTTACAACGTGCTTTAAGCAGTAATAGTGGAGGTTATGCAAGTAGTAATGGTGGACTTGATGAACCAAATGGCCTTAACGGAAATTTATCATGTAATTCAAGTATGATTAGTTATAGTTCGGATGTTGGAGAAATACCAAAATCCCCAAATACAGCCGTTCCAGGAATTAATTCAAATTATGAATGCACTAGTGAAAATGGTAGTGAAAGTTCTTCGGTTACTGGTGCTCCAACTGTTCAACGTAGTAAACAAAGTGGTATAAGAAAAAAAGTTATTGTAACAGTTGAATCTCAAGTACCAAGATCACTGTTAGCAAAAAAAATAAATTCTGATAATTCAACATCTCAACAATTTATATGTGGATCAGCTGCTGGTCAGTTGAATAAATCAACGTCATCCGCCGCCACACCGACATCAGGAACCAAACGTTCGTCTTCAATTCATCGGACACAATCTTTAACGCGTCCAAATATGCCTGTGTTACAAACCCGTGAACGTGCCAGGTCTCGAGAAAAAGGATCATCCGCAGGCGCTTCTAGTTCATCAAGCAAAGCACCTACGCCACCAATTAAAACAACACCTGTTCGAAGTCGTCCACCAAAACCAGATTCATTGCCAGGAACTTTGATGTCTACATCACCAAGCCTAAATCGTTTTGTACAAAGAACACCTTCTTTAACAAGGGGTTCAAGAACTCCAGGAACACCATCAGATGATGGACGTTGGCCATCGAATGTTGGACGTAATTCAGTTTCTAATTTAAATAAAATATCTCAAAATCAAAGTCGTTGTGGTTCAGCGAATCCAGATTTTTCATCGATAAAAGCCAGGGTTAATTTAATGACAA
The DNA here is from genome assembly GCA_947095535.1 of Poecilobothrus nobilitatus. Classification (NCBI taxonomy): domain Eukaryota; kingdom Metazoa; phylum Arthropoda; class Insecta; order Diptera; family Dolichopodidae; genus Poecilobothrus; species Poecilobothrus nobilitatus. Next base: position 110,360,750 of record OX352774.1, read on the forward strand.
TGGATAATTTAAAATCTTATGCAGCTACATCAAATATATATGCAACATTACCTCGTCGTAAGAAATTAAAGTCAGTAGAAGACTTAACATTAAATAGTAACGGTAGAGCTTCCAGAAGTAATTCAGCTTCTAGAGATAAAATGTCCACTTCAGTTATTCTACCAGGAAAGAAAACTAATATACAACAAATACCACAAACTCATAGTTACAGGGAAACAACTCCGTCAAAAATTCTTCCACCACATCCCTCATCAAGAGGTCGAAAACAAGCACATAAAATTAAAATATATCATGAGACAAGTTCTCAAACTGTAGTCACCGGACAAGACGTTGATAATGCATTTGCTGGAAATGGAAATGCAAAATTAATTAAAGTTGATGCAGCTGAAATGAAAACAAAAGGTAACCTTTCTATAACTGTGTTTTAAAAAATTTAAATTAAAACGTTATTTATATTTCAGGTACACAATCTGATATACGTGATAAAGAAATGCAAACTCTTAAAGATAAATTACAACAATTAACACAAAGTAAAAATGAAATTCAAACTCGCCTAGAGGAAAAATCAAAAAAACTCATTAATATGGAAATTCAGTTAAATAAAGAAAGGGAAGAAAAATTAGCAGTTCAAAAAGAATTAAATATGAATACAGAACGTGTCGTTGGAATGTTAGAATTAGCTCGTGGAACACCAACAGAAGAGCAAGGTTATGATAGTCTTTTAATGCTTGAGTCACAAATTCAAATGTCTGGTCATGAATTACATGAAAAACAAGAAGAAATAAATAAATTAAGGCGTGTCTGTAGAACATTACAAAATGAAGTTCAAAGATCTTTGTCAGCACAAGAATGTTTAATGACTGAAAAAGTTACTTTAGAAAGAGAATCAAATGAATTACAAGAATTTTTACAAAATGAAAAAACTTCATTATGTGATGCACTTAAAGAGGCTGAAAATGATTTACAGGCATTTAAGAAACGTTTAGAAGATAAAGAAGAAGAGGTAAAAGTTTTAAGAGATGAATGTAGACATTTAGTTCGATTAAATGAACAAAGACGGTATGTATAATTGTAATTACTTTTTTTTTGTTTTTGAAAAAGGTTTAATCCTAATTTGGAATTTATTTACAAAATTTTAGACAAGAGAATAAAGCAATGCAGTCAAGATATACAGCTTTAGAAATTCGTACCAAAGAATTATCATCACAAAAGAGTTCTGCTGTTTCAGGAGCATCTATGGCATTAAGTGGACTAAATTCACGTCTTGATAGCTTAGTTGAACAATTAATTTCATCATATAATATTTCAGAACAGGATTTAGAGGTAAAAAAAAATCTAAATTAATTAGAAAAACAAAAGACAAATATTAGGCTATAAAAGAAATTCTAGATTTTTCAGTTAGATGAACCATGATCAGACTAATTTGAGTGTATTATAATATTTTAGGCGGATGTTAGGATAAATTGATTTCTACATATCCTAATCCTAATTTTTATAATAGGGTTGCAGTATTTTATTTTTTTGGTAATAAATAATCAATGGTGTGTTCCTTTTTACCTGAAGAAATTTAAATAATATTAGTTGTTTTTTTTTTTCAATCAATCAAATAATAAATAAATAAATAATGTATAACGAAATTTAAGATTAAAAAGCATTAAAAAAATCCTTATTAATTAATACAAGATCAAAAATAAATTAAAAAATATCAACTCAGAAAATAACGAAAAACCATCTAGAAAATAAACAAAATTAAAAAAAAAACATTATTGAAAAATCACTTATATTGAAAATAATGTTGAAGAATATATTAATCCTTACTCCTTTTCTGTACGTTCTTTAAATAAATGCTTCCACACAAACACACACACACAAATTTAAAAACATATGAAAATATATTCAACAAATTCAACACAAAAACAAAAAAAAACACAAAATATTTTCAATCAATTCAGTGTCTTGGGATACTGCCAAATGAAGATGTCTACTATTTAAATGGTAGTATGGATCTAGATAACAACGATAATAATGATGATAATGATGATAATGGCGATGATGATGAAATGGTGGGTAAGTTTATCGGTATCAACAACACAGAATACGAAATTGACATATTGATGATGATGGTGATAATGATGTTGTTGATTATAAAAAAAAAACAAAGCTCTCATTTTAAAAGCATGCTGAGTTGAAAAATTTGGTTGATTTTTTTTTTCTGCTGCTTTATTCGAACGGTCCTTTTTTCAGTTCTGTTTTTAACCATAAGTTATTCTTTCTAATATTTAATCCTTATAAAAAAAAAATTTTTTTCTTTGCATATTTTAAATTTAGAATTGAAAATTTACATACATATATATAATAAAGCTTATTTACATAATATATTTTTACATTAACATTTTATATATAATATAGATTTAGGAATGTAGGTTAAATAGACGTTTTGTTAAAAATTATATTAGAGAATTTTTGTTGAACTTTACAGGTTGAATCATTTAAGATATCAATTGAATTTGGTATATCTTAAAACAGTTTTGGTAATGGATTCCACGGAAGAATGTTTATATTATAAATCTGACCTCTTATATTAATTATTAAGACTATATATTGTACTTTTTTTTGTTTTTTAATTCTTGTTGGAATTGAACGAACTTTTTATACGTTTTACTTGTTGTACCAATTACTAGATAAAAAAACTCCATGTTAAAATTATCACCCATTTTTTGATCCCAAATTAATTAATTCCTAAAAAAATACATCATAACTGATAATATGAATGCATTGCTTGAAATGTCAAAATTTCCGATATTCTTCAAGATCTTAAATGGTTATTATAGTTAAACGCTTTAATAATATCCCATTAAGGTTCTATTAATAATTAATGAGTTCTACTAGAATTAAAAAGCTCATATAAAAGTTAATATGAATTATTTATTTTCAATTTAATGTAATAAATTCGACCATCGATTGAAATTCGCTTCGCCCATCTAGTTTTCGTCAAATGAAACGTAATTGTAGCGAAACGAAAAATAAAAATATAGTAATTTTAATTTTTGTTATTTAGAGATACATATATATCATACCCGATCACAAGCGAAAAAAAATAGAAAATATTTTAATCTCGGCAACGAAGATTTTTTGCTTGGATGTTAATGGTTTTATGTAATTATGAATAAATACATAAGAATACATACATATTATATGCTTTAATTTTTTAGTCGCAAATTTTTGTCGATAGTAAGAATTGTATTTATTACTTAATTTTGTTTTCAAGTTTTACTTGAAAAATTGTCAATTCTTTAAAGTAAAGATGTGTGGTTGAACTTGTCTAATTATTCTTCTTTCTCTTCACCATATTTATCAATGGTGTAAATCGTATATCAAAATAAAGCACAAACAAAATAATATGTCTACAGGAAGTTAATGGAATATTACATCATGCCAATACGTTACATATATAGTAAATTTCACAGAGCATGGTACGGACTCGACTACACATCTTCTTCCTATACGACAACATATTTCATATAAAATTAAAAAAAAAATACATTTTATTTAATTTAGATAATTTTAAATGATTCACCTTGTATAATTTAATTTACATAATTATGCATAATTTACATTTACAGAAATATTTATTTAGTTTTTTTAGAAATCAGGTTCCATTATTATTAAAAAATTTTAATCAATGTTAGTCTTAAATTAATTATATTAGAATAATTCATTATATTTTTATGTTTTGGTTAGTCTATCATTTTTTCTATTACATTTATAATCTATAGTTTAATCAGTTAGTCATTTTAATTAATTTTTCTTTATAAAAATACTTATTTAATAAAATTACATTTTACAATCCAATATTTTTACCATAATTTTCTTTTTTTTTTCCCCTTTATTTAATTTTAGGACGTTGTTTTTCATAATGAAGCATATCCAAATAGTGGTAGCAGTTTTGATGGCAGTCCAGAATCAGAATTAAATAAAAATAATTGTAATGGTAATGGTATAAATTTGAATGTAAGTTTAAATTCTAGTGTAAATTCTGAATCGAATGGAAAATTACAACATAATAATCAACAAAATCATCATCAACAACAATTATCAGTTGATCAAAATGATGGTTCTTTGTCACCACAAAGAAATCAATCATTTATTGCGGCTGTTATTAGTGCCATTAGAAGTGCAACAATGTCATCAAATAATAAAAAAATTCATAGAAATAATAAACAAAAAATTAATCATGCTGATAGTACACAAAATGGAGGTAAATTTTATTTTTTAAATAAAATATGTATATATGTACACATATTCAATTTTTTTTAAATATTTTTAGAAGAATCTGATTCAACGGAAATGTTAGATTCTGAAACTGAACCATGTCTTATGATGGATAATGTTCTTGAAGATGTTCCAATGCCAGATTCGCATTCACATAATATGGTATCATCACAAAATGTAATGATATCTCAAATGGAAGTACCCTCTGACATTATGTATGGGGATGAATCCTTACAAAATTTATCACAGGCGATTACAAATCGACAACAAATTGAAATGCAAATTAATACAGCAATGGCTGCACAGAAATTAAATCAATGCAAGTATGTATCATTAAATGTTATATAAAGTATTATAATATATATAACATAATGTAGTAGTGTTATATAATAAATATAATATATAATATAATATTTAAGTATATAATGTAATATTTTGTTGAAAATTGGTTAGTTTTTTGTGAATTATCATTAATTTATTGAGCCATCATTTACATAACTTATACTGTTAGTAAATGATGTTAAATTTTAGTGGCGTTAGGGGGGTTAGTGGTGTTAGTTTGTTTTTAAACCTCCAAAAAAGCTACTATATGTGATTTAAGATAAACTATCGCTATTACTTGTACTACTCCAGTTTAAATCACAATTGTCATTTAAACACCCGTTATATTTCACTTTAAATGTTACCTTTTCATATTAATATTAAAAAGTTAATACAGTAGGTTGTCTCTCTTAGTGCTTTTAATGGGATTCTGTAGGATTCAATCCTATGATGTAGATAAGATATTGAAAATCTCGTATAAGATTTTAAATTATTCCCATTTTTATTAAATCTTAGCGAATACAAAGGTCATTAATATCGCGAAGAAAAACTTAACTAGTTCAATGTTATTAAGTATTATGCTATTAAATATTATAAAGCTGTTTAATAAGAAATACGGATTGAATTTGTTCAATTAAATTTCTCAAAGTAGTTTTTGGATTGATTCAATACAGCAAATATCTACATACGATATATGTGTGTAGAGACAACTTAATTTTTTTTTTTTATTAAGACTTATGTTTGATATAAGATGCGGAAAGATACTTTATTATTTTGATGTGAAAATTTTTTTGATTAACGATAGTCAAACTGGACTTTAAAATTGTATTCATAATAAAACCTTTATAAAATCACAAATTCTATTAATATTATGTTAGAAAAATTTTTTTGTTTCCATCAATTCTCAATTAATTTTTTTTTTGTTTTTTGCAATTTTTTCAATAATGAAGACATCAACCGGACCATAGTATTTCAGAGGATATAAGTTGCCATGATTCTGTTGCTGAAATGCCATCAATAAGTGAATATTGTTCAGCACAAGCATTGGTCGATCAAGTTATTGAAGTTGATAATTTAGTAACAAAATTACTCAAAGTTTTAAGACTGATTCAAATGGATAATGATAATTGTATTCAACAATTAATAACAGATAAGTATGTTTTTTTAATTATTTTTTTTTTTGTTTTGCTAATATTTTATAATAATATTATTTTAAATATTTTTATTTTTAGAAATAAATTACAATTAAATAAAGAAGAAATGTTAGAAAAAATGAAAGATATTGAAGACATGAATATTAAATTACGTGATGAATTAATGGATGCCACCCAAGAACTTATGATGCAAGGCAATGATCTCTCAACTAGTAAGGCTGAAATACAAAGACATCGTAATGAAATCGATGTAAGATTTTAATAATAATTAAAAAAAAAATAAAAAAAAATTAAATTAAATTAAATATAAAATATTAAAAAATATAAAATAAAATTACAAAATAAGTAAATTTAAATATTCATATACACATTTTTTAAAATAAAAAAGAAAAAGTCTTAATTCAGTAGCGCTAATAATTCAAATCAGCCGCCACATTAATTAATTGTACACATTTGCATATAAGACTTATGAAATATTTCAAAAAAAAAAAAAAATATATTTGAATATAAAATAATTGTTTATTAAAATTAAAATAAGGAAAATGTTACTAAAAAAAAAAAACTCAAAATTCAAAATAATTAAGTATATTTATTTATATACATAATATATATAATATTTAAAATTTTGAATATTTAAGCATTTAGAAAAAATTTATTTAATTTGGAAGTAGAAAAATTAAATAATTATTTAAAAAAAAAAAAAAAAAAACAAAAACATTATTTTCATCTAACAATTTCATTTCATGCTTATTTAAAAATTTTTTTTATTAATATGTAATTTAGGTTTGTATTTATATATGTGTCAATTGTAATTTTTCAATTTTTCGAATCATGTTAATTTATACTCTCTATACAAAAAATTTTAAGATACAAAATTAATTTTTAAAAGAAATATAAATTGTTACGTCTAAGTTTTTCTGTTATTCAAAAATAATTAATCAATTTCTTGAATTGTTATGATCTAGTGTTGTAAATTGCCTTAAAAATTTTTACTTAATCATTCATTATCATTGATATTTTTGTTCTTAACAGTTCAAGAAATGTTTTATTATTTGTTTAGCTTTTTTTATGGATTTTATGGTAACGCCTGTTGAAATATGATACTTTGTTTTATTTAACTTTTAAATGTTTAAGTTCTAAAAAGTTTAATTTTTATTTTAGTTGTGTAGAAAACAAAAATAATTCAACTTCAACAACAAAATACACTTGCAGATATTTTTTTCAATTTAGTCAGTTTTTTTTAAAGTAAAATGGAATAGAAATTTACTATGCAAAAACAATAATAGGGTTATGCTGAAGTGCGGTGGAAAGATTGTTGGAATGAAAAAGTTCATTCCGCATTCGAAAAAATTGGTATGCTGAAGTTCATTCGGCTGCAAACACTTTTTACAGATGTTAAAATCATATGTTTTGTAAAATATTTTTTGTATCTAGTATTTTTTGGTAAATTTTTTTTTGTGTTTATTCAGTATAAAGAAACAATATTCAAAAGTAAAACACGTTTAAAATAATTTTTAATAATCGATGATGAATTTTGTAGCGGCTTTAGTAATAATTAGAAAATGAACAAACGGAAACTTCGAAAGATTTGCGTTTGGAAAGAAAATTACTCAAAATATTATTTTTTACGCTGCACTGGATTTAAAAAAATATTTTTAAATTTATAACTCTGAAAAAAAAACTTATCAAAACAAAAATTATTTTAACTTTTTTTTTTTTAATAAATAAAATTTATTTTACACTAAATAACACTTCCTTCTTAACTGCTTGCTTTCGAATGATTAATTGTGTTCATTCATTTTCCATTTAGACGTAATACAGCATAAGTACACAAAAAAAAAAAAAATTTTAAAATAAAAATGACGTCTATGGAACATATGGGAAATTTTTGTTCATCGAAACATTTCAACGGACTTCAGCATAACTATATTATTGTAAATATTTTTAATGCGAAATAAATATATCTTTTTATTATTAAATAAGTCTAAGCTAACAAAGTTGTTAGGTAGGCTTCTGTAGCACTTTTGTTGATATGCACTTTTGTGAGAAATAAATTGCCACAGATGGTAGTATAATTTGGTATAATACTGTTTAGAAGCTTCAGAATTTTTCCATCTGATATCTTAGTTTAAAAAATGAAGGATTGAAGTTTTGTTTTATATTAATAATATTTAGAAATTACATGATTTTTATTCTGGGTGGTTCTTTGATTGAGTTTATTTTGGTTTAATATATTAAAAAAATAAAATACATAGTTATTAGTGTTATTGTATATATATAATAAATATTATAAATATTATATATAATATATATAAAAATAATTCACTTTATATAAGTTCCTTTATAAAAACATAAACTAAATCATAGTTTTATTATTTTGATGATCACAACTTTTTTTTCATAAGAAAACCAAAATAAACTGCATTGTGTAAATTTTAAATTGCGAAAAATGATAATTAAACGACTGATTAAAATTTGATTATTCTAAATGTTATTTAAAAGTATTCTTTATGTTTTTTTTTTCTATTTATAAAGCAATATTCGTAGAATTGCTAAAGAATAAAATTTGTGTAAGTTAATATAATTCCTGTAAGTCTTCTATGAGTTTTCAACTTTTTATGTAATTTCATTTTATGATCCAGATACTGTCAGAATGTTTCCATAATTCAAAAATTGATAATATTTTGAACGAATTTAACTTGAGCCGCGACTGAATCTATTAATTGATTTTTAAATTTTTAAATCTATTAACATAATTTTATAAAATAAAATTTAAAAATATTATTAAATTAACATGATGAGAATTTATTTTTTAATTAAATTTTAATGTAAATGTACTCACATTTTTTTTTTTTTAATTTTTTCATTCTATTTTTAATATTGTTCACATATTTTTTAACGTTTTTGGTTGGTTTTTTTAAGCATTGTTTTTCATTAAAAATTAATAAAAAAAAAACTACATTTTCTTTTATACAAGAATTATACAAAGATTTTCAGTCTTAATGGCACGTGACGATGACATGCAGTGAATATGACGCAAAGTATTTATGTTACAATTATACCGCGCATTAAAAGTTGATTTTGACTTTTCCAAAGTTAACCAGAAAAAAGCCGTAGTGTCTTGTGAGCCAAATAAATTAATGTGTTCGAATTAATTGATTCTAAAAACAATCATTGCTCAGATACAAGTATAAAATTATATTGAACAAGAACATCAAATCAATATAAAAATGAAATGTCAACAAAAAAATGTAGCTGATTTTCTCTTAAAGTTTTCAATTTAAAAAAAAATCAACACAATTATTATACCGTTGCCGATTTTTCTTTCATTAAATCTTGCTACAGTATCTTTGAAGAAAAAAAAATTCGTAAACTTTTACTAATATTTAACTGAAATTATCAACAAATTATTTACTTTATCTTTATTTTATAACTAGTTAAAAGAAAACGAACAAAATATGCTACAAACATTATTACTTAGATTTTGACCTCAAATAAAAATTATCATTGACAAAAAAATGTTTGGACACGTTACGTTTACGTCATAGATATCGGTGTTGAGAGAGTATGTCTTTTTATGTTGTGTAAATACGTTCATAAGAAATAAGTACATAATATCAATAAATATTATATGATGTTCACTACACGTCATGGTCACGTGCTTTAATTGTAAATCCATCATTTAAATAAAGGTTTTATTTTCGTTTAATTTTTTAAGTGGTTGCATAAAAGAGAACAAGGTTGCAGGTTTTTTTTTTCTTTTTTTTTAACATAATCTCAAATCTCAATCATTGAATTTATTTTAATATAATTATATAAATATATTTCTTTTATAATAATTTTAATAATTGGCAAATCTTAAAATTAATTTAACAAAAAAGAAAAAAAAGGTTTATTAAAAATATAACATATTATTATTCATTTTATCATAAGTTTTAAAAAATAAGATATTTAAAGTTTCACGTTTATTTGAAAAAAAAAAAAAAACAAAAAAATAAGTAATGATAATAAAAATAAAAAGAAAGAGGATAGTAAAAAAAAAAGATTATTAAAAAAAAAAAAAAAAAACTAAATAAATTGCTTTTTATTTGGTAAAAAAAATTAAATTTTTTTTTTTAATTAGTTATTTAGAAAAAAAATTAAACATTAAATAATATTTTGATCATTTTCTGGTGTTGGTTGCTTTCATTTTATACAATATTTCATTTCTATTCAATATAAGTTTTATAAAAATCTTATATTAGGTGGTTAGATAACACAGACGGTATTTTTTTATAAATAATTATAATCCATTATTTTATCATTTTTATATGGCGTCATATATCGTTATATATCCTATAATATCGTCATATATCCCATAATAACAGTTTTTGTTACTGAAAATTAAACAATTTAGATTTTCTACGAAAAATATATTTACTAGTATTTTTTAGATAAATAAGAATTAAGACTACCCATTTTTAATATTAGTTTAAATAATAGATTTATTAATAAATTTAGCAGAGAGTTCTATATTCGCGCATTAGAGGTTGCTACCCACCGCTAAGTAAATAAATGATTGAAACGTTAATTTTATGGCAAAATTTCGTTATGCACTTTAAAGCATCTTTCCTGAAAAATAAAATATATTAATATTATTTTTAATCGAAACTTAAATATTTTTGTTTAAGTTTATAAAAATATAATGAGATTCCGAATTTCCGTACTTTCAGAAAGTAAAATGTAGGTACCCTTAATTACCATAATCTTTTGTCATTCCATTTTAATTTTTTGATTTTGTAATCAAACATTGTTTCACGAATTTTGATGTTCTCCCTTTTTTTTTATTTTTTTAAAATATTTCATTAATATTGTTACGATTTTAAAATATTTTTATATTTTTAAATTTTAATTGCGGTTTTTATAAGCTTTATTTTTTTTTTAAATTTTTATTTTATTATTTTTATTAATCTGTACTGATTTTTCGATATTTTCGATATTTTGCAATGTATATAGAAATTTTCAATTTAGTTAGGTACCTATTATAAATAGTCATTTAATGTTTTAGATTTGAAACGTACAAATGATTTGTAAATACATAATTATAATAATATTTTATTTTATGTAAATTAAAATTTTATTGATATTTAATGTAGTATTTCATTAATATCAAACTACTCGTTTTAAATTGTCCTTGTAGGACATATAAAATTGAAAATGAAAAAAACAAGTTTTTTCCAGAATCATTTAAAAAATTTAAAAATTTAGAATATTATATAAAACAATTATTAAATATTTAATTAAAAACTATATGAAAAAAAAAAAAATTATATTTGGAATTTTGCTTGCCTTAAATTCATTTTATATTATTATTTTCATAATTGCTTAGTTTTTTTTTTTTTTAATTATTTTAAATACATTTTTATTTAATTCTAATGTCATGCTCAATATATGGCATGATTAAGAATGAAAACTTTTAAATATTGGTCAAATTCTTTATTATCATATGACACGACGCTGAAATAAAATAAAATTGTTGATAAAATTGTCATTGAGTTTTGATGTTAGATATTTTTCTGTCATCAGCAATTACAAATTTTAAAGTGTCAACATTTTATTAAATCGACGAATGTTTAAAATTCAAAAAAAAAATTACCAGTCTTCTGACTCTCATCAATCGCTCATTATCAATCATTTTCCTTTGAGAATACAAAACAAACTACAATAAAAATTTGACATTTGGATTTGACCGGTTTAAAATTTTAAAGCAATTGTTCATAGAATGCATAAATGCAGAGATCACAGCAAAAAAAGTCAAGTCATTAGCAATAAAAATAATAACGGCACCAGCAAAAAATTTGAAACTTTGACAAATGTTCGGTTTATGACAATGAAGAATTTAACCAATTTTAAAGAACTACGAATTAAAAATCGTTTCTAATCTATTGCGTGCGATTCTTATTCCAATCTGTTGCAAGTATTATAAAAATTTACCATGATTTTTAATTAAAATGTGATTAATATAAAAGATCAAGCAAAGGGAAAAATCATTTTTTTTTTGTATTTACTTTTTTTTGTATACATACAATTAAAATGTACAGATTTTTTTTTTCTAGTATAATTGATTGTTACTTGCAAAAAAAAATCCGTACCGTATTGAGTACCTAATCATATAGTGTTGGTTCTAGGGTTCTAGTAATGCTGAATATTTTAATTTTATAAAATATTATGTTTTTTAATCAAAAAAATTTTAAACAAATATTGTCCTAAACATCTTCGATCATAAGGAACTTCCTGCAATCATTTTGAGTGTCATTTTCATTTTTATATTTATAATATAAAATGTAATCGAAAAAAATCCTAGCAAGAGTACCTAATCAATATTGTATTGACTGATTTATAAAAAACAAAAATACGGTATAATTAAACATATGTATTTGTTTTTAAAAATTGTAAAATATGTAAATTTTTTATTAATTATAATTTGCACCCATTTGGTATCAACTAACTCATCATTTGTTAAATATTATCTTTCACAATATCATCTTATTTTGAAATTCATCATTAAAAATTTTGTGATCAACTTCATTAAATTTTGTAACATTGATTATTATTCGAAAAACAAAATAAAATAAAAATCAGTATTCTTTAATTAATCAATAAAAATCTTACAAAACAAAAAAAAAAAAAAAACAAAAACAAAAAAAAATTTCTTCTTTATGATTTCGAAAAACAAACAAAAAAAACAAACAAAAATTTTAATGGAAACCATCAATCAAAATAGCGTTTAAATGAAGATATTTGCAATTTAAGTCAATTATTAAATCAAGAACAACAGGAAAAGAAATTGGCAATTACAACAGTTAACAATGATTTAAAATCACTAACAACACCGATTATTACAAATTTATCATGTATTGGAACAACTGGAGAAAAATATAAAGATGATATAATAAAATGTCTTCAGGAATGGAATTCAAGAGGTTATTTAGAAGAATCAGATATTATTAATTATTTAATACAAATATGCCAAGAGGTAAGTAAATATGTTGCATATTATAATAATAATAATTATGACTTCTGATAGATTTTTTTTAATTATTAATTAATTTTTCTTTTGAAAAATTTTGTAGAAGTTTAGATTTAGAAGTTTAGAAGATTGAGAAGTTGCTTTCTACCTTAAAGTGAAAGTTCGATTTTTTTATACTTATTTCTGCTGTTTTAAAAATAAGTTTTGCTTTAAGAAAATATTTTGATTTTTCATGATTTTAAAATGAAAAAGAAATTTCGGATTATTTTTTATAATTTTTAAAAAGCCAAAAGCTTGTACTTGTAAACGATTTCTGTTTTGATTCCTTGCAGACTCTTCAGATTATAAAAAATATCTAAAATTTTCTTTATTCTCCTGCCATATTGTGTCTAATTTTAATACTTAATATTAAAAATATTCTTTAATTTTTTAAATTTTAATTTCGTTTCCAAATTTTTCCCTTAAATTTTTAACTGATATATGTATGAAGATCCGTATATTTATATACCAAATAAGTGTATATTTCAAGCTATTATTTATTTCGTTTAAAAAAAGAAATAAAATTTTATGTTGATTAATGCCTAACATTAACAAAGGAATTTTGGTAGGGGTTTGATTTATACTTCTTTTGACTCTAGATCTAGAACCTAATTTTGATATGAACCGCTTTAGGTTCTTTTTGAGAACGCATCAAAATCCATAAATATTAATTTTGTAATAGACAAAATCAATAAATATTTTAAAATCTTTTAAACATTAAAATTCGTAATAACAAAATACGTGAAAATGAAAATCGCCAATTTTAAAATCTGTAAATTACAAATTTCATAACAGATGGCAGTGAATGTTTAATTTTAATTCAAACATATTTCAAAACATTCTTTAGTGTTGAAATATTTATGTGAGGGATTTTAGATTTGATTACAAAATCAGGGTTATACGGATTTTCCAGAATTCGTATAATATTTACAAAGTTTATGTACGCGGGTTTTTTTTTTACGGATTTTGAAATTATGGCTTTCGTTTTTTACGTATTTTGTTATTATGGATTTTGTTTTTATGGATTTCAATACCAACCCGTTCTTTTTTAAGATAAAATAAAATGTTAAATCAATAACAAAAATTCTTCCAAAATTTACTTTTTCTTAAACCAATTAATTCCAAAACGTATGTTACCATACTTGGTTAATTTAAAGAAAAACATAGCGTTCTGGATACTTAATCTAAATCTGGAAATGCAACAAAATATGATAAAATTATGGAGTTTTATTTTTGTTGTTAGTCTTTAAAATTATGATTTTGTGTCAATAATACAATATTAACACAAATTTTCATATGTGTTCTCCGTGCCTTACCGTGTACTGCTACTTTCCTTAAACGAAAATCGCATTCGAAAATTTGGAACTATGAAAATAGAAAATCGCAGCGTTGCGAGTCAAAATTAAATTTTTTATACTATATAATGCTTACACAGTTAGACAACAGTATTAAAATTTTAATTTCCCATTCGCAAGCCTACGATTTTCGATTTTCAAAGTTCCAAATTTTCGAATGCGATTTTCGTTTAGCGAACGTTTCTTTTCTAATCTTTTTAAATATAAAAACATTTTTTTTTTTTTTAATTTTTTATTCAAAATTAAAATATGTAATTATGTTTTCTTTTTTAATTTAATTTTTTTTTATATAGAGTTTATTATTTCAGCAGAAATTATACATTGGTATGGAAAAAAGACATTTTTGCACATATAAACATCTTACGGACATAGATGCAGATTTAGATCATAATAATGAAGAAGATAATCTTCATCATCATCATCAACATCAACATCATCATCATCATCATCAAAGTCATAATCATCATCATTATAATCATAATAATTATCAGAATGAATATCATCATGAAATTCATCAACAAAATCTTGCTAAAGAAACAAAAAGACAATATGATACAATTGATCGAGCATTAGATATATTATATAATTTACGTGATTTAATTGAAGATTATCCAGCATTAGGACAATTACAAAAAGAATTAGAAGAAATGAATTTTAATGTAGCTGCATATAGTAGTTTACCAATTATGTATAAAAGTACAGGAAAAAGTATATTAGGATCAACACAATCTTCATATACAATTAATACCAATATTGATGAAAGTAATTCTTCATCAAATTATTTTAGTTGTAATGATGAAATAAATTTAAATAATTATATTAATTTAGATCATCATTTTGATGAAACAACATCAACAACATTAGTAGTAGAATCAGAGGAGATACCAACCACAACAACTACAACAATGACAACAACGACACCAACAATAACAGTAACAACAAATGATATTGCAACATCATCATTAATTAATAATAACTATAATAATATTAATAATAATAATAATAATATTAATATAAATGATGATCTTAATGCAAATATTTCAACAACAACAGCCATTGAAGATTATGAAACTGAAAGTGATGTTATTAGTTAAGAATCTATAAAAATTGATATTGGATTGTTTTGGAAATTTCTAATTTCTGATTATGGATTGCCATATTTAAAACTACAAAAATTATTAAAAATTGTCATTTACTTTATTTAAATACCTAAGTAGGACGAAAATATCGATAATTAACAATAATAACAATTAATATGGTAAAATTAAAAAAAAAAAAAAATTTATTAAATTTATTAAAAATAAAATAAAATTTTATGTATAATTATTGCGCTTGTAAAAGATTTCTAATTTTAAAATTGTTATGGCAAAAAATTTTATTGTTATTCTTATTATTATTATTATTAGGTATTTGTTGTGTAGAAAATCTTAATTAAGTTTTTATTAATTAGAATTTAATATTTAATAAATAATCAAATTGTTATAAATTATAATGTATGTATTATAAAGAGGAATTTTAGATCGTAAATTTTTAAGACTAAACATTTAGAGCTAGAAACAAAAAAAGTTAAAAAAACAAAAACACACATAGATACATACACATACTAAAATTTTTAATTATTAATTTAATTTTTATTATTTAATTATTTTTTTTTCATATATTTAAATCATTTTACATTTTAAAACATTCTCTAACCTAATCTATATATGGTTTCTCTTTTACCGTAGATTTTGTATTATAACAACTGGTATATGGTAATATTGTTTTCGATAAATTTTTTTTGACAATAAATTTTTAATAATTTATAATATACATACATATAAGGATCAACTTGATCAACTTCCTTTTGAAAAAATATGGATTAAAACCGATAACCATATTTAAGGTCTTCCAGAATTTTTACCAATTCATTACTTTCTTTTATATTAAATTTTAGTGCTTCTGATGTTTCAAACTGCAATTTATTTTTGCAGTTGGAAAATTATATTCCATGGTTGTATATAAAAAGGTAACTAAAATTTCAATAGAAAATACTGTTATACATTTTTTTGTTTTTGTTAACATTTTCATTAAAATGCAGACAGTTCAAAAATATTATAATTGGTTTTAAATAATCATCTCTGATTAAAGCTAAAATGTTAACAAAACTTAAATATTTCAAAATTGTTTTTATATCACCTTTAACTTCTAAAAGTCCTACTATCATTTAATTAATGAAATTTCAATATATTTTCTTTGTTTCTTGTATTTTAAATAATATCGTAAAAAAAAAAAAAATATTGCCAACAATTAAAAATAATTAGTCTTTTTCATAAAAATTTTCAAATTAAAAACAAAAAAAATAACGATTTTACTGGTAGATGAATTTATATCTATATCTTAAGTATAGTCCAAAATAGAAAACAAGACGTAACGAGAAGAGTAAAAATTATACCATTAAGTACATGAAAATATATGGACATAGCCGAAATAGACGATAAAAATGTCAAAAAAACTGTACGAAAAATTATATGTCATATAAACGAGAGAAATGTTTCAAATAAAGTCTCCGTAAAAACATGGCAATACTTTACGTTTAACCTAAAAATTTATTTACGTAAAAAGTTATTTATTTGAGAAGTTGGAAATTTTAAAATTATATGAATGAAAATAATATATTCATATACTGATTAGTGATTACACTATATTTTTTATTTGTCTTGAACCTTTTTTTTTTTTGTTAATTACTTTTAAATATTTGAATGTAACTAAAGTTATGGTACATATTTTTATTGCCAATTCTGTTTTATCCATTCTAAAAACAATTAAAAAACAGATCAATTTTAAAATTAAATTTGTACTAATTCCACACAGAATTTGTTGTAAACAAAAGCATGTGATTTTATCGTCATTACGTTTTCATTTTGGCTATAGCTACTCGTTTATACATCACGAAAAGAAACCGTACGATATTTCCTGTGTACGATGTTCCTGTGAATGAAAACATTTCCTGTGTTTTTTTTTTATCGTTTCATCACGTCTACTTTTGGGCTTTGGAATAATTTAATCAAAGATTATACACAAATTGAAAATTACATTACACTAAACAAAAATGATCCTATATTTTGGAGCTTAATAAAAAAAAAATTAGTTGAACGTTAAATTCAAAAGAAAATGAAGAAAAGAGACTACAACTAAATAAATTTCAAATAAAAATAAGTCCGTTCAAAATGACTAACATTTTACATATTAAGTACTGTATCAATATAAAGATTAAATTAATGCACTTTTTAATACCAAAATTCTTTCGCCATTTTTATGAAAAATGTTCAGCATACTCATAATCTCTTCTCTTAGCTAATATAACTAAATTTATTTGCCGATCAGAGATTGTATGATACGTATTCTAATCATTTATGAAAGAATATAATTAGTATGGATTACCGTAGAAAAGCATAATAATAAAAAAAAAAAACGAATATATTTAATGATTAATTCAGAATAAAAACGAATATACTAAAAACTAAATTATTTTGGAGACTAAACTTTTAGTTTTAAAACTAAAGTATTTTAAGTGTCCTATAAACAAAATATATTTCGAATCGATTTTATCTGTCTTTTTTTTTTCATTATTTTAAAACATCTATTTAAAATTTTTATTTTCATACTTAAAAAGTTCACGATAAAAATAATTAAATAAATCTTGTTTTAAAGAATATTTTTTTTCATATTATACACATTTATACATTTATACATTTCGAATCGTTTATACATTTATACTATACATATACATATTTTATAAAATTTTTTTTAATAGTAGAATAACATTGGGGGCTTATGATTGAAAACGGACGGAAAATGCATCATTTGAAAAAGATTATTCATTTTCATTCTATATTGTAATCGGTGTGATCAAACGTGATCACTCTATATTGCGGCGGCGTGATCAAATTTTAATTCAAAATTTTCCAAAATTAAATGACAGTTGTCAAAAACAATTTTTAGTATTATAATATAAACGTCAAGTTATAAAGTAGTAAACAAAAATAATTTTTTTTATAAAATTTAAAATTTTAGAATTGGCTTTTAAGAATTAAAAATAAAAAAATAAAAGTTTTTTTTTTTTTAATAACAAATGGTGGTTTTTGATTTTAAGGTAAAAACTTTAAAATAAACAAATTAAAATTTTCAAATGCAATTGATTTTTTTAGTCTCTTCTTAAAACGAAGTTTCATTTGAAGGATTAGAAGTAAAATTTCCTAACAAATTATTTTCTTTTAACCTTCGTACCAATTCGGCATATTTGTTCTGTCTTGTTATTTTTCCCCTAATTACAAAATCATCAGTCACATTAGAAAAGTTAAATTAAAATACTTAAATTTTTTTTGTTTACTTAAAAGATTTAAAATAAATGAAAAACTTACATTAGGTATGTTTTTTTTTATTTCTTCAAAAGGCGAACATATTCAGGCGTTTTACTTTTCAACAAACTAACGCCGTACGTTTTCTATCATAGAAATAAATAACTTCGAAAAAAAAAAACATTTTCCATGCGTTTTCAATCATAAGACCCATTAATTAAATTACATAATATATAATATGTATTTTGGAAAATTGCATTTTATTATGTATTTTATAAAATTTAAATGTTTTTTATTTTTTTTTTTTTGTTTTTTAAATTTTTAGTAATGTAAGAAATCAATTAAATAAATAAATTAGTATATACATATATGTACATAATTTAAATTTTTAAAATAAAGCTTCCATTCCTTTAAAATTTTTTTTTTAATAAGAGAAAATCAAATTTAGTTGATCTAAAAATCCTCTTGAATATTTAATTAAAAAATAAAACTGTTCCATAATTTTTATTATATTTTTTTTTTTTTTTTTTTTTTGTAGTTTATGGTATTAATAATTAAAAATTAAAAAATATATAATGTTGAACTTTACAGAACAGAAAAAAGAAAACAAAAATATTCATATAAATTTTTGCTAAAGTTCCTAAAAATTTTATAGATAGTTTTTAGTTTTCATTTTTAGCTTTTTTTTTTTTATCATTTTGTAAATATAATTAAAATAATTATTTTCCATTTTTAATAATATGTAGATCTTATATTCTTTAAATTTTATTCCTTTTAGTGTATTAATTTACTCATTTATATATTATTATTAATTTATTTAAAAATTTTTTTGAATACACGTAATAATTTTTTTCACATTTAGTTGAATAGCATTTAGATTAGATATTAATTTAAATTTAAAAAATTTTTATTTTCCGATATCATTTAATATACTGAAATTTTTAGCTGCGTCTAGGAATATTTTTACGCATTTGGTATGAGCCATTTTATCATCATCATTTTTGAATCACAATTATGTACCCATATCATCACTTAAAAGATATCCGTAACATAAAAAAGTGAATTTTTGTGAAATAAAAAAAACAAAACATAATTAAGGAAAATTTTACAAAATGCTGCCTGCCGTTTTTAATTTAATAATCATATCACAAATTTAAAAATTTCATTTTTTATTATGATACAATAATTTTCCATTATGATGCGTACCACAAGTTCTAATTTGATATCGATATGAATGATAAAGAAAAAATCATAATTTTTAGTACATATAATTTAAAACGAATAATAAAATTTAATTTACTTTTCTGAATTTAAGCAAGAGGCTTGCCTTTATTTCTATTAAGAAATAAATACATATAATAAATAACTGATAGTTATAATAAGTTCGATCTAAAAAAAAAATCTACTAAACTTTTAAGTATATAACTAAGTATTTAATTAATCAACAAATTTAAAAAAAAAAAAATGAAACTCACATAATACAGGGGCTTGCAAAAGGAACACAAAATAGCCTGCAGTTTAACAAAATTGCTGCAAAATAAAAATAAATTAAAAAATTATAATAAAGATCATCTAAATCATAATACAGTGATATATCATATACGTATATATTATTCTCATCATTTCCGTATTTATCTACTGCGTAGATCAAAATTATATTTACACCAATTAGATGGGGGAAAAAACTTATCTGAATGAAAACTTTCCAAAAATTGAAAATTCAAATTATTCAAGTAAGCCCTTCAATTAAAGTTTAATCAAGGCTCTATGACATCAGCCACTTACCATTAATTAAATAATCAAATAATCATTTTGTTTTTAATAAGTGAGTGTTTTTTTACTTATCAAAACTTTATTGAATTATTTTATTATCAAATATGGTTTTGTTTCAACAAAAATTTATCAAAAAAAAAATATGATTATTTGTTTATTTAATTATTGATAGGGGGTTGGTGCAATAAGACCCTTGTTTAACGTTCATAATAATTACCCATATCATATTTGACTTGTGACACGAAATCACCGAAATTTCTCACAAATTTAAAACTCGAACTATAGATGTTTTAATACTATTTTGTCATAGTCAGTCAGTTATCATGATTATTTACATTTTTTTGTAATGAATTAAAATTAAAAGCTTCATTGTTCTAACCGGAATTGAATGACGAATTTTGGTGATATGTATTACAATCTAATATGATAAGGATGAATATCACAATATTAAAATCATTATCTATACATAAATATTTTACTACATTACATGATCGTTTCCATACTTGTATTTTTTTCTCATATGATTAGTTTACATCTCACATCCTCTTACCTACAAAATACCCTATAAACTAAATCAGTTAGCTGGTAAGAGAATATGAAATGTATATTCTAATCATATTCCAAGTGTGAAAATGCACAATATTTTGAAAAATAAATTAAATTTTCTATTCAATTTATACTTTGTGCACTGCACTGAACCAAATTAAATTCATCGGGGCTCATACTATTTCAAAAAAAAAAAAAAAGAAAAAAAACAACAAAAATTCCATTAATTTTAATTGAAGTTTTTAAGAAAAAAATCTTTAACACATTTCAACATATTGTTACCAAAGGTTTCGATTAATTAAATTTTTTTTTTTCTTTTTAGATTTAACCAATATTAAAATTTATTCTATATTTTAAATAAATAAATAATTATTATAATTGTATTTAATATTAAATTAAATATAAACTAAAGAATTTATTTCAATATACATATTTAAAATGTATGTAAAAAAAAAAAAAAATATACACCTAGATACAAAAAGAAAAAAAAAATAAAACAAAAATAACAATTTTAAGTAATTAATATTAAAATAATTAAACTTGAAATTTAAAAATTTTAATGTTTAAAAATTAAAATAAAGATCAAAATAAAAGAAAAAAAAAAATACCAATTAATTTGAAATGCCTATTAAAGTATATATTAATTAAATTATTAAATAAAAAAAAATTTGATTATATGACAAAAAAAAAAAAAAAAAATTAAATTAAATTTTAGACACGTCCGTTTGATTATAAATTTTAAAAATAAAATTATAATTATATAAAATATAATAAAATTTAATTAAAATATTTTAAAAAAATTTGTATTTTTTTATTATAATTTTTTTTTTTTTTATTCATCACTTAGCTACGTGTTCAACAAATCTACTTGATAATAAGCCTCAATACCGAGAAAACCATTTCTGTCAAAACTAGACAATTTTAGCTAAATTTAATTTTAACGATAGTAGGAGCTTGAAAATGAGTAAATGAGCTCGAAACTCGTCGCTCAGTAAAATTTAAAATTAATAAAAAGATTAAAGAAACGAAGATTATAAGGTTGTTTGATTTAAATATATGAATTAAAAATAATTTGAAAATCATATTTACTTTTTTTTTTAAATAGTTTTCCTCTCTTCTTGGGGGGAAACTACTGACAATGATACTAACATTTGGGATATTTGTGAAATTACAGGAGCAACGTAACTTAAGTTGAATTTAACTTGTATTAAAAAGCATTTTTCTGTATTTTTTATATATTTAGCTTGAAGTAGAAGTTTATCATTTTTTAACTGTAAAACATTTTATTTAGATCGTTATTTTCTTTTAGAAACTTAGAACTGCCGTAGTTATTTTTCGGAATAATTTATTTCTGGGTCTAGAAGTATCCTTTTTCTGTCTTTCTCTCCTTTATAGGATGTTGTGACTATATTATCTATTCACATTGTTAATATGCCACTATATATTCAATGAGTCTATCATATAGATCAATTTTGTTAACTCTGTTATAGGACGTTTTTTTAATGAAAAAATTGGTTGGAATGCATAAAACTAGTGCTTAAACTAAAATCTTTTTCTTTTAAGTAAAAACTCGTTTTTGCTTAAATTTTACAAAGAAAATTGAAAGCCAGAACGAGGCTTTGCTTAAAAAAATGAGATTTCAGTTTAAGCTTTTTTATGTATCCTACGATTGTACCCAATGAACTACTGTAATAAATTTTTTCATCATTTTTGGTATTCTTCATCTTTGTTTTTATACCATTGACTTTTTCTTCTACGATGAAACTGTTTTAATATGACCAAAATTACTTCAGCTAGATACGCTAAAATAGTTTTTTTTTAATACCTATAATACCTTCCCTTACCTATACGTTAGAAATAATTTTTTTTTTATTTGTTTTCTTCAAAACACCATACCTAAAAATTAACTGCCTTAAATTGAAGATTTTCCTTTTTTGAATAGCACATAGTTCTTCTAAAACCTACTACTGAATATATATTTTTTTAAATGTAACAGTTAAATTAAATTTAGTTGAAATTTTTTGTCATTTATTTTCAAATTTTTTGTAATTTTATTTTTTTTTTGAAATTACACCTTGTAGGATTATTTAAGAAAATTTATCAATATAATAATAAATTTAAATAAGTTAAATATGAAGAATATTTTTATTTATATTATTTTTATTAATTGTTCTTAACAATCAAAAAGTCGCACTATTTGAACAAGGTGTAATGGCTTTTAAGTATCTACACGATGACGTAAAACGCTCTGACTTCAAAATTGTAGATATACTGTAGTACTACAAAGTATAACGTTCTAAAAGTTTATATACACAGATATCTACAAAGTTTTGCATTCAATATTGCTTGTTATACGCAGATAATGTGCATAAAGTGGGTATTTGATGTATACAAAAAATTGTATAGTATACATTTGCTTTAGTATACATTTCAAATCGTTTTGTATTTTGATCTTTGTTGTCTATTTTTGCTTGAGTTATTATGAATTTGGATATTTAAAAAAAAAAAAAAAATAGTAAAATAGTTCTTGACAATTTTAAGCAAATGTTTACACTTCAAAAACTTTATGCAATGTAAATAAATGCATTGTATATTTGTAGTTTATATCTACATTGTAGAAAAGTATTAATACTGTATGTAGTAATACCGCAGATATATGCAATTCTGAAGTCAGCCACGCATATATACTAAGGACTTAAACATATGTATACTCAAAATCAAAATAAAATATTATATATTTATTTTTTTTTCCTTTATTGTTAATATAAAATTACATTTAATTATAAACAATTAAAAAAAATAAAAATAAAATTGTTTAAAACCTTAGCATAAGCAGAGTGACCACTATAAATTATATCAAAGTATAAATTTAAATCAAAGATTAATTATTATTTTAATTACGAGTCCCATTAAAGCTGATAATTAATTCAATTATAAGAATTTTACATATACCTACATATTTTACTTTTGTTTCATTTTAATTTCAATTTAAATTATAATTTTAAATTAAATATTATTTTAATCAAACTTATAATTTTATTCGATTTTTGTTTTACAATTTTATATTTAATATTAAATCAAATTTTAATTCAAGTTTTAATTTATAATTTCAATTTTATTATAATTTTAATTTGATTCTAAACACTATTTCAGTAGTAAATGTATTAAAAATTATATTTAATTAGTCTCAATCAAATATGTCCTATTTATTTACCGTTTTGCTTTTCTTTGAATTATTTTCGGACAAATTTTATCAAAGACACAATCCAATTTTAAGTTAAAATAGGAAAACTTTAATTTTAAAATTATTACTTTCAAACTGTCAGAAACTGTTATATAGATTTAAAAAAAAAATTTTTTTTTTTTCGAATGGATTAAAGCGACATCTATTATTTAAAATATTCAAATTGATTGATTGTGTACTCAAAATAATGTATTTTTTTTTTTAAATTTTACAATTTAAATAAATTGCCGTTAAAATTTAAATAATGGAACAAGTGAAATTGAGTCAATTTTATAAATTGAGTATAAAATTTCAATTGTTTCTTTTTGGAAGTATAATAATATAAATAAAGTATGTTTTAGAAAATTTATAGAAAAAATGTAATGTGCTTTTAATAAAATTTACCTCACTTGTACCACGTGTATTTTTTCTTTTAATTTCTTGTTGCACATTTTATTTAAAATATTAAATTTCGCATTTGATTTACACTCTTTATGTGTTGTTGATTTTTGATGATGAATTTAACAAAAAAAAAAAAACGTTTAAAAATTTTGTTTATACGAGTAAATGGTATGTCTGACAAAAAAATTAGGTAGGATCAGAGACTACATAGAGATGTCCAAATGGCAACAAAAAAGTTTAGATGTCGCTACAATATCGATTTTGAAATTTAGTCTCATTTTTCAACTTTTTTTTTAAAGTTTCTTAAAGCAAATTTTGGTCTCGGATATTTTTTTTTTTCATATATGTACATAAATGAACTTTCGTATGATTGGTATGGATGATAGAAATAACAAGTAACATACATATATGAATATGATCATATGATATCAGATGACATATTATGATATACATGATCTGATCAGTATCTAATATAATTTTTATATTATATATGCATTATGCCATATTATGCATTTATATTACTTGAACCAGCTTGCCTACATGCTTATTAAATTGTGAAAGTGTGTGTGAATCAAAATTAAATATAAATAGAAATACACATAAATACTATCGGCACTTTTTATATATGTATTTCAATATGATTCAAAAATCAATACATATTTATATTTTGTTTTGTGTAAATGTAATTATGTTCCAATTTGATATGATTTGATAATTTTTATGAATATTTACAGTATCCAGCAAATGTCATGCCACTTTTCTAATTGGAATAATTTTTAATTAAAAAAATGTTTAGAAGAATTTTAAAGCATTATTTTTTATTTCAGTTATTTTTATTTGATACCTAGGTATATTATATTATCTTCAAAAAATACCCACATATATATGTAGCTATACCGTTATATAACAATATAACAATATGAGTCATGAGATCAAAAAATAAAATAAAATCATAATACAAAAAATTTTGTTACTTTGTTTGTTTGTTTTTCCCTGAAGTTATAAAGTTAAAAATATTATTAGAAAAAATTCGAACGCCTATATTATTTTATTGCTTTTCTATATATATTTTTTTAAATTACCATTACTTTTGCTGGATACTGTATATTAAATCAGTTAAATCTAGTTAAATAAATAATGCAGTTAAATCAAATGATTTTCATAAAATAGATAACATTCATACCATCTGATACCATATAATATACGATATACCATTTCATACATTCAAAAAATTCTGCTTGTAGTAGTGAAATACTGAATGCATATGAATGATAACCTTGAAATGTTTTTTCTTGTTGTTTTTAGAAAAGTTAACATTATAAAATAATCTATTTTTATTTAATTTTTTTCTATATGAAATATTTAGCTAAATGTTCCATATTTTTTGTAAAGTGGTATTTAGAATGTCTTCTTTATCATATTGAAAATTTACGTTTCTACTCGACATATTAAATATATATTTTCTCAAATATATTTTCCCATTTTTGCCTTATTTTTCTATTTTAAAAGTTATTTTGTCATCGCTTTGCTTTAAAAAGTTTAATAATCACAAGGATAAAAAAATTTTGTAAATGCATAAAATATATGAATGATCATTTTACACCAGATTTTACAGAAGATTCTGGTTTTCGCTAAATTCTTTTAGCTATGACACAAACTAAATATTTCTGTGCTTTAAGATTTTTAAAACTAGCCAGTTTTAGCTGGCCCGTTTGAAAAAAAATTAGTACAAATTTTTGTATGAATTTGTACATCTCTATGTAGTCTCTGGTAGGATTTTATACCAATTCATCACTTATATTATATGCAATATATGAAGAGTGATATCAGTGAGTGAAAACACTGGTTATAGCAAATTAATAAAAATCATTAAATTTCACAGAAAATAATATTTTTCTGATATTGATATTCAAAAAGAAGCTATAACTTATATTATTTATTAGCTTAGCTATTAACTTATATTGTTTACAGAAAGGCTAAGGTAGAGAAAAATTAATTCAAAATTTCACGTTTTTAAAAAGTGTTGAAAGTTTTAAGGAATTTTAGGAAGTTTGTGATAAAAAACACTGTATTAAGTAAATCATAGTTAAAATATGTTATTATTTTAGGGTTTCATTGAAGATTAATTAAAAGAATATTGCTGAAATATATTAATTATGTTATGATTTCATTTTATAAGACAGCCAAAATATTATATAAGACCTAAAAAAAAAATCAGCTGTCTCCACCACAGGACCGACCGCCCCTACCCGAAAAGTACAATGCCAAAATTTATAGATTTTTTTTATAATAATAATTTTATATCAAAGCAAAATAACTTCTAATAATTTAACAACATTTTGTTTTATTCAATAACAATAATAAGCAATGAAATCGTAAAAATATATGTATTTACATATGTATGTATGTGCATTCATTCATACATCCATTTCCATTATTATGTAATGTAGGTAGGTACATGATTTTTTTTTCATTCAAAAATATTAAAAGTAAAAAATAATAAAAACTGTAAACAACAAAACAAACATAAGATTAATATTGAATCTGCTAACAAATATTTTACCGTTTTAATTTTATGTCATCAACAAAAGAATAATATGCATAGATACACGTACATATTATGTATACAATTTTATTTTTAGGAATATGTATAAAAAAAAGACAAAAAAAAAATTGTTCATATAAATTCATATGGAGTGTATAATAATATGAACTTTTGGACTTTGGAAAAATTAAAAAAACTTTAAAGTTGGTCAGATCAAAAAATGTTCTATGGCAAAGTTGTTGCTCTTTACTTGTGTAACAACTTTTTCTTAATAATTTTTCTCATAAAATTTTTCTGTTACGAAATATTCGTAAAAAACTTAAAAAGTACACTAGTAAACTACCATTTGCGGTTGTCCGATTTGCTCCAAAAGGTTATCAATCCGAGATACTTACGTTAACCTTAAATATGAAATTTCAAAAAATTCCGCTCAGTCGTTTAAGCTGTACACGTGCCCACAGCATACCCACACACGCACCCACACACACACACACACACACACAGACGGACATCATGCTAAAAAAATTTTTACAGCCTTCTCCACACCGGAGTAGTACCTACCTTATACATAATTGTATGCGGTCGGTAAAAAACGAAGGGTATTATAATAATTATATTATAGTCGAATTTATCAAATTAAAATAAAAACATTTAATTTTTAAAAAACTTTTTTTATTCAAAACGAAAAAAATAAATATTTAAATATCTTTACTGACAATTTGTCAGTAAAAAAGTTTAAAATAAAAAAAAAATATATAAATTTAATACATTTTACTAATTATTTATTTTAAAAATTAAAAAAAAAAAAAACAAAAAGATAAACTGAATAATATGATACTTTATGAAAATTTCAATACTACAAATCAAACAATTCCAGTATATTTAGCTCATGAAAATTTTGTTGGACCAATCGAAGAGGTCCTGTTTTTTTTTTCATTATACATTTTTGATAAATTAAATAATTTTTTCTTTTTTCGATTTTTTAGCCTTCATGTGCTTCAGTTGAAGGTTTTCCATATAATGAACGTTGCCATTTTGTAGTAAGCAGTAAATTATGTAGTCAAAATGTACAATTCATTGATTATGTTTATATATATTATTGTGTAATGAATAAGGATGATTCAGAGATTATAAGAGCATTATCATATATATTTAATATAATTATATGTTTGTATTATTTTATAGTATTAACGGTAACAGTAGATAAATTGTAAGTATAAAATATATGCATTTTATATGTATTAATTTAAAATTTAAAATTTAAAATATAATTTAATAATAATTTAATTTTGATTACTAAGAATACTGTTTTATCGATTCTAAGATATTCTATTGCCTAAAATGGAAGTATATATAGGTATTACTTTCGAAAAGTGTATTTAATTGCTTTGCTTTTAATTTATAAATATGTTTTAATAAGATCAATTTAATTTATTTGGTAAATTTATTTCGCAAAATTAGATTTTATTAGAGATTTTTCTTTTATAGATCTCTAGTAAGAAATTTTTATTGTCCCTTTTGGTCTTTCATTAGTTTTTATAAAATGTTGAGCTAATCAGTATTTTTTTTCTAAGAGGCAATAATTAGTTTTTTTGTTATTTTTTTTTTAATATGCTTCCCCCTTCCAATTTAAATTTAGCTTATGCAATTATTCAGTTGATTTTTTAAACTATATGTATTATTTCTTAATAAGTTTTTTCTTTCGACAAGTTTAGAATTGTTGTCTCAATTCACTTAAATGGCAATAGTTTTTTTTAAAAAGCTTGAAAGCTTGTAATACAATTATTTAGCTCTCATCTTAGAATTTGAAGTTTCATGATAAATTGGTTTCATAATTAACAAAAAGGTTTTATAAAACTTTCTCTATAATCATCGCTATATTCAATAACGAGATCTATTTATATTTGGAAACTGAAAGGAACTGAAAGTAAAAAAATTTAATTAAATTCACAATTAATTTGTCAATATAATGTTACCAAAGAAGTGAAAATCTTCTAGTCTATACAAAATTTATTCAACAGTCATTTATAACTTTATTTTTTATTTTTTTTTTATTCAATAATCTCAATCTAGGAATATGTTCCTTTGTACTAAAAAGTAGTTGAGACTAAATTGTATGGGATATGGATGGGAAAAATGCGGATAAAGGGGAATGAGAAGGTAATTGCGTCATAAATCTGTTAAGATTCGTCTTGAATTTGTGCAAATTGTAAATCAAAAAATCGTCAATTTTGCACTTCTGACAACAAACGAATCGCTATAACCAGTAGAGTACCATTTAGGAAGTTCTACATAGTAGGCATGAGCACTTAAGGCCCCTCCAGTGGTGCGGTGGAATGTTTTCAGAGATGGCATCAGCGGTTTTATCTAATCTGAATAAGTGTCATTACCCACAAAATATCCATAAAAAAGAGAAAGGGCTCCAATATTACGATGAATGCCAAGAGAAGTGAGCCAAGCAGCCTCAACCGAGTCGCCAATAAGACGAATGGCGCGTATTTCAATGAAGTAGTTTAACTGGTTGTTTTATTTGAACTGTATAGAAAAAATTTAAAAGTTCAAAAATTGGTAACAATCGTATGAAAAGACACAATAGTAAGGAAGCATTTAGAGGTTTTTGGACGTAGAATGTTAAGAGCCTTAGATGAGGAATGCTTTGAGAATTTCTATGTAGTGAAATTAGTCGAAAAAAAACGATTATTCATTAGGAATTTCAACGACTGTTTCAAAGAAGCGCTACAATAAATTTAGGGCTTAGGTATATGATAGTTAGTTAACTATGCCCTTATGCGAAACAACAAAACCAACAATTTGTGTACATATATGTATATAGTTATTTAAAAAAAATTAAAATTTATTTTCATTATTTTTTTGATTAAGCTTTTGTCCAGCATTATCATCATTGGGTAAAATATTACATTTGAGTGAAAATATTGCTGGTATAACATTATTAGCATTTGCAAATTCTGCACCCGATTTTCTTACAAGTTTATCATCATTAAATGAGGAAAATAATATGTTATTTTCACAAATAGTTGGTGGTTCTTTATTTATTACAACATTTATAACAGGCATTATAATTGTTATTAAACCATTTACCATCAACAAATGGGTATTTTTAAGAGATATCGAATTTTTAATTATTGTTTTATTATTATTAGATATTTATATGTATCCAGATAATGTTGTTACAACAAGAGAAAGTATGTGTAAGTGAAAAAAAGACATTTAAAATATACCATTAGTATATTATAAAAAAATAAATAAATTTTTAATTGTAGCTTTTCCATTTATATACATTGTGTACTTGACATTGGTATTCTTGGATCAACATTATGCAAGATTATCACGTAAGTATATACTAAAGTTAATTGTTATTTTGCCTTTTTTTTGTTTTGTATCTTGGTAATTTAATGTTTATATGGATAGAATTATATGGTGCTAATTTAAATCTTGTTCAGATCAGAAGAAGATTTAAAAAAAAAAAAAAAAAAAAAAAGAAAGTAATTTATAATTAGAATCGGATCTTACGACTCATATTATAAATGTACATCACAGGTATGTGTGGTAGTTGTCTTCGATAAATGCGTGCATCAAAAATCATTTCACGCAGTTTGAAATTTAATTTTTAATATTTATATACCAGTATAATAATGTATTTAAATAATGGCACTATTAAAAGCCTCTTCAGACTAAACTAATTTCTTAATAATACATTTTAAACCGTTCTTTATTTGTACTATATAGTACTAATTTGTTCTAAACAATATTATGTTAAGCGAAAGCCAATGTCAAAATACTTCCCTATACCATAGAACCCTGTTTAGTAAAAACTTTCGGAATATTGAACAAGTCTTTATTTTATAACCTTAATATAGGCATTCAAAAGTTTTTTTTCTGATTCACCAGATAGTTTCGAAAGAAGATTTAATATTTTTTAAGTTATTTTTTTGAAGTTATATTCTATTTTAATACTACCAGTACATGACATTTTCCGGTAGTATTAAAATAGAATATAATTTGTCTTTATATAATTTATCTAATATGCTTGATAATCTTAGGCTTGCTAGAGTGTTTTTAAGGATTATTTTTTATTTTCAAAGGAGCTTAAATTATTCATAGTTTTTGAAAGGACAACAATACTTACTCTAATAGGTTTTCCTATACGCTTGCTATTATTTAAAGTTTAAAATTTAATGAAATTATAATTTATTTTTAGATGAAGGAAAAGAATTAAGTTTTATAAGCAAATTTTCATATATTAAAGAGGAAGGTAAAATAATTTTATAAAAAAAAAATTAAATTAAAAATTATTTAAAGAATCTTTAATTTATATATTTTTTTTTAGAAAATTGTAAAAATTTGTTCCTAGATTTTATAGAAAGCTTAAAACCATTTACAATTAAAGAATGGGTAAAAAGTTCATGTATTGGTAAATCGATGTTAGCATTAACAACACCAATTATAATTGAATTAAAATTACTTATACCAATTGTGGATAGTACCGAAAAAAATGATGGCTGGTGTAAACTTTTAAATTCTGTTCAAATTGTTTTATTACCAACTGCAATAGTTTCAGTTATGTGTAAGTCTAAATTGATTATTTTTATAGTATTTATTTAAAATGAAAATAAAATGACATTTTGAAACTTAATTATTTATTTAGGAGTTTATCTTTATACGCGAAGATTTATAGCATTATTTAGTTAGTAAAATCTTTAATCATTAGATAATCTTGTTCTTCTCCTTTTCTTTACGATTTCTTTTCTGTTTGGAAATATGTTTTCCTTCGTATAATTTGTTTATTCTCCTTTATTTTCTGATTATTTAAATCTTAGAAGGATCGTAGGGTCACAACAAACTCTCTCGATCTGGGATGATCATTTGAGATCTTTCAAATTGAAGCTATGGTTTTATTGAGAAGTTGATTGGGTTTAAAATAATAGTTTTCCCTAAGGCCTCGGTGGTCTAGTGGGTAAGAGCGTATAAATACGCTGTAAACATCGAGGAATTGTGGGTTTAAATCCCACACACGTTGTAAGAGTTATTCACCATTACAACATTTACAGCCACGCCTGAAAAATGGCAGAGAAATGCACTACAAAAAAAAAAAACATTTCCCTCAGCTCCTTTTTAGTCCTTATGTAGATCGAACACTCGATAGATTCTATTTAAAAGACTATCTTCCAGTATTATTATTCGGTTTCCTTGCGATATGCCCAATTCATCATCATTGAACTTCGACATACACCATTTTCTATTTATTGTTTTACCTTTTTATTACATTTGACCAATGAATTTTTAAAATTCGTCCAAGATATCTATTTATTAACGCATACAATATCTTTAATATTGATGATTATTTTCCACGTTTAGCAAAACGCACAATAGGACGGACTTAAGCTTTGTTTTAAACAGTGCAATTAAAGTACGAGCTATATATTGTGTTAGACTCAAATTTTATTATTATATATATCGTTATTCTGAGTAATTCAATTCTTTGGACAACTGAACTTTTTAAATAAGTTCGTCATCCAGGAAATTCTTCGTTTCATATTGTTATAATTTCTTTTACTAACTATCTTTGTCCTTAATTAAATTTTTAACGAATTGATTTGTATAATATAATTGCGATATGTTTTTGAACACTTCAGCATTTGATTAAATTATTGGTTAAATTTTTTGGCGTCTTTTTTTTTCTTAAAACTTTCCTAATGTCACATCAGATTTATTTTGAAACCAGTACTTTTAATTTAAGAGATTGATTTTGTTTTTTAGTTAATTCTATGGTCTGGATATGCATCACAGCATTAGTTTTTTCTGGTCTTGCAATGGGAGTATTTTGTACAACAAAAATAGCTGAAAAGCCTAGATTTCATAAGGTATATGATTTTTTTTTTTGGTATAAAATAAAAATAGAAAAATAAATTGCAAAAAACAAAATTTGAAGAAATTCGCACAGTCCGCTTTTGTGTACCAAAAATTTAGTTTTTTTTTTAATCAAATTTTGGTATATAAATTTATGCGGATAGTGAAATTTAGCTTTCTTGCTCTTGCTCTAGGTCTAGAAATTAATTAGTTGTGTTGTGTATATTGACAATTTGGGACATGTGCAGATCTCACAATGACAAGTAAAAGTTTTCATATAAAACAAAGAAAAAAAAATTACATAATTTAATAATATTTTTATATACATACATACATATGTACATACATATGTACATACATATGTACATACATATGTTGTACATTTAACTAAATTCAATATATGTACGTGTTTTGTGCTAAAAGGTGTAGATATGAGAAAGGAATTTAGTGATTCTTTCTACAGTCTGAAACATGAATGATTTTTAAATAAACAAAAAATTTTTTTTTAGGAAATATAGTACGTATGTATATAATTTTCGTATTACGAGTAATAAATATCTAGGGGAGAGTTGCCAAAATCATACTACATAAGACATTGTTACTTTATATTATTATACGGGATAATTTGGAATGATTTTTAATATATTTTTCGACAGATAAATGTCATATACACTATTTTCCTTCTTATTTAAGTTTTCCTTCTTATTTAAGTTTTTCCTTCTTATAGTTTTAACACTATAAAACGTATGTTTTGAGTAATGTTTTAAAACTCTCTAAATGGTACCATTTAGGAAACCAATTTCATAAATTGTACTACCCTGTTCCCAAAATCGTACTTACGGAAATTTTAACATTTTTATCAGTTACAAATGTACGGTAGAATTTGAAAATTGGAGAACTTAAGTGTATACTGGACATCATAGGTACGATTTGAAAATTTTACAGTGGCACAATTAAGGCAACCTAGCAATGTTTTAATAAAATGAATATAAAATAAAAACTATTTTGAAAAATATTTATACAACATAAAAAATTAATAAGTAAAATTATTTATTTATCGAAAAACGTTTTAAATTATGTATTGAAGTTTATTTTAGACAAATATTATAGGCTAAATATTACTACTTGAAAGCTATATCAACTTTACCTGATATTTTTTAAACATTTAAATGACATATAGAATTAAAATGACAGCAACAATTTTTTGTTTTCTTTGTCGATTTGTCATTAACTTCACAAATTTACTACTATATTTAACTAATATTAATTAAATATTAAATAAATCAAAAAGTACGATTTATGCACCAGTACGATTCAGACAACTCTCCCCTATATTCAGTTGTATGTGTAGCTAGAAAATCAGCTGTTGTTTTCAAAAATCAGTTGGTATTTAAAAAATATGGATACCAATTAGTTGCTAGGGAGCAATAAATTTAAATAAAATAATAGTTAAAAATTTATTTAGAAGATCAAAAAGATATATCGCGAACTTATAATATACTTTTTCAAATGACAAATTTTAATAACGGTTTAATATAATGCATACATATTTATATTCATTTCTTTTCAATATATATGATACCTCTTTTATATGCAACTGACAGGTTTATAGCTTTAAGGCTACCGTTCTGCTATGTATATTTTACTACGTTGCTGCTATCTATAGCTTTAAAGTATTCTATAAATTACTTATTTGTGAAGTCTTGGTAAACTCGATCCGAGACACAAACCATATCTATTTTAGCTTTTGTAGATTATCATTTTATAATTGCGATTTTTTTTAAATTTTAAAATCTAGAATGTGTAGGTATTGTTATTAATAATACTTATGTATGTATTTAAAAAAATTTAATAAACACTTTTACTGTAAATTCTAATACAAAATAAATTTAGATAAGGAAGAAAATTTTAGAGTTGATTTTAAAATCAGGATTTAAGTAATTTGTTTAGGGGGGAGATTAGGGACGGCAGCCTCTCATTAAATATATATGTACAAAAATGTTTAGGATTTAGGAGAGATTTTATAGTTGGTAACAAAATCAGGATAATGCGCTTATCCTAAAATATGTATATAGATATAATAATATGTAACATATATGCAGAATTTTGAGATGGGAGGGATCACGAAAAAATATTTTGCTCGGCAGGAACAAACATCAAATATATTTATATTGTGGAGAACTATATAGAAATACTAATTCTGCAAACTAGACTTTTTTTTTTCAAATTGTTATAATATTTACTACCATTTATAATAATATGTAATTATTTATCTTGTTTTTACGCCTAAGAAAAATAATTACATATTATAAGAGAAGAACCATTCTCATTTT
Source organism: Poecilobothrus nobilitatus (assembly GCA_947095535.1). NCBI lineage: Eukaryota > Metazoa > Arthropoda > Insecta > Diptera > Dolichopodidae > Poecilobothrus > Poecilobothrus nobilitatus. The sequence goes on from OX352774.1 coordinate 110,395,930, forward strand.
ATTTATGTTTTAGAATTTATTTAATTTTAATTTTTATTTTTCTTTTTAAGTGTTTTATATTTTTTTCGGTATTGGGATCAATTTTTATTATGTGGCTTTTAGCGCACGAAGTTCTCAATATTATTGGATTAATTGGAATTGTATTAAGATTAAGTCCAGCATTTGTTGGTTGTACCTTATTGTCATGGGGTGGTACTGTTGGTGATTTAATGGCTGATATATCATTAGCAAGACATGATTTTCAAGAAATGGCACTTGCTGCTACTTTTGGCAGTCCGATGTTTAGTATCCTTTTGTTGTAAAACATTTAAAAAACCAAATTCTTTTTTTTAATGAATCCTATTTATATTATACACATATTTTTATTTTATTTTTCCTTACAACTTATTTATTATTAAAAAAAAAAAAAAATAGATATTCTTCTTTCATTAGGATTCACCATGATTTTTAAAAGTTATAATGGAGAAAGTACTTATAAGGTAAACAAATAATATTTTGTATGTACAATTGAAGATGGTTTTTGGCAATTATATAATGTCTTGTAGTAGTACTAAGTGCTATGGTGCTACATTATTTTTGTTACAAACCTCCATTGATTCGATACAAGTACAAGAAAGAAAGAGTTTAATTAAAAAAAAAATTTTATTTTCTAGATGCCAGTTGGATCTATAAGTCATAATTGTTTAACTTTTCTAATAATATTATTAATTTTTGTTATATTTGGATTATTTTTAACTAATTTTAAAGCAAGACGATCTTTAGGAGTATTTTTAATTATTGGATATACTATATTTGTAGTTGGTACAATATTAGTACATTTTGAAGTAATTCATCCATATGGAACAGATCATAAAATTGATTTTAGATTTCAAGATAGTGAAATAAGTCAAACATTTATTTAATAAAATTTTTTTTAAATTTATATCTATGCAATATTGTTGTTGTTATATTAATAATTGTATTAATTTAATTTAATTTTTACTTAATTTTTTTTTTTCAAAATTATAAAAAGTTAAACAATAGGGGAGCTTTTTTTTATAAAATTTCATTAAGATTTTTGGTTTATAAATTGTTTTATTATTTAATAAAATAAAATAATATTAAATAATATAAACTATTTTTTCATATTTTTATAGTTTTGGCATTTGCAATATTTGAAATTGACAAAAAGAATTTTTATTGTGGCGAATTTAGAGAGAATCATTTTATTTTAAGCTTCTGAGTTAGATTAAATTTTTTAAAATGGGAAAAAGAGCCTTGGGCTACAAAACGCCAAGTAAAAAAATTATGTCCTTTTTTATAAATTTAAAAATAATATGCTTTGTTGTTGAAAATTTTATGTAAAATTAATTAGCATTTGAATTTGTTTAGCGGTGGATGTGGGATATATTTTTCTTTGCGATTTTGCACACTTGGATTTTTTTTTTGGGATCTTGTACATAGGTTTTTATTTTTGGGATTTTGTGTTTTGGAATTTTTTATTTTGGGGGATTTTGAATTTGGGGTTTTGATTTTGTGATATCAGTAACAGCCCCTTGAGTTGGGGCTGTTACTATGTTGATTTCTCAAATGAGAAATGAAACAAATATAAAATGTCAAAAACTCAAATGAAAATTGAAATGTCAGAAAAATCTAATGCAATTTGGGTAAATGGGTAAATCAAAAGAAAAATTTTCAAAATAAAAATAGTTAGAGTTTAACAAAAATAAATTGAAAATAAAGAGAGAAAAATGGAACGGATAATAAGAATTGTTACAGTTGTATAATAATTTATGCCTTTTTTATACCAGAACTAATTATATTTTTACAATATCTTTCCATTATTTTCAAATTTATTTTCAAGCCTTCCTTCGCTTCCTTCCTATTTCCTTCTAATAATTGTTTTTCTATTTTTATTATAGTTTGCATTAGTTTTCAGATAAAAATACAAAATTCAAATGTCAAAATATCATAAACTCAAATGAGTTTATGATAAAAATCTCATTTCACTTCTCAAATGAGTTTCTGAAATGTAATTTTCAACGCTTTCACATTATATGTTTTTATTTTTGAGACGACTTTTGAGTCGATCAAATGAAAACTCAAATAAAAATCCACATAGCGTAAAAAGGCCTTAAAAAATTATTTTTTATTGCTAATGAAAAGTAAATCAACACTTAACCTTAGAAATTTAAATTAGTTTTATATAAAGCTGAAAGAAAAAGTTGCAACATAGTATTTACATTTATAATGGGTTTTTGTTTCATAATTTTTATGTTCACTTTTCACTTTGTAAAATGAATATGTAATTATAACGCATAAGGCATTTCTTTTTTTTTAAATCAGCACATAAATTTGAGCACACTTTGATTAAAATAATAATAATAAGTGTTACAAGTTTTATCAACAAAATGTTTACTTTTTCTCAAGTCATTCTTCAAACTTCTCTTTTAATTTACAAATAATAAAAAACCAAGATTATACCGATAAAGTTGCACCAAGATATCAGATAAAAGTTTTAAATCACATTTTTGAATAAATCCCAAAGTTTTTGTAATTTTGTGTACCGAAATACCCATTTTATTTGTAAAAAATTATTTTCATATGTTTCCTTATTAAACAACCGTCAAAATGTGTTTGTCAATTTAAAATAGTCAGCTGCACTATACACATATGTATTTGTTCAGAGCACGTAGGGCCAGATTTGAGCATGACTTGTTTTTACAAAAAAACTTTGATTTATAATGTCTTATCTAAGGTAAAACTTGTATTCATCACATTTTATGTCAAAATTTTACTTCAGTATGTCAAAATTTTACTTTTCTGCTTAAAAAATTATCGATTCGCACACACGGGCCGATAAGTTAAATTTTACTAAGTTAAAAAATTATCAATTCGTACAGAACCTAAAACTAAAAGTATAAATATTGCAGTTGGTGAAATGATCTGGAAATAGAATTGTCAAAACTGAATTTATTTACTATTAATTATATTATACCGATCGAATTAAAATTTTGATATGGTACCTTAAATGGATTTTACAAGATGTTTCAAGAAAATTTAGATTTTATCACTTTTCATTATTAATTTAAAAGCATGATTAAATGTGTCTAAGGTTATTCTACTGTAAGAAACTTATTGTGTTGGAAAATTTAATATTTGGTTTGGTTTTTCTTATTGTTAGGTTAGGTGTTATCCCATTATGGAAGTGGTATCACATCTTGCTTTTAAAAAATTACGTTTTATGAAATCTTGATAAATCTCCTTTTTTTTTTTTTGTTTTAGCTGTGTATACTCGTATATTAGAATAGATTATAATATGTCAGTTGATATTAGAAAATCAGAGTTGTTATTATTTGTGTCTTGGGGGGGGGTTTGGTGTGATAAATCCCACTATTTTAAATGCCTTATGTAAATATAATATTTGGACACCAAAATAAATCTAAAAAAAATAAAAGAAAATATAAAAAAGTTAAAAAGCAGTAAAAAAAAGATTTTTTAAATATATTGAATTGAAATATGTACAGTGGATTATCACCATAATTTCTTCTTTTAAAGCAAAAATTTTTAGCCTATGTACTTGTACAATTAGAGCGGAAAATCATTTCTAGCTTAATATGAGAAAATTTATAAGAATATAATCAAAAATCAAACAAATATATTGTAATTTTTAAATTTCATTACCAAGATTCATAAATCTGAAATTCATTCTAATTCATTAATTATATCAAAACATTATTCAAATAATATCGATATAATATGTATCGTATACTGTTGAAAAACTATCTATAATACTTAATCTTATACTCAAGAACTTTCACTTTTACCATAGTTTATAAAATATTCAATTGATTTCTAAAATAATTTTAGACTGATTTGAATTAGACTATATTTTAAATTAAATAATCGATTTCATACTGATACATATAGCAATTTATCTAAATTTCTCGTTTTGTTTCGATTTAATTATTGGATTTAGAATAAAATGTTGAATAGAACTAAGCTGCCTTAAAAACCCCCTCATCGGAAATGCATTTATGATGTGTTCAACACATTGTTTCATGATCTGAAATGTCAAAAAAAAAAATTGACGCCCGTTTCGATTCTTTGTTATTTTGAGTTTTTTTTGTTGAATAATGAACGAATGTAGGTAAGTTTTGATGAATATAAAATGAAAAATTTTTTTTATTCATTTTTAATTTATTATAAACTTGTTACTTTAATTTCAATTACATAAATGGCGGGGATTGCATTATTTATGATCGAAAACGTCAAATAAGACATTGTGTTACTGTTTCAACAATTTAATTTTTTCGATTTTGACGAAATCAAATATATTTTTTTGACATTTCTGATAAGATGCAAAGATTCAGACTAACGTTTAATCTTACATTACTTCTATACAACTTAGTGCATTTAGAAAGTTTTTTTTATAGATACAACCGTATTGGCTGCATAAAATTGCCAGTTACTGTAGCAGGGTTATAAAACTTTTCGAAATCATTAAATTATAACACCATATTATTATTTTTAGGTTAATTATTTAAATTTAAGGTACATTTATTTATTTATTTTTCTTTTTTTTTTTTTTTGTATAATTCTAATATTAAAATTGGACTTAAATTTAATTGACTGTTTTATAATTATTTGCTTTTTTTTTTTTTTTTTTAATTATATAATATAATAAATTCTATTTACAATAAATATAATCATTCATTTTTTAAAAAATTTTTTTTTTTACATATATTTAAAAATAATTTTTACAATATTTTTTTTTCAATTAAATTAGTAAGAAACTATAAATATTGTTTAAAATTGAATAAAATGGTAAAACTTGAAGAATTTTTTTTATTATTAACTGGACAAAATGTGTCAAAACAAGAATTAAGAATTAGGTATTCAAAACAAAGGCTTAAAATAGAATAAAAGGGGAAATGATGATGAGTTACTAGCAAAAGATAACAAAGGCCGAAATAATAAGTAATCATACATGTGCTCCATGAAAATACTGAAACATGACTGAGTTAAATTTTATGTAAAAAACATTTTTTTTTTGTTTTTGATTTATATTGTGAGTATTGTAAGTATCAAAAGAATTCTCGTATCCAAATGATTACAAGTTTGAAGATTCTTAAAAAAAAACTATGCCAAAAGAATGGGTTAACTTCTTTAATAAATACAGTTTATTTTAGGGAAAATAAAATTAAACATTTAACTTTAAATATGAAACATGAAACACAAATTTTAAACTTCTTTATGTAGTTGCCTTAAAATATGCAATATTTATGATATTTTATATTTTGGTAAAAATTAAAAAAAGAGGGGGCTTCGGTAGCCTAGTAGGTAGGCATGTGGCGTATTAACCGAAGAAGTGTGGCTTCGATCCCCGCACAGGTCGTAAGTGTTTTTTTCTTTACATACCCCCCTTACCACTAAATATAATATAATGTAAATATATAGTATATAATATAAATAAAATAAATAATATTAGTATATAATAATTTAATAATAGAATAAAAACCTATAATGGCCTTAGTAGCCGATGGTTCAATAATATTGCATTACATTTATGTATGTAATATTAATATAAATAAATAAATAAATAAAAAAGAGGATTTGAGTGAGGGTTAGTGAAAAGAGGGAATGTGAGTAATTCAAATTCAGCACGGATAATAACACAATGTAAATGGAAATGCATATTGGAATCAAATGGGTTCAATACTACAAAAATGCAATGCATTTTACATCTTAACAAAAAGGTTAAGGTGAAATTTAACAATACGTAATGTATTTAAGTGCTTATATTTATGTTTTTTTCATATGTATATGTATGTGAGAAAATTGGAGGTATTTTAAGAATTGGTTACAAAATTAATTTTATAAGCAATGAAATTTAATTCAAGTTTTTCATTTTACTTTAATTGCTTAATTTTTTTTTCCAAAATTTTATATACCAAAAGGATTTTGTTTTTCAAAATTTTTGTTTTTCTGAATTTTGATCTTTAAGATAACGGATGTGATCCTTGTGATATAAACATTTTTTATGCAATTTATATTTATATTAATGTTAATTTTTTTTTTGTAAGTAAAAACGGACACGTTTTAATCATATGCATTTTGTTTTTATTTTGTTTTATAAAATTCAAAAAAAAAGTGGTAACGCATTTTTTTTTATGCTCGAATTTTTTTTTATGCTTTTTGTTTCGATTTTCTTGTAGGATCTAAAATAGGATATAGAAAACTACATGAATAAAATGTTTGGTTTATGTCTGAATTTTCACTTGAGATTAACATAAATCATGTAACGTTCATGTAACGTTCTGTTATGATAGAAATTTTTCTGAAAATTGTCAGAATGTTAGAATTTAAAGAAACACCAATTAAAATCAGAATTTTCGTCAGTAAAAATCAGTGGTATATAATAATTAATAATAAATAAGAATTATATCAAGTAGTAAGAGTTCAATCTACCATTTTATCTAATCTACCTATATCAATAGTTTATTTTTCCAATTTTTATTTATGTTTTTTTTTTATAAATAATGACTAGAACTGTATAACTAAAACTAGAAGATGTATAACAAAAGAAAGTATATATATATTTATATGTACATAATATTATATTTTGTATTTATATATATAATAATTTTAATCACATTTTTTTGTTTTTTTTTTTAATTTCGTTATTGATTCTTTGGTTTGGCAATTTTTTTTATGTTGATTTTTAATATTAATATAAGAAAAATAAAAGTTTAAATTAAAGATTTCAAAAATTATATCATCTATCAAGGATAATTTCATAAATAAAGATTTACTTAAAAATGTATTGTATAATTATTTTACGTATGTTATAAAGATGCAAACAAAGGACCTTTTTAAGTCAAACGAAATTTTTAGATAGTGAAATCATTCAAATGTTTTGTTTACACGTTATTATTTCTTTGCACAAACCATATTTTGTATAGATTTAAATAATTTATAGCTTGGACAGGAAAATAAACATTTAAAACTTCGAACATAATATTACAGTAGATATTTCTAAATGATTCTTTTACTTAACAGGCTTTTTAATTAATAATTTATAAAGGCGCTATGAACTAAACCATAATTCCAAATATGAACTATAATACCTAATATTTTTAGATATGTACTAAGTATGTATATACATTATATACTAAGCCTCAATATTAATTGTAAACTAACCCTCAAAAAAATGAACGAAACCCTTAAAAAAATGAACTAAAGCCACAAAAAAATTAACTAATCCCCAAAAAATTGATTTTTAAATTTTTGGGATTTATTTCATGTGAATTAAATGTCAAATTCTAAATATCGAACTAACCCCAAAAAAAAAAAAATGGATTAATCTCCGAATTAAATTTATGCAAAACTAATGGTAGCTATTTCGTTTTTATTTTGGCGGTTAGATGTCTTACAGTTTAGTTTATAGCACCATTGGTAAATGATAATAAAAATTTTTATTCAATCTGAAAAAAAAATCTTTTTTTTACTTTAAGCCTTTAATTTAGGATTTTTGGCGCTTTTCATGACTAGAACAATTTCAATAATCATTATTTCACGAGGAATAATTCCATTAGAACAATTTCATTAGTCAGAATTATTCTACTATATAGGCAAAATTCCACTAGGGAAGAAACACTATTAGAAGTTAGATATATTTTTGCCCCATATTCTCAACTTTTGCCCCTAAATTATATCTTGTGTATCGTTCTGGTAAAATTGTGCTCAATGCAATTATGATTAGTGAAATTGTTGTAGTGAAAGCAACCAATTACCTTAATTTAGTTATTTTAAAAATAGATATAAACTTTAACATAAAAGTTAAGTCCTTTTCTTTTATTGAATTAAAAATTAAAAATTATTATTTGACTGGATTTAATTACATTATTATTAATTTTATATAACTATGATTTGAAATTCTATTTTTATTTTCTGGTTAAATTTTATTTTAACTTTAAATCTAATAAATTCGTTTTTTTTTTATTTTATTATTATTATTTAAGACTTCTTAAATTTAATTATTGCTTTTAAATTTAAAAAAAATATTTTGGCATTCATTGTTGTCCTTTTTTTAACAGAAATATATGAAATTTATATTTTTTTAAAAATTCATTTTTGTTTACATATCAGTATTACTAAAATAAGAATTTTGCATTAAATATAATTTATCGATAGGATTTATATTACTATTACCATTACTATTACTTATATTATTATTATTATTATTATTATTAACATGATGACTATTATGATTATTGCAATTATTACCATTAATATTTAAATTGTTAAATGTATTATGCGAACTATTATGATTCATGTTCCCATTAATGCCACCACCACTACCAGTACAAACACTATTACCACCACCACTCCCATTTAAATCTAAATTTTTTAAAGACATAGTGTCAGAAGTTCCTTCATCATGTAAATCAAAATTACTACCATCTAATGATAGATCAGAACTGCAAAAACTATCATTTGAATTTGTTGGAAAATCTGAAAAAATTTTAATTAATTTTTTTAAATTAAAAAAAAAAAAAAGGTAACAAATTTTATATTTTAATAAAAATTTACCATCTGGTGAATAAGATAAATTTGGATTTAATGGTTGATTTGATGAATATGATCCATCTAATCCTAAATAATTTTCATGTTCACTATTTGGTGATTCCTCTTTAATACTACTTTTATCATCTTTATCTTTATCAGAACCATCTGAATTTTTACTACCATCTTTATTAGCTTTTCTTTGAATTTTTTTCATTTTAGCACGTTGATTTTGAAACCAAACTTGTACAACTCTTACTGATAAACCAGTATCTTTAGCTAATGCTTCACGTACTTTACGACATGGTTTTGGTGATGTTTCAAATGATAATTTAAATTGTTTACGTTGTGATGCTGTTAAAATTGTTCTTGGTCTTTTTGGACCACGTCTTCCATCACGTGATCTATGATGATGATGATGGTGATGATGATGATGATTATGAATATTATCATCATAAAAATCATCATCACAATTTTGTACTAAATATAATTCTTTTTCAAAATCATGACGACATATTAATTGTCCACCACGCATTAAAAATTGTTCACCTTTTTGTAATGGTTGACAGCATATACAACATGTAAAACATTGTAAATGAAATATATAATGAAGATTTGGTCTCATTACCATATCATTTGGTAAAATACGACCAGAACATCTTGTGCATTTAATGCTAAAAAATCTATAAAATGAAAATTAAAATATAATTATAAAAAATTTAATTAAATATGGGGTTTTGAAGAAAAATAAAAAATTACGATTTATTATTTACTTGTCATAGTCCATTTTACATAAAATTTTTGAATCTCTAACATAGCATGTATGATTTAATTGTATTCCACAATATGTACATCTTAAACAACTTTCATGCCAACTAACATCAGCAATTTTCATGAGGTATCTATCTTGTATTTTAAGTCCACAGCCTTCGCATATTTCATAATTTTTTTCACATTTTATGGTACCAACTTCTGTAATAAAATTAAAAAATATTTTTTTTTTATTAAATTGGCAAGAAATTTAAAGATTTCTCTTTATTTTTATTTTAAAATGTAATTATTCTAAAAATGAGTTTTCTGAAGTTTTCGAAACAAAAACTTTTCTTTTCAATCCTATAAGAGGCAGAGGACATGCTCGAAGTTATTTTTTAAGTTCATATTTGACTAACGTTCAGTTTCTTGAATCATTCACTAAACTGTTAATTATTCAGCTGCAGCTATATTGTACAAAATTACACAACACAAATATCTTTATTTGTGCGCCATCTATTATCTTGTATAAGAAATATTTTATTTTATTTGTATTGTATAAAACTGATCTTAGTCCAATAATGTTCAAAATGTCTATTTTAAACTTTTAAAGTCAATAAAGTTGTTAAGAAAATTAAATGTGAAAACCGAAAACATTTTTCATCCGTTAATGTTTCGTAAAATTCGTTAAATATTACATACTATCAAAAAATGTGGTTTTGTAATGATTTTATGTACTTGATCTGACATTTTTGTGGTTAACTTTCGCTCAGTTTATTAGGTCAGAACAATTAGTTATTATTGTGTTGCGAATTTCTGTTTAGGGAATATGTACTGAAAGGTCATGATTTTTTTAGTGAATAGTTATTGTGTCGAACCAAGCTCCATTATTTATATTATAATTTAGTACATTTTGTCGTTTTGATATTACAAACTCCTATATGATTTATGATTTATAGCTACTGCTTGAAATTTATAGAAATCTTCTATTTATTATTAACTTTAGTTTACGAAATTTCATTCAATGTTTCCACATTGCAGTTACCTAACTATCGAAATCTAATTATGAACGGGGCTGGACATTTCAAACAAATTAGTTCCGGATTGTCTCAAAAATGCTGAAATCATTTCATTATTCAAAAAAGATGATAATCAGGATTTAAATAACTATATAGACCTATATCGGTTTTATCTGCTTTTTCAAAGATTTTGAAAAATCGGTCAAATGTAGAATTCTAAATTTCTTAAACAAACATAACTTCTTTTCTAATTCCCAATTTGGATTTAAATCGAATTTATCTACAGAAGATGCACTGTTAGATTTTTGCAATATTATTCACAATGGATTAAATAATAGGAAAAAAATGGCTGCTTTGTTTGTTGACATATATAAGGCGTTCGATACAGTTAACCATAAAATTCTATTGCATAAATTACATAAAATCGGTTTTAGAGGTCATATGCATAAATGGTTTTCGTCTTACCTATCAGATAGAAAGCAAAGAATAAAATTAGAAGATATCTATAGTGATTATTCATCAATTTCTCTTGGCGTGCCATAGGGATCTGCTTTGGGCCCCATTCTGTTTTTAATTTTTATTAATTGAATATTTTCTTTAAAATTTAATAGTAATTTAATAGCTTTCGCTAATGATATGGCATGTACCTTTTACAGTGATACTTATTTTAATTTGATGGCTGATATTAGTCATGATTTAGCATTATTAAGTCATAGGTTCGCTTAGCATAAAATATTATTGTGTAGTAAAACTAAAATAATGATTTTTAGTATAAGTGAATATGTGAGTGAACTTGGTATTCTTGTTTATCATAGTGCTAATTGTAAAAGAGTGTATATTTCGTCTGACATTTGTTGTAGTACTAATATTGTTGACACTTTTAAGTACTTTATGCTAATTGCTTGCTTCAAATTGTTTTCAAATTGAAACTGTCACGAATTTCAAATATCTTGGATTGTTACTTGATCATAAGTTAAATTGCTTCGACCATACTTTACATCTAAAATAACATTTTTTAATATCCACCAGGTTTATGTACTTTTTAAAAAAATTTTTCCATAAGGAACTCCTCACTTGTATTTATTATGCATTGATTCATTCGAAATTAAATTAAATTTAATTAAATTATGGATTGGCATGCTGGTGAGGCATGCTTATACAATAATAAGATCTCGGCTTTATAAATTGCACAAAAACGTATTATTAGGTTAATCTTCAAAAAACCTCGTCGTGAACATAGTTTTGCTTTGTTCAAGCATCTTAAAATCCTTCCCTTAAAACCCTTGTATTATTATAAAGTTTTGAAGATGTTTTTTTAATGGATCAGGCTATTTAATAAACAGAAACTCGGTCTCGTAGAATCTTAGAATCAACAATCAGCATTTGGCTATAATGCCTTCACATAACACCCAACAATGTTTTAGGTATTATTTGGCGGTAGCACCGGCATTACTTTGAAAGACCAGATTTCTTAAAGCAATTAAATCTTGGCTCTTTAACTTGAATCATATTGAAATTAATGATGTTTTAAATGTTTTGGTATAATAGTGAGTATTTGATATTTGATATGAATTGAATAATGAATTGAATTTAGTTAATATAATATGAAAAAATTATATAACATTATTAACTTTATAAATTTTATATTAACCAATTATTTTTTTTTTTACAAATCTTAAATGGAAAAATGAAATATAATTGTGGCGGCGGGAAATAAGGCTAGAGCAATAAAGCCTAATAGACCTTATTTCACTTTGGAACGAGAAATAAAGCCTAAATCGCTAAATTACGCAAGGCCTAATTATTTTTTCAAAATAATGGAATTAAAGCCTAATTGTAGTTTATTATTCCAATAATAACATTTTTTAATATTGTTCTTTCATAATTTAATTCCCATATTTCAGCTTATTTAAGTAATAAAATGTTTTTAATAAAAAACAGATTTTTTGGCACATTTCACTCCGTAAGTTCGTCAGTAAGTGTTTCTTCATAATAAAAGTTCGACAAGTTAAAAATTACAAAATTTCGTTTAAATTCAACATTCAAACTTATTTCACTTTTTAATGTAATAATTTTGTCGAACTTACTTCAGTTATTAGAGTTGAATAAAAAATTTGGATTATCTCTTTTTCCTAAATATGAATATACGTAAGTATGCGAGACTCTAAAACAGAAGGAATTTTATAGTTGGTTACAAAATCAGGATTACAGTTTTTTCTGGAATATTTATAAATAATTTGGAAAAAGCTAATAATTCTGATTTTGAAGCCAACTATAAAATCTCTCCTAATTACAAAGAATTTTGATACCATGGGGGAAAAAAATAATGTTTCAGCTTTCCATACAAAAGTATTAAATTTTGACTGTTCTTTGTGAATAATAATAAATTTTGTGCAAATTTAGACATTTTTATGAAAAACAAAAAAAAATTGTTTTGAAGGAATAAGGGCTGCTACCCCGCCGTTGTTGTGCGCGGGCGCGATAGCAGAGGCAGCAGTTCCTTCAAGGGAAGTGTGAAGGGAGTTGTGAAGGGGATCGGTTAAGAGAACGGCGAAGAGTGGCTCGAAAGGGAGAGCGCGAAAGTCACAGGGCTGACCAGAATGTAGAAAATTGTTTGAAACCTGTTAAAAATATTCGGATTTTACTGTCGACTACAAATTTGTAATTGGAATAATAATAATATATTTCTAAAGTGAAATAACGCCTATAGGCTCTCTTTGAAATGAGAAATAAGACCTACCGCGAAATTTTACGAATTAGGCCTTATTTCTCAACTCAAATGTGAAATAAGGCCTATTAGGTCTTATTGCTCTAGGGTTTATTTCCACATGTCATAATAATATATTTCTAAAGTGAAATAACGCCTATAGGCTTTAATTCTCTTTGAAATTAGAAATAAGACCTACCGCGAAATTTTACGAATTAGGCCTTATTTCTCAACTCAAATGTGAAATAAGGCCTATTAGGTCTTATTGCTCTAGGCTTTATTTCCACATGTCATAATTGTATTGCTTAATTTTAAGTTTTGAAATAATAAATTATCATTTTTTGTAATCGATACTAACTTTATTTAATAAGTTGCAGATTACATAAATTTAAATAAATAATAATAAAATGTTTTATTTTTAGCCGGCTTTGCGTTTTCATTCTGACTGCATTTTCTCTAGTCGGCTATTTTGTCAAATAAAAATTATTTTGTATTCTATAGGTACCTAATTCCTTAGTAGGAAATTAGGTATGGATTAAACATCTGGTACTTGTACTAGGATAATTAGAATTAAATTATTATAGTTGTACAAAAATACTCGTATGTTATCTTAAAATAAGTATATGTTATAAATTTTAATATTTCTAAAACCGATTGATACGTAAATCCTTCTGAAAGTTACAAAATTTTTTTTTTTTTAAGAAGTTTATCACACATTATTTGTTTTATTCATAAAACACCTGATAAAATATGTAATAAATCTTTTTTTAATCTATAGAATAATATTAATATAACGGTACTGGTTAGTATTTCATACCTATGATTGTAAATTAAACGTATAAAAAAAAACAAAAAAAAAACATTTTTTATCATATGATTATCGTAAATATCCATACTGATTTTAACTCGTTTAAGTCACCATAAAATATTTTAGTATTTTTACTGCTTCAGTTTTTTGTTCTAGAAAGAGTTTTTTGAAATTTGTCGGAACTTTAATCGACTGCATGCATAATAACCTAAAATAACAATGACCAAAAATCAAAAATCATTCAAAATATTTAGCTTAATTTTCATTTTACAAAAAAAAGTAAAATCGCCTAAAAAGAAATAAAATGACAGAAAGGAAAGTATAAAAGAAACAATAGGAAACTGTCGAAAAGCAAATTGGGTCATTTTCTCTAATTATACAAATGAATCTAAAACAAAATGAAAAATTATATGTTGAATTGAAAGTTCTAAAGGGTTTTTAAGAATTTGGAATTTGGCTAACTGTAATATGTCCTTCTAAATTCTAAATTATAAAGACATTATATATGAATTTTAATGATATTTCGCTAGCATCATATGCATGCATAATTTACAAAGTGGAGTACCAAATCCTCACTAATCAATTTATTGAAATTTTGATTTTCTTTACAAATTCTGACTTACACTAGTTATTTTTCCATAACAAGTTTGATTTTTATAAATTTTCTGGAAAAGGGTCTAGTAAGAAAGAGCCATTTTTGGTTTTTGGGACATTTTAAAAAATAATTCTCAATTCAAAAAATGTTTAATTTGTAAAGCGAATGATAGTTTAAAAGATTTATTTCGGTCATTTTTCATTTTAATATTTTGAGTCTTACTTCATAATGAAAAGTCATTCAAAAATTAGAAAATAAAAAAGCTCAAAATGAAATGAAAAATTACTCAATTTTTTTTTTTTTTGGGCAATAGTTAATATTTTTATGCTTTTGGGGCGATTATACTGTTTGTTGATCGATTCAGTTAATAGTTTATTTTTGTTATAAGCTATTAAAATTTATAACCATTAAAAGTTTATCTTTGGGTTAATATCTTTATGGTGTTGAAATTTACCAAAATTGATCTATATCATTATTTGGATTATTTTCTGTTAATATTTATTTAAGTTCTTTGAGTAAAATCCATTTAATATTGCTATTTATCGTGAGTCTTTCATAATCCTGCCTCACGGTATGCAACTATAAATCGTTATGATTTATTACATGAAATTTTTGCTACGGGAATGAAATTTTTTGTTTTATAAGATATTTTTTTTTTTAAGAATCATAAAAATTATGTGAATTTGTTTGAATTTAAATTATAAATATATAAACTGAAAGTATAGCAAAACAAAATATTTTAAAAACTATTAAGCCAGTTTTAGCGTATAGTTAAAGACCAATTATTACATTCAAGATAAACACATTATGTTTATCATTTTATATATCAGATATGATTGATAAGAAAAAAAAATTTTCTACAAGGTAAGGATAATAATTGATATGTACTGATGATACATAATTAGGCGTATATGTGAATATTTACATTCTAGTGTAAATCACAATTATGCCGGTGCTGTAGAAGGTGGGTGTATCACGATGTCTGAAAGTGATAAAAAAAACTTTTAATCATTTAATAACTTTTTTTTGTATTTTGTTTTTGTTTTTGTCCTTACTCCTTATGAGGGGCATAGGGCATCCACTAAGTCATTTAATATTCATATTTGACTAAGTTTCAGTTTCTGGAATCATTATTTCACTAAGCCGTTTACTCGGCTTAGCTATTGTACAAGACTAGGCGTTTCTTTAGTTACGCCATCTATTATCTTACACAAGGATTATAATTTATAAGACATATGTACTTATTTTTAATATAATTATGTTGTACTAATTATATAGTATAAGAAAAATCTATATTATTTTATTAATCTATATGAGCCAGCCGGGGTTTGAACCCGAAACATTTCGTATGAAACGCCGGTGTCTTAACCACTACACCATTGGCTGGATAATCATTTAATAATAACAAAGCTTTTTTCATTTAGTTATCTGGTCCATTAAAAGATTTATAGAAATATGTCTATGTATCAAAGATAATTTTGATCCGATATCCTTAAATAGATTTGCAAAATTCAATAAAGAGGTAAAGAGTCAAAATTAAAATTTCAAGTTAAGAAGAGTTAAGAAAGAGTTGCTTCAAGTTGGGAAATTCTCTTATAACAACAAGCTCCATTCAACCTTAAATTTAGATTAGATTATAGATTAGATTAGATTTTTATTTAAGACGTATAAGTAACACCACAACCATTTGATATAGATCTACTGTACTATACCATTATTACTATACGTGTTATAGATTTTTCTTCTATTTATAAGACTTGTGTTAGCTCTACTGCCGCTAAAACACTAAAGATCAGCAGAGGGTTTATTGCTGACAATTCGTCTGCAGTAAAGCAATAAGCACCTATGTGTACATATCTAGCTTAAAGTAAACCTCGACAGATTTTGGTTATATGTCCTGTACACCTGTAGGTTGTTCTTTCTCTTTTTATTTTCAATTTATTGCCGGAACATTGACGTTGAATATTTTCATTCATTTCATTTAGAAATATTTTTTGATGGATTATAAAGATTTAGTTTTATTTTTTGATGGTTTATAGAGATGGAATTGATTTAGAAATTCCTTTTTGATAAAAAACAAAGCATTTAATAAACTAAATCACAATATAAAATCATTCGATTAACTTGTTCGTCTGGATAGGACCACAAAGCATTTAAAAGTCTGATATGTCATTTTGTAATGTATTGATAAAACGGAATGAACGTAGTAGAGTGTTTTTGATATCCATATCTATATTCAGAAGAACATTACTAGAAAATTTCATTAAAATTCAATGTAAAGTAAGGCAACAAATGATAATTGATAACAAAATATAAGAGTTAAATGCCAGAGATTTAATCTCAGACGATTTTTGACAAGTCCTATAAATAGAAAATCATTTTTAATAAATAATGAGTATTTTAACTTTAAACAAAAGAGAATGTAAATTTCTTTACATTCTTTATAAAGTTCAAGGTGGCCAATACGAAAAATAAAAATGCGATTTTTCAAAAAAAAAAAACAATTTTGCGCTCTTTTTTATTTTTTTTTATTTTTGTATGTTAAACAAAAACATTGTAATTTATTTATAATAAAAAAATTAGGTGATAAAAAAAAAAAACTTTATATTTTTATCATATTTGCATATGTAAATATGTACATTTATTTTTATTATATGAACATATATATATATGTATGTACATATATGTATAATAAATAAATATAAACAGAAACATAATATTAAACTTAGTTACAAAAAGGATTTTCCAAATTAACGTTATAATAAATATGAATATTTGTACTAGGGAAATATCGGAAGCGCCACGAAATCCCAAAAAAAAAATCCCAAATGCCAAAATCCTTAAAAAAAAATTCCAAAATAGCAAATTAGAAAATCCCAAAATACCAAAATCCCAAAGTAGTTTATATCTGACTCATGGCGCAGTGGTTAAGTCGGCAACCTTTCAATCGAATGGTCTTGGGTTCAAACCCCGGTCAGGTCATAAATAAAAAAAAATATGTAGTACTTTTATATACTACTAATACATGTTGTAACTGTTGTGACGGCTTTAGTCGCTGTTAGCAAAATAATAATAATAGGCGGATTCATTGTTTCCTTACAGTTCCACTCCCAATTCAATGTTTCCGTATCCATTTCCCTATCCTTTCCTATCCCTACTCTCTAGCCAATATACTGCGTTCGCAGGTAAGGGTTTCAATCCACTATATTGGCTAAAGGGGGAGGTGGGTTTAGTCAGTAAGAATCTGACACTACCAAGGGGAAATTCTTGGTGTCTTTGGAAGATTCCCACCTCCCTTAGGAAAAAAAAAAAAAAAGTTCGTTTTGAGTTGGATTTAAAATCAGGATTGCCGCTTTTCCCAGAATATGTATATGCCAGATTCTGAAGGATTTTAGAGTTGGATTTAAAATTAGAATTGCCGCCTTTTCCAGAATATGTATATATAATATTTATGTATATGCCACATTCTGAATTAGGCGGGATTTTATAGTTGGATACAAAATCAGAGTTCCAATAATGTGTTTAGCGGGGGTTTGAGTTCGGCAGCCACGATTTTTTTCTTTTCAAATCATGATTTTAAAAATAAATAATTTTAATTCAAGATGTTTTTGTTCAATATTTTTTTTTGCAGGATTTTATTTTCAAGATATTTCTTGATTCAAGATTTTTTTTTTCAGGATATCGATGGGGACCCAATCAACCCACATCTGAAATAAAAAAATTCAAAACGAATTATGATAACGAAAGTGGTTTAGGATTTTGGTATTTGGGATTTTGAAATTTTGGGATTTTGAATTTTGGCATTTTGAGATTTTGGGATTTCGTGGCCAACCCAAAATATCTACAAAATGATTATTTTAGAATTCATTTTCAATTTCAAGTGCTCTTCAATTTTTTTTTTTTTTTATCACTTCATAATGATAAAAAAAATAGAAAAAAAAAGTATATGTACCTATGCAAGGAATTTTCGATTTAATTTTGAGGGAAATTTGTTGACATAACGTAAATAATGATTAGAGAAAATGTTTTGTTTATTATTTGATAGGAAAATTTTATGATAAGATATCTATTTCTACCACTTTAATCCTTTATATATATATATATATATATATATATATACGCAGACTAATTCAAGAGAATCATGACAAAATAGTAGTATATATATATATAATAAAACAAAACAAAAAATCAAACAATACCTTCATACATATATAAATAAATATGTATATAAATAATTGCTTTTTAAATATTGCGACGAGTGAAAATCATTTCAAATTATTGTTTAAATGATTACTTTGTAAAAAAACGTAAAGAAAATCATTTTTTTAGAGGATTTAAAAGCTTTGTTTCGAAGTTAGCAATTATCTGTTAGTTCAATTTGCTTGAAACGCTTAATTTAATTCAAATAAAGTTCGAACATTTAGAAACATTTAATAAGAAAAAATGTAAAACAAAAGGTTTTTCTAGGAACATATTTTCCAAAAGATCAAGAGAAAGTTTTTTTTTTTTTAAAAAAATTTGTACAGGTGACTAAGTTATAGGTGTCTAAAAATAGTAAATTTTTAATATTTGACACCTAATATCTTTTAAATAGGTACAGGTACTAAAAAAAATTTTGAGGTATTTTATATTAATTGATTGTTCTAAGTCTAATTTAAGGTTCTAACTGAAATTGTACCGAAGTTATCAAGGAAGACAAATTTTGCAAAATTTTTGTTTCACATTATGCTAAATTTAAATATTTAACTGCAAACAATTATATAATTTTAATATTTATTCTTAAAGCAAAAATGTCCTGTTGTTTGGTGTTTATCTAAGATACTTTTTGAACTTTTCCCAACTTTGAGAGGCTATAATTCCGTAAAGAGCAGGATACTGTAAAAAAAGTTATTTCACAACACTAAGTTGGTTATGGTTAAAATTTTATTGTTCTATTTTCTAAAGAAGTTTTGAAAACAGATGAACGAACGGATGGACAGAGTGAAAGTAAATAAGTAAATTTTGTAATTTCTTTTTTTTTAAATATGCTTAAAATATCCGAGGACAATTCTTCCCAAAGACTTCCAATTTTTATATACACTATATTAATACTAATAAATCGAGTGTTTTGGGCAATAAAGTTTTACTAAAAACATACTTCTAATAACTTCAAAATTTTTATTATTCTAAGCTTTAAAATAATTATGTTAACAATTTTATAATTTCAAGTGATTAACTGAAAATTGTAAAATCAATAGAAAAGTACGAAAGAGTGCTCCTATTTATTTGCTGAGAACTGTACATATTTCTTTAAAATTCGAAATAATATTTCTTTAAAATTCGAAATTTTTTTATATTTTAAAAAGATTTTAAAAGAGATATTTATATCAGATCATGTCATAAAAAATTTTAAAAATAAATCTTCATCGAATATTTTACAATTGGAACTGTTTTTTTTTTTTTTTTTTTTATCTGAGATATACGTTGAAATTTTTAGATTGAATTTCATCTAAAAAATAGTTTAAACTTTTAAACTTTAACCTTTTAATTTGAGAACTTTTTAACTTATCAAAAATTTTTTAATTTGATTATTGTGCTAAACTTTTGGTGGGAAAAAAAATCTTTCAAAAGATTTAAAAAAAAAAATTAAACTTTTATTTATTTTATGTTGTTTAAAATCCTTCAAAATCTAACGTAATAAATTCGAATTATTATCACTTTCATATTATGTTTTGAATGCATATATCAAATCTTATAAAATGTTTAATAAATCGATTCAATAAAACTGAACATTTATAAAGAATTTTAAAAAAAATCAGCGTCACATGGATTGACCATCACTGTTTGTTGAGAATTAAAATTAGACGGTTTAGAATTTTCTCTTAAAAAGCTCTAAGAAAAGCTTTTAATTAATTTTAAGCAAAAGTCATAAAAACTACTTAAAATTAACATACAATTACTAATGAACGGAAATGTGCATTTAAGTAAGTAGACAATCCACAAAAAAAAAACATGTTTTTGGGCATTTTCAAAAAAAATTTGAAAAAATATGTTTTACTCTGTCCGTTTGCCTGTCTGTCTGGTTGTTTCCAAAACTTCTACACCGTTTGAAATAGAGTAATGAAATTTTAGCTACGGATAGGTACCACAAAAAAAAAAAATTTTATGAAACAGCGTTGCGTAGCGAAAGCCTCCCAAAATTCGAAAAAGCCTTATATTTAAGTTGTTATAACACACTTTTTATACCCGTACGATAGGATCGGGTATAATAAAATTACTCCTCCGTTTGTAACACCTCGAAATAAGCGAGCTAGATATACCTTCAAAGGTATGGATCGGATCAGAAAAAAATTCTAAGACTTTTGAGCCATGTCCGTCCGTCCGTCCGTCCGTCCGTCAGCACGCTAACTCAAAAACTAAGAAAGCTAGAATCTTGAAATTTACACAAAATATTTTGGGAGTAATTTGTAGGTTCCCTATTTTTTTTGGTTGAGTTTGGACCAAGCCTTAGGGTAGCTCTCGAACACCTAACTTTTAGATCTCCACATTTTTTTTGCAATAGAGCTATGAAATTTTAACTACTGATAGATCTCACAAAAATATTAATTTTATTTTTAATAACTTTTTTTTGTAGCCCCACCCGTTACGGAGCTACAGCTCCCCAAAGGTTCAAAAAAGCTCTATATTTAAATTGTTATAGCACAAGTTGTATAAGGTATATCTTCATTTTGAAAACGCCAAACGATTACTACTTTCATTAGCTTTAAAAGTATATATACAATAAATATATATTTTTGGCATACGGTGTCTTAATTTACCGTTATGCGAAACTCAAATTTTGCAAAATCCTTTAACCCTTCTATCTTCTAAACGGTTTAAGATGGAAACTTGAAATTTTGACAGAAGTTAGATCTTCGAAAATAAGTATGAGTCATTTCAGAAATTTTTTTTGTATCACCCCCCGTTTAGGAGCTGTAAGGGGTCAAAAACTGAAAATTTCCTATTTTTAAACACCTGTAACTTGAACACCTGTTAAAATTTTTTTGAAGTAATACACAAAAATTAAAGCTCCAACATTATATTTTTATTTCTGTTAACAACTTTTTTTAATAATATAGGGTTACTTTATAATTGACGAAAGTGTTACTTGATTTTTTCAAATTTTCTAACAAATTTCATTAACGAATTTTTTCCATTTTGTTTTACTCGATAATTTGAAATTGTTGAGGATATAATGCGTAGTACAAAAAAATGTAATTAAATAAACAACATAACGGTTGCTTGAAGAATTTTTATTTATATGATATTGATATATATACATACTTATATAATATCATGTTTATTTACATATCGTATATGTCACTAGTGAATGAATGATAAGAGTATAGATGTATATTATATAGCGCCATATTTACATACACATATGTATTTTATTGTAGTTATAAGAAATTATTCTGTCAATGGAATATTTAAATATAATATAATATAATATTTAAAATTATATTTACTGTTTTGTACTTAGTAAATTTAATATACATTTACCGCTTAGTATTAAATGGTACTATAGAATATTTGAAAAAGTTTTGGATTGATAATCGTTATGTGGAAGGTTAGAATCTGCTTTTGAAGAATGGTCATATAAACATATAGTTTGAATATATGTACAACCCATAGTTCTAGAAATTATAAAATTCACCCAAATTATTTTAAAATACTAAAATATTAAAAAAATAATATTGTAAGCAGAGTGGCTGTGAACATACTAACGGTTCGTACGGGTATCTAAGAGTTGACAAAGTCAACTGTATTCTTCCTCGTTTTATACTGCATATCTTCAATCTGGAAACGCAAAATAGTTGCTTTTGTTAGCTTTATAAGTATATATATAATAAATAAATAAATATCATATTTTACTTTTTACCATACCATATTTTAATTTACCGTTACACGAAACTCAAATTTTTCAAAATTCTTGACCCCTTCTAACTTCCAAACCCCTCATTCTAACTTCTTAAGTTAGAAATTTGAATTTTTGAGAGGTGTTAGATCTTTGGAAATAAGTATGAATTATTTGAGAAATATTTTTTTTTGCCCCCCGTTTCGTGGTTGCGTAAGGAGTTCAAAACTGAAAATTCACTATTTTTGAACACCTGTAACTTAAACATTAATCTAATTTTTTTAAAATAATATACAGAAATTCAAGTTCCAATATAATTAATATCGTTTAATTTTGAAAATGTGCTTTTTTGAAAACCCGTGTTTTTTGCATCATTTATTAACTTAATTTTTATTTTATTTTTAAGAGACCGTAAAACATCGCTGCGAAAACTATTTGGAATATTTGGAACTTTATATAGGGTTTATCTATGTATATTGAATAGCAATCCATTAAATTATAGACGGAAAATTTATTGGGGTATAAAAAATTCTTTTTACATACAGTTGTAATCGATTAATTAGAAACGCAAACCAATAATTTTATACTGAAGTTAAGAGTATAATGAAAAAATTTCTAAATTAAAATTTCAAAGAAATCTTTTATTTTATTTTTAGTTAAAACATGACATAATGTTTTTTTACTGGTCAGTGATGATGCTGTAAGTCCAAAATTTATTTTAATTCACCTCTTTAAATAATAAAAACAAAAGAAATATTTTAAGAAGAAACTTTATCAAGTCTTTCAGAAACTAAATTTTATATTTCAAATCCTTATCTTGGAATATTTTCCAAAATTTCTAAACAATTTACTCTACTAGCGTAAAATAAACAAGTAATGGAAAAAACCGAGGGTTTTTAAAAAAGCACATTTCCAAAATTAAAAAATATTTCATAACAAGCCTAGAGTAAAGAGTAGATAATATATGTATGTATTGAAAAATAAATTATGTATTTTATTAATATACAAATTATGAATAATAATAAGAAAAAATTGAGAAAAATTTAATTGTATTAATTTTTGTATATTACTTGAAAAAACTTTGCACAGGTGCCCAAGTTACAGATGTTTAAAAATAGAAAATTTTCAGTTTTTGATCCCTTGCACCGCCTAAACAGGGGGCGGAACAAAAATATTTTCTGAAATAACTTATACTTATTTCGAAAGATCTAACTTCTCTTAAAGTTTCAAGCTTCTAAATTAAACCGTTTGAAAGATAGAAGGGGTCTAAATTTTTTCAAAAATTGAGTTACACATAACGGTATATTAAAATACCGCATGGCAAAGCTACTTATTTATTTTATATATATTTATAAAGTTTATAAAACTAGCTATTGTTTGGAGTTTTCACATTGAAAATAGGCCTTATAGAACCTGTGTTTAAGAAATTTTAAAGACTTTAGGACTTTTTCGAACTTTACAGGGCTGTAGCTCCGTAACGGGTGGGACAGGAAAAAAGTTATTCCACAAAATTAATTTTTTGGTAATGCCTATTTGTTGTTAAAATTTCATTGCTTTATTTCAAACGATATAGAAGTTTTGTAAATACTCAGATAAACGGATGGACAGACGGACAGAAGTGAAACTAATAAGCTCATTTCTTCAGATTTTTTTTTAAAATGTGCCAAAAATGGCTATTTTTGTTTTGTTAGATTAGCTAAATTTTATTTTCATTTTGCCCAAAAGATTTTTTATATAAAATAATAAACTTTTGTTAAAAAACGATAGACCCATTTTAAAAAAAAAATTAAAAAAAAATAACAAAAAATCTTAAATATTTTTTGACTTCCTTAAAATGACCCTTTCCTTAATCTAATAGTCACATTCCCAAGTTTGACAAATAGTTTGAAAAATATTTTTTTTTTTTAAATAGGAGTTAAATTTAAAACCAGTTTAAGACATATTTAGAGTAATTCAATAAAAGTATAATGTCGATTTTAACCCTGTCGATTAATGGGCACGTCAATTAACCTACAAAATAGCCAAAAGAAATTCTATAAATCTAATAAATTTTCCCTAGATTTAAAAGTCCATTTTAGTCCTCTTGTATGAAAAATTCTTAAAATCAAACTTGCAATTGTAATGTAGAATAAATACAGGATTTTTACTCTTAGAAAATTCAATAATGTAACAGTTTTAAATCTGGATAATTTATTCTATATATGTACATATTATCCACTATCTATTAATATGTAAGTATATTTGTATGTATATTTTATTTACTTTAAAAATTATAGGTTAAATAATAACTGCTAAATGTGAATGTAATAAAAAGGAACAAAAAAATATCGAACACAAGAAAAAAAAAAAAAAATTCGAACAAGAAATTTAAATTCAAAACAAAAGTAAAGGTAAGATGATGTCAAAAGGAAAACCTGAAAAGTTTTCCTTTTTCCGAAAAGAAACAAAAATATAAAGAAAAAACTTTTTCAAGAATACCGTCATTTTTAAATATATATATATATATATATATATATATGTATATAATAAATGTATATAATATGTATGCAATAACTATGTAAATATATCTTTAGATATAAACATAAATAAATGTATAATCTAAAATAATTTTTGTTTTTTTTTTTTCTCTTTTGGCTATCGATCGATTTTGCACAGTATGAAACTTTTTTCATCTTATTTTGTTTTTCTTTTTTTTATTCTTTTATTTTTATTTTGTTTTTATTTTTTTGTTTTTATTTTTAAGTTGAGTTTATAACAAAAGAATAAAAACGGCAAAAAATAAAGAGAAAAAAAAAACAATGAAATGGTAAAGTGAAAAAAAAAACATAAAAGGGGGGAGAGCAAAAAATAAGAAAAAAACTTTTAAAAGTTAACTTTTTATCTCGTGTAGACTTTAGTAAAAAAAAAAAAATAAAAAGAAATTGAAATAAAAACAAGCATGACTTGTAATGGAAGACGACGTCAAAACTTTATAAAAACTACAGGTAAATATAGAGAGTATACAAAATGAAAGGTCGTATAATGATTTCCAGCTGAAATCAAGTGTGAATTTAGGTTTTGTATTTTTTTTGCTCCTTTCTAACATATTTTAATTTTATTTATTTATTTATATATTTGCAAATGTATATATATTATATATATATATATATATATATATATATATATATATATATATATATATATATTTATATATATATATATATATGTAAATATGAATTATATTCGACTTATACATCTGTTTAAATATATAAGACGTGTATATAAAAGTTATAATAATTCCCCATTATTTAAAATTATTGCCCAGTTTATAGTTAATGTGTATCTATATATATTAATATAAATATACTTTATGTACACATACACATAAAATATATAAAGGATATAAAAAATGGTATATAGTTGTATATTCGTTTTAAAACTGAATTGAATCATTTAAAGACAATTTCTTTCAAGGTATAGTTTTAAAAGGATAATATTTAAATCTATAATTTAAAATTCTTATGTATGTACATATATACATATATATACATTTAAATTTGTTTTTTTCTTTATATATAATTTTATATTTATTATTATGTATTCAGAAGTATATATAGAGTTAAGAGATAATTTTATAGGGGATCAGGTATTTAGAATAGCAAATAATTGTGCAATGAACTTTAAAGATAATAAAAATGTAGTAAAGTTAAAAAAAAAGAAATTTTTAAAATAACAAATCAAAAAGTATAACAATATTTTTTTTTTTATTATAAACTATGCATAATATATTTATATGTATATACATGTATGAATATATAAAATTAGTTTAAGTTTTTAAAAAAAATAATATACAAGTATATAAGAAATTTATTCAAGGGTAAAGTTTAGGTAACAAAAAAAAAAAAAAAAAAACATTGATGTGGTCAATTAGAGGTTAAAGAACAATGTTTACCTTAAAGGTTTACAAGTTGTTTTATTTTTTCTTTTTTTGTTTTCTTCTCTATTTCATTAATATTATATATAAGTATATAAAGTTTTAAACGAATTTTATAAAGGACATTCTTATTAAGGCTTCTAAGGTAGGTGATATAAAATATTTAATTTTTATGAATAACTTTGAAAAAAAACTTTTCCTTTTTTTTGTTTAATACTGATTTAAAATCTATATATATATATATATATATATACAAATTTGAATGTATAATTTTAAGTTTATGCAAGCATAGATATTCATATTTACTTAAATTTAACACTTTAAGTTTTTTTTTTCTGTTTGGGATTGTGTTGAATTGTTTGGGATTGTTGTGAATGTGTAGGATTCATATGTTTTGTTTCTGTTTTCACCATCATTTTATGGAAATATGTGTATAGATTTCATAAAATATATTATATAGTTACATATTTATTTTTTAACATTTTAATGCCATTTATTTTAGTTTGTATAATATTTTAACAGAAAGTTCAAAATTTATAAATAGTTATGATTGCGTTGTTTGACAAAATTATAATATGTCACAAAAATTTCATAGAATTGAAATGGAATTCAAATTGTATTTTCTAAAAACATTGCATTGTAATTGCATCGTAATTGGTATTGATCGTAATTGCATCTTGAATTGAAAACAACTAAATGTAATATATAAGATATGTATATATTTATTATATAAATAAGATATATATACTAATTGAAAATAGAGTTATATGGTGCTAGTATGCATCTTATCATCAAACAGGAGCAGTTTAGCAGTGGAAAAGAAAAAAATCCATATAAATGGTAATTTACATAGTTCAAATCAAATATTTTTTATACTGAGATTAGTAACATATCTAACAAAAAAAAGCTTTACAAAAAGAAAAAGAATGAGATGAAAAAGATATTACAACTTGGTTGAAAAATATTAGAAATAATTTGTACAAAAAGAATAATTACAGTAAGAACAGCCTGGTTCTATAGACAGAAATAAGCCGTCGAAATCAATAGGGTATTGATTGGTCAGGGGTTGATATGAGTAGGATAATTAGAGTGAGTAGGAACAATAAGAATTACTCTATTGTATACTAAAAGAAAATATAATTAATGAAATTATAATTAACACACAATTAACATTTTAGGATTGGTTCGAATCGTACATATAGAATCGATCTCTTGAAACTAATAATTCAAGTGCAAGTAACCATTTACAATTTTTAAAATGAATAATTTCTAATTTATTTTATTCGTTCATATTTATTAAAACATAATTTTTGAGTAAGTTTTCGAGATTATGTAGGTATGTATAGTAATAGCACACTTAATATAATTATCATGAAAGAAATTAATTTTAAATTTAATCAAAGACATTTCATT
The DNA here is from genome assembly GCA_947095535.1 of Poecilobothrus nobilitatus. Lineage (NCBI taxonomy): Eukaryota > Metazoa > Arthropoda > Insecta > Diptera > Dolichopodidae > Poecilobothrus > Poecilobothrus nobilitatus. Next base: position 110,423,558 of record OX352774.1, read on the forward strand.
TATTTGTTTTTAATTAACAATTAAAAGAATAATTTATATATTTGTAATAAAAATAATATTTAAAATTTAATATAAGTATGTATGTATATATGTGATTTCCCCAGTCGGTGATAATACATCATGAATAGTTGTTAAAAAAATCAAGTACAAGTTAAAACCATTTTTAGATAATTCTACGAAAGTAACAAATCTTTGTTATAAAACATTGTGAACATTTCGCAATGACTTTTTTAGATTATCCAGATGAATATACAAAAATATTTTAGAATATATTTAGGTTTAGTTATCTTGAAAATTATTAAAAAATGTCCTGGCTTTTTTGTAATATCTATACATGTATTTATTTTACTTCTGAATTAGCACCTGCTATAATATTTTTGATGATTCATTGTGAGACACTCTGTATACTTTTTAATTCAAAATAATATAATTATATATAGTTTTTATATAGTATGTATTTATGTAAGTATATAGGAAAATAAAGTGCTTCATTAAAATTTATAATAAAAAGGATATTTTCTAACAAAATAAATCTTATGTAACTAATTTATTAATTATAATGAAAAGTTCATTGAACTTTTGTATTAAAATAAAACAAATAATTTTATATACATTTTTTTGTTAATGATGTTCTGTCCTATTTTTAGACCATAAAGTTAGGCATTAAATTTTGTTGTTAAAAAAAAAAAGTGAGAAATTCTTATTTTAGGTTTAAAGTGTTTTTTTTTTTTTCTTGGTTTCATTATTTTTATGTTTTTATATTTATTGAAATTTAAAGAAATAATAAATATTTGTATATGTAATGTATAAAATTATAGTTACTATATAGGAATATCATAAAATTAAAATGTTATTTATCAATTATATTGGTTTCATTAAATTTATTCTTATTTTAACCGATAGTTAAGTATATTATCTATACGTTATCTAGTTAAGCAAATTTTTATATATATATTATTCAATTAGTATATTTGTTATAGTTTCACTAAGACTTTATTAAAGACTTGTATAGTTTTAAACAATAATGAAGTTGTCATAAGCCTAAAAAGTATATTGAACTTAGAGTCCATCTGAAATTATATACATATATATATATAATTTATGAATTTATATATACATATAGGTATATAATTTCAGATGGACTCTAACTTCAATATACTTTTTATATATGTATATATCTTTAATAATAGCCGTATACTTAAAAAAAACCTTTTATAAGTTTTTAAAATGTTTTTTATTCATAAATTATTATCAGAATTTCGTATCTGTGTAATAATTTTACAAAAATTATGAATTTGTCTGATTTCATCATCTTCAAGCCACATTTAAATGAGGAGATTTTTAATGTTTTTGAATTAAAAAAATTTAAATATTTCATATGCTAAAACCACTTTTCTCCACATTTTCTGAAAACATTTTCACATTTATTAGTAGTTTTTTTTTTCAAATCTTTTGTAGGTATTTTCTGAATTTAAACTTTTGTACACAATATTTTTTTATTTTCTTATGTAATTTTCGCCAACACGTGGACAGTTTTAAAGCTCTAATCACAGTTTAGGAGCTATTCATATTCGGTTGTATAATTAAGAGTGTCGTTAATTTTTGGTCTTTTTCGAGGTTTTTAATAATGTTCTAACTAATTTCAATTTCGATTGTTGCAAGTTCAATTTATAATGCATTAATTTTTGTTTTATTTAAAATTCTTAAAAATGTCCATATTAATAAGTATTTTAAGTTGGATCATTTACTTTTAATATTTTCTGCGTATAAATTACGTTAAATTTATTTTTAAAATATAAAAATTAAGAAAAATTTACATTGTATGTACAATAATGCTGCTTAAATGCAAATATTAATAAATGCTATATTTCACCTTCTGCAGTACTGTTTATTTTAAAATTATATAATTTAAATAATTATTTTAGCTTATTATTATGGCAGTTTATACATAAAAAAATTAGAAGTGTTCTTTGATTCTCAATTTAGCAATAGAATTTAGTATAAGGTGATATTATGTATGTTTATTTAATATTTGGTTTCATTCCATTAAACATTGGCCTAAAAATTTTTTACAGTCCATTGGCCTTATATATATATATAATTCTAAAGATAATCAAAGTAACATTTTATTTTTATCAATAATGAATATTAAATATTTTAACAACCTATTGATAATATGATCAAACTATATGGATATTCTATCAACTATTGATAAACGAATCAAAAGTCCAAAAATTTAAATCAATTAATAAAATACTTTTTAATACACAAACCTTCGACACAAACACAAAATTATAAAGTTTAAAGTCAAAACAATCTTAAAAACAAAAAAAAAAAAATATGAAATTACTGTATAGTATTATAATTTTCCTTTTAATATTTTTTAAAGAATTCTGTTCACATTAAATCTGATATACCTAGATTTTCCCTTTTTTTTTTAATTTTCTTTTGCAATTTTTGACAACATGTGTATAGTTTTAAAGGTCTAATTGTTAACATACCTATATATAATTAAATATAGTAAATATATAAATAAATAACATACCAGTTTTACCATTACTAGAATCCAATGTTTTAACGGATCCAATATTAATTGTACCATTAATTGGTGTTTGTTGATGATGCATAAGGCCATTACTATTTAAACTTGTTGGGACGGGATAAAATTCTAACATTTTATTTTGTTATTATGTACTTTTGTTTTTTTTTTTTTTTTAGATTTTATAAATAAATTTTGTTGATTAATACCAATTTTTATTTAAATGAATTTATTGTAAAAAAAAACTTTATATATTGACTTTTTTAAATTATTTCATTAATATTATTAATTTATACATAGTATAAATTTTTTTTTATATATGTATGTATGTGTAATGAACATGCAACATTTGTTTACTTTTGATTCTAAATTATATTTCTTTAATATTAAATTTAAAGTAATATTAAAAAATCATGTTCACTTTATTTTTAATTTTTGTGCTTTTTTAAAGTTTTTTCTTTTTTTTTTCTTTGAAATCTATAGAACGAAAAAATTGTAAAATCAACACATGTCTTTTTTTTTTCTTCTTCTATTTCATTAATAAAAAGGATATATTATTTAATCCTTTTTTTTTTTTTTGTAATTTACAATATCGTAAAAAAATAGATTTTTCAACAAATTTCATATTTATTTTAAATTTAAGAATAAAATAAAACAATTTTAAACTTAAAAACAAGAATTTAACTTGTTAATAAAAAAAAAAAATATTGTAAGTGTCGTAAATATTTTTATTTTTTTTATTTTATAGACGATAATTTTTTGCCTTTAAATAAATTTGATTATGACACGAACACGTAACGTAACTACGTCTATTCTCGATGAGTTACAAATTTTTAATGATAGACAGTTTTTGTTTCAAATAAAAACAACCAAAATACAAAATCACGGTGTGTAAAATTTTTTATATGTTTATATGTTTTATATGTTATTTTGTTATTATTATTATTTTTTGTTTTTCTTTTGATCATATCACAGGTTTTTTTTTTATTTCAGTTTCAGTTTCTATACTTTATATCACCCATATTTATTAAAAGAGATGTCAAAATGATCCCGATAGTCAAACAAAAATAAAAGAAAAAAAAACAATGAAAAAAAATATACGAACAAACCAAACCAAACAAATAAAATAAAATAAATACGAAAGTAAACTAAGCGAAATAAAAAAAAAACTAAACAAGTCAAAAATATTTTCCCAAAGTTATTTGTAGTACAAGGGTTGTACTGTACTGTTATAATAATAATATGTACAATATAATGTGACATTAAAATGAACGGATGAATAAATGAACGAAAATAATTTCGCTATTTTATTATTATTTTTTATTTTTACAAAATTACGGATGGTTAAAAATGGAAATGAAAAAGTGTTGTATATTTGTAGTTACTATTTAGTATGAAAATGCCTTGTGTTGCGAGTGACTTGTGTTTGTGCAATAAAAACAATACACACACACATATTTATAATTTTTTCTCTTTGATTGCGAATTGTTTATTGTTATCAATGAAATTAAAATTACCCAAATTTTATTTTCTTATATTGTCTGTCAATTGTAAATATTGTAAGTTGTATTTGTGTTTGTAATTGCATGTAACTAAACGACTAAAACTCTACTATTCTATTCTATTTGACATTTGAATTATTACAATTTCACAAAAGGGATTTTTTTTTTTTACTCTCTTTTTCTCTTTACTCTAGAGTGTAGAATGACTTTTCTCTTCCTAATTGTAGTTTTTCCTTTTTGTTTTTTTTTTTTTTTTTTTGAAATAGACAAAAAATATAAATTACAAAAACTAAAAACAGCTAACCTTAATTTATTTTATATATTCGTTTCATTGTACGCATGATCGTAAATTGATAAAATAAAAAAATATAACAATATAAAGAAAAGAGTAAGATATGTTAATAAAGAAATAAGAAAATAAATAAAAATAAAAAAAAAAAAAAAGAGCTCCGCCTTTATATTTTTTCATCTCTATTTTTTTGACGTTTAATAATTGGTTAATATTTCCCCTATATTTATTTGTTATTTTAGTACAATACAAAATTAACTAGTACATATATATGTACATATATTCCATCCTCTTCTATAAATTTACTTTTCACCATTTTTTTTTTTTATTCTCTATTTATTTTTTTTGTTGCCTTTTTTTTTATTTATATGAACACATAATCTAAGTTAAAAAGTGGAGAAAACTAAAAACTCTTGTTATTGTTGTATGTTTTAGAATTTAGAGCTTTGTTAAATTTTTCATTATGTTGCCGTGAATTTTCTATTCAATTCGATACGAAGGATGTTAATATTTATTTTTATTTATTTAATATATTTCATTAAAGTTTTTGGATTTTTAGATTTTTGTTTCTTAACTGTAGATTAAAGAAAAATAGAATAGTTATGTTTTTTTTTTTTTACTTTTTAATACATTTTTAACGAATGTAGGATTTTGTGCGCAAAATAAAGCACTTCATAAAAAAAAAAAAAAAGAGACAGGATAATTCGAATTATGATGGCTGTGATGACGAATCAACATCACATAGTACAAGTTAAACAGGATGTGTATAGACATTGTACGTTGTAAACGAGTGCAAATTAAAGTTTTTTCTTTACTTTTTACCTATAAATCTATAAGAGCGGGTAATCATTTATTTTATGATTATTGATGTCGTTTTTTCGAAAAAGTTTTTCAGGTTCAAATCCTTTTCATTTTTATTGTTTTTCTTTTCATATTTTTGGTATTTCTCATTTTATTTTTCTGCTTTTATAAATAATGTAAAGATTATTTTTTTTTATAGAAAAAAAAAAAAAGGATCCAACTGACTTTATTTTATTGATGTAAAGCTTTGAATGAATTTCTTGATTATTAAAGTTGTAAAATTAACAAAACAAGAAAAAAAAAAAATAAATAGCACATAACAGTTAGGATTATTGTATTTTTTTATTTTTATTTTTATTTGTTTGATTTAAAGGTTGTAAATTTTAAAGTTGTTGAATGTTTTTATATTTTCTAAAATTTAATTTTTTTTTTGATTTTATTTTAAAGATTTTTGTTCTCTAAAACTTTTATGTTATTATTACTATTGTGGAGACGACATATTTTCACACAAAGTTTTATAGTAAAAGTTTAAAAAAAAAAAAACGAAAGGAAAAATAGTTCATCTTAAATACATACGATGTACATATATATTATTTCTTAGTTATATATTTATTGATTTTATGAATGAGGAATTGAATGTGAAATTTAATATGGAAGAAGGTCATCGATTTATTAAAAAGAAAATTATTTTGGTTTTTATACACGTATTTATTAATAGATTTTAACTAAGATCTTAATAAAATGTTTTGATAATTATTTTTCATAGATAGGTAAATATGTCTTATTTATTTATAAAAAAGGATATTTTTGAATACAAAAGTTAAAGATGTACTTTATTTAATTTAAAGAATATTTAAAGATTATTAATATTTTTTATATTTGTACCTATATGCGTATTGAAAGAAAAAATTTATATTGCTATATCTATATATATGTTAAATTGCCAAAGGATATTTTTTTGCGAAACTTCTGTAAAAACACTAAAGAAATTCGGTAATCTAGTATAGGTACATTAGATCATAATATTTGTTAAGTTTATGTTATGTAAATTAAGTAATTCATCTTAAAATACTATGGAAATTTGTTTATAAGAGACATTATAAACAAATAGACATTGGTTTATATATAGACATTTAACGAAAATAAATACAACTTAAGGGTACGTTTAAAAAATTCTACTTCCAAAGAACTTCCTTGATTTTTAGAATGAATTGTTTAAAGAAAAAAATAATTATTAAATTTTAAAAATATTTGATTAATAGATTTTTTGTATTCTGTACAAAATATTATATCAATATACAAATTAATATAAAAATGTATATATAGTTACGAATATAAATACGTATTAGATATATACATGTTTGGGTTACATACATGGTATATATACATGTTTTAAGGTTATTTTGTTATTTTCATAAGTTTTTTTTTCAATACACGTAATATTATTTTTATTCAGCCTTAAAAAAAGTTTTTTTTTTTATTTTTAAATTAATGTAAAACAAGATCTGTACCAGTTTTCATTTTTTTTTTAGGAAACTTTCTTTAGTAAAGCTATCTAACACTATAAAAAAAGAAAACACTTTTACAGACTTTAAAAGTATGATGGTTGATATTTGGCAAAAGCGTCAAATTGATAATTTTTATAACGAGCATCTTTGTAAATATACTTTCTTCTTTAACTACATTAGTACCTATATATATTAAAAACCAATCATGAAATGTTAGAGCTTTAAAGTAAAATATATAATAATTATAAATAGAGTTTTATTATTGTAAATTCTGGTAGTTAACTACTTAGGAAATTTTGGAAAAAATTCTAGGGAAAAAAGTTTATTTTGATCGAAAGTATACCTATCTATATTATATAAAAGCCGTAAACGTTTGCAACAATAACATTTTTCATAGCAAAAACTAATACTGCACCTAACAGAAAAAAATAATAAAAAAAATTTAAAATATATTGGGTTGGGTACGTAATCCCGAAATTAAGAAATCCCGAAAAATCAAAATCCCGAAAAATCAAAATCCCGAAAATTAAAATCCCGAAATTACGATAAAAGTATTCGATTTTGATATTTCACTTAAAAAATAGTGAATTTTATACCGATTTTGACATTTTTATGAAAAAATAAATATTTTTAAGGAACGGGGGCTGTCGTCCCTAAACTCCCACTATAAAAATTTTCTTTAGTTTTCTTAGTGTTGTTATCTACGTTTTTACGTTTATTTAAATTTATTCTTATTCTTATTGTAAAAAGTTAAGTATTCTTACTGATAAAGGGAACATAGTTCTCAAAAAACGTTTTTAAGATAAATAAAAACTACATTAGAACAGAAAGATATTTCTTTTTATTTCATTAAAAAGTTAAGTGACAAAAAACCCATATTATTTCTAAATTACTAAGATGCCAGAATTATTAACCAATATTATTTCTAGATGACTAGACTGGCATATACTACGCCGGGTTTATCTAGTATTGTATATTATGTTGATAATTTTTTTGGGGTACGAAATGAAAACGATTCCTATTTAAACCTGTGCGACCTCAAATATCAGTTCGCTATAGGTAAACTAATTTGTAAAACTAACTAGAGTAAGCATTTTAATCAAAAAGTAAAAAGTAAATAACAATTTAAGTTGAAACAGTACAAATTTTTAAAAGAAACTAAAAATGTGTTAAATGTGAAAATTAAAAAAATTGTAAAAGAAGAAAAATCAAGTTTAGGATAAAATATGTTTAACAGAAAAAAAAAAATTACGCTGTAATAACGGTATAATGTTTGTGATTGTTTTAAACTTTTTTTGTATTATTGTGTTAATTATTTGCGACTAATTTTTACCAAAATTTCTACGAAAACTCGTGTGCATATATTTGAGAATTATTAAATTTTACTTCTAAAACCATTTTCTTATATATTTATATTTTATTTTTATATATTTCTCTAAAAGGGGATACAATAGAAATTTCATTTAGAAAAGTTTTATCTGAATCGAATTTTCTCTTTTTAACTGTTGAAAATATTTCACCACGAAATAATAAATGGCATAAAAGAAAATGCAGTATTAAAAAAATGCTGCAGATTACTAATGCAGTTTTTAACTGCACAAACCAAACAAATAATTTAGTGGCGGTTTTAACGATATCTAAGCCCCTGGCAGTAAAAAAGAATTGGGCCCCTACCCTATAAATTACATGGATAAATAAAAATATGCTTGAATATTTTTATCATGTATTTATTTAAAAAAAAAACGAAAACAATATTAATTAAAATTCAGTCAAAAACTTAAACAAAAACAATTTTCATCTCAACAAAAAAAAACTAAAACAATATTATGCTACATTAGAATTACAAAGTTCCACTGTAGAAAAGTAGAAAAGTCTACAAAGGTCACTGTAGACCACTGTAAAAAGGAACATATTTATATATTTATATATACCAAAACAGTAATTATATATACTTTTTTCCAGCTGTGGCTTTTGCAAAACTATCTATTATCATATCACAATCAATATTGCTCATCACTTCATATTCCATATAAAGTAATGCCATATAATTTAATTTTTCTTCCTTCATGAAATTTCTTAACTAAGTTTTGACCCGTTTCAAAACGGAAAAAAGAAGAATTGGAAATTGGCACTGCCAAAAAAATTCTAAGAATTGTCTAAACATTAGCAAATGTTGATTTTAATTGTACAGCAATTTTATACAACATAGACTAAAATAAAAATTTTTTTGTACGCTTTGTCAGTTTTTAAATTTTAAATGCTCGACGTACTGCGCTCATATAAATTCATGTATTAAAACATATTTTGACAGAAATTATACGTCGTACGCTTTGATTTAGGTTGACCCCTATAGTAAACATTTTGTAAAGTTAACGTTTTCATGGCATTGTGAATAGATTAATAAAATAGAAGTCCAAGTCACAGAAAATTTTTATTTTCAATGTTTTGCAGATGGGGCCCCTGGCAAGCGCCATGTTTGACGCCCCTTAGAACCGCCACTGTAAACCATGTTTATATATTAAAACGAAATCAAGTTTGAAATCATGAAATTTAATTCATGTAATTACAAAAAAGTATTCATATTTCAATTTCTTGATTTATTTGGACATTTGGTTTTATTTTCACATATAAAAATATTCAGTCACAAAATAGAACGAAAAAATTTACTTGAAACAAAAATAATGAAGATAAATTTAATTGACTTTAAAATTGACTTTATTTCTCTAATTTCTTTAAAGATTAAATCACTTTTAATTAATTCATTATACATTTCTTTCTGATTAAGGATTAATTAAGTCTGAATATTTCTTAAATCTAAGGAATACCATATGAAGATTTTTTTGGCTTTCTTGGTATAATTGATTTTTCTATTCCAACCACCACTTCTATTTCATGTTCGCCGAGAAAAGTCTTCTTTTATGCTTCTTTTCCTAAATAACTTCACTAAGTTAAATAAAAACGATAACACTTCCTACAAAATTTTAAATTTACCGGGTGAGAATGTCTTTTTTAATAATTCTTCTTTTGATTTTTTGGTTTATTTTAAATTTTAAAATTTCTGTAGTCAATTTTTTATGGTTGTACAAAATTTACAGAAATCGATTAAAATAAAACTGAAATTAAAAAAAAAAATATATTTTTTAAATTTTTATTTTGTCATAAACCGGCCCAGCTCTTATAGATTTTCATTTTTAAAACTAATCAAAAAAAAAAAAACAAATAGCGCTTAAAACTTAACAGAAATAATTTTATTTATGAATTGAACCGCATTTTTCAAAGCATTTTAATTATAAAAAAAATTAATTAATCTGTTTAAATCTAGTTTAAGCCTTAATTATTTTTAATAATAAGAAATTTAAGAGGTGTTATTAAATTAATGTACTTTTATTGTATATTTCATACATAAAATAAAATTTCGTTGTTCAAAAAGAAAAGTTTACTTGAAGTGATCCAATGAAGACTCACAACAACTAATTTATGTCAAAGACTTCCATAAATTTAGTGCATTGCTGCACTGCAATCAAATTTCCATATCCTTCGTTAGTATAATCTGACATCAAAGAAATTCCTATGTTTTAGTAGATGGTCAAAAATAGGATGTCAAGACATTTGTTAATATATTATATAATATATAGTAAATATTCAGATTTAACCTAACAGAAAAAATTACATGATGGAGATTTATGAAAATCTCATCTTGACCAGTAGATCATAGACCCATTGATGATGTTTATGACGAAATAATTATTTTTATACTGATGTTTTACATCCAATTGTTGTAACTTAAATAAAAGTTCTTTAACTCCACTCTTTAAAGTAATAAATCTAATAGGTTTACTAATCTAATTTTACAAAGCTATGGTTTTATGGTTCATTATACTCGATTTATATATATACTATACTCGCTTCACAATATTCTCGATCTCACTACAACTACATTAGATCTAATATTCGCCTGTGCAGATCATAGATTATTACATCTTTTTGGTTCTAAAGGAGGTTTTTTAGCCCTTTATATGTTGTGTGGGGATTTCAATATTTATACCCGAATATCGTCATATGGAGTATCATTGAAAAGGTCTTGGCGAGCTTAACAACTTTTGTTTGGGTTCTTGGGTTCTGGTTCCACGATGCCGTGTCTGAGTCCAGAAAGCTTTTATAAGCCCTTGATATAAAATCAGCTGTATATAATCATGTGGGATATCATTGAAAAGATCTTGCCGAGACCTTCAATTTTAGTTCGGAAATCGTGGTTCCGGGTCGTTCTGCTTGTTGGCTGAGCGAGTTTGTAGGCCTTTACCATATAAATCAGTTATAAAATGCTTTTTCAAAATGTCATGCGATTTAATCAACTATTTAACGCTTGCAATGCAAGCACACATTACTAGTATTATATATAGATGGCGCATAATTACTTAGTAATTTATTATAATTTTAAAGAATTATAGAGATCCAAGATTCAACAGTTGAATTAACGAATTATATAAAGTATTAAATTCTTTATTAAACCAATATCCTATAGATGTCCATATCTATTATAAAATTCTTTCTTAAAAATTATAAATAAAATAGATATTGCAAATATAATTCTGATTTGGATGTCATTAAATTCATTCACTGTAAAATAAAATAAAATAAAATAAAAAATAAAATAAAATGAAATAAAAAATACAATTTTTCAATGGCACTTAAGAATCAACAGGACCATTTTATAATAATTATTATATTATGTTTATATACAAATGTATAATCAGTTAAAAAAATATTTTTTATGTATACCTAAAAATATCCTTTTTAATGCTCTTTCTCTTTTTATTCTTTTCATATTTTGCCATATATATATATGGTTTTATTTAAGTATTCATTGAAGCATGATGCAAGTTTAAGTTTTTTTGTTGATTGGACCGTCATAACAAAAACGAAAAAAAAAGAAGAAAAATCACCTTATGAGGTCCTTTTTTTTTATGGTTTTATGACAACTTTTAATATTGAATTTAAACATTACCACTTTGATATTAATATATCGAATGTGTAATGTGTGTTTTTTAAAAACCATGAAACCACATAACAAAAAGGATAAGAGTAATCAAATGAAGAATTAAAACTATTTTAGAATGATTTAAGGATCAAAACCAGACCTTGAGAGAACTTGTTTTGGTTTCATTCAATTTAATTTACTTTTCTTGTTTTTGTTGCCTAAATACAAAAATTATTATTAAAATCTTTTTGGAGTACTTTTATATAGATCATTTTTTTTTCTAGGGAAGAATAAGAGAGTTATATATGTATATATCAAATTTGAATTTATACATATATATAATTTATTTACACTGGTAAGCAAAACAGTAAATATTTTGATTAACCTATTTTATTTTCACTCTTGAAATCAAATTTCTTTATTTTGGGATAAGTTAAAAAAAATCATTAAAAGAATATTGTAAGCTACATATAGATACATGACACTCTAACTCGTTTAGAATATCAATGATGCCTTAAATGATTAAAACTGTAGTCTTAATAAGTAACATTTAACTTAATTTACTTAAATTACAGTCCACAGAGTAGGGGATCTGCAAATTTTATCAATTCTATTTCTTTTGTAGGCCACTTTTATAGGGTGTCTTTCAAGCGTTTTGGGAACTTAGCGTAGGAAGAATTTTACATTTTATGCTTTTATGAGTTTGGATCTATATGAATCGGTCAGAATCGGTTATTATTTTGGCTAACATTTTGTTATCTTCTAACTATAGTAATTTAGTTGAAATTTGACCAAATTCAATTAAGCTTTTTACACACAAAATTCTTCTTCTTTCTGGTGCTCTCTTGCGATCTTTAGCTCAATGATGTTATACAAAGACTTAAAATTTTTGTTAATCATATCAAAAATGCTAACAATGTTAAGAATGCTATAAAATAAACCTAAAAACGTAACTTGGATTATAAAGTTATATTGCGATTTCATATAGGATTATTTGAAATTTGACTTAGTGCTGTTCACCCTATTGACATTTATGGTACCTATGTATTTAATCTTTTATAGATATTTTATAAAAATTGAGAATTTTATAATTCGAATTTGGTAATTTCGAATTTTATAAATCAAAAAAATTTTATATTTCTGGAATGATATATTATATACATAACCCGTATGCATCTTTTCTTTTCACCTATATGAATCCTAAGAAGGTATTCAATATTTTTTGCAGTAGTGTATAAATCATCAAAGTTTATTGATTCGGAAGATTTTTTTTTTTAATGTAAGCATATTGTAAGTACATTTACAAAAAAAAAAAAATAAGTATACCTGATTTTCAATTTTTAATATTATTTTGGTTAAAGGTGAAAATTTCTGATATAATAATAATATAATAACTGTTCTTAAATTAATATCTTTAAGAATGTTTGAGATATATTTTTTTTTTGTTAGAGACTTAAAAAACAAAAAATAAATTCTCTTAAGATTTTGATCCTAAATAATTTTGTTTTGAATTATAGTTTTTTTTTTCTTTTTTCATTTTATAAGGATTACATTTGGAATTATTTGTGCACATTTGCAATTTTTGAAAATAATAAAATATAAATGGTTTGTGCCCTGCTGAGGTATTGCCACTTTAAAAACTACTTGATGCAGCTTATTTTATGATATGATGAATGAAAAGGATGAATTGTAAATTTATTTTTTCTTTTTTTTTTTAAATAAATGCAAAATAATTCGTATAATTTTTTAATTATTAAAGAAAAAAAATTCGAATCCTTTAATGCATATATAAATAAAAAGAATTTTTAATCAAAGAATCTTTTATTTCTTAAGATTTATAAAAATGGTATATAGATGAATGATTGAATAAAATCTACTTATACTTAACTCAATGTTCATTAGATTTTTTCTAATTTTTTAAACGCAAAAAAATAATCAGCAAATACTAATATGATTAATCTTATTTTGTTTTGCAATATGTAAAAATTACTTTTTGGTGTATGCCGGAAAGATATTGAACGGAAAATATAAAGATAGGCACCATATAAGTAAACTAACACATAACCTATAAAAATTTACTTTTGTTTGTAATATTCGAAAAGATAAAATAAACTTAAAATCTTCAACCACTTCTTTGTCTTATATATAAAAAAAAAAAAATTGGTTTTATTTGTATAAAGTGTCAAAGAAATATAATTATGAAAGTTGGTTAGTTGAACCAATCAAGATTAATCTTTTGAGAAAGTCACTCCATTTTTTCGAAATCACTTTTGATTTAATTTTTATTCTTATTGTATGTTTATCCTGTTTCAAAAACAAAAGCAATAACTTTTAACGAATCAGAAACCATCAGAATTCATTGATTTTGTAAAGAAAAACATTTTGGAAAAGTTCTAAAATAATAAAAAATTCCAAGAATCGATAGTTTACCTCTCGAAATCAACCTGAATTAATTTAATCAAATTCAAACCATTTTCAAATCCCTTTCAAAATTTTAAGTTTCCTTTAAGTAAAGTATAAATAAGATCATGCCTCACATTATAGTTTTTGATTACGGTTTATTTAAATTTTTGACTGATGCAATTTTTTAACCGCTAATCCACTATGATTTTGTGAGATATAGTCTTAAGTCTTGGAGGTGTTAAAGGATAAGATGACATGAGGTTTTAGATGTATTAAACTTTATTTAGTTATGTTTTATTAACAAATTTTTAGATGGTTAACCAATTTAGTTATATCTAACACATCTTTCCTGCATTAAGGATGGCAGATGTGTTATTCAATAACAATATTATAAGAAAAAAACCGAAATAAAAAAATTAATTTTTTATAACTTTTTAATTTTAGCAGCTATATATTTAAAATAGATTTAAAAAATTAATAAAGCTACACTTTGTATTATAGGAAAATACAAACGTTTTTTTTTTTTTGTGTTTTAGAAACAAAACATAAATACTTTCAATGATATATAGGGAAAGAATTCTTTTTAAATCCTTTTTCAATAAATTTTGAATTACGTATTTATTACTTAGTATAGTCCTCTTCCTTAGTATAGTAGATTCCTTTATTTAGTTTTTATTTTATTTATTTCGTTTTTAATTTAATTTTTTTTTTTTTTGGTCATGTTGACTTTCAAGTGGATAAACACTATAAAATAATGGTTTAATATTCCTTTTTTTTTTTTTTTACGTACAAATGAACATTAAAATCCAGTTAAGTATACTTACCTCTAAAGAAGAGCTAATTTTAGAAAACAAATTTACGGAAGGAGAAAAAAACGTAAAAATTAAAACAGAAAAGAACCCTTTTCATATTCCCCGATTTGAAATGATTTTTCAAATCATTTGTTACGTAAATAAACATTCATATACAACATGCCAGATAAATTTTAAGATTTATGCAAACAAATATTGAGTTCTATTGTATATACAGATAGAAATTAAGAAAGAATGCAATTTATGGAATATAAAAGTGTTGTAACAGATATATATATATATATATAATATATAAAAAAAGCATAATAAGAATTAATAACGTAAGCAAAGCCTGGCTGGATTTTTCTTTTTTATAAGAGAATTTTAACAGTAATATCGCAGATGTTTAGTTCTATAATTTTTATACCCGTACGATAGGATCGGGTATAATAAAATTACTCCTCCGTTTGTAACACCTCGAAATAAGCGAGCTAGATATACCTTCAAAGGTATGGATCGGATCAGAAAAAAATTCTAAGACTTTTGAGCCATGTCCGTCCGTCCGTCCGTCAGCACGCTAACTCAAAAACTAAGAAAGCTAGAATCTTGAAATTTACACAAAATATTTTAGGAGTAATTTGTAGGTTCCCTATTTTTTTTGGTTGAGTTTGGACCAAACCTTAGGGTAGCTCTCGAACACCTAACTTTTAGATCCCGACATTTTTTTTGCAATAGAGCTATGAAATTTTAACTGCTAATAGATCTCACAAAAATATTAATTTTATTTTTAATAACTTTTTTTTGTAGCCCCACCCGTTACGGAGCTACAGCTCCCCAAAGGTTCAAAAAAGCTCTATATTTAAATTGTTATAGCACAAGTTGTATAAGGTATATCTTCATTTTGAAAACGCCAAACGATTACTACTTTTATTAGCTTTAAAAGTATATATACCATAAATATATATTTGTGGCATACGGTGTCTTAATTTACCGTTATGTGAAACTCAAATTTTGCAAAATCCTTCAACCCTTCTATCTTCTAAACGGTTTAAGTTGGAAACTTGAAATTTTGACAGATGTTAGATCTTTGAAAATAAGTATGAGTCATTTCAGAAACATTTTTTGTATCGCCCCCCGTTTAGGAGCTGTAAGGGGTCAAAAACTGAAAATTTCCTATTTTTAAACACCTGTAACTTGAACACCTGTTAAATTTTTTTTAAAGTAATACACAAAAATTAAAGCTTCAACATTATATTCTTATTTCTGTTAACAACTTTTTTTAATAATATAGGGTTACTTTATAATTGACGAAAGTGTTACTTGATTTTTTCAAATTTTCTAACTAATTTCTTCAACAAATTTTTTGCACTTTGTTTTACTCGATAATTTGAAATTGTTGAGGATATAATGCGTAGTACATAAAAATGCAAATAAATAAACAACATAACGGTTGAATTTTTATTTATATGATATTGATATATATACATACTTATATAATATCATGTTTATTTAGATATCGTATATGTCACTAGTGAATGAATGATAAGAGTATAGATGTATATTATATAGCGCCCTATTTACATACATATATGTATTTTATTGTACTTATAAGAAATTATTCTGTCAATGGAATATTTAAATGTAATATAATATAATATTTAAAATTATATTTATTATTTTGTACTTAGTAAATTTAATATACATTTACCGCTTAGTATTAAATGGTACTATAGAATATTTGAAAAAGTTTTGGATTGATAATTGTTATGTGGAAGGTTAGAATCTGCTTTTGAAGAATGTACATATAAACATATAGTTTGAATATATGTACAACCCATAGTTCTAGAAATTATAAAATTCACCCAAATTATTTTAAAATACTAAAATATTAAAAAAATAATATTGTAAGCAGAGTGACAGGCTGTGAACATACTAACGGTTCGTACGGGTATCTAAGAGTTGACAAAGTCAACTGTATTCTTCCTCGTTTTTTTTTTAAAATGTATTATAAATGAGCTCAATATGAGTTCACATACTTCAATCTCAACTTATAGTGTCATTATTAGATTGTACTCTTTTACAAAACAAAAAAAAAAAATAATCATTCATTCATATAAACTATCGTATCCCTAAATTAACTGAAAAATTATTTTGTTTATTTAAAGATTCAATTATTTAAATTACATTTGAAATTAATCGTCATAACATTATCAACAAAGACAATGAAAAGAGTTAAAATTCAATAATCCTAAGTCTGTAGAATATCTAGTAATTCAAAAGTATATGTATATTTGTGTAGAAAAAGAAATGCATTTAATTTATTCTGTCTTATTGTATATACCTATGATTTTTTGTTTTATTTTCCTTGCCACTCCAGTGAGGAGTATAGGGCATCCACTAAGTTATTTATTATTCATATTTTGATTAAGCTTCAGTTTCGTGAATCATTAATTTCACTAAACCGTTGAGTACTCGGTAACCGTTGAGTAACATTGAAGATTTTTTACCTTATGACACTTACTTTTTTTCAGCTTAATCTTAAACTTTTTAGAACTGAATAAAAGTAACAAAAAATCATATGACAATTCTACGTAAGTGTAAAAGACTTAGATATATGAATTGTATATTTATTTATATTCAGGTACCGTGGTACATAAATGTGCCAGGTAGCTATAACCCCTGTTTCCTGGTAGGAATGTGGGGTGTACGTGATATAATGATATATAAAGTATTTACATATTGCGATATATGAATATTTTTTTTTTTTTTATATTATAATTATTGTACCCAGCCGGGAATCGAACCCGAGACCTCTCATTCCCTTATGAATGAGAAGCGGTGCGTCAACCACTGCACCAATGGCTGAATGAATTGTATATTGCATTCGTGTACTTAAGTTTTTAGAAACCTTTTTTGCCCGAAAAAGAATGTTTTCTACATTCTTTCTCGTGTAGTTATTTTGACATTTCTTGTTTTTTTTGACGTTCATTTACATTTTTTTTTCATAAAAATAAAAAAATAAAATTTTTTTTTGTTGTACCTACTTAATTTTTTGTCAAACAATAATTTTTTTTTCAAAAATAATTTTTAAGTTATAAATTTCCATTCCAAAATAGTTTCATTTCATTTTATTACAACCAATTAAATTAAAATATGAAATGAAAAATAAACAATTCAAATATTTTTTCTGTATTATTTTTATTGGATCACACTAATAGTGCGCGAAAATTTAAATAATTTATATATCTGTCTCTGTCATACTTTTGTTAGATTTCGTGCAAATAAAGTTTAAGATTAAGCTGAAAAAAAAGAAGTGCCATAACAACATAATAAGGAAAGACATTTGTAATAAAAGTTAAAGTAAACGAGGAAGAATACAGTTGACTTTGTCAACTCTTAGATACCCGTACGAACCGTTAGTATGTTCACAGTCACTCTGCCTACAATATTATTTTTTTAATATTTTAGTATTTTAAAATAATTTGGGTGAATTTTATAATTTCTAGAACTTATGGGTTGTACATATATTCAAACTATATGTTTATATGTACATTCTTCTAAAGCAGATTCTAACCTTCCACATAACGATTATCAATCCAAAACTTTTTCAAATATTCTATAGTAACATTTAATACTAAGCGGTAAATGTATATTAAATTTACTTAGTACAAAATAGTAAATATAATTTTAAATATTATATTATATTATATTATATTTAAATATTCCATTAACAGAATAATTTCTTATAACTTATAAGTACAATAAAATACATATATGTATGTAAATACGGCGCTATATAATATACATATATACTCTTATCATTCATTCACTAATGACATATACGATATGTAAATAAACATGATATTATATAAGTATGTATATATATCAATATCATATAAATAATAATAAAAATTCTTCAAGTAACCGTTATGTTGTTTATTTATTTACATTTTTTTGTACTACGCATTATATCTTCAACAATTTCAAATTATCGAGTAAAACAAAATGGAAAAAATTCGTTTTAAAGAAATTTGTTAGAAAATTTGAAAAAATCAAGTAACACTTTCGTCAATTATAAAGTAACCCTATATTATTAAAAAAAGTTGTTAACAGAAATAAGAGTATAATGTTGAAGCTTTAATTTTTGTGTATTAATTCAAAAAAATTTTAACAGGTGTTCAAGTTACAGGTGTTTAAAAATAGGAAATTTTCAGTTTTTGACCCCTTACAGCTCCTAAACGGGGAGTGATACAAAAAAAATTTCTGAAATGACTCATACTTATTTTCAAAGATCTAACTTTTGTCAAAATTTCAAGTTTCCAACTTAAACCGTTTAGAAGATAGAAGGGTTGAAGGATTTTGCAAAATTTGAGTTTCGCATAACGGTAAATTAAGACACCGTATGCCACAAATATGTATTTATTGTATATATTCTTTTAAAGCTAATAAAAGTAGTAATCGTTTGGCGTTTTCAAAATGAAGATATACTTTATACAACTTGTGCTATAACTATTTAAATATAAAGCTTTTTTGAACCTTTGGGGAGCTGTAGCTCCGTAACGGGTGGGGCTACAAAAA
The DNA here is from genome assembly GCA_947095535.1 of Poecilobothrus nobilitatus. Lineage (NCBI taxonomy): Eukaryota > Metazoa > Arthropoda > Insecta > Diptera > Dolichopodidae > Poecilobothrus > Poecilobothrus nobilitatus. The sequence continues at coordinate 110,442,947 of OX352774.1, forward strand.
AAGTTATTAAAAATAAAATTAATATTTTTGTGAGATCTATCAGCAGTTAAAATTTCATAGCTCTATTTCAAAAAAAATGTCGGGATCTAAAAGTTAGGTGTTCGAGAGCTACCCTAAGGCTTGGTCCAAACTCAACCAAAAAAAATAGGGAACCTACAAATTACTCCCAGAATATTTTGTGTAAATTTCAAGATTCTAGCTTTCTTAGTTTTTGAGTTAGCGTGCTGACGGACGGACGGACGGACATGGCTCAAAAGTCTTAGAATTTTTTTCTGATCCGATCCATACCTTTGAAGGTATATCTAGCTCGCTTATTTCGAGGTGTTACAAACGGAGGAGTAATTTTATTATACCCGATCCTATCGTACGGGTATAAAAATACATATAATATACATGCATATGTAACAAATATATATATATATGTATATAGTCGTATATAAATATCAAAAACATAAATATCAGATCCAAATATTTATGTATTAAGTAAATTAAATAGTTGTAAATATAAATAAATTACTGAGTAAAGATTCTTCATGTAAAATAAAGAACTCTTCAGTTAAAGAAAAAAAATTTCACTTAAAGTAAAAAAGTCTTTAGTTAAAATAAAAAAGATATATATAGGGCTTTTATTGAATTCATTTTTTAGGGTGGTTATTGCTCTGTGTCAAAAGAGTTTATAATTAAGCGTAAACGCTAAGTCTTTCTAGTTTTAACTATAAATCAGATTAATTATATAAATATCAGTATTCTTAGCAGCTTTGAAAATTTTATTGATTTTATATTTTTAATATCGTTTAGAATTTAGAGTGTTAAATTTTTAATTCAAATAGTTTATGCATTAGAATTTGAATTAATTTAGTATTTAACATAAAACGCATATTTTTCAACAACGATTGCCGAAAAGTATAAAAAAGAAGGCAGAATGTAAACCAACGGTTTTCCAAAAGATAATACAAACTGTTTAGAATTGTGACTTGCACCAATATTTGAAAATTTCATATAAGAAGAAATGTGAAAATAGGACTTTTTTGCAATTTTGAGTGGCTGTAAATCCGAAACCCTATATAACTAAAAACGATTAATACACGTAAAAATATATTATTGGAGCTTTAATTTTTATATCTTGCCGAAAAAAAATTTATATATGTGCCTAAGTTACAGGTGTTTAAAAATAGCATATTTTCAATTTTTGAGCCCTAATAGCTTATAAGCAGGGGGTGGTACAAAAAATGTTCTGAGGAAACTTATACTAATTATAAAAGTTCTCAAGTCTCCAAATTTCAAGTTTTTATCTCAAAGCGTGCCGAAGTTATGAAAAAAGAAATATGCAAAATTTGGTTTTCACATAACGGTAAATTTAAATAGTAAATCACATAATATTGCATAATTTTGATATTGTTTTTTAGAAAAACATCTTCATAATGTGATATTTAAAAAAAAAAACTTAAATAAAAGAGCAATATGCTAAAGAAATCAAAAAAGGTTTCAAAACAGAGCGTTAAAGTTTTAAAAAAAGAAAATTTAAATTTAATTTAGTATGAATGTCCTTAAAATAGTTAAACCAATATGAATTTTCGAAACATGTGGAGCAATTAAGTAGTTCACTTTCAAAGATTCTATACAAGAGTCTATACAATCAAAAGTTTAAAATATTACAAAAAAGCTAAGATCAGAAAAATTGTCTCATCAAACAGTTGGCCTTTGTTGCGTTTTATATCCGGAGTAAATCGTTTATATCTGAACGAATTATATTTGCGGAAAAACATTTTTTTTGTATGGTATAATGGGTTTTATAACATGGACTAGTAAATGTATCTTTGGCAGACTTTAATTTATAAGGTGAACACATACTAAATTCTTAGATGTATTACAAGACAATGGATCGAAAGCATAAAACTTAGCTTAAACCCAAATCTAATTTTTTCAAACAAAACCTACGAGTTCAAACATAATTTTTGTTTAAAAAAGTAATAATAGAGCTCAAGCTGATTTTCATTCGCATTCGACCTAATGATGAGAATACTATTCGATTAAAATTGTCAACAAATTGGAATTTGTCGGCAAATAACACAATTAACATAATCTAACCTAAGACTTGAGAATAAATAATGTGAATTTAAATGAAACAAAAAAAAAAAAAAAACGAAAACAAATTATAATAAATTTAAGTTTTAAATATGCCAATCAAGTTATTGGTTCTTTAGATACAAATTGATTTCCTTAATGCAAATTTATTTATTATCTTTTTGTATTTCTTTTTTTTTTTTGAATGATTGAAGATTACATTTTTTTCATAAGTTTATTTATTTTATTAAACTTCTCAAAGTCCAATCGTTTTTTTATAGTGATTTATAAAGAGTTGATTTACTTTTTAAAATACAATTTTTATCCTTTTTGTTTATAAGGGTGTTAATAAGGGTGTCCAACGAGTAAATTTTAAGCTATTTAAAAAAAAATTCAAATGTTTATCTTTTGTAGATACAGCTGTATATTTGGTTATTCGATTAAGAAAAATGAAATTTAATTTGTTTATTCTCCCAGATTGTTTAAAGAATCTTATGATTGCTGGATCTACGCTACAAAGATACGCTATTAGATTTATCTCGTTTTAAATTTTTATTATATATAAAACCAACAACATCCGTTCCCATCCGGTCTTACTGGTTAGGGAACCAAACATTTTCTTGCCCTAGATTTTTCAAGGACTCATTTATTTAGGACTTTAGAATTTAGGACTTTAGAATTTAGGACTCGTGTATTAAGTACTTAGGGCTTATTTAAAGTCTATCTCATTTTTAATATCGTAATTTTTATGGTACAGATATATTTGCCAAAATTGTATTTTCTGATTGCACCAATATTTGCCAAATTAATTGAAATCTCGATTTTTCGGACTATTCCAATACGATTACCGTTATTGCAGAATTCGATATATAAAGATGATTTTAATTCATAAAAATTTTTTTTGGACATTTATAATTTTTTTTTACTTCTTTTATTTTTTTGCATATTTTCGATAACCACAGATCTTAATTCACGGGACACTTTGTTCAAAACAGTTTGTTAGATTATATATAGTAAAGCAGAAAAATTGTATTAAAGTTTTTCCAAATCAAGTAAACAGCGATAAAATGAATAAAAAATTTCCTTTTAAAATAATCGGTCATCTTTCTGGTAAGTGAAATGTAAAAAAAAAATTGATTAATAATCTTTAGATATTCTAAATATTTACAGTAATTATAATACAAAGTTTCAATATAAGCATTAAAATTATCTATATGAGATCAATAAACTTATACGATCATTTATGGTGTTTTAGAATCATAAAAAATCTCAAATTATTATGAGTATGATTAAAGTATAAAAAAAAAAAATAAAAGTAAGCCTTAAAGTATTATTCAAAGTGGATGTGATGTTTTGTTTATAATTTTAATTATTATGTTGATGCTTATGTTTATGTTTTTAGTTTATTTTTGTTTGTTTTTTTGCATAATGTTTATAAAAGTTGGAGACATACTGTCTGATTATGGGAAAATTATTTTAATGTATATATGAACTGAAATGATTGCACTTTTAACTTTATTATTAGGTATTTATTATCATTTTTTTATTTTTGTTGATTGTGTTGCATAAAAAATAATCACATATCTTGGAGAAGAAAACAAAATCTTTAGAAAACTTAGTAATTTTTTAAGTTAAGGAAAAATTATTAGTCATTATTAAATAAACATTAACGTAATAAGTCAATTAATATAATTATGGTATGTACTTTTCTGGGAAGATTTTTTATAGGTTTGTTATGAATTTTTAAAATTGATTAAGCGTTATTAAATAGGTCCATAAACTTGTGATATACAAATCTAATTTTTATAAGATAATAGTTAAGCTTTACTGTTTTATCCCATGTTTCATATTTAATTGTATTAACAACAGAAATAACAATTTTATACAGTCCCCGCAAAATTGGAAGAATTCTTCATATTAAAGTTATTATTAAAACAATTGTCTTTTTTTAAGCAAATTCAAAATTATGTTTATATTTAACTCAGTTTTAAAATTTACCCGTAGTTCTTTTTTACAAAATTCTTGTCATTTTTACTTTTGTGATTCAAATTGTGATAATATTATTATTTAATTTTACAAACGTCAATTTATAAATGTAATCATAACATTAGGTAAGTACTTGTCAAACTATCCAAGTATTGTACTTGTATTGTTCATCGAAAAAATTATTTCGATCGAATAAAAAAATGAATAAAGATGAATAAAGAATTAATTCAGAATGTTGTAATCGCTTTAGATTTTAGAAACTTTGGCAGAGAAAACCACAAAAGTATATCAATTAATAAAAAATAGAAAAATAGAAACAAAATTTTGGGTAAACCTTTAATTAAGCAGTGGTTTTACTCATAAGATTGAGTGTAATATTTTTAAGGATTAATTTTATGGAGGCAAAAATAACAAAAATTTTATAAGAACTTCTGATCATGCTTTTGACTATATTTTACATATTGAAAATTATAGTAAACTTTTCAGTATTACATAATTTAAATTTTAGATCGAAAACATGTTTCATTTAATTCAAATATTTATAAAAGTAATACATATGTGAAAAAATTTAAAGTTACTGTCATATTTTTTATTGACAGACGGTCAAAACAAAATTATGAGAATAAGAGCAAAATTAAAATTGTGTAAAATATTCATTTTGATACATTCGATTTTTATAATTTTTTCGTCATTGTTTTTTTTTTTTTGGATCTAAATCACTTGTATCATTTTTACTTTGATGTCTAAGTTCTTATGTTAAAACTAAGTATTTATATCTTTAGAAAATATTTAAATTAAAAATTTCTAATATACTAGAGAGGGTCTAAAAAATTCAGCATAAATTATCTAAAATCTAACTCTTCTTTTACCATACGTTTAAGTAAAAGTGACAAGTTTATAAAAAAAAGTAATAATATATTGAGTCATTTTTATAATAAGTTGAAACTTTGACATTACATCGAATATTATCCTCATCCTTTGCAAAAATGTATATAGTAGCTTAGTATATTATATGTATAGATTACCTTGTACAAATATTATTCTGTTGTAATATATATTAATTTATTGCATAATTATATAAATTCAACGAATTAAATACAATTTTAATTATATTGTATTGATTATGGAACATTTTTTTAATGTTATCATATTTCAACATATCTTATGTCTCCAGCTCAAGCATATATTAATCTTAATGATAGATACAGTGTTAGAGACCCTTTTTAAGAATGTAGCGGAACCATTATGAACGTACTATAGTTGCTAGAGCAATTATTTAAATCAAAAATAAGTTGCGGAGAATCGTTAAAATAGTTTATTTTGAAGGTACGTCTTCAACCCTATTATTAAATCTTATAAGTTATTATTCATTTAAAGAGTGTTTATATTATCTTTTTAGATGTGTTTCTTTAAGAATTAGACTTGATTGTTCACCGTTATTATTTCCCTTATATGCTTATTAGTTTCGTTCTGCTTGTTCGCCTGCCCAAATGTTTACAAAATTAAAGTGAAATTTTAAGATGTTGCAATGAAGTTTGCCTAGCAGTCTAATTATGAAAATAATTTTGTGGAATAATATAGTCCCATCTATTAGGAAAATACAGCGTCTCAAATTCGGAGGAAAACTAATTTTAAAATGTTTATATATCAAGCTCTGCTGAAAATTAGCTTTCATTCCTGTAACTTGCGTACCACTGCAAATTTGATAAATGTAAGGTGTAAAAAGCTTCAATACTATATTTTAACATCAATTACCATATTTTAACGTCAATTAAAATTTAATTATAAATAAAATTCGAGATTTGATCACTCTTGATTTGTTACACTTTTTTCTTACATTTTTTAGAATTTTTCTATATCCTCTTTGAAAATGTGGTCATTTAAAAAACCTTCAATTTTAAATAACTAAGCTTCTTAAAAATAGTTATATATAATATGTAATTGTAATTATTTGAATATTATCTGTTTTTTTTTTTTTGTGAATAAAAAAAGCAATTCTAGTAATATTTTATTTCTTTTGGAGATATTGTTAGATTTTTGTTGATATCTAGGATCAAATATAATAAATACAGGATTTTAGATTGTAAAGACTGATTATTTTTATAAATAAAAAATTAAACAACGAATAATGTATTTATTAGTACGTATTTAAATGAACAAATTACATATCATTTATATCTTTCGTAATGTTTAAAATTAATGTTGGTAAATAACGATAACCATTTTTTTTCCACTGCGCTGACTTATTTACAGTGTTTAACTTCAAAATCAATCGTTAAAAAATTTTTCAATTTTAAGGAAAAAAAAAAAACAAACAAATAATTTGTGTTTTATTTTTTTTTTTTTTTGTTTTTATTTTTCCTCCCTTTTAATATTTAAAATGAGTGCCAAATGAGCGTAAAAAATTTTAAATCTATTTAACATTTTAAAAGAACAACAAAAAAATTGTAAAAACATTTATTTTTTTTTTTGTTTTAATTTAAAATAAAAAGGAAAACTCATCTATTTTCATCGTTAACAACGCTACTGAATACAGAATCGAAGTCATTTGTCCATTTCAATTTAGTGACACCAAAATAACGAAAAAACAAAAACATAAAATAAAAGAAAATTAATGTTGCTTCAACATAGGCAACAAACCAATAAACAAAAACAAAAGATAATAACATCAACAACAAAATGGGAACGAAATAAAAAAAAATTAAAAATAGAAAAAAGAAAGTAGAAATAAAAACAAAAACCTTAAAAAAAAAAAAATGGGGACAAAAATTTAAAAAAAATTGTATATATATATGTATAAAAATGTATATATATTATCTAGATATCTAAAGTTTTTCCCAAAATAAAAAATAAAAATAACAGTTAAAAATGTATGTAAAAAACAAAACATTAAAAAAAAAAATAAATAAATAAAAAATCTAAGAAAAAAATATTATGTATCTTAAAAAAGTTCAAACAGGCAAACAAGGAAACAAAAAACAAAATTAAAGAAAAAAAGTAAAGATTTTGAAAAAGAAATAACGACTTTAGCGTTTAAAAAATGAAAATTCAAAAACAAGTTAAGAGAATGTAAAAAAATTTTAGATTTATAATAACAAAATGTTAACGTTTTTCAAATTACAATTATTAATTAAAGAATTCTTATTTATTAACATATCTTTTTAGTCTCATACTATTCAATTCTATTTTTATAGTTTAAAACTGACTGCGCCCTAAGGTCTGAATAATTTTACGCCGGTAGCGATTGTTCAATATATTATTCTTCTTTTGGAATCTGAAGGAACAGGAGGTGATAAGTACACCGTGTAAAAATTCGCACACATCAAGGATATCGTCTAGTGTTTTCTTAATGCTGTTTGGAATTGAACGCACCATTTAGAAAAGAAGCACCTGTGGTTTTTAAACTCTTTATTTGTCGAAATTCATACAAAAACTTATAAAAGTTCATATTTGGAGCATGTATGTATGGGAGAAAACCCAAAATTTTAGGAAAACAAATTTCTTTGTACATAATCTAATCTTTTATAAAATGTTGTGATTTTTTTGAATTTTTGAATTATTTTTCCTTTATTGTAGTGATCAAAATGATCCTTTGGCTGGTTTCAAATTAAATTAGTCTAAAATCTTACAAAAAATATAAATTTTAGGTTAAAATTTAAGGGGGGAAAAAAGAAAAAATATACATTCTATATAGGATAATTATTCTATAATACATATATATATATATATTAAATATATATTAGTATGTATATATAACGATTTAGGATATTTAAATCTGTGCCAAAAAAACAAAAGTCCCTATCAGCTACAAAATGCACGTGTGTATATTACGTCATTACACTACTCTTAATAAACAAAATGACAAATTCCTGCTAAAAGAATTTTTTTTTAGAAATAATATCTCTCCCAAAATATGAGGTTTATGGTATAAAAGAGGATAAATATACCTTAGCATGCAGATTAAGTTTACCAGAACTTAAAATATTTTTAATTACTGATTAGATAAAGTTTATAAAATAAAAACTTAAAATTGTTCGGGACGAGATGTAAAGAAACGAAAAGAGCAAACACTGATTATTAAAACGATTAAAAATTTAGTATAGAAAATTTAAATAGAAATTTTTGACAAAAACAATTCCTTACACAATGATATCTAAATGTTTTTGCTAACCTTACCAACAATTTTTTAACAAGCTCTTAACTTTAATATAAAGTAAATTAACTTCGTTTTAAAATGGATCTTAGAACTTAAAATTTCAAAGCAAAGTATTTCCTAATAAAAAGATATGCGACAGACCGACACTTATATTATTTTCTTTCATTTTATTATGAAAAGAAAATTATATATATATAATATAAATATATATATATATATTCAAACTAAGTAGGAATAGAATTACATGAAAACCAGCGCAAAGAATAACAACAAAATACAAAAAAAAAAAAAAAAAAAACAAATAAAAAAAGTATACGACTAGGACGTGCAAGAAATTTAACAAATTTTTAAGAAAAAAAAAAAAATATTCACAAAAAAAGAAATCTATACTGCAAATAAAAAAAGAACGCGAAATAAAAAACATGGAGAAAATAAAAAAGGATATAAAGAAAAGAAAAAAAACAAACATGTAGAGAAGTTTTTAATTAAATATAGAAACGAGAGTATTATTTGCATTGCAAAGTAAATATGTAAAAAAAAAAAAAAACAACAACAAACGGAAAAATCTTTTGCAGTAATATTTTTTGTTTTTTTATTTGTAAAAAGAAAATTTATTATTTTATTTTGTTTTGCTTTAAATTTTGTAGTTTTAAATTTTTTTTTTTACAACTAAAAATTAGCTATAAGAATTTCTTATTAAAATCTAGTTTTTTAATTTTTGATTTTATTATACGATAATACTAAAGATTCCACTAAAGTCAATGATATTTTTTTCTTTGAATTATATATTGAAGCTCTATTTTTGTTTTTCCTCATGTCATTGTGCACTTTGTAAGATCAACGATTCATTTAAAATTTACCGAATTTTCTAAAACATGCGTACAATAAAGTATTCATTGCGTTGTGTATGTATAAAGTATTCATCCTTATACATAAATTTATACAGAAAATTTATATACATATCTCAAATTAGTACTAACATAGAAGATGACGTGATAGAGGATAGATGTCGAAATATTCTATAGGAGGGAGGAGGGGATGATTGAGGACGGGATGATTTATTTCTATCAATTTTCGTATATATATATTTTAAAACAAAATCGTATCTTCTTCCGATTATAATATAGGAAGCTGATAATTCAATATCAACTGAAAGGAAACCATTTAAGAATAACAAATCAATCCATTTGTAAAATTTTAACGAACAGTTCGATAAGAAGTGTAGTGGAGTATAAAGTTTACATCGGACGCTATTTAGCTACACTGTATTTCGATAATTATATTATTATATTACACATACATGCGTTTAATAAAAATTCTCTCAGTACTCCTTACCTAACACACCGCTCAACGATATTTTGATATTGGTGTAATAAAAACAATCACTCTGAAAGTTCTTTATTCCGTTAGTATAAGAACTATAAAAGTTTTACTTAATATTTTTTTTTAATCTGAAAATGTCATATAACGCAGGAAATTTTCTTTTGGCACATATTTAAAATTAATTTTTTTTCATACAGTGAAGAGTGAGTTTGATGTTTAAATTTAGTTGTTAAATGAAACCGAACATTTTGCAAAATTGTGAACCCTCCGTTATATCCCAATGGCTTTGGGTTCAAGAAACTTGGAGTCGGTCAGGTATATAATTTTAAAAATAACATAAAGTGTCTAGGGGCTAGACAAAGATTTCTATTCTTTCTGTTAATGGGAATGTTGTAGATGTGTCAGAAATTCGTTTATCTAAAATTCGCAATTTAAAATGTTTAGCAGAAGGTTTAAAAGAATTCTTTATACCTAACTTAGAACTTTTAATAAAAAAATCCAAATTGAAGTATTGGTTTTAGTTAAGAAAAACAAGTGTATTGATATATAGAGAAAAAGCTAAGTTTAAGTGGAATTGATACACAATTATCAGTGTTAAAATGTTGTGAGGTATGACATAAGAAGGTAAATAGTAGCCGAAGAGACAGACACTATTTCAATTTTTTACGAGGGACGGTGGAAAACATCAAAAGTCACTCAAAGGAACTGCACGAGGTACAAGAAACCCAGACATTTAGCAGCATCTTTAGCTATATCAAAAATATGATTTAGAAAAATATCATTAAGAAAAATATACAAGATTCTTATACAATTTTCTCCAAAACCACAAGTTTAGTACAACTATGAACAAAAATATATTCGTACAAAAAAAAAAACTAAATTCAACATTAATAATTTTACTTATGCAAGCGAATCATGTTGTAGTGACGATTATTGTTTTTGCAAGATTCAATGTAAAATTCGAGAAAAAGCTATTAAGAAGTATGTTAGGATCAAGTCAGAGTAAAATGAAGACGAATCGTTCCGATACATATTCAATTAGGAACTTCAAAATTTTATCTATAGTTAGAAACAATAACCAATTTTAAAAAATTAAAACGAATAAGATGAGGGGGCCTCGGTGGCCCAGTGGTTAAGAGCGTATAAAGCGCTTTAAAACACCGAGGTTGTGTGGGTTCGATCCCATACACGTCGTTAGAATAATTCCCCCTTACGACATTTACAGCCACGCCTGAAATGGAAAGGCTGTGTAATTTCCTTGTGACATTTATGTGGCAGGGAAATGAACTAAAAAAAAAAAAAATGTTCAATGAAAGACCAGCTATAAAGATAAATGAATTAAATTATGAATTTTTAGCTATAACATTTTTCAAAAAAAAAAAAAAACAAAAAAAAACTTACAATAAGCAAGAATTAAAATATGTTGTAAGAACTTTGAAGAACTTTGACAAAAACAGTTAATGTTTGTTAAAAGGATTTTTTTTTGTTTTGCCAATAGACTAGTGGGTAGATACATATCATTTTTGTTGAATCCATTGTGGAATAAAGATTGAAGTTTGATTCCATTCTGAAAAGAAAGAAAAAAATTTTCATCAAATACTTATACAACTATTGTACTGTAAAGCAACAGCAGTTGTCGTATTAACTTAAGCTCTTAAAATGATGTCGATTCAGGACTTCTTTTACTATAGAATTATGTTTTTTTGGTGGCGAAGTATTATTTCTTAAATCTTTTAAAGTGAAAAATCATTTTTTTCTTTTATACATACGCTTTCATAAGAAAATTTTCAAACTTACGATATTTATTATATCAGCAAAAAAAAAGTAAAAATAAAGCAAAAACGCAAAACAATGTAAAAAAAAATAAAATCGAATAGAATATAAGTAAAAAAAAAAATGTTTTAATATATAATGGAAAACAACAGATTTTCTTATATTTCTTTTCTTTCCTTTTAGGGATTTTCATAAAAAAAAAAAATCTAGAAATATTAATATTGTATAAAAGATACATAAACATACATTATATACATCCAGATAAATAAGTATTTGCATATTTAATGGATGAATAAGATGAAACTGAGGAATTAAAATGAAACATGGTTAATCTTGAGTTTTTTAGGCTCCTATAAATAGAAATGCCATTTTTCTTTATTGGATGATTGGGCACATGTAAATCTAATAAAAAAATTTATCAACTCCATTCTTTTTTTGGACAACCATTTCTTAAATAAGACACTATGATTTATTAATCTTTGGACTTCGTTGTTTTGATTCTCTGATTGATTATCTTTAAGTGATATTTGATGCTTTTCTTTCAGGTAGCTGAATACTTACTTCTCTTTTTACTGTCGTAGTGGTGTTGAAAAATCAAGATGATTTGAAGACTTCTGTTAATCATTTATTTAATTTTATTTCTTCTAACTTTCGCCCGTATGTTAACTCCTAAGTTATACCAAGTAATTTTTAAGCTTTTTAGTACTTAATCTAAGAGTGTCAGATTCTATTGTAAATAGAAAATTAATAAAAAATAATCTCTGTGACTGTGAAAGACTTCTTATACATCAAAATTTCAGGTCGGGATTTTGAAATGATAAATCAAAATAAAAAATAGGAAATTACATTTAGAATATCTTTTTTTCTTATTAATATTTTCTTTTTATTTTTTATTTTATATATAGTTACCGTGGTACATAAATGTACCAGGTAGCTATATAACCCCTGTTTCCTGGTAGGAATGTGGGGTGTACGAGATATTATGTGATATATTTAAGTTGCGATATATATATTGCGATATATGAATTTTTTTTTTATATTATAATTATTGTACCCAGCCGAGAATTGAACCCGAGACCTCTCATTCCCTTATGAATGAGAAGCGGTGCGTCAACCACTCCACCAACGCCTGGATATTAATATTGTCTATTTAAAAAAAATATCAATGTGATGCGTTTGAATTCTTTTCTCTTGTTGCTATTTAATTGTAGTAAATTATATACCATATAATTTCTTTTTTCTTTTTTCCTTTGAAAAATTGAAATCCTTGAATAATGTTTAAAATCGAATCCATTTTCATGTTATTTTGTTTTTAATAAATTTATTTGAAAAGCATCACAAATGTATTTATTGTTGAATTTCAAGTACAGATTAGTACTTATATACAGAATAAAAAGAAAATAAAATGAAAATTGCAAAAAAAAAAAAAAAAAATTGATTAAAAGAAAGTATTTAAAATTAATCTTCTATGAGAAGTTTAATTTTCTCTATATTCTACATTTGATCTTAAATTTTTTACTCACTGAAGAAACCTTGTCGTCTATCAAAAAAAACAGAAAAAAAAATTAGGCACGTAAATGAAGGTGCTTCCAAAAAGGTACACTATTCGATTTTATTTTAACGTTTACGTTTTATTTTAGGACTTTAAGTCACACACTTAAATAATGTTTAAATCCTCTAAATACAATATATTAAATAGAGTTTCTTTATATATATACTAATACATATATATGTCATGTTTTGATTCTTTTCTTTAAGGAGCCATCAAAAACTTATTAAAATCTTTGAATTACATGTATAGATCTGTGTTTTTTTTCTCTGTAATTTTCTATAATTTTTCAATAATTTTAAAATTAGATGTAAATTCTCTTATCAATGCAATACAATACAGGCAATATACAAGCTCTTTGCATACCCTTTAACTCGACACTTGAAACGAAGCATATAACAATACAATGAGTCTGAATATTTTTATAATCATGCTTATCATAATTTTAATAGTAATCAGTATAATGGCAATCAGTACAATAAATCAATTAAAAATCGAATGCAATTAATAATAAAATAGAAAAAAACAATAAAAGGATTAATTGTCATAGAAAGACTAAGAAGAATAAGACAAAGCAAAACAGTATGGTGATGGAGTTTAAAAGTGTAATTAAAGTAACCAAAATTCTATCATAAAAGGAATTTATAAAATCATAAAATTCTATCTTTTTTTTAATATTGTATGGTTCTAATCCGAGAAACAATGTATAGCAAAAATATTACGAAACTGAGAAGAATTTTAAATGGATTTTGGCACAGGTTTAAAAAAACAAATATTCTAAGACAACAAATATGACCATATATCTGACAAAAATGACTCTATATTTTGTAATAATTACGTATGTGCTGTATTGAATATAAGAAGACATTTTTTACGTATATTTAAGCTATACGTTTTGTTTAATCTAATAAATGTACATGATTATTAACAAATAAGACCTTGGAGAAGAAATTTGTAGAAGGGTAACGGATAAAATGAGAAAGACGTATTATGTATAGCTTGATTATACAACCTGGATGACAAATAGACGAAAGACTAATAATACAAAAATGTATGGTAGACCTAGAAAAGATTGCGAAGCAGCATAGTAGAAAAAATAGTTAGCAGAGTGTAAGAAATTGTAAAACATTTGTCTAAAACAGAGTAAACTGACAGTACTAGGCAAGGATTAAAAGAAGAATATTTCCTTTTTACTTTCAAAGTGACTTTATTTATTTTTATTTGCTTATTTATTGAGTATTTTTCTGGGCTAGATTAAAATTTTCGTCACTTCTACAATTTTTCTTTGTTGGGGTTGGAATTTTTTTTCTTGGGAGTGGATAAACCGCCATTTACGACTACTCTTATTATTTTGCAAATATCTTCATTTTTAATTTGATTTTCGTTGTGAAAGAGGAGGTGAATTTTTAAAAGTTATCAAGAAAACCAATATCTCCTTCTTAGTATAAGATTTATACTTTTGCAGTATAGTGGCTAGGGAGTAAGAATGGAATGAATTAGTTAATGAAATGAAATTGCTAATTTTAAAATAATTCAACTATATATATATTATACATATAAATATTCTTAGTCTTAATTTTGATCCATTCTTAAACTGTTTATTTTTCCTTCGTTTTTTCTTTAAAATCTATACTTAAGTTTTTCCAAATCAATAAACAAATATTTGTTTTTATAATGTATATATGTTTGAATATTTAAAATTATTTTTTTTTAAATGTTTTTATTAAAAATCTTGACTTTAGATCCAAAAAAAAAAAAACAAAACGTTTAAAAATATTTTTTGTTATATTCTACAAAAAAAAAAAAAAACAAAAAAAATTGAATTAATTTCCTTCTTGTTGCAAATAATTAAAATAAGAACAACAAAAGGAGTGTTTCCTACACATACACAGTAGGTACATGTTATTATTATTATAAATTTCATTATCATCGTCAGGATATGCCAATTTTGTTTAATTTATTCTTTTTGTAAAAATCATGCAAAACATTTTCTTTTTTTAAAAAAAAATAAACAAAAAAATTAAAAAACCGAAAAACAACCATAAAAACAAAAAATCAAGAAAAGAAAATCAGACTTTTAAAAGAAAATATCTTTAAAAGAAACAAAAGAAGAAAAGTATAGGGAAAATATAAAAACCAAAAAATCCGCAAATAAAACACTGAACTTTTCACATGGGTGATTTGAGTATTTTTTTTATTTGAAATTTATTTTTTCTTCCTTTAAGTTTAAGTATAAAATATTCTTTTGCTTAAGTTTTATTTAAGCTCTATTTCTAGTCTACAATGAGATCCTTTGAATTTTTACTTAAATTAAGAAAAAAATAAAAACCAATGAACAAAAAGAAAAGGGAAATTCAGAATCTTAACTCTTAAGTTTACATATTCGTGTTTAAGAATGAAAAAAAAAATATATACACACAATAAAAGGAGAACAACGAAATAAACAATTTTCATATCCTGAAGTTTTTCCTTCTTTTCTTTAAAGTAAAACTTATCTCAAAAGAAAAACATGGGGGATGTTAAAACCAAAATTTTCTAAAAAAACAAAAAAAAAAATCAATCCTTGTATATAACATTATTGTATCCTTGCATATACATATACATGAATAAAACGGAAACCACACGAAAGAAACTTAAGAATTATAAAAATTATATGTAAAGAAAGGATAATTCAAGAATATTTGTATTATGTATATACGACTATACTTATATAATATAGTTAGTATATATTTACTAAACTCCATGCTCTATTCACCATTTTTTTTTTAATCTTACGTTTAAGGGGTGGATTAATAAATTTTAAAATGTACCAACAGAAAATTATTTTATGGTAACTTTTTTTTTATTGGAACCAAATGTATTGACTTCCTAACTTTTAATAGACTAAAAATAATTTTTTTAAATGAATAAAAAATTTTGAAATAATTGGTATTATATTTAATTTTGTGCCATGCCGTCCAATGCGTACCGTATACAATATACCAATCAGACTTATTTAACAAAATATTTAATTAAGATATAAAAAATTAAGATCATATTTTAATTATGTCTTATATATAATTGGCACATCTTAAACATATTATCCTATTCAAAAATCTGCTCTACTATGGTAAATGTTGTACCCGCGTAGGATCAAATGTTTATATCTGCAAGATACTTGGTATTGCTCACGTTTACATAAATATAAATATTCTGGAAAAAGCGCATAATAGTGATTTTGAATTCAACTCTAAAATCCCTCCTAATTCACAATCTGACATACACATATATATAAATATTCTGGAAAAAGCGTATAACTCTGCTTTTGAATCCTACTCTAAAATCTCTCCTGAATCAATAAAAATAACCAAAAATATTACAAAACAGAACAATTTTTTTTCATAAATGCTTATATCTTCTAAATTCTACGATATAGACACAAAATATGTATGTACAAATTATAGAAAAATAATAGACCTTTCCAACAGTGCATAAATATTGGGGGTGTTTTTTTGGTAAAATCATGAGATATTTGGTTTTTAAAGAAAAATAAAAAAGATTGTTTTTTCAAAAATTTTAAACTTTGAACTACAATATCTCCAGAATGGCAACACCTATCGTCACCAAAAAACTGTTAAAATATTTTTCAGATTACTATCTTATAAGATAAAAAAACCGAATATATATATATATCTTAAAGATTATCGGATATAACGGTTTTTTATAAAAACACTAAAACAACAAGAATGCTTTCAAATATCGTTCTCGTCCTTAAAGGATACGACATTAAGGATATATATTTTTGGAAAGGTGGTAACACCAAGTATCTTTCAGATATAGTCATTTGGTACTACGCGGGTACAACATTTACCATAGTATCCCCCAAAAATTTAATCTTTGTCCAATATATGCTAATATATGATTATTACATGCTAAATTGTATTAGAATTAAAGCCTATTTTAAAAACATTGCACTTTTTAATTATTCAACATAAATATATCAATTCCTAAAATTGTGTAGATTAAGTTTTAAGAGTATAAATCGTAAAGATATAATTTAGAGAAGTAACAATTTTAAAGATAGTATGTAAATTAGGTATATCAAAATTTTGCATTAAAACTTTACTAAATCGATATCAAAGGAGCAATCAAAATTTCTTCAAGTTAGAAAGATTATACTTTAGGTTGTGTTATATAATGTTAGAGAGATTATCTTTGTAAAGAAATTGAAACTTTCATCGAGTTAAGGATATAAAGAAAATTAAACTGTATTTAGTATAGTTAACTATAGGAAAAAAAATAAAGATATCCAACATGTTTTTCTTAAAGGTGCTCTAAAATTGTAAATAAATTGATAAATCCATTTTTGCCTTATATGTAATTTAAATGGGTACGGTACGCTTGGCAACTTACATTTGGAAACTGGACATTTTATCAGTGGACATTTCGCAAAAGAGACACTTAACAAAAAAACATTTAGCAAAATGACATTTGGCAACTGGACACTTAACATTTTGACATTTGATAAGTAAGCCTACACAAATAAAAGACATTTGACATTGTAAATGTTAAGGGAATTAAAAATAATAACAATTTTTTTTCATTATTTTCACACATTTATAATCAAACTGTAAAATCCGTCCTAATTCAGAATCCATCAATGTAATAAAATCAAAAATCAAAAAGTTTTATAGATGGATTATGTACAATCCATATGTAATATAACTTAAGAGTTCGTTATAGTTGAAATTCACTCTTGAAAATTATATTGTTGATTGCTAAAAACTGCCTTGTAAAAGTTGTTAAGTGACCAAGTTGCAAAGTGTCCAGTTGTAAAAATTGTTAAATGTCCAAGTTGCAAAGTTCCCAGTAAATATCTTTTTGCTAACTGTCCAGTTACGAAATGAAAGTTGCCAATTTAACTATCTTAATTATAAATAGACATAATTTGATCCATTTTAAAAATTTGATACATTTTCAAAAAGACAAAGTTTAAGTTTATTATTTTACTTTTTTTTAATTTTAAAAATTTTTTTTTTATTAAATGCATTTTGTTATATCCTTACTATAAGAAATAATTGTAATAAATGTCATAAATATTCTGCATATGTCAATGACATGATATGTCAATTATATTAATATTTAATTTTTTTTTATAAAGTGGCATCATTACGAATATAAAAAACTTATTTTGTGAAATGATTTTTCAAATTTCCAAGATTTTTTAAAATTTCCAAATTTTCTTATAAATAAATGTATATAGAAAATTGAAATAGTAATTGAAAAATTGAAAATTGTGTACAAAGTGTCTGTCATTAGAAAATTTCACAATTCCTTGAATGAAATTAAAAAACCTATGAATGAATTCCATATTAATTTTTACTGTTTCTATGGTTACATCCTATGTGTACATTCAGCAGTTCTGGTAAAGGAAATTGTTTTTCTAAATCAAAGTATAATAAGACAAATATTTAAAGATGTGCAAAGGAATTTCTTATTTTTTTTTTCCTTTTCTATACATTAATACTATGAGGACTATATTAAGTTATTAGTATTTTTAAAAACTGTAATATAAAAGTTATTTCAATCATGTTTCACTGTAAACATATGTATATGTATACCTTAATTACAGAATTTTACTTTAAAATATACAGTAATTAATAAATAAAAAAAAAATGCATGTTAGTTGAAGAATTTAAAACATCAAAATTAGCTATAAGGTAAATATAATATGAAATATTTATATGAAAGTTAATAATTGTTATTATTTTAATAATCGATTCTATTAATATAATCAATTCTATTAATTAAAATAAAAAATTCTATTAATTAATATAAAATTTGAAAACCATATTTTTAAAAGCTTCACCCTCTTTTTTATTTCGATAACTTTCTAAAGTTTGACACTCTGTGTAATCTCTTTATATACCAAACATATACAAACATATTATATGAAAATATATTAAAAAAGAATATACATACATATACATACATATGTGTTATACTTAAATGTGTGTTTAAATGTGCATAAATTAATGTTAATTTTCCAATTGAATTAATAAATTTTAAATTACCGTTATTGAATAACAATTCAACAGAATTTAATAATAATAAAATAAAATTCAAAAAAATGAAAAAAAAAACAAAATGATAACGTCACGTCATACGTAAAATGTCAATTGTATCAATGACAATGACATAATAAAAATATTTCTTCAAAAAACAAAATCTAAATTCAATTCTCAATATTTTTCAACTTATTATTATTATGAAGTGTCGTGTGCAACTACTTAACTCATATTAAAAAAAAAATGTACTATATGTATATTATTATATATAAGCATATATCAAAACATAATATCATCCCATGTAATATTATAAATATACACATTTAAAATCCTTTTGATAACCTTTTATATTTTTTATAATAAATATTTTCAACATGCTATTCAAAATTTTACACATATTTAACTAAAAAAGTTCTTTTTTTTTTATTTTAAATTTATTAATATATGTATGTATATAATATACTTACATATATATTTCTTCAGTAAAATCTTTATTGATTATTATAGGAAAAAAATCAAAAGTAACTGTTGCAAAAGGATAATGATTCTATTAAAAAAAAAAAAAGAAAAAACAAGAGGATAAGCTAACAAGTTACAATGTTTTCATACTTAGCGGCTATTTATATTAGAGACTTTGATTATACACGTGACCATTTTGTATTATTTAAACATTACACATGCATAAATAGCTTGATGAATATGAATATAAAGAAAAAAAAAAAGGATCAAAGTATCCTTATTAAATACTAGCAATTGAATTTAAAATTCATATATGAATTTTTACTTTTTTTTTTGTTTTTTGTTTTAATGTATTCCTTTTCCTTATTATATTCAAAAAGGATTTTTATTTTGAAAATACAAAGTAAAAGACTTCAAATAAAAAATGTTACAAAAAAGGGCTTGTGTCAACTTTTTTAAGTAAATAAAAAAGATTTTCTATCATTTTTGTTTTTTCATTTTTAAGAAAACAAAAAAAAAAATGATTAGATGATCTCAATTGATAACCAATTCACCCCAATATATTTTTTTATTGTTTTTTAATACCAAAAACAAGAAAAAAAAAAACAAGGACACTACAATGTATATAAAATTTAATATTGAATATGATATCTATTATTTTTATTCTATTGTAGTTGTTATTCATATTAAGAATATGATATAGTTTATCTTTTGTCCAATATGTGGTGGCCAATGATTATAAAATAAAATACAGGACATTTATTATTTTAAATTTTTGGAAAATATGTATTATCTTGTTATAATTAGAAGTTTACTAAATGTATAAGTGATGTTTTTCATAAAGCCTTAATAAATTTATCAAATTATTTTTCAATCACAATCATCGCTGAATTGCAATTGGTCCAATCACTGACCTTAAATAGTTTTAAAATAATAAAATAATAATATTATCGAATAGTTGAAGTATCCAGTTTAAATTAAGAATTTTAAATTCATTCTTTATAACTCACTTCAAATTTTAGTTATGGAATAAATAGTCCAGCATGGAATTTAATTAATTCAACAAGTCATTTTCCATTTCATTAGATAAACACTTTTTATTTATAACAGTTCCTATTATAGTTATAATGCTCAGAAATTATTTTGTAGCCCAAGTTTAAACAGAGCGTTGCGTTGTTTGGTTTTTACGATGCGTTCTTAGGGTATTAAGTTGAAAAGTCATTTTCGAAAAAGTGGTAAATCAGAACCTTATTCTAATAAATAAGATCTGAAAAACAAAGAAATTTTACTTTATACGCAGTCTAATCGACTGAACACAATAAAAATACCGGTTTTACTTATTGTATTAGTATTCGGTGTTCATTTTAAATTGACTTCACCGTATATAGGGTTATTCACTGTATAGAATTTAATCGAGGCGATTTTCACTGTACTTATTAAGGTATTTTCAAATTATACTTTTTTTCATATTTAAAAATGTATTGTAAAATAACATTAAATGGTCACTTTACCCTTATCCTGTTGCATGTTCTGGTGTATTTATTTTAATAAAATCACGGAAATCACACGCGGATTTATAAGGAAAAAAATAAAAAAGGTAAAATTGATGTTATATAATGATTAGTGACTATAGTTATATATCTTATGTGAAGAAAATTTTCGATTTTAAGTATTATGGTATGTATGTAATATAAAAATAATGGTATTGAAACAATGTTTTTAGAGTATTTTTATAATAAAAAATTAAAGAGTATGTTTTAGATTATATTGCAATGATAAATTATATAATTGGGATTTTTTATGGTCATAAGAATTAATTTCAATTTTGTTTTAATAAAATAATAAACTCTGCAGGTTACATTTAAAAAAAATTGAAAACAAATAAAAAATATTAAGGAAGAGTTAACTTTCCCATGATAGATACGATCAATTAAAAAATTTCATCAATTTGGGAGGAAAAATAAAAAAATATTGATTAAATCTTCTAATGTATATATTTGTCATATAATTAGCAAGTTAATAACCAATATTAAAAAAAGAAAAACATAAAACTTACTCAAGAACCTTAAATTTATTTGAAATTAATATTTGAAAATATAATTCTAAGTATTATGTATTTAAATAGTAAGAAATTATTCTAATGTAATTAATCTTAAACTAAATTAAAAAATTTAGAAAATTGAAGAAAAGGAAATTTTTATTTTAACTACTGATACTTCAGTTGATTACTTCTGTTTCTTAAAGTGCTAAAAAATTTTACCAAATCCCATATTTGTTGACCACTGAATAGGTCAGAGGTTATAAAGCACCACCTTCTCATTCGAGAAGGCCAGGTTCAAATGCCAAAAAAAGGGAAAACTTTTTTTAAATTTAGAATTTATTTAGCCACCATTCGTCCATTTGGTTCATTTAAGAGCTAAGTAATAATTAATTATAATTTATATATTAATTATTGAAAAATATAAATACATAAAAAAAGCAATATCAAAAGTAAATAAACAATCTTAACTTATATACCTTCTACCTTACAGATATCTAAATTTCCTGATGTAAACGCAGAAATATTCAAATATAAAGAAACATTTTTCATTATACCTTATAACTAAAATATGAATTTTTGGAGATAAAAATAATACAGTAAGGTAAGGAGGTAGGTAAGTAGGTAGGTAGGTATAGGCAGAAGCCCATTTAGGCCAGTTTAGCCCTGTTGTGATACACTAGATCAGTGTTTATCCTGAATAAACCTTTGCGAGCTTTTTACAAAGCGATGTAAGTCCACCTCCGACAGATCGAAAGGGTTGTATAAGAAAAATTTTCCCAGAAAGTTTCTTCTTTTTAGAACAAGAGCCGGGCATTCACGGCAGGTGAAAGATTAAATCCTCTTCATCTTTGCAGCTTCTGCAAAAATCAAATGAGGGAAGTTCTTCTGGCATGTCTGCCGATCGGAAAAAGACCTATTAAAATCCCTATTGCATTATTCGCAAACCGCAAATTCGGTTTTATTATCATTTTGAAAAGGAAATAAAGCTGTAATTAAAAAGGAAATAAAATCGAATTTTATTTTTATTATTAAAAACATTTCCGAAATTCTTTTCTGAAATTTTAATTTAAGTATGATAAAATTAAAATTATAAGTAAGATAATGGGTCTGCTACAAAAGGTCGACATTTTTCGAAATCCCGCTTTTCAAAATCCTGCCAAGACAAAATCGCTCTAAATAAATTATTGAAACCCTGGTTTTCTAGCCGACTCCAAAAATTTCTTTCAATTAATTTTGTTTATATAAATTTTTTAAAAACAAAACATATAAAATATTGTGCGCTGCCGCCCCGAAATCCCCATTAAGCAAATTATTGAAACTCTAATTTTGTAACCTAATTCTTACTAATAATTTTTGTAGACACGTATTTAAGTACTGAAGCATTTCCAGTAGTGGAGCTGCTGTTCCCAAACCCCTTCCTAAATAAATTATTGAAGTCCTCATTTTGTCACCAACTATAGAATTTTCTCATATAGTATATTTAGCTCCATATTCTGTAGTAACTGCATAACTAGAACATTGATTTTGTAACGGTCTATAAGAGATGGTCAGTTCTCCGGGAATTACATGTCACATCCGATATCTGAAAAAAAAACTTTTTGAATTTTTGATCCTGATGTTTTGATGACTTGAAATAATAAATTATATAGAAGGTAAAATTCAAATTTGCTATATTTGATTAAAATATCTTTCAAATACTTTACTGTAAACAGTAAACCAAAGCTTAAATACACATCGACATGGAAATATATTCAAGCCTCAATTTTTAATATAAAGTTATGAAAATTCAATATGGTTTATCCTAATTGCTATATGCATTAACAGTATACATATATCATATCTATTAAAACTTTCATTTAGCTCTAACTAAAAGGCTAAAATAAAGAAAATCACAATGATAAATATATAATTATAAAAATTAATATGATTCAGTCGTTTTCCAATAAATTGTTTGTAGCACACTTCATAGTTAATAAATCGCTTTTATTAACTATTTTATTCAAATAAATAGCAACTTTTTTTTTTGTCTAAACTAAAATAAACAATTATTTGAATTATAATCAATAAAACGTTTATACACTATTAAAAAATTCGAATATTTCCCATAATTCACATTTTTAATATGAAATAAAACTAAAGACCTGTTGGTAAATGTAATTTTTTTTTTTTATAACTGTTTTGATATTTTTATTTTTTTTCTAGCCCTTTACCTTAATAATTTGTTTATAAAACTATGACACGTGCACAAAGCACAACACATTCTATTAACTATTGATTGTTTGTGTGTTAATTCATAAAGTATACATACCACCATGACCATTTTAAAAAGTAATCAGTCATGGTGTGAGATTTGACAAAACAATAACAGCAATATCTATTTTAACTTTTTGTTTTTTTCTTTTTTTCAATTTCCAAAAATTTATTAAAATTTTACCCACCATTGCAAAAAGGAGCTATAGTAAGTACACCATTCATTTTCATGATCGTTTAACTATGTCACGTGTCATTAAGCTTGTTACACGTGATTTCATTTAATAATAAATATTTAATGTTATAAATTTGACATAAAACGACTAGTCAACAAAAAACAAAGAACAAAAATAAATAAAAAGATTTTTTTTTTTGGAAAATAGAAATTTCAAAGTAAGAAAGAACTTTTTTTTAAACTTGTTTATTTAAAACTTTATTAACGCCTTAAGATATTATTTACATTATTGCATAACTTTAAAGAAGAATTAGTCTAGACACAATTATATGGAAAACACAAAAATTACAATTTTTAGAAAAAGAGATAAAGTATTAAACAAAAATCAAGGCAATATGTAAAACCAAGAATTTTTAAAAAAAATAATTTTTGATTATCTTATATTCAGTAATTTTTCCGAAAAGTTTTTCTGCAAGGAAAGCTGTCAAAAATTTAGAGATATTTTGTTCAATTTTAAGGAAACCCGAGTTAATTAGGTGGACCGTTAACATATGTAAAAATACCATACAGGTGTTCAGTTTATAGGTGTCTTAAAATATCAAATATTTAATTTTTGAATCCTTTTAGTTGGGTTTAGAATTTGAGTTAAAATCATTTGATAAAAAGCTCTTTTTGGAAGTTTAACCCGTATCTAGTCAACCAAATTTAAAAAATTTCGTCTTCGTAATTCACCTTGTATTGATTTTATATAATATGTATTTTCATATAGCTATTGTATTGGTATTGGTATTCGAAACGTAAATACAAAAACGTCAAACGTTTTATTTATATTAAAGATATTTTAGTAGGAAAAGGTTCACAATTTGAATATTTTGAATCTTCTGAAACAGAGCGGGTTTTGTAAGGGAGTAGTATGGGAGTTGTAATAACAAATTGGATAAATAGATCAAAGAAAAACGTCTTGAATGGTATGCTCTACGATCATATGATGAAGATCACAAGAATATATGTATATAGAAATTTGAAAAATACTTACAACTAAAGGAAATTCATATTATAAAAATTCGATAAAACAATTAAATTAAACGAGGAAAAATACAGTTGCCTTTGTCAACTCTTAGATACCCGTACGAACCGTTAGTATGTTCACAGCCTGTCAATCTGCTTACAATATTATTTTTTTAATATTTTAGTATTTTAAAATAATTTGGATGAATTTTATAATTTCTAGTACTATGGGTATATTCAATATAATTTCTAGTATATTCAAACTATATGTTTATATGTACATTCATCAAAAGCAGATTCTAACCTTCCACATAACGATTATCAATCCAAAACTTTTTCAATTATTCTATAGTACCATTTAATACTTAGCGGTAAATGTATACTAAATTTACTTAGTACAAAATAATAAATATAATTTTAAATATTATATTATATTACATTTAAATATTCCATTGACAGAATAATTTCTTATAAGTACAATAAAATACATATATGTATGTAAATACGGCGCTACATAATATACATATATACTCTTATCATTCATTCACTAGTGACATATACGATATGTAAATAAACATGATATTATATAAGTATGTATATATATTAATATCATATAAATAATAAAAATTCTTCAAGCAAAAAATTTGTTGAAGAAATTTGTTAGAAAATTTGAAAAAATCAAGTAACACTTTCGTCAATTATAAAGTAACCCTATATTATTAAAAAAAGTTGTTAACAAAAATAAGAGTATAATGTTGAAGCTTTAATTTTTGTGTATTACTTAAAAAAAATTTTAACAGGTGTTCAAGTT
Source organism: Poecilobothrus nobilitatus (assembly GCA_947095535.1). Lineage (NCBI taxonomy): Eukaryota > Metazoa > Arthropoda > Insecta > Diptera > Dolichopodidae > Poecilobothrus > Poecilobothrus nobilitatus. The sequence goes on from OX352774.1 coordinate 110,468,589, forward strand.
ACAGGTGTTTAAAAACAAGAAATTTTCAGTTTTTGACCCCTTATAGCTCCTCAACGGAGGGTGATACAAAAAAAATTTCTGAAATAACTCATACTTATTTTCAAAGATCTTCTATCAAAATTTCAAGTTTCCAACTTAAATCGTTTAGAAGATAGCAGGGTTAAAGGATTTTGCAAAATTTGAGTTTCGCATAACGGTAAATTAAGACACCGTATGCCACAAATATATTTTTATTGCATGTATACTTTAAAAGGTAATAAAAGTAGTAATCGTTTGGCGTTTTCAAAATGAAAATATACCTTGTACAACTTGTGCTATAACAATTTAAATATAGAGCTTTTTTAAACCTTTGAGGAGCTGTAACTCCATAACGGGTGGGGCTACAAAAAAAAGTTATTAAAAATAAAATTAATATTTTTGTGAGATCTATCAGCTGTTAAAATTTCATAGCTCTATTTCAAAAAAAATGTGGGGATCTAAAAGTTAGGTGTTCGAGAGCTACCCTAAGTTTTGGTCCAAACTCAACCAAAAAATAATAGGTAACCTAGAAATTACTCCCAGAATATTTTGTCTAAATTCCAAGATTCTAGCTTTCTTAGTTTTTGAGTTAGCGTGCTCACGGACGGACGGACGGACGGACATGGCTCAAAAGTCTTAGAATTTTTTTCTGATCCGATCCATACCTTTGAAGGTATATCTAGCTCGCTTATTTCGAGGTGTTACAAACGGAGGAGTAATTTTATTATACCCGATCCTATCGTACGGGTATAACAATTAATGATTCAATATGGAAATTTTCCTGATTAGATACAAACAGAACCAATCCGAAAATGGTGGAAAATAAAGTAGAAAATAAAGTAGAATCTGTTATGATGTTTTTATACCCGTACGATAAGTATCGGGTATAATAAAATTACTCCTCTGTTTGTAACATCTCGAAATAAGCAAGCTAGATATGTGTCGTATAAAGGTATGGATCGGATCAGAAAAAAATTCTAAGTCGATTGAGCCATGTCCGTCCGTCCGTCAGCACGCTAACTCAAAAACTAAGAAAGTTAGAATCTTGAAATTTACACAAAATATTCTGAGAGTAATTTGTAGGTTCCCTATTTTTTTGGTTGAGTTTGGACCAAAACTTGGGTAGCTCTCGAACACCTAACTTTTAGATCCCCACATTTTTTTTGAAATAGAGCTATGAAATTTTAACTGCTGATAGATCTCACAAAAATATTAATTTTATTTTTAATAACTTTTTTTTGTAGCCTCACCCGTTACGCAGCAACAGCTCCCCAAAGGTTCAAAAAAGCTCTATATTTAAATTGTTATAGCACAAGTTGTTATAAGGTATATCTTCAATTTGAAAACGCCAAACGATTACTGCTTTTATTAGCTTTAAAAAATATATATAATAAATATATAGTTGTGGCATACGGTGTCTTAATTTACCGTTATGTGAAACTAAAATTTTGCAAAATCCTTACCCTTCTATCTTCTAAACTGTTTAAGTTCGAAACTTGAAATTTTGATTGAAGATCTTTGAAAATAAGTATGAGTCACTTCAGAAATTTTTTTTGTATCACCCCCCGTTTAGGAGCTGTAAGGAGTCAAAAACTGAAAATTTTCTATTTTTAAACACCTGTAACTTGAACACCTGTTAGAATTTTTTTGAAGTAATACACAAAAATTAAAGCTCCAACATCGTACTCTTATTTCTGTTAACAACTTTTTTTAATAATATAGGGTTACTTTATAATTGACGAAAGTGTTACTTGATTTTTTCAAATTTTCTAACAAATTTCTTTAACGAATTTTTTGCATTTTGTTTTACTCGATAATTTGAAATTGTTGAGGATATAATGCGTAGTACAAAAAAATGTAAATAAATAAACAACATAACGGTTGCTTGAAGAATTTTTATTTATATGATAATGATATATATACATACTTACATATATAATATCATGTTTATTTACATATCGTATATGTCACTGATGAATGAATGATAAGAGTAGATGTATATTATATAGCGCCGTATTTACATACATAAATATATGTATTTTATTGTACTTATAAGAAATTATTCTATGAATGGAAATATTTTTAAAGAAATATTGCAATGTATGGCGATATACTTATAACAATATAAATATACTATGTACTCATTAATATAATATAATATTTAAAATTATATTTACTATTTTGTACTTAGTAAATTTAATATACATTTACCGCTTAGTATTAAATGGTACTATAGAATATTTGAAAAAGTTTTGGATTTATAATCGTTATGTGAAAGGTTAAAATCTGCTTTTGAAGAATGTATAAACATATAGTTTGAATATATGTACAACCAATAGTTCTAGAAATTATAAAATTCACCCAAATTATTTTAAAATACTAAAATATTAAAAAAAATAATATTGTAAGCAGAGTGACAGGCTGTGAACATACTAACGGTTCGTACGGGTATCTAAGAGTTGACAAAGGCAACTGTATTCTTCCTCGTTTTCACCTATTTTCATTTTAGAAAGTACATAAACTTAATTAGGATAAAGGTACCAAATTGAATTTATCTTGGTTATAAAATATTGTTTGGTAAAAACATGTGAAATTTTATGATCCCTATATATAAATTTTTTTTTTTGTTTTATACTGAATACTAGTTAAAATATAAGTCAATATGAAATTCCATTATATTACTAAATATTACATTTATATATTTTGTCAAATAAAATTGTTATTAATCCTGGATAAATAAAATAAAAGTCACGTGTTCTCAGTAAAAATATAAACATTTAACAAACAATTGAGCGATATTTAACTAAGTTATCTGTTTGTTTTCTACAAAACAAAAAACCAAAAAAAAAAAAAAAAATCCCCTATTTTAGTATCTTCGAATTTTCCTTAACAAAAAAATAAAAGCCTGACTTTATATAGGGAAATTAGTTTTCCCCTTTTTTTGTGTTTGTGAAAATTAAAATAATTAGGGTTCGTTTACAATTGAACACAAATTTTAAACGCATTTAAAAAAAATTTTAAACTTAAAGTTATCAATTTATAATTATGGTATGTCAGTGTGCATGGAGAAATAAATTTGTTGTTAAAGTTCGATAATTATATTGAAACATCAAATCACGAGAATTGTTATAGAATTGAGATTGGAATTATTTACAAAATTATTAAAGATTTCACTGTGAAATAAGAATATGGGAAACACTTTTTAATAGAACTAAGTAATACAGCATGGCAACACAACAATATACGAAATGTTTTTTTTTTAAAAGTGTTACAGTTTGACCGCAATTTCTAGACGTCATAACCATTTGTAGTAACTATTTTTTTTTGTATTAAAATGTTCAATCCCAAAAAAGATATTGATCATCAGTGTGTGCAAAATATGATATCTCTAACATTTTTGGAAAGTTTACTATTGATTTAACAAACGAAAGGTCGGACAAATGCAAGTTAGACAAATGGTGGTACATAAGATTAATCTTCTTATTTTAATTAAAAAAAAATTATGCTCCTTATAAAACAGAGTGCGTCTTTTTCATAGATTTAACATTAATTAAATTATTAGATAAAGTTGACAAATTCTTGAAAAAAATTTAATTTTAAATTAAGAATTTAAAATTTTTTGAAATGAAGTATAGAAAAGAGTTTTTTTTTTTTAATATAAAAGTTAAAGTTTGTTTTTATTAAATTTGGATTTTTATTATAAAATATTATATTTCACTTATATTATACATAACAATATTTAAACAAATTAATTTATTGTAAATGTACCTTAATTTTTCTTTTTATTAAAATAATCCACTCTATTACTAGAAAAAACCCAATAAATATAAAAAAATATATAGGGTAAAATTATGTTATGTGACATTCTTTACTTAATATTTCAATACTGACTGAGCTAATATAACCCAAATAAAAATTTAATAAATAAATACATATATATATATTATATATATATATATAAGTTATACATAAAAATATATATTTCTATTTAATAATTTAAATTTTTATGAACTATTTCACCACAGGAATATTGTCAATGTCAAAATTTTATCCCTCATTGAATCCGCCTTATACATAATACGTATGTCCTTGTGTCAATGTGATAAATTTATTTAAATTTTTATTATGAAAATCTTTTTTTGTTTAAAAACTAAAACTAAAATACAAAAAAAAAAAAAAAAATGAAAAAAGGGGTTCTAATACTACATATTTAATAATCAATGACAATCCCTTGCATTATGTTTTCAATATTTTTTTAGATTTTATCTATATAATATTATACTTTATTCATTTCAACTATTAATTTTTTCAATATGTTTTAGGCGGAATATTTTAACTAAAGCAAAAGGCATTGATAGAGAAAAAAAAAAAAAGAAAATACAATTTCTGATTACATTTCAAATTTTTTGAATTGAAATAATGAGGATTTTGGCACGTGTTGAATTGGGATAAACTGGATTAGCTATTTTGGTAACCAAAGAAATAATTTCGCGGTAGTTGAATATAATATACGAGTATCTATCTATATAAATATAGATATATATATACAAAATATAAATATATAAATAGTATTTAGACATTTAAAAAACAATAAAAAAAAAAAAAAAAAGAAAAAAAATTATTGTGATGATATCCTTAAAGGATACAATTTCAAACAAATATAATAATAGGATAATTTTTTGTTTTCTGATTTTATAACTTCATAAAAACGGAAATAGAACAATTGATACTTTTTATTCTTTGATTCTTTATAAATTAAAAAAAAAAAATTCTTTTAATTTTGTAATGGATACTAAAAAAAATGTTTTTTTTTTTTGTGATAAGGTGTTAAAAGGAAGGAAATAATATTTGGGAAAAAATAAAAATTATAATCATGAAGTGAAATTTTATAAAATTTTAATTTTTAATAATGTAAAAAAATTGTATTTGAATATTTAGTTGTTCGAAATCTGAAACAAATTATAGTTTCAGAAGAAAAACTAAATTTTCAGAAGGTTCTTTAATCTAGCAATAATTGTGCTTTTTAAACCTTAAACAAGTTAAGAAATTTAATTTTTGGGTTGGTGATGAAATGCGCCCAAAAAATTTATAAATAAAAATTCAAAAGTCAAAATTCACAAAAAAACTACAAATTCAGAAATGTGAAAAAAAATATTCTAGAAAAAGCTAAAAACTCTAATCTTGTAACAAATTCTAAAAATTTTTTTAATTATTTTTATTGCATATTTCATCATCAAAAGATATAAAAAAAAGTGGGGTTCTAAGCCCTCGGTAAACAAATTATTGAACCCTGATTGTGTAACCAGCTCTAAAGTCCTTTCTTATTATTTTTACATACATATTTTAACATCTAAATATTTAAAATAATCGATTCAAATAATTGATTGATTGAAGAATAGATTTTCTTTTTATGGATTTTATTTCTTGTGGATTTTTACCCCTGTCCTTAATTTTTCTTTTCAATTACGCTTGGCTAAATAAATTTTTTTCATAATCCTATAATTGATAAGGAAGTATATTTAAAATATATATAGGCTTTATACGAGCAATAAATATGCTTATACTCAATTTAAATAAGGCAGAATGAAAACTAAGGATTTTTAAAAGCGTACATTTCCAAAAGAAAATACAAACTGTTTAGAATTTGTGACTTTGACCAACATTTAAAAATTTCATATAAGAAAAAATGTAAAAATAGAACTTTTTGGCAATTTTCAGGGTCTGTAAATTCGATTTTCTTAGTTATATAGGGTTCCATATAACTAAGGAAAACCGTTAATAAACGTAAAAACATATTACTGGAGCTTTAATTTTACATATTACTGGTGTTTAAAAATAGCATAATTTTTGAGCATTAATAGGTCTTAAACAGGGGGTGATACAAAAAAATTTTCTGAGGAAACTTATACTAATTCTAAAAGTTATTTCTTGTCCCAAAATTTCAAAACCCTATCTAACAGCGTGCCGTAGTTATGAAGGTAGAAAACTCATGCAAAATTTGGGTTTCATATATAACACTAAATTTAAATACTAAATTTAAAAAAGAAATTGTATAATTTTTGTATAGATTTACAAAGGTAAAAAATATTACTGACGAGTGGCATTTTCAGATTGAAAAAATATTAAGGGGAACGTGAAATATACGCATTCAAAAAATGGGCTTTTTCAAAGTGTGAGGGGCTGTAGTTCCCTGATGGTTGGGGCTACATGAAAAAGTTGTTTCACAAAATTAATTTTTTTATGAGACCTACCCATGGTTAAAATTTTTTTTCTCTATCTTTAATGATATAGAAGATTTGTAAACAGACAGACAGACGGACGGACGGACAGAGTGAAATGAATAGGAACATTTTTCAAATTTTTTTTTGGAAATGTGCTAAAAATGATCTTTAATGGGATTTTTTCCTTATTAAAGAATATGAAAACAATTCTTTCCGAAGTTTTTTCATTAAAAACACTTTTTTAATGTTTGACGAAAATGTTGCAATTTTTCACTTTCAACAAATGTTATCACTTGCGTACAATGTAGCAAGTTGAGCCAAGAAATATATTTTGTGACAAAAATGGAAATTGGCAATACATATTCGATGAGTCGTAATATTTTAAAACTTCTATTTAAACTGATTTATAATCGTAATATAATAATAAGAAATAATTATTTAATCCTAACTAACAACTTAGTTAGATTTGTATATATATAAGTTTTTGTGTTCATATTTTGTCAAATTTAAGCGTTTCGCTATTGAAACGTCTTTAAATATCTAAAATGATTATTTAACGATTATCAATAACAATATCATATTAGAATTTTATTTGTAATAAATTAACCTTTAGTATAGTAGTTCGTAAAAATCTAAAAATCTAACCTTTAGGCTTGTAAACTGTCAACGTGTATATTGTATAAACATTGCGCTATTTTCAAATGTGTATATATCAGATTCTATACTTAAGATTTTTTCAATCTAAAAATGTGAAACGACAGAAAACATTATTTTAGCTTTATAAATTAATATCAAAATTATACAATTTTTTGCAATTTGGTATTTAAAAAATTACTAATAAAATAGTATTTACCGTTATGTGGAGACAAAATTTTGTAAAATTTAAAACTCCCTTCATTTTGCGACACTCTTTTAATTAAAGCTTAGAAATTTTGAGAGAAAAAAGAACTAGTTAGAATTAGTATAAGTTATCTCAAAAATTTTTTTTGTACTTCCTCCTGTTTAACATCTATCTGTAAATATTTTTCCAAAATAAAATGTAAAAATTAAAGATTCAACATTTTAATAGCTTTTAAGATAAAAATGGTATTATATGGGACTGCCTTAAAATTGAAGAAATAACCTTTTGATTTTTCACAATTTTTTCTTACATATAAAATGCTAAGAAAAATTGCAAATTTAACTTTGGTTTGATGTCTGCTTTGTTTATTTATTTAAACCAAAATTTAATATAGTTAATTAAAAATTTAAATAATGCTATAATATTAACTTTATTTTCCAAAATAAATCGAATCCTTCAATTAAAAACTGTCGCTGAGGTTTTGATTAACCATACTGTTTTTATTAAACATCTTTTTATTAGCTATTTGGGTATAATAATTTAATAATTTTAATTTTATTGTGTTAAGTGCTGCCGATTTAATGTTTTGGCAGTCATCTTAGACTATATATAATATATATATAAATTGCGCTATGTTCCTAATTATAAATTTATATAGTTATACCCGTATGAACTATGTTCAAGGGTATAATAAATTTGCCATTACGTTTGTGACACCTTAAAGGAGTCGAGCTAGATATAGTGTCAAAGGTATGGATCGGCTCAGAATCGAATTCTGAGTCGATTAAGCCATGTACGTCCGTCCGTCCGTCCGCCCGCACGATAACTCAAAAAATAAAGGAGCTAGGAGGCTGAAATTTTTTTTACGTCACTTTTGCAAAATTGTTAGTTTTGCTATTTAAATCCAGCATTTTCGGTCGGCGGGTTCGAGTAGCTGCCATACAACTTCTATCTTTATATAGAAATAACTCAGTATCTATTCAAGCTAGGTTTCTGAAATTTTGCAAATGATGATCAAGTTTTATGGTAACAACTTCTGTAAAATTTGGTTGTGGTGGTGTGGCGGGTTCGGGTAGCTGCCATACAACTTCTCCGTTTAAATGAGAATAACTCAGTGTCTATTGAAGCTAGCAACCTGATATTTAGTAACAAGGTGTCGAGTTACAGGCCAACAACTTTTGTAAAATTTGGTTGGTCTAGAGCAGCCGGTTCAGGCTTCTTGCACCTCTTCGAACTTAATAAAGCTAGGCGTCTGAAATCTTGCAAATGATGATCAAATTTTATGGCAACCACTTTTGCAAAATTTGGTTGTGGTGGTGCGACGGGTTCGGGTAGCTGCCATACAACTTATCCGTTTAAATGAGAATAACTCAGTGTCTATTGAAGTTAGGAACCTGAAATTTAGTAAAGAGGTGTCGAGTTATAGGCCAACAACTTTTGTAAAATTTGGTTGGTCTAGAGCAGCCGGTTCAGGCTTCTTGCACCTCTTAGAACTTAATGAAGCTAGGCGTTAGATTCAGGTAGCTGTCATACAACTCCACAATTTACACAATATATCTCTGTAGTTCGGTACTAAAACATCTGAATGTTTTTAAAAGATGATCAAGTTTTATAGAAACAGGATATATTACGTTCATACGGGTATCCCAGAGTTGACACAGTCTACTCTACTGCACTCTTCCTCGTTTTTTTTTTAAATTTGTAATACACGGTTGCACAATCTCTAATGTGCTGAGGTAGGATTTATGTAGGCAAGTCTTTTTTTGGGCTTAAAGAAATTTCTCTAGAAAAAATCTAATTTTTATCTATGTTTCTGTATGACAGTTTTAATTTGTTGAAGAAGAATCCTACAAGATCGTATTTTTTCACTATTAGTATCTATTTCGCCATTTATCTATCGAATTTTAATAAATTTCCAAAAAGAATCGTAATTTAAGATATCTGTAATTAAAACAAAATATTGCACACAATGCATTTTTCAAAGCTATTTAAAAAATAAAATACATATATGTATATATATATATATATATATATGTATTATATATAATATAAATATATATTTAAATTTTTAACTCAAAGAAAAAAACAACTTTAAAGCAACAAATAAAAGAATAAAATAATTTGCAAAACAAAATAATGCCTTTTATTTTAACCTAAAAACCTTAGCAGTATTTACATTACAAAGGAATTGAAAATTTGAAGTTTCGGGTTTTCCAAAATTCAATAAAATTTGTTTTATTAAAAAGTTTCAGGATTTCCTTTTTCATTTTTTTATTTGATGTTCTATTTTTATACTTTTTTGCAAAAAAAAAAAATTTCCAGCCTTGATTCAAATTTCAATTTTGTTGATTCTAATATCTTTATTTTATATTATTGATGATAATATGTAGAAAATCCTTTGATCTTTACCATTATTTTCAAAATTGTTTGTTTTATTTGTGATTTTCTAAATTCAGTTAAAAATAAACGTAATAAAATTTTATTTTTAACTTAAATGTTTTTGTTGCAAAGGATATGCTTTTGAACAGTGATTTTGATGCCGACCGCGAGGAGAAAATGGTTTTATTTTTAATCATATTTAAATCTGAAGAATTATCAGATACATATTCATATAGAATGATTTTTATAAATAAATCTTTTAAATAGTATAAATTTGATGATATCAGAATTCAGAAATAAGAGATTAGTATAAAAACGAGAAATATAAACTTACTATTTTCAACGAGATTTACGAGGATTTTAAGTTTACATTATTTTTGATAATTAAAATAATTTCTATAATAAAGTCTAAAATTTGATCTTATAGTTAAGAAATAATAAATTAGGTTCTATATGATTATTTATCTTATCTCCATATAGTAGCTTCGGTAAACTGCTTATACGTATAGTAGAGGTCTGGAAAAACTTTTTTCGAAATGAAACCAAGACGAAATGTTTTTGACTTCAATAGAAACTAGGATCGGTAGTAAAACAAGAGAATACATACTAAAAGTTTTTTGAAGTTACATGACTGCAGTAAAGTATATAATTTGATCTATAATTAATAAATAATAGGTTAGTTTCTAAATGATTGTGTACCTTATCTGCTTATTGTAGCTCTGATAAACTGATTATACGTATAGTAGAAGATTGTAAAAATGTTTTTCGAAATTAAAACAAGGCGAAATATTTTTGACTTGATTTGAATAGAAACGAGGATCGTTAAAAAACAAGAGAATGCGTACAAAGAGTTACGTAATGGAGTCACATGACTGTTCTCGAATTAGCCCTCAGTTCTTATATAATGCTATATAAATCAGGTGTAGCAGGATATCTTTAGGAAATATATCTTGAGAAAATAAAAAACAGGGTCTTATGTGACTAGTTGCAGCTTAAATAAGTTACAATAAATGGAAAAATTATTTGTTTGGCAACAATATATTCAATATTTTGCAATAAATTAGCCCTAAGTTACTTGTTATCTCGGCATTGGTATATTTTATCATTATTGATTTTGTATAATCTTTAAATAATAATTTCTTAATGCCGCATAGGTGGCTTAGAGGGTAAGAGCATATAAAATACGTTGTAAACAACCAGGGAGTGTAGGCTCGAGTCCCACACACGTAAGAATAATTCCCGCTTACCGACATTTATGCCTGTCTCGCCTGAAAAGGAAAGACTGTGTAATTTCCTAGTCACATTTATGCGGAATAAACTAATACTATTAAACTAAACTTCACTAATAATAGTTTTTATATTTTTATTATTTAAACAACATTATTTTAAAAATACTAATACATTGAAATGACTCACATAAAAATCAAAATGTAATAAAAAAGTTATGCGTGTTTAATGAGAGGGATTTCATGTTTATTTTTCGATTTGTTGCTTAAAATTGAAACATCATCTAAAACAAAAATGTTTAATATTTTTTCTGTACTTATTACAGAAAGTTTTATAGACTTAAAAAAGTGACTGATATTTCTTATTAAAAAAAAAATTTTCTTTAAAAAAAATTCCTTTCTTTATACCCGTACGATAGGATCGGGTATAATAAAATTACTCCTCCGTTTGTAACACCTCGAAATAAGCGAGCTAGATATACCTTCAAAGGTATGGATCGGATCAGGAAAAAATTCTAAGACTTTTGAGCCATGTCCGTCCGTCCGTCCGTCAGCACGCTAACTCAAAAACTAAGAAAGCTAGAATCTTGAAATTTACACAAAATATTCTGGGAGTAATTTGTAGGTTCCCTATTTTTTTTGGTTGAGTTTGGACCAAGCTTTAGGGTAGCTCTCGAACACCTAACTTTTAGATCCCCACATTTTTTTTGTAATAGAGCTATGAAATTTTAACCGCTGATAGATCTCACAAAAATATTAATTTTATTTTGAATAACTTTTTTTTGTAGCCCCACCCGTTACGGAGCTACAGCTCCCCAAAGGTTCAAAAACGCTCTATATTTAAATTGTTATAGCACAAGTTGTATAAGGTATATCTTCATTTTGAAAACGCCAAACGATTACTACTTTCATTAGCTTTAAAAGTATATATACAATAAATATATATTTGTGGCATACGGTGTCTTAATTTACCGTTATGTGAAACTCAAATTTTGCAAAATCCTTCAACCCTTCTATCTTCTAAACGGTTTAAGTTGGAAACTTGAAATTTTGACAGAAGTTAGATCTTTGAAAATAAGTATGAGTCATTTCAGAAATTTTTTTTGTATCACCCCCCGTTTAGGAGCTGTAAGGGGTCAAAAACTGAAAATTTCCTATTTTTAAACACCTGTAACTTGAACACCTGTTAAAATTTTTTTGAAGTAATACATAAAAATTAAAGCTTCAACATTATACTCTTATTTCTGTTAACAACTTTTTTTAATAATATAGGGTTACTTTATAATTGACGAAAGTGTTACTTGAATTTTTCAAATTTTCTAACAAATTTCTTTAACTAATTTTTTGCATTTTGTTTTACTCGATAATTTGAAATTGTTGAGGATATAATGCGTAGTACATAAAAATGTAAATAAATAAACAACATAACGGTTGCTTGAAGAATTTTTATTTATATGATATTGATATATATACATACTTATATAATATCATGTTTATTTACATATCGTATATGTCACTAGTGAATGAATGATAAGAGTATAGATGTATATTATATAGCGACGTATTTACATACATATATGTATTTTACTCTACTTATAAGAAATTATTCTGTCAATGGAATATTTAAATATAATATAATATAATATTTAAAATTATATTTACTATTTTGTACTAAGTAAATTTAATATACATTTACCGCTTAGTATTAAATGGTACTATAGAATATTTGAAAAAGTTTTGGATTGATAATCGTTATGTGGAAGGTTAGAATCTGCTTTTGAAGAATGTACATATAAACATATAGTTTGAATATATGTACAACCCATAGTACTAGAAATTATAAAATTCACCCAAATTATTTTGAAATACTAAAATATTAAAAAAATAATATTGTAAGCAGAGTGACAGGCTGTGAACATACTAACGGTTCGTACGGGTATCTAAGAGTTGACAAAGTCAACTGTATTCTTCCTCGTTTTTTTTAAAAATAAGTACCTAGATATGTATTTAAAATCTTTTAAAATGTTATGTTAAATTTTAAAATTTTTTTATAACGAAATTTTCTTATAAAGGGTTATGCAATTGAATTTCATTTTTTGATAAAAATTGGTTCAATAACCATACATGAAATTATTTGCAAATATCGAATAAAGTTATAATGATTTTAAATAATCTTATACAGAGTATTGTCTAAGTAACTACACTGCTATGTGCCGCTGTACTTATTTAAAAGAAGATTACTTTAGATTATGATTGCATTTTACGGAATTTTCACACATGGTCTAGAAATGTCTAGACTCGGCTTAGCCCCACACAAAATACTTATCCACCCATAAGGAATTATTTAGTGGTTCATAGGAGAGTAGTTAATTAGGATAACCCTGTATATACAGGATGTTTCCGACTCGATGGTCTTCCTTGAAATGGTCTTTGATGGTGGTAAATTTGAAATGGTATTGTGATTGAAAATAACACAGCGATTGAAAATAACACACTTTTTTATTTTTTATATCTCAAAAACGGTTGGAGATAGAGAAGAAGTTATTAAATACTAATTTTGGGGCTTGAAAAGCTGTTTCGAAATATGTCTTAAAAAGTACCCCAAATACAGGGTGTTTCAAAAGAAAATTTAGTTTGAAACATATTTTTTTCATTTTAAATCATTTTAAACGTCCATAACTTTGTAACTGTTGGTGTATTCCATAACACAATAGGGCATAAAAATTAAAGCTAACAACTTACCCTATAAAATACAGTTTTTTTATTTCTGTGTAGTAAGCCGTTCAAAAGTTGTAGATTTTTTTATGAAAAGTCTCTAAAAAATCTTTAACCCCTCATATCTCGAAAAGGGTGCAGAATAAATCCCTCCCTCCAATACAATTTTTTGTTCGTATCGGTATGCCCGATCACCTATTTCAAGAAAGACCATAGAGTCGGAAACACGCTGTATAACAGTATATATGTTATGCCCCGTTTATATAACAATAGTTATATATATTCCTCCCCGTATATACACGAGTATAAAAAAATTTATGGAAAATTAATGTAACAGTTATGGAAAGCATAAAAAGTTCTTAAAATAGTTTTCTGATCTTCTCTTTGCATGGCTGCTAAATGATTAGAATTACTTCACAATAGTCTGAGATTTAGTTTAAGAGAACAATAGTTATGGAAAATTAATATAACAGTTATGAAAATCATAAGGAAATTCTTAAAATAGTTTTGTCATCTTCTCTTTGCATGGCTGTTAAAGGATTAGAATTAATTCACAATAACTATTAGTTTGAGACTGTGTTTAAGAGGACCTTAATAATTGTTATTTTTCTCCAAACGCCCTCCATTAACCAGGAGTTAAAATGAGATATAATTTTATAATTACGTTATAATCAATTATAGATACTTAGTATATTTGTCATTGGTAAATAACAAATTCATTAAAATTTGACCCTTTTTTTTATTGAAGAACTTAACATTTTTAACTAAAAATTTCTTACGAAGTTTTTTTTGTTTTATTTCCATTCTATTAATTACAATAAGGAAATAACAAGGAATCATTAATTTAGCATAAACTCAAATTATGTCCAAGGTTATACCTTTAAACAATTATCATTTTAAATGCAATTCAATGTTTTCGTTGAACTGTAAATTTAAAATGAAAACAAATTTTAATTTTTGTTTTACATTTCTGTATCCAAAAAAATTGAAAAGAATTTTTTTCCCTAAATCATAATTTTCTTCCTTTTTATACAAACGTCTCTTATACAAATACCAACAAAAAAACAAATTTTTAAACGTAAATGTTCACCCAAAAATTTTCCATCTCCAATATGTTAAAATTCTTTTTGTTAAAAAATCATCAATCCAGATTCTCTTTTTAATTCCATTTTTTTTGATTATGGAATTTTTTTCTAAATATAAATGCTATGCAACAGCATGTTTGTTATATTTCTATATTTAGAGAGGGTTGTAAATGAAAATTTCAATATTATAGAATTTAGAATCATATACATACGTTACGGAAAATTTTTATAGGTTAAGTTAAACTGCAGTATATATCAACTAAATAATTTCTAAAAACTTGGGAAAGTAAAAACTAAATTTTCATTGAAATATTTTTCAAAATCAATAAGGAGTCAAAAATGTATAATTTCACTTTAAAACTATAATCTTTCACATTTTATCTATATTTAAAAGTGTAAGAATACAGGAATTTTCTTTCAACATAGTTAATGGATCTGATTTGGATTTGGATTTTTATAATAAATCAGTAACTAATAATCAAAGAATTTAAAATAGGAGGCACAATGGAAAATAAGTAAAATATCGTGAAATACGGGATTTTAAAAGATGAGACTTTGTGTAAAGGGATTTTGATGTCAGACAATCGGTCGAATGCATAAAATTGAGTTTCAATTCAAATCTCACTTTTTTAAGGAAAAACTACACCTGAACTCTTTTTTTTTGCTTGAAAATAGTGAGATTAAGAGACGAACTTTAGCTAGCATAGCAATTCCAGAATTAATAAGAATTAGAATTCGAAATTCTTCAATCAAATCATTTAATTTTATTTTGAAATAGTAATGGGACTCTGAAATTTCTCTTTACATAACCTATACTCAATTGTGCAGATATTCATTAAAATACATGTCAAAATTACTAAATAAAATCTTTGATTGATATTTTATTCCATTCACGTACCTAAATAAAAACAAAACTTACGGAAACTTTTCCATAGGGATCCGGTAGTTACTAAAAGATACTGGAAAACCTATTATTTTCTTTATTATATTATATTATTCCTATGTACTTTGATGTATGTATTATATTCGCTGCCGAATATGCCACTTTTTGATTAAAACATCTATCATAAGTACTACAAAATCTGTAGTGCATCTTATTGGAAAAATAAATTATCCTAAGATTTTTGGGAGAATAAGAATTAATTTAAATCATAATTGAAACCCTTCCTAAATCCTAATATATTTTTACTAGTACTTTTTAAATAATCACCAAAATGCCGACAATTTTAATTTTTGTCCAAATTTAAATTCTACATTTAAAATCTAAATAATTTTCAAAATCCAAATTTGTGTAGTTATACCATTTTTATAATGAAAACCATTTTTGATATGAAATATTTTATTTACGAATTACTTAAAGAAAATTTATTGTTATGTTGACTGAATTTGCCTGCAATGCTGACCCATCTTTTTTTTATCGTTTTGTATGGTGATTATTTTGTTGTATTTGTTGTATATTATACAGGATGTTGTTTTCTCCTTTTGTTTATATCCTTTGCGTATATTTTGAAGAAAATAAAGGGAAAACAAAACTTGTATTCCTTTTTTGGATATTGTATTATATACAGTGTGTGTTTAATTTTACGTAATAATATATAGTGCAAAGATAATCAAGTCAAAATTATATGGATTATCAAAATGACAAACAATTTCTAGAGTCTTGTAAGAACTTTTTAATATTGTATGTCCTTTATCTTAAGAGAATTTAAATATTAAAGATTTTGCTATTTTTTAGAATAGGAATCACTGTGCGTAATTTTTCGCACATTTCCAAAAATATTTTGAAAAAAGGTGCCTATTAGTTTCACTTTGTCCGTTCGTCCGTCTGCCCGTCTGTTTACAAAACTTATACACCAGTAAAGATAGAGAAAAACAATTTTTTCCATGGGTAGGTCTCATAAAAAAATTATTTTTGTGTAACAACATTTTCATGTAGCCCCATCGATCAGGGAACTACAGCCCCTCAAACTTTGATAAAAGCCCTATTTTTAAACGCGTATAGTTCAGGTTCCGCTTAACATTTTTTCAATCTGAAAACGCCATTCGACATGATTTTTTTTAATAAATCAATATCAAAATTATATATAGTTTTTAAATTTAGTATTTAAATTTAGCGTTATATGAAAACGAAATTTGGCATGATTTTTCTACCTTCATAACTCCGGCACGCTTTTAGATAGGGGCTTTTCGATAGAGGATAGGGGAAATTTTGAGGCAAGAAAGAACTTTTAGAATTAGTATAAGTTTGCTCAGAAAATTGTTTGTACCATCCCCAGTTTATGAGCTATTAGGGCTAAATTGAAAATTTTCTATTTTTAAACACCTGTAACTTAGGCATCTATACACATTTTTTTCGGCAAGACAGAAAAATTAAAGCTCCTGTAATATATTTTTATGTATGTTAATGGTTTCTTTTTATTGCATAGAGTTCCAAAGTTAGAGCCCCCCAAAATTGCAAAAAAGCTTTATATTCAGATGTATATATCTCAGGCTCTGCGTAGTAATTTTAAAATCTAAAAACACTAGAAGACCGAAAATTTTCTTACCTCTATAAAACAATATCAAAATTATCCAATATTTTCTAATTTACTATTTAAATTTACCGTTATGTTAAAACCGTTAAAAATATTTTTTTTTTCATAACTCCGGCATACTTTGAGATAGAAACCTGAAATTTTAAGACAAGAAGGAACTTTTAGAATTAGTATAAACTTCTCCAAAAAATTTTTTGGTAGCACCCGAAAAAAGTTATTATGCCTCAAAAATCTAAAATTTGCTATTTTTAGACACCTGTAAAAATTTTTCTTCAGCAAGACATGAAAATTTAAGGTTCAGTAATATATTTATGTATATAATAATATAATATACGTGTGTTAACGGTTTTTCTTAGTTATATAGGGTTCCGGGCTTACAGCCGTTCAAAATTCTAGAAAAGTCCTATTTTCACGTTTTTTTCTTATTACATGAAATTTTCAAATGCAAGTCACAATTCTAAACAGTTTGTATTGTCTTTTGGAAATGTGCACTTTTATAAACCGTTGGTTTACATTCTACCTTGTTTATTTAATTATAGATATAGAATTGAGTATAATACAAAATGTTGAAATGTATGAATATTATTTATAATAATTTGTATGTATAGTTTGTGTATATTTATAGCATAAAATAATAGAGATTTCTTACAAACTTATTATAGACTCATTCGGTTAGGGGTTTTTCGCATACTTAAGTTGTTGTCATTTATTCATTCTTAAAAAACAAAAACAATGAAATATTTAATATCATATTTGAAAGCTCCCCATTTATATTTCAATTCGCTAAACATATATAAATTCATTTAATAAACTTTTTTTTAAACTATATATAGATAATCTAAATTATTGAAATGGACAAAGAAAGATTAGAAAAGTAGTATTTTGTAGCTCCATTTAAATTCTAGTTCGAAATATTTTACTTTGTGTTAAAAGAAGAGAGTTTCTAAATCTATAGTTAAAATATAACCCAAATTGAATCATGTTTTGATTTCATATGGTTTTGCTAACACGAAATGTCAATTTCCATTTTTTTTTTGCTGATTATATCATTAGTCATTCATTACATTTGCTGAAAATATTATTGAACTTTCTTAATAAAAAAAATAATTTTAATATAAAAAATTTAAATCTAGTCTAAATAATATTGTAAATCTTCTATACCGGAAAAGATTGTTTTACCCACTTGAACTCTAAATTTTGTAATTTAGTTACTAAACTGTAGTTTTAGAATATATTTTTGTTATTACAAGATACAAGCATAAATTAATACCCTGAGTAATACGCTGAATCAAGTATTATGAACTATATTAATTACTTACCTTTATATTTAGATTAAAAAGAAAAAAGTCAGCGGAAGTTTATTATAATTTTTAAAACTTGATAAAAAACAAATGACATTAAAAATGCAGAGTCATTTGTATGGTGTCGAGTGTTGGACATCAAGAAAAGTTAGCCGAACAGTCATTCTACTTCGTCAAAATTAAATTGAAACGTTAGTTTGAAGATGTGACAAAAAAAAAATTATTAAGAAATAAATTTTGGTCAGCCATTTCTCAAATAGTCAATCCAAGAAAAGTTAATATAAAAGAGGTCCTAATATGTATATGGATTCAAAAGTTTATTAGAAAAAGATAACCAAATATTCCAGGACCAAAAAGACAACCAACCGGTAGACTAGTAGAAAAATAATTCAACATGATTAGGTTTTTTTTATTAATGAAAACTGAATTAATGCATCAGTAATCATTAAGTAGGAGAACCTTTATTAAAGAGTTGATGTTAAATTTCTTTAATTTTATGACACGTTAATGTTGCTTTTACGGAAGAAGATTTCAAAAGTTTATGTAAAAATGTAAAAATTTTGAAAAATATAAATTGGCGAGATATTTCCTTCTTCCGCTTGTAACCGTTACAGGAGCTAAGTGTAGCTAAGTGCTAAGTGAAACCGGTATATGTAGCTAGCCATATAAAATTATTCAAACACAATATAAACTATTCGTATGAACTTTGCTTACATACACAATATTGATAATGAAAGAATTTTCAATATGATTATGGAAACAATAATGGTGAGAATTGCCTAATTACATCTTTCGGCTAAAAATTATTATTAGATAAGATAGTCTGTAAGAGTAAGTCAGATTTTAATAAAAAGCCATTTGTATTAAAATATAAATATCTGTTTAATTTAATTAAAAAGCTCAAAAGCACAAAGATTGTATATTCTATATAGCGAGAATTATTCTTCAAATTTTGCAATTAACATCCACATGCATACCGTATCTTTTATAGTAATATGTCTACAGTTCAGATAATGTCCCGATGTAGTAACACCAATAAATTGTCTTATTCCTTATGATCATACAAAGGATATATGAATCATTTACATAATATATGAATCATATGAATTAATTCTATATTCAAAGACATAGACTAATACTTTTAGTTTGATAAATAATACGATTAATATTGTTGAAATTTGTTATATAAAAAGGAAAATATAAGATAAAATGGAAATCATTTACAGTATGATAATATTCTGCTCGTTTATTAAGTATTTGCATTTAATCTTCGCAGTGAATATTCTTAGAGTTGGAATATTCATACTTACATGAATGGTAAAATTTACAAATGACGAAAACAAAAAAAAAAAATTATTATTCCTGTTTTTATAAGAGAAGTATGCATTTAACTAAAGTAATCTTATAAAAAGATTTTCTATATATTCAACATCCACTAACGTTCATATATATAATATGTATGTGTATATAATTTTAAGCTTTTCATTTTCTTTTCTGTTCTCCATCCATATGAATCGAACGTTAAATAAAAAAAAAACATTAACTGTCATTCCAGAAATTCCTAAAGTTCTTATTATCTTGTTCGGACGTTTTAGTTTTTTAAATATTTATTATATTTTGTATATTTTTTATTAATACTTCTCTTATCAATTCTATATATCCTTGTTTAATCCTACTGATTTCTTTTCTCTGTCTTTGCTCTTTTATATAAATCCTTATATTGAAACTTTGAATTCTATGTTTTTTTTTTTAATCCCTTTAAGGACAATTTTTTTTCAAGGTTTTTTTCCTTGATGAAATATTGTAAATTAATGTTTCTGTTCTATTGAAACCTGTAACAAGTGAATTATTAATGCCAATCTCTTATTTTTCCGATCTCTTATCCTTTTCGTACTTTTACAATTTCAAAGAAATTAGTTTTTTTTATGGTTGGACCTTATATTATTTAGAAATGGTAAAATCTTGAAGAATTCGTTTCCCTTTGTTTCTTTATAGTATATTGATTTATTGATGACGAAAGGACGATATTTCGATTTCCTTTTCGAAAAAGGACGAAAAGACGATATTTCGATTTCTTTTTCGAAAAAGGACGGAAGAACGATATTTCGATTTTTTTTTTATATAAATATAAATAAAACATATCCAGCCAACGGTGTAGTTATTAAGACACCAAGTTTTTAAACGAAGGATAATATATTTGTTTATAAGCAAATTATTTGTACCTTAAGGTAGAAAAAAATATACTTACATATTTATAAATGTTGAAAAGCCCAAAATGCCTGATTATATATTTACAAAAGTTTCATTAAAAGGTTAACAAAATTATGCGTTCATATTATAAGAAATGCAAATATTTTAGATTAAGTGAATCTACTTTCCAAATTTTCAAAGTGATGTCCCTTAGTACCTTCAAAGAGAACGAATTGTTTTGAAAATGAATGAATCTGAAGGTTTCAGAAAAATAGAACTTAGATTGTTTTCTGTAATTTTGTTTGTTTTTTTGACAGATAAAAAAAAATACTGATCTTCATTACTTCGAAATTATGTACTAAAATTGAAAACATTTTTTTTCAAACAAGACATAACATAGCATAGTGGGTTTTAAAAATTTGTTGAAACAATATGATAACTTTTTCAATAAAAGACCGTACCGTAAACAATCAGTTTAATGTCGGGTTGTTCTAAAACTGACGGGTTGTTCTAAAACTGAAAATTTTCTTGTATAAATTTACAGATCGTAGTACTGTTTATACCCGTACGATAAGGATCGGGTATGTTAAAATTGCTCCTCCGTTTGTAACATCTCGAAATAAGCTAACTAGATATACCTTCAAAGGTATCGATCGGATCAGAAAAAAATTCTAAGACGATTGAGCTTTGTCCGTCCGTCTGTCCGTCAGCAAGATAACTCAAAAACTAAAAAAGCTAGAGTCTTGAAATTTACACAAAATATTTTAGGAGTAATTTGTAGGTTCCCTATTTTTTTTGGTTGAGATCCGACCACAACTTCGGGTAGCTCTCGAACACCTAACTTTTAGATCCCCACATTTTTTTTGAAATAGAGACATGAAATTTGACATGAGACATGAAAAATAACTGCTGATAGATAACATAAAAATATTAATTTTATAATATACAACTTTTTTTTGTAGCCCCATCCGTTACGGAGCTACAGCTCCTCAAACTTTTAAAAAGCCCTATTTTTAAATGCATATGTCTCATGTTCTACTTAAGATTTTTTCAATCAGAAAACGCCATTCGACAGGTATTTTTTAAAATTTATAAATTAGCATCAAAATTGTACAATTTTTTTTAATTTAGTATTTAAATTTACCGTTATATGAAAACCAAATTTTGCATGATTTTTCTACCCTCATAACTCCGGAACGTTTTCAAATAGGGACTTGCAATTTTGAGAGCAGAAAGAACTCTTAGAATTAGTATAAGTTTGCTCAGAAATTTTTTTGGACCACCCCCTGTTTATGAGGTATTAGGGCTCAAAAATTGAAAATTTGCTATTTTTAAACACCTTTAACTTAGGCACCTGTACACATTTTTCTTCGGCAAGACAAAAAAATTAAAGGTCCAATAATATATTTGTACGTGTGTTAATGGTTTCTTTTAATTGTATAGGGTTCCTAAGTTACAGCCCCCCAAAATTTCAAAAAATCCCTATTTTCAGATGTATATATCTCAGGTTCTGTGTAGTAGTTTTACAATCTAAAAACATTAGAAGACCGGAATTTTTGTTATCTCCATAAGACAATATCAAAATTATGCAATAGTTTGTAATTTACTATTTAAATTTACCGTTATGTTAAAACCAAATTTTGCATGATATTTCTTTTTTCATAACTCCGGCACATTTTGAGATAGGAACCTGAAATTTTGAGACAAGAAAGAACTTTTAGAATTAGTATAAGTTTCCTTAGAAATTTTTTTGGTAGCGCCCCCTCTTTAAGAGTTATTACTCCTCAAAAATTGAAAATTTGCTATTTTCAGGCACCTGTAACTTAGGCACCTGTAAAAATTTTTCCTCGGCAAGACATGAAAATTAAAGGCTCAATAATATAT
Organism: Poecilobothrus nobilitatus; assembly: GCA_947095535.1. NCBI lineage: Eukaryota > Metazoa > Arthropoda > Insecta > Diptera > Dolichopodidae > Poecilobothrus > Poecilobothrus nobilitatus. The sequence continues at coordinate 110,490,983 of OX352774.1, forward strand.
TTTTACGTATGTTAACGGGTTTTTTTAATTATATAGGGTTCTGGACTTACAGCCCCTCAAAATTCCAGAAAAGTCAATTCTTCACATTTTTTATACCGTACGATAAATAATTTATACATATGTATAGTATAAATTATTAAACTTAGGCATTATAGATTTGCCGCTTAGTATTAAATGGTACTATAGCATATTTGGAAAAGTTAGATAGATAATCGTTATTCGGAAGGTTAGAATCTGCTTTTGAAGAATGTATAAACATATAGTTTGAATATATGTACAACCCACAGTTCTAGAAATTATAAAATTTCACCCAAATTATTTTAAAATACTAAAAAATTTGGGCGAATTTAAACATAACGAGTTTAAAGCTGAGATAAAAACAAAATATATTTCAAAAACTCTTTAAATGATTAAATGTATAAAATTCATATTTTGCAAAATATTATTAAATATATATCTTTCATATAAAAAATTAATTTGTTTAGATCAGTAATATGTGATAAATGTAATGTAACAAAATTCGATATTGATAACATTGTTAAAATTGTTTGGTTATGCTGTAAAGAAAGTTCAACTGTTTCCATATTATAAAACTTCTAAATTATTTTTTGGATAAGAGATTTTTCTAAAGATTTATTAAATATTTTGTACTCTCCAATACCAGAACATATTAATTGTTATTTGACAGTTTTATTAACAAAATTTTCTAAAGTAATTGCGAAATAAAAAAAAAATCATTTAAAAACAATATTGAAAATAATTTTGATATTAAAGTTTTAAAACATAAATTAGTTGATAGTTAATTTAGAAAAAATATTGATTCTAAAATCTTAGACTTCATTCTATAATCTCTTGTACTGCATTTGTCTACGGATTTATTATTTACCCAGTGGCATCCAATTAAATTTCGTATTAGGATGCCACTGGGTTTTGGTTATCTGTTCTGCTTTCCTTGATGTTGATTCAGTTTATTTTTATTCTTTCAATATCAATAATATTGCTGACTGGAAAAAATTAATTTGTTTCTAAATAGCTATTTTAAGATATTTGAGTGAGTTAAATTCAGTCTATTTCTTTTTGTTACTTCTGTAGTTTTTTTTTTTTTTTAAAGATGAATGGAAATCAAACATCTTCTTTTTTTGGCTAACATCGGTTTACGGTTGAAATCTGATTTGAAAATGTGATCTGATTTAAACATCTTACATTATCGCTGCAGCCTGCAGGTATACCTTAGGTATACCGTATCCTTGCTGTTGTAATAAGTTTTTTATACCCTACACCTAAAGTATAGGGTATATTAACTTTGGTATGGTGTTTGTAACCACCAAAAGCAAGCGAGTTAGATATGGACATGTATAGGTATTCTGAATCAGGATCACCTCTTGAGTCGATTTAGCGATGTCCGTCCCTCCGTACGCGCGATATCTCAAAAACTAATGATGCTCTTTTGATGAAATTTATACTGTGGATTAACAACGACTAAAGAAAGTTGGGGTTTCTATATGGGCGAAATCGGACCATGGGTTCGAGTACCTCCCATTCAACTCCCAAAACAGAATACGCATATCTTCGAAATAAAGATAGAAACTTAAAATTTTGTACGAGGGTGTTTTTTCCTGAATCCCTGATATCACTAAAAATTGAGATGAATTAGAGTGGTTGTTCGCGTACCTCCCACACAACTCCCAAAATCGAACAAGCATATTTTTGAAAATAATAAAGATAAAAACTTGAAATTTAATATAAGAGTGTTCTCCCTGTTCTGATGATGTCTCTAAAATTTGAGATGAATTTGGGTGGTGGTCCGAGTACCTTCACGCACTTCCCAAGACCTAATAAACATATCTTCGAATTCAATAAAGATAGAAACCAGAAATTTTGTAAAAAGGTTGTAAAAGCTTTTTATTTAAATACCTAACTAAAATAACTTATGGATTTTTAATTTAATTTGAATTTTTTAGGTGTGGGCTATAAATAAGTCGGTTGCATCGATTTACTGTTACCATTTACTTGTTTTATACCAATTTTTAAAGGTGTGGAATTGAAAAATGTCTTGCTCGAAATTTTTGCATTCAATTATTAGATAGTCCTTCCAAGAATTAACTTTTTACTCTAGTTGCCTGTGGTGAATGTTCTTTCTAAAATAGAATGATAAATTTGTTTCATTCTATATATATATATCTAAGTTTAGCTTACCATAGAAAAACTAATTGGACAAAAATTCAAAAGGAAAAAAAGGAAAGCAGACACTTAAAAAGTTACAAAGTAGTAAAGCAAGATAAACACTCTACATTCTAAGGCTGTAAAAAAGCCGAAGAACGGGACGTTCCAATAACAACTAAAGGTTTCTGTCGGAACTTAATTCAATTAAAAGGACATGGACGGAATAAAGACAACTGCGATGTAGATGGCTAGAAAACACGATTTAATACCAACAAAAGTACCTAATAAGCAAAAAAAAAATTAATAAAAATTGTATAAATGTAATTAAAATCAAAAAAAATAAAAATACATCCCTTTTTGTTTTTTCTAGGCCTTATGTATTCATCAAAGTTTATACAAGACATTCAACAATCCTTAAATAAATAATAATAAAAATAATATAAAATTTGTGAAAAATTTGTGAAAAATGTTGCAGAAATAATTTTCACATGAAAATTCCAAATTTTTCAAAAAAATTTTCTTAATTTTTTCTTTTTTTTTCATCCTTTTTTAAGTCAAAAAAATTTTAATTATATTTGCATTATTTGTTTGTACCCAAATTCCTTTTATATCCTGGATTAATTCATTGGCAATTGATATATTTTTCTTATATTTTGGCTAAAATATTTATTTTGGTTTGATTGTTAATTCATTTTATATACATTTGAGATTTTAAGATTTTCATCGCATTGAATAATTTGTTATATCCATTTTTTTTTTCCTGCTCTTGTTTGTATTTATTTTATTGTACCTATGACTGTAAAGTGGAAAAATATAAATGGACAAATCAATAAAACTAAAATTTTATAACAAATTTGTTCAATTCTTTTATAAATGATTATACATTGAATGATAAGAATTGCAATTATCCTTCTTCTATTGTTTATTTTACTGCCTATTGTCAAATGGGCTGCAGCATTCAACAAAACATAGTCACACGTTTTCCCCTTCTTATTTACACTATTATTTACGATTCAATTTGATTTAGTTTAATTTTTATCAAAATTCCAAAATCTTATGAAATTGTTTAATGTTTTTGCTTTTGTAAAAACAAGAAAAAAACAAAAAACACCAGGGAAGATCAAGTCAAACACAAAATAATTGAAATAATAAAAATATACGAGTAACTTTTAAAAACAATATTCACATAAAGGGTACAACTCCTATCATAATAAATTCTTAGAGTATAATGTGAATAGAATTACAAAAGGATATTTTTCTGGATAAAATCTTATCCTATAAAATAATCTTTAGTTTAGCAAAAAAACATATTGAAATTTTTTTTTTTCTAACTCGAAATTCGAATAATATACATTTAATTAGAAAGGGTTTTGTTCTAAAACAATTCTCATGTGATTTATTCGAGTTGGGAAATTTTAAAGAAATCTTATTGATAATCTAATTTGAAACCAATTGGAAAATTAATTATTTTGAATTAATGACTATTATAATTGAAAATGATTATAATTATAGATAATTTTAAGTCATATTAGAAATTATCACCACAGGTTTTAATAGAAAATGTTACGGAACAAATAAAAAATTCCAAATGAATTTTTAAAGGATTTTACGAAACTTTCTTTTATTGAAATTGTCTATAGTATCGCTTATGTTTTTCACATGGCATTAAAATTTCACTATAAAAATTTGAAGCCAGTTTTATTTTTTTATATAAATTATAACGCTTTATTTATAAAAGAATTTTAAATTGTCTGAAAGCGATCAGTATACGGAAATTATTTAGAAAAAGCATGCTTTAAAATGTTTAATAAAATTGAAGTTTTCCTGGATGGTACATGGACCAACCTCTGTTAACTTTTAAAAATATTTTTCGTACAGTAGAACTTTACTGAAATAGTCTTCTACTATTTTAAGCCTATTTTAATCAAACTCTTTTAATTTTTGTACCCGTACTAACGTAGTTCTTACGGTTCAGTAAATTTACCATTGTGTTTGTTATACCTTAATGTAAGACGGGCTAGATATGACAAGTGTATATATTGTTATTGATTATATATATGTATTTATTATATATATGTATATTATTTGTAAAACTTAATAATTAAGTTTTTATGACAGCTAAGTATCCCCAATTTTTCAAGTTAAATTACAGGGAAAGCTCAAAAATTTAAAAAATATAAACAGAAATAATTATTAATACATCTATACTCCAATTGCTCCAATTATTTTGTAGACATACAATTAGTCAACAAAAAAATGGAACATACAAAAATTTTTTTTTGATTAAAAAATTCATTTTTATAATATGAAATAGAAGTAATAATAATTTTCTAAATCATTTAATTTTACAATTAACGGAGAACTATTTTTTCTAATTTCTCTTAAAAATGTTTTTGATCAGTTAGAATCTACCATACTGTAATTATCATTACATATTTCTCTTTATTTTTGTATGGACTCCCATACATTTAATCTGTATGGAATTTTTCCAATATATTTGAGATAGATTGGTATATCTGTCATACAACTCCATGATTTACATAAATTGTAATACCGAAATAATTGAGCTTTGTTGTTCCTTGATTGACACTGTCTAGAATAAGTCGTTTTGTCCTGCTCTGACCTCTTAATAGAAAACTTTTGTACTTCAATATTTTCTACTATTATTATACCCTACACCTAAAGTATAAGTTATATTAACTTTCGTATGGATTTTGTAACTACCAAAAGGAAGCTAGTTGGATAAGGACATGTATATATATTCTGAGGATCACCTCCTGAGTTGATTTAACGATATCCGTCCGTCCATCCTTTCGCACGATAACTCAAAAACTAGTAGAGTTATCTTGATGAAATTTATATAGTAGGTTGTAATTAGGAAAGGAAGGCTAAGTCCGAATCTGGATAAAATTGGTCCATGGGTTCGGATTCTGGAAGTTTCCGAATGATTCCGGAGTAATCGAGATTATCTCCAAAACCAACAAAGATAGAACCTTTAAGTTTGGTACAATGATGTCCCTTCATGTTTGATTTAAGCCTCTGAAGAGGATTTAGTTAATGGGTTCCGATTTTGGAAGTTTCCGAACGCGCCCGAAACGAACGAGATTATTTCCAAAACCAACAAAGATAGAACCTTTAGATTTGGTACAATGGTGTTCTTTCATATTTGATTTAAGTCTCTGAAATTTGAGAAGATTTATTCCATGGGTTCGGATTTCGAAAGTTTCCGAAAGAGCCCGAAGCAAACGAGATTATATATATTCTATTATATCGAGATTAGTATATAACTTTTAAATTTGGTACAAGGATGTTCTGTCATGTTTTCTTTATGTTTCTGAATTTTGAGAGGATTTGGGCCATAGGTTCAAATTTGAAAGGATTTGGATCATGGGTTTGGATTTTGGAATGTTCGGAACGAGCCGCATAGGAAATGACTATATCTCCAAAATCAACAATTATAGAACCTTTAAATCTGGTACACTGGTCACTGGTTCTTTCATGTTTTCTTTATGTCTCTGAAATTTGAGATGATTTAGTCCATAAGTTCGAATTTTGGAAGCTTCCGAAAGAGCCCCAGAGCCAACGAGATTATCTCCAAAACCAACAAAGATAGAACCTTTGAATTTGGTACAATGGCGTTCTTTCGTGTTTGATTTATGTTTCTGAAATTTGTGAGAATTTGGTCCATGGGTTCGGATCTTGGAAGCTTCCAAACAAGCATAATAGCAAACGACTATGTCTTCATAACCAACAAAGATAAAACCTTTATATTCGGTACAAGAGTGTTCTCTAATGTTTACTCTATGTCCCTGAGGTGGATTTGATGAATTGGAGTGGCAATTCAAGTACCTGACACACGCCTGCCAAGGGCGAACAAGCAAGTCTTCGAAATTAATAAAGATACAAACTTAAAATTTTGTACAAGGGTATTAAAGGATGCCTCTTTTACGTTCCTGAAATTCGAGTTGAATAAGGAAGAAAAGGAATCGGTTCAAGCAGCTGCCAAAAAACTTATAGATTTTTAATTTAATTGAAATTATTCAGGTATAGGGTATTAATAAGTCGGTTGTATCGACTTACCGTTACATTTGCTTGTTTTTGTTCAATTTATTTTCTTTTAAAAATTTTTAATTTGATTCTGTCCGTTCGTTCGTCAGTCTTTTTACAAAACTCCACAAGGTTCATAAAAATAATAATGTTGTAGTTTTTTATGTAGCTATTCCTACTATTATACTACAACCCCTCAAATTAATTACATCTAAAGTATAGGCTATATTAACTTTGGTATGGTGTTTGTAACCACCAAAAGGAAGCGAGTTAGATATGGACATGTATATATATTCTGAATCAGGATCACCTCCTGAGTCGATTTAACGATGTCCGTCCGTCCTCCCGTTCGCACGATAACTCAAAAACTAGTAAAGCTATCTTGAGATAGTAGGTTACTAATCACGATAGAAAGGCTAATTTCGAATCTGGACAAAATCGGTCCATGGGTTCGGATTCTGGAAGCTACTGAATGATTCCGGAGCAACGAGATTATCTCCAAAGATAGAATCTTTAAATTTTTTCAATGATGTTCCTTCCTTCCCGTTTGATTTATGTCTCTGAAATTTGAGAGGATTTGGTGCATGGGTTTGGATTTTGGAAGCTTCCGAACGAGCACAAGAGCAAACGAGCATATCTCCAAAACCAACAAAAGTAGAACCTTTAAATTTAGTACAATGGTGTTCTGACATGTTTTCTTTATGTCCCTGAGATGGATTTGATGAATTGGAGTGGCAATTCGGGTACTTGACACACGCCTCCCAAGGACTAACAAGTATATTTTCGAAATAATAAAGATAGATACTTTAAATTTTTTACAAGAGTGTCAAGCATATCTGAAGAGGATGCCTCTTTTACGTTCTTGAAATTCGAGTTGAATAAGAAAGGAGAAGGAGTTTAAGCAGCTGCCAAAAAACTTATGGATTTTTAATTTAATTCGAATTATTCAGGTGTAGGGTATTAATAAGTCGGTTGCATCTACTTACTGTTATATTTACTGGTTTAAAATTATGTATTTATATTTATAGTTACTGTGAAAACAAAATTTCTTTCTTTCTTCATATCTGCACAACGATTTTAGATAGAGACTTCAAATTTTGAAAGAACAAAGATCTTTTAAGAGTTAGCATAAGTTACCTCCAAAAAATTGTTTGTACCTTCTTCTGTTTAAGAACTATTAGACGTGAAAAATTTGAATTTTGCTATTTTTAGACATTTGTACTTAAATGATCTGTACAATTATTTTTGAAAATAAAACACAAAAAACAAAAACTAAAATTTCAACATAATAATTTTACATTATGTGAACAGTTTTTCTTAACTATATAGGTATAGACTTTCATTAAAATTGAAGAAAGTGTCTTCATTTTAAACAATTTTTTTCGTATATATAAAATCTGAGAAATTTAAAATTTTTTAAATTTAAAAGTACAGATTATTATCTTGTGTAATCAACTGTAGAGATTCTTTAAAAAAGTTCGGAAGAGGCCTTGGTGCTCGGGTGGGTAAGACTGTATAAAATTCACTGTAAACACAGAGGAAGGGTGGGTTCCACACACGTCGGAAAAGTTAGTCGCCCTTACGACATTTACAGCCATGCCTGAAAACGAAAGGTTGTGTAATTTCCTGTTCACATCCTCTATTAGCTCGTGGAATTTCGACTATACGGCGCCTATATTGTTTCTTAAGTTGTAATTTATAATAACTCTAATATCTAGATAACTACTATTGACAAAAAATATTTTAAGAATTTTTTACAAATTTCTAATAGGGAGAATATTTACTTTTCACAAATAATTCACATGAGTGACTGAGGCGATCCTTAAAAAGAATTCTTATAGCGTGTTTTTAAGCAATGAGTAACGGATTCATTTTATTAAAATGAGTACCACTCTAACAAGTTATGCTATACAAAAGTTTTGAATGAAAGAGAGCATGATAAACTCTAGTGGCCATCACCTCAGAACTATACAGTCTTATATGAAAGAGATTTCTATTGATTATTTTGAGCTATCTTTTTAAATGACTAGTTTGTTCATACGAATTAAGTTGATTATCAATAAAAATACCAAGATATTTAAATACTTTAACATTTTTAAGTTTAAAACAATTATTCTCACAATTAAGACCGGCATAAACTTTACTTTACTTGAAGGTGGTGTTTTTCTTGATAAAAAGTTATACAAAAAAATATCTTTGGTTATTTAATACAATTTTTAAATGTTAAATAAAATTTAGCCTGCAGTTCAATATAAAATTCATACAAGCTGAGAAAAACCTATAAATGTAATAAATTTATTTTAATAATGTGAACAACATTCTGTAGTCATAATAACAATTTAATTTTGTAAACAAAGATCCTAGTTATATATAATTATATTAGACAATATAAATCTTAAGCTATAGCATAGTCCATATTCAAAAAATTTTTAATTACTTTTAATAGAGAAATTATATCTAATATAAATTAAAAAAAAAAGGAAAATGACCAAATTCAACTATTAAATTTTTCTTTTATATAAGACCACAAATATTGTGAACCATAATGTAATAATAATTGAAAGTCGTCCTTTTTAAATAAACAAATACAAAATTATATATATATATGCATGTAATAATGAATTTAAGTCATTGGAAGATGTATTCCCATGTATGTATACGAGTATATAGTTTACATTTACAATTTAAAATTTTGTTTCGTTTTTGGAGGATTAAAAAATTCTTTGAATTTTTGTTTTCTTTTTGTTTTTTTTTTTGTTAAACTCCTACAATAATGACTGAATCCAAAAGCTGTTTTGTTTTTTTTTACTAAGCCCATAAGGTTACATAAATTTGTATAACTTGAAAAAATTTTAAAACATAAAAGAAAGAAAAATAACCAAAAGAAAAACTTATAGATAATAATAGACTCAATTGGTTCTATTATTAAAAGGTTAACTCGTATTTTAGTTTTCAAATAGGCCAATAATTTAAAATTTAAATTAAGTTTATAATACTAAAAATGAATGAATGAAAGTTTATAATGGAGAAATGAAGTATCTTAGATTATTAATTGTGATTAAATTACTAGAATTTTAAAAAATGCCGAAAGAAGTAGTAATAGTGATTAATATAAATTCCCTTGAAGTTAAATGGAAATTGGTAAGTATAAATGAGCTAATTTAAAAGGAAGAGATCATTTAACCCTTTTTATACCGTGAATAATAAGTAAATGATCTTAATATACCATTATTTTCCGAATCAAGAATATATCTAAGTATTTTGTTTTTAAATAAAACAATTTTCTTTTAATTCATAACGAGAAATATAAATTTTGGTACATATAGTATGGTAGATATGGAAATCATATATACAAAAATTGAGTGAATAAAAATGTTACAATCTGTAATCCTTGGATAATTTCGTCAGTTTTAACTTTAATTTAATCTTGTTAAGTTCTGTAACTGTATGAAGTGTAATGTTAAATTTACTTGCTGTTGTTAAATATTGAATATTATATAACATGTTTTTTTTTTTGGTTTATTTGCAATCTAACCTTGAGAGTCATCGAAAGACACTATAAAAGAGCGAAACTAGCATGAGTCCTCTATTAGTTTGGCGGAAAATCTATTAAATACCAGTCACCACCATCCTTTTTTAACCAAACAAAAGATTATACGACCTTTAGTACTCATGTACTTACTACCTGGTCTGGAATATTAAATTTTTTAATTTTTCATTATTTGGAAGCATTTTTTGAAGACTTTATCAAAATTTACTTAACATTTATATCTATTATATCATTATCGTCTGTTATTAGAAAAGTATTCCAAATATTTTATATCTCTTTTTGAAAATTAATTTAGTTACTGTTTTAAACTAAAGTTTAATTTTCACTTTTGAAACATTTTGGTGCCAAAACATCAAGTCATGACTTGTTTTTTTAGAAATCAGCTCAATTTCTCTCAAGACATAACGCCATTGCAAGTCATTATTGGTACAATAGTAGCGCAAACAGCAGATATTTTTGAAAAAAAAAAATTGGTTACAATGTATAAATAATATTAACTAATTAATTTTTAATGTCATCAAGTCATGAAAATGCATTTAAAAAGAGAAGAAAAAGAAGAGTAATAAAGTACTTGAAGAGGGGAACCAATTTCGTTTTTTACGGGATAAGCAACGGATTAAAATTACACAGTATAAGTCAAAATACAAGAATCGTTTATTTTGATTTTATACATGCATACCATGAATTTTCAATATTTATATTTATTATATTTATTTTTAATATTAAGAAATCAGTGGAATCAAACAATATTATTTTGAAGCTTAACCGATTTAAATACTTTTTTTTCTGAAGAGAGGACCATTTTGATTATAGTTTCTAATTTTATTCTATATAACAGATTATAATTATATTGTTATTTTAAAGTTACTGGCTATAGATATCTTTTTCTTTTTAGCAATCTTTCTATAAAAATATCCTAGACAGAAGCAGGACAATGCAATTTATATATTCTTTATTAAAAAAAAAAAATATTTTTCTATATATAATTTTTTATTTTTTTTTTATTTTTTATTTTAAAGGACATAAAAATATTATTTTTTTTCATGCGAATATCTTTTTCAGTTTTTCTTTCTTTTTTTTTTTTCTATATATAGGATTAAAAAATTATTTTAACCTTTTTTTTTTGTGGTGAACAATAAAAAACAAAAAAAAGGAAAATAACATAACAACAATCAATTGATAAAGTCAGCAATTCTTATATTTTTGTCTCGTAGAAATTTTACAAATGAAGCCCAATTTTACTTTGAATTCATACCACATACGTTATTTTAGTATACAGCTCATACGGAATTAAATAACTAATATATAGATAAAATAAAGGATAATTGTATGTCTTTTGTTTTTGTTTTTTTTTTTTTGAATGTTGTGCAAATAAGCTCAATTTTAAAAGTTAGGACCGCATTTTTGTTTTTGTTCTTTTTATTGGTATGTGTTTTTTTTTGTTTTTTTTTTTTGGTTGACTTAAAATTAACTTTTTTGAATGTTATGTTTTGGGATCTTGACATTTTAATATTCAAAAATTTGTATAATTTTTATTAACTATTATATACATATACATTTGTATGTACAACAGTGAATAAAAAAATTGTTACAACGCAATAGTACTATACTGTTTTGAATTAGACAATATGTAACAATCTCTGTATTTAAATTACATATTTTATTCAAGCTCTTAATATGTGATACATTTCAAAAGAATAAATATATAAAATTAAAAATTCGAAGAGTTTTCGAAATTAACACCTTTTTCGATTAAAACAACATATTCATGATCCCAAAAAAATGTGTAAAGTAAATTCAAAATGCAGCATATAAGAAATAAAATTATTATGTATTCCAAATAAATTACTTCATTTATTCAATAAATTAAATCATTTAAAAGTAATGTAAATCGGGGGATGTGTTACATCCAAGAAGATTCGAGAAATATGAAAAAAACAAGGCAGAATGTAAACCGGTTGTAAACGGTTTTTAAAAGCGCACATTTTCAAAAGATAATACAAACTGTTTATAATTATGACTAGCACCAAAATTTGAAAATTTCATATAAGAAAAATGTGAAAATAAGATTGAGGGGCTATAACCTTCGGAACCTTTTATAACTAAATTAAACCGTTAACACACTTAAAAATATATTATTGGAGCTTTTATTTTTATGTCTTGCAGAAGAAAATTTGTACAGTTACAGGTGTTTAAAAATAAGAAATTTTCAATTTTTGAGCCCAAATAGCTGATTTTTAAACCTAAACATTTTCTGAGGAAACTCATTCGAATTCTAAAAGTTCTTTCTTAGCTCAAAATTTCAAATTGCTATCTAAAAGCGTGCCGGACTTATAAAGGTAGGAAAATCATGCAAAATTTGGGTTTCATATAACGCTAAATTTAAATACTAAATTTAAAAAAAATTGTATTATTTTGATATTGATTTACAAAGGTAAACAAAAAATTCTTGATGAATGGCGTTTTCAGATTGAAAAAATGTTAAGTAGAACATCAGATATACGTATTTAAAAATTGGGCTTTTTCGAAGTTCCATAATGGATGGGGTTACATGAAAAAGTTGTTCTACAACATTAATTTTTTTATGACATCTACCCATGGTTAAAATTTTTTTTCTCTATCTTTAAAGGTGTAGAAGTTTTGAAAACAGACGGACAGACGGAAAGATTGAAACTAATAGGCACATTTTTTCAAAATTTTTTTGGAAATGTGCTAAAACTAGAAGTTTATAATTATTATGTTTTTTTTTCAAGTCTTGTTATTAGTTTCTTACTTAAGGTTTAACCAGTATTTGTCACGTTATTATTTTATTTCGTGTAGGCACTGTACTTTGTTAAGAATCATAAATTCCACGAAAATCGAACAGGGATATATTTTTAATCAAGATAGAAGTTTTGTGTTGCTTAATTTTCAATTTTTTAAATTAATTAGTGCAGTTTTTAAAATTATAAATGACGTTTTTGTATAGAAAAGTTAAATAGCCTAATATATAGACCTAACTTTTTTATGTCAATTTGTTAATAGCTTCAAATTTTTATAGATATAAAACTTTAAGTTTTTGCTTAAAACAGAAACAATTAATAATTTTTATTTTTCAATTATTAGTTTTCCAATAATTTTTACCAAATTTTTCTTTGACATCAAAGGAAAAAAATTTGGTTATAAAATTTAAAGTGGAAAAAATTTGGAAAATTCTTTTAAGACATTAAGAAAATTAACGATAGATGTCGTCTTTCACTTAAATATAAAATATTATTTTACATTGCTGCAATAATTTTTGTAATCCACTGTATTCTATTTACTAATAGTTATATACTATATGTGGAAATAATCGCGAAATTTATTCTATTTAGTAAATGAAGGGTTTGTTTTTACGGGTTACATATGGTAAAGGTTTTTCTAATTCCTTTTTTTTTCTTTTCTGTATTTATAGTACCTATATATTTATTTGTTAAAATTTTTGTTTTTTAGATTTTCTGATTTTTGTTTCTTTTTGTCAGTTTCATATTTAAATCCGCTTTCTTAATTTGCATTGAAATTAAATCTTTAAGGGATAAAATTATTATAAGCTGACTAAATTAGCGGTGTAAATAAATTAGTTATATAATCTATATGTATATGTATATGTATTAAAACAACAAATGGGGAACACCTGTACAGGTTCTCATGCTTCCCAAAAAATACACATAAAACAAAAAAAGAAAAGAAAGATTTTAGTATTGTTGCGTTTTCCTAATGAAAATTTTAAATATAAAAAAGAAGGGGTGAGTAATATCGTAATTGCTTAGTTAGTGGTGTTACTGAAAATCAAAAATTGGTGAATATATATATATATATATGTATATATTATATATAATACGTAAGTATTTAAACAAATATGACATTGTAATTCCGTATAAATATTTCAATATGAACAAAAAATAAATAAATAATACGGTAACATGTTTTTTTTTTTTTTGTTAACCAGGACATATTGTTTTTGTTGCAAGGTTGTTTTTTTTTATTTTGATTTTTTCTTTTAATTTTAAGCTTATATTGATTTGAATATGTTTTTGTAATTATATGTTATGGCAATGGTATTGGGGTGTGGTAAAATGGATTTATGTAAATTATGTGTAACCAATTTTTAATATTTCGATTTTGAATATTTTTGTTTTTTTTTTTTTTAGTAAAAGGGTAAAAGGAAGTAATGGAACATGACTTTAAAATTATTTAGATGGGGGGCTAGAATAACTTCTAAGGAAATAATGCCTAATAGGTCTTACTTCCAATTCTAATGGCAAATAAAGCCTAATTGGCGAAATTCTGCTGTTAAGTCTTATTTCCTAATCGAATTGGATTCAAGCCTCATTTTGTTTTTGGAATAAAGAAAATAAAGCCTTATTGTAATTTTATTATTTTAATAGTAAAACTGTATAATATTTTTCTCTTCATAATTGAATTCACAAATTTTAACTTATTTAGATGAGTTTATTTACTTTTTTGGCTCACCTTAAAAAATTTTTAAATAAACGTGCCTATTAGTTTCAGTCTGATTGATCGTCCGTATGTTTGTTTATCTGTATGTCTGCTTACAAAACTTTTATATACATTTACAGGTAATCAAATGAAATTGTAAATGTAAATAGATTTCATACAAAAAGTTGTAGAAAAATTTTCTTTAGAATCGTTATTGAGCTACAGTAAAGATAAAATAAAACCCTATATTCAAATGGTGTTTCCTTAGGAGTTATTGTACTACGCCTGTTGAGATTATAAAAATTTCAATTCGTTTAGAATGTAGCATAAGCTATGGGTTGATGTTAAATAATAGAAATAAAAGATCAATTGCAAGACCTTTTATATACAATCAAGAAAAATTGTGGTAGTGACTATGATATCAGTAGTATTAGTATGGAAAGAAATACAAAATTTTTGGTTAATTTTAAAAAAATTTCTTGAGTTAGAGTTAAGTTTCTGTGTTTTAAATGCTTACGTGGTTATTATCTTAACGTTATGCAAGAAGTGCGAAATCAAGTTATAGCTGCTAAAATATAAATAATTGAATAAAGTAGCAGCTTTATTTTTTGATTTAAATTTTTGTTATATGATATGAGAAGAACAAAATTTATGCAAGGGTAAGAGTAAGATTTATAAAATTTTTATTTATTATTTATTAATTTGTAGCACACCATACTTACCAACTTTTATACTACCAAACATATATTATAGAAAAGCTGTAATTTTATTTTGCATAGATTAACAACCACATAAAGTATTTGCTATTTAGTTTCGTTCTTCCCTAAAAAGAACCAGCACGTTGTCTTTTGTGAAAGTTTTAGCTTCCTAAAATGGTATTTCTTTTATGTGCATTGTGCTATAAAAGAAATGTTATACGTTTTCTTAAATTTAAAGAAGTTAGACAAATGATATTGAAAATGGGTAGAATTTCTTCGAATTAAAAACAAAATATTAATTTTATTGTCAATTAACAGAAACTGATTACAACTTCAAAGAAGTTGGTACTCAACAAGCTTGCAATTTTTAATTTTGAGTTTGAATCTGGATGTTATTAATAATTTATAATCTTGGCATTTGAACCTTCAATTTTTGACTTTGAATTTAGAACCTTCAATTTTTGATTTTGAATCTTGAACAAAAGTATTTTTGAATGTTAAACTTTATACATATTTGTTTTTAATTAAAAATTTAAGAGAAATCATTTTATATGAATTTTAAATGTGTATAAGTGTAAATGCATAATATTTCTTTAATTTTTAGGGTAAATTCATATGGGATGCATGCATCCAAATGCAAAAATTATTACGGTTACATTTCGTGTACTCTTTGGTAATATTAACGAATATTGTGCATTCATTATGCATTCACTCGTTCACGAGATGCAAAACGGCGACATTTTTATTTTGAAAGTTTTATTTGAAAGTAACTAGTAGTTATATTGTTTTGACATTTGATGAAAAAATTTTTTATTTACAAAAAACAAAATGGTTAAACCAGAGAAAATTGTTATTTTATGTAAGAAACAATTTTAATTAATATAAACTAAATATAATTTATTAAAACACATATAAACGTAATTAATAACTTCTAAAGTAATTCTGATTTTTCTTCTTTAACATTAACTGCATATTTATCGTTTAAAATTTTTGAAGTTTAATTTTACGTCTGTATTTAACGTTAAAACAATTTTGCATCTTGCATACTTCTTATAGAGGATGCAACAAATTTTGCATCTTAAATGAGCGAAAGAGAGAGCATGTCATGAATACGATATATATTTTCAACCAATCAAATGTTTGCATCCTGATGCATGCATCGTATTTGAACTTACCCTTAATCTAACTGACAAGAAAATTTTTTATTTAATGATGTACAATATGATCCGCCTGTCAAAGATTGAGCACTCATTTTGAATGTTATTTCGTGTTTTATATGAAGAACGTTGTATTCATTGTATACAAACATCAGAACCCAATACATATATTATAAATAACATTATCTCCATAAAATAATTAAAATTAAAGGTATTTTACAAAAAAACTAAAGGTGTCGAATATTTATTCAAAAAATTAAAAAATTAACAATATTAATACAAAAACAACATATTTTTTATCAAATAAAAACAAATTACAAAAAATTTTAATTTATTTTGGAAAAATTCTTTTTTATTTTTTATTTTTTATCATTCTCACAATTGTGACCAAATTTGAGGAACTGTCATTAGACATACTTTTAACATTTAACATATTTTAATTTTAAAAATGAAAATTTTTCTTTATTTATTTCCTTGTTTTTTGTTTTGTTTGTAAAATTGAAAGGTTTTTTTTTTATAAACTTATTTTTCTAATAATAAATTTGTTTATTAGACATCAAGTATTTCTTAAGATTTGAATTGTATAGGACTGCAATCCAATAATAATTTGCCAACCAATCACAAAACTACCAGTATAAATAAAACACAAAAACACAAAAAAAAAAAATCAAAGAAAATTAAAATTATGTGACATCTTGTGACGCGGTCAAAGTAACCAAGAAACCTATATAGCCTGCAACAAATTCATTTACATTTTATTTTTTCACGATTCTACCACCATTTTTTATTTTTGACCTTTTTTAATTAAAAATGAAATAGAAAAAAAAAAAAAAAACATTTTAACCAAAGGACTCATTGTAACATAAAGGAAAAAGTAAAAAAAAAAAGAAAAATTGGTTCATAAAAGGAAGTCACAAAAAATCATCGCCATTATCATTATAATCATTATCCTTATCATAATCATTTTCATCATCACTATTAAGTATTCGTTATATCCAGGATATGAGATCTCACAAGATGAACAAAACAACAATCAAGAAGTGAAATACAATTAAATTTTTTTTTTTTTTTGTTTTTTAAAGTGGTAATTTGAATACCACATTAGAAGAGTACCAATTTGGTAACAAAATAATAATAATAATAATAAAAAAACAAGCAAAAAAAAAAACAAAAAACAGTATCAAATTAATTTTTTTTTGGCTTTATAATGAAAAAGAAAATATAATTTTCTTTTTATTAAAAATAAAAAAAAAAAAGTACGAGTAAAGTAAAAATTAATCTTTCGCTTTTTATGCATTAATTTGGGCTTGGGTTACTCTTAAACCTAATAATAATTTCATTTCATCCTTGGTAGTTCAAGAAGGCGCGAAATAAAATTTCTTGAATTTTAAATTAGAAAATTTTCCAAAAAAAAAAAAAAAAATATTTTCAGTTTTTTATCATCAGTCATTTTTTTATTTAATATTCAAATTAAAAAAAAAAAATGAAAAAAATTATTATTAAAAATGAAAAAACAAAAAAAAAAGAAGATTTTAGATAGTTCTAATTTATTTTATTGGTGTTGATGATCAAATATAATATGTTGGCCTCTTAGAATACAGTTCTTAAAATTAAAAAATAAATTTAACTTCTATACTTTATGTTATAATAGATTAAAATTTTTGTTTCTTTTATAAGATGATGCTGGGAGATTTTTATTAAACCTACCTTATAAGAAACCTTACGAATTTGAATATATCCTAAAATCGTATAATATACGAAATACAAATATAAAATCGTATAGCTTACGAATTTGAATATATCCTAAGATGCTTAAATTTTATTAAAAATTCAACTCGAACTAATACACTCAAATTTGGCCAGAACTTACAAAAACAAAAATTACTTCAAAAATATATACAGCCCAGAAAAAAGGAACTCTAACATATTTATACCCGTACGATAAGAATCGGGTGTATTAAAATTGCTCCTCCGTATATATAAACATACATTTAAATTTTTAACAAACATTTGTTTTTTTAAATCTTTATTTGGTATATATATATATAGCCATAAAAGATGGGCCCTTTTCCTTTCGCATGTGGGCCATCTACAAAGTTTTATATTTTAAAAAAAATATGTACATGTACTCATAATAAGTCTTGAGTTTTCAGTGATTGTGTTTTTAGTGGTCTTGAAACCTTTAAATAAAAATTTTAACCATGAAATTTTTTATTTCTTCAAATTAAAATTATTCAAAAAATTTTAAGGGTAAACTGTTAATTCTACTTAAATTTTCGTATTCTTTAATTACAAACGACGATCCCTTCTTTTTTAAGATACATTGTTAAAAGTTTTAAAATGAGTCTATGTTTTCTAAATCAATTCAAACTACAAATAAAGGACTACAGGAAGAAATGTATCCGAAAAAATGAACTACAATTTATCAAAGATAATGGACTCTATTTTAAAGGGTTTGCTTGATGCTTTTTCAGAAGTAGGAGTATATTTATATATATTGTCTTATTGTCGTATTGTCTGGATGTCTTATGCTTCTTATAGGTTTGGGGAAAATATAAATGTTGAATTGATCTCAAATAAATCGTACTTAATTATTGAAATTTCATACTCAGGAGGCGCTATTGTGTTAACAAAGTTTAATTTTTTTTTTTTTAATAAAATGTCATTATATGGTATGGTTACTTTTTAGTTAACAAAGGCTTGTGGTTATTCCAAGAGTTCCAAAAAAATAAACAAAAATGTTTTCAATTTATTTATTGTACCACTCAGTCAAATTTACCAACATATATATACTTATTATATTCATAAAGGTAAAATTCTATTTAAAATATATCCTTTGATATTAAAATGTGGTTATGATAATTTTCGTTTGAGAAATCTTGAGAAAATGAAAGCAGTTGAAAATTCGTAATAAATTAAAAAAAAAGATTTATTTGCATTTATATTTTTTGTATTTTAAAATTAATTTTTAATTTTAGAATTTTTATTAAAATTAAAAAAAAGAAATCCATTTAAATTTTAACAAAATCAGTGAGTGTAATGAATAACTTTCTTAAGTATATATAGAAATATTTTTTTGTCAAAATTAAAAAATATTTTCGTTAAATTTAGAATATTTTAATGATTATAAAACAAATATTAACATAAATTTAATAATAATAAATTTTCTATACCCAACTTAATACTTATTAAAAGTCTAAATTTTTAGTCGAAAGTCTAGAAGGCCAATTAGAATTGCAATTTTTAGTGATTCATTTAAATGAGATACTTTTCGTCAAAAATGGCCACATATTTAATTTGTCAATAAAAAATTTAACTACTTTTGTTTTTTTGCGAGGGTAGGTGGGAATCAACGAAATACACTATAGAAGAGTGGAACAGGAGCAAGAAAGAGCCCTCTGTGTGTGTGTGGGACTTTAAAACATTACTCTATTTTTTAACCAAACAATAGGTTATAGGATCTTTGTGTGATTTTTAGTACTCACGTACTCCCTGATCAAAAAAGGTTAAGTTAGTGAATGAAAATTGATTTCAAATTGGAAAATTATTGTGAACAAAGCGAACATCTTAAATCGAATTTGTGTAAATCGAATTATGCCATATCTGAAAATTTTAAATAGATATATAGCGGTATAGGTTCTTGCAACGAAGAAAATGTCGATTTTTATACTCTTGTCATTCTTAAAAATTTTTTGTAATTATTATCGCAGCTTACAATTATACTAAGTAAGAACTTTTTTAATTTTTAGTTTTAAAAAAACAAAATGTGGCCTAGTAGGTATAAGAGCGTATAAAATACGATTTAAACATCGAGGGAGTGTGAGTTCGAATGACAAACACATCGTAAGAATAATTTCCCCTGACGACATTTACAGCCACGTCGGAAAGGCTGTGCAATTTATAGGAATAAACTCCCCTAATAATTTAGGGGAATAAACTAAAAAAAAAAAAAACAAAACTAAAAATATTATTTCCGTAGTAATTTCTTTTACAAAAATTGTTCTTATTAAAAAGCTAAAATTTTTACTTTTACAGATATATTCCATTGTATGCATTTTCTCATAGACATTTCCACAAAAATTTTTTTCTATATATGAAACGTTATTTTTTTTTTTTTTTATTCTTTGAAAATGAGAAAATAATTCCCTGCTAAAAAGGCAAAAAATTTTCAAAAAGAAAAAGAGAGAAATAAAAAAAATTTATTTTACAATCTATATATATACAATATAATTGATTTTAAAATGGCTTACATTTCCTTTACAAATTATTAAAATTTATAAAATTGATGGAGCAGATGTGGGATTGGAAAATATTAAAATAAATGTGCTTTCATCAAAATATGATTGTTTGGGTCTGAATTTCACATGGGTTTGAAAAGCAATTATATAAGCTTATAGAATGAATGAAGTAAAGTTACATACCCATAGTTGACATTGTAAGCTTACAATACGATATTATTAAGATTAGAAGATTGTGCTCAGTGTTAGACCGAACACAACAGGAATAATTGTCCTTGCACGATCAAAAAATTGTTAAAATATTATGCTTTCAAATTCAAATTTTTAATCATTTTAATAAAATTGTTTGGAATTATTATATAATTGAACTGAATAATGTTCTTAAGAATTATTTTCATCTTGTTCCATAATGTCCTTAAAAATATTTAGTAAGATACAAAATAACATTTTAATGATTTCGAAACTGCGGAAGTACGAATCTAAAAAAAAGTTAAACTAAAAGCAATATTTTACTGAGATTCTGTATGTAGAACTGATGGTATATTTGATAAGTGAATCATCATTTGACAGAAAATGATGTTAAACACAATATTGTTAAAATGGTTAGAGGGTGGTTAAAAAGTAAAGTTAAACAAAAAAAAAAATGCTAGTAAAGAGTATTTTATGTAAAATAGCTTTGGTCATATTATTGGTAAAATGTTTGTATTCATTTTTTTTTTGTTAAATTTTCTTCTTTTGTAAATAAGTGAAAAAGAGCCAATGAATTGTTGTTTTTCGTTTATAAAATTAAATAGTCATTTAAAATGGAAAGAACTTTTTCTATTTTGAACTGTTTAACTGGTTTAATAATGTTGTAAAAAAACACAAAATCAAAAAGATTAAAATTCATTAATAGCATTAACAAAACAATTAATTGATAAAAAAATTATGAAAACCGAGTAAAAGTATAACTTTTAAAATTAAATTTTTCACATTAAACGTTTTTTTTTTTCCTTATTCTTAAAATAATTATTATTGCATATCTATATTCTTTTTAAAATAGATGTCCTTTTTCTCATTAATTGCGCTGGTAAAAATATAAAATTGTTCAAGAATTACAGAAAATTTTAATTTTCAAAAGTAATGAAATATTAATGAATCCATTCTAACTGTTACATCACCAGTCATCAGACACCATTACATTCAGATAAAGTCACTGTGTGGTGTGCAATTCATGCTGGTGGAGTGATTGGTCCATATTTCTTTGAAGAAAATTGTCGAAGAGTAACAGTCAATGGAAAACGATACAGAACCATTTTATTTTCCTGCTGTTGTTGAGAATAATCTGGAAGATATGTGGTTTCAATAAGACTGTGCCACTTGCCACACAGTCACATTAACAATCGATTTATTGAAAACAAAATTTGGTGATGAAATTATCTGAAGAAATGGTTCAGTTAATTATCCTCCCAGGTCGTGTGATGTAACTCATTTAATTTAACTAATTGTAATTTCTTTCTTTGGGGATATGTTAAGTCACAAGTTTATGCTGATAATCCAACAACAATTGAGCAATTAAAAATCAACATTGAGCGTGCTATTGATGAAATACAGGCAAATTTATGTGAAAAAGTGATGAAAAATTGGGCTGACAGAATGCAGTACGTACGGAGAAGTCGTGGTGGTCATTTGAATGATGTTATTTTCCATACATAATGGCATAATGTAACCTTTCAAATAAAAAAAAATTTTACTGAATAATTTATGTGTTTTTTTAATTTTTAAATTGTATCATTCCTAAGGGAAAACCCGTTATTATTAAAAAAGTGATTTTGGTTGAAGAAGTTTTTTATACTTTTTTTTTTCCTTTTTATGAAGATAGAGCTTTTCGGAGTCCGAGTTCGGGTATTGAAATTGTAATCAGTTATACCCAATATAAGTTCTATAAAATATTTTTTCATTCCGAAAATTCCTTAAATTTTCTAAATCATTTTTTATTTTAATTTATCATTGAAAGTTACCATTATATGAAAACTAAATAAAAAAAAAAATTAAGAACTTCGTAGTGCTTAAAGCTAAAATATAATTTTAAGAGGAGGATAGAATCTTTGAATAAATTTAAAATTTCCAAATTTTCCATAGTTGACCTAGTGTTAATAATGTTAACATTATAAATATTGAAAGTTAATATTGATGTTAAAAAGATCTTGACAATTAATCAGCAATCTCAGCAACCTTAAATTTTATGTCAAGTAACGTTTTATCAGACAAGCGTATAACTAACATAAAGCGTCTGAAGCGTTTAATGATTTAAAGCGCCCCCAAATTCTTTTGACCAATATTTAAAGAAGTCTAATATCGAATTAAGTTTGCTTATAATATTGTTATATAAGTGGAAATTCAAAGAACATGACTATCAGATATCAAATAGCCCACTGGCAACCACGAAAATCATATTTTAGCAAAAACGCATATAATATTGGGAAGCTTTATTTTTGGTTTTGGTAAGTAATATTGGGGAGTATACATAATGGAAGAAATATCTTATGTTGAAACATGATGGCAGGTATAATAAGGATAAGATGGATAAGGGAATATGAATGGATATGAGGGAATATTTTGGAAATATAATTTTATTTTTATACTTGACAGTATTAGTGCTAGTCTTTTATAGACCTTATCAAATGTAGAATTGCTTGAATAGAAATCGATATAATTTCTTTGTATTTGATTATAATTTTATGTTTGAGTTAAAAGATATAATCAAAATGTTTTGTTTATGTTTGGATATTTAAATATTTATTAGTTTATATCTGTGACTTATAAGGTATAAATCAAAATCGTTTGGTTATATTTGGTATTTGTTTTTTTACATGTTTTCTTCCATATTTTGTTTCTTATGTACCTATATATAATTTAGTATTAAATATTGTTTTGTCGTTAATTTCAATTTGAACCCGTTGACCAATAGTAGTTGAATCATATGCCTCTAACTTAGAGTGCAAAGTGTCTTCCATAAGGCGTCATATAATATTTTCAGAAAAACGTTTTAAAATCAACAAAATTGTTTCATGAAATTTCCAATTTAAAATAAATTTAAGTAACTAAAGAAATAAATAATTAAATATTATAACTATTTAACAATTGAAAAATAAAATTACAAAAAAAATATTTTTTGCCAGAACCAATATTAAATAAATTGAAAAGCCTATAAAAATAATAATCAAAAAAATAAAGAAAAATCTTTACAAATCGTTAAAAAACAAATGAAAAAATATTTGAATAAATTTTCACTTAATGTAAAATATTTTTTTTTTATTACATTTTTTTACTTTATAAATAAAAAAAAAAAAAAATAAAATGTAAAGTGAATTTAATTATTTTAAAATTGACACAATTATTTGTACTTAGTGGGCTTGTTTAAAAAAAAAAAAAAATAATTTGTAAAAACAAAAATAAAGAGTTGAAAATATGGCCAGAATGTGGTTCATTAAAATAATTCTGTCTGCGGTCTATTGGCATATTTCCATTAATTTACATTCAAAGTACTGAGTTTTTCAGTATACCAAATAAAAAAAATGATCAATAAATTATCAACATTCTTAAATAATTGTTTTTTTTTTTTGTCTAAAATTCTGTAGTTATTTTTCTTTAAATTTCATTCATTTGATATAATAATAATTAATGGATTGATTGAGTATTGAATCAATGATTGTGCAATTTAATTGAATCTATAGTAAGTTTGTTAATCCTCCTTTAAAAAATAATACAAAATTGCATTAGATGGGAATATCATAAAAATAGGATCATTTACTATGCATTCTTTTTCCTTTGTAAATAGAATGCAGTGCAAAACAAGTTAAATGACAATTAGCAAATTCACTCGGGTGGCTGCCGAAGTAAAATTTCATTAAAGTTTATTAAAGGTTTTAGGAAGTATAAAAGATGCCAAAAAAAAAAAAACTGGGTACTGAAAATAAATTAATATCAATTTTAATTTATAGATGATTTTTTGCTGGCAATCGCGTATGTACACAATTTTTGATTACTAAAACACTTAGAAATTTGAGTTTGTAAAAAGTGCTATACAGTTGGGTACCTTAATAAATATCGAAAATCTTTTAATAAATTATTATAAAAGAAGATGAAAAAAAATTTAAATATGTACAGAAACTACAATTGATTTCAAGATAGAAAACTTTTCAAACCATTCTTTCATTTTATGGAACAGAAACATTGATATATGGTTCGAAATATTTTGCAGTGAAAGTGGATACACTCATGAAAGTGTAAATAAATTATTTACGAAACGCCAATAATCAATGTTAAGAAAAACAGATGTTGAAAAAACAAATAATAAGTATATAATTTATCAGGAAATATATTTACTAACATGGTAAATAATATAATTTAAAAAGGTTTAAAATCAAAATTCAAAAGAATGATATAATATGTACTGCCAAGACCTAGGCCTACATATGTATAATAAAATACTTTAGTATGAATTTAGTTTCAAATTTATATGGCTTTTTTTTATATATTTATTAAAAAGAGGCAGACAGTAAAGACTGGTAAAAATCTTTCTTACATCTGGGTGCCTCGATGGAGTAGTGGGTAAGAGCTTATGAAATACGTTGTAAACATCGAGGGAGGGTGGGCTCGAGTGTCACACACGTCGTAAGAATAATTCCCCCTTACGACATTTAAGCCACGGCTGAAAAAGAAAGGCTCTGTAATTTTCTTGCCACATTTATGTGGCAGAGAAAGACCATTGAATATTTTTAAACATAAAGTCTCTTATTCCCCTTTCAATTCTGCTTGCTACTAATCGATAATATTCTGCAATCTTGTGTTGCATTTATGAATTGAGGCGTTTGTTTGTAGTTTTAGGTTGCTTTCAATTAAGTTAATTGATAAATTTAGGAACCAATTTACAGTTTTCCAAAGATATTGTTTGTTCAACAGATGGTAAGTTGCTATCAGAATATAGTTGATTTGTAGGATAATCATATGGTAGTCCGTATATAGCTTTTATAACTCTATTAATAGGAACACTAATTGAATTAATAACGTATTTGGAACCTTGGGTTCATATGTATGTAATAAATCCACCTTATATCATTAAACTCTATACTTATTGAATAACTAATAAAAATGGGAAACCGCAATTAAAAATGATATTAAATTAGAAAATTAAAATAACATTTAATTTGAATAATTTTTTATTCTCTGGACCATATCTTCAATATTGATTAAACTATTAAAGTGCTACCATTCTGAAGAGAATTTTTCGTAGTAGATTCGATTAAAAAAAGGTAGTAAATTGGTCTCTTGCGTGCTAAAAATTGAAATTCTTAAATCGAATATTTATTTACCCATTCCTAGCCATAAACACATTTATTTCTTCTAAATTCCATTTTCAAATTTAAATTGATTTAAGAATTTTAAAACGCATTTTGAATTTTTGAATTCTGGTGTCAAATAACTAAAGGCAATAAGCCCAACCAATACTCTTTCAAATACATACCACATTTTACTGTGTTAGTGAAATCTTCTCAACCACTATCAACATCGCAATCTTTATAGTTTCCTTTAGATATGATCTGTCCGTTACAATAATATTCTTAAAAGCTTTTGCAATTTGCAACTGCTGTTTATTTTTTGTTGTTTATATTCAATCTGTCAAATTTTTTTTAAATTATTTAGCATAGCAGACATTGTGAAACAAAAAAAATGTTAATCAAAATCTATGAAATAGTAGTAGAAATTGTTTAGTGTTTACTAAAATGTTTTTATGAGAAAACAGTAATAGTAGATTTGCTACAATTGTAGTAAAGTGATAGCACTTATTTCGTTTTTAAACAGAATATTTCAAAGTGAAAAAGAGTGGCGTTTTTGTATTTATTACAATTGTTTGAGAAAAATTTTAACTTTTTTTCTGTAATAAAAGTATGCCAATGTAGGTACATATTTGTTTTTGTAAACATAACTGTCTGTTTAATTTTATTTGGAAAATATTTGAAATTTTTGAAATAATTTTTATAAAATGAAAAAAAAAAAAGTAATCGTAATAGAAAATTCATTTCTATATTAAATAATTTATTTGACATTTATTTCAATTCTCATTCTTTACATCTAATTTTAGAAATTTTTTCAATATTATTGATATTAAAATTTAATAGAAAATAAAAACACATTATATACAACAAGAACATATAACAGGACTAAAAAGTGTTAATTATTATGCAGTACTAAATAGACACGCACTGTATCAATATCATAAATAACAAACGAATATTTTCATGCATTCGTTTTGGGATTACCAATAAATGCAATAAAATTCAAAAAAAAAAATAAACAAAAAACGAAATAATGAAAAAGTTCTTTTATTTTTAATGAATTCATTAAAAATTTAAAATCATAAAGGGAAAATATATTAATGAGATTTAATTAATCAAAATGTCAGTCTATTAGTTAATCTATACAGAATTTAATAAGTTTGATTGAGATTAAGAAATACTCGTATGTGTATCTTGTAAACTTTTGCTTTAAAGTAGAATTAAAGTAGGAAAGAAGGTATAGTATCCAAAATCAAAGGTTTTTAAAAACGCCCAAATTTCAAAAAGGCATTTCAAATTTTTTCTATCATGAAAATTTTAAATAATTCAGAAACATATTTTTAATTTTAATGAAACCCTATACAATTAGGAAAATCTATTAATACATGTAAAAATACAGTGTTGGAGCTTTTATTTTCGTATTTTATTTTAAACAAATTTGTACAGGTGTCTAGGTTATAAATAGACAGCTATAATTTGGAAAAAATTTGTGAATTTTTAGCACATTTCTAAAAAAATTTTGAAAGAATGTGGTTATTAGTTTCATTCTGTCCGTCAGTCCGCCTGTTTACAAAACTTCTACACCGTTAAAGATAGAGAAAAAACATTTTAACCATCGGTAGGTCTCATAAAACAATTAGTTTCGTGGAACAACTTTCTCATGTAGCCCCATCCATTACGGAGCTACAGCCCCTCAAATCTTGAAATTTTGAGGACAGAAAGAACTTTCAGAATTAGTATAAGTTTGCTCAGAAAATTTTTTTGGACCACCCCCTGTTTATGAGCTATTAGGGCTCAAAAATTGAAAATTTTTTATTTTTAAACACCTCTAACTTAAGCACCTGTACATATTTTACTTCGGCAAGATATAAAAATTAAAAATTAAAGCTCCAGTAATATATTTTTAAGTGAGTTAAAGGTTTCTTTTAGTTGTGTAGCGTTCTAGAGTTTCAGCTCCTCAAAATTGCAAAAAAGCCCCATTTTCAGTTATATATATCTCAGACTCTGCGTAATAATTTTACAACCTAAAACCCCTAGAAGATCGAACATTTTATTATCTCCATAAAGCAATGTCAAAATTATGCAATATTTTGTAATTTACAATTTAAATTTACCGTTATGTAAAAACCTTATTTTGCATGAAATTTCTTTTTTCAAAACTCCGGCACGCCTTTAGATAGGAACCTGAAATTTTGAGACAAGAAAGAACTTTTATAATTAGTATAAGTTTTCTTAGAAAATTTTTTAGTACCACCTTCTGATTAAGAGCTATTAGGGCTGAAAAACTGAAAATATGTTATTTTTAGGCACCTGTACAAATTTTTCTTCGACAAGACATAAAAATTAAAGCTCCAGTAATATATTTTTACGTGTGTTAACGGCTTTTCTTAATTATAAAGGGTTTCGCTCTTACAGCCCTTCAAAATTTCAATTTCAGAAAAGTCTAATTTTCCCATTTTTTCTTATTACAAAAAATTTCTTAAATTTTATTGCTTAAATTTTCAAATTTTTGTGCAAGTCACAATTCTAAACAGTTTTTATTGTCTTTTGGAAATGTGCGCTTTTAAAAACCGTTGGTTTACTTTCTACCTTGTTACTTTTTTATGCCTAATAAGCCTCTAATAGGCAGAAGTACAAACATTTTTTTTTAAGTTAACTTAATCCTCAGATATCACGCTCAACTTTTAATGTTAAGGTTTGAACTACAAATGTTAGGAGATATTAAAATTTTGCAAAATTTTCGTTTATTACATTAAAATATTAAATGGCAAAAACACTTTTTAAATTGATAAAAATTTCCTATTGTTTTCCTATATTTTTAGAAAAATATTTAGCAATACTTTGAGACATAAACATTTGGAATTGGTCTTTTCTAACTTTAAGAGTATGTAATAACTTTCCAAATTTTTTTCTCCATAGGTATCTTAATTATCCCGAACTCAATTTCCCAAGTAATTCTTCTCTCATCCTTTTCCCAAAAACCAAAATGCACATTACATCATTATATATTAAAGGAGCCATCCTAAAGTTTGGTTTTAAAGGGGTTGGTTTTGGTTGATTAAAGTTAAACACTACCCAGAGGAACCTCGTTCAGTTCCTTTGAGTGACTTTGGATGTTTTTCACCGTCCTTCGTAAAAAAAGAAAAAAACAAAATGTACCTTCATAATGAATGGGGCTACACAACAAAGTTTTTCTACAGCTACAGTTTTTTTTCAGGCCACAGAACTCCTTCTTTCTTCCAGAAATAATTAATATAGCAGAACAATATTATATTGTAGATTAGCAATAACTTCTTGCACTATTATAGTTTCTTTTTTCCTTTCCACTCCTTTAAAGAGCATAGGCCATCCACTTAGTCATTTTATTCATATTTGACTAAGCTTCAGTTTTTGGAATCATTATTCCACTAAGCCGTTGATTACTCGGATGTAGCTATTGTACAAGACTAGGCGTTTCTTTAGTTCTACGCCATTTATTATCTTAACACAAGAATTATATTTTATTATTATTTTATTAAATATTACAATATGATATTAATTATAATTTATAAGACATATATACTTATTTTTAATTTAATTTTATTATACTAATTATATATTATAAGAAAAATCTATATTATTTTTTTTTAATCTATATGACCCAGCCCTGGTTTGAACCCGAGACCTTTCGTATGAAAGGCAGGTGTCTTAACCACTACACCATTGGCTGGATAAATTAGTTATAGTAGGCTATAGTTATACTTAGTTTTGATATTCTCAATTAGTTTCTATTTATCAAAAAGTTGGTTTGTTGGATTATCATTTTTTGCGATTTATGAATTCATTTTCATAACACTGTCTTTTAAACCATTTTTTATCAGAAAAAACATTCTTCGAGATATCTTCGATTTAAAACAAAATCTCTGTCGATTTCTAACTAATCGCATAAATTGATATTGATACTTATTGACATTATATGAAATAAAAAATCTGTGTCCGATGTTTATTTAAAGTTTGACCGTAGATCTAATTTTCATCGAACCGGAAGTTGAAATTAATAATATCTTGTATATAAACAATTCAAATTAAAAAAGGTCCAAAAAACCAAACACTTATTTTATTAAAATCTTACAAGATCGAATTTCATACGGTTACAATACTTTTTTCCATTCTACATAATATATATGTCTAATACTATATGAGAAAGTAAAAAAAAAACAAACGTAAAACATTTTTATATTTTGTATATCTTTTTATATATTTCCTTAATTATATGGGAAAATAAAATAAGGATGTGCAGGAGGTGTTTTTAAAGGATTTTAAATTTATTGATAATAATTTAACCCAAAATTGTGGTTGATTATTATTGTCATTAGAAAAATATTCATAAAATAATTGAAATATTATTGCTAAATTTATAAATACTATTATAAAATGTCATTTTGAATGATTTGGTTAGAAATGAAAAAAAATAACGGAATTATTCTCACGGAAATGATTATGGAAGCAATATAACTTGCTATTAAAAATTTATTAAGGCGTGTGCATTACGATTAAATAAATGACATGCATTTAATAAAAAATAATTTTTGTTTGGGTATGAATTTAATTAAACAAGTCAATTTATTATATTTTGTATTTTCGATTTCTTTTGATTTCTATTTTCATTTCAGTCGTAAAACAACAGGGCATGTAACAATAATCTTATACTTATTAATTTGTATATTTAGCAGTCAGTTTTTAAATGATTAAATAATCTGATTAGTTCTGAATACTGGTAAAAAATTGAAATCACGATGAATATAAAAAGAAAAAAGTTTTGTTGAAACTTACGAAAATTTTATTTCTCAAAAAAATGTAGCCTTATGTCCTAGTTATAACGCTACCACCGCAACCACGGCTAGGTCTATTAACTTCAAACTTTTGTAAATCAATATTTTAGTTATAATGAAGCGATAGTCACAGCTTTTGTAGTTGAATTCTATTTTTAATCTGTTAGTCAGCATCATCTTTTAGTCAAAGTAATTTGTTTAACAACTATATCTACAAATTATACCTACCGCTTTTTTATAACTAGTAGCGCTAAAAAGTAGTTGGTAGTGGTAGCCATTGTTCTGGTGGTAGCATTATTTTAACTATAGGGCATTGTAAACAGTATAGTGCGATATTTCTAAATAGCTTTAAAGAAATTTTTATTTCATTAAATTTTTTCAAATAAAAGACTCTTAGACTCTGGTTATTTATTATAATTGATCAAAATTGGCATTAATCGTGAATTCTGTGAAATAAATTACTTGCGCAACGAATATCCACGCAGATGAGAATCTGTTCCCAATCCATATACTGAAAATGGAATAATGAAAAAGAGTAATATAGCGTTAACAATAAATGTAAAATACTATCAGTTAGGGATGCATTTTTGGGTTAAGCTCCCATATTGAATCTTAGAATTTTTAAACTAATTAGTAACAATTTATTAATTATTTTGAAGAATAGTTCAAAAATATGATTTTAATTTACATTAGGATTAAATCTTAATTAAGAATATCATAAGTCCAAAATTAAAAAAAAGCAACCTATCTATTTGTCATAAATGTATTGTAAACTTGGAGTTTAAGAAACTTAGAAAAATTGAAATTTTATATATCTAAAAAAACAAATAATTGGATCGAATAACGATTTTCAAATGGTACTTAAAGAATAAGAGAAAATAAAGAAAATAATTTAAAAGTGTGCCTTTTAAAAGAAGGCACCGAAAATCACATGGCATATGAAAAGTGATGGGAAAAAGGTCTGTGGGAAGAAGATCAATTAGAGTCAGATGGTTCTCTAAAATCAATGAAATGTAAGCCGAACTTATTTCAACAACAAGAAAAAGTTTAAGACGGTCTTATGAAGCACGTTATAATAGAAACAATTATACAAAATCTTACTGGTGCCACGTAAATAGAAGAAGTGGAAGAATACCACAACTTGAAATTTATAAATGATGACGTGAATAATTTTTTAGTATTTTTCTTTGATGGTTTTGAAATGTATAAATGGGTGAATTCGTTATTATTTAAGAAGAAAAAAAAAAAAATTTGAAGAACTACCCAATTGTGTGTAAAAATTGAAACAACTGTTAAATTATCACATTTTCTGTTAAACAACTAGTCAAATTATCACATTTAGTCAAAATTGTTGAAAACTGAAACAAAGATTGAAAATAGTAATTTTTAATGAGGGAAACTGAATGAATTGAAAGTGAATTAGAATGACTAGATATAGATTGAAAGTAGATTTTTAAAAGAAGCTGTTTGAAACAAAAAAAAAATCATTTAAATGGGGCAGAAAACAAACTCAAATATATATAAAATTATCCGATATTTTTTTATTATAATCGTATTTTTAAATTTAATTAAAGCTTTACCTTTTTCTTGGCCTTTCGTACTTTGACCATGATGATTTTTCATAAAAACCTCTTACAAAGCTTCATTTCTTGGAGACCGAAGGTTATAATCATCATAGTTCTTTTGTTTGTAATAAATTTACTTTTACGTAGAATAAAAGGTATCACTAATTTTTTTGTTTATTGATGAAGGTTGAGTTAACTCATCAGTAATCATTAGGTCCCGTATAGTACATTTTCAAAAATTGAAAGAGATTTCAGCAAGAATGGTTGCAACTAATGCATGAATAGTATTTTAAGATAAATTTAAATTTTTTATTTTTATTTTATTCTTAAAATGCAATTCCTGAAAATATCTTCAACATATTTTAAAATATTAAATATTGAATATTTTTAGTTGGACCATATTATTATCTAAAACTTTTGTATTTTAGATTGATTTTTTATCTATACCTAATTCTATAATTTTCATTTACATTTTAACACAAAATAATTTTTCATTATGTTTAAAATTAAATTTTATACAATTCAGAAATGTTTATTTTTAAAAATTACATACAATATTATATTTATAAATTTAACTCAAAAAAAAAACATTAATTCAACTTTAAAATATTATATAAAAACCAACCGCCTATTTTAAACTTTATTTATTTTTTTTTATATCTAGTCTTTGTTTTTTTTTTTTTTATTTATTTTAAAAGGAATTAACAATTTGTGGTGAACTCTCCATAAAATCAACAAAACCAAAAAACAATAAAATTTACATATTAAACAAAACGAATAATGGAGTTACGAGTTGACTAACAATTAAACAAAACGAACTTAACAATACACTTATAGGTTTGTATTGGTTTTGTATATAAAAATGCAATGTATACTCATATAAATATAAATCTCATATAAAATATATTTAAACACATATATAAAAATAAAGCTTATAGTATGTACATATTGTCATTAAAATTCTATTCAATTTTATACTTACCATTCACAAAAAAAAAAAAATAAAAAACCAGCATACGTTAATAATCGACAAAAATACGCATTTTATATGCAATTTCATATAATGAAAATTATAAATGTCCAGTTTTTGGTCTCTTTAATCCTTACACGACTACAGTCCTCTAAAAGGAAAGAACATTGCATAAATATATAATATATATATATTTATATATATATATATATATATATATATATGTATGTATGTATTTATATTTATATTATTATTGCCTAGTTTGCTATCAAAGTTGCAAGTGCATTTTTATACAATGAAAATAATATTCCTGAAATGTCCTTTTTTCTATTGATTTTGTTTTTCTTTTATTGTAAACAAACAAAATATTGATGTGGTGGTTTATGAACAACTTAAAAAGTTCATTCGTATTGCACCTCAAAATTACGTTGTTGTTATCAAATGTTATGGTGAATATTTTTGGATTTACAAATATTGTCATGATGAAACATAGAAGCATTTCTATAGCCCACATTATAGATAAAAAATTTTTTATTGTTTATTTTTCTTTATTATTGTCCTTGTTGTCCATTGTTTCGTATGTTTCTTTTTTTTTGTTTTTGCTATTTTAGTTGGTATTCAGTCAACTGAAAGTGAAATAAAGAACAATAGCCAACAATAAACAACAAAAAGGACGAAAAAAAAAAAAAAAATTAAAAACCCATCGAAGAGAAATTGAATTTTGTTGAACAAAACCACATGTCCACTATGCATAGATTTGTTTAGGGTTTCGATTATGCACCCAGTATGAATTGCAATCAGTGTTTTTTTTTTCTTTTGTTTTTTGTTTTTTTTTTCTAGAAGTCCTGAGGTACAATCAAATAATATAACATTTCAGAGTTGTCTGTTGATTTTATTGTTATTCCTTCATACATTTGTACTTTTTATTTATTTGTTTGTTTTAAAGGACATATACAATTGTAATATTGTATTGCATTTCCGAATACTAGTTATAAGTATCATGTCGGATGATATCATACTGATAGTATATTAATAAAATGAAAGGATCTAAAAAACAATAGTGAAAATATTATTTTTTGTTTAATTGAAAAGAGATGGTAATACTTAACATTTTAAATTTATGAATTTATATTTAACATTAAAATAATTTAAAATATTTTTAAATTAATTTTTTAAATTAAATTTTTTTTTTTATTTATATACTTCATCTATGTATATACATATAGATAGGTATATGAATTTATATAAAATATTATGAATGAATATAAGTTTAGATTAGATTTTAAAAATGACACAACAAATTAAAAATTTTAAATTATTTGAATTAAAATCTTTGAAAAATTATATTTGAATAAAAAAAAATCTTGTCGAGAAATTTTAAGAAACATAAAATATAAAAAAACGGTTACCGAAATACCGAAGGGCGTGTTGTAAAAAAGCATAAATATCTCGGGCCTCAGCTGTGAAAAATAAGACAGCTGAAGATAGCTGAACATCAAACATAGGTTACCTTGTAAACTTGGTAAAAAAGTGAAACAAAGACAATATATTATGACAGCTAACATGACAAATAGATAAGTATCAAAAGAAGAATAAATTTTTTATTATACAAATTGTTAATTAAATTATGAAAGCACTAGAACATAAGTTTTTTTTTTATCCAGCTTTAAGTCTAATAATATTTTCCATTTATTGAAAAACATAAAAGTAAATAAAAGTGTTTTTAAAATCTTAAAAATTTAAGAGATAGAGAAGTTATCGCCATGTTATACCGTTGTTAATTTAACATCTTTATAGGTTAATTTTACCTCTTTATATTTTAAGTTATAGATGCAATTTTAGTTAAAAGCTTCTATTTAATTAATGTTATGTTATTCTGAGATTCGAATTCAATCTATCGAAATTGATTAATTGCCAAAACTAAAATATATTGTCCCTTAACACTGTTAGTAATAATAAAAAAATAAATTTTAAACTTAAATTACATATAATAAGACAATAGTCTGTTATGTCACTTTTCACTAATTTAAATTTATAATAGGAAATTGTTATCTTCCAATGACTATTACTTTACAAAGCTGTTGTTGCCGTTTACCAAATTTTAGTAAAGGAAAAATAAATAAAATTCTCTGAAGATTAAAAAAATAAATTCAATTTTTTTTTTAATTACAAATTGCATGAGAATGCTTTCTATCTTCAAAAAATTTATGTTATAGCAATTTTTATTCTCTTAAAAATGTTTAATTAAGGGTTTAATGGCAGAAATATTTGTATATATTATAAAGTGAAAGACAAATATATTTCATTTTTTCTGTACAATAAAATAAAAACAGGACTCACATGAAGAAGCTCAAAATAAATCCAGTAATTACAAATAAAATATTAAAATTATACGAGTCTATAATCTTGGGTTATTCAGACCAGACTGAAAAAAATCTAAAAATAATCTTAGGCCGCACAAAACTCTAATAAATTTTCTTTTATTTTATGTTATATTTTATTTTTATTTCTTTGTATAGTTTTACGAAAGTAGTCATGAGTAAATTTTTATGGTTTATCCTAGAATGTTTGTTTTCTTCTTTTACTTTTACTGATTACGATTTTAGAAAATAGTTGTTCACAAATGCGTTGGTATTGTCACAAAAGCTAAATAAATAATTAGGTATAATTGCAAAGTAACGAATAGTTTTCTTTCTTTTAAAATGGTAAATAAGTTGTATAAAAGTTAAATATTATAGAACGTATTTAAATTAAACTATGAGTTCAATACCAAATTGTAGAAATGTCCATGCTTTTATTTAAAAATTGGCATAAATCTAGCTAATAGTAATATATCAAAGCTGTAAACCATTACAAAATATTTAAACAAAATTTAATTTTATCACATCACATGATTTTTTAAATATATTAAGGCTATCCACGTGATCGTAAAAAAAGTTCCAAACTTATGACGGAAATTGTTATTGTTTTACGTTTAAAAAATTTGCAATGTTCCTGATATTCTACACTAAAAAAACCTTACAGCTTAATCATATTGCTGATTTTAAAATCAATAGCATTGGAAATGATTGAAATTTAAGGTTAGAGCTATGTAATCAAATATTTAATTAAAACCATTCTTAATTTTTATTATAAATTATACTTAAACCAATTTTTGATTTTTATTGTTGAAACCATAAGCTCAGATTTATTACAAAACATTCAGATATCTTGAAAGATACCAATCATACTGTCATATGACACATTTCGTTTTTCCAACATGTCCATATTTTCAAACTTCGTCCCATGATGTATTTTACAACATAACAATACCGATACCAACATAACAATACCAATACCAATACTAATACTAATACTAATACTAATACCAATAAACAATTTAATGTCATACCAGTGAGAACGTAAATCGGTTTTATTAAATCAGTTTCCACTTATTCTTAAAGTAACTAAGTTAACACACTTGCAATCTTTAATCAGAGACTTCCAAAAAGAATTCTGATCCAAAACCAATCAAATAAGTCATTAAATTACTGAATTTTTCGATAAAAATAAATTTTTAATTGATTTTTAATTTTAGTATAACATTTTTATCTTTAACATTATTAACTTTACATTTTTGACTGAATAACTTTTTTTAAATTTCAGCTATACATTTTATGGTAGAGAAAATTTTCATGCGTATAGATACGTTTTCCAAATTTCGAGATAATGACATATTGTAATATGTACCTATACTAGGAAGTTATTTCATGGTGCAGTGTAAATACATATAGTTAACTCTTATTATACATATATACAGCTAATATACACTTACTATGTGTTTCTAACAAGGATTTTGTATTTTCATTTTAATGTTTTTATCGTCACCATGATTTGTCGTTTAAAAAAAAAAAGCAAAGAATTAAAATTAAAGAGAAAAAAAAATATAAAGAAATTCAATAAAAAAATATGTTAGAATAAATGGCGAAAATTTTCTTCCATTTCATTGCTCCATCTATATTGACTACCATGTTTTGTTACATATAGTTGAATGACTTTGATATTTCTTTTCATTTTTCCCTTTATTTTTTCCCAACATCATTTTCTAAGCATCATATTGCAATGTTTCTGAAAAAATAAAGCAAAAGAAACGAAAAAACAAACAAAAAAAGCAAAAAAAAAACAAGAGCAACATATTGAAATTGGTTGGTTTACTTGTAAAAATCGAAACAACAAAATCATTCGCAATTTTACTCCCCTACATAGTCTTTACAACTCAAAAATAATAAAGCCTTGATATACAAGTACATTCAATTCAAAATTGAACTGAATCTCATGTTTTCTGAATCAACCATATTTTTTTTTTTTTTTTTGGTGAATTTTTATTCTGACATCCTCCCAATAAACTTAGAATTTTCTTTTCTATTTTTTTTTTTTTTTTTTAGCTTTAATTTCGCTATCATCATCCTGTGTACAAAGAGCGTCACGTGGTCATAACATAAAAACGTGAGAGGAATACCAAAAAAATAAAAAGTTAACAAAGAGAAAAAAAACAAATATGAAAGTATATCGTGAAGGATAAATAAGAAAATAGAAAAAGTTTTAACCCAAATACGAATATGTTTCGAAATCAATTTGTTGTGAAATGAATTGTTGAAATTTTTTACTTTCACAATCAAATGAAATCAATTCTTTTTAAAACTTACTAGCTATCTATAGTTTAGAGTTATTATAAGAACCTATTAAGCAAAACGAAATTCACATGAATGAAATAAGTCATGAAATGAAGTGATCGAGAAGAATAGTGATGTCGGTAGATATTATTAACCTCTGTATGCCGAAATAGATTAAGAAAATTAGGGTATCAGATCTAGGACCTAGGTGGGACACAAAAAATAAAAATGAAATGAAAGGGAATCATATACGAACACAATTATTTTCTTCAAATAAGTATAACCTCATTTGTGAATAAGTAAATCCATTTAATGGATGTTATAATTTAATTAATTTTTTAATTAAATTTTTTATTGAGAAAAATTCTCTTACAATAATCTTTTAAAATTTTTGATTTTGTCCTAATAACTCGCAGATTGATGTGTAGAAATTCATTTAAGTATTAGATTAAATCAAAAGTTAAAATAGGTGTTGTCTACGTAGTTTCACTATTAAAATTGTCTACTGAGTCTAGTAATGTCGAAAAGATGAAAAACTGGTAACATATTATAAAAAATCAACTGTGGCCAATATTTTCCTACTACGAAATATTCGTAAAAAAATTTAAAATTACACTAGTAAACTACCCCTTGCCGTTGACCAATTTGCTCCAAAGCATACGCACACATACGCAGACATCATGCTATAAAAAAATTTCTGCTGTCTATGCACCTGAGTAATGTGTATTTGGAAAAATGTTTGTACGAATGTACGAAAATTTTTGATAGTTTTAAAATAAATTGAAATAATAAAAAAACATTTTTCAATAATTAAAAATAAGTCCTTATTTCGAAAAATTTAAAAGAAGTAGAAATTAACTTTTGAAAAGGATTTCACATTAACGCAAAACTTAGAACATAGAAAATTAATTTAAAAAGCACGTACACAAATATGAATACACGCGTTTCGAAAAACTAGACAAGTTCTATAACAAATACTTACTTAAAAAACAGAATAAAGCATATAAAAGCATATATTTTTTTCATTGCTTGGTTCTAAATAACTAAAAATTGAATTCAATTGTCCTGGGTTAAAATTATGAAATAAAATAAAAAGAAATTAAAAACTTTTATTGAGTTTAGTAACTCTAATCTCAATTCTAGCATAATTTAAAAGAAATCTGTGAACTTTTGTGTTATCAAATGCATATAAAATTGAAAGAAATGAAAGAATAAATTCTGGTTTTCATTATTGGTTATTTTGAATCAAATAAAAGAAAATCAAACTGATAGAAATTTAAAAGAATAATTTGCATTTGAATTTAGTTATACGTTTATAATATCCAAATAATTTCAATATCTATAGCAATTGACCAGTATAATGTTCTAACCACATCTTAAATGACTGGAAAGTCGTATAATAGCTGAAGAATAAATATAATCAAGAGTTAGGGAAAAGGAAAGGGAAAACAAAGTGAAAAGGAAAAAAAAAATGTTGATCCTAAATTGTGGGGTTGAAATTAAATGGGAATTTTAAGCATATGAAAATTGAATCCTTCCTTGAACTTTTGTACATATTATTTGTTAATTATGCTATAACTAACAAACCGATAAAAAATTTGGCTTTCAGCTCTTTAAAATTTAAAATTGATGTTGCCTGTTACCACACTGTTCAAGATTTAAATAAAAGAAAGATACAAATATACTGGGTATTCGGCCAATTCTAAAACAAAATCTACTGCAGAAGTGTGTAAAACTATGCAAATCGTCATAAGACATATGCTGTGATTTTGACGACTCTCGGTTCGGTTTTTCTGTTATATGAGCAAACCTTTGGACTTGAAACTATAAGGGAATACTTTCTCAGTATAGTACAAGTCGTTAGCAATTAATCAATCACAATTTACAAAGAACCAGATCAATATGAAGTGAAGCATAATAACATCGAAAAAGTCACGAACATTTTGTGAGTTATAAAGTATAAATTCAAATTATATTTTTTATAATTTATATATATAAGTGTTAGTTCATTTTTATCCATTATTTTGAACTCAATGACAGATTGTAGTTGAATCAGGTGGAAAACAAGATTATAGATTATTATTTGCTTGTAAATAAATATCCTAGAATTTTCCTAGAATGTTTTGTTTTTTTTTTTTTTTAATTTTATTTTCAATGTCCAAAATTTTGGAAAATTTTGATTGTTCTTTTATGAAAAGATTTAACTGTTTTGAAAAAAGGACAATTTTGTGAAAAACACCATAGTTTACTATTTTTTTTTTTTATTTTATGTGTAGATGTGTGTGCGAAAAATGAACAATTCAATTGTTTACATGCTATAATAAATTTTATTTTCGTTTTATTTTCCTCACTTCGAATTATCGTTGGACTCTGTTTTATTTAATTTGAACCCATTTTTTTTTTTTTTTAGAAATTAACTTTACCACAATTTGATTCAATTTAAAAGAGAATCAATAATTCTGTCTATATAAACAATACGTCTATACTTTTGTAGGATGTGTATTGGTTTCATTGAAACCTTTGTTTAATTCTCACTTTTTTTTTTGTTTAGGTAACTTTTGTCACTTTAATAAAAATGTCATATCGGTGAACTATAAACAATGTGTGAATCTAGATAAGTAATAATTTTTGTAGAAATTCATAAAGGATTTTATTTTTGAGTCCATTTTGCTTTTTTTTTTTTTATTAAAACAGAGAAAGCATATGAATAAAAAACAGTTATTAAAAGGAATAGATAGGAAAGAATTGGTTTTTAAATTGAAAATGGATATTTGAATAGGGTTTTTCGTTTTTTTAAACTGTAATTTAACTTATAGTTATGGTTTTTTTATTTAAAAAATAAATAATTGTAAAGATTAAAATTGAATTTCATTTTTATTATTAGATTGTAACTATAAACAACCAAGTAGAGTTTAATTAAAAATGTTTATTTTGTATAGCAAAATTTCGATCAAAATATTAAAGCTTTATTATTATTTAAGTCCTTATGCAATTAACATATATATGGGTAGTTTTTGAAATTCGGTATACGGGATATAAAGTAAAGGATTTACTTAGGCTTTTAAAATATATTTGTTTTGATTTTGATTTTTCAGGCAGTATAAGAATAATTAAGTTTCCAAGTTCTAATTTTACTTTAACATATTCTGTAATGAAAATTGAGAGAAAACATATACTTTGATTGAAATATGCGTGGAGTGGAGTAATATAGAAGATTTAGAAGTAATAGAAGAAGAACAATAATGGAAAATAGACATATAGATTTAATCTTAAATTAACGTGATAATTAACTTTTAAATAATTAATTTATTCAAAATTGTTTTCTTTTTTTAATATATACATATGCTATATCTTCATTTTATACGAAGTATCCTTGCATTCTTATTTAATCACGCCCCTGTTCTTTTATAGACCGCATCTCTGTTTAAATCAAAGAATTTAATTGTTTTACTTTTGTCTTTCTCTTTAAATCATGATTTATATATTTTTATTTTTTTACCTTTAATTAATTTTATTTTTAATCTAACAAATAAAAAATAAAATAAAATCTTTAATAAGGATAAAGATGCTAAATGAAAAATATCACAAATAAATAAAAAAACAAATTGACTAATTTAATGAGCAATCTTGATATACGGGATTTTAACATTTAACAAAGCAAAGTCGAGATTAAAAATGTATAACGTTTAAATCAAAAATAAATTAAAAATTTGAAAATGATATTCAAGCGAGGCCTCGGTGACCTAGGGGGTAAGAGCTTATAAAATACCCTGTAAATACCGAGGGAGTGTGGGTTCGAATCCCACACACGTCGTAAGAGTTATTTTCTCTCTTACGACATGTACAGGCACCCTGAACAGGAAAGGCTGTGTAATTTCCTGTCCACATGTATGTGACAGAGAAATGCATTAAAAAAAAAAAATATTCAAACTTGTACAAAACATTGTAAAAATAAAACAACATCTAAAACCGAAGATTTTAAAATGCACAAATTTTCAAAAATACAATAAAATCTGTTACTATACTTTTGCACCACAATTTGTTAATATTTTTAGAATATTTTATGTAAAAATAAAACTAAAGAAAATTGAAAAGATACTTTCTTCAAATTAAGAATACCCTATATTATAATAGAGCAAAGCCATTAACATATAAAAATATAATGTAGAA
Organism: Poecilobothrus nobilitatus; assembly: GCA_947095535.1. NCBI lineage: Eukaryota > Metazoa > Arthropoda > Insecta > Diptera > Dolichopodidae > Poecilobothrus > Poecilobothrus nobilitatus. Next base: position 110,532,780 of record OX352774.1, read on the forward strand.
CTATAATTTAAATGTTTTAAATCAAAATTTTTTGAATAAGTGACTAAAAATAGCATACAAATATAAATAGTATACAAAAAATTTCAAATAGCGCTTTTCTCAATGTCAAGGGGATAAAGTTTGATAATAGGTGGAAAATCTTATTCCACATAATTAATTTTTTTATGAGGTCTATCTACAATTAAAGTTTCATCTATATTTTAATCGATAGACAAACTGCGAAGGATGTACAAATGAATAGAGTGAAATTATTAAGAAAATTTTTCAAATATTTTTAAAAAATGTACTAAAGAGCAGCTTGCAGTATGGATATATAATTTTTAAACAATTTTAAAATTTCAATAGATTCAAAATTATTTACTCATTTTTCTTCAATTTTTAATCAAAATTATATATTATGTAATGAGTCTGTAAAATGAAAATATGTATCAGGAACATTTCATTTTATTTTAATTTTATTATTCGTTCCCTTTTGTCCATTTTATTATCCCTTTTTTCTTTACCCGTGTAAATAGTTTTTTGATGACGTGAAATTATAATTGTGTTTAATAATGATCGTGATGAGATCTACATAATAAATATATTATATACATATTATATATAAAATAAGAATAAAAAAAAAAAATAAACTCTAGATTTATTATATTTTCTAATGTTCAATGGATTTAAAACGAAACAAAAATTAGAAAAAAAAGGAAAAGGACCCTTAATATTGAAAACTGCTTTTCTTATTAGAAAACAAGTTTTACAAATTTTTACACTTTTTTAATTTAATTTAAAGAAGATATTATTTACCAGATAAACTGAACAGATTATTATAATTGGCCGTTTGTCTGTTTGAAATTTTTTTTTTAATATTTATATTTATTGTAAAAATTTCATACTTTTAAAAAAACCACTTTTGGCTATAAAAAATTGTCTTTTTGATTATAAGACAATAAAATTGTGAATGTTGTAAAAGATGGATGTTGTGTTGTAGTTTTTTTGTTGTTAGATATTGTTTGATGTAAATAGAAATGATGTAAATAATAGAAATGTTTTTTAATTTAAAGTTGTTACATTGGTATTAGTTAATTGTATTAGTATTTTTACTGCTGTGAATTTTATGCCTTAAATTTAAAAATAAAATATAGATTTTGGTAATTTGTAGATAGTTTATGAAATATCTTAAGTATATTTATGAAGAGATATTTGCATATATTCCCATTCTTTGCTAAAGTCTGCATCGCATTTAAATCGCATTTAAAACAAATATTTCATTTTATTTCATCCTAACTTTATGTAATTAATCAAACTGTAAGAAGTACCTAAAGTTTTTCGGTCTATATAGTTTGATTGAAAAAGGAAGGTGATACTTAGAAAGTTAATATCCTATTCATTTAATATATAAATCATATTTGTAATATTCCTTTACAACATCATTTGATGATTTCCATCTACTATGGCAAAAAAAAAACATTTCTTAAAATAATAAATTTAAAGGTTAACAAAATTCAATATAAAGAGAATCTCATAAAAGGTGGCAAGTGCTGATTAAAAGTGATAAATATGACATAAGAAAGTAAAAATAAAACTATCTTTAGAGAAAAGGTTGTCAGTTATTAATAGTTTTTAGGTTTATCAGACTTACAATTTTTTATTTATTTATTTAAATTTGGTTTTCTATAGTTAAACATCTGGACTTATCTACTAATATAATTGATTAATTGCACCTCTTTTTATGAATAGTATTATAATATCTTAAGCCTAAATTATCTTTGAATCTGTTAGAAAAAAATCAATATTTCTACTTGCCTTACTTTCTTGTATTTCTCATTTTGTCAGCACGCTGTATTCAGAGTTATTACCCCTGTTACGCACAATGTATTCAGTATATTATTAAACTTTAAATTTTGAATCTTGATTAAAATATTTTTTATTTTGTAATACTTACTAAAATATAATTTTAATCTTCTATATAAAGCTCATAAAATCTTAAGTTATAATCAGATCAAATATTTAATCTAATTAAAATGAAAGTTATTGAAAAAATCAATTAAATCGTCAAGTTGAGCCCACTTTATCGAAACATAAATAGTTTCTATAACATAACTTTAATATTCCAAAAATAAAACCATCAAAAATTAGACTCTAACTATAATGTTCGTTAATATTTCTAAAATTACTTGTCACTTTTACATTTAAGTTCAAAGATTACAAGCAACTTTGTATTATATAAAGCACTTTCTAACAAATGCGCGAAACCACTTTGTATCAAAAAGATGAAGCATTTCTAGATGTGCTAGAGACTAGTTGCAAAAAGCATTTGATAAAGTTTGGTGTGAAACCATCCAGAAAAATCTGAAATTGGATCTTTTTGGTTCCAAAGAAGCCCTTTTAGCTCTTTATATGTTGTATGGGGATTTCAATATTTATACCCAAATGTCCTCATGTGGGGTATCATTGAAAAGTTCTTGACGAGCTTAACAACTTTTGTTTGAAGACTCTGGTTCCAGGATACCCTGCTTAGGTCCAGAAAGCTGTTATAAGCTCTTGTTATAAAATAGGCTGCATCATGTGGGTATCATTATAAAGATCTTGACGAGCTCTTCAACTCTTCTTTGGGAACCATTGTTCTAGGACGCCTTGCTTGGTTCCTGAAACTGTTTATAATCCTTTAATATAAAAGACAGCGGTAGAGTATCATGTGGGGTATCATTAAAAAGATCTTGGCCAGCTCTACAACTTTTGTTTGTGGACCATGGTTCAAGACCGTTATGTTGGAGAATGAGAGCGTTTATAAGCCCTTACTATAAAAATCAGCGATACAGTCCTTTTTCAAAATGCAACATCATGCAATTTAATCAATTGTTTGACGCTTGCAATGCAAGCACACATCACTAGTATTTTTATAGTTTCAATACATTTAGAAAGTTATACATTCATATAGAAAGTCGCGGCATTTATAATAAATTACACAAGCTATAAACTATGAAATAACACCTACAGGAAAATTTAAAGAGTTACTGAGTTCTAGTAACTCGCATAATACGCCAAAAACAAAACACTGTTGTTCTGATAGTTGAACAAATTTTATATTTTCTTTTATTCAATTCAATCAATTCATATTTCCCTGTTTCGTGACTTTTTTTTTTAATTATAAATTTAAAAAAATTGTACTTAAACTGAAAGTGAATAACTATTCAACGCATTATTTTCGAATTTATTTTAACACTAACTGTATATTATTAAAGAATCATCTTTTTCAACCCATATTTAACTAAAAAAAAAAAACAATATATCTAGGAAATAAAAAAATATTCTTTTTGATTTTTAAATATTTTTTGCGAACCCTTATAAGATACATATTATACAAGACAAGGGGTAAATTGATTTTTTTTAATGTAACAAATATTAGGTCATGATTACATTAAATAGGACTTTATATGTAAATATACATATACAATACCTACATATTTCTTGTTCTGCCTTATTTCAATCTAGTTAGAAAAAAAATATAAAAAAAATTAAAAAAATAGATAAAATTTATGGAGTTGAAAATTAAATGATTGATTATAAAGAAGCGAAACTAATTAATGTTGCGGCATATTATTTTCATAAATAGAGCATGGTTAAAAAAAAAAACTGGAACAAGGGTGGTGTAATATAAAAATCCGTGAAAAAAATCATAAAGAGGGTTAAAATGAAAATTTTGCAGGTGGATTTTTCTTTAATCCATTTTTATATGCCAAAAAAAAAAAAATGAAAACAAAACAAATATGGATAGACATGTTTAATCTACAGAAAATGTGATAATTTCTTAACTTTTAAAAATATTTTCGGCTTTATTTTGCGAAAAAAAACAAAAAAATGATTAGCTAAATTTTGTTTGGTGTATCGAAAATATATAAAATAAAATTTTATTATTAGTTTTTAAAATAAAAATAACCGTGACTGAAGAATAAATATGATTATAAAGTGTTATAAATAGATAGTATAATATATCAAATCTTGACTATTATAATAAACAATTTTCTTATTGTGAAAATAAAAAGACTAAAATACAAAGGATAGATTTGAAAGGATCGTAATTCATATACTACATCAATATGTAATTTTTTATTTAATTAATCTGTTATTAAAATTATAAAAGTTATTTATTATTCTATTACAATTTACTTAAGATTCAAGTCGTTTCATTGACTTTAAATTAAAAGGTTTTAATTTTACCAAAACTATTGGGTTAGTAGTCGCAATTTAAATTCACTTAAATTATTATCTTTCATAAGATAGTTAAAGAAACAATTTATTTGTTAGGCTGTTACAAAGATGCTTATAATAATAGACTGTTAGTTTTACTTTATTTTAGTTTTCTAATATATAACTTTCAGCTATTTTCAGCACAATTCCAAAAAAAATTTGTAAAAATGTGCCTATTAGTTTCAATCTGTCCGTCCGTTTGTCCGTCTGTTTAAAAAACTTCTACACCGTTAAAGATAGAGAAAAAAAAAATTAACCATAGGTAGGTCTCATCTCTCCATTTCGAAACTACAGTTCTTCAAACTTTGAAAAAGTTTAAATGCGTATATCTCATATTTTGTTTAACATTTTTTCAATCTGAAAACGTAATTCGATAGGAATTTTTTTATCTTTCTAAGTCAATATATTAAATAAATTGTACAATTCTTTTAAATTTACTATTTAAATTTACCGTTATATGAAAATCAAATTTTGCATGATTTTTCTATCTTCATACGACGAGGGTTGGTGGAAAACTCGAAAGTCACCAAGAGGAACTGCACGTGCTTCCTCAAGGTAGTGTTGGACTTTAACCAACCAAAACCACCCCCCTTTTAAAACCAAACTCTAGGATGGAACCTTTAATACGAATGTACAGTTTGGTTTTGGGGATAGGGATGTGGGAAGGATAAATGGGGAAATTGGCATTGGGAAATCTGGATTATGAGGGAGATATAGACTTGAAATTTTGAAAGAAGAAAGAACTTCTAAAATTAGTATAAGTTTTTTCAGAAAATTTTTTTGTAGCGCCCCCTCTCTAAGAGCTATGAGAACTCAAAAATTGAAAATTTGCTAGTTTTAGACACCTGAAACTTAAGCACCTGTACAAAATTTTTTACGGCAAGACATAACCATTAATCTTAAGTATATATATACTTATATATATATACTTTCACATGTGTGTTCTAAACAGTTTTATTTATTTTTAAGTACCATTGGTTTACATTATGCCTTGTTTAAAATAATTTTTAGTTAATTTTGCTCCTAATTTTTGCTTTAATTTTTTTTTTAATAAATTATTTATTATTTTGAATCTTTTCCTGTATCTTCACATTTATTCTTATTCACATTCACATTCTTGAAAGTATTGGAAAGTTTTAGGAAATGTGAAATGGTCTTACACTTGGTTATTATATCCAGCTCTAACTAGTTGGAAATTTTTAGGAGGAATAAAAATCGGCAAACATTTTCTAAATCCAAGTAATTATCAGTACAAGCAAAACAAACACTTTAAATAGTGAAATTTTCTAAGCCATGAAAATAAAAGACTACAGCAAAAGGAGATCATTGTTTCAAGCAGAAAGTTTTAACTAAAATTAAAACTACAAGATTTTGCAGGTAAGAGCAAGTCACCTAATACGATCCTTCCAATGAGAAAATCATGATAGAATGTTAAACAGATACAAAGGTGCCCAGAGATTCGAAGAATTGATATGTTCTCGAATTATTTTTTCAAGACATTTAATTTGATCTTTCACACATTCTTTTATGTTAATAAGGGCTGAAAAGTGCTTTTGGAGAACTATAGATTATGCTATATATTAGAATAAAATTGGGAATTTAAAGCTGCCTTAATGAAATTAAAAGAGTTACTAACTCTTTGTAGTGTCTAAATTTCCATTTATGTTTATGTTTTTATTTTTCGTTACCGAAATTAACAAATTACCAAATACTGATTTTTATTCATATCAACTCAAGTTCGCTATAATAAAAATGTATTCAAATTACAAAAATAATCCTTGTGTTTTTCTTGAGGTCTGTAGCTAAATAACGCGATCGGCCTAGAAAACTGCTGCAGTGATAAATGAAATCCCATATATAAAATAAATTTCCTATAACATGATTTCAATTATAGTCTGCCGAAAGAAAGTTTTTGAAGTTGTGAAGATTACTCTTTTTATATAAAAATTTGGTTATATTGCGTATAACTATATCGAAGATTGAAACGAAAAATTTTCGATTGAAATACCAAAGAATTAATTATTATTTCATTGGTCAGATTAGAACAGCCGAATTTATTGAATAACTAAAGACTTTTAAATCACATTTTATATTTTTCTATTAGTTGAATAAATATATTGTTGATTCGAAGTATATTCTTTTGAATAATGTATCTAATGAGAGAATCTATAGAGTCAAAAGATAGGGAATACTTCTAGATTTTATAAATTGTGCACATTATGTTATACTTCAAAGAGACAATAAATCAAAATTATCTGAAACTTACGAAATTCTGTATTTAATCAAAATTACTTTCCAAAGAGTGTCCACCAATATTAGAGTTTCATTAACAAAAAAGGTAACTTTTATATCTATGCAATTTATTTTATACAATAAATGTTTAAACTCTTTACGTGCTCCTATGGCTAGCTAAGAAAAAAAGTTGCGAGTTAACAATTTTCTTTATATTATATGCTATTTTCTTGGAATTTATATGCAGTGTTGGACGAGATGTTTCCTGAACTAAATAAACTTTTATGCAAAACTTGTGACAAGTTCCATAACCGAAAGGTTACTTTTAAGTTATAGAAATTATTTTAAAATATCAACATTAAATATAATATTTTTGACAAATCATAACACAAGAATTAAAAGCTAAGAATCGAGAACTTCTTGTTTATCATCAATAACATATTATAAATATGGCTATTACTAATGGTTATACTCAATTGATTTTTTTATATGATTATACGAAAAAAATAAGAGAAGAACTCTCTAAGGATTCTCTAAGGACAATTTTTTTAATTGACATTTTCCAAAACTTTTTTTTTTTTGATGAAAATATTGAGTCTAGAAAATTTAATATAATATTATATAGCTTTTAAAAAATTTTTATAGCCAACCTGACCGATTGATTATTATATCCTTAATAAAATTTTCCTTTAAAAAAAATAAATAATTATTTTAGTGTATAAATAAAATATATACAGATAGAAAATTTTATTTTATAGGTTTGACCATCTTTGTGGAGTATTAGTATACTAAAACAATATTTTATTACCGTGTTTATATGAATGCAATGAACACAAAATAACCAACAAGTTTAATGTTCCCATAATAATACTGTATGTTATCTCCATCTTTATTTTAAAGCTATAGATAAACTTTTTATTAGCTTAAAGGAAATAAGAAAAGAAAATTAAATAAGGTTTTTAAGTAACATCTTTATGATTGTATATATATATATATAATATATTATATACAAATAAATATATATAATAAAGATTTTAATTAAAAACGATGATTTAAGTAAAATAACTATTATGAGTTAGTTAAAACAAAAAACGGAAGAAAAAAACAATAAAATTTGAAATGGAATTAAAAATAATAAACGGAAAAATGGTTGCAACATCGAAATAACTTATAAATAAAAAAAAATTTCTTAAGCAATATTACTTGATTTCAGAATATTTGTAAGTTGTCTCGTGTAAAACAAGCTGTCTTAGTAATCTTGAACTAACTGCAACCGTTTAGTATGAACTATATTTGTTAAAGTTAAAACAATATGGAAAAACATCCATGTTAACATCTTCTCAAAAGACATATCATGTATATTTTAATACATTCGATAGATATGGATATAAACTTTATTGACAGAATTTAATCTCAAGATGCATTGTAACTTTCATCTCAGGTAGTGTTGCTATATAATTACTATAGATGAAAATTTTTTATAGATTTATTTATATGTTACTAGTATGTTTGGTGAGCCGACATTTACTCAGAAAAATTGTAATTTGACAGGATTGGAACAGGATTATGACATATATTGGAAAAAAATCTATTTTATATGTTGTTTATTTCCTGGATTTATTTAGATAAATAAAACTTATATCCTTACAACAAATTTGAGATTATATTTGTCTTATAAGTTAACAGGATATCAATAAAGGGTTTAAATTTTATTATTGTTTGAAGGTTTTGTGTCAAATATGTTAAAAAAAGAATTTACAAAATAAATTGAGTTACGTGCTATAACTTTGTTAACACATCGTAATCAAATTACTTCGGTAGACGCCTTCGCTAAGTAGAAATGCTTCTACAAATTTCAACTTGGTCAAACCAATTAGGTAAGACAACGAAAACTCGAAAAAATTTCAAGAGACGTATCGGCATTTAGACCAAATAACGGTATTGAAAACAGGGCATTCTTTAAGGCAGTTCTAAGTTTAAAGAAGCGAAAGCGAGAAGGTATGATTTAAAATTGGCTGTGATGAAATTAAACTAGTTTAACACTGCAAGCTCCATAAAAAAATATCTTTGTACTAAAAATTGTATATAGTTTTTAAAATCCTAAAAGAAAAAATTTATTAAGTTCTTAACTTTTAAAATTATAAAATGCTTGATGGTTTTTAAACTTGTTAAAAATAAAAAAAAAAATTGATTCAATCATTATTTAAGTTGCAAAAAAATATATATATATATCTTGTATTTAAATTCCTTTATCTATTTTTCTCTATTTATCCCTACAAAGATTTTCTTTTTAATTTTCTTTTAATACTTTTAAATCTTTTTCTAGAATTATATCAATAACAAAAGAAAAATTTCTATGAAAACCCACAATAAACGAAAACCAAACAAGTAAGAAAAAAAGATTTTTTTTGAAAAAAAAAATTTTTGCATTTATTTGTAAATAGCCTGATAATAACTGGGTTTCAGACTCATAAGACTTTAATTCTTTTACTACTTTTTTTATTTTCTTTTTATTTTTTGTTACTTTTTTTTCTACTGTAATTTTGTTTTTTTTTATTATCTCTTTCGTGTCAGTTATGGTAAATTAATGGTACGCCTATGCATGTACTTAATATTTAATCAGATTTTATCGAGTTTTTTAATTAGACTCATAAATTGAGTTAATAAATATTTTCAAAGAATTGAGGACATATACCAGTTCCAAAACCATAAACTAAATCATATTAATAGTAAGATCGAGGTAAATATCCAAAACTTTATAAAAAGTGAGTAATATAAAATGGACTGAATATCTTGTAAGATAAATCATATAAGACGTAAGTAAGTTGAGCAGAATGTTAAGTGTTTAAAAAAGTATAACAACGAACTAAAAATGTGCGTTATAGAGATATAAAGAAAACTGCTAAACACATGATTAGAAATAGCAAGAAAAGATAACAGAGTACATAATATTTATGGCCCCACACTAGAGGAAGAAAAACTTAACTCAAAATAAACTCAATATTAATTTTTTTTTGAGTGAATTGAATTAGACCAAATATGTATATTAGCGTATATTTTTGGCATTATTAATATTTTTAATTCAGAATTTTACATTTATTTTAACATTTTGATGCCAAAACTGAAAATTTTAAATAGAATTATATACATATAGAGATATTAGATTATATACATCTTGTTTTCTATCAAAAATCAATGATTTAAGAAAATTCAAAGGAATTGAGTTTTGCGCTTTTCAAGAATATCTGAATGCCAAAAGAACTACATATTTTCCTACAAGTATTTAAATTTTTGGTACGCAATCATAAAACAGAAATTAAATACTGCTGCGCCTCTATACTAAGATTATAGATTTGGTCATTTTTATCTGGACCACCTACTAGGATAATATACAGCAAAAAAAAGAATACAAAGAAGGAATGTTTCTTGTTGTCTTTTTTTCCTTCATAAAAATAAAGAACCAAATATACTAAATTCTAATAATCATTTTCATCCCTTTTAATACTAAAAAAAAAAAAACAGAAAAAGAAATCAAAAAAAATATATCTATAAAAAATATTTTGTTAGTCCGATATCATCCCCTTTTTTTTTTTTTGCTTGAAACAAAATAAAAATAAACAAACAAATAAAATTGATAGTCTTTCTGTAATGGAATATACATATACCTATATATTGTACGATGTTTAAATATATAAAAAAAATATACACATAATATAAAGACATAATATTATAATACATAACATAAGTTCTTTCATTTATTATATAATGCTCCTTCAAACTGGAGAAAAAATTATTTAGAACTCAAATGAAACTTCTTTTAAATCACCATTTATGATTTTTTTTTTTTTTCTAAAGTTTTTAAGAAATTCCTTTTCTATCCTTTGTAACTTACATTTTATTTAGGAGAAATTGATAGATGAGTGATAAAGTACATATTAAAAGTACATGCAATGTATATATATAACATGATAAACATTTTTATTAATTTTATATATATACATATATATGGTATTCACGATATTCCAAAGATTCATTTAATTTTTATGCAAAGATAATAGTTCTGAAAGATTTTAAAAAGTTTAAAGAAAATGCTATATTACCCTTAAAACTTAAATGACAGAACACTTTTTAAGATCTGGTTTTAAAACTAATCGTTTATGGCGGGATATATACCTATCTGTGGAAGATAAAAAAACAAGACAAAGTCATAACTTTAAATATCAACTATAATAGCACTTTCTGGTTCTGACGATAAGATATTACCTTTTATTTAAAAAATGTTCGTTCTATTTGCAAATTCTATTTTCGGAGATTTCAAAAAATAAAAGTGTAATATTTGAATTTTAATTAAAATGTTATTTTATTAACAATTAAACGTATATATTTTTGTTTTGTGAGATTTAGAGCTAATCATCAAACACTAAGAAAAAGTACACGCATAGAATCTATTTCATTTTCTTTTACTTAAAAGAAATAAAAGACACCTGAATTTTAAGTCAAGTTAGATATTAAAATCGTTAATTTTAAGTTTTAAAATTTATGATTCAGTTTGGCATAAAGATGCTGGTGAATGTAATTAAAAGGAACTAAAAAGGTTAATGATAGAACCACAGGATATTAATATATATAGACAGGACATTAAGAAGTTTATCTAAAAGCAATGCTCATATTTTCTATTTAACTTAAAATTCTGAATATTTAAAACATGAACATGATGAACGTTGACGAACATAACACTTTGGGGCATAATATGATAACTAAATAAATAACTAAATAACTGAATTACCAAAGGCTATATATTATCAATTCTTTAAATTTAAGGTTTTATAGTTATAAGTTTTATAGTATAGTAATTTTTAAAGCTCTTATATATGGTTTTCGTTGTCTTCTTTATAGAATACTTTGAGCTGTATTGTATAAGTACTTCATCAATTTAATTCGAACATATTTTTCTATTTTCGGAACATTGGATTTAATAATAAATAGTCTGACTATTTGTTATTATTTTTTTCTATTTTTCTTTTTTATATACAGTCGTAAAGTTATAGTTAGTTTCCATTTTATTTTCTTTATTCAAAACAACAAAATATTTTCTATGTACACATGTATATAGAAATGTATACCTAATATGAAAATAAAAACATTTTTTTTTTCTACTGTCCTTAATACCTTTACAAGATTTTTTTTTTTTTTTTTGCAAAATAAAAAAAAAACGAAATAAATAAGCGTTTTTTTTTTTGTTTTTTTTTTTTTTTTATATTATTTATGTTGAAAAATACATAAAGTGTAGTAAATATTTGTTTTAATATAATAAAAATGAATAAGAAATTCATAGGCATGTAGAATAATAAATATTGCATATAATATATATGTATAGATTGTACATATGTACATATGTATGTAATATCTAAAGTAAATTTTATACTTTTATAAAAGTAGAAATTCTTAAAGAGTAATACAAGATTTTGCTTTAAGGAAAATTTGTCAAAAAAAAAAAAAAATATTTAAAAACAAAAACACTTTAAGAATGCAAAATACGTGCAAAATTGTCATAAAAACATCGAATACAAATAAACATCAGTACTATCGTTTTTATTATAAGAATATAAAAAATAATATAATATAAAAAAAAAAAACCATTTTTCTGGTTTTATTTGTTAAAAAAAAAATTACTTTTGACAATTTCTGATTATTTCCTTAAAAAATTTGTCAATAGTAATTTTTTAGATAATAAAAATTCAGATCACAATAATATTTAAAGGCTACAATAAATGCTATTTGTACATAATATAAAATGATAATTTAGAAAATTTACATAAATATTTAAATTTTAATCCTTAATTAAATGTTGCTACTCATAAGTATAAAATAATTTTCTTTTTCATTATAATATGTAGATGAAAATTCATCATACTTATTGGTAATCTTAGCAAAACCACTTGATACACTCTTGAGACCACTTATAATAAAATAATAATATTCGACGAATGGATTTCAAAAATAAGTTAATTTTTATTCAAACAGTTCACGCTAATATAGAAAATGTTTCTCAACATTAACATCATCATCATCATCAACATAATTATGATCATTATTATGACAGAAAATTTTCATAAAAATTATAGTCTTAAATTTTCTATTAAATAATTTAAATACTTATATAAATTTTTATGAAAATATTCTAGTGAGTTAAAAAATTATTAATATGAAAAAAAAAAACTAGAGAATTATTAATATTTTCCATATTTGATTTTCTTTTCTTTTCCAAAATTTTTATACATCTTTTTTTTTTTTTGATTGTTTCAAATTTTATATGATATTATATTTTTTTTTCCTTTTTTTAATGTGGACAGAAAATTACACAGCGTTTCCTGTTCAGGTGTGGCTTTAAATGGGATTCGAACCCACACTCCCTCGATGTTTACAGCGTATTTTATGCGCTTTTACTCACTAGGCTCACTCACTCACTTACTCACTCATTATATTGATTTTATGATTTTTTTTTACAATTTATTGTATGAATATGTAATTAAATTAAGTAATTTTATTAACTACTATATTGTATTTCTTGGTATTATTATATTAAAATCATATATTATAGACTTATTTGAAAATTTCAACTTGAGTTTAACTTGTAAATTTTAACTCAACTGAAAACCTGCTAATTGGAACGGTTCACTATAATACCAAATGCACTAATTGAGCCATATTAAACCTCATGTTTTTCCTTAGTTTTTCATATTTTTAATTGTAAAATCGGACCACTCTATGGTTAGAATACATTATTATTGTGTCGTTTAAACACATTTTTCTGGTGTGCATATATTTTTGTTATATATAACACATACATATTTTTTATTTTCAATTAAACATAATTCAAAATAACAATATATGATAATTTAATTTTGATTTTATACATCAACGTTAAACTTTTTTTTTTGTTAAACAAAATTTTAAAACCTTGATCTTCAAAAATAAAATTAATATAAAATGCAATTATTTCAGTTTATAATATATAGTTATTTAGTTTTTGTAGAGTTGAATGTACAAAAAGTTAATAAAACTTATTATAGTCTTTCCTTCCCTATTTAGATTACATATATTTATAACATTTTTTTACAAGGTTGTATTTATATTGACATTGGGTATATATAAAATATAGTAAAATATTTATTATAAAAATTAATTGTATGCGTCATTCTGCGGTTGCTGAAACTTTTCATAGAAAGAAGCATAAGTTTCATAAGAAGAAACATAAACTTTTCATAATAAGCATTAGTATGGCGGATATTTTGTTTTTTTTTCTCGTTTCCACTCCTATAAGGAATATAGCGCATCCACTAAGTTATTTATTATTCATATTAGAGTGAGCTTCAGTTTCTGAAATCATTAGTTTCATTAAACCGTAATTAATGAAAATTGTATATGTATATGTATATGAAAATTGTATATTTATATAGCATTAAACATAATTCTGATTTGTTAGTTCAAATTTAAGTAATGATTCTTTCATTATCGCAGTAACCGCTATAATAAAATTATTGAAATAATCACAAAAATCATTTAAATAAGATATAATTGTATTATGTACTAATTGTAATTACACAAAAATACAAAAATAAAACTATTTTCGGCTATAAACCTTTGATCATTGAACGAACTAACGATCAAATTTTTTGGCGCCTCAAAGTATGCAGAAATGCATGGTAAATATTCTTTTATTCCTCCATTTAATGTAACAATAGGGGCTTCGGTACCCTAGTGGGTAGGCGTGTAGCGTATTAACCGAAGGAGTGTAGGTTGGATCCCTGCACAGGTAGTAAGTGTTTTTTTTCTTTACATACCCCCCTTACGACCAAATATAATGTAAATATATAGTATATAATATAAACAAAATAAATAATATTAGTATATAATTTAATAATAGTATAAAAAAAAACCTATAACTGCCTTGGTAGCCGATGGTTCAATAATATTGCATTACATTTATGTATGTAATATTAATATAAATAAATAAATAAATAAAATAAAGTAATTTATTACACAGTATCAGATGAAATAAATAAATAAAAATAATGTAACAATACTCTCAACTATCATATTACCTAAAACTATCAAATTAAAAGCATTATTTATAGTATTGCCTATAAGTAGGAGTAAATACTTTATCTTATCATCCAAATTGGAGGACAAAATCATTTGCAAAATTTGTTTTTCCTGTTTTAGTCTTGTTTCAATTTTTATTTTAAATAATTTCTTTTTATTATATGTTAGCTTCCATGTGAGGTATTAGATAAGATTTTCATGCTGTTATGAATGAAGATTTAAGATTTTCATGCTGTTATGAATTTTTCTTTTGCGAACATAGCAGGGGGCATAAACTATATTTTATGCCATCAAAATGTTTAATATTTAAATAACTTGAACAACTACTGAATGCCGTAAGTTACAGTTAAGACTTAAGGCTTTCAGGCTTTATAAGGCTTTTATAATTTAAGGCTTAAAGGCGTTAAGGCTTTATAATTTGATTGTTTTGATTCAGTGATGTTTTTAGAAAAAGGGAAGGGATATAAGAGCATAGTGACGACCATTAATTTTCAACAATATACATACATACATACATTGTATTACTCATTTATGCCATAGCGAAATATATAATTTTTTAAATTACATCATAGAATTACAATAAGTTTATTAAAATTATTTATTATTTAGCCATAAAATAATACATAGAACTCTTAAGTTTTAATATATATAAATATTTAATATTAATACTTAACAGTATCTTTTTTCTTTCAATTACAATATAAGCATACATTTTTATATTTCATTAATTTTTAAAAACTATAAATATGATTTTCAGTTTATTTATTATTTCTTAAAGGATTATTCTTAACTCAATTAATGGTATATATAAAAAAAAAAGGTATTTGTTAGTGTTTTTTTTTTAATATAATGAATTTCTAGTTTCATTTAAAATTTTCCTTTTTAATTAATTCACAATATTAAATTAGTTATAAGAAACACAAGTTAATTTCTAATAAATTTAGCTCATTAAGTGTTTACAAAATTCATGAAGTTCAAAAATAGAATTTTATTCTTAAAATTTTTTCTTTTAATTTTACAAAAACTAAACAAAAAAAAAAAAACATCAAAAAAATAAATTTTCCCTGGAAAAATGAAAATTTATAAAAACCAAAATAACCGCACTCGAATAAAAGAACAGCAAACATCAGTACCACAAACTTAAAAAGACCATATGTTTGTCATTATTATGTGGCATAGCTGTTATTTTACACTTAAACCGAAAAATTCTTCACTTCAACCAAATCTATGACTGTAAATATGTACTAAAAATAATATATAATATAAATATGTATATATATATATATATATATATATATGTGTACATATATAAGCAGACATATAAATTTTACATTATTGAAATAAAAATGTACATATGTGTTATAAGTTAAATACTTTCAATTTCAAATAAAATAAAAAAAAAAAAGGTAAAAATGAAAATTTGAAATTTTTTCACCTGTTTTACCTTTATTTTTGTTTTTTGCTTTTTTGTTTTCTTTGATTTTATTATTTTAAAAGTGTAGATGAAATTTTAATAGCACCTATATGTAAATACTATATATTCTATAGTTTTTCTCCCCTTAAAAATATGTAAATCATATTTTATTTGAAAATATATTTAGAAATTTTCATGAAATAGAAGTAGATACATATATATTACGTACAAATACTATACGTATATATTATATATATGTATATTTTTTATTATCTTAAAATTTTATTAACGCATTGATTCTATATAGTGTCATAATTTTCTTTCGAATTTATTTTTCTGTTAATAATCGCAAAAAGATTTTAAATTGACGAAGAGAAAATTTCCAATGTTATAAAAACTAATTTAAAATATATTAAATTATTTTCTTTTTTAAATAAACAAGCCATTAGCTAAAGGCGCACATTTTCAAAAAAAAAAAAAAATTCTTTTACATCAAAATTTTAATTTTTAGATAGAATTTTTTATGTTTATAAAAGATTAAAAAACACATTTTTTTGAATTTTAAAGGTCATGACTGAAAGCATTTGGGAGATAAGGCCTAGTAACTCGGATTACATAGGGCGGCTATTTGACTAATGTGTCGGACTACATAAAAAAGTTGTTCAACAACAATAATATTTTAATGCAACATATTCAAGTTTAAGCTCCATCTTAAACGTTGTCGAAGTTTTAAAAATAGACGGGCGGACTTAAAGTTGACGGGGAATTTAAAGTGAATCAAAATATGCTTAATGAATCAAAGTAAACTACAAGAATAATAATTGTTTCTAGTGATAACAAGCAAGAAAACTTAACTATATGGAGTTAGACCATAAAATTAAGGTTTCAATAATTTGGTAAGCGGCAGTTATAACACACTATCTATAGTTTAATTTCTTTATTGTTAATATATGTACGTTCAAAAATCAGGAGGAACTATTCTATTCATCTAAGCTTACAAAATCAACGTTTCACGATATTTTAGAATATGTATATATATGTTCCAGATACTAAATTGTTAAGGATTTTTTTATAGTTTGAAAATACGAGATTTATAAAAATGAGATTTTAAAACGCGAAATTCTAAAAAGTAATATTTTAAGAATGAGATTTATCAAACATGAGATTTAGTAACTATAGCTTGTTGTAACAAAATAAAAACTTTAGTATACTAACTACTAATCTACATATGACACAACTTCTATAATTTTTGCTTTAATAATTTTCATTTTTGCTTCCTACATTTTCAGATGCATACGTCTTCTGTTTATGATGCTTATTTTATTCCAATTCGCTTTTGTAATTTTTCACACCCTCTTAGGTATTCTATTATAGTCTTTTGATTGAAAAAATCACTTCACTTTGCAAAATGGTCTTGCTAATACCTTAAGTATTTTATTTTTATATTATATATAAGTTATTTATGAAGTAAGTAACAGAGAATGTAATAAGTAAAAAATCAAACCTGCATTTAAATGTAAAAGAAGGCAATCTAAAAGTTAATGACGTTAAAAATCAAGATTTACATCTAAAGGCAAAATTTACATATTATCATATTATTATTGAAATTTAAGTTAATTCGTTATTCATTCAACAAACTTGACGATTCAATCAATTTATTTATTTACAAATATTTTTAATTAATGAATAAGATATGTATGTAAAATGTTTATATCTTTGGCCCAACAAAATAACAAATACATTAAATTAAATCTGGCAAAGTATTTGTAAATACGAGTTTATTTCAAATTAAAAAAAAATCAATCGAAGAACAAAAATTATATGATTTTATTTGAATTTAAATAATGGTATAAACAACAAACATATATATAGCAAATTTTTTAATAAAAGACATAAATATACTAATTAGGAATTAACTAACAATTATATATTATACATTTTTTTATAAGAACATAATCAATTATTTGGGTAGAATCAGTACGTTATTTTATTTTTGTATCAAAGTAAACAAACACAGTGTGAAACAAAAGTGTATAGCAACATTCGTTGAAGTCTTCTAAGTGTTTTA
Organism: Poecilobothrus nobilitatus; assembly: GCA_947095535.1. Taxonomy (NCBI): domain Eukaryota; kingdom Metazoa; phylum Arthropoda; class Insecta; order Diptera; family Dolichopodidae; genus Poecilobothrus; species Poecilobothrus nobilitatus. Next base: position 110,550,839 of record OX352774.1, read on the forward strand.
CTTTACAAATTTTTACTTTTAAGTTTTTGTGAAATATTTTTATTGCATATAGCTTGTTTTGCCTTTCTTTTCATCTTTCAATCATTCAGCTTTAATAAGCTCTGATAAAAATATACTAAAATCTTAAATAAATAAATCAAATGATGAAGATAATATAAATTTGAAGATTTCAATTGTGGTTATCTATAAAAACACTATCAAAATAAAAAAAATAAACAAATATAAATTTCATTTGAAACAATAAAAGTCCCTCAAAAGAGTTGATCATTTATAAAAACAAAAAAAAAAATATTAAAAATAAACACAGAATTATTGATATACGTATTTTTTTTCTTTTTTTGTTTTCCAATACGACATTTTCATTGTTATTTGAAAATGCATACACGTAATACAGAATTATATGATATAAATTTCTCTTTGAAAACATCCTTTTTTTTTTCTTTTTTTTTAATATTTAATAAATATTTGTAAAAGTAAGTAAGTAAGCGTTACGTTTAGTATAAACACATAGACATATATATATACACAAATTTAATTGAGAAATAAATGGAGAAAATTTCCATTTTCTTTTTTCCTTTTATATTTCGTGCGAGACAAAACAGCTGATTTTTATTTCATAATATCAATTTTATGTTAATGCAAGATATATGTAGGTACAAAATATATACAAATAAATGTATTTATAGTATTTCAACTAGTCCTTATCATTATATTGTATTTTTACTCTTTACTAAAAACTTTAACAAAACAAACTCCCAAAACACCGCCCTTTTTTTTGCTTTCTATTTATTCCTTTTTTTACCAAAAAAAAAAAAAAAGACTTAATACCACATGTAGTTGAAAATGTAAACAAAAATATTTTATAAATGTATCTGTGGATTAAATACAGAAATGTGAAAAAGAGTATCCTTTCTTTTATTTCCACCAAAAAAAAAAAAAAAAACAAAAAACACGAAAAGAAAATTATGAATCATGCGTAGAATAATTTTACAAAATAGAAAAAAAAAAAATATGGCACACAATAAGAAAAAGATGTTATCGTTGTTAGAAAATGAATGTGTTTTTTTTTTGCCAAATATTAAGCTTATAAATATAAAAGACCAACCTAGAATAGTTTCTTTAAAAATTTAACTGCTCATCAATTCGTAATATAATTAAATCAATCCTAACAGTTAGAAGACAGTTTAAGTTTAACTTTAGACAAATTAATGATGTTAATCTTCAATTACAAATAATCTATAGATGTTTTTGATAAATTAACCTCATGATAACTACAACATCTCCTCATCCGTCAAATTAATAGAATTAATATACTAAATTCTAAAGAAAAAAATAATAGCTTAGAAACTACGATGTGAATTGAATTTTTATAAACTATGTATATGTTTCCGTTACTATGTAACCGTTTCTATGTAACTATGGGGCATCGCATCGGGACTATACTTTGTTTGAAAAATGAAGAGTTTGGAAGAATTTCTATCAAAGGATGTGTATGTCAAAAGTTCAAATTTTTGATTTAATTTTATTAAAAATTTATGAAAAATAGCTAACTCTAATATCTTTAAGTTTATGAGTGGTCTGTAAGAATCCAAGATGAATCTACCACCATTTAATTTAGTAAAGGTGTTGTACAATTGTGTTATAAAAAATATTTTCCTTTTGATTAATTTTATTAGTTATATACATATATATATATATATTAGTTATATACATATATATATATATATATTAGTTATATACATATATATATATATATATATATATACATATATGGCTAGACCTATATATATATATACATATATGGCTAGACCGTGTTAAAAAAAAAATCACAAAAGTAAACTTTCTTTTAATTTTGGAGTAAAATTCTACAGCAGATCCAAAAATGTTCAATAGATCTGCAGGAAAACGAATTTTAATGTTTAGGAAATGTTTAGGAAAATAGTTAAAACTTAGAATAGCTTAATGGTTTTGGAACTACACATTCGTCGAGAAAAATTAAAATAAAAAAAAAAACCCCTAAGTTCTAATATAAGATTAGAGAAAGTAAAACAAAGAAAAACATCTGCTTTCCAACTTAATAAATTACGAAACTTTTAAACCCACAAAACAAGAAGAAGAATGTTACTATTCTACACTCTAACTAAATTGAATTAAGGAATTCGATTTCACATTAATTGCTTAATTTAATTAGTTTAACTTAATTGAAGAATATGTTGTAGGTTTTAAAACATATTATCATTGCAATAAAAGTAGAACAAAAAATTTACTTTTGTATAACTAACTGAATAATCACAGATAAAATTCGAATTTTTATCCTGAAATGAATTCTTCAACTTCAATTCAACTTTTAAAGTTTAATATAAATGCCATTCAAAAAATTACAAAAATGTCAATTATCTGTGGTAATTTTAACTAAATTGTACTTTTTGAAAATTCTTAATAAAAACAATTATCACATTTTTAAAATAAAAATCAAACACACAAATAAACATAATATTATGTACTTACATACTACCAAAAAACTAAAGAAAAAAGTTTTGAAAATTAAATTTTCATAATTTTTTTTTTTTAATTAGAACAAAAGAACATCTAATAATAACTTTTAATTATTTATCTTTTTTTTTTTTTTTGTCTTTAAGCTTCAACATTTCAAATCAGATCATGGTGTCGTAAAAAACCTTAAATTTGTCAAAAAGAAAATGAAATGAGAAAATACAAAGAAACAAATTAATGATTGACATTTAAATGACATTTATATGCAATCATTCTAAATTTTCATATGTTCCTCCATGTATCTTAGCCAATGTACGTACATATATGTATATTATATTTTTGACAAGCAGGTGAAAAAAAATTTTAAGTGATTTTTTTTTTTAATAATATTAATAATTATATTATTACATTTGGTTCTATTTTAGTTTCCATTTATTTTTACATTCTATATTTTAATATTCGTATAAAATTCTTAGATAGAATTACACAGTAATAATATCTTTTCTGGTATGGTCATAAGATGGATTTTTCATTTAAGACGATCATCTAAACAAATTTTGGTATTTCTTGGGAAGCTTTTCCCAATTTTATTATTCCTATAAAAAAAAAAATTCACATTTATAGCGATTATATTAGTTTTCGCAAATGTTTTTAGTATAGGGATAGCATGACATGCCACGATATCGAACATGTTTTTGAATGTTGTTTAAACATTTACACTTCAAATTTAATACTTACACATAAAATCACATTTTCAAATTCTATCTTACATATTATCCTAAATTTAATTTAAATTTTTAAAATAAATGTAGATTTTTTAGATCCAAAAGTTCCATTTTTTATTTGAAACAGAAACTAAAAGAAAATGATACCGTTATAAACACCGAATATGGCGCACGTTTAAACATTGACAATAAAAACAGAGATAGGAATAATGAAAAGAAATGAAAAGAAGAAAAAAATAACAAAAGAAAATCAACGTATTTAAAGTATCAGATCAGGGGAAATGTTTTATTTTTTACTTTTCTATTTATTGTTTTTCTTTTCTTTTTTTGTTTGTTTTTTTTCTCTATTTTTTTATTAATATTTTAAAATATTTTCAGGAAAATTTTTCATTTTGAACAACAAAGATAACATAATTTTGAACAACTGTTTCTCAATGTTGCAAAATAAAAATTATTTTGGTTGTTTTTTTTTTTCCTGTGAATTTTGTGTCTTTTTTATCAGAAACAGAGAGAATTCAAAGTTAGTTAAAAGAAAGTTTTTTTGGAAAATTCTCCATTTTCAATTATACCGTTATTTTTTTTATTTTTTTTTTTATTAGAAGTATGAATTAAAAAGTTATTCAAACGTTTTAAATTCATCCGACCATATACAACTAAAATTCGGAAAAAAAATTATATTGCAAAAATTAATTATTTTTTTAAAGAGAATAAAAATAAAAAACAAAACAAAAAAAAAAAAACAAATATGAAAATTGAAAATTTTAAAACGGAAAACGGAAAACAAAGAAAATCTTGAAGTGATTATAATAGGGAGTGACAGAAATTAAAAATTTGACATTATTTTTTATCTTTTATTATTTTCTTAGTTTGTATTTTTTTTTTATTTTTGCTTTTTTTTTTTGATTTTTTTATATAAAAATTGCCGCTGATCACCATAAAAACAAAAAAAAAAACATACAATAAAATAAAAAAAGAAATTAACAATTATTTTTTAAATTGTGTGTTAATTGGAAAATGGAGTAATTTTAAAAGTTTATTTAAAAAAAATAAAAAGGAAAGAAAATATAAATCGGTTTTATATTTTTAATTTTAAAATTAAAAATTAATTTTTAAACTTTGGAAACTAAAAAAAAAAACAGCTATAAATTTTATATAACAGAAAACATTTAATTAAAAAGAAAAACCTTAAGTTAAAAATATTTTTTTTTTTTTGAATAATGAAAATGAGAATATAAATTAAAAACAAATTATAAAGTAAATTTTTATTAAAATTTTTACCTATTGAAAAAATTTAACCAAAAACAAAAAGTTTTTTTTTTTGTAATTGTTGGATTATATTATTATACTGAAACATAAGTTTGTCATAAAAAAAATTATTATTTTGTATTAAAACTATTATTTTTCAAAAATTTGGATATGATTGAAGATCAACATCAAGTTCCCATTTCAATGTGTAAGTCAAAGTAAAAAAAAAAAATATTTAATTTATTTTATTTAAATAATTTTTTTATTTTTTTTTTGTTTAAGCCTGTTTGAATTAAAGAAAAAGTATAATTTTCTTTTGGATTATAATTATAGTAATAAAATTACAGAAATTAAGCGATTTTTAAGTGCTTAAATTCTTAAATTTATATTATTATATTTTAAGCAAATTTTAGATCTTTGAATTTATTTTAAAAGGATGATTTATACTAAAACATTTTGCTTTCTAACTAAAGATACAGAAACAACAAAATATTCAGAATAATTTTCATGATTTGTTATTAAGCCGTCGGGTTTTGTAAAATATTTTTATTTTTTGATTTTAGATAAAATTAAAAAAGTAAATCAGAATTAAAAATTTAAGTATTTTTTTTTTTTGTAATTAGGTTTGTATATTTGGTATACAAGAATGTATTGGTTAAAAGAAAAAAAAAAAACTAGTTCTATCTACACTCACATTTTTAAAGAAGCAGCTGGGCTTTTGCTACCTGGCACATTTATGTGACAGTGTACCATTTAATATTATTTATTTATTTATTTTGATTCCCCTATCACATACAATGTGATGAGGAGGAAATGATTCAAGGTTTTCATTTCAAATATATAACTATAGTTGATGTGGTACAAGTATTAAATCATAATTATATGTTATTTATTTTGTTTATCTACATTATATCATTATATTTTACATAATATTTTGACTTAACCAAGATTTTAACCGGAGAACTTTCGCCTGAAATACTGGCGAATTAGTGCCCCATTGGCTAATTTTAAGCACATAATATCTGGATTTCTTTTTATTTACATTTTTAAGACTACTTAAATGCCATAGTTCCCTTGGAAAAAAAAAACCTTGACAAGTACCTAATTCAAATATTTTGTTAATTAATATTATTTTTAATTTTAAAATTGCATAACTAAATTAATTTACTAGATATTTTTAAGAAATAGCCAATTTCATATTTTTTTTGATTGTATGTCAACATATATACATATATAAATATATTTGTATACTTATATGTATATTCAAAGGATACATATAAGTATACAAATAAATTTTATCCGAAAATTTCGTAATATAATTAAAAATCCAAATAAAATAGGAAACTTTAATAACTGAATTGGTATTAATTTTAAGTAAAAATTAATAAATTAAATTTTTAAAAAGTTTTTAATAGTAAGTTCTCGCATCCTTATATCTTATATACTTTATGCCTACTAACTAACAAAATATCACTTTTAATTTTGTTTACAATCAAGCTTATTCTAATATCCTAAATCAGCTCTGTTAATCGGCATTACCTCCTCATCAGTTATCAGTTAGCAAAGGGGAAAAAGTTATTGTGTGGCATTATGCATGTAACCAAGTTTAATTTTTAAATTGACATTTTCGTTAAATATTTTAAAACAAGTTCTAGGTGCAGGGATACATTTGAAATGTTTCTGAAGTGAGGTTTATTTATATTTAAAATATAGTAACGAATAGAATAAATAGTTGAGTTCTTTATTTAATTCAAAACCACAAAAAGAAAATAACCAATTAAACTAATATTTATATACAATTATTTATAATTAATTACCTATATACTTACTTCAGTTGTGCTTTTTAACACGGTAAACCGTTTAAGTAATTAAATTTTTAATCTTATAATTTTTTTTTTTAAATTTTACAAAATATTTAAATTTTTAATTATTTTCAATGTGTTATTTTCCAATAAATTTAGTTTAAAGTTTATAGTTTAGTTTAAACTGACGACTTTAGTTAATATTATTTACTTTAAGTGAATACATTTTTACTTCAAGTGAAAATTTTTTACTTAAAGTAGAGAATATTTAGTTAAAGTGGAAGAGTTTTTACTTTAAGTGAAGACATTACTGTTATAAATTATAATTTAATTTATAAGTAAAAAATTTTCACTTGAAGTAAAAATGTCTTCAGTTAAATTAAAAAGGGTATATATTAACCGTGATTTGCACTCAGAACGACAGATCTCTTTTTCAATTACCAAAAATGGAGATTTGATAGTATAGTAAATATTTCTTTATATATAATGGCGTAAATTTTTAAGTTTTATGGTTTAAAAATGACTTTTGTCGTCAAAGGAAGATTAAAAAAAATTTTCAAACTTTTTAATTTTCAAATTTAAAAAAAAAAAAAAATAGAATTTTATCAAATCCATCATAATATATATAAATTCCAAATACTTTTTATGGTACATTAAAAAAAAAAGTTAATTAACCGCACATTAAAGAATAGATAAGATTTTCAACAGGATATGACAGAAAATCAATAAATGAATAAAATATATAAATTTTCAATAAATTAAATATGTATTAATTAGAAAAGGATATCCTATTAAAATTTTAAAAATATTAAATAAAAAATTATTTGATTTTTTTATGTATGAAATCAATTATTTCACTTTAATTTTATGTAATTTTTGCATTTAATAATTTCAAATTTAATTAATTAAAGAAATCTTAATTTGTTAAATTACTTTGGAATTTAATAATATTACACTATATGTATATATGAATATATATATATATATATATACTTTTCATACAGTTCAAATTTCATCAAATTCTTTGTTATAAAATTCAACATATTATTTTCCTATCTTTTATTATATTAAAATCTATCTAAATTAGTATATTATTTTAATATACAAAAAATATTTTCTAAATATACAAAAAGAGTTTAAATATGGGCAAAAATAAAATACTAAAATTAACACTTTAGTTGCAATATGATATATTATAAATAATTAAAATATAAATATAATATAATTAAATAAATAGGTATAATTTATACTAATTCCAAAAGAATCTGTTTTCTTTAATTAAAAAATGTTTCGAAGATAACAAAAAGTTTAGATCATGAAAGATGAAAGTTTAAATAACAACGTATGAATGTGAGTTTATCACAAAATTAATTTAAAATTTTTCTTATTAAAAAAAAAAAAATACTTTATTAACCAAGGCCCGCGTTTTGAAAATTAATTCGCATTGTTAAGAAAAGATATTCAAAGGAGACAAAATAATTTTCTATAGATAATAAACACTTAGAGTATAGTCCATATACAAAGCTTAGTCAGTATTCAGAATTACCAAAAAAAGAAAATACAAAATGAAGATAATACAGAATAATGTCAAAGGTCATCAAATTGGTCAAGAATTTCGATATAGGAAGACCTATATAACAGTAAATGTCAATAAACTGATAAACGATGATAAACCATTTTACTAGGTTAGTTAAAGTGGCTGCCAAAAAGACTTAAACAGTATTTGGTCCATTGTGATACCACATAGAAACTATTCTATCCCACCCCTTAACATGAATTTCAGCTTTTTGCAATACTCTTCACATTTTTCCATCTACCATGGACAACCATTCTACTAATAAAACTTCAATTTGAACCAAATATATTCAAATATTTCGTGCTAATACTTATAATATTACAAGAGTCAACAATTTAATCCTTTTTAGCACATTTTCAAAAAAAATTTGGAAAAATATTCCTATTAGTTTCACTCTGTTTGACCATCCGTCCGTCTGTTTACAAAATTTCTATTCCATTTAAAATAAAATTTTGGAATATAAGTTTCTAAAAAAAATTATTGGTGTGTGACTTTTTTATGGAGCCTCCACAATTAATGAGGAACAACTTTCAAATTTGAAAAAAATTGTTTGCTTCCTCCATATCTCCGGAACGTTTTTGTTTAGAATCTTGAAATTGAATAAAAAAACAGAGAAGACAGATCTGTCAGGATTCGATTAAGTTACAACAGAATTTTTTTTGCACCTACCATTGAAATTGAAAGTTTACTATTTTTAGATAGGTGTAACTTTGTTCACATTTTTTCACAACATTATATTTTTATATGTTTTAACAGTTTTTCTTAAGTATATATAGGGTTTCCTTAAAATTAAAGAAAGTGGCATTTGATTTTTACACTATTTTACATATTTTGGTGCAAGTAATATTTCTAATCTATTTTTATTGTCTTTTTGAAAATTTGCGCCTTTAGAAAGCTTTGATTTTATAAACTGTCTTGTTTTTATATTTTTTTTTGTTTTTATGGTTTCCAAAGAATCGACAATCATATAGGAAATGCTAAGGTTACTATCATGCGAATGAATTTAATTTGATTGTATACCAAATACCTGTATACCACTTGCCTGTATTTTTATTTGCTTGTGCCTTATCGCGTAGTGTCACTTTCGCTAAACGAAAATCGCATTCGGAAATTTGGAACTTTGAAAATGGAAAATCGCAGGGTTGCGAATGGGAAATTAAAATTTTGATACTATGGTGTCTAACTGTGTAAGCATTATATAGTATAAAAAATTTAATTTTTTAAATCGCAACTCTGTCATTTTCATTTTCAAAGTTCCAAATTTTCGAATTCGAGTTTCGTTTAACGAAAGTAGCAGTACGCGGTAAGGCACCTGTATTATTATTTGACTGTATTTCATTTGACTGCATTTTATTTGATTGGATTTCCTTTCCCAGAATTCTAAAATCCAACCTAATTATATCTATTAAACACATATTTTAACAACAAGAGGAGACTATTGCCCCAAACCGTTATTAAACAAATTGTTGAAACTCTGATTTTGTAACCAACATCTAAAATTCTCTCTAAATCTATGTTTTACATACAGTTAAATAAAAGTCAAATATTAGTACAGACAAATGAAATACAGTCAAATGATTATATATAGGCAACTTGTAAAAAATAATGTTAAATGACTATTCAGGTAAATGAAATACATAGGCATATGACACGCTCCCAAAATATTATCATCAAGAATTAAAGCTGTAAGACATAAATCAAAGAGGAAGTAAAAACATTAATCAAAATTTATCATTTTATTTTAAAAATAAATCTTATTCTTTTCAACATTAAATTCATTGATTCATTAATACGATTATTTTTTATATTAAATGTTTAATTAAAAACAGACAAGTGTCAGAAAAATAATATAGCATCTTAAAAACTATTAATACTTTTATATAGTTTATAGACAAATTAATCCTTTTGAATTCTATTATTTAAAATAATAAACAATATGTTCAAAAAAAAAAAATATTATAATTCTTAAGTGTTTCCTGTCATCTACTACCAATGAAATCAATTCGCTTTTAATCAACAAACAATTTTATTTTCTTTGACCATATTATATACATATGTACATATACGTATGTATGTATGTATTATAATTTTTTTATTCATCATTTCTAAATCCTTAATTCTAATTTGACACTATTATCTTTTGTTAAATATAATTACGAAAAATATTATAAGATCTTTTAAAAGGCAAAGAATTAAATATATCTATTTATATAAAAATAAAACAAAATACAAATGTCAGATTAGACAGCTTGACATTTTGTAAAGTTTATATGTATATAGTTTGTCAACACCTGTTACAATACGAATACAATAAAAATAGTATAATAATATTTTATATGTATAGTAAAAATTTGTATATAAGTTCAGATTAAAATAATATCAAAAATACATATATTATATTATAATTTAAATGAAATAAACTCACACCTTTAAAATAGGTACGAATAATTTCATACATACATATATACTTACATAATTATACAAGTGTTATTTTAATATTATATTAAACCTATATTTTATGATTTTGCACCATCACCAAATGCATTAAGATAAATAAATTTTTTTGGGATTTTACTATGATAGTGCATGATGAGTTGATGTCTATAAAAAAGAAAAGAAACAAATATTATGCGGATACAACAAAATCATTTTTTTTTATTTTCTGTTTTTTTTTTTTTTCAATAAATTTTTCAATAATTCAACAAGATAACAAAAAAATAAAAAAAATAAAAAAGGGGGAAAACCGTTTTATTAAAATGAAGGACTTTTTGTATATACATAGAAGTAGTTATCCTGAAAAATGAACATATTGGATTTCGTGATTAGTCCGCTTGTTATAATATTATAAAAGAATTAAATATATATATATATATATATATATATATATATATATGATCGTATATGTACATATTATAAAGAATTTAAGTTGAATATATATTTTATGAATTCTTTATTGGTTTGTGTTATAAAAAGTGTGAGTCAATGAACAAGAAAAGGATTCACTCAAAAAAAAATGGATTTGATAATGTTTATTCATAAGAATGAGTTCTTAACTTATATTATACTTTTTAAAATTTTTGTTTTTTTTTTTTTTTTTGCAATAATCCTTTTGTGTTTATAGAATTTTTTTTTTTTTGTTTTTGTTGGCTTTTATATGCTTGAAGTCGATTGAATTTTGAACAATATTTAAAAAATTTAATTAAGTTTAAGTAAGTGTGTTTTTTTTTTTGATTAAAAATATTTAAAAAAATTCTTGGTTTAAAAAATTACCAAAATATTATAAAGAAAAATATGTCCTCTTTATATTTTTGTTGAAAAATAGAAAATTTTTTAGACTAAATTTTATAACTAATATTTAGTCGTTTGTAATTTAATTTGCTTAAGTAAAAATGTATATAAAAAATTTACTTTTTAATTACACTTTAATAATTACTAATTTAATTAAACATATACTCCTTCCTGTTTTCTTTTAAGCTAGTACAAAGTTAAAGCTTTTAGCAAAAAAAATGCCATTTAAAATAACTCTAGCAATTCTAATTATATTGTGTATCAATTGCGTACTGTTTTTTTAATAAATAAAATTACAGTTATATTTTTTGTCGACAAACTCCGACATAGCTTATGCGTAGGAAAGAAAATGTTATAAGCCTTAAAAATCTGGGGTATCATTTTATTTAATCTACGAAACTGTACAGCAAAAAATCTCAAAACAAATATTTTCACAATCAAATTTTTTTAGATTTCAATAGTTGGTAAAGAATTAATGAAATGTCGGTTAGGTTGGTAGGTCGGTTGACTATAGACGAAATAACGGTCTCTAGCTTTCGTGTGGTTTGGGCAACTGGACGTAGACTAAAAAATTGTGGATTATTCCTTGGACTAGTCTGTGGGTTAAGAACAGGTGGTTGTATTACTGGTGGATTAGCCATTGCATACGTAAGCAATAACAATCACAAGAGAAGTCCCATCCCATATGATTTCTCTTTCCATCCTATATAATTTTTTTTGGTTTAGATGCCTAATCAGTCTCTTTCTTTTAGTAATATACAGCCTGTATAACTAAATATATAATGTATAACCAAGAAATTATCTTAGGTTAATTTGATTTAATTATTCTATAATGCTATTAATCTAGCTTACTGCTTATTTCTTCCTCTCGTTCTAAGTTATATGATACTGATATTTCGTATTATATTTGGCATTTTTTAATGCATTTTAACCACCTTATTTATTTTAGCATGCTAATTTTACTTTATTAGTAATTTTACTTAGATGGAATGACTTTTAGAAACATTTACAATGATTCAATTCCTAAGTACTCTTAAGTAGTCCGTCGAAAATTTTTGTGTTAATTTTAATTAATTTTAAAGGTGTTTATTTTTAATTTTATTGCATTTTTTCTTTTTTATACTGTTATTTTCTTAACCCTTAGATTGGGTGCCTCTTATGGTAGCTACACGGCACGAAAAATAAATAAGGCCCACATTTTTGAAGGTCCACATTTTCCAAAGATAATAAAATCACTTTAAAATATTGTAATTTGCACCAAAATTTGTAAATTTTCTTATATGAGAAAAACTGAAAACTTTTATATGTAAGAAAGACCTGTGTAAAAAACTATATACTTATGAAAAAAAAACAATAGATACTTTCTTCAATTCATTTGGCGTTAGTTTGTTTGGTAAAATATTATAAGCAGAACCTAATATATACATATTTATCTAATACATCATATAACATAGTACACATACATAAATAGGACCTTTTAAAACTTTGAACGGCTGTAGTTCTATAATGGATGGATAAAATGGTTGCTGCACAACATTAATTTTCATTAAGCGATCTATGATTAAATTTCATTTTTTTTTTTATCTTAAACAATGTAAAAGTTTTTTAAACGGACGAACGGACGAACAGAGTGAAACTTATATGAAAATTTTTCAAATTTTTTTTGTACACATAATGGATATAAAAAACTATGGATTTATTCAAATATAGGAACAAATTAAAAACCCCAAAAAATATTGAAAGATACATGCACATTTAAAGCATATTATTTTAGTTAAATCATTTAGAAACTACCCTTATACTTAGAATACAATTTGATATATAACAAATTAAAAAAAAAATTAAGAAAAACAATTTTTAAAGGTTTTTAATTTAATTTTAATTTTAACCAGAAACTGAAAACATTTAAAATTTAATTTCTAATTCAAAAATCAACCATAATTAAATTATAGAATCCTTAAATCGTTTAATACACGTAACATTCTTTGAAGTGGTCTTTACTCATTTTTAACAAAATTTCTATATTCAATTTTTTTTTTTAATTAAACTTTTTTGAATTTTAAATATGTATTCGGTATACAAAAAAGTTTTCATAATTTTTTTAGAAACTTAAAACATAACTACAAAAAAAAATTTTTCCACATCATAAAACATAATGAAATTTTATTATTTTAGAAAAAACTAAAATTATTATTTGAAAATTAATATCTAAATTATTTTCAAAAATTATTTTTTTAGATCCATTGGACATAAAATGCCACCCACAAGAATTAACACAACAACAACAACAACAGCTTTCAAATATAACTAATGGTATAACATTAAACGGAAATACCGGAAACGGAAGAATGTTAACAGGCATATCAACAACACAACAACAACCATCATCAGTACCATTAACAGTACCATCATTAACATCATCAACAGGATTACCATCAGATGTTTTAGCATCTGATGTTGGTGGTCTACTTGAAGCAATACAAAATCATCATCAACAACAAATACATCATCATCATCATACAATATTAAATAGTAATAAAAGTAACTGTAATAATAACAATAACAATAATAATAACAGTAATATTAATAATATTGAAAATTTAACCACAACTTTAAATAATAGTAGCCTGAGTAATATTAATAGAGCAGCATTAATATCATGTAATCTTAATAATTGTGGTCATCCATGCAATAATAACAATAACAACAATAACAATAATGGAAATATAGGTGGTGGTACTACAAATGGTGATAGTAATATTGTTATTGGTATTGTTGGAGGTGGTATTAATAATAATAATAATAATAACAATAATAATTGTTGTTGCAATAATTGTAATGAAAATAATAAAAACAGTAATAACAATAATAATAGTAATAATAATAATAGTAGCAATGGTTTAAATGAAAATGGTTGCAATCATCCAATTCAACATCGACCATCAAGTAATTCAATTTCATCGACAATAACATGTGGATTTTGTTTACAATTAATACAGGATCGTTATATTATGAGAGTTATGGATATGTCATATCATGAAAATTGTTTAAAATGTTCAATATGTTCAATGCATTTAGTACATTCTTGTTTTACTCGTGATGGTAAATTTTTTTGTCGATTAGATTATGAAAGGTAATTTTTTTAAATATTCAATATATGTACCCATTACTTAAAAGTTTTTGTTTTTGATTTTTTGTTGTCAAGAGATTTTTGAATTATGCAATAGCAATGTTCTTTTTAGCACATTTCCAAAAAAAATTTGAAAAAATGTGCTTATTAGTTTCATTCTGTCAGTCGGTCCGCCCGTCTGTTTACAAAACTTCTACACCGTTAAAGATAGAGAAAAAAAATTTAACCATGTGTAGGTCTCATAAAAAAATTAATTTTGTGGAACAACTTTTTCATGTAGCCTCATCCATTCCGTAGCTACAGCCTCTCAAACTTTGAAAAAGCCCTATTTTTAAATACGTATATCTCATGTTCTACTTAACATTTTTTCAATCTGAAAACGTCATTCGACAGGTGCTTTTTTTTTTAACTTTGTAAATTAATATCAAAATTATACAATTCTTTTAAATTTAGTATTTAAATTTACCGTTATGTGAAAACCAAATTTTGTATGATTTTTATACCCTCATAACTCCGGAACGCTTTCAAAAAGGGACTTACAATTTTGAGGGCAGATGGAACTTTTAGAATTAGTATTGGTTTGCTAAGAAATTTTTTTTGGACCACCCTCTGTTTATGAGCAAGATATAAAAATTAAAGCTCCAGTAATATATTTTTACGTGTGTTAAAGCTTTCTTTTAGTTGTATACGGTTCCAGAGTTACAGTTCCTCAAAATTCCAAAACAGCCCCATTTTCAGATGTATATATCTCAGGTTCTCCGTAATAATTTTACAATCTAAAACCGCTAGAAGACTGAAAATTTTATTATCTCCATAAAACAATATCAAAATTATGCAATATTTTGTAATATACTATTTAAATTTACCGTTGTGTGAAAACCACATTTTGCATGAAATTTTTTTTTCAAGAAAGAAAGAAAAGAAAACAAGAAAGAATTTTTAGAATTAGTATAAGTTTCTTTAAAAAAAATTTTTTGTACCACCCCCTGTTTATAAGCTATTAGGGCTGAAAAATTGAAAATTTGCTATTTTTAGGCACCTGTAACTTAAGCACCTGTACAAATTTTTTCTTTGGCAAGACATAAAAATTAAAGCTTTAGTAATGTGTTTTCACCTGTGTTAACGGTTTTTCTTAGTTATATAGGGTTTCGGACTTACAGCCCCTGAAAATTCCAGAAAAGTCCTATTTTCACATTTTAAAATTTGCACAATTCTAAACAGTCACAATTCTAAACAGTTTGTATTGTCTTTTGGAAATTTACATTCTACCTTGTTTATTATTTGTATTAATTCCAATCTTTGACTATCACTAGTCTGAGATATTTTCAATAAAATTAAATTTACTTAACATGAGCCTAATGATAATTATTTATTACAATAAGACGTTTAATGTTTTATCAGACCTTGAACCCTTACATAATTTTTCTTATTTTTTAGCACATTTTAGCAAAAATTTTGAAAAAATGTGCCTATTAGTTTCAATCTGTCCGTCTGTCCGTCTATTTACAAAACTTCTACACCGGTAAAGATAGAGAAAAAACGAGGAAAAATACAGTTGCCTTTGCCTTACGAACCTGTTAGTATGTTCGTAGTCTGCGACTCTGCTTATATATTATTTATTTAATTTTTCAGTATTTTAAAATAATTTGGGTGAATTTTATAATTTCTAGAATAGAACTATGTTTTGTACATACATATATTCAAACTACATATTATATGTTTATACATTCTTCAAAAGCAGATTCTAACCTTCCACCTGGCGATTATCAATCCAAAATTTTCAAAATATGATAAACCTAGTACTGTTTAATACTAAGCGGCAAATTTATATTAATTTATATTAAACTTACTACAAAATACCATATATATTTATGTTAATATACATATTTATTCATATAATATATTATTATATATCGCCATATACATTGCATTATTTCATTAAAAATATTTCATTCATAGAATAATTTCTTATAAATACAACAAAATACGTATATATACGCATATTTATATATATATATATAATATTATATATATCAATATTCTTATTATCTATATACATCATTCATCAGTGACATACATATACGATATGTAAATAAACATGATATATAAGTATGTATGTATACCAATATCATATAATTATATAAATATAAATTCTTCAAATAACCGTTAATTTTTATTTACTCAATTTTTTTTGTACTACTCAACAATTTTAAATTATCGACTAAAATAAAAATTCAAAAAAAACGTTGAAGAAATTTCTTAGAAAAATTGAAAAAAAATCTAGTCACAAAATCTAGTTCTTCAATTTTAAGGTGACCCTATATTATTAAGAAAAGTTGCTAACTGAAATAATGTTGAAGCTTTAATTTTTATGTATTACTTCAAAATTTGAACAGATGTTCAAGTTACAGGTGTTTTGACCCTTTAGGTTTTTTGACCCTTTAACCTTTTGACCCTTTCAGTTTTTTGACCCTTTTTAAAGCTAATAAAAGCGGTAATCGTTTGGCGTTTTTAAATTGAAGATAAACTTTATACAACTTGTGGTATAATAATTTAAATATAGAGCGTTTTCGAACTGTGGTGGGCTGTAACTCCGTAACGGGTAGGGCGACAGAAAAAAGTTGTTCCATAAAATTAATATTTTTATGATATCTATCACAAGTTAAAATTCCATGGCTCTATTTCAAAAAAAAAGTGGAGATCTAAAAGTTAGTTGTTCGAGAGCTTTTGTTTTGTTTGTTCGAAGTTTTATTCGGATCTTAACCAAAAAAAAATAGGGAACCTACAAATTCATGTAAGAATATTTTGTGTCAATTTCAAGACTCTACCTTTCTCAGTTTTTGACTTTTCTTGCTGACGGACGGACGGACAAAGCTTAATTGACTCAGAATTTGATTCTGATGGGATCCATGCCTTTGAAGGTATGTCTAGCTAGCTTATTTCGAGGTGTTAGAAACGGAGGAGCAATTTTAATATACCCGATCCTTATCGTAGGAGTATAAATATTAACTATGGGTAGGTCTCGTAAAACAATTAATGTTTTAGAAGAACTTTTTCATATAGCTCAATCCATTCCGGAGCTTCAGCCCCTCCAACTTTGAAAAAGCCTTATTTTTGAATGCGTATATCTCATGTTCTGCTTAACATTTTTTCAATCTGAAAACGACTTTCAACAGGATTTTTGAATTGATTTTTGATAGACCTTTGTAAATCAGTATCAAAATTATACAATTATTTTAAATTTAGTATTTAAATTGACCGTTATGTGAAAACCAAATTTTGTATGATTTTTCTACCTTCATAACTCCGGCACGCTTTTCGATAGGGACTTGAAATTTGTAAGAAAGATTTAAATTGAGGTAAGAATGAACTTTTGGAATTGGTATAAGTTTCCTCAGAACATTTTTTTAATCACCTTCTGTTTATGAGCTATTAGGGCTCAAGAATTGAAAATTTGTTATTTTTAAACACCTGTAACTTAGACACCTGCATACATATTTCTTCGGTAAGATATTAAAATTAAAGCTCCAGTAATATATTTTTACGTGTGTGAAACCGTGTTTTAGTTATGTAGGATTCAAGAGTTACAGCCGCTCAAAATTGCCAAAAGCGCTATTTTCAGATATATATATATATATATCTCGGGTTCTGCGTAATAGTTTTACAATTTAAAAACGCTAGAATATCGGAAATTTTTTTATTTTTATAAAAGAATATGAGAATTATGCGGATTTACAGCCCTTTTTTACATTTTTTCTTATTATATGCAATTTTCAAATTTTGGTGCAGAATACAATTCTAAATACTAAACAGTTTGTATTGTTTTTTGGAAATGTGCGCTTTTAAAAACCGTTAGTTTACTTTTTACCTTATTTATTAACAATTTGACTGCACGAACCAACTTTTAAGCTGAATTGAACTTTTCATTTCTGTTTTCTAGAAAACGCATAATAATTTTAAAATAAACCTAAAATAAACCTAATAAATAAACCTATAAGTAGTTAAAATATATAAAATCTTTAATCTCTAAAGAAATTTGACATATAAGAAAATAAAGTAATTAACTGTTGATTTTAGGGTATATAAACAAAATGTTCAGATCTCCTTTAAAAAAAAAAGAAAAATTTTATAATTTTCATCATTTGTTATACAAAGGAATTCAACATCAAATTATCAAATAGGAAAATTTTTACTAGAAAAGATAACAACGTTTTGTCAAAATTCAAAATCAAAAAAACTCTTATATTGCGTACTTTAAAAAAAAAAAAAGCTGAATATTTGAAGTAATTTTCTTTTGAGAAATTTTTTTTTATTTTTTGTGATTGAAAAATATTTTCATAGGTTGAGGATGTATCTTATGAATTTATAAAAGCAGATAGACTATAGATAATATATTTTCTTTTTTCTTTTTTAAAATATTTTTTTTTCCTCTTATATATAAAAATGAAAAATAAAATATTTCAGAAAATGAAGAAGGATTTCAAAAGGATCTCCTTGGTTATATTTTTGTTAAATATTTCATTTTTTTTATGTAACAATGTTTAGACGTACATATTTATTTATAAATATATATTTTATATTATATTCTTTCGTTAATATTTAATTTTAATTTTTTTTTTCTAACGTTTATCACTGTTATCCTTTGACAGGCTCTTTATACGTAATCGTTGTCTTGGATGCGGCGATAAGATTAGTTCCGATGAATTTGTTATGAAGACACAAGAGAATGTTTTTCATTTAAAATGTTTTGCTTGTGTTGTATGCGGTATGCAATTAAAAAAAGGCGAAGAATATGTTATTAAACAAGGACAATTATTTTG
Organism: Poecilobothrus nobilitatus; assembly: GCA_947095535.1. NCBI lineage: Eukaryota > Metazoa > Arthropoda > Insecta > Diptera > Dolichopodidae > Poecilobothrus > Poecilobothrus nobilitatus. Next base: position 110,569,918 of record OX352774.1, read on the forward strand.
TCGTATAGACTATGAAAAGGAAGTTGAAATGATGCAAGGATATGGTAAATGAATAATATATAATATATATATATATACACTTCAATGTTAATTTAGTATTTAAATTTTTTCATTTATTTATTTTTTTTGAATTTTTTTTTTTTATATTGTAGATTTGAATTTTTTTTATATTGTAGATTTCTATGGTAATGATTTATATCCACCAAAAATGGATGGAAGAAGAGGTCCAAAACGACCTCGAACAATATTAAATACACAACAAAGAAGAGCATTTAAAGCATCATTTGAAATATCACCGAAACCGTGCCGTAAAGTTAGAGAAAATCTAGCCAAAGATACTGGATTAAGTTTAAGAATAGTACAGGTAAAGATAAAATATTGATAATTAACAATATTCTATTGATTAAAAGTCTACTAACACCATTTACAGTCATTTTGATTGTTCTAATAATAATTCTAATTATTACGCAATAAAATAAAAGGAAAGTATCACAAGAGGAGATAAGAGATGTCCAGAAAAAAACTCAAGAGAATAGAGTCTAATTTCTTATTCTTTCCTGTGTTACATTCCAACCATTATTTTGAACGCACTTTTTAGATAATTAAATTAAAAAATATAATTTAGTATACGATTTGATTACAATTTTCTCAGGTTTGGTTCCAAAACCAACGTGCCAAAGTTAAAAAAATTCAAAAGAAAGCAAAAACGGAAAATCATAATAAGGGTAATAGTGAAACAGATTCACAAGAATCAGATAGTAGTTTAGCAAAAATCAAAGATGAGGCACAAAGTGATGATGAATCTATGGAATCACATTTTTCATGCAGTGAAAAAACTCGTATTATTAAAGAAGAATTACAAAATGAAAATGTGCCATTTAATTGTGTCGATACAAACAAAGGTAGCAAAAAAATATAAAATAAAAGCTGTAATAAATAAATTTCATGTATTATGTACTAGGTGCTTTGATAAGTCATACATTTATATTAGAAATTAATTTTTGACGACGAAATCAATCTACTACACCATCTCCGATAAGATTCTTACTTATAAAATGAAATTAACAAAGGTTGTATCAGAACAAAATATATTGAATGTAGTGGTAGGTCTCCAAAGGTGATTAATCTAGAGATTATTAACACTATCGAACTAAATGCTAAAAAGTAATCATGTAAAAATGTAAACATGTTTCCAATATTATACTCAAAACTTAAAGACTTGATTTTGTAATGGATGCTCACAACAATTTATTGATCAAAAGCCACGACACGAAATAATCATTCAGATTTCAAAAAATTCACAAAAAAATTTTTTTTTATTGCTTTATAATATATGATACTTCCATATACCATAGATTAAGATAGTGAGCAGAGTTAACTAAGAAATCAAAAAAATGAACAGAAGTTTGTTTCAGTATACCAAAACACAAGTGTTGGCTGAGAAAGTTTTGGTAACAATTTCTTGGACTTAAACCGTTTAAGTATTATAACTAATTGATAGAAGGAAAAATCATCATATATGAACATTATAATATATATTGATTGCATAAAAAAAATATTTGCGTTTAATAAGATAAACTATAAAAAAAACATTACTTTTTACCATGGCAGTCCATTAGAGATAATTTATCAGCAATTGCAATAGTAAAATTGGCTGAGCAATCACGAAAAGTACTTTAACATCTATCATATCTACTATTTATAAAAAGAATATTGAGTAGAGGACGATTCTATTCAAAAGATAAAGTTAATCGCTAGAACTAATGAAGATTTGGTTGAGTAAATTCTATTCTGCTGATGTTATTAAAAAAAATTTTGGTTAGAGCTTATTAAATATTTAAAATACGGTTTCTTTCAGAGTTAAAACAAAAATTTATCAAATTACCTAGTACATATATTAAAAAACATTTAAAAATTTTTTTTTTTTAAATATTTTAATAAAAAATTTAAAATTAATTTTTTTTTTCTTTTTCCTACTATTTTTTTTCTTTTTTCAACATTTCAGAAAACTGCAATAAAAACAATGAGCCCATCCTTAATACAATTTTAGGTTTATGCAACTATGCAACTTTTCAGCAATTAATGTCAACACCATTCGCTCAATCACAACCAATGTTAAATCCAATTGACCGATTGTATAGTATGCAAAATTCATATTTTCGTCCAGATGATTTTGAATTCTCAAATACAGGTAATAATGGTAGTAGCGGCGGTGGTGTCGGAATTAATATTAATGGTGGTGGTGGTGGTAGTAATGGCAATGGAATTGGTGTTATAAAAGAATTAAATGACAATTAATAAAATAAAAATAAATAAAACATTATTGGTTTTTTGTTATTATAAATTTAAAAAAAAAAAAAGAAAAAAAATAAGAATAATTAATAATAATTAATAAATTATATTAAAAATAGACATATTAATTAAATTATTATTAAATATTAATATTGTAATAATTATATATGTAATTTTTATTCATATTTATAATTTTTATGTTCGTTATTATTTTAATTATTTTATAAAACAAAATACACACAAAAGACAAAGTGTCTCATTAGAAAAAAAAAATTAAAATTAGAAATATATAGTGATTATTTAAATCTAAAAAAAAAAATAATTAAATTTTAATTTTACAACTTATATAATCAATTTCGTCCATTTCAAATAATTAAAGCTAGCTTCCAAAACAAGCGGTTCCACTTATACATAAAGGACAATCTGTGAATGGTAGTAAAGTAATAAAGTTATAAAGAAAGTCAAAGGAAAATAAAAGTATTCAAAGTATAGGTACAGTTTCCCAGTAATCGTCAAAATAACGAAAAGAAAATGTTTTAGGTAATGTTTCTCTTAAAAATATCGACTCTAAAAGACGTAACTTAGAATATGGGGTAACTAATTTAACCAAATAGAAAGAAAATGAGAGCTATCGATGCAGTTAACGAATACATATCATAATACCAGTCAAGAATAATAACAAAAATACTTTGCAATAAAACAAAGACTTGTCCCAAAGTGGATAGAAGCGGGTAGAAGAACTTTTTTTTATTGTAAAAAACAAAAGCGTGACTAGTTTTCCTACTTGCTACTTTTGAACGTAGGTGTTATAGGCAATTTTGAAACCTAGAGAAATATTATAGATTCAATTTCCATTCCATTTTCTAGAGAATGATTCTCTATTAAAAAATTTTATAAAGTTACTATATGTAATTTCATGTCAATATTCTTTTAAATAAAAAATCACAATATGGTAAATGCGACTTATAAAAAAAAATTACTGTTAAGCTAAATTTTGTTACCCTATTTATCCCTTAAAGGCACATAGCATAGTCTCCTTAAAGGAACATCCTCAAAGACTTTATTTATTCAAATTTAAGTTCAGTTCCCATTCTTCTATATTTTAACTTAATTCATCTTAAATTATTAATTACTTTTAAATTACTGTTGTCGACTTTTTACTATTTTCCAAGATTTTATAAGAATTCGATTGACCAGCCGCTCATGAAGTTAACGCTCTCTAACCATCAAATTCTCTAACCGTCAAATCCGAATCCTGTGTATTTTTAGTATTTCACAGTTAAAAAACATACCTTGTACAGTGTTTTATACGCTTGTTATACAATTACAAATTTTATTTGACGCAGTTAAATTATAAGTTTCATGATAGAATTATAAAAGTGGAGATATTGGGAGATCGAAATACACAAAAAATATAAGAGAACGGTTTATTTTAAAAGCCACTCTTTACTGGTTTATAAAGAATTTTAGTGGTATGACATAGTTCTAAGTTATTATAAAAAACTTGAATTACAAAGCACTAATAGCAAAAAAATAACTAAACGGAAAATCTTAATAATATCATTTAATAACTATAAAATTTTCTTTACATAACAAAATCATTTATTATTTAAATAACTTTATCGAAAACATTTTAAAATTTCTTAGTTCTAAACAAATCATTTTGACAACCTTTTCAACTTTTTATTTATCTAATTCCAAAAGTAAAATTTCCTTTAGTAGAAAACACTTATAAAAAACACTTGTGACAAAACTTTAACAGGGGTAACTAACAAAAAAAAAGAAAACATTTGAACACCTATTTTATTATTCCTTTTTTACTTGTTTTGTTGCACAACAAGTACACAAATTTCTTTATATATACTTACAGCTGTAAACCGTAACAATGATATGTTCTAAAATGTTTATCACCATATTTATGTTGATTCGTCACAACCATTTGACAAAAAATTCCAAAAAAAAAAAACAACAAAAAAAAAAAGAAAAGCATAAAATACAAAAATTAGTCGCAGACGCTAAAATAAAATGAGCATAAAATTCCAATTTCGTAACGCTTTTAAAGTTCTTGTCTATATTTTCTTGTTTTTCTTATTTTCTTTGTTAAATATATTAATACTCAGTCCTTGTCATTCTTCTTAAATACATTGAAATTTTTGATGGGGGTGCAAACGAACAAAATATGTTCAGATCATTAAAAATACCAAACATAAGAAAAGAAAGTGAAATAAAAAAAAAAATTTCAATGCAACGAAAAAATGTAAAAATGTTACATTAAATGAAAAACGAAATAACTGTAAAAAAAAAAGAGAAAACATTTTTTTAATACATAAATTGAAAACTATACTTTTATATATAACTTTTTAGATCCTTTCAGAAATATTTATTGTCTTGAGCTATACTATATTGTTCAATATTTTCTTTTCCTTAAAGGATTCATTTAATTATTGATGATGAAATTATCCCCCGATGCTTAAACAAGCATTCTATCGATTCTTCCAGATTCACTTGACCATATCAGTGAAGCATAATAATTAACAATATCAGAATTATTGACGACCTTATGTTTCAAATTTGAAATTTACATCTTAGACTAAATACTCACTTCTTAAGCTAAAGATCCTGCTAAGTGGTTATAAGCTTCCACAAAACTCCTGCTCCAAATTCTACGGCATTATATTTTTCTGATATATGATTTGCCATTTTATTTTATTTATTTATACCAACTGCACTGTGTAATCTTTCTATTCTACTTCTTTCACACTATATGTTCGACTACATATTGCTCGTTGTGCTTCATTACTTACATCTTTTCTAAGTAGATAAGTTATCAATTTCATTTGTTTCTTAGGATTAGTACGATTTATATTGTGTTTTGATAGAATGGAGTATAATAGGTAAAAATGAGTAACACAAAAGGTTTCAATACAATTCAGATATTATACATAAAATCTGAAGCGTTTGTTCATGAAAATGTACATTTTTCTGTTATTTTTTTCAAAATTTATTTTTAGTTTTAACACACTTTCGGGCATCTAGAATTTTGTTTCCCACACTCAGTTATGGTGACTTAAATATTCATTTAATTCTATAACAATAACTTTATCTTATATAAATTTAATAATATTATAACATGTATGTTTATTTTATATAATTTTTTTAACTTAGAAAGATTCAATTTTCACAAAATATTTAAGTAAGATGTTTCGTCCAATTTAACGTCTAAACGGCTTAAAACCTCCTTAATAAATAATATATAACAAAAATGTTTTTGAATGTACCATCCAATAATTTCAATGCTTTATCTTAAACCGACTATTTGTCATTTTTCGTTGAATGTGCTAAATCCAAAGAATACAACAACAGTTTAATTTTAACGAGGACAGTATCTATTTCGCTTTTTCATTATTATGAGTGTTCATATAATTAAAGATTGTCATTTGATTCTTTACTTATGTGCAAGATTTATTTTAGGAATAATTCAGTAGTTTTTTAAGTAAGGCCTTCTTTCTTTGACAATTTTTACTTAAATTCAATATTCCGCAAAACTATTTTTAACTTTTAATAATCTTTACAATATTATAAACTTTAATAAGATATGATAAAAAATGAAAAAGCAAAATATTTAAATACATAAGCTTACAGACAAAAACAAGTGATTAAATAAAATTATACTAAAATATCTTTAAAAACAAGTAAAAATAACAGTAAGTCGATGCAACCGACTTATTTATACCCTACACCTAAAACATTCAAATTAAATTAAAAATCCATAAGTTATTTTAGTTAGGTATTTAATACAAGCTAAAAAAAATAAATGCTGTTACAACCTTTGTACAAAATTTCAGGTTTCTATCTTTATTAAATTCGAAAATATGATTGTTAGGTCTTGGGAAGTGTGTGAAGGCACGCGGACCACCACCCCAATTCATCTCAAATTTTAGAGACATCAACAGGGTAGAACATTCTTATATCAAATTTCAAGTTTATATATTTATTAATTTCGAAGATATGCTTGTTTGGTCTTAGGAGTTGTGTGGCAGATACCCGAACAACCATTCTAATTCATCTTAAATTTTGGACAAATCAGGGATTCAGGAAACAACACCCTTGTACCAAATTTGAAGTTTCTGTCTTTATTAATTTTGAAAATATGCGTATTAGGTTTTGGAAGTTGTATGGGAGGTACTCGAACGCATGGTCCGATTTCGCCCATTTACAATCCCCGCCTTACCTTAGTCATTGTTAACCTACAGTATAAATTTCATCAAGATAGCATCATTATTTTTTGAGTTATCGTGCGTACGGACGGACGGACGGACATCGCTAAATCGATTCCGGCGGTGATCTTGATTCAGAATATATATACATGTCTATACCTAACTCGCTTCCTTTTGGTGGTTACAAACACCATACCAAAGTTAATATACCCTATACTTAATGTGTAGGGTATAACAAGTAAATGTAACAGTAAGTCGATGCAACCGATTAAAAAATTTAAAGGTTCTAATTTTGTTGGTTTTGGAGATAATCTCGTTTTCTTCAGAATCATTCGGTAACTTCTAGAATCTGAACCCATGGATCGATTTTGTCCAGATTCGAACTTAGCCTTCCTTTCGTAATTAGTAACCTACTATATAAATTTCATCAAGATAGCTTTACTAGTTTTTGAGTTATCGTGCGAAAGGACGAACAGACGGATATCGTTAAATCAACTCAGGATCCTGATTCAGAATTTATATACATGTCTATATCTAACTCGCTTCATTTTAGTGGTTACAAACTCCATACCAAAGTTAATATACCCTATACTTTAGGTGTAAGGTATAACAAGGTTCGATTTAAAATAAAAAATTCAGTCTCAATGACATGAAAATAAACTAAAAAAAATAAAAAAATAAAAAATCTGAAACTGAAACTAAATCCATTAAAATGTGAATTTCAATATTATACTAATATAATTATGTCCTTTTACTATTAAACTACTATTTTTTTATACAACATTTTTTTTTTTTGAAGTAGTTAGCAAAAAAAGAAAAATTATTCTTTTTTTTTAATCCTATTGGATTTTCAAAGTTCCACTTTTATTTTTCTACACTCGTTACATTTATTGTTACTATTGTTTTTCTTTTCACTATTTTTTTTTTTTTGTTCTTTTTTTATATCTTTTTTTGTATTGTTTTATTCAATTTTATGCAATTTGTCACAATATGTGTCATATTACAGCAACTGTTTAACAAAATTGATATGGATCACATACATTAAACATCATCATATCATAAAAACAAAGAACTAAAATTAAACTGAGATAGACACTGCAAAAAAAAAACAAAAAAAACTCAGTAGATATCCGACGTAAAATATAGGGTAACATTCTGGTATATCATATCATGCATAAAACATCAGTATATATTTTTGTTAAATATAGAGAGAAGGGTGAATATCAATTGGCTCAATTTGTAAAAACATTAAAATGTAAAGAAAAAAAACACAAAAAAAAAAAGAAAAGAGCTATAAAATTCTACCACCACCCATTGTCAGAGCAAAGATACAAATAAAAATATGTTCGGTATATATATTTGAATCAATCGGTCAAGACAAATCAATGCACCGCACCCTACTTATTCTGTACTCTAAGGGTGAAACTTAACTATTGTGATTATCACTTTTATAACATATATTTAATAAAATTAAAAAAGAAGGCAAACTATATCGAATTGATTTCTTTTTTTAAGGCATTGAACGAAAAAAACATGAGGATTTTACCAATATAATTTTAGGATAACTAATTTTCCATTAAGAAAGGCTTTATAGGAAGAACTTAAATTCTAGTTAGATATTTTGTTTTTATGTTTTTTGTTTTTCTTTTGGATCAAGTTTAAATATTATTAATGAGATTTTTATTGATGTATTCGCAGTTAAAAAGAATAAGAATATAATATTGAATATATTCTGCTTATGCACGTGCATATATCCTTTTTGATGTATCATGAAAGGGTTATTTTTAACTTTTTTTTTTTTGTTCTAAATTTAAAAGTCATCACTAAATTAAAAAAAAAAAAAAATATTTTAATACAAACTATTGGTATATTTAAAAGAACATTTTTGTAATTCAATCGTTTTAGAATTTGTAGTGGTTTCGAAAAATTCAAGCAATATATATTATTAAAAATTAGACTTATTATGCTTATTGACGTTCCGAAAACAACGAAAGTAATATTCTAATCTTCTTCTAAACGTGTTGCTTAACCTTTATTCACCAACGTCAAGCTAATTGATAACAGTATAAATCTTTCCTAGAATATGTTGAAGAATATGTTATGGTAGTTTACGAAAGCGAGACAACAACATCTCTAAAATAATATTTTGGTAAACTCCTCAAAACAAAACAAAAAATTCAGAAGATCGGGTAGCTGAACTTCATTCGGAATGGTTATGTCTAAATTGTGAAGAAGAAAAATCTGAATAGAAATAAATAAAAAGAGAGCGCAACACAAACGAAAATTAATGTGAATACGCTTTATGTCATAAGTAATATGATTTGTTGTTATCCGCCTCAAACTTCGACAGGGGTGACATTAATCTTTGTAATTATTTTACGATCAGTGTACCGGTCTAAACCGGTAAAAGACTTCCCTAACCAATTTTAGTACACAAGAAAAGAATTTGTATGGATCCTCTAAATGAAAAGAAGAGAAACTATCAACTAGAAAACAAATGAATTTAAAAAAAAAAAGTAATTATTGACTATAATAATTGATAAAATTCAGCGTTTTGTACAACACTCTTTCACTAAACTTAACTTGTTTAAAAAATTAAACTTCCAATATGTTGTTATAATGACGTATAGATGACGTAGAAATAAAAGAAACGTCTCATAGTCTTGTACAATAGTTACAGTAGAGGAGGAATCAATGGTTTAGCGAAATTAATGATTACCGAAACTGAAGCTTAGTGAAATATGAGTAATAAATGACTTAGTGGATGCCCTATGTTCCTTATAGGAATAGCAAGGAAAAAAAATATTGTTCAAGACTTTAACGATAAAACATCACATCCCTTTTACCTTTTCTTATAAAAAATTATAAAAAAATAACCCATTGACTGACTGACATACAGTCAAAGTTTAAAATTTTATTTTCACATTACATTTCAGTTGCTTACATATACGTGGTGACAAATAAGACAAATAAGTAATTAATGAGTTTCTAAAAAAAAAATTTAAACGCTTACATATTTAGTCACAAACATTTATAGAAAGTGATGATGCAATATAAAAAAAGGAAATATTGTACAACTAAACAATTTATACTGCAGATGGTTGATTCATTCGAAAAGTACCTATTATATACATTAAAGAAACAGAGAAGATAAATTTTTACACTTGTCACGTTCACAACATGATGAATATCATATGATAAAATTCGTATTAGGTATGTTTTATTTAGTTAAGTGATCTAATTTTAGAATCCAAGACAAATAAAATTAAAAAAATTAACAAAGTAATAAAATAAAAGGGTTCTATGTTTTTTTTTTTTTTGACACTTTGATTGAATATTGGAAATAATTCAATAAGATTTTAATTTTATTGTCAAACACTGTGATTTTTATTTATGAACTCTTACAATTTTCAGTAAAAGCACTTATATATGTATGTCCCAAAAGCAAAATTAAATTTTATTATTCTTTATATAGTAATAAATAAAGTTTTGGATGTTTATATGTAATCTATTAATATTAGAAACCAATTTTTTGGTTACGGTTAAGAAAAATTTAGTTATTTTAAAAATTCCAGAGATAAGAAAATGAAAGTCAAAATTTGAAAATAAAATTTATTTTTCAAACATACTTCTACATAAGTAAGGCTAAATATGGTTAACATTGGACCAAAATTTATTATACAAAAAAATTTGTGAGTTCTCAAATTTAACATTTCATGATTATCACAATAGTAATTTTATAAGAACGAAAACCATCCACAATTTTTTTAAAGACATCGCCTGTGTATTAACTATGTATTATATGGTTGTGTGGGGGACTTATTTTAAAATTTTTTTTTTAAGAATATTTCTATTTTCAGGTTCATTTTTTTTTTTAAATGGTAAATCAAGTGCTGGATGCTAGCGAGGATTTTCAGCTATTTATATTACATATTAATTTTTAATGATGAGAGGTCTCTTAAATTAGATCTTGTTCGATTCATTTTAATTTTGTTCATGTTCCACTAATTTCTTTTGATCCCAAAACATTTGCAGTTGGAAATCTAAGGGTACTAAAAAATATGATGACAATATAAAGAAAATATTTGAATTTTTTTCCGTTTTTAATGGAACCCTGTCCTTAAAACTTCGATTTTTTATCAAAAATAAAATATAATTTATAACTACTTTTTCTATGCGTTTTCTGTTGTTTTTTTTTTAAGAAATTCACCCCCGACTATTTTCGTTTTAATACAATACTCTAAATTCATATTTTTCGTAATTTCTTCTAATCACAATATTACAATAAAAGTAAAAGATATTAACATTAACAATCTTAAGATATCAAATATATTTCATAAACGTTCACGGTGAAGAAGCAGAACTAACAAAAAGATAAAGTGGTTTCAACTTTGGGCATATCGTAAAATATTAAAAGTTTTTTTGACAGATAGAATAACAGATCAAAAGATTCTACGAAAAATGAAAACCGAAAAATAAATTGCTAGTTAATTTTGTAAAAACGACAAAAATAAGTTATTTGGGTTCATATTCTTCGTAAAGACAAATACAGTGTCTTTTAAGTTGCACTACAAGGTAAAGTATTGTGCCAAAGAAGCCGAGGAAGAAGAATTTGTTATATTTTAAGAATAACAAATAGAATTGTTAAATTTTAAGAATAATGGTTCAACTTAACCTTCATTGAAGTTTTAAGAAAAGTCAAATGTATAGAAAAGAAGTATCGACTATGATTATCAACCTATATAAGAGAGCAATAACAAGGAAAATTTTAATTCATAAAGTAGATAACAACTATAGGAGAGGTTTTGGTTGGGCTAAATTTAATCGAAAGCTACTATTGAATAATATATTATGCAGAAATACTATATAACTCTGTTCATATACAACAAATCAAATTAGCAGTATTTTACCCAAAAAATAACTATATAATACCACCAATATCGCAAGATTTTAATACTGTACTATAACTAGGATATTTTATTATAGGTTCTAAAAATAAAATTGTAATTATGTATTTTTAAGATTTTTTTTTAAATTTAAATAAATTATTGTAATTATAAATTTTAATAATTTTAAAAGATGTAAATAATAGTTTTCTATCGAAGGACAATAATTGAAAATGATATAAAACTTAAAATCATTAAATATACTAAGTGAAAATATTTGAAATTTTCTAAACAGGTGTAATCAATCCATAAATAACTTTAAGCACGAAAATTAGTTGAATCTAGTCAGAAACATATCTAACCAATAATGTAGTGCTCAATAAGTCACCAACCTTTCAATCGAAATTTTTTTTTTTTTATACATTTCTCTATCACATAAATGTGAACAGAAAATTACACAGCCTTTCCTGATCAGGCGTGGCTGTAAATGTCGTAAGATGGAAAAACTCCATTTGGATTTTAACATACACTCCCTTCGTGTTTACAGCGTATTTTATACGCTTTTACCCACTAGGCCACCGAGGCCCCTTCAATCGAAAAGTTTTGGGCTCAAATTCCGGTCATGTGATATCTAATATTAGTAATTTACATCGAAATTACTTATAAATTTAGTGTAGTTTAGTTTAAATATAGTATACTCGTATGTATAAAATAATCGATAGGGTACAAATATTTGTGTTTCATATAACTAAGTATGCCTATAATATAAATAACAAGCAACTTTAGTTGGTGTCGTATGCTCCTTAAAGGAGTGAAAGAAAAAATTAACATCTACATTTTGAAAAGCCTTTACCTTTAATTACTTTTTATGTTATAACATCACATAATACAGGAAATTACAATAAAATCACGTAAAATCACACTTGGTTGAAAAAGAACAGAAACTCAATATAAAATTCTTAAGAAAATTGATTTAAAATAAATTTAATTGTGGACATCAAATGGTTAAAATGCAACTAAAAAAATCAAAGTAGAAAAAACTTTACTATATAATATAATATTACTATATATATAATATAATATTTGTATATATAATATAATATTCTATTTCTTCTTTTATTCTCATATCTTTCATATATTTATTGTTTATTTATATTACACTTAATTTATTTATATTTAAGCAGATCCTTAAGAATTTAGCATATTCTAATTATTTATAACTGCATTACTTTCATTTAACTGTTACATCGGCTTTAAAATTGAAATAAATTTTTTAACATACATATTATATACATAGGAATTTCGTGATATATATAATATATATATATATACTAATAAAAGTTAAAATAAATATACTTGTTAAATAAATATAGGTACATATATATTTTACCATTATTTATCCTAAATCAAGAAATCCCATACTAAAGAAACAAAAAAAAAAAAACAAAAACAACACTGAAAAAATGTCAAACCTCAAAGTGTACCCGGCCCAAAATGTAAATAATTTAAAGAAAAAAAATAAATAGAAGAAGGTTACTAGGTTGGTATGAGTTATATTATATATCCTTTTTGTATACTTTTATTGAATACATAAATATACATCTGTATATTCATATTCATTTGTAATTTTGTACTCCATGTAAATAAAATAATCAACATTAAGAAGGCATGTTTATGAGTTTTAAAAGATTTCTAAGGTTTCAGTGTATAACCTAAAAAAAAAAAATAAAAAAAAAAAAGGAAAACAAAATAAAAACGACAACATGAAAAAAGAAAAATATTAAGACAAACATTAAATAAATACACAAACACTGCAGGAGGTGGTTTTCCTTTTTCTATATACATACATATTTTCTTTTCTTCTGTTATCTTTTTCTTGATGTCTGTTACAACGATTAATTCTATATACATATATAGTTAGGTGCGATACATATAAAATATGTATATATTTGTTGTCATTTTCATGTTGGGTTAAAAACTTTAATATTACAAAGATTCTGAAAATTTATGCTTAAAACGTATACAAATACTTAATTCCCAGAGATTCATTACTTCGTATAATAATAAACTAAGTAAAAGATTTCTAATCCTAAATATATATACATTTAAAATATTGTGCAAGGGATGATTGTAAATTTTTAAAAATTAATTTATTAGAAAAAAAAAATCTTATTGATTTAAAAGAATTTATGCTAGAAGAAAAAATTTTAATTAATTTTAATGCAACTGTCCAATTTCGTTCAATGGAATTTATTAAATATAATTTACTTATATATAAAGTAGTTTTAAATTAAAACAAAATTATTATATGTCTGGAAATTAATTTATTAAAAAGAAAAAATTCATAGAAGAAACTTTAAAAAATATTCTTAACATATAATAATCATTTTTAATAGATCTTTAGAAATTCGTTATGTCTTTTAAATATCTATTCGTTAAGAATTCAAATGTTAAGCACAGTCTCTGTGGTAAGTTATATTAACTACTTATGTTTCCTACCTTCCATTATGTTTCCCGCCTTTCTCAATTGATTAAACTTATACTAACTACTTATGTTTCCTCCCTTCCATTATGTTTCCTTCCTTCCATTATGTTTCCTCCCTTTCTAAATTAATTAAATTCAAATTTATAATTTTTTGAAATCAAATGTTGAATTTAACATATTTTAATGTTTGTTTTGTTTTTAATTTAAAATTTTGTTAAAAAAAATTAAAAAATTTAAAGTTGTTTACTTGCGTCAAATTTGCGGAAATCTTTCACAATTGTCAAATTGTAAATCAAAAAATCGTCAACTTTTGGAAACACAGAGGATGGATAATAGAGAGGATAATATCTTTCACATTTTTGCAATTCTGACAACTAACGAATTGCTATAACCAGTAGAGTACGACTTAGGAAGTTCCTCATAGTAGACATGAGCACTTGAGGTTCCGCTAATGGTGCGGTGGAATGTTTGGAGAGGTGGTATCAGCGATTTTATTTCATCTGAACAAGTGTCATTACTTATTACCCACCCAACCCAAATATTACCCAAATATCTATAAAAAAGAGAAAGGGCTTCAATATTACGACGAATACCACGAGAAATGAAACAAGCAGTCTCAAGGGAGTCGCCAATAAGACAAATGGTGCGTTTTTTAATTCGATCAAAGTAATTCAAGTAAGTAAGTGAGGCGCCAGCCCATATATATGAGTTATACCCCACCCTTGACATACGTAAGCTTTATAGAAAAGCAAATTTCTGGATGAAAAATATGTCTTGCACTAAAGAGAAAACCTAAGCATTTAGCAGCACTTTTCGCTAAATCAAAACGATCACATAAATAAAGGACCTGGCAAAAAAGGAAACTGATTGTGGAAAAACCAAAGTTCACAAAGAACAGGAAGGTATTATCTTCCACAGCTACAAACATTATCAGAAAAAAAAGCTAGAGAGGGTATAGCAGCAAATAAATTATATCTCATATAAACAGAGATATAGAGATTCCATTAATAAAAATATTTTAAAATGTTGGATAATTTTTTAGAAGCATTGGCTAGTTAAAATTGTTATATTCTAAAGTAATTGAAAATTTATATTTATTTAAAGAGTTAAAAACAATATTTTGGTGTATATTTCATTACTACAAAAATAACGATTAATTAATTATCAACAATAGTTGAGATCTGCAAAATTAACAGCATTTTCACTTTAACGAATACAAAATTTCATTTTAACGAATAAAATTTTGAGACACAATAATGCAAAAATCATTCACCTGTACGAATTACAAATTAAAAGTCAGAATAAAATGCTTGAAAATTAAATCCACTTTATATTTAGAAGAATTGTAACAGATTCCTATCTAAAATATGAAAATTTTAAATATGTTAACAATTTATAAACCACCCTGTATTTATAAGCCATTTTTACTAATTTCTTTAAGAAATTTTGAAAGAAGAGTTTTAATAATGTTAAATATTTAGCCTTTTTTTAGCCTTATACAGGAAAACGACACAAAAGCCTATTAGAATTTCTGTA
Source organism: Poecilobothrus nobilitatus (assembly GCA_947095535.1). NCBI lineage: Eukaryota > Metazoa > Arthropoda > Insecta > Diptera > Dolichopodidae > Poecilobothrus > Poecilobothrus nobilitatus. Next base: position 110,585,334 of record OX352774.1, read on the forward strand.
TTTCTTTTGTCTTTTCTACTGTTTATAGATCATCAAAAGATTACAAGAAACCTAAACCCCTTGTTATAGTATGGGATTTTTACCTATTAAAACCATCTCCCCTGTAGCCAGTATAATGGACTAATTACCCTAACTGTAAGGCAATATAATAGCTGAGGAATAGAATGAGGAAAGAAAAGGCAAAAAGGAAGAGGAATTTCAAAATTGGAATGGGATTAAATAGGAACTTTAAGAAGTGGGATTTAAATAGTGCCGAAATGTAAAATAGAACATCACCTTCTTTGTAATAGAAATTAAGTAAGGAATTTTCAGAAAAACAAAGGACATATGACTGAATTTTAAAATTTCACAAAAGTTGTGATAAAAATAAAAATTTTTAAGATTCATCCTCTATTACTAACATTATTATTATAATTTCAATATTACCTGTGTAATTCTTCTTAGAGAATTAATTCATTTATTTATCTGTCATATTTTTTTTTTTTAACTTATCTTATATATCACATTCTAGAGAGAGAGGAATAGAAGAAAACGAATACCTTATTGCTTTTTTAAAGTAAAAGAATGGTAAAATCTTTAAACAAGAATAATTTTTACATTTAGAGGTTGAATTAAGAATCTTTTCATATTATATAACACATATAACATTGAAATTGATGTATATCCATATGTATTTGTATATGTATATAAATATAACATGTAGAAACATTTATGTCAAACACCAAGAAGTTAATAAATATCGTTAGTGAACTGAATTAATAACAAGGATAAAAACCAAAAACAAAAAAAATTTCAAAGGACTTAGTAGAATACATATATGTATACGCATTATGCACTTAAATATATATATATATATATTATAATATTTATTAAAATAAAATTTTATTACACACCTATTTTTAGATTTAAATAAATTCTGAACTTTTATCTTAAGGTGTTTGAAAGGTGCTAAATAAAAAGAGAACGTGTTACTAGTTCTTTTTGTTTTTTTTTTTTTTTTTTTTGTGGTTTCTATAAAATAGACTTTAGATAAAGACAATTAGATAATATTTAGGTGTTCGTCATGATGTTGATGTGATGTCAAAAATAAGGGCGATTGTTTATTTGATGTTTTTATGTGTTTTAATTATTTTTGTTTTATATGAACATTTATGATATTTTATTTGATTTTCTTAACGCAGTATAAGTTATTATTATTCAAATCCTTTTTTTTTTTATATGTGTTTAACAGAAAAATAAAATAGTAATTTGAATATTATGAAAACGGTTTGATTCGTAAAGTATATTATGATATATCTAGAAAAAAAAATCTAATAAATGTTCTTATACAATAAAATTGTTTTTTTTTTTTGTGAAAACTCAAGGATAAATAGATTTAATTTACTAGAATTTTAAAACATATATTTTCTTTGATGTATTCTTAATATTTATATATGTATAATATTATTTGTTTTATATTTTGTTTTAAACTTTAAATTATTTTATAATGTTTTTGTCTAAATAATATTAATTGTTTTCTGGTATAATTTACATTAAAGTAATGACAAAATTAAACTTTAAAATATAAATATTAATGAGATCGTAAAATTATATGCATTATATAAGATTATAATATGTATTATATTTATAAGATATTATAGGTATTTAAAAATCCTCCAACGACAGTAATAACTATTCGTAGTAATTTCAGACACATATTATTTTTATTATATTCAGTAAATTTTAAATGAATGGTTGAAATTTTAATTTTTAAGGAGAATTGAATGTCTTCCACTTTAAAATTGGGATTATAATGGGTGCGTGAAATAAGTAATTGGTCAATGTTAATAAAATTAAAATTAATTAATTTAAAATCTATAAATAAATACTGTATTAATTTTCACATTTGTGGTGTAAAAATTAATATATACCTACATATTTATGGGTCTAGTACGGCTCGCGGCTCAAAATCTGGTGTCTTAAAATCTCACGTTTTAAAATATCTTATCTAAAAATCGTGTGTTTTAAAATCTCGTATCTAAAAATCTCGACATATTGGGAATATGGCTTAAGCCATATTTTTATAAAACATTTTGTGTCATAAAGCCATAATTAAATTATTCTCTGATTCAAATATAATTTTTTTTTTGTAAAATTGTTGTTTAATTGATGTTGAAAAATGTTTGCAAAAGCTTTGGTGATGAAATATGTATGAAAGAAAATACTTAGGAAAGATTTTAGTGTTGGTTATAAAATAAGGATATCCAGTTTTTCGAGAATATATATATATGTAAAGATTCTGGAAAAAGGGACAACCCTGGTTTCGTAACGGACGATAAAACTACTCCAAATAGATGCGTATATCAGGAAAAGGACAACCTTTATTTTGTAATAATTTTTGTATCTCGTTTTTACAGAACAAAGAATTGGGGTAAAATATGGGGGTAAAAAAAAACGGTTTCAGATTTTCATACGAAAATTATTAAATTCTGACTGTGAAAAATAATAATAAATTTTGTGAAAATTTAGACATTTTTATAAAAAACAAAACAAGAAGCAATGAGGGCTGCTTCCCTCGCTTCCGCCTTCAGAGGTAGCAGGTCCCAATCCTTCAAGAGAAGCGCGAAGGGAGTTGTGAAGGGAAGAGTTAAGAGGGGTTAAGAGTGGCTCGAAAAAAGAGCCGCGAAGGCACCCACGAGGCTGATAGAAAATTGTTTAAAATCTTTTATAAAGGGTTCCGGACTTACAGCCCCTCAAAATTCCAGAAAAGTATTATTTTCACATATTTTCTTATTACAAAAAATTTCTTAAATTTTATTTTTTAAATTTTCAAATTTTTGTGCAAGTTACAATTCTAAACAGTTTGTATTATATTTTGGGGCTTTTACAAACTATTGTGCGCTTTTAAAAACTATTGGTTTACATTCTACCTTGTTTAAATAATTTTAGTTGAACGTTTAAATATGGCAAAATTTTCATTTGACAGTAAATTACTACCAACATAACAAAAATTTTAATCATGACTCTTCGAGAATTAAAAATTTATATAGACGTGATGTAATACATATTTTCATCGCGTAAGTGATGAGTCTTCAAGAATATGGGTGATTATGTTTAAAAAGTTATGTCAATCAGGTAGATTAGTAACGTCTAGAACTAGTATCATTAATCAGAAAAATTCCATATGACTTCTTTTAATTTAATATACCATATTTTCATTATAATAATCCATCATAATGCTTTCTTATAGTGTCTTAGACTTATAAGTCTTATAATCAAAAGACAAAAATATTAGAGTTTACAAGTGGTAACTGGAGTAACTGGAGAAACTACAATATTACGAAAACGAATTTAATTTGTGTACTATAAAATCTAAAATATTTTTATACCCTATTCACCTAAAGTATAGAGTATATTAACTTTGGTATGGAGTTTGTAACAACAAAAAGGAAGCGAGTTAGATATGAACATGTATATACTTATATTCTGAATCAGGATCACCTCCTGAGTCGATTTAACGATGACCGCCCGTTCGTCTGTTCGCAAGATAACTCAAAAACTAGTAAAGCTATCTTGAGCTAGTAGGTTACTAATTACGAAAGGAAGGCAAAGTTCGATTTTGGAAAAAATCGGTCTATGGGTTCGGATTTTGGAAGCTTTCAAATGATTCCGGAGCAAATGAGATTATCTCCAAAACCAACAAAGATAGAACCTTTGAATTTGGTACTATGATGTTCGTTCATGTGATTTATGCCTCTGAAATTTGAGAGGATTTGGTCCATGGATTCGGATTTTGGAAGCTTCCGAATGAGCCCCAGAGCAAACAAGTACATCTCCAAAACCAATAAAGATAGAACCTTTAAGTTTAGTACAATGGTGCTCTGGCATGTTTTCTTTATGCCCCTGAGATGGATTTGATGGATTGGAGTGGCAATTCCGGTACCTGACACAAACCTCCCAAGGGCTAACAAGCATATCTTCGAAATTAATAAAGATAGACACTTGAAATTTTGTTGAAATAAGACAGAAAAGGGAAGAAGTTCAAACAGCTGCTAAAAAACTTATGGATTTTTAATTTAATTGGAATTATTCAATTATTCAGATGTAGGGAATTAATAAGTCGGTTGCATCGACTTACTATTATATTTACTAGTTTTAATCCTTTTTTTACTATAAATCTATAATATAATACACAAGATGTTGGCGAGACCTTGCCAACATGTAAAAAAAAATATTTTATATCTATAATAAAACACTCACACTGAATGTAAACTAAACTGGCAATGATGATATTTCTGTATATTTATTTAATAATTTAAAATTTTATTACCACAGACACGAATCTTTAACTCAAAGTATTATCAAGAGACACAAACCGTTCCTTAAAAATATAAATAAATTTAGTAAATATTATTACCAGGGACCAAATTTTCCACTAGAAGTATTATCAGAGACACAAACCGTTCATTAAAAGTGAGTACAGTCAAAAAAGGAAAAGTACATACTTAAAAAACACATTTTCAATAAAAATAAATTCAGCAAATTTTTAATTTTTAAATTTGACCGCTACATCCATTATGAACTGGTCGCAGCGGTAAATTAAAAATAAATTATTAATCTTCTGTTGGCAGTTTTCAAATGACTCTTTGTTTGGAAAAAAATAAAAATACTCTTAATAAAATTAAAAGACCTGAAAGTGAAAAGAGCAAAGTTTATAGTAAGCCTTATATTTATAAGAAAAAAATAATAGGCCGATTTTATTCTTGATTTTGTTTTCACTATTATAAAAGCTGATAAAAGCTTCGCAACAGACTTTAAAGTAGTTTTCTTTATTTAGGTTGGAATTTTGATTTTTTAAGCTGAATTTTTGATATAACATAAAATATTGGAATTTTTTTTATTAATATAAAATTCGGCATACTTAGCTAATTATATTTCATAACAGAAATCAAAAACTTACTAAATATTATAGAAATGGATATTTTTCTTAAAAAAAAGAAAAAATAACATAGAAAATATCATTTTAGAAGCCTTCTCTCACAATAGATTCATAATTTTGTACTAATTTATTATTAGACCATTAAATTAAAAAACTGTCGAAAACGACCGTCACAAAAAAAAAAGACCCCGAAAATTTATGAAATTACATTATCAAAGACATGAATCTTTTATTAAATATACCAAAGAACATTTAAATAAAATAAATTCAGCAAATTTTTTTCAAGCAAAAAAAAAATAAACGCAAAAGCAGGCAAAAGACTTGAAAGTAGTTTTGGTAATTGAAGTAATTTCGCGGCGAAAACAACTGCTTTTCATCGACATAAAAATTTTTTTTTTTAAACTAAAGAAAAATAGAGAGTAAAATTTTAACAAATATTGAAATTATTTCGATTATTGGGAGTGTTTTAAATGTAACAAAAAAAAAAAAGTCGTAGCGGTTGGTGTTGGTTGGTTTTTCGCCGGTTTTTATTGTGCACTTTATACATGTGTTTCAAACAATTTTTGAGATATCGGCACGAACTTTTACCCTGAATGTGTTTTTAGCTTGGACCATTTTTTCACAATGATTAAAAAACTGTCAAAAATTACCGCCACGAAAAAACGGCGAGAATAAATTAATAAACTGTACCTAACATTTTTAATTTTATGTGTTTAGATTTGTTTTATGTTTTTTTTCTATTACAAGTAAGTAAGTGATTTCAACGTTTTTTTAATGGTGCTAATGTAAAAATGAAATTTTTAGGTAGTTTATTAAGGGAGTCAGTATGATAACGTAAATGTTTTTGAATCTATAGAAATTGTGCAATTGCACAGGGGATTTTCTAGTAACTTTAAAATTTCGAAGAATTGTTAGAAGAATTTTTAGAAGTAGTTATTTAAGTTTTCACATTCAATTATATTAATATTAAATTGATAAAATAAGTTATTTTATCGATAAAATTTAATTAACTTTACATAAAAACAGAAGAAAGCAGAAAAAAAGTTTTTATGTTTTTTGTATGGTAAATTTATTTTATTAAAATAGTAAAAGTTAATAGAAAAGTTTTTTTTTATGCTATTTTTTCCAAAAGTACATATTCTACTGATTTTATGGTTAGAGAGTTTCCGAAAACCGTCATTTATTTCAATTTACAACATAAAGAAATTAAAAACATGAAAATCTATAGTAAAGAAAAAAAAATATATTCATATTCAAAACACATTCTCTTTGTTCAAAATTTATTCAATTTTTTTTCTCATTATTTAATTTAACCAACAGACAACTGGAAATTGTGAAGACAGTGTTTATATGTTGTTATTTCGTATATTCCATTTTTATGTATTTAAATACAAAATGAAAATCATTATCAAATAAGAAAATGTCATTTTAAAATATTTCCGAAATATCTGATCCTAAAAATATGCAATGAAATACATAACTTGTATTGTCTATATTCTATAAGTGATAAACGAGGGGCTTCGGTAGCCTAGTGGGTAGGCGTGTGGCGTATTAACCGAAGGAGTGTGGGTTCGATCCCTGCACAGGTCGTAAGTGTTTTTTTCTTTACATACCCCCTTACGACCAAATATAATGTAAATATATAGTATATAATATAAACAAAATAAATAATATTAGTATATAATTTAATAATAGTATAAAAACCTATAATGGCCTAAAGTAGCCGATGGTTCAATAATATTGCATTACATTTATGTATGTAATATTAATATAAAATAAATAAATAACAAGGTAGAATGTAAACCAATGGTTTTTAAAAGCGCACATTTCCAAAACTCAATACAAACTGTTTAGAAGTGTGACTTACACAAAAATTTGAAAATTTCACGTAATAAGAACAAACGTGAAAATAGGACATTTTTGAAATTTTGAGGGGCTATAAGTCCGGAGTCCTATATAACTAAGAAAAGCCGTTAACACACGTAAAAATATATTATTAAACCTTTAATTTTCATGTCTTGCCGAAGAAAAATGTTTACAGGTGCCTAAGTTACAGGTGTCTAAAAATAGCAAATTTTCATTTTTTGAGGCGTAATAACTCTTAAAGAGGGGGTGTTACAAAAAAATTTTCTGAGGAAACTTATACTAATTCTAAAAGTTCTTTCTTGTCTCAAAATTTCAGGTTCCTATCTAAAGGGGTGCCGGAGTTATGAAAAAAGAAATTTTATGCAAAATGTGGTTTTCACATAACGGTAAATTTAAATAGTAAATTACAAACTATTACATAATTTTGATATTTTTTTATATAGATAATAAAATTTTCGATCTTCTGGCGGTTTTAGATTGCAAAATTATTATGCAGAGCCCGAGATATATACATCTGAAAATGGGACTTTTTCGCAATTTTGAAGAGCTGCAACTTTGGAACCCTTTACAATTAAAATAAACCTTTAACACACATAAAAATATATTATTGTAGCTTTAATTTTTATATCTTGCAGAAGTAAAATGTGTACAGGTTCCTAAGTTACAGGTGTTTAAAAATAGCAAATTTTCAATTTTTAAGCCCTAATAGCTCATAAACAGGGGGTGGTCCAAAAAAATTTTCTGAGCAAACTTATACTAATTCTAAAAGTTCTTTCTTGCCTCAAAATTTCAAGCTTCTATCTAGAAGCGTGCCGGAGTTATGAAAATAGAAAAATCATGCAAAATTTGGTTTTCACATAACGGTAAATTTAAATACTAAATTTAAAAAAATTGTATAATTTTGATATTAATTTATAAAGATAAAAGAAATACCTGTCGAATGACGTTTTCAGATTGAAAAAATCTTAAGCAGAACATAAGATATATAAATTTAAAAATAGGGCTTTTTCAAAGTTTGAGGGGCTGTAGCTCCGTAATGGGGGGGGCTACATGAAAAAGTTGTTCCACAAAATTATTTTTTTTATGAGACCTACCTATGGTTAAAATTTTTTTTCTCTATCTTTAACGGTGTAGAAGTTTTGTAAACAGACGGACGGACGGACGGACGGACGGACGGACGGACGGACAGAGTGAAACTAATAAGCACATTTTTTCAAAATTTTTTTGGAAATGTGCTAAAAAGTGATAAACGCCTTTCTAAACCTTTAATTAAGATTTAAGCCAAATGCTAAGCCGCCTAATTTAAGCCAATGCTAAAATAAAAATAAAATATTGATTCAAATTAACAAAAAAATTAAAATACTAGTTTAAATGTTAATTGTAAAATAAAGAAAACCGTTTTTGTTAAATTTTTCTAGGTTAAGATATTTTTAAGACACATAAAGGGATAAATAAAGTTGAAATATTAAAAAAAAAAAAAAAAAATTCTAAACCTTATCCTATAATATGTATTTTATTTTTATTAATATTAGAAATCATATAGGATTATGCAATATTACAAAACCATCGGCTACTAAGCGGCTCATATAGATCGAATACTATTATTAATTTATATACTAATATTATTTATTCTGTTTATGTTTGCAGGGCTAATAAGCCACTCCCACGGTTTATAATAACCACGTGCTTACCCACTAACACACTGACGCCCCTGTATTAAATATAATATTACCAAAAAGGATCAGTTCAAAGTAATGAGAAAAATTACATGATTTTTGAAATTTGTGCCCGTTTTTCAACTTATAATATAATGAATTACCGATGCTAAATATTTATTATTAGTCTATACTAATCCAGGTCTGACAGATAATTTTTAAGGGTTAAATTCAGTTTAGCAGTTATAGTTATAGTTATGATTAGTTAGAGTTAAATGAAACCTGTATTATCGCCCGATCTTTTGCTAATATCCATAAAAGAGTTGCTTATAAAAATATCATTGTCTTATCCACAAAAAGTACAGTGTTCTTGTGATGAATTGCTCTCGTATGCTATTCTAACGTTAAGTTAAAATTTAGTTAAATGAAATTTAATTATTTAAAAAAGGAGGCAAAGTTAACAGCAAATTGGAGAAATAGTTTAATTTTTTTGACAAAATATCTTGCAACTCATCCTTGTAAAATCTTTAAGCTACTTTTTATTATACACAGCATTAACTTTAATGTTTAAAGCATAACTCTAAAATGAGCTTTACCTTCAAGTATCTTATAATAAGCATTTCAAAGCAAAATTGAGAAAGTAGAAACATTATTTACATCTTTAACTTACAATCATGATTCATAAAAAAAAAAAAAAAGATGCCACTTTTTTGTTTGGTTTTAGGTATATGTTATATTCTCTAGCATGAACACTGCAAAAAAGTCATAAAGTCACACTAACACGTTTGACTAACTTTAATAACATTTTTGTGTATGTTCTTTAATAAGTTTTTTTTTTCTTGAATGTAGAAACTAAATAATACAGAAATAAATACCAAAAAAACAAAAAAAAAAATTATTAGTAAAACATGTTCAAAGCACACTATATATATTCCACATATATTGAAAAAAAAAAAAAGGATATTAAAAAGAAACCAAGATTCAAATAAGAAAAAAAAAACAAAGTGCAAGTTGTGATCCTTAGAAACAAAAAGAGTAACTTTGTAAATTTACTTTTTTAAGGGAAATTAATGTCAAGTTTTTTTCTCCTTTCCATTTTTTGGAAACATTTTTTTTTTGGTTTCATATATCCTTAAATTACAATTGACTGTAATTAGAATTTTTTTTTCCATTTTTATATCAACTACCTTTTATTCTAAAAACAAAAAATTCTATTTGCGAAATTAAAAACATTTAAAATGAGATAAACAATTTTTTTTTTACTTTTACTATAAAAATAAGATGAAAGTTCTAAGTTAATAAAATTGCTTTTTATTGATTTTGGCATCTTAATTGATAAATAAAGATCTTAGATTTTGCAAATAACGTACAGGCAAAGTTCACCACTTTTTTCCCTTTATGTGTCATCTTTAAATTTTAATGTTTTTTCTTATGTTTTATAGACATGTGATATATGCAATAAAATTTATTTTATTTCATCAATTTACAAATCCAGTTTACAGTAAATGTATAAATGTAATATTTTGCTACTTTTCCTGTTTTAATTTAGTCACTTGATTTTGTTTTTCGAAATTGACGACAATCTGCAATTTTTTTTAACTTATACCATTTTTTTAATGATACTTAGTTGTCGATGGACAAATAACCAATAAAAAGTGATCAACAAATCGATTTAACGAAATCAGAACGAGTTAAAACTATTTTGACAATATAGAAAGAAAATTTATAATCAAATATAATTTTTTATAATGTTCTGAATAATTGTATCAAAAAGAGCTCTATTAGATACATTTATTGTTGGGCTGTACTAGAGTGTCGAAAAGTTTTTTTTTTTTTTTCTAAAGGAGATGGCAATCTTCCAAAGACACCAAGAATACCGTCTTAGTAGTATCACGTTCTTACCGACTAAACTCAGCTCTCCCTTTAGCCAATATAATAGGCTAAAACCTATAACTGCTAATGCAGTATATTATCTAAAAAGTAGGGATTGGAGAGGAAAGGCTAAAGATGAAGAAACCTTGAATTTGATAGTGGGACTGTAAGTATTAATCCGCCTATTATGATTATACTATTATGCTAACAGTGATAAAGCCGTCAACAGTTACACCATATGCAGTAGTGTATAAAAGCTTCCTGCATGTGGTAATAATTTAAGGTAAATCCACTGCTTTTTTTTTGAATCCAAGACCCTTCAAATGAAACACTTGTTAGTGGCTACTACGCGCGTATGTGTCAGATATTTATAACTTAAAAATAAATAACATTTTATGAAATATGTTTAAAATTTGAAATTTTATAATCAAATTAAAATTAAAAAATTTGCAAAACATTTAAAGTGTAATTAAATTTTTAGAATTTCGATTCTAAACAATAGAATTAATAAATATCTCATTATTCTGCTTGAAATCTTAGCCAGATTTCTATTAAAATATACATGTTTTTTTTTTGTTAAAGAAAAGTCTGTTCTTTCGGCTTTTCTTAAATATATGAGATGCTGTCAATGATTATAACAATAATACAATTGAAAAGAATTATTTGTTATATTAAGTACTTTATATAAGCATTTTATAATGACATTTTAATAATAACAATGTAAAAATAAAAAATTCTATAAGAAAAATGGCTATTAAAAGTTTTTCTTATAACCATATTTTTATAGACGTGTTTACATGCCCATTATAATTTTTTTATCGTTTTATTTTCAAATTAACTTTTAATACTTATAAAAAAAACAAAATGCTGCAATTTCGATTACTACATATTTTGATTTTTTATGTACATCTAAATATATTTTCATTATAACAAAAAGTACAAAATGAAAACATATTTTTTTCTTTTAATGTCCTTTAACGGTTTTTCTTAATGGCCATTATTGGTAATTTTGAAGAAAATTGAAACAATTTCTTATAAATATGTAATATGCATATCCTCTGCAACTTTAGAAAAAAACAAAGACATTTTCCAAAATCTAAAACAATTCTTATTTTTATAGCAGCTATTTGAATATTAAATTGTTATTCAATAACTTTAACAGCTCAATTAATAATGGTAAATTGCCTATCAATTTTTGCTTATCGTTCTTTTAAAAATATTAAAAAAATAATTTTAAATTCACTTGAAAGAACATTCAACTTTGACTTTTCTTTGAATATTAAGAAATTGTTGGTTTTTTTTTGTTTTAGAAAACTTGTCTTTTAGATTCATTTCATTTTACAAGAAATATGAATTTTTCTATTAAAACTGTATCTTTAATTCAATCTTCGAACGTATAAATAAAGTTTAATAATTAAAGTAAAAAAATTTTATATTAAAAATCTAGTAACTAGTAACTTGAATATTCATCAATTTTTGATAGCATTTAGCCTTTTAGCATTTAGCTTGACTCATACCTAAGCAATAGATACTTCAGAGTTCGCTATGGAACTGAATATTCCACTCAGATCTAAAAGCGATAACGGCAGGTGTTCCGCAGGGAAGTGTTCTTGGGCCTGTAATATATCTATTGTTCACAAGAGATATCCCTCAAGATATTAATGTTACTTAAGCGACATTTGCAGATGATACTGCGATTCTCTCAGTCGGAAATTGTATTGCTGACGCCACAAATAAATTGCAAAACGCAATAAATAAAATAACAACTTGGACGCAAAAATGGCGAATCAAGTTAAACGAAACTAAATCAACACACATAAATTTCACGCTCAAAAAAATAGCCAATCTTCCTGTATTCAAACTGGTTACTAGGACGTAAATCCGAGTTGTCAGTAGAAAATAAAATCTTGCTATACAAACAGGTATTGAAACCATTTTAACCAAACCATTCAAACCAAACTATGGGGCTGTGCAAAAATATCAAATATTAATATACTCCAAACTACTCAAAACAAAGTACTACGTGGAGTTGTAAACGCCCCTTAGTATATACACAACAAAGACCTACATCGGGATCTACAGATCAAATTGGTAACTGAAGAGATCAGAACGTAGCACTACCAGCGCTGGTGGATACATGAGAACGTCAAAATGAAAGCTGTACTGGATGTTAATAACAATATTCGTCGGCTGAAAAGAAGGAAACCGCAAGAGTTACTACAATGAGCGATGGAAACATATTTTAAATAATATTTTTCCAATACATGTGAACAAATAAAAAGAAGAAAAACTATTTAGTCGATCAAACAGATTGGTGTCAACAAGGAATGGTGGTTGTAGCTTGTAAGAATCCGGCAAACTGTAGCAGAATACGGGTTCTATAATATCTTTTGAAGATCTCCACCGACCTACGAAAAAAAAATTTAGCCTTTATCAAATTTTGAATTTAATGTGAAATTAAAGAATTCCGAATATTTACTAAAATAGAAAGCAGATACTACTGTCAGGACAGTTCGCTGTTGAAAAAATTAAAGACAAAAAAAAACATAGGCCTTAATTTTATAAATACTCATAAACGATCATAAGAATTATAATGGGGAAAATTTTTGAGAGAAAAGCGAAGAGAAAATGATTGAAAAATAATAAATTGTAGAAAAATTACGAACATTTTGTGACTCAAATTTTTTTTTTTAAATTTTAAAAGTCATCCCCAAAATCAGAACATAAATGTTAAATTTAAATATCAAAAGGTTATAATTTTATTTGTTGGGATAATGATAATAATTTTTAAAAGATATTTAGGTACTATAATGGTTATTCCAAAAAAAATTGTTTAAGTTTAAAAACTTTCATAGAATTTGGTATCAACAAAGGAAAATTATTTCAGGTTTTAAAGTTTCACTAAAATTACAAACACGTAATATGTAAAATATTCAATTGGAAGTTAGAATGTAAAATTATTCAAAGAAAAATTCTTTAAAAAGTGTGGAGGCATTCAAAACATGGTATTTTCGAAAAATTTAACAAATTATTTTTAGTATGAATTAATAAAAACTCTTGGACACCCAATACGAACATATTATTTACATTCTGTTTCCATAAAATTTAATCATCTTGTAGAAAAATTAATTATCTGGCTTATTATTAAGTTTCAAAATATATATATGTTTATGGTATTTACTCCAACCCGTTTCCCCGAATCAACACATAAGTATTGCCAAAAAACTAGATCATCTTTTTCACATATTTCAGACGTCATAATTAAGCTCCAGGATAACAATCATAGCTACAATGAAAATGAGAAATCTATAGATTGCTTTGAATATAATATTAATGAGATTAAAAAGAACAGACATCCTTCTGATATCCGCTTCATACTTATAGTTAAGATTGACAAAGTTCTAGTAAAAATAGACATCATCATGGTTTAAAAATTTATAATATCTAAGCATTAAATGACATGTTTATTGGCAGAAGTTGAAAAACAAATAATCCTTTAACTATAATAAATATTTATAATTTTCAATTTAACGAAGGTAACATTTATATATACTTATTATATAGTTACGTTATGGTTTAGTATATAAAAAAAAAGAAATATGTAATAATAAAATTTTCAAAAATGAAACAAAAACCATTCCAAAACTAATTAGAAACGTCAAGTGGCCATGTCAAATTTTTATTCAAAATAAAGAAAAGAAATAAAAAACCAAAAAAATTTTTCATAATTCCAAAAAAATTTTTTTAACAAAAAAAAAATCCAAATACTGTGATTTGATATGCTCATTTTTTTTTTTTTTTTGTTAACACTTCTAAAATATTCAATCGGTACACAATAAAGTCAATGCCCAAAAAAAAACGAAAATTTGAAATTTCAACAAAAATTTTTTTAAGAGCTTTGGTAATTTAAATTACTGATGAGGCTGTGATTTTTGTTTTTTCAACTTCCAGTGCAGTGCTTCTACCACAGTTTTATTTTTAAGTCTTTGGTCTTTTTTTTTTTGTTATAAAAATCAAAATAAAAGCCTTTATATTTACGTTTTTATATTATGTATAAGATTTCTTCCATAGTAAACTTTTAACAAAAAACGAATAATTTTTGTTTAAATTTTGGGAACATGTTTCGAAAAGTGTATTGTAAAGTGTAAAATTGAAAAATGAATCTTTTATCAAACCAAATTAACACAAGACTGATGGAAACTAAAATACTTTTAAACAAATATAGCGAAGAATTTGAAAAACTCAGAAAAAGAAATTTAGAATTAGAAAAATAATTAGAATAAGTTAATTTGCCCTAAATTTTGTTGATTACAGAATAGTGGACTAGACTGCAATATGAAAAGAACTGGAACAAAATCTTTTCCTTCAACAAATTATAAATCTAATCAAAAAAATATACAGAAGCTGATTAACCATTGAGAAGCATAAAGTGATAACATAAATAGAAATATCAAAAAGATGCCAAACAATAAAAAAAATTACATATATAACCGCAACATTTTGGAAAATCTTAAAGTTTTAGACAAACTTTTATACTTTTTCTATTATTTCCGCACAACTTTCTTAAAGGATCATATGAAAATTCTGGCTTTTTTTTAATTCTGAGTTTACATACAATTGGTACATGAATATATCTTTTTTTGCACATAATATATACTCTTCTTTCGGCATATGTGAAGCGTCCCAAATCCAAAATTTTTTAATTAAAAATGATATACCCTTAAAGGGCAATTTATGAAACTAAACCCTAAAATTCCCTCCTTATACTAGCAGAATTTTCACATCCCAAAATATAACCGAATTTTAAAAAAAAAAATGTATTTTTGTACATTTCGACAAAAATTTTAATTGTGTTTTTTTTTTGTATTTTCATTTTTATACTCAAGTAGCGAAAATGAAAAAAATAATTTATTATACGGTTAGTTTTTTTTTCAAGATACATACTAGTCTATATAGTAGTGGTTATATTTTATTATAAAATTTCAATATTTTTATTGAGAATATGAATTGGTATACAGCCAGCAGCAACCATCATCACAATATAAGAGTCAAATATATTAACTACTGATAATATATATTTTGAAATTAAAATATAACCATTGAAAATAATACCACAGTATTATGCACGAATGAATAATGTTTTATGTTTTTCAATGTTGTATTTTTCTTTTCTTATATCTCTTGTTTTTCTTTTTCTGATTTAAACTCTGTTTAACCACTTTAGAATTCATTTAATTTTTTTGTTTTTTTTTTTTGGAATTTTTTTTATACATATTTGGAAATATTTTATATTATAATATCTATAAGTATAATTTTGGACTAGATATATTAACGTAAGAAGTAGAATATCCAAATATTGATATGGAATCTTTAAACGAAAAAAAAACTATAACAATCAACATTTGAAATGTCAAGTACTAAAAAAACTTCAATAAAATGACTCCTTTATATTATCGCAAATTTTTAAAAATTTGTCTGCTATTTTCTTTGCCATTTAATTTAAATTATGAGATTGTATTATAGATAATAACTAATTAGAAGATATTTAAATGTAGACATACAGTTACAGCACATATACTGGCAATAATCCCTCTAAATTTGATGTGGTCA
Source organism: Poecilobothrus nobilitatus (assembly GCA_947095535.1). NCBI lineage: Eukaryota > Metazoa > Arthropoda > Insecta > Diptera > Dolichopodidae > Poecilobothrus > Poecilobothrus nobilitatus. The sequence goes on from OX352774.1 coordinate 110,601,255, forward strand.
ATTAAAAATCATTTAAATAAAATTAATCATCCTATTTTTGTTTTTAGTTCTAAAATTTATTAGTGCTAACACCTATACTTTACTTCAGTAACTTCTCCACTTTAATAACAAATTACTTATATTCAACCAATCCCAAAAAAGTTTAACCAATTACATCCCTCCTCTCTACAGAATAATTGCTTTCACTAAAGGTTAAAAAAAAGTTATGAAATTAATAATTATTTTCGAACTCAAGAACAGGTAGGCGTGCTGTTGACTTCTTTGACTGAAAAATGGAACCGGAAATGTTGTCAAACCAATATTATATTCCTCTAGATATATTCAAAGCCTTTGACTGCGTTTTTATAAAACTCTGTTAAGAAACCTTGAAAGAATTTGTTTTAGTAATATTTTTGTCTTGTTCTTACACGTTCTTATACATCCGTCTTAAATACAGGTAAATATGTATTTATCGTTATCTCGTATTTACAGAAATTTTGTCCTTAACATACGTATAGAAACTAGATCCGCTGTCATATAAATTATTAGAACGAATGAGGATATATAATTTCAAAATATACAATCTCCAGCGCAGAACCTAAAGTAAAACTTTATCTGCTAGTTCGAATAATTAAATTCAACCAGAACTTTACAACATACATAGATCAATCTTACAATCTGCAACATCAAATTTTTTGTACATACTGTCAACTTAGTTATGTAAATTCTACATTTAAACTTCAATGTTATTACTATTACATTAAGGTTTATGATATCATTTCCATTCCATTCAAAAATAATTATTAAAAACTATAAAAGTTTTCATTTTAGTTATTCCGTTTCTAAATTTTTATTGACACTTAAAAAAATATTAAAAATAGGAAGATTTGTCGATAATTCCATATAATAAAAAAACAAGGCATATGCATATTTCGGGAATATTAACAGAATACAACAGCCTAAAAAAATGAATCACAATTTAATCTAAACAAAAAAAGAAGATTACAATATATTTTTTTTTATTATATTTACAATTCTTGACACTAAAATTGAATCTTGAAAAATGAATAAATTCTTAATGACTTGTACTGGTTTTTAAGTCTTTAAAATAATTTCAATAAATTCTAATTTTTAAGTAATGAAACATATTATAGGATATTTTGCTAAATTAAAATAAAAATTTGTCGAAAATTAATTAATATTTAGGTACATTGATAAAACCCTTTCCAATAAGAATGAAAAAATAAAAAAGACTTAAATTTTAATTAACATTTTCCTTGGATCACTAATAATTATAACTGCTACAGTGACAGTTAAACTGTTTTCAATTATTACCTCAAATCAGAAAGGCGTTCGGACTGATAGCGAAATAGTATCATCATAAAAGCCGTATTCGTTCTTTACTCACAGTTCCACTCTTAATTTCAAAATGAATACGTCCTTGTTCATTCTCTCCTTTCCAATCTGCATACTTCATACTTATATTGTATTAGCAGTTAGGAGATTCATCCTATTATATTGGCTAGAGAGGGATATGAGTTTAGTCAGTAAGAATTTAACCCTATCTAGGAGGTATTCTCTGTGTCTTTGGAAGGTTCCCTCCTTCCTTAAGAAAAAAAAGCAGCATTTGATTAGTTACGATACTATGGTGAATTGTCATTTTGTCATGATGTTTGAAACAGACAATTAAAACTTTAATACATACTTAATAAAAATCTCAGTAATCATTTAAGTGAAAGGACACTACATAACGTAATACCCTGTATAATATTAAACTAATGGTGAATGTCGCGACAAGTGACGACATGATATATATATTACCTGGCCTAAATGTCAAACAAGGTCCTTGTCTGCTTTTATCCAATAGACTGTTGGATTTATCTAAAAACTTGTTTATAATAACTTACTATACGAAACAGTTTAAAAATATCAAAATGATGCAATTTTTGCAGAGTGTTTATAAATACATATTTTTAAGTATGGTTTATACAGTGAAGTTTTCAAACTTTGTGTAACGATAATCAGTAGTTTATACAATTGCTTAACTAAAAGTTCAACAGTTGATGGCCTAATGCTAAACATATATTTTATAAACAAGTTCTTGAACAAGTTTATTATTGTATGCGCTGTCTATATATAAGCGAAAAATTACTTAAAGCAAACTTATGTTTTAATGTATGATTCTTATATTGAAATTATAAATCTTAAAACTAATACATACATGTATATATTTTACATAAATATATTAAAATTACCTTCGAAAGACATAGGCATAACATATTGCACTATTAGAACGACAACATATTTTTCTAAATTAAAAATTTTTGATTGAAATCGCGATGTACATTATATCACCTACATATGTAATATATAAATACGTTACATATACTTATACATATCAATATATTATATATAAAAACACTTGTAACACTTGATGTAATTTGAATAATTTATAATAAAAGAATAATAAATAATTTCTAGAAACTCTTTTATTTTTATTTGTTCCATTTGCTTTGATTAAAGTTTTTTAAAACTAAAATTAACAGTACAGTTGCGATTTTATGAACTAGGTATAGGAGTACTTCATCAAATATAAACCAAGTAGTATGAAAAACTAAAGGTTTTTAAAGGCAAACAACATTTAGTAAGGCATTGTAAGTAAATTAAATTTGTAATTCGAAAATTGCAATTTTTTTTAAAGGTTTTTCTATAAAGAAAATTAAGAAAAAATTAAAAGACACTTTCATCAATTTTAATCAAACACTTTAAAATTAAGAAAAGATATAACATATTATGTTAAAAGAGAATGTTTGGCCTTTAATTTCGGCATTTTAACTTTGGAAAATTTTCACTAGCGTCCGACACAAATATCCAAATGGTTTTAAAAAAAAGGTTTTTTTTTTTTAAAGAATTGCGAAAATAGGGATGCGGTCACAAATTTTTTAAATTATTAATATCAGATAATAGTAAATTCAACTGTTATATTTCAAAAAAATTATGTTATTTTAGCATTAAATTTAATTCCCCATTGTTTGGCACTCTTATATTGAAAATAACCAGTATAGATCTCGACTTAAAACTATTTAAACATATAGGGTTTTTCCAACTTTGTGAAGCTGCAATTGCTCGTCGCGTAATGTTACATAAAAAAGCACTTTTACAATAGTTACTTAATTTTTTTAAATCTCTCTACATCTAAAATTAATTAAGAAATTTAAATTTTTTTACTTTATTTCAATTTTCAAAATGATTAAAAGCTTTAAACTGTTCCGATTGAAAGTAAAACGGTCAAAGTAAAAAATGAAAATGTTTACAAAGGATTAAATAAACACACCTGTCTCCATCATTACTTAAATACAGTCATTACTTTCTTCCTCTTTTCGAAAATATTTTTTATTATCTCTTGAATGAAATACTAGCCCTATAATGTCAGTCATAAATGTTGAAACTAAAATAAATACTAGTATTTTGTTCTTTTATTAAACTTTTTATTCGGAATTTAAGAAAAATTCTAATTTACCTTTTGATCAATTCTTTATTTACAACGAAAGTGTCATTTCTAATTTTCGTATTTTTTATTAATTTATTCATGTAGTTTTTTTTTATTATTTAATGTCGAAAACAATATGGTTCGTATCATCAATCGTTTTCATCATGATTTCACAAAATTTTAATTTATAAAAGATTATAGATTGACATACAGAACTTTCAGAAAACAGACTCATTATTACAAAAATTTTCTATACATAGTTAATAATAATGAGATTTGACTGTACTTTCTACATTTAAATATGATATGGTTTTGCAAATAAGTAATTTTTTACATTTTAACAATTTTTAAATTTCAAACAAAACATTAATATAATATGAAAAATGAATACAGAGAAGTATTTGCACATTTATATGAGCTGAAATAAAGAGACTTCAAAAGAAAGGCGTTTTAATAACTCTATCTTAAGTTCATTTCAAATCATATATACATACCTACGTATGTACTTTATAAATTGTTATAGTTATTGCATTTTCTTTTTTATTTTACGTTTATTTTACTTTCATAATATGTATACATAAGTATATACATGATAGCATATGTATATAGTATGTATTAAATATAAAAGTATTAAAAAAGGAAGGACGACATATCACAAAAGTTATTTCGCAAAAAATATTTTCATCATAAGAGTTTTCCTATAAAAGTACATTTTACAAAAGACAGATTGCAAATATTACGAACATTTTGCCGCAAATGGACATTTAAACAAGAATACATTTTATAAAACGCTATATTATGTATTTATATACCTATAGGTATATATGAATATAAGTATATGTATGTATATGCCTTTTATTTCCATAGGCGTGGTTGCAAATGTCGTAACAGGGAATTATTCTTACAATGTGTATGGGATTCGAAGAAAATTTACACCAGCCTTTTATTTCTATAGGCGTGGTTGCAAATGTCGTAACAGGGAATTATTCTTACAATGTGTATGGGATTTGAAGCTACACTCCCTCGGTGTTTACAGCGTATTTTATATGTTATTATCCACTAGGCCACAGAAGCCTCCAGTTTTCTCTTGAGAAATCAAATATTTACACTTTTCCGTAATGTGAACCATAATGTATGTGTATCGTCTTTTTGTTAAAACTTTTTTTGTTTATCATTTTTGTTAAACGGATTTTTTGTTAGAAGTCCAGTTTTTTGTCAAAATGGAAAATTTTCGAAATGGTTTTTTTATAAAACAACTTTTAATGAAAGATGTTTTTTAAATAAAGTATAGGTACCTATTGTACCATATCCTTATTATAAGAATATGAAAATAATTTGCATTTTGTTTTTCAATTTTTTGTAATATAAAACATATTGAATATTGTTAAATTCTATTATATATTCTAAATTGTATATATGTAAGAGAATGGTATGTAGTTAAATTATATTTTATTATTTAAAAAATAAAAAGTAGTAAAAATAATAATAATAATAAAATAGATAAAATCATATGTATAGATTTATATAATATTATGTAATAAAAAACATTTAAAAAAAATAATAAACAAAAAAAAAAATGTAAATTTTTAAAAGTCACGTATGTTAAAATTCATTTGTTTTTTATCTATCATTCAGCTTCAGAAAATTACTACATATGTATAAAAAATGAAATAGAATATCATATGAATATATATTTTTTTTTTAAATATCTATTGTTATCCTTTTTAATAAGTTGAATCAAATAACAATTTATTATAGTTATTTTTCTTTTAGTTGTTTTGTAAAATAAATAAAACACAAATTTTTTTTTCCAAAAATTAAAGTATGTAGTTCTCAAATTTTATAAAATAAATTTTTCGAACAGGAGTAATGAAATACCCCTATATGACTGCAAATTTGAAAAAAAACTTTTTATGTATTTAACATTTATTTGATTTGTATATGAAGTAAGTCTGAAACATTTTTACCATTTTTGCTTTAATTCTAAACTAAGTATGAAAAAATACTAACAATATTGCAAATACAATGAAAATAAAAAGGAATAAATTACATAAAAATTAAAATAATAGCAATTATGTACCTATGTATATTACTGCTGGATTAACCTACATACAAGCAAACTAAGCACTTGTTTAGGGCATCATGATAATTGGGGGCACCGCAGAAATACTGCAACGACGAACAGTCTCATTTTTTCCTAGAGTAAAAAACTTTCATGCAAATGAAGACAAATGTACTCCGCGTCTTCCCAAGATACGGGGGCTTATCTTAAATTTTTTTTGTTTAGTGTATTTCCCCACCGGAAATTACACAGCCTTTCCTTTTCAGGCGTTGCTGTAAATATCGAAAGGGAGAATTATACTTACGACGTGTTTGGGATTCGAACCCACACTCCCACGGTGTTTTACAACATATTTCATACGCTCTTACGCCCTAGACAACAGAGGTCCCGTTTCTTAAGTTGTTTATGAAAATGCCTGAAATTATTCATATAAATATAAAATTTCGCAAATGTGGTATGTTTTTTTTTTAGATGGCATTTTGACGATTAGTGTCAATAACTTTACATCGCCAAACTTTAAGATTGCGTTCACGATGGCAAATCTAAAATTTTGTTAATTTTTTTTTTTTTAAGTGCTTAGTGCATACATGGGTTTTAATCCGATCCTGCTATATATATAATATTTTAATTTTTGACCAGGCAGTCTTAAATTATATAAGATTAGTAGTAGTACTCGTATTGAAGCTATATACAGATCAAACAGTCATTTATTTAATTTCATTAAAAAAAGGAGAGAAGACTTTATTGCTATGCGTTTATAAGGGTTAATAAGGAGATATGATTATTGAATACACCTAAAAAAATACATTAACTTTTATTATATTAGTATTAACTTTGAACAGAGGTGCATAATTTCACATTGCAGCACAGACTATAATTTTAACATCAAGAAAATGGTGGCACAAAACCGTATCTTTAATCTATTTTCTTTCAATATAAATGCAGAATAAATTTTAAAATAGAGGGAATAGAAAATTTAAAAATAGTGAAGTGAAAAAAAATAAATAAAATGTGATGATGCTGAAAATGAAGAAATAAAACAAAGTTCGTGATCATATAAACGAAAAACCTGCATATAATGCATAAAATATTATATTAACAAGCTGGACCACATGCCGCAGTTATATTTATTTAATGTATTAATAAAATAATAATAATGTATTAACAAATTGAAATGAAAATATTTTATTGAAAAAGATAGTTAAAAAAGAAGGTACCTAAGTGTTATGTAGAAAAATAATATTATGTACATATGTATATAAAAAAACATATTGGTATTAAATGCTAACAGATCCGAAAAAATAAACTGCAACAAAGTTGAACTATAATAAAGTGATTTAGTATTTTTTTTTTTTTAGTGCACTTCTCTGCCACATAAATGTAACAAGGAAATTACACAGCCTTTCCTTTTCAGGCGTGGCTTAACATGTCAGTAAATTGTTTAAAAGTAGTGTAGAATTAGTACGTCATTTGAATAATCTTCACTTAAACTTTCAATGAAATTCTTTAACTATAACCATGATTTTTAGCATTTGTTCTTATGAAATTTAAAATACTTTACCTAAAAATTGTGGTAATGCATCATATTAATGAATATCAGTAAAAATATCATAAAGAAAAGACTACAAAACCCTAATACTCATAAAATCATAATCAAACTAACATTTTTACCTTGCATTTTCGGAACTCTGACAGTTGCAATACTAACAAATTTATACAAAGATACATCAAAAATTATTTAAAAATTTCATTAATATTTGTTTACATCCAATTTTAAGATGAAAGTACGTGAGCCATACTAAAAATTTGAAAGAGCCAAACGCTATTTTGGCCACTGTAGAAATTGGGACGTTATATGAAACAAAAAATTTATTGTATGCTGATAATATGTATTTTGTGCTTTTCTATCAGACAAGATATATTGTTTTTTCAGTGAAATATCCTAATTAACTTTATAAGTCATAATTTACAGAGAATTATTTATTAATAAATGATTATAAAATGATAAATTAGCATATATATCAGTTATATATGCTAATATGCTAATTTATCTAGTAGTTTAGCACGTTATTATTTATATTACTCTGTACTTTTTTACAGACATTCTCGAAATTGGCTCAAATTTCTTGTAATTTTTTTTAATTAAGTAGAGTAGAATGAAATATTAAAAGCGTGACCGATTCCAAATTGTATATTCTTTCTAAATATTATTTGCTCTCGAATAAATGAGATAATGGTATTACCCCCCCAAGGGCACTTGGACAAATTGGATATCAGAAACTGATCGTCATGATTAAAGAGAATTCATATTAATTAAAGATAATCTGGTTTCATATGCAAAAAAAGCTGATGGATTGGTCGAAAGTAACTTCCAATTTCATTTTTGGATTGATTCAATACAAAAAATATATGAACGATAGAGTGAATCAATTTGGCATGCACATTAAAGAATTGGTAGTTACTATCTAATAAAAATATTTTTCTCATATATGGGTCAAAATTTTTTAGATCAACGGATGATGCAACCGATTAGATTAGTTTTGTTAGCAATAAAATTATAATTAAATAATAATTATTATTAAAAGCTAGATTTGTTTCTAAATTATGAAATCACATTTTTTAATAGATTTTTTAAATAGGTTTAAGTAATTCAGAAAATTTATTTTTTAGTAAAAAATGGTAAAATATATGATAAAATTTTAATAATAAAACGAGTATTTAAGACAATTAATTTTTTTCTTTTTATTTATTTTCTAAATATGAAATGTTTTATAATGAATACACATATAACTAATCACAAAAAAATTTCCAATAATACATAAATATTCAAATATTTTATACATATATAAATTTTTTAAATACGACGTTTATAAATACGATACGATTTAAATTTGAGATTTTATTTTGAAAAAAAAGATTCAAATTATCATTTTTTTCATTTTACCTAACTACATTCGCTATATAAATTTAAAAAAAAATAATATATAAATAAAAAAACTTAAAAAATATAAAAAAAATTAAAAAAAAAAAAATTTGAGCATTTTTGGTACTTAATAAATAATTTATAATAATATTTGCACAACACAATGAGATAATAACTATATGAATATATATATGAATATATATATATATATATATATATTTATATATGTCTTTAATATTAACTAAAACGTCTTTCGAATAATTAAAGCCTTTTAGGTTATAAAAAGCGTTAAAGCAATTAAAAAAAAAATAGGCCATAAATAAAATGAGATTAAAATATAGTTACAAATGTATTTTCTTTGGTTTAAATTTCAAAATAAATTTAACTAAAATTTTTAACTAAATATTTCTGATTATTTTTAATAAATAAATAAACAGAAAGTGACATATATTCATTAATGTTATTAACTTTTGTACCATTTAGTCATTTAGAACTAAAATTATATTCTTAATTTAATTTGTCTCATTTCAAACTATGCCCTTAAATTAAATGGCATAATAAATCTAAAATATTAACTAAAAAATAAACAAAAAAATCAAACAAAATTATTAGAACACACAAGTAACAAATTTTTTTTCGATCATTTCGAACTTAGTGTTCTTTATATTCAATTTTTAGTCACATATATATTAAATATTATTATTTAATTGAAAATAGTAGTTCATGGTTAAAGTTTTTAAATATGAATTATATGTTAAAATTAGGCAAATATTAATTCTGTAATTTAAGCAAAGAAATTCTTATTAAAACAGTTTTTCTTTTTTTTTTCAAAGTAATGCATTTATAAATATTGCTTGAGTTTTCTATTAAATTCTTCCTTTTAAATTTTAACATTAACATAATAATACAATATACGTTTTTAGAATTCGAAACGATCATATTATCTATATATTATAGATTTTCTATTAAAATCTAAATAAGAATATTATTTTTTTTTGTAACTATAATTAACTAATTTTAGAAAAAATATTTGTGTTCTTTAATTTGTAAATTTTAAAAACATATATGGATATTCTATTATATTTTATTGAATAGAACAAACAGCAGATGATCCCGTATATGAATGATTAAGTCGACGTCGCATTCCTTCTACATAAACATCTCGAAGAAATAAACCAGCAGCTAATGGAATGCTAAAATTAAAAAAAAAATTAATATATATTAAATTATATATTATAGAACATACGAATCAATGCCTGGTTTTATTGTATTTCGAAATAATGCCCAAACTGGTTTATGATCAGAAGTTGTAATTGATGGTACAGAATCATATGCAATACATGATAAAGGTGGTTCTGTATGTGGATGTGCAGATAAAAATCTATCTGGAACAACACTAGATCTCCTTAAAGTTAATGTTGGTTGACGATATTTGTATAAAATACGATCAGTATACGCTGGAGCCCTTTGTTTACTTGATGTATCAAATTGTTGGGTACCAGGATCAAACTAAATTAAAAAAAAAAACATTCTAATATAAAAAAAAATAATTAACATAATATAGTACTTTATAAGTTGGTGGAAATGTAATATTCGCTTCCATGAAACCTTTAAAAGCTGCACCATCAGATAAAACGGATTTTAATTGATCAGTATGCATATAACCATGTGGTAAATGTGATGGTAGTGGAAATTTTGTTGTTTCAATCCATTTTAACAATTTCTCACGAGGTTCACTTAAACGGAAATTAAGATCACCACACCAAAATACGCTATCAAAATTCTGAGTTACATCTTTATTTTTATGTCTTATTTTTAAGTTTCTTGGCAAATCGAGAGCATGAATAATACGCTTAACATCCTGTACTCTTTCTTTGACTTTTTGTTGGTGTGCAGTTAAATGTGACGTAACAAATAACATAGATGTTCCGAATAAACAAAATGATATCGCAACAGCTCCTTTTGTACGAAAAGCTGTACCTGGACGAACTGATAAATTTGCTTCCTCTGGCACAGAACAAAACCATATTAAATCTCTTCGAATAAATACTGCTAAATGTAGAGTACCCAAATTAGCTGCATGAAATAAAACATGAGATGGACCAAGAGTTTCTTGTAACGTAACTTCCCATTCGAAACGTTCTGGACAAGATTCTTGTGTACCGATAACTATTAAATCTGGAACGTGCTCCATACTTGCAGGCAAAACAAAGTCATTCATTTGCCTAAATTAAAAATTAGAAAACTTTCGAAATTATTATAAAATTTTAAAACTTATGTATACTTACTTTGGAGGACTTTGTCCGTTCATATTCCATGTTCCAACAAAAATTGTTATTTCTTTATTTGGTAGTACTCTAGTTAGTTCTGATGCTCCAAGTAAAGAACAACTTGCTAACCGATTAGCCAAAAAATTTCTAAAATTTTTTATCAAATTTAGGTATAACATTAAAAAAGTAATTTTATGCTGGTTTACCTTTCTCTGGCTTTTTCTGTTGGAATCAAATTTAAAACTTGAGCTGCCATTAGTGCTTGTCTTGCTAAATCAGTACTACCAGAATGAGAATTCTTTTGAAATGCTTGAAATTGTTGTATACGATCAAAAGACAATGAACGATTTTGCTGAGAGCCTTTATTTGGAAATTCATTGTTTGATGCCGAAATATCTGGCGACGATAAATGCTGTTCAGCTAAAACTGTTCTTTCTGAAATGTTGTCATCATCAATACCATTTACATTTTTAATACTAAGGCTATTATCATCCTTTGGCGATTTTATTATATAAGCTTCATTGACTATTGGTTTACCAGGTGGTAACAATTTTAAACGTAATCTAGATCGACATGCAGTTATAGCTATTGCTCTCGGCTGTCCTTCATTAATACTTTGAGCACTTTGAATGGATTGAGTCGATGGTGAACTTTGTGAATGAAATGAATCTGATTTTTGAGGATTTATTGGAGTTTCGGGTGCACTATTAGTTTCTGTAACCTGAGCAAGTGGTGCTCTACCATCAGATGTAATACCATTTAAATTTAAAACCATATGTTCACGTAAAGCTATTTTAGTCTGTTCATTTAGAACATCAGGAATTGAATTATAACGTACACTAACTGCAGGTGATGATTGTTTTGCGTCACCAGCTTTGCAACATAAAGTAAATTGATGACTAAGACGATTATGTAAATTACTTATATTATTTGATTTATTAGATAATTTCACACGTAAATTGACATTTGGACGAATATCACTATTATATAATGTTTCATTATTTGAGCTAATGTTTGTTATAGTATTTTCTTTTTTACATACTAAATTATTGTTATTATTATTATTATTATTATTATTGTTGCTACCTTTAACATTATTGTTATTATTATTATTATATTTAGTTGCATTATTACCATTTTTTGGTAATTTATGATAATAATTTTCTGTATTATTAACTAATGATTGACTTTTACTTATACTTTTAGGCGAACATTTTGCAAACGATGTATCAGGCTTTGATTTTGGCCGCTGTATATTATTATAGTTTCCATAATTAACACATGAATCCGAAAGTTCTCCATCAGATAAAGGATGAGGTTCCACTATAATAGATAAATGAAACCAATTAATTAAATAAATTTAAAAAATTTTTTTTTAAATAAATTTAATTTAAATTTAATATAGATATTTTATTGATTGTAAATTGTTTTATATTAATTACTACAGCAACTAAGTAACATGACTCGTAAAGGGAAACCAGCGAGCTTATTGTTTTTTTTTAGAAGAATACAAAACAAAGTTTACAATTGATAAGATGAATTGATGAGAAAATGAATTGAATTAAAGAGATAAATTAATTTATTTATAAATAATTATTAGAATTTTAATTATTAAAATTAATTAATGAAAATATAAAAATTATTTTATTTCAGTAATAAAATCTTTCTTAAAAAAAAAAAATAAACAATTAAAATTTTGTTTATTTATAAGTAGTAAACAAATTATTCGCTATCCATTATTATGCTTTAAAATTATAAGTTCAGATACATATTAAGATACTCGTATACATAAATATAGTTTAAGGTGCTGTTTTATATATCACAAGTAAACAAAAATATAAAATTTAAAATTATAGGTAATCATAAATTCTTTAAAAATAAAATCAAAAATATTTTTATGAGGTCATTGACAACATCATAAATTACAGTATAACTTATATTTTATTGTACTAGGTTATTAAAATTTCATCACAAAATTTTAAAAATAAATTTAAATTTACAAAATAATAATAAAATAATAATCATAAAGAATTAAATACATCTGATCATATTGATATTGCATTTGATCCTAATAAAATTAAAATTTAACATTATTAAGATGGGCATTCATTATACTTAATACCGACTTTAACAATTTGAAATGAAATTATATGAAATAACTATTAAATGAATAAAATTTCAAATAATGTAATGAAATATAAACATGAAAATATACTTAGTTAACAATAAAAATTTTCTTTAACTAATTTTGAATACGAAAATTATATAAAGCCAATAAGAAAAACATGATATAAATTAATTTTACAAGGACTAAGTATGTATGTAGATAATTAAATAGTATTATAAGACTCACATTTTAGTTTAAAAAAAAAAGTAAGAAATAATGGACGAAAATTATAGAAAAAAGTAAGAAATACAGTTATGTAAAACAAAAGAAAATTGTTATTTTTAATTTTTTCAAATTTAAAAGTATTTTATTTACCTTTAGTTGATCTTTTAGACCATAATCCACTTAATAAACCAGATGAACTCTTATTTTTTGGAGAACTATTAACTGGTAATATATCATTCTCATTGAGCATTTTGGATAAATATATAGGTATATATATTTTATTTAATAACAAATTAATTTCTTATTATAAATTTAATTATATTCTAAAAGATTTCTCTATAAATAACTATGTATATATATATATAGATACATATGTACATATAATGTTTGGATGTGTATATGTTATATATTTCTAAATATCACAAAATAGTGGACTAGATATGTTACTAAGTAGATGATGCTTAAATATTTTCTAAATATGTATCAATTTAAACAATTAACATTTTATAATATGTATATACATATATATAGGTATATTCCATTAAAAGTTCATAGTTGAGAAAAAAATATTTTTTTCTTATATCATTTTATTTTTAATTTTATACTTATGTAGGTTTTATTTTGATTATTATCACCATTACGAAAGAAAGATCATACAATTCTTTTTCTTCCTTATTTTTTCAATTGTTTTATGTAACAATACGTGGTAATAGCACGCTTTATTTCATTTATTACTAATGAAAAATATTGAAAAAAATAAATATATTCTAATTTTTAAAAGGCAAATTTCTTACAAATCTTTTAGCAAAGCGTAATACAAATTAACCATTTTTTTTTATTATTATAAATTATAATACCACTTCGTTATTTAACTTAAATGAAGTTTATGATAAATTTTACTAAGAAAATATGATGCATGGGTTATTCCTTCACATTTTAATGCAATTTTTCTGCTTTTTCTCTTTCTTTTTTTAAAATATTAATTCGATTTTTTTTTTTTTTTTTTCTAATTTAATAACAAAAGAACTTTTTAAGAAAATAAATTAAAAAAAAAAAAAACAAGAGAATTAATTGGGCAATATCGATTAGTTATTAGATGACTTTCTTTATAATTTTTTTTCTTTCAATTATTTTAAACTAAAGAGTCACCAATTCAAATCACAGCGTAAAATTTTAAGACACATTATCGTACTTATATTAATTCTATATGTACAATTAAAATTCTGTAGAAATTTTAAGTTTTCTGTGAACAAAAAAAAAGAAAACAAAAATAAGACAAAATCTATTATTATCTACAAGTACGCGGTCACTTAAATTTAAAGTTTTTTTTTTTGTATTATTAATTAATCACATTCTTTTAAGAGTTCTATTTTCATTAGGGAAGTAAAAGTAAAACAAACAAACCGAATCAATTGACATTCAACTTGGAAACAAAACAAAGCAAGAAAAAAAAATAAATGTTAAATGTCAGCTGTTGCCCCAAAACCCAACAAACAAATAAATTACATAACAAGATTTTGTAGAGTATACAAATATTATTAATCCCTGTCATCTAGTGGAGAAAATGTTAATTTAATTTCATAAATAAATTGTGGTTACAAATTACATTACAATTGTAAAAATAGTTTTTCAAGTTTCATGGTACTTTTAGTAGAAGATTAATTTGAACAGTATTAGGAATTCATTTCAAATATGAAAAAACTTTGGTTTAGGTTCTTTTTAAACTATTAAATATATTGTTATTTTTTAAATGAAAATATAAATTAATACTTTTTTTAATTGTTTTTTTTTTTTTTAATGACAACGACAGTAAGGTTGAAATAACAGTTTGAATTTTAAAGAATTAAATAAATAAAAATTTGTTTAAAAGTTGATAAACTTAACTAAACTTTTCCAAACTAAATCAAAGTGTGTTTGTTTAACATTGGCGACTTTCACACTTAGACAGCGCGCAATTTAATTCTTTTATTGCAACTTAAAACATCAACTAGTGTTTCACACTATTATTTTTTTTACATCGCATTACATCTTTTTTTCAGTATATTTTATTCTCACTTCAAATTTAAATCAGCAAATCAGCTAAACATTTTTTTCGCGTTAAAAGCAAGCGCAAACATATTTATTATTTTCTTTGTCGAATTTTTAAAATTGAATGAAAAAAGGTATAAAAAAAATTTCAAAGTAACAAAATAAAACTTCATTTTTTAATAGTATTGGTAAAAGCATCAATCAAGTGAATCAGCTAAATTTTTGTTTCAAAAAATCTCTCCTTATGCATTTTTGGAGACATTTTTTTCGTTTCATACCCCTTTCTGATAAATTCAAAGTACTGCAGCAGCGACTCAGCGAGATACGCAAGTGGAAACGGGGTATTAGGTGATAGACAATGGTTTAAACGGTGACGTGTCACAAATTCCAGGGTCAAAGTCCCTTTGGGACAAATTGAGTCATATCATAGTAATATATTTCAGTGAGACATAAATGCCTTTAAAAAATTGTCATAAGTCTCTTAGGGAGTTATGACCCACATGAAGTGAATCATAAGTCCCTTTATATACATTCAAGTTTCGTACTAATGTTATAAAAAAAATATAAATATATAAAAAATATAATGTATATAATAATATCAGAATAATAATATATTATGTTATCTTTTGTTTAAAAAAAATAAGACAAGAATAAGAATGCAATTTAAACCGATTAAACAATTGGACATAGGTTCAGTGAACTTACGTCCCACGAATTATCGCCAGAAAATTTTATTAAGGCGACCTCAAATACGATCTTCTGCCGGGATCCGCCCGACCATAGCGACGTGGGACCCGACGGTGAGGGGCGGATGGGCTCGCGAGTGGGTCCAGTGCGGCCAGAATATGGAAAATAAAGTGTGTACACCTTTTGAGAATAAAATTACAATTTCTGTATAAATACACAAAAATACATTATAAAATCCCTCCAAATTTAAAATCATTTGATATATTACACACTTATTTATATAATAAAACTTAGAATTTAGATTTTTGTATCCGCTGAGGTTGGACAGGCGCTATGAAAGGTTTCATAACACATATTATCTAAATAACTCTTAACAATATGTACACCAACAATACATATAAGAGAACTACGAATGCTCGTACTTCAAAAACTTGTTTAAAACTTGTTGTAAAATCTCGGTAAATATCTTTCTTGTTTTGAAAATACAAAAAAAAATATAAAATTGTAATTTTTAAATTAATAATAGGAGTGATTTTAGAGTTGGATTCAAAATCAGGGTTTTACGCTTTTTCCAGAATATTTATATATATATGTATACGTCAGATTCTGAATTAGGATAAGTTTTAGAGTTGGATTCGAAATTATATAGTACTCTCTTTTTTCAAAATATTTATATATGTGTATATGCGAGGTTCTGAATTAGAAGGGATTTTAGAATTGGTTACAAAATCACAGTTATTCGCCTTTTACAGAATATGTATGCATATATTATGTACATGCGACATTCTGATTTGGAGGATTATACACATATTCTGAAAAAATCGTATAACCCTGATTTTGTAATCAACTCTAAAGTCTTTTCTAATTGAAAATTTCGCATATACATATGGTAGTTATATACAAATTTCGTATATAACTATTCGGTAAAAAGCGTATAACCAGGACTTTGAATTCAATTCTTAAATTCGTCCTAATTCGGAATCTCACGCATATACATATATATTTATAAATATTCTAGAAAAAGCGTAAAACCCTGATTTTAAATCCAACACTAAAATATCTCCTATCATTAGTAGATAAAAATTAAAATTAATTAATAAAACTGTAAATATTTGGATTTTATGTCGGTTACAAAGTCAACGTAATGAGTCAGAATTCCCAGGGTCATAAATCTCTAAGGGACCTGTGGCTCATTACTATGAGTCAAAAGTCCCTTATAGGACTTTCAGAAACCCACAAATTGAGTCATAAGTCTCATACGGACTCTTAACCCTGGGACTTGTGACACGTCATCGGTATAAACCTGTTAAATTCAGTTAATTAATACAGTTAAATTCATTAAAAATCGGTAAGTTTTAAAAAGTTTTACAATTTTACTGTCAAAAAAACTTTTCAAAAAATTTTTTGTTAAAATTTTCAAAACCTTGAAAGAATTTTAAAAAGTTTTTAGTTTAAATTTTCTTTTTGTATTGTGTTGTGTTTTAAAATAAATTAACAAATTAAGTAAACGATTAATCAAAAGATAGAAAAGTACCTATTCGTTTTTCAGTTCTTTTAATATTTTAAATGTCTTAACCTTCCCAAGGATGTTGTTAGTGACGGGTACTAAAATAAATCCAAATTTTTTTCACTTTTATTAGACTTTTCATTATGAATTTAAAAAAATGCTAATATCTTTTCTTTATTTACAAATAAAATCAAAGTACATATTTTATTTTTATAAATTTTTTAAAGATTTTTTTGAACATTTTATCGTTAATTTCAAAATATTCACAATAGTAAAGTGTAATTTGCAAAAGTCAATTACGCTATGGTTTGTGTCTTCAATTTCACCACGATTTTACAAAATGTAATTTATAGAAAAATTTGTAAAACTAAATGAACTGAAAAAATCAAATTAAAATCATTTAAAAATAAAATATCGAAAATAATTTTTATTTTAAAATAATCTTAATTTTATTATAAATAATATAAATATAATTAAACATTAATTTCAAATCAATAATAAATAACATTAGTATATAGTTTTAACTAGTAGCAAAGATTTGCGTAATGGGAGACCAAAATTGTTTACTTTATAATTGTTTTATCAAATATGTTATTTTATTTTTTGACTTTCTTATTAAATACATATTTAAAACATTAATAATTAGGAAATACTATTTTTTAAATAAAAATATTTTTTTTCGTATACAGAACTAAATTAATTATGAATACATTTTGAATTTCATTTCATGTGCTACATCTATTACGTCTCCTATAATTGCTATTTCTTCGTATTTTTGTTTTTTTTATTCCTTTTCTTCTGCGATGAGATTTTCTCTTCCATGTTGGATCAACATCATCTAATGGATCATGAAATTTATCATTGACAAATATTGGAGCTCCTTCTTCAAATAGCACTTCATCATGAGCAACATTTTGATTTTGTGGTAAATCTGTTGTAGGTGATGATTGAAAATAATTATTTGGTATAATGAATGGAATTATATGAAAATTGGATGGTATTAAATTATGAATTAATTGAACACCGATATGATTTCCATCATCATCAAAAATTGGAGCAAATGTAGCATTTTTATGAATTATGGCAAAAATTGGTTCCATCATACTTGGTGTTGTTGAATCAAATAACGAATCCATAGCAGATGATAAATTTGTATCTGTAGGAGGATTTTCTGTATTTTCCTGTCCATTTGGTAATAAGTTTGTTGGAGGTTTAAATATTGGGAAATTATCGGGATTTAAGAAACCAAAAATAGGTGGTAAATTGCTAATTCCAAACGCAGGTTTTTTTGTTGTTGTAGACATTGGCGTTTCACTTTCATTATCATCTGCTAAATTATTCGAAGCTGTTGTTGATGGAGCTTTTGTAGTGGTTTTCATATTAGATGGTATTTGTGGTAATTGCGGTATATGGGGTAAAATATTTTCAAATATATTGGGTAAATGTTGAGATATTTCAGATGGTTTATTTGTTGTTGTTGAAGTAGAAGATGTTTCACTTTCAGTTTCATCAGATAAATCATTGGAGGATATCGTAGATGATTCAGTTGTTGAAGTCATCATGTTTATTGGAAATGGTAATTGTGGGATATGTGGCAGTATATTTTCAAATATATTTGGTAATTGTGGTATACTCCCGAACGGTGTATTTGAATGTGAAGGTGCAGGTTTTTCATTGCTATTATCGTCCGATAAATTAGCTGTTGTTGTAGATGATTCAGTAGTTATACTTTGTGAAATTGGTACATGTGATGGTTGAAATATGCTTGGCGGTTTTTGTATAAATGTATTATTTATAATAGGTTTTAAATTATTTTCAGGTTTAATGGTAACCCTTTTCTGATTTGTAGTATGATTTTTTCCCGGTTTTCCGATAATTGTTGATGACGGTAAATTCGATGTATGAGATGATGATGTTAAGTGTTGAATAGTTGATGATGATTGTTGATGTTGTGTTGGTTGTTTACTTTTTTCAATACCATCGGATGTATCTATATCAGAATTATTGTCATCATCATCTGCTGAAAATATTTCTGTAATTGGAATATTCGACGGTTGAGTTACTAAATCTATTTTATGTTGCTCTAATAACTGTTGTGCTACTGCCGGTGATATTGTAATAGGATTAGGAACATCTAAAAAATTTACATCACTTGGACTAGACATTTGTAAAAATGGTGATTCCGTTGATGTAAGTAATGTTGGTTGTTTATCATTTTGATTAAAAGTTTGAGTAGTTGAATGGTAGCCACTACTATCGGCTATATATCTTGTTATAGAAATTAATCCATTCGGTCGAACTAAACCATACGAACCACGTACAGTACCATTTTGTAATTTTTCCTCATCACGAAATTGAACATTATTTGAAGCAGTATCTTCAATTTCATAACCAAAAGCATAAGTACCAGGACCTGCAAATAACAAAAGGAAAAATATGTATTACAAAAATTTATTATTTAAATTTTTAAAAAAATATAGGTACCATATGGTTCAAATAAATTATATGATGGTAGTTCTGCTATAGTCAATTTATCTGACATTAGGGGCAAAGTTCGAAAATTTACAGCTTTTAATTTTTGTTCTGTAACAGTAACAAGAAAACAGCAGAAAATCCATGTTATCTAGAAAAAAAAAAATTATATTTAATTAAGAATACTTAAATGATAAAAGAATTAATATTATGGCTTGAATGTAGCGTTTTGTTGGTTATCGAATCCAAAATTAGAAAGAATTAGAAAAAGTTTCTTGATTTAAATTTGTGAATATAGTAGTTATATATATTATAAAATAGATGGCATTCTAATTGAAATACCTTAAAATTAAATGTTTAAAAAAAAGGTTGACCGATTGAAACTAAATATAGTGACCAATTGTTTTAAAATTGTTGTATTAATGAAATTTTTTGTTAAATCAGAGATTATAATTTATATGCAACAAATTTCAATAGAAAAAATTGTGTATACACCTAAAATATGAAGACATCTTGACTCTTTATGTGTTGAAAACTGTTTTCAAATGATATTATGAAAAAAATGGTCTTATGTGTATTAAATGCATATTTTACACCTGATTGAAAAAACATTATTTTCTATTCGTATGACGAGAGCTAAAAAATAAAATTTGAGTTGATCATATAGTTTTATGATTTTAACTACTTTAATTATATCTAGGAAACATAAGTTTTGTAAAAATGAATTTCTAACATAATATTGATGTGACGCAATCATCAAAGCAATATCAAACTAAATTGAAATTTCTATTTTATTCTTGAATGAAGAAAAGGATATTAATACGATGAGTAGGTTAGAATTACGTATAACTGGTACAACTTACAAAATTCTTCAAAATATTTCATATAAAAAATTTGATGATAAGGTGCATGAAAACTGTCAATGGCATATTCAATACTATATGAATATTATAATGAATTATTTTATTTACGATTATAATATAATAATACATTAGTTTTATACTATCTTTAGGATTTTTAGTTGTCAAGGTGTAAATTTTTTACATAATTTCTCATAAAATTTCTGCAATATAAGTTTCTGTCTGTTTCAAAATAATGTAATAAATTTTAACCATAAATAGATGTCACGAATAAAAATTCTTTTGATATACAGAACTTTGTTTGCACAGTTTTATCCGTTACGAAACTATAGATCCTTGAAGAGAGAAAAACCATCTACTCAAATACTGTTAAATGGCTTAAGTTATAAACTTATAACTTATGTTTAGGTAAATATTTTTTCAATCTGAAAATGTAAAAGATGATAGAAAAGTTCTTATAAAAAGCTTTCATAAATTAAAACAAAGTTAAAATATTGTTTTACGATTTGTTATTTGATTTTACCGTTAAGTATCTGATATTGAGATCTTGTAACATTTTAAATAAGATTTAATCACTATATAATAAAAGTAAAAAATTTGAAAATAGGTGCATATATGTATAGTATTGAAAGATAGGCGACATACCAGAAGTTTCAGAATATAAAGAGTATTAGTGTTGGGAATACTGTGGAGTAGAGTCAAAAATGAATTGTCAAAAAATTTAAAATTTATTATTTTGTCACACTTAGAATCTTAATACCGTTAAAGACTTTTTTTTTAATGAAAAAGATTCAATTAAGTAGTACATATATTTTTTACTCAGAATTAAAGTGCGAGCGACCGAATTTTCCAAATAATATTTTAATTAATAATATGCAACTTAGGTTTCATATGTAGCCTTTGAATTTATTGTTTAGAATCATTTCTAAATGCATTTTATAAAGTTGAACCTAAAATGTTTTTAAATCAATGATTCGATAATAATTGCGTCACTATATGGTTAATATTTTACGTTATTATGAATTGTATTGTTATGACTCAACTGTAGCAATAAAAGAATTTTTTATTCCAAACAAAAAAAAAAAAAAAAAAATTATTAAAAAATTCTTTAATATTCAAATCAGTAGTAACCCAATTAATAAAGAAAACATTTAAAAAAAAAAAAACCAATTATTATTATTAAGTCTTTATTATATTATAAATTTATGATTATGATTTTGAATATTTTTATTATTCTAAAAATCTAACTTTTATTTGTTTTTCTTTTTTTATTTTGTTTTTTTTTTGCAAATTTAAATGTCAATAACACCAATGTTGTATATTTTTTTGTCACCTACAAGTATTTTTTTTTTTTGAAAAGCTTATTCAATAAATAAATCATTCATCATTTCATCATATGTTTGGACGACGGTCTATAATTTATTCAAAATTTTAGAAAAAAAACACAATTTTTAGTTTTTTGTTAGTTTAGTGTCGTCTATTGGAGCTTTTTTTTTTTGATACTAGTTTAAAATATTATCACGCATCAAATTATAATAAATAGTAACAATATTTCAATTTATATTTTTCCTACCTTATTTTTCTACTGTTACCGTTTTTTCATTTGTATTATTAAGCGGCATAGGCAATTTCTAATAACGTATAAAATACATTAAAGTAGTAAATATTGTACATGTAAATATGTATGATCATTATTTTTTTTTCTTTTCTCTACCGTATCTTAACTTGAATCGTCTTGTATAATAGCCCCAGCCGAATAATCAACCTCTAAATAAAATTAATGACTCCAGAAACTGAAGTTTAGTCAAATATAAGTAATAAAAAATGATTTTAATGGATCGCCTATGTTTCTTAAAGGACTGAGAAGGAAAAATAAAATAACTTGCGAAAATTTTGAAAAAAAAAGAGGGAAAATCATGATTGATGAATGATGAGTATTTTTTTTTTATCAAATTCAAATCATAATAATAGTTAACAGACGTTCAAACTAAAAATGAATGTAAAAAAAATGTTTAAAATTGAGAAATAAGAAAGTCTTTAAGAAACCATTATTGTTAAAAACAAAATATATTAATTAATTAAAGGACCAACTCTAAGTGAAAAATGTCCTTATATTTTTACCATATAGTTATTAATAAATAAAAATAGGAAATTTTCAATTTTTGACTCTTTATATTATATTTTTCTTAAGAAGGAGGTGCAAAAGAAGAATTTTAAAATTCTAAATGAAAGATGATATGAAAGAAGCAACATCTTGCAGAGAAATTTTGTTTTAAGATAACGTTAAATTTAAATATTAAATTATAAAAAATTGTATAATTTTGATATTTTGTGATATACAAAAATGTGCTAAAAATAGAACAATTAATAAATCTCATAATTTATAATAATTATGGTTCATGTAAGTGCAACTATTCGCAATTACTTGGAGATTTATTTTGCGTTGAATACATTTAAAAAACTAAAACCGAATGACAAATAAACAGAATAGAAATTCGAAGTTTCTAATATCAATATTCTAAATATGTCATTTGGCCAAAAAAAATCAAATTAATAAAAGAGTAACAAATGTAAATTCAATCAAATGTAATAAAAGAGTAACAAGAGTAGATACCACGAACAAATACTATATGAATGCTGATTTGAACATATTTTTTGATATTTTAAAGTGTTCTAAATTTTGAAATTTAAAAGAAATTTATATGTACTTGAACACACTTAAGGCGAAAAATTTAAAATTGTGGCTTAACTTCTTTCGTAAAATATTGTAAACTTAAATGAGTTGTAAACTTAAATGAGTTTCTATGGTAATTGTATGAATACAAAAAGTTTTTCATATAAGGAATGAATGCAAAGCATCAAAATGAAAATTTATCAATTAATATACTTTGACAGTTTGATTATTTAACATTTTTACATTAATGTTTAACAAATAAAAGTTTTAGTTTGCTTCCTTTAAACATTTTGACAAAGTAAATGAGGGAAAAATAGAAATTAAGAAACGAAAATATAGGTGGATAGGTCACATTCTTAGAAGACCCCCAGACTGCATAGCCAGGCAAGTCCTGGAATGGAACCCTCAAGGAAAAAAAAATCCTGGTAGACCTAGAAATACATGGCGTAGAACAGTAGAGCGAGAAATAACAGAACTAAATAAAACATGGTTACAAATGAAAGTCATAGCACTAAATAGAAACAGATGGAAAGGCTTTGTGGAAGCCCTATACTCCCAAAAGAAGTAGAAAGGAAAAAAAAAAAAAAAACGAGGGGAAAGGAACAAATTAAATATTTAAAGGTGGATCTTTAATATTTATTCTATTTAAGTCAATTTTATTTTAAAACTATACATATATTAAGTTACATAAACTTATCAATAAAAATTTTCAAAATTTATCATTAAAATATATACGTTCTAATATCATTAAATATTTAAATTTATTTTTGGATATATTTACATATATGTTTATTATATTCTTAATTTATACGAAATTCCTTTTAAAGCTTCTAATTTTTCAAATTTTAATTTTAATATTAGCATCATAAATATTTACATTAAGTTTTTTTTTTTCTAATAAAATTCTAATTTTAATTAAATGATGCTTCAGTTTCAACATTTACATACACTACATATTCGCTACTTAATTAATTTTATTCTATATTCTATCCTATTATATTAGGACACTTTTATTTCTATTAATAATATATATATATATGTATCTAATTTTTTTTTTTTTTATTATTTATTTAAGTTCATATTTTTTTTTTTTTTCAAATATTATTTGGGTGTAACTTAAGCTTAAATCACAAACTATAAACATAATCTATTACATAAATAAACATTATTTACTCATATAATATGTTTATAAATGTTCATATTATAAAAAAAAATTTTTTTTAAATCTTTCAATATTTATTTTAACATTTTTAACAATTTAACACATAATATTTTATGCTCCACTAAAACTACATATTTGCATTTTTTTTTTTGAATTTAAAAATAAAATTAATTAATGAAATTAAATAAAGAATTTTTAACAGTTATAAACTTACTAAAATATTAACAGACATGTTAAAATTTATTCACACCAAAAACAAAAAAAAAAAAACACAGCCCTTACGGGGTACACTTATATGTATCAAATTCACTTGTTGAATAAATTTTTCGAAATTCTATTCGAAATTCTTTTAAACTCTAATAATACTTTACACGATCCGCGAATAAATATTCCGTGTTAAGAGTTTCCAAAACCAAAAAAAAAAAAATATATATTTTAAGTATTTTAAAAAATTTTAAATTTAAAGATTTAAAAAAATAAAAACAAACAAACAAAAATCACGTAAAAAAAAAAAAAATTGCGTTCAGTTAATCCTCCAATTATGACCGAACGGTATTATAATATGATGTGCGATATTAAGGTGATGATAAACTTAAGTGAAATGAATAGAAATTTCAGAACTTTATGTCCTATATATATAAACTTTTTTTTTTTCCATATATGTTAAGTATTTTTATTTTTGTTTTGAATTCTTTTCTTTTTTGTTTTTTTTTTTTGATTTTGAGATTTTTAATATTTTTGTTTTTATTTTTTCTTTTTGTTTTGAGATGGTCTACTCGGGATGGTCAACACCGTCTTCAGAAAATGGTAAGATAATTATTTTTTTTTTTTTGTAAGAACTAAAAAAAAGATGAAAAAAGAGTTATTTTTTGAATAATTCTTATAATAGGTCATAATTTTATTTAATTTTTTTTTTTTTTTAATATTAAAAGCTCTTTTTTTTTTTTTTTTTCAAATTTCCTGCTTAGTTTCCTATGCTTTTTTTTGTTTCGTTTGTAAAGTTAACAACTTTTAAAGAATTTTTTTTTTTTAATTTAACTTATTTTTTTTTTTACAATTTTTATAGGAATTTTTGTTTTTATAAATAGAAGGAAAAATGTTTATGTGTTCAAAATATATGATAATAATTTATTAAAGTTACATTTTATCTTTTAAGTTCTAAGAAATCGAGAAAAAAAAATTAAATAACATTTTATGATGTACCTATTAAAAAAAAAAAAAAAAATTTAAATATAATTTTGGCAAGTTTTTTTTTAATTATAAAAAACTGTTTTGTTTTTTATAGATAATATTTTGTTAAATGTGTAAAAAAGTAATAAAAATTATCTTAAAATAAATTAATTATAATATACTTTTTGATGTCATTTTTTTTTTTTTTTTGTTAAGACTATAGTTTTTATATTTAACTTATAAACTCTTATATACTATACAATTTTGTGAAGAAAGTTTTTATGTTCTAACATTAACAAATCACCGAGTAAAATATTTTATTAATTTCCTCCTATTTATTTTTACATTTTTCATTTAATTTGTATAGTTCTTATATATATATATATATTATTCACAATAATCAACAAATATAATGTCTGACACAGTTTAATCATCTCGGATTGATCATCATAACAAATACATACAGCAGAAACAATTTAAAGTACAGTCCAAAATAGACCTAACGAGACATAACATAACGAAACGAGTAAAAACTCAACCAACATGTAAATATATGGAAATAGGCATTTAGATGGTAAAAATGGCAAAAGAAAAGCACGAAGAACTATGATGTCATATAAACGGGCAAAATGTCATATAAAGTATAACTGTTTACTGTTTACTGTCGCTTTGAATAACAATTCTTTTTTTACAAATTTTATATAGAAATTTTTGCAAAGTTATTTTGCACATCCTTTCATGTTTCTTCATTTTAAAAATAAGTTAAATTTGATAAACAATAAAATTAAAAATTTATATAGAAATTTAACACAGAACTTGTAAACGAAAGAATATAACTTTATCGTTGTTACGTTTTCATTTTGGTTAGTTACTCGTTTACACTTCGCGAAAGAAACCCTACGAAATTTCTTGTGTTTATTTTTTCGTCTCGTCACGTCTATTTTGGGCTTAGCTTAAGAACTTTGTTATTAAAAATAGATTAGAAATAAGCAAAAATGAAAAATTAACCTGTCCTCAATTAATAATTACAAATTTATAACTAAAAAAAAGATATTGATCCATATGCTGTTGAATAGTTGATTGCCTAAACTAAGGCGAACTAAACATTTCAAAGTTTTATTAAATATACATTATGTATAATGGATTTTAAAGCCAATTGAAAGTTACTCAAAGATGAAATATTAAAGTTAAATGGGTCAAAAGATAAAATAGTGTGAAAATTAATAGAGTATAGAACCTGTTAAGTAAAACAAAATTAGGAAATTGTAAGTATAAGGCCTCGTCCACGCAGAAAGCGGGCAGGCGATATTTTTGCGAGCAAATGGCCATATAATTTTGCGATTTTTCTCTGGCAAGAATAGCTTTTTAAATTTATTTAATAGCAGAAATTGATTATTTTTTTAGTTTCACGCTAGCTTTAAAATAAATTATTCTTTAACATGCCGATTCTTCGTAAAAGTTAATTTTGTAAAGCAAATTCTTATTTACTAAAAAATTTCATTTCTGAGAGTAAACGAAAATATGCAGTTCACCCTATTAATGTGGAATGAGCCAGTTTTGGGCAGTTCCATAATCTCTATAAGAAAATAAAAGAAGACCCAGAAAAATTGTTCGAATTTAAGAGAATGTCAATAAACACTTAATAATGTGTATCAGTTTGTATACCTATTATACTTTTATATAAAATGTTTATAAGGTATTATTATATAATATAAAAAGTACAATACTATAAAAACAAACTATTTGGTTAATATATTTAAATGGACGTTTGATTTGTTTACATTATGATCATTTATTGAAATTAAAAATGATATAAACCGATATATACATTCTAATTTAAATAAAAAAATTAAAATTTTTTCTTCATTTATCGCAGTTTTGCCGCTCCAAAATTCAAACAATTTTTATTTTAAAAAATCGCTCTCTTGCCGCAAAAAAATCGCCCGCTTATTGCTCTTCTGTGTGGTCACTTGTTTGAAAACCAATATGTTTGAATTATTTTTAAAAAAATCGCCCGCTCACTGTCTGCGTGGCTGATGCTTTACATGTTTACAACTGAAATAAATTAAACAAAAAATGAGCCGCATATAACAGGAGAAAACAAAATAATGACGAAAAATTAGGTTTAAAGTTAAAGTGATCCACAAAACACAAACAAACTGTATAAATTGGCTATACTCTATAGCTTCAAAATAATAACAGTAGCTAAATATAAGGCGACTTATAGCTAGTATAAGTGTAATCATTGAATAAAAAAGCAATAAAATTACCGATAATATCATGGAAAAACTAATCAGCTAAACTTGAATTTGACTACAAAAATAAGCAAAAATAAAACAAAAATACTTTTATCAAATTGAAATGTTTTTTTTTTTTTCTGAAACTATGACATTAATTTTCCTAAGCTTTTAATTTAATTCAGATGATTTTTAAAATACGTAATATTTTACTTTAAATAATTATTATTATTTTTACTTTTCTGATCAGAATTCATTGCAATAACAGTAGGGTATAATGAAAATTACAGTGGTTTATCTGCAATATTTTTTATTACTCTTCATTTTTTTTTTATTTTCGCCCACAATTTTTCGTTTACTTTTTCTTTTTAGAGCCTTTTAAAGCGAATTCAAGTATGTACTTACTTTAAGTAAATGTTTTTTTTTTGTTTTTGTTTTTTACTTGTTATAATAATAAATTTTTTTTTTTTCAGGATACTTACATTATAGTAGAGATATGATAGAGATATGCAAATTAAAATCTTTTTATGGAATTTGAAAATTATTTTGATTTTATATTAATGTTCTACTTTTTCCCATCATTCAATTTGTTATTAGAAAAGAAAAAAAAAAGCGGAGGAACAATTTATTTAAAAAAAAAAAAAAAAAAACTTTCTCAATAGTATATTTATCAAATAATTATCGTAATTTTTTTAGTGCTTTTTCTATAAGTAAATACAAAAAATAAAAAGAACTGATTTGAAAGTGGGTTTTTAATTCACAAGTGCAAAATAGATACATATAAGAATGTATATAAACATTTATATAAATATATAGGTTGTCCTACTAGTTTAAAGTTTATAGTGCGATCAATGATTTTTGTAAAATTAACTCTTTTATTGTTATGTATTCAAAGCAATTGTTGGGTTTCCCTGCATTTCTATTATCTATTTGTAGACTCTATTCTAACTTTTGCTTTTAAATGTACTTGTCTAAATTTCTATTATCTTGAGGACTCCAGTCTAACATTTACTATTGCTATTAAATGCACTGGTTAAATGTACTTATAGCAAAAAAAAAAAAAAAACGCAAAGAAAACATGAACCTGCAGTGTTTTCTAATGCATGGCATATTCACGTTTTCTTTATTTATTTTTCCAGAATATTTTCACAAATCTGTGTTGGCACAATTATATTACAATTTTGCAAATACAACTTGAACGCAATTGATCTCAAAACGATGATATTCTAATGTACAACTAATTTTCAACTTTATTTAATTAACCATTTAATGTTACCGACACAATAATCTTTAAATTAAAATAATAGATCTTGACTTAAATAAAACTTTCTGCAAATTTCTTAAAAATGGTCTAAATGAAATTATAATGAACAAAAAACTCGATCGAAAGGGGAAATTGTTTTTCGCCTCTTAATAGTCTTAATTTAATAGGCATAAAAC
Organism: Poecilobothrus nobilitatus; assembly: GCA_947095535.1. Lineage (NCBI taxonomy): Eukaryota > Metazoa > Arthropoda > Insecta > Diptera > Dolichopodidae > Poecilobothrus > Poecilobothrus nobilitatus. Next base: position 110,630,548 of record OX352774.1, read on the forward strand.
TTTCATCGAAAAAGAAACCTTAAAGGTCTGTAACTACTTGGTATTTAGTTAAAAAAATCTTTTCCGTATACATTTGAATCGATCACTTCCTCATTTTTAGATCAGACACTCTGTATATTATATACTATATAATTTAAAATATAATAAAAAAAAAAGAAAGATAATTAAAAGAAGGGAAGACATCAGATAATCTCGATCAAAAATGCAAATTTTTTAACGCCACCATATAGTAATTTAAATTAAATAAAGAACACAGATCATATAAATTTTAAGAATAGAAAAAAAAAAATAAAAATAACTATCTAATATGAGTTCAAAAACCTCATATTATTTACTATTTTTGTTACCTGGAAAAATAAGTAGTTATAGTTACATTTTTACGACAAGTATAGACTATATATTAGTAAATTATCATGTCAGTTAAAAAAAAAAAAAATTTTTTTTCAAATTTTAAATAAGGTTAATATTAATTGTATAGGTTGTACAAAATATTTTTATTTTTATTTTTTCTTTTAACAAAATAATATTTTTTATTTTAAATATGAATAAAAAAATGAATATAATAAGAAGGAACTATATTAGATTATAATTTTATATATATATATTTATTAGCACAATATTAATATAATATTTAAATGTTAATTAGCATTGAAATAAATGATAATTAAAAAAATTCTATATATAGCATATTATATATATATACTTTTATGCTATACATATATATACTTTTATGCATTATGTCTTTATATAAATTTCAAGCTTTTGTTATGCTTACTATTAATTATGAAATTTTATATTTAAATTAATTATTATTAATTTGTTAGATAAATATACAATATTATTAAGTAATGTGAAAATAAGAGATCAGGGTTCATTTTGTTATATTGGTAAATTTTATTTTATAATAACATTTTAAAACTTGTTCTATATACATTATGTTGTTATTATGTAATATGGTTGGTATCAGAAAATTTATTCTTTGTTATTTTGTACAGAATTTATTTAATAATTAATAATATCATAAAATTAAGACTGCCGGGAAATAGTCGCGAAAAAAATAATTTCAAAAAAAAAATATTATGAAATAACACCCCAAATTCAAGATGAAATATTTCTGCATTAAAGTGAAATAAACTTCCAAATTAATATGAAATAATCCCACAAATTTTTTTAAGATATGTTATCTACTATAAGAAAATTTAAATAACATATATTAATTATGGGATCACTATACATTTGCACGAATAATAAAATCCCGAAATTAACGAGGAATTTTAAAGTTAGCTACGAAATCAGAGTATTTTCAGAATATTTATACAATATATGTATATGCGAGATTTAAATTAGACTAAAATAATCGCCAAAATATAGTTGTTTTGGGGTGTTATATCATTTGCAAACTTATTTTGTTTTGGGGGATTATTTCATATGAAATAAGGCCCCAAAAAGAAAATGAAATAAGTCCGCAAAAAAATTAAATAATCCCCCATTTTTTGGGGTGTTTTTTTCCATATAAAGTTTATTATAAGCGGTGTTAATCAATTTTTTTTTAGGGTTATTTCTTGCGGGGTTATTACCCGAAGCCTGTAATTAATTAAATGTAATTTAATTTTACCTGATATTTTTCTCTTATAAGCCGAATTCTTGAAAATATGACGCATTTTTCTTCTTTTGAATAGTATTCAAATTTAACCAATAGTTTTGCTATTTTATTCTTCACTCCTTTAAGAAGCTTAATGAATTTTCAAGTCTCGTATTATTATTTATTATTATAAACCTAAGCTTCAGTTTTTTCAATCATTACTTCACTAAGCCCGTTGATTAGAGTCAAGTTTCTATTATCTTATGGTATACAAAATATTTATTAGATTTTTTTATTTTTATGGAATATTATACATATTTTTTATATTATGATTGACAGATGGGACTTGCGCCCCAATTTCTTTCATTTCAAAATAATCATAGAGCAAAGTTTCAACCGTAACGTACAGAATCTTTACAGAAATATATTAAATATTACAAAATTATCAAAATTATCTCCTGCAGCTTTTGATAAAATTTATACTTATAAAACAATATCGGATCGACAAACAAAATATCACAAAACTTTAAAGAAAGGCATAGTGAAAATATATAAAACTTTTGTTATCATTGAAAATTGTTTAAAAATATTCGATTATGTTGTGAAGCTAGAAGAAAGAATTTTATACGCATGTGGGAAACGAACAAAATATAGTACTCCTATTTTTGTAGGCAGCAATTTTCTAAAATTTGATTACAATCGGAAGTTCAGTTTAGGAATATATATGCTGTTCATTAACTAGAAAATAAACATACAAACAAACACGAAGTCATTTTATAGGCAAGATAATAATCTTAGAAATATGAAAAGGACATTTTTTTTTCAAAGAGTATCTATAGGATGATTTTTAATGAATTGATTATAATGAAAACCTAATTTTTTTCCTTTTCATTTCTATGGTGAGCATATAGGACATCCAATAAGTCGCTGTTCCTTTTTACTATTTTCACTAAGCCGTACTTGGCTGTAACTATTGTACAAGATTATGAAATACTATAGTAATATATTTGAGCACCATCTGTTATCTTATACAAGAAATACTTATTTTTTTTAATTATTTTATATTACAATTACCACACAACCTATTACGATATAAATTACAACCTTTTACGATAAAAATAATGTCATGATTTTCTATCGTAAACAAACAAATTTTAAGTTATTTATATTTAATTACAAGTTCTTAGTATGTTAAATCTTCAGAGTCTTCCTATACTCAAACATTTCTATATCATAACCTCAACATAAACTATAATTTATAGGATGGCGTTATTTAATTGTATCAATAAACATGTGTCAAATATTAAAATTAATTAAAGCAATATAAGGTGTAAATATTGCCCATTTTTAAATAATAAACGATTATACGAGAGTATAGTTTTGTAATATAAAGTGATATGCTAACTGTTACCAAACATATTATATTTTTTGTTTTGCATTTTTAATGACTGTTTTATTTTGCATTTGTTAATTTGTCGTCATTTAATATATCACAAGTGTTCCGAAAAAGTGTGTAAAAATATTTTAATAAAAAATAAATGTCACTTTTAAAAATTATTTAACGATTATTGAATTTATCCATCAAAAATTTACCAATTATGGAATATTATTATATTTTGTATAATAAAATAATGTATTAAATTACCTTTCTTAAAGGTAATAAAAAAAATGTTTAATCTTAATTTTTAAATGTTTAAAATAACCATACATAGAATGTATTATTTTCTTTTTTTTTAAATAAAATTAATGTAAAAGAATATTGACCTCTTCTATTAAAATGATTTTTTAAAGTAAATCATAATAAACTGATAGTAATTTTAATTTAAGGTTGGTAATTTTTATGTTTATATGATAGTATATCTAAAATATTTATTAAGATTATTAACATTTTCTCAGTTAATCTATAATCCTAACAAAGTCCTAACTTTAACTTCCAATATTTTCTTTAATTCCACCTTTCCACAATTCCAATAGTACAGTAATATAAAAAATTCCAATTGGCACCGTATCGTTTGTCTTAAATATCAAATTGTTTTAGAGTTGGTTAAAATCTAACAAAAACAAATAGAACTAGTGTATGATTCTTTTTCTGGTTTTCTTTGTGATGTTTCCTTTCGATTGAAAAGGGATTATTGGGTCCTTAGCTCTTCCATTTACAATGTTTGTGAGTTTGATTTGAAAATTGAGCTTTTAAAAACTGAAATAAAATAGAGAGTAAAAAAATCTGCTTAGAATGTTGGTGCATCATGTTGCATTGCATATTATACCGCATTTTATAAAAATCGCTAACTCTTTACTGCTGTAGTATAATTAATTTATGTAGTTGACATAATTTTATTGTTTGGATTAAATTTATGAAATCTGTTTCAGAGCTGAACTGCATTTTCAATTTATTCGACTTTCCACAAAGATTAGAGTGACCATTGACCAAACTTCAGTTTCTTCAATCATTATTTTCACTAAGTTGTTGATTACTCTGATCCATAAGATAATATAAAGCACAAATACTTGCATCATCTGTTATCTTTTACACAAGATTTAATTATTTTGATTTATTTTATATTACGATATTTATCTAATACGGTATAAACTTTTACAATTGGATACGATCTGAATTGAGTTTGAGAACAACATCTTATAGTTGAAAGGTCGGCGACTTAAACACTACCATTGATGTTCAAATACTTTATGATAATACATATTCATTCGTTATTATATGCGGTTGATTTAATTTTATTTATAACTTGTTGTTCTATTGTTAACTTCAATTTCATACTTTATTTAATTTATTTTGCAATGGCATGTTATTACTAATATTTTATTACTATAATATTTTATGTCTAAAAAACTTCAAATATTGATTTTTAAGCTCAATAGTAGAGAATTACACCCACAAAAAAATCACAAAAATACAGCTTTTTTTTTAGATATTTTATCTTATTCGTGTTATTCGATTTGTTATAACGGTTTTATTAGAACTATAATAAAAGAGTTTTTTTTTTATTTTCAATAAAATGTAGAAAATAACTTAGTATAATAGGTTATTACCAAAATTTTATCAATAAAAAATTAGCCGAAAAAAAAAATTAATACCTATAACAAAATATATTGACATATTAATAAAATATCTTTTAAGTATCTGTCAATACTTTTTTTTATTGTACTACGTAACAATAAACAAGGTAGAATGTAAACCAACTGTTTTTAAAAGCGCACATTTCCAAAGTCAATACAAACTGTTTAGAATTGTGACTTGCACAAAAATTTGAAAATTTCATATTATAAGAAAAAACGTGAAAATAGGACATTTTTGAAATTTTGAGGGGCTGTAAGTCCGGAATCCTATATAACTAAGAAAGGGGCTGGGGGCTGTAATTTTGAGGGGCTGTAAGCCGTTAACGTAAAAATATATTATTGAACCTTTAATTTTCATGCCTCGCCGAAGAAAAATTTTTACAGGTGCCTAAGTTACAGCTGTCTAAAAATAGCAAATTTTCAATTTTTGAGGCATAATAACTCTTAAAGGGTGCAACCAAAAAATTTTCTGAGGAAAGTTATACTAATTCTAAAAGTTCTTTCTTGTCTCAAAATTTCAGGTTTCTATCTAAAGGCGTGCCGGAGTTATGAAAAAAGAAATTTCATGCAAAATATGGTTTTCACATAACGATAAATTTAAATCGTAAATTACAAAATATTACATAATTTTGATATTGTTTTATATAGATAATAAAATTTTCGATCTTCTGGCGGTTTTAGATTGCGAAACTATTACGCAGGGCCTGAGATATATACATCTGAAAATGGGACTTTTTCGCAATTTTGAAGAGCTGCAACTTTGAAACCCTTTACAACTAAAACAAACCTTTAACATACATTAAAATATACTGTAGCTTTAAATTTTATATCTTGCAGAAGTAAAATGTGTACAGGTTCCTAAGTTACAGGTGTTTAAAAAAAGCAAATTTTCAATTTTTAAGCTCTCATATCTCATAAACAGGGGGTGGTCCAAAAAAATTTTCTGAGCAAACTTATACTAATTCTAAAAGTTCTTTCTTGCCTCAAAATTTCAAGCCTCTATCTAAAAGCGTGCCGGAGTTATGAAAGTAGAAAAATCATGCAAAATTTGGTTTTCACATAACGGTAAATTTAAATACTAAATTTTAAAAAATTGTATAATTTTGATATTAATTTACAAAGATAAAAGAAATACCTGTCGAATGACGTTTTCAGATTGAAAAAATCTTAAGCAGAACATAAGATATATGTATTTAAAAATAGGGCTTTTTCAAAGTTTGAGGGGGTGTAGCTCCGTAATGGGAGGGGCTACATGAAAAAGTTGTTCCACAAAATTATTTTTTTTATGAGACCTACCCATGGTTAAAATTTTTTTTCTCTATCTTTAACGGTGTAGAAGTTTTGTAAACAGAAGGACAGACGGACAGAGTGAAACTAATAAGCACATTTTTTCAAAATTTTTTTGGAAATGTGCTAAAAAAAAGTATTGACAGATAACATACAAAAGATATTAATTTATTGTAAGACGTTTTGCTGCCGTTATTTTTAAATTTTGCATATATGGAAAAAACTTTAAATTTAAACGAGACAAATTGTTACAGTTTATGCAAATTATGACAATATATTGTCAATAATATATTTTTTTATATGGATACATATATTTTACACTTTTTAATAATTTATACAGATGTTAAGTAAATTTAAATAAGGTATTTTTTTTTTTTATTTTCTTTAAATGTTTAAGACAAGAGAAGCTGCACGTGCCCTACACCTTGCAAATTCCTATGTGGAACATACTTTCATCTAAGGTATTCCTCCCTGTCGGTTATCTTACCTTCCACAATCTGCAATTATTGAGAAAAAATCTTTTCAAGTTCGTTGCCAATTCACGTTCGAACTCCCTTCTATTATTCTATTTTCCTCTTTCTCTAATTTCAAATCTGTCTCAACGTTGTAAAAATAAAACAAAATAAAACCAATTGCCAGATTTTATAAATTTTAGACATTTTATGTTTATTAAATTACTATTACATCGTAATTTGCTATGCTATTTGCTATGTTGCGGCTATATACCGAACGAAATACGATAGACGGCGCTCCAAATATTTTGTTTTTGTTTTCTTAATATTTTGAAGAAGATCCAAATTTATTTAGTCTGATGAGTGATAAACAATTTTAAAGAAATTTTAATTTTAGCTAGACTGAGTTTCAGTTGTTTTATATATTTCAAGGTTTTCTGCCTTGTTACTTTACTGAGACTAAATTACGTTAATAAAATTGCTGGAAACCTATGGGATTAAAAAGTAGTTTAAAGTTTTGCATTTCTTTTTATTGACTGCTACAAAAATCTAAATAAGAGTGAATATTAAATGGTATAGCTTTTGAAAACTTAATTTAAATTTTCATTGTTAATTTCTAGTGGTGTAAACGTAAAGGTTTCAAATGAAAAATAAAATGTGTATTGTTCTTGGATTAAAATAGAGAAGTGGTTATAAGCTTGAGTAAAATTCGATAATATAGTTAGTTATTAAATTGTTTATTGTAATTTATAATTATTTGATTATCTGTGATTTATATACGCGGCAATTTCCACTTTCAGTAGTAGAGAAGATCGAATACAGTTTTTCTTAAAATTATGAATTTAACTTAAAAAAACATTTTCGGATTTATTTGATTTTTTGTGTTTTTAAATAGCAAATATTCCATATATTTATTGTGTTTTATTTATTTATTTATTTATATTAATATTATAAATGTAATGCAATATTACTGAACCATCGGCTACTAAGGCCATTATAGGTTTTTATACAATTATTAAATTATATAGTAATATTATTTATTTTCTTTATATTATATACTATATATTTACATTATATTTGGTCGTAAGGGATGTATGTAAAGAAAAAATCACTTACAACCTGTCGAACAACCTTACAACCTGACCAATCGAACACACCGAACCCTATTTATATTAGCATTATAAATCAGATAAAATAGATAATACAATATTACAAAACCGCATCTGCTGCGAAAGCTATTGCAAACTATTATTACCTTATTGTAATTATTATTACAGGTTGAAAACTATTATTACTTTATTATAATAATATTATTTATTTTGTTTATATTTATTTACATTATATATTGGGAGTAAAGGGAGATTTGTTTAGAAACATTACTTTTTCAGTAATTTTCCTTCCAATTAAAAATACTTATGAATTCTGTGCAGGATTTCAACCTGCATTTCTTCGATTTTTTTACACTCTGTACATAATAAGAAAATTTCTATAAAATTGCATATATTTAGGAGGAGAAACATTTCTCTGTAAAAAACACTTATTTTGTTCTATAGATAAAAGAAATTCAAAAGAAGATAATAAATAATAAGTAGATAGATAATTCATGTATTCTTAAAAAAAAGTATTAAATGTTTAAAAAGAAGTTACATATTTTTATTTATATATACAAGATTATTTTATATCACTGCTGTTGATACAGAATAATGAAGTTTTTAATAAATAAAAATTGTTGGATGATTGTATCATTAGTATAGTATCAATTTTTAAATTCATACAAGTATAAATAATTACGTTTATATACAAATATTTATATTTAAATTTTTTGCTAAGGATACGAAAGTTTCAAAATTTTTAAAAATTAAAAGTTTAAACTTAGCTTGCGTTAGTTTAAAAGTGTGTATAACATTCAAGTTATATATTAAATATTACCGGATAGTTCACATCTAGATTTTGCTTCCGATACCATATTTTAAAAAGAACTATCTTATTTTATTTCGAAAGGCTTATGATGCGTCATGATTTTATTTGTTGCTTTAACTTAAATTAATTAAATCTGACTTTACACTGAAATAATCGATTATAAATGATGAATGTCTGCCTATTCATTTTAAATTTTTCTTTCTAGTAATGGTAACAATGATTGCAAAGGCGTGGATGGTTGGAGTTGTAAGATTGTTAAAGAATATAAACCATAAGCCATAAGCCATAATAGTAAAAGTTAAGTTAGTCATGTTGTACCTCGAGTGCTTACATGCTTTTTTATTTTGATAATTATCTCAGTAACAAGAGCAAAATTGATCGGCACTTTCTTAAGCATCGGCACATAAGATTATTAGTTTAGTACATTTTACTATAGTTAAACCCTTTCTTGTTTATTGAAAGTTTAAATTCATCAGTCATTTTATTAAAATGCTTGTTATATAAAATATAATTGTTAAAAGTAAAATCAACCAACTAAATATAACTGTTAAAAACTAAGCTAATATACGCATTATAAGTAAAATGTATGGGTTTTCTTTCTCATTTTAAAGCTTATTTTTCTCCTAGAGATCTGGCTAATATAAAAGCATGTATTCGATCTAAGATGGAGTATAACTCCCACATTTGGGCTGACGCTCAACAAACTTTATTGAGTTATCTTAAAGTTCAAAATCGCGCCTTATGCCTAATAAGCGATCCCATCGTGGAAGTAACTCTTACTTCTTTTTTGATATTCGCCGAAATATTGGAACTTTATCTCTTTTTATAGATTTCTTGTAGAGAATGCCACTAGTTCTATTGCATTAAAATCAATATTGCCTCCACTCAAACAATTCCAAGATAACTTAAAAGAGACTGTAAGTGCTCATTTCTACACCGTGGAAATCCTTAGTTTGTTTAAAACTGGTTATGAGAATACATTTGTTGTGAGAACTGCTAGAATGTGGAACATGATTCAATTAATGTATTTAAATCCCTTCGTCGATTATGTTCCATTCTACAATTTACAACTATTCAAAAAGATGTTTTTGGTTCGTTTTCAATTTATCATACAATTCCCTGTTGTTATCCTATTTTACTCCCCCATTTCATATTCCATTTAGTCAAACCTGTACACCAACACTGTAACACTGTATAAAGAAATTTATCCTGGAGTTTGGCTAGCGTGTAAAAAAAAAAACAGAGTTTAGTTCAGTTCAATTCTATTGGGAAACCAAGAAACATTTGAATCGATAAACGTTTAAGAAGAATCTTGTTCATATACGTTATTTCAAGCCCTGTTTAAAACTTTAAATCTTTACAAAATAAATAAAAGAAACAAATAAATTTTTTTTTTAATGATTTTTTCTTTTTATTTTACAAAATATTTTGCTTCATCTTATCTTATTTAATTTTTTTTTTTTTTAAGTTTTTTTTTCAAATATTTTTTTTATATGTTTTTTTATTATTTTTTTTTTTTTTTTTAGGTATATACACAAAGAAATTGTATAAAATAGTTTTATTACACATTTGTAAGAATTTTTTTTTTTTATTTTTTTGTTAAAAATTATTATCATAGCACGTGTTTTCCTATTAAAAACTATAATTAAATTGAGTAAATATTTTAGGAGAAGGCGGCGGCCATTAGCAAAAAAAAAAAAACAATGTTTAATTACAAACATAATGCCTATATATTTAAATATGACATTTGAAAATTTAAATAAAATACATAAATGTTTAAAATAAATTAAAATAGTTAAATAATTATTTAGATATTAAACATTTTAATTGGAAGGTATAAAAGAAAAAAAACGAAAAAATAGTTGCAGTGAATGAGCGAATAAGGAAAAAAGAAAAGAGATATTAAAATAATATACCTATATAATATACCAGAATATGATGTTCAGTAATATTTATTTTTTTTTTTTTTTATCACATATATATCGTAAAATATTAATTTTAAATTTAATTACTGTGTGTTATGAAAATGATTAAAAAAAATTTATATAATTACAGTAATCTCTCAACATATACATACATATATTCATCTTTTCTATAATATAATACGTATATCAAGTTATCACAATTTATATTAACTTTTACCATTTCATCTCGTATACCGTAATTATAAAAATTTTATAAATTATTTCGTTTAAATCAAAACTAATATTTCAATTAATGACAGGAGAGTGCAATTTAATTTTCGATCAATCATTTTAAAGAATAACTAACAATTCTATTGTTCTATTCTAAAAATGTTATAATATTATAATATTTATCTCAGAAAAAATGGAAGTATTTATGAGATTTAAAGTTTTATAAAATTAATTATAAAGTACAGTAAAAAAAATTTTTCATAATAAAACTGATATGCAATAATATATATACATAATATGTTTATGAAGAAGAAAAAGAAAGGACAATATATTATATATAGTTCAACTATATTGGGTTTGTGATCTGGTTTAGTTTTTGCCAGACATGATTACGTCTTATACTTAATCTCAGTTTTCTCATAAAAATGTTGTGTTCTTCTTAGAAATTTCCGGTGTTCTTCTTAGAAATTTATTAGAAAGCTCAAAAATAAGATTTATTATAGGTGAAAATCTATCCGATTATATCACATTAAATCTTATCAGATCTGTGTTGTGTTGTGTTGTGTATTCTTCTTGTGAAAATCTCAAGAAATGAAGAAGAATACACTTCAGGTTGAAAATCTTAACTGAATTGTGTTGTCAAAAGATAACATTTTCAATCTAACAACATATTTCAAATCCAATCTAAAAATTTCCAAGATATCTTGGAAATAACTATTTTAATTAGCTTTCTTCTTTTGTATGAATTGAATCTTATATGTATATATAGTCTTAAATATTTTGTTTTTTGCAAAATGGTATTTTTATTTTCTGTATATATGTACATATTATAGTTTTTTTTTCTTCTCTTTTTACAATTGTTAAAAGTAAACAGTAAAAGTTTTACCTATTTAAATAAAAAAATGTAAAAAAAAAATTAAAAACTAACAAATATATAAATGCACGTGACTTGAATTTAATTATGTTGGCACGTTATATGTATACATATTGTATGGTATGTATATATGTACATCATCTATTTATATTTTGTTTATTTTTCTATATACATATATTCTTTTTTTTTTTTTTATTACATTTTTTATTTAATTATTTCCACTCTATATGTATATAATGTATTTAATACTGTTTACCCATATTTTAATATGTTAGATCACAACATTATAAAAAATTTGTTATGTTTACGCATAATTTGTGCAATAAAATTGCATAATCATTTAACAAAATAGAAAATCAATTTTTCCGCATATATATTTAACTATATAAGTACTATTCATCTCTTATATATTATATACTTATATTGTTGTTATTTTGGAAGTAGATTACGGAAAATGATTTGTACTATATTATGATAATTAATCATTTTGTTATCTTTTATAGTATAATTATTTGGCATATACTTCCAAAAATTAACGGAAATTGAAATATAAATAGCGCAATTTTCAAATTTAAAGTTTTTTTTTTTGTTGTTTTATTTTTTTTTGTTTTTTTTATCTTTGGCTCGTTCTTTGTTTGGCTTAAATATGTATGTTATTTCTTTTATTTTTTATATTTTTTGGAGCTTAAGAGTAGCATTCAACATATACTCTTATATCTGTAAAATTTATAAAATCAGTTATTTAAATCGGTAATACATTTGTGATTTAATCACGAATTAAAATCCCAAATTCCAATCTTAGATTTTTAAACTAAAAATTATTATATGGGAACTTTAATTCGATTATTAACTCGATTTTGACTGAAATTATACTTTGATAATTATAATGACTATGAATTATTAAGAATATTAAATTAATAATTCAAGTTATAATTGAAATTAAAACGCCATTCATTGTATCTTAACTATATATTATGTATATATATCGATATATAAAATCCAAGTATATTGACTGTAAAGTGAAAAAGGCTTCATATGTATATATATTTATAAACAGTTTACATTTTCATATGAAACTCGAAACTATTTAAATTTAAGTTTCATAATTTTTCTTTAAATTTTAGAATTCATGACAAAATATACTACTGGTTTTTCGAACCAATCCGTACTATTCCCTTAAATATTATATATAATGTATATTTAATTACACTTGATTTATTCCGATTTTATAGTTTTATTTATTATTTATATATTGAATCCGGATCATATAGCATGAAATTGAAAGTTATTCACACTTGATTAGTTGTCAATTATTTAAATATATATATAAATATATTTATTGAATTAACTACTAATAGATATTCATATTGGAATATTCCAGTATATTAGTGTGATAATTTTACAAGAGGCACACAGTATAGAAAAAAAAATTTTTTTTTTAAGGTAATCTGGTAATATTTAAGAAAAATTTAATATTAATAAAAAATAACAAATTATGATTATCATTCTAATATCGTTTTTATTGCACATTTTTTAATTTGAATAATTTTATTAATTATTTATTACTGTATAAGATTCACTTTTAGTATATAAAAAGAGATAAAAAGTGTGGTGGGTACAATATTATGTATATTATTTAAAGTATTACTAAAGAGATATACATTTAAATGAAAACATTTAATATATTTATTAGGTAATAAATGAAAAGAAAAGAGGTTTGAAAAGACAAATTCTAAATATATATATATATATATATATATATATATATATATATATAGAGAAGTTTAGAATATAGAAATAATTTAAAATGTTAAATATAAATTATAAGAAATTAATTGCTTATTATACTAAAAAAAAAAAAAAATTTACTTCTTAAAAACTAAAAATGATTTTTAAAGTGAGAAATGCATTTATATACGTCATTATTAAAGCATACTAGAATATATATATATATATAATATATGTATATACGAAAGAATTGAAAAAAATTAAAAAAAAAAAAAAAAAAAAAAAACTTCAAAGGAAACTTCAATAATTTACAAGAGAAATTGAAATTTTCCATATTAATTACAACAAAAAAAAATATTAATTAATATATAAATATTTTATATTTGTATATATATATATATATAAATGTAAATATGTACGTTCCCTATTTTCTTTTTTATTTTTTTTTTTTATAATTAAAAATTATATTTTTTTTGTATTTATTTTTTTTTTTTTTTTAATTTTTTTTTTAGTATTTTCATATTGAATTCATAAATATTTTTTTTTTAATTAAAATCAAATATATCTTAAACATTTATTAAATTATTTTTTGTGCATGATCATTTTTTTTTTTTTTTTTTTTTTTATTGTTTATTATTTTGCTTACGGATGATATGGATAATGTCCCAAAACTGGAGCTGGTGCATAATGTGCAACTGGTGCAACTACTTTAGCTGGTCCAGATTTATGTACAACAGCATTAAAACCATTATGATCATCAGCTGTATAATCAACTGTACGTACTGAACCATCTGGTTCAACTAATGAATATTGTCCTTTAACTACATCACCATCACGTTCTTCAGCTTGTGATTTAATATCACCAGTATGTGGATCTTTTATGCCATAATTAAATGAATATTTCGGATATGACTAATAAAATTAAATTTGGAGTGGAAAAAAATAAAAAAAGATTTAATTATTTATTGTCTAAATTAAAAACAATTGTATAAGTTAAATTATCTTAAGCTAATAATAATTAATTAAAAAAGGGATTACTTTAAAAAAAAAAAAAAGATACACATATATTAAATAAAATAAAATAATTAAAAAAAAAAAAAACTAATTTATTATACTTACAACTGGTTCAGCAATTACTTTATGAACTGGTGCATGTACTAAGGGTGCATGGACAACTGGTCCATAATGACCATATTCAACGGGAGTTGCTTGAGCAATGGCAATAAATGCAACAATAGCAATTAAGTACTAAGATAAAAAAAAATTAAATGAAATTAATTAAATAGATTTTTTGTTTTGATATTTTATAAATAAATTTAAAATTTAAAAGACATTTTAATAGACATTAATTACTTTAATTGATTAATTAAAATATATGTAAACTTATTATAAGAATTTAATATAGATATACATATTTTATTTTATTGGATTAGTATATAAAATAAATAAGTAGAACAGATTTCAATTTCCATAATGGATAGGAAAGTCAGAGCATCAGCGATTTAGTCAGAGCAACATAAAATGAAAATATCTTTAATATAAAATTAAGATTGGTCGTGAATACTAAAAAACGGATACCAGTACAAGAAGAAGAAATTTTTAAGATGATTTTTAATTCTTGCACTATAATAAACTTTATTTGATTTAATATATAAATTTTATTATGATTTGGTGTGATTTGATTGAATTTTATTTAATTTTTGTAATTATTTTCGAAGAATTTTCCAAGATTTTAAAAAATACAATTTTCATTTGCAAATATATAAAGAAATATTTTTTTATCGAAAATAAATGAATTAAAAACGGAAATTTTAATTAATCTTTTTAATTAGAATTTTAATTCAAAAAAGGTAATTTCACTATAGGTATTCAAAATCTTTAAGAAATTTAATAAAAGTATATATTACTCAGAATGTATCGAATAAATAAAAAATAAACCATAAAATGGTTCATGTATAATAATTTTCATTTTTTTGTACTCTAAGATATATTCGGTACATATTTACCATAATTATTAATTACATTGGTAAGATGATTTTAATTTAATTTAGAAAAATTTAAGAAAAAAACAGAACAACTATAAATAATGTATTTCTACGTTCAATCAAAAATCTTTATAAAAAAATTATAATATTAATTTAATGAAATGGTATTATTGATTTCAGAACTTTTAAACCATATATGCTATATGCCACCACCTATTTATAAACAAACATATTTTTTTTTTTTATCTAAAAATATACTTAAATTTGTTAGTTTACTTACTTACTTATATAGCAAAAGTATAATTATGAGCATTAATATATAACTACAGTAAAACCCCTAAATAATATCTTCTAATTATACCGTATACTAAGTATACCTTTTCCTTAATTTTTTTTTATTTTTTTTATTTTTTGTAAAATGAAAATACCTTGTAATCAAAATTTGGACTAACAACTTACTATATATACGCTTTTTATACAATAAACCATTAAAATTAATTAAAGATAGTCTGAGAGTGTTAAAAATTAAATCAAAAATATTTCTTATAGAAAGAAAATTTTGCCGAAAACTTTAATTGTATAGAAAAAGTATAATTTATCTTCTAAGAAAAAGAAAAAAAAATCTAAAATTTATAGAAAAATTTTCATTTAATCAAAAAGAAAATAACAAATATATTTATTTAATATTGCATAAACTAAGTATATATTATGTAAACGTTTTCTAATGGGAAAATATGATAATTTTAAATAAAATACCTATATATATATATATATATATATATATATATCTTTTCTATATGCGGTAACGTTGCTCATATTCTGTTAGTAAACTATTTAAATAACTTTTAAAAATAGTTTTATCTTAAAATTTTGCAACAGAATAAAAATAACTTATAATTAATGATAAATTAATCAATTTTTTTTTTTTTTTTTGGTTTAGTTCAAATCTTGGTTAGTTCAAAATTGGTTTAGTGTCTTAATTAAACAGGTTTCACTGTAATTAATAAAGACATTAAAATCTTTATATATACATAAATTTCTTGAATAAGGTTTTTCCTATATTTGAAATATATATATATATATATATATATAATTATAAAATTCCAAATGAAATTTTAGACTAAATTAAATAAATAAATTAAATTTAAACTAAAACCGGCTAGTTAAGATTTTACTTCTTTATTAATTAAAAAAGAAAAAATTAAATTCTTTTAATTGGTATATATTTCTTCTTTTTTTAGTTTTAAGAAAACAAAAATGGTTAAAAATCTTTAATTTGAACTGTACATTTAGGCAATTTAACCTATACTATACTATTATATATATCTATATCTACATTTTACATCTATAAAATTTATTAATATAATCAAACTGTGTCCTAATACTTTTAATTAATTATAAACTAATTAAAGCTTTCATCTGATTTGGAAAAAAAACGATTTACAATTAAAATTAACTCAATTATACTTTTTGAATTACTTAATCTGATATAATTTATTTTAATTATATATATACTTAAACAATTATATATTTTCTTAATTTTATTTGTTAAATTTTAAAATGAATTTTTGAATTTTGTTAATATTATTAATGTATGTATTAATAAAAATTAATATTAATTAAAAAATATGTATTAGTTAAAATTTAAAATAAAAGTTTTATTAATTTTGTTTTTTTAATAAATTATTTTGTGAAGGAAAAAAAAAAAAAACAGTATAACACATATAAAACAAAAAGCACACACATTTTCCTTATTAAAAAAATGTCCTTATTTATTCTAGTTACTTAATTTTATATATAGATATTATTATTTTAGTTAGGTATAAAAAGATACAAAAAACAAAACTAACCTTCATTTTTAATTATTTATTATTTTGTTTTTTATTTTATAAATTTAATATATTTTAATGTTTTTTTAATTGATTTAATTTTCTTTAAAACAAAAAAAAAAAATTTTTTTTTTTTTTTGAAATTCTCTCAATAAAATTGAAAATGATTAGACACTCTTTTAAGTAATTTTTAGAATTTTCACTTTTATTCTATTTCTATTTTGTGTTTTTGTTTTTTTTTTTTTTTTGGTTTTTATATTTTATTTTTATTTAAATTTTGTTTTATTTTATTTTTATTTTTGCTTTTTTGTTTTGGGTTTTTGCAGACTCCAAATGCACAAAATTTGAATTTGTACTGATGAATTTTTGAATTGGTAAAACGCTTTATATACCAAAAAAAAAAAATATATTATTTTTTTTTGTTTGTGTAATTTTCTTCTTAAATTTTTCAATAAACAGAAATGCATAGATTTTATATATAAAATGTACGTATAATATGTATACGTATATAATATATAATAATATAAAAGAGGTTCAATTTCGGCAGACATAATAAAGGTGTTTTAATAAAAGTTAAAAAAAAAAAAAATAAACAAAATTTTTATTGAAATCACATACATAATATATACCTAAGTATATCTTTTTTTTTTTTTTTTTTGCCAATTTTCTTGTAACAACTCATATATACTTCTAAAAAAAAATAAGAAAAAAAAAAAAAATTATAAGTATCTTAAAGATTTTTCTTTTAAATTATTTTTCTTTTTTCTCAATAAATGCATAATGCACATTTTATATATACATAATATCAATATCTATAAACACGAGTATGTTATGTATATAAAAGTATATTGAAGCCAAAAACTTCTCAATTTAAAGCTTTGCAAGAGACACCATATTATATTAGAAAAAATTCCACCTAAAAGTTTAAGATTTTACAATACAGTACTTATGTATATACACACCTTACATTTATATACATATATATATACATATATATATATATCTGAAATGAGTCTGAATTTAAAACTAAATATTCCTAAAATAAAAAACCAAAAAAAAAAAAAAAACAAGCAAAACAGCAAAGAAGTAAAAATAGCAATACAAAAATTAATTTTCTTTAGAGTGCAATTTTAACCATTCAATTAATGTCCAACTAAACCAAACAACAATTCCCCTCCTAATTTAATTATGAATTAAAAAGAAATATTAATGTAAAAACAAAAAAGAAAAACGAAAAACAAAAAAAAATAATAATATTAAGCCTAAATGTATTTTTAAAGAGTATGAAGAATATGTACCCTATTAAACACAAATATTAGAAGAATGCAGTTAGTTATTCACAATCGCTTGATGATTTATCATTCATTATTATTTTTGTTTTTTTTTTGTTTTTTTTCTTTTTAGTTTTTTTCTCAGTTTTAGTTTTAGTAAATTAATATACAGAATAATCTGTATAATAATAATGCTTTTAATATTTTATCTATTTTTACTGACAATAATATTATTAAGTATTATTATTAAAATTACACTGCACAAGAATTTCTTGCTCGTATGTATATTAAAAAAAAAAAAAAAATTGTAAATAGAATTGTAAAAAGTAAAATGGCAGATTTTACTATTATAGTTATATTGAAAAGTTAAAATATCATTCGGATGAAAGGATAGAGAAATTAGAAAGGATGATCACTTACTGTTTGTTTAGGATATAATATATCATAACAGTTAACACAAAGACTTAAATGAAAATGCCCTTCATTATAGTTCATTTAGACAGAGAACAGATTTGGTTGCAGCGACTTTTTGGTTGATCGTGATACACTCGCGCCCCGATTTACAACCAGTACGCGTTCCTGAAATGATGGATGTAAAAAAAAAAAGAGATTTAAATCGAAATGAAAATTTATAAAGTAGTCTTCAACAAAAAAAAAAAAAATAAAAAATAAAAAAAAAAAAATAAAAAATAACGTAAAGTAGACTCAAGATATAAATCGAAAAGTTTTAAATTCAAAAGGTGTAAATGGGGGTCGGAGTGATATAGTATGTGACATGAAAATAGTGATATTTTTGTTATTGTTGTTTAAGTTATACGTTTTTATTATTTTACAACTACACGTTATTCAAAAATATAAAAAGGAATTTAAATTTACAGAAATGTTTATTTTAACATAAGTTTATTTAAATAAAGAAAGAGTAAAGTATATAGTATTTCTTTTGAAAAAATAAAAGGATGTATACAAATAATGACATAAATGAGTGCAAACCGAAGTAAAATTTTAACTTTACATAAAAGCTTTATAATTTTTAATAATTAAAAAAAAAAATTTTTTTTATGAACTGAAATGAAACTTTACATAATATAGTTTTCAATTGTACAAACATTTTTATTTTTTTTTTTAAAAATAACAAAAAACAAAACATAGAAGTTACAAAGAATATTAAAATTTCTTACAAAATTTTATGCGTCTAGAAAAAAAATCTGTGTATAGAAAACATCTTTTGTATATTTTAGCAATTTAAAAGGTATATATAATTAATGATAGTGTTTTTTTCTTTTAACTTTTTCTGCTTCTTGTGCGTTCTGAGATTTTTTGTAGTTTATAAATATTTTTTATAAAAAATGTTAAGTTTATTAATTTAAAATTAATATTTAATATTAGGTATTATATATAGATAAGTAATTTATATACAAATTTTAAAAAATTATCATAGACTGTTAAAATTAATGTTTAACCAGATTTAGCTTTTAAAGAGTTAAAAGACTAACCTTTTTTTAAGAGTTGCTTTGAAAATAATGGTTTTTCTTTTCCTAATTCTACTTTTTTTAATATAATTTTATTAATTTAGATACTTTAACTATTTATTTGAGTATAATATTGGTTTGCCATTTTAATAAGAGATAATTTATTTTTGTCCAATTTGAACAACCTTCATATTGAGAGAATCAATTCAATTTTATTTTACCGGTAGGGGACCAATTCTAAACTATTCAAAATAGGAGCTCGCTGTGTATGCAACTTCAGAAAGTAAAAATTTACATTATGTAAATGAATGTAAATAAAAAAAAATTTGCATTATACACCCACTTTATTCTATGATTTTTATTGAAGGAATTATTACAAAATATTGAATAGAAAGAAATCTATACTCTTTGAAGTTTTATATTTAATACTAATGTATATAAAATGTATTTTTGTATTTTTATCAGATTTTATTTAAAGTTATAATTGAAATTTTTATTTTAATAAATTATTTTAAATAAAACCTTATCTGATTTAGTAAATATTTAAAAAAAAAAAGTTTAGTAATTAAAATACACTAAATTTTTTTCTAATTGTACATAATATTATTTATTTATAATACATTATTAATTTAAATTATATTCATGTCTGAATATCACTTTATATTTTTTTATAATATAGTTGACAAAAAATCTATTAAGTTTTTTTTATTTTATAGAAAATTCCAATAAAAATCATTTTATTCTCAATTAAATAGGAATTTTATTTTAAATTTAGCACAAAAGAATGTTTGATTTTTTTTTTTTTTTTGACAGTAAAAGAATTATCTTAATATAAGCATGAATTGTTCTTTTTGTTTTTTTTGTTGCGAGGGTATAGGTGGAAATCATCAAAATATATTATAGAAGAGTGGAACACAGTAGTGCACTATGAGTGTGTTATGAGTATTTCCAACGTTAACCCACTAAACATCACCTATCGTTTTTGAACAAACAATAGTTTAAATGATCTTTATAGTCATCATGTACTGTCTGATCAAAGGAAGTTAAGTTAAGGAATGCAAATTGATAGGCAAATTGTGAACAAAGTTGTTAATATTCACCTTGAATTTTTGTATGTTGTATATATACTCATAGCCAATTCCAAGGAACATATGAGGTGGAAGATGGTTCCACATTCGCAATGTCGTTGCAACAAACCGAATTTCCGTAAACCGAATTAAACTTTTAATCTCGTCAGAACAAGATTATTTTATACTTTTTAATTTAATTTAATTTTTTCAGTTATACCAAAACAAAATCCCAAATACGATATATGATCTAGAGTTAAAATTCTAATTATTTGTAAGGTTTTTTTTGCCAACGTTATAATATGATGAACAAAAAAAAAAAAACTTTTTAAAAAACTCTTAAACTTCCCTTCTCACAAATCATATAATACATAATTTTTTTTTATCCTCTTCGTAAAAGTCTCTTTTATATTTGGAAAATAAGAAAAAAATAACCAGAAGAAAATAGAGAACCAAAAATATTTCAGTACTTCTTCAAGGACTTTTTATTAAATATTACTCTCATATGAATTAAAAATATGTATCTTTATGTCATTCTTTTTGTCCTTTACCAGACGACATAACATCAAGTTTATATATTGTTAATATGCCAAACGAATCAATTTTACGATATCATATGTCAACAATCTTCCTCTTCTTCTCCTTCTATCAATCCTAGCTCGGTAATGTTGAAACACTAATTTTTTTTTTTTAAATTTGTATTTCTCGGTGTTCACATTATCTTAAAAATCAAAATCGAACAATTTAAATGTTAAAGTAAGTAATTGTGTACACCAATTTTATGCATATAAAATTGAAAAGGCGGATCCATGAAATATTAATTTGTAAAATATTATAATTTATTCTTTAATTTTAATGTAAATTTAAATAAATAAAAGAATAATAAATAACGTATACAAGACACAGTATATGTATAAAAACAGTTTTTTAAAGGCGCACATTTTAAAAACGTTAATATTCCAATTTAATTAGTGTTAAGTCTTTTTCTCCATTTTAGTTATTTTTCTTGAACACAAAGAACCAAGGTAAGTAACTTGCTACCTTATTAGTTTTTCTCAGATTTATACCTTTTCTTATAAAAATTTTCAATTTGCTCATCCTATCATTTCTAAACGTTATGGGGAGATAAAAAAGATTGTTCAGATACATTTTAGTTACTTTTTTAGAGCCGAAGACCAAGTTGTTAGTGCTCATATAACAAACATATGCGTATACTTAGATTAATTTAAGTATTTTTATGTAAATAAATATTGTAAAATATTGTAAATATTGTAATATAAATAAATCTTATTTTTTTTCCAAAAAAGACATAGGTTCTCAAAGGATACGAAAATATTCAATAAAATTTTAATAGGAATCATTGAAATATAGAGTTTAGTTAAGATAAAAAGTTTTTTCATATACATATATAAATATTTCTAATACCATTTAACTTATATGATTAAAATTTTATATCTTTTTTTTTTTTGAAGCACGTACAGAGTTAGAGAAGTGGTAAAATTGGTTTTAAACACCAAAATTTTCAATCAGTATATTACAGACGGACAAATGCAAAAATATTTTTCAAATTTTAAATAAATCTAAAAATCATACAATATAAAAAAAGTCGGAGGTTTTAAATATTTAATTTGAAGTCAATCAATCCATGTAATCTTTTTCGATAAAATCTGCGCAATTATAAAAAAATTTATAATAATTTTGAAAGAATTTGCATTACAATATTCCATAACCTTAAAACTATATATAATACAACAATAGTATAGTTATTTATATAAAAAAAATAAAAAAAAAAATAAAGAAAATAAATAACATCAAACAATAACACCTTCAAAATTCTAAAATCAAATTCTATTGATTTTTTTTTTTTTTACATTAAATAATAATTTATTCAAGTTTTATTTCAAAATATTCCATTACATTTTTTATATAAGCAACATAAATATATTTAAATTCTAACTTTAACGAATTTACACTAATAATTATGACTAATCGATTTTATATGAATTTTCTATTACTTTATAAAGACACTAATTTATTACATAAAGTTTAAAAAAAAAAACAAAAATAAAAAAAAATTTTAAACTATTAAAAAAAAAAAAAAGGCATCGCATTGCATCACAATAGACAAAACATCGTGAAAATTATTAAATGGCTAGAATTTGCATTTTTATATCTATATATATTAATATGTATATGTATATATATATGTATATATAAAAAAAAACAATTAAGCAGCTTAATGGTACAAAATCCGAAAATATAAAGATTAAGATTTTCAATTTACATGAAAATTCTTACAATAAAATAAAATCAAAACAAACAAAAAAAAAAAACAAAAAGACCAAACGTTGTGAATAAAATGTCTGCTTGAACTTTGACTTTTTTATGTTAAATTTAAATTTACTTATAACAATTTAAAATGATTATCCAAAGTTATTTATTATATAAATATATACATATATGAGCATATAAGCATAAAAAAAAAAAAAATTAAAACAAGTTTTAAATAACAATATAACTACATAAAAATCATTCTTATGTCAAATACAGGTTCAAATGCCCAGTTTGGGAATATCTTTTTTCTTTAAATTATAAATAAAATCGGCGAGCAGATTTAATTAGCTCCTTTTTAGATACTGATATATACATAATTCATATTTCAGTTTTTCTTTTCTCACTAAAGCATATAGCTTAGATTACAATCTACAGAGTTCAAATTTTCATAATCTTTTAAATATATATACTTTATATTTAAGTATTGTTGACCCTTTTTGCATTTTTGAGAATAGTTTATATATTGAGGAAATTGGAAAATTAAAAAAAAAAAACTGTATTTGGATGTTCACTCGGAATAGAACTAACATATGTAAATTCTCTGTGGTTGTTTTTAATTTTAATCAACTCTAAATTCCTAAATTAAGATTTCATCATCAAATTAGTGGTCCAGTCCTGTCATCAAATTATGGCGCAAATGTTCTTTTGACGAAGTTTCAGTTTGTTTTTATTTTAATCAACTCTAGATTACTAGTTTAAGAGCTCATCTGATGATGAGTTAGGTTTGTTGTCTTCCTAAATAGGGTAAACATTTTTTCTTATATAGATTAAACTTTCAGTTTAAGTAATTTTATTTTTAAAAGCTTATCGTGCCAGTTTTGTAATAAAAAAAAATATAACAATATTGACGTCACTGATGCCTTAAATTTATTAGTGTTTTTGAAAAATATTATTTTATAACAATGATTTTTTGGGAGGATTACCGATAGAAGTTGTATAATAAAAGAAAATGTAATTTTCAGGAAAATATCCTTATACAGATTAAATTTAGTTGTTATTTAAAAAAAATTAATTTTAAAAAACGGACAATTTGGTACCTAATAGTACTTGACTTGACAGATATTCAGCCAATGGTGTAGTGGTCAAGACACCGACCAAACTTCAGCTGGGTCATATAGATTAATAAAAAAATAATATAGATTTTTCTTATAATATATTATAATATATAAATATAATATATAAATAGTATACTAAATATACTTATATAGTATACTTAGTATACTTATAATATATAAATTAGTACACTTAATATAATTAAATAAAAAATAAGTATATATCTTATAATTAATATCATGTTGTATATGATATAATAAAATATTAATAAAATAATTCTTGTATAAGATAAAGATGGGGTAGAAAAAAAATATCATTTATAAAATCTCATAGTCGTTCTTGTACAATAGCTATACAGGCGACTAAACAACGGCTTAATGAGACTAATGATTCCTGAAACTAAAGTTTAGTCAAATACAAATAATAAAAGAACAAATTGAATGCCCTATGCTTATTATAGGAGTGGGAAGCCGGAAGGAAAAAAATAGTACTTGACAGATGGCATTTAGTTATAGAAATTACTATATTGTTAGATGTTTTAAAAGCAAACTTAAATGTTAAACATAAGTTTTAAAAAATAAAATAGTCTCATAAAATAAATATTTCATTTAAATTTTATGATTAATTATCTTCCACTTAGTTTTTTTTTTTTGTATAATTTTTATATTCCTAAGTTTACATTAGGATTTCATAAAGGATTCATCATTTCGGTAAAATCTATATTATAGCACTCGTGCTCATATGTACTTTTTATAAAAGAATTCAATTTTTTCAGAATAAAAACAAAAGATGAGTTAATTTTAACTTTTGACCTTCACAATATTTAAATATTTTTATTATTTTATTATAAATAATTATAGAAAAAATTATGGTCAGTTTTGTTAGGATGTGGTCACTAATCTTATATAGTTCAATATTATTTATTTGGACATATGATCTTATTCAGATATTGAACCCGAGATTTTTTGATCTTTTGAAAGGCGACTAGCGACTTAAGCATTGTGCAATTGATTGTATTTCGAAATGTTTTTTTTATTTGGTATATTTAACATTCCTATTAAAAAAAAAAAAAGTCAAATCGGAAAATTTTTAATTCACCAACGTATCGTAAATTTTAATTTTCTGATTGTTTTTCTTATATCAGCATCAATAAATTCAACTTAAATTTCATAAAACCGATCTAATTATTTCATATTAATAATTTAATAGTTGATTTGTTTTGTTTTGATTATAAAGTTAAATTTCTTGACCAAGTGTATATACATATTTCATAATTACATAAATATTACATTACATTACATTGTATGCATTTACAATTTTTCTATATGTATCTATAGAATAATTTAATAAAAAAATTTTCACCGTATCACAAGTATTTAATATATTATTTATATACTATATTAATTTCATGTATATTTATGCTGTATATAGGTACTATATAATTTTGTTGGTAAATTACATAAATCAAGAAAAATGTAATTGACACTCAATTTGTATTAAATGTGTATCATTTTAAAAAAAAAAAATTAAATAATTAATTTTGTAGTAGCTTATCTGTATATATCTAATATGAATATCTATATCGTTTACAACAACAACAACAACAAGTCCAAATACATATAATTAAACAAATTCTTAAATAATAATTATTATTCAATTAAATACAAAAAAAAAAAAAAAATATTATAAAAGTATCAAATTACAAATAAAATAAAAGAAATGAAAAATTATGTAGTATATAAATTATCAACAAAATATACCTACATAGTATCTATAGTAGATTAGATATTATTATATGTATAATATAGATATTATAGTTATTATAAAACGTAAATAAAAGAACTCATCTATCATGATCTTATCCAATGTATAATTTCAATTGCTTTTATTTTTTTTTTTTTTTTAAACTCATCATAGATATTTTAGTTTGATATTAAGCTACCTGTTATTATTCAATTTGCGGTTTTAATGTCATAACATTAATTTTAAATTATCACCATAAGGTGGTAACATAAGTATATGTATAAACGCCACTGTGTTTTTGTTTTCGTTTTTTTTTTGCATTATATTGCATTTTCTTGAATTCTGCACTGTACATGTAAAAAATAAAATGTATATAGTATAATAATATAATGTTCATTTAAAACCTGATATTTAAACTAATGAAAAACTTAAGCATATATACAAAGATGGCAATCAAATATCATCTGAAGTAAACTGTGTGCTTTACTAATATGCCAACTACATTTATATACTATTATTCTATGTACATGTTATATACTGCAATTTAAAATTATCGTAAATTTAAATTTTTTTATTTTCTTTTTTAATTTTTACTCCGTTTCTTGTCTGTTTTGAATCTGATTTAAGTAAGTTTTTTTTAAAAAAAAATTCAATTAATGCTAAATATTGTTTCGGTATGTCCATTCGATCAGCTATTTATTTATAAAATTTTTAGACTGTTTGAGTCATTTTAGTCGTACTTGTAGCCGATAATTTTAGTAATAGGCATATATAGATTTCATATAAAAAAGAAATTGTACAACAACTTTTTTATATAATATCTCGTCTGTTAAGGAGCTTTAACTTCGAAAAACTGTAAAACAAAGTCCTATTTTTAAATGATTATATTATTAGTTATAATTTTAGATTACGGGACCTAGATACCAGCATCCCGTCAAAGGGCAGTTTATCCATTTAATGCCGACATAATTTTTTGAAATTCGATATTTAAATTTACGTGCGTTATAAAAAAGAACAATTTTAGTTATATTTTGGACTTCCCTATATTTCCTCTAACAAACTAAAGTAAGAAATATGCAATTTTTAAAGAAGTGAAATGTTTTTTCGTATAATTTAAAAATTAAAGTTTAAGCCAAAGATTATCTAAGATTATATAAGAAAATAAGCCACTCTAATTTACACATATTAATGCATTTTTACAACTACGTAAACAAAAAAAAAAAATTAGTAAAAGTAAGTAGGTAAAATACGAGTACATATATGTTACTTCATTTCAAAACCATTCTGTTATTGAAATCACTTCTTTTCATATACTAAAATCTTATTATTATTTACTTCTTTCAATTTTCTTGCCTTTTCTTTTTTCGAGTAGCAAAAAAAAAAAAAATTGGTCACGTGGTGAGAGTGGTTCATCTGCTTATAATAGTTAATTTTTAGTTTAAGCATTGTATTTTTACATATGTTGTGTGCAAACCGCTTTTCTTAACAAATGTACGGTTCCCTTAAAAGAGAAAAAAAAATAATTTTTTACAATTTTTCCTTACAGAAAAAGCTGTAAGGAAAGTTATAAATTTTTAATGCAAAAATATTTGCAATTCCACAATACTTTTAATATTATTACTGTTTTGAAAATGTGCATCTTAAAAAACCTTTGCTTTTTTTACAACCACGTAAACCAAATAATAATGTGTGGTTGTTTGTTGCATTTGGTATTCGATTCTTTCGATTACATTGAAAATGTGCACTAAAATAAAATCAAAAGTATTTTGAAGATTAAAAAAGTACTTGATTATAACTAAAAACAGACCATGAGATGTATCTGTAGGTATATCCATACATATGTATATGCATTAGATAGCTTGTTTTTTTTTTATTTGCTTTTTAGTTTTTATAACTGTTGTTGATCGTATTGCATAATTTAAATTTCACTCTTATGTTGATGTTATGTTTTGTTGTATGGTTAATATAAGTTGGTTGCAATGTGCATTATTAACAGTTTTACCTAAATACCTAAATAATTTTTTTCTTTTTTATATATTTTGTTTTTTTTTGTTTGCATTTTCTTTTTCAATTTTTATTTTAAAGGTTTTTCTTTTATTGTTTTTGTGTGCGGAAAAATTTTAGAAAAAATAATAAAAAAAAAAAAAGTATCTGTAAATGCGCAATTATAAGTATTGATACAAAACGTAAAAAATGAAAATAAAAAAAAATGTGCCATGGCATGACATGTTTTTATTATTTTTTTGCATGTTTCTAGTTTAGGTTTTTCAGACTCACTTGCTTGTAAGTTTAACGTTTTTGTTTTTTTTTTTTGGTTGTTATTATTGTGTTTTTTTGTGAAATTTTTTTTTTTTAATTTTCATTCCTAAAAGTAGTCCTACCTTAAATTGAAAATTGTATTGTGTCTGTTATTTTTTTTTCTTGTTTTTAATTATTCAAAAGCTTTATTTAAATTTAAAAAAAGGAACGAATATTTTTTTTTGTAGTCTATATACTCTATAGTACTATGAATATAATAATATTAAATTCGAATACAAATTACAACATGTCAAAATGATGAGTTTTCTAAAAAATTACAAAGTAGGTAAATAGAAAATTTGCTATTAAGGAAGTTTTGAAACCAATCTATCATTACTTATAAAATACTTAACTACTTGCACTAAAATAATTCTGAATTTTATTTAATATAAATCTGGACCATATCTGCATTAATTAATTGACCGCATTTGATTAGCTGTCAAATGTGTGGTCAATATACTAAACTATATTGATATTTGTAATAGAAAAGGGAGAAGTAGCTTAAAAATTAAAATATTTTCTGAAAATTTATAAAATTTGATTTCCATTATCATTTTTGAGAAAATATAAAACTAGAAGAAAAGAAAAAAATGCCTATATGATTTTATGATTTTATATTATTTTTATATTAATCCATTTGTAATGGTTTTCGATTCTTTTTCCTTACAAAATAAAAGTAAAAATAATGTGATAATAACATTATCCTAAAGAACAATTTCAAATTTATAAAGATCATCAAAAATAATCTAATCTCTCTAAAAATGTTCAACTCGTAACATTAATACAACCTACATTGTGGAATTAGTAAAATAAATAAATATTGAATTTATTAAACTTAAAAAATATTCTGCCGGTTAACGTGTTTAGATTAACACGTTACTTACCCTCACCCTCACGTTAACACCCTCTTTTTAACTTTAAGGCTACAGTAGTCGATAATGAGTTACATAAAAAAGCAAAATTAAGGATATGAGAATTTTCATACAACACGAAAAAAATCATTCAAAATTTATATTTGAAATTAATGTGTATGTGATTCCTATAAATAATATATATAGCAAATTTATTAAAAAAGTGATTCCTTCGTATGTGTTTGTCTATGATCTCTTTAAAAAATGTATTTAAACCAAATTTGAGAAAGTGGATTGATTTAATTTTCTATTTTAGATTTATAACTGTTACATTTATCTTGCTCGTTTTTTGCTTTTAAAAGTTGTATACTGAAAAGTAACGTTAAAAAAAATTTCCAAATAAATGCAAGTTAAATAAAAGGAAAAAGATGGCTCCAATATTAAGCAAAAATTTATGTAAAAAGGACATTTTATAATTTAAAAACGATTTGATCAAATTAATCTCACCCCATGGTATGAAGTTTGAAAAGTACTGGTTACAGTAGTAGGTAACTACATAATTAAAATAATTATTGACAGGCTGCTGTCAATTTGTAAAGTTAATATTTGATTAAACGTCAAACAATGAAGTAAGAACAACCTATTAAACTTTTCAATTAAATAATATTAAAGGAAAATAACACATTAACACTTATAATCTATTATTATATATAAACCATTTTATTGATTATAATTTATAATTATTTAATAATCGATTTATTTACTCTAAAAGATTTCTTGATTTTTTTCTAGCATTTTTTGAACTGGAATGTAAAATTTCCGAAATATGTATATGTAAGTATAAAAAACTAAAAAAAATCTCCAAAATAATTTCTATTAAAATAATATTTTTTTTTTTATTATTTTTAAAATATTGGAATAAAAAGATTTTATTTATTATTTTGTTTTCTTACATTCTTTTATTTCATGAAAATTATGCATACAGAAGGATGGATAATATAAAGAGTTAAAGAGTATCACTTATAAGTACATAATAATATAATATTAACATTTTAAAAAATTATCTCTTATAAATATGTATTTAATACTAGTTGCTAATTATGATTATGTGTATACTATGTATAATTGTATACATATTATATTATTAAGTTTAATAAGATCCAATAATGGATTATAAACAACTTATTAATTTATATTTTAAATTCAAATATTGCAACTTTGTATACTAATTGAACGTATTTCTATATTTGAATCAAATAAACATCTAACTTATATAAAAGTGCTATATACATATATTGTTGCTAATCCAAAAAAAAAGCAATTTAATTTTAAGATTTATATAAATTTGTATCTATATTTTTCAATAACTAAATTCCAACATAATTTAAAAGAACTAATATGTATTTAAAAATTTTTAAATCCAATTAAATTTATTTAAAAAAAAAAAAAAAACATTTTTATCAAAACAACCGTATTCTCTTTTTTTTTTTTTAAATTATAAAATCTTTTAAAGTTAAAAAAAAATATAAAAGCTTTTGTGTGCACTAGTTTATATACTTATTATACATACTATGTGGGTGGGTTGTTAAAAGTTTTCTACATGCGAGCACATTTTCTATTACTTTTGTATGTTTATGTTAATTTTCTTTTTCATTTGTTATTTCTACAAAAAATTAAACTCTTAAAATATTTTTTTACAACATTTATAAGATTTTTTAAATTAATTACATATCTATTTAAAAAATAAAAAAAAGATTTACCGTATACTATAAAAAAGTTTAAATGTTAAAATCGTTTAACTGCTTAATGGCAGAAATCGTTTAACTGCATAACAGAAAGTATAGAGAAATTGAAAATTTAAATTCTGTAAAAAATACTAAAGGGAATAGGAGTAAAATAGACTTTCAGTAAGATCTCTATATCAATAAAAGGACTTCAATCGGGTTAAGTTCACTATATTACTATCTTATATCTTATATGCCTAATGCATAGATTCGCATTTATATATTGCAGTTGGGATAAGTGATAAAAGCATCGATGGAGGTATTGATAAAAGCTTAGCTTTTCTTCATACTCTTATGTTGTGTTTATATTGGAGCTTTGATAACCGATAGAGAATAGTGGTGCTTATAATAGAAGATAATTTTTAATTAAAAAAATATGTAAATTTTATTTTTAGTAGTCTTAACGAGTAGTAAATATAATAAAAATTTTTTGATACTTTTGTCGTTTATCGATGATCAATGTGATGCTGCAATATAAACACATAAATTGAAAGCCTTTGTTTAATTTTCTACGTTACCCTATGTTGATTCTCTTATCACTTATAGTAGCTTTAATATAAATGCACCCTTAGGCAATAAATTTGTTTAAAAAATAGAAATTGTCTTTATTATAGTTTTATCCAAAGACGCGATTATTATCCTATCTACTCTCAACTTTATTAAAATCTTAAATTTTATGTTTTAAAAACACTAACAAAGTTTTCTTTTCCATTTTAACTTAGAAATCATTATTCATACATTCATATTAGTGTTAAAATGTTACTATACCATGGTCTGAATAGTGTAAAGAGAGAAGAAAAAGATGAGGTATTTTGTTAAACATTGGCCATTGCAAAGATTTTTCTAAAATGTTGAACTAATTTTCTATTCCAAGCTATTCATTTATATCTACAAGCACTTTTATTTTTCTTAATTTAACCCTTCAGAGAATAAATTAAACTTAGGTGTTTTTTTTTCTCGGCGTCTTATTTCTTGGAAAAAATAATTCAGTTTCTTTTAATTTTTTCGACAATTTATTTGAATTTTTTAATCTCCTCAAAACTCTTAAATTTATTTTATCAACCCAACTATTACATAGCATTCTTCTATAAATCCAGAATTCAAATGATTCTAACTTAATTAGTGGAAGCGTCTATAATAGCGTCCATAATTTAACTATAAGAATGTACTGATATAATGACAGTCTAGTTCTAGAATTGTAACTTGTAAATCTCGAATACAAAAAATTTTAGTTTTTATTAGAGCAAACGACGGTATGTTTTGTTTTCTTACACGATATTTTATTTCATGTAAGTAATTACAATTCATATTTCCTTAAAGTACAGTTCTAGTAAGATTACATTCTTTACACGATATTGTTGTCCAAAAAAACACTATTATCCACTATTTCCTGTTTATATACTCATCAAGCATGTATTTTATTTTGATTGTCTTTATCTTTAGTTTGCATGAGTTGGTATAGGGTTATAGTAGGGTATTCGTTTTAGCAGAATACTAACTATAGGTATCTTAAGGCACTCTCTTTTTGGTCATATTATTCTAATTCGGAGATTTACTCTCTTTTACAGATATAACTTATGAAACTTTTTCAAAGAAAATAAAGGCGAATAAGAGTTGTTCGTCCAAATCTCGCACAGTTATAGCCAGACTAGTGGCATTCATCACAGGCCACTGGCCAGTCGGCACGCACGCTGCCAAATTAGGAATCCCACACAATACCTCCTGCAGGAGTTGCAAAGAAGCAAACGAAATTGAGAATCTGGAGCACTTTCTTTGCAGATGTGCGGCCCTAGCTAGAACCAGACTTCTCTCACTCGGTAAACCGTTCTTCCACAACCTCATGGATATAAAACTGCAAACAATCTAAAAACACAGGTCACGTGAGTGCAGTGGTATCAAACTGGCGCAATCTAGTGCTAATCACCACCCTACCTACCTATTTACCTAAGAGTTGTTCGCCGATAAGTCACTGTTTTAATTATTATAATATCAAATTCTAAATTTCAAATATATATAGGTTAAATTACAAGGACACTACTTAAGTAGTATGCTACTACTTAACTTAGTCAAAGGTTTCTAATTTGGTCAAAAAAGAAAAATACGTTTAGTGGTTTAAAATTTTATAGAAGAATTGAATTCATTACCATCTATTGGGAGTTTAGACGTATCTTTTTTATAGTTTAAAAAAAAAAAAAAATCTTTAAATAAATTATTATTTCGGTTCAAAATATTTATGCAAAATATAAGAGAAACAGCGTTTTGATACAAAAACTGAAAAAAATGTAAAAAAGAGGAGTTAATCAATTTAGAAATTGTTACATTATTATTATATATACGATATATCGATAATTAAAACCAAAAAAAATGTTATAATAGTTCATGTATTATAGAAAAGATTTGAAAGTGTGATAATTACATGTACATGAATGCAACATTGAATCAAATTGGAAAAATTCTCTACATAATATGAAATATTTAGATACATATCAATATCTATAAGTAAATATTTTAAATAATTACGAAAAAATTAGGATTTTTGATTCTTGTTTATGATAACTTTTCTTATTTTTGCTTTTCGTGTATTTGTCGCATTTTAATTTTTTTACAATTTTTTTTATGTTTTAAAATATAGAATTTATGTATTATATTTCATTAAATTTTTAAAACACGTGTTAATTTTATTTTGATAATTTACTAATAATTTAGTTTAATAGAATTCAATGCAATAACGAATAGTATAGCTAAATTAAGTTGATACAAAGTTTATATATGTTGCAATTTTAATCAGTATCAGACCCATTTAAAAATTCTTAAAAAAAATTTTTAAATTAAGCTATTCAAAATTATTTTTTAAAATCATCAGAAAAATCTATAAAAATTTAAGTTCATCTAAACATATTAGTGTATCAGACCACATTTTGTGAAAATAATAGGAAATAAGAACTTATATGCTATTTATTTAAAAATTATTCATATTATATGCCTATGTCGCCTAAAAATGAAGTGTCAAATATACCAAAAAACATTTATTTTTCGGGAAATCTTAAGTTTTCAATGTCGTTCTCAAAACAAATAAAATAATATACGATTGCATATATATCGCTGTTTTTAGAACTAACCTTATTCGCTAGCGAAATACATAAACAATTTTTTTTTATTTCATTTGAACTAACCAAAACTATTAGATTAAACACAACTGTTATCCTTTGAAATATGGATTTTTAACATTATTGCTCTTAAGAAATGCCTAATTCTAAAATTAGATTATATTTGAATAACATCTTAACACTTAAAAAATTTGTGGAATCCGTTCTGAAGATAATTTCTGGAACGTTAATTATTTTTAATTCCTGAGCCTAAAAATGTATCTAATGTCCAATGTATAATTATTTTTTTGTTGACCATAATTATAATATTACCATGTATATACTGTGCATTATTATTTTGCATTATTAACACACCATCGAACATTTTAATTCACAAATAACCATTTTTTAAAAATAAAAAATAATGTCTAATATTAAAGTAAAAATAAAAGAAATTAAAGAAACATGCAAAAAGAAAAGAAATCATTTTAAAATTTTATGTAGTATCACACTTCACTAGGCATTTATTTTAAGTTTTTATTAAAATTCCCTGTAAAATTATGTAACTTTAGAAAATGTTTGTTACCTTTTTTAAAAGACTGTTATTTTTCTTTCGCTTAATTTTAGGATATATGATGTATTATAATTAAATTAAAGATTAAAATTTGTTGTTGTTTATGGTTTTATTTTAAACGAGAAAGAATACAGTTACCTTTGTCAACTCTTAGTACCCGTACGAACCGTTAGTATGTTCACAGCCTGTCACTCTGCTTACAATTTTATTTTTTTAATATTTTAGTTTTTTAAAATAATTTGGGTGAATTTTATAATTTCTAGAACTATGAGTTGTACATACATATGTATGTATATTTAAACTATATATACATATGTTTATACATTCTTCAAAAGCAGATTCTAACCTTCCACATAACGATTATCAATCCAAAACTTTTTCAAATATTCTATAGTACCATTTAATACTAAGCGGTAAATGTATATTAAATTACAAAATATTAAATATAATTTTAAATATTATATTATATTAATGCGCACATAGTATGTTTATATTGTTATAAGTATATCGCCATACATTGCAATATTTCTTTAAAAATATTTCCATTCATAGAATAATTTCTTATAAGTACAATAAAATACATATTTGTATGTAAATACGGCGCTATATAATATACATCTATACTCTTATCATTCATTCATCAGTGACATATATACGATATGTAAATAAACATGGTATTATATAAGTATGTATGTATGTATGTTAAAATTTCATGGCTCTATTTCAAAAAAATTGTGGAGAACTAAAAATTCGGGAGCTACCCGAAGTTTTAGTCGGAACTCAACCAAAAAAAATAGGGAACCTACAAATTGCTCCCAGAATATTTTGTGTAAATTTCAAGATTCTTTCTTAGTTTTTGAGTTAGCGTGCTGACGGATGGACGAACGGGCGGACATGGCTTAGTCGACTCAGAATTTGATTCTGATCTGATCCATACCTTTGAAGGTATATCTAGCTCGCTTATTTCGAGGTGTTACAAACGGAGGAGTAATTTTATTATACCCGATACTTATCGTACGGGTATAAAAAAATAATTATATACCTACTTCTTTTTATTTTACCAATTGTGCTGTTAATTACGAGTCATTAAAATATCATCTAGGTACCATTTTCTTAGAAATTTTCCTCTTTTGACATTAATACCATTCAGCTTCGAGGGAAATTTAGTTACTCTGACGTCAGACTTTTATATAACATTATGGCATATAATTGAATTTTTTTTTTTTTTGTTTATCAAGTATCACTATAAAATCCAGATATAATTTTCTTTAACATCGTTTTCTATTACCTTCAATGAAATTTAGTTTCAAGATAATTTAGTTGTCCTATGGGATTTTTATGCATTATTTCATAAGCTCATAAACGACTTTTGGATTTATTATACCATCAGTTAAATTTCATAAAATTAATTTTTTTTTGCATCATTATGATTGCTGAAATTTTTTTCTAATTACCTATAAAGGTAACATGTGGTATAATCCTACAAAATCCAAAAGCCACAAAATCCTAACATTTCTTATTTTCAGAAATTCATAAAATCTAAAAAGAATATAATCAAACATATAGTATAAGACAAATACCACATAATCCAAACACCACATAATCCAAACACCACATAACCCAAACATAACAAAATCGTAACTTATATAGATCCAAATATGAGACTGCGTTTTGAATGGGATAGCGTCCACTATTTTGAATGCTCTGTAATTGAAATATGAACAAAAATAATGGATCTGCGTGAAAAACAAATTTTAAAATCCAAACTTTCAAAATCCAAATGCGTCAAAATCCAAATTTTTAAAATCCAAATGTGTCAAAATCCAAATTTTCAAAATCAAAATGCGTTAAAATCCAAACATGTATAATCAAAATAATAGACAAAATAAATATGGAATTCATACATGCATACTCTAGAAAAAGGTATAATTCTGATTTTGAAACCGACTCTAAAATCCCTCCTAATTATTTTCCTTATATAAATATTTGTGCTACAAAATTTTTAAAATCTCCTGAGCAATCAATCCTGATTTTCTAACCAACTCTAAATTCCTTCCTAATTCAGAATATCACATATACATTTATATAAATACTCTGGCAAAAGCGTATAACCCTTATTTTAAATCCAACTCTAAAACTTCTCCCTAACTATTTTAATAACAAAGTGTTCAAAATAGTGAAAGCTGCCGCTCCATAATCAATCCCCGCTAAAACAAATATTGGAACGCTGATATTATAATGAAATACTGATTTTGTAACCAATATTGTAACAACAACCCTCAAAAATTCAATTTTTCTAAATAATATATACCTAAACAATAAAGTATTGATACATTTTAATACATTTGGGATCCAAAAAATTATTGAAAAATTAAAATTAAAATTGTTGATTACAAAATCATGATTATACGCCTTTTACAGAATAATTTATGAGGTTTAGGGGAGTTTTTATAGTTGGCTATTTAATTATTAGGTTATCGGAGGTTTGCAGCTCCACTATTTTTAATACCTTGTTTATTGTCATATATACATATATTAAATAAATACATATACTATTTAATTTTATTTATTTAATGAATTCAATATGAAATGTGGAATATTGTAGAAAAAACGTAGCTATTAAAAACAACTGGAGATTGTGATTTGGATTTTCAGGTATTTGGATTTTGATGTATTTGGATTTTATGTGTTTTAAGTTTTGTGGTGTTTGGATTTTGAGTTTTTGGATTTTGTGAGTTGGGATTTTTTAGGAGAACTTTACTGTGTAAAATAAAGTATCTGAACTTAAACTTAAAATTAAACACATATCGGATACTATTTAAAATTGAAATATTAAACCATGTTACAGTGGTAACTGATAATTAAAAAAAAAACGATTTAATGATAGTCAATTTATAAACTTTGATTTTTTGGAACATTTTAAAAGTGTATATTTTACCAGAGAATCATTACTTTTTAAACCATTAACATATAGTTCATTCTTTTGAGCATTTTGATTTATATTTTGATACCTATATATTATGTAAGACTAAGTATTGATCTCAATTTTCCATTGTATATATAATAGGTACTATACATATATACAATTCTTTCAAAACTTGAACCAATTATATTTAAGAAAATTCCAATACGTCACATATTCTATTGAAATCAATTAATACTAAAAATCAAGTTGGACAAAAAAACAAAAAACAAATAAAAAATAAAAAATAAAAATTGACAAAAACACGCAATTTTTATACACATTAGTGTGTATGTTATAATTAAACGCAAAACCATTAAAATTATATTTTTATTCTTTATTCATTTTTGTTTTTTTTTATCGTTTTTCCTTTTATGAATTCTTTAGAAATCATTTAAAAAAACTACAATCGAACTCAATACCGAAAAGTTTTTAGTAGGTATGTGAATTGGTTTTTTTTGTTTTTTTTATTTTTAAGTTTAGAAATGGCATAAATACAAGCTATTGAGAAAAATAATGATCTCCATATATTTTAGAGTTTAGAGAAAAAAAAAAAAAAAACAAACAAATAAAATAACAACAATTTTATTCATTTTACATTTAAGGAATATTTAAAAAAAAAAAATTATAATTAAAAATAAGTTGAAATTAAAAATTATTAATTTGATAAATGCACATTTTTAAAAAAAATTTAATAAAATAATTTTTTTCTTCTGAAACTACTGATTTTATATCCGATCACCGAAAATTGAACCATGTTATAGCAATTTTAATTTAGTTCCTTAGTTTACAGATGAAAATATGCTTCAGAATTTTTCGAACGTGAAATATTGTGTCTTGTTGGAGTCCTTCTTTCTTTGACGTTGCATTGAGGTTATATAGGTAATAAAAGTAAAGTAGTATAGGTAATAGAAAAGAAATTTCTTTTTGAATTTCACAATTTTCAAATTAGTTTTTTAGTTTCTCTGTAATTATACTTAAAATTTTCTAAGGTTAAACGAATCACAAATTTTCGTATCAGTTTTTGAATTCTGTCTGAAACTTTATTTGCTTCTACCGTGAAATCATATAATGTATCTGAAATATTCTTGTTATTGATTCCTAACTTTTATCTTGAAGTTAAAATAATAATTAAATTTAAATTTAATGAGATTTCTTATATTATAAATCTGAATGTTTTATCCAGGTGGTTCATATGAAATGAATAAATTTTCAGAAAAATTATAGATTAACATAATTAGATTATAAAAGGAAAAGGAATATAAATATATTTAGCAAACAACATACTATGTAGATGTATTTACCAGATTTTCCTTTCAAGATTTATTCAAGGCTAACAGTGAAGGATAAGTGCTTACTCTAATGTTTCAGATCGGATAAAAAAAAATTTTTTTTTTAAATAATTTATTAAGTTTATATATGAAGTTAGCCAAAATTAAATCAAATTATTAACAAATTTTCTGATAAGTTTTAATAAAATCATTTCTGACAACTTGTTACAGGAATTTATTACCCAAATAATGGTTTTTGTTCATGCTATTAACGCCTAGATCACTGTTATTATTTAAATTTTCTACTCATACATCAAAGCTTAACAAGTTTTAAGCGTTAATTTCTTTGCATCAATATTGAAAAGCTCAAACAATATGTTGAACTTTCAGAAATTATCATAGATAGGTTAAATTTATCTTTTTCTTTAATTTGTATAAATTTTAGAAAAAATGAATTGAATTTATATTGGTTTTTGCTTAAACTTTATCTTTTATTATACAATTATGTACAAGATTTTGTGACATGTACAGAAAAGATGATCCTCTTGAAATAGAAGAAAAGAATATACGAATTAGATCAATGTTATATATGATAAATCACTTAAAATGAAAGGTACAATTTATGAAAGACTTCAAAATATAAGTACAAATATCTGGAATCTGACAAAAGAACGAATTACTATATAATTTTTTGATTGGAAAAAATTTATAATTTTTCTAAATAAACTAAAACTATATATCCACACTGTAACATAATATATACTCGTATAATTAACTATATACATATTTATATATATGTCTCTAAGTATAGATGATATAGTGGTGAAATAAAACAAAACTTCGATTGCATAAGGAACCTTTCAAATTTTGAAGGATTTAATGTTATATTATTATTTTGTTTTTTTTTTTTTTTTTTATTTGCTATGCACTTTAAAATTTATGTATACAAAAAATATACAACTTGTGAATTGGTAATTTTCGCACAGTTTTCTTTTTGTTGTTCTCTCTGTTTTTTTTTTTTTTTTTTGATTTTTCCACTTTTTACCAATAGAAATATTGTCAATTTTGGTGTTTTTCTACACATTAACTCAGCCGGAATCTAGAAAAATTGAAAATTAAAAATGGTATTGTGGGTTTAAAATATATATATATATATATATACATATATATATTATAGATTTCAATTAAAATGAATAATATTTACGCATATATAAACTAAATTAAATTTATGTTGTTTTTGACATTTTTGACTAAGGCATGGTTCCAATTTATAAATTTATTATAAAATTTGTTATAAAAAAAAAAAATATCTGTTGTTAAACCCCAAATTCAATAAAAGGAAAATAATTCAAAAAAAAAAAATATAATTAAAGTGTTTTCATTTAGACACTAAATATTTTAAATATTATAATATAAATGAGTGTATAGCTATGTAAAATTAAATATTCACACAATTAAATAAAAATAAAAAAAATAAAAAATTAATGAATAATTCTTAGTTTATAATAGTTGATTGTAATGTGTAATATATATATTATTGTAAATTTATAAAATATATATATTTATATATATATATACTATAATTAAATATATATGTATATATGATCGTTATAATATGCAATATATATATTCTGAATTATATAGACAAAAAAAAAAGACAGATTTCGAGAAATAATTAATTTACAAAAATTAAAAGACCTATAATTAATAGGTTTCCTGTTTTTTTTTTTTTTTTTTTTTTTTAGCAATCTGGCCAATTAAATTCAGCCAAATAACATGCACTTCCGATTTTTAAATAGATAACTTCCTGTTAATCAGATTACTTTAAATAATAAATTTACATATAAATACACATACAATACAATACACATAAATTTTTAGTTTTTATTGAAATTCGAAATTGCATATATAGTTTAAAGTTATAGATGTGAAATTTTTTTTAAAAAAAAACTTTTCTTACAGTTCTTAAATTTTGTTGGAAACTTTTATGAAGAAGTTAATGCTTCTTTAAAAGAATACAATGAAAATTTATTACTTGAATTTTTTTTTTCCTTATTGCCTATCTTGGGAGCATAGGATATCTACTAGGCATCTATATCTGACTCTATTCGGAGCAGTTATTTTTGCTCCCATGTTTTTTTATTTGAGGTTAGTTCCTCTAATAGCATTCGCCTCCATATGTTATTGGGGCGACCTCGTCTTCGGATTCCTTGTGGGTTCCAGTTTAGTGCTTCCCTTGCTATGCATTCTTGCGGCTTTCTAAGTGTGTGCCTTGAATTAAAACATTTTTAAATTATCGAATTTTTTTTTTTTATTTATTCTATATGAGAGTGTCCATTTCTGATTTGACACAAATATACTTTTTTTTTTTCCTTGCTATACTCCTATAAGAAAAATAAGGCATTTACTAAGTTATTTACTATTTAATATTTAACTATAAGCTTCAGTATCATCAGGAATCATTAGTTTCGCTAAGCCGTTGATTACTCAGTACAAACTATGGTACAAGACTGTGAAACGCAAATATTTTTATTTCTGCATAAGATAATAGATGAAAGAACACAAATATAGAAACGCTGATATTCATTTACCTATATCAAACGGTTCTTCAGTGATTATATTTGTATATATAGACGCGTCACTTTACATTTAAGTAAATTTAAAATGTGGGTTTTCCGGTTCGTAATTTTTTTTTTAAATAATTTGAAAAAAACTGTCGATATCAGACATATTGATATATTTGATTGTTTTCTCTGTCAAACTACTCTTTACTTTTACAGACTCTGTTAGACTACGGAAAATAGTTTAGTTACAGAATTTTATTTTAATCTTTAGCCTCGAATATGAGAACGATACAAAATGACAATTATTTGGAAAAGGATGGATCAAGAATCTGAACTGCTGAGACATGAGATTCATCGAAGTTCTTATATAAAAAGAATATTTCTCTCCTGACTGTTTTAATTGTTAGGAGAGATGGGTCTCCTTAAAATTCTTAGAATTTTTACATTTATCTCCTGACTGTTTTAAGGGCCTTGAGAGAATTTTATCAATCGAGTAATTTTTGTTGTTTTTAGTTAGGAGTTTTATTTCCGAATAAAATATATTTAAAAAAAAACAAACTGATCTGAAAATAACACTAATTAAATTCAAAAAATATAAATTTTCTCAATTTAAAATAAAATAAAATAAAATGTTTTTTATTGAATTAATAATATGTATCTATATATTTATATCTGCACCATATTATGTACTTATATATTTATAAATATTATATTATCTGATATTTTTGTTTTTTATTTTATTGTACACCAAATATCTAAATTTGCGATCATAAATCAATTTTAGTAGGTTATTCTGTTAATTGAAATAATATACAAGTATATAACTATATACATATACTTTTAAATATATCTTTTGTTAATATATGACTATAAATATATAACTTTTATATATATATAATATATATATATAATATATACATAGTTTAATAAAAATTTAATAACAATAAGAGAAACAAACCGCAAAATTTTCCAAGTTAAAATGAAAATTTTCCCATATACTTAAAGTGCACTATTAATGCAATATAGTTCCATACATTTTCACATAATACAGGTTGTATCCATCAGATTTTTTTTTTGTTTTTTGTTTTTTTGTTTTGTTGCTCGTAATTTTTTAAAAAAGTTGTTAAAATCAAAATAAATAAAAAGAGACAAGCAGAAAACCCCAAAACAAAACAAACAATAAGAAAAAAAAAATAAAACAACGAAACGACCAACGAATTTAAAATTTTGTAAGAAAACAAGTGGACTTAAAGTTGCGCTTAAAGTCATTCCAAATTGAATTCCATGTTATAAAATTTATTGCCTTTTTTTTA
The DNA here is from genome assembly GCA_947095535.1 of Poecilobothrus nobilitatus. Classification (NCBI taxonomy): domain Eukaryota; kingdom Metazoa; phylum Arthropoda; class Insecta; order Diptera; family Dolichopodidae; genus Poecilobothrus; species Poecilobothrus nobilitatus. The sequence goes on from OX352774.1 coordinate 110,673,055, forward strand.
TTATATTTCTTTGAAATTTTAGAAGCACCAAAGGGTAAAACTTTGAAAAAAAAATCATTTAATAAAAATAAAAATCCTTAACATTATTATTTTACAGCAAGTACAAAATATACCTATATATTTATAAATACATATATAATATATGTATATAAATATATTTTTGTTTTTTTTTAAATTTGCTATGACAAGAAATGTTTAGAATAATGCACATATTATTAAAATAAAAACTTTGTGAAAAAAAAACCATATTCATTTTAAATATTATTTTTAACACTGCTTCACAAATCAAGAAATTGAAAATTTTTATTAGCACTTGATTCTTTAAAACTAGTCTTTAAATTGTGAGATAAAAATTATTATAGTTTCCAGCATTCTTTCAATAATTGTTATTTAATAATTCGTGTTTTCATTAATCTAATCCTCTTCTTGTGATAGAATCTTTAGAACTTTCTAAGGGATTTAAAATTTTTTCACTATGATTCATATGATATTTCTATCTACTACCGTCATTCTCGTTTAAATTGTTTCTCTCATCAGATTCTATGTTATTTATCATTTTATTTTATTTTTTGCCTGCTTTCTGTTTTTCTAAATTCATAAATTAAAATATTTTGAAGATATTTTTTATTCATTTTTATACTTAATATCTGTATACTTAGCTGAATATATTATACTTAATATCTATGTATAATTAAATGAATCAATATTTAATGAATTTTATGTTTCGTTTAGGGGCCTCTGTGGTCTAGTGGGTAAGAGCGTATAAAATACCCTGTAAAAACCGAGGAGGAGCGTGGGTTTGAACCCCACACACGTCGTAAGAGTTATTCCCCCTTACGACATTTACAGCCACGCCTGAACAGGAAAGGCTGTGTAATTTCCTGTCCACATTTATGTGGTAGAGAAATGCATTAAAAAAAAAAAAATTCGTTTTTCTTTACAGTAGTTTATAAATTTGGTAGACCTATTTATATAAACTTCTATATAGATAAGTTTAAATAGCTTTAGAAATTAAACATTTAAATTATCCTTTATTTTTTTCTTTAATTTTTTGTTAATATCTTGGTTTGATCTTTATTCATTTTCAATTTTTCTTTTAATAATCATTTTAAATTTTAACTTATGTCCTATTGTTATATGTTATAATATAACATATATTTAGGAAATGCATATAATTCAATGTCTCTTCTTTAACAACAGAAGTAAAATTTGCCACGCGATAAATTAATCGAGTTTCTTGATTTATGGCCTAGTAGTACACCATTCTTAAAAAAAATTTTACGATATATGTATCTATCTTTGAAGCATTTTTTAGTTTATTTTAATGTACAGCTTATAATCATTAGTCGCTTATTTAAACTTGGCATATTAGCTTTCTTTTAAGTTCCCAAATAAGTTATACCTACGTGCAAACTGTGGGGGAGATTAAAATAATCTTTTATTTAAAAATTGATTGTCATTGATTGACTGTCAAAAAAACAAGTAATGAAAAAACCAAGAGTTTTCAAAAAAAACACATTTCCAAAATTAGTTTTTGGTAAAGAGTATATAAATATTAAGTAGTTATATTGAATAAAATAAATTTATAAAAATACATACAAAAATTTAAATAAATCGTTAGAATATTTTGTTAAAAAAATTGGGAAAAATCAAGTCACACTTTTGTCAATTTTAAGGCAACTCTACATTATTAAGAAAAATTATTAACACAAACAAAAATATAATGTTGGAACTTTAATTTTTGTATATTACTTCAAAAAAATTTGGACAGGTGCCCAAGTGACATAAAAATATTTTCTGAAATGACTCACACTTATTTCCAAAGACCTTAACCCCTGTCAAAATTTCAGGCTTCTAAGTTAAACCGTTTGAAAGATAGCAGCGATCCGAATTTTTGCTAAAATTAAGTTTCATATAACGGTATATTAAAATACCGCATGGCAAAGCCACATATTCATTTTATATACATTTATAAAGCTTATGAAACCAGCTATCGTTTGGCTTGCCCAGATTGAAAATACGCCTTATAGAACCTATGTTATAACAATTTAAAGATAGGGCTTCTTCGAACTTTGTAGAGCTGTAGTTCCGAAACGGGTGGGGCTATAGAAAAAAGTTGTTCCACAAAATTAATTTTTTGGCGATGCCTAACCCTAGTTAAAATTTCATTGCTTTATTTCAAACGGTGTAGATATTTTGTAAACACCCAGACGGACAGGTGGACAGAGTGAAACTAATACTTCAAAATTTGTTAAAAATGTGCTAAAAATGTAAAAAATATTTTTCACTATATAAATAATATATAAATTTTCAGAAAAATAATAATTATTTTAATTATATTTTAAATTAAAAGGTCGATATAGGAAAGATAGTAATAAAAATTAAAAAAAAAAAAAAAATGTATATATTAAAAATAAATTTATATAGTATTTACGGAAAGGTTTTAATAAACTTGACTAAAAAATATGATATATAAATATATATATTTAATTATGATATTTTGAGATAAAAAAAAAAACTTTAATACAATATCGTATATGTATGTATGTGAGATTTTATATTAAAATACGAGCAATTTAAAATTTATTTTAAATTTTTTATTTTTATTTTTTTTTTTAATTTTTCCAGCAAAAATTTCAAATTTAACAAGATTTCGTGTAGACATGTCATTTAAGTAATGTTTTTTTTTTTTCTTTTTTTACTTTTTTTAACTTTTTTTTTTTTTTTTATACTAATTTAACATGGATTAAAATTGCTGGCTTTATAAAATTTTCATACACCTGGTTACACCTCTATATGTCACATAGAAAATAACCTGCGAGAATTATTTATATTGTAAAAAAAAAAAAAACAAACAAAAAGAAAACAAATAAAAACTAATATTTGTTTGCGAATTTGCTCAAGGGCACTCTGACTTGATAGTATCCATTCTGCATTCAGTATTTCACTTTTTTGTACTTCTGAAATTTTCTGCGTTTTTTTTTTTGGGTTTTTTTTTTTACTATGAAAAAGATGCAAAAACGATATGGGTTTGGTCTCAACTAAATTTTCAAAATTACTACTTATATTATTTTATAATATAAAAGATAATAATATATTTTATTAATTTTAATTTTGATGGGCATATAAACTTAAAAATAAAAAAAAAAAACTAATTTTAATAATCCAAAATAATATTGTTTATATTGGCTAGAATTTATATCTTTTTTTTAATCTTTAATTAGTTTTTATTTATGTACATATATGAATTTAGATGGACAATTGAATATTTTTTTTTTTTGTTATATTTTTATTTAAAAGCTTGGGAAATATTAATTTTAATCTTATGAGGTAGAGCAGAGCTTAAAATTATAAAAATTAATTTAAATTAGTGCTTTTAAATAAGATTTTTGATTTTTGGCAACTCTTCTAAAACTGAATTTCTTTTGTTTTAATCTGGTATTATTACCTATTTGTAAAATTAAAATATCGAATTATAAGATAGTCTTAATAAGATGACTATATATTTTCAATCAGTAAGCATAAGAAATGTGTAGGACATTTTTGAATTATTCTATGTAATATGTCTAAAATCTACACTATATGTATAATCTCTGTTGCAATAAATCGATTTCTATTTTTGTTTTTGTCTTTAACTACATTAACACATATATACGCATTATTTGATGATTTTGAATACCTTGGGGAGGGACACCACACCATTTAAAAACTACTGATTTTCAAATCACAGTTTTTCTTTTTTTACATGTTTAAATTACATGTTTTTTTTTTTTTTCCTGTTGACTTATTCAATTTTTATTTTTTAATTAATGAGATAAGATTTAATTTGATATATTTGAGAATTTAAAATTATGGTATACAATTATCATTGTTGCAATAATAAATTGTATAGTTTATTATTCCAAAAAAAGAAACACTGATTAACTTGTGGTTATTCTAAATCTTTATATTAGATCAAAATTAACATTTAAAATATAAATTACGGTAAAACCTCTTTTATATAATGTACGTATGTATGTATATGCTATAAGAATAAATAAAAGTTCATCAATTTTCTAAAACTACATTAATAAAAATAATCAATCAGTTTTTCCGCACGGTTCTTCTCGAATCCAATTTTTTTTTACGCTTCATTCCCTCTTTTCTAAAAATTAATTTTATAGTGGGGATTTCATTTTTGTTTTTTGAATCCAAAATTTTATATATGATGATCGGAAAAAGTTATAAATACAAAAGCCGCTTCTTTCTCGCTTCAAGATTTATTTTCAAATGCACATAATATGTACGCATAATAAATGAGTCTACTTCGTGCAAAACGGTGAGGAAATAAACAATACTTAAGAATTCAATTCAAGAAGACCCATGTGGAGTGATTTAGATTGAGTAAAAATATATTTTGAGTATTTTATTATTTAGCTCATAAAAAATTGTATAAATAGAAATTATAAATTAGTTATAAAAATGTGAATGTGTAATTCAATAAATTAATATGAATTGTTATTACTGTATGGGAAGTCACCAAATTAATTTATAGTATAATTTTATAAAAGTATAAAAATATTTATATGCATATAAATAAACTTAACTATATACTAACTATAATTGTATTGGTATCATTGCCATCATTTGGTATCATGCACCTAATATTTATATAAATGTCAATCTAATCCAAAAATAATATTAAATCGATTCACATCCCAATCTACAAATTTTTTTATAATTTTTTAGTTGATTTCAAGGTAAGCACATCAATACTTTTAGTTTTTATCAAAAGTTCCGGCAATATTTTTGCATATATGTATACATACACATATACATATGTATCAAAATAAATAAATAACAAAACTATAAAATATAATAAATAACCGTAAAAAAATGTATACATAATATTTAAGTCAGATGTTAGTTATAGAGTTAAAAAAAAATAATTTTAGTATTTATAGTCAATATTTTTTATAAAAATTATTTTTGACACATGTTTGATTGTTAATTAATAATTACAAATCGATAGTTATTCAATGACACTCATTTATATAAAAATTCTTAAATGTTGAATTAAAACTTAGTTAAAAATTTTTAAAATGGTAATGTAGTTTGCCTCACTTTAACAAAGAACCATTTTATGATCAATTTAAATCAATTTAATAATTTCCTCTGCAAGTCTGTTTCCACCGTTTGAGAAACAACAATAAAATTTTAAGGATGGATAGGTCTCATTAAAAAAATTATGTTGTGTTGTATGTATGTAGTAACAACTTTTTTATATAGGCCCACAGTGTAATGCGACAAATGTTTATATTTTAAGTTCTGGTTAATATTTTTTCAATCTAAAAACTTCGGGGGACAGGAAGTACTTTATGCTTTATAAATTAATATAAAAATTACATAGTATCTACTTAAATTTTTGCAAAATATCTGTATTTCCGAGACGCTTTTAGTCAGAACCCTGAAATTTTGAGAGGAGAAAGATTTTTCAAAATAAGCATAAGAACCTTGGGCTATTAGGGATTAAAAATTGCTTCAACATTATATTTTAAAATGTGTTATTGATTTTTTGTATGTATATAGGGTTTTCTTAGAATTGAAGACAGAGTTTTTTGCTTTTTCACATTATTTTTTTTACATAAAAACTTTTAAAAAAAAATACAAAATTTAATGTAAAACTAGTCTCAATACTAAACAGTTTCCTCTGTCTTCTTCAAAATGTGCATGCTTAAACCCTTTTACCCTTGGTTTTATATACTGCCTGGTTTCTATTTACTTTTAAAAATATGACGAAAACGAAATTGTATATTTAATTTTCTCTTTTCAACCTTTCATGTACGTGTTTTCTCCGCTATTTTACGGTTAAAATACTTATCTTATAAAATGTTTTCTTTGTTTTCATCTCACTCCTTGCAATATTTCAGTTAACTGTTGAAACATCCTGTACAGTGATTCAAGTGTATATCAGTGAAATTTTAATTGCTTAATTTATTTCGAATAATTTTGATACCAAATCCATTTAATTAACAACTAGGAAGCATATTACAAAAAAGAAAAACAAAAATGTTTAACAAGATTTTATTATACAGAACAGTTAAAAAACTATAACTAATTACATTTTGGTTACAATAATTGCTAATTTGATTATAAAATGTTTTAAAAATGAAAAATTTAGTTAATTAGATTTAAATATTACAAATACCATAGATGATTTTTAGCACATTTCCAAAAAAATTTTGAAAAAATGTGCTTATTAGTTTCACTCTGTCCGTCCGTCCGTCCGTCCGTCCGTCCGTCCGTCTGTTTACAAAACTTCTACACCGTTAAAGATAGAGAAAAAAAATTTTAACCATAGGTAGGTCTCATAAAAAAAATAATTTTGTGGAACAACTTTTTCATGTAGCCCCCCTCATTATGGAGCTACACCCCCTCAAACTTTGAAAAAGCCCTATTTTTAAATGCATATATTTTATGTTCTGCTTAAGATTTTTTCAATCTGAAAACGTCATTCGACAGGTATTTCTTTTATCTTTGTAAATTAATATCAAAATTATACAATATTTTTAAATTTAGTATTTAAATTTACCGTTATGTGAAAACCAAATTTTGCATGATTTTTCTACTTTCATAACTCCGGCACGCTTCTAGATAGAAGCTTGAAATTTTGAGGCAAGAAAGAACTTTTAGAATTAGTATAAGTTTGCTCAGAAAATTTTTTCGGACCACCCCCTGTTTATGAGCTATTAGGGCTTAAAAATTGAAAATTTGCTATTTTTAAACACCTGTAACCTAGGAACCTGCACACATTTTACTTCTGCAAGATGTAAAAATTAAAGCTACAATAATATATTTTTACGTGTGTGAAAGGTTTATTTTAGTTGTAAAGGGTTCCAAAGTTGCAGCTCTTCAAAATTGTTAAAAAGCCCCATTTTCAGATGTATATATCTCGGGCTCTGCGTAATAGTTTTGCAATTTAAAACCGGCAGAAGATCGAAAATTTTATTATCTATATAAAACAATATCAAAATTATGTAATATTTTGTAATTTACGATTTAAATTTACCGTTATGTGAAAACCACATTTTGCATGAAATTTTTTTTTTCATAACTCCGGCACCCCTTTAGATAGGAACCTGAAATTTTGAGACAAGAAAGAACTTTTAGAATTAGTATAAGTTTCCTCAGAAAAATTTTTTGGTAACGCCCCCTCTTTAAGAGTTATTACGCCTCAAAAATTTAAAATTTGCTATTTTTAGACACCTGTAACTTAGGCACCTGTAAAAATTTTTCTTCGGCAACACATGAAAATTAAAGCTACAATAATATACTTTTACGTGTGTGAAAGGTTTATTTTAGTTGTAAAGCGTTCCAAAGCTGCAGCTCTTCAAAATTGTAAAAAAGCCCCATTTTCAGATGTATATATCTCGGGCTCTGCGTAATAGTTTTGCAATTTAAAACCGGCAGAAGATCGAAAATTTTATTATCTATATAAAACAATATCAAAATTATGTAATATTTTGTAATTTACTATTTAAATTTACCGTTATGTGAAAACCACATTTTGCATGAAATTTCTTTTTTCATAACTCCGGCACGCCTTTAGATACGAACCTGAACTTTTGAGACAAGAAAGAACTTTTAGAATTAGTATAAGTTTCCTCAGAAAATTTTTTGGTAACGCCCCCTCTTTAAGAGTTATTACACCTCAAAAATTGAAAATTTGCTATTTTTAGACACCTGTAACTTAGGTACCTGTAAAAATTTTTCTTCGGCAAGACATAAAAATTAAAGCTTCAATAATATATTTTTACGTGTGTTAACAGCTTTTCTTAGTTATATAGGATTCCGGACTTACGGCCCCTCAAAATCTCAAAAATGTCCTATTTTCAAGTTTTTTCTTATTACATGAAATTTTCAAATTTTTGTGTAAGTCGCACTTCTAAACAGTTTGTATTGAGTTTTGGAAATGTGCGCTTTTAAAAACCGTTGGTTTACATTCTACCTTGTTTTTTTTTTTTCATAATCATGATTCATTTTATGAATTATTTTAATATCTGTTTCATGTTAGAAAAGTATTGAACGCACCTTTAAAAAAAAAATTGATAAAAACGATATTTAAATCGATTCCATATTAAAAAAAAAACATAAAATTGGGATTGCGCATTATTTTGTGTGAGTTTTTTTGTATGATTTAAAATGCAAATATTTTACTAAACCTATAAAAACAACAAAAAAGAATTCTTTTGAGAAAAAATTTCTATTGTTTTTCAAAATAGGTAAATGCAATTAATCTATTCTATAATATGGGGGATGCTTGAAGAATTTTTAAGTTTTGGAAGAAAAAGTTGTTATTTTTAAATTTAAAAGGTGAAAACTAAGGGAACCTACGCAATTGAATGTAATTGAATTTTTAACAATTCGTACCTTTAATTTGTTGATTTTTGACATTACCAAAACACTTTTAATACAGCCGATATATTGTTTTGTTGGAAAAAGTTTTAATTTTCAATACTAGACGAAAAATTTATTTATTCCCCATATTATCTACTGAAAACATAATCAGGTATTGTTTTTTTAAATATTTTTTTGCCTTGACTTCTATTATGTGGATAATTTTTTAATTAACAGTTAAATATTAATTAAAATTAAATATAAGCGAGTGGACATTGCCAGGCGATCAGTTGAAATGGATAAACTAGTAGTGGAAGAAAAAGTAAACGACAAAGGACCGAGGACCGATCTCCTACACGTTGGTCAACTTAACTACAGTTGTTAACAGAAAAAACACAGCAAATTCGACTTATATGGCACAAAATAAATCCATTTGACAGCAACATGTATAGAATCCCTTCATACAATAACACAATTCACTATACGTCTTGAATAATGTATTGGAAAAAGAAGAAGATATTTCTTTTTCTTTCTCTATAATATACATTTAACATCTTTGAATATGAATTTATGTCGTCACCTTAGTAGTTTACTCACTGTATGATATTCTTCTTTTTACCTAAAAACATGTTCATTTACTGATTTATAGATGTTGCTTTCACTAATTTTCAATCAGTTCTCGTAGTCAGTGCGTTTAACTTTAAAGTGAATTTTGATACATTTATTATTGTACATATAGTCTAAAAAAATACATTCACTTCTAAGAAAAAAAAATTAAGGCATAAATCAAATTTTTTGGATATTAATTAAACTTAAATATAGCATAAAATTTATCACAAATTGGGAGCTCCTATGTATATAAGTTGTTAAGTTGATTAATGATTAAGAAAAAAAAAACCTGAAATAAATTACATATGAAAAAAATATGTATGGTACGCCTTATAATTAATATATTTGAGAAAATTAAATTCCAATTATTTATTCTCTGTTGCATTAAACACATATTTTTGTTAATGTTATAAACAAAAACAGAAATCAATAAAAAAAAAAGTTTGTTACACTTTTGTAGAATTTAAATTTATTAGCTTATTGTTTTTTTTTTCCAGATTTAGGAATTATGCTTATTAATTTTAGTCTGCCGTATTTCTAATCGTCTTCTTCTATGCCGCATTTTTTTTTAAATATGCATATAGTTGCTAACTCTTTTTATGACAGTTAAATAATAACTGATTTAAATCTTTAATTTGTTTTTCTATTTCTACAAGTTAGACAAAATCTGCCAATAAAACTTTATGTATTGTTAAATTTGACTAAATAGGATATGGGATTAAAGAAAGGAAAAATTTCATACTATACAGAGGGTAATTTGCAGGCAAAATAATTACAAACTGAACTCTTTTTAAATTTTTAGAAATTACAATACGGAATGATGCCAAATGGAAGGGAATATAATATTTGAAAGTATAGTAAGTTTAGTATTCTAAAAGTTCTTACGAGAAATGAATTTCCAGAATCAATTTTTTTGCAACCATTTACATATATGTATATTTGAGACCAATAAAAAATTTTAAGTGAATCAGTTAAAAAACTAAACTAAAGGGATTTCTAAAGTGCAGACTTCTATCGACGCAGACCTCTTAAATCGGAGGAGGAGTGTTCGATAGAACATAGATAGGAATGCTGCAAATACATTTAATGAAAAAAATTATCTGAAAATTTTACTTAAAAAAATAGCGTCAATTTCTAAGAATTTTACTTTCACTAAGCTAAAAACTGGTCATTTATTATTATTCAAGAACGATAAAGTGTATTAATGGTAAAGTGCACAACTTTATTTTTCCAAAAAAAAAAAAAGAAGTACATATAATTAGTTTGTGTTTTCTTTGTTTTTTATTGTTATAATAAATACAGTAATCTCCCCACTGCGCGGTTTTTTACTGCGCAAGTTGAGTTTTTAATACCAATTTTTGCAAATGCGTGATTAAATTTTTTAAATTATTTTTTAAAATATGTAGGTGAATATCGTAAAATTACAATGAAATAAAAAAAAGGGAATATACCATACATATTTCGATATTTTATTTTCAATATGTATTCATATCCAATGTTTAATAATAAGGAATTTACCTCAATTTATTATGTTCGATCAGAAAAAAAAACGAAGAAAATATAATAAGAACATTGTAATAATTAAAATAACGTGTTTGATATAGTAAGTATAATTAGAATTTATGATATTTGTGGTTTCATAAATTACGCAGAAATTTTAATTATTTCAACAGCAAAATATGAAAATAGAAAAATGCCAGAAAAACAAAAGTTTAACTTTAGAAGCAAAGATGGAAATTGTAAAGCAAATAGAAAATTGTGAAAAAATGTTTTCTCTTTTAAGAGTCGTTGAAGTAATACTTCATTTTAAGTTTATTTATTATATTAATTTTTTGTTGCATAAAAACTGTTAATTATTATTTTTTGAATTTTTTCTAATATTTGGAACTTAACCCTCCCCTTCCCCCCATACAAAATAGGGTTCACATTGCGCGGTTTTATGTTGCACGATGGTTTTGTGGAAAGGAACTACCCCGCAGTCAGAGGGATTTCTATATGTATACATTTACAGTTGAACCAAAGTTTTCGACAGGTCTTTGACTCAAAGATGATTCGTTCTCAAAGTAATATCGCTTCTATTTTGTTTAAAAAAATGTATTATAATATGTATTGCAAAAATCTCTAATTCTAAACAACAAAGGTAATTGAAATTTCAATGCAAATTCAATATTTAATATTACAATAAGCGTGTATTTATCGAAATCTACAAATAATTGCTTACTCGTTAAAAATTTTTTTTTTCATGCATTATTAAAAAGTATCTAAATGTAAAACTTCAATCAACAAAAGATTTTAAGATAACAATTTTTTTTTTTATTATAGTTGTTTAATTTAACTTTTTGTTTAAGAACTTTCAAATATCAGCCGTATACATTTGAAAAAAATTCGGTCAAATATATTTATATATGTATATAACAAAATAATATTGCGCATATATAAATATAGTTATTAATATTAGACCAATTTTTCAACTCTTAATTTACACTTATTTATGTGAAAAAAAGAAAAAAAATTGTATTCGAATTTTAATAATTAATAATATTTGTCACGAATTTCATTCTAATTCAATTCTAATTAATAAATTAATATTGATCAATTATTTAAAATAAGTTTTTGTTTTTCTAAATATCAATTGAAAAATCATGAATTCATACTGAAAAGTGAAATTCAGATTTCAACTAATTTTTTTTTTTTTCAAGATCACTATCTTTCAGATTTTTAAAGGAAAATAACCGCAAAAAAAACAAAAACAAAAATATAATCCTAAGTTAAATTTTTATATAAAGATTAAATTTATTGCTAAATTTTCAATAAACAAATTTTATATTCTTACTGAAAATTAACACTTCAACTTATAGTTAAGTTACTTACTTTCAGTATAATTAGAGAGCTTGCAACATATTTAGGTTTTTAATTTTCCCTTTTAAACGTCTACCGAATTTACCGAAAAATTACCGAAAATTTTGAAATCTCCTATATCTGATCTAATTTAAAGTTAGAGGTTAGAGTAAAATTTTTGAAAATAAGTACAGGTTACCTCAGAAAAAGTTGTTACATGGAGTATAAGAGTTTTACTTACCATAGTCTTACTTAAATGATTTGATTGGTTTTTAAATGTGACTTGAAAAGTATAACTCAAGGTTTAAAAGAATTTTCTTAATTAAATCGAGTTTAGAAAAAGCTTCAATTTTATTATTATAGGTTGTTGGTTATTATTGGGTATTGGATTGTGAGCTACATAAAAATTTCTGACTTAGAATTTTATATGTATGACGAAATTATTGAAAAATAGGGGACAATCAGGCAATCTTCAATTTTAAGAACAAATAATTAATAATTCATAATAATTAAGAAAAACTGTAAATGTATGTAAAAACATAATGTTGAAATTTTAATTTTTGCCTTTTTCTTTGAAAAATTTTGTATTGGTGTCTAAAAATAGTAAATTTTCAATTTCTGAAACAAGTATAAAAGCAAATTTCTAAGGTAATTTATTCTAATTTTCAAACAGTTTTCTTCTCTCAAAATTTGAAGGTTCTATCTAGAAGCATTTTCGAGATACGAAGAAAGCAGCATAAAAAAATGTTAAGGAGAACCTATATTAAGAAGATATACAAATTTGAAAATAAGGTCTTTTCAAATTTTGAGGAGCTCTAGCTCTACAAAATTAATGAAATCTACCAATAGTTAAAATTTCATTGCTCTAGCTTTTACGGTGTAGGTTTTGTAAATGGAAAATGGGATAGAATGAAACTAATATAAGGAAATTTTTAAATTTTTTTTTAAAAAATATGCTAAAAAATGATTTAATTCACAGAAAATTCATAAGTTTGATTTAGACTATTAAAAGGTATAATATATTATATCTGTTTTGCATTTGACGATTGATTTTATGAAAGAGTATTAATAACCAACCATCTGCCCTTTACACAAATAAAAGTTTAAATAAACAAAATAAATTTTTAAATTTAAGGGTTACAAGCCTAATGTCTCAGAGACATCATCCAAGAGCTATAAAGTGGCTTGAAATGAATGTATAAAAATTATCAATCACCAAAACTTCCCTCATAACCAAAAGTTGAAGCAAAAAGTTATACACCCAATTGCTATCGTTCCTTTTGGACCTTTTCAAAAAACGTTAAAGAGAACTTTTATGTATTCTCTTTTTCTCCGGTGATTGAAAATAACAACTCTATCATTTCAGATTCAGTTGGAAAAGTAAACTTGTTTAGAAAACTTTTAGCGGCAAATTCCAGATTTCCTCCTACATCTTACGCACCACCTACGATTCCTGAAGTTAATCGTTTCTGTAGATTTGGAAGAATCTACTTCAGGACAAGAGTTGTAGTAAAGGTTCTGTTGAATCTAAATGATAAAAAACCGACTGGTCTTAGGAATATTATATTACATATGACCTATAGCTGGTGCCTCATTTACTTTCTTAAACTATCTCGATCGTGTTCAAAAATGCGTCATGCATCTCATTGATCACCCCTTTAACACTAATACTCTCATTTCTCTACGCTTCCGTTGTAAAATTGAATCCTTTTATCTTTTTTATAGATATCTTGTGTAGGTAACATTTGCGCAGATGAAATTAAATCATTGTTTTCTCTTATCAAACAATTCCAACGCTCCATTACATGGGATGCAATTTCTCATTACTAAAACGTGGAACTATCTAAGTGATATTCTACTGTTTATAGCAATTCGTTTATTGTCAGAACTGTAAAAATGTGAATGTATTTTACAATTCAATGTAATCACAAAAGCTGGATTTTGTGATCCACAATTTCCACAAATTCAAGATGAATTTAAACAGATTTATCATTCACTTACCTCCCAACTCCCCTTTATCTGCATTCTTCTTATCACTATCCTATCCCATATAGTCACAACTACTTTTTGTACAAAGCAACATATTCTGAGATTGTTATTTATGATTATAAATAAAGAAAAAATTATATAATATGTGCATATGTAAAAATTATATGTATGTGCTATATGTAATGTAAGTAATCATACAAAATATTGTAACTTAAATATTCTTGTAACAAAACGCTATAGTATTAAAAATCTACAGCGTAAATGTCCACATCTATTATTGACCATTTATAGAATTCAACTCTCATCACAACTCCTCTCTCTATAATTTATATATATTTATATATATATAAGTTCCAATAAATACACATAAAATATATAAATCTCAAGATTATACGAATAGAAGTTTAAATCAATATTGAAAAGAATTAAAATATCGATAATTGCTCAAAATAGTTTTTTTTTTAATTAAATTAAGTAGACAAGTGTTTGACAGACTTGTCTTATAGTTATATTGTAAATGTTCCAAATAAGAAACCACTTAAAAGTTTTCAACATATTTTTCTTATTTTAAAGTGACAATAACAGATTCACTGTGCAGTTTAAATGATATTGTTCAGAATAATTAACTCAAATTAAAGGAAATTATAAAGAAAAAACAAAAAACTTTAAGAGTTAAGAAATTTTAAAAATAATTAAAAAAAAATTGCATTGGTATGAAAATTTTAAGAATTTATGTTTTATAAGTTTAAAAGTGATTTGTCGAAAAGAGAAACATGTTAAGATTTTTTTTTTGTAATAAAAATTAAGCAATTTATGTTACAGATTTAGTAATATAATTATTTTTATTTCCCATTAATATTATATATATATATATTATATATATATACTTTGAGCTTTTATCTTGATTATTAATTTCGAACAGAATTCCAATTATTTAATTATTTAATTGAAACATAAATTTATTTATTTATTTATAATTTTTTTTTTTTTCTATATTTAATTATTTTTTATAAAAATACACACATTTTCATAGGTTCCCCTACAAAATCGCAAATCACAAAATCAAAAAAAATCGAAATAGGTAAACAAAATCGAAATAGGTACCACAAAAACCAAATTGGACAAAATCTAAATACCACAAAATCGAAACACGACAAAATCCAAATCATAATTTGCGGCTGTTTTTTATAGCTTTATGCGTTTTTTATACATTATTCCACATTGTATATTGAATTAATTAAATAAATAAAATTAAATAATATTTACTTTACATATTATATATTACAACAAGCAGGTATTTAAAATAGTGGAAACTGCCGCCTCCAAACCTCGCCCAAAACATTATTAAACCCTGACTTTGAAACTAACTATCTCTCCTAATTGAGAATCTCACATATAGAAAAATATTCTGGAAAACTCTAATTTTGAATTCAACTTTAAAATCCCTCCTAATTGAGAATCTCACACATACATATATAAAAATATTCTGGAAAAAGCGTATAACTCTGATTTTGAATTCAACTTTAAAATCCCTCCTAATTGAGAATCTCACATATAGAAAAATATTCTGGAAAACTCTAATTTTGAATTCAACTTTAAAATCCCTCCTAATTGAGAATCTCACACATACATATATAAAAATATTCTGGAAAAAGCGTATAACTCTGATTTTGAATTCAACTTTAAAATCCCTCCTAATTGAGAATCTCACATACACATATATATATAAATATTCTGGAAAAAGCGTATAACCCTGATTAGTGGGGGCTTTCGTCCCCAAAAGCCAGTCTCACATTTGTATCTATGAAAGTTAAGATTTTGTTATGTTTGGGACGAGTTATGTGGTGTTTGGATTACCACATAATTGGTTTATGTGGAATTTAGATTTTATCAATTTTTGAAAATAAAAATTTTTGGATTTTGTGGCTTTTGGATTTTGAGAATTGCAATTTTGTAGGATTACCATTTTCATACTGGAATTATCGCCGTTTTAAAAAAAAAAAATTTTTTTTTATTGTAAAGCAAAAATTTCAATTGTTCGAAATTTTATTAAAGAAAAATTTTCAAACGTGTTGCAAATATCGTACCTATACTTTAAAAATAGATTTAATGCTTATTAATTATAAAAATGAAAAACAAAAAATAATAATTTTTAGGACATTTTCAAATTAGAGTTAAAATTTTCTTATTAGAGTCACTTCAGCATTCCGTCCATTTCCTTGAACGTCCGTCTGTCTATTTATACAAAACTTTCTTTTTTGATATCTCATGCTTTGTCATACAATTTAAGTTTAAACATGCATTGATTTTGTGAAATAGAAAATAGTTGTAGAACATCGTTTTTTAGATTAGGGCAATTTTTTTATGTAGTTCTGCCAGTTATGTAGTTTTTCCGATAAAATTGGAAAAGCCGTATTTTAAAATAGTTATCCCCTGTTTAGATGCGATATTAGAGGTAAAAATTTAAAATATCTATGCTATTTTTAGACAGCTTCAACTTGGATACTTGTGAAAATATTTTAAATAGAAAATATGAAAATTTATTTTAGAAAAAGCGTTGCTCTGAAATTAAATCAAAATTGTATGTATAAAACTTAAAAATTTAAAGACGCACACCTTTTAAAAAACAATAAAAACAATTTCGAATTTAATGTCACTTGCATGAAATGTTGCAAATACTCTTGTGTTGAGTGTTTTTAGATTGAAAAATATTAATCAGAATCAGAGATATGTACGTGTGAAAATAGGACTTTTTGTTACTTTGAAGGGTTGTAGCTCCGTATAATAGAGTAGTCTACATAAAAAATTTATTCTAAAAACATACATTTTTTTATGAAACCTATCCGTAGATTAAATTACATTGTTATGTGTTAAACCATGTAGAAGATTTGTAGACAAACGAATGAATAGAGTGAAACTAATTTTTTAAAACTTTTTTAAAAATGTACTAAAAAGTGTCTATTTATTGGTTTTTCGCAATTTTCCTTCCAAAAGCGAAAAAAAAATCTGTAAAAAATTATAACAATATTCTGGATTATGATTTTAGAAACTTGTGCTTTTAAAAAATCTTTTTTAAAAAAGTTTTATGTACTACGCCTTATTTTTTTCATATACCTTTTTAGCTGTTTTAAATTGTTTTTTAATTTAATGATGTATATAGTTATATTAATTATGTACATATTCATTCATATTCAAATTTAAATGATAAATTACTTTAACAATTCAAAACTGCAAATTTATTTTAGTTTTTCTTTTAAGATAAACTTCAAAGGTAGCTATAAATAAGTATATAATATATTTATACAAAAATATTGAAAAATTTTACAACAAGTTGTATAGCAAAGAGGTGAAGGTGAAGAAAAATAACAGATAATATTGGATGATAAGATGATATCGGGTAATATAGGGTTATACTTGAAATAACCAAAAAAATATAAGGTGGGAATGGAGGAGAGCAAGTATATCACAAAATTCTATTCTTGAAATCATTTTTGAAAAACAAAACATTTTTTTTTTCTATTCTCTTATAAATTACTTTAGAGCATCATATCAATTTACGATTAATGGGATCGAAAAGCATTAGAAATAGACCGTCTAGTTTTGAACCTTTTCTTTATTTTAATGTTCTTTCTCACTTTTTGTATAATTTCTAACCTATCCCAGATCATTCCAGTGAGTGAGTTCACATATATTTGCATATAAATCAAATCAAAATAAGTACATAATTACTTATTTTTGTATATCTGATGTTAATCCGATAACAATAATTTATTACATGGTAAACAAAATAAATATAAGATAAAGTATTTTGTGTATCTAAATAAACACTTTCAATTATTTATATTTGAATTAAAAGCCATTTTTTTTCGTAAATCCATAATCAAACAATATAAAAAATTTTATGTTTTATTGTAAAATGAAACTTTGAGTTTTGAAAAATATTAAATCTGCTACTTATATAATACTATTAAAAAAAATTGTTTTTCACATTTTCTTAAAGTTCTAGATCACATTTTATGAGATCAATTGTCATGTTAAATTATTTATATTTCTTTTATAAGATTAAGATTTATAACAAGAATTTACACTAACCTCTTATATTAAGTAACATTAACATGCGTAATACATCATAATAATATAATTTACAAGAGAAATAAAATTAAGATTTATAGTATCTAATTAAATGTTTTAGAAAATGACTAAATTTAACTAGTATATCTCATAATATAATTGTAATATTTATGTGTATACATTTATTAGTACTTACATACATATTTGGATTTTAACATGAATTACAAAGCAACAAACAAAACTTTGAACATTTTTGACTGTAGTTTAAAGCAAAATAATTGTCAGAAATATTCTTTTTAAACATTTAATTAATCAAAGGTAACCATAAATTTTGGACAGATTTATGCGTAAACTATCATCGTGTACAAAATATAAAAAATAAAAATAAAAAAAAACAAGGTAATGTGATAAACGACGGGCTGCTAAATGCACATATAATCAAAACCTATATTATTATACACCTAATAAAAGCTGTTAAGACATTTAAAAATGTAATGTTTGAACAAAAATTTACGTTTTATACACGGTGATTCTTTTTTATTTTTAAATATTTATAGTAGGTATTTTGGGGGACCAAAATGAAAAAAAAATTATT
Organism: Poecilobothrus nobilitatus; assembly: GCA_947095535.1. Classification (NCBI taxonomy): domain Eukaryota; kingdom Metazoa; phylum Arthropoda; class Insecta; order Diptera; family Dolichopodidae; genus Poecilobothrus; species Poecilobothrus nobilitatus. Next base: position 110,691,533 of record OX352774.1, read on the forward strand.
CTGTTGGGAGGACAATGTATCAAACTTATTTATTAGATGCTTAGTTTTTGAGATATAAGCCAATTAAATTTAAACATTAGACCCCATTATCTCAAAAACCAAAGGAAGTAAACCACCTTATAGAACAATTGTTTGTTCGTTTTCGTCCTCGAAATACACCCTATAATTAAATTCAAGACAGAAAGAGAGTCAGCCTGTATAACAGTACATTTAAATTTTCGTTAATAAATTAAAATGTTATTCAATAAAATTAAAAGTTAAATTTGAATTGCTTTTCCTTTTAGAGCTATAAAAACTTAAAAAAAAGCTTTTTCTTTTGTCGTTTTAACATTGAAAAAATATCTAGCAAAATTTGAGTTATAACCATTTCAAAAAATGCTTTTCCTCTAGAACTTAACGCACTATTATACATAAATTAGTTGTTCTACAACTGTTATACTTTTATCACTTTAGATACTGTTACTTTTATTTACTTTTTTACACATTAATTGTAGATCTCTATAACTGTTAATTCATCTATATCTAAAATTTATTTAAATTCTTTATTTTCAAAGGTGTATAGATGTTTCGTAACAAAGGAACAGACTGGTGGACGAAGAATGTGAATGTAATAAGCTAATTTTTTAAAAGCTTTAAAAAAATGTACTAAAAAATATCTTATAACTTAGATGTTTTTATCTATTTTTTTTTTTTTACTTCGACAAGAATTATTTATCGTCTGATGAAAATAATTTAAATTAGATTTTCATTAATCAGGAAAATATATCGTAGATTAAAAAAGTTATTAAATTTACAAAGTACAAAAAAAAAAAGAACAAAAAAATTTAAAAATAAAATTTAAAAAATTTAATAAAATGGCTTAATTAACACCTATGTAGAATGTCTAAATGCAGAATAAAATTTCAATTACATTTGTTCATATTAGGATGATGGTTTATTTAAAAACAAATGTTATATCTGAAGACAATGTTATCTGAAAGCATTATAAATATTTGATTATTTGTGAGTTTTAACTATAAAAGATTTATTTTTTTTCGCGTATTTGGAAATTTTACAAAAAATTGAAATAGAAAAAAATTTAATTATACCTACATGTGTTTATTTTAAAAAGAATTAATAGGATTTAGATTTTAAGTAAGATTAATTAAATTAAAAATAATATACTTATATAGCTGTATTATATTGTATATGTACATGTAAACGCATACATATGTCGCAAAGGATTTATATTTATTTTAGGCAAATATATAGGGTTACACTTTACTTTACTTAACACTTTGTTTTTTTTTTCAAATTTAGCATAAACATTATTTGACACTAATAAACAATTATCCGGATTACTGACGATGTCATTACATTACTTAAGTCAAAATTTGGTAAGTAAACTAGTAGGTTTGACTTAATTTAAAATATTTCCGATTATATACATATATAAAAATCATTATTAAAGATTTTGAGAGTTTAAAAACATGGTCTTCATTCGGAAAGTATATACAACATTAATATTGAACGGTCTAGAAACAAAAAAAAAACAAGTTAATTTTTTTTTATAAATGCATATAGTGTAGCAGATCTGCATCATAATCGTTTTTCTCTCTAATTTCTTGCTAAATGTTCCAAAATTAATTCTGAAAGATTTACTTAGTTGTTTTAAACCGTTTTAATTGAAATAAAATTTTTAAATTTGTTTTCATTATCATTGTTTTTGCGCAATTGGTTTATTTGTAGTTAAAAGAACAAAAACTGTGCAATAGACTAAAATGCAATTTATGTTGGAATAAACTACGTACTAAAATGCATAAAAAAGACCCAAATTTTTTTTCTTATAATTTAGTCTTTCTTTTAGATAGTATGTTTATTTTTATTTTAATTGAAATATTAATACAGCTGTGGCATTAGATTTTACGTATGATGCATATATGCTACAGTATGCATTAACTGGTAAAAAATATATATAATATTAATCTGTCGTTTTTGTATTTAATATTTTTTATGTTTTGTTTATTTTGTCTTCTGTTTATTTAAAATTAAACAACTTAGATAAAAATATTCTAATGACAATATTTATGCAGTTTTAAAGAGTTTAAAACAATTTTTATGCAATTAAAGAATTTAGCAGATCTTTTTTGAAGTAATTCAATTATTATAGTTTGAGTTTTTAAAAGGATAAGATGAGTTATTCTAGTTTGAATATTTAAAAGGATAAAACCTATTTAGTTTTAAAAATTAAATTAAAACAAAATAAGTAAGAAAGTAGGTGAGCAGCAAATTTTATACTACTGTTATTTCTGGAATATGCATTGTGAAACGTTCAAAAATTTTAGTCTGTAGTTTATGTACGAGATATTAGAAAATATTGGGCACCAGTCGTGGGCAACTCAACAATAATGCAAACTATGGCCATAAATGATTTTGAAAAAATTCGTGCAGTATTACACTTTAATTCTAATAGCACTATACTGCCCCGAACAGATTCAAAACATGATAGACTCCACAAAATTATGTCAGCCAACAGCACAAGTGGAGCTTTAAATTTTTTGTTTTAAGTGGAGTTAGTGGTTTCACATATAATTTCGAAATTTACACACGGAAAAACGAAAATATTTTTGCTAATGAATGTCATCTGGGTGCAAGTGCTAATGTTGTTTCTAGACTTACTCGTGTTGTGGCAAAAAATGTAAACCATAAAATATTTTTCGACAGATTTTACAAGACTATTCCACTAGCTCTAAAGCTTTTCAAAAATGGAATGTCTAGGTACAATTCAGCGAAACAGAGTTCCAAATTGTAAACTGCCAGCTGAGAAAGAGGTGGAAAAAAGGAAAGAGGTTAGAGCTCTGAATTTTTTGCTACAATACAAATTTAATAGAATAAAAAAGGAAAATATAAATATACAATGCCAAAAAGTAATATAACAAACATATGGGGGTTGTAGATTTGGTGGATAGTTTTATAGGTCGCTATAGAATCAAGATGAAATCCGAAAAGTGGTACATAAGAATTTTTCATCATCTTGTCGATGTTTCTATAATAAACTCATGGCTACTGTATAAAAGAGTGTTGCAAAATAAAAATGAAAAATTAAATTATATGATTTTATTAATTATTATAATTGTTAAATTTATAATTATTATTTATAATTATTATCATATAGTTATTAAATTTATATGATTTTCGAGTATAGTTAACTGAAACCTATATAATATGTGGAAAGTAGATTGAGTTGTAAACTCTCAAACTGTAACGGTTTTACGTTTATCAAATGTGATAAATGTAACGTATCTCTGTGCTTTAACAAAAATAAGGATTGTTTTAAACAATTCCATATATAAAAATAATAATATTACATGAATTTATTTTTAATTTATCTTTTTTAACGAATCTAATTTTGCTAATATTCCATCAATTTATAGAATAAGAATTTCTTTTATTGTTTTATTTGTATTGAATTTTTCGTTTAAAATCTTGAAATATTTAATTTATAATTAACACTTATAAAAATATTTATTTTATATTTATAATTAGTTATATTAAATATATTTTTAATATATTTATAATATTTTTTATTTAAAAACCTAAAATCCACTAATTAAATTGTTATTGTTTGCCAAACAATGCAATAAAAAAATTTTTCAAAGATGAACAAAAAAATTTACCCCTTAATGCAAAGTGTAACAGATCTGCATCATACCCAAAAAGAAGCTCTGCAGCTCTTAAAATAACCCAAATCAAATTTCGTTGTTTTATTAACCATTTGTTGACAATTCTAGACAAGGAGACATTAATATTGTATATGAAGTGCCACGAAATCTCAAAAAAAGTTCCAAACGACAAAATAGAAAATTACCTAAACTACAAAACCTCAAAGTACCAAAATTCCAAAGTATCAAAATCCTAAATCTTCAAAAAGTAGCAAAGCAAATTTACAAATATAAGAATTATCTATACAAAATGAGGGAATATGGTTTAGTAGGCGTTTCGGGCTGAAGCCCATCAGAATTATTAAGAAAAAAATTAATTTAATCTGTTGTTTCATGTAGCTTATTTATGAATATGTATACATAAATTGTGTGTATAAATATGTAAATGCGAGATTTTGAATTAGAGGACATTGTAGAGTTAAATTAAAAAACAAAGTTATACGCTTTTTCCAAAATATTTATATATGTATTATATGAGAGATTCTGAATTAGGAGGGACTTTAGAGGTGGATTCAAAATCAAGGTTTCAATCTTTTGTTTAAATTTTGGGAATTTGGAATTAGTGATTTTGTAATTTGCTGGAATTTTGAATTTTTAGATTTTGAATTTTGGGATTTTGTGGCCAACCCTATTTTATTTATAATTGGTTTTTAAAGAGAAGAGCCCATCTATTTACAATTAATAATGGTATTTAATATATTTTTGAACTGCACAAATTCTGTTGTCATAACAGGATGTTAATGCAAAACTATTTACGGTTCGTTAATATACTAGCTTCAGTTTGTATCAGTTGAATAACTAAGATATTGATAACGAAATTCTTATTGAACCCTTTTTGGATAAATTTTTTAAATTACAATCAATTCCGTATCTTTCTTAATAATTTGATTGTTTATATAATGCTTCTAAAATTATTTCTACTCTGAACATTGAAATAAGTAAAGGAAAAGAAACAATTATTGTTCGCCTATATTGTATACTGATGATATCCCTAAATGTGCTCAAGCCCTTTAAAGTGCTCATGTTTTAAGTTACTTTTTAATTGTTTTAAGGCAACATTTTGTACATATCTTAATTTAAGAATTTTAAGAAATTGTAACAGAACCTTTGTATCTAATTTTTTTAGTTTTTTTTTTTAATGCATTTCTCGGACACATAAATGTGGACAGGAAATTACACAGCCTTTCCTGTTCAGATGTGGCTGTACATGTCGTAAATAACATGGGAATAACTCTTGCTTCGAACCCATACTCCCTCGGTGTTTAACGCTCTTACCCACTAGGGCACCCTTTTTTGAAAATTTGAATAAAATTAAAATTAAAAATACAGAGCTGTATAAAGAAAATTTAAATATTGTATTGTTCAATTAGGATCAGATTAAGTTTCAATTCATTGATTTTGATCCTATAAATACATTTTTCCTATTAAAATTAATTGGTTCCTTTCTGTCTCAACTTTTATTTTAATTGTTGTCTATAATTAAATCTTTTGTTGAAAAATTAATTAAAAGTAATTTAATCTATATACATATATATATATATATATATATAGTTAAATTTATAATTAAATATACCTATACCTTTACTAAGTATTTAAAATGATTTATCAAAATAACTTGTAACAAATGGACCTGTTCATAGAAAAAATAAACAAAAACTAGATTTAATACTTAATTTAGTAAAAACAAAATTTGAAAGTAGTATTTAAAAAAAAAAACAAAAAATCAGAATAAAAAAGGCTATAAATAATTGCGATTAAGTATATTAAGAATTAAAAATTAAAATATAAAAAGTAAAACTGATCCAGTTTTGTTTTTTTTTTTTTTTTTTCAATTTAATCTTACAATTTAATCTTTCGTGTTCATTTGGATTCCATAAGCTAAACCAAAAAATATGTTGCGCAAAGAAAGCTGACCCCATACAAAAAAAAACCACGTTTAATATGCATATGATTTACTAAAACAAAAAAAAAAAGAAAAATTTCCCAATTATTGCATAATTAAATTATTTGACAGAAAAACATAAAATTAAAAAAGAAAAACAAAATAAAAATATTTAAACTAGTTTTTGCAGTCTTATTTCTATTTCTAAATGGTGATGAATAATTTAAAAATTAACTTTTTTTTTTTATAGAAAATTAATTATATATGTATTATAATTAATTAAAATTGGATTTAATTAAAGTAATAATTTTCATCCTCTAATTATTTTCAAGAACTCTCATTTACAAAACGTTTTTTTTTTTTTTTTTTTTTTTTATTACTTTAAATGAGTATATTAATATACCCATAAAGGGTGGGCCCTTTTCCTTTCGGATGTGGGCCATTACAAAACGTTTATATTGGATACTATTCCAAAACGATGGTTATTTTTGCCGTCAAAGGTCAATGCAAGAAAAGTTCTTAAAAATCATAAGACACTTTCATTAATTTCATGAAAACCTTATGATCTTTACAATAATTATGAAAAACCAATTACGTAATAGTACGTTCACAAACACTTGATTTTGATAAATCGAGATGATTTCGAAAATTAAGTTGATTTCGTTCTCTTTTTTTCTTGATTTCCCATACATTTTTCAAAAATTTATCTGTCAAAGAAAATCAGCTCGTTACTTGATTTTTTGAAAATCATCTCAAAATAACGTTTTTCGTCCATGAATTTTCGATTTTAGATTATTTTAAAATATTTTTCATAACCCTGGCTTTTTTGAATTTATTGTCAAAAATCAAAACAAAAATTTTGTTGATAGCAGCAGATTCAAAAAGGAAATATTTTCTATTGCGTGGGCGGAGAAATAAAAATGGAAAAAAGATATAAAAAACAATTTAATTGGAATGAGAATTCCATTAAATTGTTAATTTCCAAATCTATTTTAAATTTTTTCAAATATTATTTTATTTATTTACTTTTAACAATAACTTAACTTTTACAATAACTTTTAACTTTTTATTTATATTTTAACTTTTTATTTACTTGAAACAATAAAACAAAAATATGCCAAATTACGTTCTTGATTTTCAAAAACGGTTTGTGAACGCTTGACATTTTACTTTTTGTACATGATAATCAACTCGATTTCGGAGTTTGTGACATACTATATGTAAAAATATAATATTTAAGGCTTGAGTTTTATATTTTTCCTTTAAAAAATTTGTCTTGGAAAAAATTGTCTTAGATTGACATGATTTTACACTTTACTTAAATTGACAATTAGAATGACAATATAATTGACAACTTGTCATTTAGTGTAACTGAAATATTATTCTGCTATATGCTTATATAGTTATAAACTATAAATATAACTATGTATATAACTATATAAGCATATTTTGTGGTTCCTACATGGTAATTCTGCGATGATGATTTCATTTTCCAAACTTAAATTCTTTTAACCAAACAGCACATTAATACTAAAGCGTATATATAATATTGTTTACTGAAGAAAGAGGGGTGATGTGTAGTGGGTTAAAGTTCCACACACTTATAGAGGAGTAGAGGACTCGACCTCATTCCACTCCTCTGTAGTGTGTACGGATAATTCTCAACTATTATAGCAAAAAAAAAAAAATTTTTAATTAAACTTCTAAGATTATTCATAACTATATTTCCATTTACAATATACAGTTTGGAAAACGAGATTAGGCAAAATTACTTTTGATATATTTTTACTGAAATCAATGTAAATAAGTATGTATTCCATATTGTTATGAATTTGATAGAAGAAAGTTCATCTAACGAAATAAACCCAAAAAGAATTTAGAGAATGTATAACAGATCTGTAAACTTTCCCAACAACTGTACATCACTTAATAAAGTGAGGTGAAAAAGGCACATCTGTACATTTGTTAATATTGAGAAGCAATTTTAAAGTAAGGTATAGGGTTCTGTCATCATTTTGAAATTAATAAAATGGAAAGACGTGATCTTATCTGAATATTTTGATACACTTCAAAAATAGCCATTAAAAGTTTGAAAATAGTACTTATATCTGTAAAACTTACTGCTATAGGAATTTTGTTGTCAAACTAACATTATTGATAATATTTTTCAATCTTTCTTCAAAATTGGTCTAATAAATCACAATTTAATTTATTGCCGCATTGCAAGATATTAAATTTATCATTTCTGTTTATATTAAGAGAAAAGCTATAGGACAAATTTTTTTTTAGTACAAAGCAACTTTAAAAACCTTACATTGTAATTTTGCATTGTTTTGTTATATATTATATCAGACATTTTATATGTATAAGTTGCAAATTTAAACTGCACTGTATTTATCTTTATTCTTTATGACAAATTGCGTTGCAAAAATAAAGTACAATTTAATTTTCTTTTTACTGCCCACATAAAATTCACATAAATACTTCTATCATTTAATTTTCTGCTGAATTGTTCCATATTTTTATTTTTTTTTTACTTTCCTTTGATTTTAATTTATCTTTAAATTCAATTTTAAATATCGTATAACTATAATTGTTTTTTTTTAAGTAAATTAACTTAAAAATTGTTTTATTATTTATAGTTTTTTTTTTTTTTTTTGTTTCTGTTTTTTAACTTAAGACCAGTGATTTAAAATGAAAAATTTAAACTTTATTTATTTTGATTGTGATTTATATATAATACAAACATATGTATGTATATAATACTTATATAATACGGTGAGTAATCAGTCTACGTTATTTAAAAGTTTATATTAATTGTTGGTGCTCAGATACCCGTACTGAGGTTGATACAGAAAATGACATTTACCGCCCAAAATTTACCATTTGACATTTACCACTCAAAAATTCAAATCTGTTTTGATATAACCTTGGTTCATTTATTATGTAATATTATATTTTTATATAATAATTTAAATTTTAAATAGTTGTTATATTTTGGGAAACAAAAAATAGGGAGGAGGTCTTGAAATTCTTGTACCTTCTTTTATTTCCTTTTTAATTCACATTTTCTAAAGTTTTTTCATTCAATATATATTTTTTTTTCTATAGCCATTAAACGGTTGTGTTTCGCACAAAGTTTTCAACCGGAAAATAATAGAAGAAAAAGACTTCAAAAATTCTGGATACCGCACTTAAAGTTATAAAAATAATATTACAATATCTTGAGCATTACAAACTTAAAGGAAATTTTATAATACCTATCAACTAACAGTTATTTATTTCGTTCGTAAGTAAAAAAAAAAGTATGTTTAAAAATAGAGCGTTTCAAACTCCTATTACCAAAAATGAAAAATTTTAGAAAAAAATTTCGCTTCGGTTCAAAAATTAATTGGAATGTTTTGTTTAACCAGATATAAACTTTTTCATCAATACGAATTAACGAAAAAAAAAAATAATAATTTCCCTATCTTAATTTATTTTATAACATTTAAATCGAAAATAAAATTGTAATAAATTGTAAAGTTACACAGCTTTCCTCAAGATTCCTCAATATATAAATATTTACATATTGTGTATATATTTGATCTATTTATAAGTATAAACCACTTTGAAACCTTATTATTTAATAAGCAAATAAGGCTGCAATTAAAAATGAACATTTTTTATTGTCAATAATAATTTATTTTATTCTATATTTGAATTAAATATCGATATATTATGTCGTTATTTTCTAATCCTTACAGTTTACACAGAGAAACAAGTAGAGTTTCCACTGCCCATCGCTACTTAATTCAAATCGCTAGATGGCATAATTCAGTATATGGCAATTCTTTTATGACTCCAATATCACGTATGTGGAATAATCTCTCATCTCATGTGTTCATTAAAATTGAGGATGATTATATTTTTAATTTACATATATAGATTTAAGGAGAATGTCAACATATTCGTTCATTGCTGCAAACCTTAAATCAATTTTTACTCCATAACATAATTCTTCAGAACAATACTGTAGCACTATTAAATCTCCGAACTTATATTGTTTGGTCAAAAAGGAAGATAGTGTTTCGTAGGTTAAACTTCCACACATTAATAAAGGAATGAGGTGTTAGAGGTGCTTGCATCGCTTCTCTTTAGAGCTTTTCGATAATTCCCACTTACCCACCCACCATATCTAATTTTTTTGTCAAGTTTGTTTTCCACGTTTTCAATACTCACCATACGAATACGAGATAATAAAAAACATAAATAATACTTTTGTCAATATAGTATTGTATAAATAAAATTCGTTACTTTAAATTTATACCAGTTTTCCATCTTTTAATATAATTTAGACTAGAAATAGAAAAAAAAAGAAAATCAAGATTCGAACATTTATTTATTTTTTTTTTAAATTAACGAATTAACGAACGTTTCCATATATCACGCAGTTGTGGTGGTCCTTAAGTTATGTTTCCATTATATTTTTGTATATAAATCTGATTTAACCCGTTTTTTTTTTTATATTATTTTGTTTTATTTTGTAATATTGGTTTTAATAAATTGCAATAATTTTATATTTGTGACAAATTTAGAAGAAAAAAAAAATTTTAGACAAAAATTTATAAAAGTTGAGCAATGGAAGTAAATTTCAATATCATATAATATATTATATTATTATATCATTAGATCTGTCAATTGTGAATTATTGAAGGTAAAAAAAAGGCACGTACATTAATTACAGTTCTTGAATATCAACTCACGACAATTATAAGTGGACTAAATTCAATTTATAATAATATTTAAAAATTGATTTATGATTAAAAGTAAATTAAAGCCTATTACAATTTAATCACAACTTAATGTTTAGACATTTATTTGAATTCCTCAACTACAGTATAGAATATAATAACTGAGAGACGACGTTCATATTATTATTTTTCTTCTTTTTTTTTTTTTTTACACGCTACCCAAACTCTAGGAAAGTTTTTCTTTATACAAAATTATTGTAGATTTGAGCGAGAAGCAGAGGAGTTCAAGAGAAATATAAATATAAAGGAGAATTGGCTGGTAAATTGGAGACGAACCTGAATAGGTTCGTTTTGAAAAGTTGCAAATTGTATAATGGACCATTTGTATCAGAGGGGAACACGTTGAATGGAAGCATGTTCCACATTTTACCTCTTCTCACAATAAAAGAGTTTTCATAACCAGTTTTAAACCACCTAGGAATTTCCACGGTGCAGAAATGAGCACTTGAGGCTTCCCTAGTGTTGCGTTCGAATTGTTTAAGTGGAGGCATTATTGATTTCAATTCAATAGAACAAGTGTCATTACCTTCAAGATATCTATAAAAGGGAGATAAGGCTCCAATATTTCGACGTGAGTTAAGAGGAGTAAGGGTTCCCTGAACAGTAGGGTCGCCAATCAGGCGTAAGGCGCGATTTTGTATTTAATGATGTTTGAGCAGCGTCAGCCCATATGTGAGAATTATACTCCATCTTAGGTCAAATATATGCTTTATAGATATTGGCCAGATCACTAGGGGAAAAATAAGCTTTACAGCAAAAAAGAAAATCTAAATATTTGGCAGCTTTTTTGGCTATATCAAAAATATGCTCATTCCACAACATTTTTAATAAAAAATAAATAATAATAAAATATGCTCATTCCACAACCGGCAAAACTATGTATTGGATTGAGGGTAGAGCTGTACTTCCTCTCCTGCCTATTAACTTCTGAAAATTACTGGTCATTTATCTGAAGATATTACCTTGTATATACACCATACACATCATACATTATTTTAGGTATGGTAATTTTCTTTATATAGGTCCAGTTTTCAACTTCCATCTTGTATAAGATAGTTTAACTGAATAAAAGAAACATAATATATAACATTTAATGAATTGTCAATTGAAAAATATTCTTCAAATCTCTGTATCTGTCCCAATAGTGTTTTTTTATTTTGTGGAATCTCCTTTTTAATGTGATTGATTTTTTTCCAGATATTTTATTTAATTTTTTTTTTTTTTTTAGTGCATTTCTCTGCCACATAAATGTGAACAGGAAATTACACAGCCTTTGCTTTTCAGGCGTGGCTGTAAATGTCGTAAGGGGGAATAACTCTTACGACGTGTGTGGGATTCGAACCCACACTCCCTCGGTGTTTACAGCGTATTTTATACGCTCTTACCCACTAGGCCACCGAGGCCCCATTTTATTTAATTAAACACTAATTAATATTCTTGCTTGCGTATTAGATTTTTTGTCTCTGATTACTTAAATTATACATAATTTTAATTATATTGAATTTCAGATCATATCTTTTACTTTAATTGTGGTAACTTACTTTTATTTATTCTCTAAGTAATGCAATTATATTTTCGCTGGCCATAACCGGTCAGGTTATATCTAATATTAGTAATTTATACCGTAATATATAAATTAGAAATAGTTGAAATACTGATATAATACTGAATAGAATCAATACTGAATAGAACTTTAATGCCAACTTTTTAATCGATTAATCCTTTTTTATGTCTATTGCAATGAAGCTAAATATCAAAAGGTATAAGATTGAACCTTAAGGTATTGCTTTTGTAAAACCTAATAATATTTTTATTCCTGCATTCTGATTCCTAAAAATATTTACTATAATAGTTTCGGTTTTTCATCCATATAGCTATTCTACTATTCTACTTAAAATCTTCATATATAATTAAATTTAACATAATAAACTCTTTTCTAAAACTAAAAATCAAAGTACTTTTGTATCAGTATACGTTCTTACAGCCAACATATTATTTTATAATAATTATTTAAAATATAACTTAAAGTATACAAACAATAAATTTTTAACAAAATATTTTATTTTCAACAAAAAACAGAGTAATAATACTGGCAAAAATCACAAAAGAAATAATATAAAAACAAAACTAGATTTATTAATACACATCTAAAAAAAAAAAAAAATTAATAGTCATCTTCACCACTTTCATCATCTGCTTCACCACTTTCATCATCATCATCTTCACCACTTTCACTGCCATCATCATATTCATCTTCTTCTTCTTTTTCTCCTAATAACAAAATCAATATACATATTAAAATTTTTTGAAAAAAACTAATCACAATCCTAAATAAATTTACCTGAATATTCTCCTTGATGATATTGAGTATTAGCAGGTACAGGATGTCTTGTATTTGAAGTATATGCTGCTGATGATGGTGCTTCAACATTTTGATTATATTCTGGTTCTGGTTCTTCATGATGACTATAATGATCATAATCATTATATGAATGATCTGGTGTTTCATGTTGTTGATGTTGTTGATGTTCTGGTGGAGGTGGTGGCGGATGTTGTTGTTGATGTTGATGTGCATGTTGTTGTTGTTGTTCTGTTTGTGGATTCGGATGATGATAATATGATGTTTGATGATGTTGTTGATTATTTGGTGATATATCTTGTCCATGCATTTGAGATTTACCATCAGTTATAACTTCAGCTTGAAAACCATTTTTTTTATCAGCTGTATATTTAACAACACGTAATGTTCCATCAGGATCTACAACACTATTTTAATATATTTTTTTTTTATGAATACTTTTGATCATTTATATATTTTATATAATTTTTTTTATTTTAATATGTATATACATACCTATATTCACCTTTAACAGCATCACCATGTCTTGATTCTTTACGATTTTGTAATACTTTTGTTTTTGGGTCATCAACACCATATGCAAAACTATAATCTGGTTTTTGTATATAATCCACATAACTACGTCCATGTCCATCTTTAACATAAATTTCTTTTTCTGGACCACTAACTGGTCCACTAAATTTTGCATAACTAAAACCAACTGGCCGACAATTATATATTCTTAAGCTAATTGTTATTAGAAATCCTATTAATAGATAATTTTTTGTCTACAAAATTAAAAGAAAAAGAAAAAAAAAAAAACAAAAATTATTTATTTTCCACATTTCAATTAAAATTTCATTCCACATTGATTCTGACTTTTTGATTCAACTATTTTTTTTTTTTTGTATGTACATATTATAAAATTTAAAATAAAAAAAAAACACTAACTTGTAAAATTTTTTCCATAATTTTAAATGATATGAATCTGGTTATCGTTTTTAAAATTATTGACTTTTAATCCTGAGAAAATTATCCTTAATAATGAAATGGAGTTTAAAAAGAAATAATTTTAATGTTATTTATTTTATTTTTTTTTTTATTTTATTCCATTTATTGGTTAAAGGATCTTTTCTTAAACTTGATTAAAAATGAAATGGTATTTTAATTAAAAAAATCAAATTATTTATACAAAACAATAGAAATAATTTTGTTAAATTAGTTTTAAATTTAATTTTGATTTTCTTTTGTTTAGTATAGAGGCGTAAACTAAATAAATGTTAAGCAATAATTTCTTTATTTAACCGCGATAATACCATTTTACCATTTCCAATAACTTCTTTTTTTTTTTTTTTTTTTTTTGATTAAGAAAACATAAAAAATAAATCTTTTCCGATTCTTAATTATAATGTTACGCTTTTTGTATTTTTTATACTTTTATTTTTTGTTTTTTTTTTTTTGTGAATTTGAATATTGTGGGAATTATTTACATCGAAAATTTTTAAATTTAATTTTCAAATATTTTTACTTAGAAGATTTGAAAATAATTTTTTGCTTTTAAGCTGTCCCTGAATCCCTCTTGAAATTTTTTTTATATACTTAAAGTTAAAAGGAAAGTTATCCTTAAACTGTTTTCTTTACTTTTAATTAAGGAGAAATCGGTCTCAGTATAGGACAAAAATGAAGAAACAATAACTATGACAAATTTTTTGTTCTGTAACAAATTCTGTAAATTCTGTAAACATCTAATATTTTTTTTTCTTAATTTAACTCCTATAAAAAGTATAAGAAGCATAGGGTCATTTATAATTCATATTTGACAACACTTCAATTTCTGTAATAAACAATTTTCAAGCCGTTGATTACTCGGCTCTACTCGACCTAATTTTTATTTTTATGAAATATTAAAAATATCATGAACTACATATTTCGAATACTCCAAAAAATTTTAATATAAAAGAAAAAGTCCTTTTTCTTTCTATAACGGGTATATATTTAAAAACAACGTCAAAAAAATTCTATGCGAAGTAAAAAGACTTATTTAAAAAAAAACTTAGGTTTTCGAAATGGTATTTTATTAGATTATTCTAAGACAATCTTGAACAGAAATAAAAACCCCTTAGATTGAATTTAATCTAAAAAATTTAAATTATTTCCATTTTTTTTACCTATTTTTTTTTTTTTTAGTGCATTTTTCTGCCACATAAATATGAACAGAAAATTACAATGCCTTTCCTTATCAGGCGTGGCTGTAAATATGTCATAAGGTAGAATAACTCTTACGACATGTGTGGGATACGAACCCACAGTGTGTTTACAGCGTATTTTATACGATCTTACCCACTAGGCCACTGAGGCCCCTTTCTTACCTATTATTATTATAGTGTAGGAAAATACTTCCACATGTCATTAACTCCACATAGAAATTTACACCACTGATATAAGGGAAATAATTCCATCAAATCGTTCCCATTAAATCCCGTTCCCGTTCCCATTCCCATTAAATTAAAAATCAATTCGCCAATTTATTAAACTTTGAAAAATAAAACTACAAGAACAATTGAATTACATAATTAATACGTAACCTTTAATTTTGTAATTGCAGGTTTACATAATATATAAATGAAGTTAAATGTTAATATATATAATAATAAATGATTTACTATCACAAGCCTGTAATGTATTTGACTGAATGTCATAGTTGATTGTCGTTCTGTATTTAATTTGTCTGTATATATTCCTCATACATAACTAATTTTTAAATACATAAATCAAACAAAATTCCAATTTTTGATTAGAAAATTAGGATTATACACTTTTTCAAAAAAGTCAATTATACAGAGTCAAAATCTTGCGAACAAAACGTACAATTCGGAAACATATTCGGAAACATAATATATCGGAAATAAAATTTGGAATAAATTCTCATCAAAAATTAGTATTTGGTGGGATTGGTAAAGTGGTATAATAATTCACTGCTATAGAGGAAATAAGTCTTTAATTAGATGAAGGTTGTTTTCAAAAAAATGAAGTTAATTCTCTATGTGGAGTAATTTCCCTATTTCTTATTACATTGTTACATTATTACGATATAAAATTACTACTTATGCTTATATGATCTGACCCGGACTACCATTGAACATCCAACGGCTTATATTATCGCAAAAAATAGAGCAGCAAAATTATTATTGTATAAAAAAATGATTAAATGATTAAGAAACGAATGGGTTAAAAATATTACCCCAATATGAATTCTAAAGTTACTACAATATAAAAGAAAATTGAAATTTCAAAATAAAAATAGATTTTATGAGTAAATAATTAATCCAATTTTAAAATGTGCTAATCAAAATTACTATGAATTTATTTTAACTTAACATATAATTTTTCTTTTCCTATTTTAATTAAATAATTGTTTATATATATGTGTATATATATATATATATAAAGACAGAACAAAAAAAAAAAAAGAAAAATCGCATTATATTGCAAAACGTTCAAGTTATTTGAACTTAACTTACAGCACGTCTTTATTTTTTTCTTTTTTCCTTTTACTTTTTGTTTTTTGTCTTTCATACTAAATGATTAGAAAATACAATAAGCCTAGGTTAAATTAATTCAATAAAATAAAATTAACAATTATAACAATACAAAATCATTAGTATATACCTAATACATATCTATATCTATAATTTTAATCATTGACTTTTTAATCAATAAAATTGACTGCCAGTGAACCACATCCAAATTTAATTTTTTTTTTTTTTTGTGGTTTTTTTTTCAATTTTAAATTTTTCAGTTAAAAATTTAAAATGTACTAAAAAATCATTGAAATGAAATTTTTAATATATAGGTAATAAGTACAAATGTTAGTATAATTTACGTGACTTTAAACAAAAAAAACTTAATTTCAATGATCCTAAATTTAATTATAATTACAAACTCAATAGTAAAATAAATAAAATGATTTAATTTGGTATTAATACTAGATATAAAAATTTTTTTTATTTTATTTCCTTTCAGTAAACGTAAGGACAGTGAAAATAATTGATAGATACTGCATCTAATTCATATCTGTGATATTTTAATGCATTAAAATCATAAGTTCTTCCTTAAATATATAGAGCGGCAGGGCGCCCGGAACTCAAAGGTCACGTTATATCATAGATAATTATTTTGAAAACGGTAAAAGATATAAGAAAAAAATGTATTAACTTATATTGAAGGTGAGGAATTGGTAATTTTGAAAATGAAATAAAATTGATACATAAATAGCGGTTTTTTATGCAAAAATTACAGTTATTTTATAAAAATAGTAAAAATTGTCAATATTTTTCTTATTTAAAACCTTGTAATTCTTCAACTATGAAAGATAAATAAAAGTTGGATTATTAATGTGAAAGCTGATAACTTCAGATAGCTGCCGACACTTAAACGAATCTTCTATGTTATACAGGGGCAAAGATATTGTTACTTCTTTAAAAAGTTATAACGAAATTACTTTGAAGGCCGTTATCTTGGAAACCGTTAGTAATAGACCCCCCCTCCAGAAAAAAATGTTGCTTGTTATGAACTTTTCTATCACCTTCGTTCTTCGTGACCTTTGAGTTGCAGACACCCTGTATATAAATTAAAACCGTGATTAGATATATACATGTATATAAGAGATTTAACACTCATTCTGGAAGTCTAAGTTTTTTTTTAAATGCTCAGTAGTTTTTTTTTGTTGGGAAATTTGAAAGCAAGAAAGTTTCTTAATTACATCTTCTATATGTACTCTACATTTTAAAATTAGTTGCATTCTTGCACCTGCAATTTAAATTTCATTTAAATTAAAGGAGAAGTACAAAAAACTCCTGATAAGTCATTCTTGTTACATAAATGAGTTCTAAAAAGAAAGTCCAAAAATCATAATATGAATTGATTCTGTAATTATTAGGGAAGTTTCTAACGGAGAACTATAAAAGTCTAAGTTTTCATTAAGCTTAATTTATTATCTTAAATGATCGTACAGTTGAAATAGCCAATAACAAGTATAATTACAACTCTTCCAAATGTTAGTAGTTTTTTTTTTATGCTAAACTCCATTTTTGTTTTAAGGATATAAAACAATTTCCACAAAATGTCATGTTCAATTTTAATGGCTTTTCCACAATTGATATTGTCTTCGTCAAGTTTTTGCTCGCTCAAAATTTTAATCGTTTTATTTAAAGTTTATTTATTTTTTGAAATATTTAATAAAAAAATTGAAAATATAATTTGAAACATTGAAAACGTATAATTATATAAGTGAACATTTTTAAAGATCGTTCGGTAGGACTTTTATCCCTGGGAATCAGAATACAATTTCTGTTTTAAACCGTTGAGAAACAAACAGACATTACTAAAATGGATAATTCCAACAAGAACTATCCATTTTAGTAATGTCTGTGAGTCATTATGTTAATACTAAAACTGAAAAATTGAACGTAATATAGCTGGATATTTTTAAAGATCTTTCAGTAGTAGTTTTATTCCTGAAAATCTGAATTCAACTTTTGTTTTAAATTGTTGAGAAACTCACAGACATTACTAAAATGGATAATTCCAACAAGAAAAAAAAATCTTATCTCTATAGGCCATATAAATATTAAGAGATGGCCGGACATAATAATTCATTACAGTTGATAAATTTTGTTTCGACGCAGTCACATTACAAGAACTGAAAAATATTCAAAATTGTAAAAACAAAAATAAATCTACTGTTACACATTCAAAAGAAGATCCCCACTTTTCTTGTTTTCTTTCAACAAAAACAAAACATATTTTTAAATTGCAAATATAGTTTTTACAGGAAAAACAAAAAACCATTTACAATTTATTAAAAAGAAAAATTTACTAACGCTGTTTTTATACAAAATGTTGCATAATATTAAAAAAGTATGCCAAGTTTTTAAAACCGGAAATATTACAACAATTAATTATATTGTTTCCATTTTTATTTTTATTTTTGTTTTTTTTTTTTTTATTTTTAAGTTACAATGTATACATAATATGTAATATGAAAAAGATTTAATTTATTTTAGATTTCAAGGTTTAAAAGAAATTTTCAAATCCTGTATATTTGTATTTAAAAAAAAAAAAAAAAAAAAAAACTGCAATTGACAACAAACAAAAAACCAGCTAAAAAGTTATTTAAACTATGCGAAAGTTATTTTTTGCACATTAGATAAAAAAACCAGATAAAAAAATGTTATAAAGTAGCCTTTAATGGTATAATAAATCATTTTGAATTTATACAATGTGCTTTAAATTCAAATCAGAAGTTCTTCTAAAAAAAACCCTTATTACTTAACTTTATACGGTGCCACTTTTAATTTCTATAACTATGAAAGCTCACATCTCAAACTCTTCTGTTTTAAAATGTAGCGTTTTTATAAATCTCGTTTTTTAATATCACGTTTCAAAATTTCGTGTTTTAAAATATCGCTTTTCACGATATTTTCCATATATTTTCAATTGTCCCCCCTAAATTAAATTTCTTTATTTTGAAATATGTACATATTTCATAAAAACAAAATTTAAAACAGATTTTACAGTTGCTTACAATATCATGCCTTCATTAATTTTGTTAGGAGGGGTTTGGAGGCGGCAGTCCCCACTATTGCTCTGTCCGACTTATTATTATGCAAAAGTTTCGAAATAAGAAGGATTTCTTTACCGTTAAATACCGGAAAAAAAAGGATTTAAATCAAATGTTTCTGGAAAAGTAAATTTGACAGTTATTTCTTTGTCAGCGAGTGATTATTATAAAAATATTCTGAATTCAAGTTATCGGAAAAATTATAAATTTATAACAGAAATAAAGTACATATTCGTCTTTATTCAAAATTTTTATTTTCGCGATGAAAAAGATAAGATTTTTTAACACGAAATTTTAAATCACGAGATTTTGAAACATGAGATTTTGGCACGTGAGATTTTTAGACACGAGACTGTGAAATTTCGTAGCAGAACCTAATATTCTTAGAGCTAAAGCCTAGGCATCTTCGATATGGCATCTTTTATTCTTTTTAATTACAGACATACTATAATACTAGCAAGTAATAAGGGATATAAAGACAAACAGAAAGGTTCAAGACAAGGAAGGCTTTCAATCTATTTCGAACTGTTTTTGAAAAAGTTAAATCTTTATACAAATTCAAAATCTGAAAACACAAATTAAATTTTAAATAATTTAAAAATAATACCAAAATAAAATGAAGTCGCTACATACACTTTTTAATTATAAATAGGTATACATTACATACCTACATATGTATATACATACGTGAATATGGAACTTATTACATATTACAGAGGCAGATCTAAGGGGGGTGCAAGGGATGCAAAGAACTGGAGCCCTCCAATCAAAGGATGTAAAGCATAAGATGTCACTTATCTGACTCATGGCGCAGTGGTTAAGTCGCCAACCTTTCAATTGAAGGGTCTTGGGTTCAAACCCCGGTCAGGTCATAAATAAAAAATATGTAGTACTTTTATATCGTAATAATGTATATCGTATAATTAATAGTAGTAATAATAACAATAATAATATTAATAATAATAATAATAATAGTAATAGTAATAATAACAATAATTATAATAATAATAATAGTAATAACAATAATAGCTGCTACAGTGGGGCTATCTTTGGTTATATCATGCAAGTAAGGTGTTATATACTGCTGCACGTACACTTACACTGCGCTGACTCTGTAGTAAAATAATAATAATAATATTAATAAGAATACTAATACCAATAACAGTAGCCGCTACAGTGACAGTGGTGGTTGCCTTCAATAATTACCTCATGTAATACTATATACTACTACTACATGTTGTAACTCTTGTGACGGCTTTAGTCACTGTTAGCAAAATAGTAATAATAATAGGCGGATTCATTGTTTCCTTACAGTCCCACTCCCAATTCAATGTTTCCGTATACATTCCTATCTTTTCCTATCCCTACTCCCTAGCCAATATACTGCATTCGCAGGTAAGGGTTTCATTCCATTATATTGGCTAAAGGGGAAGGTGGGTTTAGTCAGTAAGAATCTGACACTACCAAGGGGGAAATTCTTGGTGTCTTTGGAAGATTCCCACCTCCCTTAGAAAAAACAATAACGTTTTTTGATATTTTATTGAAAAAACTAAGAAAATTTTTCGATTGTGCAAAAATGGTTTGCACCAAAAACAAATTTAAATTTTGCACCAAATTAAAATTTTTATTTAATTTAAAAAATTCATCAGACGTGGAATTACAAAATTCTTGTAAACAACTTGTGTTATTTTATGCTGGAGATGTATCAGATGATTTAATTTCAGAATTTTCTTTAGTTAACATTATTCCTTCTGAATTTGACAGCAAAAATCTTTTAAAACACCACAATTTCCTAATATTTTTCCTAATTTTGTAATTTCGTTGCGTATACTTTTAACTTTTTCTGTAACCGTTGCTAGCGCAGAGAGATAATTTAGTGAGTTGAAACTTATTAAAACTTATCTTCGTTCTACTATGCCACAAGAACGGCTGCCGGCTTTAGCATTACTGTCGATTGAATCAGATGAAGCTAAAAATATAAATTTTAGTCAATTAATATCTATTTTTGCTGAAAAAAAAGCAAGAAAACTCTTAAGTGCAATTTTTTTTTTTGGCTTTTTTTTATACTATAATAAATACTTTGTAAATTATAAACGTGGGAATTAATTTACTCTATGATTATTTATGTTTTTGTTTTTGCATGTTATATTATGTTGTGTAATAAATGAGCAAAACTTATTATTTTATGTTACTAACAATTTTTTTTTTTAATTAGTTGGTATAGGGTTCAAAAAATCTTTTTTGCACGTGGAGCCCCTAATAGCTAGATCCTGCGCTGACATATTATTTTCCATTTCAAATTGTTTTAAGATTTTTTATTTGTTTATTAAAACAACAATTTTTTCCCAATGCAATCATTAAAAGACAAATAACACTAGAGAAATTACCTCTATTGTTGACAGTAATTATAGTAATTTTAATCTCCATTATTGGATTTAGTATTAGTAAATTTGCTTTTAACTCTTAAATTTACTCAAATCTTTCTCTTGCAAAGATAATATTTACATACATACATATAACATAAGTATGTATGTATGTACATATGTATATACAAAAAAACAGCATCTTCTATTTCAATAATATTTAAATTTTTTTTTCAACAAAATTGACCACCTACTTCATACATAACATATTTCAGCACTGAATCATAAACATAAATTAAATTCTTTACACATAAAAAAGGATGACGTAAAAAATACATTAAAATTAACTTATAAGTTGTTAGTACCTTTTTTTTCTTCAAAAATGCAGCATTTACTGAGTTTAAATGCTTTTTAAATAAAATATTCAAAATCCACTGCAACATCTAATCTAAACCACTAAAGATTTTATATTTATAGATAATATAAGTATAACTACATAACTATTGAATATTATAATAAAATATAAATTCAATATAAATTTAACCTTTATTACATAGTTTATTATTTAAAAAAAAAAAAAAACTTACTATGATACTAACTATTGTCTATTGAAAATGTTAAAAAAAAAAAAAAATACACGGTCTATTACCCTATAAAATAAATTCCATGAAAAATTTGATTCGATTTGTTTGACCAATACAATACGTCAAAACCAGTCAAAAGTTCCAAAGTATGAATTCATATTTTTATAGTTATTATTTAATATGTATTACATCTCATCATATTGCAAATTTAAAGCTTCAATGAATTTTTAACCGATATTATTTTTTTTTAACTAATTTTTATTGTCTCTTGTAATGTTATTTTTATTGTTTCTTTCTAGGACAAAATAATCATAAAAAAAAATACTTTAATATAAATAGAAGAAGAATATAAATAAAATAATAAAACAAGATATTAAAAAAAGTGCTTATAGGTATGTATGTATGAGAGATATTTTTTATTTTTAAATAATGTATAAAAAAGATCTTAGACCCTTTTAAACAAAATCTTATCCCCTAAGAATGTCCAATCTTTAATTAATATTCGGTGGAAATACCATAAAAAATAATATGGAAACACCATTGTATTCCAATTGATCTTACTGAATTAATAATAAATGTTTACATGTTTGTAGTTGTTTGCCAAGAGAAATTGCATATTTTAATTTACCGGACTAAATAACTAAAAAAATTACTGGATTCAATCAATTAAAAGCACTGCCAATAATGGCTAACACTTGAGTGGTTGGTTTCCACTAGTTACCTCACCTCAACAAAGGCTCTGAGCATGGATGAAATTAAGCTATGAAAATAATTTTAAAGAGCAAAATAGACTGAAATGAAATGAAATAATGACTTTATGAAACCTTATGCTGTTAAACGAAGTAGAATTAGGAAAAATTTTAATGCTTTTCCTTACACTTTACCAAAAATAGTATATTAAAGTTTACATTTTATTTTTTAATTTTTGAAATTTAAAGTAAACTTAGCAATATGTATGCTCAAACATTTTAAGGAGAATTTAAATACATATGTATGTATGTTCTTGCATTTTGCTTTGTTTCTCGTATTTAAATATCTATTTAAATTATTTATTGCATTATGTAATTATAACGGTATTCCAAAATTTACTAAAGCAAAAAATAATATTAATTTATTAAAAAATAAATACATAATGTATGAACTATGTATTAAGTTTAAATTTCATATAAAAACAAATGCCGCTAAATTATTGTATGGACTTTTGTAAGTTCTATTGGTTCTATGTACATTAGTATGCAAATTTTTTCTAATCGCGAAATAATTTATCAAAGACACAAACCAAAAAGAAATACAAAAATGAATATTTTAATTTTAAAATTTTAATAATATTTGATTTTCATTTTTCTAATTTTGAATTATTTATTTAAGTAGCTAACACAATTATGTTTTGAATTAATGTCAATACTTAGTAGAAATATAAAATTACATATAAAAATTATCCAATAGTGCTATTGTGGTCGATCGTTAGTCTTTGAAGTTGGGTTTTTTTCATTCTTTGATGTTTACTCTTTGCTATCAGTTGATTGAGAAACAGAACCAAACAAGTAAGCTGTCATTTGTTTGACTGCAATTATTGACAGCTGTTTTACTTCTGTATTAGTGTGTTCTGCTTCTGCGCTTAATTTTTATGATTGAAAGCATTCATTTTGCATAATATTTTTGAGAAAGTAAATAAATCACAATATTTTAAAATATTTATAAATTTAATTATAATTAAAATTTTATTTTATATAGATTTATGATTTATAAATATCATGCCTTTAACGAGATCTAAAACCAAAAGTACAGAGTGATTGGGTTTTTTTTTTACTTGGTTGTTTTTAATACATTGTTCAAATAAGAAAAGTTGTTTTTAAAAAAAAAATTTGGCGAAAACTTAAAAATGTATCTTCTTTTATTTTAATATTTATATTTATTTTAGTTCTTGCTCCAAAAATAATGAACACAATTGAAAAAAACTCAAAAGTTAAACAACCAGGAAGGAAGCGAAAATCTTCTGAATCAGCAGATGTAAAAAAAAATGATATAAAAAAACCTAAGGATAAGGATCTAAACAAATCCGGAAATGAAAATATTATTATTGACAACATCAACAAAGAAAATCATAATTTAGATGATAACTCAAATTTAGAATATTATGAAAAACAAGTTGATTATTTACAAAAAGTTCTTTCAGCAAAATATTTTGATGTTATTGAACGTCTTAAGTTAGATTTTATACCAAACTGTGTGCATGATATGGTATTTTGTAAAAATCATCATTCAAAAAATTGTCCAGCTCCTTCAGTTATAGCCGATAATATTACATGTAGAATTAAACATTTTTTAACTGAAAAACGTCCATTGAATTATTTAAAAATTTGTAACAGTATGATGCAACAGAGAATCATATTAAATGAAGATATTTTAAATGGTATATTTCAATTGATTATTGTAAGTTTTATCACATGTATTCAAATATATGTTTTATATATTTCTATTTAAATTAATATATAATATTTTTATATATTTTAGGCTCATAAATGTGAAGATGAAATAGAACATTATACAAATGATTATGTTGTAAATGAATCAAAAATGACATTGATTAATTTTATTAATTTATTTCCTCCGTGTTGGAAAAATATTCGTAACATTTACTTCAATATTTGTACAAAACCTATAGATTCTTCAAAATATTTACCAACAGATATTAATTCAATAGAACAAAGAAATTTATTTTTGTTCATATTAAATATGATTGAAATAACAATTTATGAAAAAGAAGAAGATAATATTACAATATCAAAAAATAATTCAATGGATAATAGTACAGCTGAGTCCGACATGTTATTCAATTTTAAAGAATGGGAAACCAAAAATTATAAAGATTATAAAATGAATGCTTACAATAGAGGAGAAAAATTAAGTCGATTATTTTTATGCCTTGATATTTTTGTAAAAATTTTTGAAGTTGATTTATCATTATGGATTTTAAGATATTTATCAAAACCATATAAACATTTATTTACAAATGATATACCTTTAATAATGTCTGCTATGTTGTTTAAAGAATTTAATCCTATTTCAGATTTTGTTTTGAAAGTTGTAAATTTATTTACAATTTTAATTATAAACAATTTTTCACACGTTGAAAAACATATTTTTGAAGTAAGAATTTATATTTTATATATTACTAAAATATTAATATAATCTAATAATAATTTTAATAATTTCCTAGCGTCTTTTATCTTTACTTTGTGTTGTAATGAATGTTTTGGATATAAAAGATGACATAAAATATCCGAATTTAGAAATGAATACTATTAATTTTGGAAAAAAAATATTTGAATCATTTGAAGGTGAATTTACTGAATTTTTAAATTAAAATATTAATATTGAAAAATAATAGTTTATTTCAATTATAATAATTTTCGCAGCTACATCTGAAATATCATTTGATAATTTTATTAAAGTTCTAGAACATATAAAAATTCCGTATATACGTTTAATTGTAATTGATCAACTTTTAAAAAAATTAGATCGTGATTCCAGTGATGAATATTTAACACCTAGAAAAATTTATGAAACATTTGGAAAATTAAATTGGGCAAAATATAAACGTTCTATGAATAAAATGAATATTATAAATGGTAAAATATTACAAGAAAATATCCCAAATATAGAATCTCTTAAATATCCGAAAATTGATATAAATAATAAATTTAAATCAAAAATTTTGGAATTTTATAGAGAAGAATATTTACATTTACATTTGGAGGCTTTGAAAGCTTTTTGTGATACATTTTATACAAAAAGTTTTCTTTTAATATTAATGGATTCATGTAAACCAGAATCATCAATAACATTATTAAAAGAATTTAAAAAAACAAAACTTGATAATAAAAAATTTAATTTAGAAAAACTTGAAAAAGATGCTTCAAAAATGTTACTTAAAATTAATTTAAATGATGATTTTGAAAAAGAAATTTTGAAAGAAGTTCCCGAATATGATGGAGTTTGTGTTAATTCTGATATTATTTTAAAATATCGTGAAGATTTCAAATATTTATCATTATTTAAAAAGAATTTACCAGTTATGATTAAGAAATTTGGAAATGAATTTGAAATTTTTACCGAATTCATTGATTTTTGTTTTACACCATAAAAACCGTATTATAATGTCTAATTTATACAATTTAATTTTTTTTATGAATGTTTTTTTTATTTTTTGTTTCAAACCTCGAGTTAAATTATTTATGTACAAATTAAATATAGAAATATAAATATATATTTTTTATTGCTAAACCAAGCAAAAAGAGTTTAAATAAAAAAATAGGGCATTTAAAGAGATTAGGCGAAATTTTGTATACGAAAAAGCTCTACGGTAAGTCAGTAAAGAAATCTTTAAAACTTAACAGAAAGGATATGAGAGCACATGTCGCAAGAAAATGCAAAGTAAATATTTAAATTCTAGGTGTAAGGATAGTTATCCTCCCTACGAAAAAAAGTAAAATTTAAAAAAAATGGAATTTTTATTACATTTTTTTTATTTTTAATAATTTTTATCACAGTTATATATATACATATTTGAAATATAGTTAGATTTTTTTCTTTTTTTTTTTTTAATCGCGGTACAAACATCAATTACTAACATCCTTTTTTGTATGAATTTTATTTTACAACAAAATCAATATTAAAAATATGACTTTTTGAATAAAGTTTTTGTGTTATAGATTATGCATCCCTTAAAATTAATATACATATATGCAACTTTTCTTTTACTATCAATTTTAAATATTAATATACATAATTATTTATCCTGATTTATAAATTTTGCTTAATTACTAAAGAGTTTTTATGCTAACAATTTTTGCTTAACCTTTTACATATGATTATTTATTTAGTTTTTGTTTTTCTTTTAATTTCTGATATATTTTACAAATTTTTATAAAAAAAGAATAAAAGAAAAATTTAAAAGATTCATTTCAGTTTTTAACTGATCCAGTCAATAATTTTGTATCCTTAAATTATGGTGAATTCAAATTATCGACGATACTTTTTTTTAATTTTAATTTTAAAAAGGAAAATAAATGATTTATATTATTTTTCTTTTTACTTTTTCAAATTGAACTAATATTTAATTTTTTTCTACTTCAGAAATCTAGTGTATAAAATTTGAGTATAATAAATAAAGGTTCTCTAAAATTACATGTTTACATTTTTACGTTTAACGTCTTTGGATATTTTCATATTTTAAATCACATTTTATTTATATAGGAAATTTGAAAATAACCTACAAATAAAATTTAAGACAATTCAAATCCTGTATTACTGCATACTGCATAACGTAATTTATCTCTTAAAGTAGTTTTCTTTTGATAATTTGGTAATTTCAATAAATTGAAGCATGTTGAAGAGGTTGGTAAACGATTTAATGGATCTTTCTTTCTAATCGTAAAAAATCCTCTTATAACACTCCCAATTGTATCACCAGTATCTTCATCATCACCTACTTCAACACAACGTATAGAGAATGGTGGTTCTAGATGCGCAAATCCAAGTAATGGAGGTTTTGAACAACTTGTGACAAACTAAAAATAAAATAAAATCAGAATTAGAAAACGATAATTTTGATTAAAATAACTTTTTTTTATAATAGATACCTTTAAAAATAGTTTTCGTTCTTCTTCAGTAAAATCTCTTGCTAATATATCCCAAAGCCAACCAATAACTCTATGTGAATCATGAAAACCTCCATAATATTGTGTATGCTTTCGTAAATCTTTCAAATCTAATGGAACTGTATCACCAGATATAAGACGTTGTAATTCAGGTGCAGAAAAAAGTGATAACCATTCTGGATTCACAATACTTCTGAATCCACGATTAAAAGCTGCCGTTTGTTCTCGGATTTGTGTATGCATATGAAAATATGCCATGTAGTGGATATATATAATTCTATATTTTAATGTAAACAAAACATTTTATTAATTACTATTAGACAAAAGAAAAATAAGTATTAAAAATTATTACTTATTGGTATCTGTAACAACTCTAGCTTTTCCACCTGGATGTAATTCATGCGTAACTATTTTCCCCATAACATCCTGATCAACCGAAAAAGTTAAATTCAAATCAGAAACATCTTGTTTATAATGCTTAATAAATGTTAAACTTTTGTACAATTCATTATCTAAAGAAGGTAGTTCGTCTACACAACTGTATAGTGCTTGGTGGGTTTGCCCCAATAATTGGGAGAGAAAAAATGATGCAAAAGGAACATCAACAACAATTCCTTCATAAACGGCCTTTCCTAACATTCTTCCTACAAATTCAAATAATTGCAAATGATTATCTTGTACATATGAAATTGGCGAAGGATATAAACGTTGATCTGAAGTAGTTTCAAATAAATTTAAAGCTGGATCAAATACTCTTTTAATTGTTTCTTCAAGAAATTCTTTAAAAACACCATCTTGATCTATACCAGCTTCATGAAGACCTTGTTGGTTAATAAAACGTACACGAATTACACCCTTTAGGGCATGTGCTCTTAAAGCTGCTAATTGTCTATAACCGTCCTCTACAATTCGATCTCTATGAATAGTTATTAGAGCTGATCTTGGTGAAGCACAAGCAGATTCAGTTAAACCTAAAACAGCTTTTTCATTTTGAACATATTTCCTGAAAAGCTTAACACGATCATCATGCGGTATAATATGGGGCATTTTTTGTAATAAAATTTGAGTATGACGTTTTCCTTTATCTAAATCATTAAGAAATGTTGATGGTCGAATTTCATGTATTAACCAGTGATTAATCGGAGCATATTGTCTACGGCAATCGCGACGATACAAACATAATAGTAATGTATGAAGGGATATGAATAATGGGCTTGATGTAACTGTCCTAGTGCCTGAAAATTAATTTTAATTTTAATTAATTTTTGTTTTTATTATTGAAAATAAAGTTTACCCAGGATATTATCTTGTATTATCTTGTAAAGAAAATTGTTTAGAAAATATGATAACGCAACGTAATCATTTAAAAAAAAAGGTTTTTGTTCCGTATACATTTCATATTCATCCAAAATTCTAAAAATAATTGGAATAGATTTTTTTAAATAATGGAAATTAAAATTAAAAACCACACATTCTTTATAAATAATACATACGTCACATAGTGGGTCATACAATCACAAAACAGCATTAACATCAATACTTGTGGTTGAGTAACAGATGGATCTTGTTTTAGTATTTCATAAAATTCTTTGAGGCCGCAGTGTTGTCCAAGAGATGTAATTAATAACCAAAGATCATAAAGTACAGTATTGTTATAGCAGATACCTAAAAGTTAACTTATAATTTCATGAGAAATTTTTAATATTTATTAATTTCATTAAACCTGATAAGATATCTAATTTGAGTTGAGATAGTGTACTAAGAGCGGTATGATACATTGCACAAACTTTAGCTATTCTTAAAACGTCAGGTGAATCTAATTTTCTCCATGATTTACTACTTTTACTCAAATTTCCTTTGGTTGAACTTCGTTCTAAAGCTCTTCTTAATAAATTACCACCAGTATTTTGAGTTGGTGCTTGAAATTCAATTCTTTCATAATTCTCACTTAATTTCTTTAAACAATCACCTAATAAAATTTTAATACATCTATGACCCCATAACAAATGATATTGGCGTCTTATTAATTGCACATTTTGATTTTGTGCAGCATCTGGTACTGGAGTATACCAACCAAGCAAATCATGCCATTGCGAAAAAACCCCCTTAGTACCAACTGTATCAGGTATTTTTTCTAATAAGATTGCTGCTATACTCTACAAATTAATTTTTATTTAATTTTATTAATTAATTAAGATTTATTTTTTAAATTTAATACCGTTAATGTTGGAAACGCTATTCGCTCAGCACTTTCTTGTTCTTCATCATTAAAAAGTTGTACAAGGTTTCCAAGAAATGCCAAAGATTTAGTTCCCTTTTTTTTGAAATATTCAAATAATTAACTTATGTAATAAATAAAACTAAATTTAAATAATAAAACTTACTGGCACTTCAGTGGCAAAATTTTTGTACCAACTTAAATCATCTGTAATTTTTAAACTTTTCTCTAATAAATTAATTGATTGTAGTAAAGGTATACAATCTAGAGCGTATGATTCTATATGCCAAATTAATGCTGGAACTGATAATATTTCTGATAAAAATTGTGATAATAAATTGTGACTGAAATTTCCATCTATTAATGGTCTAGTTGTCAAAGTTATAATAGCTTTTAATGACACCGGTTTTAAAGTCAGTTCTTCTCTTGCTGTTCCTTTCAAAAGGATTGTCTAAAAATATTTAATTTTCAAAAACATCTTATATATTAATAAAACACTAATATTTACCCTCATAGATTTAAAAAATCCTTTTTGAACCAGGTCTCCTTGGATATTATAACATATTTTTTGATAAGCTGGAACCATTTTTTCCATATTTTTATTATGCAATATTCCCCATGTTTTGGGTGAAGTTAAAACAATTAAAGTGTGTAGATAAAGGGCTAATGATATGCTATCGGTATGATTTTCTAAAATTAAAAAAAAAAGGTTTTTTGTTTGTTTAGATAATTTTAGCAATTTGTTTTTAATAAATTTCAATTTTTACCAGGCTTAATAATTTCAATAATTTTGCAACAGGTATTTGCTATATTTTTAATATGCTTAATCCATAATAAACTAAAACATAAAAACAATCACATTACATATTTTGTATAATTAAATATTGATTAAAAATTTTATATACCTTAGTTCTTTATTTAAGGCCAAACTAGCATAATTATATTTCGGATTTTCGAGTTCAATTGAAGCGTTTACATATCGGCATAAATGATCAAATCTTTCTCTTTCTTGATTTTGAGATGGAAGAAATTGTGTTATGAATCTTGAAGCAACTTCGTACACTTTAATTGGAAAAGTAAATTGTGGATGTTCATCATTGTATTTAAAATCCGATAGAACTTGATCTAATTCCGAACTATCAATACATAAAATAATACTTATTTTTTTTTTTTGTATATATCATTATTTATAAACTTACTTTATACGTTTTTTAAATTTACGGCGACATATAAAACCTCGAATTTGTGCTTGGATACAAATAGCTGCATTTTCACGTTTTTTTTCTAAGGCTCTTTCTTCTCTGGCAGCCTTTTTTTCTTCAAGAAAACTTTCCTTGTTATAATCAGAATCACTAACACTAAACATTACTTTTAATAATTAGAACTCTAATATTTCGCAAATATTGATTATATTAATTAAATTGTTTTGTTTATTTTTATATTGTTTGATTTCAAAAACAAAAATACAATAAATTAAAATTAATTAAATAGAATTTAAACATTTTCTTGCTAAAAATTTAAATTACGAATAAAAATTAGAATTGAAATGTAAATTTCTTATTTATTCTGATGGCTGTCAGTTTTTTTTTGTGCATTTGACGTTTCATAATAAAAAAAACAACACTTTATAAAAAAAAGGGATGGGTAAAACAGCTGCTCACATTATATGATGTTTATATAGGACAATTTTAGAAAATGTACTAAAAGTTTTTATTGGAAAATTTTAATTAGAACGCTATACATAATTAGTAAAATGTTAAAGCAAATACCAAAGATACAAAAGTGTTATGTGTGTGAATTAGAAAAAACATCCATCAATATCCAAGAAAATATTTATCAAAGTTACCATAAATAACCACTAAGATATCTTCTATAAATATATTTTGCTCTAAATATTAAGGACAATTTTAATAAATATGCAAGTAGAAATTATGTAACTTACAGAAAAAATTTCACATAATGATTTTAGTTTTAATGCAAATGCAAATAAATTTTTTTAATTATTGAAAAATATAATATTACAATCACTATGGTAGAAGTATATAAAGATTAAATATTAATATAATTAATAAATTTTTGTAGTACCTACACTTTTTTTCAATTTTTAAAGTTGCGATAATATACTTACATAAGTACAGGAAATTCTTAATAATAATGATTTGTCTTACTAAATATTTTGTGAAAAAAAGGACAACAATATATAAAATCAATCAGTTGGCAACAATATTTGTTTTAGCACTTTGATTTAATAAAAAAAATCGAATTATAATAAAATATTTGACGATTTTTATTTTGTTAGAAATGCTCTACTCTGATTTGAAATTATAGCTTCAATCATAGAAA
Source organism: Poecilobothrus nobilitatus (assembly GCA_947095535.1). Lineage (NCBI taxonomy): Eukaryota > Metazoa > Arthropoda > Insecta > Diptera > Dolichopodidae > Poecilobothrus > Poecilobothrus nobilitatus. Next base: position 110,724,040 of record OX352774.1, read on the forward strand.
TAAATGAGCTTACGAACCCCAAATCATCCTCTTTTAATATTGGCTGATTATTATATTGTTACTGGCTGATTATTAAATACATCCAGCAAAAACTGCAATTCCAAGCAAAATGTTTTAAAAATAATTAAAAGTTGATGGTTTTGTTCCAGTACAAAAGAAAACAGCCCATCTATTGTGATCGTAATCTTGGCTTAGATTTTAAAAGAAGTATTATAGTAAATTCCTTGCATATAGGCATTTTGGGACATTATCAATTTATTCAACTGCATTGAATAATGCAAAGTTTTTTTCATGGATGGTTTAGCATTAAAATTTCACTAATAACAAATAGCTAATTGAAAAGAAATATAAAAAATTTTTGGTTAATTTGGTTTTTAGCACATTTTTAAAAATTTTTTTGAAAATTTGTGCTATTATAGTTTAACTCTGTCCGTGTTTCCGTCTTTTTACAAAACTTCTATACCGTTCAAGATAGAACAACTTATTTATGCAGCTGCAACCGTTACGGAGCTACAGCCTCTCAAAAGTTGAAAAAGCTATATTTTTAAATGTTTATCAGTTTTTAAATCTAAAAACGCCAAACGAATGGATTTTTTTTACCTTTACAATATCAAAATTAAACCTTTAAATTTCCAGTTATAAAATATATAAAAATAATTTTTAAATTAGAAAAGAGAATCTGTAATCTTCTATTATCCAAGGAAAGAAATCCAAGTATTAAGAAATTTTACGAAATAATTTTCATTCTTTACTTTATTTTCACACGGCTCTTCACAGATTTATGTACATATATATGTACATATACATATGTAGGTATAGTTAATCGCAATCAAATGTTTAGACTTTGCAGAGGTCTCTAGACTCACTGGTAAGTGATCCTTAATATCATAGCTTAGATTTACCATGAAAAAAAAACATCCAAAAAAATGTATTTTTAACTTAGTTTTTTGGAGATCTGGAACACAAACTAAAAAAAGCTAGAACAGCATTTGGAAGATAACAAGCCGTAAGGAGCCATACGCAGGTATTCAGAAACACCAAACTTAGAATATTCTAGTTATGATCTACTCTACTACATATACATATGTTATTAAACTTGGAAATTTCGAAACTTGGCCAACATAAAAAATAATAAATACCTAACAGTCATATGCGGAGTATTCTGACTGAGAACAATAACAATTGATGCTCTGGGGAATATAACAAATGAGGAGCCAATGAGAAAACAAATTAAAGAACGCAAATAGAAGTTTAGAAAACAACTAGAAAACATAAACGAAAATGGCTCTAGAATAGAACTTGCGTAAAGTACTAAAAGATATGGTAGAAAAAACAACACCTGGCGACAAACTATATTATTTTGCAGCTGAATAAAATTAATATGTCCTACCAAAAAAAAAAATGCCAGAATAATAGCTACGATAAATAAAATACTCTACCACAGATAGATTATCTCATTTAATCTAAAAACCATTTAATGATTCAACGGTATTTTACATTATATATAATACATACCACATATACATATGTATTTATATTTATAAAATAAGAAATTTACATAATTAAGAAAGAATTACATACATATTACATATTATGTAGGTATAAATTATGCATAAGAATCTTTTTTTTTTTGTTTTTTAGTGCATTTCTCTGCCACATAAATGTGAACAGGAAATTACACAGCCTTTCCTTTTCAGGCGTGGCTGTAAATGTCGTAAGGGGGAATAATTCTTACGACATGTGTGAGATTCAAACCCCACACTCCCTTGATGTTTACAGCGTATTTTATACGCTCTTACCCACTAGGCCACCGAGGCCACTAAGAATCTTATTATATAAATATGAGTGTTGAATCAAATTTTAGCAGTTTTATTTGTTAATCGGTTCGATATAGAAAGTAAGAAATTAACTTGCTCCTAATTGAGGCGATTATGTATATGTATACCTTTACTGTATTCGTACATATATACGTATATATAAATGTACTGTTACTATATATTAATTACTTTAATTGTATTTAATGTATTTACTTACCATTATTATTGTAACAATTAGATTAAAAAAAACTTACATTTTTGATCTGTTAAAATTACAATCTGTTAAAATTACAAACAAATACAAGATATGTTACTTATCTAAACTTATTGTAATTATCAAAGAATTTCCCACTCATTTATAAAATTGTAATTTTTCCCCCCTATTTTCTTGTACATACATACAATGTATAATTTTATGTACTTATTTAGTAAATATAAACTGGCATAATATACATATATACAATTCTTGTTAACTTTAAAGGAAAAAAAAAACTAAACATTCAAAATGGTGTACTCAAATAAAGTGTAAAATTATAGCATATTTAATACATTTTTAATATTTTTATATTTTATTGGAATTTTTTGTATCTATACTTAAAAAAAAAATGTATTTTGTCCGAAAAAGGACTATATATGTCTCAAATTGAAAAAATAAAAATTAAATAAAACTCACGAAATCCTTAATAGTGTAATTTATTATTTGCTAATAATTTTATTTAAAACAACTAAAAAAAAAATGAATCAGATTTAAAACAGACAACCAACCATCATAAAATATGATTTTTAGCATTTTGAATGGTTATTTTAACAGTGGTTCTTAATCTTTTATACTTGATATCTGCATACTAAAAATTAATTATTGTTTCACCATACCAGTTTACACTTAAATTCATACAAAAAAAAAAAAATTTTTGAAACATGTACATATGTGTGTATGTATGTAGCTATAATTCACTTTTTACTCTGGGATCCTATTAATGATATTATATTGTATTACTGCTTTCTGTCAGAAATCTGTAGAACAGTTTATAATTCTAAACTCATTTATTTTTCGACACCTAATCTAGTGGCTCTTAACCTTTTCGGGGTCAAGGAGCATGTTATGAATTATATGAAACTGCCCTAATTAATATTGGTTCCAGTAATTGGGATTTATATAATACGGATATATATTAAATTTTTCATTTATTCAAAATAATAATAATATAAAATCTACAAAAGTAAATTCAAAATAACAATGTTAAAAATAATATAATAAAAAATTCAGCGGAATATTTGGAACTATAGGTGAGTTTTAAATATTTCATCAATATTTCGTCTAATATGAGATATTGTTATTCTCATTTCCTTTTCTAAATCAGCTATAAGTCTTGTAAGTAAGTAAGTAAATCTTGTTTATTTTGTTTTTATATTGGTTAATGTTCAGAATCCCAATCCACCTAAATGTGAGATAGTAAACTGATGCAATGAAATAATTTGTGTGAATTCGATTTTCCTAAACCTGTACATATTATATTGTTGTTGTTGTTTCTCAGAGGGGCATAAAGTTGCCCTTACACCTAGGCCCTGCAACCCGTTATGCTCCCCTGCTCAACGATCCGCTCGCTTTCTACAGTGTCTCGTCGAGTCACTCAATTCCCTTTATGAAACCCACTATGTTTCTTTGATTGAGCATTCTCACCTCGGAGAAGTTTCCCTATTAATACTCTCCCAAAGTTCTTCGCCTTTTGGCCTTTGGGTACTCAAGTTTGGGTATTGACACAGAACGTGAAGTACAGTTTCTCCCTCTGGCCCACATCCCCTTCATAGATTCAACTCCGTTATATCTATTCTTTCGGCGTGAGCTCTTAGCAACATATGTCCTGTGCTTATTCCCATGTATATTCTCAGATCGGTTCTATTTAGTTTTAGAATTTTCTGTGTCTTTTTACTACTATATTCTCCCCAGAATTCTTTCGTATGTATTGAACCTGGGGATTGCTACCAACTTTCCTTATTTCTTTAACTAATTTCACTAATTTTTTCTATTTGCTCTGTAAAGCCCCTCCAGAGCCTCCTTTTTTCGGATCTGCACTCCTTTTTGAAATCTTTGAGTGCTTTCCTATTCCGCCCAATGCGTATCTCTTTGTGTGCTCATTGCTTTATTGAAAAGTTTCCTAACTTTTTTCCTGACTTCCATCAGATTTCTATTCATCCACCTTTGCTTATATCGTTTAGATATGCGTATCAGTGGAGCTTTCATATGATTCGCTTATTGCCGTTGTTACAAACTCGGTTTCTTTGTCCAGTTCGTTTGTACAGTTTATTGGATACAGTCTTGAGTTCAATTTTTCTCTAAGACACGATCTAAATTGATTCCAACCCGTTCTTTTAGGATTCCTAAAGGGACAGTTATCTGTGTGGCCTAAATCTAGGTCAAACCTAATATGGCGATGATCTGAGAATGAGACCTCCTCTGATAGGATGTACTATTACTGGCTAAACTTATATCTATAACTTCTCTGTGGTTTCTGTTTATAAAGGTTAGAACATTACCTTTATTCAGAATCAGCAGGTTCGTTGTACATATATATTCTAAAAGTGATTTACCTTTGTTGTTGACGTTGGTGCTACCCCACACTGTGTTGTGTGAGTTAGCATCACAGCCCACAATCAGGTGTATATCGTTAAGTTCTGAATAACTTACCAGATCCTTAAGCCCTTTTGTCGGCGGTGGCTCTAGCTTATCGTAAGGCAGGTACACCGATGCTAAAACGATGGCCACTTTGCTACCTTCTACCACTCATTCCGTTAATATGGTGGTCGTATCTTTACTATTAAGCTGTGAAATGGAAATAGCTTTTGGTACATTTCTAATTACAATGCAAGTTCTATTCCTACCATTGTCGCCGCTATAGAAACACCTGAAATACTTCCTATCCCAACCTGTTGGTTGGTCTTTCATTGTACTGGGCTCCTGAATTAGTGCCACAGTCATATCTTCCTTAAGCATTCTCTCCGCCACTGCCTCTGTGGCGGTGATACTTCTATTTTCATCAACAAGTTTATTCGAGGTATAGCACTTTCTCCCTTCTTTCTCCTATTAGCCTCGTCTTTGATCCAATTATCGAGCCTTTTAATAAGAAGGGTCCTGTGAGACTCTTCTCTTATCAGCCCGTCCAATTGGTTCATATCGACTATGGCCAATTTCAAACGCTCATCTATAGCCATTTGACTGTAGGTGAGGGTTTTGTTTCTTACCCGGTGGTATGACCTACTCCTCTGACGTTGATCTTTTCATACTGCTTTGATTTCTTCCGCTATTTTTACGCGGATGTGTGCTTCCCGCCCTTGCTGGGACAGGGAGTTCACCTTTATCTGAGCTACCAGGCCCTACTTGCTTTCCGGACAAATTCGAAGTGCCCTCTTGCCCCCCGCTGGCTGTTATCGCCAATCGAGGTATCCGTCGGGACACCCCTCCCAAGCTTTCCCGCTTTCGGTTCTTGGTATCTCCTATTCTAGGAGAAGCCAGAACTGACACGCTCGGAGTCGACCTTGGTTCGGTCGGTTTCTCCGTCGACATGGTTGGTTTCGAAACCTTTCTCCCCTTGGTTTCCTCCTCACTAGCCACGTTCTCCGCCTCTTTCCCAAATTTCGAGACTTCAGCTCCCGTTGGAGGCAAAGCCGAATCACAATAAAACGCTCTTCTTTCTTCAAGAAGAGTGTTTATTGTTTCCTCTGACTTTCCCTCCTGTTTCCACTGCAGCCGTAGTTTCCTCTCCCTCGAGTTCAGCTTTCGCTTCTCTCTCTGGCGGGAAACCACCCCACTCTCTCCACCATAAAAATTATCACTTTTATTCTCTGCTGGCGACTTCTCCCCATAATTGGGGCCTGGCCCGCTCCCACCGCCGTTTGCGGTAACATTAAACGCGCTTTTCATCCTGCTTCTCCATCACTTCATTAAAAGAGGTGGGACTCTTTTAGTTTTCCTTCCTCTCCTCATAGCTTTAACAGCATGGTTGCACCTGCCAGATTCCTAAGGAATCCGCTGATATTGCCTATGAGGATCAACGGTCGTACTTAAGCCAACTCCACCGCATCAAGGCGGGCCCCGTAGGAGTCAGTTGTATTATATTAATATTAATAAGGATATGAAGTATAAATGCTCTGCGGAGCACTAAGGTTAAGAACTACTTAATTCTAATCTTATAGAAAGTTATTCCTTTATATAAATTGAAGATATACGTATGTATGTATGTACATTTCCTTTGGGGTGATATATTTGACCGATTTATTTGAAGAACCACTGAAAAAGTATGAATTTATATGTAAAAAAAGAATGAACGTATTATATAGACCTATTATAAATGTTTTTTTTTTTTCTATATGGTATGGGTATTCATTTTAATTTCAACTTTTAAATTGTATATATAAGTGTTAATAACTATATACATATATTTTTACTTTTAAATTCTATAATTTTTAATTAAAAATGTGCATTATTAATTAAATTCTGATGTAAAAAAAAATGTAAAGAAATCATCATTTTTCACTCCCATTATTGTTCTGTTGGTGGTTTCGTAAAATGTTTAAAAAGCAATTCATATATAAAATAAAATTTTACCATTTAATAATAAATAATATTTTTTATACTTTTATAATATTATGATTTTTTTTTTTTTTTTGTAATTATAAATATTGATGAAGGATTATTAAGTAAAAATGTTGACAAAAATACTAAATGAATGAAAGAGAGGGAAAAAAAATAAAAAAAAATAAAAAACTTAAGAAATTCATAATAAAATCTTATAATTATTTTTGATTTTTGATTGTTTGGTTGTTTTGTTTTTGTTTTTGAACCAAATTAGGAAATGTGTGTGTCAGATCTTAAGATTTAACAAGTTGCCAACAAAACACATGTAATTTTGTAACTTAAAATTGTACATATATATAATAAGAAAATTTTATGGAAACAACACAGATTTTTATGGTGGCAATTTATAATTTAATTTTTTTTTTTTTTTTGTCCATTTTGTTTTTCTTTTTTTTTAAATATTTTTCTTATAATTATTGATAAATGATAATATTTTTATTTTTCGATTATTTTTATTATTGACAACTATGCATGTATGTATTACGTGACTGGTAAAAAATAAAAAAAAATTTTTTAAATGCAATATGTATAGATGCTACCATATTATAGTTATATATATACCATAACATTTTTAAAGAATTATTTCATGATATATATGTAATACTTTTTTTTTTTTTTATTAAAAAGAGTTTCTTTACATTTGTGAGCATTTTAAGTCATCTGCATAAGGTAAACATTTGAATTGTTTTAAGTGTAATAATTATAACAAATTACTGTATAAGTCTAGCGTCTTGGTTCACACAGTTTTAAAACCCTATACCCAGTTTAGATTATAAAATAAAACAGTGAATCTTTATTATATAGGTTAATATTTTGTTTAATTTAAAATTTATAGATAATCTTTAGTTTAATTGAACTCGAACATGAATAAGAATTTAGCATCATTGCTCTAATTGTTATCGTTATATTCTTCAACGTTAATTTTTGACACTTATAATATAGCTCTTAAAAGGGGAGATATAAAAGGGAAGATTTTGAGGTATATATGCTGGCTTTCAAAGTTCTTCCTTCTCTCTTTCAAGGTTTTGACTATAATTAGCGATCAGAAAATACCGTGGAGAATCAAAATTTTACAAAATTATGCTTTTTTATAATGGTATAAATTTAAATACCAAAGTTTAAAAAATTTCCTGTGATTTTAAGTTTTTAGAATAAAAAAATCTTAAACAGAGCTTAAGGTAAAAGCATTTTAAAATAGAAATTTTTGAAATTTTGAGCAGCTGTTATTTCGTAATGAGTGTTTTATAAACAGACAGACGAAGGGAGGCACAGAGTGAAACTAATAAGTAAATTTTTGGCAAACCATTTGCTAAAAAAAGTATAATAAACTGTAAAATGATAACTATAGTTAAGACTAATTTTCTTTAAAGATTTCATAAAAAATTTCAGGTCTACTATAAGTATGTATATAGATACTTCCATTAAAATATAAAGTACAATATACTCAATATGAAATTTAATAAAAAGTTTCATTCTAATTTAAAAATTTAATATTTTTGATCTTATATTTAAATTTTATATATTATAACGTATAGACTCCAAATTTCAATTAAAAATAAATAATATTTGATGTGCTATATATGAATAATAGCTTCTCTTCTCTTTCAGCAACCTTCTTTGTATTAATATTCTTTTCTTTCCACTTTGTTGGTCTTTACATCGATTTTTTTATTTAAGCGACATTTTATAAAATATTAGAAAGAGCGAATTTGATATTATATGAGAAAGTTTTAGGTCTTTATGATTTTAAATTAGAAATATTTTACGACGGATCGTCTAGTTCGGAAACAGTTATTTGTACACTCTTGCACAGATTAAAGGATATGTAGAATTAATTAATATGGATATAAAAAGGATTGAACGCTTTATACTTGAAATGAACATTGTAATATGGTAAACAAAAGTCTACATTGTAGAAAATGTCTGTTACTTGGATCTAGAGATGGAAAAAATAGTGATTTTCAAATCACTTTGAATCACTCTGACAAATCACAGTCATTTCAATCATTGTTATTTTTAATAACTTTTGAATACTTTTTAGTGAATACTTTTTAGTGTCTCTTGATACGATTTTAATCACTGTTGTTTTTATTGAATTTTGAATATTTTTCAGTATCTTTTATTCCATAATTTTTTCATTAAAACAAGCTACTTCTTCTTATTATTTTTTTTAGAGTATTAAAATGGTGCGATATAATATTTAAAATCTGGAGTTTAAAGCTGAAATTTCGATATCTTAAAGAAAAATTCGTCATTTTATTTTGATAGAAAATTTGGTATATATGGCCATGCCATATACCTTATTGATACAATAATGTATATGGCAATGAGCTGAGTCCAAGATGCTATCAAAAACAGAATAAAAAAATTCGAGCAGCGTTTTCAATATACAGTGTAGGCCAACTTAGACTGACGGATTTGTGCTTATAATTTTTTATTTTTAAAGTTTTTATTTTTGTTGTTATGCAAATAATAAAGAATTTTATAAAATTTTATAATGTCATCACTGATTATGCAAGAACGTGTAAAAATTGTATACGATAAATTTTTTGAACAATCTCATTATGAGTGATGAAGCACATTTTCATTTAAATGGATGTGTCATTAACAAAGAACTGCCCATTTTGGGGTACGGAGAATCCAAGAGCAGTGCATCAGCGATAATTACACCCTCTCAGATCCACTGAACAGTCCACTCTATATCACATTCATCGATTTCGAAACGATTAATCAAAGGGCTATCTGGTCTGCTCTTAAGAAAAACAGAATTCCATCAAAAATAATTGGAATCATCAAAGCGCTAAATACCGACGCACAAACGATGATATCACACAATAGCTCATTAAGCATGCTAATTACAACATCAGTAGAAGTAAGACAAGGATACTTATTTTCCCCTTTTCTGTTCATCACAACTCTGGATAGATGCCTGAAGGACTTAGTCCCAAAGCGCAAATGTATCTCATGGCAACTCTCAAACAAGCTCCAAAGCCTACAATTCGCAGATGATATAGTTCTTCTCATGCACTCGGCCACCGATATGCAAGCACTATTCAATAAGCTTGCAGAAAAAGCAGCAAATATAGGCCCCCGTATCAATATAAGGAAAACAAAAATCATGAAAATCAAGTACCAGTATTTATTGGGAATACCCAAATCGAAGAGGTAGCGGAATATGAATACTTGGCAAGCATGATTACAATAGACGGGGGTTCAACAAAGATATATAGCACAGAATTTCAAAGGCAAGAAATATCTTCGGCAGATTATGGGAAGCCTGCAAATCGCCACATATAGCCCGCGGCACTAAAATTAGAATATTCAACGCATGTGTGAAATCTGTGCTATTATACAGCAGCGAAACCTGGCTGTTAACATGGAACAACATAAAAAAGCTACAGTTTTTCATCAACAAATGCTTAAGAATAATATTCTGGCCAAGAAGTATACTGAACCAGGAATTATGGATACTATCCAGCCAAGAGCCGATTGAAATACAAATATGTAGAAGAAAATGGAGATGGATCGGCCACATCCTCAGACACCCAACAACATCAATGGCACGCCAAACATTAGACTGGAACCCTCAAGGCAGAAGAAATGTGGGAAGACCTAAAGTAACTTGGAGAAGAAGCGTTCAAACTGAAGTAATAAAGAGTACGAAGTCTTGGACTGAAATAAAAATACTAGCCCAAGATAAGGAAATTTGGAGAGAATTTGTGGAAGCCCTATATTTCCGAAGGGAATAAAACAGGAGAAAAAACAATAATAGAGTTATCTGTTAATATTTTTTCGAAAATGAAACTGAGCATCTAAAAACCGTCTCTGGGACGATATACCGGACCATGTTGTAAAATTTTTTAGTTCTTAATAATCGTGACATATGGTTCCAGCTAATACCGCGAGAAACACAATGGTGATTCTGCGAGAACTTTACGATGACCACATAATTTCAAAAAATGCTAATTTCGAGTGCCATTTCGTTCTCCAGTGAGTTTCTTGAAGGAACAGGTTTACGTCAACAAACCACAAAACATTCAGGAACTAGATCAGAATATTAGCATAGAAATTGCGCAACGTAATGCAAAATGTCTTGAAAACAGCCATTAATTGCCAACAGGAAAATGAAAACCATTTAAAGGATGTCATTTTTCACATTTTGCTAAAAAAATTTAATAATTTATACTTTCATTAAAAAAAAAAATAAAATAAAAAACTTTAAAAATAAAAAAATTATAAGCATTTCAAATCAGTCAGTCTAAGTTGGCCTACCATGTATAATAAGCGAAACAAAAATAATTAATAAAGAAGAACTTTGAAAGCTAGCGTAAATGCCTGCCAAAAGTCTAAAAAAAACATATAAATTAATTTTAACATATAAAAACATATAAAACATATAAATAAAAATTTATTATTTTAAATTATATAAAATACTATTAATTAGTATTATATTATTTCACTTGAAAATTTTCTATGAAACAATTAGACGAAAATTAGCACCATTTTTTAATTTTCAAACGAACTATTAAAATCTTATTAATTTTGTTTTTATCCTTATGATTATTGGCTAATGAATTAGTGAACCCATTTAAAGGTATAAAAATTGTTAACTTTGTATAATTACTATACTAATATATAAATATATACTTAAGATATAATTTGTTAAGTATACAGAAAATGTTCATTTTAAAAGAAAAAAAATCACCATTTTGTTTGATTTTTTTTTTTAACAGTATATTTAATTAATGTGCCAGTAAATTCATATTCATATAATATAATTTGAGTTAAAATAAAAATAAAAATAAAAATCTCATTAAAATCCCGTATTCATGGTTCTACCCATAAAATTACTCCATTTTTTCTTTATGTTTTATTTTTTAAAACGATTTTTTTTTTCGTTTGATGAAAAAAAAAAACAACAATAACAAAAGAAACAAAATAATATAATTTGTTGTTTTAATTGCTATATGTTTTAGGTTTTTCATAGGTTTTTTTTTAAATACAATTCTAATAACTTAAAAAAAAGTTATTTTTTCTTAACTATTAATTTTTAGTATAGGTATATAGAGTCTTCTATAGAATAAACACCTATACATTTAAAACTTTATTTTGTGCTATATGTTTTAAACTTTATTATGTTAGATTTTATTGGTTACTTTTTCTTTAACGTATACCTGGATCAAATTAGATCCATTTGACATACGATTGGATTTCACTGTGACTATTAAAAACAGGAATAGATTCTTTATAACAATATTTAAGTGATATTGCTGAAATCTGAAACGGTGGTCAGTCTTTTTGTTGAAAAAGAAAATGTCGAATTATAATGTTGAAAAAAAAAATATTTCGACATTTTTTTTAAAGTTGTATATTTTAGGAATAGTTACACAAATCAGCTTTTATCTTTCCCGAAATATGTACCTAAAAAGTACAAGAGTTTCAATAATATGTTTAGCATTGCGGCAATAACCTCCAGTGTTATAAGTGTTTTATTGTTGAAATGTATATGTAATAAAAATAATTAGAAGGAGTTTAAGAGTTAGATTCAATATAAGCCAATCAAAATATTACAGGGTATTTCCTTTTTCCAGAATATTTATACAAGTGTATATGCAAGCTTATGAATTACGAGAGGTTTTAGAGTTGGATTCAAAATAAGGGTATTCCCTTTTTCCACAATATATATATATATATATATCTATATGTTGCAAGATCCTCAATTAGGAGGGATTTTACTGTTGGTTACAAAATCAGGATTATTCGCTTTTTATAGAATATTTATATATATACTTATATACTTATATGCGAGATTCAGAATTAATGGGAATTTTAGAGTTGGATTAAAAATCAGGGTTATACGCTTTTTCCGGAATATTTATATATGTGTGTATGTGAGATTCTGAATTATAGAATGGACTTTAGAGTTGGATTCAAAATCAGGGTTATACGCTCTTTCCAAAATATTTTATATATGTGTATGTGGGATTCTGATTCTTTTTTTTCTGAATTAGGAGAGATTTTAGAGTTAAATTAAAAAGCAACGTTATACGCCTTTTCCAGAATATTTATTCATATATATATGTGGCATTGCGCTCTTTTCTGCAATATGAAAATCCCTAGGTAAGATAATTGAAGTCTTTCTTGTAATATATTTGCCATAAAAAATGCTAAAATTTTGTTACTAACTCTTATCATTAAATTTTCTGCCAGTTGAAATTCACACCAACTCTTTTACAAGAGATTCAAATTAGAATATTTAACAAAAAAAAACCATTTATGGGTTTGGAATCAATGTATAAAAACTAAAAATTTAAATTTATTATTCTGACAACTGCCAAAAATTCGATTCCGAACAATTTGAAAAATTTATAGTAATGATATAGCATATATTTTAAAAGCGTTTGGAGCGATTCCTTGCAAATGAAAAAATACCAGATATTTAAGAGGAGTATATGTTTCATAATGTGTTTTTTAAACATTATTGAACACTACACAATAAACATGAAATTGCACTATAGGACTGGAGCCTAATGTTTACAGAATGCCTTAGCTTAGCCTTCATCAATAAAAAGAGAAATAAATAATAAACACTACCTAGTCGTATATACTACCTATTATATAGAGATTAATTCTTCTTACAAGTTAAATTGAGGGTTAATTATTGTGTACAGTGTACTTTAAAATTCATTATAGGTACTAAAAATAAAACAAGAAATTATAATCATACAAAAACCATATTTTGAATATCTAATTTCTTTAATACTGAATGAATAAATAATGAATTAAAGTTTTTTATTTCTAATTTTGTTTTGTGTTGTTTTTTTTTTCCATAAAATATAAAACAAAATAAAAACATATTAAGCGTTTTTTTAATAAAATTCAAAATCAAACCAAAAAAAAAAAAACAAACATAAAAAAGGAAAAAATTTCAAAGTACCGAAAAAGGCGATCTAAAAAACAGACAGTAGCCAAAAACTTTCTAAAGTCTCAATAAAAATTATCTGGTCAGATAACAGAAATCTTTTTTTTTTTGTTTGCTATTTTTTAATTATTTTATTATTGTTTTTTTTTGTGATTTAAAATTTCCATTTTTTGAAAAATAAAAAAAAAAAAAATTAAAAAAATTATTGTGTGAAATAATGTGATGAAATTTAAATATGTATTCGGCTTCTTTAAGTTTTTAATGTAAATTAGTTATAATATAATCATATGTATGTATGTAGATACGAATGTATGTATGTACATAATGTTAGACGTATATGTTAAGGTGAAAAAACGAAAATTGGTAAAACAATTTCCCTAAAAACAAACCATACAAAAAATACCGTTTCCTCTATATAACATATGTTATTTTAAATGTTTGCAGAATAATAATAGTTGTTCTATATAGCTAATCCTCTTTTAGCACATTTTTTGAAAAATTTACTTATTAGTTTCATTCTTTTTGTCCGTCCAACTATCCGCTTTTTTACAAATCTTCTACACTGTTTAAAATAGAGCAAGGAAAATTTTAACCATGAAAATTTAATATTATTGATATGGTATAACTTCTTTATATAGCCCTCCAATTCCGGAACTACAGCTCCATCCTGTTTCTGAATGTTAATATCTCAAGTTCTGTTTTAATTTTTTTTAAATTTACCAACTAAAATTTTCGTTTCAACGTATGGTATCTTCGAAACGCTTTCAGTCAGTCCTCAAATTTTTAAGCAAGAAAAATCTTTTAGAATTAGTAGAAACTATCTCACTTTCTCTTGTTTAAGAACTATTAGAAATTAAACACTATCTTTATTTTTAGATCTGTGCAATTTTGCATATAAATATGTGTTAAAGGGTTTTCTTTAAAATTAAAGAAAGTGTCTCGTCATTTTACAAAATTTTTTCTTATATGAAAGTATTCAAAATTTTGATGCAAAAGTAGTCACTTTAATGGCATATTCCCCGTTAAAATGTGCCCCAAAATAAGTAAATCGCAAAAAAATTAAAAAGGGCCTCGATGGTGGGTAAGAACGTATACCCACCATCGAGAGTGTGCTGTAAACATCGAGAGTGTGCGTGTTCAAAAGTGAACTTTTACCAAAATAATCAAAACTGCCTAATTAATGTATTATAAATTCTAAGACTTCGGAATAGTATCAGACTATAAAATTAAAAAGATGTACCATATAGTTTTATAACTAAAAAATTAATTTAAATTTTTCAATAATTTTTTAATGAAATCGATTATATGTATATGTACATGTCGTCATAGTCTTTGGTACCTGTAATTTTTCTTTGAAATGGAATGGAAAAAAATGGAAATTATGGAAAAAAACATAACACTTTTTATTATCTATGTATGTATGTATGTATATGTAATTTAAAGATTCAAATGATTACTTTTTTTCACATTATACCCTATAGTTTGAAAGATGAAATTTTTTAATTTAAAATTTGTTTTTTTTTTTAAATATATTTTTGTTGAAAAAACTAACACTTGATTCTATTTAGAATGACACTTTTAATAGGTGACTGTAGTAAATGGAATAGAAAATTAATGCAAATTAATTCACCTATATAATACTGTTTTTTTTTTTTTTTTTGTAGACATATTATGTGAATGTGTGTTTATTTTAATTAGAAAAGATATAAAACTATTTTTGGATATTTTGGACACTAAAAATTTTAATGGAATTGCAAAAGGAAAAAAATTGCTAAAAGCAATTTTATGGTGCTTATAATTTGTTGATTAGCTATGATTTAATATGTTTTATTAAGAATTATTTTTTTAATTTTATTTTATTTTATTTAAATATGGCTGAAAAGATGATGAATAGGTATCAAAATGTCAAATTGTTATATACATACATTTATTAAAAATTTGGACAGATTTCAAAATTGATTTTGTTTTGACAAAATGGCAAAATTTGTCATGATGATTTTAATAAAATTAATGTTTAAATTTCGAAAGTTGACGTTTTTAAATTGCTATAATATGATGGTCACTAGAAATAATAAAGAACTTTTAAAAAATATTCAATATTTTTTTATATATTAATATTATAATAGATTTTTAATTTAATTTTGAAAAGAAGTCAGAGAGTTCTAAATTAATTCGAAATATATGTATGTATATATTAAAAAAAGGTTTTTAACTGTTTAAACGAAATTTAAGAATATTTTTTTTGTCCTTGTCACTCCTATGAGGAGCTATGAGAAGTTTCGTATATCATTAATTTCACTTAAGCCGTGTTGTTTACTTGGTTGTAGCTATTGTACAAGACTTTGACGTTTCTTTTTTTTTATCTCTATACGTCATCTATTATTTTATACAAGAATTATTGTTTATTATTATTTTATTATATAGTAATTACAATAGAATATTAGTTATAATTTATAAGACATACATATATACTTATTTTTAATTTAATTATATTCTACTAATTATATATTAAGAAAAATCTATATTAGTTTTTATTAATGTATATGACCGGGGCTTGAACCCGAGACCTTTCGTATGAAAGGCCGGTGTCTTAACCACTACACCATTGGCTGGATAATGGAAGAATATAGGCATCATAAAATTATAAAGTTCAAATGTTAGATTTTATTTTGTAAATACTTAAAATTTTTTATATTTTACTTTTAAGCATAGTACTCGGGTTATATCTCAGCTAATAAATAAATTCTTAATTTTACTGATGTGAACTCCGATTTTCAGATCATATATCATTTTACCGAATATTAGATTTAAAGATTTTTCTAACAATTAAAATTTATTATTATATCTTAAGTTTTACAATAATGTTATCTAAATTTAAAAATATGGTTAATTTTTTATTTAGGTATTAAACAGAAAGAATGTTTTTTTTTTTTAAAAAAAAAGGGCTTTAGGTTTAAATTCATCCATTTCGGTTTAATTTTAATACAAAACAAAATGTATTTTAACAAAAAAAATTTCTGTTAGTTTATACTTACTGTGTTCTCATTCTATTGTCTCTGAAACATATATCTTATTAATTTTTTTCACAATAATTATTGTTTTCTTCATATTTTCTATAACATTTTTAATCATTCATTTAACATTTTATAAAATTTTAGATTTATATTAAATGAATATTAATTTATTTTGAAGAACATTAGGATCTGAAACGACAATACCAAGATCTAAAGTGGTATGCAGAGTTAAATTAGCTTAAAAATACAGTATGTAAAACATAAGATTTTTAAAAGCGAACATTCAAAAACACAATTAAAAGAAGTTTAAAATTATGATTATATTTTTGTATTAAAATTTTAATTCTAAATTTAAATTTATAATTTAAGATTTAATTTTTAGATTTTTTCATGTAATAAAAAAGTATGTGAAAACAAAAACACAACAAAATTCACTATTTTTTCCGTTTTAAGGTAATTACAAATAATTAAGAAAAGTTTGACACATGTAAAAATATAATATTGAAACTTTTATTTTGATGTCTTATTTACGATAACAAATGAGTTTAAAAATAGAGAATTTTAGATTTTTGAACTCTAATAATTCTTAAATATAGGATAAAATACAATTTTTTTTTATCTGAGGTAATTTATACTAATATACGGAGCAACCAAAATTTTAAAAAATATTGTTACATATAATTGCAAATTTAAGTGTTAAACTGCAAAAAATTATGTATTTTTTATATTGTATATACATATATTGTATATTTATTCTTTTTAGTGCATTTCCCTGCCACATAAATGTGACAAGGAAATTACAAAGCCTTTCCTTTTCAAACGTGGCTCTAAATGTCGCGTAAGGGAAAATTATTCTTACGACGTGTGTGAGATTTGAACTCACACTCCCTCGGTGTTTAGAGCCCACTAGGCCACCGAGGCCCCATATTTATATATTATAATTTATAACATATTGTAGTTATAAAGCTTAAAAACAAGTTGACGTTTGTGATTTTTGACGTTTATTGCAAAAATATTGAGTAGAACTTGAGATATATGAACACTTAAAAAAGCAGCACTTTTTCCAATTTTGTGTGAAACCAGTTTGGTTGGGTTTACATAAAAAAAAAATTATTCCACATAATATAAATTTTTTAATGAAACCTATCCATAATTATAATATTATTCCTCTATCTTAAACTGTGTAGAAGTTTGTCAACAGACGGAGTGGTAGGCAGATGGAATAATTAATAAAATAAATAAAATAATAAAAATTTTTAATTTATTTTTGGAAAAAGTACTAAAAAAAAGAATTGACTGATGGGTGCAGGTCTTTTTTAATTTTCTACGAGCCATTGAATATAAATAAATAGCGAAAAAATTAAAATCATTATCTCATAAAAGAAGGAAAAATAAAGTTGTGTTTTAACCCTACTAAAATCAAAGTCAAAATCAAAATCTAAGGAATGAATCAAAGAACTAAGCTTTTAACAAATCTTCCAGAACTGATAAGATTACACATGTATTTTTTAAATTATATATAAGGGTTTTGTATTATTTATACAAATTGATTAACCACACAATTTATTTTATAAACGAGTTGTCAGGATTTTGTTCGTTAATAACGTTAATAAAATAATAAATTATTTAAAATTTTAAAAAATATCTCACTAGAATGTTTCTTGTGGTGTAGTAAAACATAAATTTTTCAAGTTAATCAATTCCTTTTCTAAAGTTTTTGGAAAACCCTCGTTTTCTGCCATCTGAGCTAGTTTACATGTTAGCGACAAATAAACATACAATAATATTCACTCTAACCTAAAAAATCTGAACCATAAAAAATAAAAATAAACTCTTTTTATCGAATAATTTTTAAATTTATATTCATAAAAACAAAAATCGAAACAAAAAAAACGTTTATATAATTTGTGAATTAAGAGGACATTAAATAACAGAAATGAAATATTTTACTGCAAAACTTTAAATTGTAGGTGACACAATATTTAAAAAACCAAAAATTTTTATTATTTTAAAATTTTTTATAGTGGTTATCGTTATATCACTGTTGGTGGTCTAAACACAAAACCAAAAAAAAAAAATTAATTTGTATTCATTATAGTTTTGTGATTTATATAAGTATTAAAAACTGAAAATTGAATACAAATTTAGCGCATAATTATCCTGTTTTTGTTTTTATTAACAGTGTTATAAATAAATTAAAGTATTTTGTTTTATTTTCTAAAATTTTGGCATAATAATTTTGTTTGGTTTGTCTGCACAAAAATGTTAATTAATTATCAATTATAGCTTACAATATATAATATATTTATATATAAGACATATATATTTTTTTATATATATACGAGTATATATATATATAAATTTATTTAATTTATTTGATTTTGTATTTTTTATTAGGTAGGTATTTGTTGAATAAGAATGCGGTTATAATATTTTTTATGACACTCTAATCACAATCTCTATATATATATATATTTTAGGTTTTTTTAAAAATTCTATATAAAATGGTGTTTTTGGTAACTATTCTAACCCATTTTTTTAAAATCAATCTAGAGTTTTATTATTGTCTTTTTATTTACTAGACTTTTCAATATATGTTGACAATATTAAATGGATTAGAAATATTTTTTGTATTTTCTGGTTATGCAATTCGAAAAGCATTCATCAATATTACGTAGCAACGACTCATCTTTCGTTGGTATTGAAAATGGAGGCTTAAATTTAAAATTACTCGCCCTTAAAAATAATATAATGCTCAAGTGTTACGTATGTCTTCAGTCAGTTCGGTGTATAACGCTTTAGTTTTGCTATTTTTTTTTATAAATTACTTAATTGTGAATTTTTGGGAAATCTATTAAAGACACAAACCAATATTCAATAATAGACACAAACCCACAATTAAATACACATATTATGGTTTTTTTTAAGTTAAAAGAAAAATTGAAGGTTTTTCAAAATTCTATACTTATACTATAACAGATATATCGAATAATATAACATTCTTAGAATTTATTTTATAAAGCAAAACTGAAGCAAATTGGAGACTAGAAATGAGAGAAAATTATTATAGGATTAAAAATGTTACGTTACTGGCTCAGCTCGATGAAATGAAACTGAATAACAACAGGATATCCATTCTGAAATAAGGAATATAAAGTATATCTAAGTCATAATATGCGAGGTTTACATTACTTTATGAATTATAAGGCTGGATGATGCAAATGACACACTCATAAAAAAAAACAGTTGACTACTTAATAACTTTAATTATTTTTATTATGAAAAAAAGGGTTGATTTATTGTATTAATGTTTCAAAGTTAGTTGGGGGCCTCAATGGCCTAGTGGGTAAGAACGTATAAAATACGCTGTAAACACCGAGGGAGTGTGGGTTCGATTAAAAATTATTCCCCCTTACGACATTTACAGTCACGCCTGAAAGGGAAGGCTATGTCCTGTCCATATTTATGTGGCAGAGAAATGCAATAAAATAAAATAAAAATAAACAAAATTATTGAAAATAGAATTCGTTATTAAAATCTTTGCGACATTAGTTACTTTTGAGATTTACCTGTTTGTGCCTATCAATAATAAAAAAAAAATTTAATTGAAAGGTTAAACATACGAATTGTTTTTTTCTTTATATTTCAAAAATTGCATAAGTCCGATAACAAAAAAGCATTGCAGCTGCGTATTTTCATTCAATTTCACTTCAATTCTAATCTTTAATTTTTTTTTTTTATTTTTTATTTATATTAAGATATAAATTAAAAGATGCACTTACAAATTACTAATTATTTTTAAGTTATAATAAACGAGTTAATAAAAATTAGTAACAAAAGTACAATATGATTATTATTTTGGCGCCACTACTTATTACATACAATAAATAAATAATTGATTTTATGAATCTAAAGAAATCCCGCGCATTCTAAACTTAATACAATTTTAAAGTGCGTAGTATTCCTTTAAAGAGTTTTCGGTATGTATCAAAGAAATTAGAAGAAAATTTTTAACCTTTTTCTATTGCTCTGATTATGATCAGCTTTTTTAAATCTTTATTTAAAAAAAAAAAATCCCTTATTTTGGTTTATAATTTTCAATTTTCAATTTTTTTTTTTTTTTTTTAAATAATTGAAAAGTCGTTTAAGATCACTTATTTTTAATTTTTCTTTTAATAAAAAGAAGCCGGGACATTATTTGATGTCTGATTATTGATAATGGGCCTGCGGCGGTTATATAATATTATATTATGTATGTATAAATAATAATCCTTACTTCTAAACAAAGGGGAAAACTGAATTGAAAATCATAGAAAATGTGAAATTTATCTGTTGTTTTTAGTTGAACAAGTTGATATTGCGCGCAACTTTCTTTAACAGTACCTACCTAATAGATTTATTTTTTTCTTTTTAAAATACCAAGTACTTGTAAGGGTTTGTATACATATGAATGTATGTGTATTTATTTTTATTAAGAATTTTAATGGAGAAAGTTATTCAATTACCATTTGAGTGGTTTTTATTTTGGTGAAAAAAAATTGATTCTTTTTTTGTGGATGTATTTTCAAGTGGATTAAAATTGTTAGATTTCTTACCTTGAGCTATACAGATGGTTTTAAGATTATGTTACAATTACAACAATTAAGAGCGCGTGTTATATGAAAAAAATGAAAATAATATTTTGGTAGATTATTTGTAATTTAATAAGTTTTTGTTTTTGTTTTAAATATTTTATAGTTAACAATAAAAAATTATTTTAACTAAATGGTTTCTTTTCATAAGAGTTTAAAAACAAAAAAAAAGGAAAGACAATTAATTTGTTTTTATAGCACATTTCATTGCACCTGCAGTTTAATTTCTCTCTATATAATATCTAATTACTTTCTAAAGATTAGACGTTTTAATTTAATATCTGAAATACTAATAATAATAATGTGGTTTTAAAAATAAAATATTATTTTTTATGATAATACTTTTAATAAATAAATTACTATACTAAATATTATAAGTATGTTTTATAGATACATATATGTGTATCTAGTATCTATATTATATAAATTTATAGAAATGTACAATGTCACCATAGAGTCCGTATATACTGTATCTTAATATATACATATATTATAAAACAACCTATAAATAAAATAATATTTAAGTTTAATCTCCTATCGCATGCAATATGAAAGAAGAGTGGTGTCCGCCTTTCCTTTATAGATATGATAGTTGAAATTATGTCAATGATAGCAAATCAATTTAATTTGGAAAAGGTCCAGCAAATTTTGTCCAGTTAGGAAAAATTTACATTTAGGAAAAATAAAAAAGAAATAATTTAATACAAACCATGCTCTATATAATGAAATTCGATATAGTAAGACCAAATATTAGAGCACGCCCTATAAACCTAGAGTTCGCAGTTTGAAAAATTTTAATTTTAAATCTAAAGATTGATTTTAGATTGAAAGAATGATTGTGAAAGACAAAATTGAAAGAAATCGTGGTTCGAGAGGGAGAAGAATGTCATAATAGGAAAATTATCATCAGTGGATTTTGATTGTTTTAAACTCAGTTAAATGAATAGTAAATATAGTCAAAATTTCAATCGTGATGAATCTACAGCGTCTGTGGTAAATAAAATTTAAATGAAAGAGGATACTATAAATAATAACAAAGTCTATTAAGATAAAAATTTGCAAACTAAACTATTAAAAGAAACTTGGTTAAAGTTTCCTATATAGTTGTAAAATTTGTAACAGTTTATAACTATTATCGAAGCTGTTTCAAAAGGTATCATAAAAAATTAGAGATATATTCAAATCAAGTAGTTTTTAGTTATTACTCAATATATAAGGGG
Source organism: Poecilobothrus nobilitatus (assembly GCA_947095535.1). Taxonomy (NCBI): domain Eukaryota; kingdom Metazoa; phylum Arthropoda; class Insecta; order Diptera; family Dolichopodidae; genus Poecilobothrus; species Poecilobothrus nobilitatus. The sequence continues at coordinate 110,746,277 of OX352774.1, forward strand.
TTAAAAAAATGTAATTTATTATGGTTTTAGTTTATAGACTAGATTACAGATAAATATTCAATAACTTGAAGTTTTAAAGTTTTGATGTATCCCTAAGTCAAATTATTTCTTAATTAATTCAAAGCGCATTTCCGTTTTCTTAAAATACCTACTCATAATAATCTTGATTTCGGGTAGTTTCATTGTATATCTTTGAATAAATTAAGATTGCCAGATTGTAAAAGATCTATAAGAAAGACCATAATAAGAGCAGTTGAAATAACTTAAAAAAATATCTAATATTACTATAGCTTTTTAAAATAATAGGAGCATACAATTTTTAAATATAATGTCTAAAATAATATCCATCTTTTAAGTATTATTGATATTTTAGGGTATGTAAAATATTTATTAGACATTTCATTTGTAGCTTTTCAGCATAGGTGCCTTTATTTTATATTATACAATGATCCTTTTTTATAGTCAAAATACCTATGGTACTGAATCCCTCTTAATCCCTGTTAAGCTTTTTGTTAGTTTTGAGTTCTTTCTGTCTTTTAGGCATATTTATTTTAAAAATTGACTTTTAAGTTTCACTCTGTTCGTCCCCCAAATGTACTCCTTTAAAAACCTTTGGTTTTACATTCTACCTTGTTAATTTCTTATATATAATTAAAATAAACAACATTAGGAACTTCTCTTAAATAATTTCCATATATATCATCTTTTATTTTTATTAAAATAAAAATTTAACTTGAAATTTTATTTTGGAATTTGTTCGATTTTTTTTTTGTTTTTACGATGGTTGGTGAAAAACTTCAAACACACAGAGGAATTGCACGTCACTCTTGACGATAGTGTTGGGATTTTGAAGAATTTAGGATTATTTAGGATATAAGTAAAAAAAAATTATAAGGACATTTTCAAGAAAGAATTTTATATTCTTCTAAATCGTACACTAATATCAGTTACCAAATTTGACAACAACATGCGATTGCATGTGATATCACAAACGCGTCGTACACATGACAAATCAATTTTCATAAGCTGTGTTACACTATTCTAGATGTTCTAGAGTGTAGCTGAATGAGCATCTTTTGGAATTGATTTTAAACTTAATATGCATATGGTGTAAATTTTTTAAAATTCATTTATAATATAATATACCTATAGTTAAATACAAAATTAATCGATATATACATAATATATAAATAAAATGTTTTTAACTCCTACACTTTTCTTATGACGCAAATTTTAAACAACATATAATAATTATTATTCAAATAGCAAAGAAGCTAAAGGTTAAAAAATAAATCATATTTAATACAGATAAGTGCGAAAAAAAAACTTTTTTTTTTGAAGTGAAATCAGGTGAGAAATTTTATCAAACAGTAGAATTTATTAGTTAAATAAAATATGACTCGAAAAATATAAAAAGTTTACATATCTTATTATTACTATATATAATATAATATGTATATATATATACTATATATATAGTAAATTTGCATTTTTAAGTACTTTTTTTAATTTTTTTTATCTTAAAAACATTTCGGTTTTCTTTGAAGTTTTTAATTTTAAATGTTATTGTGAAAGACCTTGAATTGACTTTTATCGTGTGTAAATTAAATTCAATAATAAAATTTTGCACCTTAAAATTAGAATTTTTGAATAATTTTTTTTTATTATCATTATTATTTAATTTTTTATTATCAAATAAAAAATAAACAAGATAGAATGTAAACCAACGGTTTTTAAAAGCGCACATTTCCAAACTCAATACAAACTGTTTAGAATTTTGACTTGGACAAAAATTTGAAAATTTCATGTAATAAGAAAAAACGTGAAAATAGGACATTTTTGAAATTTTGAGGGGCCGTAAGTCCGGAATCCTATATAACTAAAAAAAACCGTTAACACGCGTAAAAATATATTATTGAACCTTTACTTTTCATGCCTCGCCGAAGAAAAATTTTTACAGGTGCCTAAGTTACAGGTGTCTAAAAATAGCAAATTTTCAATTTTTGAGGCGTAATAACTCTTAAAGGGGGGGTGCTACCAAAAAATTGAGGAAACTTACACTAATTCTAAAAGTTCTTTCTTGTCTCAAAATTTCAGATTTCTATCTAAAGGCGTGCCGGAGTTATGAAAAAAGAAATTTCATGCAAAATATGGTTTTCACATAACGGTAAATTTAAATAGTAAATTACAAAATATTGCATAATTTTGATATTGTTTTATATAGATAATAAAATTTTCGATCTTCTGACTGTTTTAGATTGCAAAACTATTATGCAGGGCCTGAGATATATACATCTGAAAATGGGACTTTTTCGCAATTTTGAAGAGCTGCAAGTTTGGAACTCTTTACAACTAAAACAAACCTTTAACACACATTAAAATATATTACTCTAGCTTTAAATTTTATATCTTGCAGAAGTAAAATGTGTACAGGTTCCTAAGTTACAGGTGTTTAAAAATAGCAAATTATCAATTTTTAAGCCCTAATATCTCACAAACAAGGGGTGGTCCAAAAAAATTTTCTGAGCAAACTTATACTAATTCTAAAAGTTCTTTCTTGTCTCAAAATTTCAAGCCTCTATCTAAAAGCGTGCCGGAGTTATGAAAGTAGAAAAATCATGCAAAATTTGATTTTCACATAACGGTAAATTTAAATACTAAATTTAAAAAAATTGTATAATTTTGATATTAATTTACAAAGATAAAAGAAATACCTGTCGAATGACGTTTTCAGATTGAAAAACTCTCAAGCAGAACATAAGATATATGCATTTAAAAATAGGGCTTTTTCAAAGTTTGAGGGGGTGTAGCTCCGTAATGGGAGGGGCTACATGAAAAAGTTGTTCCACAAAATTATTTTTTTTATGAGACCTACCCATGGTTAAAATTGTTTTTCTCTATCTTTAACGGTCTAGAAGTTTTGTAAACAGACGGACGGACGGACAGAGTGAAACTAATAAGCACATTTTTTCAAAATTTTTTTGGAAATGTGCTAAAAAAAACAACTTTTAACTTAAAAAAACATGATTTAAAGTATATAATATTATATTAAATATATAGTTAAATTTCATTTCTAAAAATTTAATTAGTATAGATAGTTATATTGAAATTATGATTTGCTACTAATAATCAGTAATAAATAATTAAATTATTTTTTATATATTTTATTTTAATAAATTTATTTACTTTTACACTATTTCCTTAGTTTCTTTCAAAGATTCACATTGTATAAAAATACTGTAAAACTTCCAAAAAATAGGAGTCAAAGCAGTAATATACCTTTGCTGATGATACGGATTTCTTGTCATCTCGTTGGTATCTGAATACAGCATCCTTAAAGTTACATATAATAAAGGTGCAACAAATAAAATAAAGTTGTGCGATTTATGCATAAATATATCAGAATTTATATTGCTATGGTATTGGAACGATTCTAAAATAAGGTAGAATGTAAACCAACGGTTTTTAAAAGCTCACATTTCCAAAAGATAATACAAACTGTTTAGAATTGTGGCGTACACAAAAATTTGAAAATTTAAGAAATAAAATTTAAGTAATTTTTTGTAATAAGAAAAAATATGAAAATAATACTTTTCTGGAATTTTGAGGGGCTGTAAGTTCGGAACCTTATATAATTAAAAAAAACGGTTAAAACACGAACAAATATATTTCTGGAGCTTTAATTTTTATGTCTTACCGAAGAAAAATGTATACAGGTGCCTAAAAATAGCATATTTATATTTTTCAGCCATAATAGCTCTTAAACAGGGGATGGTACAAAAAAATTTTTGAAGAAAACTTATACTAATTCTAAAAGTTCTTTCTGCCTTCAAAATTTCAAGTCCCTATTTAAAAGCGTTCCAGAGTTATGAGAGCAGAAAAATCATGCAAAATTTGGTTTTCACATAACAGTAAATTTAAATACTAAATTTAAAAAAATTGTATAATTTTGATATTAATTTAGAAAGTAAAAAAAATACCTGTCGAATGACGTTTTCAGATTGAAAAAATGTTAAGCAGAACATGAGATATACGCATTTAAAAATGGGGCTTTTTCAAAGTTTGATAGGCTGTAGTTTCGTAATGGATGGGGCTACATGAAAAAGTTGTTCCACAAAATTAAGTTTTTTATGAGACCTACCCATGGTTAAAATTGGTTTTCTCTATCTTTAATGGTGTAGAAGTTTTGTAAACAGACGGACGGACAGAGTAAAGCTAATAAGCACATTTTTTCAATTTTTTTTTGGAAATGTGCTAAAAAGCAGCTATAGAGTCTAGAACAAACATTTTCCCATCGCTATAACTAATAATATCAAGTATGTAATGTAGTACGCAATAATAATTAAAATAATGCTAAATAAATAATAAAACAGAAATTCTCAAACTGTGCTCTGGCATTTCTATGGTACTTATAAAATAACGGATTGTTTTGAAAATAAAATTTAATTCTAATAATATTAAATTTAAAAATTTGTTTTTATAACTTTATCTTACGGACAGACGTACATGGCTTAATCGACTCAGAATTCGATTCTGAGACGATCCATACCTTTGACACTATATCTAGCACGACTCCTTTAAGGTGTCATAAACGTAATAGCAAATTTATTATACCCTTGAACATAGTTCATGCGGGTATAAAAAAAATTTGTGCAATTAAGTATTTTGTAATGGGAAATTTATAAAATTCGTTTTTACTTCACTTAATTGCGTTTATTACTTTTTATTATATTTCTTTTTTTTTTCTTTGCGTCTGTCAATATATTCAAATTATAAGACCAGGCAGCTTTTTGCTAAGCTCATAAACAAATTATTTAAATATTATAAAACTTATTTTTTTTAACAAATTATATCAAATAAAGAAAAAAAGTTACAGAAATTTACTGGTTAATTTTTGTCGATTGGTAAACAAAAATATCTTAAAACACTAAATATGTTCCTAAGTATTTTTTTTTACTTTAATAGAACATATTTATACTGTTTTACAAATGTATTCACTTAAGGTCAAAATTTTTTCAGTTAAAATAAAAAAAGTATATACTTCAATAAAACTATAAGTATATATATAACATACATATATATATATGTACTATGTAATAAAATATAAATAAAACAAGTAAATGTAACAGTAAGTTGCTGCAACCGACTTATTAATACACTACACCTCAAATATTCAAATTAAATTAAAAATCCATAAGTTATTTAATATAAACTAAAGGTATATTATAAGATATAGGTATTTAATGTAAACTAAAAACATAAACGCTTTTACTTTAGCTTTGTATAGAGCATTTTTCCACAAAATTGAAAGAGTATTTTAGTAGTTTCAGAAATATTCTTGTTAAGCTTTGGGAGGCGTGTGACAGCCGTTTGAATCGCCTCGCTTTCCTTCCTTATTCAACTCGATTTCAAGAACGTAAAAAAAGCGTGATTTAACACCTTTGTACAAAATTTTAAGTTTCTATCTTTGTTAATTTCGAAGATATGTTTGTTAGGCTTTGGGAGGTGTGTGACAACTACTCCAAGTGCCATTGCAATTCATCTCAAATTCCAGAACATAAAGAAAACATTACAGAACACTAGTGTACCAATTTTAAAGGTTCTATTTTCTTTGGTTTTGGACATATGCTCGTTTGCTTTTTGGATAGTTCGGAAGCTTCCAAAATTCGAACCCATGATCCAAAACATCTCAAATATCAGTTTTCCATTTTAAAGAAAAGGAAACAGACACCCTTGTACCTCTGATCAGAGCAACCTTGTACCAAATATAAAGGTTCTATCGTTACTGGTTTTGGAGATATCCTCATTTGATGTGGGGCTCGTTCGGAAGCTTCCAAAATTCGAACTCATTGTCCAAACCCTTTCAAATTTCTGGGACATACAAAAAGCATGACAGAACACCCTTGTACTAAATTTAAAGGTTCTATTTTTATTGGTTTTGGAAAAAAGTTGTTTGCTCTTGAGATCATTCGGAAGCTTTTAAAATCGGAACCCATTGACCAATTTTTCCCAAGTTGGAATCCCTGCTTTTCTTACGTAATTAGTAATCTACTATATAATTTCATTAAGATAGCTTTATTAGCTATTGAGTTATCGTGCGGAACGGACGGACAGCCGGAAGAACATCGTTAAATCGACTCAGGAGGTGACACTGCTTAAGAATATACATACATTCCCATATATCTAACTTGCTTTCTTTTGGTGGTTACAAACACCATACTAAAGTTAATATACCCTATAGTTTAGGTGTAGGTTATAAAACTTCTTGTATAATTATTGTCTTACGGCTCAAAAATAAAACAAAAATATGTATATGCATTTCAAAGTTTTGTATAATAGCTACATCTAAGGCATCAACGGCTTAATGAAGCTAATAACTTCAGAAACTGAAGCTCAATCAAATATAAATATCAAATGACTTAGTTGATGCCTTATGCTCCCCTTAGAAATGAAAAGGAAAAAAAAAAAAATATAAATCAAGTATAGGAAATTAATATTAGTAAAAATATGATATACCTAGAAGAGCTCCATAGACCTTAAAATGTTAAATACTATTGATTTTTGATTTAAGAACAAACAATAAAATTACTAAGTTAATTCAATTAAAAAATAACACGAGCATTCAAAAAATGTTTTTTTTTTTTTTTTATATTTAACCTCTAAAACTTTTAACAGGTTCAAAGCACATTTATTATTGAAAAAAGTGTGCTGCGTATAAATATCTTTGATTAATATACATTTATAATTTTTTTTTATTAAATTTTTTACTAATTATATAGCAATTAAAACTGGATATTAGTGGAAAAACGAATATATATATATATATAGGTTTATAGTATTTTGATACCACATCACCTTCAATTAAAATTCATTCTCACATATTTTTAAAAATTTCTTTTTTATTTTTTCAAAATTGAAACTGTGAATTTTGGCACAATATATCTAAAAAAATGCGAATTTTTTCCGATTAAATTAAAATTAATATTCATTCTTTGTAATTACCATTAATATTCATTTAAAATTAACTGATTAAATTCAATTTAATATTAATTATATTTAAACAATGTACCGGGTACAACATGACACTAATACTATAGACTAATTACAATATCACATTTTATAAATATCTTTTATCTCTTTCTATTTTTCTATTAAGTGTTTAAAATTTTTTTTAAAACAATTTTAGAATAAATATATACATATTTAAGAGAATATATGTATATATATATATATATATATATATTCAGAGCATATATAGGTATAAACATTTACACGGTAAATAAATATTTTCCTTAGGTTAGCTATTTACAATAATGTGATAACTCGTCTCGAATTTTTCGCACATATTAATTAGATCATGAGATGAATAAATTAACCTGTTAAAAAAAATAACATCGATTTTTAACATTTCTCTAACACCTTAGATAAATAAATAAATAAAAAAAAAAAAAAATAACCTTTGCTATAAATGTATAACAAAAAATTCAAAAAAAAATTTAAATAAATTGATAAAATTTGATCACGATTCATCATAACCAATAGCTTAGAAATTCGTTAATATTTAAATTAAATAAAAGATGATTTCTGTTGAGTGGTTGAATGGTGTTTTCTAGTTTTGTTTTTTTTATTCTTTTTGATGAGCATCAAGTTTTTTTTTATGATTTTTTTTATTTTTTTTTTTTGTTGTTCAAAATGTGCTTTAAATTTTATATGTGTAACAAAACAAAAAGAAACACTTAGATATAGTTATTATGAGCTGTAGCTTTTTGGTTTAATCTTCAACTACAGCTCCTTTGTGCTTTACATCCGTTTTGTACATAATAGCTCAAAATAAATCGAAAAATATAAAATTATTTTTTGCTTAATCTATATACCTATTCTTGATACGTATACCATGAAAAGTGATGCGACTCAGCATCCACTATTAGATGACTTTTAGAACTAGATTACTTTGAAACCTTATACTGGCCTTAGGTGATTTTTTTTAAGTTATTTTATGTTTAAAAAAGTTGAATGAAGTTTGAACAAAATAATATCCTATATTATCATATTTTTCTTAATCTAATAAAGGGAAAATTTTCAATACATTCCTCCCTGTGAAAAAGAATGGTAATGCTAAAGCGGAACTTAAATTTAAAAGGATCGAATGTTTGTCGCAATATGAAACTAAACGAGCGATGTTATGAATATTCCCGTCACTTGTGAAATGGTAAATCGCTCTCATATATAAGCTGGGTTTAACCGCACATAAATACAATTAATACAAATCGTATAATAATTTTTAGAAGAACCAGAAGGAAAAACAAAGAATGAGGAAGAAGAAGAAAAGAAATAAAATGAATATTTTATTAAAAGATTATACAAACGCATTCAACTAATAATAAATAAATCAAGCCATTTTTTTTCTTGTTATATGATTGTTTTGATCTATTTAAAAGTTTAAAAGAAAAATTAAAAAATTTAAACATAGATCTTATTATTTTTAATCACTTTTATTAAAATAAAAAGTTGCAGAGTTGTTAACCATCAGGCACATGTGTGTTAAAAAATTGAAGATAGATTGAGTAATCAGCGTGTCTTGCTGTATATTCGTATTTCATTCAATATACCACGTAAAGATTTATGTACATATGGAAACAGCTTGTTCCGTTTGGCAGAAATTTTTTAAATATACAATAAATACTAATAGTGGAAACCTTTTGAATATCAGTAGAAATATACCAAATTACCAAATTTAATTTCCAGTCTGAAGCATTCTAATACATGTCTCTGAAACGACGACATAATTTGGTTCCGTAACAAAAAAAAAAATATCTTAAAATTATCAAAAAATACTTCAGATATATTTTATCACAAAATTATAGAACGAAGACTAAAATTTATTTATACGGAAAAACAGCAGAACTAGTAACCTTGGTGCACAATAGTCTATAGTCTATATCAATACAACATCGTTTTGACTAGGCAGTACATAAAGTCATAGTACTAAACGTTGTTTGGTCAAAAAAGGGAGGTAGTGTTTAGTGGGTTAAACTTCCATACACTGATAGAAGACTCGTGCTCGTTTCACTCCCCTATAATGTCCTCGCAAAAAAAACAAAACATCGAAATTTGTAATGTTATCTAGCCGTGATTGATGTAATAGAAGGAAGAAGAATAAAAATTCTACAGGGTAAATTGAATGTAGAGCAATTCAAAAGCTATGGTGTGTTTCATATAGAGCAACATATTTAATTTCTTCAACCTGAGAGACAGCAATGAAAAGTGTTAGTTTCCGTTTTTAGTATAAATAGAAGTCATATTAGGTGTTAATTTTTTATATTAATTTATAGTATTATTTCCTTAGTTTTCTTTTAACACTATCCTATATAGAAAATTCAAGATTTTTTATTTTTGTATTTTTTAAATTTCTCTTTAAATTCATTAAAAGTAATTATAGTTAATATTTATATTTAATATTTTTTTATAGTGTTGTTTTTCCAGTTAAGTTACGGACTAACACCAATTCGAATTATTCTGTATAGGTGCTAAATGAAATTTTTCATTTTCTGCTTGATCGCCTATTTTCATTGTTGGTATGTAATTTGTTGATAACTAATGGATAATATTTTTTTACTGTTTTTATTTGTATAAAAACTTAACATTTCTGTTTTTTAATATTTAATATAAAAAAAAGGGTTTACGTGCATACATTTTGTGCATATATATAGATTATAGAATATATCAGTTATTTTGTGTTAAATATTTAAAAAAACAATAAAAAAAAAGTAACGAAAAAGCGTTTAACTGATATTTTTCTAAACATTTTACAGTAGTATTAATTAATTTTACAATACTGTAAAAAATTTTAAGAGTTTTTAGTATTAAATTTTGTAAAAACAAAGTAAACTTGATACTTGTCAGTCTGATAAATGCATTCGTTTTCTTCTAATGAAACAGAAGCTTAATCACTCGATCACGTGACTTTCTAAATGAGACTTAGATCTAATAAATAATATATATACCTATTAATCTTATTTCACATGGTGTCTTACATAATTTTAGATAGTGCAGAGACACTAAAAGAATCACTTATTTATACATATGGATACAAAAAATAATTAAAATTTGTATCATATGCACATAAAATTAGTGGAAATATTTTATAAAAATTTATTATAACAAATTTCTATATTCTACCATATTTTCGGATGATTGCCATACTAATTTCTGAACCTATCTTATATATAAATAATATATTCGAAGATAGGTAATATATAAATAAAATGATCCCAAATGAACAATCCCTACACATGAACGAATATGTTAAGCTTTTCTGTTAAAATTGACAAGTAAAATGTCAAGTGAGTTTGCAAAGCTTAAAATTATTGAAACTAAGGTTTCACAAAGATATTTTAAAGTTGACCAAAGGTGATCAACACTTTTTTCATCAACCCAACTATTTCTATAAAACTTGTTATATCATAAAATTTATTATAGTGTTATTTAAAATCAATTTAAGATTTAAAATATATTGAATAAATTTATAGTTTTATTTCTCCATTTTAGGCAATTTCTTTTTTGACATTTTTTTTTATTTTCCTATATGTTTTGTGTTTTTTGAGTAAGTTAAAATTTGATTATAGTAGCAATATACTGTCATCAAATAATATATCACATTTGAATAAAATTTGTCATTAAAAAGAAAATGTATATAAAATGTTTTATATGAGCTTGTTTACACACATATATATAAAAGTTTAATATACAAAGTCATTGAAGCATTCTTGTACGCGTTTTTTTTTTTTTTTTTTTACCATAATTCAATGTAATTACACGGTATTTGAACTGCTTAAGATCATCATATCATCTTTTTTCTATTTTTGTATACATATACTTTAAAAAACAAGTGACAAAATAAACAAAAAACTTAAGTAATTCAAATTGATTTGAATTCTTGCAATAAAATGTAACGCGACTACACAATGTATGATTTAAAAAAACAATAAGTTTTTTTTTATTTATATGATAAATGTACTTGATGTTTTTCCAGGAAATTTTTTTTTTATATCTTCTTTTTAACTTTCCTCTATTGGCGTTTTCTAAAAAAAAAGTGGTATATAACAGCGGTTCCTATATGGTGATTTGTTGTTAAAATTTGTTAACGAGATTTTTAAATGGTATCAATTTAAAAAAAAAAAATTTTGAAGTTTGAAAACGCTCGCAGTTTTATTATTATTTTTTATGGAACTAAATTTTAACTAAAATCTGAATTAAATCTTTATGGAATTAAATTCTGAATTTATTTAATAATTTCAACAAGCTCATGCGCTTAGAGGTCTTCAGATTCAAAATACTTCTTAGCTACAAATTTATATGTTAAATTTAAAGGATTTAAGAGGAAAACTGGAATATATAATACTGAAATAAAAAATTATTATTCCTTTTGCTGCTACATATATTTTCTTTTTTTTTATTGTGGATTAAACTGGGTTGACCAGAAAATTCAAAATACCAAAATTCCGAAATCCTGAATTCCAAAATCCCAAAGCACTTTTGTTATCATAATTCGTTTTGAATTTTTTTTTATTTTAGATGTGGGTCGATTTATTGAAAACAAAATATTGATTACAAAAAGTGTACAAAAAAAAAAAATTTAAACAAAAAAGTCTGTTGAATGCCAAAAATGTTGGAAAAAAATGTAAAAGAGAATGTATACTTATACATATTTATATTTTTTTTTCTAATTCTGGAAAAAGCGTATAACTTTGATTTCATAACCAACTAAAAATCACTCTAAATTCACAATATCAAATATATTATATATATATGTAAATATTTTTTAAAAGGCGTAGGTAGTAACACTCCGCTTTTATAGCCAATTAAAAAATTGCTCTTAGTTATTTATTTTACATATATTTAAACATATTATAATGGAGCTCAAGCCCCCAAATATCTGTTAAACAAATGATTAAACCCTGATTTCTAATCCATCTTTAGAATTTCGCATATATGTTTACTTATCTACATATACAAATAATTTGGATTTTCTTATTTGGGATTTTGTGGCGCTCCCATTGAACTTAGTATCAACTGTACTTTAAAAAACAATTTTTGATTGTCATCAAAGTTGAAAAATTTCCATTAGAAGTAAAAAGGGAATCGTTTTGGAACAAAGTTTAAAAACCACTGGTATAAAATATTTATATAGAAGAAGAAATTAAAATTATAATATATGTACATATACGTATACATATTATATTTAGCTGGTATGTTGTTAAACAAAATTTTTGTTACGTTTTATTTTTTAAGTAGGCACATTACACCACATTATTGACAGCAAAGATGATGTGAAGTGATGAAAATCGTAAAGGTGATGTTATGGTCTTTTAGATATTTAAAATAACAAAACTATTTTTTTTTTTTTTTTACAATAAAAGTTAAGTGATAAAATGTTATATTTTCTTCAAAAAACAAAAAAGAAAAAAAATAAATTAAATATAAAAATTTGTCAGCGTGGTGCTTCTGATATGGTAGTGAATATAATGTTTTTTTTTTTTTTTGTTATTGGTTTTTATTTATATAATTTGAATAGTAGGTGAACATAAGTTCATTTAAGATCAAAAATGAAACTCTCATCATCAGCATTATCATCATATATTAATATACAGTAGTTATAGTTTCATATATATATATTAAAAAATAATGAATAGATTACCGTATAGAAAAAATATAAAATTTTTGTGATGTGATGAAAGTTTATTTACGTAGGATTTAATAGAAAAAGTTAAGTTAATTTTTGTTTTTTATTTTGATTTTTGATAATTTCTTATTTTTTTTGGAAAGAATAAAAACAAAAAACACTTAAAATAAATATAATAAGATGTTTATATCTATATAATATAATGTTTTAAATTTTAAAGTGTTAGACAGTATATATTGAGAGGTTAAGATAAATACCTTTAATTTGCGAAATTTTATTACTTCATTATAAGATATATATATTTATTATAATATTAAGTATTAGGTAATAAGCTAAAGCGTTTTTGCGATCATATGTGCGAGTTTTATTGATTATTTAAAAATTATTGTTATCAAAGGTAAATGCAGAATTTTAATACTAACTTGTTATTTTGTTATTTTAAACATTTTATATATGATAATTTATTACTTGTATAGTTCTAAAGACATTATTTATAACAAGTGTATAGAACTCGGTTGCTTTTATGTTAAAGTTTGTGGTCAAAATAAAGATAAATCTAAATATGAAAGTAAAAGGATATACTTTACTTTAGGTACATTGTTCGATTGACTTGTAATTTTACATAACGGTAGCTAGTAATATCAGCTTTATTTCATACACAGAACATGACTTTTAGCTTAAATGTCATTTAAACGTTAAATTCATTATTTTGAAATTTTTCGAACATTTTGTAGTATTTTACTTAAGTTGTTATATTTGTCGTTCACAATAATATAGAGGAACCAATGTTTGACAATATTGTAGAGCTTAATAATATATTTAATATACATTTCGTTTTATCTTAATCGGTGGTACCGTTTCTGAGATATTGCAGTTAAATTTGAAAATTTTGGTAATAAAAAAAAAAAAATTTCGAAATTTCAAAAAAAGCACTGTACATGTGAAATTTTCAAAGACACCCTAAATTTATCATTATACCATTAGAAAGGTCTCTTCATACCCTTTATACCCCTTCATAACCTGATTTTGAATTCAACTCTAAAATCCCTCCTAATTCAGAATTTCGTATACATCTACATATACATATACATATATTTATACATATATAAATAATTATTCTGGAAAAATGGAATATCCTGATCTGGAATCCAACCCTAAAATCCCTCCTAATTTGGAATCTTGTAAATGTTCTGGAAAAACTCAGATTTTGTAATCAACTCTAAAGTCGTTACTAATTATATTTTTACATACATATTTCAATAACATTTCATTTATTATAGTGGGGACTGCCGCTTCCAAACCCCCGCTAAACAAATTATTTAAAACCCTGATTTTTAAATCAACTCTAAAATTCCTCCTAACTCAGAATCTTACATATACATATGTATATATAAATAAAAGGCGTAATAACTCTGAAAAAATAAGATTTTGATCAAATAAGATTTTAATTCACATTTTATATGAAAAATTGTCTTTTTTATCATTCTACCCAAAAATATTTTACCATAACTCATTAAAAGAAAAAGGACTAGAATAAATCAATGAAAACTTCTTAGAAAGAGGAAGAAAAGAAGAAAAAAATTTGTTCATAAAAAAGGTACCGTTATATTTAATTTAAAATTGAAAAAATTGCAAATTAAAAGTTTTGTTTTGTTTTAAGCACTCTGTACTCAAATGAGACAACCTGTACTAATTATAAGTATATCATTTTAAGTATTGTTTACATACTTATTTTTTGGGACTACAACGGTTGATATAGATCTAACAATTTTTGAGATATTTATTGTTATTTAAGCAAGTAAGATATAAAATTGCAGTTTTTATTAAAATTATTGTTTCAATTTCGCGTTTCTAACCTCTGGTGGGACTATTTACCAAGCCTTACTTATTATATACCGTTGGAAAGGGTGTGAAGAGACCTAACAGTATAAAAATAATATAGAGTGGCTTTGAACATTTTCAAAGTATAATGGTTTCTAGAAAGTCTAGAGAAATTTTTTTTTTATACCAAAATTTCCGTTTGCACTACAGTATCTCAGAAACGGTAGCGCACTTATTAAGATGATACTATCGTAGACGAAAATATAACAGTTTAAGTAAAATACTATAAATGTTAGGAAAATTTTGACCTTTTTCACTGAAAGAAAAAGGTACACAATATGAAGGAAAATAGTTATAAAATTTGTGAATTTATTCATATTTTTGACTCCTATAACCGAGTTCATAAAATTTGTGAGCAAAAAGTTATTAGTTTCTGAATCAAGTTATAAGTTAGTGAATAATTCATTAATTCTATGAAACCTTTCCTACTTAAATCGCTTAAGAAATGTATGCATTAAATTATAAATTTTATAAAAAATTTATCATAAAATATATAAACCGAGTACCGGTTTTTATATAAACCGAATTTGTGAATAATATTATAATTTTGTTCTTAAAAAACATGAGTTTAGTTCATAAAATGTAAGAACCGAGTTCACAAAATTTGTGAATAATATTATAATTTTGTTCCTTGAAAACATGAATTTAGTTCATAAAATGTAATAACTGAGTTCACAAAGTTTGTGAATAATTTATAATTTTGTTCCTACAAAACATCGATTTAGTTCATAAAATGTATAAACTGCGTTCACAAAATTTGTGATAAAAATTAAATTCCAGAATCAAATCGAAGAATTCATATAATCATACATATCCATAGATATGTACATTTAAATTAATATATAAATAAACATAATATAAAATTACATTTTCTAATTTAAATTGGATAAAGATTAAAGACATACATAAATATAATGCTGTCTGTTTAATGATAATTTAAAAAACAAATTTGTAATTTTTTAATAATTTGTAATTTTTTAATAATATGTCTTTATACATCTGTATTTATTTTATAATTTAGACTTTAAAACTTAAGTGTTCATTCATTCTTATATGGATATTGTAATATGCAAAAAAGCATCCTAGGAATCATAAGTTGTATATTTTGTTGTTGATTTTAGCTCTGTGTTATCCTTGGAATAGTTTTCTGCCCTGGTACCAAGTAGGCATGAACACACCATAATACTGCTCCATTTCTCCTATCTGTGTAATAAAAAATAATAATCAATCGGTTAAAAATTTTGAAAATTTAGTTACAAAAATAATGTTTAAGGGTATGTTAGGTATTTAAATTCGTAATAGTAATTCGTAAAAATCGTTACACAAAGTTATTCCTAGCTTCTGAAATATTTTCACTCTGTTCCTTAATTTTATTTAAAATGGCAATTGTGCTTCGGTCCTTTCTTCTGTAAGAAAGATCTCCTAGAAAGTTACTTTTCTCCTTAAAAATTACTGCAAAGTCAAAAAAATTAGTTTTTTGGCGTTGTAAAAATATAAAAAATCTTACCTTTAAACTTATTTAAGTTGACTTGCTGGTATTTTTCTTAAAATTTTTGCTAATTGTTTTGTTCGACCTACAATTGAATAGAATTTTAATATTTTTTGAAAAGATAGTATTTGTACATGTTTTACCAATTTTTTTTATATCATTACTTATAAACTACATACTTACTTTTATTTGGTTCTTTCAGTTTTTTAATTTTTTTTTATTTAACAAAAACTGATTTTTTAAACTTTCACAATTTAGCTTTTATACTTGTAACTTGTTCAACGTAAAGTAAGAAACCGATTAAAAAGATTTGAAAATGGGAATAATTTGTATTTTGTGTTTTTTTTTTAACAATTTATGAATTTTTTGATAAATTATAATGAATCATTCATAAAATTGATAACTATTTTCATAAGTTTTATGAACCTTTTTATCCCTCAATACGTGTTCATAAAATTTGCAATTATTTTCATAAATCTTATGTACTCTTTCATCACTTGATGTTATGTCAACATGATGTAACAACTTAACAAGCCAAAAAAAAAAACAAAAAATAAGAGTAGCATAAATTTCACAAAAATTCAAAAAAGCAAAGCTAGTTTGATGAACGTTCTAAAAGTTTTTATTTTACTTATAGGTACCACTTTTGTATATCCATATTATGTATTAATTAGTATTAGATAGGAAAAAAATCGTAAAATTCTATATGGATATAATGAACATTTCCAAAAAATTTTAAATTTCAATTTGACTTAAACGTAAAAGTGAACCTTTAAGATTCACTTATTGCTTCACTTATTATGTCTATGCTAGATTTATACTTCGAGAGCATTCAATATAAAAGTTATCAGACTGTCGAAGGTGACGAAGAAAGGAGATAATAGCGTAGGCCGAAACAAAAAGAAATTCTAGGGGTATATTTTAAACCGTTTTCGAGATAACGGTGTTAAAAGTTTTTCAGGTATATTTATTTAATAAAAAATATCATTTATTTGTTCCTATGTACACAGACAGAGAATTTAAATTTTTTTAAATAGTTAAGATTATCAGCTTTCATATCAATGCCTAAAATTTGCTCTCGTTATCTTAGTTGCGAGATTATAATTTTTAAAATTTGTAAATTTGTGATAATTTTATGTTTTTTCTCGAATAACAGTGAATTTTTGATAAAAAACCATTATAAGTGTAGGATTCTTATTTCATTTTTAAATTTTCCAAGTTCTCATCTAAAAAATTAATAAAAACTTTTAAGTTCTGACAAAAATTACAAACTTTAAAATAAGAATATCTGTAATTTTATAATGTTTTACATCACTACTTATTAATTATAAGCTTAGCGTCATAAAAATGTGCAACTTTAAAAACTTTTGATTTGACATACAGCTTTATTTTAATATTATTGTCAATTATTTTATTTATTTATTTATTCATTTATATTAATATTACATATATTAATATTATATTATTTATTTTGTTGATATTATATACTATATATTTACATTTTATTACTATAATTTGTATATCTGTACATATATTTTTTTTTTCATTGGAATAATACATTTTTAATAGATCACCATAATTAAAATAAATCTAAAAAAAATAAAAAAATATTCAAAAATAATCAAAGCAAACCTCTGATTTTCGTTTAATAAAATACAAAAAAAAATAAAAAAATCAATGAAGATATGATGAAAATCTTAAACTAAAAAGCAAAACTAAATTTAAATCAAATTTATCCTTAGTTGTTTATGAATATATTCACAGGCTAGTAAATTTTTTCATAAAATTAATGAATTTTACAATATTGTATTAAAATTAGGACCATGAACACAAATTCATTAATTTTATAATCGAAAGTTACTAATTGATAAATCTCGTTCACAAATTTATTGTAAAAATTCATAATATTTATGATAATATATATGAATTTAATGAATTTTGAGTTCATAAAATTTTATAAATTAGGTTCATAAAAATAATTTTTTCAGAATTAAAAGACTTTTACGTCAAACATCATGTTTTATGAAATATAGAAAATATAGGTGACGTCACTAGGTACCGTTATGTAAAATTTCAAGGCAATCGGACAATGTACATAAAGTAAAGTATACCCCTGATATTTATATAACATGAATTACTGAGACCTGAGTTATAATCTATACTTCTAAATTAATCCTTATACCAAACATTTCTTGAAGCTTTATTGAACCAAAAAACATTACAAGAAAAAGATTATGCTCTTAATTAATTTCTTATATAGGAGAATATATTCTTATATATTTCAAAATTATAGATACAAATATACAATTTTTTAGGTTTTGTTTCGATTAAAATTTAGAAAAATTTAATTTTTAAATTTTCTCAAATGATAATTTACTAAAATGCATAATTTACTAAAAGTTCGTTTGCATTAATTCTAAAATATACTAACGTTCAGTCTAAACTTTTTTTGAAATTAATTTAAAACTTTTGAATATATATAGGCTGTCACAAAAAAAAATTGTTGTGACTGCTCTGTTACTTTTGAGTTTGTTTTTAAGTCATGACACATGTGTAATATATCAACTATAGTATGGTCACCTTAATTCACTCACAATAGATGTGACAGAAAATTTGGTTTGTTTAGGTTACAGAGACGGTGGTAGATTAAGGGGCTTTTGTAGTATAAAGTTATCAATATTTTATTTTTTTGCGGAGTAACAGTTTTAAAAAAAAATACCGAATCAAATAAAGTTATTGTTCTTTTTTAGTCTTAACAGTATATAAAAAAGGAATAAATGGTACACCGTACACCTCACTTGATAGTTTAATCGAATTTGACTAAAGAAATTGGTAAGGTACATAATTTTCAATTGCGATTTTTGCAGCCTTTTATTATTAAAATATCAACTTAGTTCTAAAACTTTATTTAGAAGTTCCTCAAATAATATAAGTAAATTCTAGAATTTGTTGTTAATATAATGTATAACTGAAATACAAATGACTGAATCATTTTGAAAATAAATCCTCAAGAAATTATTCTCTAGGTATACTTTATTATTTCAATTGTTCAAAATAAATTTATTAATCTTTCATAAAAAAAAAAAATTAATACAATAATTGGTAATAGCACAAAAAGTAACTTAAATGTCCGTGCATAAATAAACAATAATAATCAAATCAACCATTTACCAATTTCCAAAAAAAAAAAAAAAAAATAGTGATATTTTTATGTAAATATCAATTTATAAAAGGCGCCTTTTAAAATCACATCAAAAGAAAAAAAAAAGAATATATTATCTGATTCTTAAAGTATTAATCTTCCAAACTGCCTATACCTACTTTTCTATACATATATATATACATACATATACTTAACTTTTATTGTACTTAAAGATAAATACCCTCAAAAATTTCAATTAAACTTTCAATTTTAGAATAACATTCAATTTTAAAAAAATTAAAACAATATTGATATTTAGGAATTGGGTATTGGGTATTTTGACTATTGAATATCCATATATTATTATACCAAAAATTAACTACATTTTTGCATTACAAATCAATATAAAAATTTACGGACTAATAATCAATTCGCAATAATGAATAAATACCACTACACCCGCATAATACAATTGGTTTGTTTTTCTTTTCTTTTTTTTTTTTTTTTGAAAATCAGTTTTAAGCAATTTTTAAGTTAATAGTAAACAGTAGTAAATTATAAACTTTGTATACTTTATTGATTTTAAAAATTTACTTTGTGTATTGTATCTTTTTTGTTGTTTTTGGATTATGAAAAAAATTTAAATAAAAAGGTAAGTATATAAGTACAAAAAGAATTGCCGCAATCAGGAGGATTGAAAAAATGGGATTAAATTAAATGTTAAATGTATCACTTACTAAGTCGAATTAAGATCATCCTATTTTCTATAAGATATTTTTGCACAAAACTGAAAAAACAAAAAATTTTTTTTTGGACATCCTATATTTAAAGAAAAAAAAAATCGGTTAATGTCGGTTGGTTCTTTTTGTTAATATTTTTATCAAACTAAAAGATTTAAAGTATACGTACCTATAGTCAAGGTATTGTTCTTTTCTATTAAATAAACGCTATATGTTATTGAAAAAAAAAAATAATTGCAAATTGAATATTGTTTTGTTTGGAGGCTACCTATATCTCTAGGTATATATATAATTTATTTTGTGGGCTTATTCAATCATTCAATCAGATGTATTTAATTTTTTTTTTTTTTAGAATTAAACTTTTAAATATTATAAAGGGTGTATTAATAAATTTAAAATGTACTTATAATTACTTTTTCAAAAAGTTTGTCCTTTCCATATATTACATATAAAGAAGTGAACGATCCATAAGAATGTATAAAAATGAGTAAAAGTGCTCTGTATTCCTTTCTTCTCTTTCTAATATTTTGCATTTTTAGTTAAATTATCTGTACCTATATGTTGACTTGGTTCTTATCACTACGCAAAATAAAAGCTAATATATAAACAAATTTTATTTCTGTAAACCAGAGATTATGGGTCGTATGCATAAAAATGAGCTAAAGTTCAAACTCGTGATTAAGTTCTACATAAGAGCAATTACTTGTACTCGATTCCGTAGGCAAATAAATAAGGTAAAGCTTAAACTCAAAGGGAAATTTTTGTTTACTTTAATTGTTTAAGTATACTTTGATATTTATTATGTACTTGTGTGAATATCATATTTAAACAAGTAAAGAAAACAACCACGGGCATTTCCAAAATCAAATAATATTCAATAATAACTTTTGGGTAAAGAGTAGGTATATTAAAAAATAAAATATTAAAATAAAAAAAAAAAATACCGAGGGAGTGTTGGTTCGAATCCCACATATGTCGTAAGAGTTATTTCCCTTTACGACATTTACAGTCACGCCTGAAAAAAAGACTGTGCAATTTCCTGTTCACATTTATGTAGTAGAGAAATGCATTAAAAAAAAAAACAAAAGTCACACTTTCGTCAATTTTAAAGTATCCTTATATTATTAAGAAAAATTGTTAACACAAAACAAAAATATAAAATTATAGCTTTAATTTTTGTGTATTACTTTAGAAAAATTGGACAGGTGTTCCAGTTACAAGTGCTTAAAAATAGTGAATTTTCAGTTTTTGATCCCTTATAGCTCCTTTGTTGGGATTGAATTAAGATATACCTATTTTATAATATAACAATTATATAGTATTATAATTTTTTGATACATACGGGAGTAGAGTCAATCGCTCATATTTCATCAGGAAACTTAAACTTACTGCTGCATCAAAAATTTGCAACATCAAAATCATCTGGAGTCATATAGGAAAACGAATCCATTATCTATACTTTTTCTTACAATTTTTGATGAGACTTCTTCAATTATTCTAGAAACCGTTGATTGGTGAATTCTCAAATCAATTCCTACACGAATTTGAAACTGAGAATCACCAATATATCTTAAAAATTTAAGAATTTTGTCAAATTTTTGTTAGTGCACCTCCTCTGGTTTCATCATATTTTCTTGCAAAATAAGTCCACTAAAAATTTTATATTTTCTTCTTCAAATCCATACAAATTTTTAGAATTATATCCATGCAATTTTATTTCATTGTAAGTTTTAAAACTAAGAAAAATAATAAAAATTTAAGATCTCACTCTCTGAGAAAATGATAAAAGTATGAGCTCAAACTCAAGTTTTTGCATGCCAAACCGAGTTTTCTCTAAAAAAAATTAGATTTAAGTTCAAGATATGTATAGGAGAAGGGGATCCTCACTTCCGAGCGACTTTTACCTATATATAGATCCATTAAAGAATATGAATTCGAAATTAATTGTTTGTGTTGTTAAAAGTTAATTTAAACATTTCCAGAGATGTCAAGTTAAGCAAAACATTCAAAATTAAAAAATGTATTTGTCCTAAACCATTGATTTAAAATTTTACCTTATTCAAGAAAACCAACAAATAAAAACAAATAAAAAGAAAATTCTTCGTAAGCAAATTTATTATTTACAGTGTTTTAACAATAGGATTTTTCGCTCCATAAAAATTCCAAAGAAAATTAAAAATGAAATCTTAACTACTATCTGTTGATTGTTACACCAGACAAGTGATGATGAAGAATTTAAAATTGCGAAAAAAATATAATAGAATGTATTGAAAAATGCCGCCATTAATTTTGTTTTTGTTTTTTTTTGCAATCTATTGATTCATGAAAACTAATAAATTAGTTACGACTTAAGATTAAAATGTTTTGAAATTTTATTAGTGTAGGAGGATTCTATGAGGTAGATTTTATTTGTTTTTTTTTATTTCCTTTCGATAAACCTTTTATGCGTAAATTTTAATTTAAAACATTTTTTTTGCTAAATATAAAAAACAAACACAAAAATTATTTTTAAAATTTTACTATTGATAATTTAAAATACTGATGAATTTATAGGTTACTATTTTTGTTGTCATTCGAAGAAATATTTTAAAGTGTCTTTATTTTAAAGTGGTGGGGTGAAAGGAATAAACTTTACCATTTTAAATCTTCAATGATTGTCCAAGTATAAATCTCCGGAAGCAGTATGTAAGACAGCATCACTAAATTTTGCAGTAACAAAATCTTGCTTTTTTTTATTAATCTTGCAATATTAAAAACTTGCAATAATAAAATTTAGCGCAAGAAAATTTAACATTTACAAAATATACACCATAAAATCTTGCGATAACAAAATTTTAAAAAAGTTTTTTCAATCGGGAAAACTGAAATTAAAATAATTATAAAAAATTCTACTATATGAAATGCTTTTGTTTTGCGAAAAGAGTAGGATTCAAAATCGGGGTTACAAGTTTCTCCTAGAATATATGTATATGTGGCATTGTGCATTAGGAGGGATAAATAAAATAGGAGGGAGGGGTAAATAAAATTAAAAAAAATTGTTTTTTTTTCAACATTTTTGATTCGACATTTTGTTTTTCAACAAATAGACCCTCTGTTTCACTGTGCCATCTGTGCATATGAAAGCGCCGGTCCTGAATGTGTGCTAAAGGATTAATTAATTGTTTAGGCACAGTTCAATTGTATGCCTTATATTATTTCATCGCGCTGCAATTTGCATGCAAGATTTTGTTTAATTTTCATGATAGAATTAGGTAATGCAGAATTTTGTAATGCAACCCAATCCTAAATATCCTAAAAAAGACAAACTTTTGTCAGTTCCTTTAAAATAACCTTTATCGGTTCGTTTCCAATATACCTACAACTCCGAATTTTCCTTTTCTTAAAAATAAATTCAAGTACAAAGGAACACACTGTTAGTGTTTGGCTAACATGTTAAAAAATAAACGTTTTCTCATGTCTCTTCTACTATAATTCAACAAATTATATAATTTTTAGCATTATGGTTTGAAAGGAAAAGATGCGGAGTAAAATCTTTCAAAATATGCATACAGAAAATTGTTTGTACTTCCCCTATATAGTTTAAAAGCTATTAAGAATCAAAAATTCAAAAAAATCGCTATTTTTAAACCCCTGAAAACCCCGCTATTTTTAAACCCGGACAACTGTGCAAATTTGATCAAAATAACACAATATAGACTAATATTAAAGCTCAAATATTCAGTTTTAAATGAATTAATTTATTACTTATATATAGGGGCTCCTTAAAATTCAAAAAAGTGTAATTGAATAAAATTGTGAGAGTGTTGAATATTATTTTTCAAGAAGTATTGGAAATAATGGTTAAATTATTAATATATAAATTGCATCGTTTGAAAAATATATTAAGATTTTTTATTAAATATTTTTTCCTATATTATTCCCATTCTTCCATTATTTATCTAACAGATTGGTATTTAAATATAACATAACAAAAAGAAAAAAAATCAAATATAAAATTTGATAGATATGTGCGATAAAAATTATTATCGAAAAAGAATTTCTCATCAAAATAATTATATTTTTACCACCACCAAGGTGAATTAACCCGCATCATATTTAAAGTAATTAAACGCCACATATCTTAAATGAATTCTGTTTTATAAAATGATGATGACCCTTGATATTAAATGTGTATCCTATATTTTGGACTACCACGTTGTATACAACTATACAAAAATAAAAAAAATCGGGTTATTTTATAAATGATATGACCATAACAGACCTATTACATAACGTGAAAAATTACATACGTCTGCATTAAAATATTTAGATACCTATATATATAAAAAAAAGTGATTATACATAATATATTATATATTATGTATTAATATGTATAAAGGAATATTAGGAATCTTAAGAATTTAATAAGGTTGTGTTATGATTTTCACCTGTCATTTGTTTTTTCTTTTGGTCTCCGTCTGTTCTTTTTTTGAGTATTCATAATAGAATCTTTATTATAGGCTATAAAATGTCCATTTAAAAAAAAAAATCCTCCATGATTGTTATTTTCATTTTTAACATCTTATAATTCAATTTTATCATTCATTTTTTTTTCTGGTTTTATGATTATTTTTCATTTTTTTTTCATTTCATCTCCCTGAACTTTTAAATTCTAAATGAAAATGAATGTTGAATCCCGTGCTACGGCAATAACATTTTGTTTTTAAATGGAATGTTTTTTTTTCAGTATTTAAATCTCATAATAATGTCAGTATCTTAATGCAATTTTATGCAGTAAAAATTATGAAAATTTTCAATTAAAAAGTAAATATCTAGTCAGCAGCTTTTTTTTCGATACAGTTATTTGTTAACCAAGTTATAGATTTTTGTCAATGTGCTTAAGGATTCAATGAAAAATAATGACTCGTGGATGTTGACTAATCAAGAACCAAATTTAAATGAAATGAAAAGATGAACATCGTATGAGTTAAGTGTCAGATATAAAAAAAAATAGGTAATTTCTTTTTTTTTTCTAAGGAAGGTGGGAGTCTTCCACAGACACCAAGAATTTGTCTTTGGAAGTGCAAAGTCTTTGGAATTTGCCTTTCCTCTTCTTGGGAAGTATCATAGCCATGTATATGGAGTTTGAAAATGAAGCTTAGTTGCCATTGTTTTACCAGGGAATAATAAAGGAAGACAACTGTTAGTGATTAAATTGAAAACGATCAATGTATTATATGAATATAGTAATTGTGTCAAATATCTTACTATTCTATAACTAACATATATCAGATATTAGTTAGTTATAGAAAACTTTAAAATACATAAGAAGAAATGAAAGTGTCTATTTGAATCTATAATATATACCGTATTAATAATTGAACATTTGCAAATACATATATATAAATCGTAATATAAGTAGTTAGTTATTATTGTATATATATATATATTATATATAGAGCAGAAAAATATATAAATTTTTATTGATTAACTTTTGCCTAAACAAATGATTTTAATAATCACATAAATTCTGTATATGCTTTTGAGTTTTATGGTAAATACTAAGTTCAATAATTATTGTACTTTTTGGATTATTTACAAGATATACTGAAAAAAAAAATTTATGCTAATAAAAAAAAGTATTAATAAAATGTTTTATAATATATATATGTCAATAAAGTGAATATTATTTTGAGATAAAATTATTTTTACTGATTACTGCGATAAAATTATATTTTTACTGCAGACAAAACGTTGATTTAAATACAGTCCACCATTTTTATATGTAAACCGTTTTTAAATACAACAAGAAAAAAACACTTTATATATTTTCAGGTTCCATAATTTGTTTTTTTTTTTTGGCATTTGCACTAGAATGCGGTTGTTTGAAACACTAAATTAAATTGATAAAAAAAAAAACAATATTACATATATAAAAATGACATTTTATATTTTTGTAAAATTAAATATGGTTGACTCGCCCCCTATAACTGATTATAATCATAATCAAACAAAACGTTTTATATTCCTAAATACCACAAGTAAAAAAATTTCTTAATGAATAATAGAATTTAATAAATAAATAGGTTTTTTTAGATTTAGATTTTAGATTTAGGTTTTTTTTTTATAGTTTTTAATATTAATGATTGAAATTCTGGAAAATTAGAAAGGACACAAGGAGCAAAAAAAAAAAATTGATATGTAGAAAAATTTATAATACTTTTTTTTCACCACTTTTTTTTTTTTTTTTATCTTAACATTGTCATCGTTTTTTAAGGACACGATGAACATCTAAAGATATTGATATCTTGAAAAAATTGTATTTTTTTTTTAGGTTATTTTAACTGTTACAGTGATAATAGTACTTCTTTAAACACTTTATAATTTTAAATTTATTTTTTTTTGGTTGAGAAAATATTGAAATAATTCACTTTGTCAGTCAGTAGCTATAGTAATATCTATAACTTGTTAACATGATATTAATGAAATTGATGAAATTATTACAGTATACCTTTATATATATGTATATGAGTTAATTGTATGAGAATTTTCTTTTTTTTTTTATGTTATATTTCATATTTAAGGTTATATTAAGAGGTCAAAATTTTAATAATGTTGTCATTTTTCATTTTATGATATATACATATAGTGGTGACTGGTGGCGCTCCTTAAAAATAAATTTTTTTTTTTTTATTGTTTTAAATTTTCTGCATTTTTACAATAATTGATTATTGTTTTTTCTGTTGCTCTAATCTTAAAAATCTTGCACCTTGTAATGAAAAACTAAAACTGTTTCGTTTTTTAAAATGAATGATATACATTAAATTAAGATTTACACAATTACCTGTGTAAAATTTTATGACATCTTATGTGATCTTTAACAATGGAAAAGAGATATACGGTAGTTAGAAGTTGGGAAAAACAAGATAATTAAAAAAAAATTTAAAATTTTTAGGTTGTAATTGAAAGATGTTTGTTGCAGGTGTAAAAACAGAAAAAAAGTTATTAAAAATATCATTTGGTTGTTTATTTTTCTATAATAGCTGGAATATGGTCATTATACATACATATATATATAAAATACATACTAAACGAAAATCGATTCATATCATCTTGTATAATGTAGAATAAAATTTGAGCCCAGATATATAACAAATATCTGTAAATAATCTCAATAAAATGTCATATTGAATTAAAAGTACTTCAATTCACTTTGATTTTATCATCGTTTTTTGTTATAAACATTTTCCTTTGAAAGAGTCATTTTTTTTCTTTTTGGTTTTTAAAAATGGTTCCTCCCTATTTAAATTAAAGGAAACAAAAAAACTAAAATATATTAACCATACAATATATAAGAAAATGATGACTGGTCCTTATGCCGTTGAGTAAACCAATCAATTTTTATATTTTTTTTTTCAAATAACATAGACAATTATTTTAGTTAGATACTGACGAATGTGTTATGCTCCATTTTTATTAATTGTAAATAGTTATGTGTTCCATGTATATAAGGTATGAACAGTAAAAAAAAAATGTTTAACATCTAATATACACACACAAACAATTTGTTTTCCTAAATTTTATTTTTATTTAAATTTAAAATTTATAATAAATTTTTATGTACTAGGTAGTAGTTTTATTATATATAAATACATTACATATGTATATGTATATACTTATTGAAACAAAGGTTACCAAATAAAAAAGAAAATTCAGTACATAATTTTAATTTATTTTAAAATTTTAATTTTTTCCTATAGCTACACTCGTAACCTTTCACATATTTTTCGATTTGGCGTTGACTTATTTTGAAGTGTAAACGTCAGTTTTTTTTACAATGAAGTGATTCAAACTGCAAATTATTTTCGTCTGTGCTCAATTAGAACACATATATTTTCACTTTAAAATGTATAACATCAATTATACAGTATGTTAGTCCGTTTAAAACATTTTCTCATTTAAACATTATAGTACTTATGAATATAAGGTTCAGAACTCCATTCAATTTATATTAAACATTAAGTCTTTGCAATTTATACCTTAAAATACATTTGATTTAACAGTTTTAAGAGCCTTTCTAAATAAATTGATTTCTCTTTGTTTTATAGCGTAATAAATATAGAATATCTTTAGGTTATTAAAAATATAATAATTGAATTAGTGCTTTTACCAAAATCATAATTCCCAACACTTATTTTTATATATACCTATTTTTCTTCTTGTCTGATATAACCTTTTTGTTATGAATCACAGCTGTCCAGCATATATATGTCATCGTTTTCTATAGTATTAAAACACAAAAATCAAATTCGTTACCTATATTTTTAATATTTTATAGTATTATAAAATATACTATACCATATAACCTATATAAATATAGTACCTATATTTTTAATATTAAATAGTAAAACACTTAATGAAAACTTTAACTTGGTAGGTTGGTTACTCTATTACTATATATATATATATATATATATTATCTATTCTTCGTATATACAGCAACAGAAAATTGGATTTATAACAACCAAAAATATATTTAAAAAAAATAAAACAAATAATATTAAATGTATAAAAACTAATAACCTTAAGTATCTGTTATTTTAAACAGATATAAAATGATCAGAAAAAAATCTTGAGCTAAAACAAGTAACATATTATATGAACTAACATCAGGGAATTTAAAAAAAAAAGTCAAATTTTAAAAATCTGAAATTATTTTTTTTTTTGTTGTTGTTTGGACGTGAAGCATTTTAAAGTGAAAAGCGCGAGAATTAAAAATTCGTCTGGACCACCCGGAACGGACTTTAAGACGGTGAATGAGTTGTTTTTTATTTTTATATATTTCTCTTTTTTTTTCTTTTTTGACTATGAATCAAAAAATTGAGAAAAAAAAAAAATCATTCAATTCTTTGTCTTTTTGTTACTTTTGTTTTAAATGATTTTGTCTTTATGGAATTGGTTAATTGGTTTGTTCCCAATTGCTTTTATTTACTCTTTCTCATTCTTTTCTCTTTTTATTGTATCAGTTTTTTTCAATATTTTTTTTTGTTTTTTCAATATTTTAATATTCTTGTTAATAATTTTCAAAAGTTTTTTAATTACCTTTTAAGGTGATCATTTTATTAAATTTGATTTAATAGTATATAAATATATATTATGATCATACATTCACATCAAAGGTATGTGCATATATCAAAGAAAAACATGTTTTATTTAAAAAGCTGATTAGAGAATATAGCACTTATTTTTAGATATATGTACACTGTTTTCTATGTTGTGCGCATATACCGCAAATACTACGTGGCGCTGAGTTTTATAAACAATGGTTACACATAATAATGTAAAAAATATACCATTATTAAAGAGGAAGACAAATTTAAAAATAATTTAAATTAAAAATGTAACATTTTGCTAAAAATAAACATTCACAATACTGAACTATAGCTTTATTTTTAAAGCTAACCATAACAACGAAAACAAAAACAAAAGCCTTTCCATATTCAATTTTTATCACATTTAATTAATGCAAATAAAATTTTGAAAAACATGTGCTTATTAAGTTTCAGTAAGTTTCTCTATTCTTGTATATTTTTTTTCTAATCTGTTACAAATCTTTAATCTTTTACTTGTTACGGATCTATACATTCCATTTTTATTAGAAAACTATACCTTACATAATAAAATTGTTTATAATTAGTTACATTGAATATTTTCCGATTTGAATATATGAGAAACTTCAGGAAAATTCCTAAACATTTTTTTTGCAATTTTTGTATTCAAATTTACCGTCATGAACACCATCATTTTAAATAATTTTGATTTTTTAATATGCCAATCGCCTAAAGTCGAAACATTTAATTTAGAGAAAATTAAGATCTCTTAAAGTGAACACAAATTATACAAAACAAATTTTTATGTTTCGTCCGTTTAAGAAGAGTAGGTCGTGGTAGCTTGATACCTTTTTTAATATTTTTTTTTTTGAAGAAAGAGTTTCCTAAAAGTTGAAAAAGGTCTATTGTATTTGCAAAACAATCAAATTGCAAAATTTTATGAAAAACGAATCGCTTTTTGTTTAGTCGCTTCTTGTCCTCTTTTCTAAAATTAAAAAATACATTGTTCAGAAAAGTAAAAAGTTGAACATTTTAAAGTTAATTTTGATTGAAGTTCGTTTATGTTGAATTTAATTTATTTCAGTTAAAAATTTTTGATCTTGCAGTTTTTGATCAGTTTTGAGCAATGTCGGAATTATCCAAATAGTTTTATAGGACATAAAGTTTTATAGGACAAAAAAAAATTGGTCGGTTGTTGCCAACATTAGATATTCAGGAAATGTAGCATTTTGGGTTTCTTTTGAAATAACACTATACAATTTAACATTTTCAATGAGCGGCATAAACTTTTAAAAAACACCGGTTACTTCTTATGAAAAGTATCGATATATTTAAATATCGATTTATTTACTTAGTTTGGGAGAATATATATTCTCTATACAATTATTATATTTAACGATATCGAAGTTTATCCTATGTTTTTATTTTTTTTTCCACTTTCTTCTTGAGTTTTTTATGTTGTATGTCAACCAGCCATTTTACTTGAAGGTTTTCACTTTGCTTAGTTATGTAATGTTGTTAACTCGAAAATTTTAGCACATAACCTAACTATTATTATTCTACATTATTACATCTTCTAATTTTATTCCATTAGTTTTTAATCTACCATTTTCCTAAACTCTTACAAATGCTGATGAATTTTCTATTTGAAAGTTTCCAGATTTTTTTTGGGTAATATTCCAAGACGGAAAATTGTAATAAAAAAATTAGTTATTTCTGCTCCCATACATCATGGATGGTAAAAAATAAATATTTTAATCATCTTTAATTAATAAACTTTCTTTGAGATTGGATTTTTATATATGCACAAATTGAGCATTTTAGCTTTCTTTTTATTAAATGAAGAATCGTTTTGATTATTTCCTTTTTAACAATTTTCTAAAAAAAATTTTGAACTCTGTTTTTAAATTCATTCGTTCATCTGTTTATCTTATATGTCTATTTGTCTCTTTACAAAATTGCTACACCGTTTAAGATAAAGAAATGTAATTTTATTCATAAATAGATCTCATAAAAAAATAACAGTTAACAGAACCCTACATTTCAGAATTATAGCTTCTCAAATATAATAAAAGTGCCATTATCTTAACTAATCGACACCAAATTAAAACGATAGGCAATTTTTAAACTTTATATAACTTATAAAAATTACAATATTTTTTGTAATTTCGTATTTAAATTTGCCATTATGGAAAAACAAAATTTTGGTTCCTCCTATCTTCAGAATGTTTTTGGTCAAGAATATCTCAGAAAAAATTGTGTCACTTCACTCCATTTAATAGTTTTTAGGAGTTCAGAGTTGTCACTTTGCTAAGACTGTGCCATTTATGGCACATTTTTAAAACTGTTTGAAACTTTGGTACAAAGAGACAATTATGTTTTTAAAAAATGACACATTTTCATATTTTTCAAATTTGATAAAACTTTATGTTGTTTTTTTGTTAGTTATATATACATATATTATATTCATGAAAAAACAAACCTTGTGACATATTTTGGCACATATTAGTTTTTTGAATAGTACGTTAAACATTTTTTGGCAACACTAATTCCTAGTCAAAATTTGGGAATTTGTTATTTTCAGACACCTGTAATCTATAGGTAATTGCACAAATTGTATTTATATATTAATGTGGTAACTATATTTTGTAATCATATAGAATTTTCTTAAAATTGAAGAAAGTCTCTCTTGATTTTTCACAATTTTTTCTTACATAAAAAATTCTTTTGGCCAAGTATGTAGTTATACTAAATTCTAAAATTCTTTTCATTATCTGCATAAGAAGATATTGCCTTGTTTAAATTGAATTATAAGTGCAAAAAGATGCTTGTGGTTACTAATTGTTCCTAACGGTTTGAAATTAATTTCCTTAACCGGAATTCTTTAAAAAATCATTAATAAAAACACCCTACTCTTGTACAAACATTTTTTTTTTAATAATGTCAATTTTTGCTTTAGATTTTTTTTTTTTTTTAATTTTTCATTTATTCATGGGTTTTAAAAAAAAAAATCACATTGAATAACAATTATTAAAGCAATAAATTATTTATATTTGTATAAATCATAATCTTATAAATCATTTTTATGTTAAATTTTTTTTTGGGATTTGTAAAAAATTTAGTTACATTCTCGCCTCAACATTA
Source organism: Poecilobothrus nobilitatus (assembly GCA_947095535.1). NCBI lineage: Eukaryota > Metazoa > Arthropoda > Insecta > Diptera > Dolichopodidae > Poecilobothrus > Poecilobothrus nobilitatus. The sequence goes on from OX352774.1 coordinate 110,778,444, forward strand.
AATACTTATATTTCATAAAGCAAAAAAAAAACCTTTTTTTTCGGTTGATTTTTTTTATTTCAGTTTATGAAGCAAATTCAATCCATCATTACAAATTTCAGACACCAACCAATCATATTTAATTCAAGTTAAAAAGAAAAAAAAATCACGTGGCTTTAATAAAAACGGTATAGGTTGAAGTTTTTTCTTTGTTTCTATATTTTTTATTTCTTTTTTTTTGTACTACTTTTTCGCAATTCAAAAAGTTAAAAAAAAGTTAAAAAACGTATAAAAAATACAGTGATTTCTTAATAATGGGAAACCTTATATTAAATTATTGTAGTAATAAAAAAAGGGCCAATTTGTATAGTTTCACAAAAATGTTTATTTTCATTTTAAGATAAAAAAAAAAATATACAAAATTGTCATGCAAATAAATACAGTTATAGATAACTAAAGAAATAAAATAAATATTAAAAGTAAATAAAAAGTTAAATATGAAATCCTTTACTAGCGCTGATTGTTTTTCTTTTTATTGTTTATTCTTTGGAACCTGTACCTGTATAACATAAAGACGTTTAATTCTGATTAAATATAACACGACCATAACTATATAAAGTTGAAGGGCAGTGACAGTTATTATTAATATTTTTAAATATTTTTTTGTCTATCGTACTTCACAGACTATAGACAGTTTGGTCTAAAATGTTTAGAATTGGGTTTGCAATTTATATCATTCGAATCGAATCGAAATTTTTCTAGATACTTGACAGATGTCATGTTGTTTTTATGAAATTTTTGTTAAATATTTTTGTGAAATATTGGCTTTAATTCTAACGAAAAAAAAATGGCAAAATAATAACAGTTATATGAAAGTATGAAATAAAATGTTCTTTAAATGGCTCATATGTGTATAGTAGAAATGATCGCACAATCATTTTTTTTTATCATATCAACATTTTATTAATATCAACTTTTGATAAAAAAAACAATATTACTTTGCTATTTTGAGAAGTACTAAATGATAAATTGATAAATTGAACTAGAATTTAATCGGCTTTTTAAGTAAATTTATAGAAAATTTCTTAAGCTTTTAGGTAGGAACGTACAAGAAAATAAAAAGGGGCAATAATTTAATAATTTTTTTATTTAAATATCATTGGGATCGGTTTTTTATATAACTTTATCAAATATTCATAAATGAAATGGTTGTACAATGCAAAATATTTATTAACTTTGTTAACTGGTTTTCTACCAATGATCAGATATTTTTTTCCGATTTTTGTATTGAAAAAAACTATTTTTGTTTTTAATATCGGATAAGCATTATTTAAGGTAATTTGCCATGTTTAATAGTTTTAATTTACTTGAGTGACTCAATCTTACAAAATATAAAGTTTAAAGTAAGATATAATGTAATGCATAACTAAATTATACAAACATTGCATATTATAATTGATTTAATTTTTTATTTTATACCGAGATATCACTGTATATTTTCTTTTCGTATATTTACGGGTTTAATATAATAAGCAATAAATAACAAAACAGCAAAAAAAAAAAACTAATAAAAAACAAGAATAAAATTGTACATAACACCTGCCATAAAAGGAAAACCAGAAAAACTAACAATTGAAAAAGCAGAACATAAAAAAAAAGTATTTTCGGCATGGCATTGCTTAGTTTTTTCAATCTAAAAAACAAGACTTTTTACTAGTTTTCTTATCAATTGTCGATAAATTCACAGCTACCTTTCAATTTTGTTTTTTCATTCCATTTTTGAAATAAAATTTAAATAGCCATCTTGTTTATTGCTTTCTAGGCAAAGGTTGGGTTCTTATGTTTAAAAGTTTTAAATAATTCAAATACAATAAAAAATACTTTAAATATTTATTATTTAGAAAAGAAAAGAGAAAATAAAAGAATTTTGTAAATTTCGGTAATTCGAAATTTTCAATTCAATGAATATATTTTGAATCAAAAATATCAAAAGTAAATATAAAAGATAATAAGATATATGTACTGAAAATTGAAATATTCAAATTGAGAAAGGTAATTAAGACTTAGAACAAATTAGAAACTTTTTTCAATTTTGATAAGTGTTAATCGAAAAATATACTATGAATAGGTTGTTATATCGATTATTATCGAAAAATACTATGAATATGTAGGTACTATGAATCGACAATAAAGTTATGTAATACCTACTTTAACACACTAAAAACAACAGTTGTCCAGTCTTAAAAAATTAAAACTATATCCTGCATAAGTACCCATATTAATTTTGCCTTCAGTCTTACTACTGATGATGATCTACTGATCTTTTATATCGTTAATTCTAAGGCCCTAGTTAAGATTTTTATTGGCATTTTAAGAATGTATATTTCCAGTTCGAATTTTTTATTTTGTGGTGCTAAAGTAAAAATTGGTATTAAACACTTTCTTTTATAAAAAGCATTTTGTTCTTCGATAAATTATCTGCTCATTTTAGTTGCTGCGCAATTACTGTATAATATATACCAATTCTTCTTAGTTATATAGGATCAAAATATGACCTATTGAAAAAAAAATCGTCAAACCCAGCCCTATTCAAATAATATTTTTTTTTTTATTTTTTTTATTGCATTTCTCTGCCACAAATGATGGACAGGAAATTACACAGCCTTTCCTGTTCAGGTGTGGCTGTAAATGTCGTAAGGGGGAATAACTCTTACGACGTGTGTGGGATTCGAACCCACACTAGGCCACCGTGGCCCCTTGTGTAGAATTATTAACAGTATTTAACGCACACTGCCTCTGTGTTTACAGCGTATTTTATACGCTCTTACCCACTAGGCCACCTATGCCCCTTCAAATAATATTTTTTTTCATATTAAAAATTGAGTCTAATGATTCAGTATATGGAAATGAAGTGATATACATTTTAAGTTTAAGTTTATCCTATAGGAAGAAGTTTCAGTTATTAATGATGTTATAATATTATGTTCCAATATATAACTCATATTTTTTTAATAAAGAAAGAAATTTCAGCTAATCAATATAGGTTATAAATAGAACATTTCATCTTAAGTGCAACATAATGAAATTTTAAGTATATTTAATATCATATTTTTCACTTATACACTTTCACTTTTTTTTTCACTTTCATCATATTTAGTCACTTATTTCACTTATACTTAGTCACTTATATTTTTGGTTATTTTTTGATCAAAATAAATACCCTTATTATTATGTTATTCGATTCGTCGTCAGTGGATCAAATACAAAAGTAAATTATATAATTAAAAAATATACTTTAGATAATAAATATCTCTCATATATACATATGTATACGTGTTTTAGAATCTTAAACAAAAGCTATAGCCAAGTAATAATTAACTGAAATTTATAATGAAAAAAATTAAAACTTAGTCCGATTCCGGTAAAATAAACTTGACTTGTAGATGATTTTAAGTTTTTAGGTTTTATCTATTTTTTTTGGATCATTTGTTTAAAAGATAAACCCAAAAAAGATTGAATCAGAAAGCCTTCAAGGCCTTGATTAAAATTTTTACAAATTCTGGTATTGATAAAGTCAACGAGAAAGAAAAAAGTATATACATATAAATAAACAAAATTTAAATTTTCAATATCTATAGTACATCCCGTTCGAATTTTTAACTTTTTGCATTCATTAAATTTTTATTGGAATTTTATGAAAGAATTTTATTCAATAATTAAACTCTAAAAGCAAATTTGGTAATCAAAATTTTATATTTTTAATTATTAATTTATAATTTTTGCAAAATTATTAATTTTTAAAAATTATATAAAATAGATGTCTCCAAAGATCTTATTATCAAAAATTATTAAAACCAATTCAAAAAAAAAAAAAAATACCAGACACATAATTTAAAATTATTATATAACCATCCATAAAATGAATTTACACCTACTCTAGACAATGGCCCTATTTTTTATTTTCCTTTTATTTTGTATTTTCATTTACCCATATAATATAAATGGGATATTAAATGATTATTAAATAACAAAGGAACCCTTTCAGACTATAGAATATATTCTCATTTTTTTCTAGAATAAAAAAGGACAAAAACCATAAAACAAAAACACAAAAAAAAACACTTCTTGACTTACGCAACATTTTATCATTTAAAAACATATGTAGAAAAACAAAAGAATGCACCAGCTAATCAAAAACTAAATACAAAATAGACCGGCATTAAATGATTTATAAAAAGAATGTAACATTTGCGACAAAAAAAAAAAAGAAAAAACAAATCTTAATTTTTGCACTTGTCCCGTCTCGGTTTCCTTTTTTTTTTATTTAATGCTGTCCTTTCTTATCACTCTTATCTATATCCTGGCGCCTTGAAAAAAATCATAAATTTAATACAAACATTTTAACCTTATCCCAAAAAGAAAAATCCAAACATTTTTAATTTTAAATTTTGTATTTTTTTCTTTTTTGTGTGAAAAAAATAGGCGCATTTCGGCAAACTTTTTTTTTGTAACGGTTGCATTTATATCATAGTTAAATACAATCAGGTACAAAATAATAGATATATAGATTTTTTATTATAGATTACTCAAATGTAATTTTTACAATTGCTTATAGTTCTACTTTTACATATTATGAGACTATCATAATTTCAGACACTATATAGCTGCAATTTATAACCAAATATTAGAGAAACTTTAACTTTCAGTATTAGAATTTTATTGAAATCTTTTGATTCAATACTAGTAGATGAATTCGCATAAATTTCAAATATTAGAGTTAATCATAAGCTGACTAATGGTGCAAAACTAATTGTCATATATGTATGCCAAGCCAAAGTTATACTATTTTATCATTCTTCTTCAATATTTACTCCAAATATCTGTTTTACCTAATAGTAAAAGTAGAAGTGAGTTCTGTAAGAGTAATATGAAATACATTCTATTAGTAGTAAAAATGAACAAAGTATAACAATTTAATAATTTGCGGTATACTAACGATGATCCGAAGGCATGGACTGGCAAGAAAACATCGATTAAATAATAATAGATGCTTTTGAATTATGGTGTTGTCATCTAATGCTGAAAATTATTTGGACGAAGTTGAACTATTGCAAAAGAAAAAATTTTAATTATGAAAGAGGAAAACGAAAGAGTTGATCGACATTATAAAAAGTAGAAAACTTGAATATTTTGGTCATGTAGTCAAGCATTTAGAAATAAAAAATAAGAAACCGTTTTTTTGTTGGGATCTAGTTATTAAGCACTTAAAAGAATAACTAAATAGAATGAACCAAATATATTTAGAAAAAAAATTTTTTAATAGAAACCGTACCTAGAGAATAAACTTATACTTACAACTGTATATAATATATTTATTTCTTCACTGCATATAAATGTTTAAACGACTTCAACTAAATAACTTTGCAAAAATAATAGTTTTGTATCAAGTATATAAATATACAAGTATATAAATATACTAGAATATACGGGTATAAGTACAATATTATAGATACAGAAAATTAAAAAAGATATTCACAAAAAAAAAATAATAATAGATACTATAGTCCCTATAAAGGACAAAAACTATACAGCAATTTTAGTTGCATTTAGGTACACAGTATAAACCACAAATAAAAATATATATTGTCAATGGTATTGTCATCATTATTTTCTTTTGTTGTCCTTTTCTAGGATCGGTAATTTTTCACATGATTCGAATAAATATAAGTTTAAAAAATATAACAGGAGTGACGCAATTTTATTATGAACTATTTTTTTTAAATTGTTTATTGGTTTTTTTTTTGTTTTCGTTGATATGACATATCATAACTATATGGACACTTTTTAAAATAGAAAACTCAGGTATTCATCGTAGTGGTATTCATCGAATATCATACTTCATTTCTTAGTATATATATTGCATAACAATCATAGCTAATTTTATCACATAATATACTATAATATTACAAACAACATCTTGTAAGATAAAAATTAATTTCTATAAGCTAAATATTATCATCTTGAGATTTTAACAGAATTATAATTTTCCTAGTAGAGCCCTAGGAAAACAGATTCCTAGTGGAGCCCTTCTTTTTAACAGATTCACTGTCTCGTTTATGGTAGCTATTTCCGCTTTAATGATGCTGCAATAGTCTGGCAAGTGGAAATCTGCATTAATACGTAGATTATAGGATGATACCCCACCGCCGACTTTCCCCTCCAGCTTGGAGCCAACTGTTTATATTTTAACGGTGTCTTCATTCAGAGCAAATGTTTTTTCCACTCATGGCGATGTAGGTGTAAACATTTTCGTGAACAAGAAATTAGGGAAAGAGTAACCGACATTTAAGGGATGTGATTAACTTTGAAGAATAGTGCAGTGTCCTATAGTATTGCAGGTTATAAGTTATAAATCAATTCAGAATGCAATCCTAAGGAAAATATATATACTTTTCCATATCAATCTCCTTTACAGTGTAATAAATGTAATGGCAAAATTATTTCTATAGGGTATACCCTTAAAAATATGGATAGAGGTATAAATAGAGATGTGAATTTTACAAAATATCTCTAGATAAAATTAAACTATTATTAATTAAATAGATAACTATATTTAAATTCTTCTTCTTCATATTACAAATTAATAAACGGTTACGCAAATTTTAGAATTTACACATTGAATTTTTTTTAATCTAACATAAGTTATAACATCTCACTATTAAAATTTAAATAATGCATGTTAAGTATTTCTATATTTAATAAATGTAACACCAAGTTTGATTTTTTCCATTTTTTCTATTTTTCATTCATCTTTAGTCGTACTAAAAGAATAAAAAGAAACTAAAAACACAATTTTAAACTGTTTTGTAAGAAAAAAAATATTTGAATTTTTAAATTGTAGTTTTTGTTTGTGGAAGACTGGCGCCATGAACCTATATACCACTTGTATTTGAGTATTACCACATACTGATGAAAATTCTTGATAGAACCAAAGAAAATTCAAACGAAATAAAAAAAAATGTACATTATAGTTTTTTTTTTATAGTTTTAATTTGAGATTCTTTTTTTTTATTTTAATATTAATTAAATGTTAATTTTATGAAGGGCAAATTATGTTTTAAATTGAGCATATAAAATAAAAAAAAAAGAATAATTAACATGGAGTTATTCATGATGTCTATAAGGAAGTTCTAAAAGTATAGTTTAATTTGTTTCATGACAAGAATATCCTACGAAAATAAAATATTGAGAGGAACATTTGATCACAACTATCCGAAACAGATACAGGACGGGGGTATGATACTGATTGAAAGAAGGTGAAATATACATATGAAGCACTGACACATTGTGTTTCTACAAATATTCATTCCTCGTAAATGTCAGATATGTTCCACAAAATTTTCCTTTTTTGCTTTTTCTAAATATTGAAACCATTATTAACCTTCCCAATCTTATCCGTAATGTCTTGAAAGCCACAATGAGTATTAGCTGTCGCGAGAGAAAGTAATACAATAAATTTTTATTCAATTTCTCTATATGAATGTTCTGCTCTGCTTTTACAAACGTAAGTCAGCTGCCAGAAAGTAAAATTAAAGAACTAATTTTTATCGCTCTTTGGGCTTGTTAAAGAACATAATATAGTTAACAAAGAAGGTTACGGCGAAATTATATTAAAATGGCTTCTCCTTTGTCATTGTCAGAGCAGTCATTTAAATTAACTAACCACAGAGATCTTTTTCTTGATTTTAATGAAAAAAATTAAGTATTATAAATCTAATAAAAACATTTAATAAAATTTATCATTTTACAAGATGCGTATATATATATATATATAATTTATATTAAAACTATGGGAAATTAAAATAAAATGATTTGTGTTTTTTTAAGACTCCAGTAGAAAAATGGTAGCTTTTATGGTATATTAAAACATATAAAAATGAATGACTCTGAAAGGTTCTAAAGCATAAAATTTTTATTAAAATGAAAAGCAAGAAAAAAAAAACTATAAAGGATTTCAATTATAAGAAAAAAATGTTGATGAGAAATAAAACTATTTAACATAGAAAAGACAAAATAAAGAGAATCAGTCAAATTGTTTTAATATTCAGTAACATTTAGTTTTTTTTAATGACATAATATAGATTGTGTGACTGCAGTAATTTAATATCAAAAGTTTTGATTGTTAATTTGTATCGTTTATTTATGAGTAATATCAACATTAAAACCATATTCTGAATCATAAAATTAATCAAAAATTGAAGTTCATAATTTAAAATCAAACTTGCATGCTAAAGACATTTATTATACTCATTTGCATTGACTAATTTTAAACTTTAAAACCGAGGTTCTTATATGTTTGTTTTCCATAACATCATTTGTAAAAAAATCTATCAAAAACCTTTCACTGGATACGTGCTTATAGATATACGAGTATCTTTGCTAAAATTAGTTTTGTATACGTATGTTTCTAGAAAAAGCGCATGTTCTACAGGATTCTGTATACTATAAATCTTTTATCTTTTTTTATGAATCTTAACCTAATTGTTGGAATTGTAAAAAATAGCCAATAAAATTTATAGCCCAAACATATCAACTAATACCACATTTACTCTTAAATTCTTCTATCTAAAGTTCAAAATTTTATTCAAATATTTTGAACTACGCTTTTGATCGAAGATTTACAGGGTTACAGCAATATAAAATCTAATGAAGAAAATTGATTTTTTGTTGCGGTGGGTTATTTAAGGGAGGCATTGGAAAACGATCATCGCTGTCAATAAACAACACAACGCTGATCAATAATCAAATACAATAGTTTAAATGTACCAGCGCGTAAATACCAGCGCAATCGCATCAAGACTCGTACTTAAAGTTGTTGTGCTTAATCTTAAGGGATTGTAAGAAATGCGCTAATAAAAAATTATGTAATAAAAATAAAAAAGGTTATTGAATTCAAACTTTGATCACACTTTACGAATATCAAGAAAAAAAAATATTCCGTAGGTATATGAACTGTAGTTATATCAAATTACTATAACATTAACAACTATATCGAATTACTTCTAATTAACAGTAAAATAAAACACAATATGTTTAACAATAGTGTCGATCGCAATTTTGAAAAGTAGCCACTTTGTAAGGTAACAATCTGATGCAGCAGATCTAGCAAAGAAAAAAGAAGACACTTAAATATTTTGTATTTTAGTTAAAAAGGAAACTTAATTTCCTTAAAGCTGGTATAGCAATGCTTTAATACATATATATTTATTTCCATAATAAACTTAAACTCAAGAGGAATTTATTTATAAATTAATTTTTCGAAGATTCAGTTTTCGAATTAAAACAAAATAATTGCAATAAAAGAAACAATTAATTGTCAGTTAAAATCAATAAAAACACTATCTTCAAAATTAATTTTACTTATTATTTCCCAGTAATTTCAAATCCTAAGTAATTTCCACGTTTATTTATATGACATTAGCTATATATTATAAAATAAATATACATATTAAACTATAATAATATATACTAATATAATATACTAACTATAAATATATATGTATATTTAAACTTTTCTTTAAATAAAAAATTCTTTTTTCCACTAAATAGATAATCAAAAAAAAAAAAAAACAAGCAAATATATTTTGAATATAACATATAAATCATTGACCTGACAACTTCCTGTTTTTAGTTTGTGTCTATATATATATAACATAAAATTAACCTAATGTCCAATTCTTAAATTTAGGACGGAAATTTACATCAAATTGTGGGTCATATAATGTTTTGGCGGTGTTTTTCTTTTTAATGTTTACCGCACATTATAGAAAATCTCAACACACTTCATTTGTTCTAATTTTTTTTATTTTTTTATTTTTGCTTTAATATAAGAAGATCCCTCAAGAACTTTAAAAAATATTCTTTTCTTTTTTTTTTCTTACATTTCTTATCCTTAATACTTTTGACCACGTTTTTATTCTTAAATTACATATCACATAAAAAACAAAGCAAAAAAAAAAAAAAATTTCCCCCACAAAAATTTTAAATATGCCGCAAAAGAGTTAACTAGAACTAAATAAGTGATTTAAATTGACAGTACCTCATCAATGGAATAAAACCAAAAAAAAAAACAAAAAAAAAAAAATAAAACAAAAATTTTACAGAAGGTGCAGGCAAATACTTTAAGGAAACTGAAATGGTAAAGAATGAAAAACTAGTGCAGTTGTTTATCTTTGTATCACCAAAAATATCATTTAACAACGGCATATGCACTAATATATTTTAGTATTATTGTAAATCATATCGCCTTTTAATCGATCGATCCAATTGAAAGCAATCAATCCAAAAAAAAAAAACAAAATACAATCAATAAAAAAAAATTTGAAAGGTAACCGCAAAAGTTTGAGACCAAAAGAAAAAAAAAAACCCCCGAAATTCTGTTAAAAATTAGGTTGTAATGTAATGTAAAACTTATATGTTTAACTGGATGGGATGCAAAACAAAAATTGTTTCTTTTTATATTTAATTTTATACGGTATATGTGGTGTAATGCAACACAATTTAAAAATGCAATACCACCAACTGTTAATATATACAAAATCATCTTAAAATTGTTTGCTATATTTTTTTTTTCTTCTGAATTCGCGCGTTATATTTTTAACTTATGTGCAATAATCAGATATTCAGATAGCATCGTTATATTTGTATATATTATATTCAATTATCAAAACCACCAACATTATTGCATAAAGTACCAAATATACGAATACCAATATGTGGTGGTTAAGAATGAATAAAATGTCACATTGAATATATATATATTCCTGTTTTTTTTTTTTTTTTTTTTGTATATAAATAGAAAATCAAAAAGAATTCTCAGGAGAGAAAAACCATCTTGCCTTAAGAAGTTAACCGATGATTCTTAAGGGATAAAAAAAAAAAGTTGCGCAATTGAAAAAAAAAACATAAAAAATAAATATTTGTGCGTTTAAATGGTGTATTTGCGCCTTATATTTTTCATTTTTTTTTTTTGTTCTTTTAACTTTTTAGATTTATAACATTTTAGAGATTTTTTTATAGATACCATGTGCGCGAAAACTTCCTTTGTTGACAGTATGCGGTTTTATGTTGCATTATGGTGTTTCTTGCTAGTATCTTTTTTATATGTATATATGTATACATATAGGCATATATATATAAATATGTTTTTTATTGTATTATATGCCACACATGAAAAAATCGGAAGGATGAAACAGAAAAGAATTGTTAAATTTTAATTGAAAAAACATGACTGGACCGCCTACTAAACACAACATACTTTTAAATATCAATTGTTTTTATTGTTATTTTATATATATATATTTTTTTTTTAATTTACAAAATAAAAAAAAATAATTTGCATGTACAAATTAATTAATTAATTTTTTGTTTTTATATAATTAATTGGAAATTAATTTTTTCATTTTTTCATTTTTTTTTTTGAATTAAGAATTAATTATGCAATTAATTTGCAGTGATTTTTAAAATAATTAAAAATAAAATTAAAAAAAAAAAATTATTCTAGGCTATTTCATTGCAAATTGCAATTAATCGTAAGGGTAAAAGTACGAATAATAATAAATATTTATTTCCTATATGGCTTGCGCTTTTACTTTAAATATTGCGATAAACTATAGGCGGATATTAAAATTTCTTTTCATGGCTGGAAAGCATAATGGTTAAAGTGTCAACATCTTTTTTGGGATGCCCATAGGTTTGAATGCCAATAAAAATAAAAATGAAATTTTTTTTTGGTGTTTTATCTGATTCAGTCACCAGTTTTTCATCAGTCAGTTCATCAGTCAGTTTTTTATCTGATTCAGTCACCATTCGTCATTTGGTTCAAATTAATGTCAAACAACAAAAACAAATATATCCAAGGTATCTACCGATATACATATAAATTACACATCCATAGGCAGGATATTCCACGATAACTTTTACATATACAGAATATTCCACGATAATTTTTACACAGAGCAGAAAGAAGGTGATTGGGATTGTACGAAACAAAACAAAAAATTCTATGAGAGGAGGTTCTATTTCTAACAATTTTTAAAATAACAGTGTTAAAAATTTTTCTTATATGTAGTTTTAAAAAAATCATATCTTTTACATCGAAAACACAAGAAGTTGATTTAAGATTTTCGAAATATGTATAAGATTATTAAATTTTTTCTTGTTATCTTAGTTTAAAATTTATTAGTTTTTTAAATATTGCTTTTCGAACAACTGTAATTTTTCCATAAAAAATATTTAATAATGTACAATTTTTTCAATTTTTAAGTTTCCCATAGTACTCAGTTTTAATTACAATATATTATTACAATATTTTTACAAAGGGTTCGATGAGAATCTCGAAATACACCAATGGGTTTAATTCTCTTTGGTGTAGTGTTAAACATCAGGTTTGAATCTATAGTAAAATTTACTGTTTATTTTGTGTACTGGAAAAATATATAGGAATAAAGGAAATTGAGATATTTGGGAAGTTACTGAATGTTAGGAGGATTTGTTTAGAACAAAAATTAAGAGGTTGAATTTAACGATATCAAACACATCATCGTTACCAATTTTTGACAATACTTCCGGTGGTAAGCTATTTCATATTTAGAGATAAAAGAAGGGCTAGCTGGGCTACCGTCTATAGCTTAAAGATCCCCACAGCTCCGCAAATGGAAATTCCTTTATAATAAATATTTCAATATCAATATGTGGTACTCTACAATTCTACAAAATATGATTTTATTTTCATTTTTTAAAAATTCCGATTTTAAGGTTCAATCCTTAAACAAAGGTGAATGTAAAATTAATCATTTAAGAAGAAGCACATTTATAAAATGTATATATAAAAGAAATAAATAATTAATAAAATAATAAAAAGTAATTGTTTGTATATATATATATGTATATTAAAAAATGTTTTATCATTTTATATTACCCCTTTCATATTACAAATTATTAGGATTTCTAAATTTTTTTTTTTTTTGTTCTTAAATGATTTTATAGATCAAAGCGGCAATAGTAAAATAAATTAATATATATCCAACATATAGAGTTAAACAATTAGGCCATAAAATATATATATATAGTACCTATATTTTTATTTATATTATAAAGTTATTAATTAAAATCATTATATATAATGGTTAAATAATTAATAATATAATAATTGATATGATAAAAGAAGATCAACCTATTCATCATTAATGATTTATTCAATAATGGGTTAATAAGTTATGCGATGCATTAGAAGAAAAATATATATAAGATTATATGTTATATCTAAAAGTCTAAATTTGTAACAAGGACAATGACTAAACAATGTTAAATAGATTTTCTTTTTTATAAATTATATACAATTCTATTTAACAAAATGGATTGCTCTGCCTTCTAATTATATGGTTAGATACCGTTTCAATTTTTTTTTTTTTTTCTTTAATAATTTTTGATTCAATCCAACGATATAATTTCAGATTCACCCATTTTTACTTTTAGTTTTATTGGCCACCATATAAGATTTTATCAATCGATTACAATTATTGAGTAAAATTATACTTTTTTTTAAATGAATTTTAGATAATTTTTTTTTTTTTTTTTTTGGATTAATAGATTACCAAAAAAAAAATAAAAACAAAAAAAAAAAAGAGTAGTTTTAGAATAGAAATGACCCTGGGCGTAAATAGCATGTGTGTGGTTTGTTATCATAATCTTATACTCAAAAAAAAAAAAATCTTAGTACAAAGAATATTATATTTGATGATTTTTATAGCGTTTTTTGACTAGCATAAAAGCAGATTTGAATGATATGTATATATATATTAGAGATATGTGTATATATATATATGTATAAACATGCTTAGTTAAATTTAAAATAAAGTTGTTCATTTACAGCCTCTAATTATTATTATTTTTTATTTTTTTTTATTTAATTTCACTAAAATAAAAAAAAAAATAAAATAAAACTAAGTTAAAACCATTAAAATTAAAATTTTGAAATTTTTTTTTTTTTTTGGTTTTTTGATGAATTTTTATGGAAAGTTGTACACAAAATCAACCAAAGAATTTTTGTTCATTAATTCATGGGAACGAAAGTTATAATTACTCTAGAAATTTTTAAGTAAAACAAATAGTTATTAGATTTAAGGTAGTTAATTTATTAAGTTTTGGTTTTAATTTTTAATTTTTTTTGTTTTTTGTGTCCACAAAAATAGCCTTATGAATTTATGAGTTTTTTAAAGTTTTTTATTAGTTTTTATTAATACCAAAGTGAATAAAAAGAAAATGGATTAACACCGATTTTAATTCCGTATATATACTTATAGTTTTTTTTTTTTTTTTTCTAAAAATGTTAATTTATTTATATATAGGAATCTTTATGAGCTTCAAATTTGTATTAAAATTTTTTTTTATTAATTAAAAATTTTAATGATACAATCTTTTTAAATTTATTACTTTTTAAACTTAAGATACTTTCCCATAATATTTCAGAAAAAAAAAAAAATTACTTCCGCAGTAGAAAGAAAATGACTTTTTCATTCATAAAAAAATACGATAAAAAGGAAAAAGGAATTTGTCATATGATTTAGTTATTTCTACACTTGACTTAATATGCAATAGAACAATATAGGAAAAAAGTCCCTTTACTCAAAGTTTTATTTATCCGAGGCTATATATTTAATAGTTTGTACTAGCTACAGTTTATTTTCTAAAATGTTTAAAGGAAAAGATCGTAATTTTCTTGGAAGAGTTTAATGTCGTAGCTGGTTATTTAATCTAGTACATAGATATCGCTAGATCTCGATCTTAAAACTGTACAAATTTACAAAAATCTTATAGACCCATGTAGTCACGCATATGGAAATGAAATATGAACCATAACGAAGGCTGACGAAGATTAAGGCCTAATAAGATTTGAAAGAATATCAGAAAATCCAATGGAGAATTGTATTAGTTAGCAAGACACCAATATATTTTAAAACTAAAGAGTTCTTAAATATAGACTGGAGTGGCCTAAACAACAATTCCTGAAAAATGTATAGGAGGCAAACAAAGAAGCAGATAAAGAAATAATATTAAGGCTGTTTATTGCTAAAAAATGCTTAAATAAACTGGAAAAAATTTACCATAAAAGACACAAGAAAATTAAATTCTAGTTTGAAGTAGTCTTGAAAATTAAATTTTAGGTTGAAGGAGTTATGACTTATACAAAGAGTTATAATAGAATAAGATGATTATGTAACAATATTATGTATATTCCAAGAAGAACTTTTATTTCATTTTGGAAAATTAAACAGGTAGGTATACTATTGAAATGTGCCTTTGCACATCAGGACTGACTTTATTATTCATTAAAAATGAAATTCTTATGATTAGAGTCTATATCATAAGAATTTTTAATGAAATTTCTTACTTAATATATTATAGCCAAAAGTCTTAAAAACAATTTCATTCATGGGTCTTATTTTCCACCACCTGAACATATTTTTCTAATGAATTTTTGAAAAAGAAATTGTTTTTTAGTATATAACACTCAAAACTTTGTTATGGTGACATTTGAACTATCGTTTATGTAAAAAAAAAAGGAAAAGGTTATTTACAACTTTAGAAATAATTTGAAATATGCATACCTTTATAGGTAATAACTAAAAATGTAAAAATGATGATTCATAAAGAACTTTTTGATTACTAATAAACTGCATAATTTTTATCACTAATTAACATTTTGTATATGAATAAGAGATAATTTAGTTGTCAAATGGTGTAATATTTTTTTTTGTTTTAAATAGGATCAATATAATTTCAGGACAATACATATAGAAGGCGCCAATTTTATCTTTGATAAAAACTCGAATATCGTGTTTCATTTATGTTAAAAAAAATTTGGTTATTTTTAAAAATTTATCATTTGTTTTTACCTGTCGATTGTTCGCGAAATATGCACCTTTATTTATGACTTGTTATATTTTAACAGGAATTTTTATTGATCAATTGTTATATTATTTAAGCGTTTAAATTTTAGTTACGCACTCTTTGCACCGCGGTTATTTTGATTTTCTTTTAATTAGATTAAAGAGGAAAATGATGTGGAATAGTTATTCATACCGATTTTTTTTTTTATAATTTCCAGTATAATTTTACATATTTGTATTTTGTATGTATAAGAAATATATAATGCAATAACTATAATATAAGGACCTAATATTCATTTACTCCAAATATCAATATTAGGTGCTCACACTTTAATATAGTACTACTCATATTTTAATTAAAAATTACCATTTAAATCACATTACGAAATGTAATAAAGAATTAAAAGACCTATTTAAGGACTAAAAAAAAAAGCTAAAAAATACTTTAAAAAAAGTTTATTATAAAAAAGGAGAGAAGCAACAACTTAAATAATTTAAAAATGGCATATCTCTAAAAATATATCGCAACCGATGAGGTTATGGTAGAAGCAGGCTCTTTCGGAAAGGGAATAAGATGGGATCTCTCACGGAAACTTGAAGATCTAGACTATGAGAATGATATATGTCTGCTAGCGCATAGATTCTGCGACATTCAACACAAAGCAGAACAGCTGCCGCCATGACAATAAACAACACCAATTCAGACATCATCACGATAGAAATACATACAATCGAATATGTTGAGAACTTCTCCTACCTTGGGAACATACTAACAACAAACGGAGGTACGGAGGAAGATGTTAACAACAAACTTCGCAGAGCCAGAGCTGCCTTTGGTCAATTAAGTACAGTATGGAAAAGCGGGCAAATAATCAGAAAAACAAAAATCAGAATATTCAGAGCATGCGTATTATCAACTCTTCTATACGGCAGTGAAACTTGGCTGACTTCAAACAACATCAATATCCAAGTATTTGCTCCAAGTATTTGCGAATAAGTGCCAAAGAAGAATATGCGGAATATTCTGGCAAAATACCATCAGCAACAGGGATCTATGGCAGGGATCATATTCTTATTCATTATCCATAATAAGACCATTTTCCGGTAGTCCAACATGAATATTCCTAATTATCCGTTTAGTAATTATAGAGAAAAAAATAAAGCAAAAAAATAACGTCCTTAAATGATGCTAGAAAATGCGAGTTTTTAATAGTTTTAAAATTAAACCTAACAATAAAAATGAATAACTGTTACATCATTTTTTTAATTGAATCTATCAAATAATTTCCTATAATAAATGTCAAGAAAATTATATATATAGTGATTACTGATTAGATATTTTAATTTTAAAATGTTCACTTCATAAAATTTATTTGGTATTAGAAAAAAATCATATTAATGTCGGCTCAATATATTGGAATTAAACAGCAATGATATAATTAAGGAAGCCACAAAATTCCACCTATTTTTCTTTTTTGTTTTTACTTTTTTTGATTTTGGTCAATAGACCTAATCCTAATATAGTTATCTCGGATATTTCCACCTATATTTTATCTTCAAAAATAGTTGAGTCATCATTAGACTTTCTATTTTTAAATTGGCATTCTTTCCTTTTTTTTTGTTATTGTATTTATTTTGCTAACAATATCCTGATTATTTGATTGTTTAAAGTCAACAAAGTCATTGTCTTTTTTTTCAATATTTAAAAAATAACGAAGGCAAAAATATTTAAAAAAAATAAAAGACAAATTCTAACACAAAGAAAATAAACAAAGGTAAAAAAAAAAGTCAAACTCATTCGATCCATAATAAAATAAAAATGTACATATATGCATAAAAAAAATAAACAGCGAAGAACTCGTCACCATTCTATAAGATGAAGGATTAGTTAAAAAAAAAAGTAAAAAATAATAAAAACCATTATTCTCATCAACACATTTTAAATGTTTAAAAATATATATGATTTATATATGTATATGTTATAAACTATGTATATATATATAAAAAAAAACAAAAAATGTCTTGCCATTAAACTTGAAGTTACCTTACCTTTTACAGAATGTTAAAGCGCTGAGCGATATGTTTATAAAATTTGGTTATGTTGATTTGATTGATTGAAGATTGATTTGACTAAATCAGTTGATTTTGCATATCTGTATAGTAAAAATTAAAAACATTATTTACCTCAATTAACATAACAATTTTACGTAACATAAAAAGAAAGTATAAAGAACAAATTTACGAGGTGTCTTCACTTTTTAGTTTAAGAAGGCATTCTATATAATTATAGCTATATAATATAATCAACGACTTTATAAAAATATAATGATTCAAAAAACTGAATCTTATAGTCTAATATGGATAATAAGCAACATATTGCCTACGTTGTCGTATTCTTCTTAAAGGAGTGACAAAAACAAAAAAAGATGTATATATGTAATATGTATATATATACTAAAACGCTAATATGTTAATATCTAAAACCGAAAATCACAGCTTAATCAAATAGTAATCAAAATAAACTTAATCAAATCCTGTTATGAAATGAAAAATTTCTAAATCAAATGCAAAATCGCTAACTATAAGGTGGAAAGAGTATGTCAGAAAAAAAAGTCGAATTAGAATCGAAATATAGATATTGGCAATGTATTGGCCCCTATTTCGAATTTCAAGATTCCCAATAGAATATAAAATTTTGTTATATAACCAAATAATTAATCCCTTTCGGTTGTACGGTATACATAGCTATCGAGTTGTGCCTAACAAACAAACATTCAGAGCATTCAGGTTAGTACTCCTTGGTACATATGAAATTGCGATTTCCATAGTGATCTAGAAATAACTACTGTAAGCGTAGAAATAAAGAAATATATACTAAAACATAAAACCCGCTTAAAGGAGCAGTTAAATGTAGAAACTTCAAAACTCTTACATTTCGAAAATGGAAGAAGGGTTATAAGAACTAGACCATTAAATTTAGCGATAAACGCAGATCACCTTCGCGGAAATGTTCAATTCCAATAAATTTATAAAAGTTAACCCAAAATTAATGGTTAGTCTAAAAGACTAATTCTAATATCTTATAAAACATGCGTTATACTAGTTTAATATCTGAAGACGTGGTGTGTTTAGTGAGTTAAAGTTTCACATAACAGCGTAAAGTATTTTCGATTATTCTCACCATTCAAAGAAAAAAAAAATTCAAAATTGAAAGTTACAAATAAGTAATAATTCTGCATGATCACTACTTCCTCCGTATTTAATGAATAATGGAACTGTCATGATCGAAAAGTTTGTTTTTGATAGACCTTATTTAAGATTATTTTTAGGAGTAATTAATTAACTGCAAAAAAATTTTTAATATATTGTTAGTCTACCAAAATAAATTAATTACAAATATATTGCTACAAACCAAAAATTTTCAAAGGAATCATGTATCTTCAACAATTAATTCACTGAATAACAGGACTAAAATACTCTGAATAATAGGTCTGAAAATTGACTGGATGATGTGTTAAAAGTATGTTTCTTCAGAAATTTTTATCTTTCGTATTAAATTTGTCAAAATGTTAAAATTGCTTATATTTATTTCATTTTAATTTATAAAAGTTAACAGCTTCAAAACTGACCCATCTGTAGAAATATTTTTTCAATTCTAAAAGGATTCTATAAATATTTAAACATTTTACTTTGTTCAATAATTTTTGTAATTATATTTGATAAACATGATTTTGCCTTACAATATCCTTTTTCTGATTATAATAACAAGTTTTCCAACTTTGGTTTAAAAATATTTTTTGGATATTAGAAAAAAATTTTATTTTCTGAAAAAAAAAACAACTATATATGTATGCTAACTTTCACTTCCGCTCTAAATTTATTATCCCTAATAATTTAAATATTTAAAATATATTTTTGGTATTAATAATTCATATCATATATTGAAAATATTTTAAATTTTATACAATTTCTGACCAAAATCTTATTCTTATTAAAATTATTAGTCTTTAAATACTTGAGCTGACACTGTTCTATCAAATACACCTCACACAGCTGTGTTAAAAATAGGTGTTATATCTCAAAAACCAAACTCTACATTTGTATATTAAAGGACATCTTAAAGTTTTACTGTAAAGGAGGTGGTTTTGATTGCTTAAAATCCTACATAGATGAATTTTGTGTATTTTCTTCGAGCGTCTTTCAATTTTCCACCGTCACTCACACAAAAAACATGGTTTTTTCTTGTTGTCATTGGAGATAATTAGATGATTTCTCCTTGTTATCATTATTTCTCGATATAACTCGTACGTTGACCATTTTGCGCCGCTTTAATAACCATTGGCTACTTTTATACTTACTTGGCGTTTCCTAAAATAATTACTTTTGATTTTCCCTAATCTAATTACTACTAAATATAGCGTAACTAATTGCAGCTAGTTTGGTTGCATATTTCAATATCGACTCTTTTAACACTAGAAGGATTTCATATGAATTTTCCTTTAATGAAGCTTTATACCAATGTAATGTGAAATATCCTAAACTTCTCAATTATTTAGAGAACAAATTAATTTACTTGCATGTAGGTTATTAATTGAAATAGTTGACAATTTACTATAATTGCTAATTACTATAATATTTGCTAATTTTAAGAATATTTTTCTTTCCTCAAAAAAAAAATATAAATAGAGACAGTTGACAAGTGCTTGCATAAGGTTTAATTTTTATTCTTTGATATTGTTTTAATATTTAATACCTATTTTGTTTTTTTTATCTTATTTTTTTCTTTCGCTTTTTTTCACATAACCTTTTTATAAATATATGTATAATTAATTGTTAATATGAATGTATCTATTTGTGTATAGACCTATGATGAATTAGCAGGCGTCAACAAAATTTTTCCACAATATTTTCATTTTTCATACTTCAAATGTTATGTTTCTATGGTTAATTTACAACATAACCACACGAAGATTGATGTTGTTATTCATTTTGATTATTTTATTTTTTCTTTTTTTTTCAAGAGTTATCTATAGATATTCATCCTGAAGATCTTAAAAAACAATGAATATGATCTTGAAATTTATAATGTTTTTGTATCAAAAATATACACGAAATCAAAAGTAAACATGATTAGTTAATATTATTTTATATATAATGAATCGAAGTAAGGTTATGTTATACATATTATGTATATATACATATAAAATATATAAGTTTCATAAAAGCAATGAGAAAGATATTTTTTTGAAATTGATTTGAAAGAGAGGTGCGTAAGTCTTGTAAACTTTTTTAAAATCATGTTAAAAATAAAAACAAAAAAAAAACACTATTAATAAAAATTAAATACGTGTATATTGATTACTCATCGATATTTTTCACAAGTTTATGCTGGTTCTTAAAATCTAAAAGCAAAATCTTAAGATACATGATTAAAAAAAAAATCAAAAAAAAAACAAATAAGATTCGTATAATCGTATATATGTTATAGTTTGTCGTTGTCGTCATCATCGCCACAGCGTCATCGTTGTCTGAGTATATATGGTATGTCTGGATATTTAATTGATTTTATTTTTTTCGTTATAATGTTCTTAAAACATTATATAGTCATTTTTCTGTTGTTAAATACATAATGAAAAAAAAAAAAAAACATTTTTAATTATTTCAATTTTAATTGAATTATATTTACGCGAGGTGAGAAAATTTTAAGATTTTTAATTATTTTAGATTAAAGAAAAACATAATGTTGGATTGTTTAGTTAACACATTTTTGGTACTAAAAACTATTTAGAACAAAAACAAAAAAAATATAGGTTTGTTTGGTATAAGAAACTTGTAGAAATTTTTAAAAGAAAAAAAATTACTTATATATAAGAAAGATATAGCAAAAAGGGACGAAATTCTGGTTTCTGAGTAAAAAAAGCGAACAACTTCACGAGAATTAATATTAACATACACCGCAAGTAAAAATTCGATAGATCCATTCAAATCCTGATACTTTTATCAAAATAACCTTAAGTATGTCAAGTATGTCAGGAGTTTTAGGTTCATCGATGAAATATACTAGTATACAGTAAATTAAATAATTTGCTATACAGTCTATACTTTAAATTTAATGGAATGGAAAGTATAAAATTTAGCCTAATTAAAATAAAAAGAAATTTTATAGATATTTTGAATCCCAATTTTTCTTTTTTTTTCAGGGTATGTGGGAATTATCGAAAGACACTATACAGTGAAGTGGAATGAGCATGAGCATCCTATATAAGTTTATGAGCCTTTAACCCATTAAACTTAAGCCACCTCTCCGAAGACAACCGTTGACTATCTTTAGTACTGATTTACTGTTTGAACACGGAACACCACGTATTTTATTTACCTTTAGTAAAATTCAGTGGAAAATAAAAATAAAATTGTGGAATTTAGTCAAGTATACCTAACTTGTTGTATTTGAAATAAACAACCAGCAAACAGTTGAACATATCTCACTATAAAATAACGATTACGATTTGGCAATAGCTTAAAGTTAGTCTATACTCTATAGTATATACCCTTTTAAATTCTTAAAATATAAACATGAACTTGTTGGTATGTGTTAAATGGATTCTAGCAACGGTCAAGTGAATACTAACTATTATTTTTTTAGGAAAGGACTATGTATTTTTTATGGTTTTTTATTATATTAATTAAACCAAGACAAGGTTCTTACAATATAATCTTAATGTTAAATATACTAAATAAAAATCAATAAACATGTAATTTTTTATTGTCAATATATCAATAATTATTTTTTGTAAATACTATTTTAGGGCTATATATGTATGTAAAATGAAAACTCGAAATTTAATGAACAATATTATTTTCAATAGTTGAAGTTATATTTATGAAACGTAAAAAAATCCTTTGCCTACTTACCTAATTCAATATAAATATTTTGTAAATATAAATAAATAATTGTAAACAATAATATTCGAGGCGAGAAAAGAAAGCAATAAACTCATTTGAGATACAATTAAACGAATACCGATAACAAATATATGAAAGATTATCATTTCACCGTTAATAACAACTTTCTCGTTGAGTTAAATTTTAATTTTGACGTTTAAGTTGTCATTGTTATAACGAGTCTCGAAATTTTTTTCTTCCACCACATATGAAAACCGTAGCATTTTGTTAGAAAATAAATCTGTTAGAAAAATAAATATTGATTTACGTTCCTATATATAGTTAGACGTTTTCACTTAAAAAAAGGTAAGTTCGTTTGCATTAAGTACACAATTTTTTAGAAAAGTTTACTTATACATAAATATTTAATATATTTTGAGGTTATAAAAATTTTAAAGAAAAAAAAAAGTTGTAAATTTTTTTTTTTCTCCTAATGGAGATGGAATCTTCCAAAGACACCAACTCCCTCTTTGGTAGTGATAGATTCTTACTTATAAAACTCACCTTCACCAATATAATGAGACGAAATCCCTAACTGCTATATAGTACAGTATATTTTCTAGAAGTAGTGTTAGAAGAAGATAGGACAAAGATACGAAAACTTTGTATGAAACAGAGTGGGGTTGTAAAGGAAAAATGGATTCTTATATGTTATAATTATATGCTAAATAATGTTAAAATTGGATTTTATTTAAATAATTTGTATTATGAATGAATATTAACAAAAACATATGAAATTATAGGACATTATCGTATAAAAAAACATGTTAAATTTCAAAATAAACAGTTTTTGCAATCTAGGTAGTATTATATATTAACGAGAAAAAAGTCACGAAGAAATCAGAATAAAAATGAAATAAGAACCTTGAATAAACGCAATGAATTATATGAGATAATTCTAGATATCTATAGAATCTAAAATTGCGAATAATTCTATCATAACCCTATGTGAAAACAATCATCTTGTTTATATTAACGAGACCTGATTAGCATCTAATATTCTAATATAATAACCCATAAACATATAAGAAGAATATATTTAGAGTATTTTTTCCGCCAACTCTTA
Organism: Poecilobothrus nobilitatus; assembly: GCA_947095535.1. Lineage (NCBI taxonomy): Eukaryota > Metazoa > Arthropoda > Insecta > Diptera > Dolichopodidae > Poecilobothrus > Poecilobothrus nobilitatus. Next base: position 110,802,381 of record OX352774.1, read on the forward strand.
GATATCAGGATCCTTTAAAATTTAGGAACAACATATAGATAACAGGATTTTTACTATGGCAAGGGAATCCATAACAAATAGGAAAAAAATGGACACACAAAATTTTTAATGAAAACTATATGGTCCGATATTCTAAAATAATAATCTTCATAATTTTTCAATAAAATGTAAATTTGTTATTCAGTTAAAAAAAAAAGGAATATTATTTTCAAATTTTTAGATTTATCTATAATTTAAATTATTCTATATGCATACTGATGAATGATTTCAGGTTATTCATGACAACAATCATGCTTATAAACTTTAGACAATACTTTTTATATAATTTGTAAGATTCATTCATTAAACTCTATATTTAATACATATGCTTTAAGATTTTTTAATATTATGTTTCTTTTTTTTTTTTTTTTTAAATCTTTCCTTGTTTTTAATTGTGTTTTATTACAATCAACAAATACAAAAAAAAAAAAAGTATTTAAGATATCATTGATGATTTTTATTTATATTATACATTTAATATATCTATATAGATAAATTAATATACTTATATTTTACCAATTATACAGGATAATTTATTTAAAAAAAAAAAATAATAAAAAAACTTTTAAGAGAAAAAAAGAGTAGCCAGAAATAATAACAAAACATTCTATACAATAATCTAGCATGTCGCCGTTAACTTCTGTGTGGGAAACTTATCAAGAAGTTTTTTGTTTTTGTTTTGGTTTTTTTTTTTTTTTATATTGTATAAATCTTCTAATAGTTTGATACTTCTTCTATTCAATAAAATTCAATTAAAAATTACAAAATAACAAAAAAAAATAAAAAACTTGCTCTTATATTTAGTATAGGTACATTAAACAGACTTTGTACAAAAAAAATTATTCAGATTCACATGTGAGAGATGAGACAAAATGTACTCCACTTAAGACCAGAATACACAACAAAATAATAACAGCAACAAACATAACAGAAACAGATCCAACAACAGCATCATTATATGTATATATTTAAAAAAAAAAAAAAAAAAAACAAATACCGAAAAACACCATCGTATATTGTAAGTGGCTCTTAGCTTAATTTTTAATTGAAGAACCGATCATTTAAGTTAAATGCATGAATTAAAAAAACAAACCAAAATCAAAATTCAACAATAACATAAAACTATAAGATATTTAACATCATCAACAGTTTTCTTGTAAAGTGGTTTTGTCGGCATTTTATTACTTTACAAATTTTTTAATAAAATGTCGGCATCCTTTTAATCCCCCAATATATACTGATTATTGTTACTAAAGTTATAATATATACCTTACATGATAACTTCTTACACCGCAATTTACTTACTTCTGTACTTAACTATTTTATGTAAACTTATTTCCTTAAAGATATAATATTAACTACATAATATATTCTATATATGTACATATACATATACATACAACCATTTTCTTAACAAAAAAAAAAATATTTTGTCACAATACAAAACAATATATAAAGTGATATCAGAAAGATAAGAAGTACTTATTATAGTTACTATACCTTTTTCGTTTTTTTTAGATAATATCTATATACATATATATATATATATATATCTACTAACTTCCTTAGTTAAGAATCAATATAGCATCAATTATAATCATTTAGTACATATATATAATATTTAGGATCAGATAATTCAGTTGTAATTCTGCTGTATAATATACAAATATATATTTATTACATATGCATGTATATATGTAGGGCATGTATATATGTATATATCTTATATAAAAAAATCTTATATAGAGATAACTAAAGAATCTGATTTATTTTAGTACATTGTTCACAGAAATATAAAATTAAAAAAAACAAAAAAGGACGAAACCACAATTTCAGCTTCTGAATGAGAAGAACTTTGAATTGATTATTGGTGGTAGATTTTTTATTTGTGTTTTTTTTTTTTTTTGTAAAAAATAAAAGAAAAAAAAAATTTACAAAAAATAAATCCTTAGACTGTCACCAAAGACTGTTTTTTATGTGACAATTGTTCTGTAGGTAGAAACATCTATTTTGAAGTTTAAAAATTAATTGGATCTACCGGGTATTAATTTTTTTTTTTTTTTAAATAAATAAATAAATACATACATATTTATATATCTTATTATTCATTAAATTTTTTTTTTTCTCTTTATTTTAATTTTCACTTTTTTTATTATAAATAAAATCAATAAAGTTGTACCTACAATAATATATTATTAAAATACTTATATATAGATATGAACATATAGGGTGCCTCATAATTTATGATAGGAGAGAAACAAATGAAAAATTTCATATGACTATAGTGGAAGATTATTTTTAATGCCTGTTCAAATAATGGGCTTTTGATAGTATTATTTAAAACTAAGTGTTTAGATGAATTCCGTTAAAAAATACCATTACTTTAAAAGTATAGTTTCTATTAATCTCCAATTCTAATGTATTTATTTGAAGATAATTTTAGATAATCTGTTATGTAGAAATTGTTGATTAATTTTTATTTATTAAAATCATCTTGAAATCGATTTCTGTTCCCAGTTACCTTTAGAAAATGGATTGTATTATACCTATAATATTTTTTAATTGGTTTTGACCTTCCCTATTTTTACATTTTACATTATATTTATAAAATCTTATGAATCAGCGTATTGAGTATTTCGAGACATCCTGTTTGACTGAAATTCTTAAACGATATCGTAATTTTAATGTATAACTTTAAAAGGATGATTTTTGATGACCACATTTTATTATTATGATGATAATTACTAACAAATTATTTTAATTTTTTTTTTTTACAAAATAATAAAAAGCTGACACCACTTTTGACTTTTATGTTGACTGATTTTACTTGGAATATTTTTTTTCCAATTAATAAGTCTTCAAATGTTTGGATCTTTATTCTCTAACTTTACATATAAGATTATTTATTTTATATTCGAAAGTGACAAGCCATTATTTTGATAATAGGTTTTATTTTAGAAAACTAAGGCTGGTTGTTTCTTAAAACATTTTTTCTTTAAGTGAGTTGTTATCTATCATAGTTCGTAACCATATTATTCAACTAATCCATTATTGCTTACCAAACTTGAATGAGAGTCTCTACGTTTGGGAAAGATTATATATGGTATAGATATGCAGATGTGATATATTACAATATAAAGTAAAATTTCCCAGTATTATGCCAGTCCTATAATATAGTGGGAAACATTTTAATAAATACATAACTAATTCAATTTCAATTCAACTGTTGATGGCTATAGTCACTGTTAGCAAAATAGTAATAATAATAGGCGGATTCATTGTCCCGTTATAGTATCATTCTCAATTCAATATTTTCTCATCCTTGCCCCTTTCTTTCGTATCCCTGCTCACTAGCCAATGTACTGCATTAGCAGGTAGGGGGTTTCTTCCCATTATATTGTGTAAAGGGGGAGGTGCAGATTTAGTCAATAAGAATCTGACACGACCAAGGGAAAATTCTTGGTGTCTTTGGAAGATTCATCAAGGGGGATCCTTAGGAAAAAAAAGAGAAATTCAAAAATTTCGACCGGAATATTTAAAAAATAGGCGTTCTATGGGAGCGTGTCATATGCCTGTATTTCATTTGCCAGTATTTCTTGATCATTTGACTGTATTTCATTCTAAATTAGGAGAGTTTACAGTTGCATCGAAAAGCAGGGCTTTACGCTTTTTCCAGAATTTTTATATTTATCTATATGTGAGAATTTAAATTAGGAGACATTTTAGTGAATTTACAGCTTTTACAGAATATTTATATAATATATTTTTGTATAATATGGAAAACAGACAAATGAAATACAGGCAAGTGAAAATACAGGCAAATGAAATACAGGCAAATGAAATACAGTCAAAAGAAATACAGGCTTGGGATAGTAACCCGCGTTCTATGTATAATACACACTTAAACATTTGAATAAATCCATAACATCGTAGCAAAAAACGTCTTGACTAAGATTAAAAAGTGAAGGTCTATTTAGTGGGCTACGCTACATATTCAGCTATATATATATAAATCTTAAATAAACTCTGTATTCTCTACAAAAAAATGCTACATTAAAAACTTAAAACTTCAAATTTTTTTTACCATGTCTGTAAAATATTTTTAAAAAATTTGTGATAAAAAATTCGCACAAAAAAAAAACAATTAAAAAAATAACAATAAAAAGGTCATGAGAAAATTGATAAAAAACGGAAGACAACAACCAGAAAAGTCTGCATAATAAAAACGATAAAAATGAAAAAAAAAAACAAATGTATAAAAAAGTAAAATAATAACAAAATGTTTGAATATTAATGACAGGAAATTAAAAAATTATTTTTAGCAAAAATTTAATGTACATATATATATATATATATATATATATACGTGTATGTATAATTATGCATATGCAATATATAGATGCATCTACAGATATACATATTCATTTATGTAAACATAATTATGAAAAAAAAAATAAATAAATAAAAAGAAAAAATTTAATCAAAAATACAGAATTAATGATTTTTAATGATTCTTTTAGAATTCATTTTTAATTTGGTTCCAAACTTTTTTTTTTTTGTATTTCATTGTTAAACGTTTTTATTTCTATAGTACCTTAAAAATGTCAACTCTAGACTCAAAATACATGGGTGGCCATTATTTCAAATTGAAAAAAAAAATATATTTTATGTATATATGTATATAAAAACAGTTTTTTTTTTTTTTGACTCTTTGTTCATCTAAATTACACTTACATATTATCTGTAAATGAATATAACAATACTCAATAACTATTATTTTCAAAGAATAACGTCTTTAAAATCAGTTATTTACAATTTCAAGTCTTGATTTCAAATCTTTAGTTTTTTTTTTTTTTTGTTTTATCTGAATGAAATGTGGTACTTAGGGGAATTTTGATTGGTTTTTCATTTTGATTTCTTTTTGTTTTTTTTTTTTTTTGTGATATAAATTTATATAAATGCCGCCTTTTTTCTTAATTTAAAAATTTTTATATTTTTATATATTTAAAAAATTATAAATAAAAAGAAAATTAGAAAAATACTGAAATAAAAAAACAAAAAAGGAATTATACATATATTTAATTTTAAACGTATCTTAATTTGTTGAATATTCAAATGTAGCGTGCTGCCGTTTTCAGTTTAATTTTTATTTAATTATTTTATTTTGTTTTTATTTTTTTAGCACATTTTTCAAAAAACAAAATTAAAAAATCATTTACAAAAAATGTACTTATTAAATTTATTCTGTCTGTTCATCCATTTTTCTGCCTGTTTAAAAAATTTCTAACACCATTCAAGGTAATGGCAATGATCTTTTAACCATATGGGTTTATTTTGAAAGGTAATATTTTTTTATAACACGAGCCCTTTGACAGTACTACAGTTTGTTAAAGTTATGAAAAAGCCCTGTATATTTTAAATGGTTGTATTAAATACTTTTTTAATATGTAAATGTCAAATGCTGAAAAAGGTTGAGTTTATGTTTGCAGATTTTAAAACATAATTCTTATTCAGTGAGTGCCACTCTGCAACAGAAAATCAAAAAACTGAAAAAAGTAGCCCTACTTTTAAAAACAGTTTAATGCACTTCATTGTATATGGCATTTAAAAAAAAAAATTGAAATGAATATTATAAAAAAGCAAAATATTTTATTAATTAATATACCACACAGTTTTAAAAAAAAAATAAAAAAAATTAAAAGGTATTTTTAGGCTATGTCATTTTTTGATTATCGACAGCATAAATTTCTATTTCTAATTCTGCAAATATGACAGCAGATCTTTTAAAGTTCTTAAAACAAAAATGGCCAACTTTTTTGCAGTGTTGCCTCAAAAACGCTCTGTATTTGTAGAGCTTCGTAAGATTTGCAAACATGAACTTAACCAAAATCTCATTTTATTCTATTTCAGAGAAAGTATATGATTTTCAAGATTAAGTATTAGATATCTTACAAATAATTTTTGCTACTTATATAATATTCAGACACCTGTGCAAATTTTTCATAAATTTGTGTACGATTTTTCCATAAGTTTAATAAATAGCTAAGAAAACTGTAAAAACTAAAAATCTAACAATATTCTTGGGCAAATATACAAACTGTTCTTAATTATCTATAGATTTTCCTTAAAAATTCTAAGACAAATCAAAAAATATTGTGCAGCATTCCAAAATAATTTAGTTTTGGAAATGTTGATCTTTAAAATTCCTTGATTTTTCATACAGTCTTGTTTTTGTTTTTTTCTTTAAATCGAATTTTTATATAGAAGAGAAAACCGAATTTTTCCGTTAAACATTCAATAGGCTTTTGAGTATCAAAAAAATGTAAAGACAAAGATTTGATGCTGAGTTTTACAATCAGATCTGACTGTGATTTTTTTAAATTTTTTTAAAATTTCCTTTTTTTTTTTTCAGTTTTCTTTAAAAAGCACTCACTGCCAAAAGAGCGTAACGGCGTCAAGTGTATTTTCGTTAGATTACATATTTGGCGCCATTCATAGAACCCCTCAAAAAAAAAAAAATACAAAAAAAAAATCGAAAACAATACAAAAAATAAAAAAACAAAAAGATTAATGAATTAACGGAAAATGAATTTTAAGATTACTTGTTGCAGCACTGAATACACTGTTGGTGGAAGTAAGCAGGAAAAAAAAAGTAAAATCAAATACTCATTATACACGCTATGGAAAAGCAGAAAAATATATTGAAAAGTGAAATATTTGGGAATAAAAGGGTAGGCAGGAAGAAAGGAAATAAAAAAAGAAGAAAAAACAAAATTCAAAAAAAAAACTGATTCAATATATGAATTCTAGTCTGATTTGGAAGTGAGTGAAGCATGAAAATATTCCAAAAGAGTTTTTGTACCTCACCAGTTGGTTATCGCCCACTTTTTATACCTTGTTTTTTTTTGTTTTTGAGAAAATAAAAAGGTCATCGTTGTTGTTTTTCTTCTTTGATTCTTTTTATACTCACCATGTCTTTTTAACTCATGTAAAAAAAAAAAACTTTTAATAGATAAATATTTTTTCGAGTATTCAAAATTAGATCAGTTTTTGTTATACTCTTGTTTTATTTTTTTTTTATTTTGTATTTGGATTTAAAAAAAATGAATGCATGCTTAAATTCCTTATGGGGCAGCACTCATTTTTTAAGAATGAATTGAATTCATTCATTAAAAATTTTAAAAGCATAATATAAGTTAATATTGTCTATATATTTTTAATGTTTTTAATATTGTGATTTGTATTGTGTTTGTTGTTTTTTTTTTATATTTGGAGTTTATTAATGAAATATGAAATGTCGGAAGTGAAACTTGCAGATGATGTACTGAAATAAGCTTTTTAAGGATAATTGTAATAATCAAAAAATTCATTAAAATATTTTAAAACAATATGAAGAAATAACAATGGGTACCGCATGTTCTGTTGTATATGGTAAATATGTCTGCTCAACACATCATCTGAGATGATGAGTTAGTTTCTAACGGTATTTTCGACTTTTCTCGAGAGTTTCTCCAAATATTACCGTTTCTCTTGGTCAGCCATATATACAAAAGATCCGATCAAGACAATTGACTGCCATCGAAAAACATGTCGACATGTCAAAAAATTCTAAAGTTATATATGGGTAAAAATAAAATGTATAATAAAATTAAAATAAAATACACTCTTTTCACTCTTTTTATTTTCCCACGGTCATTATAAATTCCTTAAGCTTTCATTTTAGATTCAATTCAGAAATTATTTGCTTTAAAACTGAAAATCATATAACGGGTTTACAGAAGAGGCACATTCACTATATGATATGGGGCTATTGTAATTACTGCTCAAAATTAATCTTTTTAGACAAAGTTCTGCAACATTTACGTCTAGCCATTACTTTCATCATCGATTGACTAAAATTTTATGTTACTTTTACTATTGTTCTATACCACATCCTCAAATATTGCATAAAACTCTAAAAGTTACAATTTTTATTCAAAATATGGAATTGGTAAAAAAAAATATAAGAGACATAAAAAGTAACAAAAGTTTTTGTAAAGTAAAGTAATCATTGGATCATTCATTATCTGTCATCTTCGCTATGTACTAAAACAAGTATAGGCAATGTTTTTTAAAATTAAGTGTTTTTTTGTACTTTGGGTGTTACAAAATAGTGTAAAACATGAATATTTTATTTTAATTTTATTAACTGAATCTGGTCTTTGCAATGGATCATTTTATAATGTGTTAAAAAAATTTGTCTCAGTTCTTCTTCGAAATTAAGAAACTTGTCTTTAGAATTAAAAACTATTCTTCGAAATGCCATGGCTAATCCATGCATGTTGCAGCTTTTAGTGTTAGGAAAATAAAATAGTTTTCTCGTTTTAGGCATCAAAGTCTCGGTTCAATATTTCCAAAATTTTAAAAAATAATCCAGCTTTATACCAAGGATATTCTAAATTTACACGGAATTTAAATAATTTAAAAATTTTAAATTCAGGACTATACATATGCCTACCCTGTACCTAAAGAAATTGTTCTCCTTCATTACAATAGCCCTTGTGCAGTCTTGCAAAATTCACTAAAGATTTGTTTAATTATAGACATGACGAAATTTCAGAACACGTTAACATTAGTTTATGTTATTTAGCCAGAAAGATAAAAAGACTAGAAAGTTTAAATAAGCTAGTGTGTTGAGAACGCTTACATATCTGCATTGTTTTAAAAGTAATAAAAAGACATATTTGCTCATATACGTTTGTATATTGAACAAAATCGCATATATTATGCAAAATGGAGTTGTTTTCAATAATTCATTTCGATTTAAACCAATTTAGAAATTTTACAAAATCAATTAAAACTTATGAAATATTTAAAATACCTCAATAAAATAATGTTAGCTTAAATTGAGTTTTGTAATTATTATCTATTTCTGCAACAACATAAAACAAATTATATTTCATTTAATATATTTGCAAATAATTACTCACCCAATACTTAATTTTAAACGATAATTTAATTTATAAATACTTATATTTTTAATCGATGATTGAAAATAGGTATATACCTAATACTTGTATCTATTTCAAAATTAAACTTTTTGTGTATATAATAGAGGACATTAAATTACAAATTATCATTGAAACATTATTGATTACCTATATATAAAAAAATTTCAAGATTAAACTGTTAATTAATATTAGTTTAATACAGATATGTCAAAACAAAGATATTTTAAGATACACATTTCCAAAACTAAAACATAAAACATTGTAAAATTGCATTTCTTTTTGCATGAAATTACGTTTACACTTTATATACTTATGCTTATTCTAAAAAATTTTTTACAGATAATGTATTACATGTGACTTACTCCTCATATATATCCTGTCAAATTTAATACACTTAAATACAGTTTGGAGTAGAACTTAACAGTATATATTCAATCAACTAGATGTTTTGGAGAAAAAAGCTTTAAAAATCATGCTGAACTATAATATAAGAACACGTATAGAAGTATAATATACACACATCGATATTTGAGTTTGCAAAATTTGTGCAGAAGAGAATCATATATAATAGCTTTTAAAATTGTAAATAATGAGATAAAACATAACTTCATATTAAATAGAGCAATCGATTTTCATAATCATAACTCTTACGATGTGTGTGGAATTCGAATCCACAGTCCCTTGATGTTTACAGCGTATTTTATACGCTCTTACCCACTAGACTACCGAGGCCCCTTTTAGAAAAATATTGAGCATTTATGTGATTATATAAAATCTTTATTTATCATACCGTTTAAAAATATTGTACATTCAATCAATTTCATTCATAATTCGATAATAAAAGATGAAATGCACCCTATAAGTTTAAAACCCTTTAGTTGGATCTTGAAAATCGCAATTAAAAAACATAACGACAAAATCATTAATTAATGATGTATAAAAAATTCAAATTTTCGAAACCAATATTGATATTGATATTATCAATAATATTGATAATGATCAACTTATAGAATACTTAAACTTATTTTATACGTTTATGAGTTAATACATCGTTACTAAATCGATACATTGTACTTTCCTTGGTAAGAAGCAACACTTATACAAAATTGCTTAACACGTTTTAACAGGAGAACTAAAAAACAAAAAAAAAACTACCATGTACAGACTCTCAGACCGGAATCGGTTAATGAAGAAGAATAATTATTGAAAGATTAATAAAATTTAAATTTATCTTAATAGAAAACTGACATAAAATTTATTATAACTGAAAAATTTGAAAGTTTTATGTTTAGGCGCTTAAGAGATTCGGAGAGTTTAACATAATTGTTATGATAAACACATACTTTAACATAATCGCATACATATTTAAATTTCGAAAAAAATAAAAATTGTATTACCTATCTGTATTTGCCGGGATTTCTAAAGCTTAAAAGTTTATGTCGTTGGTGTATTTTAAAAGTTAAATGTCTATAAGTGCACTTAAATATATTCAAGAACTTTTTCAATTACGCTAAGCTGTAATTCCTTGACTGATGGGTAGAGTATAGGCAAAAAGATTGTTTAACAATTTGTTATTTTTTTATGAGATGTATAACGGCTTAAGTTTAATTGTTTTATGTTAAGCAATGTCAAAGTTTTGTAAACAGACAGACATCCAGATACCAAATAGAACGTTGTATAGTAAATAATTTTTTCGTATCTTTTTAAAGTTTTAATAGATTTTAAATATAATTTATCAAAAAAATTTTTGATATCATATTACTATTTAAACAAAACTATATATACGTAATCTTAATTAAAAGAAAAGAAATTAATTAAATTTTCACAATATAGTACATTGACATTCATTTTTTTGGGCCAATATATTTTTACAATTTAAAAAAAAGCTTTCAATTATCTAAAAAACACTCAATAAAATTTCAGTTGAAAAATTAAAATAATCATATTTGATTATACATTGAGAAGAAATTACTTTAAGAAAGCATTAAAAAGTTCAATGATTTTTTTTTTTTTTTTTAAATATAGGATCGTTATCTGTACTGTTAATTAATTAATTTCTATCATATCAAGCATAAGTAAAAAATCAACTTTTAAATTTTTTTTTTTTTTAAATTAAATTGTTTGAGGTTATCGTTTTTCATTATACCTATATATAGTTAAAATTAATGGCGTAATATTTAAAAAAATCTTTTAAATGTTAATGTGTTATTTTTTTCAAGAATGAGCAACTATAATCATGTATTAAAAATCACTTAAATATACGAGATAATACATTTAAATACACCTATTTCTATTTATTTTTTTACAATTTTTATTTATGATATTGCGTTCATTAAACTTGTAGAACTACAATTGCCTAGAACTACAATTTTATTGTTAATTAAATAATTCAATTAAAATAATTGTTTAATATTCAATAAAGAACTTATTATAATCTGCCTCCACCTTTTGCGGTTTATTATTTTTTCCTTTCAATTTGAGATTCGTATATGTCTATATGTTATTATATTTTATATTTATATACTATTTAGGTATTTTTAATCATTGCTCTATTTATATATTATTTATAATAGTTTGACTGAACTTAATATCTTTTATGCGAGTTATGTATATTAATATCCGACACCACGTTTTTAGATTTTGATATAACAACTTATAATTTTTCTAAAGTTTTTCGTGTTATTTAATATTGTTTTAAACATTCGGCTTCCCGTAAAATATATTTTAAACGAAACTATGAAATGTCATCTTTCTTCATTTTTCCAATTTAACAATACATTATAAATTACTTAACCCTAGTTTAATATTTACTAATCTTATATGCACGATTACTTCTCTTATATTTACATCCCATAAAATACTCTGCATGCCCTAAACTCTTTAATAAAAGAAATCTTACTCTGACTAAAGAGAAGAATAAGATAAAGCCAATTGTAAATTTAAATGCTATATGAAATAAAAATTGTCATAATATTATAGTTCGTATAAATCTTCTGATAAACTATAGGTATATTATTTTGATATTTTCATCTATAGATTAATTTTTGTAGCAACCATATATACATATATCTAAATCTAACTTACTGAATAAATATAGGTAATTATAAGAAATTAAAATATCCCACAGATCATTTTCCTTATACAATGGTTTATCCCTTATCCGACAATAAATTCCTCTAAACTGACACTTAAAGTATAATTTTCAATGTTGTAATATCTGTTGCTATCGTTAGGTCAAATTCGAAATTGGGAAGCAATTTATAACTGACATATTTTTCAGATCTATTTCAGATTTAGCACAAATTTTTTAAAATCACTCCGTAAATTTAACATTTTTTGAAATACTAATATTTACTATTAATAGCAATAATTTTGTAACCAATTTTGTATAATTGAAACGGTCTATTCTACAGAATTACATTTTATATACCTATATAATACATAAAAAATATGAAATTAAAACTTATTTAATTTATTTTGTAATAATTTTGCCTTAAATATTTTACCTATATATATATTGGTATATTTTTAATTTAAGTTACTTAATTCGTAATTAAAATTGTTCAGTAATAAAAAGATCGCTTCAAAATAAAAAAAATTGTTTAAATTTAATTTTTTTTTAACCTGTTGATTAAATTTGATCTATATACACGCAGAAAAAAAATATGGTTGCGACAATCATATTTTGAGAGCATAATATTATGATTAGATTTATTATTGTAACAATCATGTATATAGTTATAACTTTTTTTTGAGAAGAACATAACATGTTTTCCGCTATCATTTCTCTACCAAGTGTTTTTTTTGAGGGGAAACATATTATGATGCCTAGTATCATATTTTTATGATATCTCTTATTGAAAATAACATAATATTTTTGTTACAATCATTTGTTCATCATATTTTTTATTGTGAAGAACATAATATTTTTGATACAATCAATTCTTCTTCATATTTTTTATTGTGAAGAACATAATATTTTTGTTACAATCATTTGTTCATCATATTTTTTATTGTGAAGAACATAATATTTTTGTTACAAACATTTCTTTTTCATATCCTTTTTTGGGTAGAACATAATATTTTTGTTACAATCATTTCTTCATCATATTTTTTATTGTGAAGAACATAATATTTTTGTTACAATCATTTGTTCATCATATTTTTTATTGTGAAGAACATAATATTTTTGTTACAATCATTTCTTCATCATATTTTTTATTGTGAAGAACATAATATTTTTGTTACAATCATTTCTTCATCATATTTTTTATTGTGAAGAACATAATATTTTTGTTACAATCATTTGTTCATCATATTTTTTATTGTGAAGAACATAATATTTTTGTTACAAACATTTCTTTTTCATATCCTTTTTTGGGTAGAACATAATATTTTTGTTACAATCATTTCTTCATCATATTTTTTATTGTGAGGAACATAATATTTTTGTTACAATCATTTGTTCATCATATTTTTTATTGTGAAGAACATAATATTTTTGTTACAAACATTTCTTTTTCATATCCTTTTTTGGATAGAACATAATATTTTTGTTACAATCATTTCTTCATCATATTTTTTATTGTGAAGAACATAATATTTTTGTTACAATCACTTCTTCTTCATATCCTTTTTTGGGTGGAACATTATATTTTTCTTACAATAATTTCTTCACCATATTTTTTACTAGGGAGAACATAGTACGATGTTTCCAAAGATCATTTCTCTATCGAATAACTTTTGGGACAAAATAAGTATGCTGGCTGCTATAATTTTATTATTTATGACGGTCATGTATGGTTTGTTGTAGAGAATATTATATGTTGGGTACAATAATTTTTGTTTTTAATGGAATATTTAACCTAGTGTGCTATACAACTCTGCTAAATGTTAAAATAATAGATTAAAAATTTTTTTTATATATCCATATAAATAATATTTATTACCAGTTTTTGGATTATTTCTTAATTCTAGATATTTTCATATATATCATTTAAATATTATATTAGTTTAAAACACATACATATGTATATGATTATACAAAACCTATTAAGCAATGCAAAACTTCACAAATTTTAATGTATTTCACTGGTTAAGTTCACAACTAAAACTGAGTAAAATTTTATATCTATACATACATAGTACATGCATGATTTTTCACGCGTTCTTTGTTGTACTAACTAAAGACTAAACATAATATGATTGTACCAATAGTCTAAATTATAAGCATAAATATAATCCCAACAATCATAATATTTTTAGTGTAATCATAAATAAAAATAAAATTTTTACAGCAAAAACTGACCAAATCACATGTTTAGTTTTTCCTAAAATTTATAGTTTAAAATAAAAAAATTTAAACCTAACCTAACCAAAATCATGGCAATCACAAACATGATCCACAAAATTTGATATAATTTTAACGTACATAAAACAAACAAATTATTATCACTGCGATCACTATTATATAACAAAGTATCGCTGCAATAATAATTGTTCATTAAATCATTTTTACCACAATCATATTTATATTGCATCAACTTGTAGTTACGAAAATCATGTTTTTCAGAAAAACTTTGTTTCTGGAATCATTTTATTTTCACTGCAATCATTCTCAAAAATTCTTATTATTACACATACTAAATATGTTCATAGTAATCATAAAATTATTATCAGAAAAAAGTTACATTGCTCTGATCATACTCCAATCATATTTTTTCTCTGCGTGTAGCTAACTATCAAATTATTACATTTATATCAAGATACCTATACCTACTTTTACTGAAATTTTAGAACAACAAAAGCTAAACGCTACATTTTACTCAATAGTTGCAAAAAAACCAATTAATACACCATTAATAATTTGTAAGATGCGGAAATTATCCATAATTTTTATTGAGTTATTAAATCTAAAAAACAATATATAAAATACCTATATATATATGTTTTAGCTATACATATATGTATGTATATAAAATACATTCATATATAATTGATTATACATATTATATCAATTTTCTATATTTTTTCAATCATTGATCAAAAATTAATTAAAATTCAAAATTTAAATCTAGTAAAATATAACACATTTTTTTTCACTAATTTAAGTGAAAAATTCCCAATTTTTAAAATTACTGAACAATTTTAGGAGGAGCTTAAAAAAAAAATATTATAATGGTACATACACCTATGTGAGAATATTTGTACACATGTTTCTGTATTCAATAAGAAATTCACACAAAACTATTCAAATATTTTCGAATAATTTTTTATTCATCTTAAGGTATTTTTTTAATCATTAAAAAAATCTTACACGTTTATTTATACACATATACACACGATAATTCTTTTCATTTTTTATAGCTTAAGAAAAAAAAAAAAACAAACAAAATCTAATAATAGTGTATAAAATACTTATAAAATTTTTCAAAATGAAGAAATTTGAAAAAAAAAAAATTCAATAAAAGAACACACACTAACACTATTTCATAACAAAATTTTTGTCTAACCAATTGGCGTTGATCTTCACACAAATATTTAATATTGAATTATATTCCAACTGATTTAAACTTGTTGCAGTATAACGCTGTTTGATTGGTTAGTGTGAAATAATTAAATTTATAATAAATACACTGGCCTATACACATGCTCAATACACTTATAGTAATAAAATAAGTAATGCTACCTAGTTACACTAACGCTACACTACACATGCAATGCGATATGAGCAATAAACGAACAGGCAAAAAGAAAGAGATAAGTGATTTTTTTTTTTTCATTAATGAATTTAGCCGTGTCATCTGGTTTTAGATTACATTTTTTTTTTTTCATTGTATGTGTGTTAGTTAGTTTTATGTTGGATATTTTGTTGTTTAGTTTTTACGCCTTTAGGGGGTAAATCTTTATTTCTTTTTGTTTTTGTTTTATTCTCCATATTAAAATTAATAAATAAGCACATGTGATTTTATTTAATTTTTATTTTTTTTTTGGAGTGAAAAGGAAAGATATAAAAAGATTAAAAAATAAAAATGAAAAAGAGAGCATAAAATTTTATTCGACCTTTGTAATGTATATGTGTTTGTGTTTTTGAATTGTTTTTGCGATTTTGTAGCGGATTTAGATCGGATGTGTTGTTATTTTTTTCTTGCTTTTCTTTTTATCTTTGCAGGTTTTAATAAAAAAAAATAATAATAATGAAGTAATTTTATTTTTCTTCCTAAAGTATTTATTGATTTATATTATCTGTGATTTTATTTATGTTTTTAGTTTTCTTTTCAAGATATTTATGTACATATATTTTTTTTTTTTTGGTTTTCTTAAATCATGCTAATATGGTAGTATCTGGTACGATTGAAATATGTACATACTTGCATACATATGTTTAATATTAAGATATTAAAGTACCGAATTAGATATTGGCCCTGATTTCGATAGTCATATCACTTTCATTTTTTATGAAAAACAAAATTTTTGATTTCGATAGTCATAAAAAATGAAAAAAATCGTAAAAATTGAAAAGAAGCGATATGATAAAATGATAGTCATATTTTATGAATATACTCATTTAAAATGTCAAATTTTCTCATTTTGAAATTGTTAAATGAATGCTTGTAAAAATGGATTTAGGAAAAAATTATGAAGTATTTTATTTATATTTATGTGAATATAGGCATTTTTATAAGTAACCTATGACTATACGATAGCATAGGTTGCAAGAAAGCCCATTAATTTGTGAATTAGAAGTCGTTCCGACATGTTTAAAATAAAGGTACTCAGTACTCACCGATTTTGTAGTAAAATTTAAATATCATAAAAAAAAAATAAAAAAGTTTAACTTTTAAGCCGGCCCCAAAAAACAGAACCGAAAAAGTAAGGAACCACTTTTCGGCACTTTTTTTAATTTTTTGCTTTTTTTTCTATTACAGTATCCGGAACTACGTGTTTTAAATCTTAATTTTTTACTTACCTATAGCTTTTCTTTGTATAGTCAAAATCTCAAAATAAGAAAGTATTGCCGGTTTAAAAAATAATATAAATTATTTTAATTTTAAATTCCATTTCATTTTGCGCGACCTATCGAAATCGCAAAAAATTATTAATATGAAATGAAATTTTTCATTTTCATTTTTATGAAATGACTATCAAAATCAGGGCCATTATGTTTAAGTAATGGGTTAAATATTTCTAATTGAAGTTTAGAGTAAATATTTACATATTTTAAAACCTATTTAACTCGAATTTAAAATTTGGAGAATAATTTGTCAATTAGTGTCCTCAGTTAGTTAGTTAGTGTAACCTAAACTGATGAATGTACATTAGAGTTAGGTTTTACAACTTTATATACATATCTACTAACAACTCTACAAGTAACTCTAAATTGTACTTATGTATAGGTATCAAAATAATTTTTTACTTTATATTATACCTATAATAGCATGTTTCTTTTTAAAGTAATATATATGTATGTATGCTTATTAATTAAACAAGTTCGAATGACTGGTAGCTGTCATACAACTTCTTTTTTTATATGAAAATATTTTAAACTCTACTTTAAATATTGAAAAAAAACATATTGTGAAAAACAGTTAAGTTTTATGCCAACGACCTCTATAAAATTTTGTTGGTCTAAGATAACAGATTAGCATTAGAGAATAGCTGTCATAGAGCTACTTTTTTATAGGAGCATAACTCAGTGTCTATATAAGCTGGATATTTAAATCGTTGTGAAAAAAGTTAAATTTTATGCCAAAAATTCTGCAAAATTTGGTTAGTCTAACGTAACAGGTTCGGACAGCTGCAAATTTCAGTTCATATCTTGCTTAGGTACTTAATAAACTGTGAGTTTTTATATTTACATTCCTCTGAATGTATAAACACTTCTTTAAAAATAAATTACTATAGATGTCCTTAATCTAAAAATGTAATAAACTAAAAGGACGTAAGGAAGATTTAAGCTTGAATTAAGTTAATGATCATATTTCTATTAACGAAAATTATTGAATATTTGACTACGGAAATGGTACAGAGATAATATGAAAAATTTACGAATACTATATGCGTACATATGTATACGTATGTATATATATGTGTATAAATTCGCTCATTCCTTTCGCAATTGTTAATTCGATCAATAATAATTGTTTAATTTTAATTTGTAAAAACTTTTCTATGGATTTCTCCATTTTCTTTTAAAATTTATAATCAGAAAAATAAAATAAAGCAAATAATAAAAAAAAAGTAAAACAATAATAAATTTAGAACAACTGCAAAGTAAACAAACATTTTTTTGTTTTTTGTTTTTAACACAAAAAGAAAAACATTCCAAAAAGAAATATATTCAAGACACAATCCAGTTTTAAACTTCGATTCGAATACAAATTTTTGTGTTTTTTTTTAATACTCTTTTATTTTATATGTATAGGTATAACACTAAAACTGTCTCAACCAATACAATAACAATTCTTACTGTTTATTATATACTTTAAAATACTTTAAAATTACATACAAAGGTATATACTTATATTGTTTGGATTCAACTAAAAGAATATGAGTATATGAACCTGCCTTCAAAATTGAAGTTTAAAACCAGTTCAGTTCTTGAAGTAAACTCGTATTGTAAAGACGTCAGTTGTTTTTTTTTTCGAAAAAAAAAAAAAATGTTCTTATTTTAATTTTTTTTTTTTAATTTATTAATTAAACTTTTAATATAAAGTGAATAATAAATTTTTTTAAATACATATATTTAATTAATAAAAATTATTTTAAAATGTCAAATAAAAAGTTTTTTATATTAAAAAATTCTATGATAGAATAAAAAAAATACATTAAAATATTGGTTCTATAAAATATTTAAATTAATTAAATTAAAAATATAAAGAAATTAAATACTTAAAAAAAAAAATAAAGAAGTTAATATTAAAATACAAAAATATATCTTGTGCGTTAATTAAACAGAGATTAAAAAGTGAATTATTAAAATTAATAAGAAAAAAATTAAACTTAAGTTCTTGGATTACTTATATACAAATCAAATACATATATACATTATTCCTGTAATAATTATATCTTACATAAATCAACATACATAATATTATATAAATACAATATAATATAATTATAATAAACCGCCAATATGATTACAATGAATGAATTAGTGGATTTAAGAATGCAACAGCATATTGCGCATGAAATATATCGTCAGCAAATTATGCAAAGAATACCAGGTATGAAATTGTGATTTTTTTTTTTCAACTATATATATATATATACATACATATGATAAGAATATTTTATTTAAAACGCTTTAAAACATAATATATTCTAATCTTTAACTTGTTTAGGAAATACAAATTTCAGCTTATTAAAAAATTGAGCAAAATTTTTCATTAAATTAATGAAATTCCGCCGGTATTTTAGCATTTTCATAATAAAGCGATTTTTATTTCTTTTTGTTAAATACATATATGAAAAAATATAGTTTTAAATTCAGTTACTATTCGAATATGCGTTACTATTCGAAAATACTGGAGCATAGCTCTAGATCACTTTTTTATGTCTTATATTTTTCTAGTACGAATATCAACTGTAATAGTTAGCTTAGCTAATCAAGCATAATCAATTAATTTTGTGTGTCATGACCAGCAATTTACTAAATCAAATACGATTAGTTAGGTTTTAGTATGGTATTCCCCAAATATAACAATTGAAGAGTTCAAACAGCTTCTAATATAACATAATTTTTGTTTTGAATAAATCTAAGTTTTAATAAGTCTTATAAAACCTAAATAGGTTCAACCTATTCATAACCTAGAATTAATTATAAAAACCTAACAATTTTACAACAGTACACAATTTTAATTAAATAAATTTGCGGGGTGATCAATTAAGTGTTATCGTCCAGTTAATAAATTTTTTGTTTTGGTTTTTTCAACTCGCAGAACGTTTCTGTATTTTTTATTATTATAAATTTTATGAGTTGAAAAAATCCAACAAAAATTTTTTATTATACATACATATATACAAAATTTTTATTGTATATATGTATGTATAATAAATATTCTACCTATTAGAAAGCGTCCGGTATGGATTAAATATAACAAAGGAAATATACACATACAAACTTTTGTTTGAATAAAAGACTTTGCATATGGTTAAATAAAATCTAATAGTTATTACAACAAAAACCACAAAACTTAACATTAAGACAAAATTTAAAATTTTTAAATTTTAAAAATAGAATCCTAGTTAATTATATTTAGTATATTTCTTCCACTTTAATATAAAATTTGAACTTCAATTTCTAATTAAATTTAAATAAAAAACTCAATTTATTTCAGATCCTTTTCCATTATTACCAATGCCAATACCACGACATATTATGTTACCACCTCGGGTAACATTACCTGGTGTTGATGCAACATTACAAAATTTGGATTTATGGAAACAATTTCATCAAATTGGAACAGAAATGATAATAACAAAAAGTGGACGGTAAGTTTTTTTTTTCTCCCTTTTTTTTTCTAAACATATAAAAATTTGTGTGGCAATAAGACATAACATCCTATATGTTAAAAAATGTTCATTTTGTATAATTAATTATTTTGCCTAAAAAATAATGTTTAAAAAATTTGTATGTAATATATATATAGCATAGTGTTTAAAAGGTTTTGGAAAATGTTTAACTTTAGTAGCAATTTGTTTGTCTATTGGTTGGTTTACACTATGATACAAGTATCGACTAAAGGCACTTGTATAGCGATTTGTAGATTAACTTATACATACAAATCTTTATACTTACAAATTTTCACAAAATAGTTCACTTCTGTTTATATTTATCAATAAAATTTCTATATATACAAATAGACAGTTCTGATCGTCTATTTTTAAATTGTTCGAGAATAATTTTAAATAAAATTAAAAAAAAAGAGAAGAAAACGATGATGAGGGGATACAGAATTTTTGAAAAAAAAAACGAGCATTATGTTGTTAAACGAATTGACGTTAGAGGATGGGAGTATAGTTTTAAGAATTATGTATACAAATGGAAAAAACTTATTTTGAAGAGCTGCTACAATTAGTAGCTCCAATAATAGTAAAGAAAAATACAAAATTTATAGTCTCAATATCTCCAACGAACCAATTGGCAATAACTTTAAGGTATTTGGCTACAGGTTATTATGTACGCACCGCAAATGTATTAATTAAAACTTACCTTAAAACCGCCGCCACAAAATTATATTTTCTCCATAATTTTATAACAGATAGTTACCTATGTTTGTATAAGTCAATTCGTTATGAATATACAAAATGTATAAGCAATTGTATGAGATAGGTCAAATCTATGAGCATTTGTATGAGGTAAAGTATCAAGACTTGTATATTTGACTTGTATATTTGACAAATCGCAAGAAATATATCTAGGTGTAAACGAAGCTTTATAGTGATATTGTATAAAGAATACGAGTAGATGAAAAAAATTGGTTTTATAAATTATAATATAATACGTATATAAAATTGTACATATACAATATAAAATAAACTAAATGTTTTTTTAAGTCAACTTAAACTGTTATGTCGTATTTACACAGATGGAGGTATATTATTTTCATTTTTTGTTTCTTTATTTTAAAGTAAAAAATTTTTAAACAAAAAAAAAATTAAGAGGCCATTTTGAGGAATTAAAGTTATGTTTAAGAATTGGATTGTTACCAAATTTTTTTATTTTATTAATAATTTTTTATTTTTTTAAATTAATTATAAGACTTCTTAAGTTATAAAACTTTTTTTTTATTATACATTTAAAATTTTCTTTAACTTGATTCTAATTTGCCTATTGGCTTCATGATGTATCTCCTAAAAATAGTATATCAGAGAAATAATTCCGCACAGATTGTAGATTTATTTCATAATCAAAAAGAATCCACAAAATTAAAGAAAAATCCTAAAAACAAACTTGAAATATTGCATTATGAAATAACTTCGCAACTTAAAAGGAAATTGACCTATATTTGAAAGACATGTGGACATTTATTATAAATTTCATTTTCTACATTATCAATTTGACTTGATATATAATTGCAGAAATAAAACATAGAAGAAGGCGCATTTAATAAGTATACGTCGCTGCGTATATTCGAGAACTTTTACAATTGTCTTGCGAAGATATTTCATGTAGTCTTAACTATTAGTTTTCAATCTTTTTTTTATTTTATTAAATAATAAAAATATTTATATGTTTATTGAAAGCTTAAAAGCTATTTAACAAAATTTTACTTGTGGTACAACATTTTCATATAACTGTAAATTAATAGTCAAAAGTTTTATTAATTTATGATTTTGATTACTAAAACATGTTGATTCAAGTTATTAATGGAAACTTTATGCTTTTAAAATATTAATTTTACTTATATATTACAATTTGGTTGCTATATAAAAAGGGGTTTCTTAACAATTGGTACCATAGGATAATTCGGATCCTGCACAACTGGGCCCAAAGACAATTGAGCACAGGGACAAATGAGGCCATAATCAATTGGGGTCGCTAACAATACAATTTATATAGGTCACGCCTGATATCTTGAACATTAAAATATTAATCTTTTTGCGACAAAATCTTGAAAACCAAAATCTTGACAAAAACGAATTGAATTTTTTGTTACATTCTTTTTTTCTTTTTTACTTTTAAATATAATATGTAAGTATTCAAAAATACGAGGTATCAAAATTCAATTTTGGTTTTGCTTATTTTATTACCTTTAGAACAAAAACATTATTAAAAAATTATAAATTATAAAACACCAAAAAAATATTACATATTCTGTAATATTACAGAACGTTATACTTGTACATATT
The DNA here is from genome assembly GCA_947095535.1 of Poecilobothrus nobilitatus. Lineage (NCBI taxonomy): Eukaryota > Metazoa > Arthropoda > Insecta > Diptera > Dolichopodidae > Poecilobothrus > Poecilobothrus nobilitatus. The sequence goes on from OX352774.1 coordinate 110,825,264, forward strand.
CCGGAAAAAGCGTATAACCCTGCTTTTGAATTCAACTCTAAAATTTCTCCTAATTATCCATAAAATTATGAAAAAATTTATCTAGGTAATGTTTATCAGATATGGCAGTATAGGGAGCATTGAATTATCTAATATTTAAGAAAAATAACGATAGTCACAAATATTTAAGAAAAATAGCGAATTTGCAATAAAATTAACTATTAAATCTTTAATTTATTTCAACTAAACTTTTTATATAACTTTCTAAAATTTAGCAATCTATTTAATTTTTAAATTTAATTTTTTAAATATTGAAAAATTAAAATTAGAAGTTTTTTAATATAATTTTGAATTGATCTTTATTTATCAAAATAAATATTATTAAGTTTTTGAATGTATTTTAAAATTTGGAATAGAGACATGTTCAATAACCTATGTATTATATATACATAAGTAAGTTATATACCCAGTTATCACTGGGCCCAATTGTCGTTAGCTCCAATTGTGCAGGGTCCGAGTTGTCCTATGGCTCCAAAGGATGATTTATTTTTAATTTTAAAATCATTCTCTTGATTTGTCTTTTCTAAATACGGAATCTAAATTAAACGTTTTTGAATGTCACGTTCCGTTATTCTTTTTGCCTATTGATCTTTCCTTAATTTCTTTTACATTTTCAACTTTTTACCATTATAGTTATCAAGAGATTTGTATTTCGCTACCATTTAACGCTTTTCTGGTTTGATTGTCCTAACCTATTATCTGTATGAAAGTAATTTAAATAGAAATGGCACTTTCTTGAAGTGAACCAATTATGTACTATTTGGTATACCTTGATATACCTAATTTTCTAGTCTGTATTATAGAGGTATTTTGTAACCTCTATTATAATTTTTTTTTTTTAATATAAATATAAACCTTAAAATATTATTAAAAAATTTTTCATTTTCATTATTATTTATTTTTTATTGCGTCAATTTTAGATAAAAAAAAAAAAATTTCTAAATTTGTTTTTATAACTTTTTTTTTTATACTTAAAAAATGGTTAAATTTATTTTGTTAGTTTTTTGTTTTTATTGGTTTCTTATCAGATATGATTATACCAATTTATGGGTTAAATATAAGTTTTTTTTTATTATCTTTGTTATAATACAGGCATTTTAAAATGATTATATTAAAGTAAAAATATAAAAATTGTAATAATAATAATAATATATAGTTAATAATAATAAAAACATTTAAAATAGTCGTAGCTTCTGTTGTTATACATTTAAGAAATAAAACATTAATAAAATATACTTTAAAATTGATAACAAAATAATAATAATAGAAAATTAATGTCATCTAAAATTCTTAAAATCATTTAATTCAATAGATATCTATAATTAAACATTAAATAAATATACAATTAATATTTTAATCTCCATTTATATATATAGGTACTAGCTATTTTGAACAAAAAATGAGATTGTTGCAAAACTTTTAATAAAAGTAAAAAATATTCAATTTTCAAGAATTTAAATTAAAATTAAAAAAATGTTGTATACTTATAGAATAAAGAATTTTGTCTAATTATATGCCATATTGTGCAAATTTTATATATGAATTATACAACTTGACTAAACATTAAAAGAAAACTAGTTATTTTAGATCCAATATATTTAATGTCAATAAAATTTTCTTAACTTGACTTGCTTAACTTGTTTTGCTTTCTAACTTTTCTTTTCGCAATAAAATAAGATTGGATCACTTTAACAGAGGTCTCTAATAACAAATACATTGTATACATTCTTTCTTTTCTTAAACTTTTCAATCACTTGTATTGTTTTAAAATTATGTCCCTCTAATGTATATATTTTTTTCAATCTAATCACTTTAAATTTTTTACAATGATGTTCCTTCCCGTTTAATATATGTCGCTGAAATTTAAGAGGATTTGGTTCATGGGTTTGGATTTTGGAAGCTTCCGAACGAGCCCCAGAGCAAATGAGATTATCTCCAAAACCAACAAAGATATAACCTTTAAATTTGCACAATGGTGTTCTTTCATGTTTGATTTAAATCTCTGAAATTTGAGAGGATTTGGTCCATCGGTTCGGATTTTGGAAGTTTCCGAACGAGCCCCAGAGCAAAGGAGATTATCTCCAAAACCAAGAAAGATAGAATCTTTGAATTTGGTACAGTGGTGTTCTTTCGTGTTTTATTTATGTTTCTGAAATTTGGGAGGATTTGGTTCATGGGTTCGGATCTTGGAAGCTTCCGAACGAGCTCCAGAGCAATCGAGTATATCTCTACAACCAACAAAGATAGAACGTTTATTTTTAGTACAAGGGTGTTCGGTTATGTTTCCTTTTCTGTAAAATTGGAAACTGACATTTGAAAGAATTTGAACCATGGGTTCGTATTTTTGAAACTTCCGGACGAGTACAAGAGCAAAAGAGCATATCTCCAAAACCAACAAAAGTAGAACGTTTAAATTTAGTACAATTGGGTTCTGGCATGTTTTCTTTATGTCCTTGAGATGGATTTGATGAATTTGAGTGGCAATTGGGGTACCTGACACACGCCTCCCAAGGACTAACAAGCATATCTTCGAAATTAATAAAGATAGAGACTTGATATTTTTTGCAAGGGTGTCAAGCTTATCCCAAGAGGATGCTTCTTTTACGTTCCTGAAATTCGAGTTGAATAAGACAGAAAAGGGAAGAAGTTCAAGCAGCTGCCAAAAAACTTATAGATTTTTAATTTAATTCGAATTATTCAGGTGTAGGATATTAATAAGACGGTTGCATCGACTTACTGTTACATTTACTTGTTTTATAGTAACTTTTATCGCGTTTTTTTCGGTCTTTTTTATGTCATAATATGACATAAATGACTTATTTCAAAATATTTTTAATTTTTTTTTTTTTAAATGTGGGTAGGTGGGAATTTTCAAAAGATATAATGCGCTTCTTACCACATGTGCATGCCGGATTCTTACCGGCTAAACCACACCCTTCCTCTATTAAAACTATATAGTCAAACTAACTAACCATTAATTTTATGCTATCTTGTTTGAGTATATGGGTTTTGTGTATACTTTCCCTAAGGAAATATAAAAATATTTTTAATAATTCAAAATTTACAAAATAAAAAGAAAATAATAGAAAATTTATCCCAAAATTGAAAAAAAAATTTAGAAATTACTCACAGATTTTTTTTTTTCGTTCTTGTTGTTTGGTTTTCAAAATTACGTCTCCTAAAAGTCAATCAGTTCTTATTATCTGCCATTTAGACGCCTTTTAAGTGGTTAAAGTATTTATATGGTATATATACAGATACTAAAAATAAGTTTTTTTATTCTCAAATAAATTATATGCAACAATTATATATAAAATAAAAAATTAAGGTTAGTTTATGAAGTAAAACAGTAACCACTTAACACAATGTCCATTCAGCAGTAATAAAAATAGCCATGCAACAAACCAAAAAATAAAAAAAAAATACATGTATCTAAAGTAGAAGTTGTGCAGTCCTTTATAAAATCACTTGAATTCTTGACATTGTTATTTAACACTTTAAATATGAAAAAAAAAACAAAAAAAAAAAAACATTTGTATATTTATCTTAAAATAAAAATAAATAACATGTTTTATTATTCTAAACACTTGTATTTTTTTTTTTAAATGAATTGGTGGATCTGCATGCAATTAAAGAATAAATACAATACATGTAAATTTAAATTTTGTATATTAAATAATGTAATGAAAATGAAATGGGTTTATTTTTGTTTTTTTTTTCTTACCAACATGCTGTTTAAAATAAAGAATAAGGGCTTTCCATATGTATAAAAATTTTATATATAAGTATGTATATGCATAAGACCTATGCAAAAGATGGATTCAATGAGTAAACAAAGATGTGAAATGAATATTTCTTAAAATTTTATTTTTCATCTTTTTTTTTTTAAATTATTTTATTATGTATAAATTTATCCTTATCTCTTATCTGTTACCGCAAATACACAACCATGTTACATTCAACATCACTTGACTATAATATTTTTAATATATATGTACATATTCAGAATGGTATCTTTATTTCTAATATCTAAATATTGACTATATTTCAAGTTAGGAATTTATTGACTATCGATCAAGTATTTTATACTAAATGTTAACAGCTATGGCCACCTTGAACCTTATAATAAAACAGTTTTATATTCAAACATATTTAGAGATTCTTATCACTAATATAAGCGTTATATTTTAATTTAAAAAGTCTAAATTTTTATACCTAATTACACTTATCCAGAGCAGTATGCGCATACACTGTTAATTATTCGAAAAAAAAACACTCAATTTCTTTTTCTGTGAAGATAATTTTTATAACACTACGTTTTCATACAAAAATTTTCATCAAATTAAATAAACTTCTTTTGGTTTTATTATTTTAATGATTTAAAAAGCCATTAACACGTCCTATTACACGATGCATAGGTCGCATATTTTTTTAAGGCAAATTAAAAAACAAACAAAAAAATTAAAATAAAGCGATAAAAAAATGTCTACAATACAAACTGAGAAAATTTCATCAAATGCTAAAGGAAACTATTATTGTTGTGTTTACAATTTACATTCTGTTATTGGCAAAACTCTAAATTCTCTTCTTTCGGTTGTTATTTGTTAACAGCTTATTTGATGTGTTATTTTGTTTTTTTCTAATACATGGAATGCAATTGATTACTTTTGTTAATTGTTAAATTACATTTTTTCAATGTATTTTTCAAAAAATTTCTGCCGCACTTTTTTAAATTCTTCTTATAATGCCATATTGAAATGTAAAATTCGATTTCTCTGCGAATAAGAAAGGATCACCTAAGGTCACATAAGCAGAAAAACTTATAGAGCTTAACTCTGTACAATGTAAAATTTCCAATTGTTCTGTTGCAATTATCTGCAAGAAACAAATATTTAACTTTAATTAACATCTCGGGGTGAATATAAATACCTATATGAATAGAACTTGCGGAAATCAATCAGCGTAAACAATAAAGCTATATAACTCGTTAACGTTAAATTTTAAGTCGTTATTTGCAAAAAAATACAACAAGAAAAAAAATGTACAAAATGTAATGAAGATTAAACTCAAGTTAAGAAAAATCGAAGAAAAAGTAAAAATGTCATAGAATTTAAAAAAACATTAAACTCAGATGAATCCCAAATTTGTTTTTGGGATGGAAATTCATAAAAAAAAAGATAGATGCAAAGTATCGTATGGTCTTGATGTTTGAATTTAAAGATTTTATAGACCTTCTCTTGTTACCAGTCTAACTCATTAATACATAATTGCTATAACAATAATGCAGTAAGAAATGCAATATTTTTAACAATCATTTTATAACAAAATATAGAGAATAATTAATTCTTCGCTGTAAAAATTTTTTTTTTTATTGTTTATCATTTCAACAAAAATTTTTATAACATTTGTGTATTTTATTTCAAATTTAAGAAATTTTTCGGAATTAATTACAATTAAAAATATAATATGTAAAAAGTTAACGAAAATTTGAATTATGTATTACCTATAGGTTTTAATTTAAAAAGTCAGTTATTTTTTGTTTTTTTTTTTTTTGTTGAGTGTCTTTAACAGCTATATGTTTACAGTAGGTTCATAAATTTTACAGAAATAATGTTTAATCAAGTAGAACATTTACAGTTTTTTTTTTTTTTATAATAAGTTAATATATTCTAGATATAGACTTTTTATGTATGTATGTATATGTATAAAATAAAGAAACAATATTTTATTCAATTTTTCATATTAGATCAAGTTTGACCAAGCGTTAAAATTATGCAAACATGAGGTTTTATAATAAAAATTATGATAAATGAAAATAAGCTATAATATGTGTAAATTGGTTTTTGTTTTTTTTTTTTTATTGAAAGTTATAAGTTATAGTTCAACACATTTTTTTCATTTAATGTTTAAATATTGTCACTCACTATATGTATACTCACTATATAATAATAATAAGCATTCAATTAAAATAACAGGTTATTTTATGTTTGTGTATATAAATGTCTATTAGTTTTAGTTCTAACTTTTAAGCAGATGTTGTCAATAGAATTTTTTAAAAAATTTCAAAAGAAAAAGGAAATTTGTTTTTATTTGGCTCATTTAATATTTTAATAGAGACTTTTTTTTTTTTCCAAGTTTTTGACTTTTCGTTTATTCTTTTATCGAAGGTTAAAAAATCTATCGAACCACTCCTTTATAAAGTAAATAAGTTTCATTTAAATTAAATTACTTTTGTAGGGAATTTTCAAAAATATTTCATAAAAATTAACGTCCAGGAAGTGATATGTATAATATATTAGATTTAATACAATGCAAACTCTTCAATTAAAACAATGCTATACTATATACTTTTTTTTTTTTTTTAAGTACCTATACATATTAAAAATTATGCAATTCAACTCAAATAAATTATAATTTGAGAGCGTTATGAATAATTTTTCAGACCCTTTAATAAATTTATAATGAAATATAACGAAACGAAAAATTTCATATTTAAATTCGACTAGATATCAGCCTGTACAATAACGGTACAATTATAAGTTTTATAATGTATATATATATATATGTATACAAATCTATATAAAGTCGAACCCGTTTAATTGTACACACTAAAAACACAGTCATTTGATGCTGATATCCGAGTTTTGCATTAATCCGAGGCCCGGATAATTGCACAAATTTTTGCACTTAGAAAAACCATTGATAAAACCACAAATATGTGCTTGTATGCGTGTTTTTTTTTAAATTGATTTGTTGTGATTTTAATAATGCAAACTTCAGAGTTCGTTACTTAAAATTCAAAAACTAATGTTAAAAAATTTGACAGTATACATACATATGTATTGTACATGTAATTTAAAAATATATGTCAATTTAACTGGTTTATGGTATATGACATAATTTATCTGGTTTGTGCGTAAAAATTCAAAGAGTAAAAAAATCTTTTAATTTTAAATTCATTCATATTTAAACCAAGAATCATTTTTATATTATTATTGAATTTAATTAGACCTGATTTAAATTTAGTATTCGATTCTTGAAAAAAATTTTGTACTATTAATTGAATTTCTTCTTTTTTAAATATTAAAGCTATTCATTTCATATATTTGAGATAAAAATATATATGAAATTTTCAATTTCATTGAGGATCAAACATACACTTTTAAACGGTTTTTTAGTCTAGTAGAAAAATTTAAGTTTAAAAAAAATCATTTTAATATATTGAAAATCGTTCATTTATTTTTACAGATTTAATGTTCTAAGTTGAATTATAGAAAACAAAAAAAATATATATATATATATAGATATAATATATAATTTAACACTATAATACAATATACATATTTTATATAAGCATTTTTATTTAGTTTTTTTACACGCTCTTTTTATATTTACCTGGTACACGTATAACCATTTTTTTTGTTCACCTTCTTTAATATTTACTCACTTAAATAATTTTTAATATGTTTTTGTTTATTTCTTTTATAAGTTGATGATGGCTGAAAATACACACATGTATATATATATACATATATCTAAACTGAATATATCCTTATTTAAAATAGATTATTATTTAGACTAAATAGAACTTTTCTTTACCAAAAAAACAAAGTACTTGTGCAAAGTGAAAACAAGACCAACAAAAAAACTAACAATTTCCTTCACTCTATACATATATGTATATATACCTATATACCATCCTATCTTTGATTTTATAGGAATGCATTATGAATTATATATGTTTGTGTCTTTATAAATATTTTGAATAAAAGGTGTGCAATCGTTTATTTATTCTATCACTAGCTGCATATATATGTATATATATATATACATGAGAACTATAATAGTTAAAAAAATAAAATAAAAATAAACCACTTCAAGAGTGTTAAGTGATATTTTTCATTGTTGTTCTTTATTATTCTCCTCCAAAATTTACTTTTCACTTTACATTATTATTTATTTACTTATAGATATTTCCATTTTGTCAGTATACCTACATAATATATATACCTATGTAGTATGTATACCTATAAGTATATCTATTTTTCTTCACTTGAAGATTTTTAAGATAAAAACAAATTATCATGGTTTTTAAATAAAGAATAAGAAATTTCCTAAGAAATTTTCTTTAAGCAAAAAAAAACAAATTATTATTATGGCGCCCTCACTCTCTTCATATTAAAATTATCAAGGTGAATAAATAAATAAAAAAAAATAAAAATATATGCTTATTATATATATATATATATATACACGAGTATTCATTTAAAAGGGGAATTAAATAAAACAAAATAAAAAAAAAAAATTAAACAAAAATTTGATATGCCCACCTGTACTTTACATTGATACAAAAAAAAAAAAATTAAACTATAATATCTTTGAGGTGCAAGTTATACCGGAAGTTATTATTAAAATATTTTGTTTTTATTTCATTTACTTTTTAATTTCTATAAAAAATATTATTCAGGAACCAACACTTTTTATATATGTATATATATAACTGAAATTAGAATTTTATTTGTCAGGAAGAAAGGGGAAGGAAAAGAAGTTTATAATAAAAAGAAGAAGCTAACAAAAAAAAAAAAAAAAAAATGGAACAGAAAAAATCTTTTTACAAAATTCAAAAAAAAAAACAGATACTATAAGATAATATCTGAATTTTCTTTGATTTATTAAATGGCGTTTAAAGTACTTCTGAAAAGGGAGCAAAATTGAATGAAAAGTTAATTAGGGACATAATATAATTATGGGATTTTATTTTGGTTTTTTGTTTTTTTTTTTTTATAAGTCGTTATTTTATAGGGTGGAATTTGATACCTTGTACCTATATATTATATTAAAGGTGTAATGAATACTATATATTTTGTATAGATTAAAATCTAAAGGTATAAGTATATATATTTTGTATATTGAGTTATATATTTGAGAAAATGTTTATTAATATTACAATAGAAAATGATAGGGTTAAATGGATTTTTAATAAAAGAAGAGATAACTATAATTATGAATATAATTAAATTTATGAATATAATATTAACACTATGTAATATTAATTTATTTAGACTGTCATAATGTCAGATTTTTTTTATTTTTGATTTTTGATTTTGATTAATAATAATTGACGTTTTTTTTTAGTATAAAGTATTTTATAGATTAAGATGCAATAAAATATGTACATATAATGTAAAGGGGATTTTATGCATATATCCTACTTTATATTTTTTTGTTTTTAATATTACAGTTATAACGAGCTAACTCTAATAGTACCTGACTTAATTGGAATTAATTACATTTTTTACCTGTACATATTATAATATCGTATTTATGCTTTTTTAAATAACATTTGGAAAATTCTTGTTTAGAAATGTGAGTTGTTTTAAATTTTTACTGTCAAATATCATATCATTATTATAACATTATGTTTTTTTTTTTTTGAAGATTTTCATAGTTTGACTATGTATTTTTATTTAATAAATAAAAAAAAAACATATGCCGTATTTCAAATTTTATTTGCTATTGAATTGGGATTAATTTTATCCATACAATAAAATAGATTTGGTTTAACTTTTAAAATATCATATTTTCTTTCTTGCAAATACTTTCTAGAAGATAAAGCTTAAGATATAATTGCAATTAACTGTGATTTTTGTACATTTATATTAACTTGCGCGTTGGATTTCCTGGTTGTCCTTGTTGAGCAATTTTATTATTTTCTAATACATAACAATCTGAATTTTGAATTTCATTTAACAAAGTTGAACAACACCTTATCAAATCATTTATATGTAACTTTCTATCAAGAATATTTTTATACTTCCAATCAGTTAACAAAGATGGTTTTTTTCAAATTTATTTCAAAACGGCACCAATAGTGACTACACCAATATAAAAAGATAAACAGGATTTTATTCCAGATCGCAATAATTCTGTAACTAATGGTATTGAATATTGCATTCCAATTTTTTTTGGTTTTTTCAACCATGTTTAATTCAGATTTCTATCTTTGTTTAATGATTTTAAAATTGAGCTTATAACCTTTTCTATAACTTTATAGAAACACTTTTGCTTATAACCTTTTCTATAACTTTTTCATCAAATCCATATTTTTATTTTTAACATTTTATCAAAATTTGCATATCGTCTATTTTCGGTTTTCCATGTTATTATTTGTTCTGATCGATCTGTTAAAATTCCTAAACTCATTAATTCATCGTAGAATTAGCTGTGTAGAATTATTATTATTTTTTTTTTATTGCATTTTTCTGCCACATAAATGTGAACAGAAAATTACACAGCCTTTCCTTTTCAGGCGTGGCTGTAAATGTCGTAAGGGGGAATAACTCTTACGACGTGGATGGGATTCGAACTTACACTCCTTCGGTGTTTACAGCGTATTGTATACGCTCTTAACCACTAGACCAATGGTGTAGTTGTTAAGACACGCCTTTTCATACGAAAGGTCTCGGGTTCAAAACCCGACTGGGTCATATAGATTAATAAAAAATAATATAGATTTTTCTTATAATATATAATTAGTAGATAATTAAATTAAAAAAATAAGTATATATGTATGTCCTATAAATTATAATTAATATCATATTGTAATAGCTATATTATAAAATAATAATAAACCTTAATTCTTGTATAAGATAATAGCTGACATAGAAATAAACTAAACGTGCCACATTATCTTGTACAATAGCTACAGCCCAGTAATCAACGGCTTAGTAAAATTATTGATTCCAGAAACTGAAACTTAGTCAAATATGAATAATAAAATGATTTACTGGGTGCCCTATGCTCCTTATAGGAGTGACAAGGAAAAAACAACCACTAAACCACCGAGGCCCCTTGTGTAGAATTATTAAGAGTATTTAATATTTTGGTTTTTTAATTTTCAATTCATTATTAGTAGTTGAACACATACGTTAACAACTATTTTGAGATAGTTTTAAAATTTGTAAAATCTCTTTTGTTCTATTTTAATATATAAAAAGTATTAATTGTTTTAAAAATTAACAATATCGAACTTTTCAGTATGTATAGTTAGATTTATTGAGTAAAAAATATTAAAATATTTTGTGGACAAAAAGTATAAATAAAAAACAATTTTTTACTCAGTTAATCTAATAACGATGTACCACAAACTTACGGTTGAAAAATTCAAGGATATATCTATATAGTAATATAGTATAATCTATAATTTTTAAGTATATGTATGATAATCTTATATAAAAAATATCTTAAGATCTATAGCCAGAAATAATTTATATATGTAATTAAAAAAAAAAATAACGAAAAGTGCTATTTAGAATGACGAAAAGTAAAAAAAAATAACAAAAAGTGTTATTTAGAATTAAATAGCTTTAATTAAATGACATTTAATTACAGTTATTTAATTTAGTATATTATAATCTTATAATCAATATAAAGTACATATATTTATGAGTGAAAGTTTAATATTTTCACACATTTTATTATATGTTTAGTATAAAGTTCGCATAAGAGTACGAGATGTATAATAATGGCATTCATAGTTTATATAATTATTATGTTATTTTCAAACGTAAGATATTATACGCATATATCTATAATATAAAATATAGGTATATGCATATTTTTGTCTTGAAATAAATTTACAAATATTGTTAAAGTTTAATCTAATGAACCTCCTATAATAATTAGTTGCTATTGGAAAAACTGTAAAAAAATCTTCTATAAAAAAAACTATGTAAATTCAGAGTACACAAAAATTTAAGGAAGAACTAAACAGTTAAAATTTACTTCAAATAATGTCTAGAAAAAATTTTTTTTTCTTTAAAGCCATATATTTTAATTTTTAAATAACTAAACTATACCTTGGATAGCTTCAGTTATTACACAGCTAACTTGTTGTCTTCTTGATTAATATATTTCACATATCCACATTTTACTTTATCGAAGCAATTGTCCCGGCTTCACTATAGTATTGCACTGAGTATTATATATTTTTGTTTTTGCGAGGGTAGGTAGGAATTTCATAAGACACTAATAACAGCAACACGTGAGTTCTCTTTGATTGTTTTGAACCTAACTTATTGACCTATATACTTTAGTCTAATTAACTAAATTTATTAAATTAAGAAGTATATAAAGTATATAAAAGAAAACAAATTTCTTAGAAATATTTATAAAATATTATTTTTATATTTAGTTTATTTATAACAAATATCTTGGTACCTATTATGTATTCTAATTTTTTCGATTCTAAAATTTAATTATATACATATATAATTTTACTATATAATTACCAAAATAAATCAATGATTTATAAAAACAAATCTATTCAAAGTCAAACTGTGTTTATTAAATTTTACACATTGTTATAACGAACCGTGTGTTTATTATTTTTTATATAACTTTTATGACAAAATTGTTTTCTAATTCCTATATATGTAATATGTATAGCTATATACATACATTGTATATATATTTCTATCTATACTAATTCTTAATTTTTTTTTATTTATATATTTACTAACCGTCCATCATTTCCATATAGTCCCGTTGAGTTCAAAAATCATAACCTTTAAAATTATGATTACATAAAATTTACTACTTTGCTACCCAAAAAAAAAAAATTTTTTTATGGAAAACACATTTTCAATGTTTTTCAACACAGATTTCGGCCTATAAAAAAAACGAAAATAAAAACAAAAAAAAATTAATTGTTGGCGCCTCATTTGTTGTAAATTATTATTATTATTTTAACTATAGGTACTATAATATTATATGCTATTGTTACTACTTTTGCTAAGGCTATTTGAAAAGGTTTATATGTAGGTACCAGAAGAAAAATATAAATTTTAACGCTTTAACATTTAAAGTAAGATTTTTCTTTTGTAAAAAAATCACAAAAAAAAAAAAGAAAAAATAAGAAAACAATATAGTAATACTGAAAACATAGTAGTTATAGTAGCGGTGTTATAATAACTATACATCTTTTATATTATTAATAAAAGATAGTTTATACCAAGTTATCTATTAACAAAAAAAAAATGTTTTTTTTGTTTCTGTCGGTAAGACACAATATACCAATATATGTTACCTGCGTGTGCATTCTGTATGCTCGTAAGTCATAAATTAATGATTTATCGAATGAAACAAAACCATAGCCAACTCTTTTTTTTTTTATACTTATGTCTTTTTTGCTTTATTGATATTTATTATAAGTTATAACTTTGACCTTTTTATTTACATTATATTATTTTTTTTTTATATAATTTCGATAATGTTCTTACTCTCCTTATTGAATGAATAGTGTGGTGACTATTGATGAATATCACTATAGTTTAACAACTAACACAAAGGAATTATAATGTTGTTTTAAATTGTATACTGTGTATAATACATATATGTAACTGATATGACTTATTGAGATATAGATATGTACATATATGATGTATGATGTATCTATCTTATATAATCTTTTGTTTCATTGTTTGTTAAAAAAATAAACATCATTAAAAACGAGGAAAAACTGACTGTGATATTATGTTAGAAAATGACTTATGACTCTTTTTGTCATTAAATTGAGTTAAGTTCTGATTTTTTGCATTTTACAAAATACTACATTCTACAGGTGATAATTAAATTAACAACAAAGAGGTATATTATAAATATATATATATATATATATATATGCACATAATATATGTATATGCAATTAAATAAAAATTGAAAAAAAAAATTAATTCATGCTATTTTAATAAACATATGACGTTGTCATTTATGAATAATTATTAATTATCACATGACAAATTAAAAATTTCAAATTTAAGTTTTTTTTTTACTAATTTGATCACATATATACATAAATGTTAAATATAAAGTATATATTATATATAGGGTAATAAATACAATTAAAGACTTCCTCAATTTTTGATAAAATTATTAATACTTAGGATTTAATACATGTTATATGTAGCTTAAATAGTTAATTTTAAAAGGAAAACTTGGTTTAGAATGGTTAAAATAATAGTACATTAAACAGTAGAAAAACAAATACACATTATATTGTTTTCTTATATTTTTTTGTATCCTTTGAGATCCATTCGTTAATAGAGTAACCCCATTTAGAAATTATTTATAAAAAGGGTAATGAATGACTAATAAAACTAGAGAAAAATACATTTAAATATGTATTATTTTGAGAAAAATATTCAAAGGGTACAATGCATGGGTTAAAAATTGAAGCTACATTTTTACATCGATATTTTTGTTTTCGTAACGGATTATTTAAAACTTGTCATTACTGTATTTAAAATGACATATTTATAATTGAGACTGTCAGATAATGTCAACAGTTTTAATAATCGTATATATAGTTCTATATATATATATATAATATATATATGTATGTAGTATATATATATAATATATATATATATGTAGTTTTTAAATGATATATGTATGTAATTAAAATTTTTAAATATCTTTTTAATTTTTAAATAAAATATTACATAATATATTATAATCTATGTATAATTTTCTATTATTTTATATTTCATAACTTTCTCTTAAGAAGCTGACTATATAGTCAATAATTGTAGTCGTTACGCTGTTTAACAAAAAAAAAAAAACACACACACATGACAAAGTCAAACTCAAAAATTAATAATTTTAATCAATCATTAAACTTTTAAAATTAAATCATCTCAAATTTTTATTATAACCTGTCAATGTCAAAATTAATAATCAAATATCAGTATGTAAAATGTTTTTTTTTTATACACACGGTACATACATATATTTTTTCATATGAATATCCTAATATGATAGTTCATATGAACATAGTTTAAAATAAATATACTTTATATGTAAATATATATGTACATATATACGTATGCACCTATAAATAACTTGTTTTTAAAATTAATTGATTTTGATACATTGATACCTGTTTTTTTTAACTTTCAATCATTAATTAATGTAAAATACATTTCAATTTAAAGAGTATGTATGCTAAATTCATTAATTTTAATAATTTCAAATGGAGAAATGATAAAATGATAAAAAAAAAAAACATTGAATAGTCCTTTTATTTTTTTGACATTTAACATTTGTTTAACAAATGAATCACAAGTAATATTTTAACAAACATAAGTTTTATATTTAAGAAAAAAATTTGTTTTTTTTTTTATTTTTCAACAATCCATTTCGAATTCGTTAAAAAATATTTACAATAATTGGATTAAAGCAGAGTTTCGTAAACTTTTTGCGTTCCATTGCAACGTAATATGAGATAATCCTGCTGCATATGTATAATGTTGCAGTAAAACATATTATTCAAGCCCTGAGAGAGCTTTACTGGGGTCCGGGCTAAAAACATTTTAGACCCCCCCCATTCCCAACAATAAAGAATTTTTATTAATTTAAAATATGGTCTTCCTAGCCCCCCTCTATTTGAATCTATATATACTTATGTAGCTTATTCCGGCACACTGCAGGGATGATAAAATTTAATCACTCATCTTTTTAGTTTTAGATTACCTACCTACACCTTTAGATTACTTACATATAACTTAATAAACTTGCAGTTAGCCTTTCCCCTTTTGTCATCACGAAAAATGGAATTGAATACTAATTTTCGGAAAATATTCCGAAAAAAACATGGTCATAAAACTTTTCAACTTCGAAAATCTATAATATTTCTTTTTTTTCTGTGGAAAGATATTATAATACTGTAGTATTCCGTGAAACTGAAGTTTGGGAAACCCTGCATCAATATATCCAAAAGATTTCTTTAAACTTGTACAAAATCTTAAGATTTTTATTTTATAACTCTTCTTATACTCATTTATGTAGTTTATGAATTATGATGCTCTTATTATTATTATAATACTGCTGCTGATGCTCCTGCTTATGCTGATCATGTTGCTATTGCTGTTTACTGTTGCGGCTATGCTGCTGTTGTTATATTCCGTCAACTTGTCATTTTAAGAAATAAAACAAAAAAAAATAAATAAATAAATAAAACAAAAAAGAAAGGAAAAAAAACATAAAATTAAAAAATCTGACAGCAGGAGGTGCTGGCGCCAATAAACAGTTTTTTTTTAAAGGTTCTTTTTAGTGTTCTGTATATAGTTTATGCTTTTAGTTTTTATTTTTTTTGGTTTTTAACATTTTAGGAACTAAGGTTTTTGGTAAAGACTTAAAGACCTTTTTTTTCTGTTTTCGAATATAAATTTGTATAAATATATATGTATATATATATATATATATATATATACAAATTTGTTTGGTAACCTATTATAGTTTGTTTCTTTAACCATACATATATATACATATATATATACATAAATTTATACATATATATACTTCTAATATACATTTTCATATAAGTTTAAATTTTTGGTGTTCGAATATGCAAGTTAAAAGGAAATTCCCATGTAGTATCAGTGCAGTTTTGTTGTTTTTATTTTCTACAAAATATATCATAAAAATCTCTGAAGTATTTTAAAGATACTTTTGTTTTGTAAGATTTTAAAAGTAGTTAATTTAATAAAATGGGTTCTTGTTATGTTTTTGCTGCTGGCTAAGTTGTTTTATTCTACCAAAAATATATTAAGATTTTCTTTTTTTTTAATATAAATTGATAGATTCTTTTTGTATTGTATAGTTTGAGCAGAAATATATCTATACCAAATATAAGATTTTAATAGATTATCACTATATGCTTAAAAACAATAGAAATATTTATGGAATAGTTTTTTTTTTATATATTCTTTCTTTCAACAAAAAAAAAAGTCTTTTATAAAATTTATTATTTTGAAAAATTTTAAATAACAATAATGATTATGATTAGTATGACAGTAGTTATTATTATTTTATGGTATAAAATTTCAAAGGTTTTTCATTTTTTATTTAATTTTTTTGTTTTTTTTTTATTATAAAAAATATAAAAAAAAATGAGTTTAAGTGCTATGAAAACCATAGGTGTTGACATTTTTTAAAATGAATATACATATGTATGTATAATATAATAAAGAAAATTTAATGGGTATCTTTAATTAGCAACTTGAATAGGAAGATAAAAAAAAATGTATTATGGTTTTGTTTTAAATACATAATCAAAATATTATCTATATGAAATAAATTTATAAAGTCTAAATAGATATTTAAAAAACTGCAGGATTAAAAATAGTTTGATAATATTTTGGTTTTTGTATTTTTTTTTATAGCTATAATAAACATTTAGATTAAACAGTTGCTTTTGTTTCTTGTAGCTTTTTCTTAAAAATTTGATTGTTGACAGTTTTTTTTTCTTCCATTTCATTTCACATAAAAAAAAATGTATCTTCTTCTTATCTTTGTGGTATGGGATGCTACCACCAACTAATGCTTATAAAGTTACTGAAATCGATATTCTGCTGTTCTCAATTGTGTCTTTTTCTTTTGTGTACAGGTGAAAGTAGTGGATTTTATGCCCGTTTAACTAGAACAGTTCCACTAGAAGAGTTCCACGATACACAATTCTACTAGACATAATTCCACTAGGCGTAATTTCCCTAGACACAATTCCACTAGATACAATTTAGAGGTATATCATTGATATCACATAGAATTATATATTGATATTTTATATCAATTCAACATTTTATTTGTCAATTGTTTAAATGAGTTTGACAAATAAAAAGTTGAATTGCGCAAGTTGAATTGTTCCCTAGTGAAATTATGCCAAGTGGAATTGTCCGAGTAAAATTGTATCTAGAGAAAATGTGTCATAGTGGAATAGTTCTAATGGAATCGACCAATTACCAAAGTTTGCATTACTAGAGCATTTATAGTTCAGTTTTGGATAAATTTTGTTCCGTTATTTTTTCTTGGACAATTACAACTCAAGCAGTTCCGTTTTTTCCGTATCATATGAATGCAACCAACCATACTGTTTTAGAATGTTAACAAAATAACAATTTGTGAATTTCCAAAATCACAAATCACATTTTTTAAAAATCCTTACATATTTTAAAGTTTTATAATGTACGAACAGAATTATTTTGAAAGCTCTAAATCTGATGATATCAAATCTATCGACAATTAAAGGTGTAGTCATTATATGCTTATCGATACTGGATGTTATTGATATTAAAACCATTTAAAACAAATTTTTGTAAATTATTTTAAAAATAAAAAAAAAATATTTTTAAGTAAATTGTAAAATAAAAATTTTTTATTTTATATTTTTGTTTTCTTTTTATTACAGACGTATGTTTCCATCAATGCGTTTATCATTATCTGGTTTAGAAGATGATGTTAATTATTGTGTTTTATTGGAAATGGTACCAATTGGTGATTGTCGTTTTAAATTTTCTGGTTCACAATGGGTACCAGCTGGTGGTGCTGAACCACAATCACCACAAAGAATGTATTTACATCCAGATAGTCCAGCTACAGGATCACATTGGCAAGCTCAACCAATATTATTCAATAAAGTTAAATTAACTAATAATACATTAGATAGTAATGGACATGTAAGTATATTTTGTTTTTTAAATAAAATAAATTTATTTTTTATTTTTGAATATTATTTTGTCGCGGCCATATTATTTTTGTAAAAATAGTTTTAAAGTTGAATTTTTAATTTGAAATTTTTAATAAATGCAAAATTAATAATAGTTAAACCAAAACTGTTTCACCTTATAGAATAAACCCCACCTTTTTTTCACATGAAATTAAATATAAAATAAAGGTAATATAAGGGTTACTTGTCCTTTTATTAATTGCTTATAATTAAAACTTAAATTTTATAGTGATTAATACAATTTTAAATGAAATACAATCAAAGAAAATTTAAAATGCACATTGACCCCATAAATTAACTTTTACTGATGAATAAAGATACAAGAAAATATTTAAAGTTGAATTAATTCAATATTGCCAATATGTAAGGTAATGTCTTTTAAATTAACGCTATATATTTGTCTCTAAAATCCGTTAAGTTAAGTAAAGCTCTGGGTTGTTACTATATAATTTCTACGTAAATATATATTTGCTAGTGTATATTTTACTTTATTGATAAATTGTTGGATCTTTTTCAAACTTTTCTGAGAGATAACTTAAATCACGTGATGAAACACTATATGGGTTCGACTAAGCGATGGGAACACTCAAGGGATTCAAAAAGCTAAGTTTCACAAATGTAGGGGCTACGGCTCCCATAAGTTGTAAGTTGCTCCCAAGTAAATTATCCCATTAATTTTCAAAGGGCTTTTTGAAGCCCTTAGAGTCTCCATCGCTTAGTTGGATCCATATAACGTTTCATAATCATAATCATAATCTAAGGGCGTTTTTCTTTTTCTCATAAGATCAATGCTCAGAGCAGATGTCGAGCGCTCAGAGCAAACTTGTATCTGAACTCTGACCGCTCTGAATTAAAAAAGAAACGCTCAGAGCACAAATTGTCAATTTTTATCCAAATTATTTTCTAACGTCAGTATTTTTTTATTATTTTAAATGTAATGTAAAAGGAATTTATTTAAGAAATAAAATAAAAAAAGTTAATTTTCGTAAAACTTATTTCAATAAAATTTCAAAAAAAATTTAAAAAAAAAATGTTTATCTATGCAGAAAATTTTATTTTGATGACGTTTTTATTATTTTATTCTTAATTTGACGTTATATTTATTGACAACTCTGTGAAATCTGAGAAATTTTTACTAGCTCACAGATCGCGCTCTGAGCACACTCCGAGTTAAAAAAGAAACACAAAATGGATAATCTGCATAATCTGAGCATAAAAAGGAACACAATTATTTTGTTTTTTGCCTGACAGCTCTGACTCTGCTCTGATGTGAAAAAGAAAAACACCTTGAGGTATCTTTCAGTAAACTCTGAAAATGATCGGACAATGTACATAAAGTAAAATACACTCGAAAGTATCAACATATTGTTACATAATTGTTAATTTTAAATGAAAAATTATATTATTCTTAAAGTTGATTATTAATTTAACACCTATTTTTTTTTTTTTTTTTAAATCTAATAAATATTTAATTTTTTTTTTTAAAATCTATTAAATACAAACTATAAATGTGATTTTTTTTTTAAATCATTTGTTGTTTCAATTTTTGAAAGATAAGTATCGATAAAGGTATTTTCACTCTTCTTACTTAATTTTATACAAAAATGTAATAAATAAAATTTAAAAATAAAAAAAAAAAAGGTCAATTGCTAATGATTTTATGTTTTAGTATTAGTAGGTCTGTGTGGATTTAGGTATAGGTATAGATGTATATATGAAGCAATGATTTACTATATGTTTGATGAATTTATATTTTATATGTAATCCAAAACTGTCAATCATTTTGTGCAGACATAAGACTTTTCAAAATTATTGAAGAGGTATTGTATATACATGTATACCTAATTTTTTTTTATGTTTGTATAATTTTTTGTTCAAGTATGTTTTTTTTTTAGTCCTTCCTTTGTTTTATTATTTTGTGACAAGATTTTGGGTTTTTCTTGGGTTTTCATTAATAATATTTTAAGTTAAAATTTTTTGATTTGACTTTCTATGGATGATAGTTAAAAAAACAAATTTTTTTTTTTTTTGTTTTTACATTTATTAAATCCTGGGGTTTTTTTTATTTATTTATTTATTTTTATAAAGATGTTATCTTGTTTATTCAACAAGGTAGTTAAGAAAATAATTAAGTTTTTTTTTTGTATGTTTTTGTTTTATATACGTTCGTATATTATTTGATGCAATCAATCTGTCAAAATCAATTTGTCTTAAAGTTCTGCCTTAGAAGAACAACAGAAACAAAAATATTTTTTTTTTTGTTTTTCAACAGTATTTTGAAAAATGACATTTGTTGAGATATAAGTTAATAAAATTTTTGTCAATATTGATGACTAAACGTTTATTTTTTTTTTTAAATAAAATAATAACAATAATACCTTTAGGTCTATATAGGTCTGAATATATGTATGTCTAAAATATATTTCTAAGGTATTGCGTCGTTTTCGTTTTCCGTTGCTGTTTCTAACCAAACTCTTATATAAATTGCGGATGAATCCTTTTTGAATGTATCATTTTTGCCTGATTCATTTCCATTTTCTCGTCATTATCTCTTTAGCAGAACTTTATTGCTGGATTAATTTGGTCATCATTTTTTTAAAAGTCAGCTAGATGTTGAGCTAGATGTTAATGAAGCATTATACTTTGTTGTTTCTTAGCAACTAACCAGACTTCGCAAGAAAAGTGTTTGACATTATAATGAAATATTTTGATTTTTATTGCTCTGAGTATCAGAATATCTGTAGATTTTTACTAAAAAGATTGTATTAAAGTTTTCTAAGCTTTTCTTAATATTATAACGGGAAAAAATTTGTTTTGTTCTTCTATCAGGCATTATTATACTACCACAATTATGTCATTTATATTGTTTATATGTATTACTTTGGTATTATATCTTAGTTGACGTTGGTTTATTATATACGTTCAAATTATTTCCATTACATTCTTGGATATAGATAACTTTCTTTGATTTTAGGTTTTTTTTACATTGACTTTCAAACCGACCAAATATTTGTACAAATTCTTTCAGATCAGAATTTTTACTTGATAATAAGCACAAATCATCTGCATTTTACATATAATTTTATAAGTAATAATTTTCAATGAATTGCTAAAATTTGAAAAATTTTCTTATATTAATCTTTTTTGATTTAAAAAAAAAATAAATAAAATATTAATAATTTTTTTTTTCTTTACAGGTTGTTTTAACAAGTATGCACAAATATCAACCAAGAATTCATATTATTCGTACATCAGACCCAACACAAATTCCATGGGCGCCACAACAACCATTTATATTTCCTGAAACTGAATTTGTTGCTGTTACAGCTTATCAGGTCAGTTAGAATTTGAAAAAAAAAACAAATTATTATAATAATTAAAATTTGATTTTACACTCTTTATTCATATTTTATATTTATAAAATACGTTTTAATTATATATGCTCATAGCATCAGACTTAATAATTAAATAAATAATAATTATAACATACTTCAGGAAATGAATGTAAGTTATATACTTTCAATCGCAGCGGTTGTATTAAAATCTTTTTATACCTTTTTTACTTTAACTGAACATTTTTTTATTTTAAGTGAAGAGTTTTTTAGTTTAAGTCTATCTGTTATCATAAGTCTGTATTTCATTTGTCTGTAGTGTTAATTTACTGTATTTTTGGCAGTGTATTCAAATTATATACAAATACAGTCAAATTCTACAAATTCTACAAAATACAGTCTTTTGATAGTAACTCTATTTTGTAATTTAAGTAAATATTTTTTTTTTACTTTAAGAGTAATTACTTTTTTTACTTTTACTTTTTTTTACTTCATTAATTTAGGTAATATATTATATATATAATAAATAGATATATATTTAATTTACATAGATCATAAAGAATCTCATATATATATGTATATTATATGTATTTTTTTACTTTAACTAAAGACATTTTTACTTTATTACAATAACGTTACTTCACTTAAATTAATGACTTTAAAAATTTGAAATTTGAAAATTTGAAAAACTCTTAACTTAGAGTAAAAATATCTTCAGTCACTTAACAAAAAAATAACTCCAGTTAAAGTAAAATTGATATATGTGTAATTTTGTAAAATATGTTGTAATTTTTATTTGCCTTAAAATTTTTCAAATTAATTAGAATAGTTTACATTTATCTTTTTATCGATAACTGGTTAACATTTCAAAAAAGTCAAAATTTTTCCAATCGAATTAGAGTTTCCAATCGTTCTGAAAATCTGTATTAAACAATTACAATACTCTTTCTCTCTTTTAAAAATTTTATGAAATTTATGAAATACAACAAATTCAAAATAAGCTGTTAACTAAATCTGATAAGATTAAATTATTAAAAGCTCAAAAATTTGATTTTTAAGTAGCTATATGTAGTAAACTTTAGATATTCATTTGATCTAAAGTGATTTGAAGCTCATTATAGTAATTTTCAATTTGGGTGCCGAACATTACATTTAAATCTTTTAAATTTTATTTCGTTTTTCTGCTTATTTTTTTTTTCTGTTTTTTTGTATCCAATTAAAGATAATCAAAGATATCAATCTTATTACAATTTCAAAATATCTGAACAGATAAAATAAAAACGTTTAAAATATGGCACAAAATCAGACAGTTATAATTAATAATTGATTTTAATGACTAACAGCGACACCAATGAAAATCAAATTAAAATTAAATTCCAAAATAAAAAAACAAAAAACAAATACAAATAAACAATAACAAGTTTTAAAAATATTTGACTCAGTTTTTTTTTCTTTTTTTTAATTATAGAATGATCGTATTACAAAATTAAAAATTGATAATAATCCATTTGCAAAAGGTTTTCGTGAAACAGGCCAATCTAGATGTAAAAGAAAAATGGCATCTTCACCATCGTTAGATAATAATAATCATCAACATCAAACATCATCATTATCATCATCATCGTCGTCATCAACAACAGAAATATCACCAATTAAATCAAATGATCATTTTAATGTTGTAAATGATCATGAAAATCGATCAGATGATAATGACAGTCCATTAATAAAACGTATGCGTTCAAATAGCTCAGCATGTTCAACATCATCATCATTAGATGATCGTGATGATCGTGCTCAATCATTTTCATCATTAATTAGTTGTTCCAGTTCAAGTGGTACCAGTTCACCAAGTACAATAACTGCAGATAATCATTTTCGAGGACATTATTCATCATCACAGCATCAACATCATCAACATCCACATCATCATCATCATCAGCAGCAACAGCAATTAATAAATCAACATCAATTGCAGCAACAACAACAACAACAGCAACTACAACATCATCATCATCATCAACAACATCATTATCCGTCAATTAGAAATAATGAATTATTAATGCAACATTTGCAAAAAAATATGCAAAATTTAATTAATCCATCTTTAATGGATTTAGCATGTTCGTATTTTGGTCGTAATACAACTCAATCTGCACAAGCACAATCAGTATTATCAAATGCAGGATTAGGTTATTCACAATCTTTAATACCGACAATACATCAAACAACATCATTACCAATATCAGTAACAGTTGGTGGTAATGCAAATAGTAATAATAATAATAATAATATGAATGATATTAATCCTAGTCAATTTTATTCTTCATCACAATCATCATCATCATCTTCATCATCATCAACAACATTAAATCATTTAGTTCATTCACCATCTAATTTAAATGGTTTATCACCATTATCAACAACATCATCATCAGCACCAGCAGTATCATCAACATCACCATCTGTAATATCAGTATCACTTGTATCGACAGCAATAGGTGAACGAAATTTACCAGGTTATTATTCACCACCAATTAATGTTGATGAAAATCTTGATGATAATGATAATGATGATGATGATGACAATGATAATGAACAAAATGAAAGAAATTTAATATTGGATTCAAATCGAACTCGAAATTTAAATGGTAATGTTTCACCAGTTTTTTCTGATACTGTTAATATTATTAATTCATCATCATCAACATTAGTTAATTCATCATCAGCTACATCACAATTAAAAAATTCAAGTGATAAATTAAATGATGAAATTAATTGTGATGAAGATTTTGTAGTTAAATTGCCATCAAAAAGAAATAATTTTACAATATCAGCTATTTTAGGTGGTGATAATTAAAATTAATTAAATATTATATAAGTATAATAAGTGTAATTAAATAATTCTGTGCAATTATTTACAATTAATTAAAATATTTTTATTATAAATTCTTAAAAAGTTTTAAAGCACTCACTACAAAAAAAAAAAAAATTAAAAATGATGTAAAATTAAAGTATACAATTAGAGTAATTGAAAAAAATTTAACGTTGAACGTTTTGACTCTGTATTAAAATTAGAATTTAAAAAAAAAAGTCAAATCACTTATTTTTTAGTGTTTCTTTCTCATTCTTTCTCTTTTTTTTTTTTTTGTATACCATTACATATAAAGACTATGAATCAAAATTGTACTTTTAACTCTAAATGAACAAAAAAGTAAAATTAAGAATATTTTTTTTATATTTAAATATTGATTAAAATTAAGTTTTAAAACAGTTTTACTTATTAAGTTTAGATTAAATATATTAAATAAATAAAAATAAATTGTTGTGAAAAAATTAAATTTTGTTTTATATATCATTTTATTTTATTTATAGTTATTATATATAAATTTTCATAATATATCTGTCTTCAATCAGTTCTGTATTCAAAGCTATTCAAGTGCTGCCATCGTTTCTTTTCATAAATAAAATCGATTGGAGACAAAAATCATTTTCGATTTTGACGTTTACAGATTACACTTTGCTGTTTACAACTAAAATCTTGAAAATAAATATGTGTTTAAGAAAATTCCAAAAAGCACTTTGATTGTAAATTGTAATACAAATTTTATTACATAAAAAAAAACTTAATTATAGCAAAAACCATAATTTTTTTGTTTTGTTGTTTCGATTTTCCTATAATTTATTAAGTATTTGTGTGAATTTATTTTACTTCTGTCACTTTTAAAAATGCAGTTTTAGCCATTTTCTTAAATATTCAAAATGGCGAATCTGTTTGGTACGAGTACGATCAGATTATTTGTGCAATTTGTTTAACTTAAAACGTCATCTACAATGAACGCTCCCTTGACGCTCTCTACACACAACTATCTGTCAAATCAAAGTTAAATGTACTGAATTGTATGAAAGTACCTACAATAAACGCTCTCTTTACGCAGCATTTAGAAAGTTAAACAACTTTTTCACTTCCAAAACGCATTCAAATGTCAAATATTGAATAGTGTCAAAACAAAAATCATGAAGAAGCCAATTTGTAAGGTACGTATATGCATATTAAATTTCTTGGAATATATTTAAAATAAATAATTTAAAATTCAATTAACAATATTTAAAAAAACAAAATATTAAGCAATAATTAATTATTATAGAGAAAAAAAAGCAAAACTATAATTTGAAAAAACGCTGTCATGTACATTTCATTGTGGACACTGCTTTGTAGACTACGTGTAGAGAGCATCACGAGCGCGTCATGAGTGCGTTCATTGTAGATGGAACATAAGTGTTTTAAAAATATTTTTTGATTAAATTTTTACGATTAGATACAAAAATAATGCAAATGTTTTTAAAATTATCTAAGAAATTAATTATGAGGATGTCAATATGCGTTACTATTATGTTTAGGTTTGTGACAATATACCGTTTTCACTTTAACTGAAGATTTTTTTACATTAAGTAAATACTTTTAACTTTAACTGAAGAAATTTTTATTTTAAGTGAATATTTTATACTTTAAGTGAATATTATTTTATTTTAAATGAATAATCTTTACTTCAGTATTTTATGCCATATGTAAATATTATTTAATATAGATATACATATATGTATTTAATTTACATAATAAATTTATATATTTGGATCTAATATTTATGCAATTATGTATGTATATGTATTTTCTTACTTTAACTTTTATTACAAATGTTTCACTTATAGTAAACATTTTTCATTTAAAGTAAAAATTGAACTCCACTTGAAATTAAATTTCTTCAGTAAAAGGTATATTAGTAAATTCCCTTCAATTTGTGATTATGTACATGTATAAACATCAAACTCCTAATTGTACAACGAAAACTCTCTAAACTCTAAGCTCATATAAATTATATTATTACAATTATTATTACAAATTCTAAAACACATAGTTACATATATCGTAAATATATCGTAAATATAACATATTCAAAATTCAAAAGTGCAGGTCCAAATTACCACTTTACAGAGACTTTAATACAAATGTCTAAATCTATATATATATGCACTTTAAAGATTTAAAGGAGAGGAAATCTTACAAATACAAAGAAACAGCAGCAGAAAACTAAATGAAATAGAAATGTCAAGTGGAAGCTCTAAAGAAAAGATCAATTAAACTTCAAATCCTCTTAATCACGAGAAATAGTGACTTTGCAGTCTTATAAAATTCTATTATATAGACAGGCAAATATCTAACAATATTAATTCCGTTTTTACCCCATTCATCTATTTCAAGTTTCATATTTGAATATTATGAAATCATTTAAAAGTTAATTTCTTTAATTCCTAATTAGCGAGTGATTAACATTAAACATAAATAATTATATAATAATAAAATAAGATATTTACTTTTGCAATTTTTTAAAATAAAACCTTCAAACAATTTTCAAAAAATAAAACCCTCAAACAAAGAAAAAACTATCTGAATCTCAAGATTATTGAAATAAAATTAAAAAAATTCTAAAATATAATTTGATACTCATCTTAATATCCGTAAAGAAATTCAACAGCGGATACTTTTTTGTTTTACCTTAAAGCGCACTGATATTACAAAAGAAATAATAAGAAAAAAAATAAATAAAATACGAAAGTGATTTAAACCGCATCTAATTTAATAATTTAATAATAATCAACGCTTTTTCTTTTGAAAATTATACACTTCTTTTTTTTTTGTTTTTTGTCTTAATTATTAAAAATGATATTACAACAGGTATTACATATTAACACCTTAATTAATACTATTTAATAAAACGAACACATACATCTAAACGATTTTTTAATTTTACCGACAAAAACAAAACAATACAAATGAGATGAAAGAAGAATTGGTCAGTATTTAAATTGATTTGAATGCCGGAATAGAATAAAGAAAACATTTACTATATATAGTTAATCTAAATATTACCGTTATCGTAATTACGGTATTATTTTATTCATTTAAATTTAATTTTTTAATGACTGAAACAACAATCGCAATGAGTAAAGCTGCTGAAGCTCTTACAGAAAATAGAGAGTGAAAATAATAAAAATTGAAGAAATGCAAAAGTGGTGAGATTAAAACTATACATACAATACTTTTACTTACCAAAACCTAAATACATAGATATAATTTTGCAGTGTATTAGAAAATTTTTTATGTATTAAAATCAATACTTTATACCAAAGTGTTAAAAATTGAATTATATTACCTATATAGCAGTGAAATCATTTTAATAATTAAAATATAATTTTTGTCAATTATAAAACATATTTCTTTTCCCCTTCTGAAGACTTTTTTGGAGCAGAGGCTTTTCCAAAATGTATATACCTGTTACTTTGGTTTTGGTAACAGTGGAAAACATAGAAAGCACTCAAAGGAATTGTACGAGATTCACCTGGGTAGTGTTGAACTTTAATCAACCAAAACCACCTTTAGGACCAACCAAAACCAAACTTTAGGATAGATCTTTTAATACTTTTTTTTTAATAATTTAGTGATATAATGTACAGTTTAGTTTTGGGGATAAGGATGTAATGAATTCTCAAACTTGTAAACGATTGACGTTAAGGGAATTTTGCGTTACGTTTACAATTCAATCTTTTTCAATTTTTCCCCCTTTAGATGATTTTAGTAAGCCCCTTCAGTTCTTATAGTTTATAAGAAACCATTAAATAATTTTTCCTTTCTTTGTGAGAAACGGTCTTACAGAAATCAGTTTAGAGATTAAAATTGGCTTGATCAATACGTTCTTCCGTAAGGCATTCAAATATTTATTTGGAGAAGTTTGTAATTTACTGGCACGGTTGTTTGTTTACTGTATATATTTTCTATAATAAATGTATATATATTTTTTTTAATATAACATTATTCGATCGAACGTTGAGGTTTTCTTTTAAAATTTTTGTTTTTCCAATTAAGTTAAAAAGAACTCCGTATAAACAAGCCGCAGTTTATCAAATTTTATTTTGTTGCTTCTTTCAATCTAATTTTTTTCATTTTTCTTGGTGTTTGTTTTATAAAAATTAAACTACCGAGATAATTAAAACTTGAAATCATTTAAAATTGTTGTACTCGCGTTTATTAATTCCTAATTTGGTTACGGCACCGGTACTTATTCTGAGTCTAATGTTTTAGAATTATACATATAATAGTGGAAAAAAAACTGACAGTCAGTCAATACATCGGTCTCATCATTCAAATAATCTTTTTACACTATAGATATAGATTATGAATATTTTAAAAATTTATATCTATATGTGATAAAGTTGATATGAAAAAAAAATTTAAACAATAATAGAATAAAAATTAAATTAAAAAAAAAAAAAAAGAAAAATCTTTGTATTCAGATTATAAAAACCGCCATTCGGTTCATGGTGTTGTTGAACAAAATCAAAAGAATAAAATTGAATAAAAATCAAAACGAATTCATAATCTGACACTTCTTTACATTTTTCCACCTACAATCGATTTTTAAATATTAATGTTTTGGTTATATATGATTACATATATATACATACTTATGTATATTTAAATTTAGTTTTCTTTTTTATTTTTTTAAAGTTTATAAACAATTGATTTAAAATTAAAAATATCCATAAATTTTTAATTGTAAAATAATCAGTAAAAAAATAAGTCTTATTTGGATGTATATATAAACTTTAAATTGAATTAACTTAATTAATTTTTATACACAAGTTCAGTTTACCAAGGTAAATTAGAGGAAAAATTGTAATAAAAGACTAAAAGCAAAGATTTCTGAAATTAAGCCATAAAGCTTTATTATATCATTGCCATATCTCGTAAATTTAATCCATACACTTTTTAAATTAGGCGCTTTGTTCGTAATTTTTAATTATTTTTGCCTTAATAAACTAAAATTTAAAACACATACCTGTCGCAAATGCAGAAACAATTGAAATACAAACTTACCATATAGCGAAAAATTGAAACAAATGTAAAAGTATTAAGGGTACTCTTCTTGATTAGCAACAAAAATGTTATAACTGCGGTTATATAACTGGTATAACGTTAAAAGTGTACTTTAATAAAAATATATATACATATATATATATATATATATATGATCTTAATACTTATACCTTTTCTTTCTCTTCAACTATGTGATAAAATTGCTTTAGTTGGAATGTCAGAAGGGTTTAAAAGAATGTTATTCAAAATGTGACATGTATATTTGTGAAGGTCAATTAAGAAACCTTATAGTTTAAAAAAAATTTTTAATATAAAATATTTCCTCCCATTGATCAAACGTTTTTGAGAAAATGGAGCTTTATTAACTTTAAAGACATAGTCAGCATAATGACAGCCAAACGTCATAGGTATTAAACGGAATGATACGTAGCATAATATTTTACAGTATACATATACACTATTTTAATATGTATAAGTGATTCGCAAAAACAAATAGTCAAAATATGACTTTGTACTTCATATTATAAAATATTTAATTTACTAATTCTGTCTGGGACCTATGCCAGTTGATCTACAGTCACTTTTTCAAAAATATATACTTGACATTAAGCTTTTAATAGAGCATAATAATCCCATTTAGTATACTTTTAAAAAATAATTATCTTACAAAATGTCATTCATATTAATGATACATTTGACATAAAAAACTGATATAAGAAAAAGACTTACGAGTATGGCATTTAAATTTAATTTAAATATTTCGAATAGCATTTTTTAATTAGTTTTATACATATGAATATAGAGTTTGCATATAAAATCTGCATTTGAATAAATTGTTCAGCAGAGAATTAAGTGATGCCAAGCTTCTGTATTTTAAGGATTTGTTGTGAAACTTTGTATGTTACAAAAAAAAAATAATTAGGAAATATTTTATTGTTGATTACAAAATCAGGATTTTAATAATTCCATTTGATTAACACCATCAACATCAATATACAAAAAAATTATGCCAATGGTATTTGGTAAAAATGATTTTATGCCAAGTGTATTTTGGTTTTATGCTAACTGTCGTAGATTTTTACGTGCTAATTAACAACTATTATAGTAATTATTCTTATAATACCCGAATTTTTAAAATTTTCTAAAATATTTTTAATAATTTTAATTCGATTCTTGTTTTATTTTATTAAAAAGTGTTTTATTTATTTGTTATCTGAAAACTTTAATTCTTCTTTTTCAAATTTTTTTTTATCTAATTTGTTCTACGTTAACACTTTTAAAATCTTTTCTATAATTTCGTTTCTATATACTTTATCAATTCTATTTTGTTAATTTCTAATAAATTCTAACACTTTGTTACCTATTCTATAAACATTATTTTATTTTGCTTTTATTCTTTTATCTTTGATTTCATGGTGCAGTATTTATTAGCGAAGAAGTGTATGATTTTAATGAGATCACGATATTTTTTTCTTTTAAAAGACATTTATGTTCACATTCTGAAGATTATGTTAATTATCAGCCCACATTTTATTGATTTTTAGCCACTTCTACTAAATATATATATATATATATTTTTTATTTTTAAAGTTACACGGTAATACGGGACGATCTTATTCGTATAGTACATATATACTGAAGTGTTAAAGATAACATTGGTGATGGTACATAAATTATGTTACTTCCACGCAAATGTTATATTATAATATTATGTTTGTTTGTTTTTTCTTTTTTTTTAACTAAACGCTTTATTGGAATTAGAAATTTTTTAGTGGAAACATGGTAACTTTTCACAATTAACTCAAAACCAACAAATAAAAAAAAAAAAAAAATTTATGGAAATTGTGAAAAAAATTGGGAGTATATTTAAAAGGTAAAAACCTTTCTACTCAAGTAGCAAACCATTTAATTTTTTTTTTTGTAGCATACATTTTTTTTTTTGGATTGATTTATTTTAAGATTTGATTAAAACCGGGAAATTAATAATATTTATTTTGTAAATTTTTTTTTTTAGTAACATAATTTTTAGTAATGGAAATTTTTAGGATTATTTTTGTCTGATTATTTTCATTGTATGGGTAGCAGTAAAAATATTACTTCTGATCATAATCTAGATCAGTAATTAAAAAGATCGAATTAAAATTAAACTGGATATTCAACGTGCAAGAATACAGTTGCCTTTGTCAACTCTTAGATACCCGTACGAATCGTTAGTATGTTTAAAGCCTGTTACTCTGCTTATAATATTATTTTTTTAATTTTTTAGTATTTTAAAATAATTTGGCTGAATTTTATAATTTCTACAACTATGGGTTGTACATGTACTCAAACTATATGTTTATACATTCTTCAAAAGCAGATTCCAACCTTCCACATAACGATTATTAATCCAAAACTTTTTCAAATATGCTATAGTACCATTTAATACTAAGCGGCAAATGTATAATAATTTATACTATACATATGTATGTATTAAATATCATTCATTCATCAGTGACATATGCGATATGTAAATAAACATGAAACATCATATAAATATAATTCTTCAAGCAACCGTTATATTTATACCCGTACGATAGGATCGGGTATAATAAAATTACTCCTCCGTTTGTAACACCTCGAAATAAGCGAGCTAGATATACCTTCAAAGGTATGGATCAGATCAGAAAAAAATTCTAAGACGTTTGAGCCATGTCCGTCCGTCCGTCCGTCTGTCAGCACGCTAACTGAAAAACTAAGAAAGCTAGAATCTTGAAATTTACACAAAATATTCTGGGAGTAATTTGTAGGTTCCCTATTTTTTTTGGTTGAGTTCCGACCAAAACTTAGGGTAACTCTCGAACACCTAACTTTTCGATCCCCACATTTTTTTTGAAATAGAGCTATGAAATTATAGAGCTATTTAACTGCTGATAGATCTCACAAAAATATTAATTTTATTTTTAACAACTTTTTTTTGTAGCCCCACCCGTTACGGCGAGCTACAGCTCCCCAAAGGTTCAAAAAAGCTCTATATTTAAATTGTTATAGCACAAGTTGTATAAAGTAAATCTTCATTTTGAAAACGCCAAACAATTGCTATTTTTATTAGCTTTAAAAGTATATATACAATAAATATATATTTGTGGCATACGGTGTCTTAATTTACCGTTATGCGAAATTAAAATTTTGCAAAATCCTTTAACCCTTCTATCTTCTAAACGGTTTAAGTTGGAAGCTTGACATTTTGACAGAAGTTAGATCTTTCAAAATAAGTATGAGTCATTTGAAAATTTTTTTTTGTATCACTCCCCATTTAGGAGGTGTAAGGGGTCAAAAACTGAAAATTTCCTATTTTTAAACGCCTGTAACTTGAACATCTGTAAAAATTTTTTTGAAATTATACACAAAAATTAAAGCTTCAACATTATACTCTTATTTCTGTTAACAACTTTTTTTAATAATATAGGGTTACTTTATAATCGAGGAAAGTGTTACTTGATTTTTTAATATTTTCTAACAAATTTCTTTAACGAATTTTTTCCATTTTGTTTTACTCGATAATTTGAAATTGTTCAGGATATAATGCGTAGTACAAAAAAATGTAAATAAATAAACAACATAACGGTTGCTTGAAGAATTTTTAATTATATGATATTGATATATATACATACTTATATAATATCATGTTTATTTACATATCGTATATGTCACTGATGAATGAATGATAAGAGTATAGATGTATATTATATAGCGCCGTATTTACATACATATATGTATTTTATTGTACTTATAAGAAATTATTCTGTCAATGGAATATTTAAATATAATATAATATAATATTTAAAATTATATTTATTATTTTGTACTAAATAAATTTAATATACATTTACCGCTTAGTATTAAATGGTACTATAGAATATTTGAAAAAGTTTTGGATTGATAATCGTTATGTGGAAGGTTAGAATCTGCTTTTGAAGAATGTACATATAAACATATAGTTTGAATATATGTACAACCCATAGTTCTAGAAATTATAAAATTCACCCAAATTATTTTAAAATACTAAAATATTAAAAAAATAATATTGTAAGCAGAGTGACAGGCTGTGAAGATACTAACGGTTCGTACGGGTATCTAAGAGTTGACAAAGGCAACTGTATTCTTCCTCGTTTAATTACTTAATTTTTTTTCCACGCATCATCCTCAACAATTTCAAATTATCGAGTAAAGATAGAAGGTTGGAAGATAGAATAGATTACCGTTTGGAAGATAGAAGGAATCAAAAATTTTGCAGAATTTGTGATTTGCATAAGGATAAATGTGGGGATCTAAAAGTTAGGTGATCAAGAGCTATCCGAAGTTTTGGTCCGATCTCAACCAAAAAAAATAGGGAACCTACAAATTGTTGTAAGAATAGTTTGTGTTAATTTTATGATTCTAGCTTTCTTAGTTTTTGAGTTATCTTGCTGACGGAAGGGCGGACGGATAAAGTTTAACCGACTTAGAATTTGATTCTGATTCGATCCATACCTTTGAAGGTATATCTAGCTAGCTATACGAGGATATGCAAGATATGTTACAAACGGAGGAGCAATTTTAATATACCCGATCCTTATCGTACGGGTATAATGAGTACATATAAGAGCACATGTCAAAAAATAAAAATGCAAAGTGGACGCGAATATATTATCTAAGCGTTTAAACTGCAAATGAGAATCGAATAAGTTTGCCACATCCACTGAGAAAGGCACCGAGACAGTGAGAGATTGAATAGTTATTATCGTTTTGATCAAACAAATGAAAGAGTAGTACTGATGTTTTAAGAGTATAAAATACGTAATAAACTGAAAACTGATCTTTGTCATTTCTTCTCTTTTTTTTGATTTTTTAGTTTCTACACGAAGTATGCATATTTCACTTTTTAATTCTTTGCACAGATTTTCTACTTCACTTATTCGTAAGTGAAATTGAACTTCTTACTTTTTGAGCAATTTACCAATGTTATCTTCATTGGATTTTTTCTGACTGTCATTTTTTGTGTATAGTGGCTTTGCTATTTGTGAAGTTGCTGTAGTGAGTCACCCTTGAAGGTGATCTAGGAACCTTGCTGCTTATTTTAAAAGGATCCGTTTCATTTGCTCTACTACGTTGAGTATCTAAACGCAATAAGTGATCTCCCCGAGAATCAATGAGATCAACCTCATAAGAGAGTGGATTTTCCAGCCTAACTAAATTACCACCTGGGGTATTAATTCCTTTTCTTTTATTCATTGCATCTATTTTTTTTGTTTTATGTCGGAGTATGCATCTCCTAGCATCTGGGAACAAGTCCCTCGTACAAGGCGGTACTCGAAGTTTCTGCCGTCTCTCATGCATCATCCGCAGACCAGAAGCACTTCTGAGACAGTCACTTCTGGATTTTTGTATTAGATTTTAGTGGACTTTTACCACAATCATTCCTTACTGCGAGTATTTCGTTTCCAAATCCACTGGGGACAAATTACTGTTGTGTGACCCAGTTGGAATTTTTATCAAGATAAAGAAATGTGAAATTGCTGTAATGTTTTAAATTGTTTGAACAGTTTATTGTCTAGGAAATTGTCAAGCCAGAGAAAAAAACATTGCACATTGTTTTGCTAGTAGTGTCTCGAGAGATCGTGGGGTAATTTAATCGGAACTGAGCTAATTTCCGATTTTATATTGATTTATTCCATTCTGAATCAAATGTTTTTAAGCTTTTGCACAGCATCTGTTCTGGTAGCATTACGTTTTAGGTTAAGGGCATTATTTTAAAAGTCTAAAATTAAAATAGACTTGTCCTAAAATAAATATCTTAAATATTTATTGATCTAATTCGAAAACACTTCTGTCTTGTTAATACGCATCTTATCTCAAGCTCATTATAAAATTTTCAAATTTTAAAATAAAAACCTAAAATAATACCCAATAATTAAAAATAACTTGAAATTATTTTAAATTATTAGATATTGAGTAGCTAGATGCCAATTTGAAGTCTTTGGATATGACAGAAAAAAATACATTATTCTTCTATATACAATCTAAGTTGTTCATAATAGAGTTAATCTTAAAATTTCACGCTCTATTTCAGCAAAATTTAATAAAATTAGGTTAACATGTACAATATGTATGTATATACGTTTATTTAATATTGTTGTATAATATTTTTATAAAAAAACACTAAAACCATATAAAATATATATAGTTTACCACCAACGATCTTAAAATTATTATTTTCATATCCATATTTTTAGTTTCTAATCATCTCTATTCGTATTTTTTTTTTTTGCTTCAAATCATTGTCTAATAGACCCAATTGAACCCAAATACCATGAAATACCAATTGAAATGAATTTAAAATCCTTCAGTCAAACCAAAAAAAAAAAAAAAAATTAACTTAAAACCTCAGTTTATTTACATTTCTAATAATTCTGTTTAAAAATGCTTTAATTTTTTTTTTTTTTTTGTTGTTGAAAATGTCCTTAAATTGTTTTCTTTTCACTTTTCACTTCTTGCTGTTTTTGTTTTTTTCTTTTAATAAAAACATTTGAAATAAACAAAAAAAAAAATTGTTATTATTAGCATAATAATTATTGTCTGTTTGTCTGTTGTTGTTATATTTTATAAAACAAAAAAATATAACATGTTACCATATGCCCACTTGAAATAGACAAAAGAAACAATAGTTAGTGTATAGTGTATATATGTATGTATATTACAAAAGAAGCAACAGTAGAAAGGATGATTCAATTCAAAGGATATTTATTTTGATTGTTTCTATTTTCAGAATATATTTTAAATATTTTTATTCTTGTTTTTATGTTTTTTTTTTCTTTTTTTTTTTTTTCTAGAGCATTTTTGGGAACAAAACTATTAGATTAAAATAATAATCACCAGCCAAAAAATAATAAACTTGCTCTAATTTCTAATTCTTTTTATATTTATGATTGAATTTTTTTTTTTGTATTTTTGTATTTTTGATGTATAAGGATTATCTGAATATAATAAATACTGTCTATTTATATACCTAGATATTTTTATATTCATTTCTTTGTTTTTATATTTTCTTGCCAACTGAATTGTGATATTGTTTTGAGATAGGATTATCTTATTTTGCGAAAAAAAAAACCTAAGTGTACTTGATGTATATTACAAGTAGTTAAAATCTTAAGCTAAAATTTTTCATTTAAAAATTAGAGCAAACTTTTAGAAAAAATAACAATCTTAATTTGAGAGTTTTAAGTTAGAAATACTAATCTATAGATTATATTATGTTATAACATCGTTATTAATTCTATTGAAAAGAAAAAAATATCATAATAAAAAATAAAAATAAAATTTTTTGAAACTGAATTCATTATTGTCCTTTTTAATCATCCTAGAGATGAAAATTTAAATTGTCATTCTAAATTGAAATTATAAATATTACATATTTTGAAAATACATTGAGACAACTGACAAGTAATTGAAATAAATCATAGTGCAGAAGAAATCTATATAAAAAGATTAACTATAAGAATAAGGTGCAGTGAGTCAACTACAAGAATAAGGTGCAGTTAGTGAGTGAAAAATACATGACCGAATAATGAAGTTGAAAATTTAAATAAGTCAAAACAAAATCAGTATCAGTAATCGAAAAAATGAATTTAAAAATAATAAGAATATAATAACGGCGACCGAGAATTATTCCTCAGGCAATAAAATTAAATCGGCTTTAAATCGGCTCTTTTTCAATACGGAAATAAAGTCGAAATTGTGAATTTCCCAAATTAGACCATTACGGTTACCGTTTTGAAAATGAAATAAAAGCCGAAATTCTAAAATTCTTCTCAATTAATTTTGTTTATATATATGCAAAATGCAACAGCATATGCACATATTATATATAGCGATAAATTCTGTAAAAACCTTAAAAATCTTATAACATTGATTTTGTATCCAAGTATAAAATTCAAATAGGGGCCTCGATGACCTAGTTGGTAAGAGCGTATAAAATACGCTGTAAACACCGAAGGAATATTGGTTCGAATCCCACATACGTCGTAAGAGTAATTCTCTCTTATGACATGTACAGTCACGCCAGAAAAAAAAAGGCTGTGTAATTTTCTTGTTACATTTATGTGGCAGGGAAATGCACTCAAAAAAAAAAAAGTTTTAACAAGTACATTTATTTTATATATTTATAGATCCCCCACGCGGATGGCATACACGATCACTGATGTCAATATGAAAAAAATATTCAAGGTCTTATAAATTACATTAAGAATATGCAAACAAAATAAAAAAATTAAAGAACACATATTTTGAATATACCACAATAAAAAATAATTCTGAAATTAGAAGGCATTTTTTTTGTTTTTAATGCATTTCTCAGCCACATAAATGTGAACAGGAAATTACACAACCTTTCATTTATAGAGTAAATTGTTAGCTTTAATTTTTATGCCTTAATGATTCCAAAACCCCAACAGTTACAAAGTTATGGTGGTTTAAAATTATTTAAAACGAAATAAATATGTTTCAAACTCAATTTTCTTTTGAAACACCCTGTATTTGGGGTAAAGAGCTTTCTAACGGTATAGTAATAAATATAGGGTGTCTTTAGATGTATAGTAGGTTTTTTTGAAAGTTTTAATTTTTTTTTTTTATCAAAATTTCCACTTGGAATTGCAATATCTCAAAAACGGTAACACTAATTAAGACGAAACAAGTTCTATATTAAAGATAGTATTATGCTCTATAATTATGTAGAAAATGATTCCTGTATACTATCGTAGACGAAAAATATAACTGTTAAAGTAAAATACTACAAAATAATAGGAAAATTTTCAAATAATCAATTTGACCTTCAAATGATCTTGTCGTTCAGAGTGGTCTTCTATGAAATGTTGGTGACGTTATCAAGTGCCGTTATAATAAATTTCATTACAATCGGACGCGGAAGTTAATCCAAACCATAGCCAAAATATCATATATTTAATTATTTTATAGGTATTTAATTAAAAAGGTATTTCTCATCAGAAATAAGCTCTCCGATTAAAGAAAATATTCAATAAAATTTATACAAAAATAAACTCCTTTTTGAATGTTTTTGTTTCAATGTTTCGGCTTGTAGTATATAGATATGAATTGATATCGATATACCTCAAATATTTGAAAATTATGTTTAATAAAAATCTACTAAATTAAATCTGATGCATTTGATAATGCATCAAAATTTTAAATTGATTGATTTCGCAGTAATTAAATCATTCAAATGAAAATTATCTTTAAATTTTATTATCATATATTATTATATTGCATTCATTAACTGGCATTATATTTAAGAAAAAAAAACTTTCTTTTCGAA
This sequence comes from Poecilobothrus nobilitatus, assembly GCA_947095535.1. Taxonomy (NCBI): domain Eukaryota; kingdom Metazoa; phylum Arthropoda; class Insecta; order Diptera; family Dolichopodidae; genus Poecilobothrus; species Poecilobothrus nobilitatus. The sequence continues at coordinate 110,864,476 of OX352774.1, forward strand.
TTTTCACAATATAATTAGTATAAAAATTCACAAGAAAAAGAAATTTTTTCTAAACGCATTTGAATAATATATAACAGTAAGTCCATTTACCTTTTAAAACAATGTATTATTTTATATTTAATCCTTCTTTCTTTTCACAATGTATTCATACATATACTTTGTTCGTAGAAACTTTTTTAAATCTTTTTGTGTTTTCAATAACTATTATTTGAAACAATAAACTATAATTAAAATCGTTGGACATTGCAGTATATTTATCTTTGCTATATATATATATGTATATTAAAAATTAAATCTCTGTTGAAATCTTACCAAAACTAATTTATTGTTTAATAATTTTAACACAAAAAAAATGTAAAGATTTTAAAATAATAGTTGAAAAAAAAAAAAAAACATTTTCAAGTACCTATTGACTCACTCCTTAAATATAATTAGACAAATTACTTTTACCAAGAAGTAATTAAATTTTATCACCCCTTATTTAATAATAACGATTTTTTTTTTGTGATTTTTCTTCGAATTCGTAATTACAATTATATATATATACTATATAGTGAATTAAATTTTTTTTATTAAAAAGAAATTTATAAAAAAACTAGAAAGAGTGCAGTAGAGAAGACTGTGTCAACACTGGGATACCCGCACGAACGTAATATACCCTGTTTCTATAAAACTTGACCATCTTTTCAAATGTTTTAGTACCGACTTTAACTACAGAGATATATTTATGTAAATTGTGGAGTTGTATGTCAGCTACCCGAATCTATTGCACAAGCACAATCAAATTTTGCAGAAGTTGTTGCCATAAAACTTGATCATCATTTGTAAGATTTCAGACCCCTAACTTCATTAAGTTCCAAGAGGTGCATGATGTCTGAACTGGCTGCTATAGACCAACCAAAATTTTACGAAAGTTATTGGCATGTAACTCGACACCTCTTTACTAAATTTCAGATTCCTAGCTTCAGTAGACACTGAGTTATTTTCATTTAAAAAGAGAAGTTGTATGGCAGCTACCTGAACCTGTCGTACCATCACAACCAAATTTTACAGAAGTTGTTGCCATAAAACTTGATCAACATTTTCAAAATTTAAGATACCTAGCTTGAATAAACACTGAGTTATTTCCATTTAAAGAAAGAAGTTGTATCGCAGCTACTCGAACCCAGCGGCCGAAGAAGCTGCATTTAAATAGCAAAACTAACAATTTTTCCAAAGTGACGTAAAAAAAATTCAGCTTCCTAGCTCCTTTATTTTTTGAGTTATCGTGCGGACGGGTGGACTGACGTACACGACTTAATCGACTCAGAATTCGATTCTAAGCTGATCCATACCTTTGACACTATATCTAGCTCGACTCCTTTAAGATGTCACAAACGTAATGGCAAATTTATTATGCCCTTGAACATAGTTCATACGGGTATAAAAAAACAACTATATACATATATAAATATATCTGTAATAATTAAAAAAAAAAGTTTTATATCTAAAAACGAGGAAGAGTGCAGTAGAGTAGACTGTGTCAACTCTGGGATACCCGTATGAACGTAATATATCCTATTATAAAACTTAATCATCTTTTAAAAACATTCAGATGTTTTAGTACCGAACTACAGAGATATATTTATGTAAATTGTGAAGTTGTATGGCAGCTACCCGAATCTATTGCGCCTAGCTTCATTAAGTTCCAAGAAATGCAAGAAGCCTAAACCGGCGGCATTAGATCAATCAAATTTTACAAAAGTTTTTGGCATGCAACTCGACACTTTTTCACTAAATTTCAGATAGCTAGATTCAACAGACACTGAGTTATTTTCATTTAAAAAGAGAAGTTGTATGGCAACTACCCGAACCTGTCATATCATCACAACCAAATTTTACAGAAGTTATTGCCATAAAAGTGGATTATCATTCGCAAAATTTCAGATACCTAGATTGAATAGACACTGGGTTATTTCCATTTAAAGAAAGAAGTTGTATGGCAGCTACTCGAACCCGGCGGCCGAAAATGCTGGAGTTAAATAGCAAAACTAACAATTTTGCAAAAGTGACGTAAAAAAAATATCAGCCTCTTAGCTCCTTTATTTTTTGAGTTATCGTGCGGACGGACACTGAGTTATTTTCATTTAAAAAGAGAAGTTGTACGGCAGCTACCCGAACCCGTCGCACCACCGCAACCAAATTTTGCAGAAGCTGTTGCCATAAAACTTGATCATCATTCGCAAAATTTCAGATACCTAGATTGGATAGACACTGGGTTATTTCGATTTAAAGAAAGAAGTTGTATGGCAGCTACTCGAACCCGGCGGCCGAAAATGCTGGAGTTAAATAGCAAAACTAACAATTTTACAAAAGTAACGTAAAAAAATTTGCAGCCTCCTAGCTCCTCCATTTTTTGAGTTATCGTGCGGACGGACATTGAGTTCTTTTCATTTAAAAAGAGATTTTGTATGGCAGCTACCCGAACCCGTCGCACCAGCACAACCAAATTTTGCAGAAGTTGTTGCCATAAAACTTGATCATCATTTGCAAGATTTCAGACGCCTAGCTTTATTAACTTCCAAGAGGTGCAAGAAGCCTGAACCGGCTGCTCTAGGCCAACTAAATTTTACAAAAGTTGTTGGCTTATAACTCGACACCTCTTTACTAAATTTCAGATTCCTAGCTTCAATAAACACTGAGTTATTCTCATTTAACCGGATAAGTTGTATGGCAGCTACCCGAACCCGTCGCACCACCACAACCAAATTTTGCAAAAGTTGTTGCCATAAAACTTGATAACCATTTGCAAGATTTCAGACGCCTAGCTTTATTAACTTCCAAGAGGTGCAAGAAGCCTGAACCGGCTGCTCTAAACCAACCAAATTTTGCAAAAGTTGTTGGCATGTAACTCGACACCTCTTTACTAAATTTCAGATTCCTAGCTTAAATAAACACTGAGTTATTCTCATTTAAACGGAGAAGTTGTATGGCAGCTACCCGAACCCGCCGCACCAACACAACCAAATTTTACAGAAGTTGTTGCCATAAAGCTTGATCATCATTTGCAAAATTTCAGAACCCTAGCTTGAATAGATACTGAGTTATTTCTATATAAAGAAAGAAGTTGTATGGCAGCTACTCGAACCCGCCGACCGAAAATGTTGGATTTAAATAGCAAAACTAACAATTTTGCAAAAGTGACGTAAAAAAAATTTCAGCCTCCTAGCTCCTTTAATTTTTGAGTTATCGTGCGGACGAACGGACGGACGGACGGACGTACATGGCTTAATCGACTCAGAATTCGATTCTGAGCCGATCCATACCTTTGACACTATATCTAGCTCGGCTCCTTTAAGGTGTCACAAACGTAATGGCAAATTTATTATACCCTTGAACATAGTTCATACGGGTATAATAATTCTATACTTACTCTTCTATAGAATACTTTTCAATGACATTCGTGTTCCATATAGTCGAATCAAAGTCGAAACCTAAACTACAAAAGCAAAACTACAACTACAAAAATATGTATAGAAAAAGTATTCAATCGTAACATTCCGTAAATGTATGTGATTCCTTTTTGCTTGTTGTTCCCAATAATGATCTATATAGAACAAAATATGGCTCCGTGAATTAACGCACAAGGAATTAAAGCCCCAAAACAAATTAAATAAAGAGTAAATTAATTATTTACACGCACCCTCCTATACTTTGTTTTATTTTTTTGTAAATTTGTAAATTAATAAATATAATTAATTAATTTTCCCTTCCATATATAGAAAAATTAAATTAAATTAAAAAATTAAAATTTTAAACGGCTTAGTAAAATTTCTGGAAAAAGGGAATATACTTCTTTCTTCTAACAATATTTATTTATATTTTCTAAAGATTCTAAATTAGGAGGGAGTTCAGAATTAAATTCAAATCAGGGTTTCACGCTTTTTCCAAAATGTTTATTATATAGATATGTGTAGGTACATCTCTAAAATCACATATATATAAATATTGTGGAAAAAGCGTACAACTCAGATTTGGAATTCAACTCTAAAATCAATACTAAAGTATACCCATGCAAACTCGGAATGTCATAAAATAAAATTACATATAAAATTACGATGATGATGAGACTTATTTCATTTTCTTTATTGGAAGTTATTTCACAATCAAATAAATTCCACATTGAGTGGGAGTTATTTCATATGCCAGTAGGCATTATTTCATAATTTTTAGGTATGACGTATTTCATTTGATGGTGGGATTTATTTCATTGGGATTATTTCATCGGGAATTATTTTAAATAGAATGTGATTTTGTTTTAAGATGATCTTTTCATAAATTCGTATATTTTGAATATTAAAGAATTGACTTTTTTTTATTAAATAATATATATAATACAAATTATAAACAGTTTTCGGGCGTTATATCCCTTCCATACAAAATTTTGATTTCGAAAATCTTACTATCTTACTAGGATATACTATAGGACAAAATCTTGCATGTAATTCAGAATGTCACATATTCTTATATATAAATATTCTATAAAAAGCGGTAAACCTGCTTTTGAATCCAACTCTAAAATTCCTCCTAACTCAGAATCTCACATATACATATACATAAAAAGTCTGTAAAAAGCATATAATCATGTTTTTCAATCCAATTCTAAAATCCCTCCTAATTCAGAATCTCACATATACATACATATATACATATTCTACAAAAAGCGTATTAACTCCGCTTTTGAATCCAACTGTAAAATCCTCCTTAACTATTTGTTTATACATACTTTAAAAAGAAAGCCACAATCTATTTCTTTAAAAGTATTTTGCAAGATTTTGTCCGCGAAAGATTTTGTAATGCAAGATTTTAGAAAGATAGATTTTGTAATAAAAAAAATAAAAAAAAAAGCAAGATTTTGTTACAGGTTGATTTTGGCATGCAGGGTTGTGACCCTCTCCCCTACAAATTAATTAAAAATTGGGGTGTTAATTCATTTTTGTTTGGGGATTTATTTCACTTCTGTGGGGCTTTATTTCATTTTTGTTTTGGGGTATTAAAATCATTATGAATTAAGACCCTAAATTTTGGGATTTTATTCCATTTTTTCTTTTTGGCCTTTAATTTTTTGGGCGTAATTCACGAAGCCGTTATAAACGCTATTAAATACGATTGTTAACGCTGATGATTTTTCCGTGATATAAAAGAAAAAAAAAATTCTATATTTAAATTTATTTATGTATTTTATTTTATCCTTGCCTGTTCCCTATTAGGGAACTATGTATGTAAAATCATATATTTTTTATACCCTACACATTAAGTATAGGGTATATTAACTTTGGTATGGTGTTTGTAACCACCAAAAGGAAGCGAGTTAGGTATAGACATGTATATATATTCTGAATCAGGATCACCGCCTGAGTCGATTTAGCGATGTCCGTCCGTCCGTCCGTCCGTACGCACGATAACTCAAAAAATAATGATGCTATCTTGATGAAATTTATACTGTAGGTTAACAATGACTAAGGTAAGGCGAGGATTGTAAATGGGCGAAATCGGACCATGCGTTCGAGTACCTCCCATACAAATCTCAAAACCGAACAAGCATATCTTCGAAATTAATAAAGATAGAAACTTCAAGTTTGGTACTAGGGTGTTGTTTCCTGAATCCCTGATTTGTCCAAAATTGAAGATGAATTAGAATGGTTGTTCGGGTATCTGCCACACAACTCCCAAGACAAAACAAGCATATCTTCGAAATTAATAAATATATAAACTTGAAATTTGATATAATAATGTTCTACCCTGTTGATATCTCTAAAATTTGAGATCAATTGGGGTGGTGGTCCGCGTGCCTCCACACACTTCCCAAGATCTAACAAGCATATTTTCGAATTTAATAAAGATAGAAATCTGAAATTTTATACAAAGGTTGTAAAAGCATTTATTTTTTTAGCTTAGTTATATTAAATACCTAACTAAAATAACTTATGGATTTTTAATTTAATTTGAATTTTTTAGGTGTAGGGTATAAATAAGTCGGTTGCATCGACTTACTGTTACTTTTACTTGTTTTTATCCTAGCTTGTTCACCTTTACTCTGAATAACTTTTTTAAATTTTATATCATTTTACTTTTGAACTGTTCCCTGAATGATATTTAGCCAAATAGATATAAATCTGAATCTCTTTTTATGTCCTTACTCGTTACTCTATTCGCAATAAAATTAAGCATAGTATTGAGGTGAGTTTAAGCCATTCTACTATTTTGACGCAATTTTCATTCTTTTTATTTTAATTAAATTCTTAAAATTTTTTATACTGTTAAAAATTTTTTAAATATATGTATTTTTTTTTCAAAATTTATTTCGTTCGAATTTAAAGTTATTCTATATTATTTTTTGTTTCATAAAAATTAATATGAAGCTTAATTATCTTCAGATTCTTAAAATGTATAACCCGAACTAGAATGACATAGCATAAGCAAAGCTAAATGTCTTTTTTTTTTAACGCATTGATATACATATTATGTAAATGTGACAACTTCATCAAGACATATTACGTTGGCCCATAATGACAAATGTTGAATTTGACATTTAGCTATGCTATGTCATTATGGTTCGGGTCGGGCTTATTTCGTTCAATTGAATATTGAATTCTTTAGTATAAAAATATGCCTATATTTATAGTATTGAATAAAAGTAGAATTATATGCCCTCAATTTAATTTCAGACTGTTGTAATACGAGACCTATGAGGATAAGTTTATTAAGTATTATAGATTACTTTCATAACTATATCTGAACTAATAGCTTTTGTATAATAATATTAATTTAATGTATTTTTAAAGTGATTAATGTTATAGTTAATTTTATTTTTTAAAATGTTTTTTAAATATTTTTTGTATGTAACACAAAAATATTTTCATCTTATCACCTTTTGTCTTTTTTTGGTTAAATTAACCAACGGATTGGATGTAATAAAATTTGAATAATTTTACCTGTCAATTTTCATTTTTATGCGATGGTGTATAATAGTGTACAGTGAGTTAAGGTGCGTTATTATTGTTAAAAACCCTATATATTGATATAGAATGCATATATATATACAATGTAAGTATAGTGATGAGTTCGTTTTTTCTTTTCTTTTTTTTTTTTTACTGTTAAGTTTTGTCTGGTGACAAAAAAGGCGTTAATTATTTTATGTATGCATAATTTATACTAATTAAATAAAAGTTGAAAATGTGAAAAAAAAAGAAAAATACAAATATGCAAATTAAGTTCGTTAAATTTTTTTTCTCACATTTTAAATTGAAAAAAAAAATATAAATTTTGTTTTTTTTTTTTTGTTGTTTAATATTGTCGTTGTATTCAACAGTAAATGGAGGAAACTTAGTATGGCGATTTAAATGGTGTCATATTTTTAATATTTGTGATGAAATCGATAATATATTGTTTAAAAACACCTACATTTTATTAAAGCATTCATTTGTTATTAAAAAAACAACGCAGCACAAAAAAAAAACATAAACAATATATTACAAATATTTGTGAATGAATACAAAAATTAATTTTGTTGAAAAAAAAATTTCTTCCAACGAAATGCAAAATATAAAAATTTTTTTTAAAAAAATTATATTTTGCTATAAATAATTAAAATTTTAAGCTACAGTTCCTAAACTTTTTAATGTTTAAGTTTCAAGATTAACAAAATTTAGCCCTTGAAAATTCTTTTTGTCCCTCTCCTAACTGTCTTTTACAGTGAACAGTTTTCCGTTTCAAGTGTTCTGTAAAAATTTTCAAAGATTTTTTAATCTTAAAAATTTTTTCCCTGAAAACTTTTATTATTCCGCTAAAAGTATACAAAGTGCATAAGTACAAAATAAACCTATTGCATTTATCAAAAAAGGAGAAGCATAATGGATTTAGTATACAAAATCTCACACACTTAGAGAGAATTAAAATATTCGTATGTCGTCCAAAGAGTTTTCCGATAGTAATGATATTCCATGACATGCTCTCTGCACAAAAAAATCTTTAAATTGAATTTGAGCACTTTTTATTTCTTAAAAAAATTGAGTTCCCAATTTAAATTTCAATATTTTTTAACTTTATTTATTGAAAGACTGAATCTTGTAATTTTTCATATAGAGAGTGGAATCTATATATTATTACCAAATAACCAATTTTATGATATACTCGTATAAGAAAAATTTGGTTTAGTCAACGCATTTTCACTTCATTTGGTGAAAAGGACAAGTTAAAAGGAGTCTTTATAACAATATAAGAAAATTCTTAAAAAAACTGCACCAATAGTTAATGTAAGAAAATAAATGAAATTACACTAGAGATGAAAATTTATGGATCCAGTCAACAATTCAAGAAATAGTCTAACAACACATTATTGTATATTATATAAAGATGCATTTGGAAAGAATCTGCTCAGATATTAATTTTTTAATAGTATAGTCGTACTGTAGTTCAATATATGACTTTAAACGTTATTTTTGCACTTCGAACTTAAGGTAGAACAAAATGTATGTAACAAAATTATGAAAACTTAATACTTACAATATATATTTACTAAATTATTTAAAAAATTAAAACCAAATATACCAAAAAGGAACTCAAATTTACTCTATATTTGAAATTGAAGAACTTAACTATTAAAGGAACCGATCATTTATAATGGAAGCGATAACGCATAAAAACGATGTGTATATATAATAATTTAGATTAATTGTAACATCTTAATTATAAAAGAACTGTAAATTCTAAAAGATTGTAATCATCTCCTTAAAAAAATTGAATTTCATAGGAAAATAATTAAAAATATTTGCTAAAATTTAATAGTGGATTAAATTCTCCTCCTTACTATTATTAGTAATAAAAAGTAAAAAGAAAACAAAAATCTAGTTAAGTTGTGAAAAAGAAATTTTTCAATGAAATTCGGATATTTGAAAAAAGATCAAAGATCATTATATATGTATATAAAAATCAGTGAATCGTTATTTAACCTTTAATATTTATATACACCTTAATAGGTGCAAAAAAACCAAAAAAAAAAAAGAACAAATTACAGTTTCTTGCAATACTACTAAGAATAAGAAGTTTTAAACATTGTAAATTAACAAATTCGAAAAATGTTTTTTTGAATCTGTTATAATTCAAAAATATGGCAAAATACTGTATATTTTTGATTCATTATTATCACAGCTTCATTTTTTCTTTTACACAGTGGGGAGTATTTTTTGTTATCTCTCTTTATTTTTGCAAGCAATACAAAAAAAAAAAATAAAAGAGAAACTTGTTAATCTTTGGATGCTGTCTGTATATATACTATTTTCTATATATATGTACTGCAAAAATTGTATTAACTATCTCTCCTTTTCTTAGTTGCTTTTTCTTTATCCTTATTAATAATTTTCGTCGGATCATACTTTTGTATAATGTCACCATTCATTTGCTTATTACAAGGGCGATAATAATAACTATAAAATAATGATAATTATTATCTTTCTTCTCCCTTCCTTTCTTTCTTTCTTTCTTTTATTCTTTTTTTGTTTCTTTATTTCTCTTTTTTGTTGTTCTTATGTCACGATGTTTTTGATGCTCCCTGTTGGTTAAAATAAAAAAGAAAATTATCATTTTATTTGTATATACAGAAAGTTTTGTTGTAAGCATATTTTTCTGAAGTCAGTGAAAATAAAAAAAAAAAGCAGTAGAAAGGATGACTGTAGTTTATGATTAGTTTTCACAACAAAAAAAAAAAAAAATGAGAAAATAACAAAAATTACTTAAGGTGGCCATAATAAAACAGAAATGCCGCCAATAGGGATAATCGCTTTATCTGCCCTCAATCTTAAATGAACAATTTCTGGGATTACTTGTTGTAAATATATATAAATACATATATATGTATGTGTGTATATGTGCGTATGTTTATTTGTAATGAACTCAAGGAATGCTAAACATAATGTGATAATAAAAGAGGACTTTTCATTACAGTGATTAGCTAGTTAGTGAATTCTATTTTAGTTATATATTTTAAAGATATTGTTGGTATTAAAATTTTGCATATATATTGTTTTATCTTGTTTTTTTTTTTTTCTAGTGGCAATGCGGCGACAATCAAATAACTAAATCAATAGTATAACGGCGGCGGCGGCAGCAGTAAGTGATCCTTTTATTTTTCTTTTTTTCTTCTTGTACTTCTTCTTTTTATTTTGTCTTTTTATGTAATCAATAGGTGCAAATTATGTGTTGTACTATATACCTTTAATAAAATCTTATATATATATATGCACATATATATTTTAGTTGTGTATATGTATATGTTTAAATATATATATGTAGGTATTAAAAATTAATCTATAGATGATAGGTAAATTATTTGGTTCAATGAACATTTTATCAAGTTTTGAACAGATTATTTGTTAACAGCATGAAACTTGTTTAAAGCAAGAAAATAAAAATAAAAAAGTATAGAGATAATAAAATATAATATGTATATAGAATTAAAAGTCGGTTTTTAAAAGATTTTTATTTTTATTTTTTTTTGTTTTTTTTTTTTTTTTTTTTGAAGTTGTAAATTGCGATATAAATATTAAAACAAAATAGCTGCTTGTTTTATTTTATTTTTCTCCAGATATATGAACTGAACTGACTGATGCTTTCTCTATCTTGAAGTAAAATGCAATAATTTTAAAATTGAGATATTTTTTTGTTGTACAATATTGTTTTTAAGAAAAAAAAATCTCTAGAGAATTTATTTAGAATTTTGATAAAATAATAAGAATGGTAAATTATGGTATATATAGGTAAGATATGGAATATAAATTAAATGTTGTATTATACAAGTTATGTAACTTTAGAACTGTATATAAACCATGTAATAACTTTAGAACTGTATATAAATTATATGCGAACAGTATTTTTACTATAAATTATATTGTAATATAAAAAGTTCTACATTACATTGATTTATTTCAATTTATAACTGTCAATATCTAACAGATAAAAGACCTTATTGAGTTGTTAAATTTAAGTTTTTTTATTAGTTTCAATTATAAGCTTCAATAATGCTTGATTATTATTGTATATAAATCTAAATGTGATTAGACATTTTTCCTCTTAATGTCATCAGAAACATTTATCTAAATAGTTAAAATTTTTGTTTTTGGTCGTCTGTAGTTTTAACGTTCTAGCTTTCAAATTTCAATTATTATTAATATAATGTAGCCTATTACATATGTAACTATATGTAATAGGCTACAACAGATCTATCCTAACTAACCTAACTATTCTAACTTGCTATACTTAGGGTATACTTGGGCAAAATCACTCTATTCGTTTAATGTTTCTAGAATATGAAAAAGACTTTAAATTTTTTTACCATTAGTATAATTTATTACTTTATTTATCTCATATCGTATAATAATACATGGTGTAACCTACATACCATTACCTTGAAACATTTTTTATATCGTACAAAATTCCTGATCGTTTTATCTGTTTTTACTATCCCATTTATGCAAAATTTAAACCAGACTGCATTGTTTTAATTTAATAATAAAAATTTAACGCAAGTTTCAGCAGAACTTTGTGTCAAAAAAAAAAAATGATATTTTTGGTACCTATCTCTCTGAAAGATAAAATAATGGTTGCCAAATGCCTGTTTTTGACTTCATTAGGATGTTCGTTGTTCTTATATACTTTTGAAGTTTTAGATATTTTTAAATCATTTAACAATTCCATATAGATGAAACATAAAACTTGTATTGTTAAAACTTGTACAGTGATACTCATATATAATATAGGAATTTATTAAAAGAAATATTTTTAAATATTAGGTATTTGTACAATTCTACTTTAATATTAAGAATATATATCGATAATACTTAAAGCACAGGTTAAATACTTACTTATTTCATATACATTTTTTTTATTTTATAGGCAAAAATCTTATAAAAATTCAGTAGTTTTTTGATTAATGACTATTGTTTCACTTTATATCCATTGCAATATACAACTGATCTTCAAATAAAAATAATAGAAGCCAAAATAACTATATCATTCTTCTTTTGTTAATAAAAAAACGAATTAAGACTCAGCCTGCCTAAAAATACAGTTAATTCTGAGAGCAGAACATTAATGAATGCTATATAGTAACATTATTAAGAAGACTTACTTTAAAGGGAATAATATAAAAGTTATTTTTAAAGTAATTAAAGCAATTGACATGACATATTACTATTATCTAACAGTAATAAACAAATAAAACTTGAAAAGTATGTAATTATTTTAATATGATTTTATCACTGCATAAGTTACTTCAACACCACAAATAACATGCAATGGATTTATTTATTGTATGAATATGAAACAAATTATAAACGTATTAAAAAAAAAACAAAAAAAAATATTATGCATAATGGAGTTTCATGATCCCAAACATTCGGAATAAAACAGAAGACGGAAGAAGAAGAAAAAAAAAACAATTTTTTAGAACTTCTTGATTACATATCAAAAAAAATTTATATTTTTCTAAATGCAATTGTCATATAATTAAGAGTAAAAAAAATACTGAAAGATCTGGTTAAAAGGTTAGTACAAATTTTAATTAAATTGACATACAAATGACAACTCTATAATTTTAAAAATAAAATTTTTCAAAATTATTTTTATTTTTAATAAAACGATTTGTACCTATAGTTTTTAAGCGTGAATATTTTTTAATCATACATACATATATAACTATAAAATGCAAATTAAGCTTAAAAATTTTTGGCCTTTTTGTAAAAAAATATACAGAGGTGTTAACTCTAAAAGATCTCCATTAAAATATAACGAAAAAAAAATTTTTTTTTTTTTAAAACCTTTTATTTTATTAAAATTTATAATTGATTTTGATGTTTACCTTTAACGCCCAAAACTTATGAAATTTTACAGATAAAATTTATGTTATTTTCATTTTTATCCAAAAAAAAAAAACACAAAAAAAAAATGTTTTTAATTTTTGACATGTGACGTCCATGAATATAAGCCGCCATCTTTTATATTTAATTTAGAAAACAGAGAGAGAGAGAGAGAGATAGAAAAAAAATTTATAACTTTAATAAATACGATCGTATAATCATTTGCCTAACTAAATTTTTCTGCACAAAAACAACATATTTTTTTTTTTCTTCATAGCTGGTTTTGATTAATTTGGAAACTTTACACACTTCTAGTAATTTATGGATCTTAACTATGTGCATATATTGCATAAAAAATAATTTTAAACCTATATATTAAGCTTATTATTCTTCTTTTTATAAATTTAATCAACAAACAGGTAAAGGTATAAATAGCAATTATCTCGCTTAACCACATCTTCTAATCCATAAAAAAAAAAACAAAAATAAAAATTTTGAAACCTATCATCATCACAGTATATTAACAAGCTGTCAAGTTCAAGTCAAAATCTTAACAAATTTTTTGAACCGTGAATTGATTAATAGTAACCATGAGATAAAATACTATGTGTACAACTTTTAATACCATCACAGATTAAATCTCTCATCATGTCATCTCATCATTTAAGTTATCTTATTTTTAAAATAATAATTTATATATATGTATATACAAAAGAATGTGCTACATTGAAAATCATTAGATTGTTGGTTAATATCAGCAGCTTTATATTATAATGAATAAGGTCAAAATGTTAAATTTAAAATTTAAATCAATTATAATTAAATAATAAATAAAAAATGATATCCAATAGACTTTTTCATAATTTGAGATAAATCAAAATAATTAATAGATAGACAATTGCCCCCATTTTAATGGAAAAGGACTCAATTATTTATTTATAAGATTTATGTTTGTAATAAATATTTAATCAAACAAACATGGATAAATAAATGAGAAATAATTTAAAATAACCATGAAATATTATTTTTTTAGTGCATTTCCCTGACACATAAATGTAATAAGGAAATTACACAGCCTTTCCTTTTCAGGCGTGGCTGTACATGTCGTAAGGGGTAATTACTCTTATGGCGTGTGTGGAATTCAAATCCACACTCCCTCGGTGTTTACAGCGTATTTTACACGCCCTTACCCACTACGCAGCCGAGGCCCTCCATGAAGTTGTATAGTTAAATAAAGATTACCAGAGTTAGTTTATGAATTAATGACTATAGATACTTCATATGAGTAAGATAAATACAGATGTTATTCAGAAGCAAAAAAAAGAAAATCTGACCAAGCCTATGTATAAATTAATTAAAATTTTTTAATTATTGTCAAACTATAACTGTACTTTTGAACAAAACTACTATTCACAAAAACCTCTTCGGTGTAATTCTCTAAATCTGCAAAATAAGTAATTTATAATCATTGTAGATACTACAGATATAATATATTTAAATAATTTTTCTTATATTGGTTTTGTCGATATGACGATTATTTAAATCATTCTTTTAAAACAAAGCGGTTTCGTGCGCTATTCTAGTTTACTATACACACAAAATATTGTGGTAAAAAAATACTTTAAGCCATGAAATTCCTTGATTACAATACTTTTCCTATACACCTTAAATATATATACATTCCTAAAACATGAAAACACAAGAAATTAAATGTTTATGTAATAGCAGTAGTTATAGTACTGTTAATTTTTCATTTAGTAGGTAAAACAATTCTCATATCTTCTACAGGAAAAATAAGAAAATATTTTCATTCTGGAAAATATTATATAAAATTGATATGTTCTTTTTCAAGTAATATTATCTGATAGGTTCACAATCTGCACAGTATTATTAGAGGACGTTCATTCATTTATTTAAAAAATGTATTAAATAGGAGACAGTACAGAATAGTCACACATATCCGTCCATTAGAATCCATTAAAAAATTTAAAAAAGCACTCTATATACCGAGATTCGGTCATAAAAAAAAAAGAAACACACAACAAGGTGTGTTTAACAATGAACAAACGAGAAGTACTATATCGATGTGGCAGCACCCAAAAAACATGATTTAGTTAGCGCATTGAAAAAATAATATCAAGAAAAAGCACTTGGAAAATGTGATGATTCAGGAGGACACCTTTAAAAAACAGAGCGAAGAAACTTAACCCTATGTAGGCACAAAGAACGGGAAGAAAAGAAGTAAACAAACCCAAATGTTGCTTAAATTCAAGTTTTAATTTTATATTTAAGAAAAAATACTCTAAAGTTCAAATATTCAAATATCAAATAAATATAAAATAGAAGTAATAAACAGAACAGACAAACAGCTTTTATTTATTTAAGGAATAAAAAACCTGAGAAGTTTTTTTATTTTTGCTTTTTTTTTTAATTCAATTTCCTATACGATTTATGTTTTTCTTCTTATGATCAAGACCTCTATATAACAATTCAAAAGATGACTACAGAAAAAAGAAAATAAAATACAAAATCTTTACCAATATGATACACGATTTTGGAATTTATGGATGATGGTAGAACTTACCTTGAAGATACTATCTAAGTAACTTTTTGAAAAGGAGTTTCCTGCACATTAAAACTTTTTTTTTTGTTTTTATATCTAAAAATGTTTTATTCTAAATAGTGATTCATTTTTTGAATTTGTTTATTTCTTGCTTTTGTTAAAGAAACTGAAAAATGAAGAGCACATCTTAAATAATAACTTCAAAACGAATTTTTAATTCACAGCTTTTTGAATTTTTTTGTTTTAAGATTATAGACGCCTTTAATATGATTCCAATATCAAATAATTAAAATATTTAAATAAACAAATTAAATTATAAGACAATTTTTTGAATTCAGTTATGTGTTCAAATTTACTTCAGCCGCATCATAAAAAATAATATAAGACGATATTTCAGAAAGAAAAATACAGGTGTATTTTGATTGAAATAAAAATTAAAGGATATAATGGCTAAAAATCTAATAATTTATATGGATTTTGCCAAAAATCTGCTTATTTATTGCAAACCTAATCTTATCTATATACAAGTAGTTTTTAGAAGGGCAATATTCGAATAAAAAAGTTCTAAAATATATGATCTCAATCAATGTTTTATCAAATATCTCAAACTCAAGTATAACCTTTCAAGTTAACTTCAGTACGAAAAGAACTGAAGATCTACCATCAATTAAAATAATATTCCAAGAGACTGGCAGAGTTTTCCAAAAATAAGATACCCCGATACTGACTACAAAACTTGGAAGTAAAGCATTAGACATATAAACTGATTACTGGATATCGCAATGTTTATTCATTAAACAATTATATTAATACATGAAAAAAACGGCACCTACCTTAACCTGTTGCACATAACCAAATTTTACAGAAATTTTTGGTATTGACACGATTTCTTTTTGCAAAACTCCAGTACCTATATATATAGCTATAATAGGCACTGAGTTATTTTATACAAATAATGAAGTTGTATGGTAGCAATTCGAATGCGCCAATTGAACTTGCTTAATTTAAATAGCGGAACTAACAATTTTACAAAAGTGAAATGGTAAAAATTTCATAATTATAGCTGCTTTATTTTTCGAGTTATATTGCGAACAAACTGATGTACATGGCTAAATCGATTCAGAATTTGATTTTGAACAAGAATATGTACATTTTGTTAAAATTAGCTCGTCTTCTTTAAGGTGCCAGAAACGTAATGATTTATTTATTATACCCTGAAGAACTACATTCGTACCAACCAAATATTTGATTAATATAATCAACGTACAAATACTATATAGGTACCAATATTAAAAATAATAATTGCACATATAAAACTAATTATTTCATTATTAATTTTCTAGAATCTTTACTCACAATTCGTATTCTTAGTAGACGATATATATAGTTCTAAGTTATATAAATGTGCAACTGGGTAATGTGTAGAATGTTAATTGGCATTCTGTTTAATCGTGTCAAATGTATTTACAATGTCCAAATTGCAGTGATTAGGTGATCATCTTTCACAACAATATTAACAGATAAAATTTCCTTTTTCTGCATTACTTATTATTATCTGCATACTTGTGACAAAAAAATCCTAAACAAATAATTTTAAAACAATAATGCAATTTTGTGTAGGTTTTATTCATTCATTATTCTAATTATTATAAGATCTTCTTCCTATAAGCTCTGTAGTATCGCTAAGAGTATAATGTTTTTATTTTTGACGCTAAATAAATTCTCTTTAACTTTGATAAAACGACCATTAATATATGTTGTCGTTAAGATTTCTTAAGGGAACAAATTAAGAATGTTTATTTCCCTTTAGATAGATTTTAGATAGGAAACTTTAAAGGAAAAGTTAGGCGTGATATATAGAATTTTTAGTCTCAATATGATAATATTGAAAAAGTCTGAGTTTCGTTATACAATTATTTGAAATTATTAATCAATGATTTTGATAAAACCATACTTTTAATAGTATTGTATTTAGATAGCAGAAGAGATGCTTCTAAATTTTCGTGTACCGATTTGTTCGAGTTTTTTTTTTGTTGACATAATAGATTAAAGACCATAGAAATCCTATCTATATGTACATATATCGGAGTTAATAAGTTAATTGAAATATTATCTCTTGATTTACTTAAAGTTTTTTCAATTTTGTTTTAATATAAATGTGAACTCCCATGAAAAAAATGAATGGCGTGAATTATTTAAAAAAGATAACTTTGAAAATTATAATTGAATAAAAAGAGGATTCTATAAATATATCAATTATTACTTATACTCACATTAAGTTTTTTTTGAATAAAGTCATGCTTCTCGAAAATAGTTTACTTTACTTTAAAAAAATTACTATTAAGTTATAAATATTTATACCTGTACCTATATTATATATATATATATATATTACTTAATTAATTTAACAGAATAGTAATGATTTTTATCTGTAAATAAAGTATTTTTCACATGTATTCGGAACTACTTTTTCAGAAAATGAATGCTTTTTCAGGTTAATTATACTTTTTGTCCACTTTACTAGATTTAAACATATTTCAAAGTTTTTATTATGTAACACATGATAATTAAAGTGCATATAATATAAAAATATTAATTTTATAGATACTTAATTCAAATAAAAAATTAAGTTCAATAAAACGTTTATCATAGCTTGTTTTAAAGTTAAGATATAGAAATATTTTTAACAAAGAAATTATCCTTTTTTTTCTCTTCTTTCCTTTTTTTTGTTTTTTCTTTTTCCCATAAATGTATATACAATATAATTCTTACGATTCTTATGTCAATATATAAAAATCCCCCGTATAATTAAAAAACTTTCCTCATTTTTAGCACATTTTCAAAAATATTTGAAAAAATATGCGTATTAGTTTCAAACTGTCCGTCTGTCCGTCAGTCGGTTTGAGTGTTTACAAAATTTGTACACCGTTTGAAATAAAGCAATGAAATTTTAACTACGGGTAGGTATCGCCAAAAAATTAATTTTATAGAACAACTTTTTTCTGTAGCCCCACCCGTTACGAAGCTATTATAGCCGTACAAAGTTTGAAAAAGCCTTATTTTAAATTGTTATAACACAGATTCTATAAGGCATGCTTTCAATCTGGAAACGACAAACGATAGCTGATTTTATAAACTTTATAAATATATATATAATAAATAAATGTCTTTGCCATGCGGTATTTTAATATACCGTTATGTGGAATTCAAAGTTTGCAAAAATTTGCACCCCTTCTATTTTTCAAACGGTTTAACTTAGTAATAATTTTTATACCCGTATGAACTGTGTTCAAGGGTATAATAAATTTTCCATTACATTTGTGACACCTTAAAGGAGTCGAGCTAGATATAGTGTACAACGTATGGATCGGCTCAGAATCGAATTCTGAGTCGATTAAGCCATGTACATCCATCCGTCCGCACGATAACTAAAAAACTAAAGGAGTTAGGAAGCTAAAAAAATGTATACGTCACTTTTGCAAAATTGTTAGTTTTGCTATTTAACTCCAGCTTTTTCTGCGCCCGGATTCTGCCATACAACTTCTTTCTTTAAATGGAAATAACTCAGTGTCTATTGAAGTTAGGAACCTGAAATTTAGTAAAGAGGTGTCGAGTTACATGCCAAAAACTTTTGTAAATTTTGGTTGGTCTAGAGCAGGCGGTTCAGGCTTCTTGTACCTCTTGGAACTTAATGAAGCTAGGCGTCTGAAATCTTGCAAATGATGATTAAGTTTTATGGCAACATCTTTTGCAAAATTTTGTTGTGGTGGTGCGACTGGTTCGGGTAGCTGCCATACAACTTCTCTATTTAAATGAAAATTACTCAGGGTCTTTTGAAGCTAGGTATTTAAAATTTACATAAATATATCTCGGTAGTTATAACATCTGCAATTGTTTAAAAGATGATCAAATTATATAGAAACAGGATATATTACGGCCATACGGGTATCCCAGAGTTGACATAGTCTACTCTACTGCACTCTTCCTCGTTTTTTATTACTCTTGTCATTTTTAAAATTATTAAATTATTTTTTCTTTTTATTTGGGAATATATGATTATGTATGATAGCCTACTATTAGTTTTCTATTTTTTGTTTTATTAATACTTCGTAATTTGCACTGTTTTATAGATTTTATTTGTACTATTAAATTATAATTTAAGAAAAAAAAAATTTAAATTTTATACTCTGTACGAGCTGAGATTAAGAAAATAATCCTTTTGAGATTAAGAAAATAAATAAATAAATAAATGTGCTTTTTTGAAAACCCTTTGTTTTTTCCAATACTTGTTTTTTATTCATTAATTATACCCGTACGATAGGATCGGGTATAATAAAATTACTTCTCCGTTTGTAACACCTCGAAATAAGCGAGCTAGATATACCTTCAAAGGTATGGATCGGATCAGAAAAAAATTCTAAGACTTTTGAGCCATGTCCGTCCGTCCGTCCGTCAGCACACTAACTCAAAAACTAAGAAATCTAGAATCTTGAAATTTACACAAAATATTCTAGGAATTTGTAGGTTCCCTATTTTTTTTGGTTGAGTTTGGACCAAAACTTAGGGTAGCTCTCGAACACCTAATTTTTAGATCCCCATATTTTTTTTGAAATAGAGCTATGAAATTTTAACTGCTGATAGATCTCACAAAAATATTAATTTTATTTTTAATAACTTTTTTTTGTAGCCCCACCCGTTACGGAGCTACTGCTCCCCAAAAATTCGAAAAAGCTCTATATTTAAATTGTTATAGCACAAGTTGTATAAAGTATATCTTCATTTTGAAAACGCCAAACGGTTATTACTTTTATTAGCTTTAAAAGTATATATACAATAAATGTATATTTGTGACATACGGTGTCTTAATTTACCGTTATGCGAAACTCAAATTTTGCAAAATCCTTTAACCCTTCTATCTTCTAAACGGTTTAAGTTGGAAACTTGAAATTTTGACAGAAGTTAGCTTTTTGAAAATAATGAGTCAATATGATGATAAAATATGAGTCATTTCAGAAATTGTTTTTGTATCACTCCCCGTTTAGGAGCTGTAAGGGGTCAAAAACTGAAAATTTCCTATTTTTAAACACCTGTAACTTGAACACCTGTTAAAATTTTTTTGAAGTAATACACAAAAATTAAAGCATCAACATTATGCTTTTATTTCTGTTAACAACTTTTTTTAATAATATAGGGTTACTTTATAATTGACGAAAGTGTTACTTGATTTTTTCAAATTTTCTAACAAATTTCTTTAACGTTTTTTTGCATTTGTTTTGCTCGATAATTTGAAATTGTTGAGGATATAATGCGTAGTACAAAAAAATGTAAATAAATAAACAACATAACGGTTGCTTGAAAAATTTTTATTTATATGATATTGTTATACATACATACTTTTCATGTTTATTTAAATATCGTATATGTCACTAGTGAATGAATGATAAGAGTATAGATGTATATTATATAGCGCCGTATTTACATACATATATGTATTTTATTGTACTTATAAGAAATTATTCTGTCAATGGAATATTTAAATATAATATAATATAATATTTAAAATTATATTTACTATTTTGTACTAAGTAAATTTAATATATATTTACCGCTTAGTATTAAATGGTACTATAGAATATTTGAAAAAGTTTTGGATTGATAATCGTTATGTGGAAGGTTAGAATCTGCTTTTGAAGAATGTACATATAAACATATAGTTTGAATATATGTACAACCCATAGTTCTAGAAATTATAAAATTCACTCAAATTATTTTAAAATACTAAAATATTAAAAAAATAATATTGTAAGCAGAGTGACAAGCTGTGAACATACTAACGGTTCGTACGGGTATCTAAGAGTTGACAAAGGCAACTGTATTCTTCCTCGTTTTTTTATGAAATTTTTACTTGCTAAATTTTATATTAAAAAAACTAACAAAAAACTCCCCAGGGAGTTAACATAATATAATATGTTAGATTTACATTTTAAAACAAACATAACATCCCGAATAAAATTGTTTTATTTTTTTTATTTTTTATTATTTTCAAATTATATATTTTCAAATACTTTTGTTCATGTTTAAATGATTACAACACTAAAAGTAACGCAAGGAAAAGAAAAACACGATTATTGATTCATGTTTTTCCCAAAAATGAAAGAATCAACATTCAGTAATATTTAAAAATTTACAGATTTTTTGGGTTCGAATTGGTTCGACAAAAAAAAAAACAAAACAAAACAAATGTTTCAAAAATTATATTCAGACTTTTTAGAATGAAATCTAAAATCAATTTCTGATGGCTTTTCAAATTCAGCAATAAATAAAGCTAATAATTTACTTTAGGAGTGAATTTAAAAATGATATAAACCGAAAAAAAAAATAAGAATCCTAAATAAATATTTTGTTTTTTTGAGAGAGTCAGGTGGCCCGCAGAGTTGTTCATAATTTTATGTATGCGCATTCATATATACATATATGTAGTCCTGATCTTTTCCAGAGTGTGTATTATACGTGTATATTCTGTTTAAATGAATGTATAATCAAATTAAAACATTCAGCAAGCTAAATGTATATAACTAATAAATTTATCTTCAAGCCAATTCGATTGATTTCATCCTAAAACAATATATAAAATTTAACAACAACAAAAACAAACCAAAAAAAAAGATAACTACTTCCAAGCGCCGATAATTAACAGGTGATTTGGTATGGGCGCCTAAATCTTCACATAGTTTCTTTCTTTTTTTTTTTTGTTGTTTCTCGAAAAACAAATAAACTATGAAATTTTTATGTAACATTCCACATGGCAGGTAACCATAATGAAAACAAATAATTATGAAACTATGAAATTAAAAAAGAATATAGGTAGGTATATTGTAATATACAAAATATTATAAATATATGTATATATAATGAATAATGATATAGCAACAAAAATGAAAGTAATAAGAGCGAAAAATCCTGGGCGATCTAACGCGACGCGACATACTATTCTTATAATGTATAATATATTATGTATAATGTATGTATGATTTAAATGAAAAAAAAAAACTATGATTCTCTTTCTTTTTGTTTTAAAATAAAAATTATTACCTTTTCAAAATATTATTTCTGGATAAAACCTTTTTTTTTTTAATTTTGATATGAAAAATAGGTTTAACCTTTCGAAATCTTGTTATTAAAGTTGAAATACAATTTTTGCGATTATCACTTTTGTTTTTTTTTTAATTAATCTTTGTTTTTCACAAATTTTTATTTTAATTAAATATAAAAATATGTTTTTAATATATTAAGCACAACAGTTTAAACGTTTATAATGTGTTTACAAATTAAAATTTATTTTATTATTGAAATTTATATGTAGTCAAATATATGTTGTCAAACTTTTGTTCAAATCGCTAACTGTAAAATCTTAGACTGTATAAAACCAGCTATCTAAAATATTTTTAACTGTCAGCCAAGCTGAAAAAATTTATTTGATTTAAATCCTCATCTATGACGAAGAGGTTGTAGTTGATTCTGTTAAATGTTTTCTTTGTAAATGTAATGATTTGCTGTAAATATAGGCTTGCGTATTTCAACAGAACATTTCTTAGCGAATACTTTTTGATTTCTTTTTATTTTATACTTCTTCTTATGAACTTTATATTTTCTTATACTATATACAAAACATTTTGTAGTGAAATTTAAACTAATGTATGCATTTATGCTATACTTAACTATATTTCAAACTACAGACTTAAACTTAAACTTAAATTTATTAAGTAACTGAAGCAACTCAATTATAGGTATCTAGAAAGAAATTGAACCTAACTTTTTTATAACAAATATAATTCAGATCAGGAATTATCGAAAGATACTGCAGAGGAGTGAAACGAGTACGAGTCCTCTATAAGTGTGTGCAACTTTAACACACCCTTTTTTGACCAAACGATAGGTAATATGATCTTTAGTATTAAAATTAGCAGTACAGATCAAGGAATTTTAAGTTTAGAAAATTATGAATGATTTGAAATTGACTGTAATGTCATTAAACCTAATATGCCAAAACATATGCTTTTTATAATTTAACCAAATTTCAAAATTTAACAAATTTTAGTTAGACCAAGAGCCAAGAGAGAAATAAGGGAATAATTTAAAAATCAAGAATTGAAAAGCTGCTACAATTCCAAACTAGGAATGAAAAAGCTTAAAGTAAAACACTAAAAAGCACAACTTACATTTTTTAATTATTTCCTACTCAACCGTAAAATTGATTTTTGTATCCGTTCACCAACAATCAGTCGCAATAAAAAAATTATCGGATAACACATAGTTTTAAAATAATTTATACATTTCTGATAATTAATAAAAGAATGTGAACAACTTAATTTTCAATAGGGAAGTTTATGTATGTTATAAATTTAAAATGAAAAAAAAATAAGTACAAATATCTATTGAATTACATGTGAAATAACGGGAGCGTGTCATAACCTTGTATTTAATTTGCCTGTAGTGTAGTTTGACTGTATTTCATTAGGATAATTCGACTGCACGTAAAGCATATAGGAGGATTTGAGAGTTGGCTACAAATTCTGAATTTCAGTAATTTGTTTAGCCGGGGTTAGGAAGAATCAGCCCCCATTCTGTTAAATGTTTTGTTGTTGAAATATGTATTTTAAACATATAATTAGTGGGAATTCGAAAGGGTTTTCTGTAAAGCAGTTTATTCTATCAAATTTACCTGTTAATAGTAGTTTAACAGTAAAACACTCTGATGTCTAAATGGATAGTTAATCCTATTTTTATAGTAAAGTTCATCGTTTTAATATAATTTTTGATTCCGAGTTAACATTCCGTTTGAAACAGTTAGGATTACCATAGTAGAAAAGTACGTAGCATAACAGTCCGAATTTATTCTATACTAAGAGATCAATAATATTAATTTTTTATGAAAAAAATATTTTATAAAACTAACAAAAAAAAAAATAAATAAAATAAAATAAAATGTACTTAAAGTGAGGAAAAGATCAAAAACTAATTTTTCTTATTTTTTTTTTTAGTTTTATTAAAATTCTTGATGAGCACAAAATTAGGCGCCTAACAAGTTAAAAAGGTTGGAAATTCTCACAAAAACACTATAATTATATTATATACGTTATTTTTTTTCCTTCAATTTTCGCCTTTTCTATAGACACGTTAAAGTGTTAAAATTTTATTCAATGGTATTATAAAATTTGTTTAAAGTTTATTATTCCTTTTTTATACGAATAAAAACACACAAAGTAAAATCAGAAATGAAAGTTTTAATTAAAATTTTATATTTTTAAACTTGATTTAATGTCCACCAACTAATCGAAAGCACAAAACTATAATCAAAGTATTATAGATTTTAGTTGTAACCATTAGAGGAATGTTATCTTCAAAAACGTTGAAAGCTTCAAACCTTATGTTCAAAATTTTTAGCTTCCAGTGCTTTTATTTCCTCATTGACCTCACGTCAGAAAACAACATTATATCAAATGGTTCAAAAGATAAGAAGAAATGGGGTTACAAGAAGTTTTATAAAATATAAATTAGAATAGAATATGAAAACTACTTACAAGTTTATCTTATAGGATTGTAATTTAAACTATTTTAGAAATATCTTATAGTTGCTTTTACCAATAAAAATTTTTTTTCTTTAATTTTTTTTAATGGAATGTGTATTTAATGTATAAGGAAATATTTGTTTCTATAAGGAGAAAGAAAACACCTCCTTCATATGTCAAGATGTTTAATTAGCAAAATTGAATGAAAAAATCCCTTATTGCTATTTGATATACTATAAAGAGAATCCCTTATTTTTTTTTTTAATTATATTAATTTAAAGGTAATCATAAATTAAATTTTGAAATGATGACAAAATTATTTTTTGTATATTTTGTACTTAGGTATAAAAGTTTGTTTTACTAAAAAGACATATGATTTGGTATAAAATTTCGGGGAGTGTTTCTAATAGCTATAAAATCCTTGAAAAACGGTTTATTAAGGTATAAAAACATATAGCCTAAATATAGGTGTTTTAGGTACATATATTATGTTTAAAAATTTAATGGATTATGACTAATGGACAGTAACACTGAAGTTTTTTACCCATATGTTTTTACCGGTTTTTTTTTTACAGAATGTAATGACATATTGTTATATAAACCAATGTTAAGGTTAATTTTCGATATTTAATGATAAAACAAAATATTAAATTAGTAGAAAAATAGCTGAATATATGAATTTTTATAAATCGTTTATTATTAAAAACTAATTGGCAACCACAAATTGGGGTCGTAAAGAAAAAATTTAGAATTTTTTGCACTCTCTCTAAATTTAAATATACTCCGTATAGCTAAAGGTTATCTATAGTCTTCTCTGCAGCAGTAGCATACACTATGTTAATTACAAATTTAAAATACCCCCTTGAAACGAAACCTAAGAAAATACAGACAGGGTTGATAATTATGACATTTTTTTGTTCCTTTTTCAATTCTATGCAAGCATCGTATGAGCATGCTGCATGAACATATGATAAATTCACAAAACCGCTTATTATTCATACTAAATCACAAAACCTAAACTATATTTTCATACTAAACCTAAACTATAGTTTCATAAATTATTATTTTCATTAAGCTGATGTTTACTTCGTTGTATCTATTCTACAAGTTTTTAAAATACAAATCTTTGGTGATGCAAGAGTTATTTATTACTTTACTTATTTTATATTAAGATATAAACTACTATTATTGAATATGACCTCTAATTATGATTTCAATCGAAGATCTTTCGATTGAAACATCTTCGATTTAATCACTAAGCAATTAGTCAGATGATTGAAATTGTATGATTTGCGAAATTCAAGCTATAAAATTTAAATTTTTACTTTAATTTGCATTTAATCTTACTCCTTAAACCTAAAATTTTTCTTTTCGTTTTCTCTGTTCTCTTAAGCCGCGTAAACTGTTGGAGTATTCCTTGCATTATATATACTGGTCATTTCATAAATTTTGCGATTAAAAATATTAGAATAGTCTACGACTTCTTATAGGTTCTGGAAGATCAATAAAACCTAAAAAAAAAGAAGAAAAAATTAACATGTTAACATTTTATGTTTAACATCTTCTAAAAAAAGAGGTTTATGTATGTATAAAACGTAAACAGTCAATTGAAATTTTATTGTCATATATAAATAAAATCTTTAAAAAAACTAGAATAAAAACTTTTAATTGGCCAAATTTCCATTCTTTTTTAAGAATTATGAAAACTCATTAAAATTATTATAAATTTTTTTTTTAAATTGTATTTTTTATTTTATTATTTTCCCACACATGATTAGATATTAAAAAACAACAAAATCTATACATGCTGTGCCCGAAACTGGAAGTATCAACAACATGAAAGATCTACATGATATTTAAGCAATTAATTGATCCCTTAATTTAAACAAGGTAGAATGTAAACCAACGGTTTTTAAAAGCGCACATTTCCAAAACTCAATACAAATTGTTTAGAAGTGTGACTTACACAAAAATTTGAAAATTTCATGTAATAAGAAAAAACTTGAAAATAGGACATTTTTGAGATTTTGAGGGGCCGTAAGTCCGGAATCCTATATAACTAAGAAAAGCTGTTAACACACGTAAAAATATATTATTGAAGCTTTAATTTTTATGTCTTGCCGAAAAAAAGTTTTTACAGGTGCCTAAGTTACAGGTGTCTAAAAATAGCAAATTTTCAATTTTTGAGGCGTAATAACTCTTAAAGAGGGGGCGTTACCAAAAAATTTTCTGAGGAAACTTATACTAATTCTAAAAGTTATTTCTTGTCTCAAAATTTCAGGTTCCTATCTAAAGGGGTGCCGGAGTTATGAAAAAAGAAATTTCATGCAAAATGTGGTTTTCACATAACGGTAAATTTAAATCGTAAATTACAAAATATTACATAATTTTGATATTGTTTTATATAGATAATAAAATTTTCGATCTTCTACCGGTTTTAGATTGCAAAACTATTACGCAAAGCCCGAGATATATACATCTGAAAATGGAGCTTTTTTACAATTTTGAAGAGCTGCAGCTTTAGAACCCTTTACAACTAAAATAAACCTTTCACACACGTAAAAATATATTATTGTAGCTTTCATTTTCATGTCTTGCCGAAGAAAAATTTTTACAGGTGCCTAAGTTACAGGTGTCTAAAAATAGCAAATTTTCAATTTTTGAGGCGTAATAACTCTTAAAGAGGGGGCGTTACCAAAAAATTTTCTGAGGAAACTTATACTAATTCTAAAAGTTCTTTCTTGTCTCAAAATTTCAGGTTCCTATCTAAAGGGGTGCCGGAGTTATGAAAAAAGAAATTTCATGCAAAATGTGGTTTTCACATAACGGTAAATTTAAATCGTAAATTACATAATATTACATAATTTTGATTTTGTTTCATATAGATAATAAAATTTTCGATCTTCTGCTGGTTTTAGATTGCAAAACTATTACGCAGAGCCCGAGATATATACATCTGAAAATGGGGCTTTTTTACAATTTTGAAGAGCTGCAACTTTGGAACCCTTTACAATTAAAATAAACCTTTCACACACGTAAAAATATATTATTGTAGCTTTAATTTTTACATCTTGCAGAAGTAAAATGTGTGCAGGTTCCTAAGTTACAGGTGTTTAAAAATAGCAAATTTTCAATTTTTAAGCCCTAATAGCTCATAAACAGGGGGTGGTCCGAAAAAATTTTCTGAGGAAACTTATACTAATTCTAAAAGTTCTTTCTTGCCTCAAAATTTCAAGCTTGTATCTAGAAGCGTGCCGGAGTTATGACAGTAGAAAAATTATGCAAAATTTGGTTTTCACATAACGGTAAATTTAAATACTAAATTTAAAAAAATTGTATAATTTTGATATTAATTTACAAAGATAAAAGAAATACCTGTCGAATGACGTTTTCAGATTGAAAAAATCTTAAGCAGAACATAAGATATATGCATTTAAAAATAGGGCTTTTTCAAAGTTTGAGGGGGTGTAGCTCCGTAATGGGGGGGGCTACATGAAAAAGTTGTTCCACAAAATTATTTTTTTTATGAGACCTACCTATGGTTAAAATTTTTTTTCTCTATCTTTAACGGTGTAGAAGTTTTGTAAACAGACGGACGGACGGACGGACGGACGGACGGACGGACAGAGTGAAACTAATAAGCACATTTTTTCAAAATTTTTTTGGAAATGTGCTAAAAAAGAATCAAAAAAATTCTAACCGATAAAGAATATTTTAAAGTATTACTTTTATATATAATAAACTAATCTCTTATTTAAAGATCTGTAACACTGATCTTTCTGATCCTTGTTTAATATTTATTTATTTTTTTTAATTATTAAAAATAAATTTATGTCCTTTCTAACATAGCATCACATATTAAATAAATACACTATTTAAAATTACATTAAATTCCATTTCCCAAAAACAAAATAAAATTAAAAAAAAAAACAAAAGATTTGGTACTAACCACTTCACTTCATCAGATACATATACTTTTATCTTTTTGACCTACCAAAATACCTATCACTAAAAACAGCAGGTGGTCTTGGCGCCAGTGTAACAAAATTATTTTCTCTCAGTTTATATTTAAGTAGAAAATTGAAAATTTTACGCGATATTAAAAAGGGTTGGTTACTGAATTAAGAACTAGAGATTAAGAATGAATAATATGGTATATATACACATATATATTGTACTGAATCCAAGTTGATTTAAACATTTGATGTATTTGTGAGATGTTGTAAAATTAATAAAAGTCTTAAATAGTGAGTTTATGGTGCTGATCTTTCTAAAAATAATCAATTTAAGAATTTTAATGCTTATTGTATTACATTTACTTACTATACATACATTCACTAATTTTTATTATTATGTTAAAATTAATCATTTAGTTTTTGCTTTATTAAATAATAATAATATTAAAAAAAAAAAAATGTATAAAGAAAGTAAAATATACTAAGCCTTTGTTATTTAAACATTGAAAATTTTAATAAATAAATGATACCAATTTTTTTAATTAATTCAATATACCTATTAGAAAAATTTTTAATATCATCATCACACTATGATGATTATAGTATCGACTTAAACTTCTATCATATAACCCCTCCAAAATAATTTCGAATTGATGAACTGATATAGTTTTTAAATTAGTTTCCATTATACTATCAGTCTTTATTTTTGGGTATTCTGAATGTCGGTCGGTCACTTAGTCTAGATAGGTTCGGCAAAACTCATTGAAGATTTTCTGTCTAACGTCTAATTCGTGTCCTAGCCTATATGACAGGTTTCTATATGATATTTATGAAATCAATATGTATGTCATTAATGAATCACAAACATTTTTTTTTGTTATTCATCAATTATCTACTCTCTTCTACCCCATCTAATGCTCAGCTTCGCAAATGAGAGCACTCTTGTGGCAAACTACGAATTCCTAAAGAAATCAAATGTGATACCTACCAGAGTTAATTAAAACAAAAATGTTATAGTTAAATTTATAAATCATGATCTAGCTAAAATAGCTGACCAGAGTAAAGCAAAAAAAACTGAATTCAAAACTTCGAAATCTTAAAACTGCCTGATTTCTTGCAAAAGATATCAATTATATCATTTCAAAACTGCACCTTACATGGTGATGCAAATTCTTAGGTTTCTAAAAACTGGTTATAGAAACTCTTCAGTGTAAGAACTGCTAGAATGTGAAGCAACCTTCCATCAAATGTGTTCCTCTCTGTCAAGAACATTCCATTCTAGAATTTGTAAAATATTTCCCTTCTTTTCTTCGTTTCTCAATATTTGGTTTATCATCCTTGTTTTTGAGGCATAAGTTACTACTTTTGAAATAAGTGTTTTAATTTTTTGATTTTTTACTATCTGGAAAAATGTTTCGATTTTATTTAACTTAGATATGTAATGTAACTTTTACAATTTTTTGTCTATAGTTAATTATTTTGAATAATTCAATTGTTAATTTATGTTTTTAAATTGTCAAAACTTCTTCCTCAAATTGTCTTCCTCTTTTAAAATGTTATACATATTATATCAATAATTGCACTTGGATAGTTTCGAATAGTTCACATCTTATCGTAATAATAGATCACAGTTTTATAATCACCCACTAACGCCAAAAATGTTTCTTCTAATATTTTGTCTATTTCTCTCAATTCTCTCCATATGCGTCCGTCTTGAAAAATCTATAAAATATAGTATCATTTATAACTATTTTAAGCAGGTTGTAGTTTTAGGACACTAAACTCTGTAAAATACTCCAGTGGAAAAATAGTCGTCTGGTTTCGCAAAAGCAATTTATATCAAACGATTTAAATTTGAAACGATGGAAAAAAATTTGAAGAGTTTTACATATACTTCCTGATTAATTGTATGATTTTATCAAAAATTCTCCATTTCTTTCTCCAAAAAAAGCTTTAAAAACCCATTCGATTAAAGGGTTAAAAGTCAGAGAACACATCATAAATGAAGAGCTGCTAAAGTTTTTGAATTGAACCAAAATTAGCTTCACTATTTTAAAAAACTCTAGAAGGACATATTGAAAGGTAATTTGAAAATTTGTACTTAAATTTAAATTTTATACGCAGAATTTTTAAAATGACATTTAGAAATACCCAATTTCATCTTTGGTTTCTATTAAAAAGGTTTTCATGTAAAATATATTATAGAAGAACAGTAACATATACTAAAGATTTGTCTTTGTTAGAACAGATTTCTTTTGTTTTATTCTCTTGATCTTTATTGTCTTTCTTTCATATATTATACATTTTTTTCTTCTTAATCAGTGAATCAATGATTACTAGTTGAAGATAAATAAAACAATAATAACATATGAGGGGACAAATATTTCGAGAAAAAGAAGATATATATGTATGTGATGTATTAAAATTAACTTTTAAAAGGTTAACTTCGTATTCTTTGTAAAATATTGTGGGAACAAATTGAAGATGGTATTGTGAAAAGAATGAGATTAGAATAGATTATTCAAAAAAAGATCTTTCAAAATTGTCGGATTGAAATTTAAAATCTTGATTTAAAGAGAATTAAAATAATTATCAATCTCATTCAATGTCTTTTGATGTCTTTATTGTCCTTAAAATAGTAATGAGATAGTTAAAGTTACTTTTAAAATTAGCGCTAAATTTTAATATATACTAAATGCTGTTTATAGCTCTATTATACTTTTACTGAAAAGGAACTAAAAGAAATTTAATAGTTTTCAAATCTGAGCTTTGGTTTGCAAAAATCAAGCTATATGACAACTAATTACCTGTTAGTATCAAATTAAGAACTGACTATTATTTTGTGCTAAAAATTAAAGTGCAAAGAAAATAAGCACAATCTTTGCAATCCAAACACTTTGAAGAAAAAATTGGAATCATTAAAATAACTTTACACTGATTAGATCAAAGATATTTTAGCTTTTTAGAATATTTTAGTGTATGGAAATAATGATGCTTAATGATCTCAAACATGAATGTTCAAAAAATTGATTTAGATTAAAATATGAAAAGCCCCTTGGTAATGTTGGATAATTACACACTAAAACAACCTTTCCCCGTAGCCAGTATAATGGGATAATCATCCCAACTGCTAAGCAGTATAACGGACGTGGAAAGGAAAAGGAAAAAATAAAACGAAATTATGAGCTTAAATTGGAGGAGTTAAATTAAATGGAAGTTTTAGCCGATGCAAGTTGACTGATTCTTTGAGCTTCCGCCTATTATAGGAATCCACAAACACCAGTGGTATTAATATGTTCCACAGTTTTGATGCAGAACCTAAGAATAAGTTCCTATATTTCGTTATTCTCTAGTTCTAATAGGATTCAATTTGTAATTTTGATAGAGGGCTGCTCTACGTGTATTACATTATTATTGATTGGAGTTTGGGGCATGATACTTTTGATTTTGCGGTGTTTATAGCGTATTTTATACGCTCTTATCCACTAGGCCTCCGAGACCCCTAAATTATTATTTTCTTTATAGTTAATTCTTGTACAAGTTCCAACTTTAATAATTAGACAGCTTGTAATGGTAGTGCATTAAAATAAGTATTTTATAGTCGAAAAAAAGATATTTAGAATAAAAACAAACTTTTATAGATAAGCATATTTTATTTTACAGTTATATAACTTTTGGTTTACAACAATTTCATACTTTTGGCGAATCTTCATTAATTGTTCTGATATTTTAAAATTGCTAATTTTGCGGACTATTAAAATTAAATATTAGTTAAAAATGGTTTTTAAATTTTACTGTGTGTGTCTGGCCTTCTGTTAACAATTTTTTACAGAGCTTAATATAAAACAACACAGAAACCGCAAAGTGTGTAGATGCATATGATTAAAATATTAATTCTGTCAAATTTTGAATCCTCTAGGGTTTCGTATCAGACTAAGACGATAATTTGTTGTAATTTTCCAAGAAATAACACAATTGGTAAAACAAAAACTGAAACTATTTGTTGCATTCTTATTCAGAATTCAGAGTACGAGCTTGCTTCAAAAATTGTCAATTTTTAGATATATATAGCTGGAATTTTGACAGCTAGCTGAATTTTCTTAATATGAAGTGTAAAAATAAAGTTCAAACGAGATTTTGTTTTTGTTAAGGCATTTTCCTGTCACATAAATGTGACAAGGAAGTTATACAGTTTTTCCTTTTCAGTCGTGGCTGTAAAATTATTCTTACCATGTGTGTGGAATTCGAACCCACACTCCCTCGGTGTTTTAGAGCGTATTTTCTACGTTCTTACCCACTAGCGACCGAGGCCCCTGACATGATTTTTTTTAATATTTTTGTCATATATCTTGATTTATTGAAGAAAAACTTAAGAAAATTCTCAATTTTATGCTTAATTACAATAACATTTTTGAAATGTGCATCTTTAAAAGCCCTGTCTTATTTCTTCTTTTTATTTGAACTGTTTACCCCACATCATTATCATAATTTGCTCATTATTTATATTTTTTATAAATAATTTGTGTAAATAAATTGTAAAGTTATATATATAAATTAATAAAATGGTACTTTGCCTTTTCATTAATATACATTTAAAGTGGAATTTTTAATTCATTAAAAAGTGACAAAAAATTAAAATAGTGTTGATCACTGCAAAAAAGAAATCGTATAACATATAAATAATTGTAAATGGTTAAAAATTAATTTTTCTGGCAGGTATTTAAAAGGTATTATAAAACTGATAAAATATTCCTAAAATGTTAAGTTTCACAAATAAATGAAATTTTAAATATATTTTAAGTTTAATTATGGATGCAGAGAAAAAAAAATGTTTTTATTCATCACTTTAAAATTTGAAAATTAAAGTTAATTAATATACATATAAGCAAGCAACATAATATATTATAATGTGAAGTAAACTGTTTTCTAATTAAATGTTATATAAAGGGTCTTTCAAATTAAGTTTTCAAAAGTAGGCGCCTGTGTAACACACTTCCAACATTGAACACACCCATATTATATGTCATTTTGACATGACAGTTGAAGATTTGCCGTTTATAAAAATGGAGTCGTACAACAACGTGTTGAAATTATTGAATTATTTTATGAAAATGGTCGTTCTGTAAGAAATGTATTTCGCAAATTACGCGATGTTTATGGTCGACATAATCGTCCAACTGAGCAACAAATTGGTAATATTGTGCGGAAATTTCAAGAACCTGGAGCTGTACAAGATCGAGAAAGACATCAGTAAGCTCGTGCCGGTCTTTCACGAGAAAATATTGGTGCTGTGATTGATAGTATTACAGCTGACGTCACCATGTTAATTTCCCCACGTTCACAACAATTCACAACAATTAACGGTACCAGATATCGCAACATGATCACAACTTTTTTATGGCCAAAACTGGAAAATATTGATACTGAGGGCATGTGGTTTCAACAAGATGGGACTACGTGTCATACAACCAGAGAAACACTGCAATTACTGCATACAAAGTTTCCAGACCGTGTTATTTCCAGATTCGGTGACGTGAATTGACCTTCAAGATCTTGCAATTTGACACCTTCATAGTTCTTTCTCTGAGGCTATGTGAAAGGACAGGTCTACAAGGATAATCCTTGAAACGTTGAAGCATTGAAAGCAGAAATTATTCGAGTTATTGGTGAGATAGAGCCGCAACTATGCCAGAATATGATCCAAAATTTTAATAAAAGAATCAGGTACTGTAGAGACGCAAGAGATGGTCACATGAAAATAACATTTTCAGAGTATAAATAGCAAGCATTGTACTTCAAAAATAAATAAAAACTTTTCCAGTTTCAATTCAAATTCTATGCCTTTTAATTATTTACTTTTGAAGACTCAATTTGAAAGACCTTTTATATTTAACAAACTAGTAGATTCCAGAAATATTTGTTTATACATATTTATTTATTTTTTAAATCAAAACTCAAACCCAAAATTTCCATTAAATAGAAAAAAATTTTTTTAAATTGATTTATGTAATTTGAAAAAGAAAACAGAACTATTTAAGTGAGTAATGTTTTTAAACGTCCCTATTCTCAGAAATCATCACATATTTAAAAATATAGAAATCATTGAAAAAATTATGAAATACCAATTTTTTTTTTCTTTTATTGCAAAAGATTGCACTAATATTTGTATAAAAATATTTTTTAATTTTACTACTACTACTATTACTACAAATATTATATAAAAGCATTCGACTAAAAACAAATTATCAAAGTTTTAAACCATTAAATACATGGCGCAGAAGAATCCATCAAGAGTGGCTAAATGTAACATTTTCTGAGATAATATCAAAAATAATATCATCTCAAAACCGCGTAAGATAAAGGTGCCAAAAAAAAACAAAAAACTATTAAATTATTAGAGTACATAATCATTAACTCCTTTGCTTAAGTCGTCGATCTTAAGTTTACCTTCTATGGATAAGCAGAGCAGGACTCAGAAATAAACATAGTATATATACTCCTCTGAAAGCTATAAAAAGACACATTTTCTCAAACTTTCTATTAACTGCAAAGTCTAGGCCGCAAAATCTGAAGAAAGGTGTGGTTCCATTTAAAGAAAAAAGAAGAAAAAAAACTCCTAAACTGCACTTATGTAAATACTGCTAGAGTTGTAACGATAATTAGTGATCCGTTAGTGATATCCTTTAGGAAACAATGCAGGCCGAATAGGTATTTCTTCCAATACACAGTGTAGCAGCCGCATAGTATAAAGCACTCTGCATCACTTTCTCTGCGAATATTCGATTCTAGCTAAGCTTAGACTAGAACTCTGGGAATCCTTACCTTCTCAGACATATACCTATACCTTTTCTTCACTAAGCTCAACTAATTATTTTAACCTATAAAAATAAATTCACCTATAAAATATGGACCATAAACAACATGTTCCTTCTACAAATAGAAAATTATGGACCTATAAAATATAATAATTATGGACCAATTCACCTGTAAAATATGGACCATACACAACATGTTTCTTCTACAAATAGAAAATTTTTTTTCTTTGCACTGTACTATTTATTTTAAATTTAGTGGTGTTGGGTATATATTGTACTTTAAGAATACTATGATCTAGCAATATTGCCTTATTTTTGTTTTTAATCATATATTAACTATTTCCAAATCTTAATGTTAGCTTTAAGGGTTCAAGTATATCATTTTTTAATTCTAATAAATTTAACTTTACACAAGGTTCGGTCATTACTTAAAGCACCTTTTAGATTTAAACCTTTCCAGCATTTCATTATTTGTTTTACAAAAGAAGAAACTATAACTAATACAAAAACTTAATAATATTTTTAACCTTTGCTGGAATAATGTTAAAACATTTAAATTTAATGAGGTCCTGAGTCCTCAGCAAAATCAAATTTTAATTAAAAAAAAACAAATAAAGTATTATGTAAAACTAACTTTTTAAAAAACTTATTCTAATACGATAATTAAAAGCATTCTACACTCTATAGAGTACCAATTATTTTTGCAAAATAAGAAATTTGCGCAAGTAATAAAGTTCTTACTAGTTGAGACTAACGAATGGATCGACATAATGAAAATAAAAATACATTTTTGCAAAATTTTTCAAAACTGGCGTAAAAAGTAAGAAAAACCCATAAATGTTATAATTTTAGCATGAATATTCAGACAATTATTAAGTAGGGGCGAGATATAAGTATATGTATATGTATCCAACAATCTTTATTTGTTAAAATTAAAATAATGGTTTTTTTCTTTTGTTGCTAGTTATTTTTTATACGTATATCGATTTCCTTTTTATTGTCATTGATTCATTTTTTATGTTTCTTTATTTACATTTTTTCTTATTTCAATTTTCATTTTTACTCCCATTTTTTTTTATTTTGTGAATTAATCATTGAGAACATGCAATTTCTGTAAAGGGTGCTTAACGTAAACTTAAAGTTGCAAAAATGAAAAAAAAAAAAAAAACTATAGACAAAAATCTGAAAATTATTCACTTTTTTTTTTGCAATATTTTAATGGTAACTGAAGAGTAAACGTTCATTCACAAAAAATTAAAGAGAATAAAAACAAAAAACAAAGAATGAGAAAAACAAAATCGTCCAATCAAAACAATCTTTTTGTATAATGAATCGATTTAAAGCGATTCGATTTAAAACGCGATTTAAATAAATGTAAAAAATTACAATACTAAGTACACAGGTATAAAATTTTAATTTCGGTGTTCTTGAGTCTCATGGGTTTCAATAAATTTTATTTAAAGAAGGGATTAATTACTACAAGCATGAATTTTAACTTAAACATAAAATTCGATTTCATTGGAACCAATTAATCGTTAATTATTTAATTACGGTTAATTGATGTAACTCGATTTCATGTACTTTGGATTTTATAAAATAAATAATAAAGACATTTAAATTTATCCTGTATTTGAATTTAAACTTTGTAGTTTTCAAAGGTAATCATGCTAAAATTAAAAAAAGTACCAATTACTTTATTTAATCTGTGTTTACACCATTTATTTAATCAATATTTAAACCATTATTTTTGCCTAATTCTAAATATTTTTATCAGTTTTCTTACCAATTTCTTTCTTCAATTTCATTTATATAAAATCTATCAATCATCTCTTAAATATTGTGGTCGCAAACTACTTTCTCCAAACCAAATTAAAATAATACATTTTGTATTAAAGGTTTGATTTCAAAAAGAATTACCGAAGTTTTAGTTTGGCAAAATAAAGTCAAAGATAAAAAAAAAGTACTTTTAAACAGATGTTAGTTCTTAGCCCATTGATTAGATTGTACGACTAATTACATTTTAGAGTCATTTTGGAAACTCAAATTTAGAAACAAAATTATTTTAAGTTATATAGCTTATATGGGCATACCACTAATAATCAAAAAAAAACCAAAGTCTAAAGACTGATATCAAGGTTTTATTAGAATTTTATATGGCTGTAGTAAAAACAATACCCAAAAACATTGAAAGATCAAAAAAAAGCAGAAAACACTTACGAATCTATGTTCTGATGAATTATCTTTTATGTTAATAAAATATGGTTCAAAAATAAAATACGTTGTAATCATGAAGTAATGTTGCTTTGAAACTTTATTTCTTCTATATATACCCAAGAGGATCCCTCTCTAACTTAAAAAACAAAAACCTTAATCCATACGTTGTGTCAGATATTAATCCATACATTAAACTCAATAGATGATTGTCATATTTACAGGTCATTTAATATGTGAAATTTCATTAAAATCTTAAAAATCTGGTCTTGTTTTCTTTCTTTAATTTATTTTTGATTTTGTTCTGATCGTGCGCTTCTTTAAAAAATTTGTGTAATGACTGTTCAATTAATAGCATGTCAACATATTAAATATTTGTTAATGTATTTGTAAATGTATCTTTTTATTATTTTTTTTTTTCGTTTTATTTTTGCTTTTTTTTTATTGTACTCCTTCTTCATTTAATGGTACTGGATACTTAAAAATACTTGATGCGATGATATCTGCATATTATTGTAATCAGTTAAAAAAGTAAAGTAAAACGATCGGAACGGAAGTATCAGGGGTTAAAAAAAAAAAAAGTTAATTTTTTTTGTTCTTATTGCTATTGAACAACTATAACTCTAGATATGCATACAATTATATCGTGTGCTTATAATGCGCTGGTCTCTTTTTGATCACCGTCTGACACACCAATTTTTATTTTATTTCGCAAACAATCTTGTGAAGTAAAATTTGGCTGGTTCATACATTTATTATTTAAAAGAAAGAAAACAAACAAAAAATATATACCTACGTACATACATACCTACATACCTACATCGATATATATAAAAAAAATTTTTTTTTGGATATTTAGAGCAAAAAAAAATGTAGATGTTATCAGGTCTTCTAAAGAAACCGCATCTAAAGCGATGGCGCCATGTCAAATGGTGCGATTGGGCATATTTACTGGCAATATGAATATAAGTTGCAAAGGCTCGCCACAGTGTGTGCTTTTTTTTTTGATTTTTTTTTTTGCTTTCATGATTTTAATACGGGTGTATTACTAATATTTTATGATTGTAATTTTCAGTTTTAGATTTTTGTTGTTAGTTTTTTTTTTTTTGGATTATTGTTGGTGATGCACAGAGTTTAACCATAAAATATATTCATGTTGGTCCAATTTTTTATGCAAGGTTCATGTATTTTTTAAAATTGAAAAAAAAAGGGTTTAAAAAATGCAGAATAAAAAATATACATAAATATATTCTAAATTTGTTTTATTTCTGTGAAAAGAAACTGTGAAGAAAAAGAAGAAGTAGTAGATGTAGCATGGCAAAAAAAAAAAAAAATTGAAAAGATTTGTAAAAGTTGTTAAGTGATGTTATTGAACAATTCATTAATTTTTATTTATTTGTTTTCCGTTCTTTTTTTTTGTTCTTTTTTTGTTTTACTATAATAAATTTAAGAAGAGTATTTAACATTACAAAAAAAAAAAAATGCAAATTAAAAAGAAGAATTAAAAACAAAAGATTTTGCTTTACTCTAATAATAAAATTGGATAATAATAATTTAACTCTTTATCAGAAAGGTTCTTATTCACTGAGTAAAGGATTATAGAACTAATATTTGTCTAAAATGTCTAGGTGAAATATAACGAAAAACAAATATTTCCACAAACTTTATGAAGACTAACTCAATTGTGGATAACATTTTCTGTCTTGGGAATTCCAGCATTCAAAATTAAACCGCATTCAGCATTCGGGAGCACCAGCATTTAAATTAAGCTTTGCTTTGTAAAGCAAAACTACAAACAAATATTTTCACTGCAATAAAATCTATAGAAATCGAAAGACTTATACAACTAATTAAATTCAGAATCATCGCTCCAGTGCGTTTTTTTTTCTGATTGTGCAATAATTATATATATATATAGTTATTTCCTTTCTTTTTTAGCACATTTTCAAAACAATTTTGAAAAATTTGCTTATTAATGTCACTCTGTTCTTCCGTCTGTCGCGTTTGTCAGTTTATAAAAGTTCTATACCGTTAAAAACAGAGCAATAAAATTTGAACCATGGGTACGTCTTATAAAAAAATTATTGTTGTATAGAATAACTTTTTTATGTAGCCCGACTCGTTACGGAGCTACAACAGCTCATAAGCTCTATTTTCAAATTTGTATATCTATACAGAAATTTTTTACCTTTATATAATTCAATATCAAAATTATCATTTTTTTTTAAATATATATTATTTAAATTTACTGTTATGTGAAAACAAAACTTTAAAGATTATGCTTCCTTCATATCTCTTAAGTGCTTTTAATTAGAACTTTGAAATAAAAAAAGAAAGATTGTTTACAATTAACATTAGTTACCTCAATTTTTTTTTGCACCATCTCCTGTAACAGCTATTACTATTTGGATTTAAAAAATTAAAATTTCCTATTTTCAGACACTTGCGTAATTTATACACCTTTACAATGTTTTTACAACAATCTTTTACAATGCACAAAATAATATGCACAAATTAAAGCTTTAATATTATATTTTTACGTGTCTAAATAGTTTTTTGTATTATTTAGGGTCTGCTTAAAGTTGAAGAAAATGCTTCTTGATTTTTCATAATTTTTTTCTTATATATACAATTCTAAAACAAATTTCAAAATTTAGTGCAACTCGGGTAGGCTTTTAGTTTGAAAACGGACCATCCATCCAGATAATTGTCTGAACAAAAGTTTTGTACTCTTGAGATAAAAAATAAAATTTTAATCGTATATAGATAAATAGAATTCTTTTAATCATAAAAATACTTCCTCTTCCAAATTCTGATTAAAAATAGTTATGACTCAAGTTCTACTGATTAAAAGTTAACATTTATAAATGAAAAGAAACAAAATATGTATATGTTTTTCAATTTTATATGAAAATAATCAATAATTAATAAAAAAAACTTGAAAAAACTTAGAACCCTTGCTTCTCTCAAATTATTAAAGCTAAAAACTTAAAATTTAACTAGGAATAAACTATTTGAAGTTTTTTGCCGTTTAAAATTTAAGATATGAATACAAAAAATTGGGGTAAAGCAATAAATATATATAACTAAAGAAACAATTAATAAATGACAAATCTAATAAAACCTATAGTTTGTGTCAACAAAATACTTTAATCGCATAGAAAGCAAAGACAAGATGAAATTTCCAATTCAATAACCAATTTACGACATTATCGAAAAAAGGCTGAATGTAAAGTAAGAAGTTTTAAACATTTCCAAAAAACAATAAGAATAGTTTAGAATTGTGAATTACATACACCAAAAATTCTAAGTTTTCTTCGTATTTTATATGTAAGAAAAATTGTGCAAAATCAAGAGAAAGTTTCTTCAGTATTAAAGCAATCTGTTATAATTAAGGAAAGCTGTTGATACATATTAAACCATAATGTTAGCATTTCAATATTAAGTTGCAGGTGTCTTGAAACAGTAAATTTTAAATTTTTTTTTACTCTTTATAGCTTAAATCTCTCAAAATTTCAAGGTTCTAACTTCTAAAAGCGTTCGAGAGATATCAACGAAACAAAATCTTGTAAAATCTTATGTTTAAATACTTAATTGGATACGGTATAAATATGTACCCTTAATTAGAAAAAAATGTGTTTTTCTATATTGATTTATAAATCTAAAACATGTTCCTGACGGTTGGCCTTTTTAGATTGAAAAAATAATAACGGGTGTAATAAAAATAATTTGACGGGTGTAGCTCCGTAATACATAGAAAAGTTTTTCTACAAAAATAATTCGTTATAAGAGAACCTATATTCAACCATATAGGTTCTTATGAAATCCTAATGAGAACCTATAAAATTCAATTGTTCTATATTAAACGGAGTAGAAAAATTCTACATAGACAGACGGATGGACGGACAGAGTGAATCTAATAAGCAAAATTTTCGAATATTTTTTTTGAAAAATGAGTTAAAGGCG
Source organism: Poecilobothrus nobilitatus (assembly GCA_947095535.1). NCBI lineage: Eukaryota > Metazoa > Arthropoda > Insecta > Diptera > Dolichopodidae > Poecilobothrus > Poecilobothrus nobilitatus. The sequence goes on from OX352774.1 coordinate 110,906,446, forward strand.
TATTTTAAATTTACAAAATAATGAGAATCTTTTGGAAAAAAAGCAAATTCGAACAAAAAATCAAAAAAAAAAAAATCCCTATCGTATCAAGAAAATCATAAAGAAGAACTGTTCGGGAAAATGAGTTATAACATTAACAACTGGAGTTAGTGTAAGTAAAAGAGTAAAACATTTTCTTAACAAAAATGTAAGCATATCTATTTGCGAGTGCTACTATTTATGTAAGTGCCAAAAATATTAAACAAAACTGATATAATTCAAAATTAAAACATTCAAGTAATTCTGCTTAGAAATTAAATTTAATCCAGAGACAAATTTATATATTATAAAATGAAATCTAACAGTCCTTACTATATATCTAACAAATCTTAAATAACTATTTCAGATTTTATCGATAAAAACGTATACCTATCCTATATATCCTATCCTAAAAAATAAAACTTAAACTTAAATCAAGAAACTTGGGTAGCTGGAAAGAATGTAAAACTTCAAAATATTCTCAATAAACATAGCAATTTATAGGAGCATCCCAGTTTCCCTAAATCCAGTTCGCAAAAAGACATTTTCCCTAATGCCATTTGACAAAACAGACTTATTTCAAAAAGACTTTTAATAAAAGAGACACTTCGCGGGCTTTAGGGTGACTATTTTAGAAGTTGTGTAATTGAAATGGGGGCGTAACACTTAGTAAAACTCGGATGACAAACATCTATTTCGCCTAACTCCACTTATCAAAAAACTCACAATGCAAAAAAACGATTAGAAAATTTACAACTGGTCAAGATATTAAAAACATGTCTCTTTAGCTAGAGATTTTAGATTTAGAAAGAGATTTTATAGTTGGTTACAAAATCATATTTGCCCCTTTTCTAGAATATTTATGCATATTTTTACGTGAGATTCTGAATTAGGAGGGATTTTAGAGTTGGATTCAAAATCAGGGTTTCAATAATTTGTTTAGCGGGGGTTCGGAGGCGGCAGCCTCCCCTAGATTAATTATATTGTTGATGAAATATGTAATCAAAAAAAAAAGAAATAGGTGAGGTGATTTTATAGTTGATTACAAAATCGGGATCCCAATAATTTGTTTAGGAGGCGTTTGAGGGTAGTAGCGCCCCCTATTTTAAATGCCTTGTTGTCGAAATGTATGTATCTAAAAAAAAATGTTAGGAGTTATTTTAGAGTTGGATTCGAAATCAGGGTATTCCCTTTTTCCAGAATATTCATTAATAAAATATGTATGCAAAAAGAATAATTAGAAGTATCTTGTAGTTGCTTACAAAATCAAAGTTATACGCTTTTTCCAAAATAAAGGTCCACCATATACATATACCTAAACTATTTTATGTTATCTGAAAATTGCCAAACGGATGTTTTGCAAAGTAAAAATTTGACATCTACCCTTTTTGACAACTACGCTATACCTAGTAGAAATACAATTACGTAGAGAATATGTAGAAAATATATGTAGAAAATATAAGGAGCGAGTTTATAATTGGTTACAAAATCAGGGTATTCACTTTTTCCAGAATATTTATATATATGTATATACATATGAAAACTTGTTTACTTATATTTTGTTTTTTCATTTAAAATGTATATTATGTACCTACCTTTTTGCGAAATGTCCCTTTTGTTAAAAGTCTTTTTGCGAAGTGTCTTTTTAACTTTTAACTTTTGGTTAAAAATCTTTTTGTTAAAGTGCATTTTGCAATACGTCATTTTTGTCAAATTGCATTAGGCGAAATGTCTTTTTGTCAAACGACATTAGGCGAAATGTTCAACTTTCATAAATCTGCTATTTTTAGTTAGAAAATTCATTCTGTATTTTTTCAATACCATCAGTTTACTTTGCACAACATTTATTTTAATAGCCACCTTTTCAACAGAAATGTAACCTAAAACAATTTCTTAAATTATCTTTTGAATTTTCTTTGCATTAAATCCTCAAGATGAGTAATAGATTTTAAAATATTTATAAAACAAAATTAAACATCTATTTGCAAAAAAACTAAAAAACAAGATTTACAAAAACTATGACAAATAATTTTCTACGAGAGATCAATAAACAAGGTAGAATGTAAACCAACGGTTTTTAAAAGTGCACATTTCCAAAAGACAATAGAAACGTTTAGAATTGTGATTTGCACAAAAATTTGAAAATTTCATGTAATAAGAAAAAAAATTGAAAATAGGACTTTTCTGGAATTTTGAGGGGCTGTAAGTCCGGAACTCTATACAACTAAGAAAAACCGTTAACACACGTAAAAATATATTATTAAACCTTTAATTTTCATGTCTTGCAGAAGAAAAATATTTACAGATGCGTAACTTAGGCATCTGTAAATATTTTTATTTTTATTTAGGTGTCTAAAAATAGCAAATTTTCAATTTTTGAAGCGTAATAATCCTTAAACAGGGGGCTGTACCAAAAAAAATCCTGAGGAAACTTATACAAATTCTAAAAGTTCTTTCTTACCTCAATTTAAATTCTTTCTTACAAATTTCAAGTCCCTATCTAAAAGCTTGCCGCAGTTATGAAGATAGAAAAATCATACAAAATTTGGTTTTCACATAACGGTAAATTTAAATAGTAAATTACATAATATTGTAAAATTTTGATATTGATTTACAAAGGTAAAAATAATTCCTGTCGAATGGCGTTTTCAAATTGAATAAATGTTAAGCGCAACATGAAATATACGCGTTTAGAAATAGGGGTTTTCCAAAGTTTGAGGGGCTGTAGTTCCCTGATGGATGGGGCTACATGAAAAAGTTGTTCCACAAAATTAATTTTTTTATGAGACCTACCCATGGTTAAAATAGGCACTTTTTTCAAAACTAATAGGCACATTTTTTCAAAATTTTTTTAGAAATGTGCTAAAAACTAAAAAAATAAAATTTAGGACCAAAAATAAAATTTATTTAGGGGAGCGGGTCACCACAAACCTGCACGCCAAAATCAACCTGCGACAAAATCTTCCTTTTTTTTTATCTTGCATTACAAAATCTATCTTTCTAAAATCTTGCATTACAAAATCTTGCAAAATATTTTTAAAGAAATAGATTTTGGCTTTGTTGTTAAACAAATAGTTAAGGAGGATTTTAGAGTTAGATTCAAAAGCACGGTTAATACGCTTTTTCCAGTATATTATGTATATATGTATATATGTGAGATTCTGAGTTAGGAGGGGTTTTAGAATTGGATTCAAAAACAGGGTTATACGCTTTTTGCAGAATATTTATATATATATATATGTATATGTGAGATTCTGAGTAAGGAGGAATCTTAGAGTTGGATTCTAATGCAGCTTCTTTTTCCAGAATATTTATATATAAAAATATGTGACATTCTGAATTACATGCAAGATTTTATCCTAGTAGATTTTGGAAAAAGATTTTGTTTTAAAAGATTTTCGAAAGCAAAATTTTGTATGCGAGATTTTGTCGCATTAAATTTTGACCGAAAAGATAATGTAGCAAACCCTTTATTTATTTAAAATTTAGTATAAAAATGTTATTATAACACTGTAATATAAAAATTTTTGTAGTTCACATGTTAAAAAAACTTCCCATACTATAGATATCCTGCATTCATTAACTTTCTCTCTCTCTCTCTTTCTCTCTTGAATTTTGTGCTTGTTTATATTACTTTAAAACAAATGTATATAATTTACCTAAAGAACATATATGTAAGAATTCTGAATTCTGATCGGATATAAAACAAGTGTTTCAAGATCAGTAATTGAACTAATTGAATAGATATTGCTGCTAGTTCCTAGTTCACTCTAACTAAATACAACCCACGTTTAATTTTAATTATATTGTATAGAAAAATTGATAAACTTATTTTTATATTTTAAAAACACGCGATATTTTTTTGTTTTAGTTTTGTTTTTTGTATAATGCTCACCTGATAAATACCTTTAATTACAAAACATGGCAAAAAATAAAGAAAAAAAAATTAAGTTAAAATGTTCCTATATATATAAAAATTATTTAAAAATTAATTATTATTTTTGTCTCTTTTTTTTTGTTTGTTTTTTAAATAAAGTTAAAATATAAATAAGGTAACAGAAAATACATATTTTCACATATTAAATAGCCAAATTTTTAATTGCAATTTTTTTTTTTCATGTTTCTACCACACTATAAATTTAAAGCGTGTAACACATTTGAATGAATTCTATCAATTAACATTTACGAAAATAACACGAAAATACAAGTGCTTGGAGTATTTTCAATGTGGCAGAGTTCTTTTCCAATTTTTTCTATATTTTAGATTGTTTTGTAGCTCGAATTAGTTTTGATTTTTTTGGGAATAAAATGCTTCACAAGTACTACTCTGATATTTTTTTGTTGTATTTAATAATTTCGGTGGCTTGCTTTGTAAACAATTAACCTAACCTGGAACTTGTAATAATCTAAATGGGTTTTAGAACTTAATATAATTATAGAATTTTTAATAAAATTGATTAAATAAAAAATTTATAAGCGTTTTTTATCAGAAATAATTAAAACAGTCAAAGGTAAAGTAAAATCATAAAACCGCATATCAATCTGTAAATTGTGTAACATTTTAATATTGACCTAAGAAGAATTCGTTGTAATGGAAAAGCAATGCAGTGAAATAATAATAGTAATAGTAATAATAATAGCTGCTACAGTGGAGCTATCTTTGGTTATATCATGCAGGAAGATGTTATATACCACTGCACGTTGTAATCCACTGATTGCCCTGACTCTGTTACTATACAGTAACAATAATAATAATATTAATTAAGTAAATAGTAATACCAGTAATAATAGCTGCTACAGTGACAGTGAGAGTTGCCTTCAATAATTACCTCATGCAGTAAGTTTTATACTACTGCATGTTGTAACTGTTGTAACGGCTATAGTCAATGTTCGCAAAATAGTAATAATAATAGACAGATTCATTGTTTTTCCCCTCCCACTCCCAATTTAATGTTTTCGTATCCTTGTCCCCTTCTTTCCTATCGCTGCTCACTAGCCAATATACTGCGTTAGCAGGTAAGGGTTTCATCCCATTATATTGGCTCAAGGGGGAGGTGGATTTAGTCAGTAAGAATCTGGCACTATCATGGGGAAATTCTTGGTGTCTTTGGAAAATTCCCACCTCCCTTAGGGGGAAAAAAATAGTGTTGCTCCTACAAGCTGATATCTTACATACAAATTTTATTGGTATAATTCACAGATTTTAGTAAACTAAATAATCAATAGTCTTCAGTTCTCTCCTTCTTTTTAAAATCAATATGTGAAATAGTGACATTTCCATATTTCAACTATAAATAACATGTTACTTTTGTTTAATCCTTAATTAGTAATATGTCAACTGAAGTTGCCATAGAAATTGTTCTCTAAATAGAAAAAAACAACTCAGGACAATAAAAATGCAAGCATCTACTGGATCAGGTTAAGGATAGGATATTTTAGATGCTGGTTTGTTATGCATGCTTTAATTTTATGAGCTTCTTCTCTTTGATCTTCTTTTCCTTAACTTCTACCTTAACTTTTCTCTTCTACTCCAAAAACGAGGGAGCATCTTTTTACATCTTCTAACTGATTTATAAACAAAATAAGAGTTTTTTCCTATTTCGATGAAATTAAACTTTAAACCTTTCCTATATGTGTTTACCGCTTAATTTTATATTACTAATTTATTTGTTCCATTGATTTTTTTTCTCTTTTCAATACTAAAAATTTTATATGCATTCCTTCCCATAAAATTATATTTTATTTTTGGTTGGAGTTATACATTTTTTTTTGTGAAAAAAGCTGAGTCCATACTCCATACTCAAAAAACCAAAAGAAGAAAAATAAGAAAGAAAATAAACCTTGTTGAAGTCCCGATTATAAAAGGTTTTTTTTTAATTTTTATTTTTGATTTTTTAAGCATTTAAAAGACAAAAGAATGACAGATATTTCAAATATGACATAAAAGCCATAAGCAGGAAAAAAAATAAGAACTGACTGTCAAAAGTAGCAAAAAACAGCAACTTCTTTTTGTATTGGTTTGTTTTTCGTTTTTTTTTTCTTTTCAGAATTATGACGGAAGACTACATATTAATATAAGGTCGAAATCGATATAAAAAAAAAAAATTCAAGGTTCCTTCTTTTTGCTTTACATAGAATTTTTCATGATTTTATTGTTTCGTTTTTTTTCTTTTATATTTTTTTGAGGAATTCCTTGATTTGTAAGTTTTCATTATGTGCTAAAGTATGGTTTATTTCTTGTCTTTTGTTTTTTGTATTATTAATTTTAAAAATGGGTTCTGAAACTGCGAAATATGTCAATATATCCAAGCATTATTAAATAATAAAATTTATAATATTTATGGATTTTATTCTTTTTTTTTTTGTTTACATTTTTCTTTTACAAATTTATTACAACTATAGGATAACTATTTAGATTTTTTAAAAGAATTTAGTTGTTAATGTTGACTCTTAAAATGACTTCTATGAATGCATCTTATTATCTTTTTATATGAAAAAATATATGACTTTTGGCCGTTTATATCGAACCAGTGACATTTTGTCCTAAACTATTTCTATACAACACCAGACAACCTTCAGATGCGTATTTCTAGACTACAGATAAATTTCTGATGATTTAAATTTGTTTTCATTTCATTGGTGTGTTTTCATTTTGAAATGTGGAACTATAAAAACGTGTTTCTTTTCATCAGCATCCATCACAATTTATGATAATTTAAAAATTTCATTAGTAAAAAAGGTACAATTTTATATAGAGATAAATAAGCTTGAATTTAATTTTCCTTAAAATTTAATCATAATAATCTTCACGTATGATTGGTATTAGACAAAAATTACTAAGATAATAAAAGGCAAAAAATGGTTTACTTCAGTTACTATAACTATGGCTCAAAATGTTAATTATTTGTTAAAAAAATGGTAGGTCTAAAAATTAGAAAAAAGCAACAACTTTACATAACATAGTTACACAACTTTCAAAAATGGGCTGAAAAGAATACAATTACTATATAGTTTACATATATATATATATATATATATATATATATATATTACTATAGAGTATATATAGATATAGAACTATAAAGAACTAATAGCTTAAAAAGGGAATTAGAGGATAATATACTAAAATAATTGAAGGAAATGTAAAACTAATATCTTAAATAAAAACAAAGCATTATAAATGGAAATTCTGTTATATAATATATTTATTTTCAATCAATTTTCCTGTTTAAATATTTGCAGGACCATGTCGCATTTTTTGTTTTTGTTTTTTGTTTTAATTCTTTAAAACAGACGCCAGGGTCCCGGACATTTCATCAATTCTAACTTAAAGCATAGGTTAATGAATTTTTATATATGCTTTGTTTTAGTTTTATTGTTTTTTTTTTCTAAAATTCTTTAAAAAAAATGTGCATCTTTATAATAATAATTATAAATGACAATATTTTTGATGGGCCAATTTTAAAACAATTTTAAAAATTATGACTTTTTTATTCTTTTATAAAATAAAAAAAAAAGAATATATGTATGTAAAAATTTGCTTTAAAATTCACTTTAGTATAATAAAACATTCTTTATATGATTAAATCTTAATTTTAAGGAAAATTTATAAATTAGATATTAAAATAATTAATAATTCAAAATTTATTTAAGTTGCATGTTTGAGAATTTTATTTAGAAAAACAGATACAAAACTGTTATAATTATTACCCAAAGAATACCGAATAATCTATTCTATTCTACTCTAAAGTAAACGCTAGAGCCATATTCAGAAGAATAACAGAAGATATAAATAAACAGAAACAATTCTAGGGCAGCTATAACAGAGCAGATTCGTTCAAAGTACCCCTTTTCTAATGTCATACTCCTTTCGTAATATCGAAGCTTTACTATAAGCCAGATATGTGCACTAGGGACCATATTATTGCTTTACTGTAGATGAACTGTCAGTAATAAACTTTTACAAATCTTCAGTTTCTTAGAGGCAGTATGACTTATTCAGAAGAATTATAAGTGTAGACAAAATCCATAACACGTGGAATTCAGAGACACATCAAAAACTCACAGTGTTATTTATATCTTATCTTAAATAATCTAATCTAATATAATTTACGGAAAGATTTAAATATATAGGAACTTTTAGATGATCAGAAGATTTTATAATAATTTAAGAAAAACTGTAGAAATAAAAATGAAATTAGATAATTTGAAAATCAGAATCAATAGCAAAAAATAGCACCTCTCATTTGTTATTGCGTCAATACAGCTTATAATTTCTTCATTTCTTTCTTCATTTTTTAAGTTAAAGTTTTTTATGCCCTTCTTGGAAATGGTCACCTTATAAAACCTTTTAATAAATCAATAAAATATATAATTACAGAGACGTTTCTTATAAAACGTTTCTAACTATTATTCAACATGTATTAAAATAGATAATTATTTATTAGCTACTGAATTTTTGTGTAATAAATATACCAAATTAATGAAAAATCATCTTCATTTGTAAAAATCATGATAAATTGCAAAAGCAAAAAAATTTTTAAACAATTATATATTAAAAATTTATATATCGACTTATGATCAATCAAATTTGACACATTTGATTGCTAAAATACCACATTAGCAGTGATTTAAGCGTTAAAATATTACGAATTAAAGAAACCCGCCTGCGTTTTTTTTTTCCCTCCTTAAAAAAATTTAATTTCTTTTGTATTAAAATTAAAAGTAGCAAGTTCTTTTGTGAATTAATCACAATTCGTTAATAGCTTTTAAGAGTTTTTTTTTTTTTATTAATTAATTTTTTATTAAGTTGTGGTGCAATTCACTCCTTTTTTTTTTTTTTGTTGAATTTTTATCTAGTGATCGATTAACCAGTCACATCATAAAAAAAAACACTTATTTTTAAGAATATTAAAGAACAATGCTATTACAAAGAATATCACAGATGACTTTGATTTTTTTTTTCTTAAATAAAAAAATGTTTATGTTTTTTCTATAACTTTTAACGTACACATTTAAAATTAAGATGAAAAAAATGTGTACCAAATTTTACCTTAGTTTAAATTATTTTTTGATACTTGGATTTTGAAAAAGTTTTTACACTTCATAAAAATTAGTCCGAAAACAAAAACAGTTTTAAATTAGTGTGGTGCAAAATAATAAAATACAACAAAGATTTTGAAACTAAAAAAATTTAATAAAAACGATCTTAATACAAAAACCTTTAAAAAATATTAAATACATTTTATACACTATCATAATAATTTTATAACCATACAGCTAAAAATATGTTGTTTTTGTAAAGCAAAAGATCTACACTCGAATTTGAAGCATGCAAATTCATTCTACTGATAACTAAAATAAAGCTATTGTATTTACAAACAAGTAAAAGTAACAGTAAGTCGATGCAACCGACTTATTTATACCCTACACCTAAAACATTCAAATTAAATTAAAAATCCATAAGTTATTTTAGTTAGGTATTTAATACAAGCTAAAAAAAATAAATGCTGTTACAACCTTTGTACAAAATTTCAGGTTTCTATCTTTATTAAATTCGAAAATATGATTGTTAGGTCTTGGGAAGTGTGTGAAGGCACGCGGACCACCACCCCAATTCATCTCAAATTTTAGAGACATCAACAGGGTAGAACATTCTTATATCAAATTTCAAGTTTATATATTTATTAATTTCGAAGATATGCTTGTTTGGTCTTAGCAGTTGTGTGGCAGATACCCGAACAACCATTCTAATTCATTTTAAATTTTGGACAAATCAGGGATTCAGGAAACAACACCCTTGTACCAAATTTGAAGTTTCTGTCTTTATTAATTTCGAAGATATGCATGTTCGGTATGCATTTTGGGGATATCAGGGATTCAGAAAAACACACCCTCGTACAAAATTTTAAGTTTCTATCTTTATTAATTTCGAAAATATGCGTATTAGGTTTTGGAAGTTGTATGGGAGGTACTCGAACGCATGGTCCGATTTCGCCCATTTACAATCCACGCCTTACCTTAGTCATTGTTAACCTACAATATAAATTTCATCAAGATAGCATCATTATTTTTTGAGTTATCGTGCGTACGGACGGACGGACGGACATCGCTAAATCGACTCCGGCGGTGATCCTGATTCAGAATATATATACATGTCTATACCTAACTCGCTTCCTTTTGGTGGTTACAAATACCATACCAAAGTTAATATACCCTATACTTAATGTGTAGGGTATAAAAAAGGCTACAAGCTGTAAAAAGGCTATTTTGAAATATATATATCTCAATTCTCAAGTTTTGTTGAATATTTTTTCAATCTAAAAACGTCAAACGACAAAAATAAAATTTATAAAATCAATATATGAATTTACCTTTACTCCGACTCTGTGGAAGGATTTTAGTCAGAACCATTTGGAGAAGAAGAACTTATTTGAGAATAAACATAAATTACCTCAGGATTTTTCTACTTCCCTCTGCTTAACATCAATTGTGGGTCTTAAAAAGGACATGAATTCATCGACATCTGTATACAAATTTATTTAAAGTAAGACACAAAATTTAAAGCTTCAACATTATGTTTTTAAATTTGTTAACAGCACAGTTTTTTCACAATATTTTCTTAGATAAAAATTTTAAAAGAAATTTTTTAAACAAAAGAATAGAGTAATGCAAATGGTGAAAGTGCGCAAATAAGAAAACTGAAATATGAGGCCGTATATTTAACATATAAAATATCTTAAGGTTCTCACATAATTTTTCGTAATTTGTATTCATCTTATATATTTTTTTTTCGAATATTATAAATTACAGATTCTTATAAAATTAAAATAACAATTTGATAAAGCCAGCAGTTAACAGTTTGTACCTTTGTTACTTTAGTTTTTCAAATATATAATAATATTCTTCAACTTTTTAGAGTCCATCTCCTTCGTGCTATAAATACATTTACAAATAATGATTTAATATTGGATAAGTATAGAATAGTTTAACAAAAATTTTTTTACATCGCTATATAAGTTTAACTTTGGAAATTGAGAATTGATTGAATTGACAGATTTTAATATAATTTATGAACTATGTTCAAGGGTATAATAAATTTGTCATTACGTTTGTGACAGGTTTCTTGCACTTCTTGGACCTTAATGAAGCTAGGCGTCTAAAATCTTACAAATGATGATCAAGTTTTATGGCAACAACTTCTGTAAAATTTGGTTGTGATGGTGACTGGTTCGGGTAGCTGCCACATAACTTCTCTTTTTAAATGAAAATAACTCAGTGTCTATTGGAGCTAGGTATCTGAAATTTTGTGAAGAAGTGTCGAGTTACATGCCAAAAATGTATGTAAATTTATGGCAACATCTTCTGTAAAATTTGGTTGTTCTAGTGCAATAGATTTCGGTAGCTGTTATACAACTCCACAATTTATATAAATATATCTCAGCAGTTATAACGTCGATACTAAAACATCTGAAATTTTGTAAAAGACAGGTATTCCAGAGTTGACATAGTCTACTCTACTACACTCTTCCTCGTTGTTAAAGAAACGATATTTTCAATTAAATCAGTTTCTTCAGTTAAATCAGTTTAACAAAAAGTTAATTAATGACTCATGAGTTAGGTTACAATTGAATAGTAGCACAGTTTAACTATATTGTAGTCTATTGAATTTTTATTTTACTCCTTTCGTTTTTCCTGTATCCTTAAAATTCACATAATACAAAAATAAAAATAAATTTTTTTATTTAATTTCCTTAAATATTCATTCCAAAATTCTTTTTTTTTTTCCTTTTTAGTACAATCAAAAAGAAAAATAAATAAAACTAAATAAAATAAAATTTAATAAAATTCCTACATAATAATCCTAAAATCAAATAAAAATATGATGGAGTGGATCTTTATTATTTGATCCGAAAAATTTTTTAACATAAAAAAGCAAAACAAAAAAAAACCAAAAAACGAAAAATAAAAGAAAACAGCACACCAAAGATTGAACCTGGCGCCATAAAACTGCTGACTTGTTATGCGACCAAAAACATGCGTTATGTTTTTTTTCGGGATTTTAGGTTTTTTTTTTTCATATTGTATCTACAAATACAAAATACCTACATTAATGCATACAAAAGTATACATAAATCTCTAACTACAAAACAAAAACAAAAAGAAAAAATATATACCAAAAAAAAAAAAAAAGTTGGCTGACCATCGCTATTGAAAATTATGAGCATGCGAACATTCTCATCGCACTTATAATCAAAAACGAAAGAAAAAATGAAAAACAAAGAAAAAATAGTTTAAGTTAAAGAAATAAAATAAAAATATAATAAAAAAGATTACAAAACCACCAGCATGGTTAGACACATCAAAATGTTAATAAGAACATTGGGAAAAATGCTTACTGAAAACATTTCTCAAAAAATTAAATTTCAAAATTTAGAGGCGTCCTAAAAAAATTAACTAAAACAAAAGATAGAATAAAAAAAAAAACAAAAACAAATAATAGAATCATGAAACACATAATAATATATGTATATTTTTTTTTTTTCTTCAATGATATTAGGAATTTATTACCTGCGCATTTAAAACCACATAATATAGAATTTAAAATTTATTAGAGTACATTTTATATAACATGTAACTTTAAAGCTTTAATTAAATTTATCATAAATTTCGGTATTTAAAATCCTATTAATCAGTGCTTAACTTTCATTTTTTAATGCTTAAACAGTTTTCATTTCGGTTTGCTTAGATTGTATCGCAGACATCCCAGAAAAAATGCTTAGAAAACTTAAAGATCCATTACGATGCTCCTTTAGGATATAATATTTTTCATTTATTATTATTGAGATAGCCTTTGATTTTTTAGCACATTATTTAAAAAATCATTCATTTTGAAAAATTTGCTTAATACTATGCTTGTCGTCCATTTCTTCGTCTGTTTGCAAAATGGTTTAAGATAAAACAATGAAATTTTAATCATGAATAGAGGTTTCTTAAGAAAATAAATGTTGTAGAAATTTTTTTTTATATTATTTGTTTTTTATTTTTATATATTTTTTTTATATCCCTTTATATGCTATATATATATTTTTTATATATTTTTTTTATAACAGTCTTTCAAAGCTGGAAAAAATCTTATTTTTAAATATGTATATCTCGGGCTCTGCTTAATATTTTTCAATAATTTTAAAACGTTATATGAAAATAAAATTTTCAATAATTTACTCCCTTCTTAACTCCGGCACACTTTGAATTGGAACTTTTAAATTAATTTTGAGAGATGAAAGATATTGAATAATTAGTATAAGATATGCTACAGAAAATCGTATGTATCTGGCCTTGTTGTTAATAGCTCCAGGCTACAACAGATAAAATGTTTCCAAATTTATCTGAACTACAATTACTTGTAAATGCTGAAAATTATAAAACTTTCAAACTCTTCTCAATATTTGTTAACCATCTCTTAATAATATACTAACCATTGTGAGTTACAAAAGTTAAGTATTGTTTTGAGCTTGTATAGAAGTATGACATAATTTTCTTAATTTTGCAAACCTTGAAATCATTAGTATTTGTTTACTGTGCCAGAATCGGTATATCCTCTGCAATATTATACTTCATTTCGCTTCTTCATTTAGTGATCTGTCAATTTCTTTTCTTTATATTCATCATATTTTTAACTTTTAATGTGCTACCAGATCTTATGTGTTCTGATAAATCTTTATCAAAAAATTTATATTTTATAGATTATAACATTTAAGTATTTTAGTTTCATAACTAAAACACTTTCATATATTTAATGAAATGATAATTTACTAACTGCGATCATGTACATGTACAATATGAAAACATTAATGTTTGATTGCATTTCAGATGCCAAATATTTTAAAAAGATAAAACAAAAACTTTAAAGGTCTAATTAGAATGATCGTGTCATTTGTGGCGACGCGTTATCCGTCGCGTCAAAAAATATGGCTATTACAATGCTCACCTCGCTTTTAATAATTTATGTTATTTGCAGTTGTGTACATCTAGGTAAACATTGAAATAGGGCAGATAATTTATTTGATTTTCTAGATTTCGTTCTGTTTATACAAATTATACATGATAACTATCAGAATTTTGTAGTCTTTACTTTCTTTTTTGAAAACTATACTTTTTTTTTGTATTTCTCCTAGTAATATTTCTTCTATTTTTTATTTTCATTTAAATGTACTGTATCTACTTGTAAACAGATAAAAAAAATTTATTTTGACAATTCATTTCTAGAGTTTAGGAAGTGTAAACGCGAGTAAAATCAGAAAATAGGACAATACTCGCGTCATGACATTACCTAGCGTCGCGGCAAAATTTGTATTGTAACGGGCTCCATTTAAATACATGTATTCTAATAAAATGTCAAAGGGACGCTTGTCGCGACGCGAGAGCATTCTATATCAGCACCTTAAAAATTATTTTAATTAGTCATCTTAAACTTGTTAAATTGCCTTGTTATAAAAAACTATATATAAAATAATTGAAAATTATAACTCAAATTGCTATTTTTAATTTAAGAAAATTCCCTTTTTTCCCCTTAATATTCTTTAATGTTAAAATTAATCAAATATTCTTACTTTTATTTGAAAAATTAAAACGATTTTCTGGCAAATTTTTCATCTTATATATATTCTCCAACATCCTTTTTAAATTATTTTTTCAACCTGCTTCATTCCGAATTAAAGAGTGTTTTTGCATCTACCATCTCGTTGTTTAATTTTTATTTTAAAAATTTAGGATATAGCTAATATTATTAAATAATTTATCTAACATGTATACTCAAAGCTATAGGTAGAGTATTCAATTAAAATATTTAAAATACTAGTGAAAAATACTTTTATTAACTTTTTGACTTTATTTTCTCAAATACAAATAATATATTTTTAACTTCTTCTACATAATCGGTGGGTAGAAAGAAGTTAAAAAATAAATACTTTTACTCAGAAAAGGTATTTGAGATACTTTTATTCAAATAATTTATTTGTATTTGAGAAATTAAGCCAAATACTTGTATTCAAATACTTTTACTCAATGAGTAGTATAGTATTTATATCTTATCCTGCTCTGCGTATACCACGTTATATGTGGCTTTACTCAACACACACCCATGTTTTACAATATTAATATTTATTATCAACTATTAAGTATGAAAAAGAATCGCCATTACAACTCAAATAAAAAAACTTATAATAAAAACAAATAATTCTCAAAGCCGCCTTATTATAGTAAAATGTTTTAACGGTGAGAGTAAAACGCTTTAATAAAAAGCAATACAAATAGATTGGAATAATGTTAGTTTTCAAAAGAATAACTTCTCTAAAAGAAAAAAAAAATAAACTAGATACTGTGGGTTTAGAGAAAGGATAAAGTTTCCTAAAATTTTAAATTGAGGAAAAGTCTTAAGGGAAAGTGGACCAAGCCTTCTAGCTAAAACAAACAGTAAATTAAAAACTAGAAAAGAGGAAGAAGTGTGTAACAAAACCATTTTACGACGAGATAAAAACAGTAGACATTTATTTGTGACAAAAACCCATTTAATTGAGAAGAGAAGAACAATAGAAGAATAAGAGTTTTTGAATTTAAATATTGAAATTACAATGAAAATATATGCATTCAATTAAATTAAAAATAACTCAATATTTGCTATTTGTAATTATTTATAAAAATATCTAAAAGTAATCTAACTTAATAGAAGTTTACTCACTCAGTTTACTCATTTACTCAAAGTAATCAAACAAGGATATCAAGTATATAAACATTACAACATGCATCTCTATATATTATTTTATTTTTAAACCACTTTACATTGAAATCCCATTAAATTATTTCAATACGCACCAGAAAGGGTCTGAATTTGGTTCCTCTATCAAAATTAATTCAATCCGTTAATAAAAGAATTATATATTAAATAAAAGAAACAAAACAATCAAATTAACATATAAAAATAATGACATGTTTAAGGGTTTCCAGACAATAGAATTTTGACAACATATAATTTTCAACACCTAATTTTGGAGCTGTTCTCTTTTGTATTATTTATTCTGTTGCTGGCTTTTTTTTTTAATTCTATATTTTTTTTTTTGGAACACGAAAAGCGATTTAAACGCTGTTGCTTTCTTTAGAAACTAAAGTGTGACCCTTTTTTTTTATTATTATTGTCTATAGTCATAATTTTTTTAATTTTTTTCTATTAATATTTTTTTTTATTTAAATTTGTATCATTGAATAGTACACAGCTATTTATCGATGAATTGAGATCTGAAAATATTTACTAGAAATGAAAGTCAAAAAATCTACTGGATACTTCTGATATATTTTATGATTTGTTTTAGTAACATTAATATGTATATATATATGAGAAAAAGATGCATTAATTTTATTTTTATTTTTTAATACCGCTAATTAAACTCTTTTTTTTTTAAATCTTTTATATTTGGTTTATATTAACGGGGTTATTTTGATACTTAAATTATAAATTTTCCCAGAAAACTAGAAGTCCCTTTACTCTGTAATTACAATAAAGGACATAAAATAAAAGAAATTTTCGGTTACGAGGTTACCTAGTTTTAAAGGTTAATTATAATGACTCAGCATGTGTTTTTTATTATTAATAAAGGATTGTTTTAAATAATACAAATATAGTTTGTTGTATTTATTAAAATAATGAAATATAAATTAAACAAATGGTGTGAATCTTTTTATAGAATTTATTTTATTTTATATTTTTTCGGTGCCCTTAAAAAATAAATTTTTGAATTAAATGTGAGGCCAAAAAGAACCTGCTTAAGTTCATTACAAAACATGAATTCATTTAAATTATTTTAAGAACAGTTGTTTTTCCAAATAAAGTTTTCTTTCTTTGTTAATCCAAATTCAGTACTCATAAAAAATAATTTTTTTGTAATTTTTATTAGCTCTTAAACTCTGTGCATTGCTTCATATAATTAATTAAGCAGATATTGTTAAAAATAAAATATTTATTTAAACTTAGACTTTAAAAAATTAGAAATATAAAATTTCTTTTAGTTTTTATTTAAATTGTTCAAATTTGTTTTGTTTTCTTTTTTTAATATTGAAAAATTTTTTAAAATTATAAAATATAAGTTCCCCACTTAAGTCTTTCGTTTTATAATTTCTACCACTATAATATAATGTAGAAAATTTATTTGAACCTGATCATTTTAAAAAAAAATGTTCGGTAATTTTTCTTTAAATTCAGAAAAGAATAAGCATTGCTTCTTATGAATTGAATATGTTGTCTCTTAGTTAAATTACCTCCTCCTTTTCATCATATTAACTCTTAAACTAAATGTTTTGAAAATTTTTCATCTTTGTTGTCGTAATTAAACAATTTAACCAAATCCCTTTTAAAGTTGTTAGAATTTATTTTATAAATTCTTCTGACATGTCAATTCCACAAAGTTATTCCAATTATGTTAATTTTACTTACTTCAAATTATTTTAAAACTTAACATATGTAATGTAATTAGAAAAGATTTATGACAAACATTTGCACAAAGTTCTATTATTAGAAGATTAATATTCGATTTGTATTCGATTAATATTCGAAAGATTTGTTTAATTCGTTGCATTGATTGCTGCAATTTTATTGGAAAATAGTTGTTGCTAGTTGATATTAATAATTTCTCTTGAAACAATTTGTTGTTAAATACTAAAACTACGACTCAACATTGTCATGTTTTTTGTTTCTTTATTATAACATTTTAATTTAAAATTAAATAAAATAAAATGTTCAACTATTTAATCTAAATTCGATTGAATGACAAATAGAGACAAATTATATAAAAAATAACAAAAACATAAAAAGAAAAAACTAGAAGTTATTTAGCATTTCTAAAATGAAACTTTTGAACTTTAAAAGAAAATTCGATACATAAAAATTAGATGACAATATTATTTCAAAGAACTTTCGTAAAAGATTTTTTTATTTTATAATATGTAGAAAGTACTCGTATTAGTCCATTTTTTAAAATTAACTAATAATTATTACACTTTTAGAAACTAGTCCTATGTCTTGTGTTTTAACATATAACAATACTTAATATCCCATGATTACACAAAAATTTTAGTTTTGACACGAACTTGAATAATTTATTTAAATTTTTTAAAAGGTTAAATATCAAATTTAATTAATACAAATAACATTTAAAATATTTCAAAGTTTTTTTAACAACTTTTTTGTAAAACGTACAAAAAAAAAAACTGTAAATTGATATCTATGATTCTTTTAAAAATACTTAAAAAAGAAAAACTAAAGTGGCAGCCAAACGCACAAACATATAAAGGTGATTAAACGCTAATTAAAAGTCATATCGATTCATCACATACTTAAATGATTCATTTAAAAATTTATCACTGAGCTGATATTGATCTGATCTTCAAAATCATGTTTTTTTTTTAATTTTATTTTTTAACACTATCAAATTTTAATTTAATTAATTTTTAAAACAAAATATCAAATTCTCAAATATAATTTTATTGAGTTTTTTTTTTTATTTTCTTTTTGTTTTTCAAGTATTTTTTGTTTTAAAGGAAACCCTAATTTAATATTTAAAAAATTTTATTGAAAAATTTTCAATTTTCAGTTTTAGTATTAAATTGATTTTAATTTCTTTTAATTATTAATGGCTAATTAAAATTATTTATTTTTATTTATATTTATTTATCTTTAGTTTTAACATTTTTCTTTTATGTATTAAATTACTGTCATATCTGAAGGTATACCAAATACATTTTTTACAATCTCATGCCTTTGTTTTATGATAGATTTTAAGGTGACATTTGATTATGTGACATGTGTATTAATTTGATTAATTGAAATTTTATATAACTTTGATTCTTAACACACATATATGAATATACACATATATTTTTTAATGACAATACAAAATTATACTTATAAATTTTATTTTTAGTTCATAATATATATGTACTTTTTAAAAAAATTCATTGCCTTATATATTGACCAAAATTATTTAAGCATTTTCTTTTACCTTGGATCTAATGTAATGCTGCTATAAATTCCTTTACTGAAATAGGTGATAAATATATACAGAGTGTGTCATATAATGATGCGTTAGCAGGTTTTAGTGAAGAATGAAACAAACATAAAGTGTCATGACAAGAGATGCTCTTGAAATATTTATGGAATTATGAGATGAAATTAAGTTTTACAATTGTTTTAAAAATGCAATAACAATAATACCAAAACTTTTAAACAAAAAAAATTTTCGTTTTTTTTTTCAAGAGAGTCGAGAGAGAGAAAAACTGCAAAAGTCATCCAGAGGAACACAGCACGTATTTCTTCCGAGTAGTGTTGAAAATCAAAACCAATCAAAACTACCACTCTTAAAACTCTTTATGATATGATATTTAATACAAAAGTACAGCTTAGTTTTGGAGGAAGGATTATATTAAGGATTTAGTTTTTGATAATTAGTTTAAATTATATAAGGATGTGGAAAGGATTTTTAGGGAAATAAGATTTAGGAACTTAAGGATTATAAAGAAGGAGTAAGAAAATTTGGAACGAAATTTCAAAGAAAGAACAACTAAATCGCACATATATATGAATTACCAATTTTAGGGAACACAAGTAATAGCATAAAAAAGAAGTGTTCAAAATTTATTAGATTTTTTTACTATAACGTATACGGTATAACAACATATTTAACAAGAGAAACTTTAATAGAAACAAAACAAAAGAAAATTATAATAATAGAATAGTTTCAGATGGCAAAAAAACCTCAAACAAATTTTCTACCGATTTTGAGATATACATAGAATGTCCCGAGAATTAGTGTTGTAACTTCAGAAGATTATTTAGGAGATTAAAACAAATAAAAAATTAATTATTTCAATTTTTTATAAAAGTTACCAATGATTTGTTTCTTCGAAAACATTTTAGTTAATATTATACAATTTTTCGTTAATTTTTAGTTTCATAACGTCTGTAATCCATATATTCCTATTCAAGATACCAAATTTCCGTATGCAATTTCAACGTTAATAAATTCGCAGCACGTATATGTTACTCCAAAAAAAAAATTTTTAATAAATTGGTTATAAACATTTAGATTTAACATTCAAAATTTTGTATTTAACTTATTACCTGAGGGTACGGTTACTGAGAGTAAACTTACATTAAGATATGTACTATATTAATGTATTCTAATGTTATATGTTATACTATAGATATGTTCTACATTAATGTTCTATATAAACCTTCAAAGATTTTACTGTTATTAATTGTATTTCGAATTCTAAATTTAAAAAAAAAATCCATTTTAACCACAAATTCAGTTTTGAAAACAAAAATGTTTGTATATATTTAATACAAGATACTATTATATATAATACTTGTATCTTATAATTCATGGAAACAAATCGATTTTTATTAAAATTTAATTTGTAATTTATTTAATATGAATATTTTTTTAATTATACATATTATATTGGTGTTATAAAAAGTTAGCAGGAAGCCAGTTTATATAAAATTCCATGTGTGTGGTTTTACTTAAAAGAATATTTAGGTTATAACATTAGGTGAAGATTTTAATTATAAATATATATATGTAGTTATAGATAGTTTTTTAAATATTTGATTTATATTGATTATAAAAAAATGATTTATTAGTGAAAGTTAGTAAAATTTTTATAAAAATAATTTTTAATATGTTTAAAATATTTTTGTGAATAAAATTTTGTTTTATATTTTATTGTTCCTTATTATTTTAACAAAATTCATCATACAGAGAAAATTCACCGTATCACAGAAAAATAAAGAGATGTATCACACACCCTGTTCCCATATACCATTAATATTTGATTAAGAATCAAAACTTTGTTAGAAGACTAAATCGATTAAAACTATTAGGTAACTTTAAACCAATTTTACAATACAGGCGCGTGTACTATAATTACTCACTCAATTACTTGCTCCTTCTTATCAAAGTGCCTTTTCTTATAAAATTTCTCAATTCTTATAGGATTCACTAAAATTTAAGAAATAAGTCAACAGTTTCGTCTTTGGAAATTTACTATTTAATCCTACTCCTTAAGCAATAAAAATTACTTTTTAAATTTTTTTTGCAGTATTTCAAGAGGTACTTTAAAGATTCCCGCCGAGTAACGAGTAAAAGTTAAAATTTTAATTAAATAAAAATTAAATTTGGATCGGTTTAAAAATACCTAGGTAATCTGGACTCTAGAGAAATAACAAATAAAAATGTCAATAAAATAAAATTCACAAGGTTACAGGTAAGCGTGTTAAACCAAAGTTAATTTGGCGTCGAATAACCACAGAAAATGTTAGTACATCAGAAAGTGTCTAAAATATGTTAAAAGTACTTAAGGAAAATGGTGATAGATGAAGCAAATCTGCTAAAATCCTATATAGTGTCCAGTGTCGTCACATGAAATGTGATGATTAATTAATAGAAAAGTAACTTCACTACTTAAATACCTCATAATTCATCTTTATATATTATCTATAACTGAAGCTAATAAATATCTGCAAATGCGATAAGTTCCAATTTAACTTTTACTGATCCTACTAAACCTAAAATATTTAGAATATATTTTTTACTTTAAGTGCAATTACTAAACCAAATTGATAACGAACAAGTAAAAGTAACAGTAAGTCGATGCAACCGACTTATTTATACCCTACACCTAAAAAATTCAAATTAAATTAAAAATCCATAAGTTATTTTAGTTAGGTATTTAATATAAGCTAAAAAAAATAAATGCTTTTACAACCTTTGTACAAAATTACAGGTTTCTATCTTTATTAAATTCGAAGATATGCTTGTAAGGTCTTGGGAAGTGATGAATTTTAGAGACATCATCAGAACAGGGTAGAATACTCTTATATCAAATTTCAAGTTTTTATATTTATTAATTTCGAAGATATGCTTTTTCGGTCTTGGGAGTTGTGTGGGAGATACCCGAACAACCATTCCAATTCATCTGAAATTTTAGGTAAATCAGGGATTCAGGAAACAACACCCTAGTACTAAATTTGAAGTTGGTCAAAAAGAACGCATGGTCCGATTTGGCCCATTTACAATCCCCGCCTTACCTTAGTCATTGTTAACCTACAGTATAAATTTCATCAAGATAGCATCATTATTTTTTGAGTTATCGTGCGTACGGACGGACCGACGGACATCGCTAAATCGACTCGGGAGGTGATCCTGATTTAGAATATATATACATGTCTATACCTAACTCGCTTCCTTTTGGTGGTTACAAACATCATACCAAAGTTAATATATCCTATACTTAATTTGTAGGGTATAAAAAAAAAACGTAAAATTTTATACCTTTAGAACTTTTTCACGTTTGATTTATTATAATTTTAAAATTGCTGGTATACATTTTAAGTTTTCACTTAATGTTGTGACATTGTCATCAATATTAAAAATATTTATTCAGTGTGTTTGAGGAATAAACAGCATAATTTAAACGAGTCATAGGGGAGGTTGAAACAAGCAAACCACATTTTATAATTGGAAGGTCTATTTACAATTTTTTATGAAAAAAAAATATTTTTGAATGAATGGAGGCTGCCGCCCCCAAACCCTCTTTAATAAAATTATTGAAACTCTGATTTTGAATCCAACTTTAAAATCAATACTAATAGTATGTCAATGCTTACAGGATTTCATACAAAAGTATTAAATTTTGATATTTGACTGTGAAAAATAGTAAATATATTTAAAATTTTGATGTTTATATATGAAGAAAATCAATCTTAAAAATTAACATTGAAAATTTCTAATTTTGGGAATTTGTGTTTGAGACTGCAGAAAACATTATTTCACAATTTAAAAAAAAATTAATCATACTGTCATTAATCAAATTGTTACATTTAACACTTTTGTTAAACGAATTTATTTACTATATTATATACTTACTCACTACTAAATCAAATCAAAAATCATATCCCATCAGAATAAAAAAATTCTTTAATATTTTTACACACTTTAACTTTTTCAGTTTCTTTGATTTTTATGTTTTTGCAACGTCATAACTTTTTCATATACACTCTCATGACTCAATGTACCCACCCAGTTAAAGAAAAAAAAAAAAAAAGTGCTCATATATGTACAAATCTCACAGATATAAAAATAAAAAAAAATAAAAAATTATTATTTTTAAATTCAGAATGTGATATCCCAAATCCTGATGAGATAATCACTTAATGACAAAAAGTCATATATTTTTACAAGCCAATTATCAAAGGATCTATCTGAAATGTAACAGAAAACAGTTTTTTGTTTCTTGTGTTTGGGTATGTTACTATATACAAAACAAAAAAAAAAAAACAAAAAGAAAAAAAGATAAAAATAAATTATATTCACTTATAGTGAACATCGGCTGTGAAAAAACTGACTTGACTGAATGATTGTCAGAAATGAAGAAAAATAAAAAAATAAAAAAAAAAACAAAAGCAGAAACAGAAACAGAAACAAAAAAAAAAATTGAAAATATGAATGAAGTGGTGTAGAAATAAACAAAAAAAAAAATATTTTCAACGATAACTCAGCTGGAATTCAATATATCATACAGTGTTTTAGCATAAGTTTATTTCTTTTTTTCCTTATTTTTTTACTTTATGATTAATTTTTTTGTACAATTTTTTTTTTTTCCTAACCATTGACGACCGTCATCATCATCACTATCATACTGTGCTATTGTCCGTCTGGAATTGCACTTGTAAATTATTTTACAGATCATTATCATATTTACCTATCTGTGCACTGTATTTTTATACTCTGGTTTGCTAATAATTTTTATTATTTTTTGGAAATCAAATAACTTTAAACTTTATAAACCGAAATTTTTATACAATGACTAGTAGTATATAGTTGTTGTAAGTGACAATTGAATTTTATTATACATTACAATCAATTTTTTTTTTTTTTTTGGCTAGACAATGTATAATTTTTGTCATAAATATTGGCTATGATCATAACACCACTCTTAACAAATATCTAATGCATAAAAACAAAATCAAAGTTAAAAAATACTTTAAAAAAATTGATGGGATTGATGAAAATGATAACAAAAATGATTGAAAATAACTAAAGAGTCAAAGAAGAAAATTTTTTTACAAATCACAACTTTACATTTGAAAAAAAATGAAAAGGAACACAAAAAATTATTTAAAAAAGGACATAACTAACATAAAATTTATTTGAGTTGTTTTTTGTTTTGTTTTTTTCTTTTAAATCGTGTCAAGTGGTTACATTTTATGACTAGACAAGTCCCTAATTATCATACTTAGTCAATTCATATACATATATTGTGTATTTTAGATTTAACAAATTTTTATGTCGCCTGTCAAAAACAAGTCAATATTAAGGATTTACAAAAAAAAAAAAATAAAAAAAGATATACTCAATTTATACAATGAGTAACTGTCAAGGATATGGATGATTTCCTTTTTTTCTTCATTGTTTTTTAAAGGATATATTTTCTTTTAAGGATTTGAAATTTAACAAATATTTGCTTAAATAACGCCTATTTCAAATTTTTTGATTTCCTTTTTTTGTTTTTGTCTTTGTTTTAATTAACCAGATCCTGTATGCCTTGCCTTGCCTGTATAGCTTACAGCATTACATAGTATTAATTTTAGAATTTCATTTTTTTTTTTGTTTTTTATTATTTTTGGTCCCATCTTATGTCCGCCTCTTCAATTAGCAAAATTTGTTTTCTTTTTCTTCTGTATATGGTATAAGAGGCGAATCTTGTTGAAAAATTTTGAAAAAAAAAATAAACCTAAAACCAATATGAATAAATTTGTCTGTAGTTCCTAATTTTTTTATTTTCTTCGGAGGTGGTAACCACTGTGTCTTGCCAGAATATCATTTTTTTCTTTCGATTCATTGCTGTTGTTGGTGTTGTTATTGTTGTTACTTTGCTTAAACTAAAAAAAAATTATGTTAATTAGAGGAAATGGATGGTACTAAACATATATTTGTTATTTTAATATTGAATAGATATAATATTTCTGTTATTTTGATTCGTAAATAACTCTTAGATATAAACATGGTATATATACTATATGTTGGTGTTTGGTATCAAAAGGCGTTGATAAAGTTCTGTATTTTTTAAGCAATTATTATATAATATAATAATAATTTGAAACTTGTTTAAAATTAAAAAAATAATATTATTCGAATATAAAATTAAAGCATAATTTAAAAAATAGATTGTCATTAAATTGTTCAACTAAAATTAAAAGCAAACAATTTGGAATTAATTTGAATTTTTTTTTTAAATTTATGATGAATATAAGTATAGTTAAAATGAAATGTCTGGACGGTATTTTAATATAGTTAAAAAACATGCATTTTAAGAAGTAGTTCAGCGAAAGCTCAAAAAAATGTACAAAACGTCCATGACAAAACATGATAATGAATATATTACCAATCCCATAAGGCGTAAGATGTAAAAGAGTACAGAAATAAAAGATAACTCCAAAAGAAAAGATTTTTAATTTTCACTTTGCTATAAAAATATATATACAAAAATCTGATAGATATATACATAATATAAATAGTTACAATTATTCAATAGGAAAAATGAAGTTTACATAGAATTTGAAGCAAAGTTCAAAAAACAAAAATCATACCTTTGCTCCGATTACCAGCTTTTATGTCTAGCGATGTTTAAAATTTCTCATTATCTTAATTGCGAAATTATAATTTTTTTAATTTTGAAGTTGTGATAATTTTTCCTTTTCCATTATTAATATACACATTTTATTTCATTTTAAAAAAATTTCAAGATTTCAGAGCGAATTAATTTTATTACTATACTTTTGCCCTAGCTTCAAATTTTATTTTTAAAGTTTAAGAAAATTTTGAACACTATTCTTATTCTTAAAAAATTCTTAAAAAACCTTTTGGGACAGCTTTTCCTTGTTACCTCCTCCTTTGTGATATTCGTCACCCTTTATATATTTTCGGATTATATTGATTTTAAAATTTATTTTTAAGGATCACATACAAACAAGACATGTCTTTAGCAGAAAGGCGTATTAAAAGGTAATTGAAAAGTTTTTTTAGGTTAATGCATTAACTTTAAAAAAATGAAATATTGATTCCTTTTCATCTTCATCTTTATAAATTGTTGCAAAAATCATATGAAGCCCTAACCTTCTGAAAGCCCTGGCATATCTGCTAATCGAACAATGTCCCGTTAGAACCCCTATTACATTACCGATTAAAGATTAACCCCTATTACATTACCGATTACATTAAGTATTAAAGTCTAGTTGGTCGTTTTATATCAAACGTAGGTTAGATCTGATCTGTAAAACCACAGCGACAGTAATAATAGAAAATCACCAACATCTTTGTGGCTTGTTGTTGTGATCAATATTTACAGGTTGTAATAAAAATCTTGAGATTCCCTTTTCCTCATAAAGAAGTAAAAATATTTTAGGTGCATTTTTATTTTCCTAAAAGTGATTATTCCAAAAAGTTAAAGAATTGAAACTGGAAAGTGCAAAACTAAGAAAAAAAATTTCATAAAGTAAAAAGTAATGACTTAATTACTTATTTCATTTCTTTTTATATATTTTTATAGATTTATATAAAATGTTTTTGGATTGGTTAACAAATTTTATTATTGATATAAATTTTTATATTTAAAAATATTCATTTGAATTTCGAAGATCTTATCAAGTATTTAAAAACTTTTCAAAACTAATCACTTTTTTTTATATATTTAATTTGTGATTTTTCTTCAAGAATACAATAATTGTCTTGGAGAAGCTGTTAAACAAAGCGTGTGAATTATTGAATAGCTGCTGATTAAATCTTTAATATTATATGGAGCCATTTGGTGAAAAAAAAACTATTCTAGAACATGTGGAAACCTCTAAACAGAAGACCAAACATTAACAATAAAATTATTTATTAAAAAAAATATATATAATACCTAAAAAAAAATAAATTTTAACACCATTCCTCGGATTTATTTCTTTTCTGTCTTGTTTCGAATATAATTATAGAAGAGAAAAAAAAACCTACATTTTTTGTTCATTAGAATAACATGAGAGCTTCCACGAAACTTTCAAGAAATTGAATATAAAACTAAAACATAAAAACAAGAAGTCCTAATCAATATATTCATATATTATATGCCATATATTAGATTATCATCTCATCTATGTGATCAATCTATTGGCTCGAACTTTCTACTGGTTTTTTGTTTTGTAAATAAAAGAATAGGATTACCAGATACTTTAAAATTACAAAAATTAAAATTTCATAATATTTTTAATAATACTCATAAGCAATTTAATAAAACTCCAAAAGCTACATGCTCTCGATTAGAGTTCTTTTATATTAAGCGTAGCAAAATCACTCCGTAAGATAAAATATTTTACGTGGTGCTTTTAATATATCTTCACATTGTTTTATAATATTAATACAAATAATTACACCGCCCACGAATAAAAAACTACTCATTTCCCCTTATTTCACTCATAAATTTCAAACTAATTTTCATCGTCAAAAACGTGGAAGTACATATATGCAAATTGATATTTTGAAATGTTAACTAGATATATATTTAATAGGAATTTGTGAGTCAGACATTTCTGGCTATATTTAATCGCATTAACTCTGAACTATGTTTTACACCTTTTTTTTTTCTTAAAAATGTGGTAATCTCTGAAAGACTTCTCGTGTAGGAATTCCAAATTTTTTAAATCACCTCCCTCATAATTGAAGACGATTATTGAATTCGTTCCGATTATTGAAAATGAACCTAATAAGGTAACAGAGATTGCAGAGTGATTGGCACAAGTTAAAGTTATTTTTCTGGTGAATTTTTAACGTAAAAATATATCTAGATCTGAGCTTACTTTTTAGTTAAAAGTTTACGGCAGCATATAAAAAAGCATGGGCAGAAAATAGACGTTGCTCAAATGATTCAATACAATAAAGAACGATATTAGAAATCTTTTTAAGATAGCCTAAAAGTAATTCACATCTGTTTTTTTTCGATCCAAAAAGAAAGTATAAAATATTTTGTACTTGAAATGGAAAGTTCGAAAGCAACATCATAATAAAACGAAGAAGAATATAGAGTTAATTGTGTCTCAATGAGAATTTACAGCTGTTCCACCTCGTAGCCAAACCAACTAACTAAATTTTCCAGAAATTGTTGCCATAAAACTTGGTAATTTCTACAAAATTTCAGATCTCAAGCTTTATTAAGTACAAAGATATGAGAATATAAAATTCGCAGCCAAAATTTGCAGAAGTCGTTGGGCTAAAACTTAACTTTTTCATAGAGAAAAATTTTAATTATACAGCTTATGTAGACACTAAATTATATTCATATAAAAAAAGAAGTTGTCCTAATTAAAAATTATTTGTAAAATTCTAGACCGAAACCGTAAATTAACTTAAGAACAAAAGATCATAACTTAAAAAGAAAACTCATATGTATACAAAACGAATCGTTTTTAAACTAATAGTCGTCGGCAACAATATGAAAAAAATACCGATATCGGAAAAATTGCAATTTGAGACTTATTTTTGATTTTACTACAAACAATCATTAACTCTTTTACATTTTATTTAAACAAATAGAAACTCATAGAATTCTAAAAAAAAATGTATACATATGGTAACCCAAAACAATACTAAACTCTTTTTATTATATTGACAACAAAACAGTAGTTTAAAAACATTTCACACAACATTGTATCTTATCGATTTATCTTAAATTTTTACAAAAGATTGATATTGATATTAAGATAAAAATAATAAAAAAAAAAATAAAAAAGATTTTAAATCTAAATCAATATGTGATTGTTTGCTTTTGTTTTCGATTATAATTTAAAAACAAAAAAACAATAGGTTATAGTAAAAAAAAATACAAATATCTTACAAAAAATTAGATTGAAAATAAAAGAATAATACAATAGATATAAATGTGTAATATAGATTTAAAGGGAAAATATTTATTTATCTCAATTTTAAGGTAAAAATTAATTAAAAAAAACTAGGAAAATTAATACAATATAAAAAAGAAAAACAAAAATTTATATACATAAATAAGTTAAACTCTTTTAATTCAATCGAATCAAAAACCGGTAGAAAAAATAGTTAAGTTTTTTAATAGATTTCTATTTTATTGAAAAATCTATTGTATTTTTTTTTTCACCCAAACTAAACAATTTTTTTTATATATAGTTGACACTTTTATTTTATCGATTTGTTAAGATCGTAATTATATTGCTCCATTCTGGCGACAAAATAAAAATAAACATACCGAGGGTTCGTATCACAATCCGTAAATCAAAAATCATAAACTACCAAATCCATAAAAATAAAATCAGAACAAAATCTGTAAAAAATCCATAAAAAAAAAAAGGCACGAAATGTTTTACCATATTCTAAAACTAAACTAACAAAATTATCCAACAGCTTATTGATCTAACAATAAATAGAAAAATCAAGTTAAATTGAATGAAATTGTACCAATGGTCTGGAAATTAGATTGGAAAAAGAAGAAAGATAGCTTTTTCTTTAGTACAGACTAATACGAAGATCAAGAGTTTCATAACTACACACTTCAATTTATGGCAGTACAAAATGTTTATACAGTTTATAACTAAGAAACAAATGAAGGAGACCTATATTCAACACAGTATAGTAAGTACACTTATGCTATGT
Organism: Poecilobothrus nobilitatus; assembly: GCA_947095535.1. Lineage (NCBI taxonomy): Eukaryota > Metazoa > Arthropoda > Insecta > Diptera > Dolichopodidae > Poecilobothrus > Poecilobothrus nobilitatus. Next base: position 110,936,229 of record OX352774.1, read on the forward strand.
GATAGTGATGATGGACTATATAATACTTATAACATATTTTTCACTCCTTTCATCCTACCAGTTCTGATGTATAGATCAGAAACGTGCACACTGCCAAATGTAAATGAGGAGTCACTTAGTATCTTTTAAAGTAAAATTCTTGGCCGCATTTTTGGTCCTACGAGCTTTACAATGTCGTAATCCTAGTTAAAAAAATTATGCTCAGGCGAGTTCATTGGCTAAGCCAGTGAATTTCCCTGAGCAAAGAAAAATCAAACCGTAAGGCGTAAGTCGTTGAGGACAGCCGAATATTCGTCAGTAATAAAACATCGGCGGACAGAAGAAAACTTTTGTTGTCAAACTGGAGAAAAACTGCTTGGAGTCGTAAAAAAATAAAAGAATGTATAGAGCCATACCCAGGACTTTCAAGATCTGTAGCGCTCAATAACTAAGTAAGTAATTGAGGATACATATTTTTGTTAAGTAGGGAAAATCAAATCCAAATCCCTCCTAATGGCCTGCCGTACTGCTAATTTATTGATACCCTTAAAAATATATTATTATACAATTGTTTCTAAACGAACTTAAGAACTTCCAAATTGTGATTTATATAAGTTCACCTAACATAGCTAAAGGTATCAGCTTTAACTAAGGATTTTATTATTTAAAAATCTTACTTTGTTTACGAAATATATGAATACGATTTTATAAATTTTTGTTATTTAGAAATTTTAATATTGATGCATTTTTGAATTTTTATATGAATTTTACTTTTTCCAGAATTTAATGTGCTCCAAAAAAAAAAAAATATATCACAAAAACATAAAATAAAAAACTGAATATCAACCAAAGCTCGAATGATTGTGTTGATTTTGATGGCTTTTAAGAATTACTGTATAAGATTAAAAAGCATGTGAAATGTGGTAGCCAAGTAAGTAGTTTGTAGATTAAGATTTACAACAAAACTAAACTGAAATAAAAAAAAGAAAAATTAAAAGAAAATCAAAAACAAAAACAACAAATATGTATTATACAAACAGTGGAATATAAAGTGATAAAGACAAAAAAAAAAACAAAAAAAAAAAGAAATAAAATTTAAAATAACAAACCACCATCAGATATATAATGAACGTTTGATTTTTCACACCATACTTTACGAATTAAATAAAATACCTACTATGAAGGTGCTGGATGACTGATGCTAAGGAATTATGGGAAAATTTTCAGGAAAAAAAAAAAAAACAAAAAAAAAAGGAATTCAAAAAAAAAATTTTTTTTTAAATTTTATATTCTAAAATTTACGATCAACCTATAGCTAGTAAGTAGCTATATAGTCCTAAGAATTGATTAAAATCTAAAAGATATACTGGCGTTTTATTATTTATAATGGAAGAATGATGTCCAAGAATTTTTAAATTTTAATTACTTTTTTTTTTAAACTTAACTATATAAAAAATATATACAAATATATAGAAGAAAATTTTAGAATTACAAATTTTCGATTCTTAGAAAATCGTTAAAGCTATAGACTTACTCTAGACAGGTCTATAAAAAACAAAAAAAAAAAAAAAGTGTTCACTTTAAATAGATTGATCAGTTATTAAAATTTAATCAAAATTTTGGCGTCACTTTGTTATTGTAAAAAATCGTTACTAAAGTTAGAAGCAACGTAAATATTATGTAGGTATTACAATTTTTACAACATATAGTAATGAAAAGTTTTTTTTTTTTTTTTTTTGTAAGTGTGAGGTTAAAATATTTTTTTTTAATTTAAAATTTTAATTAAATTGTAAAAAACTGTAAGATATCTTTTAATTAAAAATACTTAAATGGTTATATTTAAGTGGAAATTTTTTTTTTTTTTTTTTAAAAGCTCCATATATAGAATATGTTTTACTTGAGAAGTAAAATCTTGCAAATATGTATTTAGTACCTACTAAAAATTACCTTAGGATTGTTTTTAAATTGTATTTGGAACTACATATTTAACTATACTATAGGGAAGATATTTTTTGTTTCTGATAATTTTTTATAAAGTTATTCAATAATGATATCAGATTGCCACTTATATTTTTAGTTTTGAATTGTTTTCCACTATATAGAGAAAAATCAATTAATAAAAACAAATTGATTTTGCAAAAAATTCTTAAAATCACGGTTTTTAATTATTTTAAATAATTTTTTCTGTAAAAATTCAAGATAATTAATTAGTTCAAGTAACTTTTATCTATTTTAACCTATATAATTTATTTTATAAACATATAGTCTTATATTAACTTAATAAAAATTCCTTTTACAAATAAAAATCGTAAAGGATGAAAAAAGAAGCTATACAAAGTAACTGACACAAGCAGGAAGGAGTAATATACTAATGCATTTTGTAACTGTCGATGGCTTCATCATACTGTTGATAGCAAAGGAATAATAATAGGCGGTTTCATTGTTCCTTTATTCCCCACATCAAATCTTCGGCATCCTTGTCCTATATTCTCCTATCCCAAACGCTTAGCGAATATACTGTAAGCAGTTAGGATTTTTCATACCATTATATTCATTCTTCCTAAAGTAGGAGATAAGTTTTGTCAGTAAGAATCTGATACTACCAAGTGAGTATTCTGGTTCATTGGAAGATTCCCTTCTCTTTAAATTTTTTTAATATTAAACAATCCAAGAAATCTTTCTTCATTGATTTGCGATTCTTCTGACAGCCTTAAGCTTTCTTAAAATATGTTTCAATTCAACCTATACACTTCAATCTTTGACCAATTTTTTTTAAGATTTTCTCAACTGTACATTTTCTGCTTTCTTTCTCAACTTCTTATCAATTTTCTACTAGGTTTTCAATTAAATTAGTTGTTGAATCTTTTCATTTTTCTTTACTAGATAAACTGATGCCCAAATTCGTTTGGAAAATTCAAGAAAATAAATAAGATCTAAATAGTATCTTGAAATTAAATTGCCACTTTATCTTTTTGAGAAATAATAACTAATCCAAAAATTCGGCACATCATTTTTATCTCATAGAAATACTTAAGCTCTGTTGCCCATCCTCTCTCAAATCGATTAACATTCTTTGGTTTTTTTCTAAAACAAAAGTTGCTTTTTATAAAGTAAATCAAGAGATATTTTTTTTGCCACATTTGACAAAGCTTAAGTAGTTTTGAAAATGTGTATTATCCATTTTTATAGCTTTATAGGCCTATGTGCAAAGTAAAGAAACCCATTCCCAAAAACTTTATTTTGCGGCAACTTAAACTTAAATCTTGAGATTTTATTTTTAAAAATTTCAAATATTTGGAAGATTCTAGAATTTGACCAAATATTCATCATATAATGGTAACTATTAAACATTTCTATTAATATAAAATGTGTTAAAAAATTTGCTTTAAATAGGGCGAAAATAAATAGATACTTAAAAAATATGCAATTATATATGTATACATATTACATATATATATCGAAAATAAAGGGTTTTCCAATTTGAGTGATATGATTTTTTTCAAAAAAAAAACACACTAATTCTTAAAGAAATTCAAATGTTTTTTATTTAATGTGAAGTACAATCGATACAATTAAGTTCTGAATAAAACATCATTCAAACGGCCTTCACGACTTCTTTTGCAGGAACCAGCTCGATGAATCCAATTTTCGAGCACTTTTTCCACTAAATCAAGTCGTATGCCATGAATAGTACGTTCAATATTGACTTCTAAATCTTGAAGACAGTCTGGTTTATTGCTAAAGACCAATGACTTTAAATAACCCCACAGGAAATAGTCTAATGGTATTAAATCACAACTTCTTGGAGGCCATTCAATGTCACAATTTCTTGAAATAATCGAAGAAGTACGGACCGATGATTCCACCAGACCAAAATCGACACCAAACTGTCAATTTTGGTGAATGTAATGGTTGTTCATGAATAATTAGTGGTTTTTCTTCGTACCAGAATCGACAGTTTTATTTATTTACCGCAACACTTCACCACTCCACCACTACCGCACGCACGAAAAGTTGCAATTGGAGAACGATTATTTTGATAATAAAATTGAATAATTTGTAAACGTTGTTCTTGCGTATATCTATTGGAAAACCCTATAGATTCAAAAATTTATTATTAAAAAATGTATCTCAGATTTTTTATGAAAAAAAAAAAACTAAAATTTATAAAATTAAAAACGAATTATTAAAATATTAAAATTAAAGAAACAAACATACATACATACATATATGTACATATTTTAAAAATGTTCTTTTAATATGTTATATACTGATGTAAGTTCAATAATTATATATTTATTATACATTCTGAATATAAAATCCACTTAAAAGAGTTTGCTGATCACGACTAATGACGCGACAAAATAAATTCTTATCAGTGCTTTTAACACATTTTCAAGTTTTTTTTTTTTTCATTTTTTTCTCATACAAGTTTTTTTTTATCTTTTTTTTTTTTTCTGTTTTTATTCATCTTCATTCTTTTAACGTTCCAGTTCCTTATATTTAACTGAAACTTAATTTAACAAAGTGTGTGTTGTAGCGTAAAAATAACAAAAAACAAAAAAAAACTTATGCAGAAAGCTATGTTCTATACACATTCCCTTCATATACTCGTATTTAAACAAAATGATTAAATTTTGTACAAAAAAAAAAAAACAAAACAACAATAAAATAAAATAATAATATTATATTGATAGACGGATTTTACTAGGTGATGGCTTCCAGTATTAAAAAAAAAAAAAACAAGAAGATAACAAATAAAAAACGCATTTTAAACGAAATAAAAAAATCTTAAAATATATGTATGTATGAATATACATAAAACGTTATTTTCAAGAGAAAACAAAAAAAAAACTTAAAAATAGTATAGTTGACGGTGTGAGGTCATATTCAATGATATTTCCTGATAAAATTATATATGTACATATATATATACATATATACATATATATACTATACAGAAAACTTTACATGTATAAATTGATTATATATTTAAAAAATTAAAACAAAAAAAAAATACAAATATGACACAAAAAACCTGTTATACATACTCTGGATACAAAAAGACCGACAAAGATGAACTTATTAAATTTTTTTTTTTTTTTTTAATTTTTGGGTTAAAGCAGCGTTTGAATAAAGAGAGTGCTACCGCACACTATATATGTATATTAATTCAATTTAATGTTTATATTCATTAAAGTATTGTTAAAATTATAATATAATAATAATGGTTATGACCCGATTTTAAAAATTACCCATAAATAAATAGTTAAAAAAAAAATTTTTTTTCTAGAACTTTATGTTCAGTTTTTATATAATATATGTATATAATATATGTTTAAAGAAGCTTTAAAAGTTAGTTGTTAATAATTAAAATTTTGATTAAAAACCTTAAAAACACGATTTTGTGATTTCCTGTTTTAAAGTGAGAGGGAGGGGAGGAGGGAAAACATTTGAGCGGTAAAATGTCAAAGTAAAAAAAAAAAAGTATAATTATACCAACAAAAGGACTTTAACAAATTTTTTTTAAAAATAAATAATTTTTGACGAATTTATACTATAAGACTCCCTATAGCGCTTTAACCTGATGAAATAAAATTGAGTTACATATGAGGATTTTTTTTTTTTGGGGTTATCACGAATGGTGATTTTTCATAATTTAATTTTTTTTCTTTTAAATCTGGTTTTTTTTTTACAAATTTTGAAAAAAAAAAAAATTAAATTTTCAGAAGTTCAAGTCATAAACAGGATATATACTAAAACTGATAGCGAAAAATTGTAATGTAAAAATCTTGAAAGTACGAAATACTGAAGTTTAGGAATAGGGAAATATACAAAAAAATGGAAAATCTTAAAAATATTAAAGATATAAAAAAATGTTTACAAGATTTTTAATAATTTTGCACAATTCTTATATTTTTATACAGTGGTTGTTGCAACATCTAAACCTCCACATAACAAATTATTAACACTTTTATACTCTTATACCTTTTTATAATAATAATAATATTATTGTAATTCGGGCATTTTTAAAAAAAAAAATATATATTTTGGGAATTATAGAAATTCTGAATGAATAAATTAAGAATATATAAAGAGAGCATTTGTAGCGCTACCATTTTTTTTTAAATCACAAATGATTAATGTTTTTAAAAAAACTATAATCTTTCAGCAATTTACTAATGATGGTACATTATAATATTACTTTGAATAATAATTTTATGTCATTACGATAATTGGCAGTTTTGCTATCATAAATAATATTTTTAATCATAATTTTATAAATAATTTTAACAACCAAGTTAATAGTTAATAAAAAACTAAAACAACAACTATACTTATTCATAGTTTATTACTAAACCACTAAGTCATTCTAATCTATAATTATTTTTCTTTTAGCAATTTTTATAAAATTTTAGCAGTTACTATTTTAGATTAATAAAATTTTTATTAACACATAAATCTTAATAATCACCAGGTTTAATATTAATTATTGTTAAAACTATATAAATGAAGATACTTTAAAATATAAATTTTATTTGCATCTAATTAAAAATAAATTAAATTTTGAACTTGTAAATATCTTTTAGGTTAACTCTTCAGCATATGTTTTTTTTTAATGAAGGTAGGAATCTTCAATAGAAGACACCAACAAATCTGAATTTGGAAAAAAAATAATCTATAACGCACAATGACTGGAGAGTAATAAGATGAAAGAGATTAGAATGAGCATATTTAGGATTGTAAGTGACGAAGAATTGGATTAAATAGACACTTGTCAAGAAAAAAATCAACTTCATTTTTAAATTTTTGCAAATCATAAGAATTTGGAATGACATGTAATGGTAATATATCCTTCTACATTATCTGACTCATGGCGTAGTGGTTAAGTCGCCAGCCTTTCAATCGTAGGATCTTGGGTTCAAACCTCGGTTAGGTCATACATATAAATAAAAAATATGTAGTAATATTATATTGTAATAATGTATATCGTATAATTAATAATAATAATAATAATAATAATAACTGTTACAGGAGCTATCTTTGATTATATCATACAGGAAGATGTTATATACTACTGCACGTTGTAATCCACTATTGGCTCCGACTCTGTAGTAAATAATAATAGTAATAAGTAATACTAATACCAATAATAATAGCAGTGGAGTTGCCTTTAATAATTACCTCATGCAGGAAGGTGTTACTACTGCATGTTATAATTGTTGTAACGGCTATTGTCGCTGTCAGCAAAATAGTAATAATAATAGGCAGATTCATTGTTTCCTTATACTCCCACTCCCAATTCAAAGTTTCCACATCCTATTGTCTGCCCTATCCTTCCTACTCCTATACTCTCTAGCCAATATACTGCTTTAGCAAGTAAAGGTTTCATCCCATTTTATTTGTTAAAGGGAGAGGTGGGTTTAGTCAGTAAGAATCTGACATTACCAAGGGGGATTTCTTAGAAAGATTCCTATTTTCCACCGCCCTTAGAAAAAACCATATCGTTATATCTGGTAGTAATATATAGTTTCTATATTTTAGACAAAATAGACTTCAAATAGACTTTAAATACTACAGAAAAATTAGATTTTTGGCATAAAATTTTAAATTCTTGAGAGGAGTTACTGAATAGATATTTGTAGAAAAGACAGTATTTGGTGGCATCATTACGATTCGAATAGCTCTTTTTTGTACCTTACTTAGATACTGTGGTACATCAGTAAAAAAGTGAGAATTATAGTCAAGGCTTGACCTTGTAATGTAAGTTCTATATATATAAAACAGATTGGTATTTTCTATTGCTGTATAAGAATTAAATTCATTTTTCAGTATAAGTTGAAATTGAAGATCTATATTGTTACAAAAACAAACATATTTTGAATTTCCGAAATAAAACTTGATGATGAGCTAACATACTCAAAAAAGGTCGTCATTTAAGGTAATAGAATAATTTGGAAAAAAATTTAATAACATTAATTGTAAAAAATTAAATGCAATGCAATAGATGAAAATAATAGCTAACATAGAATTGTATAACATAGAATCATAACATAGAATCAGCTTATGATGATTATAAAGTTTTGAATATTTATTATCAAATTGAATAAAAAAATAATCACCTAGGAGTACATATTATAAATTCGCTAACCTTAAAAATTTCTTCATTTTTTAAACTTGCTGATAAGTGATAACCTTCTTTAAAATTATAGACAACCTTCGTTAAAATTAGATAACCTTCGTTTAAGATATAACTTGACAAATTGGTATACCTAAAAAAAGATGATAAGTATATAGAAATATGAGATCTGACAACTTGAATAGTATTATAACTCTTAAAATTCTTAAAGTTTATGTTTATCCGCAAGAAGAAGCGAAATCAAAAAGTTAATTATAATTTCTTTCAAAACAATTTTTCCTAAAAGATCGGTTAAAATGAAAATTAAATTGTTACTTTAAATGTACTAAATTTAATTGTAATTGCACTAAAATTAAATAAACTGAAATGGAGTTTTCCTTTTCAATAAAATATGTGACAGGAAATAAGAAACAAATATAATTCTTATAATATTACGACTATTACGTTATTTAATTTAATAGTTGTATATTACAATTTTTTTATTTTATTTAATAATTACATATACATATGTATTAATAAAATATCAACACGTTTTTTTTTTTATTGAACAGTAGTGCAATTATTAACAAAGTATTGAAAAATTAAAAAATGGAATTTATATTTACCTTCATATTTTATTATAAATAACTTTTAAAAGTAATTAGTGTTTTTACCACATTTAAAAAAACACAAAATTGAAAAAATATACTACTGAGTTTCACTCTGTCCACTCATTTTAAAACTTCTTTACCATTTACAAAATTTGTGCACCTTTTCAGAAAAAATAATGAAATTTTAGACATACATATTTTTTTCCCTCTAAGAAAGGTGGGAATTTTCCAAAGACACTAGAATTACACCTTGGTATATTGTCAGATTCTTATTGACAAATCCATTTCCCCCTTTAGCCAATAAAATGTGATGAAACATCTATCTGCTAACACAGTATATTGGCTAGGGAGTATAGGGATAGGAAAGGATAGAACAATACGATGCGGAGACATTGGATTGAGATTGGGATTGTAAGGAGACAATGAATCCGCCTATAATTATTGCTATTTTTGCTAACAGTAACAATATCCGTTACAACAGTTATAACATGCAGTAGTAATAGTGAGATATTCCACGGAAATTTAAAAATTTTAATACTGAAATAGTTGCAATTCTATATAATGCTTAATAATATCTTTTTGAAAATGTGCGACATAATAAACTCTTGGCTTTATGTACTACTTTGTTTTGACATATTTTTATTACGTTACAATACAATGTTTCAAAATAAAATTGTGAAAGGAATCTTCAATAAAATATTTTTATAATTAATCTGTTTAAATTTTTATAATAAAAACTTTAATTCCATCACATTCGTTTTATTTTTTATTACAAGTAATATAGTTTTTTTTTTTTGTTACATACAAGTCACTCATAAAAATATAAAATCACACTTTAATAACTAAATTCCATAATTTTAAAAGACTTTAACCAAGATATTTAAAAAAATGTTGATTGAAGAAAATTAAAAGTGTGAAATTATTTAAGTTATAATCTAGTTAGACTAAAATATAATTTCTTAAATTTACATTGTATCACATATTATATATTTTTTCTTTTGCAGTTCTCATTAATTATTTTATAAAAACACTTTCTAAAAATATGTAACTATATATAACAACTATATTTAACATATTTTCTAAACATTAACAAGACAGAACTTTAAATTCACCCAAACTTAGGTTAAAGTTTACACTAGATTTTTAATAATCAGAGATACATACTATTTTATTTTCATAAGGGTCTCGATAGCAACATTAAGAAATAGACAAGAATGAAAAATACTTATAGAAGTAATAGTCAAATCACCACAAATTAATATAAGACTTGTTGAATTGAAGTTTTCTTAAGTCTAGCATTCTTCCATTAAATAAACAGCCAAACAGGGTTAAAACAGAAGAAAAATTAAGCACGGTTAAATAGCGTCTAAAGAAATAGCGTTTAAAAGTAAAAAATAAAATAACATAACATAAAAAAAATTGGAAAAATTTTTTAAATGCTATTTCATTTACTTTTTAGATTCTATTTTCATTTATATTAAAAGAAAATATTGAAATAAAATATAAATGCATTGCATATAATGCATCTCTAAAAAGTATAAAAAAAAGAAAAGAATCATTTTTTATAACGGTTTATTGAAGAATTTAATATAATTACTAATGAGAAGCCGGTCCTTTTACTGAAAAGACTATTTTGAAACAAAAATGTGTAATATTAAATTCTTTGATGTTAAAATATATGTATGTAAAAAAATAATTAGGTACGATTTTAGAGTTGATTACAATAATTTGTTTAGCGGGAGTTTGGTGGAGGCAGCCTCCACTATTTTAAATTCTTTGACGTTAAAATATATATGTAAAAAAATAATTATGAACGATTTTGAAATTGGTGCCAAATTAACTACACGCTTTTTTTCAAATTTTATTATATAACATATTATATTTTGGTATTTTGAGAAATTCAAGCAAATAGCTTAGAGGAAGAGCTTCAACGACCTTTTTTTGTTCCTGCTGTAAGACCACATTGTAAGTTTAATATACAAAAAAAACATTAAAACAAAAACTGTAAGTAAAATTTGACAATAAGTAAATTTAATTTTTTTGCTCAAGTGTTCGAATTTTTGTAAATAAGTTCAGTCAATTCAGACTTTCAGCCCTGATTTTTTTGAAAAAGCTGCTTAAACTTTAATAGAGTAGCTTGTTATTTTATATACCAAACACATATAAATATAAATTTATAATTAAACGAGGAAGAGTGCAGTAGAGTAGACTGTGTCAACTCTGGGATACCCGTATGAACGTAATATATCCTGTTTCTATAAAACTTGATCATCTTTTAAAAACATTCAGAGTTTTAGTACCGAACTACAGAGATATATTTATGTAAATTGTGGAGTTGTATGATAGCTACCCGAATCTATTGCGCCTAGCTTCATTAATTTCCAAGAAATGCAAAAAGCCTGAACCGGCTGCTTTAGACCATTCAAATTTTACAAAAGTTTTTGGCATGCAACTCGACACTTTTTGACTAAATTTCAGATAGCTAGCTTCAATAGACACTGAGTTATTTTCATTTAAAAAGAGAAGTTGTATGGCAACTATCCGAACCTGTCATATCATCACAACAAAATTTTACAGAAGTTGTTGCCATAAAACTCGATCATCATTTGCAAAATTTCAGATACCTAGATTGAATAGACACTGGGTTATTTCCATTTAAAGAAAGACGTTGTATGGCAGCTACTCGAACCCGGCGGCCGAAAATGCTGGAGTTAAATAGCAAAACTAACAATTTTACAAAAGTAACGTAAAAAAATTTTCAGCCTCCTAGCTCCTCTATTTTTTGAGTTATAGTGCGGACGGACACTGAGTTCTTTCATTTAAAAAGAGATTTTGTATGGCAGCTACCCGAACCCGTCACACCACCACAACCAAATTTTGCAGAAGTTGTTGCCATAAAACTTGATCATCATTCGCAAAATTTCAGATACCTAGATTGAACAGACACTGGGTTATTTCTATTTAAAGAAAGACGTTGTATGGCAGCTACCCGAACCCGGGGACAGAAAATGCTGGGGTTAAATAGCAAAACTAACAATTTTACAAAAGTGACGTAAAAAAATTTTCAGCCTCCTAGCTCCTCTATTTTTTGAGTTATCGTGCGGACGGACACTGAGTTCTTTTCATTTAAAAAGAGATTTTGTATGGCAGCTACCCGAACCCGTCGCACCAGCACAACCAAATTTTGTAGAAGTTGTTGCCATAAAACTTGATCATAATTTGCAAGATTTCAGACGCCTAGCTTTATTAACTTCCAAGAGGTGCAAGAAGCCTGAACCGGCTGTTCTAGGCCAAACAAATTTTACAAAAGTTGTTGGCATATAACTCGACACTTCTTTACTAAATTTCAGATTCCTATCTTCAATAAACACTGAGTTATTCTCATTTAACCGGATAAGTTGTATGGCAGCTACCCGAACCCGCTGCACCAGCACAACCAAATTTTACAGAAGTTGTTGCCATAAAACTTGATCATCATTTGCAAAATTTCAGAAACCTAGCTTGAATAGATACTGAGTTATTTCTATATAAAGATAGAAGTTGTATGGCAGCTACTCGAACCCGCCGACCGAAAATGTTGGATTTAAATAGCAAAACTAACAATTTTGCAAAAGTGACGTAAAAAAAATTTCAGCCCCCTAGCTCCTTTATTTTTTGAGTTATCGTGCGGACGGACGGACGGACGGACGGACGGACGTACATGGCTTAATCGACTCAGAATTCGATTCTGAGCCGATCCATACCTTTGACACTATATCTAGCTCGACTCCTTTAAGGTGTCACAAACGTAATGGCAAATTTATTATACCCTTGAACATAGTTCATACGGGTATAAAAATAAATATAAATGTTATGTAGAGTAGTAGGGATCTCATAATATCTCTTTTTTTAGAGAACATGTTCTCTTTTTTGAACTCGATCTTTCTTTTTCTCTTTTATTTCCACAATTTCTCTTTTGTTTTCTTTTTTATTTACATTTAAAAAAACTAAATTTTCATTTTAAAAAACTTATTAAGTATTGTATATGATGGGGCACTATACATTTTCATGCAAACGAAAACGTGCCGTGAAATTTCAGTTGAATAAGGAAGGAAAGGGAGGCGGTTCAATTTGTTGCCAAAAAACTTTGTAAAGTCGGTTGTATCGACGTACTGTTATATTTACTTATTTTTTACTCCAATTTAGTCTCTTTTTGTTCTGTTTTTCTTCTTTTATATGAAAAGTCTCTATTTTTTGCTTTTTTTAGTCAAATGTATACTCTTTTTTTAGATTTTTCCTTATGGGATCCCTAATGTTATGGCGTGTGTATGCAATAAATATTGTAATAAGAATAGTAAAAGGCAGTTTTCAAAAATTTCATAGTTATGACTTCAGATTAAATTTATGTATGTACACTTATTAAAAAACAACAACAACAATACAATAATAATAAATAAATGCATTAAAATTAAACTTGTAAAATATAATAAGTATATATTTTAAATAAAATAACACTTTCAACTTATCATAAATCTTTAATATATTATTATGAGAAATCATTTCCATCAACAATCAAAAACAACACTTGTAATCATATCAAAAAATTTTTTTTTCAAGAAATACCGGCACGAACCGCCAAAAGAAAATTACAATTTTTTTTTTCCCTTATGTTTTTTTTTTTGTGTTGACTTCTGCATGAGATGTGAATTTAAGTACGTTTTCTATAAATTATTATTATAAAAAAAAAACAAAAAAAAAAATTATAAAATTGATTTTTTGGTTTTTTTTTAAACGATTAACGCTTTTTATACAAATATATCTATAGCTGATATAGCTGAAAGAAACAGAAGTAGCCGGTTTTCTGTTAATTATTAATAACAAAAAAAACAAAAAAACAAGTAAAAGAAGAAAAAACTAAATCATCACCAGATCTCTTGTTGTTTTTAATCTTGTGATTTTTTGAAATAATTAAAATTTTTTTTTTTTTAATATTTTATACAAAAATATATATTTAAAATTTCGAATCATACATTCATGTACGTATATATATACATACTTCCATACATAATATATTAATAAGATATAAATACATATATGTATGTATGTTCGTACTAATAAAAATGTGATAAAGTCGTGATTTGTTAATTGTTTCGATATTTTTTTGTTTTTTTTTTTTAACAAAAATTTTTTTCAATAAAAAAAAAAAAAGCAATAATCTTGGAAATTAAATTATTAAAATTTATTCAATGGATATTAACACATTTTTTTAGCTTCTTCTTATAACACATTAAAGAAATCACGCGCGCCTTCATTCATCTATATTTTGCAGTTTACCTTTTCATATATTATATATATATAGGTACTGTTGTATATAATGTATAATTATGAGCTTATATTTTCGTTTACAAATTTAATTATTTTTTAATATCAATTTATCACAAAATATTCTACTTTAGAAATTTTATCTGGCAAATTCCCAAAATTTTTTTGAAATTTACGATATCCCATTTCACGAATATTTAAAATTAAGTTTTTTGTTTTTTTTTTTTATACCACGACACTCCAATAAAATTTTTAATAAAAAATCAATTAGAAAAAAGAATTTAATATTAAAACAAATAAAAATTGGATTGCAATTTATGGTTAAATTTTAATTAAACTGTATAGTAAAATAAAAATAAGTAAAGTTAGTGGAAATGAGTATATATTCACATATATATACTCACATATATTTTTCACATTCACATTCACATATATTTCATATAAACGGATAGGAATCATCAAAATCTATCAGATAGTAAAAATAAATAATTAATTTTTAAAGCATTTTCAATACATTAAAAAATACTAAAAGTCACTTAATTATTCAAATCAAAATCTTATTATATTATGCCACTTCCTAAAAACTATTCGTTAACATGAATTATAAATATGTCAAACATTCTTGTCAAATTGGTGTTTATATGAATTTTTTTTTTTTTAATGCATTTCTCTGCCACATAAATGTGGACAGGAAATTACGCAGCCTTTCCTTTTCAGGCGTAACTGTAAATGTTGTAAGGTAAAATAACTCTTACGACGTGTGTGGAATTCGAAGACAGCGTATTTTATACACTCTTAACCAATAGGCCACCGAGATCCCTATATGAAATTATTATTTATACTAGTAATAGGTTCATCTAGTTTTAATTGTAAAAATTTAAAAATGAGATGAAATTTAAAGAATAACAGGAAAAAACTGTTAACTTTATAGAACTGTTCAAAAGTGTTCAAAAACTAATAATGTAAAATTTAGTTCTTTGATGATCAATGATTATTTTGGTCGTTACTTATAACCATTTTTCTTTTCCTTGGCACTCCCATTTGGAGTATTATAGGTCACCCACTATAAGTCATTTATTATTCATACTTAACTAAACTTCAGTTTCGGGAATCATTAATTTCACTAAACCGTTGTTAACTCGACTGTTTAGGCATATAAAAATTCCTATAGCAATGGTATATGTCTAAACAGCCGAGTAATGGAAATTTCTCTAGCAAATTACTTTTATTTGATAGAGCCTACTCCAATTAAAATAATTTAGTTTATAAAGTTTAATAATATAGTATTACCATATAGTAAATAAGTCATAATTTGTTTTCTCTCTCTTTGTTTCTTTTTACCATATTGCATTTAATTCTTATTAGTTATTACATTACATAATTCAGGTGTTATTGTTCCTATCGATTATTGTTTCTTTATAATTTAGTTCATCATTACTTTATTATCGTATGAATGACAATAACAATTAATTTATGGGCCCTTAATTATTTAGTTTCTTTCTTTTCCATTAAACTAAGTTTTTTGAAAAGAATGCCTTCGCCGTGGTCACAAAACGGTATTGTCACTTTAGTTGTGAGTTTATAATTTTTGTTCAATAAATGATAAAAATTAAAAGAAAAAAAAAAAAAACAGGAAAAAATAAACGAAAAATTTTCTGTAAAACTTTAGAAATAAAAATTTTAAATATCTGACCAATGGTGCAGTACGTAAGTCACCGATCTTTCAGGCGCAAGGTCTCGGGTTCAAATCCTGGTCAGGTCAAAAATAATATATAAAATATAATAAAATAATGTAAACAAAATATTAAAATATAATTATAATTGAATACTTGTACCGAGATGGCCCACATGCTAAAGGCCAAAGGGTCCTAAAAATATCGGCAGATATTTATATCTGGACGATAAATATAAAAAAAACAAAATTTTAAATAAGAAAGAAAGGGTTCTATTGGTCTATCTTTTATTTATTCTTATTTATTTTGGAATTTTTTCTTATAATATGATGTAACTCAAAAAATCTAAGGGCGCGAACTTCGACGAAATTTTCGACAAGCCGCCATCTTGCAACTTCTGCAGTAGTATACAAACTATCAAACCTATTATACAAGAATGCCAAGGAAAGAACCGCCTCCCTTTTCTTTCTTATTCAACTCGAGTTTCAAGAACATAAAAGAGGCTTGCAACACCCTTGTACAAAATTTCAAGTTTCTATCTTTATTAATTTCGAAGATATGCTTGTTAGGCCTTGTGAGGCTTGTCCGCTATCCGAATTGCCACTCCAATTCATCTCAAATTTCAGAAACGTAGAGGAAACATTACAGAACACTCTTGTAGCAATTTTAAAGGTTCTATTTTTATTGGTTTTGGAGGTGTGCCCGTTTGCTCACTGGCTAATTTGGAAGTTTCAAAAATCCGAACACATGGTCCAAATTATCCCAAATGTCAGTTTTCAATTTTAAAGAAAAGGAATAACGGAACCAAATATAAAAGTTCTATCTTTATTGGTTTTGTCGATATGCTCGTTTGTTCTGGGGCCCGTTCGGAAGATTCCAAAATACGAACCCATGATCCAAATTCTCTCAAATATCAATTTTCAATTTTACAGAAACGGAAACATAACAGAATATCCTTGTACCTAAAATAAAGGTTCTATCTTTGTTGGTTTTGGATATATACTCGTTTGCTCCGGAATCATTCGGAAGCTTCTCGAATCCGAACCCATGGACCGAACTCAGATTGCTTCAACCCCAGATGCAATCCCGGTTTCATTTCGTAATTTGCAACTTTATAGTATATAAATTTCATGAAGATAGCCTTATTAGTTTTTGAGTTATCATGCGAACTTTGAGTTACCGTGCGAGGATCCTAATTCAGAATATATATACACCAAAGTTAATATACCCTATAATTTAGGTGTATGGTATAATAATTTAAAGTACATAAAAATGCGGTAGGTGTACAAAATATTATAAACAAGGCGAAATGTAAACCAACGGTTTTTAAAGGCGCAATTTTTTTCTTACAATTGCATATAATTGCATATAATAATTTTCTAATAATTGCATATCGCCTCTTGAAGTAATTAAATTCTGTTACAAAACAAATTTTAGAAGTTATTTAAATTTAAAACTTACAATTCCATTTGTCAATTGTTTCGAAGATGTAAAGAAAACAATGATTGACTATATGAATTTTCACATTTCAAAATTTCGTTTTTAAAATTTTGTTTTTTTTTTTAAATTTCCGTCTCCGTGTTTTTCATTCAAATATAAAATCTCTTCTAATTTCCTAATGCATAAACATTTATTCTAGTAAAAGCGGTTCACCTTTTTTTGTAATCAACTGCAAAATACTCGTTTGTTGTTACATATCTATAATATAATACACAAGATGTTGGCGAGACCTTGCCAACATGTAAAAAAAAATATTTTATATCTATAATAAAACACTCACACTGAATGTAAACTAAACTGGCAATGATGATATTTCTGTATATCTAAATATAATAAAAGACAAGTTGCTGCTGCTGAGTAGCGTGCCCTCCTGTTATGTTAAATATTAATTTAACAAATGTTATACTATGAAAAGAAAGAAACGTACATCTGATATTTACCCATATAAAAGATAGAAAACAATAAATATTATAATGTTATGCTATGAAATGAAAGAAAAAACAAGGCAGTGTATAAATCAAAGTTTTTAGAGGGTCGTATTTTTAAGTAGAACATTATAAAATTGCAATAATATTTTTATTTAAATTTTGCTAAGTAACATTTTCTTAATTTTTTAAAAATTTTGCCATAATATAGTACAATTTTAGAATCAGAAGTTTAGCCCATAATATAGAGATATATGAATAAAAATATGGGTATACATATATTAGATTTATTATAGATTTATTAATTTTTATATAGGCAACAGTTATTTATATGAATGAATGGACGGTAAACATAAACGAACAAAAAAAAAATTCAGAATGTTCTATAGGTTATAATTTATATTTTTTAAATAGACTGATGTATAAATTTAATACTTAAAAAAAATAACAGAAAACAAAAAAAAAAAAGTAAAATGTAATACTGCGAAGAAAAATAAAAACGAATAGAAAAAAAAGAGAACAAAAATGTTACTTTGATTGTTTTTAAATATTTTTAAAGAAAAAAAGAACTATTAAAATGTTATGATTTTAATAGAAAAAAAACATACGTCTGATATTTACGTACCTACATAACAGATAGAAAAAGGAAAAAAAAAATGTTATGCTATGAAAAGAACGAAAAGTCCATCTGATATTGAGGTACATAACAGATAGAAAAAAAGAAATATCAAAATGTTATGCTATGAAAAGAAAGAAAAAACAAGGCAGTGTATAAATCAAAGTTTTTAAAGGTTCGGATTTTTAAGTAGAACATTATAAAATTGCAATAATATTTTTATTTAAATTTTGCTAAGTAACATTTTCTTAATTTTTTAAAAATTTTGCCATAATATAGTACAATTTTAGAATCAGAAGTTTAGCCCATAATATAGATATATGAATAAAAATAGGAGTATACATATATTAGATTTATTATAGATTTATTATTTTTTGTATAGGCAACAGTTATTTATATGAATGAATGGACGGTAAACATAAACGAACAAAAAAAAATTCAAAATGTTCTATAGGTTATAATTTATATTTTTTAAATAGACTGTATGTATAAATTTAATATTTAAAAAAAATAAAAGAAATACTTAGCGTACGTAAATAACAGAAAACAAAAAAAAATAAATGTAATACTGCGAAGAAAAATAAAAACGAATAGAAAAAAAAGAGAACAAAAAATGTTACTTTGACTGTTTTTAAATATTTTTAAAGAAAAAAAGAACTATTAAAATGTTATGATTTTAAATGAAAAAACATACCTCTGATATTTACGTACATAACAGATAGAAAAAGAAATATTAAATGCTATGCTATGAAAAGAAAGAAACGTACATCTGATATTTAGGTACATAACAGATAGAAAAAAAGAATTAAAATGTTATGCTATAAAAAGAATGAAAAAACAAGACAGTGCATAAATCAAAGTTTTTAAAGAGTTGCATTTTTAAGTAGAAATTATAAAAAAATAAAGCGGTGCGTAAAACCAAAGCTTTTAAAGGAGCGCAATTTAAATTATAAAATCACAATTTTCAATTAAATTTTGAATGTGTAACATTTTCTTAATTTTATGCTTCTTTTATGATTTTTATTTTCTAAAACTTCAACATTATATGCACAGCCAATTTTTATTGTTTTACATAAAAGGTGCGTAAAACTTACGGTGTGAAGATTTTGTAGAGAAGGCGATAGATAAAGAGACAGAATATTATTACGGATAGAGTAAAAATTTGTTTGAAAAATATAACAAAGAAAGTTTTGAAGCATTTGCTATGGCAACCATAGAAAAATATAACAAGTGTACTATATATTATAATTAGGCAAATGCATCAGATCAGTGTAGTTTAGTTTCAAAATTATAAAGTTTGATACTGTATTTTTTCGAAGCGAAAATTTTTGATACTATTGGCAAAAATTTATTTACCATTGGTTTTTAATCCAACCTTTGGTTTTTTAATCCAAAGCTTGACAAAGAAATTTACAAGAGATGAGATTTATTAAATAATCATTTTTATTACATTTTTGAAAGAAACTACTTCACAGCATCATTGAGGTTTTTCATTATTTAAAACACTTTAGCAATAAATTTTACATTTATCAATATCTAAATATAATACATATAAGTATTTGAATAAATTTACTAAAATTAAATTGTTCATAAAACTGAGGAAACTTTCACAAAAGCTTTATTTTTCTACTTATACCCTTTAATAAGGCTTTTTTACTATTTATTTAATAATTTAAAGTTTTATTACCAGAGATACGAATCTTTAACTCAAAGTATTATCAAGAGACGCAAACCGTTAATTAAAAATATAAATAAATTTAGTAAATATTATTACCAGAGACTAAATTTTCCACTAGAATTATTGTCAGAGACACAAACCGTTCATTAAAAGTGAGTACAGTCAAAAAAGGAAAAGCACATACATACTTAAAAAACACATTTTCAATCAAAATAAATTCAGCAAATTTTTAATTTTTAAAATTGACCGCTACGTCCATTATGAACTGGTCGCAGCGGTAAATTAAAAATAAATTATTAATCTTCTGTTGGCGTTTTCAATCTTTGTTTTGGAAAAAAAAAATAAAAATAGGTACTCTTAATAAAATTAAAGCGCCTGAAAGTGAAAAAGTGAGAGTGAGCAAAGTTTATAGTAAACCTCATATTTATTAGAAAAAAATAATAGGCCGATTTTATTCTTGATTTTGTTTTCATTAGTATAAAAGCTGGTGCTTCGTAACAGACTTTAAAATAGTTTTGTTTATTTAGGTTGAAATTTAGATTTTTAAGCTAAATTTTCGGTAGAACTGGTATAACATAAAATATTCGAAATTTTTTTATTAATATAAAATTAGGCAGACTTAAATAATTATATTTCATAACAGAAGTCAGAAACTTACTAAATATTATAGAAACGGATATTTTTCTTAAAAAAAAAAAGAAAAAAATTACGTAGAAAATGTCATTTTAGACGCCTTCTCTCACAAAAGATTCATAATTTTGTACTAATTTATTATTAGACCATTAATAATATTGTTAGCCATGGAAAAAATAAGATTTGTTAATCAGATCAGATAATATAATACCTGAAATTAATGATTGAATTTCTGATAATATACACAATACTAGAAAATCCCCTGTGCAATTGCACAATTTCTATAGATTCAAAAACATTTGCGGTATCATACTGACTCCCTTAATAAACTACCTAAAAATTTCATTTTTACATCAGCACCATTAAAAAAACTTTGGTATCACTTACTTACTTGATGTAATAGAAAAAAACATAAAACAAATCTGAACACATAAAATTAAAAATGTTAGGAACAGTTTATTAATTTTTTCACGCCGTTTTTTCGTGGCGGTAATTTTTGACAGTTTTTTAATCATTGAGAAAAAATGGTCCAAGCTAAAAACACATTCAGGGTAAAAGTTCGTGCCGATATCTCAAAAATTGTTTGAAACACATGTATAAAGTGCACAATAAAAACCGGCGAAAAGCCAACCAACACCAACCGCTACGACATTTTTATTTTTGTTACTTTTAAAATAATCCCAATAATCGAAATAATTTTAATATTTGTTAAAATTTTACCAGACTCTCTATTTTTCTTTAGTTTAAAAAAAAAATTTTTATGTCGATAAAAACAGTTGTTTTCGCCGCGAATTACTTTAATTACCAAAACTACTTTGAAGTCTTTTGCGTTTATTTTTTTTTTTGCTTGAAAAAAATTTGCTGAATTTATTTTATTTAAATGTACTTTGGAAGAGGTCTTTAGTATATTTAATAAAAGATTCATGTCTCTGATAATGTAATTTCATAAATTTTCGGGGCCTTTTTTTTGTGTGGGTCGTTTTCGACAGCTTTTTAATTTAATGGTCTAATAATAAATTAGTACAAAATTATGAATCTATTTTGAGAGAAGGCATCTAAAATGATATTTCCTATGTTATTTTTTCTCTTTTTTTTAAGAAAAGTATCCATTTCTAAAATATTTAGTAAGTTTCTGATTTCTGTTATGAAATATAATTAGCTAAGTCTGCCGAATTTTATATTAATAAAAAAAATTCGAATATTTTATGTTATATCAAAAATTCAGCTTAAAAAATCAAAATTCCAACCTAAATAAACAAAACTACTTTAAAGTCTGTTGCGAAACTTTTACCAGCTTTTATAATAGTGAAAACAAAATCAAGAATAAAATCGGCCTATTATTTTTTTTCTTATAAATATAAGGCTTACTATAAACTTTGCTCTTTTCATTTTCAGGTCTTTTAATTTTATTAAGAGTATTTTTATTTTTTTCAAAACAAAGAGTCATTTGAAAACTGCCAGCAGAAGATTAATAATTTATTTTTAATTTACCGCTGCGACCAGTTCATAATGGATGTGGCGGTCAAATTTAAAAATTAAAAATTTGCTTTAAATTTTGTGTCGAAAGTACTTTTTAAAAAGTAAACATTTGTGTCTCTGATAAGACTTAAGTCCAAGATTTGTGTCTCTGATAATAAAATTTTAAATTATTAAATAAATATACAGAAATATCATCTTTGCCAGTTTAGTTTACATTCAGTGTGAGTGGTTTATTATAGAAATAAAATATTTTTTTTTTACATCTTGTGTGTCTGGTATTAATATCTATATGATATATAATATCTTGTGTGAATTGGTATTATCAGAGACTACATAGAGATGTACAAATTACATAGAGACATACAAAAATTTGTACTAATTTTTTTTCAAACGGGCCAGCTAAAACTGGCTAGTATATATATATAAACAACAAATCTATTAAAATAGAAAGGGTTGTCACCTCCAAAACTCAGCTAACAAAATTATTAAAACCCTGTTTTTGTGGTCTAACTCTTAAATTCACAGTAAAGTTTTCTACAATAATTATATATAAGGCAATTATTGTTGTGTTATTTTCGTTTTTCATTAATTTTCTTTCTTGTATTGTTTTTGTTGTTTTATATGTTTGTTGTATATATTATTTCTGTTTTTGTTTAAAATATAACACGTAACGCGAGATAAAAACATATAAGATTTTTAAATACGAGATTTTGTACGGCTCCCGAAAACATACAATTTTTGTGTAATAAAGGTATCCAAAATATGTTTTAATACACATATACATTACATACATACATCATACATATTTAAATTTAAAAAAATATGTATTTTATTCTTCTTAATATTGCTTTGTTAACTGATCACGACACCCATTGCATTTTATGATAATTTTCCCATATTTTAAACTTTATTTGAATTTATTTAAAATGTTTTAACATATTTCAAGTTTAAAATTTTATATACAAGATAAACATATGCGTATGTATATGTATATATATCTATTGTGACGGATTTTATAGTCGGTTGCGAAATCAAATTTGCCTCTTTTTCCAGAATATGTATGCAATATATATGTATATCTGAGATCCTTAATTTGAAGGGAATTTAGAACTAAAAATTTTTATATACATTCTGCAAAAAGCGTATAACCACAGACTAAATATATTATACAGACGAACAGTTTCATATAAAAATTTTAAGTCTTTTTTAGGAGCCAGCATGAACATTTTTTTGGAGCCAGACTAAGTATTTTAGATATTTAAATAGCAAAAGCAAAAATGTATAGAATATTCTTTTGTATTTTCTATTTTTGTAATTTAAATATTCTAAAATACTTAGTCTAGCTCCATAAACTGCTTAGTGTGGCTTCAAAAAAAAACTAAAAATTTTTATATGAAACTGATCGTCTGTATAGTTTATTTAGTCTGTGGTATAACCCTGATTTTGTGGTCAACTCTAAAACCTTTTGATAATAGGTGGAATTTTAAAGTTGAACTCAAAATCAGAGTAATATGCTTTTTACAAAATATTTGTATATATACCTATTATGTATATCTAAGACTCTGAACTAGGAAGGAATTTGGAATTTTAAAGTTGAATTCAAAATCAGAGTAATATGCTTTTTACAAAATATTTGTATATATACCTATTATGTATCTCTAAGACTCTGAACTAGGAAGGATTTTAGAGTTGGTTACAAAATCAGAGTTATACTCCTTCTCCTAAATATGTATAATATATATATATATACCTTATGTCCTTATACCTATATAATATGTACCTGCTAGAATTCCCATTGGGCTCGTCCCATTTGATTCATTGAAGTGAGTCAAAAGTGACCATGGGACTGTTGACATGTTATCTAAACTAAACTATAAATAAAATATTAGGATTATCAATCCTAAACCAAAAACTTGAATTTATTTTTATAAAATTAAACTTTTATTGATGTTTTACTGATCATTTGATTAACGATTTATTATGGAGAAAGATAAATAAGTTGCAATAATTCAATTTAAAAAAACAAATAATTTAATAATTTACGCAATGAGTTTAAATCATATCAACAATATCTGTTTTTTTTAAAAGAAAATCAAGGAACTTGTATACAATTGTTGTTCCACTGAATATAAGTCTTTACTAAATATCCGTAACACTCAAGAGATACCAACATTTTAAAGTGATCTTGAAAAGCACGAACAAATAGAGAATGATTTAGATCAAATATTATTAGTATAAGTGAAAGTGAAAATAGTATAGAGAATTTCAAATGAACCATAAAAAAAAATTTTTTTACTACTATTAGCGTATTATTAAAAAAAATATATAACATTTAAATAAATTAAAATTGTTATTATAAATTCTATACGGTCAGACGGCTTAAAGTTAAGGTCCAAAAATTACCTATGTATACTTGAATATTCTTTATTACTATTTGTTTCTAATATTATTCCAAATTCCACCTTATAGTAATTGTCGAGATATAAGTTAAAATATAAGTAGGAATTAAATTAAATAAAATAAAGAAGAAAAAAATTGTAATAAAGCTTGTCTTCAACAAGAACTTCGTATTTGTTATATGTATATGTGCAAAATTTTTTTTCTTGTGCTTTTAAAATTTTGTACATATTTCCACTAATGTCACATTTTTCTGAAAGTTTTTTTTTTTTTTTACTTTTCATCCTTATGTTTAAACTTTATTTAGATTCTACATCAAATAAATATTATATAGTACATAATTATATATATTTTTTTTACTATAATATATGCCCGCTTCCTTAAAACCATTTAAATTTTTTAGTTATCTTATATGCATATACTTACGAACATAAAAAAAAACTCAAATTCCCAGTGAATACATTTTTACCTATTTTTTTTTTGTTTTAAATCCAATATTATAATCTTCCTAATGTCAACCAACTTCTGATACTGATTACTTTTGCTACTTTGTATTACCGCTATAGTAAATACTCTACTTGTGTGACATTTATACCTTTTTCATTCTTTTTTTTTCTTTTTTTTTGTTTTAAACCAGCATATAGAATTTAGGTATTTGGTAATCATTCAATCGTCATCATCATAAAGGCAGGCATCGATTCAAAGAATCAAATCAAAGTTTACCTCTTTGGTAATTTTATTTAATTTTAAGGTGAATAAAGGTGTATATATGAACATAAATATATCTTGTTATCAGCACGTTGGTTTTTTCTTTTTTTTTTTTTTTTTCAATTTAAAATTTATTTTGATTATCACATTTAAAAATTAGAAAGAGAAAAAATAAATTAAATTTGTCGCTTACACATTTTAGAGACAATCCATAAATTTTAAATTGAATTAATGGAAATTTGAAGGCGGTATGTAAAAGATATTATAATGTTAATAACTTAGTTTTTACTATAAATGTTATATTGGTTTAAAGGAAATCCACCACCCCTAATTTCGAGCAAAAAAAAATTAGGCGACAAAAACAAAAAATTCTTTGGTATAAAAATAAATTTCTTAAAATATAGAGCAATGGCTTTCACGAGATATAAAACAAAGATGTAAGTTGTTTTTATTTAACGACAAAGCACTAAAAATTAGGGAAGCAGTTGTTCCCAAATTGCCTTTAAACTAATTAAAAAGACGTTGATTTTATGTCCAAATCCTATAGTAAACATACATACTTTTTGGATTTTGATTGAATAACCAAACATTAAACTTATACAATGAAATTTTTCGAATTGTTACATTTTGTCTTAACCGTTAAAATTTAACGTAAACTTTATCTTAAACCTTTGATATTCGTATCTAAAATGCACGGCATCAAACTTTTAAAAATATTCAAAAATAAAAAATTGAAGAAGAAGATCATCAAATTTAAAATTAGAAATATATAGTTAAGTACTTGCCCTTTCTATATAATATCACCATAAGTTTTGATCTAAAAATTTTCAAATCGATTTCTTAAAATAATAAACGCGATTGTACATAATACAATCTATATATTTTGTATTTTTCAAATGATTGCCCCATAAGTGAGAAAAAAAAAAAATTAGTTACTGAGTAATGAATTAAATTCTTTAAAAAACAAGCGCTAACATCAAGAAGAATAAACAGGCGGCATTTTATATCATACTTTAAGAAAACATATAGAAAAAATTCTTCACCCCACCACCCCCCATACCCAAAATATCTTTCACACCTTATCACTTTAATATATATATATTTTTTTTTTTTGCTTTTATTTCATTTTTGTTTTCTTAATTTTTACCACAAGATCAAAAAGAATTGGACTACTGGCTCTTTAAAACAAAATAAAAGCAAAACAAAAAAAAGCAAGTGATTAATTTGAAAGAATTGAAAAGATCATAAAAAAAAGGAAAAAAAAAAAAATAAAAACAAAAATAAATGTTATTTAAAAACGCGCTAAGAAAAGTGTTTATTGCCATTTTATGTCCGCTACCATTAATACCTTCATCTGTGGTCATCCAGTCACCTTATTATTATTATCTTCTATTCTATCAATACTGATATATTCAACAGAATTAAAGCAAAGCATCATCAACCTATGATGATGTTATGATCCTTTTAAGTATTTTTATTTATTTTTTACTTTTTTGTTTTCTTTTTTTTTGTTTAATTTGAACTGAATTGTTTTGGATTTTGGTGCTTCTGCTTTCATTATTTTTTTTTTTATTTAAAATTAAAATTACAGTTGCAGCTTTAAAATGTGATTTTAATGTATGACTGTTCTGTTTTGGCTTTTATTATATATACAGATATACTTCGATATAAAATGAGAATTTATCAGCATTAGGTTTTTCAACACTCTCAAGATACAAAAAAAAATACACTTATTATATTGGGAAAGATTATTTTTAAGGTTTTTTTTTTTTTGTTTTATTTTAATGTTCGGTTAGTTTTAAAGAAAATGTAAGAAAATAAAGTAGAAAAAGCCGTCAATCTTTAATTTTTTAGAGTTCTTAATCATCTTCTTATCAATTTTTATTTTTATTGTCTTAACGTTTTTTTGTTTTGTTTTTTGGTTTTTTTTTTTGTAAAACGAAAAGAGAAAGCATTTAAAAACAGAACGAAATTGCATCATTTACCTTGAGATTTTTTTTTGGATTTTGATTTTTCTTATCTTAACAGAATAAAAAAAAGTACAACTTATGATTTTTTTCTTTTTTTTTGTTTTTAAAAGTGACAATTAGTGATCTAGATCCATTTCTAGATTTTAAACATTGTGTTCTATTATATAGTAAAAAAAAAAAAAAAAAAAACGAAAAAATAAAATAAATTTGTAATAACAAGGCCGCCAATGTCGCCAGATTTGTCGGCTTACTTTTATTTGATTATTTATTTATTTATTTTTTTTTTTTTTGAGTTCGTAAGTAGTAAGCTGTTAGTAGACTCATATAAAATGATAGTATAATAATGTAAAAATATATATATGTATTATATATAAATTTATATAAGAACCGAACTTTAATTTTTTTTAGATGTACTTGCTATCTAAAATAATTTTAACTACTGGGGATTTAAACACTAGAGTTTGTGTAACATAACAGAAACAATATATAGTAGTTTTCTTTTTGGTTTTTTTCTTTTAATTTTTTCTTTTTTTTTTTTTTTTTTAATAGAAAAAGGATTATAAAGTAAATGAAATCAATAGTTAGAGAATTTTTAACGAGTTTTGTGATTAATGAGATGTGAATGACGGTTTTTGTGTTTTTTTATATATAGAATATAATATTATATATAGGATGGATGAGTTCTAATAAAATTATGTATAAAAAATTTAAATATTTGTATATATATTATAAGTGGATAGAGTGTATAATAAAAGTATTATTTTTTGAAGTTTTTCTTTGAAAAAAAAAGAAAGAAAAAGTGAAATTATTTAAAAATATACCGCTTGCAATCAACTTTATAATGAAATTAAGTTTTTAAACTTACTTTAAAGATTTTTAAAGGGTTCTACCGATTTTGAAAGAATTAAAAAGTATATATATTCTGTTTTTATTTAAGAAAATGTGGAATATAAGAATTTTTTGGTATTTTATAAAATTTTTATTAATTTTTTTTGTTTTTTTTTTTTTTTTTACGTGAATTCTGAAGAAAAGAAAAGTAAAGTTTACCAATTAAGAATTAAATAACATTTATTCAATCAACAATGTCTAATAGCTGATAGCCATGGCAGCTTATAGTGCTAAAAATTGTATAATTGTAATTATCTTTTAAATATAAGTACAATAAATAAAAAAGTAATAAAATAATAAAAATAAAAAAAAACAATATATTGTTATGCTCTTTTTTTTAATTCAGATTGGTTTAGGTACTATATTTTAAAATAACTTTTCAGATTCACAATTTCAAAAAGACAAAGAAAAAGTTTAACTTTTTTACTTTTTTTTTCATAAGCATCAAGATTTTATTACATCAAACTTTTTGTCTGCAAACAACACATATATAAGTAAAAATATTTTTCCTTAACAATTGATGCTTCTTTCTCTAATAATTTTAAGGTTCTGACTAAAAGCAAAATAAAGTGAAATCAAAATTTCTATACTAACATAGCCGAAAAAAATTATATTACTTTAGTATTCAAGTATAAGCTTAAATTTCCTGATAAGGTTAAGGTCTTGTATGAGGTCTATCCAATTCTAAGGGTAAAAAAATGCATTGTTTTATGACAAACGGTTCAGAAATTTTGTAAACAAATAGACGAATGGACAAAATAAAATTAATAACCACATATTTTCATAATTTAAGTTAAATATTTAGCAAAAAATTTCATTTTATTTCTATAAAGAAATTATTGTTGTTGTCGATTTCATTGCATTTAAGATAATATCCAATCTCATTGAATAATGGAATGTGGGTTGGATACAGAGCAATTATTAAAGAAGTGTTTTGAACTAAAGAAAAATTGGCTGCCGCTGATAACAGTTTCAATAAATAGTACAAAAAAATGTTATTTAACATTTCTTGGTTTGTATATGCAACACTTGTGATAATTAAAAAAATTTTTATTTAGTAAAGTATACGAAATATTTTCTTTTACAATTAAATATTTTCAAAATTAAAATATATTGAGCATAGATAGTTGCACTAATTTTCTCGACTATAATAAATTTTTGCCAAGATACTAGCAAATTAGAATCTTTTTATATTCTATAAGTAAAATTCAAGGTAATTAAAATGAAATAAAACGTAAATAGACATTATTTGCAATTCGATTATGTAATAAAACCTAATTCGCGAAATTCAAGCGTTAGACCCATTGATGTTAGAAATCGATTTTTTTTTTGATAATTGTAATTTATTATTTTAATAAGAAAAATTTACAATAGTTTTTTTTCATAATTTAATTCACAAATTTTAACTTATTTGGCAAATAAAATATGTATTTTATTTTTTTTTATTTATTAATTTGTTTACGCACACACATGCACTTGAAATTTGTATCAATACATTTCTGAAGGATTGAACAGCCTAATCAATTTGTAACTAACTATAACAACTCTCCTAATTTAGAATTTTTCATATATTTGTATATCAATAACATAATGGTCTGGTGTCTTCACGTAAAAAATGCAAACTAGTCTGGTATCGCAGAATCCGAGAATCTGAGTAAATCTTTGACAGAAATTGTTGTTCTTTCATCAGTGGCGGAATTTCAAAATTTGGGCCCCCCCGCGCAAAAAGTAAAATATTCCCCAAATAATTTTTTTTTAACAAAAACAAGTTAGATATTTATTTCATATATCATATTGCAATCAAAATAAAAATAATACAAGAACGAAACTAAAACTTAATGGACCTTGTATATTAAAATCTTTCCTCCTTGACTTCATATTGGCAAAATCAGTCATGATGCTTTTTATTTACATTTTTCCAGCCGTTTTTGCTTCAATGGAAAGTATTGAAAGGTTGCTTAAACAGTCTTTACCAATGGTATTACGCTTGCAGCTACAGTTGACAATTGTACTATTAAAAGTTCAGCGAATTCGCGTATAGATGATATTTTTGATATTTCATCGTGCAGTATTGCCTTTACCATAACCATTGCAGTGGAAATTCTTTTGATATATCTTCACTATACTTTCTCTGTAGTGCTTCTTTATATAATTACTATATCGCGTAATATTACGTATAATTTACTATATCACGTTCCGTCATTAGCATTAATTTATTTGGATGGATGCAGGAAAATAATTCAAGAACAGAATTAATGTAATAGAAAAATCACAAAAACTATGGCTTAAACTACACATCAATATTCAAGATTAGCTGCAATAGAATTAGAAACATATTCACACCACCTACAAATCACTAAAACTCATAGCATATTTTTTTATAACTCATATTTTATTTATACGAGAAAATTTATACTCGAGGATATTTTTGAAGTTTATTTTTATTTAATTTGTCATTTTGTTTTTATAATTTTATTTCTGTAATCATCTATCATCTGTGATTTTTTACTTTAATTTATAATTTGCATTGGATCGTTCACCGAAAGTATAATTTTTTGATTTTATTCTCCTGCGATGCACTTTTACGTGAAGATCCCTAATATATATTTTCTTCCCTCCAGAAATAATATTTTTTTTTTGGAATTAGAGTAATAAATCCTATAATAGGCCTTATTTTCCATTCAAATGAGTATTAAAACCTAAAGCAGGAAATTCAGGCCTCGTTTTTTTAAATCCTTTGTACACTTTCTACTGCATCCCTACTATTTCGCCCCTTCTACTGCATCTCTTCTATTGTATCCCTATTATTGCACCTGTCCTATTATATCCCAGCCTTTAATCAAAAGCTTTTAAACAACAATTTCAAATAATTTACTAACTATTTTTTTTTAGTTTATTGCGCTGTCAGATAAATATGACAAGGAATTATTCTTACACAACCTTTTCTTTCCGCAAGTGTGGCTGTAAATGTCGTAAGAGGGAATTATTCTTACGAAATGTGTAGAATCGAACCCACAGCGTATTTTATACGCTCCTAACAGGCGAGGCGCTCGATTTACTTAACTATATGTAATGTTTTTTTATAATTTTCACATATTGATCGAATCTTATATATCCGGATCAATATAAATTGTTTTGAAAATGCAAGTTATTCTAAATTTATAATTTTTTCCTTAAACATACTAAATACTAATATTTTTTGACTTTTTTTATTACTCGATTTTTTTATTGTAATAAAATTATCTGCAGTAAGCAAAATATAATAAAAAAGTTGTTATATAAATTCTATACTCTAAGTTCTACAGAATTTTTTTTTTAAATATTAATTAACACACTGGTATATATGGAAAGATATAAAAAAAATAATTGGAAACGATACCTAGTTGGCATTTGCAAATAAGAAAATCTAAAACAAGGAAAGCACGAAACCGACATAAATGTACATATGTGACTCAAAACTGAGTAAGTAAAGCTAGAAAAATATTATGTATATAAAGTAAAATATTTGAACAAAAAAATTTTTTTTTTGAAATCTTAAATTATTTATTATGTATTTACATAAAATTTTTTTCAAAAATATCGAATCAATTAATTTATTTTTCATAATACCTATTTATGTATTTCTAAAATATCCGAAATTTCCTACATATAAAAGTATATAATTTAAACTGTTAAATTTCAGTTTAATACACCTGAATAACAAGAAAAAAATTCCAATAAAAAAAGGTTGTGGTAAGTTTTTCTACCATTGTTTTCACAAATATATACCAACATTTATATCATGGTGTATATATATACATAAATCTTTAAAAATATGTTCATAAATTATCATTTTAAATTGTAAACGATTTCGATTGGTCAGTATATTTTGTCTGAACAGGTGTGCAACAATTTATTACACATATGTATTATTATTTTTTTTTTTTTTTTTGTTTTTTAAGAGTACATGTTGCATTTTTTACCTTTTTCAGTTCTTTATTTTTTTTTATTGTTTTTTATAATTGCAATATTTTATTTTACTTTTTAAGCATCTTTAAGATTTTTGCAAAAAAAAGAAATACATTTTGAGACTTGAAGAAACTGATGAGATGTAGAAATAACAAAGTTTTTCTTCTTCGTCTTCGATATATGATCATGTATAACATACTTGTTATATGTAAGTTATTAAAAGCATATAATATGTATAATGTTTCTATGACATAATATATATATTATATATATGTATGTGAATGAGATAAATTTCAAATATTTTGCGCAAAATACTTCTTAATGGTACTGGTAAGATATAGATATTCAATTAATTACTTTTACATTATTTTCTTTTTAGTCAAAGATTTCTTGCGAAAAAAAAAAGATTTTAACATTAGACATTCGCACTTAATTATGTTTTTTTTTTTTTTATAAACTTATACTAATAATAACTTACGAAACTATTATTAATGATTATGTTCGGCAATAAATAGCAGTATACTCAGAAGCAAGTAAGAAACATTCTAACCCTTTGGTCTTAATTTCATCTCTATAGAGAATATTTATATTTGCCGTAAACTTCATGCACATAGAATAGTAAAAGTTCAACGAATCTTAATTTATAACATATTTTACCTAAATCTTAATTAATTGCTAAATTTATTCTTCTTTTCTTCAAATCAGAGTGTAAGTATAGCTTTAAAAATTTATTAAGAGATATTTATTCCCGATTCAGATACTTTTTTTTCTCTCTAAGGGAGGTGGGGATCGTCTAAACACACCAAAAATTTCCTCTTGGTAGTGTCAGATTCTTTCTGACTAAATCCACCTCCCACTTTAGTCAATATAATGGATTGAAACTCCTACCTGTTGTTCGCAGTATATTGTGATTGTTAAATAAATAAAATGTTCAAGTCACATAACAGTGTGATTTAAAATATGTGTAATTAAAATGAATCAAAGAATTTTTTTTCAGCTTTTTTTTTGTTTCAAGAATCAATATGATTAATTTCAGTTTTTTAGATCAAAATTGAATCAGTCCACATTTAATCGTTTAGGTGTTTTTCGTCTAAAAATTTTCCAGGTTAGGAAGAATTTATTCTTGATTTGCTTACTGATGGTCTCATTTAACTGGGCCCAACATTATTTAGTGATACAGAAATTTCAATATTATTTTCAAGATAATGTAATAATAATATGTATCCTATAGGGTTCAGTAAGTCTTATATTAACTATTTACCTTTTAAAATTATTTTTTTCTATTTGTTTTAAACCAACTTAAAATAAATCTCTACTAAAAAGCAATTTACGTTTGATCTCACCACAAAAAAAAAATTTATTCCTAAATTATTTTGTAAAAAAAGAAAAACAAAATAATTGCAGTTTATTAAGTAGCCGGCTCTTTTAAACAGAACAACAAACTCATTATAATTAAATTAAAAAAAAAAAAATAATAATAAAATTTTAACAAAACATATAATACGTATAAGTAGATAATGTAGGTAAAGAATTTTAATTTTTTTTTAAATGTAAATTTACTTAAACAGAGGGCCTACCATAAAATCTTTAATACAATAAAAATAATTTTAAAAGTTTTTAATAATTACAATAAGATTTTTAAAAAAAAACTATAAATAAGGAGCCGATCATTTAACAAAAAAAAAAAGTAACTATACATAAAAAAATAATGACCGCAATAATATTTAAATTCAAACACCCGCAATTAACACTATATATTTTTACAAAAAAAAACATAAAATTAAATAAAATAAATCCTAATCGCTTCGTTTTATTTTCTTGAGATTAATAAAATTCTATAAACTGATACAATGACAACCAAAAAAAAAAAAATAATCATAATTTGAATTTGCATTATAACAAAAAAAAAAAATATCCTTTCACTACAAATATTAAAGGTAAAAACAATACCCTCTTGAACTGAACAAAAGATGTATATAATACCTTACCTTCAACAGAATTTTTTTTTTGTTCTTTAAAAAAAAAAACAAAAACCTTTACTAAGTCCACTTCATTTATACAATGAAGACAATATAATAACATAATTTTTAAAATTGGTCTTTTTCATTATAGTATAGGTTAGGTATATACACATATATATATATATATGTATGGAATAATGTATATACGAAAATTCAAGAAAACCTTAAGCTTATTGTTTTACTAATGATCTGTTATTTTAAACGCCATTGTTGTAAAATATCTTCACTTTTTCATTTTAAAAATTTTTAAGGATTTATAGTAGTCAGACCATAGTAGAATGCATGAATTTTCATAAACTAGATCAATCCTTTTTAATCTCAAATTATAATAGGAAAAAAAGAAAAACAAAAACCTTCATTGTAAAT
This sequence comes from Poecilobothrus nobilitatus, assembly GCA_947095535.1. Taxonomy (NCBI): domain Eukaryota; kingdom Metazoa; phylum Arthropoda; class Insecta; order Diptera; family Dolichopodidae; genus Poecilobothrus; species Poecilobothrus nobilitatus. The sequence goes on from OX352774.1 coordinate 110,970,541, forward strand.
ATAGTTGCCATATATAGAATGTACCTTTGTGCAATTTATTACTTTGAGTTATTATGCAAAGAATTGTTTAACAAAAAAAAAAAATTAAGATTTGAATCATAATAAATATACTCTTTTAATCAACATATTGAATTATATTCCTTCTTGTTCAAATTCATCCTCTTCTTAAAAGAGCTTAGAAACTCTTAATAAACAGCTTTTATTGTAAATATTTTTAATTACACATTTCTGCAGAATAAGTAACGGTTGAATCTTATTGTAATATGCACCACTCCAACAACTATAATGCCATATTGTGACTTAACATGAAAAATTTCGTAATAAATTGTTTTAAGCATTTTACGCGAGCATAGATTTTTCTTAGTTTCGTAGTGTGGAACGAAAATGTATATTTTTAATAATTTTCAGTGTTCAGACCAATTCATATTTTCATCAATTATAATGCCAAAATATTTAAAATGCTTAATAAATTCAACCTTGAAACAGCATTGACTGCAATCAATTATCACGTTCACGGTCAATGTCTGTGGATACTTGAATGGCGGGGGTCACCATAAGTAAATAAGAAACTGGAAGAGATAAATGAATAGGAGTTTTGACAAAGTTAATTAATTATTGTATATAGGTAATAATTCAATAAAATTTAGATAGCGTTATTTTGAATGGTATATATTCCGTCTTGACACAGTCAAACGCTTCAATTCATATTGCGGATCATGACGGTAAACACCGTCTTCACTTAGAATATGAATTTAAATCTGTGAGTATTGTCAAGACGGGATTTGCAGTCATCTCTGAAAATGACTATTTTATTATGTTATAATAGTAAAAATATATATATTTTTAAAATATTATAAATGAAAATTATTTATTTTATAAAATTTAAATAAATAAGAAAACAACAATAATAAAAATTAATTAAAATTCAATGATTTATTTTAAATTTCAAAAAACAAAAATAGCTAATAAAAAAAATAAGTTGAATGAAATTCTTCAAAAACAATTTTCAACACAAAGAGCATCGTGGCAGATTTTAGTTTAGTTTACAAAGTTTACAAAAAAGCACCATTCCCATTATCCATAGAATAAGACAAAACTATTAAAAAGGATTAAAAAATATTTTTGAATATTGTACAAACAAAATATCGAAGAAAAAAAAAACAAACCACAATCAAATTAGATAGTACATCATAAAAATAACAATGATAAAATAAAAATATGTTTCAAATTTACGCAATTGTAAATTGAATTCCATGAGTCCTAAATAAACAAAATTAAAACAATTCTTCCTAATTTTTTTTTTTTTAGTATTGAAACAAAAAAAATAGAACCATTATCATTATCGATCAATATATTCTATTCTATGAAAGTACTTATAGAAACCTATGGTTTTATTCAAAAACAGTTATTTCCAATATTGCATCAAAATTGCAGTAAAAATGAATATAAAATATCACTTTTTAAAACAAATTATCATTTTTAAACTAATTTTTTAGTTGGAAATAACTCTTTTAGACAAAAATCTACTTCACCAATTCACGTAAATTATCCTAGAGAATCTTGTTCTAAAAAAAAAAAAGTTGAAAGTGCAAATATCTCCTTTTGAACAGACACTCCTCAACTCATCCAACAAAATTTACTAATATATAGTAATAAACAAAGAATTCACCTTTACTTACAACGGGTCACTAAAAATTTGAATGAACTATTTTTCAATACATCTACGACGGCATTTATCGCTTTTACGTTTTACAAATGCATATCTTTAGGCAAACACGTCGGGACGAAATATTTGAATAAAACATGATAAAACTATTTTTTGGGAAGAAATATATTAAAAAAGTGCTTGTAATGGGTCACAACATACTGTAGTACGTTTATTTATAATGGAAAGATTAACTGCAAATACTGTCTTGACGTTTTTATGTATTTTTTAATTGACGGTGTTTACCGTCTTGTCCCACAAGAAACCTACCAATTGAAGGTATTTGACGTCTTGTCCGTGAAATTGTTAAATATGGAACCTCTGATCCCAGTTATATATAGTTTGTATAAAAGAATTTCAAAATTTACCATATCAAAGATCTTTGTAACATCCACAAAAAGATCTGCACAGCACTTTTTATGATCAAGTTTTTTTTTTGCACAATAGAACAGAATTCTAAAATTGTGTCTTCTGTCGAAAAGCCCTGTATAAAACTAAACTGCTTGGAAACCATAAAAAATGTATATATGTACATATGTATAGATAAGAAACTCAGAATTTTGTTTTTAATGACTTTTTCAAGTTATTTATCAAGCAGTTGTTTCGGTACTAACACTATCACTATTAATTTTAAATGATTTTTACTTGAAACCTAACGCATCAGGGTATGTTTTTTCTATTTTTATTAGTTATTTTATAAATTATACTAAATATTTACTCAAATTGGTGATGTGTTTACTAATACAATCATTAATTTTTGGATGTTCTCTAGAAAAAGTACAGGTACACATTTAATATATGGAAAAATTATATTAAAAATAGCTCCATCTGATTTATGTATACATATATGACAGTATTCTGACAAACTTTTGGCAGTTTTGGGAAGGTAATTAAGAAGTTTTAACCTTATCATACATATGCATACCTATGGTATAGTTATGAGTCGTTTACATTTGTTTTTCTTGGTAAAAATTGCGTTAGTAATTTTAAAAAGTTTATTTTTATTACTCTTAGTGTTTGGTTTTTCCATGTCTATTTTGTTATAATTTTAATTTCACTGCGTTTATGGTTTTTTTTTACTTATTTTGCTTTTTTTTTTTAAATTTTTTTTTCACATGGTTTATTAGAAAGGGAGTACGGGTGGAAATCCTGCACAGGTAGCAAGTGTTTTTAATTTTAAGGAAAATTACTAACAAAATTGTTTTCCTTAACAATCCCTCTTGTTAATAGTGTAAATATATAAAATAGCTATTACGTATATAATAATATTGTAATATATTTTTCTGTGATAATATCTATAAATAAAATAAATAAAATTAATGTAAAAATTAATAATAGTATTCAACATTCAACCTATAGTGGCCTTAGCAGCCGATGATGCCCGATGAATTTATAATATAGCTAGGGTTTCCAGAACATCTCTTTTAAAGAGAACATGTTCTCTTTTTAGGGTCGCCTCTTTTTATTCACTCTCTTTTTTTTTAATTCTTTTTTATACTATTTTCCTCTTTTTGTTCTCTATTTCAATTTTAATTTGATTTCCGTTTTAAGCTTTGAAAGTTTGAACATTAGAAAAAAACCTATAAAACGTATATACATATACATATAATAAAACATAAACAATACAGTTCATATTTACATTACAGACTACAGTAATATGGTACTGCGTTATAGTCGGTTCGGTAATCGGTATTGGGTAGTAGTGTAACTTACAATTACAAGTACAGTACACAGGCACAACAACAGATTTAAACAAAAACACAAAATTTTAAGCCATTCTCACTTACTTTACTCGTTTTAAAATTGTGTATTTTGTTTTGCTTTTTCGTTTTTTTACTCCCTCTCTTCCTCCGATTCTATGGTAAAATCTAATTCTAATATGGTAACATACTTATTTGTATGCAATATATGTAATGTATGTACATTACACTTCACTTAGCTATAACTTATGCATGTACATCCAAAAAAAAGTAATTTGCAATTTGCATTGAAAATAATTATGAATGAAATTGCATATTGATCTGATTAATTCTGATATTAATAATCAATATGCATCTAAGTATATATGTATATATATATCTCCAAGATGTCTCTTTAAAATTCATATAATTGTGTTCGTTTTGTGTGTTTCTAATAAATTGTATAATTTATTTTCATATTATATTCTATTATAATCAAATAACTTTATACAAAACATTTTTAGTTTACGATTTAAAATTTTGAAAGTTTACCTACACCTTTTACGCATAGTTATTCGTCAAGAAATAAAAACTTAAGTTAAGACTTAAGGGTAACGAGGAAGAATACAGTTGCCTTTGTCAACTCTTAGATACCCGTACGAACCGTTAGTATGTTCACAGTCTGTCACAGTATTTTAAAATAATTTGGGTGATTTTTATAATTTCTAGAACTTATTGACAGAATAATTTCTTATAAGTACAATAAAATACATATATGTATGTAAATACGGCGCTATGTAATATACATCTATACTCTTATCATCCATTCACTAGTGACATATACGATATATTGTAAATAAACATGATATTATATAAGTATGTATATATATCAATATCATATAAATAAAAATTCTTCAAGCAACCGTTATGTTGTTTATTTATTTACATTTTTTTGTACTACGCATTATATCCTCAACAATTTCAAATTATGGAGTAAAACAAAATGGAAAAAATTCGTTAAAGAAATTTGTTAGAAAATTTGAAAAAATCAAGTAACTCTTTCGTTAATTATAAAGTAACCATATATTATTAAATAAAGTTGTTAACAGAAATAAGAGTATAATATTGAAGCTTTAATTTTTGTTTATTACTTCAAAAAAATTTTAACAGGTGTTCAAGTTACAGGTGTTTAAAAATTCGAAATTTTCTGTTTTTGACCCCTTACAGCTCCTAAACGGGGGATGATACAAAAAAAATTTCTGAAATGACTCATACTTATTTTCAAAGATCTAACTTTTGTAAAAATTTCAAGTTTCCAAATTAAACCGTTTAGAAGATAGAAGGGTTGAAGTATTTTGCAAAATTTTAGTTTCGCATAACGGTAAATTAAGACACCGTATGCCACAAAAATATATTTATTGTATATATACTTTTAAAGCTAATAAAAGTAGAAATCGTTTGGCGTTTTCAAAATGAAGATATACCTTATACAACTTGTGCTATAACAATTTAAATATAGAGCTTTTTTGAACCTTTGGGGGGCTGCAGCTCCGTAACGGATAGGGGTACAAAAAAAAGTTATCAAAAATAAAATTAATATTTTTGTGAGGTCTATCAGCAGTTAAAATTTCATAGCTCTATTTCAAAAAAAATGTGAGGATCTAAAAGTTAGGTGTTCGAGAGCTACCCTAAGAGCTAAGGTTTGGTCCAAACTCAACCAAAAAAAATAGGGAACCTACAAATTACTCTCAGAATATTTTGTGTAAATTTCAAAATTCTAGCTTTCTTAGTTTTTGAGTTAGCGTGCTGACGGACGGACGGACGAACGGACGGACATGGCTCAAGAGTCTTAGAATTTTTTTCTGATCCGATCCATACCTTTGAAGGTATATCTAGCTCGCTTATTTCGAGGTGTTACAAACGGAGGAGTGATTTTATTATACCCGATCCTATCGTACGGGTATAAAAATATCAATTTATAATAACATAATTCCTGTAAAATAAGAAAATAGTACAAAGTTGTTTAGTAGCTCAAATCAGAAGCGTCAAATTCAAAATTTTAACGGTCAATTTTTATTGCGTTACGTGTTCAATTTATTTTTAAAACTGGAGATAATTTGATGGAAATAATTTTTTTTTTGCGTTCCAGGGCAAAATGCAAATATCGAGAGAATTGTTTCTTTAATTGGGGCGCAGTGGACGAAGAAGCGTAACCGATTAAAAATTTCAACAGTTAGATCGATACTAACGGTCGTTTATAATTTTAAAGATTTAAATTGCAAATCATTTCATGATTTAATTATAATTATAATTATAATGAACTTGCCGACAAAGAAGCAAAATTAGCGGCCCAAAGTCCAACCTTCCTTAGTGACATATATTTTGCTAGTACCAAATCAAAAGAACTTGAAAAAAAGATTTTGTACAATAGGCAATTAAAATGGGACTCCTCTAATAGTTTCTTAAAATGTCACTGGCCGAATGCAACACCACCAGTATATGAAATTAAACATAGGGCTATAGAAATTAAAATATGTAGAATTCGCCTAGGCCACACTGTTTTCACTAAAAGACATATTTTTGAACACTCCAAACCTACATGCCCACACTGTCAAAATACATTGACAGTCAAACACATACTGTTCGAATGCCAAGGATCAAGCAGTTTCTTACAAAACCACACTGTAAATTTAACTAAAATACTGAGTCCTACATCAGAAAACGTTGAAATAGTGGAAAAAATATTTAATATGTGGAACGCGATATAATATAACATTCCAAATTATATTAAAAATTGTAAATAAAATATATAAAATATTGTAAAATAGCCTTAAGTCAATAGTTAAATACCTTTTTTTTTTTTTTTTTTGTATAGATATATTAATTTAATTTTCTTTTTTTTACTTTTAATTTTCTTGTAAATAAATATATTTAAGATAGGCGAGCCCATAATGGCCCTAGCAGCCGAGGGCTATAATAATATTATCATAATTTTATTATATAATATTAGAATTAAATAAATAAATAAATAAAATTATAAAGTATTTAGCACTAATTAGTGATTCTAAAAAATGAGATTCATCAGATAATGACGATGCTCAGTTGAATTAAATTTTCTTTATACAATTTTTCCTTCAGTTTTTTAAGACTGAATAATTAAAAATGTTTTTTGTTTTATCACGGAAAATGTGATGTTTTTTACGTTTTTATAGAAATATATTTTTGTTTTATTTTTTTTTTTTTTTAAATCAATTTAAATAAAAAGATTATTGTTCATTGTTAAAACTGAAAAATAAAGTATTTTCTTGCTTTTATAATGAATTTTTAGCTAAGGTTGCCTTTTTGCTACAAAAATGTTCTCTTTTTTTATTTTTACCATATGGACACCCTAAATATAGCAATATTCTAATGTAATTTGTAATATTAATATAAATAAATAATTAAAGGTTTTTAAAAATATTAATTTTATTTTTTTATTTAATGTAAAAAATGGAAAGGTAATTACGCGCAAATTCAATCCTAAAAACGAAATATTCCATTTGGCATCCCTTGACTTTTTTCAACATCAAATGTACAGTACATAAGCTTATTAATTAACACTACTTTATATAGTTTACAATAAATTTATATATTTTATACAATTAAAAAAATGTTCCTATTCTAAATGTTGTTGTTGACTTCCTCGATCATTACTTTATGAATGCGTCTGCATATCCACGAAACAGCTTGACCTGGTGTTAGGTGATAATTTTAGATTTTCCTAAAAGTACACTTAGTTATTATTATAGTATATAAATATAAAGTTTTTTAGAGAATTTTTCTAGTAGAAATAACTAATATTACTCCAAACTTTGGCAACCTAAAAAGTGAGAACAAAGCTTATACTTAATAAAAAACTTAAGAACAGAATAATATTTAATCAGATTAATTTAAGACTAAGATTTCTTATCTTATGGTGTTGACATCTGTATAAACCCTGAAGACTAAGCTAATTTTAATAAATAAGCTAAGACTAATTTTTTTATCTCCTTGTTGAATCTAAATAGTGTTGCCGAATTTTTATGTAGTCAGGTAGTTTATTGCAAATTGTAATGGATGATGGTGGTAATGATGAATGGTTCTCTGAATGAATCATTTTTTCAAGCTCAATGATGATATTTATAGTTAGCTGCCTAATTTTTAAATAGATATCCAGCTCACTAGCATTCCTTGGTAGGTTGTACAGTCTTCTCAGTGTTTTCTTTTGCCAACTGCTAACTCTATTTATAACATAATTTGGCGAGATCGACCAGCATATCATGTTGTATCTAATATGGGACATTATATGCGCATTGTAGATTAAATTCGCAGTTTCTTTCTTTAGCGATATTCCTGCTCTTTTAACCTCTCCGATCAACGCAGCTATTCTATACAGAACTTGTCCACATGGAAATTCCAGCACAGTTTCTCATTCAACAGTAGCCCAAGATATTTAAATATTGCTGTTCTTTCAATGGTCTGATTTCTGATCTTGATGTTTGGTGAAATGCCATCCGCCACTCTCGGCACTTATTTAAACTGCATATAAAGTTTTTGAAGTGTAAACATCTGCTTAAAATTGGCAAGAACTATTTTACTATTATAATAACTCCAGCAAAAATAGACAACAATGATAAAAAAAAATACAAAACTATTTGAAATGTATTCTAAAGCTGCTACAATTTTTTGTATACATCAAATACCCAGTTTATACACATTATCAGCGTATAACAAACAATATTGAATGCAAAACTTTGTAGACATATATACAAACTTTTTGAACGCTATAGTTTGTAGTACTACATTATATCTACAATTTTCAAGTCAGGGTACCTTTAAATACGTAAAATAATATTACAATTTTGATCAATAAATACGTGAAAATCATTGAATACTTTCTATCTATTATATTATACCAAAAGTCATTGAAAATTTTACAAAAACATCTTTTGGAAACTTTAAATCGCTTTATCTCATCCAAAAAAATCTTTTACCAACTTTTTATATGTTATTGTCCTGCTATAATTGCAAAAGACTAGAATATAATTAAAATCAATTTCATTCAAATTTTGCATTTATTATTTTTTGTTATTAGATAATTTTCAAAATACACAATTACTAGACTATACTAACGAAGTTTACAATACCTTTTAATTTCTTTATATATATATATGTATATAAATAATTTTAATTTTCTTTTTTGATTTAATAAAAAAAAACGATAAAATTGATTATACCACATTGAAACAATTTACAATTTTCTTTTTTTCAAACCTGATTTATTATAAATGAAAAAGGATCTTTTAATTTTTTCTTTTAAATTAAATTTAATTGTTCAATTTTCTTATATTGTATAAAACTCCAAATTTTTAAATAAAATATTCAATTTATTTTCCTATTTTATTTAATTACAACATTCAAAACATTTAATATTTTATATTTATTCCTACACACGTTTACACATTTCTTTTATGATTTATTTATTTTAGTAAAAGAAAAATTATCTTCTCATTAATTCAAGCATAGAGAACAATATAAAATCACACAATATAATTCTTCAAAAATAATGATTTGTAATTCGTTTAAAAAAATAACCAAATTTCTTGTCAAGGACATAATTGAGTTTTCCTAAAATTATATACATATATATTCAAATTTCAAAACAAAACAATAAAAAGATGAAAAACAAAAAGAAATTAAATTAAGAAACATTTTCCTGGGAAAATAAAATTAAATTGAAAAAAAAATTAAATATGTAATTGTTTTTTTTTTTATTTTTTTTTCACAAACTAAAATCATCTATTTATAAACCAACTAAAAAATTAAAAATAAAAAAAACACTGCATACTATGGCATAGAACTTTTTTAAAACCTAATAATCATAGTATTTGATTTATAAATGTTAAAAAAATGGCGAAGTTAAAATAATTAATATTATATTTAATATTAATTTGATTAATTATGTATAAATTTTCTGTATGTTGAAAATGATTTTTTTTTTTTGTTAAATTTTTTTTAATAGTTGACTTTTACTATTTGTTATTTTAATTGATCTGCTTTTAAATAAAAACTTCTGTTTTCTTTGTTTTTTGTAATTTAATTTGAAATTATTCAAAAAATTTTTTTTTAAATATTTTAACTAGCAACTAAGTTTTGTAATTGTTCTCTTATTTCATTTGCATCAATATCTTTTTTAGCTGATTGTTGACTAGCTGGTGATGATGATGATGATGATGTTGGTCTTGCACAATTCTTTTTATGCATAAACCAATGAAGCCGTTGACATTCACGGTCACAATATTGCACTTGCTTACATTTGGAACATTTTTTATCTGGTTTTTCTTCTCCACATGAACTACAAAATGTTATATCATCCTAACAAATAATGAAAGTGAATTGTTGTAATTAATTATAGTGGTATTTGTAATATAAGATGTTAACAAGTATAAAAAAAAAATAAGTAAAAAACCTTAAAAAGAATAATTAAGAATAATTTTTTTCTTACCACAAATCCTCTTTGACCATTGATAGCATTTTTTAAAATTTCTAAAGCTGGTATTGAATTTTTATTAGCCAATTGTGATACAACTTGTCTAAATATTGTACATTCTCTAAATGGAAATTCTCGTGCACAATCTCTTATTGTATATTCTAAATAATCTAATTGGCCAGATTTGTTTTCTTTTAAAACACGTTTTGCAAATAATTCTATAAAATCATGTTTTATATCAGTTGTTGTTTCTGTTTTATCTTTTTTAGCATTATGAAAATGCTCTTGACATCGCAAAATTTCTTTAACCACCCAACTAAGATAATGATATTTAAATGCCATTAATTCATTAACATCATATTTTTTTTGCATTTCTTTTTCTGTCATCAATTCTAAAACTTTTTTAATTTGTTTTAAATGATCTGATAATGAATACTTATGTAAATTCAAAGCAACACGTACTGGATGAATATTAATTTGAATAACAAATTTATGAAAATTATCTAAGAGAACTGGTTGTAAATACGGTTCGGTTTGTTGTCCTTGTAATTTTGTATAATATTCAATTTCAGATTTTGAAATATAATTATTGATAGTAGCTACACATTGATGATTGCCAACAAAAGCAGCCATTTGTGCTGCTGTTCTTGATATAGAATTTAATGTGTTCGCTTTAACGCCGGCATCTAATAGCAAAACACAAACATCTGTATTGCCAGATAAAGTAGCAAAATGTAGAGATGTATAAGCAGCACCATGTTGACTATAATTGACATCGGCCCCCTAAAATAAATAAATATAATAATAATTGAATACCAGAATTATAAAATATAACCTCATTTTTTTTATTAGATTTTCAATACGGCGACGTCGTATTGCAAGTAATATATTTCAAATCTAAATTTAAATTATACTTACTTGATCCAAAAGCATTTGTACTATTTCTTTATTACCCTTATAACAAGCATGTTGAAGTGGAGTCATACCATTTTTATCCACGAAATTTACTGTATCTTTACAAAGCGCCAACAATGCTTTAAAGCCATCGACTTCATTTTTTGATATTTTCTCAAATATCTTCTCCTGAACTTCATTTAATACAACTTCATTCACCATTTTATTTATTTTTATATTTTAATTTACTTTTTTGTTAATTATATTTTCGTATTTATATCTTGTTTTTCTAACTATATATTATTATTTTTCTGGTTTTCTTGAAAATAAATTTCTCCCCCAGGATGTAAAATGCTTTTCTTTAATCTTTCAGTTCATTTGACAATTGCGATTTACGTTTGTCAAATCGAACAGTACAGTCCAATCCAAAAGTGAAAATTGCTTTTTGAATTGAAATGCATATGTCAATTACTACAATGAAGCTATATTACTACAAATTTAAAATAAAAGAGCAGACATTTTTTTTATACTTGAAAAGTCAGTTAAATTTTTTAAAAATGATTACATAATTTGTTTTTTTTTTTTTACAGATGCATTCAACCATACATGTTATATTATAATACATCAAAAACTAAAACAAAATAAAAACACAATTTTAAAAAAATTTGCGTTGATTTGCGAAGCTTTAAATTATTTTTTTTTATTTTTCAATTGAATCATTCGTTCAGTGAATATTACCTGTCAAAATTTGTTTTGGTTACAATGGTTACAAAGTAATCAGTTTTGTTTCGTTTTTTTTTTATCAGTTAATAATGGGAAATTATTTGGTTATGTATGCATTTTATTTTAAATTAAAATATGTAAAGGTAAGTTTGATTAAAAATGATATTGTATTTACCAACAATTCATATTCATGACGACGTATGTACTTATATAGGTATTGTATACACAGATAAGATAGAAAAGATAAAATAAATTCTGACAATTTGTTCTAAAGTTCCGATTAAAAATCATTTTGAATCGTTTCATTCAAGATTTAAGCATTTAAAATCTTCAACAGAAAGGTGAAAATAATACTTCCGAAAAATATTCTAATTATTGTTAACGTTTTTTGGATTTATTTTTAGAGATTGTTCCTCTGGTAGGTCATATGCAGCAGAGCTGAAATCAAGCCAAGCATCTGTTGAGTATACTAATTATTTAAATAATGACCTTTTGGACAAATTATCTTAGAATAAATGAGACCAACGAGAAAGTGATGAATAGCATACTTTTATTGGATAATTATGCAGATGCAAGCAAAAAAGTGTTGTATTTCATTAAAAAGGTTTTTCAAAACATAAAATGATTGATTGAGATGGAAAAATTTCATGTCTAACTACTTAAATATAATTAAGTGATCAACAAAAAAATCAATTAGGACTTAAGATAATAAAACAGTAGTGAGCATTAAGTTAAATTAGGCAGACTATCAAAAATTAAACCATAGGGGAATCTTTTAAGAATTAAAGAGTTTAATTGAATATCTGAAAGCAAATAACTCTAAATTAACGTTTCCAGTATTTTATGAAGTATAACACTCAATTCTATAAAAAATAAAATAGTATTTAAAGATCAATTATCCGAAATTTTTACTAAAAAAATTACAAATATTACCAATCTCTATATAAGTGTTAAAATATAAAATAAGAGAAAATGATTAGTGACGACGACTGTTAACTTAGGAGATAAAAAAATATATACAGTTTGTTCAGATTACAAAGATATTATAAGTAAGTCATCTGAAAAGAAAAAAAGAGCACTAATTATTAATATTCAAGGATTGTGTGCGGCTAAATTATAACTATTTGGCACGTGTCCAGTTCGTGATAGCGACAGACATATGTATTTTATAATAGCAGATTAAGAGCTTTAATGACAAGTGTATATTATAGCGAAACTGTATACTACATATCCTAATATGAGGTTGTAGAATAAAATGGAAACAGTTGTGTATGATAATACCTTCGAAAAACTCATAAAATCATGGAATGAAGTTATATATAAGTTGCAGATTTGAATAAGTTATATTACAGAATGTAGCTTTAGTATGTGCTCAATATTATTTAGCTGTGGATATGGCTTGTGTTGTTGTTCATAATATTTCACGTAGCCAAAATTAAAAGTATCCTGTTGAATTTATTAACGCTATTGATAATTAACAATATTGATGATCAAATAATCCTAGCTAGGGATAATTACGCTATTAATGCTACATTTATTACAGAATATTTCGGAAGGTAATTAAAAAAAATTTTTTAAGCTAGCTTAAGTAAAACACTTTAATATTACATTTCTTTTTTTAAATTTAAAGAATTTTATAAAGTTACGTTTTTCATAAATAACTTAATTAAATAATATTTTTTGTTTTTCTAATTCTAATATATGTATTTGTAATTTTACTTTTTTCATGTCTAAGTCATGCTTCTCTTGCGCCCTTTTTTCTTCATTTTTATAAAATTTTATTTGGCTATTAAGTAAAATTTCTTTTTTTCTTGAAATAACTTTCATTCTTTTGGCTAATTGTGGATTGCTTTTTTTCTTCTTTAATTGACCGTGAATTGGACGTTTTAAAAATCCTAATTTCTACAAAAAAATCATTTAATATTTTTTTTTTTTTATTAATTATCTCACCTTATCATCCTGTACAGAAGTTTTCAATGTATCTTCCGAATTATGGACAGAAGAGCTTGTACTATTATCATAATTCATCAGAGTCACATGTTCTGAGATTTCCTTCTGGTTATTTTCTAGAATCAGTCATTTAGTTATTAATTTTTAAAAATTTATTTATAATTGTATTAATACCATAAAATAAGCTATCATCAAATTCTACTTTGATTTCTAAGTCTGTGGTTTTCTTATGAAATATATCATCAGCTAAAAAATATAAATTTTTTCAGGTTTTAAAACGATGTCAATTATAGTAACCCAATTTTTTAGTTACCTTGATTTTCAATATTATCATTATGTAATTGATTTATTAATTCTATAGTAGTATCTTTCCATTCCCCTTTCGCTACTGTTGTTTCTCCACTAGTTAAATAAATATTCTTTTTTCCTTTTGCCATTTCCTTTTTCGCCTTCTTTTTCATATTGTCATATTTCAATTTTAATTTCTCAAGTGTCCTATTTGAACCGGTTTGCATTTCGAACTCCTGCAAAAAGTTTTACATCCGAATGTACATACATATTAATGTTCAGTAACACCACATAAGGATACTATTCATTCGAATAAACAAAAATTTAAAGAATACATGGAAAATAGTTTATTCATTATCCAACTTTTTAATTTAAAAATACAAAAAAGAAATATTCTGTAAAAGCTGATTTTAAACATTTAACTAAGAAATATATTAAAGCATAATCAACAAAAATTCATTTTATAGTGTTATTGTAGTGTTCAACTATACGTATGTATGTACATATGCATATTTAGTCACCTCCAGAATTTTGGTCCATGCATCCATTTTTTCTTTCCAAATATGTGCACTCGATAGCTTGTTTTCAATAATATACTTGTATTTTTCTATTGAAGATATTAAAAATTTTTCCTCATGAGCAGTAAATGTAGGTAATCTCACTTTTCTCTCACTCATTTTATTATTTCTTTTCTTTTTTTTAACAGTAAAATTATTTTTGATTTAATATATAATTTAAAAATATTTTTTATTTCAAAACAAACAAAATTTGTTTACAAAAAATCTATCAGTAAGTAAACAGTAATTAATTATATAAGTACATTGTAAACAAATGAAATTACTTTAACTGACAGTTTAGAGCAGGGATGGCAAATAAGATTTGATGTATAACTGAGAAAATAAAATACAAATATGGCGAACTTTTTTCGCCATTAAAGGAGATTTAAATTAATCAAATTTAAAATAAAAACAAAACTTAAAATACTCTTGCATTAATTCATTGATTTTCTCAACATTTTTTAGTTCTATTATACATAAAATTTCTGTAAAAAACTGTTACTTTCATATATGTATATGTAGCAAAGTATATAGTTTTTGGTTACAGTAAATGTTACCAAAAATGGCATAGCATCAAAAAAATTTCCTCAAAATTTGCCTAGTGATTTTTGCATAGATATCATATAATATTAACTAGATAGACAACATAACAAAAAGATTTCAGCCACTTTTTGAGTAACAGCTGTTTTTATATTATTTAGTGTCTCCCGCAAATATTTCCGCTAAAAGAAATTTTACGCTTTTTATTGAACGCTTGAATTTTATATATTTTTCTTAAAGAAATCAAAATAAAATAAAAAGTGAATTACTAGTTAGTCAGATGTGTCTGTAATAAAAAAAAAAAAATAAATAAATGTGTCTAAATAATATAAAATATCTAAAAAATAAATAAATTTGTATGAATAATATAAAAAAAATAAAAAAAATATAGAGATATATAGAAGTGATTATTAATAAATAGTAATATAGTGAAACAATGTTTAAAATTTATTATGATTGTTGTGTAAAAGGGTGTCTAATACATATAGAAAATGTAAAAACACCTGTTTGAAGAAGGACACCGAATTTGCAGTGAGCACTTTAAATGTTACAATTTGTTGGTGATCAATGATTTTGATTAGTTGATAATATGGGGTTGAATCTCATTTTGTTAAATCAAAATAATATGACAAATTCAATGTTATGTCAGATAGTACAGAATATATAAAACTGGAGTATGAAGCTTTCTCTAACAATGGAGTTTAATAAATAACTGGTTCATTTATCTGAATCAAAAAAAAAATGTTTAATTTCAAAATTAATAAAGTATAAATTTCTATACTTACCTCACAATAATATTGAATACTTTTTCCAAAATTCTCTAATCCAATTTTTATATCTTCTGGTTTAAATATACATAATATTAAATGTTTCATCGTTTGGTCTTATATTCGGTGGCAATAAACCTACACGACGCACAAAATTTAATATTTCTAAGGCCCCCCCATTTTTCTACTAAGGCCTTCCAACATCAATTTTTTCATCAATTTAATGGACAATTAAATTTTGATTGATAAAAATTGCTGATTTTGACACTAGAATGATGAGAAAATGGATAAGAACTGGATGAGAATAGAACTATCATCAATTAATTTCTCATCCAGTTTTTAACAATTAAATGGTCCATTAATGGACCAGTATGGATGAAAACATTGATGTGTAATAGGCTTGTAATTTAACTTAATAAATACAAGTGCTGTGAGATGTACATATTTGATTTTAGAAGAAACTATTCTATAATGTAGAATATGCATATTATGCTTTAACGCATACATTGTATAAAATCCTAGCATTAGAGTAAACATATGTTCATTTTTGACTGAAAAGGGTTGAATAGCAAATACATTAGAGTGAAAGAGAAGCTGACAATTTATATTTTATTATATCTATGATTTTTGCTATTATTTTTTTAAAACATATTTTCAAACTATTCAACAGTTTCAAGAATAATTTCCCCACCAATCAACAATTTAAAAAATAAAAAATGTTGCATATATCAGATGCATTTATTACGTCGTATTGCTAATGATTCAATTTTGTTCAATTAATTTTATCGTAACCGCCTGAATTTGTGCAAAATATTTTGATTACTTTCGAATTAACGTTAACTTTTGCTTCGAGTTGAGTTTTCTTTAGTTGTTGATTAAATTATCTGTTATACAGTTTATACAATAGAATTTTATTTTTAACAATCTATTTTTAAAATTTAAAAATTACTTAGAAAAGTTTAATAATAAATAATCAATAAATTGAGTATAAATAATAAATTTTTGATAAATATTTCTATTATTATTAAAAATATATTTTTTTAAATTTTGTGTCTTATCTTATAAGTTTCTTCCTCTATATACATATTATGAATGAAATAAATTTTTTTTAGATTTTGAAGTATGTACCTATCTATCTATGTATATTTTTTTCTTTATTTATGATCATTTACAATTCATTTACAAAATTTTTTTTTGTTAGTACTTCAAGTTACATTTAATTATTTTTTTTTTTTTATTTCAATTTTAATTCCATTCAGAAAAAACAAAAATTTCTATAATAATTTTAATTTTATGATATTGTACATATTAAATTTTTAACGACCGTAGCTGTTAGCTGTCTGGCCTGATAATTTCATGAAAAATTTACTGATTTTTTGATTTATTTATTCCATTTATCTATGCTTTTATTTTTATTTCTTTGTTATCATTTCTTTTTCTTTAATATTAAAGAGAACCAAATACATTAATGTTATTTCTATCGAATTACAGATCACTTTACAGAAAATTATATAATTTTACCAGAAAAGACAAAAATATTGAATACCTATGTATATTATTGGGCGCAGTATGCTTAAAAGTTGAATATTTCGCAATTTAGAATGCGTTATGATGACGATAAGTATCAATAATAAGAATAAAACAGTATGAAAAGATTAAAGATATAAACTGGAACCTAAGATATGTTCTTTAATGCTTTTTTTGAAGGAATATAAATTATCCAGAACCTTCAATTCATTCGGCAATTCTGGTGTTGCGGTTATGTATGTCAATCATTCTGTTCAATAGAAAATTATGTTTCATCTCGTTATTTATTATATTAAAAGCTAATAAATACATTTCTATTTTGCAGATATTTGTAAAGCTTGGGTAATCGTTTGAGTACAAATTATTGGTGGGATACGGTAATGGATAGTTGTGTATAGTTTTAACAGTGGCGGAACTAGTGGATGCAGGATCCTGCGTTGCGGAAGGGCCATCAGCTATAGGGGGCCCAAAATTATTGTTAAAAAAAACAATAACTTTTTATATACATACACTGGAACTTTTTTCCCGCAGTTATGGTTGCCCACAAATATATAAAACTAACATTGAATAGCGCTGCTATGAGTTTTAGTGATTTGTAGTTGATGTGAATATGTTTCTAATTCTATTGTAGCTAATCTTGAATATTGATGTGTAATTTATAGTTTAAGCCATAGTTTTTGTGATTTTTCTATTACATTAATTCTGTTCTTGAATTATTTTCCTGCATCCACCCAAATAAATTAATGCTAATGACGGAACGTGATATAGTAAATTATACGTAATATTATGCGATATAATAATTATATAAAGAAGCACTACAGAGAAAGTATAGTGAAGATATATCAAAAAAATTTCCACTGCAATGGTTATGGTAAAGGCAATGCTGCACGGTGAAATATCAAAAATATCATCTATAGGCGAATTCGCTGAATTTTTAATAGTAAAATTGTCAACTGTAACTGCAAGTGTTCCACAAGTGATAACAGCATTGTTATTGTTTCCCGCGCTACCTGTTACGGTCGCATCAGCTAAACGTTCTTTTTCAAAGCTGAAAATAATAAAAAATATATGCGTAATACCATAGGTAAAGACTGTTTAAGCGATTTTTCAATACTTTCCATTGAAGCAAAAGCGGCTGGAAAAATATAAATAAAAAGCATCATTACTGATTTTGTCAATATGAAGTCAAGGAGGAAAGATTTTAATATACAAGGTCCATTAAGTTTTAGTTTCGTTCTTGTATTACTTTTATTTTGATTGCAATATGATATATGAAATAAATATCTAACTTGTTTTTGTTAAAAAAAATTATTTGGGGAATATTTTACTTTTGCGCGGGGGGCCCCTATTTTGAAGTTGCTCCACTGAGTTTTAATAACTTTTTTGTGAACAATATCTAATTTATTTAGCAAAGTTTGTGATGCGTTATTCCAGATGGGATTTAAATAATTAATGTTAGATAAAATATAAGAGGAGTATATTATTTTGAGAATTTTTTCAGTAAAACATCTTCGGAGACGTTTAATAATAAAAATGTACGGTGTAATTTTTTTTATCAGTTGTTCAATGTGGGCATTCCAATTCATTTTACTGTCTAAAAGTAACCCCAAATAGTTAAATGATTTAACAACTTCGATTATATTTCCATTGATGCTAAAATTTCGATTGCTAAAATATTTATTTTCAAATAACATAATTTTTGTCTTCTTTACATTGAGTAGTAACTTATATTTAGTAAGCCACTGTTCAATAATAATTAAGTCGGATTCTGTATCATATCTTATTTCAGTTTCACTGTTTTTTGCATATGTAACTACTACATCATCGGTATAAAGTTGGATTATGTCTTTTAAATTTAAGTATTTACGATCATTTATGTATAATTTGAAAGGAGTGGTCCCAAAATAAAATCTTGAGGAAAGCCTTTTGTTATCAATTGGAATTGACTAAAGACATTATTTATACCTACTTTTTGATGACGATTAGCTAAATACGATGAGAAATACTTTTGTTCGTTTAAATGAACATTAATATTTGACAGTTTAAGTAGCATAATTTTGTGATAAATACAGTCTAAAGCCTTTTCTAAGTCCAAGAATAAACACCCGATATATTTCCCTTCGTCAATACTTTTGGAAACTAAATTGGTCAAACTTAAACAAGCAGCTGTTGTATTAGATTTATTCTCAAAACCAAACTGTTTGTTGCTCATAATTTGGTTTGTAGTGATAAAGTTATCTAAACGATTTTTTATTATTGTTTCAAATATCTTCGAGAAACAGCTCAACACGGAAATGGGACGGTAATTAGTTACATTAGTTGTGCTTAAAAAATTTGGAAAAAATGTGCTTATTAGTTTCGCTCTGTCCGTCCGTCCGTCTGTTTACAAAACTTCTACACCGTTAAAGATAGAGAAAAAAATTTTAACCATGGGTAGGTCTCATAAAAAAATAATTTTGTGGAACAACTTTTTCATGTAGCCCATCCATTACGTAGCTACAGCCCCTCAAACTTATGTTCTGCTTAAGATTTTTCCAATCTGAAAACGTCATGCGACAGGAGTTTTCTTTAACTTTTTAAATTAATATCAAAATTATACAATGTTTTTAAATTTAGTATTTAAATTTACCGTTATGTGAAAACCAAATTTTGCATGATTTTTCTACTTTCATAACTCCGGTACGCTTTCAGATAGAGGGGTACATTCTACCTTATTTTATATAAATTCCATAAATTTTTACTGTTGCTCGGATTCCGAGCTATTTGATCAGTACAATAAATTTTTTTTGGCTGAATTATTAAATAATCAACTTTCTTTTTGTGAACTTTATATAATTCGTTTACGTGAGGATCATTTGAATATTTTCTTTTATATCTAAGAAACGAATCCCTAATTTTGATGGCATGTATAATTTCATTTGTCATCCATTCATTTTTTTTTGGTTTTACAAGGGACGACATTAGTAATTTGTTGAACAAATAAATCTTTTTTTTGTACAATTTCGTCTAAGGTTTCAAGGGAGTCAATTCTAGACCAGATGTTATCGTTTAACACCCCTTCATAGTCCAAAACGGTTTTAAATTATTTTGATTTTTCTTTTATGGGCTTCAGGTCTGCACTTAAAAAAATCATTTGATGATCAGATAGACATGTATCTGTTTTGTGAAAGTAAAATATATATTTAATCCAGTCAGTTATAACACGCTCTATAATTGTTTTTGAAGACCTACCAAATCTAGTTGCAAATTCATTTGATATTTTATTATAATCTTTATCTTTTCTTTTTGTTTATTATTTAAATTTATTCATGTTTATTTTTAAACAAAATCACGGATTAACACAATTTTAAAGAGAATACGGTTATTAAAGTATAATCAAAGGTATAATATTATATTATGTATCTCAAACTAAAAATAAATTACTGAGGAACTGATTACAAATAGTAGAACGGCTTTAAAATTCAATGTTAATCTTGAAAAATTGTACGCAAAGGTTCAAGAATTTTAGCAATTCTATATTTGGTAAGGTCTAATATAGAATTCATAATGTTTCATAGGAATTCAGTATGAATTAATTGAAATAAATTATAATAATATATTGAATAACGAGGGCTTGGGAAACAGTTGACCTATTTAACAGAAAAGAGTCCATGATACTGACAAGGGTCCGTATTGGTCATAGCAAACAGACACATAAATTCATTATTGACAAGGTTGAATCTCCTCATTGTTCCTGCAATAACATTTTGAATATTGCTCTTTTATTCAATTGTCCCCTAAATGTTAGTATTAGACAAAAATTTAACTGTAACGCAATAGATGTAATAGCTACAGACGATTTAAGGCAATTAAAACAAGTAATTTAATTTTTTAAGGAAATTGGGGTATATGATCAGATTTATAAAATTTATCTCATGCTATGTATGTATATTTAATCAAAAGCAATAATTCATTTATATGTTAAAAAATTAAAAAAAATCATGATTATTGTTATGTTAATTTATTACGATTATGTTGAAATTTGTTTAATTATTCTAAGTTCTTTTTATGTAAATAATCAAAATTTTTAAATCTTATAATAGTTAAAATGATGTAAATGATTTATTTGTATGTAAAACTAAGAAATCTGTAAGTAATGAAAAAATTTTAGTAATTTAAAAATGTAATAACCTTATTAACATCTTAAAAAAAAGAATATAAAAACGGTCTTTAAAAACCTATCTGTGTTCTAAGGCCAAATAAAAAAATATACAAGTATACTACTACTACTATTAATATAATATTAGATAATTCCAACATATTCTCAGTTCCTTGTATTATATCCATCATATTTCAATTTAGCATATACCCTTCAGTGATGGCGAACCTTTTGTTATAAACGTGTCAATTTTTTTTTCTAAATTTTATAATACATATTCGTGTCACCTTAAAAATAACTAAAAAATGAAACAGAAGTATCTTTAGTACAAAAAATAACTTTTTATTGTTGTTTAATTATATAATTATAAAAAAAAACAATGAATGTAATAAATTTTTCAGTGAGAAATTCAGTGAGTGTCGCTTCGATGTCAAATCACTTATTCGTGGTTCATATTTTGTTATTTTTAAAAGTACACAAACAGCGAATAAATCGTTTCCAAAACGATTTCCTATACATTTGACTTAATGAAATTCATAGCTGAGAATAATTGTTCACAGTTATGTTGAACCGAATATTGTTAAGAGTCTGCTGCAACTTTTTTCATTGACTCAAATAAATTTGGAATTAAGTTAAAATAATAAAAAAACGTTAAAAATAATAATATTTTAAATTTTTTCCTTTGATGTTATCTAATCGGCATTATCATAACATGAAAATTTTTCTTCCAATTTTGAATTCAATTCCACGAATTTATTTTTCCATATACCACTATTTTGGAATTCAATTAATTTCATTTCTAAATTTTCAATAGTAAGTCAATTAAAGAAAGTTATCTCAATATCTTCAAACTTAAATATTATGTGGTGAGATTAAAAATTGTAAGGTTGCATCCATTTTTCAAAATTTACCAAATCTTTCAGAAAATAAATCCTTTATTTCCTGAATATATTACATAATATTTCTGCAAAATTTCTGTTTTGTTTCCAGTGCTATCTGCATAAAATTCCGATGTTGCGAAATGTCTCTTTATTCACGGAAAATAAATATTTCATTTTTTGAGGAACTAAATCACTTGCAAAAATGTCATGTTTTGAAATAAAACTCAATGTGCTCAAACATTGTTAAAACGATGTGCCCTCGACCTTGAAGTTCTGAAGTTCTATATTTAAGACATTAAAGTCTTGGGTTAAATCACAGAAGAACATCAAAACAGTAAGCCACTTCAAAGCTCTGGGAAATGATTCTTTTCGATCAGAAACAGTTTAATTTCATCCAAAAGACTTACAAAGCGTTTAAGAATTTGACCATAAGTAATGCAGAATATTGAGATTCGACCTCATCTAGTAATAGTTTAAATTCTCGTTTAATGAGAGCTCTCACAGTTATATAATTTACAATTTTCGTAACTATACACATGACATTCTCAAGTTCGTGTAATCCTTTTTTCACATACAGTGCTTGTACATGTATCAAGCAGTGAAATTCAATCAATGGATGATAAACTTCAACTTTCAGGTATTTAATAAAATCAGTATGCTTTCTAGTATACTGGGAGCTCCATCAATTGTAATCGATACTGTCTTCATTAGATCAATATTTTTTTCTTTAAATTCATTTTTTACCTCATTAAAAATATCAAGTCCAGTAGGTTTTCTTTCTAAGGTTAACAGTTTACTCAATTCCTCCATCATAATCTTGCAATTAGTATACTTAACATATACAGCTAGACGAGCTAGTCCTGTGCTATCCGTACTTTCGAATAACACTGTAAATAGTGTAAATATAAAAATTGTTAAAATGTAAAATTACTGTTGTTAACTTAATGTAGAATAACTGAATCTTTGTAAATATATAGCATAAGGAAAGAAATATGTATATAATATAGGGTGTTCAAAATTGAGGTATCATTTTAATTTTAATAAAAAAAGACTTTTTTTTGAAATATTACATATATTTTTATTTTAATTTATTACAAATAGGTTCCGGTTAATAATGAAAAATTATGTCGGCCAAGTGGCCCCCTCTACTACTTCGGCAGGCTTCCAATCTTTTACCAAAATTCTGAATCACGTTGCTCAATAAACTGTTCTCAATGGTTGAAATCTGCTCGATAATGTTGTTTTTAAGCTCTTGAATTGTTGTGGGATTATTGCTGTACACTTTCGATTTCACAAAACCCCACAAAAAAAAATCCAACGGTGTCAAATCGCACAATCTTGGTGGCCACATCACTCCTCCTCTACGAGAAATAATGCAATCTTCGAACTTTTCCTTCAAAAGATCCATTGTTTATCTTGCTGTGTGGCAAGTGGCACCGTTCTGTGAAACCACATATTTTCTACGTCCAAATCATCAATTTCCCGTCACAAAAAGCTTCGGATCATCTCCCTGTAGTGATTTCCATTGACCGTAATCGCATTTCCATTTGCGTTTTAAAAAAAATATGGTCCGATGATTCCTCCTGACCACAAACCACACCAAACCGTAACTTTTTGTGGATGTACTGGTTGCTCTAAGATAGCCCTTGGATTCTCTTCATCCCAAATGCGGGAATTCTGTTTATTGACGTAGCCATTGAGCTGGAAATGAGCTTCGTCGGTGAAGATTATTTTGTTAAAAAAATTCTCATTTTCTTGTTTTTGCGACGTAATGCATGGTCAGTTGGTTTTAATTCTTGCGTCAGCTGGATCTTATAAGCCTTTAAATGGAGATCACGATGCAAAATGTTGAATAATGTGGATGGTTTGATGTTTAATTGCTACGAACGATAACGAATGGAAGTTTTTGGATCTTCTTCAACACTTCTGCTACATTCTCGGTTGAACGGCCACTACGTTGATAAATGTTGCCTCTGTTATCAAGAATAGATCCAGTTTCTAGAAATTTATCAACCATCAGCTTGATGGCACGATTTGTTGGAGCATTTTCTCTACCAAATTTTGTTGGAAATTTCCTAATTATATCTTAAAAATTTTTACCATTTTCAAAAAATGTTGTAATAACAAAAACACGTTGTTCCTTCGTGTAGCATATTAACTAACCGGGATGTATTTAGAATATACCTAAAGAAACCTCGTATAAAAATTCCAGGTAGAAAAAAAATGGCGGCAAAATCAAAATGATACCTCAATTTTGAACACCCTTTATAAGAAATAAATAAATAATAAAAAAAAAAACAGCCAATAATTCCTCTGAAACATCATGATTTAAATCTAAAACTCTATCCTTGACTGTATTACTACTAACAGGTAATTCTTTAAGTCGTTTTATTATTTGTTCCTTATTCTTAAAATCGTGAAATAAATTGTAAGAATAATTTCCCCTTACGACATTTACAGCCACGCCTGAAAAGGAAAGGCTGTGTAAATTTCCTTGTTCACATTTATGTGACAGAGGAAGACACTAAAAAAAAATAAAAAAAAATGTTATTCAATAATGGATATTTTCTCTAGTTAATATACTAAATAACTTAAAATTCCATTGTATTTATCGCATGATAGGAACTATTCATATACTTAAAATTATTCTAAAATAATAAATCAAAATGTCTTTAATTATTAGTTAACTTAAGTAAAACATTTTCTTTTTTTCTGTTTTTATGAAAAATTATAAAATATTTACTTATTGTTTTTTCTTCAAAAATAATCATGATCACTATATTTTCGAAGGAAACGAGTTTTTTTTCATTTTCCTGTTTTCCTTAAAAAAAAAATAATTTCTGATTATAATCATAACAAGATTACACTATACCTATTTTATAAAAAAAAAAAAAAAATTCATTTAGTTTTGCAATTCATTTCAAAAATATCATCATCCTTTTACAAACAATTACAAAATAAAATCACTTATAGTGACCTATAACATATTATAATTTAATTTAACAAAAACAAAATAAAATGAAATGTTGCTATAATTAATAAGTGCTTCTATTTAGTTAAACGTGATTAAACACATATTAATAGTATCAATAAACTTAAACACATATTGATAATAAATGTAAATTTAAATAAAAAAAACAAGTTAGTTACTTTGAACGGAAAATTTATTTTTTCCTTACACAATTTATTACAACCGTTAGTCATCATTTAAAAGCATCATACATGAAATCAAGAACAAATATTGTATAGTCTACAGGAGTAAATTAATTTTAGCCTTTAAAAAAATATAAAACGAGGAAGAATACAGTTGCCTTTGTCAACTTTTAGATATCCGTACGAACCGTTAGTATGTTCACAGCCTGTCACTTTGCTTACAATATTATTTTTTTAATATTTTAGTATTTTAAAATAATTTGGGTGAATTTTATAATTTCTAGAATTATGGGTTGTACATATATTCAAACTATATGTTTATACATTCTTTAAAAGCAGATTTTAACCTTCCACATAACGATTATCAATCCAAAACTTTTTCAAATATTCTATAGTACCATTTACTATACTTATTTTCTTATACTCATACTTATTTTCAAAGATCTAACTTTAAATTTCAAGTTTCCAACTTTAACCGTTTAGAAGATAGAAGGGTTAAAGGATTTTGCAAAATTTGAGTTTCGCATAACGGTAAATTAAGACACCGTATGCCACAAATATATATTTATTATATATATACTTTTAAAGCTAATGAAAGTAGTAATCGTTTGACGTTTTCAAAATGAAGATATACCTTATACAACTTGTGCTATAACAATTTAAATATAGAGCTTTTTTGAACTTTTGGGGAGCTGTAGCTCCGTAACGGGTGGGGCTACAAAAAAAAGTTATAAAAAATAAAATTAATATTTTTGTGAGATCTATCAGCAGTTAAAATTTCATAGCTCTATTTCAAAAAAAATGTCGGGATCTAAAAGTTAGGTGTTCGAGAGCTACCCTAAGTTTTGATCCAAACTCAACCAAAAAAAATAGGAAACCTACAAATTACTCCAAGAATATTTTGTGTAAATTTCAAGATTCTAGCTTTCTTAGTTTTTGAGTTAGCGTGCTGACGGACGGACATGGCTCAAAAATCTTAGAATTTTTTTCTGATCCGATCCATACCTTTGAAGGTATATCTAGCTCGCTTATTTCGAGGTGTTACAAACGGAGGAGTAATTTTATTATACCCGATCCTATCGTACGGGTATAAAAAAAATAAAAGAATCAAAACGAGTCAGTTATTTTAAAAAAAAATATAAGTATGTATGTATATGGAAGTATGTTATTCATGGAGGCATGGATATGGAATGGAAAAACTGTTAAGAGAAATCTTCGAATATAAAATTATAAGATAATTATAATTATAGTTTGCGTATACCTATATAATATAATGAGCTATATATTTTTAATATTACTTTAACAATTTCAACTATATATTTTGAAAAATTAATCCGTTTTCATAAAAGAAAAAAACTTAATCTGCTAAGATTTAATCCTCTCTTAATACAAAATTGATAATTTATAAATGTGTTAATGAAATTTTCACTTTACGATTCAGTTTAATAAAATAATCTTGCGAACATTTTAATCCACGGCACGTCATAACGTATATATAAGCTGGAAACAAAATTAATTCAATAAAACGTTCTCAAGAATCTCTAATTATGGTTGACAAACTTTTAAAATCTATATACAGGGTGTCCCGCTTTAACTTTTATATAGGACAGGTGGTAATTGGGAGCATCATATAAAAAAATTCTATGGGAGGAGAGGGTCTATCTCGCACCCCTAAGGAGTTATGGAAAAATACAAAATAATTAGGATTATTCCAATATTTTCAGTAATTCTAATTCTGTACATATAACTCCAAAATAACATATTTTAAAAGTTATAAGTCTTTAAAGCCTCATAACTCTTTAGGGGTTCGAGATAGACCCCCTCCTTTCATAGAATTTTTTGTTCGTTGTAATGCTCTCAATCACCTTTTTCTCTATGTAAAAGTTAACACGGAACACTCTGTATACATTATCAATCAATTGTCATACTTGTTTTAATCGATCTTGAACTAATTTTTTGTTAAAACTTAAAGTTGATTTAATTTTTAACTTTTTTTTTTTAATATTTCATCAATCGCTTTATTGCAGACAGCATATATTATATGGAATAGAAAATTCAGAATAAAATTCAATCAATGCTGGATTAATTTTTGTACTAAATATACTTTTTAAACTGAAAAATGCATCGTTATCCTCTTGAAAATCTTAAAGGTTGTTTTAATAGTGATTTAAAAATCAACGTAAACTCAAACTTTAATTTGTAAATATTCTGTAGTAATAGAAAAAATTATTTTGGTGAGAATTTTTGAAATATATCTAGAAAGGATATTATCTTGGTAGGTTGAGTATAAATTACCGAAAGACATAATTCAGAAAGACAAAATGCAAAAAAAATAATATTCAAAAAAGATAAAATTCAGAAAAGACGAATACCAGAAAAGATAAAATTCAGAAAACATCCAAAAAGACAAAATACAGAAAAATAATCCAAAAAATTTAAAATATAAAATTTACACTATATTGAAGCAAAATCATTAAAATCATATAAAAATTGAATAAAATGATAGAAATTTTTCAAAATTGAAAATGAAAAAAATATGTCTGGGGGCTATTCTAACCCCTGCTACCTACTTAAATAATCCTTTTTTGAATGAGGCAAGAACTAGTATGATTTTTTTTTTTGCTTATATGAAATCCGGAAAAAAGACAAAATCTAGTATGTTAATATTCACATCTCAAAATTTTATGTAATTAAGGGAAGCCTTTTACAATGGCAATGAGAAACAAGTACAAATTTTTATTATTGAAATAAAAAGTTTTTTATATTACAATTTGTTTTCTCTTAAAGTTTAATTTCTAGGTTAAATTTTGTACAAAACTGATAAAAATAATATCATGTGACTTTGAAAATTCTTTCGTCATTTATGTATGCTATAGGTTTTATTACTCTTGTAATAAAACCTATATATTATATTAATTTAAAATAAACAAAATAAATTTAAACTTACATAACTATTATATTTAATTATGTATCTAAACTTTCATTATATATTTTTATCTTTTAGATAGAAACTTCTTTTTATTTTGATGTTTTCTCTTAAATGGATTTAAGGAATTTTCATATGTATTTTGCATCATTTATAAATTACTATACTTACCCGTAATTATGTAGTTGATAAAAAAATGAATCATTACAAAATATTGCTTAAAATACCGTAAAAAATATGTTTTATCAATGATTGTACATTCTACTAAAAACAACTAAATCATTTCGTCATAGATAATATTAAAAAGACTTATATACGTATGTAGATTGACACATTAATTTCAACAGAGAATTTTAAGTAAAGCATTACTAACTTTAAATCCAGAGCATGTTTCGATTCGAAGGCTCAAAAAAATTACTCAATTGCTGGAGTTAATAATTAAAAATTTTTATTGGAGGAATTTTGAACAAAAATTGAGTAACAATTTCTCAGGTGCAATTATAGATGTAATAAATAAAAAAAAAAATCTCATAAACCTATAGTTAATTATGGTTCGCAATTGTTAGATTATCAAAGAAAATGAAAAAAAATACAAAAAATTATCTTTTTTTGAAATCTGAAGCAAAATCATTTTAGATTTTGTCAATTTCATAAGATCAGCAATCTTAGAATTTTGTTTTTAATAATACTCACATTCAATTTTGCATTTAATAAATTTTATATTATAATTATCGTACTTTACCACAGGATCGATCAAAATTTGTATTTGATTAATCTCTATCATAGATACAAGTCCCATCATCTACAATTAATGTGAACAGATATAAATAAAAATTTACATCAGAGACGAAAAGGGCCCCTTAAATGTCAATTATTTATAATATAAGATATATATAATGAATATAATAAATAAACTAAACATACCAAAAAATAAAAATCTTTTACCAGATAATAGATGTCATATAAATAGCTTTAAGTATTTGGGTTTCATAACAATTGTAAAGTAATTAAAATAAAATAATAAAATCAATGATTTTATAAATCAAAGAGTATATGTATATATAAATTCCATATTCAGATGCTAGTTACTTAAATAAGTTAATAAGCATAAAACGCAAGTTATTTATTTTTTCTTGCAGAATTTCCACAATTTCGATTAAT
This sequence comes from Poecilobothrus nobilitatus, assembly GCA_947095535.1. Classification (NCBI taxonomy): domain Eukaryota; kingdom Metazoa; phylum Arthropoda; class Insecta; order Diptera; family Dolichopodidae; genus Poecilobothrus; species Poecilobothrus nobilitatus. The sequence goes on from OX352774.1 coordinate 110,999,938, forward strand.
ATTATATAAAATTTGATAAAGTTTAATAACTTTAACTTTGTTAACTTTGAAAAAACTTAAACCAATTATCAGTTACAATTTGTTTTTATTTTCTTTTAATACATGCATATACATATTCGTTTTAATATATTCAATTTCGATTATAGAACTATTACTTATTTGAAATCTATATACTAATTTTTTTTAAAATAAGTAATAGTATATAAAACGTTCTTTATTTTTATTTAATAAATTAAGAAGGGGGTGTCGGTGGCCTAGTGGATAAGAGCGTATAAAATATGCTGTAAACACAGAGAGAGTGTGGGTTCGAATCTCACAGACGTCGTAAGAGTAATTTCTCCTTACGACATGTACAATTACGCCTGCAAAGGGAAAGGCTATGTAATTTCCTTGTTACATTTATGTAGCAGGGAAATGCATTAAAAAACAAAAAAAATAATAAATTAAGAAGAATACTTTTGTTTTTATAAATTTTATTTTACAAACATATAGTACCTATACTAATTTGTATCTTCCTTAAGGTTTTTATTTCTTAAATTTTTCACTGTAACGATTTATGACTAAAACTTAGGAATTCTCTATTTACCTATTTTATTATTTTAATAAAAATAAATAAATAGTTACCTATAGCACTATTTAATTTATTTAATAAATGACATAATAACCTCAATAGTATATGGTCCATTTTAATATTTAAGAACATTTAATTATTTAGTGATTTATTCTATGTAATAACAGCTATTTATTTCATTTTATTATTATATTTTTTTTTCAATTAACTTTAAATAATATTATTCTTCATTAAATTTATTAATCCTTATCATAATTTGTTTTTATGATTTAATTAATTATTTTTGTTTTTGCAATTATTTGTCGTCATATAAAGAAATACACAAAAATAATGATGATAAGCACCGTTTAACTTAGAAAAATAAATAATTTCAGTGCTAAGTTATGGTATATGAGAGAAATTGAAAAATCTAAAATTGACTCAATGTACTACAAAAAGATATTCTAAGAAAAAGAAATTAAATGAATTACTGTAGAGAAGCGCTAACAATTCAAAAGATGGTTGGCTACGAAATTCGAAATACAAAATTCCAAAATTTAAAATCCCAAAACTCAAAAATCCCAAATTTCAAAATTCCAAAATTCCAAATATTTTTTGAGAGTCCCCATCGATATCCAAAAAAAAATCTTGAACAAAAAAACTGTTTATTCTCTTCTAATTGAATATTTTCCATATAAATAGTTATCAAATTAATACTTTATATTTTTTAAATATCATAGCGGCCCTTTTTTTTCTGAATCCATCCAAAATTGAGATTTGATAAATAAGCACAATTTTGACAATTCGCAATTGGACATTTGACAATTCGAAATTGGAGTGAAGAAATCTCCACACATGTTGTTCATGAAACACGTTTACATCCACGAAAAATTGATGGACAACAGTTTGTTGTGGTTTATAGTGTGGAAATGTTATTGGACAGTATTTTTTTGGAAATGAAAATAGCATTGCACTCACCGTCAATAATGAATGCTACAGAAACATGATTACTGATTTTTTGTGGCACCAAATAATTTCGACTTGGACGTCTATAAAACGTCAACATAACTTTTTTAACAGAAACATTAAAAGAAGATGTTAATTTATAGTGGTATAACATTTCGATAGAATATTAAAAGTAGATTTTGTATTACTTATAGTAAAACAAATAAGTGCAATATCGCCCAAAACTGGATGCTTTAGTCATGGAAAAATATGACAATAATGTTTATTATTGCAAAAGTAAAATCAAGTGACGAATACTTTCAATCATATTTTCGAATCAACTTTCAAAATTATTTAATTTGTGTCAAAATAATTGTTTATTTCTGATGAAATAAATTTATAAATAATATTTTGTTGATAAACACATCTAAAATTATTTACAAAATAAAAAAAAAAAAAAAAATTAAATTAAATAACAATATAACAACAAATACAAGAAAAAAAGAAATAATTACCCCCCAATGGAAATTTTCGTTGTATTTATTTATTTAAGAAAAGTAATTAATAAAATATTATTGTTATCAAAAAAAAAAAAAAATTTTTTAAATCGTGTGATTTTTATTTAATAATCTTTATATAAAAATAACTTATATTATATAGAGAATAAAATACGATAGATTATAATCCGGAATGTGTATACGAATTCCAAATTTTATATTACGAAAAATTTTGAAATTCGGTAGTTCATAATCCGAAATGAATGAAATCCTGAATTTTATAAGTCGAAATCTTCGAAACTTAGAAGATAATAATCAGAATAATTTGGACTACTATCCCAACTATATTTACTTATTTAAATTTATAGAATCAAAACTTACAGAAATAATGGTGAGCAAAGGAATAAAGATAAAGTCAATGGTGTAGTGGTTAAGATACTGGACTTTCATTCGAAACGGTTCTGGTTCGAACACCACCTGAGGCATATAAATAAAAAAAAAGTATATGTATATATCCTATTTTCGTAATGTACTGGGTGATTCTCCTTCGGTGCTGAATATTTGTTATGGTGTACTTGAGGAATCAGAACGAACAAAAAATTGTTCAATAGAGGGTCTATTTCCCCACGATATTCCTCTCTATTTACCTAAAGTATTTGAAATTGAATTGTTCGGAAAAGTGAAATTCAAAACTTTGTGACTGTTTATCAAACTTATTAATTAATTGCGTGGTTTTTAAGATACAAGCGAATTGAATTATAACTAAAAAAAAAAGCTTTAGTCCCAATTATCTCAAGAACAGAAGCAAATATACCCCATATCGAGCAATTTTTTGTATAGGGTATATTAATTTTGGTATGGTGTTTGTAACCACCAAAAGGAAGCATGTTAAATATCGACATATTCTTAATCAGTATCACTTCCGATCACTTCGATTTAACGATGTCCCCCCGTCCATCTCTCTGTCTGTCCGTTCGCACGATAACTCAAAAACTAATAAAGCTATCTTGATGAAATTTACTTATATAGTAGGTTACTAATTACGAAAGTAAGGCGGGGTCCATGGGTTCGAATTTTGGAAGCTTCCGAACGAGCCTAAGAGCAAACGAGCATATCTTTAAAACCAATAAAGATAGAACCTTCAAATTTAGTTCAAGGATGTACTGTCGTGTTTCCTTTATGTCTCAGAAATTTGAGAGGATTTGGACTATATGGGTTCGGTTTTTGTAAACTTCCGAACGAGCCCCAGAGTAAACGAGCATATCTCCAAACCAATAAAGATAGAACCTCTACATTTGATACAAGGGTGTTCTGTCATGTTTCCTTTATTTTAAAATTGAAAACTGATATTTGAGTTGATTTGGGCCATGGGTTCTGATTTTGGAACCTTCCGAATTAGCAAAAAAACAAACATACATAGCTTAAAAACCAATAAATTTAGAGCCTTTAAAATTGGTACATGGATGTTCTGTAATGTTTTCTCTATGTTCCTGAAATTTGAGATGAATTGGAGTGACTGTTCGGGTAGCTGACACACGCCTGCCAAAGTCTAACAAGCATATCTTCGAATTTAATAAAGATAGCAACTTCAAATTTTGGACAAGGATTGTAAAAACGTTTATGTTTTTACTTTACATATATTAAATACCTAACCAAAATAACTTATGGGTTTTTAATTTAATTTAAATTTTTCAGGTGTAGGGTATTAACAAGTCGGTTGCATCGACTTAGTGTTACATTTACTTGTTTTTGTTTTGGTTTTCCAAATACACCATATAAATATTCAAGACTGAAAGAATTTAAATACCCTGTATAACAAAATAAAAAAAATAACATAATTCTTGTATAAGATAATAGATGGCGCAACATTTATGCTTCATAGAATTATGCAATACAATATGTAGCTACAAAAAACAACCGAGTAATCAAGGGCTTACTAAAAATTATAATTAAAAAGAAACTGAAGCTTAGACAAATAATACTATTGGTGGATGGATGGTGGATAACCTAATAGAATTGGAAAAGGAAAACAAAAAATTTAGGCTAAAATAAACAAAACTTTAATTTATTAAAGCTTTCTTTTGCTTCCTTTACTTACTTTGAGTTCTTTTTGTATTTAATCTAGTACAATAATTTGAGATGTTATGTGATTAAAGCTTTTTTAAGCGAAATATTCTTACGCAATTTTAATTTCCTATTAAAAACAATAAATAAAGTAAAATAAAAATATATGTATGCTTATATTTTGTGTAAAAATTAAACAGGTCATTATCGATATCTTGGAAAACAAAAACTGAAAAAATAAAATCTCGTATTCCAAAATCTTGAAAAAAATTATTTGGAAGCCAAAAATACTTTTTTTTTTGTAAAAATCTTGGAAAAATAAATTACGAAATAAATTTTTTGTTTTACCTGAGGAAAATTTTGATTTCTTCAATTTTTTATTTTGAAGAATGTAACATAACAAACAAGAATATTTTGGAAAATTTCATAGTGTACATTGCTTTTGTGATTTAAATTTTGTGGGGTTTTATATATGACATATAATATGTTCAAGGGATGGGTTGTGATAATTGGAAAACGATAGTAGACCACAAACAAATGTTTAATTAATGATATGCCAGAGCTAATGTCAATCTTTATTTATTGTAGAAAGAAACTTCGTTTTTTTTTTTATTATGTACCCTATGCTCATAAATAATTTATTTTAACAAAGTATTATGTATTCGAGATTTTCTTTTTTTCAATATTTTGACCAGGAAAATTTTTTTTTTCCTTTTCAGGTTTTTCTGAAAATATTTTTCAAGCGCTTTTCCGTTTGATTTATTTTTCCAATGAAAAATACTGTTACAATAAAAAAATATGAATTTTTATTTATTATTTTATTGTAAATACGATTCACAATTTAACAATTAAACAGTTAGTATATAAATTAGTTGATAACATAATCTGATCGTGATTTTTTTCTAGGAATGCTTAAATATTAATTAAATTATGTTTAAAATCATATAAATGTTATCAAAATTTAAAATATTTAAAGTCAGATAAATATTATCAAATTTTATATTTTGTTAATTAACATATTATCTAAAAAAAATTAGTTCAATAATAAATTAGAACTGAATGATCCACAGGTTTTTAAAAGACATTTAATACTTTGATGGTATATTCTGTCTTATGTAAGCTAAATATTTGTAAAACTAATTTAACACAGAGGCTGTGCGATCCATTATGCTCTCCTGCTCGATGATCTTCTCCTTGTTTAAAGCATTTTTATTCCAGAGAAGTTCTCCCATAGTATATCTTTTACAAAGTTCTCCTATTACTTTGGAATTTTTTTTTTTTTCATTTCATTTATTTATCTCAAAAAGAGCTCATTCGCTCGTGCCGAGTATATACAAAATTATAAACTCACAATAAGTAACTTACAATATACTTAGATTATAAAAAAAATTTTATGAAAATAATTATCATATATAATAAAAGAACGAGGAAAAATACAGTTGCCTTTGTCAACTCTTAGGTACCTGTACGATCCGTTAGTATGTTCATATCCTGTCACTTTGCTTACAATATTATTTTTTTAATATTTTAGTATTTTAAAATAATTTGGGTGAATTTTATATTTTCTAGAACTATGGATTGTACATATATTCAAACTATATGTTTATACATTCTTCAAAAGCAGATTCTAACCTTCCACATAACGATTATCAATCCAAAACTTTTCTAAATATGCTATAGTACCATTTAATACTAAGCGGCAAATGTATAATAATTTATACTATATGTATTGTATATCATTCATTCATCAGTGACATTACGATATGTAAATAACATGAGTTATATAAGTATGTATACCAATATCATATAAATGTAAATTCTTCAAGCAACTATTATATTTTTTATTTATTTAAATGTAAACCAACGGTTTTTAAAAGCGCACATTTACAAAAGACAATACAAACTGTTTAGAATTGTGGCTATTTCAAAAAAAATGTGGGGATCTAAAAGTTAGGTTTTCGAGAGCTACCCGAAGTTTTGGTCGGATCTCAACCAAAAATAGGGAACCTACAAATTGTTGTAAGAATATTTTGTGTTAATTTCAAGACTCTAACTTTACTAGCTAGCTTATTTCGAGGTGTTACAAACGGAGGAGCAATTTTAATATACCCGATCCTTATCGTACAGGTATAATGAAGTTAATGCCACAAAAAAAAGTAATTATTTTGTTATTAATAAAAATTATTAAATTCAGTGATGACTAAAATATAAATTAAAAATAAATAAACACATTTGATATTATTATAAGACAAAAAGAAGTTAACAAAAGAAGAGAAAAAAAAAATCAATCAATTAAATTAATTTAGGATTATATATGTATATGTAGTAATATTAATGTTCCGAAAACTGCATATTTGTAATTTTATTTTTAAATGTTTTAAAGTTTAAAACTTTTAACTCATTTGCCAAGTCATTATAAAGTTTAATGGATGAGTTATATATTGAATCATGTCCGTCAAATCTGATCTTTGTTGACGTCATGTAGATATTGCTCGCATTTCTTGTATTGCGATGATGGTGTTGATGGTTAAAAAACTAGTCTGTGTTAGTGTTTATATTATTTATTAACATACTATGAACTTGAATTACTTGAATTCTATTTCTAAATTCTTCTAATGGTATAATTCGAGAGTTTTCATGGATTTCTGTGGTTGGAGCTCTATATCCGTATTTAAATAGGTTTTTTATGGCTTTATTCTGAATTCGCTGCAGTGCATTTAAATTTTTCTTGAAAGTATTTTTCCAAACTATAACCGCATAGCTAATTGTACTTTGGAATATGCTATAAGAATATAGCCCTTTTTATTTTAACTCTGGAACTAGTAGTACTCTGGAACTAATCATTTTAAAAATACCAGCTATTCTCTACCTTTTTTAATTTGTTCATTAATTTGCAACGTCCAAGTGAGATCTGCATCTATGATAACTCCAAGATACTTATAATCACGGACTTTTTCTATTTTGACATTTCCATATACTATATGTTAATGATGTTGATGATTTAAAAAGTAAATACTTTGTCTTTTTTACATTGACTGTTAGCTTATGTAAACTCATCCAGTTATATATTTGTATCATATCATCATTTATTGGATGTTGTATTGCATTGTAACTTGCAGCAGAATATATAATTGCCAAATCATCAGCATACAAAAAAGCGTTGCCTTTCAATTTCATGTTTAGAAAACTACTAATATAAATAGAAAAAAGTTTTGGTCCTAAGGAACTGCCTTGTATTACACCAAACTCAACTCCTTTTGTACTGCTTTTTATTCCATTGCATTCTGAATACTGTTTTCGATTTGATAAGTAATTTGCAAACCATTTGTATTCTTTTCGTTTTATACCATTTTCGAAAAGAATTCTCATTAAAATTCTCCTATCTACTGAGTGGAAGGCTTTTTGCAAATCAAAGAAAATTACAGCAACTTTTTTCTTATTGTTAATTTCCGCTTGTATATATGAAATTACATCAAATAATGCCGCTTGCGTATTAGATTTTGTTTTGAAACCATACTGTTTGCAACTGTCTAAATTTTTTTTGTATATATAATTAGTTAATTGCTGATTTACATATGTTTCAATAATTTTACTGAACATTGATGATATTGAAATTGGTCGATAATTACTATAATTTCTTCTTTTTCATCATTATACCCGTACGATAAGTATCGGGTATAATAAAATTACTCCTCCGTTTGTAACACCTCGAAATAAGTGAGCTAGATATACCTTCAAAGGTATGGATCGGATCACAATCAAATTCTGAGTCGATTAAGTCATGTCAGTCCGTCCGTCCGCACGCTAACTCTAAAACTAAGAAAGCTAGAATCTTGAAATTTACACAAAATATTTTGGGATCAATTTGTAGGTTCCCTATTTTTTTTCGTTGAGTTCCGACCAAAACTTCGGGTAGCTCCCGAACAGCTAACTTTTAGATCTCCACAATTTTTTTGAAATAGAGCCATGAAATTTTAACTGCTGATAGATATCATAAAAATATTAATTTTATGTTAATATTAATTTTTCTGTAGCCCACCCGTTAAGGAGCTACAGCCCCCCAAAGCCCCCAAAAATCTCTATATTTAAATTGTTATAACACAAGTTCTATAAGGTATATCTTCAATCTGAAAATTCCAAACGATATTTGCTATTATGAGCTTTACAAACATGTATATAATAAATATATACTTGTGTTACACGGTGTCTTAATTTACCGTTATGCGAAACTGAATTATTGCAAAACCTTTAACCCTTCTATCTTCTAAACGGTTTAAGTTGAAAACTTGAAATTTTTGCAGAAGTTAGATATTTGAAAATAAGTATGAATCATTTCAGAAATATTTTTTGTATCACCCCCCGTTTAGGATCTGTAAGGGGTCAAAAACTGAAAATTTCCTATTTTTAAACACCAGTTAACATTTTTTTGAAGTAATACATAAAAAATAAAGCTTCAACATTATACTCTTATTTCTGTTAACAACTCTTTTTAATAATGTAGGGTTACTTTATAATTGACGAAAGTGTTACTTGATTTTTTCAAATTTTCTAACAAATTTCTTTAACGAATTTTTGCATTTTGTTTTACTCGATAATTTGAAATTGTTGAAGATATAATGCGTAGTACAAAAAATTTAAATAAATAAACAACATAACGGTTGGTTGAAGAATTTTTATTTATATGATATTGATATACATACACACTTATATAATATAATGTTTATTTACATATTTTATATGTCACTGATGAATGAATGATAAGAGTATAGATGTATATTAAATTGCGCCGTATTTACATACATATATGTATGTATTTTATTGTACTTATAAGCAATTATTCTATGAATGGAAATATTTTTAAAGAAATATTGCAATGTATGGCGATATACTTATAACAATATAAATATAGTATGTGCGCATTAATATAATATAATATTTAAAATTATATTTACTATTTTGTAATTTAATATACATTTACCGTTTAGTATTAAATGGTACTATAGAATATTTGAAAAAGTTTTGGATTGATAATCGTTATGTGGAAGGTTAGAATCTGCTTTTGAAGAATGTATAAACATATAGTTTGAATATATGTACAACCCATAGTTCTAGATATTATAAAATTCATCCAAATTATTTTAAAATTCTAAAATGTTAAATAAATAATATTGTAAGCAGAATGACAGGCTGTGAACATACTAGCGGTTCGTACGGGTATATAAGAGTTGACAAAGGCAACTGTATTCTTTCTCGTTTTTTTTAAAAATTGGAATAACTTTGGTTACCTTTAATTCATTTGGCACTTCAGCTTGGTTTAATGACGCATTTATTAGTGTTGAAATTTTGTTGCCTAGTTCGTTCTTGAATTATTTTATAATATTTGGTTGAATATCATCTGCCCCTGTTGAATTTGAGTTGGATAATTTACTAATCAATTTTATTGTTTTGTATCTGTCTATGTTTTGGTTTCAGAACATATATAGTATTATATATTGTGTTTGTTTTGGAATACCAAAACTGTATATTAAAATAGACATAAACAGAATTGAAAAAGGTAATACATAGTTTGAACCATAACATAATACAAAAAATGTGAAAGACGGGGTGTAATTTTCCAAATGTGTCTTAAGATAAAATTATATGATACCATTTTTATACCCGTATGAACTATGTTCAAGGGTATAATAAATTTACCATTACGTTTGTGACACCTTAAAGACATTGTACGTCTGTCCGTCCGTCCGCACGATAACTCAAAAATTATAGGAGGGCTGAAATTTTTTTTACGTCACTTTTGCAAAATTGTTAGTTTTGCTATTTAACTCCAACATTTTCGGTCGGCGGGTTCGATTAGCTGCCATACAACTTCTTTCTTTATATAGAAATAACTCAGTATCTATTCAAGCTAGGTTCCTGAAATTTTGCAAATGATGATCAAGTTTTATGGCAACAACTTCAACAAATTTGGTTGTGGTAGTGCGGCGGGTTCGGGTAGCTGCCATACAGCTTCTCCGTTTAAATGAGAATAACTCAGTGTTTATTGAAGCTAGGTATCTGAAATTTTGTGAAGAGGTGTCGAGTTGCACGCCAAAAACTTTTGTAAACTTTGGTTGGTCTAGAGCAGTCGGTTCAGGCTTCTTGCACCTCTTGGAACTTAATGAAGCTAGGGGTTTGAAATCTTACAAATGATGATCAAGTTTTATGGCCACAACTTCTGTCAAATTTGGTTGTGCTGGTGCAACCGGTTCGGGTAGCTACCATACAACTTCTCTTTTTAAATGAAAATATCTCAGTGTCCATCCGCACGATAACTCAAAAATAAAGGAGTTAGAGGCTGAAATTTTTTTTACGTCACTTTTACAAAATTGTTACTTTTGCTATTTAACTACAGCCTTTTCGGCCGCCGGATTCGAGTAGCTGCCATACAACTTTTTTCTTTAAATGGAAATAACTCAGTGTCTATTCAAGCTAGGCATCTGAAATTTTGCAAATGGTGATCAAGTTTTATGGCAACAGTTTCTGTAAAATTTGATTGTGATGGTAAAACAGGTTCGAGTAGCTGCCATACAACTTCTCTTTTTAAATGAAAATATCTCGGTTTTCGTCCGCACGATAACTCAAAAAATAAAGGAGGTAGGAGGCTGAAATATTTTTTACGTCACTTTTGCAATATTGTTAGTTTTGTTATTTAACTTCAGCCTTTTTGGCCGCTGGGTTCGAGTAGCTGGCATACAACCTTTTTCTTTAAATGAAAATAACTCAGTTTCTATTCAAGCTAGGTATCTGAAATTTTGCAAATGATGATCAAGTTTTATGGCAACAACTTCTGTAAAATTTGGTTGTGATGGTATGACAGGTTCGGGTAGCTGCCATACAACTTCTCTTTTTAAATGAAAATAACTCGAGTGTCTATTGATGCTATAGCTATCTGAAATTTAGTGAAAAAGTGTCGAGTTATATGACAAAAACTTTTACAAAATTTGATTGGTCTAAAGCAGCCGGTTCAGGCTTCCTGCATTTCCTGGAACTTAATGAAGCTAGGCGCAATAGATTCGGGTAGCTGTCATACAACTCCACAATTTACATAAATATATCTCTGTAGTTAACGTCGGTACTAAAACATCTGAATGTTTTTAAAAGATGATCAAGTTTAATAGAAACAGGATATATTACGTTCATACGGGTATCCCAGAGTTGACACAGTCTTCTCTACTGCACTCTTCCTCGGTTTTTATAAAATAACTATTATAAATATATATCTTTAAGGATTATAAACGTTTTGTACAACATATCATTCAAATCATTTTAATATTTATTCAGAATTTAGTTTTCTTAGTTTTTATTACCTACTGTTATCTAAAATAAAAAAAAAACATGATGTTATTAAATATTAATGTTATTAAACTTAACTAATTGAATCACTATGCGTTCTTTAAATAAAAATACTTAAAAAAAATTTCATTTCATTTGAATTAAAATACTTTTATCACCTATTTTTGATAATGTTTTGACCACTTCAGATTAGTTAAAATCAAATTTTTGTTTTGTAATACCTTAAAGCTGTGCTAATTTTTTTAAACTCAATTAGTGTCGGAAATCATTTTTTTTATTTTTTTTTAATCATTTGTTACTGTTTTTGTAATATTATCAATTTTAATCCTTTAATTATATTTATTAAATTTTTTATGGTAATGAACTCAGAAAAAGCTAAAATAATTATATACAGAGTGTCCGGAAGTCGAAGGTCACGAAGAAAGTTATCAAAACAACTGAATAATTGTTCCGGAGGTGGAGGGGACAGTATATTTTTATCAGTTTCTAAGATAACGGATATCAAAGTATTATTAGTTTTTAATTATATTATTTTAGATTATAGGTTTTTAATATAACTATATCTTCGCCCCTGTATAAAACATAGAAGATTCGTTTAGGTATCGATACATTATAGCCGACCTTTTCACAAATAAACTTTTTTCTAATTCCATTAATAGTTAAAGAGTTATATTATAACCTTTTAAAATCGAAAAATATTGATATTTTCAACGTTTTTTTTAAACTTGTCCTGAAAGTTCTTAAAATTTGAAAACTATATTATATAATAATGAACACTTTACGTGGCAGTAGTATATTATATAACTTATTATTAATTTTTACACTTTTTATTGCTCATAATATTTATCTAGCTTTACTCTGCACTAATAGAATTTTTACACTCATTTAGTTAATCACTTCTAAGTCATTCTAAACAGTTGAAATTTTCAAAATTAGTGTAAGTCAGTTGACAATGCATAATATTAATATAATTTCATTTACCAAAAACAAAAAAACAATACTGCAGCATAGAAAGTTTGAAAAAAAAATATAAAAATTTAGAAAAATCAACAGAACATTTTATTAAAAAATTATTTAAAATATTTAAATGAAAATAAGACTTTAATTTCCTAAATAATTTCTCTAATATGTGCGTTTCCGAACCTGTCGCACTAAACACTAATACTTTATGACACTTGTTTTTATCCGAAAACTCCGAAGAAAAATTTAATATTATGGCTACAAAACTATTAATACTTAGGTCGCACTTCCCACTCAACTAAAAATAAAATTTTTTCTTTTTATTAAAAGTGAAAGGTAAAAATAATTAAAAATATAATTATAAACTAAATATTTAAAAAAAAAATCAGTGTTAGAAGAGTTGAAAGAGAGGCGCTATAATCAATAATATTCGATCTTCATTTATTATTACTAGATGATGATACCATTTAATCTGTAATGTAATGTATTCTATACAAATAAAACAGAAAACTTTATTAATCTATCAAAATACTACTTGTAATTTTTATTAAAATTGATAATTGACAAATAATAATCGATATAATTTAATAAAATTTATCCAATATTGCAATAATTATCATAAATATTTCTGAAAAATTTTTAAAAAAAGTATTCTTTTGGCTGCTGTCAAAATAAATTTGACATATAAATGTTATAAAAATATGAATGGTAAATAAGCTACTTATGTAAGGTAATTCAGATTATACTCATAAAAATTTTTTAACTGTCATAAATTTTAAGTCGGTGTAAATAATAAAGTGCGAAATATTAAGTATTTTCGGAAAGTACGAAGGCGAAGTGCTAGTGCGATACTTTTGGGTCTTAAGCCTTCATAAGTTTTATTGAAATTCTATGATGTTAAGATGCATTAATTTTCTTCTCTGTTAAGACTGAGTTTGAATAAAAATTGAATTATTTAAATTTGAACTCTATTCGTTGAAGGTCGCTTTTAAAAACAGACTGATGAAAATCAAAAAAAAAACTTTAATGGTTGGAATCTTTCAAAGACACCAAGAATATCACTCTTCCCCTTTAGGCAATATAATGGGATGCCAATAACGTAGTATGTTGGCTAGGCAGTAGATATAGGAGAGAATAGAAGAAAGATACGGAAACTTTGAATTTGGTATAGCGGGACTGTAAGGAAACAATGAATCCGCCTATTATTGTTAATATTTTGCGTACAGTGACGAAGCCATTAACAGTTATAACAGGCAATATATAAAATCTTTCCGTATGAGGTAAAAATTGAGAAAAAAAACTATATGTTTGGTTTTATATTAATAATTTATTGAATCATAATTTTAAAAGCTTTATTTAAATCCTTAATCCCGTAAAAATGATAAAAATAATACTATTGTGAATTGAATACAATGATTAAATTTTTGAACTCTTTTGAACTAAAAAAACATAAATGGATTTTTTTTTTTTAATAAATCAAAACCAATACCCCAATACCTTAATCGTGTTTATCGCTAATCGAAAAACGCATGTAAAAATCAATATAATAATTTAGTACAAGAAATACAAGCAACTCTAGAACCCTTATTGATAACATAATAACAAACATGAACGGCAATTATGGTGTTAATTTTACAATAAAAAATAACAGTCTATTGGACCATCAATTGGCAATAGTAACTATTAAAGCAATTAATATTGAGAGCCACCAATGAGACAACAATGAAAAAGTACAACACAAACAAAATCGATTATAACCACATGCGTTCCATAGTAAAATATAAATATAGAAAATATTAATATTCGAAAATTTAATATTAATATTAGAAGTCGAAACTTTAGTTAAAATGATCCAAGAAGCAAAAGAAATATGTACAAAGACAATATCAATGAGAACGATAAATGCTAGCTGGATAACACCTTTTATTTGTGATAAGCTGAAAATAAGAAAGTCATTATATAATTGACATAAAAATGATTCAACCAATAGTGAAAAAAAGGCAAAATACATTAAAATGAAGAAAAAAGTGGAAAAATTAATAAAAGAAGCTAAAAAAATTATATTAATAGAAATATTGAAAAAGCCGGGAGTGATTCTAGGAAGTTATGGAAAATATTGAAACTGAAAAATGTAACTCAAGTTATAAAAAGCTATGATGAAAAACTAGAAATGATAATGAAACAGCAAATACTTTCAATAATTTTTTTACTGAAATACGAAAACGTATTAGAAAAAACATTCAAAATACCAACGATGTTACTAATTGTTCACAAAATTTAGACAATAGTAATTCCTTGTTTCTTGTTCCAGTTATAGAAGAAGAAATCCATCAAATTATTATAAAATTAAATAAAAATGCAACTCCAGGGTTGAATAAAATAACAGTAAGAAGTTCTTGAGGAAATATGAGCAATCTAATGGAAGGTTAAAGCTAAACACAAAGCTAAACATCGGCCTCCATCATTCTAGTGAGTTCGATGTTGTGGCTCTTGATATTTCTAAGACTTTCGACCGAGTTTGGCACATTGCTCTATTGGCAAAATGCAAAGCATTAGGTCTAGGTAGGGTCTTTTTAAAATGGATTGGAGATTTTCTTTCGAATTGTGCGATTCGTGTACTGGTCGATGGATATTCATCTGACAAATTCAAAATAAATGCTGGTGTCCCTCAAGGATCAGTTTTATCACCCACTCTCTTCTTAATATTTATCAATGGCCTACTTTCATTAACCTCCAATCCTATTCATAGTTTCGCAGATGACAGCACCCTTGTAGCTTCCTATGAGTTTCATAGCCGCTGTAATATAAATCACCAAATTAGTAGAATATCAAAAAATTTCACTATTAGTGAAATAAATAATGTTTTAGCAAAAATCCAAAAATAAGGTGACAGAACAGAGTTGATTTCAACATCAAGAAAACTCAATGCTGTCTGATCTCGCGAAAAATTGCCACCACTATTCCTAACCTACTATTTCAGGGAGAAGTTTTGCAACATTCAACAGATTTAACATGCTGGGTATCGAGCCAAACCAAAAATTGACTTGACCAAATCACATTTTTGATATAGCTAAAGATGCAGCTAAATGTTTGGGATTTTTGAACCGCTGCAAAACCTTTTTTGCATCTGATCTTCTTAATACCTATAAAACGTGCATTAGGCCGAAAATGGAGTATAATGCACACATTTGATCTGCAGGCCCTCAAATAGAGCTGGGTTATCTTGATAATGTGTAAACCAGAGCTAGTGCTCTTATCAACGACCCCAGTGTAATTTCAATGCTCACTTCACTCAGTTGGGTGGCTTACCTTGTTTTATAGACATCTCGTAGGGATTAACACAATCACATGTGTTCCCTAAAGTTGGTAATTCATATGTGTACGATTTACTTAAGTTTAAGAAGAACATTAACATTTTTCTTCAAAATATCCCTCCAAATTTTCCTACCCCTATACTCCCAAATTTCCGAATTCCAATTTCCCCAACAATCCTTCCCACATCCCTATCCCCAAAACCAAGCTGTACATTTATATTAAAGGTTCCATCCTAAAGTTTCGTTTTAAAAGGGGGGGGGGCGGTTTTGGTTGCTTAAAGTCCAATGCTACCATGAGGAACCACGTGCAGTTGCTCTTGGTGACTTTCGAGTTTTCCACCAATCCTCGAAAAAAAAAAATAAAATAAAATAAGATCTACAAGAGTTAGTAAATATTATAACGCAACCTTTAGTGAAACTGATAAATGAAATGGTACCACAAGGTTCATTACTGGAACCGTTATTGTATCTGCTGTATATAATGAACATATACCTAAACATATACACTTGAGAATGATAATTGATGAAAACTTAAGATGGGATAAACACATAAAAAATATTAAGAAAAATAATATTCCTATAACAATGACTATCAGAAAAATGGGGGGTATTCCGAATTATGCGGATATAATGGTCACATATTATCAAGAATTAGGTACAATATATGCAGTTGCAGCCATTGTTTATATTTTCATAAAAATCAAATTGGTATAGTAATGAATAGAGCTCTCAAAACTTTAGTTAGTTTGAATACAAGAACTAGAACTAATAATTTATATAAAATAATTGATACCCTAGATATTAATCAACTTATTTATTTTAAAAAATGTAAATACATGTATAACATCCTCAATAAAAATATTAAATCGAAACTAACATTTCAAAACAGGAAAAATATTCATAACTATCTAACCAAAAACAGAAAAAATATCGGAATTCCTATAAAGTCTAAAAACAAGTCTAAAATGCAGCGCAATAAAACTTTTCAACTCGCTACCAGTAGAAATTAGTAGAAAACTATTTTTAGTCAAAATTTAAGCATATTTAAAATAAAACTTAAAAATTTGTAAAAATCTTAGAAATTAGAGAAATTGTTATTTAAATATTAGTTATAAGCTGTAGTTTTAAAATTACTTAATTTCTTATACATAATTTTATATATTATTGTAAAATTATCTGGAATTAATTATTTAAAAAAAAATAAAAAAAATAAAATCCATCCATCATATTAATTTAATCAACTAAAACATTTAATAGAAAATAAAAAAAAACGTTAATTTGCGATTATTTATTTACTTGTTTGCACCTAAAATTTTTTTATCTTATATTAAATTCGAAAGAAATTAATTTTTAATTTATTAAAAAAAAAAATTGATTTTTTTTTTGGTATAAAAGCTTATATAAAAATGGTAATTTGTTCAAAACATTAATTGAAGTACAATTGAAAACAATAAATTATCGATAATAAAAAATTAAACAAAAATTAAAAAAAAAAAAAAAAAACAAAAAACAAATTAAAATATTTAAAAAATGGTTATCTTAAATAATGTTATTAAAAGTGCAAATAAATTATCAGAAATTGATATTAAACATAAGTAAGTCTTTGTTTTTTAACATTTAATGTTTTTTTTTTTTTATATTTTTATAATTTTAAATTGAATATCTTAATTGGTGATAAAATTGGTGCTCTTTTTTATTAAAAAAAAAAATAAATAATTTTTCGTATTATCAAAAAATAAAAATTCAGCAAAAAAAATTACAAAAGTAAAATTTATTTTATTTTTTTTTTTTTTGCATAATACATATTTATACTATAGGTAGAGTTTAAATAAATAAGTTAAAATATTAGTTTCCAAATATAATTTATATAATAGATAGTTTAAAAAAAAACTCTATTTATACATAGTTATAAAACTAATTAAATGGCTGTGAAATAAAAAATAAATGTAGTTATACTTAATAAATATTTTGTATATTGATCCTAAAAGTATGCAAATTAGTAACATATACAAATAGTTAATATACTATTTCAAAAGGGGAATTGAAAACAAATCCCCCTTGTTACCAAATATAGCATAAATATAAAATATATAATATCCACAAAATAAATAATAACAGTGTGTAATTTAATAATAGTATTCGACCGACCTATAATGGCCTTAGTAGTCGATGGTTTTGTAATATTGCAATATCCTATGTGATTTGTAATATTAATATAAATAAATAAAATAAACCAAAAGGTAACAAAGCTTTCATGGCCGTTAAAAAAAGCTTTTTTTTTACAATAAAAACATTAGTAAAAGAGTTAAAATAATATGTTATCAAACATTAATAAGACCAAGGCTGTATATGGTGCACCAATATAGTACAACTTTAATGCAAACTTCATGGAAATATTGCGTAAATTTGAAAGAAAATGCATAAGAGTTTGTACCAATATAAATAGCAAGCTCGAATCCGAATACAAGTATTATTACTGAAATAAATATTTGTATAAGGAAGCCAAAAATCATAAGAAGAGATAATTTTATTATAAAATTAATCCGAAAACACTATGATAGAGGAGAGCACAAAATACTCCGGAAAATTGTTCAATATCACATATATTCTACCACAATGAGGAATATATTGAAAAGACTATGCTCACAGGCTTTATAGCTCTTGAGCATTTTATCTTTTTAGACAAAAATGGTTATATTCAAAACCACAATCATGTCCCTCTATTATATCACTATAATAGACGTGTTATATGTAAATTTATAGAATATAACCTGGGCAATATAAACGGAGCAAATTTGAAATTCGACATGTCCATATCGGACATATATAAATTAGGTAATATAAATTATTGGTGGTTGTTAAATACTTATGAATAGTGTATCAAATATTTTAATATATATATATATAATTTTTAAGTAGATTAAGTAGTTTAAATCAGGTTAAGTTAGGTTAAGTTTTTATCTTAATATAGGCATTACTATTGGTTTTAAAAATTTAATTTTTTCCAATATTAAAAATATTAAAATTGTACAAATACATTTTATCTCATAAGCTATATAAGCTATATAAGCTATATATAATAAGATTGTTACACAAAATTAACATAAATATTATCTTTCTAGTTTAAATGTTAATCACATAAGCAATAAAGTTGTTTTTGTAAGTTTGTTGAAAAGGTAAAAAAAAAATAAAGTTTTATTAAAAAAAGAAAAAATGGGGCTTCGATTAGCTAGTGGTTAAGTGGGTGGCCCCGTGGCTTATTAATTGAGAGAGCACAGAAAGCAAGTTTTATAATTCAAAACAAATCCCCTTCCTACTATAAATATATAGTGTAAATAAATAATACCAATAATAAAGAATATGACTATATAAATTAATAATATTAGAGTTAAATATACCCTAAAAAGTCAATAAAAAGCATTCTAAAACTTGGAAATATTTTGAAACCAAATTATGTAAAGTCGGAGCTTTAACTGCCAATTGGTGAAGCACATGACTTACTAAACGAAACATACTGGAAGCAGAAAACAAAATTTTTTGATTAAATAAATTAAATATCTAAATCACAATTTTAAGTTCTAAAGTTTAGTTGTTTAGGAGATACGAGGGATGAAAAATTTTGCATAATATTGGTTTCAAATAACGGTAAATTTAAGTGTGGAATTGCAAAAAATTTATTGACGTCATAATTCAGATTGTAAAATAAAGTAGAATTTCATTTTTTGAGTGAAGGCTTTTTTCAACTATAGGGAGCTGTATTTCAGCTACAGTTATATTATAAGTAATTAAAAAAGTTGTTTTATAATTATTACTGTTTTATAAAACCTACATGTTCTACATTTTAAGATCTCAAACGTTGTAGAAGTTTTGTAAACAGAAAACTAGACGGATAGACTAACCAAATGAAAGTAATAAGCAAATTTTTAAAAATTTACTAAAAAATATGGTAAAAATAAATTAAATTAAAGTAAAAATTAAATATATTTGTTGTACGTTTAAAACCCGAAAAAGTCAATATCAATCTAATTTAACCGCTAAAATTTCAAAATGAGAATTTAATTAAAAGCTTAATTTAATGTTTATCCTATAATAGTTTTACCAAAAATGATTTTCTATCACTTTTTATTTTCTTTACTCATTAATTAAATTGTTGTCCCAGGTCTGGTATTCAAATGTTAGTTATATTGTACAGTAGTATCACATGTTAGTAATATTGTATAGTAGTAGTATTTATTGTTAAATTTTGTTAAGTGCATCATCTAACAGTTGCATTATGTTCAAATTTTTAAACTATACTAGTTACATGTTTTTCTGTTTTATATTATTAACCTTTTGACCTTCTAAATGATAAAATAAAATAAATTTATAATTTTTTTATAATATGACCGCCAATAACGTAGTAGATATTATAAATATATAGATTCGTAGAAAATTTAACGAATACAGCAAACAAACTTTTTTACGATCTGCAGTTTATGTCAAATAAAAATTATCTATAGATACATAAGAAATTTATTTTCATTTTTACCAAAATCCTTTATTATTTTTAAATTATAAATAAATAAACTGTTAACTTTTGTTTATAAAATAATTTAACTAAAATTTTTTTTGTTCATGTGAATTTTACTTTTATTATATAATTAAAAGCTATTTTTTATTTTTAAGTTTTGTCCTTATTTTTATTTGTATTAATAATAAAATATTTAATAAAAATCTAAAAAGAATTATACATATATTATTGCCATAAAATTTGATGGGTTTTTTGTTTAAGTTTGTGTTAAGATTATATTTGTTTAATTTTAAAAGTTTTTGAGGTATAAACTTATAATAAAGATAAATCTTATATTTCTTTTTATTTTATTTTTCAGCAATTTGGTATTTTACTTTACAAAAAAAAAAACCAACAATTGTGGAACCTTTATATGTGTAAATTTTTTTGACGTAGACATAATTGAGTTTGAAAACGTAATTTAATTAATTATTACAAAAGTCGTCAATTTTTAGGGCACTTTTCAAAAAAAAAAAAATTGAAAAATTTGCTTATTAGTTTCACTCTGTCATTCCGTGCATCCGTTTTAGGTTGTGTTTAACATGATTTCGTTTTAAAAATGCCAAACAACAGCACATTATTTTAGCTTTACAAATTAATATCGAAATTACATATTTTTTTTGCAATTTAGTATTTTACATTTACTGTTATGTGAAGACAGCATTTTAAAAGATTTTACTTATTTCATAACTACGACACGCATTTAGGTTAATGCTCTGGCACGCTTTGAAATTTTAAGAGAAGGAAGCAAGATTAAGTTACCTCAAAATTTTTTTTTTGTACCTCTTCCTATTTAAGAGCAATTTTGTAATTTTTAAACACATGTAACTTTGGCACCTGTACACATTTTTCAAAATAAAATATAAAAATTAAAGCTTCAACCATATATAAAATTGTAAAACCTTAAATCGTAGACGTGTGTCTTGGTTTTCGACAGTTTCTTACATTGAAAATTCTAAAAAAATTAACAAATTTGATGCAAGGCACAATTATTATAATATACTGCTAGTATTGTTTTTTGGAAAATGTAAGCCTTTAAAATGTAAGCCTTTGGTTTTTCATTCTACCTTGTTAATGTAGTTTTATCCAAAAAAATTTAATTGACCTTTTCGCTTCATTATTCCATTTTACTCAACTTGTTTAAAATCCCACTAGAATACGTGACCGTGAAGACCAGGTTGGTCATCTTCTGGAACTGTTTCTGACTATACATCCTGAGAAATATAAGGTTTCAGTTGGCTCTCTACTAGCTTCGAGCTGAGCAATCAATGCAATTAGTGAAATAATTATTCTAGGGATGAGAGCCTACATGCCTCACTCTATGAAAAATATTGAAAGGCCACCTAAATCCTGGTTTAATCGCATTTGTGCAAATACATACAATATCTAAAAAAGAGGAAGCTTTTCAAACCTACAAGATTTTTTATCGAAGATGACCATTAAACCCAGATTTGGGATTGCGAATTTACGAAAAAATCGTATATATTACATATATATATATACATACATATACATAAATCGTCTTCACTTAAAGATGTTTGTTTAAGAATTTTAAATTTTTATTGACCCACTTTATAATGTGACAATGTTCAGTAATCATTTCAATCCATTTATAATGATAAAAATACGTAATTCATGATGATCACATTCGAAAATCTTATTTGACTGTTGCAAAACATATTTCATCAAGTATTTAAAGTTATGGATCAATCGTTGCAGTCACTTTCAAATTAAGTTGTAATAAATTTAAAAAAATTTTACAAGAATTATATTTATATTAAAGATTCTATGAAATTATTTCGATTAACTCTTCTGTCATTACAAATTTTTACAAGGCATGACATGTATGTTATAGTTGTACGATATGTACTATCTATATGTGTTGACGCAAGAAAATATCAACAATACAATTCTGCTTCAACCTTGTCTGGAATTTTTTATACATTAATATTATAAATGCTTATTATGTCTTTATTCTTTTCTCCATTTTGTAGCATCGCTTACATTTAAAATATATTAACATAATATAAATCTGACTGATCTGGTACCAATTCTATTTCAATTTCATTTAACATTTATTATAATTCTTCTTCACTATCCATATTAAACTTTACATTTCGATCAACTATAATTACATACTTTATTTTTAACATTTAAAATATATTCAGAGGTATAATTTATGTCTCCATTCTTATCATCATTAACTGCATAATCAATCAAACGGTTTTTCTTCTTCATTAATTTATTTATTATTTTTTAGTTTCCATAACGAACTTAAAAATAATAAATAAATTAAAATAATTCAAAAAACAGATCAAATGAAATAATATTTTTTAAAAGCGGTTAAAAGTAAATTTAAAAATAAAAAAAAAAAAAACATATGTATAAATAAAAAAAACGACACAAAGTAAAATAAACATGATATTATGTACTTTAGCCTAAATTGTAAAGAAATCTACGTCTGTTTTAACCTTGAACTAAATTTGCTTTTAGATGAAAAGATTAAATTGAAAAATCCATAATTTTAATAGAAATAATGTTATGCACTAATTAAAATTGTCAAAATATATATATATATTTTTTTTTTACGATATTTCAATGTAATTGCGTAAAAATATTTTTGGGTACGTATATATGACATATGTATATACATACGTATGTATTCACAAAAAAGAGAACTGATCATGAATAATTTTTAAAAAAGATATTTCGTATTGTATGCTGTATGGCGATCATAAATAAATTCTTTTACTTCAATTTTACTTATACCGTATATATATGAATATCAGAAAAAATTTCTTTCTTTAAAAAATAAACCCAAAACCTTATTATAATATTTCATTTTATATACCTAACCATAATATGACTCCTATTACAATGGATCTATTAAATTCAAACACCTACAAAAATTTATTCAAAAAAATGAAGAATAATAAAATTCAATTAAATATCTTGGAGAAAAATTCCATATGCATAGTCTTAAAAAAAAATACAAACTATTTTATAAAACATTGTTATAAATACTTTCTAACATCTCTATTATCTTCTATTACCTACCTATTATGTTTTTCATTAACTGGTGTTACCTTTTAAAACCACCCATGAAGAATTCATTATAAATTTTTTTTATATTTTTTATTTTTTGTAATTGAAAAATAAGAAATTTTTCATTCACACGTACATATTATAACAAAATTTATATTATGTCTCTAAAAGCATAGATTTAAATTGACACAAAACAAGAGACAAAATAACAAAATGTCATAAATTAAAAGTTAATGGGCCATTCCATACGAGTAGTGTCCTCTTTCGTTTCGTAACTCTTTTTTTTATTTCCACACTGTTCCTCTCGATTGTCGTTACTTTTATATGACGTGTGTGTTAATATTTCGTTTTAAAACAAAATTTGTTGTGAATACGAGAATGAAAATGTATATGCACATAAAATTTTTTTGACTGTAAAAAAAATTTTTATTTTAGGTTTTGTTGGTATTAGTGGACTAAATTTTTACTAAACTCTAAAATTTTGGTTTAAAAAATTACTCCTAAAAATCCCCACCACAAATTTAGTTTATAGGCAAGACGGAATGAAACGAAGGTAAAAGTAAAAAATAACGAAAGAGGACACTACTCGTGTGGAATGGCCCAATAAAATATTTTTTATACTATAATACATTATACATATGTATATGCAATTGTTATTTTTAATAATACAAACGCAATAATATAATATGAAGAAACAATATCAGCGCCACTATTTTTCTAATAATTTATTGTTATTAATGTGTAATAAATACAAAAAAACAAATAGTTGTTTTTTTTTTTTAAATATTTTTCTGTTGTTTAATAAAAAAAAAAAAAATTAATTGAAAATAGGCAAAACAATTTAAGAAAAAAACGTAAACAATTTAAAAAGGTTTAATAAAAAAAGTAAAATAAATTTATATTTGAACAGGACAACTAAAAGATTAATAAAATAAAATAAATAAAAAGTAAACAAATTTCAGTCAAATTGAAAAAGTATGTGCATACTAATGTATTTATATATACACGTACTTATATAATATATAACATGTATGTACTTATATATTATGGGTGGATACATTTTTAACAATTGTGGTGTATTTATATCTTTTACAATTGTCTGTAAACAGTGTCTTATACCCTTCGGTAATTTTTCGAACGTTTTTGAATAGGACGTCGATTTTAAATTTATTCAGAGTTGTAGATCTGAATAGTGATTTGGTGCTTTTCTTTTACTATTGGTGGGTGTAAGTTCTTTTATATAGTCATGAATCATGATATATTCTTTCTTTTTACTACAGCACTTCACGTTCCTTTAATTTTTGTTTAATTTAATTAAGGATAATTTCAAGAAGATAATAAATGCCTTTCCGAATTGCCTCAAAATGTATCCAAAAAAAATTCAATTTTTAATTGATGTTCTGTTCTTTTAATTGAGATTGGAGTTCTGCTCAAAAATTTTAAAAACTTTAGCTAAAACTAATTAGATAATTAATTAACTTTTTCCGTTTGAATGTTTATTTTTACGCCTTTCGCAACAAATATATGAAATTATAAGTGGACAGATCTTTAAAAAATTCTGTTGTAAAACATCTTTTTTATGTACCCCCACATGTTGGTTGCACAGGCCCTAAAAGTTTAAAAAAACATACTTATTCAAATTTTATTTTATTTATATACTAATGTAGGTATAAACTTTATTGAGAAACTCTAATGAACACTTTATTTTACTATTTCAAAACTGATGAGTTTCACTCAATTTATTCTATATAATTATGGTTTTGAGCTTTTATTTCGTCCGAAAATATGATCAGCAATTTCTTGATGTTGGATCTTCGCAATGACATTCACATGAGCCAGGAGTGTTCCAAATGTATGACTTTCTTTTTTGTTTCAAAAATGATTGGTTATGTATATAGCTTTGGTTTTACGCCCATAAAAACCTTTGAATTGAGGCCTTTGTGCGGATTTATAATAAGTATTAGGTATAAGAATGTGTGATTACAGTGGAATAATTGTGAAACTAACTGTTTTTAGAGACAAAATTTTAAGAAGTAAAAAGAAACTTAACAAAACTATGTATTTCCTACCTACATAATACATAATACATACCTACATAATACCTAAACCTACATACATACATGCTTTAATACTTAGTTTAGTTACATACAATATAGTTACATGTTTTTAAATTTGTTCTTGTTTGTTATTTTAAAATTATTTTATTATTTTATTTATTAAACGCTTTTAATTTTTATTTGAATAAATAGAAAAAAAATTAATAAAAATTGGAATAAATGTCAATGGTTCATGATAAAAATTCAAATTTAATTAATTTATTCTTGCAATTTTTCTCTAACACTTAATAAATTATCTTGTTTTATAAATTATTTTTTGACTAATAATTTTCTAATTTAAGTATTAATTAACATTGTGATTGGTATTATCAGTTTCTTAATTAATAAATTTAAAACAAATATTGTAGAATAAAACGAAAAACCACAATTACAGCCTTGTCAGAATTTATGTAATGAGAAGAAATTTATTTATTTACCTGCCATCTGTTATAAAAATAATGAATTATATGTATAAGATTGCCCAAAAAATATTTGTTTGTTTGTACTACTTTCTAGTCAAGGACGAATCATGTTTTGGGATTATGACAATTCAAAATTACTATAATATATCTCGACTAGAAACTTTATTTGCGATTTATGGTTTTAAAAATAAATATGTACATACATACATAAATTTGACTATACGAGTAATTTTATTTAATTCTTTTAAACGTAATTTGATTAATTAATAAAACATCGTTAATTTCCGCCCCCTAATAACAGAAACATTTTTTTAAAATTGAATTATTTATTAATTTTCTTTGTAAACAAAATGTTATATTTTTTTAAAATATAATTTGTGAATTGCTTAATCAATTCTACAAATCAATTAATATTTAAAATAATTAAAAATTTTATTTTTTTTTTAATGTATTTTTCTGTGGACCGGAAATTACACAGCCTTTCCTATTCAGGCGTGACTGTAAATGTCGTAAGAGGGAATACGACTCTTACGACGTGTTTGGGATTCGAACCCACACTCCCCTTTGTGTTTGCAGCTTATTTTATACGCTCTTACCCACTTTACCACCGAGGCCCCTAATAATAAAATTTTATATAAAATTAATTTGTCATTTATATGATCGAAAAATACAAATTAGATTTTTTCCACATTCTTTTTTGTCTGCTATAACTAAAAATAAATATCAAGTTCCTTTTATCTGAATCAAATTCGGTAAACTTAAGTTTCGTCCTCGCTCCCTCTCTACTACTGTCAAACCTCCTATCACTACTATACTGTCCCTCCTATCACTACTACTGTCAAAACAACTTTGACAACTTATTAAATTAACTTCATATTGAAATGGAAAGAAAGGATAATAGGAAAATATCTGTGGGTTTTTTTTATATTTTTATGTCAAAAAATATTACTGAAAATTATTATTTTGACTACATCTTATTTTGTTTATTGACTTCCGTTTATGGAAATTGTAGCAACAACGATTAAAACTATACTCGCTTTTTTTACCGGCGTTAATTAGTTCAAGTCAAGTTAAATTTAACTTGACTTAAAAATCAAGTTTTTGCTTACTTTTGATTAAGTTGAGTCAAGTTTTAGTTGTTTTTAATTTTCTTTATTAAGATCTCAACCTAATTTGTATACAATAATACCTCTCTAAATTCAAAATCTATACTTTGGTACCAAATACTTATAATACATAATAGTACTTTGGAACCACAAAATTTAAGAATTATTTTATGTTTAAAGACGTATTTTTCAAGTTATAAGAAATTGACTGAGATAAGAGGAGTATGATAATTATTTTTAGTTAAAACAGACAGAAAAAAATATGAAAAAATTCAAATTTATACATATACATACATATGTACATAATGTAAGTCATATTAATTTTTTTAAACTATTAATATTTTTAATTGTATTGTTTGTTACCTTAAAGTGCCTTAAATATTATATTTTGGACTTGATTTTTTGTTTTTAAATATCAATTAATCAGTTTTTATTTTCTAAATAACAATAATATATGTATGTATGTATATATTTTTTTTTTTTAAATGACGCATTGATATTAAATTTTGTTTAATCAATCTAGAAATAAACAGTAAGTACTAACAAAAACAAGAATGATATTAAAAAACATAATTTAATACTAATATACATAATGTACATACATAAATATAATATAATATATATGATCGTGTGCCATAATTGCGTAATTTATTGTTTAATTAATTTTTAATTTTATATTATTTTATATTACAAACTAAAAAAATTCATTAATAAATACATTAAAATATTATTTATGTATTTATATATTATTATATTAGAACTTTATAACGGTTCTTTTTTTATTAAAATATTTTAAATCTATTAATATAAATAAATACAGTTAGCTTATATAATCACTACAATTGCTATTGTTTTATTTTTCTATTTATACTATATACATAGCTAATAATACAAAGAAATACAGTAGAATCATGTTATTAATACCCTAATCAGATTGTGAGACGTATAACATGTTTATATTAATAAATTTAAAATTGAACATAAAAACTTAGTAAAAAAAAGACTAAAATTTATAATTTTTAGTTATCAAAAATTATCAAACTTACTCTTAACTCTGCTATTTCGAAAAGACTAGAGTTGAAATAAATATTGAACTGCCAAAATTAGATGGGAACATTTATTTATTTTAAATAAATAATAGAATCCTCAAAAAAAATTTTAGGTTAAATTAAAAAAAATGCATCGTGCATAAGATACATTTTTTTTTTGTTTTTTACTTTTAATTATTATTAGTACAATTTTATTTTATAATCAATTTAAAATAAATAAAAAAAGAATCTCTTCCAGACCCAATATCTAACAGATACTCTGGCACTACAAGTTTCTACATAATTTTCATTTTTTAGAAATTTTGCGATTTTTCATTCTAATGTCTTCTGACGATTGATCAAAAAAAAAGGTATAAGTCTTGTTTCATAAGAGCAGAGCTACTTTCTCCATTATTTTCTTTTAATTTGTTACTAAAAATTTTTTAACAGTAGCAAATTTTACAAAAATAGGTATATATATATATATACTTATTTATTTTCAATATAAAAGTCAAATAATTACTGAATAATTCAATTAGGTGGTTAATTACAGTTCTAAATTTTGACACAATCAAAAAACAGACGTTAGAAAATAATTTGGCTAAAGTTTCATAAGGTAAGTAATTGACAATTTCAGCTCTGAGTGTTTCTTTTATTACTAAGAGCGTCAGCGCGTCGGAAAAAATTTTACTCTGAACATTGATTGTCTGAGTTTGCTACGAGCGCTCGACATCTGCTCTTAGTATTGATCTGATTAGAAGAAGAAAAACGCCCAGAGTAACCCTGACACCCTGAGAGTAAGAAACGAAACGCATATCAAATGTTATATAATAAATATTATATTTGACAATTTACATACTAAATTTCTAGCTATGAACACTTTTGACTTTACACAAAATGTTATACGGTTATAACATGACATAGCTAGCGTAGTGTGAATAAGGTAAGGTATAATATTTGTTAGTTCATTTATATTTTATATTGGTATATTGTTAATTTATATGTAGGTACATACATAATAATATGTACTCCGAATTCTGATCCTAAAAACTGAAAGTATAGTATTGGTTAAAGTTTAGAGATATAGATTTCTTTTCTAAAAACTCTATGTATTATTCTAATTATTCTATTAAATGTTGTTTAGACATTTTATCTATAATTGATAATCAATATTAAGTTTTAAGCGAAAATTGACCGTTAAATTATTGTTAATTTAATTTCGAATGAAACCGCTATCAATTTATTGTCCAACATTTTTTTTTGAATTTTTTAGTTATAAAATTTTAACTAATTTTTAACTATAGCTTATTAAATATAAACATTTTGTGTTAAAATTAAGTTTTAAAATATACCGACTTATCGCAACTTTACTGTTAGTTTTAAAGAATTTACGAAAAAAATCTACTATAACTTTTTCTATAATGGAAATTAAACAAAAAAACAAAAAATTAATATAAAAAAGTCAAATTAATATTGCGCAGAAAGTAGAAACAATATTATATAAAATATGCGAATATTAATATTAATTATGTCTTGTTTATCAATAAAAAAAGGAATAAAACAGGAGTTGTCAATTGTCATTTAAAATACAAGAAAAAAACATGAAATATATGAGATTAAAAATCATTTATTTTTGTTTCTGGAAATTTTTGATTTTTTAAAAACATTCGAAATCAAATTTTCAGTAAAAAAGTAAATTTGAGAATTGTTATTTTAATTTAATTTGAGATTTTAAAATCTCATATAAAAGTTTTGAATTCAACATTCCAAACAGTTGAATAGTTTATAAGTGCATAACTGACAGTCTTTATTTGACAAGACATCCCGTATTTAGACAATTTGGCTTGGATTTTCTGTTTTAATATCGTAATATTAGTAAAATTTGTGTATTTTTTTTCGTAATTTTTAACAAAATAATTTAAAAATAATTTAAAATAACATAACTCTATATGTACATATATGTAATTACAATTTCTATGCATAATACATAATCAAGAAATTTTTAGCTTACTCAGATCATATACCTGTAATGATGATATCTGTAGATTTTAAAGGTCCTAGTTGGTTTTAATGACGCATATGAGATAATAATATAAAATAAAATCTATATTTTTATTTTTAAAACAATAATTTAGTTAAATCAGGTTAAATAAAGATGCATTAATAGCTGATTTTATATGTATAAAAAAAAATTTGAACATTTTAAAAAATTACATAACATAAAAAAAACCGAAATAAATTCACTTGAAAATCAAGTTTAATTTCTTTTATTAATATTTTATTATAAATATATTTAACCTGTTTTATTTATTTTTAAATATACTTTTAGCAGATATTTTTTTGTTTTTTCGAATTGATGTTCGAAAAATTAACTTAATTAATTTTTTTTTATACAAATTGACAAACATGCAAGGAAAGTTATTTAAAATTTATAAACGATGATTACGTATATAGGTACATAAAAACCATTCTTTTCTTTGTTGATTCTTTTAATTAATTTAAAATTTGGTTTATTTAAGTTTTAAATTAGTTAAATTTTAAAAAAGATTTGTATAAATTTATCTAAACAATTTTAAAAAAAAATTTTAATAACTATGAATTTATTTTGGTTAAATTTGGCGTTAAGAACTAACTCCCACAAGTGAATCGCCATTAGTTTTGTTAAAATTTAACTTGGGGATTAAATCATTTTTTTTTTTGGGGTTAAGTTCCTTTTTAAAAATTGGGAATTAATTCATATGAACTAAATTGTAAAAATTCTAAAAATATTTTTCGAAATTAATCCATTTTTTTTTTTGTAGAAGTAGTTCATGTTTTTGGAGGGGTTAGTGCATTTTCTTCAATTAAGATACTTAATCCTACGCATAACTTGTCGTGTCAGTGTTTATTTGTGTATAAGTGCTTTGTATGTAAAAAAAAATAATTAGGAGCGATTTTATAGTTGGAAAGATAATGAGGGTTTCAATAATTCGTTTAACGGGGGCTGACGTCCCAAATATTTTAAATTCTTTGCTTTTAAAATACATGTGTATAAAAAAATAACTTTAAGATTTTAAAGTTTGATTCAAAATCAGAATTATCCTTTCTTCAAAATATTTATATATATACATACGAGTATATGTATTATATGTCAAATTTTTAATTAAAATAAATTTTAGAGTTGGATTATGGAAAAAGCGTATAACGCAGATTTTTTAACCAACTCTAAAATTCTTCCTGCTTATTTTTTTTTTACATAACAAAAATATTAAAATATTTTGTAACAGATTTTTGTAAAGTATTTCTTTCAAACTTAATTAGTAGGGTAGCGTAATTTTTGCAAATTAATTCATTATTTTTGTGGATTATTTCATTATTTTTCGGATTTAGTTTCTTTGGAGATTATTTAATTTTTTTGAGGGTTAGTTCATTTCTCAAGATTGGAGATTCATATGAGCTAAACTCCAAAAATTCCATTTTTCGGGATTGGGGACTCATATGAACTAAACTCTAAAAGTTGCAAAAATATTTTTGGAGATTAGTATTTTTTTTTTTGGGGATTAAATTTAGGGATTAATTAGTTTAATTAATGAACTAAAACACAAAAATAATGGTGATTAGTTAATTTTTGCTTTGGGGGTTAGTGACTTGGGAGTTAGTTCATGACGCCGTTAAATATCATATTTTGATGAACTTTTAAAACTACTCGGTAATATATAATCTGTTGAAATTAACTTCATGTCTACAATCAAAATGACTACGTTTGTTTTTTGTCGGCTAAAAAAATTAACAAATATTATATTTACAGTCTTATGTCTTATTCACTGGCTTAGTTTAACGGTTTATAAGAAAACTATCAATTTAGGAATCAGAAGCATAAAGCCACCGACTTTAAAATAATTATGAAATGGCTTGTTCTCCAATACAATGCTGAACCATTAAAAGAAAAGGTTTAAAACGAATTGTTATAATATTTATTATTCAAAATTCTGTTCTATATTATTCAAAATGTAATGTATAAGTATATGTATGTAGGTTTATCCAGATTTACCAATTGCGATTATGAAGCTTCATTTCTTTTAAATTTTCTCCTTTTGTCTTTCATTTTGTGCAACAGGAAGTAAAACCTGCTCTTTAGTAATTTTTAGTATTAATTTGTACTACACATATGTCATCGTGTACTCGAGCTTGCAACTTCCTAAAACAATAGGAAATGAGAATCCCCATATTCAAAGTTTTAAGATAATACATTTTTGAAATTACTTATGTTTAAAGATCACATTTTAATTTTGACAAATTTTCAAATCAATTTATAAATTTTACGAATTAGTTCAAAACATATGAACAATAATATTTTCAAATTTAATCTCACATTTACACGAAGTCTACATTTCTGCAGTTCATTTGTTTCTATCGCTTACTCATGACAAATATCTTATTTTAAATACATAATTCCAAATTACAAACTAACAATCTTAAACATTTTTTAAATTAAAAAAAATTCGATTTTTGTATTTCTTTGTATTTTTATCTTTATTATAGAAGTGCGGCAATAACGTGATTTTTTTTTTTAAATTTTATATAAGAAATTGTAAAATTTTCATCAAAAGTTGATTAGAATACTCATAAAGAATGTTATGAATGCTTTCTAAGTAATTATTGTTCGATTAAATAAACTTATACCTGTCATATATGCCATAAACTGACTAATACATTTCAATGTGTATTTTATATAATTATATATCACGCTTATGAATTATTGATAATAAAAATGATTGTAAAGTGGTATTTAAGCTAAATAATGGGGGCTCGACAATCGACATGCTGTTTTTACTTACATACATTCATATAAAATAAATATATAAATGTATCTATATACATACATATATGTATAGTTATTATAATATTCATATAACTCTTTAGTTTTTTGATTAACTCTAATTTTCTCATGTAAATTGTTATTTATTTTTTGTTTTGTACAAATACATGAACAATTTTAATTTTTGAATTATTAATATTTTAATTAAACAAAAAAAAAAAAACAATGCAATTTTTATTTAAAAAATTTGATTATAATTCACCACACTCCTACAAACACATAAACACAAAGAATTGTCGAATTAAAATAAGTATGTATGTATGTATGTATGTATGTAATAAAAAAAAAAAATAATATCTTAAATGTTTAGGTTTCCTTACATTATTCAACTTTCTCTTTCAACTGATTGAAGACATTCTACTCAGCTTCCGTACTAACATTTTGTAATTTAACTTTTTAAATCATTATTGATTTTTTTCATTTAAGTAAATGTCTTTTTTACTTAAAATATTTGACAAACTAAGAGAGATGTTTTCAAATGACAACAAATTTAGTTAATATGCAGTTTGGTAAAGTTTCACATAGACTAGAACATGTTTCTATGCACCTCAACTCAAAAAAATTAATACTGGTAGACTAGCAGAGATATTGTCAATCAATTCACGATTGAACATTTGACTTAGACATGTTTACACCTTTATTGACAAAAATTTGACAATCAAATTGACAACATGTCGTTTATTGTAAATATAGCATTAGACCAAAGCTATTGTACATTTTTTTAGGTAAGGTTGTAATTCAAAAAACAATTTAAAAAAAAATATGAATTCAACTTATAAATAAAACGTATTTTTGGAAATTTTTTATAATGAAAGTTACAAAAAAAAAGAGAAAGATGTGTGAATAAACGTTTTAAAAATAGATACTATAGATAGAAGGGGAGTAGTTATTCTATTTGTACATTTTATCGATAGATTAGAATTATTACAACCAAACAAAATTTAAAAATGTTGCCATTTTATATTAAAACATTGAATCAAAAACCAATACTGCCGCCTATATAAATGAGAATTTTTTAACGAATTTTTCAACTGTCACATTTTTTGATAAACTGTTAATTTTTTCAACTGGTTGGAAAACCAAGTTAAAAAATGTATTGGCAGCAAAGAATATTTCAATAAGCAAAATAATAAAAATAAATAAGTGGAAAAAATAATAAAAGTATATATAAAGATCGGTTGTTTACATCATATGGAATCAACAACAAAAACATCTCCCTTATCATACAAAACAATAACAAAAAAAAAAAGTAAAACAGAAAAAAATAAAAAACAATTTAAGAATCAAGTGTATAAATATGATCGATAATCGACCGGAATAACTAGTCGTCATACAACACTCTTTAAGTGAGAATAATATAAAAATTATAAGAGTAATCATACAAAATAATACAAATTTCAAATTTGTTTGAATAAGAATTGAATAAAAAAAAAAAAACATTTTAAAGGAGTTTAAAAAAAAGGAATTATTTAAAATAAATTTTATAATATTTTAATTATTTGTGTTTAAATTAAAATAAAATATACTTGAACATTATAAAACAGAACATTATTTAAATTAATTTGAAAGAAAATCAAGAATTTAAAAATAATTTATAAAGAAATAAATTAAAAAAAAAAAAAATAATACAAAACAAAATGACAGGTTTCTCAGCAAAAGATGTTTCATCATCAAATATTGTTAATAATAAAAATGTTATAAATCGTTCACAAAATGGATCTGATTTAACAAATGGTAATGGATATACTGCATCCGAAAACTTATGGTAAGTTTTCAAAAAATTTAGTGATTTAATTGTTTATTTTAAAATGGCTTAAAATCATCACATATTGTGTATCTTGTTATTGGTAATTAAATATAAAAGTTAATTAGAAAATCATATCATATCAATCATTTTATATCATATACTCGTATACATTTTTGCAAATTAATTTTTTTTTCATTTTCATAAAATCTATCATATTTATTATAATCTAGTGTTCCTCCTCAATAAAAGTTCTATAATTAGTTTTTAAGATGAAATTAAATAGTAATTATTCATTTAGTTTAGATAATTTTTTTTTTTTTTTTAATGCATTTTACACAGCCTTTCCTGTTCAGGCGTGGCTGTAAATGTCGTAAAGGGGAATAACTCTTACGATGTGTGTGAGATTCGAACCCTCTCTCGCTGTTTACAACGTATTACATACGCTCTTACCCACTACTACTAGGCCATCGACTCCCCTTATCATTATTAATTTCATGAAAATTTGATTTCGAACATGATTTTAAAATAATTTAGAGAGAGAAATATTAAAATGGTTAAATGAAATAAAATTTTTAATTTAAATTTACAGGTTTTTACATTTTTTCTCACATCATTTAAAATTATAATATGTATAAATATGTCATAAATTTAGTTTAATTTTTTGGTTGTAAATTTTAGTTGTATATATGGACATTAAAAGGGTTGGTGACTAAATTCACAAACCGAAATCCATAAATCAAAATCCAAAATCCACAAAAATGTGCGAAGATTAATCGTGGTGATTTAGAATTTTTGAAGTTAAAACAACAAAGCAAAAATAGCCAACGATGAAATCGCTTCTAATTTAGAATCTCGTATATACATATGTATATATAAATATTCTGGAAAAAGCGCATAATTTTTTTGATTTTGTAACCAACTATAAAATCACTCCTAGTTATTTTTTTACATATCCCTATATATATATCAACAAGAAAGTATTTAAAATATAAGGGACTACCGCCTCCAAACTCTATTAAACAAATTATTAAAACGCTGATTTTTTGACTAACTTTAGAGTTGCTTCATAATGAACTAAATCAGAAATTTTTTTTTAACTTAATTAGGTACTTTTTCTAAATTGAACTGGGCCGGATTCCGAAACGGTGCAAATGAGAAAATTTGACAGTTCTTGTGCAAACTTTCAGTTTGCACCGATTTTCAATTCCGCAGGAGTGCGAATGAAAAAATTTGACATTGTTTGCACGGTGCAAAATTTTAAAGTAAAATAAAAAATATTATTTTTAAAGGACTTACGATACAACTTAATCTAATATAGGGAACTTCATGCTAACTGTAGAATTAAAATTATGAAATTTAAAATTTACTTAGGTAATTTATTTAAATTTATAAAAATAAGAAGTTGTTGAAATTTATATTATAATTAATTTAAAAATAATTCAAAACAATATAAGTAGGTATTATTTAATAAAACAACAAAAATTTTTTTGGAACTCTGTATCTTGCAAAGTTATCATTGTTCAAAACAATTTTTGTTTTTTATTAATATAACAATAAACTTTTTTTTTTTTATAAATCGTTGTGCATTTTATTATTACTTGTTCTTTTTAAAATATAACAGTTATGGTAACGCAACACAGTACCTATTATGAAATGTTTGCTATAATTGTTGCAATATCCAGCCAAAGTATTGATTATTGATTAAGACAGCGGCCTTCCTTTTCAGACTTGGAAAGAATTTTTTTTTTCCAATTATTGTTTTAATCAACTTGCCTAATTATAAGGGAATAGCCTCCAAATCACATATGTATATACTTTTATTTTACACGGTTTTCGGCATAAATCTATGTATGCCGAAAAACGTGTAAAGTAAAAGTATATGTGATTCGAATTTCATAAGCAGAAAATTTGTATTTGTTTAAAAGTTCTCAAAATATATTCAAGCGTAAGGATAATATAAAGAAATTCCAAAGAATAAAAAATATTTGTTAAAATTTAATAGGAAATTTTGAGAGAAAACAAACAAAATTAATATGACACCATGTATATTTGGAAATTATGAAGAAATTCTATTATAACAACTATGAAAATATAATTTTGAGCAGATATTTGGAAGAAAAAAAAAATCAAATTTTAAAATGTAATAAAAATAGAAATTTTAAGATTAAATTTTTGCTTATTATTATTATTATTTTCTATTATTGCATAATATAAATAAATATACAATAATTTTTGGCCGGTTGCCTGAAAGACATGTGGACCAGTTCAGCTTATATATACTAAATATTATATATATATATATATAAATTATATAAATTATTATATTTTACTAAATATTAAATATTAAACATATTAAAAATTACAACTAAGATTATATTTTTTCACAAATTTGGTGATATTTTAACAATTTAATTATTTTTCCTGTATATATGCTGATCTATGTCAAAGTTTCGATCAGTGACACTCTCGCATTAGCCTAAAATTTCTTTATTTCACTACAATCGATGAATATTGGGGCGTTTTATATATTTTTGTTGTCTACTTTTAAAAACAAAATTTCTTTTATCATTTTTTTTCATGTTTAGAGATAAAATTTGGAAATGAAATGATAGATAAAAAAAATTTTTACGGTAACTAATTAATTTTAAAGTTTATAGATATATGCATATATTATTATTATGTACATATTATATTTTATGTATATATATTAAAAGATTTAAGTACATTTTATTAAACAATAATTTTAGAATATCCCTGAGTTTCATATTGTAAAAACACCGCTAAATTTTATAATGTATTATGTTCCATTATGTACGTCAAAAATATTTTACAATGTCATGCGTCCCGAATCGTATAAAATGAGTTTTTAAAATGTAGGAGAAAATATTTCGTGCATAAAAATTCAAAATGCAATTTTATCAATAAAATGTCATTTTTAAAAAATCAGAAATTGCGTTCCAAAGTGTAAAAAATAATTTTATATTTATTTTACAATGTAGTACGTTAATAAAGGGCGTTTAAAAATTTTTTTTTACAATATTGAACTTGCCAATTAAAACCAGTTGTTTTGACAAATGTTATTCTGTCACTATTCTCTTTTTCTGATAATTTTTTTTTCTTTTCCCTGTCAACAAGATTCTTTTAAAAATCTTTTTTTTTTTATATATAGAAGGAAAAACTGCTCATTATAGCAAAAAAAAAAAAATAATAATAATAATAAAATTTATCAAATTAAATTTTAAAAAATTACCCAATTACCCATTATACCATAACTTTAAATATTGTGAATAATAGAACAGAATCGTGCAATAAAGGTCTGATAGAGTTAATTTTATAGAATATACCGTTCTTTCGTTAATTTTATATAAACCTTTCTTTTTTTTTTTTAAAAAAAAAGCTTTTTCTCAATTTTCATTTAAAATAAATACATATTTTTATAATGTAATAAAATTTATTAATTACATAATATGACGAATAGGAATAGGAACCGCCGCCTATTTAAAATGTTTATTTGATATTTACATTAAAAAAATACAAAAGTTTTAAATGTTTATTTGATAAATTATATGTATGTAAGTATGTATGTTAAACATTTTCTTTTTGTGAGTTAATTTTTGTTGTTTTCTTTAAATTATAGTATGTATAATATATAAAGATATTTTTTAAAAGAGGGGAATATGTACTTCATTTTTATTTTGTTACAAAGAAAGAAATTATGTACTGTTTTGTTAATAGATCTTTAGATTTTTGCTCAAATAAAGTAAATAATTCTTTTATTTGTCAAACCAGTTAGATTTATTCTTTGACTCTTATAAATTCTTTTCTTGGTATATACATATACGTATATAATATAAAAGTATGGTCAGCTGATACATGTTATAAATTAATTTCCTTTTTTTTGTTGTTTTTTTTTTTGTTTTTTTTTTTTGTTTTTTTTTTTGTTTTTTTTTTAGTTTATTATTAGTTGGTTGATAGCTTTTTGTTTTTTTTTTATGCTTTTCTTTTTAGGTTGTTTGTTATTATAAAAAAATTTTATATACATATATATATATTATATATGTATGTATATATATATAGCAAACTTGAACTTAAATTAACATAAAATTCTTGTTATTAATTAAAATATATATTAAATATATATATACGAAATTTTATTTAAGTTTTACATTATTTTTAGTTAATACATCAATAGTTTTATTTAAGAGTGTTCTTAAATAAAAGCAAAAATACAAAAAAAAAATTTTTTTTAACCGTTTTCTATTTAATTAATCTAAAAATATTTAATTTAGAATAGATTGATTGCGAACTTTGCGATAATAAGACACACGGTTTTTTTAAACGGAAAAGTTTTTGTTTTAATTTAATTTTTTCATTTAGTACCTATTATTTTTTATTTTTTATTATTTTTTCTATTTAGAAAAAAAAAAAGAGTTAAAAGAAAAAACAGAAAATGGAAAGAAATGTTGAATTAGTAAGCACCGTATATCGTAATAATAATATTGAAGAAGATGGTGTTAATAGATTTTTTTATGATGAGTGAGTTTTAAGTGATTTTGTTTTTTTTTTTGTTTTTGTTTTTTTTTACATTGTTGCACAAACAATTTTTATAAGAATTTTAACTGTTAATTTTTAATTAATTAATATTAATTTTAAACTAACTAAGAGAAATAGAAATAATATCTATCTAAAATCTAAAAAATATAACAAAAATATCTTATTTAGGTAGTATCTAATAATTTGAAATTTAAAAAGTTTAAAACATAAATTTTTAGTAATAAAAATTTTTTTATTAATTGCCATTAATTAAAAATTAATTAAAAATGATTTTTTGGTTATTTGATTATCTGGAGTATTGGAGTGGTGTAGTTAGCTTAATAAGTGCCATTTAAAACAATTTAACATTTAGCTTAGTAAATTATATTACATGTATATATTTTCTATAAGTTCATCTAATAATGTAAAATAAGAAATTTAATTAAAGCTGAGAAACATTTATTTTTGCTAATATGTTTTAATAGTTATTTTTTAAAATCTTATTAAATATATTCATAAATATAATTTTTATCAATTTTAGTAATGTTTTGTTTTACTACATTACTTGGACTCATCATAGTAGGTTTTGTAATGTTGTATTACTTAGACAACTCCTCCTGGTCTGGTCTTCTAGTTTAAAATTTTCGACTGGTGTTATAATTATATAAAAAATTATCAAAATCTTCTTTGAAGTATAAGACTCGAAGACTATAATCGAAAAAATTTATTGTCGTATAAGTATAAAACTATATGTATTCGAAAATTTTAAAGCAGGAGTTGCCTAGGCAATACAACAATACAAAAGAGTACTGAATAGTCCAAGTAATGTTATAGTCTTATAGAACGAAACACTCCTAAAACTGATAAAATTGCTAATCAAAGATTTTGTATGTTATCATGTCTATATATTAAATCTCTTTATAAATTTAATATTAATTAAGAAAAAAAGTATATCCAGTGGTGGTATGATTTTTTAATAAAAACATTTTTTTTTTTTTGAAAAAGATGATAGATCAAATAATTCATTTTTTATTTTCAAAAAACACTACTTTATATAATTTTTATCTTAACAATTTTATAAAACATTTTCTATAGATATTAATTAGCAGTTATCTTCCATTATTTTATACCACATATTATAGGAAGCGCCGATAGAACGTCTTCGTTAAATATGTTTTTTTAGCTATTGCTATATACGTAACTTTTTTTTATTAGTGCCTTTTCGAACCTATACTTCATTCACTACCCACTTTATACTTTGATATATACTCTAGATAATATCATTTGATTTATTTCCAACTTTAATTAATGAATCCAGATCATTTTGCACTAAATAAATTGATTGCACTTGATTATATGTATCAAATTTTGTACTAACTTTTGTACTAAATAGAAAAGTAAGGAATACACAAAATATACATACATACATATATGTATTAAAAGATGAAATAAACCTAAGTAAAATGATAAAAAAAATTATCTAAACTTTTGTATATTCATGTATTTTAGGAAACTGTATATGTATTCACAAGATTGAATAGATATGTCAAGTATATTAATGTGATGTACTTTCAGAACCATCCTGTATAAGTATTAAAGAATTTAAGGAATTATCTATACTCTATAGTATAAATTATTTTTTTTTTAAAAACTAAGTATTTTCATTTTTGTTTAAATTATTTTTTAAATAAAAACAAAACGCCTCGAAATCATAACCTTTTTTTTTATTTTTTTTTTTTTACTCAATTTTATTTGGTAATATCATAAATATTTACTTAATAATTCACACACAAAAAAAAAAAGAAAATCAAAAAAAAATGTACCATTATAAATCATTTTATTCTTATCAAATAAAACTTGCGACTGATATTTTTTATTATATACGTATATATATATGTACATAGTCAACTAATTAAGAAGAGATACAGTCACAAACAGTACAAATGATTTTATTTATTTTTTGTTTTAAATACCCATTATATAACAGATAAGAAAAAAATAAATAATTAATTTAAATTTAATTTAGTCTAGTTTTGATCACTTTTTTTTTTTATATAAAATATTAGGCTTATGTTGAATCGTTAACATAATAAAAAAACATAAAAAAAAAAGCTTAAATTGATTAAAGGATTAACCGCAATGACGAAATTATTACTTCCGTATTACTTACTATTACAAAGATCGAAAATATTTTTTCTCAATCAATCATCAGATAAAGACATTTCCTAAACAAAATATTTATTTGTTATCATTTAACAAAATAGAAATCAAGCTTTATTTATGATGGTATCTATTTTAGTTACGTATGACTTATGGCCATCACTGTACATTTTGTATGTCTATAAATTAATTAAATTAAAATAGCGTCATATTAAGTCGATTAATTAAAAAACAAAATATAATATTTTTATATTTATATTGAATTTTCATATTATTAATTTATAATTGTATTAGTTTAATTTTATATACTCTTTATTTAATGAAAACTACCATACATACATACATGTTTAATTTAATTTAGTGACCTTGATAATGAACATAAAGAAATTTAAAAATTTTAATCTTGTTAATTTTGAGTAAAGAAGTTTTAAGAAAAATGGAAAAAAACAAAATTAATAGAAACTTTCCGAGAGAAAAAAAAAATAAGAGTAGGTAATACAAAACTAAAGATTTTTCAAAGAAGCCCATTTTCAAAAAGAGTTCTCGAATTGTATTAATTAAATTTAAAATATTTTATGTAAGAAAATATTGTAAAAAAATCATGATGCACTTTTTTTTTAGTTTTAATTTAAGGTAATCTTATGTACTAAGAAAAGATGAACTAATTAACTGTAATTATAATATTGAAGAACTTACTGTAAATATAATCTTGAAGAATTAAATTTGATGTGTTATTAACTATATAAAGTTATACAGATGTCTAAAAATAGAGAATTTTCGATTGTTAACTCATTAGGTCTTAAATAGGAGAAGTACACACATTTTTTCGGAAATAAATTTCTACTAATTCTGAAATGTTTTCCTTTTATGAAAATTTCCAAAGTTCCGACTTACAGTGTCCCGGAGGAGATATGGAGAAAAGAAAATTTTACAAAATATTGTTTTGACATAACGGTAAATTTTCATAAAACGCTCCTGTCATTTGAAGTTAAACGGCACTTGAGATATAATTACTAATTGAAAATATGAATAATCTTTTTTTAGCTATATTATATATGTACTTTAAGAAGCTGAAGGTCCATTTTTGTCAATATTAATTTTAGTAATTTTAAATATTTAAAGAATATTGCATAATATGAATTCCTTATCCTTCCTTATTCCTTATTCCTTATCAAAAAATTTTGATTTAAATTAATTTTTTTAGTTACATTTTAGTTTTCATAAATTTAATTCTAAATGATTGAAAGTAGCAATAGCAATTTCCATTATCTGTGATATTT
Organism: Poecilobothrus nobilitatus; assembly: GCA_947095535.1. Taxonomy (NCBI): domain Eukaryota; kingdom Metazoa; phylum Arthropoda; class Insecta; order Diptera; family Dolichopodidae; genus Poecilobothrus; species Poecilobothrus nobilitatus. The sequence continues at coordinate 111,042,424 of OX352774.1, forward strand.
AACTAAATCTCATATTTGTAACTCTCGTCTATAGTTTTAAACTTAAATATATATTATAAACTATAACTATTAAAAAATAGTTTAAGGCATACTTACAACTTATTTGTTCTCTAAATATTAGCAAATTATAACCCCTTACTACTTTATTATTGCAAAAATTACACATTAAACTAAATTGACTTGGAAATATTTCGAAAATTTTAATTGACGGCGAATTCAACCTTTAAATTAAAGTTGTAATTAGTATAAACTATAGAATAACCAGCCACAATTAATTTTTTTAATTCTTAACGAATTGTTTTATATGTATATTAAAGAGTTATATTAATTAAAAGCTATAGAAACATTATTTTTTTTTTTTTTAAACTCAACGGGAAATAATTAATTAATTGACCTTTTGATGAATTTCTATATATAATATTATTCATATTACATAAAAGCATATATATATGAAGTCTACCAACTTTTCATATTTCTTATATTTATCAACGATAACATTATGTTTTTCCTTCCAATGGCTCTTAACCTTTTAATTTTCTCTTAAACAGTTGGTTGATATAATTTTTATATTCTATTACGCACTGTCCGATGCTGCCCTGCCGACTAACTTAACATTAGAGGATCTTCCGCATTATTATCATAATATTTAATCTGTAAATGATAAACATTATTCAATTCAGCTATCTTACAATACCAATATTTTTCCAAAATTTTCTGATTTTCATTATTAATTTTCCATTTTTATAAAAAAAAAAAACCTATATAAAGAATATACATACATATGTATCATATACTATAATCCATGTCTAGTATATATTCAAATAAGACGCTCTTTTTTTGTTCTTTTTTTTCCATTAAATTTTAAATTTTTCTTTTTTTTTCTCTGCTTTTTTTTTCTACATATGTACATAAACAATATTTTGAAATGAAACTTTGTCATTTTAGGATTTTTTATTTGAGTAAACATGAAATGTAACATATAAAATTTAAAAAAATTTTCAATATTACTATACATAAATCAGGGGCATCTTATAAAATGCATCTTATAATATAAATAATAGGTATACATATATTGAGTTTCCAATATTCAATAAATTAGGGGCATCTTCTAAAAGATAATAATAATCGTGCTTTTACAAAAAATATCGTTTACAAAGAAATTTTAAATTCATAGTAGAGGCATTAATTATTGAAAAATATATTTTTACGTTTTAAATAAAATCATAAAGAAACAATTATATACTGTATACTGTAGGTATATAGTTTCTTTATGATAAAATCAAAAAAAAATTGCTTATTTCGTTTTTTAATTCAAAAAGGACATACGAATTAAAATAAAATATAAATAAAGCCTCTTTGAGGCAAAATACTTATTATTAGAGTAAATTAAAAAAAATTATAAATATTGGCTACGGATAATTGTGGTTAACCACAGTTATTTATTAAACAACCTCAAATTTCGAATTCAACTTATAAATAAAAAAAAAACCAATAATAATACAAAAATCCTTTTGAGGACTATCATTGTACATTTGATAGAGTCAATTTAAAAAATCCCGAATGGCAAATATTTGTTATTGATTGCGTGAATTATGCAATTGCTTATTAAAACACATCGAATTTCGAGGGGCGGGCGAATACTAGTATGATTTTAATTGTTAAATGTTTGCTTATAGCTAAAAAAAAAAATTGTTCACATTCTATTAAGAACTTCTTTATTTCAAATGAAACCCGTATCTTCAGTATTTTTTATCCTATACATATTTTGGTATAGTTTCGAAATTCAAATCTTATTAATATTTCTTCTAATTTTTTTATTTGTGTTTAAAATTAAATAAATAATAAATATTTATATAATTTTATTGAAAAAATCTAGATCATAAATTATTTTTAAATTTCTTCAAAAATTTCCATCTTTAGTTCTTTATTTAGATGAGATATTTATAATTTTTTTTTTTTAAATTCTATTAAAATAAATTTAATTCCATGTAACAGAAAACAAAAATGATCTAAATAATAATAAAAATTTACTGAAGAATTTTTTTTTTGAAAAACTATAGTACGTACCTACAACTTGAAAAAAGTTCTAAAGAATTTTTCGGAATTAGACAATTTAATTTTATATTTATATTAACACCTAATTGCAGTATATGTACCTTTTTTACTTTAACTAAAGACATTTTTACTTTAAGTGAAGTTTTTTTACTTTAAGTGAAGTTTTTTTTTACTGCAAGTGAATTTTTACTCTAAATGAAAATTTTTTTACTTTAAGTCAAGATATTTGTAATAAAAATTAAAGTAAAAAATTAAATGTAATATACATATATATATGTATGTACATGCATAAATATCTGTTTCAAATATATATGAGTTATAGATGTATTAAATATGATATAACATAAATTACTGAAGTAAAGATTCTTTATTTAAAATAAAAATGTCTTCACTTAAAAAAAAAAAATATTCACTTAAAGTAAAAAATCTTTTCATTTAATTACATAAGTTTTGAAAATAAAAAAAAATCCTAAAATATTGAAATTTTATAAAGACGGGTAACGTAAATATTTGTTTAAAGTAAAAAAGTCTTCAGTTAAAGTAAAAATGGTATGTATACCATATTATATAAATTTTATTGCCGTTAAATTTAATACCATAATAAATATTTTTTCGCTCATAATATGTTTATTTGTTTTTGTTGTTTTTTTTAAAATTTATTTTCAACCTTTTTAATAAAGATCACTTTAATTAATTTATATGATAAGATTTAAAAAAAAAAAACAAAAAAAAAACTGAGGTTTAAAATTTTCCTATAGTAACAAGCAATATTAGTTACAAATTGCTCTTTTTTTATCAGTTTGTTGATTTATTTTTCTTTCGTCATTAAAATTTTTTTTTTTTTTTTTGAAGCCCTATTTTAATTTTTTTTATTGCAATTTTATATGATGTGAATTTTATGTTACGATCTGTTTTTTTTTTTTTTTTTTTAATTGTTTTGCATTATATTTTGTTTACAATTTTTTAATTTTATAATTATTTTATTTTTTTATTATTAATATTTAATTAATTAATCATAATAATGTTGTTTATTATATTATATTATTTTTTTGAAGAAGATAGTATAATGTTCTCTTTCTTACATAGCATTTTTTTTATTACTTAATGGGGGTCTTTTATTATATTGTTGTAATTTTTACTTAAAATTGCATCAGCATTAGAATTCTATATTTAATATATTGATTGACTACTTATTTATTTTGACTACTTATTAATTTCTATATTCAGTTTTTTTTTTAATAAACATGCATAATTGTTTTATTATAAATCAGTGTATATTACAATATGTAATTTGGATTACCGGACCTTATCCGTCTTAATAAAATTTCAATTTCTCTTTAGGTGCGAGACATATTTTTCATCCAGGGGCTTGCTTAATATCTATGAGGCTTATATACGACCCAAGATGGAGTATAACTTCTATATATGGGCTCTTTTTTTTTTTATAGATATTTTGTGGGTAATGACACTGATGCCACCTCTCAAAACATTTCACCGCACCACTAAAAGGTCCTCAAGTGCTCATGCCTACTATGTGGAAGTTCCACTTCTACTGGTTATAACAATACGTTTATTGTCAGAATTGCAAAAATGTGGAATCTATTACCATCCTCTGTGTTTCCAAAAGTGAAAAATTTTTTGATTTACAATTAGCACAAATTCAAGACGAATCTTAACAAATTTATGACGCAATTACCATCTCCGAATTTTTCCCGTCCGTATCCTATCTAATTTAGCCTCAACTACTTTTTAGTACAAGGAAACATATTCCTAGATTGAGATTATTGAATAAAACAAAAAAATAAATAAAAAAAAAAACATTTTAGGATTTCAATTTTCTCTTCTTTTCAAAATTTATATAATTTATACAAACACGAACACCATGTTATACAATTGACCCATCGGTTGGTGCCATAACAGTAAACTCTCTTTAGCCTAATATTAAACTCTCTTTAGGTCTAATACCTAATAGTTAAGCGTACGAATTAAATTCATTTCAGAAAGTATAAAGATCATAAAAATTTTTTTAAAAGTTTTTTATTTGAACTGTACAAAATTCTGTATTCTCACCGGCCACAGAAAATTTTTTTAATTTTCACAGAAATTTTTCGCTATGTGCGGGGGGGGGGGGGGGGGGGAACTTGATAAGTGTATTTCATTGATTCGTTGTTTGATTGCATTTAATCTTACAATAGAGCTTAACAAAATTTAAATAGACAACGCACTGGAATAGACCGATTACCGATATGCCGAAAGTTATTAATTAATTTTCATTGATTCGTTAGTTGATTGCATATAATCTATTTTAAGGGTAACGAAATTTAAAAAGACAACGGATTAAACGGAACCCAATAACAATTTATCATTTTAATTTTTTTTTGACCATTTGTAACCGCACACACTATGAAAAAATTGAATGCAATTTAGTTAGTTACAAATATTTATTTTTGTAACATAGACATTTACTGGTGTGAGTTATCAGTTCAGACGGAAATTCTTTCGAAATAAAATTGCATCATTCCAATGGAATTTTACCGTATACTTATATGAATAATAATAATAACCGATTAGACAAATAAGCAAATAAGTAAGCATACAAACTTTCTGCCTTATTTTTTTATTATTTAATAAATTTTCATTTAATATATGTAAGTCAATCAATTAGGTACTTAATATCTTATAGGGTATTTTTTTAATCTATTCCATATTTAAAAAAATACATTTTTTTTTTTTTTTAAACACAAAATAAACATGTAATTTTTAATTACAATAGATAAGTTAATTAAATAATTTTCCATATTTACCAGTGTATAGCAATTGAAAAAAAAAAAAAAAAATACATATGTAAAAAGAAATATACATATATAAAATAAAATGTACGCCCGACTTGTTACTATATTTGACTTGTTATCATGTTATATGAAAAGTAAAAAAAAAAAAATAAATTGCAAAGAAAATGATAATTCTTTTATTATATTTAATTATATGTATCTATTTACTTTTTTTGGTTTTTTGTTTTTTTTTAATTGAATATATAGAAATTACTTATTAAATTGCAATTACATTATATCTTTTTATAATTTTAAATTTTATTTATTTTATATTGAACACGTGTTTTAAACTTTAAAGAAAAGTCAATAGCAACTTATGGATTATTTCATATTAATTACATTTTATCATTTTTTATTTTATTACATATTTTAAAAGTCGTTAACCTAATAACGTAAAATAATTAAAATGTCTTACAGAACTGACAGCAAATTATTGTTATTTTGAAGGATTCTTATAATATTATCTGATTATTATTGTTGTTGTTTGGTAAGAGAAATAGATAATTATCTTAATATCTATATCCTAAAATCCGTTTTCTACTCCAATTTCATGACATTATCACAGTAGGTTATCGAGTTTATCAATTCTTCTAAAGAATTGGACGATCATCACGTGTTTATATACGTCCTCAATTCGAATATATTTTCGTAGTATATAGACCTCTCACAGGTTTCATATTATCTTAGCCACAAAACAAAAACATCTTAATCTTCAATTTTCAAAAGTGCGATGATAAAAAAGGAACTATACGATTTGAAATTTTGCGCAAAAAAATTTATGGATTGTTCATTTGGTCGTTTGTTTATATAATATTTGAATAAAATGTATAGATACTTTAATGTATCCTAGATATATTTTTTTTTATATTTAATTATTTATTTATCAATTTTATACAGCAAAAATAAATTTTTAAGATTGATAGAAATAAATAAAAATATGATTTGTAAAATTTAATTCAAAAGTAGGTAATTCAGGAAGTCGTCAACCGTCGTTTGAAATCGCCTCAATTAATAAAAATCAACTGATGACAATTTTTTTTAAAAATATTTATTAAAATGTCAATTTTAATTAATTTTTTTTTTTTTTTTCCACAAGAACTAAGAACTAAATTAAAAAACAAAAGTGTAAAAATGCATTGTAAAATTAAAAAAAAAAAAAAAAAATTTAAAGTTTTGTTTTATAACACAGTGAAACCTTTTTTTAATTTAATGAATTTCATTTTTTTCTTTTTTAACTCATCACTAGATAAACGTTTCTTTATAAATTTTTGAATTCTTCCTTGAATAATAAAATTCATTAAATTTTACTGCAAAAAAAAAAAAAAATGTTTATTTTGGAAATTAACCCTACAGCATCAATCACTTATCACTTATCAAATATCATATCATCAATGAAATAATAAAATAATAATTTTTTTTTGATAAGTTTTGTTGCATTTATTCAAAACCATATTTGGTAATAACTCAATCAAATTTTGAATAGTAAAAAACACTCACTTATCAAAAAAAAAAAATGATTCTTTGATTAGTGATAAGTCAAAATGGTTAGTGAAATAGGGTATGAGATTAACTTAAAAAGAATTTTAAAGTAATTTTTATTTTTCTGGTATAATTAAAATTTAAATTTTGAACTATGAAGTATTGCTACATTTATTTTTGTCGCCTTTTTTTTTTAGAAAAGAATTCTCTCTCCGACGATTCATTTTTGCAGTAAATTTTTGTCAAAAAAAAGAAAAATAAACAACTAGTCGACATCTCAAATTGACTATTTTTTTTTTTATTTTTTTTTTGTCAAGCGTGGCTGTAAATGTTTTAAGGGGGAATAACTCTTACGACGTGTGTGGAATTCAAACCCATACTCCCGGTGGTGTTTACAGCGTATTTCACACGCTCTTACTCACAAGGCCACCGAGGCCCCTTTATTATTATTTTTACTTTTTTGAGTCATTCTGCTTTCAAATAAAATTTATATATGTATGTGATAAAAATGACTGCAAAAAAATAGTACCGTTTTATCAAATCCCAAACAAAAAGTTAAAGTTGAAAATCAACTTTTTTTAGAGAGAGGAAAAAAAAAATGAGAGAGTTTAAAATTTCATATGAAAAATCCATAAAGAAAGGGGAAGAGGAAAGTACAAAGTAGTAGAAGAGGAGACCAAAATAAGTGTTAGTTCGTTCGTTTATATATAGACAGTATCTGAATTACTGGGTTTTACTGTATTTTTAAATTGGAATTATGATAGAAAATAATATACAATATAAATTCAACATTATATTTTTTTTTTTTTATATATATGATTAATCAGCATTCTTTCATTAATATTTCAATTTTTGAAAGACAACATTTATTATTTTGTGAATCAAATCATTTTGAATCAAAATCATCAAATCATGTGAATCAGCATTTTAAGTAATTTATATTTTCATTATTTTAAATAATAACAACATATACATATATATGTAAAATTATTATAAGTAACTTGAATTAAATTTTCAAATAGTTTTACGTAAAAAGTTTTCAAATAAGTTTACCAAAAGGTGTTATACGCGCATTTAAAAGAATTTATTTAAATCAGTTTTTTTTTCTTAATTTTTATTAGCATAAATCACTTCCATTAAATGCAATTTTAAAAATTTAGTAAATTTTTGTGTTTATAATTAAAAATTTTATTTAAAAATGTTTAAACTTTTTGAAAATCAGACCCCAGACAAGAATTTGATGTAAGAGTGTTGTTAAAAGTAAAAGTAAGAAAAATATTATAATTTTTTCAATAAGTAGTTATATATTTTCAAACTACTGAAATACTGAACTTAATAATTTTATATACATACATAGACCTTAACTATGACATATACTTAGATAACTATATCAAATTTTTGTATATTCAAAATGAAACATTTTTCACTTTGATTGCACTTTTTTTTAATAAAAATCCGATATTATATTTTACATTTGCTTAATTTTTAATTATGGCATAAATAGGTGTTAAGGTGTTCATGTGTTCAAGTTCCTTGAAACTTTTGATATTTTTATAAAATTTTTATAATATATAAATACACTACAAAATGTTATCTTACATACATATGTTAAAATTAATAATCTGTATAAAAGTAATACAAAATAACTTTTGAAAACTTTAAATTCAGATTTACCATAAATCATTTTCATAAATTTTTTGCTTATACATACCATACAATTAATAATATGCTTTTTTTATTCTATCTAACATAATTTTAATTTATTTTTTTTTTTTTTTATCTTGGATTCATGTGTACAATAAATTTTGTATATTGAATGTTAATATTTGGAAAATACTAAAATTCATTTTTAGTATTTTTAAAAAAAATTTTTATTATAACTTAAAAATACATGGAAATGATTATTTTAATTACAGGAATGGATCAAATGATGAACCGACAAGAATAAGGAGTGATGATCTGTTAGTATTTGAAATTTTGTATTTCCAAATAAATCATAAACACCATAATACATACATACATTTTCTTAATTATTATTTTCAATTATTATTATAAATGATGAAATGATTTCGCATTTAATCTAATGCAAATTATAAGTACTTGCATTATAAAATTAATTTAAACTTTCATTATCTAAAAAAAAATATCATGATTTTGTAGGTTCAATTGTTGTAGTATTGTATCTTATAGAAAGATAAAAATTTTTTGTTTTAGAAATTTTTTAGTATTTATTAACCCATAAGATTGTTTGTATGATACAATAAAGATTTTTATAAGGTGGATCATTGATATCAATCTATTCGACATTAATATTTTTAAATACTCTATGTATATATGGACACATTAACAACAGATTATTCGCTGCAACCAATGATGAATTGCAACGCTTTAAAAATTGTTGCTGTAAAAATTTTACTGAACGTTTTGCAACAAAATTTAAATAATTTGTTAATAATTTTAAATAAAAAAAAAAATTTTTTTTTTAAAACAAAAAATTAAAAAAGAAATAAAAGTCAAATAAATTGTCGCTGCTCGATTAAGCATATAGTTTTTTAATGCATCAACGCATGTAAACGCATCAACGTATAAATAAATTGGAACTTTTTAATTAGTTCTTCTTTTTGTTGCAAATATACAAAATTAATAGAAAAAATCCTTTAAAATTTTTTTATTTTTTCACATTTCGTTGTTTAATATTTTATTTATTACGCCTGTAACTATGCAATATGTCATTATCAATTTAGCATTTAGTGCTTTTTAAAATGTTCATTAAAATAAGCCTTTTTAGCCGAGTGTTTAAGTAGATGATATATTGTTCAGTTACAAGAATAAGAATAAAACACACGAGTATGCACAGTATGACATGAATCAAGACAATGCGGGTTCAAATTCTGTACAGGTCATGAGCATTTTTAATTGGAAGAAAAATTATAAATAAAATTATTTTTTCTTAACAAATTGCACTTGCTTGCGACCAAAAATATATAATATACAATATAAATAAAATATATAATCTATATGTTAATACATTACAGTATTTAATCTATAATTGTCTTAAAATCACCGATGGTTTTTAGTAATTTTGTATAATCCTGTATTATGATTTGTGATGTAATAAATAAATAAATATTTAAGTGGTGTGGTGAAATATACAAAACTTTAATATTTATAATAAATGAAATTTATTTTAAGGTTTACAATATTCGCTTCCATTTAATATAATTTAGAAATTAAATATTAAATTGGAAATTAAAATGATTATTATGTAAAAATTAAAATAAAATAGTTCTGAAAGCTTTTAAACATTTAATAAACTACTTTCAAAAATAAATGAGAGACCACATGAATTTTATATAATATTTAGTTAATTTTCTGAATATTTTAAAATAATTCAAAAAAAAAAAAAAAAAAATTTTCATAACGGGTTTTCCGGAAAAATATTTTTAAAAACTAGAATTGAGTATAGCTTATGGTTATCTTTTGTACCATTTAATTTAATTTTATCTTACGTAATTTCTGATTAGAGTGACCACAGATACAATATGTTAACGATATCAAACAGTTTCGAGTAAATAAATAAAAGTATATAATTGGATTATATACTGTACAAAATAAATATACAAATGATTTGAACCATTGCCATGATTATAAACCATGATTATAAAATAGAATTAAAAATCGTGACCGTATTAAGGAGGAAATAAAGTACTAACTAAGTTTATGAATTTTTACTATTACTTAATTTTTTTTTTTTTGTAGTTTTAAGTTATTATTTAAAATGTTCGCGTTACTAAAGAGCAACCAATTAAATATTTATATAAAAATATATTTGGATATACCAAATCCAAGAAAATCACCAAAAAAAATATTCAAAAAATATTTCTAAATATTATTTTATATTAATTGATTTTTATTTATTTATTTTTTATTTTTTTTCTATTATTCTAATTTTAGTTATTCATATGAAACAATTAAGGAAATTGCTGATTTTCTTTTAGAACGTACACAAATTCGTCCAAAAATTGGTATTATTTGTGGTTCAGGTTTAAATTCATTAGCTGATCGTTTAGAAAATATTGATGCATTCCCATATGAAGATATACCATATTTTCCAATATCAACAGTTGAAGGACATGTTGGACGTATGGTATTTGGTTATTTGAATGGTGTTCCAGTAATGTGTATGCAAGGACGTTTTCATTATTATGAAGGTTATCCATTAGCAAAATGTTCAATGCCAGTACGTGTTATGAAATTAGTTGGTATTTCACATTTATTAGCAACAAATGCTGCTGGTGGTTTAAATCCAAAATTTAAAGTTGGTGATTTAATGATTGTACGTGATCATATTAATATGATGGGTTTTGCTGGAAATTCACCATTACAAGGACCAAATGATCCAAGATTTGGACCACGTTTTCCACCAATGGCAAAAGCATATAGTAAAAATTTAATAAAAATTTTTAAACGTATTGTTGATGATATGGGTTTTGGTAATGATGTACATCAAGGTGTATATACATGTTTAGGTGGACCAAATTATGAAACTGTTGCTGAATTAAAAATGTTAAGAACAATTGGTGTTGATGCTGTTGGTATGTCAACAGTACATGAAGTTATAACAGCAAAACATTGTGATATAACAGCATTTGCATTTAGTTTAATAACAAATAAATGCAGTTTAGATTATGATAGTAGTGATGAAGAAGCATGTCATGCTGAAGTTTGTTTAGTTGGTAAAAATCGACAAGAATTTTGTGGTGATATTATATATGAAATGGTTCGGGCAATACATAATGAAGAATATGCAAAAGATTAAATAAAATAAAATAGTAAAATCAAACAAATAAAAAAAAAACAAAAAATAAACAAAATAAAAATTTTTAAATAATACATTTATTGTAAAGAAATATAAAATTAAGTTAATATAGTTTAGAATTTTTAGGTTTACTATTATTTTTTTTGTGGAGTAAAATATTTTATATATGCTATATATGAATATAATTATAATATTTTTTTATTTTATATATATTACAATCACTAAATTTTTTACTCATTTAATATATTTAGGTTAGATAATTTTAATAATTTAAGGCTTCTTTTAATTGTATAAGTTAAGGTTTTAAATTTACTCAAATTGATTTGTTTTTTTTTATTTTGTATTAAAGTTAAAAAAATTGAAATAAGACAATGTTATTGTTTAATAGGTTTATACATATTTAATAAATTATGATAACATTTATTAGCAAATAATTAGAAAAGTTTTTTATAAGTCAAAATTTAAGAATATTATAAATAAAATATTTATCTACAGAACAAATTTGTTTTTTTTTTTATTTAAGCTATCCAAAGCCTAGGAAAAGATTCTATTTTATAAAGTTATTGTAGGATTAGGATAAGGGACAGGAGAATTGAAGGGAAATAATAAGGCAAATTTGGAAGGTAAATTAGAATCGAACCTGTGCAGGACCAAACCTATCAGCCAGAAACACATTGAATGGAATCTTCTTTCACATTTTAGCGGTTCTCATAACAAATGAGTTTTGATAACCAGTTTTAAACGACCAAGAAATTTTTATATTGTAGAAATGAGCACTTGTACCGTCCATATAGTGCTACGTTACAATTGCTTAAAAATATACCTGCATTGTTGATTTTAGTTCAATACAACAGATGTTATGACCTACACGATATCTAGAAAAAATGTTTCAATATTTTAACGTATATTAAGAGGAGTAAAGTTTGGAGTGATATAAAAAAAAAAACCTTTTTCTCTTGTCTAAATTCTGTTATGGGTACAAATATATTTTTCAAATTCTATATTATGTACAAACGAGGAAGAGTGCAGTAGAATAGACTGTTTCAACTCTGGGATACCCGTATGAACGTAATATATCTCGTTTCTATAAAATTTCTTTTAAAAAATTTCAGGTGATTTAGAAGTGACTATTCCATTACACTTTAACTACCGAGATATATTTATGTAATTGCTCGAATCTATTACACCAGCATAACCAAATTTTACAGAAGTTACACCTACGTTCATAAAGTTCCAAAGGGTGCAAGATGCAACATCTTTTTATAAAATTTCAGATACCTAGCTTCAATAGACTCGGAGTTACTTTCATTTAAAAAGATAAGTTGTATGACAGTTATCCGAACTTGTTGCACCAGCACAACCACATTTTAGAGAAGTTGTTGCCATAAAACTTGATCATCTTTTTTAAGATTTTAGACGTCTAGCTTCATTACGTTTGAAGAGGTACAAGAAGCCTGAGACGGCTGCTCTACATCATTTTACAAAAATTGTTAGCATGTAACTCGACACCTCTTCACTAAATTTTAGATATTTAGCTTCAATATCCGAACCTGTTGCACCGAGATATATATATTTTATATATATTACAGATGTAATATATATATACATATATATATTACAGATGTAATATATTATATATTACAGATGTAATATATAATGATGAGATTTATATATTTTACAGATGTTATTGGCCTATAACTCGACACCATTTTGTGAAATTGCAGATACCTAGCTTCAATAGATACTGAGTTATTTCCATATAAAAAAGAAATAGTATGTCAGCTACTCGAACCCGACGGCTGAAAATGGTGGACTTAAATAGCGAAACTAACAATTCTGCAAAAGTGACGTAAAAATGAAAAATAAAAAAATTCAGTTAAAATTCAATTCAATCAAATGGTATACACATGTATATTAATTCTATTTTTTTATTTTGTATTTTAGTTAACAAGCACGTATACATACAGCACAGAACTGATAAGGTCTCGAAATTAAACTTTTAATTATTCAAATTATTCAATTTTTTTAATTAAATTCATGTGATTGTACATAAAGCTAGGTATGTATAAGTAATATATTTTGAAAAAAAAAGATCTCCTGAGCTCCTGATAGTTATTTCACTTAAAAGGTAGAACAAATAACTTCAAATCTTCCCAAAAGATTCCTAAAACAGTTGGTTTTCTTTAGATCTAGTTTTATATATGTACGTAAGATTAAAATTAAGTTTTTTTTAAAATGTAATTTAACAAAAATTACATTTAAACAAAACAACGACCTTGATAATTAAATTTGCAAAAAACTGCTATAAAAATTAATTTCTACAAGCCTACATACAATTGGAATACATAATAAAAGAATACAAAATACAAAAAAAAAAGGACAGTATTGCCATTGAAAATTTCGATCGGTAAAAAAATGTTTTAGACATATACAATACCAATCGGTAAAATAATGTTTCAATTACGAATTCATATAGTTGACTGTTAAACCACTGTTTTAAGAGAATCTAATGGTATTATTTTAAATAAAAAAAGTTAGTAGTAATTAATTTTTATTAAATACTAAAATAAAAATGTTCTGCAACTGTTGCAAATTGCAGTTTTATTTCTTGATTTATTTAACAGGAAAAGTTTTCAAGTACGATGATGAACTATGCACGTGCCTAAAACGAATATATTTTATTATATAGTGTGTACATTTTTTATTATTTTACCTTTAATCGTGCAAGAAGCTCTAAAAGAATTTAAACAATTTCTTATAACTTTTTCACTGCAATTCAACTATCAGGTTAAATAATTAATAATATTTTAAGGCTAGAATTCCTATAATTATTATATTGAAATCATATGATTTTTAACTATTGACGTTTATAAACAAATTTCTAAATTAAATATTTCATATTGTTCATAAATAATTTTATATAAAAATTTTATAAAAATAATTTAAAAGTTTCAGTTTTAACTACTATAGCTGTTAGCAAAGCCATTTGCAGGATAGATAATTCATTTTGAATTTTATGGAAAACTTACCTAAGGTAACAAACAACCAATTTATGAACTATAAACTTGAACATATCTTATGACATATTACGTCGGTTCAGAGAAATTAAAAAAAATACGCGTGTACACGATCAATTTTTATATTACTTCAATGATTTGTTTAATAGAATATGGGTCTATAATGATAGTACACATATCCGTTGCCATAACTTTTCTTTACAACAATTCATTAATCACATATAATTCAGGACATACGAGGGCAGTTCGAAAAATTTTCTGTATTCATATTAAAAAACGGTTCTTTTTGTATTTTTTTTCTATTTTTCAACATAGTCTCCTTCCAACTCAATACACTTTATCAAACGGTTTTCAAACTTTTAAATTCCGTTTGAAAAATACGATTTTTCAGTACTTTCGAAATATGTTTCAGTTTGAGCCATAACCATTTCATTTGATGTGAATCTCTTTCCAGCAAGCAATTTTTTTAAATTCGGAAACAAAAAATTATCACTTGGGACTAAATGTGGACTGTATGGTAGATGTGGAGCAATTTCGTACCGTAATTCATTCAATTTTACTCTTGTCCTAATGTTTGTGATGGTGCGTTGTCTTGATGGAAAAGCACTTTTTTCTTTGCTAAATGTGGTAGTTTTTTCTTGATTTCGTCATTGAATCGATTCAATAATGCACAATAATAGGTACCATTTATTAATTTTCCCTTTTCAAGATAGTCAATGAATATTATACCTTTTGCATCCCAAAAAACTGTTACCATAATTTTTCCTGCTGATTTTTCTGCTTTTGCTTTCTTTGGTGCACTTTCACCAGATTTTATCCATTGTTTGGACTAATTTTTTGTTTTTGGTATATAGTAATGGACCCAAGTCTCATCAAAAGTTATAAATCGACGTAATAATTAATTTGGATTACGCTGATATATTGCCAAAAGCTCCTCACAACGTGTCCAACGAATTATTTTTTGTGGAAATGTTAACAAATGCGGCACCTATTTTGCAGAAAGCTTTTTAATAAGGAGTTCATCATGTAAAATGCATCCAACGCTATCTTTTGATATTTTTAATATGTGTACCAGTTCACGAACTTATTTTGGCGATCGTTTTTCTTCTAATTTCAATGGATGTAGTTGTTTTTGGTCTCCCACTTCTTTGTTCATCATGTACACTTGTGCGACCGTGTTTAAATTCAGCTACCCAAAAACGAATGGTTTGATATGATGGTGATGAAGTACCTAAAGTACTATCCATATCCTTTTTGGATATCGGTTGCTGATAAACATTTCAAAAAAATATAATGAATTGCAGCACGAATTTGAAATTTATCCATTATCTGAAAAGAACAAAACTTAATTGATTAGATAGCTGTTTCCACAATAAACTATTTGACAGATCGATTTCAAAATTTAAGACAGACAACATAAAAGATTGTTCTTTTAAATGGCAATTATAAAAATTTATAATCATGTTTATTACAAATGTCAAATATCGTATATCAAATATCATTTAAATCTATCTTCTATCATTTTTCATGGTATTACGAAGTATTACAAAACGATATACGATAAACTTAAATCTAACGAAAAATTTTTTTAAGTATGACGTAAAATAATATGAAAAACATTCGGAAATTTCAAAAGTTAATTTTATTTCAAATTTATTTGAAAGGTTTAGACAGTTTTGTTTTTAAAAAAAATTATAAAATGATATCTGCTGAGTTTTTTTTTTTTTTTAACACAAAGAAAATGATACCTTTTGACATCTGAAATAGTAAATTTTAAAAAACTCATACAAACTTAGAAGCTTTTTTGATAAACGCTAAAGCTTTCTTTTTAAATACGTTAAACGATAAGTAATGACATACGTAATAGATATAGAGAATTTTTATTGTTAAATATCGTATATCGGAAAAATTTTGACAACTGTAATAATCATGAATATTAACAAAAAAATTCGATTACAGAAAACTTTTCGGACTGCCCTCGTATTTTCATTTGTATTAACAATAAATAAATAATACAATAAAATAAAACTCGAAAAATTTTTCTTTTTTTTATATATCTGTATTTTTTTTTTTTCTTTATTATTATTAATAAATTTTTAATTAAATACTCCTAAAATGTAATATTATTTTATTTCATTTTAAAGGTAGTTATTATTATTATTTTTTATTCTTTTTTTTTATTTTCATTTTCATTTTCTTTTTTAATTTTCTTTACTTTTTTTTTTGTTTTCTTTTTTTATTTTTATTATTGTATTTTATTTAAACTTAAATTACTAGAACATTAATAATAATAATAATAATAATAATAATTATAATAATTTATATATCCTTAAGTACAATTACATAATTTTAATTAATTAATGATATTAATTTATAATATTAATAACTTTTTTTATTTATTTTAACTGTTTATATTTAATCTTAAATACATATTACATGCATTTTTATTTTATTTTTTCTTTTTTATATATTAATTATATTATTATTATTTTAGTTAAATTTGATCTGTATTTATTTAAATAATAATTTAACACAAAAAAAAAAAAAAAAAAATAAAATAAAATAAAAAAAATCATAATTTTATTAATTTTTAAAATAATAAAACTTAAACTGATTAATAATATAATATTTTTATTAAAGATCTAATGATTAATAAAAATTAAATAAAATTTTCAAATTCGGTTTATTTTTTTTTTGTTTTTATTATGTATGTTTTATACTTATATATATATATTTTTTTATTTAAGTATTAGACCTAAAACACTATTTCTTTATTGTTTTATTGTGTTATTTATGATATTTTTTTTTTTTTGCATTTTTAATTGCATTTTCTTTTCTAAAACTTCTATTTTGTATTGCAGGCATACTATTTATTATAGTATCGTGATATTTTACAAAAAAAAAAACAGATTAGATTTAAGAATATGATATAAAAGGAAAATTATGAGAATCAATCAATATATTAATATTTAATATGATTAAATAATAAATTTTTATTAGAACATTCAAAAGGATATAAGTATGTATATATGTACTTAAAAAAATTTATATATGTGTGTTTCTTAAATTGATAGATCGAAAAAGATTTTTAGAAAACATTCCCACAAAGGTTTTCTTTAGAAAGATTAACACCAAATTAAATCTTTTATTTTAAATACATATATTAAATAAAAAATAAAAAAATTAGATAAAGATAAATAAAAAGGATATCAAAATGTAAATGCAAAAGAAAATTATAATTTTAAATGATATTGTTGTCCCATACAACGGCCTCTTTTTGTTTGAATTTTCATTTTTATGTCGTATTTTTTTTTTTTTTTTTTTTAAATAAAAATTTAAATTTTATAATGACAAACTTCGGCGTATATATTCGGAGTTTAAAAATGTGTAATATTGTAAAGGGAAAAAGTTTATAGTCGTGTGAAGGATTACCTGCCTGTTTTTTTTTACAATTTCACTTATTTTTTCTTCTTTTTGTTTTTTTTTTTTGTTTTGTTATAATAATTAATTAATTATGTATGTACATTTATGTGAATAAAAAAAAAACTTAAGATATACAAAGAGTTTTAATAATTTAACTTTACCAAAAAATATGGTATCTATTATTTTATTTATTTATTTATTTTTTTTAAATAGTACCTAAATAATATGTAATTTAAATTATAATTAATTCAAAATTAAAAGAAAATTTCTGAAATAAAAATCTATAAAATTTACAAATAAAGTTAAAATATATTTATAAAATTTTTTTAAAATAAAAAATAAAAACAAAAAAAAAAAAAAAATTAAAACATTTTCATTCATTTTTTTTTTTTTTTTTTTAACAAAATAAATTATAATAAAAACTGAATATGAACCTAAGTAACTAATAAATTAATAAATCACAATGGTTTTAGAAAATAAAATAAAAAAAAAAAAAAAAAAAAAAACATGAAAAAATTAAATTAAATATTTTTTTTCCTAATTTCTTTTCTTTTTTTATTTTTTAATTTTTTTTAAATTTTTTTTTTTTTTTTTTGTAAAAAAATTCAATACAAAAAACTAATTATGTATGTGTGTAATTTATCAAAAACTAAATTCTGTTAATTATAGTAATCTTTTTAATTATTTTAAAAATTTTCATTGTTATTTCTAACTTTTTCTTTTAGTTATATTTTAAGTTTTGTTGTTTATTTGCCAGGAGATGAAATCTAGTTAGTTCAAATGATAATTTGGATCTTTGAATATTTTTATTTTATAGTTTTTTTTGAAATATGAAATTTTAAGTTAAAATTCTTGCAATATTCTTGCCTTGAAGTATGCAATTTTTAATTTAAAAGCATAAAAAATACATGGTAGTAAGGAGAATAGATAAAAAAAAAAACATAATTTTTAATCCAAATTCCATTAACGAATTCTAATGTTCGGAGCGGATTTTTTAAAAATTTTATTATGTATTTTATAAATGAGATGTTAGAAAACTTAAATAATTGCATTAATATTAAAAGGATAAACACATTTTATTGTATATGAATTTTAAAAGTTTCTATTATAAAATCACATTGATTTTTGTTTTCGAAATTTCTTTAATACAAATGTATTTCATTATTATATCAATATTATGTTACACTTATTAGATTTGAATCACGGATCATTTAAATTCTTTGAATCATATTATGGTTAGACTTTTATTACAAATATTTGAATCACGGCCAACTCATTTGTAAAATTCTAGTTTTTGTTTTCCTTTTTAAATTTCAGATTGATTTAAATTTATCTATTTTGTGTTTTGTATAAGGCGTGAATTAACAATTTTTAATGTATAATAAGTCCTATATGGATCATACATAATACATATAATTAAAATTTAATTTTTTCTTTCAAATCCACAAAACAAAAATAAAATAATCAAAGATCATTAAACATTTAAAACTATGTATTTTTTTTTTTTTTTTTTTTAAATCCATCCAAAATCTTAAGTGTAGAAAAAACATTTTTTTTTTTTTACATTTTAAAAATTTGAAAATTTTTTGACACATTTAATATTTAAAAATTTTTATATCTAATCTTTTATCTTTTTACTTTTGATTAAAAAAAAAAAATAAATTTTTTTTTTATTTAAATTATTTTGAGTTTTTATTTTTTTAATATCATATTATATTTTTTTTTTTTGAAAATTTGTTAGTAATTTATTAATTTTTTTTTTTAAATTTTTACGAATACATCAATTCACTTTTTAAATAATTATATTTTCATTTTTATTTTATTTTTATATATGGTATTTTAATGATATTTTCAATTAATGTTTAATTTAAATATTGTTTTTTTTTTTTTTTTTAATTTTTTAATCGTTTTTATTTAAATTTTCAATATAATATAATTTTTCTTTTTGTTACTTTGATGTTGTTTTACTTTTTTAATCGGCAATTTTTTTTTTTTTGTTTAAATAAACATTAATTGGATTTTTTTTAAATTGTTAATTTGTTTTTTTTTTTTTACAATTTCTTATTTTTTTATTATTAGTTTTTAATTTCTGTTTTATTAATTAATATTAGTTTTATTTTAACATTTAACGATATACGAATAGGGTAACAATTCAATCATTATCAGTTGTCATAACATTTCAATATGTGAAGAAATAATAATAAGGTATAATTGAAACAACAAATACATTACGTCGTAGAAGACTATAAAATGTTTAGAGATGTTTTGGATTAATAAAAATAAAATTAAGAGCTTTAAACCGTATCATTTTGATAAGAATTTTTTTTTGATTTAAGAGTAAATTTCAATTTTAATAAAATAATTTTTTTTAATTATTTTTACTAATGTCCCTAAATCAACTCAATGTCAACTATACTACTTGTATTTAAATAAAATTCTTACAATTTGAAAAAGTCAAAATACAATCTTTTTAATAGCGTTTTCTTTATGGAAAAAAATGTTGAAATGGGGCTTTTTTTTCAGGTTTCTTTTTTTTTTTGTTCTTTTGTGAAAAAAGAAAATTCAACACTTATTAAAAATTTTTTTCGTGTTCCTTCTCAAAAACTTTTAACGCAAAACTCGTACAGACAACATTTTTTTTGACCTAAAAATAATTGTCGGCGCGATAAAGTATTGCAATCTCAACATTTACGAAATATATGTGTATATAACTATCAGGTCAGTTAAATAATAATAAGCACATAATTATAATAATATTAAAATGTCTGAAAAGGCTATAATTTTCTACTAAATTAATTATTAATTAATAAAACCATCTTCTTTATCTTCCCAGCATAAAAGTCTAAAGAAGAGAAATGAAATTGCCTAAACTATAAAAATCGCCAATATCAAACCTTTTAAATTTGGAATAAACAACCAAGTTGTATAGAATTTGTCATCTGTCAGTTACCACTTAAAAAAAAAAAAACTATATAAAAACTGGAAACAAATAAATATTGTTCTATTTCCATTCTATTCTAAACTTTTTTCGTGTCAAAACTAAAAAAAAAAGCAAAACTAGAAAAAGTATATTTGACTATCATAAATTTTGCCCTGTCCGTCTGGTCAACATTCCTTTTCCAGAAAAGAAAACGCTATTAATCTTTAAATTAAACCGTTCAATTTAATATTTAATACTGATGTAATTATTTAAAATTTTCACAATATGTTTCTAAAAGTAAAGGGGTTCACATAAGAGACGATTTAAATTTCAAAACTAATAAAATACTTTTTGAAAAAGGAAAAACGTAAAATTTTAAATATGAATCCCAATTTTATTTTTTTTTTTTTGAAAGCTATTACTTAGAACTGTTGTTTTAAATCAGGATATTTTGATTGTATATTTCAAGTTGTTATTAAAAATAATATTTTATAAACCATTTTAAATTATAATTATTTTAAAAATATTTAAAATAATTTAATAAAATGTTTACAAAGATTTTAAAATAACAACTTAGGGCTTAAACTAAATAAAAACGTATGTACAACGTACAATTTTTATAAGCCAAGACGTCGCTACGTCGACGTATCCTGAAATTGTGTATGCGTCGTACAATTTTAAAAACACCTACTTGACGTACAGTACGCCGTGTATTTAGGGTGCTGTCATTTAAATACATGGATTTAAAAATTATTTGACAGAAAATATACGCTGTACGCTTTTATTTAAATTGATTCCTTAAACATATTTAAAATCTAATCATTTAGGGCTTTTATGCTTTTTACGAAATCTAATCCTTTTATGAAATGTATGTTATTTATGTATAACTTAATTTTGATTTAAAATCCATTTATGAAAATTTTTAAAAGAAACAAATTAACTTTCATTTTAAAAAATTGAATTTGAAAAGATTTTACTCCGTTTAGTTGTTTTTTTTTTTAAAACAAACAACAAATAACAAAAATTTTTCAGTTGTTTTTTTTAAAACAAACAAAAAATCACAAACATTTTAAATATTAATAAAAGTTAGTAAAGTCGTTTGTTTACTATAATAAATGTAAGGATGTAAATGTTAAATTCTTTGCTATTAATTTTTATTTTTATTGAAATATGTTGGTTTTTTGTCTAAATAACAAATATTGTTCTTTTCCTTTTTTATTTTTACATTTTCTCGGTTACATTTTCTTTATATTTTAACTTCATATTATTTTTCCATAATTAGAAAAAAAAAAAAGCAAAACAAAAAAAAAACTATCAAAAATATTTAAATTACAAAAAACTTAAATTTTTTTTTTTTCTTTTTTTAATTGTAAAATTTGTCTATTTTGTTTTTTTTTAATTTTGGTTTTTATTTTTTTTATTTTTTCTTTAGTACATTAGTAAAAGATCAGTCATAGTAGTATGGTATTAAATATAAATAATTAATTTTATATTAATATATATTTAATAATTTTTTTTTTCTTAATATTTATATCAATAAGAATTTATTTTTAAATGTGTTTGTAAAGTTATTCAATGAAAATTGTTTTTTTGTTTTTTTTTTTTTTTTTAATTCAATAGCAAATTATTTCGGTTAAAATTGTTAAATCCTTTTCGTTTATTTTTTTTATTTTTATTTTTTTTTTTTAGTAAAAAGATGTTAAGATAAATATTTTTTTTTTTTTGTTTTAAATAAATACAAATTTTATTTTAATAAATTTAATTTTTGAAATTATTTCTTTTTGGCTGCTTTTTCAGCTTTTTTCTCAGCTTTTCTTATAGCTTTTTCTCGTTCTTTTTGTGATCTTTGTTGATCTTTACGTTCTTTTTCAATACCAACTTTTAATTCTTTAAGACGACGTTTTAATTTAGATTTATCATCACCTGTCACCCCAAGAATTTTAAAATCACGTGAATCTAATTGTAATAGAGCGCCACCTTGTACACTATTTTCACGGAATTTTGGAATGTGATCTTGTAAACCATGTGCCATTAACCATTGACAAACCTTAAAATAATAAAATTATATGGAATAAAAATAGAAAATAAGAAAAAAATAAATAAAAAAAAAAAAAAAACAAAATAATAATATTAGAATTAAAAATAAAAAAAATTACTTGTTCTTTAGACCATTCATGTACTGGTCCATTTTTCCAATAATGTGAATGTTTATTTTTTTCACTAGAAAAACTTGTACTCGAACCTGATAGATCTAAATTACGGCTAGGAGAATATCCAGGTGAAGTTGAACCTGATGACATACTGGACGGGGAAGGAGGACCATGTTGTTGCCATGGTACAGTACCAGGTGGTGATAGTGATTGTGGGATCACATTTTTAACTAAAAAATTTAAAAAAAATATATAAAAATTAAAATTGAAAATAGTATTTTGATTGAGAATAATTAATTAAGATATTAGATCATACCTTTGGGTTGAGCTTCATTTACGGCTTGCCTTATTTCTACAATTAAATTTTGTGTTAGAACAGCTGCAGAATTTTGTGTTTGTTGTTGTGGTGTTTGCTGTTGCTGTTCTTTTTGAATTTTATTTATTTCTGTATAATCATCACTAGAATCACGTGAAGAACCATCACCAAGTCGTCTATATATATATATATATATATATAAATAAAAAAAACGAAGAAATTTATTTAAATAAATGATAGAAAATTAAAAAAAATCTTGAATTTAAATAAATACCTTTCACGATCAGCTAATACTTGATTCAATTGATTTGTGAATGATGTAGGCGGTAATTTAACATTAATACGCCTTCGACTAGGATACATCCAATTATCTGTATTTTGTTGTTCAGTTTCAGAAAGCTTATCATTAGAACTTAATATACTATCATATGAGCTATTTAAATCTTTACTAAATGTATCATTTGTATCATTTTTATATATATTTGGTATTGTGGAATGAGTTTTATAATTATTACTACTACTAGAACTGCTATTATTATCATTACGTTCTTTATGTACTTGAGCATATAATGGTGCTGCATTTTGATTAATTATTTCACGATTAAAACGTTGATTTTCATCTAAACGAATGCCATTATTAACACGATTATTTGTTGTAATACCATTAACATTTGATTGGGCTGTTATTGGAGTTGCTATAACACTTGATGTTGATGATACTGATGATACGGATGTTGAAATAATTGTTGATGTAATAATACCATTTTGATGATTACCATTTGAAACCGTTTGTTGTTGGTCTGTTCTAATAAGAAGTTTTTCTTCATTATCATCAGGATCATCATCATCATCATCAAGAGCACAATCAGAACTGCTATTACTTAGACTTTTTTTCCCAGTTGATGGTAATTGGCGATTAGCTAAAGCACCACGTGATGCTAAAAAAAAAAAAAATTTAAATGTATTAAATAATTTTTTTTATGGCTAATAATTAAAAAAAAAAAAAAAAAACAGATACAAAAATTATATTTTTTTAATAATAGATTAATTAATAGATAGTTAAAATAGATGTATTATGTAGTATTAAATGTGATGAACACAAGAAATTGTGCCAAATAAAACGTTTTTAATTACATATTTTTATTTTTATTCATTTTATTAAATTAATTTTAACAACCTCTTAAGGATAAATTCTGAAAGAGATTTGGGTATAGACCACCACAGAGATCTAGAGCATAATATTATAATCTTAGAACATAATTTTTCGATTTTTTGCTTTTAATTTTAATTCTTTTTATTTTTTAATGCATTTTTCTGCCACATAAATGTGGACAGGAAATAACACAGCCTTTCCTGTTCAGGCGTGGCTGTAAATGTCGTAAGGGGGAATAACTCTTACGACATGTGTGGCAGTCGAACCCACACTCCCTCGGTGTTTACAGCGTATTTTATATGCTCTTACCCACTAGGCCACCGAGGTCCCTGCTTTTCATAAAAATGAAATATTTCTTTCCAATTTTTTGAAAAAGAAAAAAAAAAAAAATCCTTAGACGTTGGAAAAAGGAAAATTATATTACAAAATTTTAGGAAAATTATACATATTAATAAAAAGATAAAGTATAAGCTTTTAGTAATTTTACAATTTCTTTTTTTTTTTTTTTTTTTTAAATTTAATGAGCTTTAAAAGCAAATTTTGATTCAGAAGTCCTAATTAAATTAGTTATAGAATAGTAATTTGAAGCAAAATGAATTTTTTTTTTTTGAATTAAATTGAATTGTTATTATGTTTTATAAAATTATTTATATAAAATCAGTTAATCATCAGTAAAATAAGAAATGCCACAATAAGAATACCTTTAATTTTTACATGTAGAACTAAAACAGCAAATAACTGATTCAATTTCAAAAAAAAAATTTTCATAAATTAACATTAAAAATAAATATGTTGAAAATGAAAATAATTTATTTTTGTTTTTTTTTTTTTTTTATTTAAAATTGAAATTTTTAAACATTTAAATACATAATTAAATATGCGATTTGTTTTTTTTTTTTTTTTTGTTAAAAGTTAAAATCTAAAATAAAATCAGAAAATTTTTCATTAAAATTTTTTTTCAAAAAAATTTAAAAAAATCATTTATATTTTATATTTACCTAAATCAATTTTTGTTTTTGTTACTGAATTATCTAATAATTCATGTTGTGGTACAGCTGTATCTAAATCAGAATCTTTAATTGGTATTTTACGTTCAACTGTTGCTGTTTTAACACCATCACCATCTGGTGATAAATCTGATATTTCAGTATCTGATAATTCAGCTTCTAATTTTTGATTAAATAATGGTTTTGGTGGTTGTTTACGTGACATTTGTGGTGTTAATTTAAGACTAGCACTATCATAAGGCAATTCAACTGGAAAACCAGCACGTCTTTGTGTATCTTGTAATTCTTGTTCTAAATTAATAATACGATCTTTTAATTTTTTTACTAATGCATTATATTCTGTATCTTTTTCTTGTAATAATTGTGTATAAAATTCTTCACGACTTTGCATATCAATTTCACGTTGTTGAAATTCACGTACAACTCTTTTTACTTTATTATATTTTTTTTCTAATGCCATATATTGTGCCTGTGATTGTTGTAACATATTTTGATAATTTGTTGCTTCCTTTTTAATATTAGTTAATTCACGTTCTGTTTGTCGTAAGCGTTCGTTTAATAATTCATTTTCATTTCCGGTTGTTTCCAGTTTAACCAACTAATTGTTTTAGTAAATTTCATACAAAAAAAAAAAAATAAAATAAAAAAATAAAAGTAAAAATTTGAAAACAATTCATAGAAAAAAGAAAAAAAAAAAATATTTTATTTTAGCTATAATTTAATTTTAAATAAGTTTTATTATACAAAAAAAAAAAAAATTAAATAAAAAGTAAGATATATTAATGTTTTTTTTTTTTTTTTAATATAGAAGATCCTTCTTAAATTCAAAATTTACTCAAATTTAAATTTTTTTTTGTTTTTTTTTTTTTTAAATTTGAAACTGTCATTAAAGATCTGCTATTTATTATAATGATTTAAAAATAAAAATAATGCTTTAAAATTTTGAATAATGTTATATATAAAAATACATACATATATATAGATATATATATATAGGTATATGTACAGTAAAGCAGTGCTTTGTAAATTTTAAAATGAAAATAATAAAAATTTAAATAAAAAAAATATAAAATAAGAAAAATAAAAAACATAAAAACAGAAAAAAAAACGTTAAAACAAACCCACCTGTCGTTTAAGATTCAAGATTTCTTCATCTTTCAACATACTACCTACTTCACTCTAAAATTAAAAATTATAATTGAAAGACAACAAAAAAAAAAAAAAAAACACACAAATAATAATAAATAATTAAAAGATAAAAATTGAAAAGTTACTTTAAACAGAAAATGAAAATGGTATCATATTAAAATAAAATTTCAAATATACTTCTTAAGAATTAATATTAATTATTCAGATTTATAAAAATTAATTTTATTATCATTCAAAAATTAAAATAGAAATTATTAATAATAAATAATTGATTTGAAATTTTTTGAAAAAAAAAAAAAAAGAAGAATTTACCGATTCATAAAGAAAATAAAAATTAAAAGGATTATTCTATTAAACAGAAAAATAATTTTCTTGTACATAAAATTGTTTTAAGGTAATTTTAATTTTTGTAAAGGTAATATAAAGTTTTTAAAGATAATTTTTTGAAAATTTTTGTAAAAGTAATTTTGAAAATTTGAAAATTGCCAAAATATATTTTTACATTTTTAAATTTTAGCAACCATAAGTAATAATATCTCATAGACTTTTGGCTATTTGACATATAGGTAAAAAAAAGGTACTTGTATACCCATCATCTCTTTATAGTACAAAATTGTTATTTGGTCTAAAATTTATGTTTTTTTAATTAAAATTTAATATATATATAAAAAATGCATTTATTTATCTTAAAAATAAATATAAAACTTTTCAAATACAGAATGTTTTCTTTTGAAATAATATTTCTTATGCATTTTACTGCAGATAATTATTTGAAGAAATAACAATTTTCCTAAAAGTATGCAATCATTTCGATGAAACTATAATTTTATGTAAATACCCTAAAATAACACCAGTTTTTATTCATTTTTTCTATATTAAGATACCCCCTCATGGGAAATGTATTTGCGATATGTTCAACACATTGTCTCATGATCTGAAATGTCAAAACAAAAATTTAACGATGTTTTATGATCGAAAATCGTTTGAAAATATGTTTGCGACGTTGTAAATACTGAATTAATATCAGTCAAATTAAGCATTCAAAATTTTCTGTGCACCCGTTTCAATTCTTTGTTATTTTGAGTTTTTTTTTTTTTGTTGAATGAAAGAATATAGGCAACTTTTGATGAATACAAAAAAAAAAAAATTTTTTTATTAATTTTTAATCTGTTATATAAACTTCAACTTTAATTTCAATTACAGAAATGACGGTCATCGCATAATTTATGATCGAAAACGTCAAATAAAACATTGTATTACAGTTGCATTATATCGACAATTTAAATTGACAATTTAATTTTTTCGATTTTGACGAAATCAAATATATTTTTTTGACATTTCCGATGAGACGCTGATATTTTTAAGACACATAAAGGGATAAATAAAGTTTAAATATTAAAAAAACAAAAAAAAAAAATCCTAAAATAAATAAATAAAACTGGTAATTAATTATTTAGATTTTAACAATTTTTTTTTGTTTAGACTGTATTATTAACAAAAGGTTTATTTAAATAATATTTTTTTTTTTTTTGTGATTTTTAACTTTGAATTTCGGTTTTTTTATTTAGATTTTAGCAGTGCTAACAAAAACGACGCGAACCTAATTTTTATTTTCTTGTTTATTTTCTTCTTCAAGATAATGAGGTAATGATAAAAATATCACATTCTATATAATTATAGTGAAATATATTCTATTTTCATCTAAAATTATTATATCACATTATAAATAACTTCGAAGCAAAACAGCTATTAACTTTGTAATAGTACAGAAAATATTTTCTCCTTTTCATCGTTTTCTGTTATTTGGAACAATTTTAAATGTAAGTTCTAGCACAAAATAAATTTCTTTTTTTTTGTGAAAACTAAGAAATAATGATCTAAATTAAATATATTTCATAGATGGAGAAGAATGGGTGCTAATTTATTTAACTTAACAGAAGTGTTTTTTTTTTTTTTCATTTATATTTGCTAAATATAAAGATTAAAAAACGTTGATATACTGAAATGATTTTTACCGTAAAGGTACTTAGATTTAAATTAAGTATAAAAAAAAAATCTTTGAGATCAAAAGTGAAATGTGAAACCATAACAATATGCAGTTGAAATCTGTCATCCCTGCGATATTTAATTATTATTAATATATTAAAATTAAAAATTATTTTTTAAGGATTATATTTATTTCTTACTTATTATATATTTTTAATATATTTAAATATTGATGAACTGAATCTTGAAACTACGGATGCTAATATACAAACCTTCATCAGAAAGTAGATTGACATTTTATTAAAAATAAAAAACAAAATTAAAAAAATAAAAAAAAAAAAATAAACAGAAATTGACAGACTTTAAGTGCATATAGAAAAGCGATTCCTGTGTACACTTGTATTTACATGTATTTCAAGGATAATTAAAAAACAAAATTGAATAAAATTAATTTTGTAATTAAAAGCAAAACGAAAAAAAAAAACAAAATAATAATTAATTATTAATTAAAATTTTCATTTAAAATCCATGCAAAATCATAAATCAAATCCATTCTAACAGAAAAAATAAAACTCTTTTGGTGAATTTATAAAAAAAATTTTTGTTTTCAAATTAAAAAAAAAAAAAAAAATATGAAAAAAACATAATATTTATTTTATTATTTACCGCCTTATGCTGCATGAAAAAAAAAAAGAAATAAAAAAATTACATTTTTATTTAATTTTAATATTATGTTTTTGCAAAATTTGATTTTTACATAATTTAGAATTTCCATTCATTGAAAAAAACATAAAAAGAAAACAACAGAAAATTAGAAATGTACATAATAAAAATAAATATATTATATTATGTATATATGTATAAATATATTTATTAATTTTTTTACCTCTTGTAGAAGTCGTTTCAAAGACTCTACTTCTTGTGAATGGGTTGCTTCAACTTCCATTGGATGTTCTACAGTAGTTGGACTTGTTGGTCCTTCACAAACACTTGAATTTGCTGAAGCTGGCTGTGTTGAATCTTCTGAATATTCCAATGTACGTCGAAGATATTCTTCTTGTTGTCTAAAAATTACAAATAAAAAAAAGTTTTTTTTAGAAAAAAAAAATATATATTTTTAATATTATATCAAACCTTTTAAGTCTTTCTTCTTTCTCCTTATCTGCTTGTAGACTTAATCTAATTAATTGTGCAACTTCTGAATTTTCTGGATCACGTTCTCGTCCAATTTGAAATTTAACTGGACCACTTGTATTTCTTAAAACTGATGCAGCATATGCTTGTGTTACACCAACTAAACTTTTACCATCAACTTCGATTATTTGATCGTTTACCTAAATTTAAATAAATTCATTATTTTTTAAATTAATTTTAATTTTAATTAAAATGATTGTATTTACCTGAATTCTACCGTCTCTTGCAGCAGCGCCGTTATCTGTGATTGTTTTAACAAATATACCTAATTTTTCTAAACCAGCATCAGCACCTACTCCCATACCAATAATACTTAAACCTAAACCTTCTGGGCCCTTGACCAATTCCACTGGGAATACATGCATTTTTTCAACTCGTTTTTCAAGTTCATATTCAGCCGAAGCTGCAACTGGATCAACATCTTCATTTCGTCTGTCATAATCTGTTACAGAAAATGTTGAGAATACTTGAATTGGGCCACTACTAAATTTAACTTTTGTATTTTTTTTAACTGTTACTGGTGGATAAGGTGAATCATCTTCATCAGACTCAATGAGTCCGGGTACTTCCATCCAAAAATTACCATCTTCAAAATAATGAACACCACCTTCAACATAAACTTCTTTACTTTTAACTGGTGGATATTCAGGTATATAATATTGATCAGGATCTTGTAATAAAATACCACTTATACCCGCAGTTGATGAAATTGATTGATCAATTGATGCTGTTTCAACTAATGAACCAATAGAATTTTGTTTACTTGATAATAAACTTTCATCTGCTGTTGTACGAGTTGTTTGGCCAGTTGATGATTCTGTATTAGCTGATTCTAATGATACTAATGATTCTTGTAGAGATTCTTGACCACCACTTTGTTGTTGTTGTTGTTGTTGTTGCTGATGAAGTTGAGCAATTGAATCTAAATGTTTTGATTCGACATTTAATGATATATTTAAATTTAATTCATTTATTGTTGAATTTGCTTGAACTTGTGCTGTAGATATTTCTAAAATTTCATCTGGTTTTGGTGGTTTATCAAATTCATCTTCTTCACGTTCTAATTCAATTGGATCATCATCATTTAATTCTTCTTTTTGGGTATTATTTTCTTCAATTAATTTCTGATTTAATTTTTCAATATTTTCAAAATTTTTCTTAGGTGCTTCTAATACATCTTTTAACCATTCTGGTCCGTCATCATTATCTTTAGAATCATTTTGACTAGAATTAACCGATGTTGTATCTGGTTTCTTTGGCGGTGATAATGAAGATAATGAGATTTGACCAGTTGTTACATTACGAGTTGTTGCAGTTGAAGTTGCTGATAAAATCTGTTCAACTTCTTTTGCTTGCTCGTCAGATAATAAAGATTGTTGCCTTAAAAAAATAAAAGAATAAAATTATTTGTATAAATAAAATCGAATATTTATATGTTATAATTAAAAAAAAAGTGATAAGTTTTTATATTTAAAATTAGAATTTTCATTAGAATCATTACCCAATCCTAAAGTTTAACTAAAATTAATATATGTAATTTGAGAAGAATATTTTAAAACCTGTTCCTATCTGTAAAACGATGTTCACTATAAGATCAAAACTTATCTAAGTGTAATAAATTTTTGTTTTTAAACTGAAAGTAACGCAAAAAAAAAACAATAAAAACGAAAACGTCTAAACTTTAGATAGTAATGAAATAAAAAGATTCGACTTGAAATTTTTAATCGCACTTGTCGTTTTTTTTTAATAACTATGCCCTATAAAGAATCTTTCAGTTCGTTCTAAATTATTTTACAAAAAAATTTTGTCGTTTAAGAGAATGTAAACCTAATTTTTTTCCCTTATTTTCAATACGTTGTATCATTTATAGCTGATATCCGAAACTATTTTATAATATTTGTACCTTTATCTATTCTAAGTAAATCGATTTTCTTTATAAACTTTTATCTTCAAATATTGTAATATTATTTTCAAATAATGTAATTAATTGTAAATAAATTGTTTGCTTGAAACTCTGCTTTACTCGAGAAACTTTATCAAAATTTTTCTCTGTTCTTTTCAAAAACTTTTGAATGCTTA
Organism: Poecilobothrus nobilitatus; assembly: GCA_947095535.1. NCBI lineage: Eukaryota > Metazoa > Arthropoda > Insecta > Diptera > Dolichopodidae > Poecilobothrus > Poecilobothrus nobilitatus. The sequence continues at coordinate 111,074,002 of OX352774.1, forward strand.
AATTATTCTGAAAGTTAAATTTACGTATAAAATTACTAAATTACCGTGGTTTACATTAACTTTTTTTACTATACTAAAGATTTACAACTAAACAACTATATACAAAAGTACTAAAAAAGTTGTCAAACCTAATTGACGTCGTCAAAAAGGTGTGTTATTACTTTTTAAAACAAATATGTATTATTTGAGTATAAAAAAGATGATATAAAAATGTCAAATAAAGTTAATTCTGTTTAAATGGTGCCAATGTGAAAACTGAATAGAAAAAAATGGAAATATTATTGTGAAACCATTATTATGCATCTTAAAATATAAAAAAAATATTTAACATGTTTTAAGCGTTAGCTGAACATAATAATAATGTGTTTATTGAAATTCATTGCATTACAATTATTATACAAAATAAGCTATAAAGTTTATCAATTTTTATATCAAAAAAACATCTGTACCTACATTTTTAGTACATATATCTGTACTAATTCATATACTTAAAATAACATTTAAAAATTGTATTCAAATTAATAATTATAAACATAATTCTCGTATATTAATTTTTTAATATTTATATAGAATCGCTATACAATTAAAATTGATAAAATAAAGAAACAGAAAAATTACTATGTTACGGTTTGCATATATATAGGGGCGATAAGTTAAAACATTTTTATATCATTAAAATACTTAGTTACCGGAATGTCTAAATTAAAAAAATATCTTTTATAATTAAATAAAATCTATATGTTGTAATTAAAATAAATAATAAAGTTTAAGGTATAAAAAATTATTTCAGTTCATATAAAGTAGACAATCATGTTTAATTCTAAAATGGCTGAAATATTTGAGTCTACTATGGCTGAATTTATAAAGATTCGTAAATTAATCAAAGATTACCTAAAAAATTTTTTAAGTAGATGGTTAAATTTTAAATTTTTATTATCATTATATCTAACTTTAAACTTATACGAAATATTTTGTTTTTGCTATAAATTTGCTATGTTTTTGTATCCAATTTACGAGAATCCTTATAATTTCATTAAAAAAAAAAAAAAAACAACCTATGAGAATTTAATTTTTTAATTATGTAGTATATAATATAATATATACTTAAATTTATAAATATTGGTAATTATTTCCATTTCCATTGTTTTATTTTATTTTTTTTTTTTTCTAATTAATTCATAATTAAAATATCTAAAAGGATTTAAATTAAAATACTTTAAATATTAAAATATTAAAAAATTATTTTTGATTTTAAATGAATACAAAAAGAAAATTAAGACATTTAAATAAAGCATATTTAAAGCATTTTTTAAAAGAAATAAAAAAATAAAAAGTTTCTATAATACTTTACTATAATTTATTAAAAAAAAAATAAATATATAAAAACAAAATTTTATTTAAATTAGTATATATATTATATTTATTTACAATATCTATGTACTAAAATTTAAAGCATATAAAAAATATAAGAAATAAATTAAAATTTCATACTACTGACCTGATTTTGCATTCCAAAATTCTACACACGGATGATAAATAATACATCAAGAATATTTTAATAAACAGGACAAAATGCATACATATTATGTATATATATATAAGTATATATATATATTTTTTTTATTAATGAGTGATATATAAATATGTATGTAGCAAGACATCATGCATTTAATTTATTTAAAAAACAAAAACGAAAATTAAAAGAAAATAAAAATTAAATATAAAGTTTATGCAAAACAAACACAATTAAATAATGTTTAAAGTAAAAAAAAAAAAAAAAAAAAAAAAAAATAGTATAAGTAAGTTTTATGTTTTATTGGATTATAAAAGAAAAACAAGCATAATTCACACACAAACACAATTTTTTTTTTTTTTAAAAAGAAAATGTAATATATATGTATATATATATATATATATTTTATAAATACACGTATATATTTAAGAAATATTCAATTTTAATTTTTTACCTTGAATAAAATTAAATTTAATTTAAAACAATTAATATTTAATCTATAATTATGTGTTCAGAATTAAAAAATATTCGTTCTTGGCGCCATCTTTTTTTTTTTTCTTGTGAAATAATTAACTTTCTTTTATATATATTAATTAATTAATTACTAGTAAATAAATATTTAACAATTATATATTATATAAAATTAAATTATAATAAAGGGATGTTGCTGTTTGGCAATCACTTTAAAAAATGATGAAATTTTACTTGCATTGCATTTGAAGTTTATTGTTTTGTTTTTTTGTTTTTTTTTTTTTTTTTCTGTGACAAAATTACCAACAAAAAGAAAAACAGAAAGCATAATGTCAAAAGTAAAAAAAAAACAAAAACAAAACAAAAACAACGAACAATTCACAATTGTCAAAAAAATACAATAACATAGAATATAACAAATCTATATATGAAAATGGAATTGAAAACTTTTACGTCAGTAATATACATGTGTGTATGCATGTATATTAATATCTATATTTATATCCTGCATTTAAAAATATACGTCTATAAATGTATATATATGAAATTTACAAGGTCACAATTGTTGTTATTCTTCTTTTTATATATATATTACTACATAATAATATATAATATATTATATATATGAATATGTATATATTATAATTTAAATTAAACTTTTATACAATGTTCATGTGATATAAAATGCATAATACCACCCATTTTTTTTTTTTTTTATAAATAAATGAAAATTATATTAAAAATTCATTTAAAATATATAGAATGAAAAAAGAACAAAAGAAAGCAGAAAAATATTTTTTATAAATAAGAATGACAGTAAATGTAAGAAATGTAACAACAATAACAGTAAACAAAAAATATAAAAAGAAAAAGAAAAATCATGCGCCTAAATATATGCTATAAAAATGAAAATATGTTGAAGAGCCTTGGTTGCTCAGTGAATATAAGCACATGGCGTATTAACCGATGAAGTATGAGTTCAAATTCTGAATAACTAACAAGCATTATTAATAATTAGCGAAAAAGGAATTGCGAACAATTATAAATAAAGTAAATACATATATATAATATGTATTAATATAACGAATAAAGCAAATATATATAATATGTGGGATTTTGGTAGCCTAGTGGATAGGCGTGTGGCGTATTAACCGAAGGAGTGTGGGTTCGATCCCTGCACAAGTCGAAAGTGTTTTTTACATGACATACCCACCTTACGACCAAATATAATGTAAATATATAGTATATAATATAAACAAAATAAATAATATTAGTATATAATTTAATAATAGTATAAAAACCTATAATGGCCTTGGTAGCCGATGGTTCAATAATATTGCATACATTTATGTATATAATATTAATATAAATAAATAAATATATAATATGTATTAATATAACGAATATATAACATAATAGGGGCATCGGTGACCTAGTGGTTAAGAACGCGATTTGTTAACTAAACACGTGCCAGTTCAATTTCTGCACAGGTAAGAAGTTTTATTAATTGAAAACAAATCTCACTTGCTATCAAATATAGTGTAAAATATATTATAATACATATATTAATATGAATAAACATATCCAAAACCTGAAAAAAAAAATTTGAAAAACAAAATTTTTTGCGTTCTTTCTACCATTTAGAAATTAATCTAAAAATTATATTTTGGTGAGTTCTTTTCGAGTATGTGTGTTATACTATATATATATAATAACCTTAACTTTAGAACGGTTAATTGTAAATAAATACATTTAGTTTACATACAAATTTTGTTTTCTATCAATTTTGGCTATATTTTCTACAACGGGAAATACAAATTTCCATATAAAAAGTATTCATCATTTTTCTAACAAAAATTAGTACAAAATTTTTGATAATCGGAATTATATATTTTGATATTATTTAGCTTATGTTACTTGATATTGACTTTTCGAAATAAATCGATAAATTAGATTATTTCTGTTTTCTGTAAACTTTTTCTTTTTAGAAGCTCATAATATTATTAATATTATTTGGTATTGAGAAATAGATTTTTAAGCAGTAATAATAAAATTTTGTAAAATATAACAAAAAACGAAATAAAGGTTTATTTAGATATGAAGTATAAGTAAATGCTTAATTTTAGGAGAGTAGTTTTTCTCTAGAGAAAGATTTTTTTTTTTAAATTATATATTATATGTAAAATTTATTGATAAAATTTTGGAATATTCAAAAACAATATAAAAACTGCTGTATAAATTGTTTGCGTTCATTTTACATAAAAACAATAGTTGAGAGGAGTTGACAGTAGTTGGTAAATGAAACGCTAATTTTTTCTTGAAAAATTTTAATAAAGCCATATGCCGAGAAAATTTTCCGTATTTACTCCTATCATCTACTCTTTCTCAATATTATTATTTAAGCTATTATCTAAAAATAACTATATTTACTCATACAACATATTCCTTTATTTAAAATATTTTATTTTAAATAACTTAGTTTAATTTTATAAAACTTTTTGCATTTAAAAGATAATTAAAAAAAAGCAGTTAATATATTAGATGGTATTTTGAATAGATCAACTTTGTTAAAATATAAAACAAATTAATGATTGACATCAAAATGGTATCAAAATAAAAATTAAAAGCATAAATTTACAAATAACTAAAGTATTATCAGATATTACCAACAACTAGTTATACTAATTAGGTATAACAGTATACATTTTATGAAATATATAGTGCAAAAATGAATGTTAAAAGTATTTTAATATATTTTCAATATGCTAAATATACTATTAATTAAAAGATGTGAATTATTATAAGGATCACTTTAATTAAAATTATTTTTTAGTTATTTATAAGATTGTTATAATTCCATTCAACTATAGTTAAATCTATTTCTTAAAATAACACTATCTATAGATATTAAAACCTTTTTTTTTTTTTTTTTTTATTTAACTGAAACAATAAATTTTCAAAAATTTTTAATTAACATAAGGATACCAATTAAAATTTATATTAAAATATATAATAGTTTTATTGTAACGCTTAAATTTGAATAACGCGAGCAAAAACATAAATTTACTTTTAAATGTAAAGTTTTACATAAATATATCAACACTATAATAATAATATTACAGAAACGCACTGTTTACAAAATATATATATACCGCGGATATTTTTAAAATTTTTAAAAAATAAAAATTTATTTTAATTAAAGTAAAATATTTATATGTAGAAAAGATTTATTTTGTTTTGTCAAACTGTCATTTAAAATAAAAACAATTTTTATTTATAGCGCGTCAAAAATTTTCAACGTTAACAATTTTATTATTGACATAATTTTTTGGTTGGGTCCGAAAAACAAAGAATTTTTTTTATTACTATTTTTTATTGAATTTAATTATTTTATAAAATTGGAAATTAAATGTTAATAAAAAAGAAAAATCTAGTTTAGTATAATTTTTAATGTTAAAAGACAATCACTTTTTTAAATTTTTTCAGTTAAAAATGTATTTAAAATATTTAAAAATTTTATTAATGTTTTTTTTTTTTTTAAATATTGAACTATGATTATTTTCTTCCAATAGTTATTAAAGATATTAAACTATAATGAGTGTATATTAAAAAAGATAAAACAGCGCTTGCGAAACTATGAAAAGGCTGAAGATTTTTTAAAATAACAGAGAATCCAAAATGTGAATTCGGTAATAAGTACAGTATGGAAATTATACTTGTATGAAAAAAAAAATCTAATCAATTTTTTCTATAAATATTTAAGAATCAAATGTAAAATATTCTGTTCAGCAAACATTTCAAATAACGAATCACTTTATACAGAAATATCTGATCTGACTCATTGGATCGCAGTGGTTAAGTTGACGATCCTTTACTCGAAAAATCTTCATTTCAAATATCCGTCATGTTTTTATATTATAAAAAATTATTAACTTAAGAAAAAAATATAATAAAATTTTAATGATTTATATATCTACCATATATTTTAAAAATTAATTACGCTTATTAACAAAATGAAGTTTTCAAATAAATCGTATAATATAAATTTAAACAATATTTGGTGAATATTTCATATGCAGGCAATATAATGGCAATTAATTGCAGCGCTGCATACATTTAAAAAGTTTATTGTAAAGAAACAAAACGAAAAAGAATTTGAGACGGAAAAAAAATAACGGATTTTAATATACTAATAATTTTAACTTTAAATTTCATGTCATGACTCAAATAAATGATGGCGAAGAATATACAAAAACAAAAAAACATAAAATTTATAAAATATTTTGAGGCCTCGGTGGGTAAGAGCGTATAAAAGCGTACACTGCAAACACCGAGGGAGTATGGGTTCGAATCCCACACATGTCGTAAGAGTTATTCCCCCTTACGACATTTACAACCACAACCACGCGTGAATAGGAAAGGCTGTGTAATTTCCTGTCCACATTTATGTGGCAGAGAAATACATTAAAAAAAAAAAAAAAATATTTTTTGTTTTGTATAAATTTGGAATATAACAATGGCGCCACAAATAAAAATATAAAAATAAAATTTTAATCACTAATATTCGATAATGCAATATACCGAAAAATATTTTTCAAAGCTTTAGATACGAGTATTCTACAATCCGAATTGATTGCACATTTTTTTACACTCTCAGACAATACACATCTGATTTAATTGTAATTTACAGTTATTTTTTTTTATTTTTTTTTTGTTTTTTTTTTTAATTTAAAATTACGTTTTGCTGCGTTAAGTTCATGCGAGTCCATGTGAAAAGATTTAAATTTTTACAAGCGATGATTTTTGCATATGTACCTATATGTATTTCTCTGGTCACTGTTGTTTATATACACGTAATCTCGAAAAGAGAGAATTTAAAAAATAAGATCCAAATTTTGGCAATTTAGTATGAAAAAACAGAATTTTTCAACTTAAATTTGAAGGACATTATTGTTCTGCAGTAGAAAATAATAAATTATATTATTTTTATAAAATTTGAAATATTTTCTATTAAGTGTCAAAATCATTTTAAAAAATTTAATCATTTGCATGCTTAAAATTGAGTTTTAAAAAAACTCTACTGCAATTGAAAAATACACACCCACTTCGATTAAAGTGTTTAAGCGCACTGAGTACTGATTACTAACTAAACCAAAAAATAAAAATGCGACGTCGAATTGAATAAGGAACCAGTGTTGACAATTTCTATATTTGAAAAAGTACCGAAAATTGTACCAAAACTTGAAAAATAGTACCAAAAAAAATAATTAAAACAGAATAAAGTTTTATATAAATACATATAAATTATAAAAAAGAAAAAACAAATGAACACACACTCTATTTCAGACTTGTGCGTAAAAAATATCTTATACTTAAATAAATACATTTTAATCCGAATCACTGGTATTATTGGCATTATCATTAGTATTAATTATATTTTTATCTCAATCCGCGTTTTTCGCCAAATTAAAATTAAAACAATTTGAATTGCTGGCTTTTAATAAATTTTTTGTTTCTAGAATCGACAAAACAGTTTCTGTTTTTAATCTATTTCGTAGAGAAGTTTTGTTAAAAGTAAGAGAAGAAAATATCTTCTCATCATTAGCTAAGGAATGTGAAATAGACAAAATAGCTTTTGCAATTCTTGCAACATTTAAAGATAAGCTTTCATTCAAAGATTTTTTGACGTTTTTTACCTTTGTCTAAAAATTTGTATTAGATAAGTTTTTAATTTCTTCATGTTGTTAAGTTACGAAAATATAAATTTTTATAATTTAAATTATAAATAATCATAAATTTTTGCTTTGAAACGTACCGTTGAATTAAATAATACTGCTTTCGAGATATTTTCACAAAATTAATAAAATAGTGCCAAAAACTTTAGTTTTTCATAAAACTGTCCAATGGTACACTAGAAATGAAAAAGTACCAATTTTAGTATTAAAGTGCCGTCTATGCCAACACTGATAAGAACAAAAGAAAAAAAAATGCCAGAAATTTAGAAAATAGAGAAATATTATTTTACGAACATCATTATCGGGTGTGATTCGTTCAAATTTCTATTAAAATTTTCTACAAGATTGCTTGGTATATAACCAGCAATGCTCTGGTAGTTGGTACATAGAAACTTGAATTGTGATTTTGGAGTGGTTGTCTGTCTGTTTGTCTGTGTGACGTCTGTATTTAAATATGTTTACAACCAAAATAGCTGAACATCGGAATTCGATAAAATTTCATATTTAAAATTTTGGCGTAAATATCTCGAATTAAAAAGTAGAAATCCGTCAGTATTATTCCATGTATTATTCCATTTTTTACGAATATGTATATTGAAAAAAAAAAAAATTATGAAAAAATTTATTAAGGGAAAATTTTAACACACATAACACAAATTTTAACAAAGAGTAACAACTTTTGTAAAAAACACTTTTTGATCCGATAAATTTTTAGGTTCGTCCTCATTTTCACATGATTTTTTTGGACGAAGTCAATTTTACTAACATGAAATTTATTTTGTGCGAAAACTTTTTTTTTTTTCTAATTTTATAATTTTGTGCATGAAGTGTATACATATGTATATATAATATAGATAATATATAAAATGTACTATTATACAGATAATATATATAGCTATGTACATGTTTCATATACATATTATATATATTTATATAAATACAGCTCCTCATACAGATCTTATATTAAAAAAAAAAACAAATATTAAATTTTCCTTTTCCTACGATCGGTTTTGTAGTGCGAACATAGTTAATTTTTTTTTTATTTAAGTTAAAATTACAGATTTCCAAGTCAAAAATAATCTCATCTAATATAATCCAACTTTGTTGATCTTCTGAATAGAAGGTTTGCAAACAATTCTTTGGATTATCGAAATATTTGTTTACTAAATAATTATCATAATATGTAATATATATATATATATATTTTTTAATGCATTTCTCTGCCACATAAATATGAATAGGAAATTACACAACCTTTCCTGTTCAGGCGTGGCTGTAAATGTCGTAAGGGGAAATAACTCTTACGACGTGTGTGGCATTCGAACCCACCCTCCCTCGGTGTTTACAGCGTATTTTATACGGTCTTACCCACTAGGCCACCCGAGGCCCCATATGTAATATATAAAAACAACTTAATATATTTATATATATATATATATATATGTAAGTATTAATTTTTAATATAATATACTATTTTTTTAACTAATAATTTAATTTTAATTTATTTATTTTGTTTTTTTTATTTTTGTAATTTAATTTGTTAATTTAATTAGAGCATCAAAATTAAAATTTTTAAGGTTAAAATAAATTATTAAATAATAGCCACTATATACATTCCATATTTAAATATTCTGCACGATTATTAAAATTTCTGAACAATTTAATTATAAGTACCTACAACTAAACTTACATAATTTTTTTTTTTTAAATATTATCACTATTAATTTTAGTATATTTAATTGGTAATCATTTATATTATAATTCCATAAATAAATAACTTTATATGTATAATATTTTTTTTTTTCTTATATGGATTTAAATTCAAAATTTTTTGTTAGTAGACAAAATAAAATTGAAAGCCCGACTGCAGAAATGAAATGCGAAAAAAAAAACATACAAACTAAAAAAAATTATTGGTATATTTCTAGATTTTACATTATCATGTAATAATAATGTAATATTGTCAAAAGTCTTTGCTAAATATCACGAGTTCATAATCAATTATGCCATTTTTAATTTTTTTTTTTTTTTTTTGCTTTTCTTATTTTTATGAGGTAGACAAAGTTTTTGTATAACGCGTATTGTCCGTATTTAATAAGTCCAGTTGTTTAAATATATGTATATAAATATATAATTTCATTATAAGCAACCATTGTACAAAATTAATTTATTATTTAAATTTTTAATTTTTTTTTTTTTTTTTTTAATTTTAATTAAAGAAAACAAAATGTGAAATATCTACTTGTTACATATTATTATATGTACATATTTTACAGGGAGCGAACTTGTTCGTAAAATTTATATGTCAAATTCCCATTTCACCTAATGATATTTAGCATAATTTATTATTTCACAAATTTCATTTTTAGCAAAATTACTACATTGCAAATAGTTCATTTATCAAATAGGACATTTTGCAACTAACACTTTTCACAACAATCAACTTAACTAATAACAACTTCAAGTAATAATTATTTTAATTTGTTATTAATGATAATAAAAAAACAAGTGTAAGGTAACGGCATTATTTTCTAATTTTTGTTGTTGTTGTTTGGGAAAAAACAAATAAACCACCACTATTTCACACAACTTTTTGGAGTTGTTTTGAACTAAATCAAAAACATATTCCACGAACACAAAATTATGTAGAATCATAACATCACAGAATACATGTAATTATTGATGGAGAACATGTCAAATTTTATAGAATTATGGACGTGTTAAAAAAAGAAATTATATAGATTTGTAAAGACAGAAATAGAGAAGTTTAAGTTTGGTTGTGAACCTATAGTAAAAAAGAAAAAGTATTTTTAAAAAGATAAGAAAATTAAAAGAATTGTTTTTTTTTTAGTGCATTTCGCTGCCACATAAAACAAAAAATTACACAGCATTTGCTTTTCAGGCGTGGCTGTAAATGTCGTAAGAGGGAATGACTCTAACGACGTGTGTGGAATTCGAATATTTCTTTGCGAAGTGTCTCATTATGCCAAACAACCATTTGTAAAATGATCAAATATGTCAAATGGAAAGTTGCGGCATGTTCTTTTTGTCAAAATATATTAGGCAAATTGGCATTTTGTAATTTAACCATTTTACAGAATGAGGATATAGATACGTGTATACCTATTCTGTAAATATGTAGCTAATGACATTTGAATTATATATGAATATAGGTATTATAAAAGATTATTAATTGTAGTTTTTTGTTTCTTTTTTATTTCTATAAAATAATTTTTGGCTTCCATTTTTGTGTTTAAGGTGGTGACCTAATGCTCGTTTCATTTTATACGTCGTTTCAAACGTCGCGTCGTAATTCTTTTGGTGATTCAATGATAGCCTTTTCATTTAAAAAAAAAATATTTACAAAAATATCAAAATAAAATTTGAAGTATATAAAAATATCAAAATAAAATTTTGAGTTCGGTATATCTTTCAAATTTTTACTTTAATATTCTAATATTCTTGTATTTCAAATTTAATAAACAAAAATAAATATATAAAAATTGGATACAGATGAAATTATATAGATTTTATAATTGATTTTATAATATTTTTTTGACTTTTTTCATGTTTAAAATATAATATGTCAAAGTACTGTCAACGCGACCATTTTTTAGTTAGATATAATTTAAATACTTAATATTGTACTTAAGCGTCAAAGTGATGTGTGAGGTTTCGCGAGCGAGTGGTGACCCAATCACCACTTTGATTGAATAAATCATTAAAATAGTTTAAATAAAAAATTACAAAAAAAAGTTTTGTATTTGTAAATGAGAATTTTGGTTATTTTATTTTAAATTTGTACTTAATTTGTTAAAATCTGATCTTATAGTTCAGATTTTATAGTTAAGTACCTATATATAAAAAGTTATGTACGCAGTCATAACTCAATTTACATGATAAATGCAGTCGATCTTATTAGTATAAGTATAAATATACAGGGGGCCCAAGTTAACTCGCGCATAGAGCAGGAGTTGATGGGGAGCATCACAAGGAACACAAAATTATATGGGAGGGGGGCCAATTCTGGACCCTCTTTGAGATATGAGGGGTTATAGATTTTTTAGCGACGTTTCATAAAAAATCTATAACTTTTGAACGGCTTAGTATAGAGAGATAAAAAAAAAAAATTTTAGAGTAAGTTGTCAGCTTTAATTTTTATGTACTAATGATCCCCATATACCCAACAGTTACAAAGTTATTAAGGTTTAAAATAATTTAAAATGAAAAAATTAAGTTTCAAACTCAATTTTCTTTTGAAACACCCTGTATTTGAGATACTTTTTATGGCATATTTCGAAACAACTTTTCAAGCCCTATAATTAGTACCTAATAACTTTTCTCTATCTCTAACCATTTTTGAGATATGAATAATAGAAACCCATTAATTCTAAATCTTCTTAAATTTTCTTTAAGGCCCCACAGTTTTAAAATTGTGTCCCCATACATTTGTTTATACATATTATTCCATACACGGTGGTATATGTCAAAGCACTCATTATTAATCACTCTATATATATATATATATGCATATGTATATATGTATATGTATAAATATTAGCAATATAAAAAACAGGATTACCTTATAACAGTTATATATTCTACACATAAATGAAATTCTTCAGATAAGTTCTATAAATAATTTTTGTCAATTTAATTCTTGTCCTAATATGTTTATATGTATTGTATTATAATATATAGATTTACTTATATATTGTTTAATTTATAAAAAAAATTGTATTTCAGTTTTATTAAGCATCCATAAAATTTAATCATTTTTTAGAAAATGTCACAGAAGTTATTGCCATAAAATTGTTGATAATTTTTTACAAGATTTCTAGCCTTAGTAGATAATAACTTATTATCGTTTAAATGAAAATGTTGTATGACAACTACTATAGAAAGCGTCAGTTGAACATGCTCAATTTAAATAGCGAAATTAACAATTTTACAATGCCGAAATTGCAAACTTTTTCGTATCCCAGCTCATTTATTTTTAGTTATGGTGCGGATGAATGAACGTACATGGCATAATCGTCTCAGATCCTGATCCCGAGCAAATATATAATGTACCTCCTTTGCCATATCTAGCTCGTTTGCGTTCAAATATTACAAACGAAATGCAAATTTTATTATACTCTGAGAACTGCGTTCGTACGGGTATAATTAAAGTTTCGATAACTTTTATGATAGTAAAATCTTTTAATATTTCCCAAATCCTTATACGTTCTAATAAATTGCATTAATATTTTTAGGTTATTAAAATCGCAAAATAAACTATCGAATTATCTTTGAATTAAAACTTTTCGTTATTATGTATTTGGTCATAATAAATCAATCATTCGCTTCAAGGCCGAATAATAAATTATAAAAAAAAAAAGAAAAAAATAGCAATAATAACAAAAAAAAAAAAAAACAGACACACATGTATGTGTGATACATTTATAAACATTTGTTAACTTTTATTGATAGGGGGTAAAGTTAAATAACAAAACAAAAGAAAAAAACCACAAAAAACAAAAAAAAATCAAAGCTTTTCCGGCTTTAGGAAATTCACAAATTGGAAAAGCTATTTTTTTTCTTTTTATTTTTGATTTTGCTATTCTTTCCCTTTTCTTTCAAATTGCATTTGACAATGATAATGATTATTAGTCAGGTCATGTACGTAGTGCAATTGTTATAAACTTTAATGTATAATATATATATATATATAATATATATATATAATAGAAAAGTTGAAAACAAATTTATTTTTTTTCTAACACAAACAAAAGTAAAAAAAAACTAAAAAGAGAATTTTTCAGGAATTGAATTAAAAACGAACTTTTTATTTAATTTTTTCTTTAAAAAATTTGATAAATCAAGAAAAACTCTATGTATGTATAAATATTTGTAAAAATAAAAAGAAAAACTGCTTTTATATACGAGAATACATTTATAATGTGTATATACATACATGTATCTTCTTTATTACAAGAAAATTAATTATTAATAATATTTTTATTGATTTTATTTTCTTTTTTTTTTTTTTGACTTCATTTTCATCAGAAAAAAACTTCAATGCGTCATTATTAAAAAAAGTTGTTTTCCATTTACATTTTTCTTATTTTGATTAAATTAACCATTGAAAATTATCATGAGTTTTTTACATGTTGTATTTTTTTTATAATGGTAAATTTTTTTTGATTTATATACTTAAAGCTTAAAATCAAAAGGCATTTTTATACCCGTACGATAGGATCGGGTATAATAAAATTACTCCTCCGTTTGTAACACCTCGAAATAAGCGAGCTAGATATACCTTCAAAGGTATGGATCGGATCAGAAAAAAATTCTAAGACTTTTGAGCCATGTCCGTCCGTCCGTCCGTCCGTCAGCACGCTAACTCAAAAACTAAGAAAGCTAGAATCTTGAAATTTACACAAAATATTTTGGGAGTAATTTGTAGGTTCCCTATTTTTTTTGGTTGAGTTTGGACCAAGCCTTAGGGTAGCTCTCGAACACCTAACTTTTAGATCCCCACATTTTTTTTGCAATAGAGCTATGAAATTTTAACTACTGATAGATCTCACAAAAATATTAATTTTATTTTTAATAACATTTTTTTGTAGCCCCACCCGTTACGGAGCTACAGCTCCCCAAAGGTTCAAAAAAGCTCTATATTTAAATTGTTATAGCACAAGTTGTATAAGGTATATCTTCATTCTGAAAACGCCAAACGATTACTACTTTCATTAGCTTTAAAAGTATATATACAAAAAATATATATTTTTGGCATACGGTGTCTTAATTTACCGTTATGCAAAACTAAAATTTTGCAAAATTCTTTAACCCTTCCATCTTCTAAACGGTTAAAGTTGGAAACTTGAAATTTTGACAGAAGTTAGATTTTTGAAAATAAGTATGAGTCATTTCAGAAATTTTTTTTGTATCACCCCCCGTTTAGGAGCTGTAAGAGGTCAAAAACTGAAAATTTTCTACTTTTAAACACCTGTAACTTGAACACCTGTTAAAATTTTTTTGAAGTAATACACAAAAATTAAAGCTCCAACATTATACTTTTATTTCTGTTAACAACTTTTTTTAATAATATAGGGTTACTTTATAATTGACGAAAGTGTTACTTGATTTTTTCAAATTTTCTAACAAATTTCTTTAAAACGCATTTTTTCCATTTTGTTTTACTCGATAATTTGAAATTGTTCAGGATATAATGCGTAGTACAAAAAAATGTAATTAAATAAACAACATAACGGTTGCTTGAAGAATTTTTATTTATATGATATTGATATATATACATACTTATATAATATCATGTTTATTTACATATCGTATATGTCACTAGTGAATGAATGATAAGAGTATAGATGTATATTATATAGCGCCGTATTTACATACATATATGTATTTTATTGTACTTATAAGAAATTATTCTGTCAATGGAATATTTAAATATAATATAATATAATATTTAAAATTATATTTATTGTTTTGTACTTAGTAAATTTAATATATATTTACCGCTTAGTATTAAATGGTACTATAGAATATTTGAAAAAGTTTTGGATTGATAATCGTTATGTGGAAGGTTAGAATCTGCTTTCGAAGAATGTACATATAAACATATAGTTTGAATATATGTACAACCCATAGTTCTAGAAATTATAAAATTCACCCAAATTATTTTAAAATACTAAAATATTAAAAAAATAATATTGTAAGCAGAGTGACAGGCTGTGAACATACTAACGGTTCGTACGGGTATCTAAGAGTTGACAAAGTCAACTGTATTCTTCCTCGTTTTTTATTCAAAAATACAAACTGAATGAACTGATATTTTTTGAAATTGTTTCTAGAATAATAAAATAACAAAAATTGAAAATATTTTAACTGAATTTCTGGATTTTTCTTTTTGACTTTATTATAAATGATTCAAAATAAGAAAAACAAAATATTTGCTAAAAATTAATAAAATTAATAAACGTAATTTAAATGTTAAAAATAATTAAATAACCGCAAATCTCTGTCTATGTATGATATGCACAATAGAATACTGTGCCAGAATTAACAACGAAAATTTATGGAGACTTACAGAAGAGCAAACCATAATAAGATAACAATGAAAGAAAAATTTCAAAAGCATAACTCACATGACAATGGAGCAGAACCCTTAAGTAAGTAGAAGATGCGGGTGCCCAAACAACACATCACACATTTTCAATATATAGCACCTTATTAAGAGAATGCAAAAATAGCAGTAGAAAACCGTGTGCGATGAAGATGTTAAATGGAAGCCCTAATTGACAAGGTTAAGAAAAAAAAAAAATTGTTATATTGATTTACGATCGTATAGCGTAAGCTGACTGATCTTATATGTTTAGATTATATGAAAGAATAATCCAAACCACAAAATAAAGGCATAAAAAATCGTTACAAAATCAATATTTTTGTTATTTATTTATTTTATTAAATGTGTAATATAATTTTAATTTGAATGGCCCTTTTTTCGTCGGATATGGGCCAGTATTACATTAGTTTTATATTATTAATATATTTCTTAATCAATTGTTATAAGAGTATTGGAATAATAATAATAATACATATCTAAGAAAATTGTCAAAAATATTAGTAATAACTTATTGAAAAGTTTCTTTGCTGCAAAATGCAACATAAAGAAAAGGAAACTATTTAAAGTATTACTAATTTTAATGTTATTAAAAACAGTATAAAAAGAAAAGAAGTACTTAAGAATTTTATAAATTTATTTATTTATTTTATTTATTTATTTATTTATATTAATATTACATACATAAATGTAATGCAATATTATTGAACCATCGGCTACTAAGGCCATTATAGGTTTTTTTTATACTATTATTAAATTATATACTAATATTATTTATTTTGTTTATATTATATACTATATATTTACAATATATTTCGTCGTAAGGGGGGTATGTAAAGAAAAAAACACTTACGACCTGTGCAGAGATCGAACTTACACTCCTTCGGTTAATACGTCACACGCCTACCCACTAGGCTACCGAAGCCCCTTTATAAATTTATTTATTTATATTAATATTTCAAACTCCCTCATATATGTACTTGATTAGATGGCCACCGATATCCCTTTGTAAAACATTCAAATGATAAATGAAAATTAATTCACCAAGAAAAATTGCATATTTTTAGGAAGATAAAAAATAAAATTTTTAGTATCAATACTAGAATAGTATTAACTAAACCTTTAACAGTGAGCCACTATTATTTGCCAAATAGTTTTAAATATTTTTTTCTTTGACAATTTTGACTTTATATACATATATTGATTTATATAAAATAATTCCAGTATGTATGCAATAATATATTTTATAAAAAAAAAAAAAAATTAAATTTTAAATAATTTTTGAAACTTGTTAGAATGTTTTTTGTTTTTTTTTTAAATAGGTTAAAACAAAAATAAATTGAAACCATTTCACATTTTAAAGATTAAATATATGTATTTGACAAATACATACAAATAAATATCAATTAGAAACATATATGTACATACATATTTTACTATATCTATTTTAAACTAAAATATAATTGAAAATATTAAAAAATCTTTATTTTTTTTTTTAAAAAAATTGTAAAAAAAAAAAAAAAAAAAATATATAAATTCAATAATAGTCTGTTTAAAGCTTTGCAAAAATAATTTCAATTTTTTTTTTTTTACTTATTTTTTTTTCCGGATTAATTAAAAACTGTATTTAAAAGCACTTAAAAAAGATGGGTACATGTTTGAAAATATTTTTAAATAAAAGATATATATATACATTTTTATTATATTTTTTAATTGAATTGGGATTTTATATAGAAGGCAAATAAAAGGTAATAAAAACAAATGCCTCTTGATTTAAGTTGTATAAGGATGAAGGATAAAATTGTATAAGGATATAATATAATTTATATAGAATAGAAAAGAAACGAATAACTAGTATTATAATTAATATTAAAAGAATTTTAAATGATTATCATTTTTTCTCTTTTTTCGAGTTTAATCAACTTTAAAATAAAAAAGAAAAAATTTTTTTTTAATTTCATATATAAATTTATGTGAAAAAAATTATTCTAAGATTTTTAAATCTGATTATAATATAAAAATATCTGTTTAAAAATTGAAAAACAGATCATATAAATGTTTTGGAGCAGAAATTTCGATTAAAATATAACTTTATATCAATTAATTATTTATAAATGTAATATAACGCATGGTTACAAAAGTACAGTGTAAACCTTAAAGAATTAATTTTTTATTTTATATTTGATTATGCTTACAAAATGAACTTAGTTTTCTTTAAATACATATTTAAAATTATAAATTATTTGTCGATATGGCCCGTCATAAATTATTTACTTTTACATATATTTTTAACAGAACCTTTCATTTAATTTTGTATGAAAGATTTTAAAGCCTTCAGCGGCTAAGATAAATACAATAAATATTATTATTAGTTTATTATAGCCCTGTATTCTGTCATCAATGCTAAAATTCTGACTTTTTATTCCAAATTTAAGAAAATTTAACAAAAATGTTAATTATTAGAGAGAAAAGGGTCTCTTTAGAGAAAAAAGGGTGGTACGAAATCTTCATATTTTTAATTAAATAAAAACATTCTACAAAATCTCACTTTAAAAAAGCGTGTTAAACAAATGATTTAAAATAGAAAGAAAGATGTTAAAACATCGAGTTATACCAAAGACTGTAGTTTTTATAGTCTTACATGCTATATATATATATATATAGATTGTAGTTTTTATAGTCTAAAAACTGTATATGCAAAGGGTTCTGCATAAAAGTACAAATATTTCAGAAGGTGATTGCTGAGAGTAAAACTAGAAAAAAATTGTATGAGAGTGGGTCTATTATTAGTTGTTTTCGAGATATTGAGACTTTTATATTATTTTCCATTATATTATTAATTGCCGAATAACACTTGACCCACATGCTTAACAGAAGCTAACTTAGTCTTATTTGAAAGATTGTTCGTCATGTATTCATCTGATAAAGGATTTATTGTTTAAAAGGATAAAAAGGATGCTGAAGGATACAAATGAAGATTAAATATGTTGAGATCCGAGAAAAGGCACGCGAAAGAAAGTAACCTTTTTTATCACATCATTATTTTTTATTTTTATTTAATGTAAATACAAACTCCGATTTAATATTAATTTTTGACTGTTTGACTGTCATTTTTGCTGCTTAATTTTTTTTTCTGTGTATTCAAATTAAAAAAAAAACTTCACAATAGTAAAGAATAAATGATAAACTTTAAACGATAAACATCGTCATGGATTTAGTTTTTAATCGATTCCACTACTATTTTACAAATAAGTAATTTATTTAAATGAAAGGAATTTCCAGAAAATCAAATTTTGATGAGTGAACGATGAAAATTAATCAAAGCTGAGTTGCTGCTAATAAAGCTGACTGAAGACTGATATAATACGAATATACTTAATTACATTTATATTTCATCACAGCGAAGGATTGCAATTAAAAATTAATTTTTCAATAATCAAAAGTATAAGTATAAATAATGTCCTTGAAAAATTAATCTGATACTTTTTTATTAATATAAATAATAATAATATATTATATTAATTTTTTTTTTTTAATAAAAATATTAATTACTATTATCGACTAGTAATAATAATTCAAAATCTTACTTATTGATTCAAATCAGTTAACAGCGTTAAGATATAATATAATATGCAAATAAAGTTAGAAATATGTCCTTATTTTCAATATCCTTCTTTATATTTATGTCTTAAAGTTTTATATATTAAATAAATTTTTCAAATTTATCATAAAAATTATCATTTAAATTTGTTTTTATAATTTGAATATATATGAATATATATATATACATAATTTAAAATTATTTCACTTTACTATAATTAAACGTTCTTTGTTTCTTTTTTTTTTTTTTGCCCACTAAACTTTATAATTTATTTATTTATTTATTTATTTAAAAGAAAAAAAAAACAAACACCGGTTTTTCATTACATTGAATTAAATTTTCTTTTAGTTTTTTTTTTTTTTTTGTTTTTGTTTATTTATTAAAATGATTTTTTTTTCTCCATTTTTCTTTTCTTTCTTAAGTTTTTCAATTAACTCAATATAAATTTATTTTATAACGCGTTCAATTTTGCATAAAATATATTCAGTTTCATAATATTTTTATATATTTTTAAAAAAAAAAAAACCTAAGAATTTAATAAAAAATTAATAACAAAAAGTAAAAAAAACGTTTTTTAAATTCCAATAATATAAACAACAAAGTGTTATAGAGCTTTTTTCTTTTCGAGGAAATTTTTATAACTGATGAGAAAACTATAAATTTTGTTTTTTTTTATTATTTTTCTAAATTTTAATAAAGTTTCAACATACATATAATATGCATTCATATATATATATATACAATATTTATATACAAATGTAGTTATATATTAGGAAAGGAATTTGAAGGATGAAGGGAGGATACAAAACATGAAAAAAAAACTTTTCATTTAGAAGTTTTTTTTTTGTTTTTTTTTTTAAATTTCTTTTTATTTTCTATTAGTTTTTCTAACACCCTCTTTTCTCCATCGAAAACTCTATATCTTTGTTTTTTTTTTTTTGTTTTAGTTTTCTATCATTTACTTTTTAAAACCCTAGTGTACATCTGTATTATTATGAGTCGTCGTTGCTAGTTTTCCTTTTTTTTTTTGGTTTTTAATTTTTTTTTATTTTCTTTTTGTTTTAGTTTAGTTTTATAAAAACTACGTCACTATTTTTATAACTCATCGACAAAAAATAAAAATAACACAAAAACAGAGTAAAAAAGAGTGTCGAGATGACGATAAGGATGTCGACAACGACGTCGTCAACAACAACGATAACGATAAACAACGATTTTTTTTTTTCAAAGAATAAACGTTACGAATAATTTCGTTGATATCATATTTTTTTTTTTTTCAACTTTTTTTTCTTTTTCTCTCTCTTTCTTTTCCTTTTCACAATCGAATTTATATAGAAACAGACCTCCCGGAAATGAGTCGAGTAAGCATGCAGAAAAGCTAGCAAATGAGTTTGCACAAGGGGGAAAAAGCTAACCTTTTTTTTTGCTCTTTTTTTCTAAATATATATATATATGTATATATATATAAATATGTACCTATGTTAAATATACATATATATAGAAATATATACCTATGTTAAATATACATATATAGATATTTGGTTTATATAAATACATAAAACAAAAAATGGAAAACATTCCATATATTATATACTATAAAAAAAAAAAAAATGGAATATCCTATATTTAAAAGAAACTGAAAGCAATAACAATATGAGATAGAAAAATCCTTCTATTAGTAAGACCTAGAAAAGAAAATTAAAAAAAAAACGAAAAACAAATATATAAATAACAAACAGAAAACAAAATAGAAATATAGGCAAAAGATGGAAGGTGTTTTTAATAGAAAAATTATTTATATAGAACAAGAGCCTTAAGGTATGCAATAAAAGTTTTTTAATCGAACCATATAAAAAAAATATGAAAAATATGAAATAGACAAAAAATAAAGTAAAGAAAAAAGGTTATAAATTATAATATTAAAATTAGAACCGAAATTATGAACATTAATTAATATTGATGTAAAAAGTATGTAAATATCATTTTATTACGAAATATAGTTTATTTCCACACACATAACACACAACTGCCTATATTTTGTTCTCTAAATTTATTGTTAGTTTTCATTCAGGGAAATTCCTAAGAGCTTTGCCGAATTTTAAAGAAAGTTTTTGTTTTTTTATTACAAGATGACCAGATTATAAAATTAAGTGACAATTCCTATAATGACAATTATTATAAACAATATGACAATATAATAAATATATGACAATTATATAAACGTATAACTTTTCTTGCAAAAAAAAAACACCTGTAAATAAAATTACAGGTGCAGCTTCGTTTAACCTATAGCTGAACTTATAAAAATTTATTTTAAATGAATATTAAAAAAAATTATACAGTATTACATAAAACAGTAAAACTGTATTATACAGTATTACAGTAAAACTTTTTTTGTTATTTTATTCTATATACGAATAAAACTTCTTTAATATGAAATCTTTTTAATTAATTGAATTAATTATAATAATTATAATCAAATCAATTAAATTATTCATATTATTTCGACGTTTAGTTTAGTTCGAATTTGGTATATTTTTTCTCCTGTATATACCATACTCAGTACACCTTTTCATTTAGTTTCGGTGTTTCTCAATTTTCAAAATATTCAGTCTTTGAATATCAACGCAATCTGTACATTAAGAAATACACTGCGTTTCGGCGAACACGATAATACTTTTCTCATAGAGTATCATTGATGACGCATAAATGAATATGTTGTCTTAGTTCGGGCTATAGAAAAACAAATACTATCACCTTTTTTCTGAGTTTTTGTTTTGAAAAATTAGCTACGTTACGAACGAAGATTTTTAGTTATTTTAAATTCCGTCGTAGATAATTGAAAAATAACGGCAGTTTAATTCTAGAAGAATATGCAATTTTTTGCTTCCTTGAGCTATTTTTATTTTTTATTAACATTGAATAGCTCAAAAAAATTTCCATAGAGCTTGATTAGTTATTATATTTACCAATAAAAAAATTTTTTATTTTATAGATTATTGGTTTGGGTCACGAAAATAACCATTTACTTATTAATAATTTCTAAAAAGTACGAATAATTATTTTTTCATAGATTTTTGACGTTTTTTTCTACATTACGCAAAAATTGAGAATTGCTATATGTATTACGAAACTTCGAAAAAATATTTAGTAAGTACGTTGCAATTTTCGTAATTTTTACGATCCACTACGATGGAATTTAGAATAGATATGTATATATTTATCGGAGCGACATAAAACTGAACCAGAATATATCGAAAAAAAAATTAAATCAATCGATTTTTTTTTTTTTGCTATATTTTAAAACAAAAAAAAAATATTTTAAAATAGCGACACTTGCTATTTAATAATTTACAAACTTAAATGTAAACATATAAATTAAATAAATCCCTCAAACATCTTTTCTTTTTTTTTATTTCCAGTATAGTTTCTATACTTAAAACAAGAAGCAAACCAAAAAAAAAAAAAAAAACAGACAAACCTTAAAGGCAAACATATACATAAATAAAATTTTAAAAGTAAAAAAGGATATTTAAAGTAAAAAAAAACTTTTATTAAAAAACAAAAAAAAAAAAATCGAGTGAGAAGAAACAAAGCAGAAAATAAAAAAATAAATTTTTAAGTGAAAATATGTTTTGTATATAAAAATGAAAAAGAATGGAGAATGAGCCATAAAATGGCACTATAAATTTTCCATTCTAGTTGTAAGGTATGAAACAATTTTATATATAAAAAATGAAATTTTGCTTATGGGTATAATACAAAAGGTGTATTTTAATAATATCCTTTATTTTTGGTTGTTAGTTTTCAGTTTTTTTTTTTTTTATATTTTTACATTCTTTTTTTTTCTTTCTTTTTTTAATAAACACAATATCAGGGTGTGTTAATGGTCATTAAATGAAGTCCGAAGTTTTGTTTATTTTTAATTTATAAAGAATCACAAATGAAAAGAAAGAGAAAGCAAAAAAATATATATATATATACTCGTATACATATAGTTATACTATGTATTTGTACTTTGTTTATAAGTAAATGAGGTTAATGATTGCATACTAATGTTAGGCTTAAAAACTTAAGGACTGTTTTTTTTTTCATTCTATTTGTAAATAATGTGGTGGTGACTTGAATGTCACTTGATTTTGTTTTTTTTTTTTTTTTTTTCTTTTTTTTGCATATTTTTCAAGTATAATTCAGGTATTTTTAATCTAAATAAAAATAAATAAGAGTAGATTCTAAGAATAATAAATGTAAATAAATTTTATAAGTATTATAGGTAATTATTTAATAATAATAATTAATATTTTGCGATTTTAATAAATGACAAATTAAACAAAACACAATTACAGATGATTATAATTTGTATATACGATATAATTGTACAAATACAATATTATAAGACTGTTCTTAGTTTAGCATTGAATTGATGGAATTAATTAAGGACAAACTGTCTAAAAACATTTATACTGAAATATTGTGTAAAAACTGATAAAAATTTAGCAAAAAAACAAAAAAAAAATACAATGAAGCTTAATAATGAAAATATCATAATGAACTAAATGTAACGGGTATAAAAAGGCTCCATTAAAGTTTAAATTCAAATAATACAAGTTTTTAACACTATATTGAAGTTAAAATACAAAAAAAAAGTATTATTTCTTTTAAATTGTTAAATATTGGGGTCAAACTCCGCAAAAATGTAAAACGATAGTGCAAATGAAAATTAATTTGCATCGACAATTTTTCGGCGCAACTGAGATTTTTTTGATGAAAATGAAAAAATATTGAGTAAAAATTTGGATAATATAGAAAAGAGCTCTTTTGGTAAAAAAAAAAAAAATAAGAAAAAACAAAAACAAGAAAAACTATATTTAAACAAGGTATAATGTAAACCAACGGTTTTTAAAAGAGCACATTTCGCAAAGGTAATAGAAACTGTTTAGAATTGTGACTTGCACAAAAATTTGAAAATTTCATGTAATAAGAAAAAACGTGAAAATAGGACTTTTCTGGAATTTTGAGCGGCTGTAAGTCCGGAACCCTATATAACTAAGAAAAACCGTTAACACGAGTAAATATATATTATTGAGCCTTTAATTTTCATGTCTTGCCAAAGTAAAATTTTTAGAGATGCCTAAGTTATAAGTGTCTAAAAATAGCAAATTTTGAATTTTTGAGGCGTAATAACTCGGGAGTGCTATCAAAAAATGTTGTGAGGAAACTTATACTAATTCTAAAAGTTATTTCTTGTCTCAAAATTTCAGATTCCTATCTCAAACCGTGCTGGAGTTATGAAAAAAGAAATATCATTCAAAATTTGGTTTTAACATAACGGTAATAGTAAATTAGAAAATATTGCAGAATTTTGAGTAGTTCCGTAACGGAGGGGACTACATGAAAAAGTTGTTTCACAAAATTAATTTTTTTATGGGATCTACCGATGGTTAAAATTTTTTTTCTCTATCCTTAACGGTGTAGAAGTTTTGTAAACGGACGGACAGAGTGAAACTAATACGCATATTTTTTCAAAATTTTTTTGGAAATGTGCTAAAAAGAATGTCATTTTGGAAATTTTCTAGATGAAATTTTTTGTATGGCATTATTATTGTTGGTCATGGCTATGCAAAAAGTTTAATTTTGAAAATTTCAACTTTTCAAAATAGTTTTTAAGTATTTACACTAGTCAAATTAAGTGATTCTAGTGAAAATGGAATGCAATATATGAGAATTGATGAAAATTATTGTGTTTGTACGGAAACACTTTCCGTACAGGAGAAATTCAACCACTAAAAGTATTCCTACTTTTATTTATGATTACAATTATCAAAAAATTATAAATTCTAACAA
Organism: Poecilobothrus nobilitatus; assembly: GCA_947095535.1. NCBI lineage: Eukaryota > Metazoa > Arthropoda > Insecta > Diptera > Dolichopodidae > Poecilobothrus > Poecilobothrus nobilitatus. The sequence goes on from OX352774.1 coordinate 111,099,291, forward strand.
TACCATATAAAATATTCTACTGAGAAGATGCAATAACGTGAAAATGCTTAATAGAAAATTAAATTATTAGGGTAAAGTATTAAAAGAATTAAGAAGAGTAATATATTTTTCTTTTTTTCATTATGTTCGCGATTATCTTTAACTGTTCAAAAAGTAAATAGTTGATTTGATTGTAATAACAATAAATATATTAAAAAGATACAAAATATCATTTAAAAACTAACCTATCCAATTAATATATTTGTCTAACATAAATCAATTTTGTTTTTTTGAATTTTATAATAAATTTTTTTATGAATTTTCATTAGTCGAAAGTAAAAGTAAAATTTTTTTATATTAAAACTTCCATTTTTTGTTTTTTTTTTTTTGTTTTATTGAAATATACATAATATATCGATACATTGTGCCGCAATAAAAGGTAATATTCCTATAAAAAATAACATTTTAAGATGATAATTAGAGAGGAAAAAATAAAAACTGAACAACTAAATAACAAAATAAGCAATTAAAAAAAATGGCAACATAAAAAACTCATTAAGTGTTCATGTTACAGTAGTTTTTTAGTATTTTATGTTTTTTTTTTTTTTAGAAGAAAAATACCGAAAAAGAAAAACATATAAATAATAAAAACGAAAGAAAAAAAAAAAACTGAGGTAATATTAGTGTAAAAAAAACATGTTCAAATCATAAAAAAAAAAAAAATTTTTTTTTTTTTTTTTATATCGTCTTGTCGAATACTTGTAACAAATGAAACGTGAACCTTCAACTAAGTATTTTCCGGAAAAACCATCTATTTTGTTTTCGCATTCTTTTCTCTTCTGATTTTCCTTTCATTTTGTTTATTCTCTTTTTTATATATAATACGTTCTACTTTAATTTTTATTACAGAATCTTTTATTTCTTTTTTGTTTTGTTTTTCTTTTTTTAATATTAAAAAAAGATAAAAACAAAAAAAAAAAATTTTTTACATAAATAGTATAGAGACTAAAAAGAACTTTAAGAAGCAATTCTCAATGAAAAAAAAAAACAAAAATCTATTTCTAATGGTTGTGTTTTAAATAAAAAAAAAAAACCATAATAATAATAATAAAAACAAAAAAAAAAAAATTTAAATGAAGGAAAAAAGCATAAAAACTTCCTATTTGTTTAGTCTTATAAATTAAATATTATATGTACCAGTATATAGAGATATACATATATCTATCAATATATATATATACATATATGTATATTTAAAACAGATATTATTATATACATACTTGTATATTGTATACAGGGAAACAAATAACTTCAAAGAAGGTAAAAATAAAAATCGAAACAATTAAAATGATATTGTAGATAAAAGGATACAAGAAAAAAAAAAAAAAAACAAAAAAAAAAAAAACATTTAGCAATAAAAAATTGATGTTGCTATAAAAACAAACTACAGTACTATACAAAATTATTGAACATAATTTTGAAAATATATTTGAAGAAATTTATTTTCCTTTCTAAAAACTCAAATAGTTATTATTTCCATTAAGGTAAATAGTAAATATCTATTATATAAAAGCCGTAAACCGTTTGCAACAATCACATTTTTCATAGCAAAAACTAATACTGCACATAACAGGAAAAAAGAATAAAAAAAAATTAAGAATTTATAGGGTTGGGTACGTAATCCTGAGAATCAAAATTCCAAATATCAAAATACCGAAATTACAAAATTTCGCATAGACATATATATGGATATAAATATACCGGAAAACGGGAATGCTCACATGTTGAATCCAACTATTAATACTTACATTATGCCCACATTATATATATAAAGCTGTTCCTAACAAATGCATGAAACCACTTACTCATTTCGTATCAAAAAGATGAAGCACTTCTAGATGTGCTAGAGATTAGCTGTAAAATGCATTTGATAGAGTTTGGTGTGAAACCATCCAGAAAATTACATCTTTTTGGTTCCAAAGCAGCCCTTTTAGCCCTTTATATGTTGTATGGGGATTTCAATATTTTTAATCTAATATCGTCATATGGGGCATCATTGAAAAGGTCTTGCCCAGCTCTTCAACTTTTGTTTGGGAATCGTGGTTCCGGGTCGTCCTGTTTGGGTGCTGAGGGAGTATATGGGTTCTTACTATAAAAATTAACGATACAATGCTTTTCGAAAGTGTCATGCGATTTGGTCAACTGTTTGACGCTTGCAATGCAAGCACACATTACTAGTATAAGTATATACCAATTTCATTAAAAAGAAATTAAATTTTCACATTTCCATATGAAAAATAATTAATTTTGAAAACCCCGCATACAAAAAAAGTATTCAATTTTGACATTTCACTTAAAAAATACTGAATTTTATACGAATTTAGACATTTTTATTAAAAAAGATTATTTTTGAAGGAACGGAGGCTCTCGCCGCCCCAAATCCCCACTATAAAATTTTCTGTAGGTTTCGTAGTGTTGTTATCTATGTTTTTATACGTTTATTTAAATTTATTTTTATTGTAAAAAGTTAAGCATTCTTACTGATGAAGGGAACATAGTTTTCAAAGTTAAGTGACAAAAATCAATATAATTTTCAGATTACCAGACTGGCGAATGCTACGCCGGGTTTATCTAGTCGTATAGATTTGGATTGGCCGAAAATTATAACCTACACTTTATATAAGCAACCGCATTTGGTGGAAGTAATTATATGTGTATTTTGTAAATGTATATAACTTAAAGAACTCAAACACATGTTTTATTACCTTGGCAGCTTTATTCAATCTGATCTTAAAAAAGTAAAATCATATATATATATATATATATATTTCTATAACCTTAATAAATAATACAATATACAACATCTATATAATGATTATTGAAAGTCATATAAAATATTAGTAACTGTTGATATTAAATAATTTTTTATATTATGGTGCAACTACATAGTCATTTGAAATTGAATAAAAATGAATTTTGTGCCTTATATAATATTTTTTTTTACAAATATAAAACAATAATTTTACTGCAACAATCATTAAATGCTAATTTCGATACTGTTTAAATTTCATATACTGATGGTATAAAAACTATGATTATGATTAACAGCTGGTACAATATGGAATAATATAATGTAATACTATAAAGATTTTCCCATTCCTGTGGTACTTAGGGCTCGACCTAAATAAAAGGATACATCGACGTGAACCGAAATTGAAATGCGCGTACAATAATTTAATTTTTTTTTTCATTATTAAAAACTTGACAACATAACAAAAAACAAAAAAAAATTGTATACGCTTTATCAATTTTTAATCATTTTAGAAACTTAATGTACAGTGCGTCTCATATTTCGGATGCTTTCATTTGTATTTCAAAATATTTTGACAGAAAATATATACCGTACGCTTTTATTTAGGTTGAGCCCTTAGATATGACATAAATAACTAAAAAAGGAACAGAGGTTTGAAAGGAATTAACTGTCAAATTTTAAAATTCGTTAAATAAAATATTTTCAAAAGCAAAGAAAACAATTAATGATCATTGATCATGTATTATGTAATTCATATGTAATTCATTATGCTGTTGTTCAACTAAAGACAAATACTGTAATTATTTTTACAAATAAACCATTAAAAAGCTAAAAAGGAAGGTAGAATTTTATTTTTGTTTATATTATTTCTCATAAAAGATTCTTTATTAGGTCAGTTGATTTTAAATAGAAAAAATTTTTTCAAGACAAACACCTCTAAAGAAGTTATGTTAAAAAAATTAGTTGTTTCTTATAAAAAAAAAAAAAAACAAAATTAAAAAACGATTTATCTCTAAGATTGTTTTTTTATTTTCTATCGGTTTGCAATAAATTCTTTAAAAAGATACAATATTAAAAAGAAAAGAATGAAATAATTTTAACCAAATTTGGATTTAAAAATTTTTTTTTTATTTTATAGTGACTATATTGTATATATATATATATATATTTATATATAGTTTTATCAAACCACGAAATAAATTATTTTCAAATTAATTCTTGCCCTGAAAATGAAATCAAATAAATTTCGAATACTCGTATATAATTTAATACCTTAGTTGAAAATTAATTTAAAACCTATTATAAAAATAAAAAAAAAATTTTCTTCTTGTAAAAAATGATATGTGTCATTTATTTTAAATGACACCATAAAATGTCTTTATCATTTCAAATATTTGAATTCTAGTATGTAAGTATATACAAATATATGTAGATAAGAGAATTTGTGAGAAGATTGGAAACGAATATATAAAGATTCGTTTTGAAATTTTGCAAATTGGAGTACGGAATGTTATTGACAGAGGGGAACACATTATAGATGGAAGCATGTTCCATATCTTAGCAGTTCTCACAACAAATGAGTTTACATAGCCAGTTTTAAACCATCTTGGAATATCCACAGTGTAGAAATGAGCACTTGCAGCATCTTTGGTGTTACTTTGGGATCGTTTAAGAGGAGGCATAATTAATTTAAGTTCAATAGAGCAAGTGTCATTATCTACAAGATATCTATAAAACAGAGAAATAGCTCCAATATAACGACGAGAGTTAAGAAGAGTAAGTGTTACTTGTTCGACACTTTGTGGGTCACCTATTAGGCGTAAGGTGCGGTTTTGTATTTTGTCGAGATAACTCAAAGAAGTTTGGGATGCGCCAGCTCAAATGTAAGAGTTGTACTCCATCTTAGGTCGAATGCAGGCTTTATAGATATTAGACAGATCCTTTGGAGAAAAATATGTTTTACAGCGGGACATTTGGCAACACTTTTAACTATATTAAAAATATACTCATTCCACAGCATTTTTTGATTCAGCTGCAAACCTAAAATGCTTAGACTTTCTGATCGCTCTATATTTTCTCTTTGGAATCGCAGAATTGGGTTTTACAGATTTCTTTTGCAGGAAATGAGGCAGCTATGATTTTTTGAGGTATTAAACTCAAGTCTATTAGTTTTAGCCCAATCGGCTATTTTAGCTAAGTGATTGTTACCTAAACTAAACATGATATTTCTTTTCGAACTGATTGCGGTAGGTTGTGATATTAGAAATTTCCCGAACGAAATGAAAAAGTTGTTTATACTCTTCACTCTTCAAAATTTTGAAAAATCTGATTAACAGAGATTTGATAAAAATTGAATTTGGCGAATACCAAAAATAACATAGAATTGATCTTTTCGATAACGATATTCAATAACATGTCACTATACTTCATAGACGTGGTGATGATAAAATACCCGCGGACTTTAATTCCAAAACTACTGAGATTCTGAGTTATAAGACATTATAATATAGTTGCTAATATACATCAGTCCCCATTACTTTAAATTATTGGATGTTGAAATAAGTACGTAAAAAAATAATTAGGAAGCATTTTAGAGATGGTTACAAAATTAGCCATTAACGTCTTTTATTATTTATTTATATATATATTATGTATATGCGGGATTTTGAATTAGGAATTCTATATTATTTTAGCAATATTCTGAACTAGGAATTCTGAATTCTATATTAGAATATCAGATAGTTGAGTACAAGTAAAATTTTTATTTTTATCCAATCAAATGCAATACAGATACTCATAATAGTAAACTTTGCACTCAGTGCACTTTAATTCTTTTTCGAAATGAACTTAAAATCCCCGATCTAGTGGAATTAAGACCCATGAAATTAATACCCACTCTGCGTCACTACACTTTCATAGACGCGATATTATTAAATTTAGAGATCTCCTCAAATAACTTATACAGAAACTGCAAAGATAAGCGAGAAAGAGAGAAGTACTATATTGTGCTTGTTTCATGCTTTAATTTTTAACAAAAGTAAAACGTTATGGCATGAGTGCAGTTTTCTTAGACAGTATTTTTATGATATTATAATTAATGTACTTTGTTTATTATCAAATTAAAAATTGAAAATGGAAAGAATTTCAGATTTAACTAAGCCATAATATATTGTTTTTTTTTGTTTTTTAAGAAAATTTTAAGAAAATTTTGATTTGTATAAAATTAACACGAAATTTTAAAATTTTTTCATTGAATTTCAGATTGAATTTCACATTTCAATAGCTATATTTAATAGGTCAATAAATAAATTGGCAAATTTTATACCAATTATTTCTAGGTATATACAAAAAAAAAAAAAAATCTTCCATAAATTAAATATTTATAATTTAAATAAACAATTTTTGTTTTTTTTCATACGAAAAATCTTTTTCTTAAGAAATTTTAAATTATCCATATTTTGTATTCTACTACGAATATAAAAATGTAAACAAAAAAAAAAAAAACAAAAACTAAAAACCAAAAGAAAATTAAATTAAAGCTTGTTAACTTTTTTTTATTTTATTTTTTTTGTTATTTATACATTTTCTAGTATACTTTATGTGCATCCTTCGTATTCTCCTTACCATTAGAATAACATACAAATCATGATAAAATTTAGGTTAAGGTTATCTTATTAATGATGCGAACCGAACAGAAGAAAAATTTTTAGAGCGCGTAAAGAACTTCAAAAAAAAAAAAAAAGAAAAATTAAACTAAAACTTACAATCGACAATGAAATTCTCTATAATATAATCTAATTAAATTCAAATAAGTTAAGAGAAAAATAGAAATTATATACGAAAAAAAAACAGTAATGACAACCCAAGAAAGATTCAAGTGATAACAACAAACAAAAAATAAATTTGACTTTGGATAAATTTATCACGCGCCAAAAACTTTTAAAGAATGCTATATAAAATATATTAAATTCGATTGCCATTTTTTAGTTAATTTAAATTTTATTAAAGCTTTAGATACATTTAAGAAAGAAATAATACAATTCGAAAGATCTTAGGTTAGAACTAAAAAATTAGTCTGATACCAAATTTATAATTTCAAGATGATGGTCTACACTCAGTATACAATATCTGAAGATTACGGGCGTTTAGTTAAATCAAAAATTAAAATAGTAAAATCATATTTTTGGAATCACTGTCAAATAATCGAGAAAATATTTTGGTTTACTTTATCATTTGTTAAATTAACTTTTTACTATACTGACTTTCTTTAAAATAATACAAAGCATATATTTTAACTGCTGCTATTTTTGCTGCACTCTACCAGTCTTGTATGTAATAAGTATATTGTATAAAATAAAAAAAGATCTGTTTAAAAAATAAAACATCTGTTCTACCATTTCATCCATCCTAATAATCTTCTATAACTTTTTCTTTAAACTCGTATTCAATTCTATCCGTCTCATTTTTAACATTGCTCTATCATTAATCAAAAATTATGACGGTGGGACGATGTGATTGGTTGTTTTTCTTAGCTTAGCTTAGCTTAGCTTAGCGATAAAGTTAAATACATATACTACCATAAATAAATAACGAATTGTATTCATTTATATTTTTCGAGATTCTGAAAAAAATTTTTCGAAATTAAGGCAGTAGGTACTAATTTTTGTTCTTTTAGAGGTTTTAAAAGTTTCTTAAAAGAACTTTTATTTTTGAAAAAAAAAAAAAAATTCGGCATCGATTTGCATTACATTACATCTTATGGAAAACAAAATTTAAAAAAAAAAAACAAAAAAAGAAGAAACATAAAAAAAATAAATTCCCCATATTTATTCTGGTTTTTTACGACGGCACGCGTATTTATATGTGTGTATTGGATATAAATATTTATTATTACAAAAATGCGTACAAGTGCTCTACATCTTCCAGTTCTAAAAAATTTTCCAAAAACAAAAATTTGTTATTTTTTTTGTATGAAGGTTAAAAAAACTTAAAAACTTTAATACCACAAAGAATTTTAATATAAACAACAAAATATTTAGTACAAAATTACAGTAATGATATTTTAAAATTAATAAAAGATGACTATTATTCTTTAGATTAAGAAAAGGAATTCTAAAATTTTGATAAAAACATAATTAAGATTTTGTTTTAAATTTCCCAGAACGTATAAAGTTAATTTTATATAACTTTGTATTTAGGTACAACTTTAAATAAATTAAGGTTATGATAAATTAAAACTGTTAATACATAACCATACAAGTACATTGTACCACAGGTTTTAATCTAATATTTAGTTATAAAGGAAGGAAGCGTTTGTTTGGTTCAAGTACAACACTATCAGAGAAAATTCGCGCGTTGATCTCATTAATGTCTTTCGAGATTCCCTCACAAAAGAAACACACACATTTTAATATAGCATATTATTTTTCAAATCAAACCAATCAAAACTAAAAAGTAAAGACTTCATCAGACTATTCTTGTTACGACTGTCTCAAGATGTATCTGAAGGAAGTTAGTTTTGATGGTCGTAGGCTAACCTTTGAGTTCTACGTTGAGCGAAACTATATATTCAATCGTAAAATTTGGTAGGAGAAAACATTTAGGAATTTCTTTTTATCCTCGGTCGTAATCTTAACAGGTGTTGGACTTAGTCTATCCAATATCCTTTGAACAGTTCAGATATGACTGAAGTTTTGTTTAGAGGAGGGAATATGTTTCAAAGTTCTCCACTTCGCCTTTTGAAAGTACTCGTAGGAAGCACTTGGTTTGTAATTTATAGTCCCAAAAATGGAATTCCATTAGAAGTTTAGGACGCATTCTAACTAACCAAAGCAAAATAAATATAATTTTTGTAATTCAAATCCTATACACACAAATTATTATTTTATAAATTTTTATAAATTTAAATTACAATGCAGACATATAAATAAACATTAAACATGTGCTGTTTTTTTTTCTACTTTTAAGATAAATAAAATTAAATTAAAAAAAAAATAAAATCTAAACTCATTTATATAAACAAACATACACGCACACATAAACTCGTTAAAGGTAAAGCTACCCAATAAATTATGTTTAAAAAATATATAAAAATATATATATATATATATATACATATATAAATACCTTGAACTCAACAATCTTTCAGCTTCATCAGCAGTCATTGCATCTGGTAAACTAGTTTGTTCTTTTTCACCAGTAGTTTCATCATCATTTTCACCATCACTTGCATCAGCAAATTGAACATCATCAATACCTTTAACATCTAATGGTGGACCGATTGGCAGTGGTGGTGGACGTAATGGTAATGTTGGACATTGATCTGAATATCTATGATATTCTAAATCATCTAAATCATCAAGATCATCATTTTCATCATTATCGTTTTTATTTAAAGTTTCTACCGTTGGAACTTTTGTTACGGCTGATGTTGTTGTTGTTGTTATTGTTGTTACAGTATTTGTTTGTGTTCTGTAATTATTACTATTTGAATATTTTGTTGGAGATGAATAATCATTAATCCATTTTGGACTATTTGGTAATTCATTATCATTTTGATTTTGATTCTGAATTTGATGATGATGATGATTATTATGTTCACCAATTTTTGGTGAAATTAATTGTCTACCATTATATGAAGAATTTGAATTATTTGAACAATTACTGCTATTATTATTGTTATTATTATTATTATTAGTATTATTATTGTTATTATTTGTTATTCCTGATGTTATTATTGTACCAGATGAATTTCTTTGATTATTTTCAATTGATTTTTTATCAAAAAATATATCTGATGGTGGTGGAATTTCTGGTTTAATTTCTGCATATACAACTGATGATTTTTTACAATCGAATGCATTGGAATGAAAATTTGATTTTGGTATTTCTGTAGCTGTATGATAAAGTTCTGATTCACCATAAATATGTTGACTTTCACTACCATCTGGATTAAGACGAAAACCAACATCAGCATAAGTTAAACTAGTTTTTTCTTCTTCTCCATCATCATGTAAATCTTTTTCATTATTTTTTAATTGTTGTTGTTTTTGTTGTTGTAAATACAATATATCTTGTGATTGTGATGAACCAATTTTAAATTCTTTTGATGGACTTCTTTGTGGTGGAGATGGAATTATTGGTGCTGGTATATCATATATATATGCGGGTTTTAATTTAGCTTTAATTTCTGGTGATGGTTCATTAAAACCACCTTCATCTGATGTACTAACTGAACTAATTGTACTTGCTGGTCTTGAACCTAAACCAGCTGCTGGAATATTTACTGATATACTTGTTTTTTTACTTGTTGGTTTTGGATGTATTGATGCATATTGACTTGAATTATCATTGTCTGTTTTTTCTGGTGATGATGAATTTGATGTCTTTGGTGTTCGACCTAAAATGAAATAAAAAAAAAATATGTATGTAAATATAATTGTTAAAAATATTTAAATAGAAAAAATTATAAATCAATAAATATACATTTTAATATAATAAAAAGGAAAGGTTAAATTTTGTAACCTTTCAAAAAGAACAACAAGTAGATGTAACAGTCGATGCAACCGACTTATTACTACCCTACACCTGAATAATTCGAATTAAATTAAAAATCCATACGTTTTTTGGCAGCTGCTTGAACTTCTTCCCTTTTCATTCTTATTCAACTCGAATTTCAGAAACGTAAAATAGGTATCATCTTGGGATATGCTTGACACCCTTGTAGAAAATTTCTAGTTTCTATCTTTATTAATTTCGAAGATATGCTTGTTAGCTCTTGGGAGGCGTGTGTCAGGTACGCGAATTGCCACTCCAATTCATCAAATCCATGTCAGCGACATAAATAAAACATGTCAGAACACCATGTTTTGTACTGTATTAAATTATTTGTACTAAATTTAAAGGTTATACTTTTGCTGGTTTTATGATCGTTTTAGATATGATCGTTTGCTCTTGTGCTCGTTCGGAAGTTTCTAAAATACGAACCAATGGTTCAAATTCTCTCAAATGTCAGTTTCCAATTTTACAGAAAAGGAAACATAAAAGAACACCCTTGTACTAAAAATAAAGGTTCTATCTTTGTTGGTTATGGTCTATGGAGATATACTCATTTGCTCTGAGGCTCGTTCGGAAGCTTTCAAGATCCGAACCCATGGATCAAATCCTCTCAAATTTCAGAGACATAAATCAAACATGAAGGTACAACATCATTGTACCAAATTTTAAGGTTTTATCTTTGTTGATTTTTGAGATAATCTCGTTTGCTTCGGAATCATTCGGAAGCTTCTAGAATCCGAACCCATGGACCGATTTTATCCAGATTCGAACTTAGACTTCTTTTCGTAATTAGTAACCTACTATATAAATTTCACCAACATAGCGCAACTAGTTTTTTAGTTATCGTGCGAACAGAAGGACGAACGGGCATCGTTAAATCGACTCAGGAGGTAATCCTGATTCAGAATATATATACATGTTCATATCTAACTCGCTTCCTTTTGGTGGTTACAAACTCTATACCAAAGTTAATATACCCTATAATTTAGGTGTAGGGTATAAAAACGTTGGTTAGGAAAATTTCAATTTAAACAAAATCATCAAAAATATTGCATATTTCTAGGGCTTTTTATGTGATATTAAATTTAATTATTTTGGAAGCCGTTCTAGTCAAATCGTACCATCTACAATAGGTTGAATAAAGTTTCTTCCAGCTTTACAAAAGACCATTTGCGTAAGAACTATTAGGTATAAATTATATTTATGTTTTTCAAATAATTGTATGTACTAATAATGTGCAACCTAAAAACGTTCATAATTTATGAGTGAATGGACAACTCAATAAGTATGTAATTACGTATATTAAAATTTATTTTTATTTAATTTTTTTTTTTAAATTAATAAAATATTAAAATTATATTTAGTGTGTTGTGTGCATTACTTTGATGTAAACTAAAAATATTAAATAAATTTTACTAATGATATTTTTACAATTCAATATACAAAGGTTTTTCAAATAAATTTTTCATATTATATTTAAAACAGTCTTTTATTACATGGTTGTTATTTTTCCAGTAAAAAAAAAAAAAAAAACAAAGAAAAAATATTTTAATAAGATTTTCTTTTGACAGTTTTCCAAAAAGAAAATTTCTTTAAAAATACATCTTTTGAAGTTTTTAATAATTTCATCAACTGAAAAAAAAAAAAGAAAAAGAAATAAGTTAAATATATTACGACGTCATTACGATGACTCTTAGAATAACCATTTAGTCATACTTTTTTTTTTGTACGTAGAAAAAGAGGTCAAAGACATTTTTCTGTATTTTTAATTAGAAGAGAATGAAAGTGGAAAGTGGCGGGTAAAGTAAATTTTATCGACAATAATTTAGGTAAAACGTTTTTTAGATTAATTGGAACAAAAATTATTTTTAGTGTCTTTTTTTTTTTTTTGTTTTTAAGTATTCCAAAACAAAAATATATATTATATATGTATTATGTATGTATATATACATAATTTTAATATATAATTAATATATAAGTGTATATTCGTATAATTTTTGAGAACATTTTATTTTAAAATTTTTAAATCATGGAAAATTTTTTTTTCAAATATATTTTTAATAATGTTTTTTTTTTTTGTTTTTTTTTTAATTTTTGACAGACGGATTTAATTTTTTTTTTTCATTTTTCAAAATTGGTCTGCTGTAGGTATAATGATTTGATATTTAAATATTTAAATAAATATAATTAATTATTTTCTTTTTAAATACATGTACCTATCATTAAATAGAATTATGAAAAATATCACAATGACATGGAAGATCACACAAGTTTTTTTTATTAATTTTAATCCTTTAATTTCCACAAAAAATCATATAGGTGCAAATTGGAACTTCGTTATTGAATGGTGAAATGAAAGATAATGGTTTAATAAAATTTTACTTTGTTACTATATAGATGTAAAGAATACAAAAAAAATTATTATTTTAAATTTAGCACATTTCTGTTAGGTGGCCTAGGTATAATGGTGGACATTCACGACTATAAATTACTACTATACATTTCGTAGCATTTCCACTACATTTATATACTATGTATTTTAATATATGTATTAAAATTTTGAAAAAATTTTTATTTATTTAAAAATATAAATATAAAAAAAAACTGATTTTGAAATTTTTTATAACCATTAAAAAAAATTACAAAACAAAATTACAAAAAATTACCACTTAATAAAGAGAATATTTTCATCCTTTTTAAAAAAATCTTTTTGATTTTTATTTTTAGATGAAAAACGTGGAATTAATTGAGGTCATATGTCTAAATAAATGTCGCAAATATCTTAACACGAGTATTTTTTTTTCCTTTTTTATGTATATGTTTACATAATATTTAGTAAAGATAAAAGGCATTAAAAAAAATTGAGAAAGAAAGTGAAACTTTGAAATGATTATGATTAAACTTGACGTTTTAATCCTCAGTTCAAAAAAATAATACTAATGTTACAAGCATATTAAAGTGTATCTTTATCTAAACACAAAAGCTCGAATACATCAAACTCAGCTTGAATTTTCAAAAAAAAAAATTACGAATACCACTTAAGTTTTCATATGAATGAGATTTCAGTTCAAACTATCTCGAGGCGTAACTTCGGCGAGGTTATATTCATATAAATAATTGTCAAGTTATTTATAACTGTAGAAAATAAAATTATAATAAATATTTGTTATATATGTATATTAAACAAGTAAATGTAACAGTAAGTCGATGCAACCAACTTATTAATACCCTACACCTGAATAATTCGAATTAAATTAAAAATCCATAAGTGTTTTTGGTAGCTGCTTGAACTTCTTCCCTTTTCTGTCTTATTCAACTCGAATTTCAAGAACGTAAAAGACGCATCCGTTTGGGATATGCTTGACACCCTTGTATAAAATTTTAAGTTTCTATCTTAATTATTTTCGAAGATTGGTAGTCCTTGGGAGATTTGTGTCAGCTACCCGAATTGCCACTCAATTCATCGAATCCATCTCAGGAACATTAAGAAAACTTGCCAGAACACCATTCTATTAAATTTAAAGGTTCTACTTTTGCTGGTTTTGGAGATATGCTCGTTGCTCTTGTGCTCGTCCGGAAGTTTCCAAAATACGAACCCATGGTTCAAATTTTTTCAAATGTCAGTTTCCAATTTTACAGAAAAGGAAACATAACAGAACACCTTTGTACTAAAAATAAAAGTTCTATCTTTGTTGGTTGTGGAGATATACTCGTTTGCTCTGGGGCTCGTCCGGAAGCTTCCAAGATTTGAACCCATGGACCAAATCCTCACAAATTTCAGAAACATAAATCAAACATGAAGGAACACCATTCTGCCTAATTTAAAGTTTACATCTTTGTTGCATTTGGAGATAATATCATTTGCTCTGGTGCTCGTTCGGAAGCTTCCAAATCCAAACCCATGGACCAAATCCTCTTAAATTTCAGAGACTTAAATCGAACGGGAAGGAACATCATTGTACAAAATTTAAAGGTTATATCTTTGTTGATTTTGGAGATAATCTCATTTGCTCTGGTGCTCGTTCGGAAGCTTCCAAAACCCAAACCCATGGACCAAATCCTCTTAAATTTCAGAGACATAAATCGAACGGGAAAAACCATCATTGTACAAAATTTAAAGGTTCTATCTTTGTTGGTTTTGGAGATAATCTCGTTTGCTCCGGAATCATTCGGAAGCTTCCAGAATCCGAACCCATGGACGGATTTTGTCCAGATTCGAACTTAGCCTTCCTTTCGTAATTAGTAACCAACCATATAAATTTCATCAAGCTAACTTCATTAGTTTTTGAGTTATCGTGTAAACGGACGGACGGACATCGCTAAATCGACTCAGGAGGTGATCCTGATTCAGAATATATATACATGTCCATATCTAGCTCGCTTCCTTTTGGTGGTTACAAACACCATACCAAAGTTAATATACCCTATACTTTAGGTGTAGGGTATAAAAAAAACAGGAAATGATGACTTACTTAGAACAATTTTTCAAATTATTGTTTTCTATAAGAAACAAAAAAAAAAAACAAGAATAAAAAATATCGATTTGAAAATCAATTCAAGAATGAATCGGAAATTAAATTTCTGACAACCGGAAATTCCAATTTCAAACATCAAAACTAATAGTTTATTAAATTATATTTTAGTAGCATTTTAATTGATTCTCGCGTATATTAACATATAAATTTGTTATTTACTATACTAGGCATTTATATGGTTGCAATTAGGCATTTATATGGTTGTGAACTACAAAATTCTGAATTGAACCTATGATTCATCTATTTTATATAGTGACTGCTAAACCGCACATCAGATTGTCACCAAATTATGTGAAAACTTTTTTTGAAACTCCGACCGGATTCAAGGATCCAGCAAGGATCGTCCTTTTTACACATTTTTAAACAAGACACGAAAGTGTAAATTTCTAAACTCAAAAATTTTTGTTTTATTACTAATCTTTTTAATTATAACGCCGTAATTAAAAACCAAAAATATTTTAACTACCTAACTATATTTTTTTTATTGGGGTGCATTTGATTTTGAAAAAGGACGTATGTAATTTGAAAACGGACAAATTTGTAGTGAAAAGAGTATATATTATACAATTTTCTTAACTATATATATACAACGTTAACTTTCACATTGAGCAGGAGCTGATGAACAGGATAAGTTTTGTTCTCCCTCTAACCGTTTTTGAGATATGAAGAATATAAAAGTGTGTTATTTTAAATCACAGTAGTAAAGTGTGTTATTTTCAAAAGTGTGTTAACACATTTTATGTGTTATAACACTTTTTTCTATTCTTTATATCTCAAAAATGATTAGAGATGGAGAAAAAGTTATTAGATACTAATTATAGGGCTTGAAAAGTTATTTCGAAATATGCTATAAAATGTGCCACAAATACAGGGTGTTTCAAAAGAAAATTCAGTTTGAAACATAATTTTTTCATTTCAAATTATTTTAAACCTTCATAACTTTGCAACTGTTGTGTATATTGCAGTATATCATTACTACACAAAAATTAAAGCTGACAACTTACTCTACAAAATGCATTTTGTATCTCTCTATAGCAAGCCGTTCAAAAGTTATAGATTTTTTTATGAAAAGCCGCTAAACCATCTTTAACCACTCCCCCTTTTTATCTCGAAAAGGGTCCAAAACAGACCCCCCCCCCCTTTAATTTTTTACTCTAAGCTAAAAAAAGACAAATTCAAGGTGAGTCATTACAAGATCATCGAACACAAAGTTCGGAACATTTTCTTATGTGATCAGATACAATTTTATTTCCATACAAAAACAAACCAAATAATTGAAAAACTTGGGATATTTTTTTTTTTATTTTATGAAAATACTATAACTTAAATCACAATACAAAAAGAAAAAAATAAATAAAGGAAAAAAAACTTATAGAAACCATAATTTTAAAATATTAATACACATTATGACATGTTAATCATCTTATTTATTATTTATTAAGACATTTTATTATTTTTGACTAAAATAAAATTTATATTAAAAAAAACAAACAAAAACAAAAAATTTTATACGTATATAAATTTAATAGAGAATAAATTACTTTTAATAAAAAGTTGAAGGACCTTATTTAATAATGGTAGTTCATTAAGTTTTCAATACGGTAATTTATTATTGTGTTTTAATAAAGATACAAAAAAAAAAAAAATACAAAAATAAATAAATAAAATAAAAGAAATTAATACAAACCTCGGCATGATATAAATCTTCGAATCTTTAAACACATATTATCCTTTAAGGTTTCGTTTTCCTTTTTTTATTCTTTTATTAAAGAGTTTTTTTTTTTTTTCTTTTGTAATTTTTTAATTTTATTCCTTTTTTAATAATTTAAAAGTGTCTTTTAAAAATAAAAAAAAATAAAATGTTTTCTCTTAGCCTTATTTTGTTGTTTTTTTAAATATTGTCTGATTTACATTTTTGCGAAATCAAAAACAAAACAAATATTTCTTTCTATTGAACGTACATTTGTATATATGTATGTTAATAAAAAGTAATATAAAAAAAATTATTAGCCTACACATTTCCGATTTATAAACACCATTTTCTTTATATTTTATATAAATTTATTGAATTGTATATAAGTTATATACGTATATGTATATGTAAGTATATTAAATAATAAAAGAAAATTTGCAAAAAAAAAAAAAAAAACAATTTTTCAAACTTAATGTACAATATTATAATATTAAATACATTTTTATATACAAAATAAATTTGTTTATTCAATAGATCACAAATAAAAAAAAAAAAATGTTTTTGTTGTTTCAGTGTAGTCGTGCAAAAAGATTTTTGTTTTTTTTTTTTTTTTTTTTAATGCATTGTTGGTATATTTTCATTTTAAACTTTTCATTTTTTTTGTTTTTTTTTTTAAAACATTTATTTAATTTTATTTTTGTTCCCTTTCAAATCAACACACAGTGTTTTTGTTTTTATTGGTTTTGTTTTTTTTTTTTTTACTGGTCGTCACATTTTCTAAAAAAGAAAATATATTTTTTCTATGTTGCTATCGTGAATGAATTTTCTTCCATTTTTGTTTTTTTTTTGTTTTTATTTTTCTTATTTCATTATAAATTTTCAAATAATTTTTGTTATATATCAAAATCTATTTTTAGTATAGAATTTTTATAAAAACTAAACAGCACCAACGACAGATATTATAGACATTCTATGAATTAAATTATATTACAATATATATAAATGTACATATACAACCAATATTTATATAGTATATACAGTAGAGTTGCAATAAATGTGAACTAGTTTTTTTTCTAAAAAAGTGTATTTAAATTATAAGGGACGTATGTTTTTTTTTGTTTTTTTTTTAATGCATTTCTCTGCCACATAAATGTGGACAGGAAATTACACAGCTTTTCCTGTTCAAGCGTGGCTGTAAATGTCGTAAGGGGGACTAACTTTTACGACGTATGTGGGATTCGAACCCAAACTCTCTCGGTATTTAAAGTGTATTTTATACACTCTTACCCACTAGGCCACTGACGCCCCATGTATGTTAATATATGTAAGTAGTTTAATTGATCGGTATTCATTTTATGTTGAAAATTGGTATTAAAAAAATCATCTGTCTCCACCACAGGACCAACCGCTATTATACAAAAAATATAATGCCAAAATTTATAGATTTTTTACATAATAATTTATATCCAAGCAAAATAACTTCTAATAATTTAACCTCATTTTTTTATACAATAACAATAATAGTATAGTAATACATAAGTATCTTTGCACATGATTTTTCTTTTCCATTCAAAAATATTAGAAGTAACAAATAATAAAAACTGTAAACAAATACAAAACAAAAATAACATTAATATAGAATCTGCTACCAAAAATTTTACAATTCGAATTTTGTGTCATCAACAAGAGAATAAATATACATAGATGATATATATAAGTATTTAGGGATATAAAAAAAAATTTGTTCGTATAAATTCATATGGCGTGTTGTAATATGTGTGAAATTTGGACTTAGAAAAAAAATAAAATTTAAAGTTATCGGATCAAAAAAAGTTCTATCGCAAAATTGTTGCTCTTTACTTGTGTAAGAATTTTTTTTTAATAATTTTTCTCATAATTAATTTCCGTTACGAAATATTCGTAAAAAACTTAAAAATGATACTAGTAAACTATTACTTGTTCGATTTGCTCCAAAAGCTTATCAATCCGAGATATTTACGTCAAAATCTTAAATATGAAATCTCAATAAATTCCGCTCAGTCGTTTAGGCTGTGCTACACGTGCCTACAGATCACGCTAAAAACAATGTACAGCCTTCTACGCACCGAAGTAGTGCATATTTGCATTTGGCTTTTGATATGGGAAAAATGACATTAGACATATGAAAATTGACATTTGACATATAAAAATATACTTTTTTTTTTTTTAAATTACTTAATATGAATTAAAAAATAATATTTTTATCTACTGAAAATTTAATAACTTTGGTTTTTATTTAAATTTTTACAATGTTTTATTTTGATTTTGATTTCTTGACGTTTAGATATAAACTGAAAGAAAACTAGTATAAAAATCATTAAATGGTAATGGTTAAAAAGATATATTTGATCTAAATGTAAACATATAATTTACAATTTAAACCAAGATCGATTCTTTAGGGTTATTGCTACCGATGTGGTATTTCTTTTCTAAATCATTCAAACACAAACATTTAATAAAAAATGTTAACAAAAATACACGGAGGCTTATTCTATCCCAGAGAGTGCAGGTTTAAATCCTGCAGAGGTAACAAGTTTTATTAATTAAAAATAAATCCCTCTTGCTACTAAATATAGTGTAAATATCGAATACATAATAATAAAAACAAAATATATTATATTACTGTATAAATTAATAATATTATTCGACCTAATAGCCTTAGTATCCGTTGGTTTAGTAATATTGCATTATCCTGTGTGATTTTGTAATCTTAATATAAAATAAAATAAAAATAGAAGTTTGAATTTGATCCTGATTTTATACTATCATTTATAAGTACATAATCTTCAAATTTACAAAAATTAAATTAAATTATAATTCTTGTTTCTCATTTGCCATAATACAACATTAATTTTTGCTTCGAACTTGTAATGACTTCACTGTATACATTTTATACACCTTTGATTTTTTTTTGTGATATAAAACAGAATTTTAAAATGTGAGTATGAGGGCAATATACATAAGATTTTCAAGATCTCAAGATCAAAAGATCAAAATTTAATATATAATCAAATGTAGCTGCATACGTTTTGTAAGAAAGAATTTGTTGACCCATTTCAAATAGAAAAATTAATAAAAAAAAAACAATTTTCTTAATTTTCATTTAAAAATTTAAAAAAAATTTTTTAAAATATTTTTGAACAAAAATTGGAACTATCTATATAAACGATAAGTACACTGTTTGTTTTTAATATAATTAGTTTCAAAATCAGTTTCGTAGTAGAGTTTTTTCCCATTATACATATAATTTCTACATTTTTCTAAAATTAAATACCACTTTATGAGATAAGTAGAGTTCACAAGCTGCCCTTTGCTGTTCAAAACTTCAAGTGAAATATTGGATAATTGATATTATTACAAACTAAGAGAAAGGTATGATTAAAATTAATTTTATACGGTATCAAAGTAAAAATATAACCAACTAAACAAAAGTTTCAAAAGATTAACATGTCACGTACAGATAAACAATTCATAATGAACATAGAAGAAGTAACATTTTCCAACGCAGTCAATTATTTAAGATACGGCTGGTCGTTGGATGATTACCTAAACTAAAAAGGGCTTTTGATGAATTATAATGGTAGCTTCCCGCAGAAAAATGTCAGATGACACGGTAAAAAAGAACAAAATATTGCTATGTATACCTTATAGCAACTATTAAAGTCAGTTAAGAAATTTGATGCCCTGCCTAACAATTAGCCCATGTTTCTATATTTTTGGTACAAATACATATATCTAGCAATATATTTAGACATATATATGTCATATAATTTTGAGATTTGCAAACAAAAAGTTTAAATTAGGAATTAATTACCTAAGCAATTCAACACTAAAAGCCTTTGCCAGAGAATCGAATCGCAGTATCACCACTGAACAGTCCACTATTATTGAAAAAGAAATACTACTACAATAAAATTATGCTTTACAGAACATTTTTTGTTTTGTAGATTTTACAGAAAAATATTTTCGATTAGTCTTATACTTCGCAGATGATTTCCATAAAATTTTATATAAGTAAAAGACTAATCGAAAGTTTAAACTAAGAATTGTCTAGGCAATTCAGCCATACAAGCCTACTGAACAGCCCATCAGTATAACGTTAAAGGAAAAAGCACTTCCAAAATAAAACCAAATTGCATCAAATAATGCAGTTCGAATTACATCGCAATCTTCGAAAAAATGAACGATGAAAATCTTTTTTCGTCATCACAAAATGATAAAACCTTATCTACTTATTCATAAATGTTAAACATATACCTACTATTAGTTCTACAGTTTACCTCGTTACAAAGATTTTTTATTCTACATACTAAATTAAAGATTAGGTTTTTCATTTACATTTTCATTTATTTTCTATCATAAAAATTGCCATATTTTATTGCCAAAATTGCCAAAAATATTAGGGAAATCTGCGTCACTGTTATGATAATTACATAGTATTTACATCAAATCTAAAATGTATTAATTTTTTCTAATTAGAATTACTTTAAAATTAAATATTTTAAATAATTTTAAAATAAATATATGTATATACTCGTAATTCATTATTTTAATAAAAGATTATAGTTTTAAAAGATCTTTTTTGATTTCACAATCTCATTAATTAATTTTATTTTTAAATTTAATTATTTATTAAGTAATAGAAATAATATTTTTAAAGTATAGGGAAATAAATTTATTTCATGTATTACAATTAATTTTAATTTTAGGAATTCACGTGCTGTTTTCTTTTCTGTCGAATATTGCAGTTAATATTGTCTAAATTATTAAAGTACATTTAAGCAAACATTGTGTTTTTTGTTTTTTTTTTTTAATTTTGGCATCTATTCAATAGAAAAAATATTTCCGAATTCTTTGAATCTTTAACACATATTTTTAAATAGTATAATTTTAACGCCAATCAACTATCAACTAAACTAAACTATTAAAAGGTTAAAGACAAAATAAAAAAAATAAGAATTTTTACATTGTTATATTTATTAATAAAATTTTCCTAAATAAGAGAATTATTTCCTATTTTGTTTATTTTTAATTATTTTTAAATAGAGTTCTTATTGT
Source organism: Poecilobothrus nobilitatus (assembly GCA_947095535.1). NCBI lineage: Eukaryota > Metazoa > Arthropoda > Insecta > Diptera > Dolichopodidae > Poecilobothrus > Poecilobothrus nobilitatus. The sequence continues at coordinate 111,120,964 of OX352774.1, forward strand.
TTGCGTTCCTTTTACACGAAAAGAGTATTTGAGAGTATAGTTGGGAGTAATTGGTAAATGGAACGCTAACCTAACATAATCGTATTTATTCCTATCTAATCTTTTACTCTGTAAAAGGAACGCAAGCATTAAGGGTATTCATGATTTGATGCAAAAGTGCAAATTTTTTTTGCACCGTAGCATATATTTGTACCAACTCGTGAACAACCCTAGCATGAATTTTTATTAAACTGTCAAATATTGTTGATGTGCTTGTTTTGTTTACATAAAAATTTAATATGCTTACCAAAAATTTCAGATATTTGTATATCTTCATATTCTTGACTTAATAAATAATCAGAAATAATTTTTTTTTCACTTTTTTCAGGGATTTTTTAAATTTTTATCTAATATAGCGCTTACAAAAAATATATAAACAAACTTTGCAATGGCCTTGCACAAATATGCAATAGGGTTTAGGTCTTGCATAGTCTTACAAAATTTTGCACTTTTTTATACATGAAAACAACAACAAATTGGGGACTTTAACTGTCAAAAAATTGAAAAATGCTATACGGTGCAAAATTTTGCACTTGTGCAAGACCACTTTGCACCAACTCGTAAATATCCTTATTATAATTTAAACTTTTAAAAAATCTGCACAGATGTTTAGAAGTGGCAGTACTTAATATACGTAAAAAATATTGTTATGCTAGTTTTCACAAACGGCAGCACATAAAATTCTTTCGCCAATTTCACATTTGATTTCGTCACTTTTCATTTTGTTTCGCGACATTTAGTGAACGTCACAAATGAAATTTGACGACAGTAAAATAATTGATAGGATGTTTTAATTTTTTATTTATTTATTTGACTTCATTTTACTAATTTTGCATTTGGAAACATTTTCGAAAAATGTTTTCATTTTTTATTTATTTATTTATTTTTGTCTTAATTTTACTAATTTTGCGTTTGCCAATTTATATATTAAAGAGCTACAATCATATGTTTAAATCTATTATAACTTAGAACTATATGTAGCCTATGCTGACAAACATGTTTTTTAAAATAAAATTAATTGATTTTAAGGAAAATGGCAAGAAAAACCTTATTGACTATGTATTTTATAAAATTTTAACTAACCTACAGGAACTAAAACTAAACTTATATGCTAATCTAAAATCGCATTTATAAGAAGATTTTCTGCGTATTTACAACTATTTTGGAATGTTATAATTAATTTTTCAATCTCCTCCGCAATGGTATTACTATGCGCTAGCTCGTTTAGCTCTTTTGTTTCGTTTTAATTATTTATAATAATTGAAATAAATAGTTAACAGGAAGAAGTTTTGTTCCTGTTAACTATTTTAAACATTTATTATTTTTATTTTAAAATAATTTAAATAAGAATTTAAGTTAAATTTTGGTTTTTTTAATTTTATACTTATAGGAATTTTAATGATATGAAATTTTACAAATTTTTGATGCAATATCTAATAAATATTCTGGAATGACAACTTTTTTTTATTAGATATATTAAATTTTGTAACTGCGGAAAATAAAAATAGCAACGCTTGATTTTTTTTTTTATTTTTCTGCTTAATTTCCAAATTAGCGTTACAATGTACATTATACTATCAAAAACATTTGCGACGACGATAACGCAAAAACGTTTGTAACAAATTACAAAGTACCACTCCTTGTTTCAGATTTCTCAATTTTACCAATTTTTAAACCCCTTTATAGTGCTTAAATTGAGGCATTAGAAGCTTTTGTTTTTTTTTTTTGAAACAACTTAAATTTATTTTTAAAAATGTTGCTCTTCTCAAAGTTTCTAACTTTAGATATATACAGGAGATGCAAATAGACGTCCAATTAAAATTATCTTAAACTTAAGTTGTATATACAGATATAGACGAAATCAACGACAAAAGGAAACTAATACCTAAGAACATTTTTTGAAAAAATTTTTAAAACTATTTACTTTATACTATATATTTAATTTAAGCATTTTATTTTCTAAATTTTTAAAATTTATTTTTTTAAAAATTTTTGTGCCATATATTTTTAAATTCCTTAAATACTTTTCCCGTTTTCTTTTAATAAAAATAAAAAAAAAAACGAGAAAAACCAGAAATAATGTTAATAATTATATTTAAAAAAAATTAATTAAAAATTAAAATTAATTATTTTGAAAGGTAAAAATATGAAATAGTAGATTCTTCTTATTATATAAATTTTCGAAACAGTAAAAATAAAGCTAAATTTCCATTAAAAAGTCATAAATTTTATTATCAAACTGATTGATCAATTTTAGATAAATTCATAAGATGCTAAAATTGATTGGACATTTGTTGGTTTTTATCAATGAGCGTAAAGAAAACGATTTTAAAATAAATAATTTTAAAACATTGCAATTAAATTCTATTTTTCTATTAGTTGGGGCCAACAAAATATTACAACATGTACTTACGCGAAAACCCCAGATATTAAAAAACGATTTTTTTGACTATTAGTTTTCTGTTTAAAATACTTTTGACTTTAATAAAATGTTGTGATCCTTTATGCTTAGATGAAAATAAATCTTTGCAAAATCTTTCGAATGAAAGGCCAGAGTCTTAACTATTGCACCATTGGCTACATAGAGTCATAAGTAGTCGTAATTTTTTGTAACTTCAATCTATTTCAATATACTTTTATTTTCTTGTAACTTAAAACAGATTTTCAAAAAAATTAAATAAGTAAACATAACATGGTAGAAGAAAATTTTATTTTCAATTTGTCGATTAATTTTCTTTCGTCCACTGTAGAAAAATGGATTGGCTACGAAATCTCGTTTTTCAAAATCTTGTGTCTCAAAATCATGTATCCCAAAAATTTTGCGTTTTGAAACCAAATAATTTTTTTCAATAATTAAATAAGTTCGCTGGATTTGAAAATTCAAAAAATAAAATTTGTACCAAAAAATTCCACAAAAAAAATCACAAATTTAATATGTACATACAATACAATACAATACAACTCTAAAACCCCACCTAATTCAGAATCTCACATATAATATAAATATTCTGGAAAAGGCGAAATACTCTGATTTTCAGTACAACTGCCTCTATTTATATTTTTTGCATACATAAAAAAAAAAACTTTTAAAATAATGCAGGCTGCCGCCCCAAATCCCCCACTAAAACAAATTATTTGAATTCTGATTTTGTATCCAATTCTATAATCCCCAGTATTTATATTTTTTACATACATATCTGTTTATTAATAAAAGCTAATTTTATAACTACTTATCTATCTTTTTTAAACATAAAAATTCGACATTTTTTTTTTCAGCATAGTTTTTTCGAAATTCTATTTTTAAACTTTTTTGGCTATTCGCCTTTTTTTATACAAAATTTTCTGTTTAACAAAAAAACTGGCTTTCAATAATTCTTGTATTTTTTCCATTTATCGCGTATTTATCCCGTATATTTCCAATATCACAAAAAAACGAGATTTTGAGACATGAGATTTATGAAAGCATCAGACGAGATTTTTTCCAATATCACAAAAACACGAGATTTTGGGACATGCGATTTATGAAAGCATCAGATTTTGAAAAACGAGATTTTAATTCGCTAAATTTTGATACACTTCCGAAAAAAAAATTTTTTTATGAATTTTCCTTAAAATTTAAAAAAAAAAAAACTTAATGATACAACAAATCAACCAACAACTACCTTCACCCTTAAAAATTTTCCAAATTATATTTATTAAATGGGTTAAAGTTCTATAATTTTAGACAGTCGTTCACAAATTTGTTATCGTTATTCGGCTTAAATAACTGAACCCATTTTTTGTTTCTTTTTTTTTTTTTTTTGAAAATTCTAATCCAAAATAAATAAAAAGAAAAGATTTCTTGAAAGTGATACAATTAAAAAAACAAATAAATTATTAAATTTTATTATTATTCAATTTATTTGATTGTATCAAAAAAAAAAAACTCTATTAATCTGTTGTGTATATATATATATGTATGTATGTATCTTTAAAATCTCATAAAATCCCGGCAATACAATTCGTATATTTTAAATTGATATTTTAATACTAAAAAGAATTTTTGTTATTACAAATCTTATTTTAGCTTCATTGAATTTCCCTATCTTTAACAAAAATAAAAATAAAACGATTTATAAAGAAAAATATACGTGTACGGTGTACATATATGTATGCATATACATGTAACAATCAACAATACTTTTAGAAAAGGCACTTAAAATTTTCTTTTTATTTTTATAGTTGACTGATTTTTCCGGTGTACACTTTTTTTTTTAATTTTTTTTTTGTTTTTGCTTTGTAGTTGGAAGATGTAAACATAAAATATGCGCCCAGAGCATTTTTTTTAAATTTTTCTAATGTTGAAAAAAAATGAAGAAAAAGAAAAACAACAACAAGCCCAATTAGAAAAGGAAAAATAATAATTTAGAAAACAAAATTGTAGTAAAATGAATCAAACAAAAAAAAAAGAAAAAAAAAATATACAAAAAGGCGATGACCTATACCAATTTGAAAATATTAGAAAATATAAAAAAGAAGTAATTTTCCTTAAGAAATGCATTCTAAAATATTTATATGTTTGTATGTGCATGTTCCATGCGAATGCATATTTGTATAGTTATTATTATTGTCTATTATAGAGTATCTTCGCTCTTATACTTATTTAGTTCATACGTACTTAGTTTGTAGGTTTTATTTTGTTTTGGTCTTAAATAGTCTTATGAATTTAAAATAAGACTGTAGAAATTACTGTGAAAGAAAAATAAAATATAAAACACAAGATAAGGTGTAAGGACTGGAAAAATGTTAATTTGCTTTTATAAAATTCTTAGGGCGCTTATTTTTTATATTTAAATTTTATATTATATCAAATCTAACTATTTATACTTTATTGAGAACAAAAAAAAATATTGCACATCGTTTATGGCCTAGTAATAACTGAGGGCTGAAAAGGAATTCTCCACCCACAATATACAAGAAATCAAGGTTAAACTCAGTAAAAGGGGTCTAGTATACGAATTTGAATAATCCAAATTTCACCAAGAACTTAGTATATAGAAAATAGGATTATCTGAAAAACGATTTTGAATATGACTAAAATCTGTCTGCTTTAAAAAAACAGATGATGAATAAAGAAAATGTATAATTAGTCTATTCGGGATTTAAAAATTTCTAGTGAAAGGTGCTTTGCGATAAACTTGGTAGTTTCTCGAATATTACAAAACGCTAATGGTAAATGTTATCCCCTCAAAACCTAACTAATGCCTTATCTCAGTTTCATAGAAAAGCAAGTATCTTTAAAATTCATTCTTTAAAACATCTAATATATATGGTCAACATAAACCAAAAATACTCAATGGTAATCAAAAGTAGTCAATTAATTTGTTTAAATTAAAAATATGATTATTTAATTAAAAAAAAAAAATATTCTTTTAAATATAAGAAGCAAGTAATACTACGAGTAGTTTACTACAACAGTTCTACATATGAATTTTTTTTTTTAGTGCATTTCTCTGCCACATAAATGTGAATACGAAATTACACACTCTTTTTCTTTTCAGGCGTGACTGTAAATGTCGTAAGGGGGAATAAATCTTACGACGTGTGTGGGATTCGAACCCACACTCCCTCGGTGTTTTCAGCGTATTTCATACGTTTTTACAGACTAGGCCACCGAGACCCCCTTAAATTCTATATAAAAATTTAATTTTCAAATCAAAAATGAAAATCATACTGTCATTATAAAAATTTAAATTATTATATCCCAAGTGACATTTGAATATATTTGATGATTTAAAATTTTATCTAAGTATTCTTTTAAGTAATAGATGGAGCATAAATAGTTTTCAACAAGGTAGAATGTAAACCAACGGTTTTTAAAAGCGCACATTTCCAAAACTCAATACAAACTGTTTATAATTGTGACTTGCACAAAAATTTGAAAATTTCATGTAATAAGAAAAAACGTGAAAATAGGACATTTTTCAAATTTTGAGGGGTCGTAAGTTCGGAATCCTATATAACTAAGAAAAACCGTTAACACACGTAAAAATATATTATAGAACATTTAATTTTCATGTCTTACTGAAGAAAAATTTTTACAGGTGCCTAAGTTACAGGTATCTAAAAATAGAAAATTTTCAATTTTTGAGGCGTAATAACTCTTAAAGAGAGAGTGCTACCAAAACATTTCTGAGGAAACTTATACTAATTCTAAAAGTTCTTTCTTGTCTCAAAATTTCAGGTTCCTATCTACAGGCGTGCCGGAGTTATTAAAAAAGAAATTTCATGCAAAATGTGGTTTTCACATTACGGTAAATTTATAAATTACAAAATATTACATAATTTTGATATTGTTTTATATAGATAATAAAATTTTCGATCTTTTCGCAGTTTTAGATTGCAAAACTGTTACGCAGAGCCTGAGATATATACATCTAAAAATAGGGCTTTTTCGCAATTTTGAAGAGCTGCAACTTTGGAAGCCTTTACAACTAAAATAAACCTTGAACACATGTAAAAATATATTACTGTAGCTTTAATTTTTATATCTTGCAGAAGTAAAATGTGTACAGGTTCCTAAGTTACAGGTGTTTAAAAATAGCAAATTTTCAATTTTTGAGGTCTACTAGCTCATAAACAGGGGGTGGTCGAAAAAAATTTTCTGAGCAAACTTATACTAATTCTAAAAGTTCTTTCTTGCCTCAAAATTTCAAGCTTCTCTCTAAAAGCGTGCCGGAGTTATGAAAGTAGAAAAATCATGCAAAATTTAGTTTTCACATAACGGTAAATTTAAATACTAAATTTTAAAAAATTGTATAATTTTGATATTAATTAACAAAGTTAAAAAAAATACCAGTCGAATGACGTTCTCAGATTGAAAAAATCTTAAGCAGAACATACGATATATGCATTTAAAAATAGGGCTTTTTCAAAGTTTGAGGGGCTGTAGCTCCGTAATGGATGGGGCTACATGAAAAAGTTGTTCCACAAAATTATTTTTTTTATGAGACCTACCCATGATTAAAATTTTTTTTCTCTATCTTTAACGGTGTAGAAGTTTTGTAAACAGACGGACGGACGGACAGAGTGAACTAATAAGCACATTTTTTCAAATTTTTTTTGGAAATGTGCTAAAAAGAGAATTATATTATGTATTACATAATTTTAAGGAATAAGGAATAGTCGAATAATAAAAGGTTTAATGAAATTAATGATTCAAACAAGTAACGAAAAAAACAAGGATGTTCAAAAAAGCACATTTCCAAAATTAAAAAATATTCCGTAATAAGTTTTGGAAAAAAGTATATAATTTTTGAATTTTCAGTTTTTGACAAAATGACTCTAATTTATTATCAAACTTATCATTTATTTTTATTTACTTATTTTCAAAAATCAAACTCCAATTTGAGGTTTCTAACTTGAACCGTTTGAAAGATAGAAGAGGTCAAAAATTTTGCAAAAATTTAGTTTCGCATAACGGTAAATTAAAATACCGTATAGCAAAACTATATATTTATTTTATATATATTTAGAAAGCTTATAAAAGCAACTTTGGAGTTTGGAGTTTCCTTAAAGAATTTGAAAATATACCTTAAAGAACTTCTGTTATAACAATTTAAATATAAGGCTTTTTTGAACTTTGGGGACTGTAACTCCATAACACGTGAGGCTATTGGAAAAATTGTTCCACAAAATTCTTTTTTTTTGCTATACATACTTATTCGCAGTTAAAATTTTATTGCTTTATTTTAAAGGTATAAGGTGTAGAAGTTTTATAAACACCCAGACGGGAAGAGTGAAACTTATAGGCAAATTTTTTTAACAATGACTAAAACTAATTTGTAAGCATAATTTGTATACCATATAGTATACTTATTTAAAAATATAAAACAAGTTATAAAAAAAAAAATGATTTTAAATGAATAAATAATACAACAAACATTCGTAGTATTAAAAATGATGCTATGTAAAACCAAATCAAAAATTAAAGCGTATTAAATATTTTATTGAAACACTAAAATAGAATCGAAAATAAAGTCGTGTATTGCAACGCCTTTATTTTTCAAAGAATGTGCATTACTTATTTAATAAAATATTCTTGTTTTTATTCTTTTCTTTCATTTATTGTGAAGTAATTATGTATTTCTATATTATCTTTATAACTTTAAAATGAAATACGTGTATATACGAGTACATATATGCATACATATATGCACCCATATATCTATATATTAATCTTGAAACTTCTCTGAATTGAATTTTTTACTTTAAAAATACATGCTTAAATTGAATTATGAATTCACTAAAAGAAAAGATCTATTAATTTTTGTACAAAAATCAAAAAAAAATTGTGTAATTTCAGTTGTCTGTATCTTATAATTTTCTAAATTTTCTTAAGAAAATAAAAATAAAAAACAAGAAAGAAAACTAAAACGTGAAATAAGACATACATTCATATACATATATATATGTACTTAAAAATGAAAGTAAAGTGAGGAAAATAATTTCCCTATTCATAAAATAAGCATCACTGAAAGAATATGAACTAAACAAAGAATTTTAGTTTCAATTACACACAATTAAAATGACATTTTGTTTTTATACTTGGCTGAAAATTTCTTTTAAATAAATGTAATTTCTATTTTAAATAAATGTAAGGTAAGGAGGCAAAATGTAATTTAATATAATGTAATGTCATATTGTTTTTGACATGATAAATTTGGAGTTGAATATAACTTAACTATCTATCTGCTACGAATCAGTGAACTTTAATGTTAATGGAACTGCATCTAAAAAAAAAACAAAGTAGTATGTAAAAACAAAAGATTTTAAAGGTGCACATATTGCAAAAGACAAATAAAAACAGTTTAGAATTTACTTGGGCGAAAAATTTGAAAATTTTCTAAGAGTTTTAATATATCTAAAACCTGACCTCTAATAACTCTTAAACAAGAACGGTTATAAAAAAAAATTATGAGATAACTAAAACTATTATACTAAATTCTAAAACATTTTTCTTATCTAAAAATTTCAAGGTTCTATCTAAAAACTTTCTGGAGATATGAAGGAAACAAAATAACGGGTGAGGCTGAGTATACATAAAAAAGTTGTTTTACAAAATTAATTTTTTTAATGGACCTATAATTATGGTTAAAATTTCATTGTACGGTGCACTAGTTTTGTACAATCAGACTAACGGTTGGACAAACATAATGAAACTAATAAGTAAATTTTTTCAAACAAAACAAAGCAGTAACACCAAAATAAAAAAAAATTTGCGACAAACCAAGTGACATTTTCTTCAATTTTTATAGATATCCATTTAGTTATTTTATTAAAGATGAAAATTGCAGATTTTACGATTTCTGAAGGCGATTTCTTAAGGATCATAACTATAATACGGGGAACAATACCAAAGTAAATTTATTCTAAGGCAATTTTTACTTATTGGATTTACTTAAGATTGGATTCCTTTTAAATTGATAATTTAAGCTGTTGATTACAGCAGTGGCTTTAGTGAACTGCAAATTACGGCTTCACAAAAAGATTCGCTTATAATATAATAATTCTTTTTTTATTTTTCAAATGGATTCTATTATTAAAATGTCATTGATTTATCTCAACCAGTGTAGAAGTTTTGTAAAGAGAGAACGTACAGAGTAAGACGAATAAGTATAAGAGTAAGGTAATACTCAATTGTTTTCAGGTGCTAAATTAAGAATGAACATGAAAAATTTGAAGAGAATAAAAGGGTTAGGTATATAGATATTTAAATGTTAGATTTTTATTTATTATGAAAACGAAAAGATTTTCTCAATCGAAACGAAAAAATGATTCAAAAATTTTATCAAGATTGTATTAATATAAAAATGATACTAAACTTTTTTCGCCATCTTATATCCTCAATTCTCATTGCGTCGAATTCTTAAAATTCAGTTCGAAATCATATCTCATCCTTTCAAATCTTGAATGAGAGTGAGATTTAAGGTCAAGGTCAATTTTATGCATTCGACCCATAATCCACTTCCAAAACTTTAAAAGCTAAGAGTTACTACATAAAAATGGTTTTAGAAAATTATTATATCCCTCAATGAATGAAAATAATAGAGACCCACAAAAAAAGGTTTAGAAACTTAAGAAATGTACATTGTCATCAATTAAATGTATATAAGTAAAGACTTAAATAAAGTGCACAAAACATTAATATTATATAGCACCTATTTACTATACATATATACTTAATATCCACCAATGTATCAATAAAATTTAACAGTCCTCTTTTTTTTTTGTTTTTCTTCATCAAAGATTTATTTTAAACAAAATTTTAAAGGAAATTAAATAAAATTTAAATAAAATATAGATAAAACGTTATTTTAAGTTATCTAATGAAAATTATTTAATGTAAAATGTTAAAGTAATGTAAAGTATTAAATAATTAAAAGTAAAATTAGAAAAGCATAGAATTAAAAATGAAAGTTAAAGAAAGAAAGAAATAATTAAAGTAAAGAGCGTTGATGCATATCGATATTCATTTATAATATGTTAACACCTATTAAATATAGATAATAATTATACTTTTTTTTCCAAAAAGCTACAGACATAAACAAAAAGAAATATAATATAAACAATTTTATATGCTTTATAAACATTACGAAGCACTTAAAATAAATATATTGGATAATATTAACACTACAGAACGTATAATAAAAAAAAAAAATTTAAATTAGAACGTATTCACATACATAATTTTTAATAAGTTGCGCAAGGTCAGTAATTAATGCACTTTACCTATATTTTATAAGATAACTGTACAGAATTATGTACAGAATTTTATTTAGTCAACTATTAAAAATATAAAATGTACATTTATGTCAATTAAATAATTAATATTGCATTGAAATCATACATTATAATATACTAATTAAAAATGATTCTTTAACTGAATCATAATTTTATTGTTTTAAACTATTGAAGGTTTAAGGGAGAAGCTTTATTAAACTGATACATAAATGGTTCTTTTTTTTATGTTATATTCAATGCAGAGCCTTGCAGACAATTAAGATTATTACTATATAATACGATTATGGTGTAGGTAATTGCCAAATAAGATTAACATAATATATAGGTACTATACACCAAAAAGTCAAATTATATTTATTCAAAGTTATATTTAAATTTTTTGTAATTTTTTTTTTTAATATTCTAATCTAAGTATATCGTAAATCTAATCATTTAAAATTTAAATTTTAAAATCTAAAAAGTTAAAATAAACTTTCAAATATTAATTGAAATAATTATGTATCTCCATTTTTAGAATTTACATGTGCATTAAAAAAGAAGTATAGTGAATCTATTGATGGTCAGAATTTACCCTACTATCTGTGCAGAATCTTTATTTTATATGAATTTTTAAATGCTAATTAAAAGAAAATCTATCTAAAAATTTTGTAAATAAATTGCTTGATCAAATTATAATGTATACATTTGTTGTTATTATATAAGTTACACACACCATAAAGTATTTTAAAAAATTTTTATACAAAATAAAATTGTACGATATAGAACAAATTTGTACCGGTAAATTACATTAGGAAAAAATCAAGTGCTAAAAATTATTTGTTTTATTATTGTTTTTATATTTTGTATGCTGGTTTAACGTTTATAGCACATTTCCAAAAATATTTTGAAAAAATATGCTTATTAGTTTTACTCTGTTCGTTCGTTCGTCTGTTTACAAAACTTCTAAACCTATAAAGATGGAGAAAAAGTTTAGGCATAGGTAATATGTCTCATAAAAAAATTAATGTTGTAGAACAACTTTTTCATGTAGTCCCATCCATTACGGAACTAAAGCCCCTCAAACTTTGAAAAAACCCTAAGTTTCAGTAATATATTTTTACGTGTGTTAACGGTTTTTCTTAGTTATACAGGTTTCAGGACTTGCAGCCCCTCAAAATTACAAAAAAAGTCCTATTTTCACAATTTTTCTTACTAAGATGAATTTTTCAAATTTTAGTGGCAGTTGCAATTCTAAACAGTTTGTGTTGTCTTTTGGTAATGTGCCCTTTTAAAAAGCGTTGGTTCACCATCTGTCTTTTTTATGTGAATTTTTCATTTAATCTTATATGTTGTTAATTCTTATTTTTGATGTTGTGGTTATTATTGACGTTTTCGAACCTATCGTATTTCTCACTAAATACGAGTAATTGCGAACAACTAAATTAGCTAAACGCAATTAATTATCTGTTCAATTTTTAGTGTACCAACAACTACATATATAGTACACTAAACACGAAACTTTGCAATACATAACAAACTAGTTTAACTTAAAGTTTTTTAACAAAATCAAAAACAAAAAGAAAAAAAAAAACATCTTTGTTTATAAAAATAAAACATTTTTGATAAAACACATTAGTATTGAAATATACATAATATAACAAAAATTGAGAATCGCCATATACAAATTTACCACATAAAAAACTTTGTGTTCTAAAATAATACTACCGGGGCCACTGTGGCCTATTGGGTAAGAGCATATAAAATACGCTGGAAATACCGAGGGAGTGTGGGTTCGAATCCCACACACATCCTAAGAGTTTTTTCCCCTTCGAAATTTACAGCTACGCCTGAACAGGAAAGGCAATTACACAGCCTATCTACAGATTTTATGAGGCAGAGAAATGCATTAAAAAAAAAAAAATTATACTACCAACCTAAAAGAAATGTGAGATCGATCTTCATAACAATCTCATTAAAACTTCGAATGGAAAAGCATAAAATGAACCATATAATTATTAATTTCTGATAAATATTTTCAGTATATATATTTGGATTTGTAAAAATTAAATACAAAATATAGAAAATTGTATACATGTGATCAGGTTAAAAAAAAAAATTAGGCGTTAATAGATAAAATAGATGTGAGTTGATACATAGGGGAGATTACTTTAGCCGGTAAGTAACTTTTGAAGAAGTATGTTTAAAAACAAATAACAATAATATGTAAATACAATATAAATACAAAAATTAATTCTAAAACTTTTTATTGCAACCACATTACAAAATTAAAGTCTATCAAATTCAATAAATAAAAATATTAATATTATCTAAAAATATATATATATAATTATTTTATATTTTATTAAATTAATTTATTAATATATAAATTATTATTTTTATTCTATATTTTTGTTTTTACCGACCGCATACATTAATGTATAAGGTAGGTATTGTTTTCATACTAAAAATTTGTACCCGAGATTTTCGCAAAAATGCACTACTCCGGTGTGGAGAAGGCTGTAAAAAAATTTTCAGCATGATGTCCGTCTGTGTGTGTGTGTGTATGTGGGTGCGTGTGTGGGTATGTCTGTGGGCACGTGTACAGCTTAAACGACTGAGCGGAATTTTTTGAAATTTCATATTTAAGGTTTTGACGTAAATATCTCGGATTGATAAGCTTTTGGAGCAAATCGGACAACCGCAAGTGGTATTTATATGAACAATTTTTTTTTGTTTTTTTTTTATATCTCTAAAAAATTTTATACATACATATGTATGTACTTACATCTATGCCAATGCATATTATTCATTTGTTGATGACATAAAATTAAAACGGTAAAATTTTTGTTAGCAGATTTAATATTAATCTTATGTTTGTTTTGTATTTGTTTACAGTTTTTATTATTTTTTACTTTTAATATTATTTTTTGAATGAAAAAAAAATCATCTATCTACATTACAATAATAATAATAATAAATGGATGTATGAATGAATGTGCATATATTTTTACGTTTTCATTGCATATAATTATTTTTATTGAATAAAACAAAATGTTATTAAATTATTAGAAGTTATTTTACTTTGATATAAATTATTATGTAAAAAATCCTATAAATTTTGGCATTGTACTTTTTGTGTAATGGCGGTCGGTCCTGTGGTGGAGATAGCTGATTTTTTTAATTTAATATAAACATTTGTTCAAAATTTATGATTTAATAAACACTTAAAATAAATTTCAAATTTCCAATAAATTAATTAAATTTTAAATTAATAAATAAATAAATAAATAAATTTTAAATTAAATTAGATTAAGTTGTTTTAATTAATAATTAATTATCCATATTATTAATTTTATTTTAAAAATACACAATTTTTATTCTAAATTATTTTTATCACTAAATTTAATTAATTATTCATTAATATATATTTAATATGCATTTATTTTAATATTATTTATTCAATATATTTAGGAAAAAAAACAAATTAAATTTATAAATAAAAACATTTAGCATTTTGTGAATTTTTATGACTCAACTTTTAAACTTTGTACTAAAATATCGTATTTTTTTTTTAATTTTTTGTTATTTATTTATTTTAAATTTAAAATAAAAATTATTAAAATAAATATTTTACCAAAATTGTTATTTTATTTATTTATTATATATACATATATAAAATATTAAAATTAAAATATAACACTTTTTTTTATATATTATTAATTAAAATTATAAAATATAGAAGGAATTAAAAATAAATTATTGGATATTAAAATAAAATATTGAATTTAAGATAAGTTTAATTTAATTATTTTATTAATTTTTTTTTTTTGTTTTTCATTTTTATTTCTATAGTAATAAATTTTAAGATTATTAAAGTGATTAAATAGTTTTTTTTTTTTATTTATTTTATTTATTATGAATAAAAACCGCGTGCAAATGCTCTCATTTTCAAATTCTTTTTATTTTGTCTGAAATTTTTCATTTAAATTTTCCTTTCTAAATCATAACGTTTTAGTTTCTCTTGTAAAACTGTTGTTTTTTTTTTCGTTTTGTTTTGTATGGAGAAAAAAAAAAAAAAAAAAAAAAAAAAAAAACAAATAAATAAACGATATTTTCAATAGACGATTACGTCGACTTTGCTGTTAAAACGGTTGTAACAGCGCATAGTATATGCGCAACTACATTTTTTTTATTTTTTGTGTTTTTTTTTTTTTTTTTTTTTTTTTAGAAGTAAGTACATATATCACATATGAATGTGTATTAACCGTTTAATTTTTATATATTATTATATATATATATATATATATTTTTTTTTTTCTGCATTTAATTTAATTTTGTTTTCATTTTGTATAATATTTAGTATTAAAAGGGGGTGCCACTATCGCGAAAGTGAATGCTAAAATAAAAAAATATAAAATTAAATTTTTAAAAGTTACATGCAATAACGAGAATTACATATATATATATATACTAACATATATGTAATGTATGGATATATAAAAAGAGTGTAAAGTACTCAAGTGGTATAAAAATAACCGCAATGGAAATAGTTTAAAACATATGCAAAATGACACAGAAAAACAAAAAAAAAAAAAAAAAGAAGAAAATTAAATAAATGATTTCATTTTGGTTTTTTCTTATTTTAACATTCCATTTTTATATTAAATTATTTGGTATTAATGGATTGGCAATATTTATATATATTTCGTTTGTAATACATATATATATAGGTTATAAAATTTGGAATTAATCAAAAAATGATTTTGATATCAACCTCGAATGTGTATATACAGTACATAATATGAGAGTAAAATCTGATTAATATCAAAGATAATTAGGTAATAACAATTTTTAGGTTTATAATTAATATATGTATATATGTAAATATGTATTTAAGCCTAAAATTAAGTTAATTTTTCGAGCGAACGCGCTGTTTCAGCATTAACATAAGCATGCGCATGTGGTATATTTTACAAAATCAGATTTATCATTATATATAACGTTAGAAATGTTCCAGCACTCCGTATTGTTTTACGAATGGAAGAGATTGAATTTTTTTTTTTGATAAATCAAAAAGGAACACGCTCTAAAGTTTATTAAAATAATAACTAATAAGGATATTCTGGCAAAGAATTCCTACTACATATATATATATATAATACAATTAGTGATGTATATTTGCATTGCGTTCAAACGCAGTTGATTACGTCGCATGGCGTTTTAAAAAAGCATTGTATCGCTGATTTTATAGTAAGGGCTCAAAAACTCGGTTTGGAATCTTGGTCATTTGTTGATAAACTGCTTATTTTGTTCTGTCAAATTATTATAAATTTACATCTTTATATATAAATTAAATACCCAAACAAAAGTTGTAGAGAGCTCGTCAAGATCTTTTTAATGATGAAGGCATTCGAATATAAATATTAAAATTCCCATACAACTAATAAAGGACTAAAAGGGCTCTTTTGGAACCGAAAATTTTCAATCTCAAACTTTTCTGAATGGTTACACACTAAACTCTATTAAACGCATTTTATCACAAGTCTCTAGTACATCTATAATTACATTATATAGCTTCATCTTTTTGATACCGAGTGGTTTCACGCATTCGTTAGAAGCAGATTAATATATTATATAATAATGAAATTTCTATTCCCCAAGGAGCAGAAAATACGGCCGACGTTGAAAGTCAGCAATTTCTAGTGGTCTTATGCATATGCCCAACAGAAAAAAAACCAAAAAAAAAAAACTACATATCCCGTTGAAACGCTAAGTGAACACTGAAATTTAATTTCATTATCTATAATAAACAAATTGAAATGTTAGTGTAAAGTTATGACTTTTCTAATTTCTAACAGATATAATTTGTAGAGAAAATATCAGATAATAAAGAGGGACCCAATTCCACTAAAGTGAATTAAACTTCAGATTTTATGATTGCAGTTGTATTGTAAATCCAAGTTTAAACCAATTTGACTCTGATATATGGTAGTTGATTTAATATTATGTAATGTATATATGCGTAACCTCAAAGTTATACAGAACAATTATTTTCATCTTATAATAATTTGTTTTGTTTGTGAAAAAGTGAAACTGAATGAAAAAATGATCCAAAATATTAAATTGTTTATAAAAAAAAAATATGTACAAAATGCTATAAGCATGAAATTCATTATATATATATATATATATATTTTTTTTTTTTTTAATTTTAATTTTAGCCAAAAAATATATTATTGGTCAAATTATAAATGCATCCACTTAGTCAATTTATTTATATGTAATATATAAGACGTCTACTTGGAAAACTGTCTAATCAACAAAATTACAATAAAAAAAAATTTTTTTTTAAATCAATCTGATAAATTTATTAATTTAAATCTGTCATCTCCTTTTTAATTTATCCTGAAAACCGTCAAAAAAATCGTATAGGTATGAATTTTCCATATATACATATTTGTATTTTTATAATCTATTAAAAAATACTTTTAGGAAATACTTATTTAATGTTAAATTCAGCTTATATATGTTAAGCAACAAAACTATCTAATTTTTGATGACTTAAAATATTGTTTACCGCATATATATGGTTCTTGTGTCTTGCGTTAGTAGTTATAACCAAAATTTTATACACACTATTAATATTGTAGTACATGAAATTTGTAAAGAAATTCAATAATCAATTTTTGTATTTTTCTCAAAATAAGTTAAAGTGCATTTAGAAAGTTTTGCAAATGGACCCTCATATGTCTATTGTTTTGTTTATTGATAAACTGTTTATTTTGTTCTGTCTAATTATTATAAATTTACATCTTTATATATAAATTAAATACTAAAATCAGCATTAATTACACCTTAAATATCGTTACAAATTTAATACAATTACCCTATAAACCAAATAAATATCTTTTTTATTTATTTATTATTAAATTCGTCTGTGTTCGGGCAAAAGTAACCAAAAGCAATTAAAAAGTGATTGTGACATTCAGTTGATGAGTTCTACATCGCTATAATATTTATACGCAGAAATGCTCAAACACGAGTTTTATCAAGTTTTTTTTTTTTTTTTACAAGATTCGTATTTCAACATTTTGAGAACTGATGAGCTTAAATGTTGTAAAATTGCATAAATGACGTTTGGTTATCTTTGCCTGAACACCGATGTAAATATTAAATGAAAATTAGGTAAAAAAAATTTCTAACGATATAGACACCTGGAATAATAATCAGGAAAGACAATCAGGAATAATAATTTGATAAATAACTAGACTAGGCCGTGGCTAAAATGTTCTGCCGCTTTTTACACGCTCATTCTTCTTAATATAATAAAACGAATTTAAAACTCGAACAGTATGAGTATGTATGAAATCTGTTTTGATAAATTTTGCTTGTGGAAAATTTTTTTTTTTTTAAATATTTTTTAACCTTTTTTTGTTAAAGTGTAAACGGATTTTTATTAAGAAAATCAATTTTAATTTTCTTCTGATTGTTTTGAACATATACTTCATCATTTTCCCACTATTTTCTAAAATATGTATAAATCTAAACTTTTTATACTTAAATAAAAATCTAAAGATCTTGCTAGAAATATGAAATTCATTGTCTAAAGTCCATTATCAAGACCAAAATGAAAATAAACCTTAACATATTACAATACTTCGGTAGCATTTCATTTTATACGATTTTAACCAAAATAGACATTTTAGTTATATTTTTATTGGATCGTGTAAATCTAGTTGGGTAAATACATATAATATTAATTTTCTAAACAAGTAAAAAAAAAAATTTTATTTTTCACGTAAAACATTAATAATTTTTTATTATATATATATATGTATATACAATATATATATAACAAATAAAAAAAAAACAAAAACAATAAATAATTTGTCCAAGTCTATTCCAACATTTAGTTTTTTTTTTTTTTTTTTTTTTTTTTTTTAATACATAATGCAAGTAAATCATTGATGCAAACGCATTAAATTACTTTATCAAAGTTTATTCTTGTCATTGCTTTGTGATTATCTAGTCGATTTAATACGATTAAAGTGTAAAGACTATATTATATACACATAGGAGCAGTAAAATAGTTAAATATTATTCAAGCGTGTAGGAAACAATTTTTTATTTTTAAAATTTATTTGATTTTATATTTTACTTTTATTTTTTTTTTTCTTACTTTTGTACTTTAAAATAAATGTAAATCGATTTATTTACGCAATAAAAGAATAAAAACAAAAATTTATATATAATAGAAACTAAAAAACACATATTAAGATAAAAAAAAAAATAAAAATATTATATTGTTCTTTAATTTGTAGTAATTAATGATAATTTTAGTACTGTATTGAAACTATTGCAACATCACATTTAAATGGTAGATATAAGGACACTTTATATTTCTTAAGCTATACATTCATATTTGCACTGAACTACTACCACCATTACCACCACTACTGACTAGATTATTATACTAGAATAGTATAAGATAAATTTTAAATATTTAAAAGATATGTTAAAAAAAAAATTTTTTTTAAAAACAATCTAAACGTTACATTTAACTATTTTTGGAAAATATAGTGTCAAAGGTAAGCATCACAACATACAAAGACTTTTTTCAGAAAATTTTTAATTTTTCATCATTGAAACAATTCAAATTAATTTAAAAATTAATTATAATAATATTTCAACAATTATTATCACATATGTATATATACTCTATTTAATTAAAATTAGATTTAGAAAATATTTTATTAAAAATTATTTGAATTTTATTATGACAAAAAAAAAAAAACAAACAAACAAATTTTACACAAATGAAATATGAAATTATTGGTATTAACTTTTGATATTAAATTAATATTTTTTTTTTTTTTTTTTTTTAGCTTTTAATTGAATAATTAATTAAAATTCTCACTATTTTATCTTATATTAATAAAAACAAAAAAAAAACAATTACTTTGTTTTTAGATTTGAAATTTATTTAATTTTTTTTTTTTTTTTTTTTTATTCTTAATTTTATACTGTAAAAATTTTTGCCGGAGCGGTAAACGACGGTTATGATCACATTTATATTCGATCGATCGTACTGTAAAAACCGAAACTCTGAATGGATATAAGAAAAAAAAAAAAAAAAAAAACAAGTAATTTGAATTGAATATTAGTGGGATCTTTATTCAATGTGTACAATTTAATGTTCTTCGTATTTGTTTTTATTTCTTTATATCACATATGCGATATCTCAGCTCTATGATCTTAACAAAAAACAAAAAAAAAAAAAAATAAAAGAAAAACAAAAGAGAGAATTATCAAAATCTTTGACATACCAAAAAAAAAAAAAAAAAAAAAACAAATTCGCGACCATGAAATAACTTCACATCAAGAAAAGAAATAATTTACCATAATTCAATAAATTCACAAAATCGCTCTCAACTTAATTCTTTAAAAAAAAAAAAAAACGTAATAAGTTCGTAAAACGATTTTGAATTTAAAATTAATTCTAATTCTATTCCAGCACAAAATATGTCCGCAATTTAAAAAAATTCGATTTTTAAATTTTTTTTATATTTTATTATATATTTTTTAAACATCATAGCGACCATTTTTTTTTCAGATTTTCTTCAAAATTGATATTTGTTTTCAGTATTGTTTGGCCCATGGATACATAAACAGTTGCAGAGAGAATATAGAAATTATTAAAATTGATTACAAAACTAATGAATCTACTCAAGCTATACTTCGCGCATTACTTGAAATTTATGGTCAACATAATCGATCTACAGAGCTTAAGTATTAACCTATTCGTAATATAATTGAAAAATTCAGAACATATGGTAGTTTTTGTGATGTTAATAAACCAACCGATCATAAACGTAAACGTACTACTGAAAATATCGAGGCTGTGAACTAAAATGTGGATAAAAATCGAAAAGTGATTGTGAGGCATCGTTCTCAAGAATTTGGGACTTCCTTATCGCACCACATGGAATATTTTTCATAAAGCTTAGCATTTCAAGAAAAATTAAGTTGGCCGAAGAGAAAAGAAAAGAAGAAAATGATTAAGAGAAATATTTGATGATCGTTTTATCTTCCGATATGAATTGCGGCCACTAAGATCATACGATATAAATTCACTGGACTTTTTTATTTGGGGTTGTGTTAAATCATTGGTTTACACTCTAATAAACCACAAACATTCAATGGCATTATCACCAAGATTATTTGTTTTATTGATGAAATAAATGCAGATTTATCTGAAAAAGTGTCCAAAAATTGATGTTTCAGAATCGAATTTTTAAAAACTCCAGTGGCGATCATTTACATGAAATCATTTTTAAATAACAAATATCATGAACCAATATCTAAAATAAATAAAAAATTATATTGATATCTTATACCAACATGTTTTTATTACAATTAAAAACATGTTGGTATAAGAGGATTATTTTTTGAATTTTATTTCATAATGAAAAACGAAATCAACTTAAAAAATATGAAATAAAACAAATTCGATTATGATTCGATAAATAAAACAAATTCGAAATAAAATACAACAAAAATAATTCTTTTCGTATTTTTTGATTGCGGAGTTATTTCATGGATACTAAAGTACTCAAAACATGCTAAGAGAGATGAGCAAATTCAATATCAATCTGAATGGTGGTGTTTTCTACTCAAAAATAAAGAAATAAAAAATAAAACGATCTTTAAAATTAAATAATAACACAAAAATTCTAAATTTATCACAAATAACAAAATAAAAAAAACAAGAAAAAAAAAAAAAATTGCCACAATAAGATAAAGATGAAGATGATGACGGGGAGACCAACGATCTTACTAATTGATCTTTAGTCTTTTTTTTCTGTTTTTGGTGCGAGTTTTTGTTTTTTTCCTTTTGTATTTGAAATAAATAAAAAAAAAAAAAAGATATTAAAAAAAAAAATTAAAAACAAAATCAAATGATTCGTAAACTATTCAAATAAAGAACATTTTAGATTTCAATTTCTATATAGTATATGAAAAAAAGTGTGACCATACTTTAAAAATATTTATTAATACATAATATTATATGAAGATTATGAAATTAAATTTTGGATTAACATTTTATTACAAATTTATTAACGTTTTTTACTAATAATAATTGTGTAGTATAGAAAGAAATATGAAAAATACAGTAATATAATCGCAACGCAAATTATGGTTAATATTATATGGTCTACAGCGGTTGTTATACCATTTTAAGATTTTAATTCCATTGATAAATCCGTTTAGTAGTAGTGAGGAATCCGTTGTATTCGCGTATTCTTGAAATAGTCTTACGAAATTGAGAGGTTCCTCAAATTTAATATTTTCGGCTTTAATGAGTCTTTTAAGTAATAAGTTGACATCAATTAAGTCTATTTTCAAGAATTATTGTGCAATATCTTTATTTTTTAAATATAGATATATTTTGAGGATATAACTACTTCTATTAGAATATATACCATGTTTTTACGAGTATATTATTTGTTTACAGAGCAACCTTTTCCAATTTTTTACTTTTATGACGGATGAAATGTGGAAATAAAATTAAATTAATTTGCGATAACTTCAGTTTTTTTTTCAATTTCATTTTCTATAAGCAGACCTACAACTATTTTAAAATAAATAAAATGCTTGTAAATTATTTTTCTAAATTGACAATATGTACTCTCAACAATTTATATTACAAATTTAAAGACTGATACATTGACAAATGCAATATGTCAAATTCAGTTTGATTTTTTGAGTTCTACTTTATAACTATTCTTATAGTTATACTTTATATTTCTATTCTTTTGTTATGCAACTAACGCAGAATAATTCTAATTTGATTTCTTAATTGATAAAATAAATAAGTTTAAGTCCAATAATTTTTGTTTTTAAATTTATGATAAATTATGGGCCTCGGTGGCCTAATGGATAAGAGCTTATAAAATACGCTGTAAAAACCGAGGGAGTGTGGTTTTGAATCCCACATACGTCATAAGAGCTATTCTCCCTTACGACATTTACAGCCACGCCTGATCAGAAAATGCTGTTTAATTTTCTGTCCACATTTACACATTTATGTAAAGAAATGAATTCGAAAAAAAAAATAATGAAAATAATAATGAAAATAATAAAAAAAATAAATTATATTTATGGATGAAGTCTTGTTTTAGATTTCGAATAAAAAGGTTCGATTTCGGATAATTAAAATAAAATTAAATGTAATAAATAAATTTTTATGTCTAGAGTTCTAGTGATCATATTCAAAATAGTTAAAATTTTTGTATATGAAATTTTTTTATAATAGGTATACATACTGTATTACTAATCCATAATACTTCTTTAATTCACCAAAATCTGGCAATCTTAAAAATTATTATAAAAATTTAAACTTTATTCATTGTAGTTATATACTATCATTAAATACAACAAAGAAGCACTTGCTTCAAAGAGTTTATTGAGTTGTTAAAGAAAACAAAAATAAAAAATGTAATAAATTATATATATTCATAATGTATATATATATACATATATATATATATATATGGCTATGTACACATAAAATAAGAAAAAGAAAATATATAAATTGAAAGAAATTACAAAAAAAAATAAAATTGCTTTTATGCTTTTTGTCATTAATTTCTTTTTCTTTTTGTTTTTTTTTTTTTTTTGTTTTTATTTTAATTTCTCAGTTTGCAATACAAAAACAAAAAAAATATATATATATATATGTATGTAATAAGTTTTGTTTTAGTCTTCTGAATCTGTAAGTTTGACATGTTTGTAAAAAAAAATTAAGAGAAAGGAAAACCCCAATGGAAGGGTACGTGATTGTCATTCAAAGATATGAAATTAAAGAATAAAAAAGTAAAAAAGAATTTTATAAGATTCAGAATTTTCATCGTAGTTTAAATAGCAGTAACCATCGTTTCAACATTTTTTTATATACGTATAATTCGAAATACAATATTAAGTTACAGAATAATAAGGATTTGCGTCAAATAAACTTAAGAAATCAATCAATAAAAGAAATATATTTTTAATGAAATATCATTTAGTATTATTGGAAAATGGCAGAACTTATGGCTATAACTGGCAGAACTTAGAATTAGCAACATTTATCCATATACAATTTTAGATTATTTTCCCTTATAGTATGCTCTATATAAAAAAGTACATGACAATTGACTATCTTAGCTTGTATCTTATAAGATAAATTGATAAAACAATAAAAAAAAAAGTCTTGACCAAAAGTTAGATTAGAAGTTTATCTCCAATATTAATTAAAATTAAAATTAAAATTTTTAATACAATTATCGCAATTTTGCATTCGCTTTATATTTAATTTTTATCAATACAAATTACAAATTGAATCGTGATAAGAACACAAAAATATATTTTATAGCTATTGTAATTTTTTTTTTAAATTTATCACAAACTAACATACACCCAAAATGGAAAATTAGGACAAAAATTACTTATATATGTACATTGGGCAAACTATAAAAAATGTCGTTTAAAAAGACAATACATATAATATATATACATATATATGTACTTAATAACAATTAAATAAAAAATAATCAGTAAAGCAATTAGCATGCCTTGTCACAACTCAAATACACAGTAGGTACATATATGCACCATAATAATATCCCATATTTATATTTTGTTCAATTGTTGGAATGAAAATATAAAATAAAAGTTAAAAAAAAAAAAAAAAAAAAAAAAAAACTAAATTAAATAAATTTGACAAAATGTTATATACGCACATACACATGTTAAACATGATAAACTGGTAAGCATATATAACAAATTTTATGAATTAAAGTATCAAATAAATTAAAAAATATGTACCTACTTATGTAAATGAACGTATGTACAATTGCAAGTAAATTGAAAAAAAAAAAACATAAAAATAAATGAATAGAGAGATAGAGATAGAAATAGAAAGAGACAAAATAAGATATATAATATAAAGAGAAACGTATTAAGAGAATTAATTTTACTTCTATAAATAAAAATGTTTATAATGTAGATACAGATACAGGTCGTTCTGCTGTTTATATATAAATATATACTTATACTATATATATATACATAATAAAATATGCAAATTCATAAAAACAAAAAGAAAATAATAAAAAAAAAAAAAGAGCAACAATTAATACTGAATAGAAGATTTCTTAAATCTTAATCAAACAAAAAGAAAAAACAAAAAAAAAAAAAATGAGGAAGGCAGGAAGTTGGTAAACTACAAAAAAAAACAATTTTTTTTTTTTCATTTAATTTTACTTATTTTTATAACTTATTTTTGTCCATAATCCCCTTATTATATAATAAAAAGTGTTACCGTTATATAATTGGAAGGAAAAAAAGAATATTTTTAAATGAATGTAAAATTGCATACGTTTAGGGGAAATATTAAAAGAATGTCTTATACTCGTAATTGTTTCTTAGGTACATATTATATTGTTTGTTCAGATCGTAGAATAATTAATAATATAGAAATTTTTAGTTTTATAGGAGCTTTACAACACTTTTTTTTTTTTTTTTTTTGGAAGACAACTTAACTACGCCTAATGTTTGTATTAAATTTCGAAATTTAGAGAATTCATCCAGAATAGAAACAAATTATAACGGTTCAACGTTTGCATCTTAACTTTTAACAATTTACACATGTGCAGGTGCTTAAAATTAGCAAATATTGAACTTTTAATCATTTAAAGCACAACATGAAATTTATTATTTCACATTTTCAAATTGAAAAAATATCTCTAGGACTTTAATTATTATAACAATTTAAAATCTTATAATAAGAGTTAGCAGTGTAAAGAATTTTTCGACCAATAATGATAAATGACTTTTTCTAATAATTAAAATCTCTCTTCCTTTTCATTAATCTGATACGATAAGACTATATATTAAGAAATTTCTTTTCATACAAATAAATTTTCGGCAAGTCAAATCGTTCGATACATCAACAGCTTTGATGTATTTCAAATTTACTATAAATTAAATGTACAAAACACAAAAAAAAAAAAAATTGGACAACCTATTTACTGGTAACATTGCTACAGATATATTGGTAACATTGCACACAGATTTTTTGAAAATATTTAAATAATAAAGAAACGCTTTTTTTTTTTCAAAATTACTGTTTTATATTGTTTTGAACTGAGAAATGAGGAAATAATTTAAATTCTTTTTGTTTTTAATAGTGGCGCTTATTATGCAGCAAAATGAAAATTACTTATTTTATATTTTCCGTCAGAAAAATATTGATTTGAAAACAATAAAACAATAGAATTATAGTTTTTTTTGTAAATAAATTCCAGATGAATGGATGTAAATACAAAATACTATTTGTGAATGAAAGAAAATAACATATTTTTGGTAGTTTATTAAGATTTTTTATTTTCTTGTTTTTGTTTTTACTGTTAAATTCATATGGACAATTTGAACAGGAAGTCATGTGGCAAATATAATTGTATTTCATTTTATTGTTTAGAAAATGATTATGTCCAAAACTTCATATTATAGTAAATATTTTTCTTAAAAAAATTTCATCTTTATACAAAGTTATTGTCTTTTGGTTTTGAAGTATTTATAGGGTGTATTTGAAGAGCTAAAACGAACGGAGTCTATTTTGATTAGTTCTAGAGATAACGAGGACAAATTTAATTTTAAAATTAAATTTGTTTTATATTCTAAACACTACGATACTAATTAAGTTTGAAGCACCGTTAGAAAAATTCACATTTCAACTTTACAAACAATATCTTTCCATATTTCAGATACTTTTTGTCATAGGTTTTATGAGTATTTAGAGTTTCTCCAAATATGAAAAAAAAAATTGAGGCGTATTTTTAAGATTTTTACAACATTTTCAAAAATTTTTGAAAAAATGTGCTTATTAGTTTCACTCTGACCGTCTGTTCGTCCGTTCGTCTGGGTGTTTACAAAACTTCTACACCATTTGAAATAAACCATGAAATTTTAACTACGGGTTAAAACTAATTTTGTGAACTAATTTTGTGGAATAACTTTTTTCTGTAGCCCCGCTTGTTACGGAACTACAGCCCTACAAAGTTCAAAAAAGACCTAGTTTCAAATTGTTATAACACAGGTTCTATGCGCCCTTTATATATATGCATTTTTTAAATATGCCTTTTTCAATCTGGAAACGCCAAGCAACAGCTGGTTTTATAAACTTTGTTAATATATATAAAAGAAATATGTGGCTGCCATGCGGTATTTTAATGTACCGTTATGTGAAACTAAATGTTTGCAAAAATTTGAACCCCTTCCATCTTTCAAACGGTTTAACTTAGAAGCTTGCAATTTTGAGAGGAGTTAGATCTTTGGAAATAAGTAAGAGTCATTTCAAAAAAAAATTTTGTGTCGCCCCCCGTTTAGGATCTGTAAGGGGTTAAATAAAAATTTAACTAAAAATTTTCTATTTTTAAACACCTGTCCAAATTTTTTTGAAGTAATATACAAAAATTAAAGCTCCAACGTTATGTTTTTGTTTGTGTTAATAATTTTTCTTAACAATATAGGACCTTATAATTGGCGAAAGTATGATTTGATTTTTCTCAATTTTTTCTTATTGTTTTCATTATTATTCATAATTTGTATTAATAAAATACGTAATTTATACTATTATAAATTTATTTTTCAATATATCTACTCTTTACTCTAGGCTTATTATGAAATATTATTTTAATTTTGGAAATGAGCTTTTTTGAAAACCCTTGGTTTTTTCCATTACTTGTTTTTTATTCGTTTCAAATTTTCTGCCCTAAACATGTTATTAAGGTGTAATTATTTTGCTATTTTCCAATTATTTAAAAAACGCTCTTTAATTTTTTATATAACAGTTTTATTCTATCTTTTATCATATTTGAAAAAATTGAGAAACAAGGTAGGATGTAAACCAACGGTTTTTAAAAGCGCAGATTTCCAAAATACAATACAAACTGTTTAGAATTGTGACTGGCACAAAAATTTGAAAACTTCATGTAATAAGAAAATATGTGAAAATAGGACTTTTCTGGAATTTTGAGGGGCTGTAAGTCCGGAATCCTTTATAACTAAGAAAAGCCGTTAACATACGTAAAAATATATTAATTGAGCTTTAATTTTTATGTCTTGCCGAAGCAAAATTTGTACAGGTGCTTAAGTTGCAGCTGCCTAAAAATAGCAAATTTTCAATTTTTCAGCCCTAATACCTCTTAAACAGGGAGTGGCACAAAAAAATTTTCTAAGGAAACTTATACTAATTCTAAAAGTTCTTTCTGCTCTCAAAATTTCAGGTTCCTATCTAAAGGCGTTCCGGAGTTATGAAAAAAGAAATTTCATGCAAAATGTGGTTTTCACATAACGGTTTTTGGGTTTTCACATAACAAAATGTGGTTTTCACAAAATTGCAAGCCTCTATCTAGAAGCGTTCCGGAGTTATGAAAGTAGAAAAATCATTCAAAATTTGGTTTTCACATAACGGTAAATTTAAATACTAAATTTAAAAAAATTGTATATTTTTGATATTAATTTACAAAGATAAAAGAAATACCTGTCGTATGACGTTTTGAGAGATTGAAAAAATCTTAAGCGAAACATAAGATATATGCATTTAAAAATAGGACTTTTTCAAAGTTTGAGGGGCTGTACCTCCGTAATGGATGGGGCTACATGAAAAAGTTGTTCCACAAAATTATTTTTTTTATGAGACCTATCCATGGTTAAAATTTATTTTCTCTATCTTTAACGGTGTAGGAGTTTTGTAAAAAGACGGACAGACGGACGCACGGACGGACGGATAGAGTGAAACTAATAAGCACATTTTTTCAAAATTTTTTTGGAAATGTGCTAAAAAGTTAGAGCAGAAAATTTGAAACGAATAAAAAAGAAATCTTAAAATTTTTTCTATATTTTCTTAATTTTTTTTTTGTTTTGGTTTAAATGCTCATAACTTTTGAACGGTTGGTGTCTAAAATATTGAAAGAGGGAGTGTCAAGCTTTCTGATGCTGTATCTTAGTTATTACTTAATTAGTTAAGTAGTTTTTGAGATATAAGCGAATTAAATTAAAAATATTAGACCCCATTATCTTAAGAGCAGAAGAAAATAGATACCTCTTCCAGAGCAATTTTTTGTACGTTTTGTTCCCCCCCAAATACACAATACAAATATTAAAAATCGAAAGATAATCAGCATGTATTTAAAAATACTTCAATTTTATTTGCATAAAAAAAAAAAACCTTAAGTTTTTTTTCAAATTTTAAAATTTTTGCATGCAAAATAAAATAATTATTTCAAATACGATTTAAATTGGATCGAAGTATTTTCGTTTTACATATTTACAAAAATTTCTAATCCAATTCGTATAGCAACAAATAAATTGAAATCATTTTAAACAATTTCTGTAACATTGTTAATTAGAAATGATAAAATTTATGTTTTACCTCACTATATGTAAATTTTCAAAAAAAAATTGATGATTTATTACTTATACCCCTTATTATTATGCTTCCAATAACTTTAAATAGCCATTTAAGAAATTCTACCAAAAATATACGTATAACTTTCAATAATTTTCAAAACTTTTCCATTAGAAAAAATATCATAAATTAAAAATTAAGAAAAATAAACATATAAACTTTATGTATATATATTTTATTGTAAAATATATTGACTCTACGAGAATAGTCATATACAGCTTATAAACAACGCAAAAATTTTTTTTTTCTTTTTGAAACAAAAACCAAAACATTTGATTTTTTCTTTCTAACTTAGATATTTACGTTATAGTATATAATAGTTTATATGTACAGTTAGCCGAATTCTATATTGTAAAACACCATTTGGCCTAATATCTTTTGGAAAAAAAAGAGATATTTTGCAACTTTTCATTTGACATAACGAGACACTTAGCAAAAAAGATATTTTACATATTATATGTGTAAAGCACATGGAAGCACGAAAATAAATAAATAAAATATTTTTTTTTTTTTTTATGTATTTCTCTGACACATAAATGTGAATGCCAAAAATTAAATACTAAATTAAGAAGTTAGCACAGCCTTTCCTGTTCAGGAGTGGCTGTAAATGTCGTAAGAGGGAATAACTCTTACGACGTGTGTGGGATTTGAACACACACTCCGTCGGTGTTTACAGTGTATTTTATACGCTCGTAAATGGCCTAATGAGTCCACCGACGCCCCTTAAATTAAATATTTTACAAACATATACATATATATATATTTTTCAAATATTATATATATTCTGAAAAGAAGTATAACCCTGATTTTAAAACTGACTCATTCCACCTAAGCAATTTTTATATACATACATATTATATTTTAACAATAAAGCCAAAAAAAAGTTAAATTTTTTTTGGGAAAATGTCCCTTTTGTTAAAAGTCATTTTGCGAAATGACATCTATAGGTATTAGTTTTTTTTTATCAAATAGCATTAAACGAAATATCTTTCTGAGAAATGGATTTAGACAAACTTATACATACATTATATATACATATTTATGGTTTCATACATATATAACTACTAAATTTAAAATATTACCAATAAATTATTTGTATAATACTAAATAAGAAGTTTTGTTATTGTAAAATACGACATTTAAATAAAACTGACAACATAAAAACTAAAACGAAAAAAATTTTATTTTGATTTCGTAAACAGTAAGTTTTATATTATTTTTTTATTATTGATGTATTTTATAATTAAAATATAGTTAAAAATATTTATAAGTATATTTAATTGTGTCACCTACTCAGTTGAAAAGAAATTTAAGAATGCCAAAAATTAAATACTAAATTAAGAAGTTAACATGTTTCTTCATTTCTATTTCGAATATAAAAAAAAAAAAAAATAATAAATAACACAAACACAATATTCATTGTCGACGAAATCCTCCCTTTTTTAGATATGTGAAATTATGTGAAATTAAATTTTTTTTATAATTGGTTGAAATTTTCACGTTTACATCACACTTTTTCGACTTTTATAAGCCTCTTTTTATGAAATAAAAATTTTGAATAATTTTATTTCTATGTGATAATTATTTCGTTAGAGCTCTAAT
The DNA here is from genome assembly GCA_947095535.1 of Poecilobothrus nobilitatus. NCBI lineage: Eukaryota > Metazoa > Arthropoda > Insecta > Diptera > Dolichopodidae > Poecilobothrus > Poecilobothrus nobilitatus. Next base: position 111,151,877 of record OX352774.1, read on the forward strand.
AGAACTTATTTGAGACTTTTTACCGGAATAAGGATGGTATAGGTTATCTGAGGCTAAGAACATATTTTGAAAAATAAACAAAGCGGACGCTAATTTGTCTATAGAAACTTTGGACGACAGAAATGGTACTACATATTCAATTCCAATTCATGGTTTTGTAATTCCAAAAGTAAAAAAATCCGTGACCGGCAAAAAATTAAAGGGGTTTCTTAAAAGAGATCTGGATAGTATATAATTTAATTCTACTGGAATTTACTTTGAATTTAAGAAAAAATAAATGAATTACAATTTGCAAAGCACTTAAAGTGTAATATGAATTTGAAAAAAAATTATTTGAATTATTTATATATTCCTTGAATGAATTTATTCCTTTATTGAATTATAAATATATATTATTTATATATATTTATTCTAGTTCAAAATATACATTTACTTTTTGGAATACACTATTTTATTTAATTACATGTGAGTGTGTTGACAACTCATACAGCTAGTAACTGGTGTGGAGTTGCCGTTTCTCCATTTTGCTTCGAATAGTTGCCTTTTTTAGATATTTTATTCGCAGTATTATTTCGACAGCTTGTAACATTTAGTAAATAGAGTTGTGTTTGCTTTTATATACTTGATCGCCTTTTTCTTAAATTCTGCAACATTTTTACTTTCTTTTATTACTTTCGGCATAGTGTTACACATGTTTACTTTGGTTACATTTAAACTTTTAGATTAACAATTAGGAATGCAAAAAGGAGTCTTTGTAGCTTTATAAATATATTTATAAACATATAAAAACAAATAAAAAAATATTCATTTTTTCAAAATGGTTTTCTTTTTTTTTTTAAATTAACCCAATTTTACTTAATTTAGATACTAAAATTTATTATTTAATATCAAATTCCAGTCTTTTATAGGCAAAAATTTCTAAACATGATATGAACATTTGATGTCAAGGATTTTTAATGTAATGTAAGCATTTTAAATTTTTAATATTGGAAGCATGATGTCCAATATTTAGCTTTGAACATTTTTATTATACCCGTATGAACTATGTTCAAGGGTATAATAAATTTGCCATTACGTTTGTGACACCTTAAAGGAGTCGAGCTAGATATAGTGTCAAATGTATGGATCGGCTCAGAATCGAATTCTGAGTCGATTAAGCCATGTACGTCCGTCCGTCCGTTCGTCCGCACGATAACTCCAAAAATAAAGGAGCTAGGGGGCTGAAATTTTTTTTACGTCACTTTTGCAAAATTGTTAGTTTTGCTATTTAAATCCAATATTTTCGGTCGGCGGGTTCGAGTAGCTGCCATACAACTTCTATCTTTATATAGAAATAACTCAGTATCTATGCAAGCTAGGTTTCTGAAATTTTGCAAGTGATGATCAAGTTTTATGGCAACAACTTCTGTAAAATTTGGTTGTGCTGGTGCAGCGGGTTCGGGTAGCTGCCATACAACTTCTCCGTTTAAATGAGAATAACTCAGTGTTTATTGAAGCTAGGAATCTGAAATTTAGTAAAGAGGTGTCGAGTTACATGCCAACAACTTTTGTAAAATTTGGCTGGTCTAGAGCAGCCGGTTCAGACTTCTTGCACCTCTTGGAACCTAATGAAGCTAAGCGTCTGAAATTTTGCAAATGATGATCAAGTTTTATGGCAACAACTTTTGTAAAATTTGGTTGTGGTGGTGCGGCGGGTTCGGGTAGCTGCCATACAACTTATCCGGTTAAATGAGAATAACTCAGTGTTTATTGAAGCTAGGAATCTGAAATTTAGTAAAGAAGTCTCGAGTTATATGCCAACAACTTTTGTAAAATTTGTTTGGCCTAGAACAGCCGGTTCAGGCTTCTTGCACCTCTTGGAAGTTAATAAAGCTAGGCGTCTGAAATTTTGCAAATGATGATCAAGTTTTATGGCAACAACTTCTACAAAATTTGGTTGTGGTGGTGCGACGGGTTCGGGTAGCTGCCATACAAAATCTCTTTTTAAATGAAAAGAACTCAGTGTCCGTCCGCACGATAACTCAAAAACTAGAGGAGCTAGGAGGCTGAAAATTTTTTTACGTCACTTTTGTAAAATTGTTAGTTTTGCTATTTAACTCCAGCATTTTCTGTCCCCGGATTCGGGTAGCTGCCATACAACGTCTTTCTTTAAATAGAAATAACCCAGTGTCTGTTCAATCTAGGTATCTGAAATTTTGCGAATGATGATCAAGTTTTATGGCAACAACTTCTGCAAAATTTGGTTGTGGTGGTGTGACGGGTTCGGGTAGCTGCCATACAAAATCTCTTTTTAAATGAAAGAACTCAGTGTCCGTCCGCACTATAACTCAAAAAATAAACAACTTCTGTAAAATTTTGTTGTGATGATATGACAGGTTCGGATAGTTGCCATACAACTTCTCTTTTTAAATGAAAATAACTCAGTGTCTATTGAAGCTAGCTATCTGAAATTTAGTGAAAAAGTGTCGAGTTGCATGCCAAAAACTTTTGTAAAATTTGAATGGTCTAAAGCAGCCGGTTCAGGCTTTTTGCATTTCTTGGAACTTAATGAAGCTAGGCGCAATAGATTCGGGTAGCTATCATACAACTCCACAATTTACATAAATATATCTCTGTAGTTCGGTACTAAAACTCTGAATGTTTTTAAAAGATGATCAAGTTTTATAGAAACAGGATATATTACGTTCATACGGGTATCCCAGAGTTGACACAGTCTACTCTACTGCACTCTTCCTCGTTTTTAAATTAAAGGTAAAAATGGTAAATATTATTTTTAAATTAAAAGGTAAAGGTGATATTAAACTTTTTTAATTGATCACATAATAATTGAATATATGCACATTTATATACATAGATAGATATTTTTATAAAAATATGAATTTTAGTTTTATTCCATAAAAATAAAATGAAAAGCTTCTATTTTTAAAATTAAAATTTAATAAAGTTTAATTAAAAGCTTAAAAAAGAATTTTGATATTGAACAGAATTTATTTTTATTAAAATTTAAACTTAGAACACGATATAATATGTATATAATATGTATATGTATGTGTATATGTATATATGTATATGTATATATATATATATGTATAAATGTATATGTATATACGTATATATTAAAATTAAACGTAACTAAAATTAATTTAAAAAATAACATCTAATACAAAAGTATTTTTAAGTACAAAGAAATTTTATATTATATATATATACTCGCAAAAAATGGTGTATGATAACCAAGAGTTTTTAAGACAAATATTTTCTATAACGTTAATATAATCATTATTTTTTGCAAAAATTAAAAGTTAATGCTGTTAACATTTTGGAAAAATAAGAGTTAAAAATACATAATGGGACGAAAAAATTTAAGGATAAATTTTGAAAAGACAAACAAAAAATTTCAATTTAAATTTGCCAATTGTAAGGAAAAAAAAAATGGAAGCTTTAAGGTAAGTCAAAGCTTTATGGAAGCCTAAAGGTAAAGCCTCAAAAAAATTGAGAAAATTGTACAAATATTTCTATTATTCACTCCATATGGTTAAGAAACCAGTTTTATACATTATATTTAAAATGGTTGAGCTTTAAATGTGGCATTACTCAATTTTAAAACTAATAACTTGCAAACTAATAAAATTGTAAAAATTTGTGCAGATAGTTAACGGTTATTTATAAACACTTATTCTTATCTTGTTAAATCCAAATTTTTCGCTAAAATGTCTTACTTAAAACAACAGAATGCGATTAAAATTTTTCAAAATGTTTGTTTCACATAACGACAAACTTAAATAACCATGTATTTTTCAAAAAACAAAAAATTCGAAGTAAGGCCCGATTGGGTACGATACAAATGTCCCATGAGGATAAGTCCCAATTATTTGCAATGTAGTATGATTAAAAAAAAAAATAATTAAAAGAAATTATATAGTTGATTACGAAATCAGGGTTTACGGTTTTTTGAGTATATTTTTATCTTATACAGGGTTTCCCAATTGGAGTGATATGATTTCTTTAAAAAAAAAAACACACTAATTGTTAAGGAAATTCAAATGTGTTTTTATTTAATGTGAAATACAATCGATACGATTAAGTTCTGAATAAAACGTCATTCAAATGGCCTCCACGACTTCTTTTGCAGGAACGAATTCGATTAACCCAATTTTCGAGCACTTTTTCCACTAAATCAAGTCGTATGTCATGAATAGCACGTTCAATATTGACTTCTAAAGCTTGAAGAGAGTCTGGTTTATTGCTAAAGACCAATGACTTCAAATAACCCAACAAAAATTAGTCTAATGGTGTTAAATCACAACTTCTTGTACATTCAAAGTCACAATTTCTTGAAATAATCGAATCTCCAAACTTTTCTCGCAATAATTTGGTTGTTGCACGTGCTGTGTGGCACATAGCCTCGTCTTGTTGGAACCAGATGTTGTCAAGATCAACTTCTTCCAATTTCGGCCATAAAAAGTTGGTTATCATCGATATATACCACTCTCCATTGACAGTAACGGTGTTACCAGCTTCATTTCGAAAGAAGTACGGACCGATGATTCCACCAGACCAAAAATCACACCAAACTGTCAATTTAGATGAATGTAATGGTTGTTCATGAATAATTTGTGGATTTTCTTTGCACCAGAACCAACAGTTTTATTTATTTACCGCACAACTCAGATAAAAGTGAGCCTCATCGGAGAAGATGATTTTCTTAAAAAAATCGTTATCGTTTTCAAGTTATTCCAAGTCAAAATTAGCAAATTCACGACGGTTACGGTGCTCCATGATGAAATTGTAAACATTACTGAATACAATGAAAAAAAAAATGACAGATCATGACATACTACAAATGGCCGCAACGTCACTTAGAAATCACATCACTTAAATTGGAAAACCCTATATATAATTACATATATATTCCAGAAAAAGGAGAAACTTTCCCTCGGATTTTTTTGTACACACATATTTCAACAACAAAACATTTAAAATAACCTCCCAAGCCCCTGCTAAGCAAATTAATGAAACCCTAATTTTGCAATGAATTCTAAAATCTCTTCTAATCACATATGCTTATTTCAATGTATTCATACACATTGTAATCTATTTCATACACCTTGTAATGTTAGATTTTGATATTATTATTTTGATAATTGGGGACTAATTTCGTACGCAATTAGTCACCATTTCTTGGAATGTAAATTGAAACAAAATCACGTGGTCAACATAGTGATAACATAAGTAGATAATTAGATATATTACATATATTCATATATTATAATAATTGTATTTCACTTTTCGGTCGCGGAATTTATTTTTATTTTTTGTAATTGGACTTTTGACTAGCTTTAATGAGCACTGAGAAAAGGTTTAATTGATGTGAGTCGAAAGCCGCAATGGGACCCTGCACAATTTAATAATAATCATTTAAGGACATTTTAATATATTGGGTTATCGATCGACCATATTTTCTAATAATAATATTTTTATTAATAAAAAGTTACAGTACAGGTAAATACATACATTAAAATATGAAAATTAAAATAGTTACTCATAATAAATATAGTAATTCATGATTGTCAGTGCCAAAGATATTAATTTGATTAGTGAAAATACCAAATTCGAACAATTGATATAATACCAAAGAATACAAAATTAATTAAAAATTCTGTGTACGTTCTTTGTAAAATTTGTTTTTTTATTTGCTGTTAAACAAAATATTAAATGGTTTATTCACATGTTTTCTAATATTTATATTTTGATGAATGTCTCATCTACAACAGTTATATGCTAATAAAAAATTCAATAATTGTTTTCAGTAAATTTGATCATAAATTTTTATACGTATCGCAAAATTTACTTTGTGCTAAATTTTATAAATAAAAAAATTCAAATTTGTTTTACAATTTAAAATTTGACCCTATATATTATATATATATAGCTAAAAATAAAATTTTGATTAGAAATTTTTTTATTTATTTGATTTTTTCTTTATAAATGACACATCGACAGGTTACAAACCTTGGAACTTATGATTGTGAAATAAGAATCTTAAAAGATTTTACTAGTCATTTGTTGAAAATTTCTGACATTGTAACAAAAAAAAATTATTTTACTTTAATTTATGTAAATTAAAAGGCATATTTAAATAAAAACAGATGTATAAATATCTGTCAGATAGATTTACAAAAAAAAAACTAAAATATACCTTTTATGTTATAATTCAATACAAATTATAAGGGCTACCCTATGTCAAATAAAATTAATTTTTAAAAATGTATTTTATGATTTTATATCGACGCATATGTACCTACGTATGTTCACTGGTTTTCATATTTTCAATTTTAAAATAAAATGTTATATTTGTAATAAAAAATAAGTGTACTTTTAATTGTTATATACACTTTAATAATCGGTTTGATACTCTATCAGTCCTACCGGTCTTAAAAACCATAAAATATCTGGGAATTCTTTACAATAACCTGTATAAATTCAACGAGCACATACATGCCCAAATCACAAAAGCAAAGAAAGCTTTTATGTCTTTAAAAAGATTATTTTACTCTAGAATTCTTTCTAAACAAGTAAAACGGTTATGTTACAAAAGTCTAATTCGATCAATTCTAACATACGGCTGCCCTATATGGTTTAACATCAGCGCTTCAATGATGAAAATAATAAGCCTTTTTTGAAAAACACTGCATTAGAACTTGCACAAATTTACGAATGAACCCCGCCAGAAATTATCAACAGTACTACTCAAATAAATCTATCTATAATGAGGCTAAAATTGTTAGAATAGATAATTTTATAATTAATTTAATAAGAAATCACATCCAAAGAAGTATTGAGACAAACGAAAATTCACTAATTTGTCACGCGTGGTATAAAAACGATTTTTATATAGAAAAAACTTTGCTTTTAGGCTTCATTCCTCCGGAAGCATTTGTTTTCTTAGATAAACATAATTATATTGAAAACACAAACAAAATTCCTCTTATATATCACTATAAAAGAAATGCCTCAAATAAAAAAATTCCCTTAAATTTAAATAACAGCATAGATATTATAACGATTCAAACAATTTCAAGTATGATCAATTCATTCCTAACAAAGATAAACTTAAGCAAAAAATTATTTACTTTTGGAAATAAGTTATTAAGAAGGGCAATAAAGCCACAATTTAAACTTTTAGGTTAGTTCTTTATCGTAGTTAGTTTTAAGTAAAAGAATAAATAAGAGTTTCTTTTATTAATATAGTTATCACAAATTTAAATGAGATACTTACTATTGTAGCCATCTACATTAAAATGTTTTAATATTGGAATATTCTTTAGTTTTATTTAGGATAAGTAATGAATGTATCAAAACAGGTAATAAATAAATCATTGAAAAAAATTTGATACTTTATACTTAATAAATAAATATATAGTTAATTAATACAATGTACTTTACCCCAAAAATTAACTTTAAAAGCTATATATGTATGTATGTTTTTAATATAATAGTCGATTTAATATTTAAATTTTGTTACAATATAGCTATTTTTCTTTGGTTTTCAATCAACGAAATGGTTTTTGCAGAAACTGTTCTTTACAGTACGTCCTTCACAATAAGTACCCATTATGTTGCAAAAAAAAAATATCTTCTCTTCTAATTAAAACAAAATAATGATTTAAAATTTTAATTATTATATGAATTAATTCATAACATGTCTGTATTAGATACCAACAGCCTTTTTTTTATCTCTCATTTTTAATTCACAATCCATCAGTCATTTTTAACATTAATTTGTATTGTTATAGAATGAAATTTAAAAATTTAATTAACTTTCAACATTTTTAGATATTTTCATCCAACTTTAATTAACGCCATTGTGGTTTGTTTTATTAATTTTAAATCTCTTAATTTTATTAAAAAGATTTGTATTCAAAAATATTAATAAAATATCTTCAAAATTCATAAACAAACTTATTACCTATATATTAAATTGCAAATGTTTAGAAAGTTCATTGTACTGTATTCAAAATAATTTACTTAGAATATTACAAGAATTATCCTCCTAAAAATATGCAATAGATTTTTTTTTAAAATTAGCTATATATTTGAAATTTATAGAACTCATTATTACCTAAAATCCTAGGATTTAAAAATATTTTCATAGGTTATTATATTTGATTATATATAAATAAATATCAATTTACGATATTATTAGATTTTTTAATTTTAAAATATGATATTAAAAAATTATTATTAAATCAAGGCTATTTTATTTCAATTTACCCTATACATCACATACTCTCTAGAAAATTAAAATAGAGTAAAAAATAAAAGCTTTTAAAAATGTACAATAATTGAATAATGGATTTTAAAAGCGCATGACGAATTTTTTTTTTTAACAAAAAAAAACAAAAAGAAACAAAAGAAAAAAAGTTTTCCTTGATTGAAAACAGAATACAAACAAAAATACCGGTTACGACTATTTGAACTTATCTGAACTATTGTGCAGCGAAAAATGCAATAAATTTAAATTTTTTCTATGTATACATATGCAGGTTGAAGAGTACTTAAAAAGGCGATGCATGCGTTGTATATTAGAAAGTTTTCAACACTTTACATAATATATTCAAAAAAAAAAAAACAGTTTCGAAGAGTTTTCAAATAAAGAACAAAAAAATAAACTTTTGAGGTTTCGAGATAAATTGTTAAAAAACATAAAAATATATCAAAAACTATAAAAATATTTCTTGATATTCTAAATGTTTTAAAGTTTCGGAATCATTAAATAAGAAGTTTACAATATTTAACCGGCTTATTCCATTATGATGCTTACCAGCTTTATAAATTTAAATGTTCAATATTAATTTAAATGAGTCAAAAGTTATTAACGGTATATTTGTTCAAATTAAATTATTAAATAAAAAAAATAAAAATATTTTTTAAAATTTTACTTACTGTCATTTTCTGTCGTCCTTACTGACGAAGATTGATTTTTCCATTCAGATTTTTCAGTTGATTCATTTTCTTGTTTTTCATCTTCTGTATGTACAGGACTCGATGGTCCAGATGATGCACTTGGTGCTGGACTAGGACTAGAACTAACTGTACGTGGTGTTATTAATGGTGGTGAATTTAATTCTTTATCAATTGATGAACGTTTTTGATGTTCAAATACTGATTGAACACCATTACCACTAATAGGTAAAGGTGAAATTGAAGATTTTTGATACTGTTGTTGATGATAATTAAAATTATGCTGTTGTTGTTGATGTTGATGAATATCTTCTAATAAATCAATAGAACGTTTACGTACTTTTTCTGGGAGATCATCAGTTTTATATACAACTGAATTTGAAATTTGTTGTTGATGAGAAATTTGTCTGGCCGGTGATGAATTAATCGAAACGGAAGCTGAAGATGTTGATGACGATGAACCAGGCGGTGACATTGGAATTGGTGGTGGTTCAGATACTTTTGTTGGTGAACGTATACGTTCTGGGCTTGATATACAACGCATTGCAGCAACAGTTGCTGGTGATGGTTTTGAAGCCGGTATTGGTGGTAATGGTGGAGATCTTATAGGACTACCAGTTTTTGATGTGTTATTTTTTGGTTTAATTTCTGGTGGACATACATTATGTCTTACCGGTGGACTAGGTGGTAATGAATTATCTTCTAAATCCATTGAAGATGATTTCGATGAATAATATGAGTTATTTGATTCAATTGAATGCTGTTGCTGTGGTTGTTGTACTTTAGATGTAATTTGATTCATTTGATTGTTATTAGGCCGGTTTGGTTGTACAATACTTATACCGGGTCCCGTTCTTATTATATCACAACGCGTCGGTTCGGTACGATTATTACAATTTCGCGTTCTTGGAAAATGTGAAGTCCATTTTTTTTGTTTTTCAATTAATTCACGGGAATTAAATTTGCGTTCTGGTTTTTCTGGTTTTTCACCACCACCAATTTCATCAGATTTTATTCTAGAAATATTATGAATTTTTGATGGAATATCTTTTTGTTGTATACTGCCATTTATACTACAAACAACATTATTCGGGGTATTTATATTATTATTATTATTATTATTTAAAATATTGGCACTTTGATTTAAACCACCACTTCGTACAGGACCATCATTTAAAAATGGTGATGAACGTCTTTTATTCATTGGTGGTGATGGAGATCTTCTATTTTGTTGATGTTGTTGTTGTTGTTGTTGTTGTTGATGATGATCACGCATATTATTTTCAGCATGTTCACATAAATTATCTTCACGGCTACCAGAACGTGACATTTTAATACTTAAGGCAGCTGTTTTACCGGCACCCAATTTTTCAAATAAAGCTCGAGCATTATTAAAACGTGTGGAATGTGATTCAGTACGTACCACTGTTACTTGTGGTTGATGGTGCTGATGTATATGTTGTGTTGTTGTGCTATTACTACTACTATTATTAGTACAACTACTGTCTTTTAATGAAGTCTCTTGATTATCGGTGGCTATAGGCCGCCTTTGGAAAATATTGGCAATTTGTGATACTTTATTAGGCCCACTACCAGCTACAACACTTGATCCTGGTGTTGTTGTTGTTGCGTTAGTTGAATGATGATGATGAAGTGCAGTAGACTTCTCCATATTGATTAATTAAATCTTTTACTGATTTAACAAAAATTTTTAACATAAAAGAGAACTGTAAAAAGAGAAAAATATATTAATAACATACATACCTTATGCAAAAATAATAATATAAATATTTTTAAATTAATTGATTATTTATATATTAAAATTATTAGTAGGTAATCTAAAAATAATTAAAAAGTGTAAATAATTCAGGATGCCTTAGTACTAATTTTTTTTTTGTAATTAAAATTTTTGTAAGTATTAACTTTTTGATGAGCTTCTGACACTGTCTGAAATTTTCAATTATAATTTCACTTTGTAGCTATTAGAATTTATGACTATAATTTTACAAAATAAAAAATTACGTTTTATTGATTTAAAATGATTAAAATCAATATCAGTGATTTTTTTTTTATGACATGACATGATCTTAAAGTTCAAAAAGGTTAACTGTCTAACATCGTAATAAAGAAATAAATTATAGAAATTGCAACGAAACGTCATAATTTTTTCTCACTCACTAATTACTGGTGACTTGTAATAAGGTCGAATGAATTAAAGTGAAATGTACATTTTCTTTTTGAAATAGCTTTGAGATTTAATTTAAAATTTTTTCGATTTATTTGTTGGAAATATAATCGTTTCAAAATTATTTAATTCATCCTTATTTCACAGAGACTTATTTTGTAAATAATGTAGAATTCTAATAAATAATACAATCGTTTTTTTTTCAAGATAATGCTATTTATGATCGTATTTTTGTAAACTTATATAGACATATACATAAAAAACTATGTATATAAAAATTAAATTCCATTATTTTCTTTTTCTTTTGCTTTCTTTAATTTGGGTGAAATTTTTTTACGATTTTCAAAAATGGGAAACAACAATCTAAGAATAAATATTATTAATTACTATTTTTTTTTATAAGAGTTAAACACAAACTGAATATTAAAATAAGTTAAATTTATCACTAATTAGCTAAATCGTTTGGTAATTGTTATGCCGTTGGAAAGCATGTCAAAATTATGTAGGTTTGTACCTCACAATATGCTTTCTAAATTTAGGATTCCGTACTTAATTTTCAGTCTGAAACATGTAAACAACAAAAAGATTGATAAGTGATTTTACAAAATAAAGCTTGAATGTTTTAAAAAGTACTACTTTAACAGAAGAGTTTAAAAAACTTGAATTCTATTAGAACAATTAGATTTAGATTATTTCGAAAAAACAATACCAACCCAAAAATATCCACTTCAGCTTCGTGTAGCTAAGAATTCTTAACACTAACAAATAACTTTAGATTCACAGTCATAATAACAGTAAATTATTTTTTTCATAATAACAGTATATATTTTTTAATTTTCTCTTTTTCCTATGAAATAGAAAAACTAAACTGCAACTCACTACAATTAAAAACTATAGAATAGTAGACGAAACAAGATTAACACGAAGCATATATTTAAAAACTGCGCACATTTTCATCATCAAAATTTGAATGATCTTTTTGATGAAAATTTGATCTTTTGAAAGATTAAGAAATACTTAAATAGAAGAGGTAACCCTATATATAACTAAGAAAAACTCTTAAAACATGTAAAAAATATAATGTTGAAGCTTTAATTTTTGTGTTTCACTTTAAGCAAATTTTTACAGGATCAGGTGTCATAGTTACAGAGCTTTTCTTGGCATAGTTTCTACTTAAAATAGTAAATTTTCAATTTTTGACACCTAATAGCTATTAAACAGGAGAAATTACAAAAAATATTTTCTAAGAAAGCTTATGCTTATTCTGAAAGATTTTCCTCTTCACATTTCAAGGTTCTGCCTATCAGCGTTCCAGCGACATAGAAGATCAATCGAAAATTTTGCACAATTTGATAACAAGAGAAATTTGTTTCCAATAAATAAAACTTGCTACCTGTGCAGAATTTGAATCCGTAACTACTTCCTCAGTCAAAAAGCGATGTTCTTAAACACTAAGCCAACGAAGCCTCTATTTAAATAATAAATACACTTAAAATATTTTATAATTTTAAAATAGAACTTCACATATAAAAATTTGAAAGTATGACTTTTTTTCAATTTTGAGGTGTTGCAGCTCTGTAAAGCACTAGGCTAAATAAAATGTTTTTTTTTTTTTTATAAAATTAACTTTTTAATGACTCACTAACCCTAAATCATTATAACTTTAATGACAGGGATTTAGGGTTAATTCCTCCATTTTAAATGGTGTACAAAGTTTTGTAAGGCGACGGACGGATAGACAGATAGAGTGAAGCAAATGAACAAAATTTATAATTTAAAAAAAATAAAAATTAAAAAAATAAATATATTTAACAAAGAATATAAACAATATATTCACCATTTTGATAATTTTTTATATTAATTATATCCCAAATAAATAAAAAATTAACAAATATTTAAATCTAAATTATATTTTTTTTAGATAGTTTATTTTATTTTCGGTTTATTTTAATAAACTTTTGCAAGCATTTTTTTTTAATTTTTTTGCTTAATTTAAAAACAATTTCGTGTAATTTTATTTAACACAAAATTCGATATTATAATAATAAGTTTTTAATTTCACAAATAATGAAATTTAAAAATATAAAGTAATTTTTTACACTTTGTCGTAATTAGAAAAAAAAAAATAAAAAAAATTTATTAATTAAATACCGATAAAGATCATAAGCCCGAATCGATCAATTTTTTACAAAAGACTAAAGTACAATTATTTGTAAAAAAAAAAAACCAATTAATAAAAAATATATGAAAAGAAAAACAAAAAGAATCAGAATAAGACATAAATAAATAAATATAATAAATAGCTTTGATAGGCAAAGTATACAATATAATATAGTTTTAAATTGAATTATCAACAAATTTTTAATTGATTTGTGTAGACGTATGTATCTATGTATATTAATGTACAATTATTTATATTATGTATACAAAATGTAAAACATAATTTGTAGATTTTTTTTTTTTTTCGCTCTTATCAAAAAACATCAAAAAAAAAAAAAAAAACCCTAAGTACAAAAAAATGTTAATGTTGACTATCTCAATTTTATTTTGTAAACAACTTTCTTTTCCAAAGTTCAATGTATGTACATATATGTATATTATATTCAATATATGTATATATGTATATTAAATTCAATAATATGTATATTTACTAAAATTTTATTATGTCTTGTTCTAGACGAATTTTTTTTTTCGCTTTTTAAATATTATAAATAGATTGCATACTTTTAGGCTTAATTAAACGTCTGAAATTATAATTTAAAAATTAAACAAAAGCAAAAGATAAACATTTCACTTGCTCTTGTTCCAAAATATTATATATATAAATATATTGTAAAAATAAATAATAAAAATAGTGTTTAACTGTAAATAAATAACAGTAATTAACAATATAGATTCAATATAATATTATGTACTTATATTAATACTAAATAAATAAAAAAAATAAAGATATAATTTTTATGTTATTTTAATATTTTGTAATCAAATTTACCAAATTAGTTGATGTCATTTGATTGACAACTTTTTAATTAGAACGTTTAATCATGCCATAAATTTAAATAATAAATAGTTTTGTAAATTCGTTTAATATACTGACTACGAACTTATGTACATTCTAGATTATACCATTGGTTCGTACATAATACATTTAATACCTCTCCTGTCCCTAATAAAAGAAATCACTACAAATCGTACCAATATTTTACATTAAATTAAATAAATGACAAACAACAGATTATCATTATCTGATGAGGAATACTTTATCTCAACTGTATCACCAGTTACACTGTATCTCGATGCATAAAAAATAATGCATAAATTTAATGCATAAATCTCGTAATATAAAAATTTTCTAAAAATAATTTGCTTAAATTAAGATTAAATTTAATTAATTTGTTAAATTGGACTCGTATTTTTTTAATTGGAACTGAAAAAACACGCAATGAAAGATAATTTTATGTTTTAACTCTTTGAATATACTCATATAGTTTTTAAACAATTTCTGCTATCCTATACCACTCTAAGTTAAAGTTATTCAATACCAAAACGAAACACTTTCACTTAGAAGCCTAAGCATATTAAAAATAAAAGAAATTAAGAATTAATGTGCTTGTCGACACTGTATCAAAATTCGTAAAGATTGTCTTAAAAAAATAGAAGAACCCCCTTACCAAAGATTGTCTTAAAAAAATAATAAAATATCCTTTACAGCCACACCTGAAAAGGAAAGGCTGTATAATTTGTTTGTCACAACAGAATAATAATATTATGTGGCAGGCGAATAAACTAAAAAAAGATTAAAAAACATTAAGGCTCGAATTTGAAGATTTATAAAACAAAGAAAATGATTTTTGATAGATAAGAGAACATTGTTGTTAAAAGAAAACAAAAAACTTTAATTTAATTAAAGATCAATTTAGTCGAATTAGGTTTATTAGTTGATTATTTACATTTTAATGGATATAATTGTAAAGATTTTTGTTAATTATTTAAGAATAAATAATGATCCCAAAAATAAAAACCGATTTCATCTAAAATTTTAATTTTATAATAATTTTATACCTACTTTTTTATCCCACTATGTAGAGCCTGTTTTTTTACCGTAATTTGTTTTTTTTTTAATTTTTATTAAATTTTATTAATTTAAATATACATACTTATTTTTTTTTCTTAAATAATTCTTAAATTTTCCTTAAAATTATTGCAATTAATTTATTACATATGATTTTCTTAGTTTGAATTTTGTTTTTTTTTTTTACACTTTAAAATGATTTTTATAAATTATTTATTTATACTCGTATATATTTTATTAAACTATAGGTACCTATTGATTTTTATTATTAGTAAATAAACAATTAATAACATATATAGTACCTAATATATATATATATACATATATAGTTAACACACAATTTTTTTAATAAATTTTTATTTTGCTAAATGTCAAACTTAAACTAATTTTTTATAATTAAGAGTAACAATTTTTTAGTTTATCAGATTCCATTATCATATGATTAAAAAGATAAGAAAATAATATTATAAAAAAAAAATAAATAAATAAATCGTTTTAGTATATAAATGTGTAATAATATGTATATGTATAGTTAATTTACATATGTATGTAAATTATATTTAATAAAAAATTAAAAAAATTTTATTAAGGCTTTTTTTTATCTTTATTATAGATAAAACATCTTAGATTACTATTAATAATTGATAAAAAAAAAAAAAAAAAACTGAAACTTAAAGTTTAGAACAAAACATTTAAAACATTTCCGCTTGGGAATATTTCGGCAATTATAGCTGATCATTTTTAAACATAACAGTTCATTTAAAGAACAAAAAAAAACATGGCAAAAATCATAAAACCTTCATTTCATCAGTTGAGAGCCAATAAACTTTTAAATAATAAGGGCAATTTCTTTATTGTCAAATATACGACGCAAATGACATTTTGATAAAAATGTCATTAAGTTTGATGTCAAATACTTTTCTGTCATCATTAATTAGGTAAACATTTTAAAGAGACAGCGTCAATTTAAAAAATTTGTTAAAATGACGAGTGTAATATATAGAAATATTTAAAATTTAAAAAAAAAAAAAAATGAGCATAGTCTTATGAGAGTTTCGCTAATTATCAATACTTTTTCTTTAACAATAAAAAAGCAAACTACAAACAAACAAACAAAGACAATTTGATATTTTCGTTTTAACATTTTAAAGCAGCAACTTTTCATAGAATGCGTATGAAATACGCGTGTGATATACGTGAGACAATAGTAACAAAATCGAGTCATTACTTATTTAACAATAAAAAATTAACAACGTCAGCGTCAATGACAATAAAAAATTTGAAATTTGCAAAATGTACGGTTTATTACAATAGAAAATTTTCCATAAATAAATAACAAAGCATGAATGAAGTTTTATGGATGGCTGAAATGTTTCTAAAATAATAAGTATATATATTTAATTTAAGTAAATAATGTTCGTAAAACGAACTCAAACTAATGTTAAAAGCATTCTTCTTCATACAAATAAATAACGTGAAACGTAACGGACATGTTACGAGTCCGGACATAATTTTCTCTTCCATAGAAGTACCTAAATAGCATGTAATATTTCATTATTTACTTAGAATTTACCACAAAACATTACTACTTCGACCGTAATTTTTTTATCTTTTAATGTTTTTCTTGAAATTTTGTTTCTTTATCTTTCTACAAAAAAGTCACTTTGTAAACTTCTTATTTGACAAGAGTTGACAGAAATTCACAAAAGCATTTGGTTAAAAATTGATTTAATAAAAATTATATTGGACAATAAAATATGATTGTAATCGGATCCGGATAAAATACTACAATCTTAAACGATTTTATAATGCACTGTATAAATATAAAATAAAACGAAAAATAAAATGTAAATGAAACAGCAATATAATTCTTCTGAAAAACCAATAACTTTTATCAAACATTTGTTTAAATTACTGACGCACAGATATAAAAAACGATTCTTTAAAAAAATTAATTTACAAGAAACTCCTTTACATTGTTGTTGGCCAAATACCTTAAATAAGAAATCAATAATATCAATATGCATAAAATCAATAGAAGAGGATTGAAGTCGAAATCGGAGCAATACAAATAACGATAGATAAGATACATCTGAAGGAAACCGGACAACAATATCATAATTTTAAATGAAATCTACAAAATAAACGATAAGCCGGTAGACCGAAAAAAAACATGAAGAATGTTTAGTATTTTATAGTTGCGATCATATGCAAAAAAAATCAATTAATCACAATTGAAAAGTATTGCTACAAGACAAACAAAGTAGAAACGACTTGTGAACATCCATTACCTAACATAGGGGGTTAAAAAACCAAGAAAAAGTTCATCGCAAAGGAAATATATTTGCTTTCTTTTTAGAGCTATCTGTTATTCTAAAAGAAAAATGTTTAAAAAAGCAAAGTAACTACAATAAATGAATAAAATATTTGCAATAATATATGAAATATGAATGTATGTATCTCTGTAGATAAACAAAAACAATTAAAAAAAAAAAATTAAAAAAAGTCCATAAAAAAAAAATTTAAACTCATGAACTGAGTTTGCGGCATTTTATTTTCATCGTGATTACATGAAATAGATAAGGAACAAAAAAAAAAAAGAAAAAATAAATTATTTTAAAAAGACCTTGTCACTTGTTATAAATATATTTTTCGTTTTTTTATACGTTTTTTTTTTTCATTTTTTATTCAATATTTAATAACAAATGATAAATTTGATAAACAAGTTGATGTAATCTTTAAATTTAAATAAAAAAAAAAAAAAAAAGTAGTTTTAATAAAAATAAATATTAAAATATCACATACAAATGTTTTTTAGTCAGTGTAATAACTTAATTTAACTTAATCTATTCCCTGATAATTATGTAAATAAGTAAAATAAGTATGAATATATATATCTTTTCAAACAGTTTTGTATGTAGTGCCAAATAGTATTGCCATATCGTTTTTTTTTTCGAGCAATTTCCTTGTTTTTCAAAATATCTAAATTTAATAAATTTCAATTTTCTGACAATTCCTTTCTATTTCTATTTTTGTTTTTTTTTTTTTTTTTTTTTGATTACTTATATTTAATGGTGGTATTGATTCGAGACACAAACCATAACGATTTTTTGAAGTTTAAAAAGAAAACTCTTTGCAAAATTTGAAACTATATTGTCCTATAAATTGTGATACAAAAAAAAGCTTTGCAGAAAAAACACGGTCAAACAGTCGACAATAAATATTAGCACAGACTTTTTAAGTACATTAGATAAAAATTAAAATAATGATATGATTAAAATGATAAGAAAATAAAAATAAACATTTAATTTCTTTAAATTCAAAAAAAAAAGTTTAATGTAAAAAACAAAAAATTAAAATTTATTTTACTTTGGTCATTTATAATGAGTTGTGGAATTAATTTAATAAAAATTTTAAAAATCGGTAATTGAATTTTTTTTTGTTTTTAAGAGAACCAGTGAAGAAAATATAAAGTTTGAAAATGATATGATTCAAAAAGATTTTAAAAATTTTATTTACTAAAAAAAAAAAACAACTTATTACTTATTTTAACACTTAAAGTGGATATTTTTAACTTGTGATTTTTTTTTATTAAATTTATTAATAATACAAATGTATTTTTTTATATTCATATTGTTTATTGATGATGACTGAGCTAATGCGTCAGTAATCCCTACATATTTTAGGTCCGTAGTGTACTTTAAACAGTAGGAAAATCTATTCGGCCAGTGTTTTAATGGTATATTACACTATTCATAAATCACAATCTAGGAATATGTTCCTTTATACTAAAAATACTTGTTACTGTATGGGATGTGGTAAGGATATAAGAATATAAGAAAAGGGCAGTTTTATTTACAAATTAATTAATATTTCTACATTGCAAAAGAATTACACATTAATTTTGTATTTTAATCCATAATATGTACACGTTCAATTACAATTTATTACAATTTCATCTCATTTAATTACACAAATTATTAAATCTGCAATAAAAATTCATGGGTTCACACATATGAAGCAAATATGAATTGAACAAAACATTTTATTCTACAAACTTTCAAAAATTGTTCGCAAAAATTGATCTGTGTACAGTGAGTTTAATCTTTTTCCATAGTTTTAATTGACTGTTAAATTATATATAATAAAATTATTTAATAGTTTTAAAATAAGTATACCGTTAAAGTTTAAAACATAAAACGTTCGGTGTTTGTTATAATCTTTAGTGGGTAAAAATGCTCAAATATCTTATCAAAAATACTTTCTTTTGTCTAGATTCATATTTAGGAATTTTGAGAATTGATGAGCCTTAATATTACAAATTTGCATAAACTTTTGTCTGAACACAGACGAACATTTTTTAGTCAAACTATTTGTAACCTTACTTTGTAACATAACATAATTCATAGTTGTCAAATTTCATCGTATGAAAGTCAGATGACTAATTTCAGATGTTTACATGTCTTTTACAAAATTTCAGATGTTTTAGTACCGAAATTGATTACCGAAATATATATTTATATGTAAATTGTGGAGATGTATGACAGCTACCCAAACCTGTTGACTCACAACAACCAGAAATTTTATAGAAATTATTGCCATAAAACTTGATCATCATTTGTAAGATTTCACACGCCTAGCTTCATTAAGTTCCAAGAGGTGCAAGAAGCTTAAACCACCTTCTCTAAATCAACCGAATTTTACAAAAATTGTTGGCATGTAACTCGACACCTCTTCAGTAAATCTCACACACTTAGCTTCAATAGGCACTGAGTTATTTAAAAAAAAGAAGTTGTATGGCAGCTACCCAAACATATGTTGCACCAAATTTTACAGATGTTGTTGGCCTTACCTTCAATAGATATACTGAGTTATTTTCATATAAAGAAATAAGTTGTATGGCAGCTACTCGAACCCGGCGACCGAATTTGATTCTGAGCAGATCCATACCTTTGCTACTATATCTAGCTTGACTCCTTTAAGGTATCGCAAACGTAATGGCAAATTTATTATACCCTTGAACATAGTTCATACGGGTTTAAATATACCTTAAAATTCTTTAGGTACGTATATAACAGTACCTTATGCTTTTTATAAACAATATAAAATAATAATGTTTTCCATTGAAACAAACATTATAATATAAACTACCTACATCAGTATGCAAGTTTGAAAGCTTTTAACTCTAGCCTAGTAGTCACTTTGGCGTAATATTTTTTATACATAATAAAATCAAATGTAGACATAAACAAATAAAAACTAATATATACTATAAAGAAGTATATAATTTTGGAACTCTATTTATAGCGTATCAAAAATAAATTTAAATACATAAATAAATTTGTTATCTTTTATCTTACAGATACAGATTATCTATACAGATTGTTTAGAAATGTGATTACATTTTATCACATTTAACTTCAACCGAGTAACCAATTAAAATTTTTGTTCGATTAATGAAAGTTAATTTTATTTCTAATTGAAAAAAATACTCTGTAGAATTTCAGTTACAATCATTTCAATATAGAAAATTTTCTACAATGGGGATAGCTGTAAGCCAAATAGCGGACAGACGGACACAAAAAAAAAATTACAGTGAGACCTATGAATGATTAAAATATAATTGCTTTATTTGAAATTACTTAAAAATTTTATAAAGAGAGATAGATAGATGAGAAATGGGACAGATGTACTAGAAGAGGAACGGGACAAATGAACAAAAAAAAAATATTAAGCATATTTTTCAAATTTTCAAAATCATGGAAAACTTAACTGAAAAAATCGCAATACATCTTAGAGATAGTAAATATAGAAAAAATAAATAAAAGAACGAAAATTTCATAACTTTAGTAAACAAAGAATAACCGACATTTTTTACAGATAAAAAAAAAAAAACTATTTTGTTAAACTATTTCTAGTAAATACAACTAGATGTCTCTCCAATAATTAAAAATTATTTAAAAAAATTTTTATATCTATTTTTGTTTTTATCTTATCTTTACGATAAATTATATATCTATTAAATCATTATTTAATGAAAATAATAAATAGATAATTGATAAAATTGATAAAAGTTTATTCTTTATTTCCTTTCATTTGAAAAATTAAAGTGTTTAATATCAGTTTATTATTTATAAGAAAATAAAATCAGTTTTATTTAAAAAAAAAAAAAAGAAAAATGTTTATTTTTTATATATTTTATATTTTATTTTCTAATTTTGAATTAATTATTTCGGACAGCAAACCTCAAATTATAATTTTTGATGAAACAAAAGTTGAAGATTCTAATAGTTTATGTTTATCATCAATAACACAAGCTGATTGTGCTTCAAATGAAGTTATTGTTCCATATGGAACAAGATTTGGTTGCCCAGGTTGTTCGTCAAAAGGCAAATCAAGTAATGTAAAATTAAATTAAAAAAAATATAATAAAAATCTAATCTATTCATTTTATTTTTAACAACTGTTCCAATTTCAGTTAAAGAAATTTGCAGTAACTTTGATGATGAAAAATGTCAATTTGGTTTAACATGTAATGATGATGGAATATGTGATTTTGATCGAAGTGAGTAAAATAAAATATATAATTTCTGTGGACTATTTAAAAGAATGTTGGTATGTTTTAGTTTTGTTTCATATGAAAACGTTTTTATAGAGTTTTTCAACTTGTTTTTTTCAAAAAAATTTTGAGAAAATTTACCTATTAGTTTCACTCTGTCCGTCCGTCCGTCTGTACAAAACTCTTACATCCTTTAAAATGGAACAATGGAATTTTAACCAAAGAAGGGCTTTTAAAACAATTAATTTTGTAGAGCACCTTTTTTATATACTCTTACTTATTACGGAGCTACTGCACCTCAAAATTTAAAAAAGCACTGAATTGGAAAAAACAAAATTTTGCAAAATTTTGGCCACTTTCAGAATTAGCATACATTCAGAGCTATTAGAGATTAAAAAATGTAAATTTCGCTATTTTTAGACATCTGTAACTTAGGCATATGTCCAATTTTTTTTTGAAAATAAAACTCAAAAATTAATGTTTCAACATTATACCTCGACTTTTGTTCTCGGATTATTAGAATTATTTAAAAAAAAAAAAAGTTCAGAACCATATTAAAGCATTTTTTTAAAAAAGATATTTTGAAGGAGAGGCATTACAAAATGTCGAATTTCGAAACCAATATTTTAATATATTTTTTTTTTTGCAAGAAATGAAATTTTTTTTTTTTTTTATTAAAGGAACATGTGCTTTTTCCTATTACTTTGAAAAATTGGGGGAAGAAACAAAAATTAATCGGAATACACTTCCGACATGTGAAGTTGATGGTACATATAGTGCAGTTCAATGTAAAGGGGATCGTATAACAGGCAGGTGAGTTAACAATAAGTTTAGCAGTTAAATAATTTTTTTGCGGAATACCTTACATTTTTTTAGAATTGATCCTAACTAAAATACCTTGAATTCAGTATTTATCTTTGTCCGTTCATTCAGAAATAATTGACCTATTAAAAATTCATCTTAAAAAAATAGAGAACCGCCGAACTTCTGTTTTGCTTTTATGGTATTTTAAAATAAGTCAATTGGTTGAATTGGTTTACAAATTAAAAGATATAAAATATTATGTTTCTACGTAGGTTCTATTAAATAAAGATGAACGCACCTACATTAACATTTGTTTAAAATTTGGTTATTATAAAAGTACATATTTCAAAATTATTCTAATCTATATGTACATACATACTTATATATATATATTTATTAAGAAATTTTTAGCAATTAAGACTAAAGATAATTATTATACATAACATGAGTTTTAAATATGAGTGAATATTAATTATTTTTTTATTTTTCACTCAATTTAAAAAAAAAAAACCAGTTAAATTGAGCTTTTTTTTTTGTATAAATCTTTGATTCAATTTACAACTAAACATAGTCATATTTTTTATGAAAATTAATACATAAAATATCTTTTATTGTAAATTTTATTTTTATGAGTGTGTGCATTCAAAGTGCATGAAAGAAAAAATAATACAAATATTACGTAGTAACTTTGAGATACTTAGGGTTTAGTTAATTTTCATTAAAAATATTGTTAATATAACCGTTAATATTAAAAAAAAAAATTTTACTAGATTATTAGATTAAAAGACGTCCATCTTTAAATTTTTTTAATCAATCAATAAGTTTTATTATTTTCAGAATTGTTTTTATTTCAGTTCATGGAAATTTTGAGTGGTTTTTTAGAAAATTGACAATATAATTTAAAATTTTGTTCAATATTTGTTTTGTTCTTTGAAGCTCACAGAATATAAAATCATATTTTTGATTCAAATTCAAAAAAATTCATAACACCCTGTTGGCTACACAGGATAAATTAATAACCTGAGAAAATAGAAAAACGAAAGAATGAAATTTTTGAAAGAGTTGTCAATTTTTGGCCAGAAGATACTGATTTTATTTTGAGAATGAATGAAGATTTATTTAATGTTTACTTAATGAATGGTTAACCGAATATAATAGGAGTTAATTTTTCAACGACAATGTCACAATGGCAGTTTTAAAAAATATTAAGACTTTAAGATGACATTTTGCAATATTAGTTTTGACCTAATTATTTACATCTTATAATTTTACTATTTTATAGTAGTAAAATAAAACTTTTCTACTTTATTTTAATATATTTTTTTATAAAAAATTTCCAAGAAAATCTTAACATTGTCATTGAAAATATACAAACAAAATCAAAATTAACAACCAATAATTTATTCACTCAATTCTTATTTTATTTTGAGTGATTCAAGAAAGAATTGTCAAATAAAATGTATCGTGAAGCCCTTAATTTTGTTATTTGTCAATATTTAGTTAGTTATTAATTAAATATGATTTTCAAAAAAGCTGCAACTACAAAAATTTAACATTATTATTTCATAACAATATTCTTTTTTATTATCAGTTAAAAATAAAATATTTGTGTTTTTATTCACTTTTGGTAATCGAAATATATTGAAGCTGTTATTATAATTAATATATCTGCTATTATTTTCCAGACATTATTTTTTATTACTTATAATTATTTTATTTAAATATATAAAACGGGTAGGTTAACAGGAAATTATTATAATTGCATATAATTTTATTATTATTATATTCAACTAAATAAATTTCAATAACTATTTAATAGTAAATAAAAAAAAAAAAAAAAAACTTAATGACGGTCAAGAATAAATTAAAACGGTCACTTAAAAATTAAAAAAAAAAAAAAAAACTTAAATGAATTTGAATAAATTAAACTAAATTAAAATCGCAAATATTTTTACTTTTCTTTTAATTATTTTTATAAATTTCCTTTCGAATAATAACTAAATGTAACAGTAAGTCGATGCAACCTTATTTACACCTACACCTAAAAAATTCAAATTAAATTTAAAATGCATAAGTTATTTTTAGTTAGGTATTTAATATAAGCTAAAAAAATAAATGCTTTTACAACCTTTGTACAAAATTTCAGGTTTCTATCTTTATTAAATTCGAAGATATGCTTGTTAGGTGAGTGAAAATACCCGGACCACCACCCCAATTCATCTCAAATTTTAGAGACATCATCAGAACAGGATAGAAAACTCTTATATCCAATTTCAAGTTTTTATCTTTATTAATTTCGAAGATATGCTTGTTCGATTTTGGGAGTTCTGTGGGAGGTACCCGAACAACCACTCCAATTCATCTCAAATTTTAGGCAAATCAGGGATTCAGGAAACAACACCCTCGTATCAAATTTGAAGTTTTTATCTTTATTAAGTTCATTTATCCGATTTCGCCTATTTGCATTCCCCGCCATTCTTTAGTTATTGTTAACCTACAGTATATAATTATTTCATCAAGATAGCATCATTATTTTTTGAGTTATCGTGCGTACGGACAGATGGACATCGCTAAATCGACTCAGGAGGTGATCCTGATTCAGAATATATATACATGTCCATATCTAAAACGCTTCCTTTTGGTGGTTACAAACACCATACCAAAGTTAATATATCCTATACTTTAGGTGTAGGGTATAAAAAGCCATTAAATGATTTATTAGTTTTAAATAGTTGTGATAAAATAAATTAAAAAATTATAATAAGTATATGATTTTTGCATAAATTCGAAAACTTATCTTTATTATTATTTTGAAATTCAAAATATTTTATGAACTATTCGAAAAATGTTTTTTTTTTTCATCTTTCATATAGTTCTGTTTCTTTAATGCGTTTTTTTTGTCATTGATTTTTTATACAAAGTGTGAGAAAGCGTTTATGAGTGTGAGAAAAAATATGTTGCGAAATTATCTTTTTAAACTATCTGAACTCTATAAAATTAAACTAAAAAGCTTTTTAAAACTTCTAAAATCAAATTCTATTTAAAGATGCATAAAATGAAACACAGCATAATTTATAAAAAATATAGTAGGAATTGTAACTTGGAAAATAACTTCAATTTATACCTATATCATATTAGACTTGTGATACGTATCACCGAAGTTTCTCATCAATTTAAAGCTTGAACTATAGAAGTTTTAATACTATTTTTTCATATTCAGCCAGTTATCGTGGCAATATTATCAATTGAAAGCTCCATGGTTCAAAGCCCAATTCAATAACAAATTTTGTTGATACTTATCACAAGTTTAAAATCTAATTTAAAAAAATCAAGAGATATAAGGATAATGCATTATGTGTATATTAAATATAATACTCTAGATTAAATGAAATATTTATTTTTAAAAATAATTTAAATAATTTTAAGTTTAGTAAAATATTAAAAGATTAAATTTTCCATGCCCTTTAATATGCCAGAATTAAACAAAAATATATTATCTAGTATGAAACTTTGTATAAATTCGACTTGCATTTGTTTGGGGTGTTGCTAACATACGATCTACAAAGGTTAAAATTTTATATTCCACCAAAAAAAAAAAATCCATTCGTGGCTTAAGATAAAATCATGGTTAATGCCATGTTAACACAACAATAGTTCTGGTCAAAAACGCAAATACGCGATCGAAATATATGGCGCCTATTTACTTTATTTTATTATTCCTCTCAACTTCTATTGTCTGTGTACTTTTTTTGATTTTCACGTATATCATGCTAAAAAATCTCAGATCTCATGTTAAAAAATCTTCTTTTCTCAATTTTTGAAACTCTTGTTGAAAATCTTTTTTTTACATGTTTTTTTCTAAAATCTCTTTTTACAAAATTTCCTTTATTCTTCGACATTAAAATAGTAAAGAATTGAAAAAAAAACAAAGTAGCCAAAATCAAAACCAAAAAAAAAAAAATTAAAACTGAGAAAAAATGTTTTCTATTTATAATAAACGTATATATTTATGTAACCCTGTTTTTTAAGCAATTTTTAAATCACTCCTAATTATTTTTGATACACACATATTTCAACCAATAAGTATTTAAAGCAGTGAGAGAAATTTTTAAATGTATAAAAACATTAACTTGGGACTATTTGGGATTGTTTTTCTAATTATTTGTTTTATTTGGAGCCCTTTTTTGGATTTCATTAAGCTCCCGAAAAATTCATGGAGAATACTTCAAACTCGGCTAGTTAAATTATTGGAACCCTCATTTTGTAATCAGCTCTAAGGCTCTCGAAGTTTTTTTTTCCTTGTCATGCAAAAAGTGAAATTTTTTCTTAAAAAAAGAAGTTTTTCTAGTAAAAAGGAGATTTTTCAAAAAAAAATGAAAACAAGTAAATGTAACAGTAAGTCGACTTATTAATACCCTACACCTGAATAATTCGAATTAAATTAAAAATCCGTAAGTTTTTTGGCAGCTGCTTGAACTTGTTGATAGAAAATTTGAAGTTTCTATCTTTATTAATTTCGAAGATATGCTTGTTAGCCCTTGGGGTCGTGTGTCAGGTACCCGAATTGCCACTCCAATTCATCAAATCCATCTCAAGGACATAAAGAAAACATGCCAGAACACCATTGTACTAAATTTAAAGGTTCTATTTTTGTTGGTTTTGGAGGTATACTTGTTTGCTCTTGTGCTCGTCCGGAAGTTTCCAAAATATGAACCCATTGTTCAAATTCGCTCAAAGTTAAGTTTCCAATTTTACAGAAAAGGAAACTTAACAGAACACCCTTGTACTGAAAATAAA
Source organism: Poecilobothrus nobilitatus (assembly GCA_947095535.1). NCBI lineage: Eukaryota > Metazoa > Arthropoda > Insecta > Diptera > Dolichopodidae > Poecilobothrus > Poecilobothrus nobilitatus. Next base: position 111,179,258 of record OX352774.1, read on the forward strand.
GGTTCTATCTTTGTTGGTTATGGAGATATACTCGTTTGCTCTGGTGCTCCTTCGGAAGCTTCCAAGATCCGAAACCATGAACCAAATCCTCCCAAATCTTAGAAACATAAATAAAAGACGAAAGAACACCATTGTACCAAATTCCAAGATTCTATCTTTGTTGGTTTTGGAGATAATCTCGTTTGCTCTGGAGCTCGTTCGGAAACTTCCTAAATTCGAACTCGTGGCAAAATTTGACAAAATCCTGTCAAATTTCAAAAACAAAGAAAACATGAAAGAACACTAGTGTACCAAATTTAAAGGTTCTATCTTCGTTGGTTTTGGAGATATGCGTATTCGGTTTTCAGAGTTGAATGGGAGGTACCCGAACCTATGGTCTGATTTCGCACATTTGCAATCCCCGCCTTTCTTTAGTCGTTGTTAACCTACGGTATAAATTTCATTAAGATAGCATCATTATTTTTTGAGTTACCATGCGTACGGACGAACGGACATCGCTATAAATCGATTCAGGAGGTGATCCTGATTCAGAATATATATATACATGTATATATCTAACTCACTTCCTTTTGGTGGTTACAAACACCATACCAAAGTTAATATATCCTATACTTTAGATGTAGGGTATAAAAAGTACGTTTTTGAAAAAAATGAATTTTTTGAAAAATGGAAATTTTGCAAATAAAGATTAATAAAAGTGAGATTTCGTTAGGTTCCTCACCTACAATTTAATGGTTTTTAGAAACATTTACTTTTTCTCTACTACATTAAATATTTCTTTTATATTTAAAAAAAAAATTTATTTATAGATGCTTTTGTCATAGTTCTGATGGAAAAAGAATATTTGGTTGGGCATGGCGAAATGAAATTACTGAAAAGAATCCTATGAAATGTGCTTGCAGTCGATTAAAATATAAAATGGAAAGTGAAGGATGGCATGGTAATACAATACACTGTGATAATTTTGGTAATTTTGAAGAATTACAATGTAATAATGGAATTTGTTGGTGTGCAAATAAATTAACTGGTGAATTACAAAATAAAACTAGAGTTGTACCAGAAAATATGTGGAAATTTTTACCATGCTGTAAGTTTAACAAATTAATATTAAATAATATTTTATAAGTCAAGCATTAAAAATATTACGAAAAAACAAAAGTGTACCTAAATCAAGATAAGTTTATACTCTCTATGTATTACTTACTGACATTTTTTGTTATATCATTGGAATTTTTCTTTTCTTTTAATAATATAGTAATTTAAAATTTAAAGGTTTAAAAATATTTGTATGACCTTGATTTAATACCAGATTGATTACGAATGGTATTAAATGTTACTTTATATTTTATGAAAAACCTTTAGGTAAATTTTTCATTCATATATTAGCACTTATTTTCAAATTAACTTTTAAGCAATTGTTTTACTCGGTACAAAACAAAAAATGTTCTAGGTCGTTTATTATTCAATAAGTAAACTTTAAAATAACTTATTTTAAACAATTTAAAATACAAAATTAATGACAATAAATAAAAATTTATTAAGAATCGCTATTTATATCCCAAGTACATTAAATGATTACTTATTAATTACATAATATTTAATACTAAAAAAAAGTAATTGCATAAAAATGAAATAGAACTTTAAAACAAGGCACAGTTTAGCTATTATAAAAGATACATTCTTTTTTGATAATTACTTTATTTGTTACAACGAGTACATATTATTTTAAAAGGTAATAAATGGGTGAGTTTTCGTAATTATTTTATCAAAAAATACACATTACAAAAATACCTTTTAATTAAAATTCATTTTACCAAAAAGTCACTTCAAAATCTTACAGTTTTACAAAAATCCTTTGAGCAAATTTACCGTATTACAAAAAAAAAACACTTCACAAATTCCCCATTTGACAAAAAAATCAGTTGACAAATTTCCATTCACAAAACAGCCACTTTGTAAATTTCCGATTTGATCAAAATTCAAATGTTTCATAATTCAAACATTTAAACTTTCTAACCAAGTATAAAATCCTTTTAAATAATTTTTTTACTAGAAAATCCCCTGTGCAATTGCACAATTTCTATAGATTCAAAAACATTTACGTTATCATACTGACTCCCTTAATAAACTACCTAAAAATTTCATTTTTATATCAGCACCATTAAAAAAACGTTGAAATCACTTACTTACTTGTAATAGAAAAAAAACAAAACAAATCTCTGTAATAAAATTTTAACTTATTAAATAAATATACAGAAATATCATCATTGCCAGTTTAGTTTGCATTCAGTGTGAGTGTTTTATTATAGATATAAAATATATTTTTTTACATGTTGGCAAGGTCTCGCCAACATCTTGTGTATTATATTATAGATATATTTTAACAACACAGGATTTAAAATAGTGAGAGCTATCGCCCCTAAAACCTTCTCTTAACAAATTATTAAAACCCTGATTTTGTAACCAACTCTAAAATCCTTCCTGTTTGTAAAATGCACTTTTTTGAGGAAAATCTTTTGATCTTTGAATGAAATGGTTTTTTTTATAAAACGATTTTTGTAATGTGTGTCTTCTTCCTATCCAATATTGATTAGAAAATTAAACTCAGAAATTTTTAAAAAAATTTTTTTTTAAACCCTTTTCATTATATATACCATATACTCTAATGAGAAGCTCGTATTTATTCTAATAGAAAATATAAATTTCTAGTAAACGATTTTAATTTTAATATAAATTTTATAAAAAAAAGAGTTATCATAATATCGGGTAAAATAAGAATTGAAAAATATTAGATTATCAGGAAATTAGAAAGTCATAAACTTTTAGCAATCTATTAGGATTGTATTGGTGTTGCATTACTGATTTTATTTCATCAGAGGAAAAATATTTGATCACAAACTATTAATTTCACTTTTACAGAAAACAAAAAATAAAACAAAAAGAACCCTAATATTACGACGGTTCGAACATTTATTGCTCATTATAAGTTTACATGTCAATGTAATATAAAGGAACGCATTGAGTATAATATAGATAGGGACGTAGCTGGCAATAGATTTTAAAGCATGAAATTTTTGTTGCAACTGTTTTCGTGAATCTTAAACAGATCTAATCGAGTTATAAAGGACCAGAAAAAATTTTTGCATAAAAATAACTTTCATAAGAAGACCAATAGAAGATTATACTGATAAAATCCAGAAATTTTATTTTTCAACATTTCTTTAATAATTAAAGCTACTAGAATCCTTAGAGATGACGTCTAAGATTTTGTCTTCTTAAAAATTTTAAAAAGTAAAAGTAAAATTATATAATAAAATAATTTCTTTTTTTGACTAACGTTTACAAAAATAAAATCCTTTGCAAATAATGGTAATTTATTGTACAAAAATCTTATTAAAGGATAATAACGAAAGGATTTCCTAAATCTATTTAAATATTATCCCTAATTAGTTTTTTCAAATTATCTTTCCAAAAAATTTCCAACATAATTTCTAAACATTTTCCAAGATTTTAATTTAATTTTTCCGCAAACATTCCGTTTTTTAAATTTTGCAAATGTCATTAAAAAAATATTTTTTTATTTTTAATTTAAATTTAATTCAATTTTTTATTTTTATTTTTATTTTTTTTTTTTTTGAGATGATGTAAAATATCATGGTGAAGAATATTTACGACAATGTGAAAGTATTGCAAATGCTCAGTTCATTCTAAGGAAAGCTTTATATGCTCATGGGACAACAAATGTTGAATTTAATAATGTTGTATGCGATTATGATGGTAGTTATGGTCCTATTAAAAATATGGATGGAAAGTAAGTAAATTTAATTTAATACAATAGAATTTAGAATTATAGAATATGGAAATGATTACAAAATGAATCATTTTAGAATATATTGTCAATGGACTGATGGAAAAAATATTGGTTCATATGCTGCTGAAGGAAAAAATATGTTACAAATGTTTTGTAGTAAGATTAAATACAATTAAATATTTTTTTTAAATTTAACATTTTATATGATTCCTTAAATCTGTATTTTCTTTTCTTTTCTTTTTTTTTGTTTTGAAAAGATTGTGCTAGAGATCAAAAAGTTTTCCAATCAATTGGAATGAGTCATCGTTTAACATGTAATGCATTTGGAAATTATGAACAAAATCAAAATATTAATGGTAAAGCATTTTGTGTTGATCGTGATGGATTTGCTGTAAATGAACCAATTGTAACAACAGATTTATTTAATTGCTCAGAATATATATATTATGAATATGCACTAAAATTAAACAACGAGTTCATTGATGAAGAAGATTATCTAAATGATAATGATTTTTATTATGAACATTAAAATTTTATTTTAGTTTTTCTTTTGTTATTTTAATTTTGTAAAAAAATAAATAAATTAATACATACCTATAAGTCTTTTATTATTATTATTTTCTTTTAACTAAAACTTAAGTTTAACTGCTGCTCTTTTGTCTTTTAAAAAAAAAAAAAAAATATTTACTAATTTCGTTCGTTTTTTTTTTTTTTTTTTTTTGGTTTTCTTTATTATGCTATGTAAAATTCCTCTTACATATTTAGTTCCTTAGGAGTATTCAGTTTTCTTCTTTTTGTTTTTTGTTTAGTTTTAGTTTATTGCACAGAATTTGACAAATTTGTTGTATATATGAGCTGCAACAAAATAACAAAAAAAAATGAATAAATAACTTTTTTTTAAATGTTTAAATTTATAATTAAGGTTAAAATATAAAAATAAATAATCATGTATTAATAAATTACTAAACTTTTTAACTAAATAAATTACTAAACTTACTAATAATTCAGAAAACAGAAAAAAAAATCTCAAAATTTGTTATCAAAAAATTAAACTGCCATAGATTATAGATACACGCATACTTATATACAAAACACTATCATGGTTCAAATGTAGAGCTCGAGGATAAGTTGAGATTTGATTTAAAGTTCAAATGAAAATACTGTAAAATTAATTTTTATAAAACATAATGTGAACAGTTTTAAAACAAAAAAAAATAAGTATTTTGAGATACAAAATTTCGTTTTAACAATATAAGCATTTAATTTTTTCAGTATTATTATAGACCATGACCATGATCTTAACGAATGGACATTCTGTAATTAACAAAAGTTTAGTCGTAACAATTATAATTCAAATTACGTACGTACTGTTGACTATCGTTTGATTTTTACAAAACAAAAATCTTCATTTCATTTCTTTTTTTTTTTTTTTTTTGTTGTTTTTAGAACGAATTAAATAACCGTGATTCCTTTGTGAGGATATGTGAGGAATATATTGTTCCAGTAAGCACCCCTTTTTTTTGTTCATTCATTTTTTGTTCATTTCATTTTTATTTTTAGTACTATTATAGTTCATTTTTATTTTTAGTACTATTATAGTGTTTAAAGATTGAAATTTAGAGATTGAATATGACAACTGAAATCTCGAATCGATGAATTGTGGTGTAAAGAGATGTTTAAAATTTCCCTTAAAGTTTAAAATGTTGTTTGTGTAAATTTGAAAAAAAATGGCTCCAAATTTAAAAAAGAAATCTATGTGGTAAAAGTTAGTTTTCCATTAGTAATGTTTAAATATTTCCGAACTCTCTTTTCTTTATTTAATTTGTATTAACTTGCTTCATTAATTTAGGAAAATTTTTAATTAAAAAAATCCTTAACTTTCTTTGAACAATTTTTATACCCGTACGATAGGATCGGGTATAATAAAATTACTCCTCCGTTTGTAACACCTCGAAATAAGCGAGCTAGATATACCTTCAAAGGTATGGATCGGATCAGAAAAAAATTCTAAGACTTTTGAGCCATGTCCGTCCGTCCGTCCGTCAGCACGCTAACTCAAAAACTAAGAAAGCTAGAATCTTGAAATTTACACAAAATATTCTGGGAGTAATTTGTAGGTTCCCTATTTTTTTTGGTTGAGTTTGGACCAAACCTTAGGGTAGCTCTCGAACACCTAACTTTTAGATCCCCACATTTTTTTTGAAATAGAGCTATGAAATTAACTGCTGATAGATGTCACAAAAACATTAATTTTATTTTTAATAACTTTTTTTTGTACCGCCACGTTACGGAGCTACAGCTCCCCAAAGGTTCAAAAAAGCTCTATATTTAAATTGTTATAGCACAAGTTGTATAAGGTTTATCTTCATTTTGAAAACGCCAAACGATTACTACTTTTATTAGCTTTAAAAGAAAATATACAATAAATATATTTTTGTGGCATACGGTGTCTTAATTTACCGTTATGCGAAACTAAAATTTTGCAAAATCCTTTAACCCTTCTATCTTCTAAACGGTTTAATTTAGAAATTTTGACAGAAGTTAGATCTTTGAAAATAAGTATGAGTCATTTCAGAAATTTTTTTTGTATCACCCCCCGTTTAGGAGCTGTAAGGGGTCAAAAACTGAAAATTTCCAATTTTTAAACACCTGTAACTTGAACACCTGTTAAAATTTTTTTGAAGTAATACACAAAAATTAAAGCTTCAATATTATACTCTTATTTCTGTTAACAACTTTATTTAATAATATATGGTTACTTTATAATTGACGAAAGAGTTACTTGATATTTTCAAATTTTCTAACAAATTTCTTTAAAACGAATTTTTTCCATTTTGTTTTACTCAATAATTTGAAATTGTTGAGGATATAATGCGTAGTACAAAAAAATGTAAATAAATAAACAACATAACGGTTGCTTGAAGAATTTTTATTTATATGATATTGATATACATACACACTTATATAATATCATGTTTATTTACGTATTTTATATGTCACTGATGAATGAATGATAAGAGTATAGATGTATATTATATAGCGCCGTATTTACATACATATATGTATTTTATTGTACTTATAAGAAATTATTCTGTTAATGGAATATTTAAATATAATATAATATAATATAATATTTAAAATTATTATTATTATTTTGTACTAAGTAAATTTAATATACATTTACCGCTTAGTATTAAATGGTACTATAGAATATTTGAAAAAGTTTTGGATTGATAATCGTTATGTGGAAGGTTAGAATTTGCTTTTGAAGAATGTATAAACATATAGTTTGAATATATCTACAACCCATAGTTCTAGAAATTATAAAATTCACCCAAATTATTTTAAAATACTAAAATATTTAAAAAATAATATTGTAAGCAGAGTGACAGGCTGTGAACATACTAACGGTTCGTACGGGTATCTAAGAGTTGACAAAGGCAACTGTATTCTTCCTCGTTTAAATTTATAATTACTTTATATTCACTGAACCCTTTATTTGCCCCACAGAGTTTTTCGATACTTTCTTTTGTAATGCGGTTTGTTATCACTGTCATCAATATTTTCTACGTCTGCAAAAATATGTGGATAAGAAAAAAAAAATCCAGTATTTTCATTAGGATTTTTAAAATATTTTAATAAACCGGATAATCCATAAAAATATTACACAATATTTAGCTGTTACATATAAAATAGAGGTAATATTTTAATTTAAAAAAAAAAAAACATTTCATATATTTTACTAATGAAAGTGTACCAATAGTCATCAAATTAACAATGTAAATAACTTCCTTATAATAAAGTTTGGTTATATTCAATCTAATCAAAAGCAATTATTTGCATGTGTTTAAGTGGCACAACTTCGCATTAAAATAGCACTTATAGGAGGGGTGAAATAAAGTCGAATGAAATAAAGTCGAAACGACTTTATTACCAAAAACTATCGAAATAACTATTCTATCTTATATTCAATAAAAATTGTCCAAAAATAAAGTCGAATGCAAAATAAGGAAATAAAGTCAATTCAAAACTCTTATTATTTAATTTTATTAAAAAAGCGCGTGCTTTTTTCATTCTAAAAACAACTATTAGTAATGTACAACAAATTCAAAAATGTAATGAATAGTAAATGCAATTGCTACATTTAATGGAAACTGGTTTAATTTTTATTATTTAGAATTAGATATGGGTTTCGTTAAATACACAACAACAAAAACATAGTTTGTTGCAAAATTAGGGTTCCCTCCTTTTCCGGAATATGTATTTGTAAGCTTTCTTTTCATGAATATCAGTTTAAACTCTAAATTTATGTTTTATTTTTTACTTTTTAGTTCATGCTGAAAAAGAAAGTGTTTTGTTCATCAATTATTTATTAATCCTCATTCATCAATTATTTCCTCTTTAAGGGATGAAATAAGTGATCTAAGCTCATGTCACCGAATCAAGCAAAATTAGAATTATATACAAATTCCGAAAAAGGGGCCAAACTTGTTTTTGCAACCATCTATGAAATCCTTCATTAATCCGAATCTGGCATGTACATATATCTTCTCTTATATAAAGAAGAAAGTTTTTTGGTTTGTTTGTTCGCTTATAACTTCAGAACCAGTTTCATGGAACTAATAGCTGTAGAAGTTATGTCATATTACTGTGATATTAATGTTTGTACATGTAATAAAAAATATAATGTTTTCAAACTTTATTTTTTCGACTTTATTTCATTAATTTAATTTTTTGAACAATTTTTTTTTAAAATAAGATAGAATGGCTAATTCGACTCTATTTCCATTGTTTTTGATAATAAAATCGAATCGACTTTATTTCGTTTGACTTTATTTCACTCCCCCCTTCCTATATCTTCTATCACTTATTTAAATAACTACATATATAATATATAATTAATTTTCATTAATTAGTAAACTGTACTTATTTTTTTGTTATTATTATATATCTAATAAAATTTAATATTATGGTTTTCTTTTGATTAAATTAAGCGAAACTTTTACTTAACCCACTCTTTTTAAATATTAGGTTTAATTAAAATATTTAGAAATTAATTCATTTTGTGGCTTTAAGTTTTACATTGATAGTGATTATTGTTAACATATTATAGAGTACAATGTTACTTTCAAAGTAAAATATTTTATTTTAGTACAAAATTAATTATTTTAATTACATATTTGATTTGTTTTTTCCTTTTAGTTTAAAAGAATAGCTAAAAACTTCTTCCTGAACTACAATGTATAATACATAAGTAATTAAAAACATTGTAATATTTAAAAAAAAGAAAAAAAAAATAATTTAATTTTAGTTGCAAAAGTAGTTTATATTATATACTACATAGTTATAATGATGACATTGAATAAACCCTTGTTGATTGTGAAAGTGTAAAATATACATTAAATATGAACTTTTTACTTAGATATGTATATCTATATATATATATCTTGATAAATTAAACAGGGCAAAACCATATTACATTTATGAATAAGGTATAACTGAAATAAAAACAGTTTTTTATGCTTTTTTTTTTATCTTAATTTTATTACATTCTATGCGTTCATACTTTAAAAAATTGTGATGAAAACACATTCATTTGATATTTAATTCAGTTTGGTTATGCTTGAGAAAATTTTTTTATTTTTTTTTTTGTTTCTTTCAAATAAAATCATTGAAAAACATTTTAAGATACTTCAACCAAAGTCAAAGAAAAAATACAAAAATAGATACAATATATAATAATAAATGTTTGTATTCTTTGTTAATAATTAAAATTTCGTTGAAAAGTGGTTTTAAAATTCATATAACTGTTCAATTAAAGTTTAATTGAAGTATAGAATATAACAGGGTTTCACAAAAAAACTAGGAAATATTTAATTTAATCAAATGTAATGGAAATGATTTTGAAAAAGTTTGTTTAAATTTTATGAATTTTTCCAAATATTTCTATTTTTATTTGTTCCAAAATTTTGCGGTTATGAAATATATAGATTTTTTATTAGAATATAATTATTGAAACGATTCAAATTTGATTATTCAATATGAATACATAATAATTATAAAAAATAATAGATGCTATATATTTTAAAAGTTTATAATTCAATAATCAAAAAGAAAACTATTAAAATTAACAAAAAGTATTTTGTTTTTTGTACTAAAATAAACTATTGATTTTGGTTCCCCCACCACTTACAATCCGATAAAGGAATAAATCAGCAAATTTCCTTCATCGATTGTAGCTGCAGTACAAATATTAATTTAAAATTATTATTTTTTATTATAAATTATATTATTTATTTTATTTAAATTATATTAATATATTTTAAAATGGCCTGACTGCGGTAAATACTGAAAAATTACTATCAATAAACAAAAAACTTAAGCGAGAAACTTGAATTTAAATTATAACCAAACATTCAAGCTTAACCCAATAGATTTTAGAACTAAAAAATCAACAGTATATGTTTTGATTATACAAATCAAAAAGACAAAAGAAAAATTTTTTAAACCACAAAAAAAAAAAATTTCCGTTGCCAAAATCTTTTTTTATTTTAAGGATATTTTTTGTTGTACAAATTTTTATGTACCTATATGTACTTAAGAATAAAATTTTTTTTATATTTCATGCCTGTTATAATTAATAATCATAAATAAACAAAACATTTTCTGAAATTTGATACTTTGTTAAAATGTTTTCAAAATGTTCTTAAACAAAACAAATATACAATTGTTAGATAATAATCTTTATTTTTTAACCCGGCATAAATACTACTTTATTTTGGAATACAGCCAACAATCAGACATAAATTTAACAGAAATCTAAATATATGAACAAAGTTTATAATTTTACGTTTACACTGAGTTCTTTCTTACTATTTTAAATTTAGAATACTTAAAAAAAAAAAAAAAAACAGCAGTAATTTAGAATGAACGTATGTATAAAATTAAAAGCTCTATTAGCACTATTGAAAATAAACAATAGAATAATGGACATATTATGCATTAATGAATGTTTATATAATATGTATATATATTTATTAAATTATTTAAATATTTATATAATTAGTATAAAATCTAGTTATATTTCTATTAAAACTTGAATTTGAAGCACGCTTAAAATTAATTAGTGATATTCGCTACTTTCTTTAAATTAATACGTAATTAATTAATTTATTTTTTTTTTTTTTGCGAGGGTAGGTGGTAATCTCGAAAGACAACAATAAGATCACCACGCGAACTCTCTTTGATGTACATTAGTTACACTTTAACCAACTAAACGTCACCTTCCTTTTAAACCAAAAAATAGGTGTTGAAAACCTATAGTATACAATGTACTGTTTGGTTTGAGGAGTGGAAAAATAGGAATAAAGGAATAATAATCACAACAGATTCTTCTCCAATTATCCAATTCTCCAATTATAAATAATCTCAACAGATTCTTCTCGAATTTACCACTTAACACCCCATTATCCTCATTTGTTCCATCCCTATCCTATCCCATATAATCACAACTACTTCAAATACAATGGATCATATTCCTAGTTTGTGGTTTTAGAATAAAAAAAAAATAAAAAAAATAGTAATAAAGGAATTAGAATAAAAAAAATTTAGAAATATAGCAAGTTATTGGATGTTAGAAGTATTATTTGGAACAAAAATGTTTATGTTCTTCTTCAATTTGTCGATATCATACACGTTTTTATTGTCAATTTTAAGGATTACTTTTTATTTAAAAAATTTTCTATAACATATTTATAATTCTTTAAGTAAAAGTTAATATGTATAATATGCACCTATTCTATTCGTATAGAGACTAAACAATATTGTTTTGATTGCTGATTTTTACCCATAATGGTATACTTATGCAATTATCAAAGTAATTAATTTTATTTTATTATACGTAATATATGTGACCTACAAATAAAAATCATAAATGAACACCATGTAATTGCTAAAAAATTTTATCTCAAAATTAACTATATCCAGATAATCATTACAATTTAATTACATATAAAAATTCTATCTGAATCCCTATTTTTTTTTTTTTTTTTTATTTATTTATACTGTGAATTAATTAAAATTATTTATTTTAATTGGATATTTGTTTATTTTTAGCTATTATTTTTTATATTATATATACATATGAGAAATTAATTAATCATTTTAATTAGGTAACATATTTGATTATTATTAATTTGAATACAATAACAATCCATGATTGGACTAATCATACTAAAAATCATATTGAAATCATATAAAAGTAATAATTATTAATTTATAGAAAATCATTAAATCATAGGCAAAAATTTAAATGTAAATTATTCAAAAAATTAATTATATATAGATAAATAAAATATTTTAAAATAATATTTTTTAATGTAATAAATATATTTAAAGTAATGTTCTTAGTTAATAAATAAGTTAAATGATAATAAATGATTATTAAGTATTATATTTAGCTTAAATAAGCTTAATGGTAAAAAGTATTATTGGAAATAAAAATAAACATACTCAAACTACATTTTTAAGCTGTTTCAAATAAAATTGTTTAATAGTTATGTTGTTTCTCTTTCCGTTTTTTTAAAGTTTTTTTTTTTTTTTGTAATAATGCAAACTGAGCAAACACATCAATAACTATACTAGACTCTGGGTCTGTAGTGTATCTTTAAACATTGAAGAGGTCTTCAGAAAAGTTTGCCTTCTGTATGGAAATTAGATCCGCACTACCTCCATATTAATAACCGATGTATTTAAGAAGAACACATAAGTTCCTTTAGGTTATGATTAATGAGAATTGAATTCATTTTTCTATTCATTCTTTTTGGTATATTTTATTAAGGACATAAACATTTGTCTTATATAGTGTTTTCATTTGTTTTACAAAGTTTCATGCTACTTCACCCTGTAATATCTCTATTTTATTTTTATACGAAAAAAAAAAATCCTACTCTAAAAATTAGGTAAAACTTCATTGCCCTAAAAAATATGACATTTTACATTTTTAATCCAGCTTAAATCTTAATAAACATTTTGATTTATCAAGTGTAATACAAATAAAAACAAGATATATTTAAGTTTTTGAAATCATTTTAATATTCACTTTAAAATTAACTATAGTTACAACAACAAAAAGAAAATATTAAGTATGGTTTAATTTTATCATTTTAAGAAAATAAAGGAAAACATAAAAAATTTTAGTATAGATACTTACTACTAAATATAGAAAAAGTATATGCTTTATATTAAGTAAATACTTACTTATTTATTTAATGTTAACTATATTTACTATTTTATTTTCCATAAAAAACCAATAAAGAATGTCATAAAATGTCAATAAAGAAATATAAAAGTTCTTTATTGACATGGCCGAAAAAGATGGCCATGGCCTTTATTAAATTTCAATTTTAAATTGCATATTATTATAAATTCCTCGAACATACTGTACTTCTGCGTATTCAACACTAAAAAAATCTTTGTTATATTTTTAAAAATTTAAAATAAACCTTGATTAACTATTAATAATATCATGTTATGGTGTAATAACTCTCAAAATAATTACTATTATTATTAAATATTATTTTTGTTATGGTGTCATTAAAATTGTGCATAATATTTGCTACTGTTCAATTAAAGCTCAAATGAAGGCGTATATTAATATTTTTTTTTTTTTTTTTTTGTATTTTTAAATATATTTTAATGGATTTTAAAACCACTGTTAAATTAGACGACAGATAAAATATAAAAAAAAAAAATATTAAGTAAAAATAACTGTCATTTAAAGAAAAAATTATTACTATAAGTATAGAAGTTTTCCTGCAATTATTTTTTTTTTTTTTAATACTTATTTTTTTTTTTGCTTCTAAAACTTATTTGAAAGCAATTTCTAAAATAATTTTTTAAAATTTTGCTTTAATCGAAAAAAAAAATAAAACTAAAAAGATTAAACAGAATATTAAAAATTGTTTCGGATTTTTCTATTTACGTGGGTGAAAGAGAACTAAAAAAAACATTGCAAAAAAATGTTGTTGATGGCGCCATGAGCACACATTTAACATTATTAAGATAAAAAGTGACAAAACGTTTTTCTTTTTTTCCGTTTTTTCTTGTAGTTATTGTTGTTATTGCATGGGATGGGCCTGATGATGTTGAATTGAGGTGTTTAAAGATTATGCAATTTTGATATGGCATACGATTACAATAATTTAACAAAATATTAAAAAAAAAAAAAAAATTTTAAATTTAAAGTAAGTAATAAAAAGTTTACTTTAATAAATTATGTAATTTTTTTTTTTTTTTTTACTATAGGAATTTATTAAACTGTACAATGTAAAACAATAGTTACAATAAGAAGATCAACTTGACAAAATGATAAGGTTGTTGATTTGTTAATATTCAAATTTATATAATAAAAAAAAAATTTTTTTTTTTTTTAAATCTGTTTAAAAAGAAAAATTAAACTGTCTAATTAGGTTTAGTACAAACAAAAAAGAAAAACGATGATAGAATGATAATAAAAATGATTAGCATAACTGAATAATTGTTCAACTATAATTAGTCTAATAATCAGATTTGTTATTCTGTATGACTGGTACATGTTGAAACAAGCGAATAAGTTTTGTTAGGAAAGTTTAGATATCGCAGGATCATGTTGATGAAAATATATTGAAAGATTGTGGAAATATTTTAGGAATTATGTATATTGTTAAAATTAATTTCAATAACTGTGCACTCAACTGCTATATATATGAAAGTGAGACAGTAAATATTAATGGATTCTAATCTATTTGTTTATACTTTGTTATAATTTTATATTATAATAGTTTTAAGGTATAAATAAAAGTTTTTTTTGTTTACATTTGATATTTGTTGATGTTATATTCTTCTATATTACTTATGGACTAAAAGTTTTCATTTATTATAGCTAAATAAGTTCCAAAATCAGAAATTTTTTCGATGTTACTGAGATTTTAGCTTGAGCCCTTCAAATTATAGATTTTCACTCTTATAAGTGTTAGCAGAGAGCAGAGAACTAAGCTAACCTTTAATTATGGAGGTGGATAAAAATTATACTGCTTTCGAATTTTGGTCAATTTATGATTACTTTACTTGTAATCATATTTTTTAGTCGAATTTATTCAAAATTACACTAATAGTGAATGTTATTTTACGCTGAGTAGAGTTATGAATAAAATAAAACAGGAAATTTTTTATATTAATTCAAATTATAAAAAAACTTTATTCGCACTTTAATCCGCTAGCTTTTCATTTGAAGTAAAAAAAAAAACTTATTTCATAAATTGTAAAAAAATTTCATAAAATAGTAAAATAGAAATTTAAAATTCAAATTTAAATGAAAATGAAAATTTGTAAATAAAATAAATAATAAAATATAAAAACAAAAGCATAACATCAAAAATAAAAAATACAAAAAAAATCCGATCTTTGTAATTCTAAATCTAATGTTATTGATGCTGATAATTCGGTTAGTTTTGATAATTCGGTTTCAGTTGTATCGACTTGCTGTACTATTTGTATGAGTTGCTCAGAATCATACGATAATTCGCTGTGAGTTTCGTATTCACTTGTCAACAAACAAAAATCGGTATCTGCAATATATTATCATCATCAGAAAGGTCATGCAGGATTTCCTTTATTCTTTCTTCAAAATTGTTGTCATTTATTTTTATATTGTTATCCAACATTTCTTTATTATATTTACTGCTAATATACTTAAATTGTATACTCTTTACCTTTACAATAGTCAAATTGTTTTTAAAAAAAAATTGTTTGAAAAAATCACTGGACTACACTGGATGTGTGGTATTTTTGACTACCATAACCATCTTTTCTTCTTCTCCCTTGAAGCGACAATTTTTCTTTTACATTTAATAAGTAGTTTTCAATAACATTGGAAGGTACTGGTCGTTTGAAATTTGTTGAAGCCGTTTGAATACAAGTTTTTATTCGAAGAACTTTTGGAGTGGTCAAATTGACAACACGTCCACAGTTAAAGGTTAGGGTAAGTATGACAGTTGGCGTTCATTAAATAGATATGACAATTTAGTGAGAAAAACAAAATTTCATTATTTGTAATCATTAAAACACAATGATCGTAAACATTACGAAAATATAATTTTTCAGAGAGTTTAACGTATGGGAACTTAAACAAATAAACATCATGAAATTAGTCTTATCTTAGCCAAGTTATTTAATTTTTAAATTTAACCAAGAATTTCACTATGGCAGTCTATTATTTTATTTTGTTATTTTCTGATTCTTTGTATTTGAATACACAGAAAAACTATTGTATGTAACTATAATGTTATCTATCTGGCATCTATATTGCATCTATAGCATCAATAGATTTGTATTGTGTTTAAAAAAAATTTGACATAAGCGACATGGCAACACTCATTGTATTATTTTATTGAACCAGTATTTGAAGTTGATTCACATATTCGACACAAAATTGAACTCGGAAATTGTTTAACTTTTTTTTTCCAGTAATACTGACCCTTACCCTTTTATAAGTATTTTTATTTAAGTATATAACATCAAGATCTAAAAATAATATTAATTACTAGTATACATATATATATATAACATATATATTTTTTTTTTATTAAGAAACAATTAAGTTAACTTAAATAATTTTCAATTTAAAATAGAGAACCTGTTAATGAAATAATTATAACCTGATGTATTTAATTTTTTTTTATATTTCGAGTGACAAAGTGATTGCGAGTAATGGAATAATAATGGAATAATTTGTTCAACATTCAATTTATATCTAATGATTTTTAATATTCATATGATTTGCTTTCTAATCTTGATCATAATAATTAAGGAATCGGATTCATCTGATTAAACATTTAATATTTATCTATTGATATTGTTTTTAGTCTGATAGTTGTTTTTAGAATGAATAAATATTCTTTTTACAGTGCAGAAAAGAACAGTTTTATGTATACATCTTGAGCTTAAGGAATGAAATTTTAACACTATATATATGGATCTCATTTAAAAATTAATTTTGTAACGTAATCTTTCTTAATTTTCGAACAGAATTCTAAAAGTTATACAAAATACAAACATTAAAATAGTTAATCACATTACCTCAAGTTTTGCTAGATATCTTTTTCCAAAACTTTTAATATGAAATGACAAAAATTTTTTTTCAGCTTTTATAATTCAAGATAAGAATAGAATAATTTTTGCAATTTGTTATTTAACTTTACAATAATTTGAAACCATAATTTTACGAAATTTAAGATCCGCTGTACTATTGTATTAAATTAAAAATTAATGTTTTAAGAGGAGTAACAACTTTGAGGACGGTCGAACCTTCGTTGGAATGATAAAATATTGGCGGACATCACATCACAAAGCTTCAGATCACTAATTCAAGAAAAACTGCCCAGAATCGTAAAAAATTGGCGGATATGTTAGGTTAAACTCAAGACTTTCAAGGTCTATAGCATCCATTAAATAAGTGATTAAAAATTTTCAGAAGATAGTATGAGTTACCTCATATAAATTTTAGAAGATAATATTTAAAAATTAAAACACAAACATTATATTCTATAATATATTTTTATAATAATATGAAAGTTTCATATACTTATGTTTAAATATCTTCAACGTGTAGAATATGATTGTAAATATGTTTACATATAACTTTTCTTAATTAAGCAAAATTACATTAAAATTACACTTAATTATATAAGATATTTTTAAAATAAAACAATTTCGTTGTGATATTAGACAATTTCAGATCTTCTTTCTCATTGAATTTTCTTTCTCAACTAAACAGTCAAAAGATTAACGGTCTGACATATCGGAAAGCAATAAAACTATAACATTGTCCAAGTAGAAACTTTCTGTATAGTTTAATAGTATTTTTGCACGAGATTCGCAAGGGGTTTCCTACAAAATTCCAATTCTCAAAATCTAAAAGCCACAAAATCCAAACATCACATAAGCCAAATATCACATAATCCAAACACTAGTAATTCAAACACCACATAATCCAAATATGACAAAATCTTAACTCACATTAATCCAAATGTGAAACTAGCTTTTGGGGGGCGAAAGCCTCCACTAATCAGAGTTATACACTTTTTCCAAAATATTTATATATATATGTGTATGTGAGATTCTGAATTAGAAGGGGTTTTAAAGTTGAATTAAAAATCAGAGTTAATTATACACTTTTTTAAATATTTTTATATATATATATATACATATATATGTGAGATTCTCAATTAGGAGACATAGTTGGTTTCAAAATCAGGGTTTAATAATGTTTTTGGAGAGATTTGGGAACGGCAATCTCCACAATTTTAAATATCTTGTTGTTGTAATATATAATATTATGTAAAATAAATATTATTTAATTTTATTTATTTATTTAATTCAATATGCAATGTAGAATAACGTAGAAAAAACGCAACTATAAAAAACAGCCGGAAATTGTGATTTGGATTTTGAGGTATTTGGATTTTGTCGTGTTTAGATTTTGTGGTATTTGGATTTTGTGCGGTTTGGTTTTGTGGTATTTGGATTTTGTTTTTTGGTTTTTAAGTTTTTGGATTTTGTGATTTGGTATTTTGTAGGAAAACCGATTCTCAAGTTATTCAAAAACAAATTTTCGTCCTTATAAACATAATACAAATAATCCAGCCATTGGTGCAGTGGTTGACGCACCGCTTCTCATTCATAAGGGAATGAGAGGTCTCGGATTCGATTCCCGGTTGGGTACAATAATTATAGTATAAAAAAAAAAAATATTCATATATCGCAATATGTAAATAATTTATATATCATAATATCACGTACACCCCACATTCCTACCAGGAAACAGGGGTTATAGCTACCTGGCACATTTATGTACCACGGTACCTGAATATAAATAAATAAAAAATAATACAAATATATGTGTTATTTTTTACCCCTATACCAAATTTTCCTATTTTTTATTAAATTTTATTTGACTTTATTTTTTTATTCCATAAACAATTAATTTAATTGCATGTTTTTTTTTTTTGTAATTAAATTTGTATTTTTTTTTTTTTTGTCAAATTCAATACTTATTCATATAATGAAAATTTTTTTGGATATACATATAACAATTAATGGTGTGTTGTAATGAAGGTAAATAACATACTAATAAAATAACAAACATTTAATCTTCTTAAGTGCGAACTCTAAAATGGACGTTTATATTTTGTTATACAGTAGAAACCATTTAAAACGACATTAAAAGGATCATCAGAATTTGGCCGTCTTAAACGATTGACATTCAATTGTCAATTGTTTTAACTTTCGAATCCTTTTACTTTTTTTTTTTTTAAATGTTATAATAAACGAAGTTCAAACAGAAATTATGTACTCATTTAAAACTCATGTATAAGGAAGTTGGTCATACTACGAGAAGTTCTTTTAAACAAATCATCGTTATATACAAATACTGCTAAAACCAAAAGTGAATACGAAATTTTTCCGTTTTAACCTATATATATGAAGTCTTAATCGGTGTCATTTTTAATTTTTTCGACTGTATATATATTTTTTCTAACTAATTTTTTTTTTTCTAACTAATTACTATATAGAAAGTAAAAAATGTACATTTATAGATTAATTATAATTAACAAAAAATTAATGGTGTCAAACTGCCAATCTTAATTTAAGATTTATGTCGAATTTTAAAATCTGATTATTTTTTTTTTTTTTTCAACTTATAAAAATTTAAGACCATCAAGTAAATTACATACACTCGAATACATATTTAAAGATTTCTTTTAAAAGATTTAGGTAGGTACATTTTTAATATTATTTTATTGTTCTAAAATCAAGGAATTTATTAATCAAATATTTAAATATACATATATGTATATAGGGTGTCCAACTTTCAATGGTCTTAAACTAGAAAACTAAAAAAATAATAGGATACTCAAACTGTAGGGAAAGAGAAGAGGTTTTTTATGCTAAAAAAAAACTATTATCGTTATTTTTATGATAAGAGTATTTTAATTGAAAGTTTATAATATTAACATTTAACTTTACGTCCTTATAATTTCGTACAGGGAAGCTCTAAAATATTGCTTTAGAGATAACTGATTTAATAGCTTTAAAATGTTACAATTATTTTTTATTCTGTTTTATTTTGTTCCAATTTTTGTCGAAATAAAATTATGTAAATTATGTTTGAAAAACAATTAAGACTCCATAACTTTCAAATCAGTGAAAATAGATCCCCCTCTCTTCCCATACAATTTTTTGTTCATCACGATATGTCCAATCACACATTTCAAGAAAGACCAACGAGAGCCTAACACCATGTACTTAAATATTTATTTTAACTATAATATATTTATTTATATACTTCTATATATAATAAATATTTATATATATATATATTATATATATATATATATATTATATATATTATATATATATATATTATATATATATATATATATATATATATATAGATATATATATATATGTAGATACTAGATATATATATTTTTCATAATGTCCATATAAATATGTAGATTTTATTTTATTTTATTTTATTCATATTCATTCTATAGTACATAGTTGAATGCTTCTATAATTAACTATTTATTTATGTACAATATTTTTCAACTTATATACTTTGGTAAATAATTAAATTTAAAAAAAAAATTAAAGCTTTCTCTTTTTTTCCTATTTGTTTATTCTCTATTACTATATATGACAAAAAAAAAAAAATATTTCAAATTTAGATCACTTTCATTTATTGCAAAGTATAAAGTTAAAATATATTATGTACGTTGAAAAAAAAAATGAAGTTTGATATGTTGTATGTGTATCAAAAAAAAAAAAAAATTAAATAAAAAACTCACAGTTCTATTTTTATTGCAACTAAATCTTTAGATATAATAATAATATAATATCACTTCCATTTTAGATTTTTCTTTTCTTTTAATGTTGTATAATATCCTACCTTTTTCAAACAATTACATTTGTTTGTTGTTAGCAACTATGTGATTTTTTTTTTTTTTTTTGTTTTTTTAGTTTTTTTAATATTGCAAATATGGAACAGATTTAAAATCATTATTATCATCTTCATCATCAACATCACCTTGAAACATTATATTACCACAATTCATTCATTTTATATTCCTTTATTTTTATTTTATTTATTACATTATACTTAAAAATATTTTTGTGATATGGTAAGCATGACTGAATTTTTATTTAGTATTGTATAAAATATAAAAAAAAAAATAAAATAAAAAAAAATAAAAACGGAAGCCTTCAACATGTTTATGCCAACTAACGACAACAAAAAGTTACAAAGTTTATTTTTCTAATTGTATACACAGTACAAATTAAGGTTTCACATTATTTCTTCTAAGGTTTTGTTATTTTTTTTTTTTTTTTTTTTTGCAAATTTAATGCATCACAAAAAACTTTAAATTAAATAAATTAAAAATTGTAAAACTTTTACCACATTTGCATTAGTGCATATATTTCGTATTCACCTACAGATTATAAAAATATGTACTTACATACATATATATTTTCGTTTTTTCTTTTTATTATGCAGATACATTTTGAGGTTTTAAAGATAGTGTGTTAAATCAGTGTTTCACAATATGACAAATCAAAAAAAGTATTATGTATATGTATATATATATTAGAAGTAGACAAAGATACCAATCAGAATTAAATTATATCAAAAATAAATTATATAAATCTTTAATTTAAAACAAAAGTTTTTAAATGTTTCATAGGCTTTCAAATAATGAAAGTAACTAAAAAATCAACGAATTAAATATCATGAACGGCTTCGCGTCATAAGTTCGACAAAAAAAACGACATAAGTTCGACATATTCAAAATTTTCTGTCGAACTTATGACTCGTCGTTTTTAATATTAATAATTTTTTTCGAACTTATGACAGGTCACAAAGTTATTAAAATTAAAAGCGGCATTAGTTCGACAAAAATTTTCTGTCGTTTGTTTGTTATGGCGTTTTCTTTATCGAAATTATGACGCTGAGCCATCATGAACAGTTAATAAATATTGAAGGTTAATAAAGATCTTTCAAAGGCATTGCATTAACACTTTATACTCATCCTTCAAATTACATGTCAGATGTCATCAACTGATTTAAAATTTAAGCCCGACTAACTAATTTATAATTATCCGAATGTACAAAATAAAATTCAAAATTAATCAAGATTCGAAATATGTAATATGGTTATGCTGAAGTCCCGTGAAAAAATCGTTCGAATGAAAAAGTCCGTTCCGCATTCGAAAAGATTTATAAGCTGAAGTTCATTCGGCTACAAACACTTTTTGCAGAAAATAAGTATTTTTAAAATATTTTTTTTATCTAGTATTTTTTTGGTAGATATTTTTTTTGTGTTTGTTCAGTATAAACAAATAATTCAAAAGTAAAATAATTTTAGAATAACTTTAATAAATCGATAATGAATTTTTGTAGCGGTCAATATTTTGTTTTCAAAATATTATTTTTTCTGTTGAACCATGCACCGATTTTTAAAAAAAATATTTTTAAATTTATAACTTTAAAAAAAAATAAGTTAAAAACAAAACTTATCTTTTCTGTTTTTCTCTTTAAAAAATAAAAATTGCAATAACTAATTGCGTCGAAAGGAATTTCATTCATTTTCATTCATTTTCCATTTCGACGGACTACGGTATACAAAAAAAAAAAAAAAAAATCGAAATAAAAATTACGTTTTGCGGCCGTGAATAAAATTCTGTTTTAAACATACCATATGTGAAATTTTTGTTCATCGAAAAATTTCGACAGACTTCAACGTAACCATCGTTTTGATTGTTTAGTATTTAATTACAGTAGCTTCTATAAATCTTTTCGCCCTAATTCTAATATAAAAATAATAAATTATACAGGAATGCAGAGAGTAGGTACATTACTTTTAATAGGTAATTAATAACGTTATTAAAGATAAATATGCATTATCAGAATAAAAGAATCAAACAAACAAAAAACATCTAACTTCTGTTAGTAAAAATAACTAGTTCTGTCATATTTCTTTTAATAATGTATTTTACTGTCGTTGTAGTACGAGTTTCTTTTTTTTTTAACTAAGTATGTCTCAATTTTTTCTCACACAAATTATCACTTTTCCATGTGTTTCGTTTCGCTTGCTAACAAACTTAGTAATTTTTCCCAGAGTCTCCAAAACTTTTCTTGTTGCATTGTTTTAATCTAAATTTACCTGATTTAATTTGACATTTCACTAGCATGATGAAAATTGAATAAAATAAGGTGTTTTTTTTTTTACTAAACACAAAATTGTCCAATTATAAATTTGAAAATGAATTTTATGTAAATACAAAAGAATGTATGTAAATACAAAATAATTTTTTTTCAAAATGCCACCACCAACAAAAATATAGTGTGAACGTGTAAACGTCAAAAATATTGATGTCAACAATGTGACAAATTGACAATTGTGGGCTTGCAAAAAATATTCAAAATCCTTGATATACCTAAGTAAATAGAAAGTTTTTCTTATTTGCGCACCCATGATTTTTTTAATTTTTCTTATAAAGTATTCCCTAAACTACAAATCAGTTTTTAAAAAGAAAAAATATCATATGATGAGAATTAAATAGAAAAAAAATATTATTTAATATTAAGGAAATTTCCATCATTGTTTATATTCCAGATAACCAAGAAAAAAAAAGAGAGAACAATTAGCTGATTGAATTAAAATTCTTAAAAAAATATAAACAAAAGGTAAGTATATTAAGATCTAACAAAATTAATTAAAAAAGAAACATATTATAGAGGTGGAATTTTATTAATAGCTTGTTGACATCAATCATCGCGTAATTAAAAAACTAAAATCATCTTCTTGTTGTCTTTTGTTCTGTATTTATTATTAGACATAAAAAAATTTCTTTATATTAAATAAGTGAAAAAAATAGAGTAAACATATAAAAATTTCACAAGTTGAGAGCGTCAATAAACTTTTCAATAATAATAAGTAATTGCGTTAAAATCTATAAACATAATTGTTTTTCAAAAATATGGAGGATAAACAATAGATATACTTACACCTAGATCATATACAACCCATTGTGCACTCAAATCTCATGAGACGCACGTTTATCACAACCGCTTGTCAAGCCAGTTATTTCCCCTAAAAAATCGGACAATAGTCCTCTAGTCAAACACCATCATTTCGGAGAGATCTTTCCAGTAGCTCTCTCCCAAGTTTCTTCTTCTTCTTTGGAATTCCAATGCCAGGTATTGGCAAAGTACGTGTAATACCATTTCAGCCTACTGCCCACAATTTCTCTCCTTTTTCTCCTAAAATTCTCACTTAAATTATCTCTTAAATAACTAAATAAATAAATAAATTTTAAATTTTGCATCTTTAGTGTGTATTACAGCACATTACTCTATACAAGAATCTACTAAAAGTTTTTTTTAAATTAACTTAAGTCACTTTTTTCGTACTTTAACCTCAATTAAGTTAATTTTAAATGCAATATAGGTTGTTCAAAAATTAACTTGTATTGATTTATTTTAATTGGCTATATAGGTTTAATGATACATTGGAGATTAGTCAAGATTAGTCTAAATTACTTGTCAATTAGTCCAGATTCATTGTTATACTGTTATATTACCTAATTTCTTTATTAAAAATATTTTTATATTTTGATTTTATAAATCCAATTCCAATTTCATTATTAATTCCAACCCACTTTATTATTAATCATTCAATAAAAATTTATTAAAATCAAAAAAACTGATTGACTGATTCAAAGTTGAAATGAATCTGTTAAAAATCATAATGGTCGCACATTATTCTGACAATATTTAATCAAAAATTTTCATTAATTTTAAATATTTGTTTACATTTATGTCATCATTATATTATGGGATTTTATATTATGTATTAAAATTCCATTCAAATATGAAAGAATGGAATGACAATAAAAAATAAGTGAGTGATTGTTAAAAATTTATTTTTTTCACTTTTTATTTTTTTTTTTTTGTTTTATTCTTGATGCAATTTGGCTTCCAGGTTTATGTATCTGGTTTTTTTTTCTTCTTTTATAATTTCACTTTAATTTTTAATTTTTTATTTTCTATTGTGTATGTGATGAAAATGTAATTTAAATAAAGAAAAAATTTATATATAAAGTTCATTTAAATATTTAGCCATTGAACTTGTTTCGTATTATAGATGTCATTTATAAGGTTTCTCATCAATGCACCTATGTGTATTTACTTGGTTAGTTATAATTAAAATAAATGAATAAATATCATATAATAAAGTTAAAATAGAAAATTTTTTAAGTACATATAAAAGTTTTATAAATTATTATAAGTTTAAAAAAGAAAAAAACAAGTACCTAACTATGCATAATAAACTTAAATTTAAAAAAAAACAACCAAAAATTCATACTAAATTCAATCTGAGTGTATTATAGGAATATATAAACTTATCCACTACAATTCAGGTACTCTAAATATGCATTATGATTTAAAATGTTTTTTCAGTTTATTTTTTTTTCCAAAATTTTTATTTCTAAACAACACAGTGTATATGCCACTGAATCCCAATCACCCAATTGGCTAAATCCCAATCACTTCTTAAACGTAATACCACGGTGACCTAGTGGGTAAGAGCGTAGTAAATATGGTCATAAGAGCTATTCCCCCTTACAACTTTTATAGCCACGCCTGAAAAGGAAAGGCTGCGTAATTTCCTGTTCACATTTATGCGGCAGAAAAATGCACTTAAAAACAAAACCAACGTAATGCATAAAAAATGTTGTACATCAGAGTGAAAATAGATCCAATTAAAGTTCCTCAGATTGAAAATAGAACTTCTTCTTCTTGTGTTGCCTATTCTTAACAGAATGTTAGCGTCATATGATAGTTTGTGTGATTTGCTTGTATTGTTCCCTGTCCCTTGCTGACTCTATCAGTGCACCAATTCCCGATATGCCAGTCCAATTTCTAATATTTCGGAGTCAAGACAGTTGCTTTCTACCAACTTCCCTCCGTCCTTCAATCTTCCCCTGCACGATGAGCTGTAACATCTCGTATTTCGCACTCCTCATCACATGGGTAAAGTATGCTGTTTTTGGACGTTTGACAGTTGTTAGTAATTCTCTTGTTACATTCATTCTTCTGAGAACCTCCTCGTTCGAAACACGGTCTACCCATGAAATCTTGAGCATTCTTCTGTATGTCCACATTTCGAATGCTTCCAGCTTGTTCATGTCTTTTACTTTTAATGTCCATGCTTCCACACCATATAATAAAACAGACCAGACATAACATTTGACGAAACGTATCCGCAACTTCATGTTGAGGTTCCTACTGCAGAAAAGCTTCTTATATTTAAGAAATGCCTTCCTGGCCATTTCAATTCGGCACTTTATTTCCCCATTACAACTCCAGTCTTCGTTTAGCCAGCTTCCAAGGTACTTGAAAGTGGACACTTTTTCGATTTGAATGTTGTTAATTGTAATAGTCGCACTAGGATACGGTTTTCTATTTCTGCTGACTATCATCCATTTCGTTTTTTGAGTGTTGATGTTAAGCCCAAAATTGTTACTGTAGTGGTTGACTCTATCTACTATGTGTTGTAAATCGATAATATTATCAGCTATTAACGTCGTATCGTCAGCATATCTTATATTATTTAAGAACGTGCCATTCACTTTTATGCCTCCTTCCACATTAGCTAGTGCCTCTACGAAGATAGTTTCCACATATAAGTTGAAGAGCATTGGTGACAAAATACAGCCCTGACGTATCCCCCTTTGCATTGCAATGCTATCCGTTAAGCCATGCTGAGTTTTTACGTTAGCTGTTTGATTCCAATACAGATTTCTGATACAGTTTATAGTTTTTTCTTCGATATCTAATGTACTTAAGATTTCTATCAATTTTTCATGCTGCACCCTATCGAAAGCTTTTTCGTAGTCAAGGAAACAGAGAAAAACATCCTTCTGAATATCTCTGCAGTTTTGTACCAATATATTTACACCAAAAAGAGCTTCTTTCGTGCCTGTGCCTTGTTTGAACCCGAACTGCGTTTTTCCCATATGTGCTTCGCACTTGGAATACATTCGACTTTGCAGTATTTTAAGAAAGATTTTAAGCGCATGACTCATTAAACTTATCAGACGGTGATCCGTACAGCTTTTAGGATTCGCTTTTTTCGGGAGTGCAATAAATGTCGACTTTAGCCAATCTTCTGGGAAATCACCCGTGTCATATATTTCATTAAAAATTTTGACCAATATCTCTAAATTATCATAATCTATTAATTTTATTATTTCTGCTGGTAAATCATCCGGACCTGTAGTTTTATTGTTTTTCGATGACGATACTGCCTTTTTAACCTCTTCTTTTGTTATTGGAAATCCAAAAGGTAGTATGTCCGTCTTACTGTTATTGCTGTTTATTCTTCTGCTTTGATCTTGAAATAACTGTTGCACATAATTTTCCCAGGTTTTTTGTTCCTCATTTACATCAGCTATAAGTTGACCTTGTTCGTTTGTTAGTACAGCGGTAAGTTTTTTACGATTTGCACCCGTGATTTCTTTAATTTTTTTGTGGACATTGAAATCATCATGTAGATGTTGCAGTTTCTCTATTTCATCACATTCTTTTTTTAACCAGTTCTGCTTGGCACGCCTAATTTTAGCTTGGATATCTCGATGAATGCGTTTATACTCCCCAATATTATTGTTTTTATATTGGCGCCTCACATCCATCATCTGTAAAATTTCGTAGAAAAATAGAACGAAAATATAACGAAAATAGAACGAAAGTTCTATCAAAAATAGAAAAATAGAACGAAAGTTTGAAATTCAAAAAAAAAAAAAAATACCTAAGTAAATAAAGGAGTTATCACGAACTGTTGGTAAAACCTAACTTCATAATTTCATTTTAAACAAAATATTTCGACCAGGATGTAAATTTAAAGTATAAAAAAAAATAAAAACTTCTTTTGCTTTGCAGTAAGTATGTGTTAAGTTCTAAGTATGTACTAAATTATAACTATTGATTTTGTTTTTGTAGTCAATATCTGTCGAAAAATTCAACCAAATTATTATAACTCGCCAGTAGATTAAATTTATTTTTATGACGATCCGAAAATAGCGGAAATTAATAAAAACATTAAAAAGATTCAGCTATAGGAATGAAAATTTAAATGTTGTACTTAAAAATATACTCAAAAAGTACTAAACTTTAATTTTAATTGAATTTGAGATGAACCATTTAATGTCAAAATATAACATCTATCGAATGGCCACATTTTTCCTTAATTGTGACATGATTTAAAAAAAAAATGCATTCTGTTTTTCATAAAATCCCAAAAATTAAAAAAACTCAATAATTTAAAACCACAAATTTTTATTAACTATATGCTGCACTTACAATATTTTAGAAGTAGTACAGCCGTACAGGCCAATATCACTAATAGTACTATAGCTGAAACAGTAATTTTCTTAGCTGAAATTTTTATGACCCTTACCAGTGCTAAACTTTTTTCTTCCAGCAAAATCCTCTCTTAACAATCTTTACGAACTCTCAAAACACAAAATCAACGAAATGATTTCGTATTTGATCTTCTCGGATTCGATATTAGAACTAAATTACTGGAACATTGGTTATTAAGTGAGTTTGTAATAGTATCAAAATACCATAACTTATACCAACTTATTATAAATTTAATTTAAATTTAGTTAATTTTATTTATATTATTTGTTTATATTTGACCATAAATATTTATATTTTATTATTACTCATATCTCATAATATTAATAGTAAATTTATTTTGCAATTCTATATGAAATTTGGGCCTGTAATATTTTAATTATCAAATGAAACCTTAACCGATATTATCAAATATATGTTGTAATGTAATAATAATACCCAATAAGTATAGCCCCAATTTAAAAATTAAATTATTTCATATGATTTTAGTCTTCTCAATTCTCATATATGTCGAATTAAATTAAAGAAAAAATTTTATAAAATGTTTTAAAACTGAAACTTTTTATTTTTGTACTTTATTTGTATTAATCAACTTTTTTTTTTTTTGCAAAACGTGCCTTGAGTGTTATTTCTTATGAACTAAATATTTCATTAAAAAAGTCATATAGTATTTAATTATTATTTTATATCAAAAATCTGAAATACAAAACTTCGAAAATCACACCCATATATTTATGTATTTCCAAAAAAAAAGAAAAAAATAATTAATAAAACATTGATGAGTACTTCAAAATTCTGTATAAATAATATCGATGACGAAATTTGATTACATTTAATAACCTAATATCAATCTTATCTTAAGATAACAATTTGATAAAACATAATATCTATAAGTAATCAGAACGTCAAAAAAAAAAAAAAAAACATTTGACATAATTTATAAATTTTTTCTAATTATTAAAAATAACATGTTATTTATTTATTTACTTAATTTCAACAAAAATTATCAAATTATTGATTTTTGGAAAACGAAAATTATAATTAAGTATATATAACAACTTAATAGATATTTTCAACTTAAATTAATTTTTTACAAAATGTTTTATAAAATTTAAAGGTTTAATCATTCATAGAAAGACCGAAACTCAATTAATTGCAAATAAGGTGTACAGAAAATAGTCGAACAGTTTAAAATAATCAAGTATAAGTTAATAATTTAATATAGGTATAATTCACAAATTATACAAAGTCTTAAAAAAATATTAATCTATATATGTAATGTAAGTATATAATATAATGCCGTAGGGAAGCTCCACGTTATATACAGCGTTTGTTCTGTGAACAGTCAAAAACAAGTTAAAAGATATGAAAATAATACAAGTAGGCATACTCGACGCCGTTCTACACAGTTCGTTCGGCGATCCAAGTTTAATTTTTTAGGCGTTAAATTTTTTTTTACCCATAAATAAGCTAAATATGAAGTAGTTATTGCTACAAATGAAATTACAACCATGTCTTTGCAGTTTATTTTTAATTACATTTAACAACACATTTTAAAAACAAAAGCCAATATATAAAAGAAAATTATAAAAACACGAAATTTTAAAATTTTGAAATTTTTAGTTACCATCTAGAAAATATTTAAAAATTTAAAATAAAAAACTTCAATTGACAATAAAAAATATCATTTTGACGTTTACAAATTTCATTTGACGACATCCAGTTTGCCTACCTAAATTTCCCTGTTTTAACGCCGTACAATTTTTTACGCCGTCAAGCTTGTCTGAAGCTTAGACTTAAAAATTGGCACAATGCCTAACATAATGTAAACATGAATTTATGTCAGCAGAAATGATTTATGTCAAATATATTGTTCCCTATATATAACAGTCGGATAATCAAGGGCTTAATGTAATTAGAGAGATTCCAGAAACTGAAACTTAATTAAATGAGAATAATAAATGACTTAATGAATACTCTATTTTCAATATAGTAGTGGAAAAGGAGGAAAAAATTTAATTCCCTAATAAATAGTAGAACAAATAACGTTCCTTAAGATATATTAGGCAAAAGTTCTTGCCGAATTTAAAGTATAAATATTTTTAGTGTATTTTCAAGAATTATGAAGTTTTATATTTTTTTTTTGTTAAATTTCCGAAACACATGTACATAATATATACTATATATATATCTATCGTACATAAAATATTAACGAAACATTGAAAATAAAAAAACTTAAATACTTAATTAATTCCGGAATTTAATTTATAACTGTTAAAAAAATAATTGCAATGAAATCGAATAAAAACCCCTTATAGAATAAATTCATAAATTAGTATAGATTCTTTTTTCTTACATTTTGAGAAAATTTATCGAGAAAACAAAAATACCCAAGGATGAAATTCTATAAGTTTGAAGTAAAAATAAAAAGTAGATTATTATAAGTATATGAAAGAACGGAAATACTAATAATTCCTTCTAATTATATTACATTCCAAAATGGGATGTTATTCAAAGTAAACATTTTTAATAAGGAAACTTATGACAAAGAAAACTCTTTATACGAGTATATGTACATATATATTTCTTTTTTTCTGTCAAATCATATCCAAAATTGGTTCTTAATCTTAAATAAAATTAAAAAGTTTCCTAAAAAATTTCCTAAATACAGCAAAATACTAAATAAAAAAAACAAACAACAATGCTAGGTTAAATTTACTTTTCTATAAATATTAGATAAATAAAATCAAATTTAGAAAATTTATCAGATAAAAATTATATCTATAGATAAAATATAAAACTTAACAAAAAAGGATCGTTTAAAAATATAACAAAAACAAAAAATGATTCGCATTAAAAAAAAAAAATTAAAAACTAATTCAAAAGGAAATATGAAGGAATTTTACTAAAAATGTTAATAAGAAAGAAAATTTAAAGTTTTCATAATTAGATTTTTCAAAATACAAAACTGTTAAAAAAAATAAAATTTGAAAATCAATGAAATTTCAAAATTACATATATGTAATAGTATTAATACCATATATATAATTACATTGAGTTCTTTATAAGTAACTAATTAAACCTAAATAAACATTTCTAAAAAAAAAAAAAAAAAAAAAAAAAACATCTTTTAATACTTGAAATTATAGTATATAATAAATAGAATATGGATTCCAATGTCACTTTTATAGTAAATATTATGTTTTAGAGTTTTTTTTTCGTTTTTCTTTTTATACATAGGTGAACTAAAAATCTAATTTTCTAATTTTTACACTAAAATTGGAAAATAAATCGTGTCTAAAATAATTAATGAGAAAATCATGTCAAATAATATTGAAAACAAAGAATTCAGAAAATATCAAAAAGATATTTTTGTAAGGTAGACATCATATATATACATTCTATGAATATGAATAATGTTACACCTAAATTTTTATTTTTATTTTATAGGTATGAAATACCTGTTCAAATTATGATTTTGTTTATTTAGATATTTTGTTAATTTGATAAAATCAAATATATCATATACCTATAATAATATTAAAAACATTGACAGTTCCTAGATGTAAAAGAAAAAAAAAATATGCTTAAACTCTTAAAAATAAGATACGTATGTATATGTTTAATGTTTTATATTATGACTGTAAGTACTAAAATTTTTTAATATCCGGAAAATTCCGGAATGATTTTAAATAGTTAAAAAAAATTTTAAATTTCAATACTACAACCTAATTTCACCCCGTAGCCAGATCACAAATGATGGAAATAAAATTAACTTTAGATTTTCTTTTTTTTAATTTAAGAAAAAGGTAATTTTACTTTACTTCTATATTTATAATCAAAGTGGGTTTTCGTACGAAAATAAATCTTCAAATCAAACACTCAAAATATGATGGTCATTCGAAATTGTTTTTTAGTTCTAAATAAACTACAAGGAGTCTTTAACATATACCACAACAAAAAACAATCTTTTGTAATTATATAAGACTGATCAGAAAAACACAGGAATAAACTACAAAATTTTAAAATTATTACTATTTAAATAAAGAATCTGCATGAATATCAATGCAAATTCTAAATCTCGTTATCTTTAACTAAAAATATCTGACCGAAACTAGATTATTACAATTAAAAATATATATATACCTATATATATATATATTCTACTTATCGACTCTAATCTTGAAGGCAAAATCACATTAAGAAAAACTCATGTTATCCATAATGTAACGGTATAAAGCATTGTACCATGTTCTATTAATTAGTGCAAAAAAAACTTGAATTATTATTTTTCTAATACATATATACAATATATATTAATAAATATAGAGTACAAAAAATTGTATTCTAGCTCAGGATACTCCGGGCTCAGGCAATTCAAGCTACGACAATCTAAATATATAGTTACTGGGAAATTATAACCATAGAAAAGATATGAAAAAAACCATAGGATCCAGTAAAAACAAACTGAGAATTCTAACAGCCTTTCTGTAGCGACAATGCCGGTTAAAGAAACTCTTAAAGAAATTTTGGATTGGAAAAAGAGAATGACGGTACATACAAATTCTGTAAAGAAGAATCGTCAAAAATTGCGAAGCTTTACTGAAAGCAAAATATATGCGCACTTAGTTGCATATTGCTTTACCATATTACCAGAATTCTCAACATTAAATCCTTTGTAGATCTTTAGTTTTTTAGAGACAATAGGGCTGACGGAAGTATTAAAAGTGGAGGCAAAATCCACAACACGTAAAAATAATGAGACCACAATAGATCTACATCAAAAAGTCACAGTATTACTTATACCTTTTATCTAATCTTATCTAAAATGACCCTTAACCAAATCTTCAGAAATGAATGGTAGGTGTAAATCTAAAAAAAAAAATCTTTCTTTCGCATCTATTACAGTTAATTTAATTTGATCTTTAAAGATCACAATAATGTGTCAAAAAAAATAAATTTCTTTAATCAAATAGTAATTAAAAAGTTCCAGAAATCCTCAATCAAAATTCTCTAGAAAATAATCAAAATTTTAAGAATTGATTCAATTAAATTGTTTTTCTAATCTGATATCAAAAACAAAAAATTTTAAAAAAATATCAAATGTTTGTAATGAAAGCTTTGCAAAAATTTCTAAAAACAAAACCAAAATCATAAAAAAAAAAAAAAAAAACATTTTAAAAAATTAAATTCCAATTAATTAGATCATAAATTACCTATACGGTAAATAGAAGTTATCTACAAAAAAATATATATATGTATATAATACATACATATATATTATATATTAGATATAAATTACATAGAAATACAAACAACTAATGAAAGCTTTGCATATATATATATATATATATATGTATATGTACAACTATAAAGATTTATATATGTATACCTTTTAAATACTAATTTAATATTTTGTTTACAATCGCTTTTAATGTATGAATTCAAAGTTATTTTTTATTTAGTTTTTTTTTTTTTCTTTTCAAATCAAAACAATAAAAAACAACAGACAAGACAACAAGTCTCACCTAATCAGACACATAATCGAAAAACTTTTACTTACCTCATTAAATTCTACTGAGGTTTTTTTCTTTTATTTATTTTTTTTTTTTGTTTTCTTTTTTTTTGTTTTTCTATAAAAACTTTACAGGTAAACTTTTATTATATTAAACTTAAGATTGATTTGTCTGATCGTTTGTCATATTATTTCTATTATGAATACACAACCATACTTATATTGTTAAAATTGCACTAAGAATTTTTTGTCTTTGAAAACTGTTAAACTTTCAATCTATCAAAGTGATTTTGTTCTAAATCACAATACGATTCTATAAAATTTTACCGTTTTTTTTTTAGAACTATATTCTGATCTGATATTCTATAATAAATTTATATTATTAGGTGTGGTCGCATACAAGTACACAACAATTAAGCTTATAAGTAACGGTATTCGTATAATTATATATCATCGTTATACATTTTTGAGACAATGATGGAAATTTTGTTAAATATATTGAAACTTCTTAATTTAATCGATCTTAAGAATTAATAATATATGATACAGTTACCAAACTTTTATCATTTAATTAGTAGAACTTATGATTTTTTAAACAATACAATCCAATTCATATTGTTTTATATCATATTTATTATGTGGAATTTAAAAGACTAAATTAAAACTGTAAAATTTCCATTAAATATAAGAGAAATCTACTGTGGCTTCTTGACCAAAATTTAAAAATACCAATAGATTATTTTGTTATATTATCAAATAGTTAAGCATCTGGTATATGTACATTAAGTATTACGATTTACTAGCGATTAAGTGATCCACAAAATAAATATATATACAACAAAATATAAGACTTGTTTAAAGCAGTTTAGACAGACCGATTAAAGCAGTTTTGAGAGTTCTTTAGAATTCCATAATAAATAAATAATCAGAATTCTTCCAAATTGTATCATGCATTCAAATATATAAGTAGTAGAAATTTTTCTGCTCATTAATGAATTAAATTTTGAAACATTCTTCATATGTGATAAATAACTTAAAATTAATCACCTTCGAAAGTTATAACTTTATGAAAAAAAAAATTCGATGTATTAAGAAAATAAAAAAAAATATTTAAAGATAAAACCTATTAAAAACTATCTACAATAAAATCTACTCTGTCCAAGTAGCTAAAAGAGTTTTCCCTAAAATTCTAAAAATTTAGTTATTCATCCTTTTAGACAAACTTGGAGTGAGAGAGAAAAACACCTATGGACAGGAAAGCAATGAAACGGGTAGAAACACAAATGAATGCACATTAAGAACTAAAAAGTACAATTAAAAAGTAATTAAAAGAACAACATGGCTTAGCCACCTAGATGCGAGGGTTCCATTGATTATTATACTGTGTTTATAGAATGTTTCGAATAGAACAAGGAAATTATTAGCTATGCAATTAAAGAAAATGATTATATTGAGACGAGCTTAATTGTATATATTTAAAACAAAAATTTCGATATAACTTGTAAGACGCTTAAATATTTTCACTTTAAGAACTTAACCTATAAAATTGTTTTTTTTTTTTTTTGTCTTACTAATAAAATAATAAAAGTAATTACATCTTAATGCTAAATTAAATTTTTTGAAATTGTATATTTGTATAATTTTTTTATGTATACATACGTATATACATAAGTGTTTATATAAATTTATTTAAATAAAAAATAAAAAAAAAAATCTCTCATTGCGAACTATATGTTTATTGTAATAAGACAAGGCCCGACGACATATTCACCTACTTTCATGTCTGTCACATATAAACATAAAACTAAAAAAAAAAATAAAACAAAAAATAAAACTTTAACAAAATTCACAATGAAAATATAAAATAATTAAAAACAAAAAATTCAATTGGACATTGTTGTTTAATAATATATTTATAAAAAAAAAGAAAATTAAAATTAAATTATATACACACTTATACTTATTCATACATATATATTTCGCGGAATTAAACACCTAAAACGGCCTTGAAACCGTTAGCAAGCTTTTTATGTATGTGAAAGCGCGCGCGTTTTTATTATCAACTTCATGTTTTGTTTTTACTTTTTTTTTTCTTGTATGTTATTTGAACTCAACTGTTTTGTCTCTTGTTTTTTTTTTTTTTTTTACACAATACCATATTTAATGACATCTTGACGACAAATGAGTTAACGTTAAAATAACAGTGACTGAATAATATTCTACACATAATTAATACTCATATATTAATAGGTGTATAAATGATTATATTTTTATGTACGTATGTATGAAAATAATAATAATAGATGCTGCTTGTTCAACATATAATAAAAAAAAATGTTAAAATTAAACTGTACAAGATAAATACATGATAATGCTAACCCAAAAAAATATCAAAAATTAATTATAAAATAAAGTACAGTAAAACAAATGGTTTTTAGAAGCGCGCATTTTAAAATTATAACATAAACCATTCTAAATTTACCTTAAAATTTTTGCAAAACTTGTTACAAGTGCCAACAATACCTTCAAACAATTTTCTCTATAGATAATCAAGTTTCATGTGTCAAAAATAGAAAATTTTTGATTTATTAAACTTTAATGACCCAGTGCTCGCGTCGTTTCTAGCGTCACTTTGACGTTTAAGTAGAATACATTGATTTAAATGGAACTTGACCAAATAGAAAAGCGACGCTAGAGTAGTTTCTACTTTTACTCACGTTGACAACAATTTGTTCATAATCATAAAGAATCATAGGTTATAAAGCGCAGGTCATAAAGCGAGACTAGAATTTGGTCTTTATTTTATTTAGAACGCGATGCTAGAAGCGACGCGAGCATTGAGTCATAACCTTTAAACATCGATCTTCCTTCTCTCAAATTCCCTTTTCCCGAGTTTCTAACCGAATTATCAAATTAAAAAAAAATTGATCAGACCTAGTAGTATCTATTTCCCATAATGACTATAAAGAATTTTTCGCAAACAGTTAATGTTAAAATATACATAGTTATGACGCTATAGAAGCTAATCAATCGTAAAGATAATTTAAGCATAGAAATTTTAAAAGCAAGTAAATTTTCATTGAGTATATTATTATTGTTAAAAACATAAAAGCTTTGAAATTACTGAGGAAATTTTCTAAATTTTCACTTTTAAAGTTTTAACCAAAACAATTTTATAATCTTGCAAAGTGTTTTTTTTTTTTTCAAATATGTATTATATTTGTATGGGTAAAGATGTATTTATGTGTGTATACAAGATAAACAATTTCTATTATAGAAAAATTTAGGCATTGATTGTACATATTTTTTTTTTTAATTCACTTAAACTTTTTTTCTCTGCATGAAAATGAAAAACAAAATCGTAAAACTCATTTAAAATTAAAATTTATTTTGTTTTTTTTTTTTAATTTGTTTTTTTTTTTTTTTTTTTGTTAAAAAAGCGCCGCTTTTATTTTTTCTTTTTTAATCATTGGAAAATCTAAAATTTTTAAAGGTTAATAAATTGTTAAATATTAATTAAAAGATTATATTTAAAAATTATTACTATAGAAAAATTTAATTTATAGGTATATGAAATTTCTAGGTTAAATTTCGATACATATTTAAAAATATCATAAACCTGCAGGTAAAATTTCGTCACACGTGCAAGTGATACAATCCAAAAAAGTTAATAATATTGTTCTTCTTACGAATCTATCTTAAGATTTTTATTTTTTTTTTTTTTTAAATATGTATTTGAATTTTTGGCATCTCATATGCTATACTCGCAAACTTAAAAATGTTGAATAAAACTTGAGATACCATTGACTTTTGTTTTTTTAATTTTATTATATCTATGATGTATATTAAAGCCTCATTGATTTATTTTGAATGAAAAAGAGAAAATTTTATTTAATTGGCGGGACTTACATACAAAAAATTAATTTTAAGTGAAATATACATAATCCATAAAACTGGTATAAATAGAGTCAACCAAAATAGTAGATTAATTCTGTTAAAATCACTTTTAAATAACATCAGAAAACTGATTAAAGACAATATAAACATAGAAATTAACAAACACTGGCAATATAATCTAAAAAAAGTTAACC
Source organism: Poecilobothrus nobilitatus (assembly GCA_947095535.1). NCBI lineage: Eukaryota > Metazoa > Arthropoda > Insecta > Diptera > Dolichopodidae > Poecilobothrus > Poecilobothrus nobilitatus. The sequence continues at coordinate 111,217,198 of OX352774.1, forward strand.
CCTAGGAATCCTAAAATGTTCAGAGAAATTAATAAAATGTTCCGACAAAAATGAAATGTTAGAAATATAGGCAAATATTTTTATGGTAAAAACTGAATAATAATCTATTATTAAAAATAGTATTGATAAAAGTTCTACTAATTATATTTTACTAAAATGTAACCACATCTATTTACTAGTTAATTATTGAAATTTTTTTTTTTTTAAATTTTAAAAAGAAAAAATAATTTTGAAATTGCATATACATACATATATGGTTTTCCAATTTGAGTGATATGATTCTTTAAAAAAAAAAACACACTAATTGTTAAGGAAATTCAAATGTTTTTTTATTTAATGTGAAGTACAATCGATACGATTAAGTTCTGAATAAAACGTCATTCAAATGGCCTCCACGACTTCTTTTGCAGGAACGAATTCGATGAACCCAATTTTCGAGCACTTTTTCCACTAAATCAAGTCGTATGTCATGAATAGCACGTTCAATATTGACTTCTAAAGCTTGAAGTGAGTCTGGTTTATAGCTAAAAACCAATGACTTCAAATAACCCCACAAGAAATAGTCTAATGGTGTTAAATCACAACTTCTTGCAGGCCATTCAATGTCACAATTTCTTGAAATAATCGAATCTTCAAACTTTTTTCGCAATAATTCGGTTGTTGCACATGCTGTGTGACACGAAGCCCCGGCTTGTTGGAACCAGATGTTGTCAAGATCAACTTCTTCCAATTTTGGCCATAAAAAGTTGGTTATCATCGATCTATACCGCTCTCCATTGGCAGTAACGGTGTTACTAGCATCATTTCGAAAAAAGTACGCACCGATGATTCCACCAGACCAAAAACCACACCAAACTGTCAATTTTGGTGAATGTAATGGTTGTTCATGAATAATTTGTGGATTTTCTTCGCACCAGAATCGACAGTTTTATTATAACATACGACTTGATTTAGTGAAAAAAGTGCTCGAAAATTGGGTTCATCGAATTCGTTCCTGCAAAAGAAATCGTGGAGCCCATTTGAATGACGTTTTATTGAGAACTTAATTGTATCGATTGTACTTCACATTAAATAAAAAACATTTGAATTTTCTTAACAATTAGTGTGTTTTTTTTTGAAAAGAAAACATATCACTCAAATTGGAAAACCCTGTACATATAAATAAGAAAAGAATCAATAATATGATATCTTCCAAATAAAATAAAGTTTTTATTAGATTATTTATAAATTTGGATATACATAATATAAAATATTATATACTTACTATCAAAATAAATAATTAAAATACAAATGGTATAAAATTTACATATTGAAATATTTTCATTTTCATTTATCTCATAACAATTTTACCATTAAATAAATATTACCGTTATTCCATAAATATTTGTATTTTTATTTTATTGATAAATAATAAATATACAAGTGCATAATACTAAAATTACAATTTTTCGATTATAAGTATTAAAAAAAACTATAGGTACCTATACCGGATTACATTGAAATTGAATTAAACGGGTTTCAACATCTTTTATTTAAAAATTTAGAGTACATACGTTTTAAAATTAAAAAATCCAGAAGAATCTAAAACCCAAGGTTTTTTAAAGATGCACATTTTTTAAAAGAGAATAAAACAGTTTAGAATTTATTGTGACTCTGCCATAAATTTATAATTTTTCCTAAAATTTTATACGTAAGAAAAAAATCGTGAAAAATTAGGAGACCTCTTTTTCAATTTTAAGGAAATCTTATATAATTAAGAAAAGGTGTTAACCCATGTAAAAGCTTAAGCTTTCATTTTTGGGTAAAAACCAAATTTTATAAGTGCCTAAGTTACACGTGTCTAAAGTTACAGGTAACTATATGTATTTTTTAAATCTTATTTTCCACAATTCTTTTTTTTCTTTAATAAAATCAAAAACTTTTATTTTGTATTCAGTTATGTTTTTGAAATTTGTCCTAAAATACATACATAAGTATGTACATATACTTTAAATGTATATGTATTTGCATATCCATATTATATAGCTATTATATTCTCGAAAAAGTGAATTACCCTAGTTTTGTAACCAATTATAAAATATGTCCTAATTATGGGATCGCTACGAAATATAAAAAAAAGAAAATCCTAAATTCTAAAATCCCACATTCCAAAATCTCAAAATAGCAGAATATGTATATATATGTATAGGCCAGAATCTGGATTAGGAAGGGTTTTAGAGTTGGATTCAAAATCAGGGTTCCAGTAATTTGTTTAGCGGGAGTTTGGGGCGGTAGCCACGATTTTTTTTTTATCAAATCATCATTTCACCCATATTTTAAAAGTTTCTTTTTTTTGAAATATGTATGAATGTAAAAATATAATTAGGTACTGGGGATTTCAGAATTGGATACAAAATTAGGGTCCCAATAATTTGTTTGGTGGGATTTGGGGAAGGGGGACAGCCATGATTTTTTTCTTTTCAAATCATCATTTCAAAAATAAATAATTTTAATTCAAGATTTTATTTAAAAGATTTTTTTTTCAGGTTTTTTTTTTCAAAATTTTTTTTGTTCCAGATTTTTTTTTCAGAATTTCGATGAGGATCTAATCGACCCACATCTGAAATAAAAAAATTCAAAGCGAATTATGATAACTAAAGTGGTTTGGGATTTTGAATTTTAGGATTTTGGCATTTTGGGATTTTGTATTTGGGATTTCGTGGCCAACCCCCTAATTATTTTTATACATAAATATTTCAACATTTAAGCATTTAAAATAGTGGGGGGCGCTAAATTTACGCAAATAAAATTTTTGGAATCCCATAATAAATTAAATTTTTTGCGAAAAGTAAGAATTTTTAGGAAAAAATAATATTTTTTTAGCGAAAAATTAAGATTTTAACAAATAAGATTAAAAATATTAAAATAACGACACACTCCCTGCAGAAAATCCTCCACAGTTTAATCTACTACATATACACAGATAAATATTTTCATTAATTTACTTTACATAAACATTTACATAAACAATTATAAAATATTACCAAACGGAAATCAATTTTAACGCCATTCATTCATACTTGAATTGACAAATTATTAAACAACTAAAACAATTTGTAAATCATTAAATTACATTTTTTATACAACATTTTAAATATTTATTCAGTATTATTTTAAATATTATACTAAAATAAGAAAAAAAAAATTACTATAAGTTATTGGTATTATTTATTTTTTAGGTTACATTAGTAATATCAACCGCTAATTATTATAAAAACTCTCTTTTTATTGGCTTTTGAAGTTTTTTCTTTTCATATTTAATGTTTTATACATGATGATGTATTTTTATATGTACATACTTATACAGGGTGACATAATGTTATACATAGATCTCCCATACGGTGAAATATAATTTAACGTATGGTGTACCAAATTAAAGCTTGGAAAAGGGGCTATTTGAAGCTTTAAACACCAAAAAAAAAAAATTGTATATTAAGTTACCAGCAAAATGATATATTCTTCTATCAAAAAAAGAGTAAAAACTAAAAAAGATATAGATTTAAATGAAAACATTTAGAAAAGCTTCTTTCGAATGCTTTTAAAACTATACGCATTTTCACAATACTTAATCTTGTTTGTAACAGAAGTTATGTTAATTTTAATCAAAACAAAAAATTTGTACCAAATGTCCTTTAAGCTCCTACAGCTAATAAACTATTGGACCTATAACAATCTAACCCCATAAAAAAAGCTTTTGTCTATATATTATCCCCTACACCATAGTTTATGTCAAAACACTTACTTATAAATCACCCTGTATATAATAAATTAAAAAAAAATGCTTAATAATAAAAATAATTTCTTTCAATATTTCATTACATACCGCATGAAAAAATATTCAAAATATATATATATATACATACATATATATATACAATCAATATATTCAATAAATCTTTTAATCATTCAGCATTAAATTCATTAATAATTCAACGGAACTATAAGCATGTTTATTCAATCTACCTGTTAGTATTTATCTGAAGATATAAAAAAAAAAAACAATAATATTATTTTTTAAATATTTATGCGTGTTTTGTCAATTTTATTTAAAAAATTTCAATGAATTCAAAAAAGAAACAAAAAAAAAGTGAAATTTGATAAAACTTTCTTCGATTAGAATTTAAGATTTATACAAACAAAATCTTCATTGCTCATTTCTTTTCAATATCAAAAATATGTCATCGGAAATAATTAAAAATAGAAAATTTTACTTTTTTTTTTTTATTAAAAAAAATTATTGGTAACGTAAACAAAAAAAAAAATAAAAGTTATTTAATAATTTGTTTTTTAAAGGTTAGATTTTTTTTTTAAATCTATTTTTTAAAAAAATTGATAAAAAAATCTTAAGAATAATCATAATGATAGGGTTTGCACGAAAAGAGTATAGTTGAGAGAAATTGGGAGAGTATAGTTAGTGAATGAAACGCTAATTAAGCATAACCGTATTTACTCCTACCTAATCTTTCTCAAAGGCTAGTGTAGTTAGTAGTTGGCAGTAGAAAGAGTATTTACTTTGTTAAAGGAACGCAAAAAGTGTATACATACTTAGTTAAAAAAATAAAACTCTTATTATCTAACGTATTAAAAAAAAAAATGTTTGGTAAAAATTTGAAATCTATCAGATCGATTATTGTATACAAAAGTTTATTTAAACTTTGTAACAAGATTCAACTAAAAACTCACTTTTGACTATATAGTATAGGTATTTTACATCTGACATTGCTGAGTAGAAAAACAAGACAAATTGGTTAAACATATAGATTTGTAGATTTGCGATACGATATAATTTTTATTTCCTGCGTTCACATGTCCTATCGACAAGTTTGACAGTTGTTTTAAATTAAATTCTATAAACAAAAAAAAATTATTTTAGTTTTGTCAAATTTATTTTAGAAAATAAATTTAAAAATTCGGTCTTTCAGGCGATAAGTCTCGGGTTCAAACCCTGGTCAGATCAAAAATAATACATAAAATATAATATAATAATGTAAACAAAATATTAAATGTAATTATAATTGAATACTTGTATCGAGATGTAACACATGCTAAAGGCAAAAGGGCCCTAAAAATATCGGCAGATACATATTTATATCTGGACGATAAATATAAAAAAAAAAATTTTTAAATTAATCATTTTTAACATGAATGATGAATAAAATTTTTTTAGCTGCTCCTATGCTAATTACAGGTATTATCTGTAACTAAACTGTTCTATCTTATAGTATATACGAATGAATGAAAAGATAAAATGCAAAAATTAAAACCGGTTCTAAAATAAAATTTACATTGTAGTGTCTTCTGACATGCGATATATATTTAAAAATTAGTTTTTATTACATTCACAGTATTTGTATTTACATCTGACACGTTGAATTCAGTACGTATATAGCCTGAAGCGATCTTAAGATTATAATTTTTTTTTAAATAATTTTACAAAATTTTCATAATAAAAGACCATAAAAATATGTGAAAGCAAAATCTTATGCAAAAATATTATATGATAAGATTAGAAATAAAGCAGAGTAAATGTAGGTGAGAAGCAGCTACCAAGAATACGAAGATTTATTAAAGTTCTTTAAATTTAGTAAAGTTTCAAAAATTGAGATGGATAGCACATGTGGACAAAATAGGAAATGAACAATAGGAACAATCCAAAATATCTTAATACAGTTCTATAGTATACTATAGTATACAATATAGAAGATGGCCACAAGATGAGATCGGATATACGGAGAAAGTAAATATAATAAATAGAAAAAAGTTATCAACTGAAAACTAGATCTGTATTATACTTTATTATATCAGTCTAAAACTAATTCTGGATTCTATATAATTATAAGAAAAGGAACAGGTTTTAAAATGATTTAATTAAATAATTCAACATTGCAAAGTAAAACGACTGTTAAATGTTAATTAGCATGGTAAAAAAGAACCTGCAGCAATTATTTTATTTTAAATATATAATTAAAAATACAGTGCGGTCTTTTTTGCATCACATGTAATAAACTATAGATGCTGATGTTTAAAGATAGTATTATACTAATATATAAAGATGGTGATAGATTTCAATATCTCGTTATTTACTAGATCATTTAAATTAATTATATATGGTACATATAGTACATATATATCATTATCAAAAAAAAGTGTAACCTTCAAATATAGCTTTTCAGATTTTCAGCTATATATTTGATAAAATATAGTACATAGTTTTATTAAATAAAATTTATACATGTTTTCCTTTAATAGGTAGATGGAAAATTTTCCATGTTTTTTTTCCATTTTGTTCGGTATTACCTAGTGGGTAAAACAACGAGGGAGTGTTGGTTCGAATCCCACACACGTCGTAAGAGTTAATGCCCCTTACAATACTTAGAGCCACGCCTGAACAGGAAAGGCTGTGTAATTTCCTGTCTACATTTATGTGGCAGAGAAATGCATTAAAAAAAATATATATTTCCTTTAATACTTATAGTGTGCTTTCAGGATTACCGAACTGTTAAAACATTTAAAAAATTAAATGATTTTAAATATATTTTTGATTGATAAACAGAAAAAGGAGTTACGAACCAGACGTTGCTATAGTACAAATTTAGTAATTTCCCCTCACTTTAGAAATGTTCAAAATTAAGCCTCCTATATCCTAACTGACACGTTGTCAATTATATTGTCAATCAATATTGACAATAATTTGAGTTAATGAGCAATTTGACATAAAATGACACAAAACATAAACTAACAGGTGCTTACACCTAAATTGACAATATAACTGACAACATGTAACTTAATGTAAATAAATCATTGGTCTTTTGGTAGCCATATTGTAATCGAAATTTTTTTGTTTTTGATTTAAGCGCCTTAGAAATACATATATACATATATGCATTAGAATAAACAATTGGCAGGTGTTCAATTAGTAAGGAAAATTTAGATTACCTTTCTTGTTCAATAAACAACAATACCTACATAAAATATTAAAAACAATTGGATATACAGGTGAAAAAATAATTTTTATTTTAATGTCATTATTTATTATTGCTTTCAGCTGTTAACTAAGTATATATATATAAACATAATATCGATTTTTTTTTTTTAATACATATTTTTTTGCAAAGACTTAAAATAGTCTATAACTCTGTAAAATGGAAATAAAGACAAACAAATTGTACAATTAATAATAATATGGTTAATAAAATAAAAAAAAATACATATTTTTTTAACATATAAAATATGGCAATTTAATATATTATGCAATCAAAAATTGATATAATTTCAAAAAATGGAAGCTATCAAAATAAAACGCTATATGTACTTAAAAAAATTTGAACTAAGTACAATAGTTTGTCTTATTGTATTACTTATGTCTCAAACCATACTGATCTTTATGATATTTTAATTACACTGTCATTCTAAAGATCAAAGGATATTTCTTAATGTTTAAATTAAAAGATATTACTCAAAATAGATAAACATTACTTAATGCCTAAATGCTCTGAACTAACTCCCAAGTCGCTAAACCCCATAAATTTAACTGAACCTAAAATTAACATTAAGTAAACAAATTGCTAAATAAATTATTAAAAGCCTGATTTGTAAACAACTCTTTAACACTTTTTTTTTATATAGTGTATTCCCCTGTCACATAAATGTGATAAAGAAATTTTATCCTTTAGGCGTGGCTGTAAATGTCGTAAGGTGTAATTATTCCTCAAAACGTGTGTGGGATTCGTACCACCACTCTCTTGGTGTTTACAACGTATTTCATACGCCACCGAAACCGAGACCCTATAACGTGTTACCCACTAGACCACCGAGACCCTTTTCCTAAGTATTTTCTTTTACATACATATTTAAACATAAAATCTATTATTTTTGGAATTAAGTTCATATTTTTTAGAGTTACTTAATTTTTTTTTTTTTTTGGATTAGGTAATTTTTAAAATTTGGTAATTAATTCTTATGAAATAAGTCTCAAAAATTCAAAAAATTTTTTGGTGATTAGTTAATTTTTTTTTGAGTTAGTAGTTCACAATTAACAGGAGCAGATAATGAAGTAACAGCCAAAAATATTGGGAATTAGTTCATTTTTATTTTTGGAGGTTAATCATTTGAGAGTTAATTTAGTACCATACATATATTTGTATAAGATAATATATGTCACACAAATAAGAATATTTATTTGCGTTCAATAGTCTTGTACAATAGTTACCGCCGAGTAATCAACGGTTTAATGACACTAATGATTCCAGAAACTGAAGTTTAATCCAATATAAAGAATAAATGGATTAGTGAATACCCAACGCTCCTTATAAAAAAGTCGGAAAGATAAAAAATATATATATTTGATGTTTTTTTTTTTTAATCTTTTAACTTTTCTTTAATTTTTTATCCTTAAAAAAATCCTTAACAAAATCCTTAAGAAAATCCTTTAAAAAATGTATAGACAATATAATTATTTTATTGTAAGTAATTTCACGTAAATGCGCGTACATTGTATTCGACACTCAATTCCGTAATAAAACTTATAAAAAGATACAATTTTTGTTACACCGATCTCCTTACTGTTGTATAAAACATTTTGGTAATATTATAGTGCATAGCGTAGTATGATTTTTTTAAATAAAATTGCTTACCATACAAATTGATTAAAATCTTTATTAGAAATTTGGGTTGTGTTCTCAGACTTACCTGAAAAATAACAAAAAAATATCATTTAATAATTTTTATTTAAAATTTTTATTAAAAATAATCTTAATTAATAATAAATAAGAATTATATACATTAATTATTCTACTTATTTCTTAAAAAGTTTCTAAAAGATTTCTAAAAATTGTATCAGAAAAGCTGTTAAGTACATATGTACGTAGTTTAAATGGAAAAAAGACTGCTCCATATTTTAATGTTAAAAAAAATTAAATTCAGTGTTCTCTTTTGATCTCTAAGAAAATTTTCCAACAAAATATTTTTACTTATGTAGTCGATTTTATTCTTTTATTTATTTAAATAAAACATTACTTCATATATAAAGACATACACCCATAAAACATAACTACACCTACATCCAGAAATAAAACGAAGAAGTCGGCAATTTCATCATAATGTAAAGTAAAGTTGAAAAAGCAAATATAAATAATTTAAAAAATATTTTTAAGAAAATATTAAGTTCAAGTACAAACAATTCTATTTAATATTCTTTTTAAAATATGGTTAAACTCAATTTGTACATCAATATACATATATACAATAATATATGTACATATATATGTACATATATTATGTGTTGTATATATATATACATCAATTTACATATATATAATACTTAATATGTTGTGTAGTACCATTATTATGGTTTTGTTCAATTTACTACATTTTTTGTTTGTTCAATATACTTAACTACTACAGCACTTAAAATGAAAAAAAAATTTCAAAAAACCGCAACCTATAATCTTAAAAGTTTAGAGAAATTCACATATTTAGAATATTTAACAAATAAAAGTATTTTAATAATATTTAAGAACGAACATGAAGGTGGGTTGGTCAAATTTCACCTAAATATCTCAAATATTTGAGGTGGATAGTTTAGCTAAAATACACCTAAACTATCTTAAAAATAAAAAAAACCCTAATAGTAACAGATAAGTAAATCGACGGCAAAATATGACACCAAAGCATAAGCTACCACCAAAATGATGAAACACCATCTAAAGATTGAGATTAATAAGCGAGAGTTATTAAAAAAACTTAATTTGATTTCGGACATCTGTTGTATTTGTTATTTCATAATTTTTTAAAATTTATTTATATATAATATTGACGTTTTTTGACACCCCTATTCATCGGAAATGCCAAAATTGAGGATGTAGCTGAATAAGAACACCTTGGAAGCGTAATAACAACAGCTGAAGAAATAGCAATAATAGTCTGTGAAAAGCAAACAATTTTCGCGAGATTTATGGACAATCTAGAAAATCAAACTAAAATAAGAATATCCAACAAGTTTGTAAAATATGTGCTACTGTACGAGTGTGAGACCTGGCTCGCAACACAAAATAGCATGCAAAAGTTACAGGTACCGAATAGTTGCGACCAATAATAATTGCGACCAGAAGCAAAAAAAAAAATTTAACGAAAAATTATGAGTATATACCTGTCAAGAGCCGATGGAAACGTAAATACTAAGAAAAAAAATGGAGATGGTTAGGCCATATCTTTAGATGTTCAACAATATGAGTATTACATCAGATGTACTAGACTAGAACGCTTAAGACAATAAAAATGTGAGAAGATCTAAAGTGATTTGAAGAAACTAGACACCGTTTCTGGAAACCCAATGTTCTCTAAGGAAATAGAAGATAAAACACACGTTCAACAATTTTTTTTAAATAAAAAATACACCAACTCAAACTTAAACTTTTGAGATTTAACTAACTAAGATTTACTAACTTATAAGTCTAGTTGCAAACTTGTAATTTCACTGAAAAATTTTATTCGACAATTGACTTATTTGGCTTTCAAATCATATATGAAAATTTTACAAAACTTTCTAAAAAAAGCTTTTGAAATTAAGATCTGAAGATAAAAGCAATTCTTGAAGGGATTATAATGAGGAACAGTTTTAACCACTAAGAGTAACCTATTTATATACAAAAATTACAGTTTTACAAAATTTACAGTTATATACAAAAATTACAGTAGGAAAAGAAATTTTGTTTAGAAAATTTTTGTGGATAAACTCGAAAAAATTCATAAAATCTGCAATAAATAATTTGCATTTTTTTATTTAGTTTATGTCAAATCTCTTTTTTTTATGTTTTATTAACTTATGTCATCACTCGTAACATAATATTTTCAATCATAGCTATTTTATAAAAAAAAAATTATTCAAATTAGAAATTTATTCCCTTTTGTGGGATATGCTATCCTTCTATATTTGAACTGATATCATTATATTTATATACTTAAAGGAAAAGAAAAATGTATATTTACCGACAGTGAATTTAAGCTTAAGGTAACACAAGTGTAAAAAAAATCAATAAGATAAAATTAAAAGAAAAAGTTTTAAAAAGGAAATGGCTTAAATAAAATTTACTTACATATATAAGAAATAAAAATGAGATGAATAAAAAATAAATTCTTAAGTACTTTAAATACTTTAAGTATATTTATAATATCTATTCCAAGCCTACCATATGTTAAAAGCAAAAATAAATAAAAAAAACGGCATATAAATGTAGATACAATATCTACATAAATATATTGGTATCTTATATAAGTATAAATTTCTTAAGACCTAAAGTGGAAATAAAAAATATTTTTACCCTTTTCTGTTTTAATATACAAGGTTATATTTAAGAATACCTGAATAAAAATCATACCAATGTAAATTGTGCATACCAATACAGGTTTATATATAATTCAAATACTTAGTTAATATTTATTTTAAAAATTTTTTATCATACAGTTTACTTAGTTAATTTAAAAAAAAGTTTAAAGTTTTGGAACATTAGTTGTTTTAAATATATGTATACAAAATTTTAACGAATATACGCCAGCTACATGAAGCAAAAATATGAACTATGAACTTAAAAGAAAATGAATTAAGAATATGATCTTGGTAGATGGCAAAAGATTTAAGTAACATCCGCCCATCAGATGAAGAGATCATTTAGAAATTAAGAGATAATAATTAAAAGATATGGATTAGAACAGAAAGCCTGCGGCAACAACATATTCATACGAAGCTTCATATTGAAGCAATATTGGATGCCACTGCCATTATTGCAGTATCGTCATCAAATGTAGCTACAATTATATTATCTAATCTTGGTGAATCACTATAGTATAAATCAAATAGATGTAGGACCCAAAATACTACCTTGAGGCAAACCCGAAAGTTAGAAAACTTCTCACCCTATTTAATTCTAAACAATCTATCAGTTGAGTCAAGTCATCTGGAAGTCAAATTATAGAATGTAACTACACGTCCAGTTACTTTTGAATATTTTTGGATATTAATATATTAATAAATTAACAGTCAAAATAAGATTTTACGGTACCATGAAGTTCTAAACTTATAGTGTCATTGCGCTCTAAATATAATCCTAATAAGAGGAAGAACAAGAAGAATATGATATAACAAGAAGCTAACATTATAAAATTTAAACGTAGTTTTGATAAAAAAAAAAACGCCACCATTCAATAAGTGCTTGTAAAATTTTTACCAATGGCATATCACTTAAATAAATAATTAAATCAACTTTTACCACTTTAGACTATTTTTTTTTTCTTTTAAACTATTTATTGTGACAATGATTATAAAGGAAATTTCAATATTATAATACAACTATAATAACTATCGGGAAATTAAAGAAAAACAAACAAATGCAGAAAGGTTCCGTTTGTTCATCAGCGTAATAAATAATAAGAGTTCATTATTATTTCTTTTTTACCATATTATTCTTAAAATTAGTGTCTATATAAGTGTTATCATTGCCCATAATGAAAACTATACACATAAAAATTCTAAAAATTATTTATCCTTTTCATACACTTCGGTATTTTGCAAGACATGATAAATAAAATTGCTTTTAAAAGAAACTCATAAAAACAAAAAAAAAATTTTTTTTTTTTTTAGGCATTTAAGGATTAAATTGTTTATAAAATGTAAGAGAAAATAAGATATGGAGGAAACCATAATTTTTTTTTAATAAGTACATTGTTTTATGCCCTTTGACTTTGAAAATCTATTTTTTACTTCTATTCTCTTTTTATTTAATACATATATACATAGAAGTAGATACATATAAATATGTTCATATATTGGGAAGTATTATGGATATATGTAATATACATGTATACAAGACAATATAAATTGAATAGTTTAAAAAAAGACTTTAAGTTTTTCAATACGTTTTCAATAATTCGAAACCTAATAAAAATAATAGCATCAGACCAAAAATATTTTAGTCATGGTACCATATAAATTCTTAGTTTGAGTGTTAATTTTTTAAATATTCTAATATCCAAAACATCCTAAAGTAGCTGGATCTCTAGTTGCATTCACTAATTTGACTCCCATATTCTGTAAAATTTAAATCTCATCTGTTAACAAGTCTAAATATTTATACTTAGTTCGGCGAGTAACTTCCGGAACAAATAAAATTTTAGTCATTAATCGATGTGATTATATATAGAGATATAAATTAAAATTATAATACTTACAAAAAACAAAACTAACTTCGTAAATAGAACTAAAAAATGGATAAGTTGTTCGTAAATTCCAGCATGCGCACAAAGGATAAGTATTCTTTTCTACAAATACAAAATGGGAGCCTTCAGTATTCTATTATCAAAATCAAACTTGGTTTGTATAATCAAGCATTGGTTTAATATAAGTGGGGATAAGTAGATCTTTTATAACATAGATATCACATAAAGGAGTTAAGGATGTGACTCAATGCTCGCGTCGCTTCTAGCGTCCCTTTGACGTTTAAGTAGAATACATTGATTTAAATGGAACTTGACCAAATAGAAAAGCGATACTAGAAGCGCCGAACGAAGCAACGCTAGAGTTGAACAACTTTCTACTATTACTCGCGTTGACAATAATTTTTTTTTTGTTATTTTATATTGGTTGTTAGTCATAAAGCGTTAGCATTTGGTCTTTATTTTATTTAGAACGCGACGCTAGAAGCGGCGCTAAAAACAACGCTAGAAACGACGCGAGCATTGGGTTATCACCTTCACTCTTGTTAACTATAAAATTTTAATTATTTATAGTTAAGTTCAAGGCAGTCATTCTAGCTATAGAATCAAATTTAATTCAAGAGAAAGTAATGATATTAAACGGTTGAGTAGAGGCTGAACTTTGGAAAAAACTCAAATCTTGGCATTTATTTCAAATTTCAATCACTGTTAACTTCAAAAAGAATTGACAGTTTTATACGATAAAACAGACAGTAGTTAATATCAGTACAACAACAATGATACGAAAAGGAGAAATGGTGAATGTAGTAGGCGAAGATTACGAAAAATAAAGAGATTAAAAAGAAAAGAAAAATAGAGAAGAAATGAGGTATTGTAATAAATTCACCTAAAATTTAAATATATATACGTACCTATTATAATATTACAAACGTTAAATTTTATAAAACATCTACCATATGTATGTAGACATAAACGTATACATTCCTATATATAATACATATATATACTTATATTTCATAGTGTTTGTAAAATGGCATATTATGGCAGACAATGCAGTTTAGAATTTCAACTCTTAAATGAATAGAATTGTTAAGTAATCTGTTAAGAGGACTGCAGAGTGCAGAATTGTTTTAAAAAATAAAATAATAATAAAGAAACAATAAAAAAAAATTTTTTTAGTTTTTTTTTTATTGTTCTGTATAAAGTGTAAAATAACAATAACAAGTAAATTAAAATATTTTTTTAATTAGAGTTAGCACATTTAATCAAATTAAAGTACTTTTACTACATATTCATATTTTTTAATACGTTTTGTATTTCAAATAGATTTCTTTTGAAAACAAATATGAATTTTATTTTAAATAAAATTTATTAATTCAATTTTTTTTTTTATTAAAAATTTATACACCAAAGACATTTGCATATTTATGACATCTGTTTTATTTTAATATTTTGTTTTTTTATTTCTTTATTTCTTTACACAAATTTATGCTAATATGTAAAATATTACACGAAATTCTAAAATTATAATAAGTATGTAAGTAAGTATTTCTAAATTCTAATTTTATTACTTATTTTAATTTTACATTTATTATTTAATTAATTTTAATTTGATTAACAACTTTTTTCTACTACCTTTTACACTTTCTGCTGTATTATAGAATTTTTTGGGAAAAAATTTTTGAAGTTTTATTTTTTTTTTATTTGTAAGGGGGGTTAAGCAAAATATTATTTCAGATTTAAGGTATGCATACTTCCTTGGATATTTTTATATAAAAAGTAAGTTCACAAATGTATTTGTCTGTCAGAAAATATCAATATGTATTACAAAGAATATTTATGGTAGCAATCTGTGGGTTTCTTTAAGATAAAGTAAAAATTGAGACAATAATTATTATTTTTATATATTTAATACTTTGGGTGAAATAGGTTCCGAAATGCAACAACAACTTCTTTAAGAAAGGAAATAAATTGAGGAGGAAATAGAATAAACGAACATGTCAATAATCTATATCCCACTTAAAGTTTATATTATTAAAAAGAACCTTTGTTTATTTACATAATCCTTGTAACAGAATCATATATGATACATACATTTTGAAAATATCTTATATACTTTTATGTTTAAAGTACCTAAGTACCTATTTTTTTTTTTTTGTTTTTTTTTTGAAGGTTGTGCAAACTCTGACGCTACATATTAATTTTCTCTTTTATAGGTAGCATATCAAATAAGTTATGGTCTTACGATCGCATCATTTATATAGAATTTTTTTTGTTGTTTTTTTGTTTTAATTATTCACCTGGGGTGTTTCCTTTATAACACATATATGTACACATGTATATTATTTTATAGAAAGTACATTGACTATAAATATACATATATAAATATACATAAATATGAAGGAATTCTGAACTTTCAAATATTTCAATCCATTATTAAAATATCACGTTTTTTTTTTTATTAAGACAATGTTTTGTTGCAACCTGATGTTTAAATAACCCCATCAAATATAAAGGGATAAGAGTATCATTTCAAGGACTTTATTTTTTTTTTTTTTTGTTGTATATTATGTAAAACAAAAAAAAATAAAAAAAAACGCGTGTTATTTATTTTACATTTCCTCAATACAGTAAAAAAAAAAAAAAACAAAAAAAACTGACAAGGGTTAAAAAAAGGATTAGAATCTTAAATAATATACAAGGAAAAAAAATATATAATTGGATGGATGTGAGAAGTGGGAATTGTTTAATTTTCTTTTTTATTTTTGATAAAACAAAATTTAAAAAGGTTTTTGTTATTTTTTTTGGCACGATTTAATTGCTGCTAAAATAAAAAAAAATGCATAAATAAAAATATAAAATTGGTATTTTTTTTTACTTTCCTATTCTTTAAAAAAAATTTGTGTTTTTTTTGTTTGTATAATTTGCAAATGTAAAATGTTAATTTAATAATTACAAATTATATTATAAGTAAAGTATAATTATAATTATATAATTGTAACAAGTAAAATATGATTACTAATTACTTTTTGTATTTATAAATCCCATAATTACATTCTAACCACAACTGACAACCATCAATGATGATGGTATAGATAAAAAAAATTAAAACCAAAAACTGATGCAACGAAATTAAATAAAGCATATATATCGAACAACTGATATCTATAGAAAGTAGTAAGCTTACGCTAGTTTATCTGCATCATATACAATTTTTTCTAATTGATGAAAACTGAGTTAAAACGGAAAATTTTGAAGCGCAACTTAAATATAGAAAGATTTGATGTTAAGTTTTTTTAGATTCATGCCACAAATGCTCCTCTGACGAAAAAATTTTGAAAACATCATAAATTCATTTCCGAAAATTCAACTAAATTTTGGAAAAAAAAAACTACAGGAATTATTTCGAAATTTTCTAAAAGTAAGGTGGTATCAATTCCTATTCAAATTCGTCAGTTATAATTCACATACGTACGTAATATTCTAGCATGTCTACTCATCAAACAATGGCCCGTAATAACACCAATCAATTGACTGATATTTCAGATCTAGACTCATATGTGTACGATATAAAAATATTTAAGAAGAACATTAATATCTTTCTTCGAAGTTCCCCTCCAAATTTTCATACCCAACCACCACTTAATCCCAAATTTCTAATAATTTTTATTTTCCCAGAAATACTTCCTACATCCTTATCCCTAAAACGAAACTATACATTTTGTATTAAATGCCCCATCCTAAAGTTTGGTTTAAAAGAGTGATGGTGTTTAGTTCGTTAAAGCCCAACACTACCTTAGAGGAACTTCGTGCAGTTCCCTAGGTGGCTTTCGATGCTTCTAACTTTCCTTCATTAAAAAAAAAAAAGAAAAGTTTAGAGAATACATACAATAATAATAGCAACAACAACAACCAAAAATAGCATTCCAAAAATTTCAATTTGATTTAAATTATAGTGTTACTTTTTTTATTTTTAAAGAAAATAAATCATTTTTCAAATACTTATAGGTTTTGTTAAATTTATTAATTACTTTTATTTTCATCAACAAATTTAATAACGATAATTTGGTCGTTGATAGGTGGTAAATTATACACCTTAATTCATTTTACTTAACTATACCTTCTTTAATATCCAATTAACTAAAAGACAATAAAAATATTTGACTAATTATTTTTGGCAGATTTTCATTTAATCTTTGACATACAAACATACATAAAGTATTACAACTCAAAAAAGCTTTGAACATATACTTTTTTTTTTAAATGCAATAAAACAGAAAGTTTTTTTTTTTCAATTTAACATTAAAAAAAAACTTTTATCTTTTTATTTTCCATTCAATAATTTCTTTTTATTTATCGATAAAGGAAGTGAAAATTTTTGTAAATAACAATAAAACCACACGCCAACAAGACAAAACATAATTAAACTATACAATGCGTATAATAAACGCGTGAATAATGTTTAAATTTATTTAAAAAAAAAATTTTTTTTATATATTATTTTATATTAAGTATGTTTTATATTTTTTAAATTGTATTTTATTATTAACTATATTGATCTTTACATTTGTTCCTCATTCCACATTAAAGTGTACAAGGCCGAATTTCATGTATACTGAATAGAATAAAATTTATTTATGTGCAAACTTTCAACAATAGAAGCTCCAAAAAAAGAAAAAAATGATTTGTAATTCCTATGGAGATGAGGTTTTTATGAGAGAAAATTTAAAGTATATATACACATACAATACATACAAAAAGGCTAAAATTATATAATATTGTAATTCGTAAAGCCTACAATTAATGACTCTCTATATTTTTTTTTTTATTTTTTCTATATTATAATTATATGTTATGATTTTACAGTTATCATTTTATAATATACTAGACTTAGACAATTTAAAATTGGTATAAAAGTCTTAGCAATTATAATAAATATATGTATTGTTATAAAGTATAAATACAAAAATTAAATATATGCATATATTATTATTATATCCTAATTTAGTTATAACTCTAGCTTTAATTAATTTTAGTTATAATTCTAACAATCTTTTCAGTAGAACCAAATCATTTTTTAATAAACATTTCAATTTAAATGTGAAAGTGTGTATGTTACTGTATTTCTTTAATTTCTCAGGAAGACTGTTATAAATTCTTATTGAAGAGCAAAAATTACTATTTTTAGCCAATTCAATTCCAATTTTTTCATGACATAACTTTTCCATATGTTTTCTTGTGTTATAGCTGTGAATAATCCTTCTCTTTTGTAATAGCGTATAGATTATCAGATGGAGTACGCCAATTCAGCCTGTATAGTATCTTGATTGCTTTATTTATTATTATGTTTATTTTATTCTTTAATGTATTTGTACAACATGACCATATCGCCACATTGTATCGTACATGAGACATAATGTGCGCATGAAATAATAATTTTGCTGATTTGTCAACTAATATGATACCGCTTCTTCTAATAGCACCTAGTAATGGCATTATCTTTTTTAATATGTAATTAACATGATCACTCCAGGATAATTTGTCATCTATTATAATATCGAAATATTTATAACTTTGTTCTCTTATAATTTCTCTGCTATCAATACAAATTTTGGAATTGATATCAGGTTCGGTTGCATCGTTTAAAAATCATGTACTTTGTTTTTTCAATGTTCACTGTTAATTTATTTCCATTTACCCATTTCATATATTTTTTCAAATCCTCATTTGCCAATTCTTCTAATAACTCAGCATTATTTCCTGAATAGATGAGCAATGTATCATCATCAAATATTTTATAATCAGATTTTATATTAGCAAATTGCATATTATGTACATAAAATAGATATAATGTAGGACCAAGAACCGACCCTTGTGGCACTCCTACAGTTATAGTACGTCCAATACTGCAAACACCATTAACTTTTGTTTTGATAAATCTGCTTTGCAAATAAGCTCTCAGTAATTCATGAGGCAACCCTCTTATTCCGATTTCATGTATTCTGTTCAACAATATCTGATGGTCCACTGTATCGAATGCTTTACTTAAGTCAACAAAGACCGAGCATACATACTTTCCTTTATCGAGATTATCAACAATAGATCTTACAGAATCGTTGATAGTTATATCAGTGCCATGCGATTTTTGGAACCCAAATTGATTGATATCAAATCCCCCTGAACATTTAATAAATTCACATATTCTTTTATTGATTATTTTTTCAAATATTTTACTCATGCAGCTAGTAAGTGTTATAGGCCGATAATTAGATGTATCCAAAGGAGAACCACTTTTGTATATTGGAATCACAGTACTATATTTTAATGAATTAGGATAATATCCTGTGCGAAAACTATCATTAACAAAATTACTAATTAACGATGACATTATATTAGCAACAACTTTTAAATCTTTTGCTGCTATATTATCCGACCCAGGTGAATTATCTTTTAGATTCATAATAACATTATACACTTCTTGATCATTAGTAGGTACCAGAAACATGGAACGTTCATTTATTGTGTTTTTTATTATATTTACTTCTTTAGTTTGAATTTTTTCTGCTAATTTTCTACAAGCATTACTAAAATAGTCATTAAAGCCGTTGGCTATGTCTTTGTTATTAATTAACAGTTCACTATTATGTCGTATTTCCTTAATTATTTTGTAACAATCTGATTTTTGGTTTATAATCTGAGAATTCGAGACATTCCATATCTTTCTAGTGTTAAAGCCAGCTGCTTGCAATTTTCTATTAAAATAAGTTTGCTTTGCTTTTTTTATCTCTGCATTAACCATATTTTTTACTCTATTGTAATTTACCTTATACTCCACATTATTACGATACTTCTTATATTTCTTATACAAGTTATTTCTAGATTCAATTTGCTTTAAGATTTCTTTCCACATCCAATGATTATTTTTTCTAATTCTAATGTTCGTAACATTTGTACAAATGTTTCTGAAATAATTTATAGCTTCAATCAATTCATCAACATTTATGCAATTATGACTACGTAAGTAACATTCCAATAAGTATGCGTATTTATCATAGTTTGTATGAGTTATTTGCTTGCAGACCATCGTTTCAAGTGTGCACTTCTAAGAACTGCTTTAACTTCAACACAGACTGCTTTATGATCTAAGTTTGGAATATCATACATAGTGATATCAAAACCAAATCGATTCGTGTTTAGATCTGAAAGAACATGATCTATTAATGTCGCCGAGTTTGATGTAATTCTTGTAGCATTACTAACATCATTTATATTTTTTATATTAACCGAGTTAACATCCAGCATATCCATATACATCCGGCTTACATCCGTTACAGAGAGTAAATCAATGTTAGTATCACCAATCACAATTATGTTTTTTTATACTGATTTGTTTAAAACAATTAATACATAAATCTAAAAATTTCAAGTTCATATTTTGTGTGGAGTCAACTTTTGACGGAAAAGTTGTTATGCAAATCTTAAAGAAAAGAATTGTAGACCAATCATATATGTACTATATATGTATATACAAAAATTAACATGAATCTATAAATTAATGAAGACTATTCCTCTTCTGAATATTATATACATATGCGCTCTTACCCAATAGGCCACCGACACCCCGGGAAATAGTTAGAAAACAAAAAAAAATTATTAAGATAAAAGTTTTTTATTTTTTGACGTAGAATTCGAATTTGCATCGAAAAATACCCATTCTCATTTGAAAATCTCGATGTATGTTATTACTTAATAGTGCATTATCAATTAATATATATAAGTATATTAGTATAGGCACTTTTAAAAAATAAACTTGATAGCTACATACTGAATCCATTTTTAACTATGTACTTATAAAGTGCCACATTTTTATCAAAAACCATTAACCGTAATCATAACTAATCAGTTGATATTTACCTTTACTAAACCGGATTTAGAATATATTTATACTCGTAAATTCATATTTTAGTTTAAATTCCCTTTTGACGCAGTCAATAATTGTAGTCTTTACGCTAGTTCTATACGTACATTACATACATACAAACTATAAATTTTTAGATAGAAATAAAAAGGATTCAATTCAATATTATAGAAAATAATGAATATCATGGTTTTATATAACATATATTATAATTGAGAAACTGTAATCGAATGGCTTTATCTGTCAAAAGTAAGTATTTCTTCTAAATTACTAAAATTCTTTTGTATACTTACTTACAATAATAAAATTTTTGATTAGTATAATTTTTCTGATGATTTATATAAAAATAAATGAATAATTATTTAAAAATGATTTCATTTAAAAAAGTTTTATTTAAAATTACAGACTAAAATTTTTTTATAAGACCGTTATATAGTTATAATCTGTTTGCATACAAATGTAAGTAAGTATATATATTTTTTTTATTATGTCTTCATTTAGAAAAAAAAAAAACAATATGAAATAAACCAAAAAATTAGAGTTAAGAATTATTTTTAAGATAATAAAGGATAACATATAAATCAACATTTACAAAGGATCAAAAAGGATACGATTACGGCACTTAAATATAAACACTAATTACATAAGTACATTATATATAAACATTTAGAGATTTAAGAAGGTTGAGTAAACAAATATAATTTTTTTTTTCAAACTTAATTAATTTTATTTATAAAAAAAAAGTTTAAAAAGAAAAATTTCTTTACATCAAAAAAATAATGAAAAATAGAGACTTTTAAAGAAGAGTATAAGTTTTAACCATAAATAAAACTGGTCTAATCTAATAACCATAAAATATTGACAACAGTCTAATCTAATCTACTGCACTCTTCCTCATTTTTATACCCTACACCTAAAGTAATAGGGTATATTGACTGGTATGGTGTTTGTAACCACCATAAGAAAGCGAGTTAGATATGGACATATATATATATTCTGAATCAGGATCACCTCCTGAGTCGATTTAGCGATGTCCCTCCGTCCGTCCGTCCGTACGCACGATAACTTAAAAAATAATGATGCTATCTTGATGAAATTTATACTGTAGGTTAACAATGACTAAAGTAAGGTGGGGATTGTAAATGGACGAAATCGGACCATGGGTTCGGGTACCTCCCACACAACTCCCAAAACCAAATAAGCATATATCCGAAATTAATAAAGATAGAAGCTTCAAATTTGATACGAAGGTGCTGTTTCCTGAATCCCTGATTTGCTTAAAATTTGAGATGAATTGGTTTGGTGATCCGGCTACCTTCACACACTTCCCAAGACCTAACAATCATATCTTCGAATTTAATAAAGATAGAAACCTGAAATTTTGTACAAAAGTTGTAAAAGCATTTATTTTTTTTTAGCTTATATTAAATACCTAACTAAAATAACTTATGGATTTTTAATTTAATTTGAATTTTTTAGGTGTAGAGTATAAATAAGTCGATTGCATCGACTTTCTGTTACATTTACTTATTTTTTTTCAAAATTGTATAAATAATTTTGAAGGAATAAATAATAAGTATAGAGTACATAATTTACTTATATTAAAATTTTGAAATTTTAAATGCATTATTTATATAAATAAAGATATGATATACCTATTGATATACCTATACCTACTTATATATAAAGATATACCTATTCACCATTTTTTTATAATTTTAGTAAGTATGCACCTAAGGGTTCCGTCAATAATTTTAAACCAATGAGTAAGGGTTCTTCGGTCAAAATAATTTGGGGAACGCTGTTCTAATTTATTTTATTTATAAGACAAGTATATATATTTATTATATAAAATATTAAATATATATGTACATACTTATATTATATATTATTCTATTATTTAGAAATAAATTTCCTTTTTGTTCCTCAGAGAGTATCTTATGAATATCCTTATATTTATATTTTTGCTTAATACGTATATTTGTATACATAGATACTAAGCATTTAAGAAAAACTAAAAAAAAAATATTTCTATACATATGAATACATAGTTATTTAAAAAAGTAATCTATTACAAAATATTGATCTAAAAAAAAATAAAAAAAACGTTAAAATAAAAAAAAAAAAAATAAAAAAGTAGGACATTTAAAAAAAAAAAAACTCAAAACTGAAGGATAATATATTATGTTTGTGTGTATATAATTTAGATTATTTGGTTATAAATGAATCAAATAAATATTCTATAAAATTATATTGGAAAACTAGAATGAATTGGATAAAAAAATAAAAAAACAAAAATCATAATATTAAAATTGACTGCAGTCGAATAAATTTCCAAAGAACATTTATTAGAATTAGATTCAAAAACAAGAAATATCAATTTAAAAACGAAAATAAAATGAATAAGTTGAATAGAAAAGGAGGCAAAAAAAAAAAATTTTTTTTTTTAATTTAAAAAGGAAATATAAATTTTTAAATAAATATATAATAAGTATCTATGTATATATTTATAAACAAAAATAATTTATTCTTTAAAAAATTAAAAAGATATGGTATTAAACAATAATGTAAAAAAAAATAATTGATTACTTTAAGATATAAACGTAAGTATGTATAATAAATTAAATATGTGGGAAGAATGAAAAATCGCATGAAACTTTCTTATTCTAAATTGTATTCTTTTAATAAGTATAAGAACAAAACTTTTTTTCACTTTTAATACGACTTTCTTTACCTATATTGTTCTTAAAAGAAGAACATATTTCGTTACTTATATATTAAATCTCTAAAATAATGCATATGTATTTAATTTTTACGCAAACGGTCAAGAGTGCAGTAGAGTAGACTATGTCAACTGTGGAATACCCGTATGAACATTACATATGCTGTTTCTATAAAACATGATCATCTTTTAAAAAATATTAGATGTTTTAGTACCGATGTTAACTACCGAGATATAGTTTTGTAAATTGTGGAGTTGTATGATAGCTTAACCAAATTTTACAGAGGTTATTGCCTTAAAACTTGATAATATTTTGTAATTTCAGACGCTTAAGTTCATAAAGTTCCAAGAAGTGCAAGAAGCCTGAACCTACTGCTCTAGCCGCCAAACCAAATTTCCCAAAAATTATTAGCATGTAACTCGATACCTCTTCATTAAATTTCAGATACCTAGCTTCAATAGACACTGAGTTATTTTCATTTAAAAAGAGAAGTTGTATGGTAGCTACCCGAACCTGTTGCATCAGCACAACCATATTTTAAAGAAGTTGTTGTCATAAAACTTGATCATCATTTGTAAGATTTCAGACGCATCACTTCATTAAGTTCCAAGAGGTGCAAAAAGCCTGAACCAGCTTCAAAATTTTTCTGTTAAAAAAAACAATTGTGCAGACATTTTGCCAATAGAATAAAATATGTTTTAAAATAATCATAGCAAAGGATAAAAGAATCCAGAACATAGCTTAAATTAATTATCCTCTTATTTGACATGTAGATCATATCAAGTTTTATTTAAAAAAAAATAATCTTTGCAATCTTTTGTTGCAAACACAAGTACTTATCCAAAGTTTTTTTTTTAATTTTTATAGTTTCTACCTAAGACATTCCTCTTTCTTTAATTATTATAAGATAATACTAAAATAACAAAAATTATCATGATTTAAATCAATTGCGTGTAGCAGAGATAACAATATCAAAATAAATGTCAAAACAAATACCAAATGATAAGATTTATAGGCAGTGGTCTGAACATGGATAACGTTCATCAAAAACTGTAACTTCGCAGAACTAATTTCATATTGTGAGTTAAATGCATGGTTTTCGAAATATCTATTTAATATCTTTAGATATTTAATTTAATTTTATATATAAGTATATGAATTTATTAAGTAACACCTGTTATCATTCACGAACACACTAACACCTGTAAATGCTGATTCAATTAGTTAATGATAGTTCACTAAATTAACATTTGCTTTTACATGAAGAATTGTTTTTTCTATACAAATTATAAATCTGTTTATATACTTACTTATTTATTTATGAATAGTATATATATATATAGTAAAGTTGTATGTGTAACTACTTAGATAAAACTCAATAAGGATAAATTCTAATTTTATCGAAATTTTATTCAAATGTAAAGAAAAAAAAAATATTCTCATTAAATTTTAGCATATATACGTATATACAAATATATTACGATATACGTATACGTATATGTACAAATATATTATGTATTACATTAATAACATGACCCTAAATGACCAAAAGCAAACAAATAATATTTTTGTCAAAAGAAATATGGTTACTATAAATATAAAGGTGGTGATATATATATATGTAAGTTATTTATACACCCTTTTTATGTATAATTATATTGTGTATATATACATTCTAAATGTCTCTTTTGATTAAAACTAATATCAATTATGGTTTTTTATATGATTAAGAATAAAAATCATTTAGCTAGTTATTACTTATTTCTATAAAGTATCTATATACTAAATTTATAAATAATGTTATATAAGTAATAACATTTATTATATTATTTTAATCCCTTTGTTAAAAAGAGCACTTGTGTAATATACATATACATTTATTTTAAAATAACATAAATTAGAATTTATATTGTTTTTTCTTTTTTTGTTTAATAAGTATTTTTATATTTAAATATTTTATATTTACTTAATAGTATAAAAACTTTAAAAAAAAAAAATATTAAGTAGTTAAATTATTGCAATCTTATTATGGCGTTTTGTATATAAATTGTTTCAATTGACTGTTAACTAACCATAGATTTTTATTTTTAATTATAAAATATGTTTGAAAGGTAAAAATAGATTTAAAACACATTTCACATCATTCAAATAAAATAATTTATTATTTCTTTAATTTTGTTCAAATTATTAGTAAAAAAAAAAATTATTCGTCTTATATTGCGTTTTATTGTGTATTAAAATTGTATTCCAAAATAAGTGTTGTAGTATTCACCCATTTTTATATTGAATTTCAAAATGTCCAAACACTTACTTAATTGTCAAAAAAATATTTAAAGTAAAAAGAAAGTTTTTATTTACTTGTACATAATATTTTTTATACACAACAGATCCCCCGTACACAAACATTTTGGCTATACATAGAGTTCTTATTAAAAAAACAAAAAAAATTGAGTTTTTATGTATTAATCTAGTTTTAAGAAGATCTACTGACAGTAAGCGAATTATTTTCTAAGACGTAAAAAATATTTTAGAAAAAAAATTTTGTATTCACTTATTCATTAAAATTCACTTATTATTTAAATTTAAATTAAGAACATGTAATGTAAATATATAGTATATAATATAAACAAAGTAAATAATATTAGTATATAATTTAATAATAGTATAAAAACGTATAATGGCCTTGGTAGCCGATAGTTCAATAATATTGCATTACATTTATGTATGTAATATTAATATAAATAAATAAAGAACATGTCGATTACCAAAGAAAAAAAACAATAAGAAAAAACGAAAATTTTCTTTTAAATTTTAATATTTAACAATGTGAAACTCTTTGGAAATCTGTTCACATATCTACCCTACCCTCTCTTAACATTTACAGTATAGTAAAAATTTAAATTCAATACGTTTTAAATTTCCATAATACAAATGACAGATATAAGAAAAAATTTATTTTTCAATTTTGGAAATTTTATTGAAAAACAATACAAATAAATGCCTTTTAAGTAAATGCTTAAAATATACATTTATCTGTCACCTGTCATTTTCATATAACATTGTGAATACTGAAATAAGAAAAATAATAAAAATAATTACTAAATTAAAATATTTGTTTACGCCTAAAAATATTATAAAATATGTGTGCATATGTTCTATATATTATTTTCTATAATTAAATTTTTTAAATTGTTGCGAATTGCGTAGATTAAAATTTTCCAAAAACTTTTGCAAAAGAAAAACTAAGTAACAGAAACTTAAGTCAAAATGCATTAAAAAAATAAGGCATAATTGTTTAAGTTTAGCGAAATTTCATAAAAAATTAGAAGTTATTATAATTATTAGTGAGAGACTCGTAAAGCACTTTAACAAAAAGTTTTGCGAAAAATTAAAAGCAATTAAACCATCACCTCAAGCCTTCAGACAAATCAACAGGCTAGTCGTAACCACAAATTCGAACGAAATAAAACTAACAAAAAACGGGCAAATAATTACATCAATTGAAGATAAATTAAGCGAATTTAAAATTTTCTACGAAGACCTATATCGACCAAATATACCGGATGAACAATCTGTAAACATTGATGAAATAGTTAACGAATTTATTAACCAAAACACTGAATCAGAGGGGTATTTCACCCGTCAAGAGAATTTTTCCAACGAATTTGACCCAACAGTTAATAATAACAAATTCACAAACAAGTGGAAAGTCAAATCATTAATAAAAAAATTAAATAATAAAAAATCGTGCGGATCTGATAGCATTTCTAACTTTTTAATTAAAAAGTTCTCAGACAAAGCTATAGAATTTTTAGTTATTATTTTTAATAATTGTTTAAATAACTGCTATTTTCCCAAAAGCTGGAAAATAGCCAAGTTAATTCCAATTTTAAAGAAAAATCATTCATTTGAAACAAAAGATTATAGGCCGATTTCGTTATTATCTAACCTGGGAAAACTTTTAGAAAGAATTATAGTGGATACTTTTGACAAATTTTGTGAAAGCGAAAACATTATCCCATCTTTTCAAACAGGCTTCCGAAATATGCACTCCACAACGGACGCGCTTTTAAAACTACATAATAGCTGCACAAATAATCTAAACGTAAAACAATGCACGCTGTTACTGTCGTTAGATTGTGAAAAAGCTTTCGATTCTGTATGGACGAAAGGGTTAATCTCCAAACTATTGTCTAGAAATGCGCCTTTGGAATTGGTAAAAATGATATTTAGTTTTTTAAGTGAAAGATATCTCCAGGTCTCAATCGAAGGAAAAAATTCAGAAATGGTACAAGTAAACCGAGGAGTACCGCAAGGGTCAATAATGGGGCCTAAACTTTTTAATTATTATGTACATGATTTTCCTCACAGAATAATGAACCATAATAAAGAAGTATCATTTGCACTATTGTACGCTGATGATACTTCAATTGTAAGTCACGCAAGAGACCCGCAAGAAGCTCTTCAACATATTAAAGTCCACTCAAACTTAATATTCAATTATTTAAAAAAATAGAATATCACAATTAATGGGGAGAAATCAGCCCTTATTTGCATAAGAAATGCAAGTGGGAAAGGTCCAAGAAATATAGCAAAAAAAAGTAGATTGCTGTCTTTAAAAATTGGTGGTTCTTCTGTTCCGCTACAAGAAAATCTTAAGTACTTAGGTGTTAACTTCAACAATCTATTTAAATTTAACCAACATGCCAAAAAAACGATTGCAAAAGCAGCAATGACTTATTCCAAATTAAGGAGCCTGTTCATTCACGAAGACTTAACAACTAACACAAAATTACTAATGTATAAACAAATGATACGTCCAATTCTAACATACGCATTTCCAATATGGTTTACAATCTCTCCTACGTTCGCGGAAAAGTTACAATTGTTCGAAAGAAAAATTCTTAGGAACTGTATTGGAAAAAATTTTGAAACTCAACAAAAGCGATATTCTAACGTCTTCATCTACGAGAACTCTAAGGTAAATCCTTTAATGTCATATATGATATCAATCGCGGAAAAATACTTAAATAAATCACAAATACATCCAAACACAACAATCAAAAAATTTACGTAATCTATTTGAAATTTTTTTTATTTGTCAACATTGATAAACTGTAATTATAAGACATATAAAATGTCATTGCTATTATTCTAAGTTTATAACAGCTTTCATATATAAATAAATATATCATAAGTTTATAACAGCTTTTATTAGAAGCTATATATTTTTTTTGTTTTACTTTGAAAGAATTTATGCAGGTGCCTAATTTTCAGGTGTCTAAAATTGGAAATAGCAAATTTTCAATTTTTAATCTTCAATAGCTCTTAAACAGGGGAAAGTACAAAAAAAATTTCTAATTCTAATGCTAATTCTGAAAGATTATTCTTCTCTTCCAAAATTATGTCTCAACATAACAGAAACTTTAAATTCTTATTAAATTGCAAAAAATGGTATAATTTTGATATTGATTTATAAAGCTAAAGAAACGTTTTGTCTTCTTAAATTAAAACATTATTTTTTTAAGAAACCTATCCATAGTTTAAATTAATCTTAAACCGTGTAGAAGTTTAATAATAGCTATAGTTTTTTGATTTTTTTTTTTTGAAAAATGTGGCAATTTTTTTATGATTTTACAGTTATAAGTAACAGTTAAGTTTTTGTTCAAAAATTATTTTCCGGTAAAAAAAAAATTTTAATTTAAAAAATAAACAGGTAAAAAAAATGTTAGCTTCATATTTGTAAAAATATAACTTACTATCAAACATACATTAAATGCGGCCCACTTCCCAGAATATTCTTGTGCTAGAAATATGTTAAATATTCTGAACCAGTATTGATTTTTTTTAACAGAATTCTTAAATTTAAGATTTCAAATTTAATTTTCGTAAATTTCAAATTTAATTTTGTTTTCGATCCTTCCAAGATTATAACCATTTTGGTTCTTATTTTATAAGTTCACTATAAGCTTTTTTTTTTAAAAAAGAAATTTTTTTATTTGCGTTAATGTTTAAATTAAACGCATATTTATACTAATTCTACTTCTTTTTTTTCTTAAGGAAGGTGGGAATCTTCCAAAGACATCAAGAATACCTCCTTAGTAATGTCCTATTCTTAGTAGCTAAACCCACCTCCCTCTTTAATCAATATAATGGGCAATGAAATCTCTAACTGCTAATGCAGTATATTGGTAAAGGAGTAGAGGTAGGAGAGGATAAAAGCCATCAATAGTTACAACATGACACTTTCGTACATGAGGTAATAATTGAAAGCAGCTCTAATGTCACTGTAGCAGCTATTAGTATTAGTATTAACTAATTATTATTATTATTACCATTTGATACAGAGATCCTTGAAAATCTGAAATTTTCATTATTAATAAGTACCAGAAATTGTAACAAGATTAAATATATTTTTAAGGATTCAAATGAAATGCGATTATGTTTCATACTTATATTATATACATACTAGGATTATTTAAAAAACGGAAAAGTTAAAGGGAGATCACTAACAGTTTATTTCACACAGCATACTTAAGTGTAGCACAATTTAAAAGCAAAACAAGTAATGGAAAAAATCAATGGTTTTCAAAAAGGACATTTCCAAAATTAAAAATTTGGACAGGTTACAGGTGTTTAAAAATAGAGCATTTTCAGTTTTTGACCCCTTACAGCTCCTAAACGGGGGGCGACACAAAAATATTTCCTGAAATAACTTATGCCAAACTCATTTCCAAAGATCTAACTCCTCTCAAAATTTCAAGCTTCTGAGTTAAACCGTTTGAAAGATAGAAGAGGTGCAAATTTTTGCAAAAATTGAGTTTCGCATAACGATATATTAAAATACCGCATGGCAAAACAAAATATTAATTTTACATATATATATTTATAAAGTTTATAAAATCAGCTATCGTTTGGCGTTTCCAGATTGAAAATATGCCTTATAGAACCTGTGTTATAACAATTTAAAGGTAGGGATTTTTCAAACTTTGGGCTGTAGCTCTATAACGGGTGGGGCTACAGAAAAAAGTTGTTCCACAAAATTAGTTTTTTTGGCGAAGCCATAACTACGGATAAAATTTCATTGCTTTATTTCAAACGGTGTAGAAGTTTTGTAAGCATCCAGACGGTGGGACGGACGGACGAACAAAGTGAAACTAATAAGCACAATTTTTTCAAAATTTTTTCAAAATGTGTTAAAAAGACTAAATAAGTATTATGTATGGGAACCTATAATTTAACAAAGTTTTAGTTAGTGTTTTTTTTTTTTGTTTTCTTTAAACACTATAATCTTCATTTTTTTCACTTTAGTTTAAATTTTACACCATATTTATACATATTATACATATATTATACATTATAATTATTTAAATAGATGTACATACATATATGTATATAGAGTTGCTAACATTTATTAAGATATAAAAGATTCAGATTTCAAATACGATTTTATTACAAAGTCGCAAAAAATAACCGTATAGAATAGAAATAGAAAAAAAAACAAAAAAAAAAATTTATAAAAAATAAAAACAAAAAAAACTGCCACTCATGCAACATTCCTTACTCTTTCTTTCTTGACTGTAAACAAGTTTCTTTTTCTAGGTGCATCACCAATGTTCTGTTTATTTTCATTTTTCTGTTTTTTGATACTTTTTTCTTTTTTTTTAATAAGATTATATACAAGATATAGTGATGATGATGATGCAGATTTACTGAAGTTGAACTCATTTATTTATGACATATACATATGATATACATTAAAAAAAAACAAATTAAACCAGAGTTAAATACAAAACAAAAAAAATAACTTAAAAGAAAAATTTAAAAGTAAATTTAATGCAAAACCTGAAGAAAGAAATTTTAAAGAACTACAAACCAAATATGGATTTAAAATGTAATAAAAGTAGATTAAATTTGTCAATATAAGTACATATATAATATACATAAGTGCAGATAGTTACTTACATTATAAATTTAAGAAAAATTACATCGATATGAATTAAAGTTTTTTCATAAAAATTAGTGTCATCAAAGTTTTAAAAATTTTTAAAAATATACTTAAATAAGTACTAGAATTAATTACTTATGTTGAAATATTAATGCATTTGATTTAGAATTACATTTTAAATATGCTCGATTTATCTTCTTTTTTTAGGTCAATTATAACCTTGATTTTTCTCTGATGAAAAATAAAAAAAAAAAATTATAGACTTTCTTTACTATAAAAATATGCACAACTAATTTTTATTTCTTTTCTTTTATTTATTAATCTCAATCTAGGAATATGTTCCTTTATACAAAAAAGTAGTTGAGACTAAATTGGATGAGATACAGACGGGAAAAATGCGGATAAAGGGGAATGTGACGAATATTGCATAATAAATCTGTTAAGATTCGTCTTGAATTTAGGCAAATTGTAAATCAAAAAATCGCCAACTTTTGGAAAGACAGAGGGTGGTAATAGCCTTCAAGGATGGTAACAGTTCTGACAACAAACGAATTAGTATAACCAGTAGAGTACCATTTAGGAAATTCCACATAGTAGGCATGAACACTTTAGGCCGGTCTAGTGATGCGGTGAAATGTTTTGAGAGGTGGCATCAGTGGTTTTATTTCATCTGAACAAGTAACATTACCTACCAAATATCTATAAAAAATAGAAAGGGCTCTAATATTATGACAAATGTCAAGAGAAGTGTGACAAACAATGACAACCAAGCCGCAAAAAAAACGAATGGCGCGTTTTTGAATACGATCAAGGTAATTCAAGGAAATAAGTGAGGCATCGGCTCATATATGAAAGTTGTACTCCATCTTGGGTCGTATACATAAGCTTTATCGATATTAAGCAAGTCCCTAGATGAAAAATATGTCTTGCACCTAAAGAGAAAACGTAAGCATTTAGCAGCTCTTTTTACTATATCAAAAATATGATAATTCCATATCTCAATTGAGAAAAAAATTTGAAAATCTTCAAAATTAAGTATGTATTTAACTATTCTGTAATAATTATGGGTTAAAAAATAAATTACTTATATTAATAAAAACGGAAATGCAATGCAATGTATGCATTTTTAAAGTACATAATGTGTGTATATATGTATATACATTATGCGTACAAGTATGATCTGTAGAAGAAAAAAATTATATATATTAAATCTTGGAATGCATTAGTACATTAATTTTCACTACTGTTAACTTTATAAGCTAATAAGTATAACTGGTTTACTTATACTTTGTAAATAGTGTATTATGCTGTTTTTAGCTCATTTAGAAAAAAAAATTTTTTTTTAATTTGCTTATCAGTTTCATTCTGTCCATCTGTCTGTTTGTTTAAAAAATTTTAAAAATAAACTATGCACCTAATAAA
The DNA here is from genome assembly GCA_947095535.1 of Poecilobothrus nobilitatus. NCBI lineage: Eukaryota > Metazoa > Arthropoda > Insecta > Diptera > Dolichopodidae > Poecilobothrus > Poecilobothrus nobilitatus. The sequence continues at coordinate 111,250,454 of OX352774.1, forward strand.
ATTTTAATCAAAGATAAATCATAAAAAAAATTATTTTTTTTAAAAAGATATTTATGCATCCCAACTACCGTCACGAAACTGCAGCCAAAAACCGTCCTAAAACCGAAAAGTCTTACATTTAAATATCAAATGATTTGAATTTAAGTTCTAAGTACTGAATAGTTTTTAAATCTAAAAACGTCCAGCCAGAGAGAAAATTTCTTAATCTTTTATCTTTTATTTTGGTAAATTTACCGTTATATGAAACTAAGAACAATCAAAAGTTACTACAAATCTTTTAGTTTTACATAAAGCCTTGTTCCATAAATGTATTTTATAATATAAGCCCTTATGTTACAATATTGTTAATTGTAAAATTAACCACTTTTGTTAAAAATTTTAAAAGTTAGTAACTAAGTAAATTTAATTCAACTTTGGTAATCCAGGGTTAATATACAAAATTATCTTTAAATAATTTTATCGTTTCTTCCTTACTAATTATTTAAAAGATAAATATGACAACTTTAAATAGTCGCTTTAACATGTAACTTCTATATAACTACTTTTAATAATAATAATATGTATATATATATATATATATAATATGTACACTCAAATACACATATTTATATAAGTTTTCTTTTATTTCATTAAATAGTAATGCAGCCCTATATAATATATATGAAGCACATAACTGACAAACTGTTAATAAATATACGAAATATTTTTGATTGACTGTAAATAGAAAAGTTTATCATAAAAGTAAATGACTTGGCAAACGTTTAAATTTTAAAATAAAAAAAAATGTCTAATACTTACTTTAAATAATAAAATTTTGCTCATTAATCTTTTTTTACACATTATTTTCTTAAGAGTTTGAAATTTGAATAGATCATAATACATAAAAGACGTGATATATTGAAAATAACTATTTGTATATAGTTTTGACAGTATTTTTTTTTCTTCTATGATACCACATGACAATGAATGAGTGTCAGCTATTAAAAAAACAAATACTTAATAATTTTTTTTTTTTTTTTGTGAAATTTATATACAAAAGTAAGTACGAAAAATATTTTTTAATACATTTGTACTTTTCAGTAATTTTAAGTGTTAGAAAAGTGATGATTTTACAAAACTAGTGTAGGAAAAATACTTTCAAATAGATGCATACCAGAGGATCCAAAAAGTACCCAGTGAATTGAACATAATAAGTGTGGGAAAATTAAGGAAAGATTAAAATGCAATAATAATATATAATATATTTATATACATATACATATATTTATATACATACTTATACATATATTTATATAATGTTTTAAATGTGGGTACTTTTTTATAAGATAAAATACATTTGAAATAGTATTGCCACTTGGACTTTTGAATTTTGAAAAAAATAAAATTTTACAAGATAATTAGATAAAAATTTTATTAGAGTAGACAAATCATAGTTAAAAAAAATTGGTTTTTTAACCAGTTAAACATTATTTTTTTTTTAAACTAATTAAAATCAAAACAAACATGACATTTCCACATCTTTTGGCAACATCCCTTTGTTTTTTAAAACGAAAATATAATTTTAACATTTTTATATAAGTACTTACTTATATGAACATAGTTAGGTTTTTATATATATGAACATGGGTAGTTTGTTTCTTTTACGTTCCTATTTTGTTGAGTTTGGTTATTTTTCGATAAAAAAATTTTTGAATTAATTGTCAATGAAACAAATAAATATGTTAAACAGAAGAATAGAGATTTTTGTTTAGACAGTACTTACTACAGGCGGTTCCTTGGCATATTGATCTTATCAGAATATCACACGTTACCATCTATCTATGATTACTGGTCAAAACAACCATCTCTGGGTACAGAAATTGTAAAGCAAAGTATGTCACGAAATAAATTTAAAACCATAAAAAGCTTTTTACATTTTTGTGATAATGATGAACTAGATAAGAACGATAAACTGGCAAAGGTAAAGTGTTATTTAATTTCATGAATATTTTATTTAGGTGCGACCATTGTTTAGTGCTATAAATAGGAAATTTAAACAATTTAGAGTTTGGAGTAAGAAGCTTTCTATAGATGAACAAATGGTGCCTTATTTTGGGAGACAGTCTTGTAAAATGTACATTAGAAATAAACCAATCCGTTTTGGTAATAAATTATGGTGCTTATGCTCTTCTGATGCATATTTATTTTCGTGCATTGCATATGCTGGCTCAAGTGATGGTTATAATAGACAGATTGGTTTAGGTGCAGATGTTGTACTTCGACTACTTGAAAATGTCGAACAACCAAATCAACACAAAGTTTGACAACTTTTTTACTTCTTATTATTTGATTTGTTGCTCAGTGAAAAACATTTTCATGTCACGGAAACAACTCAAGCTAATCGAATAATGAATGCACCACTAAAAACAGGTAAACAATTACAGCGCGGTGAGCATGATTATGTATTCGATACCAGGAACAAATTGTTATTCTTTCGTTGGTCTGATAATAAAGAGGTTACAATTTGTTCTAACTTTGACCAAATTGAACCAACGAAAACTGTCAAACGTTGGAAGAAAGAAAAAAAGGATTATGTCAATTATGATCAACCGTTACTTTTGCATCACTACAACTATAGCATGGGTGGTGTCGATTTACATGACAATGCCGTTGCAAATTATCATATCAACATCAGATCAAAAAAGTGGTAGGAATTGGCCCTTGTGGATTTCTGTTTTGAGCTCCTCAATAGTAAACGCCTGCAAGCTACACTGTTTTATAGCAAAATATAAAAATAAAAAATCTATGCCACAAAAATATTTCTGTTTTTATATCTGAAAAGCTACTATTGGCATCTGAAGAAGAATCATCTCAAGACTCTCAAGAAGAATATCAAGCTTACAATTTACCAAGAGTATCAGACACACACGTTGTTGTTTCACAAGAAGAAGGAAAATTTCGCCGGTTTCAATTAAAAAAATGTGGCAAACCAACCAAATTCATGTGCAAGAAGTGTAATATTCATTTGCATACAAAGTGTTTTGAAAAATATCACGAAAAATAATTTTTTTGTTATAATTTTTAGCACATTTTTCAAAAATTTTTTTAGAAATTGATTATTTTACTTCATTTTGTATTTTTTTTAAAGTTTTTAATAAAAGTATATATATAATATAAATAAAAATTTTTGCTTTTTTTATGATTTTGTGGCTATCTATATTTACTATATTTCAATATTTATTAAGAATTTCCTTAATTGAAAAGATAAAATCTCTAAATAAAAATATAATTTTTCTTGAATAAAAAAAATGCCAAATAGCGGCCAATGTTCGATTTTTCGAACAGCACTTTTCCAGGCTCACGAACAACCTAGCTCAAATCTGACAACGGATTTGAATTTTTTAGGCCCTTATTATCCTAAATCTTATAGCTTTATCAAAAATTAATATATGTTTCTTTTTTGTCCGAAAATGGGTTAAAGTAGATTCTTGCAAATATATAGATGAAAAAGTTTAGAAATAGATTTTCTTTGTTTAAAGTAAAGTGATAACACTGTAAATTCATAGAATTTTTTTTTTTTTTAATTAATTTCTCTGCTACATAAATGTGGACAGGAAACAACACAGCCTTTCATGTTCAGACGTGGCTGTAAATGTCGTAAGGGGGAGTACCTCTTCGAACCCACTCTCCCTCGATTTTTACAGAGTATTTTAAACCTATTACCCACTAGGCCACCGAGGCCCCATATTTATTAATAACAAAAACTCATACTTTTTTTAAACCTTTTTTTGTTTTGAAAAAAAAACCAAAGTGTCACTGATTGCATTTTGAAAGATAAAATAAGTATAAGTTTTTAATGATTTCTACCACTGTATATGTAGATAAAAGTATATTTATTTGTAATCTAAGTATAGTGACAGTAAATTTAAAAAAAAAATTAAACTTAGAAATTTAACATTTTTGTTATAATTAACATTTCTCAAAGTTATATAATTACAATATCTAACTATAAGTCTATAAATATATACTTTCAATATTATGAAAAAGTGAAACAAATGAATTTACTTGGTACTTATAAGTGTTTGATATTTGGTGTACCAAAGCGTCAATGATTTAATTATAAATTAAATTTCAAAATATAAAATTATATTCTTTGGAAAATAACAAGTAGACAAGTGTCAATTAAACTAAAGTGCGCATGGAATGAAAAATCGTACCAACTTTATTATAATGATATTATCAATTTTATGGCAATCATATTTTATGTATTATACTTATAGGTAAGTAAGTATTACATAGACTATAGAGTATTGAAAAATTAAGTTATTGGAAAAAGCTGTCTGATAAAAAAAACAAAAACTGTCAGATTGATAATATAATGGGTACTGTTTTATGAGTTATCTAAAATATGTCCCAAAATTTTGACAAATATGTAATCAAATTTATTTCCGACTAATTTTATAACATAATTAGTCTGTCATTTTTAATCTAACTTGCATGTTAGTTTCTTTGTTTTTTTCTTGTTTCTTATTACCAGTAACATCATTACTAACATTAATTACTAGTTACTAACAGTGGTAATGTCCAATTAAATATCTCAGTATCATCATTTACTAACATACTAACATACTAACCCTTGTATATGATAACTTTTTCAGTTAATTGTGATAGTTCACTAAATGAACAATATAACTGATGCTTAGTTTAAGCAAATGTCTGATACAATAATAACGGGTGTTTTTTTTTAGAATGATAGAACTTAAAATTGAAATAAAACACATTTAAATTAAGATTGAAGCCAATTTGTTTTTTTATTTGAAAGATAATTTTATGACATTTAGGTTTTAAAAATAATTTTCGGCAAATGTCCACCACGATTAGCTCTGAGTTACTGCATTCGATCAGACCAATTTTGGACCCCTTTTTTGAATAATTCAGGCATTATTTCATCAATAACATGGATTATGTTGGTTTCCAAAGCATCTATTGTTCCTGGTTTATCAGCATAAATCAATGACTTCACATAACCCCAAAGAAAATAATTCCGTAAATAATATGTCATTTGAAATCAAATAAAAAAAAAATGTTGGCTTCAATCTTAATTGAAATGTAATTTATTTCAATTTAAAGTTCTATCATTCTAAAAAAAACACCCGTTATATGAAATCACAATAGAATTTTTAGTTATAAATCAGAAGACAATTACATATAAACAATAAGTAAAGTTACAATAAATTTGGTTGTAATATAGATATAGATATATAAAATAGATAATTATATTTGGCAGAGACACAAACCATCGCTATTTTGACATTTAAAGATTTCATTTTACTAGTTGTGTTGGCAATTAAATATTATAAGTCAAGTCAAGTAGGCGATAAATTATAAAGGGGAAAAAAATAGAAATACAAAGTACCTGAGTTAATTTGAAAAATTAAAAACAAAAACATAAAATTCTAGACTTTCAGATCAAATGTGAGATCTTAATTTCTGTGAGATTTGTGAGATTTTGTTAATTTTCTATTTTTCTATTCTACCGGTTCATTTCATCCAATAACGATTTTTTTACAAACCCAAAAAAACAAATACATAAGTATGTATACTTACTTATACAAATTCCAGTATTAAAATTTATAATTATTTATGAAAAGTTTAAATTATAATAAATTAATTAGTTTAAAAATTTTTTAATAATTACTTATTTGTTTTCAGTTATAAGCGCATAATAATTAAAGTGGTCGAATTTCTAATTGAAACTACTTAAAAGGAGATTTTGATTAATTTTTCATGAAATTTTGAATACATAATTTGAATTTATTGATGAAAAGATTGGATATTAAGTACATATACTTAAGTACTTACTTCTAATTTTTATTGCTGTAAGAATTTTGTGTTAGATTATATTAAAAGTGGACATGTTTTACTAAGCTAAGATTTATTGTATGCTAATCGATTAAATAAAGTTAAATAAGAATATGGTATTATTTCAGATGTTTCAAAAATATGAAATTTTAATAACTTTTTTAATACACATAAGTAAGTCAAATTTTTTTTTGTGTTTTCTTATTATGGTAGTTAAGTATTATACGATTTTAAATTATGTAACTAATATGTATTTTAGTAGTAAACAAAAAAGAAAAACACTGAATTATTATGTGTCATGTATACAGTGACCGGATGGAGACACATTTTGTTCGTCCGGTATATTAGCAGTATTTAAATTTTTTTTTTAATTATTTAACAAAAATTGAACTATAAAGTTATAATACTTATAATTCATTCATTATCATTACTAATTTTAAAATTTTTTTCTTTTTTTGGTGAAATGAAGGTGGAAAGTTTATAGTTTTAGAAAATCATCAAATTATTGCATCAAAAAACTATTTTAAAGAATTATATTGTTTTAAAATAGTTACTGTTGGTTTAGTAATAAAAGAAAACAACATAGCAACAAAAAAAAAAATTGTTTTTTAAATTCAAAATCCTCGTAAAATGAAGAAATTAGGAAATTTTGAATTATATTTTGTGAAAGGGCAAAATGTTATCTGTTCGTATTTATAAACAAAATAAAAAGGCCAACTTTTTATCTGTTCACCAATATTTTATATGTTCACTTCAATCAAATCATCATTACTCCTATAAGTAACTACTTATGCTTAATTTCCGAGTTATGAAAACATTTAATTATAAATTCAAATACTTAGGTAATTATCTGTGACATTTGAAAAAATCTACTAACTAAGTATTAACCATAACTTTATTATTAACAACTTTTTCTTACTTGATTATTAAAATCCCTTCAAAACTGTTTTAAATCTTTTTCTAATAAATAATTTGGTTCTTAAGTATAAATAACATCATCTGCAATAATTATTGGGCGATCAATAAATTGATTTTGGTTGATTAACAGATTTTGTAAGTTTAACAAAACTAAAAGAGTATAAAAATTTACTAAGTATCTTTAAGAAAACTAAAGGAGTTTAAAAATTTACTAAGTACCTTAAATTTGCAATGATCTTACTATGATTAATGCTATTTTTAAGTTTTAAAAATTTTAAACAATACAACAATCATTTTATAAAGAATAAACATAACGTTTTTTAAAATTATTTTACATAAATACTTAAGGTGTTTTCTAGTTAGTAACATTTTTGATCTAACTGCCCTCTATACTTATACTATACACTTTACACTAACTACTTTTATAATTCGGTAGTCAATACTTAAACAAAAACGATTAACTAGTTATACTTCCGTTATCAACAATTTATTTTAATTCAAAATCATCAATCAATTCAAAAAGTAAAGTCTTAGTACTAAACTATAGTCAAAAGTTTTATACTACCCATACGATTATTTTAATAGCATCTAAATCATAAATTAACCATTGAATTTTTTTTTTTTTTCGATTTACTTAATCGACTTTTTAAAAGATTACCGTAGCAACCGAAATGTATAAGATATAGCAACCGAATCGTTATCAAGAAAAATTTAACATAATGCATTTATTAAAATAAGTATTAGTTACTTACATTTTTTGACAATGCATTAGTTTGAATCGGTATAAACTAAATTTACTTAACTCATACTTAGATATATTATTTAAATTTGATTATACTTTACTTATATACTGATATATCCTAAAATAACCCAACAAAAAAACATTTTTAAACTTAAAACTTTTTTAAAACTAATGTAGTATGTGTTCAAAAAGAAAAAAAAAACATACTTTTTTGAAATGTTGTTTTTTAACTTTTCAATAAAAAAAAAATTATTGATTTTTTTTTCTCTAATTTTTTTCTTTTTTAATATAATTAAATACCACGAGATCACAGCACAAAACAATGAAAAACAAAAAAAAATGGTAAATAATATTAGGTAAAAAAACTAGTTTTTCCTCTATGGGTTACTTAAAAAAAAAAAAAAAACAAAAAAAATTAAATAAATAAAAAAGCCAAAATAAAAGCCAGAGAATATTCAAATAAATTAAACAAACTAAACTAATAAATATTAATTCTTAATAATTTGATACTGAAAGAATTAATACTTTAAAATACGAGAACGAATTAAATAGTAAAATAAAAAGACTAATAATATTTAATTTTAAATCTATAGCTAAAATGTTTCAGGCTTTTCTTACTTAGTTAAGTACTTAAAAAATTCTGAACAAAAAGCACGCAAATACTAAGTAACCATAGAGATATCTATCATCGGATCACTTTTTTTCTACTTGACTCCTCTTTTCCCAAAGATCACTTATTAAGTTAAACTTCTTCTTTTCAACATTATAGCTATTAGTAAGTAATTCATGTTGGTTATCGACCATTTCGAGATTAAAACTTTAGAATTATATATTTGAAATTTAACTTATAATTTACAATTCCCCCGTTTAAAATGTATATGTTTTTTCTATTACAGCCCTAATCAATTACCTTCAAGGTTCCTAGTTAGTCAAATTTATTTTGTTTTTTTTTTCTAAGAAGTTAAAGACTTATTTATTTTATTATTAATTAATATAAAGTCATTAATAATTTTCTAATTAAGTACAAGTACTTATTATATTTTCTAATACTTATTATACACATTTACGACTTTTAATAATTTATATCTTCACTCGTTTTGCGCTACCTTGAAGCTATATATCAACGCTAATTATTCTCTCGAGCCAATTTTTTTTTTTTAACTTTCGTTTTTTTTTAATGTAATGAAATTCATAATTCATTTTCTGCAGGATTGGTTAGCTTGCTATATTGGTGCATTGGTACATTCCATTTCAACTTAAATTCAAATTAGTTCTATAAATTACTACTTATATAAGTATAATTCAACTAATCGTACTTATTGTTTCTAAAACAACGGGAACGAAAGGTCTCGGGTTCCGAATTTTTTTTTATTGAAAAATTGAAAAACAACATTTAAAAAAAGCATGTTTTTTTTCTGAACAATAACAGTAACGTCAAATAAAAGTATATACAAGTAACGTCGTATAGTCTTGTACAATAAGATGTTACTTTTATTTACTTTTATTTGACAGCCGACTAAACATCGGCTTAGTGAAATTAATGATTCCCGAAAATGAAGCTTAGTCAAATAAGAACAATAAATGACTTACTGGATGCTTAATGCTCCTAATAGGAGTGGCAAGAAAAAATCAAATATATATAGTTCTACATATTATTTATTATTCACTACTTAGAAACGTTATTTAAAACTATAACTTTTAAATAGATCTCGTCAAATTTTATTTCATTTTTTATCATTGAAATTTTACACTTTTTTATTTGAATTTTAATCGTAAAAAAAAAAAAAAAACAAAACAAATATAAAAACTCGTGCCGATATTTTAATGCTCGAATTAAAAATAGCCCAAAACAAAATAAAACAAAACAAAAAGCTCTACTAAACAAAAAAAAAAAATCAAAATTAAAAAGAAAAAGAAAAATAAAACAGAAGGGGTTTAACATAATATTACTTAGTTATATACATATAACTACTAACTATATATAGAAGGTAAGACAACTTTTTTTTCTTTTTATCTTTGCAATAAAATGGTTGTTATGAGAAAATTAAGATTTTTTTTTTGTATATGTACTTAATAATAAAGTTGCATTTTCTATCGTGCTCCAAAGTTCGTACAATTTAAATTTTATACTTTAATCAGCTATAATCGATGTATACTTCAAAACAAGAATTTGAAAAAAACAAACATTTAAGGTTGATTTTCACTTTCCCTTTAAAAAATTTTAATGGTAAAATTAATTTTAATTTTATTCTGGTTGTTTTGAACATACATATGTCAACATTTATCTATTAAGTAACTCCTTTTTTTCAATATAAGTATAAACAAATCTATACTTTTTGAGCTTAACACAAAATCAGCAACTTTTGTTACACATAAGTTTTGTATCTTTCTATTTTTTGTTGCTTAAATGGAATGTATTGGTATTAAAACATATTATATACAGGGTGCCCCGTGTTAACTTGCACATAGAGCAGGAGGTGATGGGAAACATTACAACGAACAAAAAATTATATGGGAGGGAGGGTCTCTTCTGAACCCTTTTTGAGATATGAGGGGTTAAAGATGTTTTAGCGACTTTTCATAACAAAATCTATAACTTTTGAACGGCTTGCTATAGAGGGATAAAAAAGAATACATTTTGTTGTTTTATTTTTTATCTTTATTTATTTTATCCTTATCTCTCTTTTATACCACACCTCCCATATAATTTTTTGTTCGTTGTGATGTTCCCCATCACTTCCTGCTCTATGTGCAAGTTAACGCGGGGCATCCTGTATATACACAGTTAAGTTTTATGTTGTTTGTATGTAAATTGGTGAGAATAAAATAAAAATTTCTGAATGATTAAAAAAATTGTACGAAATCTTCGAACATAACAGAAAATATACCTTTAGAAACAGTAGAATTATAAAATACAATTTATAGTTAAGTATTTATTATATAAAAAAGTTGTTTACAAAATGTTAAGCTTTATACCGTAAGATTTTTTTATTTTTAAAGTAATGGTAATTTTTTTTTTTTTTTTACTTACTAATCAACTTAAGAGAATTAAATATAGAAAAACAAAAGAAAAAAAATCAACATACCTACCTACATTTACTTAATAGTATTATTTTATCCGTGAATGTTATATGTTAAGCATTTACTTACTGCTATTAATTAGCATAACAAAATACTTTCATAGTTCAGATAGGTTTTATATTTTTTTTTTTGTGTTTTATTTAACTACTACACCGGATGATATAAATCTTCTTCAAAGGTTAAAATAAGTAATTAAAAAAAAACAAAAAAGACAATCGTTAAAAAGGTATTATAACTTTACAACAATAAAAAATCTGTAAAATACGCGTAGATCGAGATAAAAAAAAAAACTACTTACAACTTAGTTATTATTTCATTTTTTAGTTAAACTGTCATTATTAAAATGTACTTATTTTTATATTCCATAAAGTCATGTATAATAATTATTTTAATTTCATCTACTTCCTTTAACATCTATTGGGGCATAGAGTGTTCATAAATTCTTTAATTCTTTTCACTGATCACGATCATTGATCAGACGTTTAATTTGTTTACTTACCAGCCTTGTCTCAACTAATACAACTGTTCTCCAAGATTTCTTAGATCCTCCGACAATTTCAATTTATGAAAAATTAATTGAAACAAAATTCTTCGAACCTTACACCAATATGGCTTCCCATTCAGTAAACATCTTTCACTTTTATTTCCATCTTTCAAATGTTGTGGTGTAAAATTAATGAAAACAAAACAAATTGAAAATTCAATTTTCACAATCAAATTGCGTAGGTTGGCGCAATTTTGAAAGAGTTTTAGAAAGCTTTAGATATCTAGAGGGGATGTTCATAAATGTAGGTGGGGGCAATTTAGAAAGAGTTTTAAAAAGCTTTTGTTATCTAGAGGGGATGCTCCTAAATAACGAAAATAAGAAGCAAGTATCAATCCAAAATAGGTTATTACAGGCGGTCAATAAATTTTTTTTAACATATTTAAAACTTTTCATATCCTTATTAAAGAAATGTAAAATGCTAATCCTGTATAAAATAGTAAAATAGTAAAATAAAATACAAATTTTAATATTTTTAAATATTTTATTTTTTTTATACGTATAAGCAATTATGTATATAACAAAACTTCTATACTGAATATACGTATATATTATATATATATATGTGTTTATTATACAATAAATTCTTTAATATTTTAATGTCAAATAAGAAACCACATGTCTACAATAAATTATAACGTGAAAAAAATTAGACAAGAACAGGTACAGCAACTGTACAATATTAGTGAAGGAAATAACACTGTAAAATTTATTAAAGACCTAAAGCTAAAAGACTTAAATAAAATAAATGGAAAATTATAGAAACCTAAAAGATATTATTGTAATATATCCCGCAAAAACTTGATATACCAATTATGATTCAAATTAAGTTGAATTTATAGTGTAAAGGTATTTAAAAAAACAATGAATACTTAACTAAGTGTAATCAATCCGAAAAATATTTCAGGAATTAGTATAACCAAATGGAGACAGATAACACAATGGGCCAAAATCCCACCCTGTGTTGATTTTTTTAAGCCATATAAGAAAAAGAAGATGAAACATTTCTGTGTCAAAATTGCATGTCATTTCGTTGTTTACAAACAATCTATAATATAATACACAAGATGTTGGCGAGACCTTGCCAACATGTAAAAAAATATATTTTATATCTATAATAAAACACTCACACTGAATGTAAACTAAACTGGCAATGATGATATTTCTGTATAGTTATTTAATAAATTAAAATTTTATTACCAGAGACACAAATCTTTGACTCAAAGTAATATCAAGAGACACAAACAGTTCATTAAAAATATAAATAAATTTAGTAAATATTATTACCGGAGACCAAATTTTCCACTAGAAGTATTACCAGAGACACACACCGTCCATTAAAAGTGAGTACAGTCAAAAAAGGAGAAGTACATACTTAAAAAACATATTTTCAATAAAAATAAATTCAGCAAATTTTTAATTTTTAAATTTGACCGCCACGTCCATTATGAACTGGTCGCAGCGGTAAATTAAAAATAAATTATTAATCTTCTGTTGGCGTTCTATCTATTGTTTTGAAAAAAATAAAAATTGGTACTCTTAATAAAATTAAAACGTCTGAAAGTGAAAAAGTGAGAGTGAACAAAGTTTATAGTAAACCTCATATTTATAAGAAAAAAATAATAGGCCGATTTTATTCTTGATTTTGTTTTCATTAGTATAAAAGCTGGTAAAAGCTTCGTAACATACTTTAAAATAGTTTTGTTTATTTAGGTTGAAATTTGGATTTTTAAGCTAAATTTTCTGGTATAACATAAAATATTCGGAATTTTTTTATTAATATAAAATTCGGCAGACTTAAATAATTATATTTCATAACAGAAGTCAGAAAATTACTAAATATTATAGAAACGGATATTTTTCTTAAAAAAAAAAAAAAACATAGAAAATATCATTTTAGAAGCCTTCTCTCACAAAAGATTCATAATTTTGTACTAATTTATTATTAGACCATTAAATTAAAAAGCTGTTGAAAACGACCGTCACAAAAAAAAGGCCCCGAAAATTTATGAAATTACATTATCATAGACATGAATCTTTTATTAAATATACCAAAGACCTCTTCTAAAGTACATTTAAATAAAATAAATTCAGCAAATTTTTTTCAAGCAAAAAAAAATAAACGCAAAAGACTTGAAAGTAGTTTTGGTAATTAAAGTAATTCGCGGCGAAAACAACTGTTTTTCATCGACATAAAAATTTTTTTTTAAAACTAAAGAAAAATAGAGAGTCTGGTAAAATTTTAACAAATATTAAAATTATTTCGATTATTGGTATTGTTTTAAATGTAACAAAAAAACAAAAATGTCGTAGCGGTTGGTGTTGGTTGGTTTTTCGCCGGTTTTTATTGTGCACTTTTATACATGTGTTTCAAACAATTTTTGAGATATCGGCACGAACTTTTACCCTTTTTTTTTGAATGTGTTTTTAGGTTGGACCATTTTTTCTCAATGATTAAAAAACTGTCAAAAATTACCGCCACGAAAAAACGGCGAGAAAAAATTAATAAACTGTACCTAACATTTTTAATTTTATGTGTTTAGATTTGTTTTATGTTTTTTTTCTATTACAAGTAAGTAAGTGATTTCAACATTTTTTTAATGGTGCTGATGTAAAAATGAAATTTTTAGGTAGTTTATTAAGGGAGTCAGTATGCTACCGTAAATGTTTTTGATGTTCTATAGTAAATGTTCCGTAAATGTTCTATAGAAATTGTGCAATTGCACAGGGGATTTTCTAGTATCATTAATTAGGTAAGTCATTCATTTCAATATTGTCACCGTTCAAAAATTTTCTCTCAACAAAAACTTAAATATATTAATAATGTTCCAGAATTAAGTAGTTATCTTTTAAAATAAATTATTTATCTGTAATTTTAACCATTTAATTGACAATTAAGTATATAAACTTCATCATATGTTAAATTTTAAATGACCTTGTGTTTAGAATGAATTCAAAAATTATCACCACAAAATCGTGATAAAAAAAAATTATACAAATTTTAAACAATTTTGGCAAACCAAACAAAAACATTTTAGATTATTGCATAACTTTATATTAAAACAAGAAAAAAATCATCACCATTTTATAAATTTGTACATTTAAAAATTAATTTTTATTTTATAACTACTACTTACTTATTTATAAAAAAAAAATTATTTAATGTTTTACTTATTACGTATATTATAATGGTAAACAAATTAAAATTAAAATTTTCTGTTTTATAATAAATTTTTTTTTTTTCCAAATAAAATAATATTAACTTAATTTTCCATAAAATTTATTTTATTCAGTTTTTTTTTTTTCAAAACTTTATATACTTACTTACTTATATAAGGGTTGCCAACTTGATAATAGTTGTAGTAAAAATATATAACCATAAGTATAATATTTAATTAATATAGAGTATAGGAGCATTAAACTACAGGATATAAAAATATATAACCATATGATAGTTATAAGATAAAGTGATAATTAACAGTAGTCTATTATTTAAAATTGGTTCAGGTTTCAAGTACTAACCAATAATTTGAAAAAAAACTATTTCACATAACAATATGTAAAGAGAGTTCTAAACTGATCTAAAGTAACTACTTTTTAAAATAGCTTTACATTTGAGGTTACTTTTAAAAATCTGCTGAAAATTTACTTTATTTTTATTTTTTGAGAGATCTGATACATTTACGCCTTTATGAAGATCTTTGTTCAGAGTTGTAGTTATTGTTATACATAATTAGTTTTACTTAGATCATAACACGATGATTGATTTGGTTTTTTTTTTTAATTTTATCTTATAAGCAGCCCATGCACAATACACAAGTTTCGTGAAATTTTCTTTGAATAGTAACATAATATGTTTTTTTACGAAATTTCTGCATAACTTTCACTATAATTTAAAAAAAAAAAAATTTATAACTTATACCTTTTCATTTTCACTAACCTAGCTGTCAAATTATACATATGGCATTTTAGAATAATAAAATATTATAGTAAATAGCGGTAAATTTAAAAATTAATTTCAATTTAGAACACCCGTTATTAAATGCAAAGTTATATACAAGTATACAAAGCTATACTTATTAATTATGTTCTACTTACTTAGTTATTGACAAGTTAAAATAAATGTTAAAAAAAAAACATTTCAATAAAGAATAAAACTAAAAATTATAATGTTGTAAGAATATCGTATTATATATATGTATATCTAAAGCGTAGGCGTATCAAAGAACAGATGTCTCTACCTATAAATTCATATATAATTACATATTACTTGATAGGTTGTAAGTTACAAGTAATGAATGGTTATGAGTTACAAGTAATGAATTAAAATATAATTTGTATATGTATATATTAAATTGCAAAATTTTGGTTTTTTAATGCTACTTAGTATTATGTATAAGTATAAGTATATATTACATATATGTATATATATATATTTACTAATAATCATTAGTATTATAAGTAACTAATTTGAACCCAAAAATAAAATGTGTATTAAAATCCCTTACAAAGTTTTAATTACAATTGCTTAAAGCTTTTTTTTTTAGTGTATTCGCATGCCACATAAATGTCACAAAGAAATTACAGAGCCTTTCCTTTTCAGGCTTGGCTGTAAATGTCGTAAAGGCGAATTATTCTTGTTTAACTACAACGTATTTCATACGCTCTTACCCACTAGGCCACTTAGTTTAAAACTTAAACTTTTAAACTAAGAAAACTGAAGCGTACTTTGTGGAATTCGAAAAACAAAAATTGACTTTATCTAAGGCTTCTTCTATCTCCATCTCTTATCAGTGATAATAATGACAATAAATGACAATAATGACAGAATAGTGACAATAAAAAATTATAAACATTTAACCAAGTACATATGTACTTTACTTATAGATAATTTTTGTTAGCCGACTGACTTACTTATCACTCGACTTACTTACTTTATTAGAATTAAATAAAATCAATTATAAGTGATTTAAATCGAAAAGTTATTTTTAAAATCACTATATATATATACACTTAATCAAAATTGATTTTACAGTGTGAAAAATTATTACAATATATTCAAAATACTTATATATAATAAAACTGAAGCATTGTTACTTTGGTTGATTTTGTTTTGGTTATAACTTATTGTTGATGAAACCTAATCTTTCAATAAGTTATTGAGACATATGAGAAATAAACAAATTTTTTTTTTTTTTTTTTAAGTTAAGTAACTAAAAATGTTATTAATTACCGGTCATAAACCTCCAGAACAAAATATTAAGACAAAAAAGTAATTCAAAAAAATATATTATGGATATTTTGCCATTTTATAATAAAAAAAAAAACAAAAAATAAAAATGTGTAGGAAGAATTGATTGTTTATAGATAAAATAACTATAATTTTTATAAGTTTATAAAAAATTTATAAAAAACTAAAAAATATAAAGGTAAAAAAAAAAAAAATTTTTTTTTGATTTAAAAATTCATATTTGGTAACATGTGTTATAATTATTATAATTTGTATTTTTAAATGTGTGTATTTTAATATAAAATTTGTCATTAATTACTATAAGTACCTATTTTGAAAAATTGTTTTTGAATGATTTATGATTAAGTTAATAATTCATTTGTTTAATCGTTATTAGTTAACTAATATTTAATTTGTTATTATATAAAATTCATTATTAAAAAACATTTAAAAAAAAAAAAAAAAATTAATGAAAATAATAAAAAACAGAATTACATTAAATTTGATCTTGAAATATCAATTGAAAAAAGCAAACACAACATTAAAAAAAAAAAAAAATACCGGAAATAATATTTTAATAAAAAAAAAAAAATTAGTTTTTTTTTTTGTCAGTTTTTTATTACATAATTTATAATTTTTTTTTTTACGATTGATTAAAAAATTATAAAATTTCTTGTTTTGTTTTGTTTTGGGAGGTGTAACAAACTTTTTTCTTTTTTTTTTTTTTATTAGAAAATTAATCTTCCTACAACTTTAATTTCCTTTCTATTACATTTTATTTGCAGTGATTTTATTAGAAATTTATTCAATTTCAACATGTCAAGAAGAAAATTTGAAATGATATGCTTTTAAGTTTGTTTTTGTTTTTTTTTTTTTTTTGGGAGGGTAGGGGTGGCAATCATTAAAAGACACTATAGACGTATGTAAAATATTTATGTAAATTAGGGGTAAAAAAAACCAATACTGTTATTCAGGACGGGAGACAGCAAAACATATTAGTAAGAATTTCTTTCTTTTTCTTTCTTCCTTTCTTTTTGTAAAATATCGTATACTTATATATGTAGTAAGTGCATAATTAAGGTGTTTTTAAACCTACGGCATTACGCACTAATTACTAACTAATCATAGTTGATCTAAATAACTATATTTAACATACGTATAATATTTACTTAATACAAGATATGTATTTGTACTAAATAAATAAGATGTATTTTAAAAGTTGGAAAATAAGTTGATATAATTAGAAAATGTAGCTCTGATCTAAGTAAATGATTATATTTCAAGTAGTTGTGTTTTAAAAAGTATGGTGGTGTCTTTAGTAAGTAAATATCAAATATTAATATGATAACTATACTTATTATCATCGCAAACGAAAATATCCTTAGTTAAATTTAAATTTTTAAGTAATAATATTGTAGTATGTATACAAGTAGTTGTATCAAACTAGCTTCAAAAATATTTAAAATATATATATAAGTACACGTAAACTGACTTTAAAATAAGTTATCTGACTCATGGCGTAGTAGTTAAGTTGCCAGCCTTTCAATCGGAGCGTTTTGAGTTCAAACACCGGTCAGGTCATATAAATAAAAAAAAATATGTATAGTTACTTAAGAATATAGTAATTTTATATCGTAATATTGTATATCGTATAATTAATAGTAATAATAATAATAATAATAACAATAATAATAATAACAATAATAATAATAACAATAATAATAATAACGATAATAATAATAATAATAATAATAATAATAATAATAATAATAGCTGCTACAGTGGAGCTGCTACAGTTATACAACGCAGGAAGGTGTTATATATATTAATGCACGTTGTAATCCACTGATGGCCCTGACTCTAATAAGTAATACTAATACCAATAATAATAACTGCTACAGTGACAGTGGGGGTTGCCTCCAATAATTACCTCATGTAGTAAGGTGTTATATATATACTCACTGCATGTTGTAACGGTTGTAATTCTATAAGCTTTAGTGTATTGAAATCACTTTGTGCTTGAATATAGTTTTAATACTTACTTATTAGTACTTATCTCAAAAAAACAGTGTTTTAAAGATTAAGTATATAATGTATGTCTTAACGATAGTTTTTCACTATCAAATAAAATGACACTTTTTTCAAAATGATATTAACAAACTAAGTACTTAACTTTTTATTGAAAAAATAAAATCTCGTCTGGCATAAGAACCCTTTATGTAAACTATATTTTTTTTTTTTACGAATTAACTAAATACTATACGAATGAAAGATAAATAGAATATTAAGAGTGAGTTGGAGGGTAAATTAGAAATTAACTTAAGTATAAGTACTTAAATGCTATTTTTGAATTGTTGCAATTTGAAAAATCGGACATTATTGAAAGAGAGCAGCAGACAAGGTGGAAGGAAGCATGTTTAACATCTTAGCAGTTCTTACAATGAATGAGTTCCCATTACAAGTTTTAAAATGTAGAAATCAACATTATTGTTGCCTCTCTTGAGGGTACATTGAAATAATTTGCGAAAAGGCATAATTAACTTTACTTTAATAGAGCAATGTGTCGTTACCTACAAAATTGATTGTTTTGATTTTCTTTTCATTTTTAATATATACTTCGTTATATGTATTAAATTACTTATTTAATAGCCTATGACGATCTAAATTTAGATTCGAAAAGAATACATATACTTACTTATATATGCCTAAATTAAGTATATATAAAAATTCAAATATAAGTTTTTAATTTTTTTTTTATATCCTATACATAGTAACTTGTGTAAAAATCTGACAAACTGTATAATCTTTGATTTGAGGAATCATAATCAAATTTTTTGTATAATATGATATGTAACTATACATACCAATATCATATATGTATACCAATATAACTATTTTGAACTTTACTTACTTATAAGTACATAAGTAATATATATATATATTATATACTTATATTAAGTAGTTGATTTTGTATGAAATTTAACTTATATACATATGTAAGTATATAAAAAGTATATTTAATATGATGTAAGACATAGTATCTTTAGATTAAGTTTTTTTTTACGCAGTACTGATAATACACATGTATACTTAAATACATATATTACAAAAAATTATCTGTTGTTTTAAAAAGCGAAAAAAAATATTCTTTATAGTTTTTTCTATTACTATTTTAATTTTATTTTGATTTTGTTAATTCCATATTTTATGTTTGTTTTGATTTTCTTTTGTTTTTGAATTTATTTTTTATTTTTTTTATTTTTGTTATATCAAAACTATTTAATAGACTATGACGAGCTAAATTTAGATTTCAAAAGATATGCCTAAATTACATTAAAATTCAAATCTAAGTTCTTAATTTTTTTTTTTTGTATCTGGAAGTAGGTGGTCATTATATTTTATAAAATTTAGAACTATTTTTGTTTCTTTTATGAATTTTTGTTTTTGTAAGTTCTCCATATTTAGATTTAGGTTGAATAAAATTTATTAATAATTTTTTGTTATTTAAATATTGTGATGAGATGTTAAGAAAGAAATATAAAAATAGTCTTTTTTTTTTATTTCTCGGTTTCGATATGTTAGCTATGTATGTAATATATGTATATTATATGTGTTAGTACATATATAATACTTACATAGTATGTTTTAGTATGTTAATGTTTTGGACTTTTTTTTACATTATTTTCCTATAGGATTTTTTAGCTGTACTTTTTGTAAATTACATTTTTTTTTTTTTGTCATAAATAAATAATATTTTCATACTGTCTACATTAGTTAAGTTATAGTTTCAACATATTTTTTGTTGTCATTAAATTGTTGAATTAAATTTACGACAACTAGCCAAAGATCGAAATTTGATCTTTGATCCAATAATCAATTACTTACTTAAATATTAAAAGATTACTTATAGTTATTTTACAAAATATTTACAAAATAAACCAAACGAGAGCATCTACATTCGACTCTTTAAATCTGAAATGTCAGCTTGTAGGCAATGGAAGTGGAAATATGTTGAGATTATAATATTATTATTAAGATTGATCTACTTAATAATAACGAAACAGAAAGTATTTTTCCTAATTACATGTAGAATTAATTTGCTTAATTTGCAATCGATACAATTTTATTTTTCCTTATGAATATTTTATTATAATTTTATATGACATCTTAATTACGAGGGCAGTCCGATAAATTTCCTGTATTCATATTAAAACATGGTTTTTTTTGGATTTTTTTTTATTTTACAACATAACTACTTAGTTTGCTTCCAACTCAATACGCTTTATCAAACATTTTTGAAGTTTTTAAGTTCCGTCTGCAAAATACGATTTTTTAAGATCTTTGAAATATATATACTTAAGTTTCAGCGATAACCGGTTCATTTGATGTGAATCTCTTTCTGCCAAGCCATTTTTTAGATTCGGAAACAAAAAAAAGTCACTAGGGGCTAAATTTGGTCTGTATGGTGGATGTGGAGCAATTTCGTACCGTAATTCATTCAATTTTACTGTTGTCAAATCTGATGTGTGTGATGGTGCGTCGTCTTGATGAAAAAGTAGTTTTTTCTTCGCTGAATGTACTCGTTTTTACTTCATTTTGATATTTAATCAATGCAATAGTTACAGCAGCAGTTACAGATTTTCCTTTTTCAAGATAGTCGATGAATATACCATCCTAAAACACAGTTGTGCTAATCTTTCCTGTAGATTTTTTTACTTTTGCTTTCTTTGACGCAGTTCCACAAGGTTCAATCCATTGTTCTGATTGATGGTTTCTTTCGACGCAAAAATTAATTTGTATTACGTTGATATATCGCCAAAAGCTCGTGTCCAACTAATTAATTTTTGTGGCAAATTTATAAACACGGCATCAATCTTGCTGATAGCTTTTTCATAAGGAGTTCATCGTGTAAAATGCGTCTAACGCTATCTTCTGATATTTTTAATATATCTGCCAGCTTTTATTGGATGATCATTTATAACTTGATCCAGTTATTTAAAGTATACTACCTAAAGTATATCTCTAAAGTATGCTACCTAAAGTATATCTCTTTTCATACCGGTTACTGATAACCCTTTTAGAAAAAGGTAATGAATAGCCGCACGAATTTGAAATTTTTCCATTATAGTTAACTTAAAAACACAAAAGTTGACTGATTAGATCGCTGTTAAACAATGAACGATTTGATAGATCGACTTGAAAATTTACATCAGGCCATTCAAAAGTTTGTTCTTTCGAATGACAATCATAAAAATTTCTAATATTGAAAAAAAAGATGTCGTTACTGGAAATATATCGCACTGCTCTCGTATTTGGTTACATACATATATATGTAAATTATTAGGTATAATTTAAAATTGTTAATTTACAATAGCTTGCATTTTATGTTTATAATTTGTCAAGTTCAGGTCTTCAGAAAGAAGGAGAAAAGACAATATTGAATATTCTGACAGTTGCATTTACGTCCTGCTTTCGTTCTTAAAAGAAGAGATGCGTTATTTTTGAACGAATTCATCTATTACTTATCGTGGAAATAATGATTTGATTAATTTAATAAAATCTATAACTAAGTAAGAAGCTTATATGGTCAAAAATGTCTTAAACAGATAGAAATTGGTCTAATAGTATCACAATAGATCTCAACTCAGTATAAATGTTTTATTAGACAGCTACATATTTCAATCAAAAATTAAAATAGGATTCAATTAGCTATACTTAGTATATATATACATAATATAAGTATACTCACTTAAGTATACTAAATTGACTCAACCACTAATTATTCTATTGAAAAATAACTAAGTAAGTATTTAATTAACGGTAATACTGCTGTTTTGTAGAAATAAATATATAAATACAAGTATATATAAATACTTATACAGTAAGTATACAAAAAAAAAACAGTAGACGTACGTAAGTATATTAAACAATTGCAAAATTCTCTAGATCTACTTATCAATATTTAAACTTATGTTTATAAAAAATATATTTGTATATAAAATGTATATAAAATTAAAATTAAGTCATTAATTTCGTCATTGAAATTTCCCAAAATTCTACAAAAACAATTTAATTAAATGGCAAATATTAAAATTTTATTTAAATGTCACTTAATATTGAAAAAAAAAAATCCAGTGTAAAAATAGAAACAAATTAATTGGATTACTTATATATGAGTACATAATAACATTTATTATTTATGTATTATATTATTGACTCAGCTGATTTTATTTATATATGGATGAGCTGATTAACCTTGTTGTATTAATTTTATTTATAAAATTATAAAAAAAAAACGCTAAAATAACGCTCGTTAAAATTAAAGTTTAATTTATATTTGTAAATTATGATAAAAATATTACCAATCTTAAAGGTAATTTGTAAAATTAAATAAGTAACTAACTAAGTATAAATTATTTAATACTTAATTAAGTTATATAAATTCTTCAATTACATAGGTAGAAAAGATATTGACATATTTATTAGATAAGTAGTTACTCTTATTTGTACAATTTTCATCATTGCCAACTTGATTATAAATTTTTACAGTTAATCATTAGATTCGATCTTATGACCACAACAACAGACACTTATAGTTACAACACCTCACTTATCTTAATATGTACTTGAAAATGAAAATTATTTTTAAAAATAAGTACCTAAGAACTTAGATTTTTCCGCTGCTAAAAAAAAACATAAATATAGAAGATGTAGCAAGCTTCAACTACTTACTTTGATAGTATTCTTACTATGCTAATGAAAAAGCTGAAGAAAATATTGTGAACATAATAAATTTGGCAAGAATGGCATCTGAGACACTGAAAAATTACAAAAATTAAAATATAAAATCAGTTCTTCTATACCGCAATAAAACATTATTACTCAAATACTAAATAATTCACAAACTATTTAAGAATATGTACATGTACTTAAGAATAAGTGTCTCCATACGATGATCAATATAAAATGGCATAGAAGAGTCTCCAAGCTAAAACCAATATTTAATCAAATAAAAAAGAAAAAACTGAAACATCACCAGGAACAATATTCTGCTCGGCAGGATTTTGACTTAAATCTACAGGAAAACTGAAGCTGGAGAAGGTCATTTGAAATAGAAAAGTAGATGGAAAACAGAAGAAATCAAATAACTGGCTCAGAGTAGAATATGATACAAAAGTTATAGGAAAAACAAAATAGAACATAAAATAGAATATAGGAAAAACAAAATAGAACATAAAAAAAAAAAAAAAGTAAAATTTATTTAATATTTTCAAGACCATGTTATAGATTTTCTTTTTACTATATAAGTAATTCCTTTAATTAATTGGTAAAGTTTAAAAAATTTAACATTTAGTAAACTCATTAAAACAAAAACTCTGAATAATTACAAACTTTCACAAACTTAATTATTTTTTTGTACGATTTTCCATTATGTTTTCAAATTAATTGTTAAAGGATTAAAAGTAAGAAAAAAAAATAATTAGGAAAAATACATATATTTTTCTTTCATAAACAACTAATTTATATACATTTACTTATATGTAGATAGATATAAGTATACTTATTTACATATACTTAAAAACGAACAAATTTCCTTTTCATTTTCCTTTCAATTTACGACATTCTTTTTTTTCTAATTTTCATAAAACTTTCAACAGAATGAAAACTTAATAAAGAAAAAACCAGCTATCATATCACTTAAATGTAAGTACAAAATAATTTTCTTTTAGTAAGCACTTAGTTGCTATAGTTATAGGTAAATTTGAAGTAATTAAATACATAATAAATACAAAATTATATAGAAAATGAATATGGATAGAAATGGATAGAGCACAAGCTCTAAAGAAAACCAAAAAAATAGCAAAAATGCGGAGGATATTGATGTATGATAATCAATGAACTGAGCAATAATACAGTATTGTCAAATAAGACGCCAAAAACACAATAACCAACCGAGTAAAATAAAATTCAAATATTCGCTCAAGAGTAGGAAAATCATATAATAAGTACTTATAGGTCAGGTCTTATATAAAAAAAAAAAATAGAAGTAGTAATTTTATGCCATAACAATATATTGTCGTATAATAAGAATAAGGAGTGCTACAGTTGAGTTACCTTTGGTTCACTCTGTATGTTGTAATTCACTAATAGCCTTCACTCTGTATAGCAAATAGTCATAATAATAATAATTAATTGTAATACTTAGTTACTATTAATGATAGCTGCTAAATTGACAGTGGAGTTCCTTTCAATTATTACCTCATGCACGAAGGTGTTATATTTATATATAGTAACTACTTCATGTTGTAACTGGTGATGGCTTACCATAGTCACTGATGTAAGAGAGTAATAATAATAGGCGGATTCATTGTTCGCTTTTTACTACCCAATTCAATATTTTCGGATCCTTATGTCCTGTTTTCTTCTATCCCTACTGTCCACCTAATATTATACTGCATTAGCAGTTATGTGTATCTTCCAATTATATTGGCTAAAGAGGCAGTTGGATTTAGTCAGTAAGAATCTAGCACTATCAAGAGAATATTGTTGGTATCTTTAGAAGATTCCTAACTCCCGTAGGAAAAAATAAAAAAATTCTGATTGTAAATAAAACATATGATTTTCTATACATTACTATTCTCTGCGGTATTCTATTGAGGTTATTTTACCTAAGTAAGTTATTGAAGCATTCAAATACTTAATAGCTTTAATACAAGATTATTCATTGCAATAAAAATTATAACTAGATATAATTAACTAAGAGTCACTTAATATTTATCACTCTATTCTTAAATCCATTATATAAAAATTGAGCAATTTAAAAACGCGTTCATTTAAAAATAAATGTAACCGCAATGTATGAAATAAGGTAAAAGTGGGTATAATGGCGATATAATTTTTTAACAAGCCTTTGATAGTTTCTTTAAATTTCATGTTTAATGGCGATTGTACATACACTAAATCCACTTTAAGTAATTTATGTGTTGATATAGTGAAGATACAAATTAAATATATTTAAAATCACAAAAATTAGATTTTTTTAATAAAATTAATTAAAATACACTTTTTTAATAATAAATTATTCATTTATTATAAAATTATTTAATTTCAAACGTAAAAAATAATCAAAAACTTTAGTGAGTACTCTTAATGATTTTTATAAGAAAGCAATAATTGCTAAATGGGAAAATTTGAAACCGCGAACAAATGAAGACTATTTTTATATAAATAAAATTATGATAGAATTTAAGATATTTTTTTGTGTATCTGCTTTAATATTCAACCTTTCATTTAAAAAAAATTAAAAGCTTAAAACATTTAATATTATCTTGTTTTATTAAAAAAAAAAACTGCAAATTCTCCACTATACCAGCACCCCTCCAGTATACCCTTTTTTACCTTATATGTATATGTATAAAATACAATATTAAATTGATTAAACTTTTTCTTTTTTTTAAATCTATTCTTTTTCTTTTTTAAATTATATTTATTTAATTAGTTACTTATATTAAGATCAAGAATATTGGATACTAATTTATAAACAAATTTATTAAAAAAAATTTTTTTTTTTTAGTTTTAATCTTAACCGGCAAATTGGGAAAAAAAACATACACAATTACAAACACGAAACGAGCAAAGTACCACAAATATGTAATTTCGATCTGTACTAAAATAATTGTACAAATCTCGTTTGTTACTTACTTATAATGTGTGTTAATATAATCTTAAAGTCAAAAATAAAAGTTGAAAAAAAAATATAGAAAAATTTATTTATTTAGTAAGTTATATATATACATAATACATATACACTGTTACTTATTTGAAAAAAAAAAAAATTTTAATTTCTAATATACCAAACAAACGTTTAAAAAAAAAAAACAAGTTGTAGTTAATCCTTATTAATATAAGTATATATATATATATATATATATAAGGGTAACAAATTTTATAACTAAGAGTAACTTAAATACAAAATTAATTTTTTACTTATTGACAAAATGTAAAAATATATATATATATATATATATATATATATATATATATATATACTTATATATAGTTAAGTAAATTTTTTTTGTTTTTTGGTTTTATTTTATATTTATGATTTTTAAATCTTTAATTTATGTCGTCGTTACAAAATAAGTATTAATGTAAGTAAGGATGTAAATATGTAAATAAATAAATACATACTTTTATATATATAACAAATATTTTATATACAATATTCTATTTGTTCTAGAAAATATCCCAAACAAGAAAATAGCTATGCTTATTACTTAGTATAAAAATTTTATACAACTCTTTAAAAAAAATACCAACTTTTCATTTTTCTTTTGGCAACAAAAAAAAAAGGAGAACAAAAAGGAAAAAATAAAGGCGAGGTTTTTCTCTACAATTTTTAAAATACTATATATATAATGGAGTTGTTTTTTTTTTTTTCATAAAATCTTCTTATATTCTTATTTTGTTTTTGTTTTTTTCTATTTTTTTTTTTTATTATTTTTGACAAAATAAAATAGAAAAAACAAAATAACATATAACTAATACATGTGTTAGTATATTTCATTTTATTCTGCCAGGATAAAAGGATGTTTTACAAATATATATATATACGTATGAGTATTTCAAATAATATGAGAAAAAACGATGAGAGAAATCTTTTTATTTTTATCTTTATTTTAAAAAAAAAAAAAAGAAATAGAAAAGCTGCTGCTGCTGCTTCTGCTACTAAATTTCTGTTTTGAAAAGGACATGCGCTTTTTTTCTCTCGCAAATCGAAAACAAAAGAAAAAAAAAGTAACTAAGAGTATTGAGATAAAATGAAAAAGTTTGTTGGAAATTTTTTAAATATGTATGAATATGAACATATGAAAATTAAAGAAATACCTTGACAGCCATATTTTTAAATACTTTTAGTTCCTATATGTTAGTTTATAAGATTTGAAAAGTTATCAAAAATTATTTGAATTTAAATAATTAGGTACTATAATTTTATTTAAACAAGAAAATAACGTTTTTTTTTTTTTTCAATATAAGTATGTAAGTAATTCAAGTTGAAACTTTATATTACTTATATACTTATGTGCATATTTACGTATTAAGATACTAAAAATTTTATATATACATACTTAAGTATAATCATTCTGAATTGGTTTTCGAAAATTATTTAAATAAAAAAAAATTTCCTAAAATTTATTTTAAATTTAAATATCCTTTTAGATGATATGTATGTGACATGAACTGTTATATCTATATGGAAGGATCATTTTTGTTACAGTATAATTTATACGTATAGTTACATTTATAGTATATATAATATATATGTATGTTTATATAAATGAAAAACATACTTACATAAGATACATAAGATATAGTATTGTATAAATTTCCGGCTTTAAATTTCCACTGTAATTTAAGGCTTGTATACATCATAATATACATAATGGCTGTGCGCAAAATCGTCCAAAAGTTGAAAATGAAATATGACCCAAAAAAAAAACACTGTCAACATTTTTTGGGCCATTTTTCATTTATTTTTGGGTGATTTTTCATTATGAAAATAAGCCCAAAATTATTTTTTGGGCCATTTTTCTTAAAATATAATTTATAGTTAAACAAACAATATGTATTTTTCAATTGGTATTTAACGGTTGATTAAAACTTCGAAGATTATATGATGATAAACAACAATAATAAAATTATTTTATTATTAATAATAACACGTGTGTCATAAAGTCGAAAGTCATAAGTACGAAAAGCCAAAATGACATACGTGTACACAATCAAAATCTGGAATCCCGAATTTGTATGGAAACCTGTATACATGGATAAACTTTAGTACTTACTTATTGATTTTAGAGTTCGATTCAAAATCAGGGATTTACCCTTGTACCGAATATATATTTGTAAATAAGTAACTAAGTACTTACTTAAATTGTTGATATACTTTAATACTTATTGATTTTAGAGTGTTGGATTCAAAATCAAGATTTTACGCTTTTACCAGAATATTTATATATATATATATATATATATATATATATATGAGCATGTCAGATTGTGCATTAGGAGAGATTTTAGAGTTAGACTCAAAATCAGAGTTTTACGCTTTTCCCAGAATATTTTCAAAAACAAATAATTTTTATTCGAGATTTTTGTGTTTGAAAATTATAAATAAAATAAATTTAATTTTTTTTTTTTAAATTGGGCGATTTTTCATTTTGTTTTTAAATGATTTTTCTTAATTAATTAATTTTCTTAATTAAAAATTACCCAACATTTTTGGGTCATTTTTTATTTATTTTCATTTTTGTGCTTTTTTTCATTTATTTTTGATTGATTTTTCCTTTATTTTTGGGCTTTATTTCATAATGACTAATTGCCCAAAAATGTTGGAGTTTTTCTCATTTTAAATTTTTGGGCGATTTGCTTTTGAGGGGTTTTGCGCAGAGCCATAAGTGTAACTGCGTACATTCTTATTTTTCATAAATTTAAAACGTAATTTTTTGAAATATTATAAAAGAAATCAATGTTTTTTTTAATTAAACTTTTACAAAACTTTAAGTTACATAATTTAAACTTTAATTTAAAAAAATGATACTTAAGCAACTAAACTTACTTACTTATATATAGTTAAGTATAATAGTTAGTTATTTAAATATAAATATGTACGTACTTAAGTACTTAAGTCCTTATCAAAATAAGTATATAACAAATATTTTGTTTTTCAGTTTGGTTTTAATATTCCAATACATATATGAATATTTTATCTTTAATAAAAATTCAATCTTAATAGGATTATTTTATTTTTGAGCTTCAGAAATTACAACTTATGTAAAATAAAATTTCTATTCAATTTAATAGTGTTTTTGTTCTGTATAAGTATATATCATATTAAATTTCAATTATCATTCGAATAATTAATAAAGAGAATAATTGATAAAGAATTTATGCCCAAAAGTATACACCTACTTACAAATACATAATGTACATAACTCTATACTTATTTTCTATTTTGTTTAAATTTGTATTGAACTTTTTTCTTAATATTTAATTTTTTGACAATAAATTTATGAAGTATTTATTTGGCTAAAAATAATTTTAAAACAATTAAGTGATAAATAACTAAGTATACATACTTAATTGTTTAAACTAAGTAGTTATACAAAATGATAACTATGTAAATGATTAAGCTATATAAAATGATAACGAATTCTTAAAACCAATATACAGTAAACAAACTTTCTGAATTATACAAATACCTAAGTAAACACTTGAACTACAGAAAGTATCTAGATCTTTTCATAAAACTCTTAATAATGGAATCCTTTTTTTTCCCCCTACCCACTTCTATAAGGAACGTAAAATATGCAGTAAGTAAGTCGCTTATTATTCATATTTAACAAAAGTTCAGTTTTTTTAATCATTATTTTTATTAAACAGTTGATTACTCGATTGTTGAATGTTGATTACATGCTATTTTTCAAGATTGCGGAACACAAACATTATATTTCAGAGCCATCTAATTGTATTATCTTATACAAGAATTATTTATTTTTATTTATTTTTATTTGAACTCAAGACTTTTCCATTGGAATGGGAATCCATTAGTCAGATTGGATTTTTAAATTCATCTTAGATCATTAGATCTTAAAACCGAGTTTATTAGTCATTCGGATCTTTAACCAAAACCAATTGGGATATATTCCCTTGCTTATTTTAAATTTATAATTGATTGATTAAAAAATTACATAACAGATGTACATATATATAACTATTTAGTTATATTACAGTGATACGGAAATTAATAAAGATATAAAGATGTTCTTCATTTTGTTTTCATTTTTATATTGACATACAATTTATAAATTGTAATCGTTTAACATTACACTTGAGCGATTTTAACTTTATGATAATAAAGACAAAAAAAAAACACACTTTAAAACCTATTCTTTATGCAATTAAAATGATTGTCGCAAAAAAATAAAAACAAAATACCAATATTTAAATGAAACTATACTTGCCTATACATACTTATAATTTAAAAAGAGAAATTTTTGTAAAAGAACAGGTGCAAACAATTTACCAAATATTTGTTGAACAGATGTATGACTATCTTTATATATATAAGTATATACTTATATGTATCTTTACAAATTTATACTTCGGCTGAAATTATCGAACGGTGAAAATGTAAGACTTTAAGTACATATCAGCTGATCAGCTTGATTGAATTAATCAAGAATAATTACTTAATTATTTTTTAATTTTTGAAATAAGTAACTACTATTAAAATTGAAAATAAATACTTTTTCTTTGATTGTAGTTGAGACTCGCACCGAACATATCTTCTTTATTAATTATAACAGAAAATTTTTGATTCCATTAAATAGGGACGATTCAATTTGGATAATTTTAACAAGAATAAGAGATGTTTCAGTTATACATTTGGTTTAAATTATGCACTAATATACATAATATATATATAATTATAACAACCCTGTAACAGTTAATAAGTATCAGGCTAAGATTGAACGAGGTGGTAAAAAATAGCAAAATACTTACTACGTCAAAAATAGAAATGCTCAGTAAAAAAATTAATTGCTAAGTAAAATACCTCCAGTAAAATTTATTGAACGCGCAGTAGAAAATGACTATTTGCACAGTAAAAAAGATTTTTTTTGCATAGTAGTTAAAATAAAAATTCTACTCAGTTAAATGTGGACAGTAAAAAAATAGTTTTCGCATTATAAGAAATAAAATAAGCGTACAGTAAATGTTGCTAGGAACTTAGAAGTCTAGAATGGTGGTCACAATTTTTGCATTTGTAAATAGAATAAGCCTGGAACAACTTTTTCAACTTTTGCGAGGGAAAGTTGTTTCACAAGAGAATAAAAGGAAAATTTCTTTTTTTTATGAAGCTTTAAAAAATCCAATGTTTTCATACAAATATTACAGCTATAATGCCGTATTAAAATTAGTAATGTTTTGTAATGGTGATATCCGTAGATATGGAAATAGAATTTCCAAAAATTAAAAAAAAAATAAAATAAAAAAACAAACCTTTTCAGGGCTAAAGAATTTTATTAATTTTATTTTATTAATACAAAGATAAACGTTCTGAAAAATGCTAAAAAGTATAATTTTTCAAAAATTCTGGAAAAAGCGAAAATGCACTAAATAATTCTGGTTCACTTTTAATAATACCAGTTAATAATACCATTATTTTTGAACAATTAAGATAACTAACCGTAACTTTCGTCTAAATTTACTGTGTTGCAGATTTATTTACTATTTAATTAATCTTTTTCAGAAAATACTTGTTTTGTTTTTATTCTTTTACTATTAAATTTAATTTAGTTATAGTTACTTATACTGTAAATTTTTTTTATTTACTGAGAATTTAATTTATTTACTGAACATTTAATTTTTTTTACTGTGAATTTAAATTATTTACTGAGAGGGTGGAATTTTTGTATTGCGTTTAATATTTTACTGATCAAAAAGGTATTTTTACTGTGAATTTAAATTATTAACTGTGCAAAGTTTTTATTTAACTGAATTTTAATTACTTACTGTGTTTTTAATTTTTTACTGTGCATTTAATTTTCAGCGTTTATTATAATATATGCTTAGTGAAGTATTGTATATTATTCATTATATATACATTATATATGAAGTATAACTGTTTTAAATATATTTGTTTTTATTTTTTTTTTTAAATTAAAAATTTTTTTTTAATATGGCAAAAGACTGTTAATAGAATGTACGGAATCAAAGCAAATATAATATAATATTATATATAATACATACTTATAACTATGTTATGTACAATACATAATATTATGTACAATTATAAAAATTAATGTTTTATATCGTTTTTTATATTTTTAATTTTTATATTTTATTGTTTCTGTTTGTTTGTTTTTTTTTTCCGCAAAAAGTAAAACAATATCCTTTTTTTTTTTTTTATTTCCCAAAAGGGAATTTTTTTTTCCAATAAGAAAATTCATAGACAGCCGGAAAAATATTTTTATGTTTATTTTTTTTGTTTTTTTTTTTTGCTAAGAAAAAAAAAAAAATTATTAATAAAATATTAACAAAAATAAAACTTACATGAAATCTATTTAAGTACATATGTAAACATGGATATATTAATATATGTACATGTATAAAATGCATATATGTACACATGCATATGTATGTAGTTATAAAGAATTTTTAAAGGATATCCATTTAATGTTAAAAATGTTAGATTTATTTATTATGCCTAGTTATTTATAAAAAAGAATTTATTTTAAAATTTTAATAGGTAACATTGCCTCGAAATTAAATTCTGTTAATTTTATAATTTATTTAAGTAAATAGGTATTTTATTTGCCATTTTCTTTTTAAAGGCATTATTTTACATATTTCACATTTAATTTAAATAAGTAGGTATAATTTTTTTTTTTTGAATTCATTGCTAATAAAAATTATTTCTTATTTTTTTTTAGTTAACATTAAGTTAATATGTATAGTTAGATGCATATATACATATATGTACATAATATATACCTATGTCCGCACATATTTATATATGTATGTATATAAATATATTTTTTATAGATGTTAAAAATATTATTTAACTAATAATAATATTAGTTAATATATATATATATATATATATATATATATATAATAAATAGATGCATATTAGTAAATATAAAAAAAAAACTAAAATTATATCAGGTTATAATAATTTAATTTTATCGTAAAAATTATTTAATATGTACTTATTAATTTTTTTTTTTTTTTTTTATAATAAAAGTAGTATAAGTATTAGTGTTAATGTTTTATACTTTATAATGTTTCTTTTTGTTTTATTTTTCTACAGAAACAAAATTTATTTAGTTAATTATTTATTTTAAAAACATTAAAATTTTAAATAAAAATAAATTTAATTATTTTCCATTGAATTTTATCTACTTTTTTTTTTAAATTTATTTAAAATTATTAAAAATGTTTGTCAAAAAAAAAACCAAACAACTCTTGTTTGTTGTAAAATGTACACTGTTGTGCTCAGTGCTGATAATATGAGTGCTGCTAAGAAGAGTCAGAGAGCAAGGTATAATATAAATACAAGTATACTGGACTGTAATCTGTATACAACAAACAAAATAATATAAAATATTAAACAAAAAAAAAAAAGAGTACCAAAGCAAAGTAGTAGACTGTAGTGTAAGCAGAGACGACAGACGTAGTATTACAAATGGAACTGAGTACTAACTACTGAGTGAGTAGTACTTTAAAAAAGGAAAAAAAAAAAGAGTTTATTAGAAGAATTAAAGAATATTTGACAATATATAGCGAGAGAAAATAAAAGAATGGAGCAAAAAATAAATAACCACACTCCACTTCCATCTCCATGACTCCACTAGACAGAAAAGCTAAAGTACAGAGTGAGCAGTAAGCAGTAAGCACTGAGCAGTGAATATAAGACATGCATGAGTACTCAAAACTCTACTCACAGTAGTACTCACTAAAGTTTTTACTCAATAGAATGGTAAAGTAAAAAATAATTTTCATACAGAAAATATGGAGCTATACCTAGTACGTACATATATACATATGTATATTGTATGGATGTATTTAGAATTTGAGAAAATAAAATAAAGAGTTTTTTAACTTAAAAAAAAAAAATACAATAAATTTTATATAAAAAAATTGTTTAAAAATTGTTTAAGATAAATAATAAATAAATATATGTATGTAAAAAAAAAAAAAAAACAATTACTTCGTATGTTTAGTTATCCTTCTTTTTGCAGTACAATTTGTTTTTCGGAATTTAATTTTATTTAATTTAAAGTACAATAAAAGAAAGACTTGGTCTTTTGTATTTTAATTTTTTTTTTTTCTTTTTTATTTAATTAATTTTTAACACTTAGGTATATAATATATATATATATATCTTTTTGTTTTAATTCAAAAATAAGCAAAAAATACGCAAAAAAGAAAAGAAAAAAAAATATTACCTCTTATACAAGGAAATTTAATAATATAATTTTCCTAATATAAAAAATTAAAAATTTTCCTTTTTTTTTTTTTTTTTTTTAATAAAAAATAAAATATCTTATGAGGCCAATGAACTATATTTCTGTAATATATTTATAATTCATATATAATTTACATATAAACTATATATGTACATATATATAATTTCATATAATTTTAAAAATTTATATTATAAATATGTATGTATATATGTATGTAATTATATTTTTGTATATCAACTAGGTAGATATTAAAATTTTTTTAAACACTTGAATAATTATTATACAAAAATTAAAAGAAAATTAAATTAATTAAACTTTAATATAAATATTTGCCTCACTATTATATTTTAATTCGGTATATTTTTTTTTTTTTTTACTTAGATATTTTTTTAATTTTTTACAAATTAAAACACACCCGAAAAAAAAATATTAACTTTTTAATATTTTTTTTTTTATTTACACTTTTTCGAAAAATAGCGACAAAACCAATTTCTTTCGATTCTGCAAATAAACTAAAGTACAGAAATAAAAACAGAAACTGGTATAGCGGCTTAATCTCCAAGTTTTTATTCTCAAATTGAAATCGCAATTTTAGATTTTATTAATACAGAAAATACTCAACAAAAAAAAAAAATATTATTCTTCAATGAAAAAAAAAAGTTATATCGGTATTCTGTGCTACTTTTTTAGTTACTATTTCAAATTTTAATGTTCGAATTCAATATTTTTTTTTTTTTTTTTTTTCGAATTTAAAAATGTCATTTCGTATCGTATTATATTTATTAACATCCATATCTGATATCAATTCTCAATCAAATATTTAAAAAAATTTTATATCTTTAAATTCTGTCTAGCATATGTACATATTATGTATTCACTATTCATCGTAATTAATTCGTATTATGTTATGTTAATGTTATATGTAGAATTTTGCTTCCAATCCTAGGCTATGAAATAAACACTAAACAGTTCTCCTATCTATTGTATCTAATTCTATACTATAAGTCTATAAGTAATTACGCACATATATTATATTGTATATACATGGATTTGTATACTATAAAGTATATTATAAATTTATAAATTAAAATATGTACGTCTTATCTGGTATTGACTATTATTATTGTTTATGAACACTGTATAGTGTACACTTGTTACAAAGACCGTACATATAGGAAAGAGATACATACATACATACATACATAACATAAAAAATGAAATGTATCACCTATGATCAAAACCATTTTTAAACATAAAACTAAACTAAAAGGAAAATTTATTCCTCCAATTTTGGGTATTTTCTCTCGACAAAATTTCGAATTATTTTTATTTAAATTCATAAAAACCAACAATCAAAAATATCAATTTTTTCAAAATTTCGAAAACAAAGCTTTGAGAAAATAAATAATTTGTATTGTATTGTATGTGTGCAATGGAGTGCTGAGTACAAGACTACACAGTACACGCTACATTATTGTAATCATTTATAATCTAATCATTATTCATTATAGACTGCATTTACTATTTCATAGTTTACTTTTACTATACTGAATCAATTGAATTAATATTTCCAGTTTAGTATGCAAATGTATTAAAAAGTCGCGTACTTTCTTTTCATCTAAAATTACAAAACTATCATAGTTTTATGCTCTTCTTGAATAAGAACTTTTTATTTTGTTTTTTATTTTTCTTAAATTCAATTGTAATTGTCATTTCATTTCACATAAATTTTACTTAATTGTCAGTCAAATATACTATATGGAAAAGAATAGGAAAGAAAAAGGAACCCAAAAAACATTTTAATTTATTTAAAAAATTATACGTAGCTTATACAAAATATTTTGGTGTACAGCTGAAATTCAATAAAACAGTTGACATTATTAGCATCATTTTTTATGTATTTAGATTTCTTTTACTAGGATTTTAGAAAGATAGTTTTACAATACAATTTCGATATATATATATATATATATTAAGATAATTAGATTAATTCGCATTTGGGTGTATAAAGAAAAAAAACTGGTTATTTTTGTATTGAATTATTGTATATACATACATATTTTATATCATTAATATATATTTGAAGAATTCAATTTTTATTTCTAGAAAATTTCTCAAATACGTCTGATTTATTTAAGGACTCTATAAAACTTGCACTATTAAACTAGCTTGAAAACTTTTTTTCTTTTATAAAGCTTTAAACCTTTAAATTAAACAATTATAGAAACTTCAATAATTTTGTAAATTGCTCAATTTCACTTATGTCATTTTTAATTTGACAAATAACTCGAAAATTAAAAACTACGATTTAATAATGCTAAGTTTCAGCTAAATAAATATAATTAAGAAAACGCTTATTTAAAATAATATATTTGTTTTAATTAAAAATAACATGAGTATTCTGTTTTGTTTACACAGAAGTGTATACATTTTCCCATACCCATTTTATAATTTGTATTAACTCAAATAAAAAGTATTACCAGAAAAATCAAGAAAACTTAATATTTTTAAACAGAGTAACGGTTTCAAATTTATCCTATAGATAGCCGATTCAATAAATAAACAAATTTTAACAGCTTTCGGGTCCTCTTATAGCGTATTGCTCTAATATAGATCCAATACATACATATATTTTTTTTGATAACTCCAATTTCTACAAAACTTTAAGTATTTTTTCAAGAATATTTTCAAAATTTTAAGTAAATTATTATTTTAAATTTAACTTAACGTAATTTCCAAAAAAAAAATTTTATACCGAATAGGAAACGTTCAAAATTTATTTTTGAATATAAATAAGTCAATTACTCAAATTTATTGGGTAATTGAAAAACAAGGCTGCCATTGCCAAATGTTTTGCCAATGGCAATACTATTTACGACATAACACCACCGGCAGCTCTCGCCGCTTTATTTATGCCTGACATAAAACATTTTCAAGTAAAAAATAAAGTTTGCAAAAAAAAAAATAATTATTTTGTTATAATTAATTAGAATATAAGCAAAATCGCTTTTATTAATGAAGAATTTAAGCACCACGTAAATAAATTTTCATTAATAATTTAGTAAAAGATTTTAAAATAAATTTTAAAATTAAAAATATTTTTGACAATTTTTTTTTCACAGAAAAGCGAAAATGGCCGATCTCGATGCAGTAAATCTCGGCCTCGACGAAAATGAAGCGGACATTGCAACAGAACTTCAAGATTATGGGGATTCATTTGATACAAGAAGTGAAGCATCGGCCGCAAGTTCAAATAGTGCTGCATCAAATCCAAGTATGAGTTCAATGAGCAGTAAAAAAAGTAATTCATCAAATGATCGTAGTAGTAGTCGTGGTGGTACCAATGACCGGCGAGCACGCCTTAAACGTGAGAGATCTGTAAATGGTAGTGATTCAAAAACTGCAAGCAATATAAATAAAAAAACGACAAAAACTAATAACAATAAAGATGAAAATCCAAATAAACGTAAATTAAGTAAAACTCGTAGTGATGACAGTGACAGTAGTGACGATGATGGTGGAGGTGATGGTAAATCAAATAGTAGTAAAAGTTCTGATGATGAAAAGAAAACAAGTAAGAATGGTAGAAAAAGTTCAAGTCCAAATTCATCTAAAAAGAAAACAACAAATTCAAAGCACAATTCGAAATCTTATGATTATATGACAAAATTAAATTATTTGTTTCGAGATACTAGATTTTTTTTAATCAAATCAAACAACGCAGACAATATTGCTTTGTCTAAAAGTAAGAATGTTTGGTCAACATTACCACAAAATGAAGCAAATCTTAATCAAGCATTTAAAGAATCGCGTAATGTATTATTAATATTTTCGGTTAATGAGAGTGGTAAGTTTTTTCATATTATATTTTGTTGTTATTTAAATGAAATAGTTTAATGAAAATTTTGAAGTATTTTGCTTCAAAAAAATATTACGCATTTATAGAAATTTTGAAAAATTTCAAAATTCGATATTTTTAACTTTGACCAAGAAGTTGTGTAACTTGATTATTAAAAGACAATATAATATAATAAAAGGTATTTTGATAATTATTTTTTTTTTGTAAATATTTTCAAAAATGTTTTTAAATTTAAATAAATAATTTTTCTTCTATTGTTAGTTTTTGTTTTTTTTTAAATATATATGTATATTTGACTGAAAAGATTTTCTAGTCCATTATCATATACATAAAACAAGCACTTAATTTTAATTGAACTTGAACATATTTCAAATTTTTAGACACTTACTTTAATTATTATTTTAGGTAAATTTGCTGGCTTTGCAAGGATGGCAGGTGAATCCCGACGTGATCTACCACAAGTGCAATGGGTTTTACCCCCAAGTATGTCGTCAAAAGCATTAGCTGGAGTTATTGAACTTGATTGGATTTGTCGTAAAGAACTCTCTTTTACATGTACAGCTCATTTATACAATTCTTGGAATGATGGTAAACCAGTTAAAATAGGACGCGATGGACAGGAAATTGAGCCAAAAGTTGGTGCAGAATTATGTCGACTATTCCCAGAGGATGAAGGTATTGAACTTACTCCTGTATTAAGAAAATCAAAAGAAACGGCAAAAATGATGCGAGAAAAAGGAATTCGTGTTATACATAAGGGTCCACCACCCCGTAATCAATCATCTTCAACAAGAGGTGGCCGTAATCATCATACATCTGGTGGTAGCGGTGGAGGTCCGGTTCGTGGAAAAAAATCGTTTGCTTTAGGTCGCGGTAAAATGTTAAGTTTACAATCTGCATCAGTCTATAAACGATCAAATTCACCATATTCAAGAGATCATCGTGTACCACCATGGGAACGTTATGTTACATCAGCTGCAGCAGCTGAAGCTTATGTTGAAAACTATATGAGAACAATGCATGGTCAATTGCCACCAATGCCTGGTATGTTGCCTGGTTTTCCTGGTATGTTACCACCTGGAAGTGCTCCACCTGGTGGTATGCCACCTGGTGCACCACCTGGCATGTATGAAGGTCTACCGCCTAGGTATTATGATGGTCCACCACCATTACCAGATTATCCACCACCAACACCACCAATAAGACCACCATTACCTCCAGGACCATTTGAAAAAAGACAAGGTAGTGGAAGTGTTGGTAGTAGACAACAGGTTGATGAATATATAAGAAAAGCTGCAGCGAGTATCTCAAATAATGATAGATCATCTGGAATTGGCGGAAATAATTCAAATAGTAACAGTAAAGGTGGTAATAGCTCGTATCGTAATAGAATATTCGATAGAACTCGTGAAGGTCGTGGTGGTAGAGATCGGGGAGGTGGAGGAAGTAGTAGTAGTAGAGGAGGTAATGAACGTGATAGAAATTTTCGGGATCGAAATAGTCATCGTAGCAGCTATAGAGATAGGCGATGATCATCTTAAAATAAAAAATATATTTTTTTAATTTCCTGTATAATGAACAACCAAAATTATAAGAGAAAAGTTAATTTTCCTGGTTTTTTTTTTTTTTTTTTTTTATTTAAACAACTACTTTTTTTTTATGTTAGAAATTAACAATATATTAAATTTATATACTGCGAATATATTAATGAAATATATTTATATATAAATATATACATAAATCGTATAATAATGCGCTACCTCTATTTTAATTATTTAAAAGAAAATAAAAACATTTAATATGATTAGAAAAGGTTAAATCAGGTTAAATCATAAAAGTCTTTTTGAATATTGAAAGACAAAAAATATGCATACATACATTATACATTTTGTAACAATTAGGATGAAATTGAAATGAATCAATTGTTTTCCTTAAAAGAAAATTTTTTTTTTTTTTAGTTTATAATAAATAAATCATCCTTGTTTTTTTGCGCATCATTAAAAACAAATTTTAAAAATATTATAAAAAAAAAAAAAAAATACATAATAAATATATAAATGTTCTTTCTAATAAAAATATGACTATAATTGTACAATTTTTATGTGTAAGAAGACGTTAAAAAATTTAATAAATTATTAATAATTAAAAAATTTATAAAAATTATGGGATATTTAAATTTACTAATATAGGTGTATTTCTATATTAATATAAATATATATACGGATACATAATATATATAAAAAAGATATTTTGAATTTGTATGATAAAAACTCCCAAAATTAAAAAGAAAAAAAAAACAGAAAAGAGAACCGAATATCGACGATGTTTAATTATATTAAAAATATAAAAAAAAAAAAAAAATTCAAGTCGTAATTTGTTGTTCAAAAGAAACAGAAAATATAACATTGTATAGTTTTAATAGAGTTAGTAATTAATTTGAAAAAAAAAAAAATTAAATAAAACAAATGGAAAAAAAAAAAAATTAAAAATTTAAATCTTTAATTTAGGATCAAAAACAAAAAAAATTTTATTCAAAATTTAAAAATTTTTAGTACATAATTTTAATTTAGAAAAAAAAAACAAAAATCTTTAAATGGTTTTTAATAAATGCACAGAACATCATTAAAAACCGGCAAAAAAAAAAAAATAGCTTAGGATTAAGCTTAAAATAGTAACTAATCTATAAAAAAAAAAAAAAAAAATCTTAAAAAAAAAGTTATAAAATATTAAATTAGAAAAATACTGCATACACAGTGGTACTTAATGATAAGTAGAACAATAAGAAATACCTATTTTTAATATCGTTTAGTTTTTTTTTTTTTTTTTTAAATATATATACATATGTATTTTTTTTATAAATAAATTCTCTTAAAATGTGTTAATAATGGTGTACGGTAAAGGATCATTTTAAAGTAATTTTTATATTATTTTACTGAAATGAATTTATGTTCTGGAAACAACAAAAAAAAACAAAAATTTTTAATTTTTCTTAAAAGTACTTTTCATTTTAAATTATATTTAAAAAATTACAAAATTCTTTTATGTATTAACTAAACAAACTAAAAAGAAAAACAAAAATTTAGAAAATTTGATATTTATTTATATATCCTAGTAGTAGGTATTTCTTTATATAAAAAAAAACTCATCATTCACCAATGAATCACTGTATGAATACTAAATTACTATGCAATAATTATAATCTGTAAAAAGTAAAAATAAAAAAAAAATTAAAAAAAAAAAAATAAGAAAATTAATTATTAAAATAATTAAATCAATATATTATATAGATATAAATAAAAAATGAAAATTCCTTTTAAGGCTATTATATAGGTTCCCCCTTTACAAATAAATAAAATAATTAAAAAACAAATATAAAACAAGCATACAAAAACCAATACTTAGAATCTATTTATTTTAGTACTTTGATTTTTAAGCATTTTAAACATTTGTAAAATTTAAAAATATAAACAAATGATAATTCTTAAATAAAATAAAGGAAGGAAAGAAAAAACAAGAATTTGCTTTTCTTTTTTAATAAAAAAAAAAAAAAAAAAAAATTTCATAATTTAAATAAAATTAAAAATTAATATTTGTTTTTTTTTTTTTTTTTTTTTTTTTTTTAATTTCTCTGTATTAAAATTATATTATATAATATAAAAATAAATATAAAATAATAAAAAAAAAAAAAAAATTAAA
Organism: Poecilobothrus nobilitatus; assembly: GCA_947095535.1. Classification (NCBI taxonomy): domain Eukaryota; kingdom Metazoa; phylum Arthropoda; class Insecta; order Diptera; family Dolichopodidae; genus Poecilobothrus; species Poecilobothrus nobilitatus. The sequence continues at coordinate 111,292,400 of OX352774.1, forward strand.
AAAAAAATGTGAATCAAATCAATGTTAAAGAATCTGTAAAATATTCTCAATTTAATTTCAATTCAATAAAAAGAAAATTCCTATATAATCTTTAATTTTTTTTTAAATTGTATATATATTTCTTTATTTTCTTTTTTTTTTTTTTTTTTTTTTTTAGACAAGAAAAGCAAAAATAAAAACATTTAAAATAACCTTAATTTTTATGGGGTCTATATTTAATTTCGTATTTTTGAGATATTAAGACAAATTGTTAAAAGAAAACTAAAACCCAGAAGACAAAAAGGATACGACATTATATAAAACATCATACATAACTTATTATGAATTTATCACTTAAAATCATCATGCATTTTGGAAATGTTCCCCTGAATATATTTATTATTAATTTTTTTTTTTAAAACAACTTTTATTTTCATAAAAAGATGATGATGTTACTTTTTATTATCTGCATTGTAGAATTATTTTTTAAGAATCTTTGAATATGACTTAACTTTTAAAACCAAATTTTTTTTTTTTTTTATTTATTTTTTAGGTGAGCAGTTTATTAAATTTAAAATTGATTTAAAGGTTCATTCAACTTTCGATCTTTACTAAAACTAAAAAAAAAAATAACATTTTCAAATTTAATTCATCAATTTTTATTCCATTCTTACAAATTTTAATTGTAGAATATTTTTTTTTTTTTTTGGATAAAATTCAAATTCATACTAATCAGATTTTGTTTTTTTACTGAAGCTTAATCAAACAAAATAATAAATGATTTAATGGATGAATTAATGTCTCTTGTAGTAGAAGTGAAAAGAAAAAAAAGCATTGTAATAAATATAATATATAATAATATTGATTTTTAATTAAATCATCTCAGTTCAATAGTTCAAGAAAAAGCTTGCATGAAAAAGAAAATATATCCACTGCCTTTTTAAAATATTTCATTCAATTGAGTATTTTTTGGTTTTTTGTTTTTTTTTTTTTTTTTACAAAAAAAATAAATTAATTATAATTTTTTCTTTTAATAATTTGATAAAAAAAAAATAATTGTTTGAAATGCTTAAAAATTATTACAATAAAAAAGAAAAATAAAATATAAAAAATTTATTTATTTTTCTTAATTTTGAATATTTTAAATAAAAATAAAATGAGTCCGGATATTTAAAATATTCAAAAAAAAAAAAAAAAAAAATTAAAATAAAATTGAATATTTTTTATTGTAGCATTGATAGAAAAAAAAAAAATATATTAAAATTGCAAATCATTTAATATTTTTCAAAAATTAATGATTTAATTATATCAAAATTTAAAAATAAAATTTTCTTTTAAATGAAATTTTAAAAAATAATTAAAATAAAATAAACCTATAAACGACTCATATATTCATATTTTTCTTCTTTTTATTTTTTCTTATTTATTATTTTTAAAGTAAATTTTATTAAAATTCAAAATTAAAATGAAGAAAGAATTAAATAATATTTTCTTTTTAATGATAATTTTTTTTTTTTATTTGTTTTTTAAAATACATATTATATATTTTTGTGCATATTTTTGTATTTTATAGGAAATTAAATAAAAATTATTCAAAAAAAAAAAAAAAAAAATTAAATTATTTTTGAATTCGAAAATAATGTAAATTAGATATTTGTTAAGAAAGTTTTAAATATATAAACAGAAGAAGATATATAAGTATATACATACATAAATATCTTTTATATAAACCCCATATTAATTTGGAATAATAATTTTTCATAAATTTTTTTTTTTCTATTTTATTTATATTAAATGCTATTTTCTTATATAAATTTTAAGTTCATTTCCTAAGTGTAATAATTAAATAACAAAAAGAAGATTTCATTTATTCTTAAATTTAAATATTATTTTCTAATTCTTATAGTAAGTATTTGAGTGTTTAAGATCCCGATTCTTTGAGATATTTCCAAGTTATGGAAAATAATTTTTTCGAAATAATTGAATGTTTCGTTCTAAGTGAAAATAGATTTTAATATAAATTCTGAAGTAAATGATGAAAATTTATTTCGTTATTGTTAATTTACAGCACTGCTTCATTTTTGGCTTAACTTAAATCATATAAATCATTATAATATATTGGTATGAGAGGAGAGACGGTAGAGTTTCTTGGGTGCTTATATATTCATTATGTTATTTGAGTAAAAATCGTTTTTCTGGAAATGATGCGTTTTAGAGCTGTAAGTTGAGGGAAATTCGTATTTATGAGTGGGTTTTGTTTAAAAAAAAAAAAAATACATAATTTAAAAACATAAAATAATGATCATTACATTTTTTTTTTTTTTTTTTTAGTGATAATTTAAACATAAAAATTATGAAATTTCAGTTTTTTAAATATGTTTTTATAATGAACGAACGTAAGAACAACTTTCGTAATGGTGTGCCTCAATTTACGAATAAAAATACAAAAAAAATAAATGAATAAAAGAAAACGAAAAAGTTAAGATATTGAACACTGAAAATAAACAAACGTATATTTCCATATATTAAAATAAACGTATATTTCCATATATTAAAATTAAATCAGATTATTAAACTATTTTTAAATTTATATTGGTTAAAAAATAAACGACTAATTAAATAACAGTTTTAATTAATCAATTAATTTTATCCAGGATTTAAATTTTAAAAATATATTTATTAATTAATTACAAGTTCTTTTAGAACAAACTTAAAGTTATGACTTTAAATATATTATTTTTAAGTATGTTTCAAAAATAATAAAACAAAAAAAAAAATAAAATATCCAAAATAAAATAAAATTTTTTATTTATTTAATTTCTTAATTTCATAAAGAAATCAAATTCAAACTCTATTTCTGATGTTTTTTTTTTTTAAAACCATATATATATATATATATATATATGTATGTATACATTATATGTAAATTATATATATGATCAATTTTTAAACAAAAAGTTAACTATAATTCAAGTCCCAGTTTCAAAATTTACATATTACTAAACATTTTTTTTAAGTCATACAAAAATTTGAAAAATTTATAATACATATAATAAAAGGTGGTTACTATAAAAAAAAAAAAAAAAAAAAGGTTTTATTGATTCAATAAAATGGTAGCTATATATAAAAATTAATTTAATTTTCTTAATAGATTAAATATAATCAAATTTTAGAATTATTGACATATGAAATTAAAAATATTTTGTCATCTTTAAATGAGATGAGATTTCGTATAATTTCCGAAACATTTGATTTTCTATAAATTACATAGAGAATTTTCGTATAATTGTGTACGTTATCTATTTATTTATTAGAAATCAAATTAAAATTAAAATTAATCTAATATTAATGATCGAATAGTTCGGATCATAATATCAACGATTAATAAATAAAACATTTAACTAGAAACTTTATAATGGTCATTTTTATATACAATAATAAAATATGTATGTAATAAGATAATTTGTTTTTTTCTTAAGCAATAAATAAGTATATTTGTTTTTGAGAAATTTATTTAAATTTATTTTTAAGTTTAATATATTTTTATTTTAATTTTTTATTATTGGATAAACATTATTTTTTTATTTTTTTTTGTATTATTAAAACCCTTATCAATAGTCGAATTAATTTTTTTTTTTAATTGTTAATAACATGAATTTATTATGTTTAATTTTAGTTATATGTTTAGTTTCATTTTAAAATTTTTTTTTTTTTTTTTTAGTTAATCCTAATTATAAATTAATTCCAAATGTGTCTTATAAATTTCAAAGTTACTTTAACATTTCATAGATTTTCTTTTTAATTATACATATAAAATGAAAAAAAAAACAAAAAACAAAATTATATCTCAATTTTATTCAGAGTAAGACTATATTTATATATATTTTTTCTTTCTTTTGTTTAATAAATTTAGACTTAAAATTCAAATTATAAAATTTTAAAGGAAAAATAAATAAATAAATAATTAAAAAAAAAATTTATATTTAAAAAACATTATTCTTTTTTTTTTTTTATTAATTTTTAACATGAATTTTTAAATCTAGTTCCAACAATTCTAATACATTACAAATTAATTAGTACATAAAAGAAAAATACAAGAAAAAAAAAAAAAACATACATTTGAAATTTTAATTTAGTAGGGTGTGGTAGCATTAACATCAAAAGAAACATTAAAATGATAAAATGTCGAAAATATCTTTAGAAAAACAAAAAAAAAAAACGAAAGAACAATAGAAATGAACACTTTTTTTTTTATTTATTTTTCTGCAGAAAGAATTATTTTATTGCGATTAAAGTGTTACAAATTTAAAATTATCACAGTTAAAAAAACCATTTCTATTAACAATTATAAAAATTATGTTCTGGATGAAGGTCCTGCTTCAGATAAATCATTTTGATTTGGTTCAATTCTAGTAATATTATTACAATTATTTTTATTTACTATTAAATATGTATTTTTGGATTCAGCTATTTCTTTTTCAATTTCATGTCTTAAGTTTTCAGGAAGTGCATTTAAAAATTCTATATCAACTTCGATTTTTTTACCATCATTTACAATATCTTCTTGATTTGAATTCTCTATTTTTTTATCAATTTTTTCAGTAATTATATTTTTAATAGAATTTTTTGGTGAAACATTTTCAATTGATAATTGATTTTCTTTTAATATTTCCATTTGTAAATCTTCTGGTAATTCAGCCAATATATTTGGATCTATTTCATTTGCTTGATATACTTTCCGCATTGTTGTGGTTGTTTTAATTTCTTTTGTTGTTGCATTCTGAAACATACTCAAAATTGTTGTAGATGGTTTTGCATTAATATTTGTTTTAGATTTTCCTTTGCCTCGGCCTTTTACATTTGTATTTTTTTCAGGAGTTTTACTTACTTTTTGGGTATTTTTATTTTGTAATTTTTCTGGAGTTTTATTATTTTGATTATTATTTTCTAGTTTTTGAGGAATAAAATCTTTTTGAACTGTATTTTGTTTTTCAGATATTTCTGGTACATTTAAACATTGCATTGATTCATTTTTCAATTTAGATTCTGTGATTTGTTTTTCTAGAAGTAAATACATTATATTAGTATAATAAAATTTAATAATATTTAAATACTCACCTTTTTGCATTTCTAACACTTTATCAAACATATTTTTAAGAACATTTGTTTTCTTTATATCATTTGTATCATTCAGTTTTGATATTTGAATACCAATTCCTCTAAGTTCTTTTGGTGGAATATTCAAAGCTTTCATTATAGCTAATACTGTTCTTGTAATTGTTTCTAGATCACATGTATAATCTGACAATGTTACTGATTTATTCACTGAATCACAAAATCCATGACCCATAAATTTTGCAGTTTCAACAGGAGCATCTTTTGCCCGAATCATCACCTTTAAAGTAATACATTTTCCTTTTCTTTTGATATTTATTAAACGAGTGTGTACTTCTTCGCATAATTGTTTCAAAAATTTTTCTAATTCGATATTTTCTGTAAATCTAATTCCATAATTAACTTCTGCTGACACTGATTTTCTTATCTGACCAAACATTAATGGTTTATTATCAACTCCTCTACAAGCTTGATATAGGGTTTCACCAAATTTTTTCCCAAATTCTATTTGAAGTTTTGTTAGTGAAACATTTTGTAAGTCACCACAGGTTTTCCAGTCTAATTGTTTCAAAGCACAATCTGTACTATAACCAACACCAGGAAGATCTTTAATAGGAATATTGATCATGTATTCTAAAATTGTATCTGGGTCTAAATAAAATTGTCCATCTGGTTTAGCTTTTTTAGTAGCCATTCGTGCTTGTAATCTATCACTTCCTATACCAGCCGAACAAGGGCATTTAGTTTTAATTTTTACTTCGTCTCTTATAAATGTTATAAGATCCATTACATCCACTTTAATGTCGTTTAACAAACTTGTAAGATCGACAAACATTTCATCGCAACTTACTGCTTCAATATCTAATGTATATTGAGCAATGGTGTCATAAAGTTGAAATGCGACTTCTTTATAACCTTCGAAATCATAAGGTATTGTTTTTAAATCTGGGCATAATTTTAGAGCCTGCCCAACAAACATTCCATTTTTTAGACCTTTTTTTCTAGCTTCATAACTGCATGAAGCAATTTCTGACAACGATTCCTTTCCATCAAATCCATTTTTAATTTTTTCTTTTTTATCATTCATAACATTATCTTGTAAACGATTTTCTAAACGTTTCATATATAAATTTAATTCTTGTTCACGGTCAACCCCAGGTCGATCGACAACTTCAGCTCCACCTTTTGAATGAGTTACAGCAACTGGACATCCTTTTAAATGTGGATGTGTTCTTAATCCTACAGAAACAAAAAAGCAATCCATATCAATGTGCATTACAAGTGGAGTGCTTTGAAAATCAATTTTTCTTTTTAATTTTTTTAGTAAATCTTTTCTAGCTGGAAATTCTCCAGAACTTCCTTCTCTTAATTCTGTAACATATTGTTTAAAACCAGCACCCAAAGTTGCAATATGATGCAAACGAGAATTATTATAGAATTCAGTTAGAAATTTAGGATCATTTGCTGTCTTAGCTAATTTTAATCCTGTAACCGTTGTTTTTATATCTGGCATTTTATTAATACAATTATCCTTTTCGGTTTTTAATTCTGAATTTCCAAATTTATTATTAAGAATTTCGAGTTCAAAATTTGCATCATGGATTGTTTTATCTTCTTTTTTTGAATTTAATAGTTGATCATCTTTGTTGTTGTCACAGTTTTCATTAGCAACAGAATTAATATGACCAATTTTTTTAATTTTTAAATAATTATTTTCATCTGTATCTGTTATGATTTTCCTTTTTAAAGACAATTCAGTAGATTTACTGTCATTCAAATTAGAATATGAATCAACAACACAATCAGAATATGAATTCTTAAAAAATAAAGCTGGTTGTGAACGTTTCTGATTTGTATAAAGTAAATATTTCGAATAATCTAAGATTTTGTTTGCTTTAACACAATCAACTACCCATTTTGGACTGATTACATTGCTAGTATTCATATTTCGAATTTTAACATCTGGTAAATTTGCAGCAACAATAAATGTTGTATGTTTTCTTTCATAATGATGGTAAGTTCCTCCATAAGTCATCATAATACGTTTTAAGTCATCGGCAGTAGGATTTGTCCAGCCGTTGACAAAAATTGATATTCCATCAAAAAGGTTTGACTAAAATAATAAATATTTCATATCTTAAAATATAACACAATCCTATATTTAAAAATAAGATACCTGTTTAAAAATATTGGATGATTTTGCAACTTGATTCTCAAGTTTTGAAATTTTAACATTCATATAACCACCCTAAAAATTTAATTTTATTATATATTAATTTTATTTTACAAACCTAAAAGCAAATATAATAAATTGATATACTAACACATTTATCAAAAAGATTTTCTTCTGGCATTTCAATATATGTATTAAAATTTAATTATAAACAACTAAATAAATTGGATTTCAAACAAAAAATTGCGCTTAAAGAAATGATAATAAAATAACCACAAATAATTAAAACGTCAATTTTAGTGTTACCTTCTAGAATCTTAAATTAAACAAGCATTATACTCTCCTCCTTCTTAGTTGTTTATGTTTTTGAAGAAATAACAAACTTCAGCAAAAAAGAACGCGTTAATATGGAATTATTTATATTGAGTCGCATTTTAAAATTGTTCTTTTTTTTTTGGCTCCCACAAATTACATTTATTTATAATAAAATTTGATGTGGCTTTTGGATCTTATTTGTATATATTTTTACTATAACGAGATTTGTCTCAAATGCAAATTTTAGTTTGAAAAAATTTTTTGTTTTGTAAATTGTATTTCAAGTACCGCTGTTGGCAATTCATCGCATTTGTGAATTGTGCGAAAAGTTTGTTATTATATGCTTTTATATTAATTTTAAACGATAATATGCATGCATAAAAAAGAATACATATTAATATTTTATTTCGTTATTTGGTTTTTAAAAGTTAGACATTTCACAGCTTTAAATTTTTTTGCAAAAAATACTTATCTAATATATAAGGAAGAAATTCTGTTTGTTTCTTTGTTTGGTACGGATTCACGTAAAAACCACGAATCCGATTGCAAAAAAATTTTGCAGGAACATTTCCCGGAAGGAGTGTTATTAACGCAGAAACAAAAGTTAATAAGTTTTACTTCATAAAGCAAGCAAAATACTCCGGGCAACGCCGGGTATTCCTGCTAGTAAACAATATTTTAAAAAATTATTTGTATATGTATTTATAATTATTATATTTTAAAGTTTTACAAAATTATTTATAAATATTTTATTTATATGTATGTATTTTCTAATATTATGTTTATATTCAGATTTACCACCCGAAACTAATCGGATTAATGGAATTGGTTTCTACTTTCTATTGTACTTGTAGTTATTTTGTAAAAGTGCCTCTTCCCACAAATTCGAAAAAATTTAAATTTCGGTCTGAACTCTGAGTAAACAAAAAATTTATAAGTAATTTGGTATGATAGTAACGATTATGAGACTAAGTACCGATAATTAACCTATGGATAATTTTATTATTAAATTTCAAAAAATATTTTGGGCACAATCTTAAAATTACACATTTGATGCATTTTTTGAAATTTAAATATTGAACAGTTTAATTGGGCATAATAAAGTATTGAATTAGCTATTTAAAAAAAAATAAGCATTTCACATAACCATAATATGACGAATATAGTTACTATTGACTTCATTTTTTTCAAAATAATTTTTCATTTTTGGAGACAATGGCATTCTTAATTAAATAATATAGAAATATTATGAAATAGAAGTTAAAAATCTAAAGATATATGTATTAACAATAATATAGTAAAATATCAAATAGAAAAATAAAATATGTATATTTAGGTAAATACTATTTTTATCTTTATAATATTATAAGTTTAATTTTTAAATATCAATTTTTTTTTTTTTTAGTTTTAGAAAATGTTTTTATTTAAATTAATTTTAAAGTAAAAATAATTTTATTGAATTGCTGCAGTATTTGGTGCAATTTTTTGTTGCAAAAGTTTTCCGTATCCTCCCCGACCAGCATCATAATCTGTTCTATATTCATCTCGCACTTGTCCACCAGATTTTCCTCTGCCATACTGGCGACCTTCGATAAACCCAGCATCCCAGTCAACACGAATTAAACGATCATCCAGTCTTGTTCCATTTACATATCTCATCGAAAATTCAGCCTCATTTCTTGTATAATATTCAACAAAACAAAATCCACATGGTGTTTTTTTATATTTATCTAGTCCCATAACTATTCTTCTTATATCTCCACAACGTGAAAATAATTCGTTTATTTGTTCTTCTGTAGTATAATATGATAAATTACCAACATAAAGTGTACTAGTATCTTTTAAAAGTTTTTCTTGCTCATTTCTAGATCCTTTAAAATGCTGATCACGATAAGAACTTAATTCTATAGAACCCGACGACATTTTAACCCAAATACGTGCCGGTAAAACCAAGCAAGATATTGAGTATATTATTCAAATAAAGCTAAAACAAAAACAAAAAATGAAACCATAAAAATTTCATAACTTTTACTTACACCAGAATTAAGTTTGAATGATTATAAAAGTAATGATTGTTTTCGTCCAGTTTAAATTATGTTAGAAAAATTCAAATCAAAATTTCCATGTGATTTTAAAAATTCTCTGGAATAAAAACAAGAAAATATATTATTGATAATTGATTTACAAGGTTCTTAAAATACATAGCATTCTAACCATAAATTTATAGGTAATAATATTAAAAATTTTTATACATTTTATATTATAATAATGAAATATTTTTAAATATAAAAATTAACAAATTGTTTGTTCTTCTACTGCAATATTCTGAGATCGCCATTCTTACAAAATAAAATCTCAAAAACAAATATTACACCTTTAATCATTTTATTTATAACTTAATATAATTTTAACCACGAGTATTATTAAATTTTCACACTTTCATTTAAAAATTAATTAATAAAATACTTACTAGTTTATTTATTTATGATATTTTAGAATGTGCAACTTAACTACGTTGAAGACGCACAGAATTATATTTTTATTTTTTTTTATATGTCAAAATGAAGGTGTCAAAATATGTAAAAAAAAAATTTCAAATTAATATACAGGGTGCGGAATGATAGATAGGAAATAATGTAATATGTTGTAGGAAACGTCAAAAATGAAAAAAAAGGTGATTATAAATTATCTTGGAAAACATTAAAAATAATTAAATAAAGATTTAAAAAATTACTCGTACTTTCCTAATACAGCCAAATAATTAAATGACAGCTTAGTTGTATCTGCATTGTCAAAAAATGCTGAAAATTTGTCGTTATTGGCTTTTCGCAATTTGTTAACTCTATTTATTTTTCCTAGTTGCTTATAGTAAAAACTAGTAACTACACACTACGTATTCAAATATTTTCAACTATGGTCTTGCTAAACAGCTATCAAAATAAAAAATATATTAAAATGAAATGTGTAAAGAATACTTATAAGCTATAACAAACTAGAAATTACAAATACTTATACCATAACCATACACCATTCTTTTAAACTTAGCAGATCATTGGTAGTGGTAGAGATAAAATTTTAGTTTTGGAACATTTTTGACACTTCGCCACTTTTGACACTTATTTTTGTTAAGGCTGGTTTTCATGAGAAATTTTGTGAATATTATCGCAATTTTAGAAAGAGAAAAAAAATATAATGTCTACCAATGGCGAAGAGGAAGAAAAAATATATATAATAAAATACTTCCCTAAAGAATTTATAGACGATATTCAGCAAATTTACGGACGACATTCAGCAAAATAAAAAAATCGTTGGACAATATTTTTATAGAGGTTTCTCTTTTACACACATGTCATTTTTCACGTATGCTTCTTCCATCTTGCTCAAACTTTTTCGTGGCTATTTTTTTCTCATGAAAACCAGGTTTTACGCACTAGATATATCGCGGCACAAAATTGCTTATATAAATACACAAACATTTTTTTTTTTATATATTTTGTAGAAGCTGTAAACTCCTTTAGAGAGATTAATTATGAAATAGTTAAAAGAAAATAAAATGTTAAAATTTATAACTGAGTTTCTTCACAACATTTCTAAATATAAAATTATTTTAAATTTTTTTTATTTAGAATGCACAAAATTAAATGAACAAATTTTGCGTCGCGCTATAAGTAGTGCATTAATAAAAAATATTTATTTAGACTTTTGTTTATTTGTTTACTTACAGAAAAAGTGAATTTGAAATTTGACAAACGTCAATTTTTATTAAAAAAAATTGTACCGTCAACTTTTTTTAAAGGTACAACCACTTTTTGTTCGATTTGTTTCGATTCAACGATTTTTTGTTAGATTCGAATTTTTTTACGGATACACTGTACAGCAACTTTTTTATTTGGATAGTACACTGTACACTCCTTTTTTTTGGACAAAAATAGTTGACCCGTTTTTATCGTTCTCATGACTAGGAGAAAAAAGACTAGGAGGTCTTACACTTTTCTATTTACTCAATTTTTTTTAATTATCTATAGTATATAAACTTAAAATTACAAATAAAATTAAAAGTAAAAGATACTTAATCGCTAAAGGTATAAACAGAATAATGTCGACAACGGGCGACGGCAACGGAATTCCGCTGTTTAAACAGAATAATGTTAAAATCAGCTGTGGCGGAATCAGCTGTTAATGTAAAAACTATTATTTTGCAAAAAATATAAACAAAATGGAAAACTTTGAAAACAGTATTAAAATGGTTGCAATTGTTACTGAAATGCAAAAAAAAAAAAATAATAAACGACGATGGTGAGTAAGAGAACTTCCCACAATTTTACTTCCTTTATTAGCTTTTCTAATCTCTTCCATCTTGTTAAACAATAAATTGTAATTTAATTTCTAAATGTCATTATGACACAACAAGGAAAAGACTTGTCATCGAATAAAAATCTATTGTCACTTTTTTCGCTGGTGGCAAAAATAGAAATTAGAATTATTTTGTCGCCAACGATTTTTCGACATAAAAATTCCGACATCATTGTGGGCTCTTAAATTTAAATTTGCGATTTGAATTTTGACATTCCGCCGCGGAAAATCGACATCATTCTGTTTATATCTTACGAAAGAACTCAAGATACAATGCATCTGACGTTTATACGTTTATCACGTTTAAAATTTAAATTTAAAAGCATCACTTTCGCGTCTAAAAATGTAATAAATAATCGCGTCAGTGATATTTTTTGTAGATACGTCTGGAAGAATATATTATATGGGTTATTCCTGTGACTTTCAATTTACAAATAAAATGCTCCTCCTTTTTAAGGTATTTTTCATTCATTTAGAGCAAGGCGATCATCAAAACAGCGAAATGTTAAAAAACAAGGATTCCCTGTTCACTACAGAACATTTTTTGAGTAATTTGAAACAATACATATGCATGTGGATTCTAGTTAGTTCCAGGCTATCAGAATTAAATTTTTTCCAAAACTTTTTTAGATGAATTCATTCTAAAAATTGTTAGAATTTTATAGGTTTCAAAACCAAGAATCTTTGAAAAATGATTTTTGTTTCTTAGTAAAAACTAAAGTGTTGCACAAATTTATTCCAAGATACATACATACATACATATATAATAAAATTAATAACGAAACGAAAGATATAGTATTTGAAATCACTAGTAATGATTAAGGTTGTTGTATTGCTTTTTTTCTTTTTACTTTTGTTAAATAAACATTTCAATTATGTATAATTTTTTATAAAATATCTGTTTCTTAAATTCAAATCAAGTTGTTTAAACAAAAATATAAAAAAGTACTATGTAACACTAAAAAGTACTAATCAAAATAAAATGACTCTACCAATTAACACCAAAATGAACTAACACCATAAGGAAAAATACTGTATCATTAGGAAAATATTTTTTATATATTTTCGTCTATCGTTTTAATATATGAATAACTTAAAAAAATTCAGGAAAAAAAAAAAGAAAAATTATACTGAAGTTCTTACAGTTGGGTTTGGGACTTGGATTATAAAATCAAGATTTTAATAATTTTATTCTTTTATTATAAATTCATAGTTTTTCGGTTAAAGCGCAATGTGGTATATAACTTCACTTTGTTGTATAATTTTTACTTTTAATTTGTGCTTAAATAGTTTTTCTTACTTTATTTACACTATTTTGAAACTTATTCAGATTTAATTTAAATTTTATGTTGGAGACCTTTTTATAGTTTAAGCCATAAAAAAAAAATAAAATAAATATCAAGCATGAATTATCAAAAATACAAAAATTACAAAAAAAAAAAACAAACCGTTAAATCTCATTTTAAAAATTTTATTTAGTACCTATTATAACTTACTTACATATTTTTTTTTTAAATTTTTATAAAAACAAATTTTATTTTTTATTTTAAACATGTTTACAAACAATTTAAATTTACTTTTATTTCCTTAATGTGCTTAAACTAAATTGCTGCAAAATTTTTAGCGGATAATATTTCGGTGAGAACCAACCTTTGTAAAATAAATTGTTCTAAAACAGGTGATTCAAAAGTGGCTGCAAATTTCCTCATTGTTTTTAATCTATATTAGATAATAATATTATGAGCCTATGAGGTGCATGATACTATGACTTATGAGCATTCTATGAGATGAATTTATTATGATATTCAGAAAATCAAAATTTTGATAATCATAATTTGGGCAATCAAAATTCCGATAATTTAAAATTTTATACAAATATTCAGAAAAAATTGAGATTTTAATTTTTGGGGTAGTTAATATTTAAATAGTGTGGACTACTCTCTCACAAAAAAAAAAAAATGATTGAAATCCTGATTTTGTAACCAATTCTAAAATTTCTCCTAATTATTTTTTACATACATATTTTAACATCAAAGAATTCGGAATTTTTCCCACTAAATTTAAATTCAGTATTTTTGGTTTTCCGAACTTTGTGACATTTTTTCCAGAAAATTTAGATTCAAGAATTTTTCCTTCAGTATTTTGTTTTCAGTAAAGGGTCATAAGACTGTTTAATAAAATTTTGAAAAGTAAGAATTCTGAATTCTCATACCTACTCTGATTTTTTTTTTGTTCGAATTTAGAAATTTCTAAATTTTAAATTGTCTGAATATTGAATTTTGATTTTTCAGAATAAATTGAATTTGTCTGAATTTTGAATCTGAACTTTGAATTAAAAATTGTAATTTTATTACGAACCCGTTATAATTTGGATAAATTTTTTAGGTTTGTAAACCTTTAAAATCTGGCATTTGAACATTTGGAAGTATTTATTTGGAATAAAATCTAATTTGAAAAAAAAAAATAGTATTTTATCAAAATTGGAAACAAGTAAAACAAGGAAGAATACAGTTGCCTTTGTCAACTCTTATATCGTTTTCTTTTCTGGAAAAAAAAGTTTGACCTGACAAAGTTCAAAACCTATTTTTTCTAGTTTTGCACTTTTTTTTTTCAGTTTTGACCTGTTTTTAGACATTTTCTATCTACAAATTATATTTTACTTATTTAAAAATTTTTAAACTTGTTTCTAATCAAATATTTATTTATTTATTTTTTTTTTTTAAACTAGATATTTTTCAAAACTCAACCAAATAAAGGAAAATAATGTATTTTTATATTGTCATTAATTACTATTTACTATTTAACTGACAGTGACAATTATGTACATATATTTTTTTAATGTTGTCATTCTGGAAAGTTCAAAACTCATTTTATTGCCCCGTCAATATTTTCAGGTCAAGTTTTTAAAAAAAATGTTGCCCTAAATTTTTTTCAGAAAAGAACACGAACATTTTTTTTAATTTTGCATTTTTTTTCAGAAAAGAACGGAAAAAATTTGACCTAAAAAAAAGTTCAACCCCAGGTCAAAACTTTTTTCAGAAAAGAAAACGATATTAGATACCCCGTACGAACCGTTAGTATGTTCATAGTCTTTCACTTTGCTTATAATATTATTTTTTTAATTTTTCAGTATTTTAAAATAATTTGGATGAATTTTATATTTTCTAGAACTATGGTTTGTACATACATACACATATATTCAAACTATATATATGTTTAAACATTCTTCAAAAGCAATTATAACCTTCCACTTAACGATTATCAATTCAAAACTTTACCAAATATTATATACCATATACCCAGTACTATTTAATACTAAGTGGTAAATGTATGTATATAATATTATATTAATTTACTTCAAAATACCAAATATATTACATATATTAATATGCATATGTATTCAATATTCATATATGTGTATATTATTATATATCGCCATATACATACATAAGTACACTGCATTATTTCTATAAAAATATTTCATTCATACAATAATTTTTTATAAATACAATAAAATACGTATGCATTTATATATATATATATATATGTATATGTATGTATCAATATTCTTTTTACATCATTCATTCATCAGTGAAATATACGATATGTAAATAATCATGATAATAATTAAGTATGTACATATATACCATAGATATAATATTATTAATAGATAGGCAATGAAGAAAATATTTTCAGCCAATTTTGAGTAACAGCTGAGTGAATCGGGCGTATGGTATGTATTGCTTTAGTTTCCTCAGAAATAGGTTCCTAAAATGTGAAATAAATTCATTTTTAATTTTTTTAAGGATTTTATCACTAATTTTGTTATTTTACAAGTAGTTAAAATTTTGAATAACCTAAATTAAATTAAATTTTAATTTTAAACACAAAATATATCAATTATTAAGTAACATAAAAACTTAAAATCTCTGAAATGAAACTGGTTATGAAAAACTGCTTTACATTATTTTAATAAATATAAACAGCTGAGTGAATGAAATGTATACATATTATAAAATGCATATGTATTTTTTTGACTGAATTCCTTAAGATAGGAAAACACATAAGAAGAAAAGAAACGACTATACCTAACTTCCAATCTATTAGTTAATATATCTATGACAATTACCAATATCATATAAATATAAATTCTTTAAAAATAAATTGTTTAAAAATAGAAAATTTTCAGTTTTTGACTACTTAGAACTCCTAAACTGGGGGAGATACAAATATTTTTCAAAAACATTTTTCAAGCTTCTAACTTAAACTGTTTGGAATATAGAAGGAGTCTAGAATTTTACAAAATTTGAGTTTCGCATAACGGTAAATTAAGACACCGTATGGCACGAGTACATATTTATTACATATACATTTGTAAAGTTAATAAAAGCAGTTATCGTATAGCGTTTTCAGATTGAAGATACTTTACAGAACTTGTGTTATAACAATTTAAATATAGAGCTTTTTCGAACTTTGGGGGCTGTAGTTTCGTAACGGGTGGGACTACTGAAAAAAGTTGTTCCATAACATTAATATTTTTATGATATCTAGCAGCAGTTAAAATTTCATGGCTCTACTTCAAATGATGTAGAACTTTTCCAAAATGTTTATGAAAAATGTGGAGATCAAAAATTTAGTTTAGTATACCCGAAGTTTTAATCGGGTCTCAACCAAAGAAAATAGGGAACCTAAAAAATTCATTCAAAAATATTTTATGCTAATTTCAATTCTCTAGCTTTCTTAGTTTTTGAATTATTGTGCGGACAGACGGTAATTATATTATATTATTTATTTTATTATTTTACAAACGGAGAAGTAATTTTATTATATCCGATACTTATCGTTCGGGTATAAAAACAATGTGAGCGTTATAACTATTTTGCAACGACTTAGAGCACCCCAGCTATCTACTAAACAATTTCAAACGATATTTTTAAGTAGAACCGATAAAGAGCTATAGCACAATCTCTAGATCTGTTTTTATACAACTACTACAAAAATTGGATTGGACGTTATTAACGTTAAGATTGTGTGTATTATGGTGTGCATGATCAACAGATAAAGCGAAAAATGTATGAAAAAAATTAAGGGCCTTTCTGAGCTTTGAAAGCTTTCAATTTTTATATTCACTAATACGTAGACGAATTTTTACATGAAGTTTGAGTTCGACATTGCTTTTACTCTTAGCGAAGCATCCAAATCCATTCAAAGAGAAACCTTTATAAAAAAAATCGAGAGTCAAAAGGCTGGCAAGTATGATTCCGAAATTTTTTTTTTCTTAACTATTAGACCAGCTCATAAACTATAATTTGTTTAATAAATTAAACATAAATTAATTTGATGATTTTATAAACCTATAGTTAGGTGAATACAGAAAGTGAAAGTGTTTTTTTAGATACTTTAGAATTAAGATATGATAATAAAATACTTGTACATAATATTGTATGTATATGTTTGTATGTACATATGTGAACATTATGTTATAATAAATTATTATAAGTGTATAATGTTAAATGATTTGTCCTTGAATCCTTGAATATATATTTTAATAATATGCAAGGATACTAAGAAGAAACATTTCTATTCTTAACTAAAACGTTGAGTTCTTCAACCTCAAATTTTCTATATGTGTATTATATGTAAGTATAATGTATGTATGTATGTAGATATTATGCACTTTGTATGTTACATACATTTTTTTACATTTCACTGAAAATACCAAAACTTTAGTGAATACATATGGATTTTTTTTTTTTAATAAAGGCGGTTCGATAAAAGATAAATCCTTGTTGGTGTTAAATGAATTATTACAAAGTGTTGTGTATTGTGTTGTATGCAGACTTGTATTATACTTGACTTGTTCATGCATGGCATATTTTGAAGTGTTCAGTAGATATATTTTTGTGTACTGAAAGATTTCAAAGCTAAAAGAAAATTTTAAGAAGTATTGATGTGCAAAAACCAAAAGTTTAAATATTTATTAGAAGGGGAGTTGTTGGCATAAATTGCCAAGGTTTGGTTTTTGGTAATTTTTTATTAAGTTAAAACTTATTTTTAAATGTTATTATATTACAAATACATACATAATATATTTTCAGATTTCAGTGATACTTTTCAAAAATGAATGAGTGGAAAAAATGAATAATATATATGTACATCTTAAAATAGGGCTTTTTTGCAAATTTTGGGGGCTGTAATTTTGGAACCCTATACAATTAAAAGAAACAATTAACACACATAAAAATATATTACTGGAGCTTTAAGTTTTTTGTCTTGCCGAAGAAAAATGTGTACAGGTGCCTAAGTTACAGGTGTTTAAAAGTAGCAAATTTTCAATTTTTGAACCCTAATAGCTCATAAACAGGAGGTGGTAAAACAAATTGTCTGTGCAAACTTATACTAATTCTAAAAATTCTTTCTTGCCTCAAAATTTCAAACCCCTATATAAAAGCGTGCCGAAGTTATTAAGGTAGCAAAATCATGCAAAATTTGGTTTTCACATAACAGTAAATTTAAATACTAAATTTAAAAAAATTGTATAATTTTGATAATGATTTGCAAAGGTAAAAAAGTACCTGTCGAATGACGTTTTCAGATTGAAATGTTAAACGGAACCTGAAATATA
Organism: Poecilobothrus nobilitatus; assembly: GCA_947095535.1. Taxonomy (NCBI): domain Eukaryota; kingdom Metazoa; phylum Arthropoda; class Insecta; order Diptera; family Dolichopodidae; genus Poecilobothrus; species Poecilobothrus nobilitatus. Next base: position 111,310,960 of record OX352774.1, read on the forward strand.
CGCGTTTAAAAATAGAGCTTTTTCAAAGTTTGACGAGCTGTAGTTCCCTGATGGATGGGGCTACATGTAAAAGTTGTTCCACAAAATTAATTTTTTTATGAGACCTACCCATGGTTAAAAGTTTTTTTCTCTATCTTAAACGGTGTATAAGTTTTGTAAACAGACGGACAGAGAGACGGACGGACGGTCGTACAGAGTGGAACTAATAGACACATTTTTTTAAATTTTTTTTGAAAATGTGCTAAAAATATAGTATTAAGTTTTTTTTCTTTTAAAAACTTTTGTAAATACCCATTTTTTTTTTTATAATAAAGAAAAAAAAAAAATTTTAAATAATTGAAACTAAACAGAGTTAATTATAACAGAGTTAATTATAATTTTAATTAGTTGAACTAATTTCGAAAAACTCTTTTTAATAATAGTTAGAAGAAAATCTTCTAATAACTCATGAATATGAATAGATAGCTGATGATGATATGTTAACATATTATTGAAATGTATCCTCCTAAATAAATAAATTAATAAAAAAGAATTTTTTAAAAGATCATTTTGAATTTATTTAATAGTAAATTTGTAAAACTTAAAGTTGCTGAAAAAAGTTTTTTTATAAGAAGATTTTCTTCTAACTATTATTAAACAGAGTTATTTATTTATTATTGTATATAGTTCTGATATTTATACACACTGCAAACATATTATGTACCCTGCAATCATATGTGATATTTTATTTTCACGCATACATTATATTATTATTATATAAAAAAAATCATGAGACACAAAGTTAAAAAGGTTTGCTAGCACTGATTTAAAGATTTATGATTTTAAAGACTCATTAAAGGTTGCCCAATTTATATTTTTTGATTCAATTTATCCTCTTCATTCTTAAAGAGGAGAAAAAATGAATATGTAATAATTGAAAAGTAATAGGTGTGATGACCCTGAAGTAATAGATGTGATGAACTAAAGAAGCGTTATGTTCTTTAACATTATAATTTATTTATTAGAATGGTAAAAAAACTTATTTTCTCTTTATATAATGAAAAAGTTATTAATAGAGTTTTCAATTTTTTTATATGTATGTACATATATCATTAACTTACTATATTGCATAACATTATGTACTTATTTTAGATTTTAGTTAATTTTTCAAATTATTTCTGAATATAAAAATAAGAAACTATAGTTTTTCACATTTTTATCCTTAATTTTCTACACAACTTTTTAGATAAAATTTTCAATTATTATTTTTTTTTTTTTTGTTTTCCAATTTTAAGAATAAAACGAAATTTTTTTTTCTATTTTCATAATAATTTTGTAGATAGATTAGTTGTTGAGCAGCAGCCATTATTATAGAAATGGTATTAAAATATCAAGGATTTAAGATTTTCTAAAATTATTTTTATTTGCATGCATATTGGATTAAGGTATGAAATTTTATTTTAAATAAATGAAAAAAAAAAAAACAAAAGAAAAAAAAAATAGAATAAAATATCTGACAGCGATAGAACAGATGTCCAATGAGATTAATGAAATTCCATCAGGACAAACACAAAAAAAAAATTCTGATGAAATATAAAGGAAGTAATATTTTGTTCACGTACGTACATATGTATATATTTTTAACATGAAAGACTTCAGTAACCACTAGATAATATAAGCTATGGGAAATTATTTTTATGTTTATACCTTGATATAATGAATTGTATATAGTTGCGAAGATTTTTTTTTTTCGTTTATACGGATTTTAAATGTCTAAAATTATAAAGATAAAAAAAAACAAAAATAATAATACAAATTTAAAAAAATTGGGATTTTCACTGGTGTAAAAATGTTGAAAAAAAAAAAAAAAAAATTAAAAATGAAATCAAAATGAAGTTTTGAAAATACTTTCATATACCTAAGAGAATAATGATAAGTTGATATGAAGTGTGTATAAAAATAAACTTGTCAAAAAAGATTTCCATTTAACTCTTTTGACTTTTTAAATGACAATAGAAATTGCTTTTGCTTTGCCTATATTTAATTCCTTTACTTTTTTATTTGTTTTAAAAAAAAAATGCAATACTTTTGCATAAGCGAACAGTTGAGTTTTGTAAAAGTTTTCTTTATGTAATGCCTATTAGAAATAATAAGTTTAATTCAAAAGTTTTTGTTGGTAAAGAATGAATGATTGACAGTGATAATCAGATTTGCATTTCCAAAAGAGTATCCACAATAAAATTTTGGTTTAAGTGAGAAATGTATTGTAGATACTTTCATACAATTTAATATATTTAAGCCTACTTTGACAGCTGGCTGAGTATAGGGGAAACGGACGACAGCTTTAATTGTAAATGTATAGTATCTATTGGAGTTACCACATGACTGATCAAGTCGTCGTTTCGAAATGACTGAGTAGTGGATTTTAATTTAAAATTTTTAATCAATTAAAATTTTTAATCCTACTCGTGAATAGAGTGAACGGATGTTAAAAATGTTAAAGTTTTACGAAGTGTCATTATTGTTTTTGCAACATTTCCAAAAAATTTTTGAAAAAATGTGCCTATAAGTTTCACTCTGTTCGTCTGTCCGTCTGTTTATAAAACTTCTACAGCAATAAAGATAAAGAAAAAAAATTGTAACCATGAGTAGGTCTCATAAAAAAATTAATTTTGTGGAACAACTTTTTCATAGTAGCAATCCACCAGAGAACTACAGCCCCTCAAACTTCGAAAAACCCCTATTTTTAATTGCCTATATTTCATGTTCCACTTATTATTTTTACCTTTTGTAAATCAATATCAAAATTATATATATATATTTTTATATTTAGTATTTAAATTTGCAGTTATATGAAAACCAAATTTTGCATGATATTTCTTTTTTCATAACTCCGGCACGCTTTTAGATAAGAACTTGAAATTTTGAGACAAAAAAGAACTTTCAGAATTAGTATATATAAGTTTCCTCTGAATTTTTTTTTGTACCATCCCCTGTTTAAGAGCTATTACGGCTCACATATTGAAAATTTGGTATTTTTAGACACCTGTAGCTTACAAAATTTTAATCGGCAAGACATAAAAATTAAAGCTCCAGTAATAAATTTTTACGTGATTAACGATTTTCTTAGTTATATAGGGTTCTAGACTTACAGCCCCTCAAAATTGCAAAAAAGTCCTATTTTCACATTTTGTCTTATATGAAATTTTCAAATTTTGATGCAAGTCATAATTATAAACAGTTGATATTATCTTTTGGAAATATGCGCTTTTAAAAACCGTTGGTTTACATTCTACTTTGTTTTATTTCAAATTTTATTATTATAAACTTACATATTCAAATATTTGTAAAACAAGTCGTTCATTTGAATTTTTAATACTGTTTAAAATTATAATATTTCTTGAAGACTACATTATTTGTTTCAAATAGATTTATAAATTTCCTCATCTGATTTTGCTAGTTCAAATTCATATTTCTAGTCTAATACTTTTGAAATCTCAGAGTATAGTTAACTTTACATATGTATGAGTGTGGTTGTTAATCCTATAAACACATAATGAGTAAGAGACGAACCGCACTGCAAGATGAACTGTAGCTATGCGACTGAGTTTTAGCGATTGTAGCTATATTAACATTTTGTCAGTTTCTAGCTCTCTACATGTATGAAATTTAGGCACAACCTAAAGCTTTTAAATGAATTTGTTTTTAATATTTATAATTTAAAAAACTTTCTTTATATATTATACTGCAGAACAGGATACTGTTTAGAATTGTGACATGCATCAAAATTTGAAAATTTCATTTATGTAAGAAAAAATGTGAAAATAGGACGTTTTTATAATTTTGAGAGTCTGTAAGTCCGGAATCCTGTATAATTAAGAAACACACGTAAAAATATATTATTGAAGCTTTAATTTTTATTTTTTGCCGAGGAAAAATTTGTACAGGTGTCTAAAAATAGCAAATTTTAAATTTTTGAGCCCTAATAGCTTTTAAAGAGTGGCTGGTATAAATAAAATTTTCTGAGGAAACTTATACTAATTCTATACTTATACTAAAAGTTCTTTCTTGTCTCAAAATTTGAAGTTCTTATCTAAGAGCGTGCCGGAATTATGAAGAAAGAAATATCATGCAAAATTTGGTTTTCACATAACGGTAAATTTAAATACTACTTTCAGTTTAAAAAAAAGTGTTTTCAGATTAAAAAAAGGTAAGCAGAATATAAAATACACGCGTTTAACAATAAGGCTACACGAAAAAGTTGTTCTATAACTTTAATTTTTTTATGAGACCTATCCATGATTAAAAATTTTTTTTTTCTATCTTTAACGTTGTACAAGTTTTGTAAACAGACGGACACACAGACGGACGAACAGTGTAAAACTAATAGACACATTTTTTTAAAAATTTTTTGGAAATGTTCCAAAAATCAGGACACAATTTGATCAAACAATCCTTTGAATGAAATCCTGGGAGTATGCGACTATTTGGAGAGAGCAAATTTGAAAATAAAAAACAGTTCTATTTGAAACAGTGTTTTTTACTCTTTACTCTTTGTATCATTTTATTTTCTTTTCTACATTTACTACACTTTAAAATTTACCTGACCCTTACACATGTTTTTCCAAATTGAATTTTAATTAAGGGTATTCACGAGTTGGTGCAAAGTTGTATTGCACAAGTGCAAAATTTTGCACCGTAGCATATTTCAATTTTTTGACAGTTAAAGTGCACAATTTGTTGTTGTTTTCATGTATAAAAAAGTGCAAAATTTTGCAAGACTATGTAAGACCTAAACCCTATTGCATATTTGTGCAAGACCATTGCAAAGTTTGTTTATATATTTTTTGTAAGTGCTTATATTAGATAAAAATTTAAAAAATGCCTAAAAAAAGTGGAAAAAAAATTATTTCTGATTATTTATCAAGTCAAGCATATGAAGATATACAAATAAAATTTTGGTAATTTTGGTAATAGAAATTTTTGGTAAGCATATTAAATTTTTATGTAAACAAAACAAGCACATCAACGATATTTGATAGTTCAATAAAAATTCATGCTGGGGTTGTTCACGAGTTGGTGCAAATATGTGCTAGGGTGCAAAAAAATTTGCACTTTTGCACCAACTCGTGAATATCCTTAATAATTTTTGTTATTTGCATTTACATATTATTATATAAAATATGATATATTAATTTGGTTATAAAGTACTTATGTATGTATATGTGAAAAATTAAAACTAAAAGTTCAAAATTAAAAACTTGAAAAGGATAATTATATTAAATCATAATAATATCTCCATTATAAACAACAAATACATACAAATTATATATGTGTATATTTTCTATATTATTTTTCTCTTCTTTAATATCTTTATGCATGGTTGTGTTAATTTTTTCCCTGTTTTTTTTTTAAATTAATCTGATTATTTCTGGATGAACAGTCTACTTAACCAAACCAAAAAAATTCTGATTGACATGTGAGGAATTAAAGATCTTATAAACATCATTGTTCCGAATTCTGGATTTTAATTTGGTTAAACATTAATATGTATGTATATCTAAAAAATTTATGTGTTATATATCTTTAAATTATATATGCACGTTTATTTATATGTTGAGGTTGTGGCATTTGGTGGGAAATAATATCTGGAATGGGGCGTTTATAGTTGTTTATAATATATCTTTAAATTTTGATAATGGGAATTAAAGATTTGAAATAAATTATAAAAAAAAAAACTTAATTTTCTGATCATCATTACAAAATTAATACGTAAATAAAAAAAAAATAATATGAAATTATCTTATGAAATGATAAGAGATATGATAAAAACTTTGTATTTAATAATATATGGGATTGGAACTAAAAATCTTTTTATTCATTTTTAAATTAATGAAATAATGGTTTGGAAAAATTTACCATTAATCATATGGGTGATGCATAATATAATCATCAAGAAATTTTTAAATGAATTTATCTCGAAATAAAACATTAGGTTAAAATTTTTGATTGAAAATCTCTTGAAAGAGTAAAGAAATTCAAATATATATTATGGTTGTTTTATATAAATTTATTGACAATTGAAAAATTATTCGAAATTATGTTGTACACAATTAGAATTCTTAAAATTACGTCTACAATTAGAAAAATCATCCAAGAAAGCTAAGAAGGATAAAAAGAATTCGCATAGTATTCAAAAATTTATTAAGTTTTGAAAGATTATTATCCATGTCGATTAACATATTATGAGATACTTTAGTTAATCTTGTAAGAAAAAATATATAAAATCCACTATAGTTATTAGGAAGACGAATTACAATACAGAAGAATTATTTAGATTGGCAGAAGGTCGGTACTAATTCGATTAAATATGTAAGGCTGTAAACTAATTATTGGTCATTAACATACAAATAAAAATTGCTAAAGAAGAGGTAAAAGAATTAACACAATCATTCAAATAATTAAAATCAATCAATATTTAAAACATATAAATAGAAATTAAATAAATTTATCGCTCAATATTAAAGCAGCTTTCACAATAGGTTTATAGAATACATACATATGTACATCATGTCATTAGAATATCATCATATCATTATGACATATATCATGTATACCTTCTTATATCATTTATAAGAAAATAAAAACTTTAATAAATAAACAAAAATATGTATATAATGCTGCCCATACACGGCGTACTAGGTTGTAAACTTGGTACGCGAACAGGTTTAAGAGCCATACCACACAGTTATCCAAGCTATCACCCAACCGTTGTAATTATTGTACTTTATATTTTTATTATTTTCTCAAATCAAAAAATCTCAATGTTAAAATGATATTTAAGTTGTACAACTTGCCCATATATGATACAACTCAACTTCAAAACAAAGACTCCGCCCACAAAAATCAAAATTTTTTAATATTCTTCCAACCAACTTTTCAACCATCAAAATTGTTTTACAACTTGTCCATACACGATACAACTTATCAACTCCGCGTAACAAGTTTTCAGCCTAGTCCGCCGTGTATGGACAGCATAAGAATTAAGAAATATTTTTAATTTTAAAGTAACATACATATTAAAATAATTAAGATGCCATTTGTCAAACAAGTGTCAAGTCAAACTGTTCCATTTTTATCCAAAAAGCGTCTGCCCACAAAATATTTAATGAACTAGGTAACACTGATAACCTATTATAACATATTTTACATGATTTTATTATTTTTATAAGAACTGGAAGGAAGTGTGAATAAACCCATAAACCCATAATTTATTTTTAATCACAATTCTAATAAAACTTCAAAAACGTAAAACAACTGAAATACTAATTGACAATATTATTTTACATCAAATAAAAATTAATTTCAAATATGTTTTCAAATGTATTCAAAATTAAAATTAATTTTTATTGAAAACAATCAAAATTATTATAAATTTATTATATTATTATTTAAATTTAATTTTGTATTATTTATAAAAATTAATAATTAAAAATTAAAAAAAAAAAAAAAACCAAAAAAAAACAAAATATGACATCATTTCTTTCTGTTGCAATTGCATTTCTTTTAAATTCAGTTTTTCAAATTTTCATATTTTTTGATCCAGTTTCTGAATTTCATCATAATAAACTCAATTATCAATCAACAGTTGAACAATGGCAATATCAACAACAACAGCAACAAAATATAAAAACTCAAGTAACAACAAATTGTGCAACAGTTATGTTACAAATGGCTATTGCATTAATACTTTGGGATTCAAATATTTTATCAAAATATTCAAAAAAAATTTCATTTTTAGTTCGATCAATCTTTGAAATAATTTCATGTGTTGTTATTTTTGAATTTATAATCAATATAATATGGCATACTTTAGATGAACTTTTTTGTACAATACTAAATAATTTATTAATTTGTGATGATGCTTTTTGTTTTGAATATTATTTTTTAAGTATTGATTATTTACATAAATTTATTATGGTATCAATAAGTTTTTTACTGTTATTTGACAGTTATAAAGCTGTTACAAATTCAAATTTAGAAAATGAAAAAATTACAATAGAAAATAAAATTGAAGTTAATAAAACAGAAATTAAAGAAAATGAAAAATTAAATAATAATATAATTAATGTTAAATTTAGAAAGGGTCAAAAATGTCGAAGTTATCAAGAAAAAATAAATAATAACAATAATAAAATAGATGTTGACACAGATGAAGATGACATTGATGATAGTTTAAAAAATTGTATTTCTTCTATAGGTGCAAATAAATTAAAAGAAAATCGAAAAATGTTTTGTAAAAAATGGAAATGCCCTTAGAAATACATATACAAAGGAAATGTTTCAACTTAATTGAAAGAAATGCAAATAAATTGATTTAAATTTTAAATATCTTATTGTTATATGGAATTTGTTGATTTTGGTGAAATTGTTTTAAATAATTTTTTTGTCTTTAAAATTGTAATAACTTTTGATTTATATATATATATATATGTATGTTTAATTGTTTTTGTATCATTATTGAAATAAAATTTTGTTTTGTTTTATTATTTTTAGTCTGGAAAGGGTAAAAGTGTATTATGATGCACTATTTACCACCCCCTTAAAAATTGCAGTTTTATTTATTTCATATGTTATTTTTTTAAAATTCTATTAATTTTATAGAACTTTGACGAAAATTTTTAATTTTTAAAAGTGTCAATTCCACAAGCGTTTACTAATCGCATTGAGATACTTAAAATGTAATCTTAGTCTAAAATTTTTTATAAACCTAAGAGTTAAATAATTTTTAAATGTACAATATGTATAATTTATGTAAGTACTTTTATGAAATAAATTTCATTGTAAAAGGAGTAAGGTAAGTAATAAATACAATATAGGCATTTTTATAAACAACCTATGACTATGCAATAGTGTATAGATTTCGGGAAGTCTCCGGATTTTGGTAATAAAAAATATCGGACCGAAATGATTTAAAAAAAAGTTAATCACCGATTTTTTAGTAGAATTTAAGTATGTATTATAGTGAGCAAAAATAAAAAAGTGCGACTTTTAAACCAATTTCAAAACACAGACCACAAAAACTAAGGTACCACTTTGCCGAACTTTTTAAATTTTCTTTAAGTTTCTATAACAGAGACTAGGTTTTTTAAATCATATCGATCACTTCTGGGTTCCTAACAAAAGGGGCTTCTTCAAAATAACAACCATTATTTATTAAAGTCAATTCGAGACATTTTATTTTTGACGTGAGCGGAGTTGTAAACAAAACACATTGTAATTTCGACACAATTCTTTTGGGTTTATAAATTATACATTGCATCAAGTTACAGTTTGTTTTTTTTTACGACATTTCTAACGTCACGGGACGTACAGTAGTAGTACAGTAAACAAATTATGTACTACAAAAATTTTTTTACCTAACTACAATTTCATTCTTTAATTTTGACGTCTACTATAGATTTAGTTTTTCATTTATGAAGAACGTTCAGAAATTCGACATCCATTTTCATTTATTTAAAATTTGCAGATCTAATATAGCTACATTTATGGAAATGGACAATCTCAACTCAAAAATATGCTTTCCAATATTCCTTACATTTCTTGTATTACTTTTCCTAAATTTTTCTTCAATTTAAAATTTATTGAATCCATTTTTTAAATGTTTTTTATTGTTTATTAATTTTATTTTACATGAGAAACACTTTGAATTATTTTTCAATAATAACATTTTCAATAATACCATTCACCATTCGATCAAATCGAATGTGTTCCAAGTCTATTCGACTCGGAAATGAAATGCTTCTCAATAACGGGGATCATTATTAGTTCATTATTGATGTCTTACAATTTTTCATTCATTTTTCTAGTTTTTTAAAGGCTAATTTTCATCGAAAAATTTCATCCGATATCGGATATTTAAAAGAGTAAACTATGCTTAATAGTAATACTATACCAATAGGAAAGAGGGAGAAAAATAATGAATTCAAATGTCATGTATCCATAAGAATGTTAGTAGTGTGCTCATTTTTTTGTATACATACACATTTTTTACGTATGTGTTAAAAATATCCGAGATGATTATAGAAATTTTGGCTTCAGCGAGCTAAATTTCATGCGATATTTTGGCATATATCCGATAATTTTTAAACGCTTGTACCGATATTTTTGTGTTTTTCTCTGTCACACTAGTAGTGTTTTTGTATTTTCTGCCTATGCTCTAACAAATATCGCCGATATTTTTCTCATGAAAATTAGACAGTCAAATAACAGCCTTAAATTGACAGTCAAATAACAATAAAATTGTTTTTCATAATACTTTTTTCAGATGTTTAATTTTTAAAAAATTCACCATACAATTTTAAGCAACTGTCAGTGAATTTAGGATAAAAATATTTCAATTTTCAGCATTTTGAACATTTTCCTCACTTTCCCTTAATCATCAGGTGTAAGATCAAAAATATTTTTTCGAAATAATATTACATTTATATGTATGTAATATAAAATATTGTTTTTTTGTTTAGATTCTTGCATATGGAATCGAATTGCAAATTTTGGAGAATTTATAGAAATTGCCTCGCATTCAAATAAAAATATAATTGATTGGATAAATTAATAAACCTGATATTTCATATTACTAAGGTTAAATTTATTAATTTAAAAAGAGGATTTATTAATTTAATTTAAAAGTTAATTTTAATTTATTTTTAGAGGACCACACTAGCACCTATTGAATGAAAAATTATATGTGAATTTTACTGAATTGTGATATTTATTTTGAAACTCTAAAAGTATAGATTGTTGTGGCTGTTCTAGGCACATACACATTATAAATTAATAAGAGAAGGGAAAAGTTTTGTATTCTCTTTGTATGTATCTATTCTCTTTTTTTTTTTTTACCTCAAGTAAGAGTTCTGTTCTGTTTTCGTAATTTGTATTGCCATTTATAAAAATTTTTCTTATTGGCAGCACTTTTCCTAATTTTAACAAAAAAAGCTTTTTATTTTTAATTTCTGCAAAATATTCAATTGTCAAAACTTTATTTTTTTTGTTATTTTTTATAACACATGTTGTATATTTTTAATTTTTTTTTATTTAAAACAGGCATGCGCTCCCCTTCACAGCTTTTTTAAAACTTCTCCTCTGATTCTCCTCTCCTCTGAAGTTTTCAAAAGTAACATTTAAATTTCCCCGAATCAAAAAACTTTTAATTTAACAATAACAGTTTTTTTTTAACTGTTAAAATCTATGTTTAAGTATATAGGTATATTTTTTTGAAGTTTGGAAATTACAGTTAAAGTTACAGTTAATTTAATAATATGTAATATGGAAATAAAGAAAAAAATCCTTCCATTAATGTATTATTTAATTAGTAGTGATGTAAATTTCGCTCGAGCAACTGTTGAGGTAATATTCACAATATTTATCGGAACAAAAAAAAATTTGATTTTTCAAAGTAAATTTACTACATTAAAAGAAATTTTAATGTATTTTTATTTTTGTTTGTCCCCAAGAATTTTTCAGTACTTAGGTAATAATCGATTGTTAGAAGTTTTAAAAAAGATGTTTAAAATTTTAAAGTCAAAACTTTAATTAAAAAAGAAAAATTACTTATCCTTTTGCTATAAAAATGGCTAAATATTATTCATTTTTAGATAGAAATATTCAATGTAAAAAAAAAACTAACTCTTATAGTATTTACAAAAATATAAAGATTTCATCATTATTCATGATTATATAATAGTAGCATATAAATTATTATTATGTGGGTGAAAAGCTTACAAGATTTGACATCACTTTGTAGTCAAACCTATGGTCTGAAATTAATACACATATAAAGGCGATAACACAATTTTATGCAGACGCTGCTCTAGTTATAGAAAATCCAAATAGTAGAGGAAATCCTAAAAGAATTAGACCTTAGAGATCTCCTCTAGAGAAAGTACATAAGATACTATGATAAAAGAAAACTGTTAGCAAAAAGTTAATGGTTAGTCAGATCGACTAATAGAGGTAGAGATCAGGTCGTCAGTCGGTAAAAATTCGGCATACATTGTGCTACGGATTACATTGTATCTTTTGAAGATTCTAAGCAACTCGCCTATATGTCTTTTCTGGTGTATGTATGTTGCATGTTTTGAATATCCTAACCAACTCACAAGAAATATATGTATGTATGTGTTTATTTTTTATTTTTTAAAAGTACTTGGCGAGAAGGTTTTTTTTAAATAATCTTTTGTAAATTTAATTTTATAAGTTTTAATCAAGTAGACCTTAGTTATATACCCAACAAATTTTCAAATTACATTTTTTTTTGAGTCGGATGAATTTTCATAACAGTATGTTGAAACAAGAGTGAACATCTCAAGAACACATAATTCATTAAACATCAAGTGTTTTTAAGAAACAAATGAATTTATCTTTATTTTATCTTTTTTATTTTGTATACATGTATATAAATATTTATTTAGTTTGTTTTTAAAGATGGAATTATATGTATGTAATACATTTGTAGTATTTGAGGAGCAATCAAAATATGGTATCCTAAAAATATAATCTATAGTTTTGGCAGGCTATAGTGACATATCGTCCAACGAATTACTGATTCAAAATCTGCATATGTTACAGATTTTTTCTCAAACTTCTTTGAGCTCAATATTATATAAATAAAACATCATAATTATATTTTGTGGATCCTCTGCTTGTTACACATCTCGATCAGCTATTATTATTAATTTTTATTATTTATTTAGATATGATCAGACGGAGCCAAAAACTCGAAACCTTTTGACTGAAGAGCTGGCAATTTAAGTATTTGGCTTAATATATTGTATTTTATAAATTGTTTATTCATGTTATCGCTAAGTTTAAAAGAATTAATAGACGTCAGAAATAGAAGTTCTGTCTTAAATATTTCTTTTTAAAAAAAAAAACTATTGAAAGAGCCAAAGAGTCAATATGTAAATTTGGTGAAGTAAAATAAATATTTTTATATTCTTATTAAATAAAGATGTATTAGTATTTAGTATTTCTTATATAAAAACTGCAATAGATTTTGAAAGCCAAAAACATAAGGGTGATTAAGAACCATTTGTTTAAAACTTAAGAAAGAAAAATACAAAACTGTAAAAAAATTATTGAATAAGAAGTTATAATGTATATAATTATGATGAGTTAATGAAACTACAAGCATAGACTTAAAGAAGTTGATATTGATAATTGCTTCAAGACAAATCATTGTTTCTTAAAGCCATATTTTCAAAAAAAAAATTTTCATAATTTCAAAGATATTTCCTTAAATTAAAATTTAAATCCTATTTTATCTATTAAAAAAAGTTGTTTTAATATGTAAAGATATAATGTTTTAAATTTAATTTTTTTTCTCCCTTTTTAAAAAAAGTTGCGCTGATATCAATGTCCTGTCTTCTTCTTCAGCTGCTAATCCACTACTGAATGATAAGCGATCACATATTATTGTAGATTTGCAATGATGTTGGCATACTCTTCTCTGCATTTTGCACTATATATATGTATTGGAATACTTTCTCTGCATTTTGCACTTAGCAATGATGTTGGCATACTCTTCTCTGCATTTTGCACTATGTACTAATTTTCTATTGTGTTAATACCGGTACAGTTTCTGATGTTTCTAAGCCCCGACATTTGTTTTCTACTTATGTTTCTCTTACCTTCTATTTTACCTTGTATTATTAGCTGGAGTAGTTCATATTTAGGACCCCGCATTATGTGACCAAAGCAACTTAGTTTGCTGCGCTTGATAATTAGAAGTATTTCTCTATTTATATTTAGCCTCCTGAGAACTTTTTGGTTTGTAACTCTGTCTGTGTATGAAATTTTCAATATTCTTCTATAACACCACATTTCAAACGCCTCTAATATGTTTAACGCCGTCACTTTCAGTGTCCACGTTTCTACTCCATATAAGAGAACAGACCAAACATAACATTTTAGGTACCTTAATCTAAGCTAATTGCCTCCTGGAAAATATGTTCAGAGTACAAATTGAATAGTAATGTCCTGTAGATGTCTAAAAATTGCAAATTTTCTATTTTTAAGTAAAAATTTTATGTAATAATTTCTTTTCTATTTTTTTGTAGACAATAACCCATGTAATTGTTATAACCATTTGATAATAGGACTTTTACTGATCTTGAAAAATTGTCTGTAAAAGTTGAAAATATTATGTAAAAATTAAAGTATTCTAAGTATTTTAAAATATCTTATGTATTTTTTTAAATTTTTTTAATGCATTTCTCAGCCACATAAATGTGGACAGGAAATTACACAGCCTTTTCTGTTGAGGCGTGGCTGTGTGGGATTCGAACCCACACTCCCTCGATGTTTACGCTCTTATTTTTCTTATTCTCCCTCGGTATTTTATATGCTCTTACCCACCAGGCCACCGAGGTTCCTGATATCTTATATGTATTAAAATAAAAAATGGTAATAAATTAGTGTTATTGAATAAATCCAAGCACTTTTTTTCGAATTTTTTAAAGCAATGATTACGTGGGTTTACTTTAAATCAAAAGAAGGAAAAAAAGATTAACTTATTAATTTGTTCATTTATTATAAGAAGTTTACAAAATTTATTTTTAATTTCGAAATTCGTAATCAGAAATGTCTAAAGTCAGAATTTAAAACAAAGTCAGAATTTAGTAATTTCAGAATTTCGGTACGAACCCATTTTGTTTTCTATAAAGATCGAAGAGATTACGTTTCACATTAATCTGTTTTCCCAATTTTAAATTTCTTTTACAAATATACTAGTATTAACTGATATATAAAATTTATTTCTTATACAATACACCTAAAGTATAGGATATTTGGTATGGTGTTTGTAACCACCAAAAGAAAGCGAGTTAGATATGGACATGTATATATTATATTCTTAATCAGGATCCCTTCGCACGATAACTCAAAAACTAATAAAGCTATCTTGATGAAATTTATATAGCAGGTTACTAAATACGAAAGGAAGGCGGAGTTCGCACTTGGACAAAATCGGTCCATGAGTTCGGATTCTGGAAGCTTCCGAATGATTCCGGGGCAAAAGAGATTTTTTCCAAAACCAACAAAGATAGAACCTTTAAATTTGGTACACTGGTCATGTTTCGGCTTGAGAAAATGAAAATACCTTGAGCAGTGAAAATTGCATTTGTTTTGCCAGTATTCACAGATATCTTCTATTGTTTATAATAATTTGATAAGATGTTAAGAGCATTCTGTAAGTTGTATTCAATCTCTGTACCAGTAAAGCTTTCTGCTAATAAAACAGTGTCATCCGCATAAATGGAAATAAGGCAGCCGTTAATACAAGGTAGACCTGGTGTATATATATTGTAAAGAATAGGACTAATTACAGAACCTTGTGGGACTCCAGATGCAACATTAAATATTTTAGATTAAACTTTACTAAGGCATACATTGAAAATCTATCTACAAGAAAACTTTGAATAATTTTAATGAGATATAACGGCAAATCAACTGAGTATAGTTTGTGTATGAGACCGTCATGCCAAACACAGTCATATGCAGCGTTGATGTTCAAAGTTATCATAACTATACTTTTTTTATTAGCTAAATTATTCTTGATAAATTTCTTAATTCTAACTAATGAGTGTAATGTATTATGTTTCGATCTAAACCCAAATTAGTTATTGGTAGTGCTCCAAGTGCTCACCTATGATATTGGCTTTATCGGAACTTGTAATGACTTTAATACCATTTACCAAGAGTGGGAGCATGTTAAGATTTTTGTTTTTAACAATTTTGCATATTATTTCCAAAAGGGTTTTGATCCTTTTTCGAAAGATATATTTTAGATATATTAATAAAGGTATATTTTTAGAATCATTTATTATTAGTAAGAAAATCTCTAAAGAATTTTATATATAAAAAGGTAAAAAATTAATGACTGTATTTGTATTTGTATATATTTATTATAATTTTTTAATATACACTTAGAAACAAACTTAATAGAATATGAAAATTTATTTATTTCCTCAATACATTGCCAGACACATGACTTTTATTTGGTTAGAGCTTTAACTGATTCTTTTCACATAATATCCAGTTGTTAAAGTAAATTACTTCAATCGTTACATTGTGTATTTCTTCTACAATAAAGGATTTCTTTAAGTCAATTCTGAACAATTTCATTTTGTATAGAACAGTGCAGTGCGGTACAGTGGAGTCTAAGGAGTCAGAATGAAACATTGATTTCAATCTTTTTATTTGGTTTTTAAACTGATCTGTAGGGTATTCCGTTATTATTATAGATAATATAATAAGGATTTGAATTTAATTTATAATGGAATTTATTGGAACAACATGAAGGAATAAAAAAATATAAAATTATTTATAATAAAAAGTTATACGCTATTATAAGGTTAGATCAGTTTTTAACTATAATAGATTAGATATATGTTTTTTATTATTTTATTTTGTTTAATGTAGAAATCTTGTTGAATGTCTTTTGTATTGTATATTTTATTTGTTTTAAGTCCCAATAGTTAATACATTCAAATTTCAAACATACTTTAGATATTTTACTTTTTACTAGTGTAAGAATGTAATTTAATTTATTTTATATAAAATCTAAAAGCAAAAACTTAGGAAAATGCTTTTAACCTTTTTCTGACTGTTATTACTTTACATTTATAAAATTAGTATATACTCGTATAGACATACACACTTGTATTAAAAGTGTATTAACTATAATACAGTTAAGTAACGATCATTTGACCATATTAAAAATTCACATTTTTTTTTAGTTTTTACTTTCTCTTAGAGACTCAAATAAGCAACTTTAAATGCTTATCTTCAGTGTTCGTTTATTTGATTTAATGCATTCAATAGGATGTTCTTTTAGGTTAGGTTCGGTTCGTTAGCAAGGATTTAATTCAGCGATTTATTTCAGGGATTTAATACAGCGATGACAGCAACGAAAGGGAGGCTTTCCTCTTTTTTTTACAAGTTAACTAAATATGAAGAACAAATTTCTTTATACTAATGTTAGCTAAGCTAAATTGGAGAGGAAAGACGCGAGAGAAATAAGATCTTAACGAAGAGTTAAAGATTAAATTAAAAAACCATTCTAAAAAGATTCTGTTTCAATTGTTACAAATTGTAGAAGGGAATTTTACTGACTAACGGCAACACATTTCATGAAAGCGTATTTTAACTGTTCTCACAACAAATTTCTATAATTTTCACTGTATAGAAGAAAAAAAAATACCTTTTACAGAAATTTTTTAAAGAAACCTTAAAAATTTTGTAAAAGCTATCAAACGGTTTAATATAAAAGTTGGGGAATATCATAGAGAATAGCTGAGAATAATTGCAGCATTTATTAGCCTTGCTCTTTCTTGAATAGTTTTGCTTTAGTGGCTTTTGATTAAGTGTTGATTTATCAAAAATATTTTGAAATTGATAATTTAATTTTCAAAATTTTTCCTTGTTTTAAACATTTTTAAAAATAAATGTCCTAATTAAACCAAGCCTTTCATTCCTACACAAAAGAATATCAAGTACAGCTCATATTGTAAGACTTTTTCTTTTTTTTTTAAAAAGCGTATTACTGTAAATATAATCTTGTCTAAAAAAAAATATATGTAAAAAACCATAATGAATAGAACAACACTTAAGGACAAGTGTTGGACTAAGTTTTCTATTTGATATTTTGTTATTTTGTTATTTTTTCTAAGTTGAATTTCGGATGTTTTTGGAGTTTTAAGGAAATAAATAAAATATATTATGTTTGTACGATTATAAAATCAGATATACATATTTAATTTCTATTGTATGTATATGCTTATGCATAATAAGATTATACAAATATCTATGATACTAAGTGGTAATTTAAAGGATACATTCCATCTTCTAAAATATACATTTTTTTTCCTCTTTTGTATATAGGAGATTTTTAGTTTTTGGGTCATTTTTATGTAATTTTTCTTGTCCTTTTTAATTTATTCTTTACTTATTTTTCTATTTTTGTTTTTGTTTTTTTTTTTGAACATTTTTGTATTTAACAGTTCATAAAGTACCAACTGAAGCGACACCCATTCCAACAATTTTATAAAAGTGTGTAAAAATTGAGAAAAGAAACTGTGACAAGGACAAATTAAAGCTGATTATATTCTTAAATATAATAAGAAAATAATAATAAAGGATTTTCATGTGGTATCTAATGACACTCTCTATTAATATAAAATCACATGATTTGTTTATTGTTTTTTATTAAAAATTTACTATAAAAATACTCTATTAAAAGAAGGCTCACTTTTAAGAGAAGTTCTTTTTTCAAACTTTGAAAATTTATATGTATGAAATTTATATGTAGAAAAGAAAATATGATTAGGAAGGAAAAGAAATTATGATATAGAAATTAAAATATGATTATTACAAAAGGATTAAATATGAGTTTTTAATTGAATGAAATGTAAAGGTGAAAATTCTACTGTCAATGAACTTTGAAATTATCGAAAGGGATGGGAAATGGTTGGAATAATAGGGTTGTATAAGAATTCATTAATTAATAGTTTTTAGTTATAATAACCCAACCTTCTACCAGTCCTACCCCAAATTGTATTTATTAAGAGATCAAGAATATGATAATTATGGCGTTAACCCTATAATAAGCGATTATAAAAAAGTCTGTTAGCTATAAGCAAAGGATACCGAGAAAGAGATAAAGAAAAAGAACTGAGATAAATTTCTGAAATAAAATTACTGTTGAGAAGGAAAAAGAAAACTACATAGTAACTTCAGATTCATATCAGATTTATTATTTAAATGTGTTTAATCACATTATGAAGATGAAGCACATTTATGAAGAAAAATTCATTCTTCATATCTTAAAAATATTACGTATAAATGGCACTGCGACCTTTTGATTTAAATCAATAGTGCTGCCTCTGTTACTACGTGTTATGGATTTTCTCTCCACTTATAACAGTTCTGTCAGCCCTACTGTCTCTAAGAAAGTAAAGATTTGTATAGGGTTTATTGCTGGCAGTTCATCTTTGCAAAGCAATATGTTCCTAAGTGCACATATTTTGCTCAGAGTAAACCTCCGCAGTTTTTGGTTATGTCACCTGGAGTTTCCTCTTCTTCTTAACAGAATGTCCATGTAACGTCATTTTATATTCCAATTTTCTTTAAATCTCCTTTTAGACAAATCTCGAGAATTATTGAATTGAACATAAAATGGATTGCTAAAAGAATATGCATGAATAGAATGGTTGTTTTTTATTTTATGTATGTAACGTAGAATATTAAGAACAAATTGTTTCGTTGGTTTGGTACTGAAGATTCAAATTTTATAGTAGTAATCTTAGTGATTAATTTTGAAAAGGTTTATAAACAACAACAAGAATGAAGTTCAGTCATATTTGATTATTGGTATTAAATGATTTTAAATGATTTTATATTATAAAAAGTCAAAATTGATATTTTTGTTGGATTTCATACAATTTCAATGAGAGTCGAATTAAAATCATGCATATTTGTTTCGTTGGCCATAATTACGTAAAAGTTTAATTAACTACGATATTCTACAAATTAACTAATTGGTTACGTTTTAATACATTATAAATATATAATGAAAATATAAAATGGGATAAAAATATATACCAGTATTTGTTTTCTGAAAATGAAATAGAAACGACTTCAATGAAGTTTACAAAATTTCAAGAAATTCATTTTATGTTATGTTATGAGTTAGGGTTTCTAATGAAAGGGAAATTTGAATTCAAATTTGAGTACCAGTAAAACATAAAAACTTACTATGCCTAGTTTTTTTTAATACTAAATTCATCAATATTGTTTAATCATGGATATTATGTCGTAAGGGTAATTATGGCTCTGATTTCGATAGTCATATCACTTTCATTTTTTATGAAAAACAAAATTTTTGATTTCGATAGTCATAAAAAATGAAAAAAATCATAAAAAATGAGAAGAAGCTGATTTTGATAGTCATTTTTTATGAATATACTCATTTAAAACGTCAAATTTTCTCATTTTGAAATTGTTAAATGAGTGCTTGTAAAAATGGATTTAGGAAAAAATTATGAAGTATTTTATTTATATTTATGTGAATACAGGCATTTTTATAAGTAACCTATGACTATACGATAGCATAGGTTGCAAGAAAGCCCATTATTTTGTGAATTAGAAGTCGTTCCGACATGATTAATAAAAAGGTACTCAGTACTCACCGATTTTGTAGTAAAATTTAAATATCATAAAAAAATAAAAAACTTCAACTTTTAAGCCCGCCCCAAAAAACAGAACCCAAAAACTAAGGAACCACTTTTCGGCACTTTTTTTAATTTTTTGCTTTTTTTCTATTCAGTATCCGGAACTACGTGTTTTAAATCTTAATTTTTTACTTATAGCTTTTCTTTGTATAGTCAAAACTTCAAAATAAGAAAGTCTTGTCGGTTTAAAAAAAAATATAAATCATTTTAATTTTAAATTCCATTTCATTTTGCCCGACTATCGAAATCGCAAAAAATTATTAAAATGAAATGAAATTTTTCGAAATTATTAAAATGAAATGACTATCGAAATCAGGGCCTATGTAATTCAAAAATTTTCTTTACAATTAAAAATTATGTAAAAGAAGAAAAAGAATATGAAGGCGTAGGGAAATAATTCCACATGAAACTAACTCCACATATGAATTAACTCCATTTTTGTGAGAATTTAATGCATCAAATCAAGATGGACTTAATCGTTTCCTATACTTAACTCCCACATTCAATGAAATTATAATATGACTTTTTGATGACAATTTATATCACTTTTTAAACAGATAGGTAAGACTTAAGTTAACTTTTTAAATATTGTTAAGAATTATTTCTACGAAAGTTGAGAAATATGTAATCAGGAAGGATTTTATATAGTTGATTATTATATGCTTTGCCTACGAGATTCTGAATTACAAAACCCGAAATTATGTCATTGGTTTTTACATACATCACTATTTAGATACATACCCTGGAAAAAGTGTATAATCCTGATTTTTTAATCAAAAATTGAAATTTATTTGATTTTTAAGTATCCAAAGTTGTTGATTATAGGATAAAATAAAAATTGTAAAAGTGAAAATTAGGTTTTGCCTTTTCCGGAATGTGTGTATAAGGAAATGAAATTCAGTAAAATGAATTACAAACAACTGACATTCAATTAAATGTAATACACACTTGTGATAATAACCCATATACGAGTACATATATATATATATATCTATTGAATACAATATGTACTCGTATAAATGCTTATTTATATATTATATAAGCATCATATTACAAAATTAAGATTGTTTTCTTTTTCCTAAGGGAGGTGGGAATCTTCCAAAGACACCAAGAATTACCCCTTGGTAGTGTCAGATTCTTACTGACTAAACCCACCTCCCCCTTTAGCCAATATAGTGGGATGAAACCCTTACCTGCGAACGCAGTATATTGGCTAGGTAGTAGGGATAGGAAAGGATAGGAAAATGGATACGGAAACATTGAATTGGGAGTGGGACTGTAAGGAAACAATGAATCCGCCTACTATTATTATTTTGCTAACAGTGACTAAAGCCGTCACAACAGTTACAACATGTAGTAGTAGTATATATATTACTACATGAGGTAATTATTGAAGGCAACCCCCACTGTCACTGTAGCATATTACATATTAATATCTAATAGAATAACTTATTTAGCAATTCTATTTTTTATAATTTTTTTATTATATTTTTTTTTGCAATATTGTACAAAGTACTATTAAAAAGTTTTTTTAATAGGATTTTTCTTTCCCCTCTCTTACTTTTTCCTTTTCCCTTTCGATAAAAAAAAGTAATAAATTCAAATAAAATTTGAACTATTGTACATTTTCTTTTTTTTGTTTTTAAAAATTGTAAAAAATCTCCATAAAAATGAATCAAAATACATCAAAGTCAAATAAAATATTATATCTTATTATTAAATTTAATAATAAATAATGTATAACACAGGTACGTATTCTTCATATACTGATAAGTTGATCATATGTTTACCCTAGTAAAAAGATTCTTAAAAGTGATTTTTAATATTTTAATGAAAACTGTATATTTTTAGCTTAGTTTAGTTTATTTCCAAATAAAATTATTTGTTTACAAACCTTTTGATTACAATTTACAGAGATTAGGCTTACATATATGCCTTTACAACTATACCAATGTATATATTTTTTTTTTCAATGCCTCTGCCACATAAATGTGAGGAAATTACATAGCCTTTCCTATTCATCCGTGGCTGAAAATGTTGTAAGGGGGAATAACTCTTACGATGTGTGAGAGATTCGAACCGACACTTCCTCGGTGTTTACATCGTATTTTATACTCTCTTACCCACTAAGTCACCGAGGCCCCATGTATATATTTCTGTTTATAATAATTCATTTAAATTAACAAAAAAATATTGTATATTTACAGAGGAAAATTGGATAAAAAAAACCTCAATTAAAAAAAAAAAAAGCTAATAACTAACTTAAAACTAATAATTAACTCTAAAAAAAACAATGGAAAGGCTTTTTTGTTCTAACTTGGAATTGAACTTTTCATAATTTTTTGAAAAATTTCATTTCAATGGTGTCTAAATCAGCCTTATGGTGTAGCATGCGCGTAGAATAGAGGCGAGGTAAGTTTAGCATTAATTTTAATATTCTATTTTGTATGATTTGCAGTTTTGCAATATGCGTTTTAGCACATGTACCCCACATTGACGAGCCATAAACTAATATTTATTGAAATATAGTTTTCATGATAATTAGTTTATTATCTATGTGGATAAATTTCAAGCTCTACTTATAAAAGGATAGAGTGCTCTAATGCATTTATTTGTTTTGTCTATAATTTGACTAATGTGTGGTTTAAACGTTAATCTTGGATCAAGAGTCACACCCAAGGATATAACAGTTTTTGCCCATCTAATATTCTTCGAGTTAAGTGTTAGAATGCCTTGAGGTAAATATAATTTTTTACGTTTTTTCGTAAAGAAAATTGCATTTGTTTTGTCAGTATTCACATATATCTTCTATTGCTTATAATAATTTGATAAGATATTAAGAGCATTCTGTAAGTTGTATTCAATCTCTATACCTTCTGCTAATAAAGCAGTGTCATCCGCATAAATTGAAATAAGGCAGTCGTTAATACAAGGTAGATCTGATGTATATATATTGTAAAGAATAGGACTAATTACAGAACCTTGTGGGACTCCAGATGCAACATTAAATCTTTTAGATTAAACTTTACCAAGGCATACATTGAAAATCTATCTACAAGAAAACTTTGAATAATTTTAATGAGATATAACGGTAAATCAACTGAGTATAGTTTGTGTATGAGACCGTCATGCCAAACACAGTCATATGCAGCGTTGATGTTCAAAGTTATCATAACTATACTTTTTTGTTAGCTAAATTATTCTTGATAAATTTCTTAATTCTAACTAATGGGTGTAATGTATTATGTTTCGATCTAAACCCAAATTAGTTATTGGTACTGCTCCAAGTGCTCACCTATGATATTGGCTTTATCGGAACTTGTAATGACTTTAATACCATTTACCAAGAGTGGGGAAATATTAAGATTATTGTTTTTAATAATTTTGCTTATTATTTCCAAAAGGGTTTTGATCCTTTTTCGAAAGATGTTAATAAAGGTATATTTTTAGAATCATTTATTATTAGTAAAAAAATCTCTAAAGAATTTTATTTATAAAAAGGTAAAAAATTAATGACTGTATTTGTATATATATTTATACCAGTAGGGATGAGTTTCTCAACGATAAAAAAAAACGTTTTGACAATACGTTTATGACACCTTAAAGGAGACGAGATAGGATTGAATATAGTAATAGTAATAGTAATAGTGAAGATATGGTATTATGTTCTTGCTCAGGATCAATTCTGAATCGAATTAATACGTAATATATGTAATGTACATCTGTCCGTACGATAACACCAAAAATAATGGTGCTAGCTATTTAGTTTCGATATTGAAATTGAGTTTGTTCAATCGACGCGTTCGAGGACCTGCTGTATAACTTCCACGATTAAATGAATATTGTTCAATGTCTATTCAAGCTAGGTATTTGAAATTTTTTGAAAGAAGTCTTATGAGAAAGTCTTATGTCAACGATTGCAAAATTTTGTTATTTTAGAGCAGTAGATTTGAGTAATTGCTATGCAACTTCTTATTTTATATAAGCATTACTCAGTGTCTTTAAAGTCAACTTTAAAGTATAAGACTTTTTAATAGCTGCTTTTTATTACTCTTATTATGGCGGATTGGATATTGAATTTAGAAAAGCATTTTTGACACATTTTCCTTTTAGATATAGACTTCATAACTTGGACACAGTTTGGTTTACGATGTCAAATATACTCATTACTAAACTAAAATTTTTAGAATATTGTTTACAGATTTTTCTTTTTGGATTGCGATTTCGTAGACTTAACGATACAAAGATTTTATATTGTGATAATTTTTTTTGAAAACCTAAATTATAAATAATAAAATAAATTAAAATAATATTTGAAAAGTTATTAAAAAATTCGCTATTAAAAGTTTATTTTCTACTTTTTAGTTCAAATTTATTAAAAAGCAATTTTTTAAAATTGGTTTTTCATTTTTTTTTTATTATATATTTTAATTTATCACAATATCTAGGATATTTATTTAGTTTTGAACCAGATCTCCTAAAATTTAATGCTTGCGCCTCACCACTGACGTATTTACATATATGCATATAAGTTATCTATATAATGTTCGAAAAAAAAATAATTCGAAAATGATTTTGATATGAAATATGTTTGTGTATTATCTTTATAAAATAACTAACAAATGACTGTTTTTGCAACGCAATATTCAATACTAAAAATATTTAACGCACGTACGAAATTGCCATGTAGTATGTACATATGTCTGTACATAGGTATTTATATAAGTCTACATACATGTTATTAATAAGGTACTATAATATGCATTAGAATTTTTATAAAATTTTTATTTTAGATAGCAATTTTATCTTTTTATTGAATTTTAAAAAAATTATATTTATCATATAGTCTTATATCGCACCCAAGAATTCATACATATACATATACATATATATATACATATAGACTATGTTATAATTCAAATTTTAAGAATCTTAAGAAACGCAAAAGTACATAATACATATTATCACAAAAAAAATTTATTCTTACATAATGTATATACATATAAGTTTCGATACATATTTTTTTTTTTTGAAAATTTGAACACTTTAATAACCTTTTTGTCTTCCTAACTCTGACTCGTAAACTTTAGATCACTATCAAAGTTTGTTTTTTATTTGATTTAAGTGATTGAGTAGTGTGAAAGTATTCTGTCAGTGATTTTTGATTATGTGATGTGTTTTTGTTATTGTTTTTTTGTTTTCTTTGATTCTTTAAAAGATAATGTTAATGTTGTGTTGTAATTTGTGTTAAAGTAAAAATGGAAGGTACACCGAAAAAGTTCTCATTTAAACATTGTAGTTTATTCCGAAAAAAAAGGATTTTGTCATTTTTTCATCTTTTAAGAATTTCTTTTAAGAATCTTAAATTATTAGCATCTAAAACTGAATATGCTATCTAAACTAGTTTCTCTTATATTCTCAATGTAATTCTTTGAAGAAACAAATATAAAGTTAAATAGAAGTATTCACGTACCATTTTCAAAATAAGAGGTTTTCATTAAAGTTATTCTATACGTTAAATAAAACTAGAAAAAATTACTTTCCAATGTTTAATTATTTTTTGTAATTTTAATTTAAAAGTGAATAGCTTCCAAAAGAACTCTTTAACTAAATGTCGAGATTATTTCGACGAAGTAACTTATATACTCTCCAGTATAAGGCAATGACAAATTTTTACTCATTACAGCCACTTCCCCCTGTAGTCAAGATAATGAGATGAAATCCTAAATACTTTTGCAGTATACTAGCTGGAGAGAAAGGATGAATAAAGATGCGGATATATTTTTCTTAAAATTGCGAAGTGGGTTTATATATAAATTACTAACTCTTTCCTTTAATTTTGGGGCCGGAAAACACAAGTGATAGTAGTGTGTTCCATAATTTAAAAATTCTTGTTCATTATATAAATTTCTGTATTTCAGAATGCTGGTTTAAATTTCAGTGCAAATAAGCTGCTGAATGTAAAGTTTGTTTTATATTTGAAGAAGATTTGAAGATGTAAAGTATTTTTCACTGTTACTTAAAAAATCAATAGCAATTTCGCGGCATCCTTTTGTGATTGCGAAAATTAAATCATACCACGATAGATTGTCATTATACCCGTACGCTAAGTATCGGGTATATTAAAATTGCTCCTCTGTTTGTAACACCTCGAAATAGGCTGGCTAGATACACCTTCAAACGTATGGATCGGATCAGAATCAAATTCTGAGTCGATTGAGCTTTGTCCGTCCGTCCGTCCGTATACGTCAGCAAGATAATTCAAAAACTAAGAAAGCTAGAGTCTTGAAAAATATTATTGTGTTTGTAGGTTGCCTATTTTTTTTTGATTTTTTTTACCGCTATGTGAAATTAAAAATTTGCAAAATGCTTGACTGCTTCTATCTTCCAAACCGCTTAATTTGAGTTAATGCAAATATATATACATACCATACTAAAATTAATATTTTCTGACTCTATAAGATCCATGAAAATCTAGATAGAAAACTTGTTCTCCAATTACAATACTTTCTTTACAATACGGATAAAAAAAATAGATATTTTAAACTTAAGAAATTTTAATACGTTATTTTGGTTCTATTTAGAAAAAAATGTACATGTATATGGTCTTGATATTTTGATTCTTTAAATGTGTATACATATGTATGCAATTAATGTACGTATGTATGTACTTTGTTTTTTAAATATTTTATTTTTATTATGAAGAAATTGTTTGTGTAGATGTGTGTTTTGTTATTAAATTTTGATAGTAAATTAAAATTTAAAGTAAGAATTTTTAAATATCTTAAGAATAAAAAAAGTGACACAACTTGTCAAGTTTAAATTAAACGATTTTTCATTGTTCTTTTTTTATACTATTATATTTTTTCTTTTTGTGCATAATTTACTGTTGATTTCAGTTTTATTTGATTGACATTTTTTTGTTTAATATAAAAGATAAATTTAAATTCAATTTTGGATCTTTACAATACAATATATTTTAATGAAAACTTTTACTTTTTACTTTAATTTATATTTAAATTAAATTATTTTAATATAAATTATTTATACATATTCCTACAACGACAGTTACTCTAGAGTCTCTAAAGTAATACAAATTCTTAATTTTAAAATTATATTGACAAATTCTTAATTTTAAAATTATATAAAATTATATTGAAAATTAAATTATTTTAATATAAATTATTTATACATATTCCTACAACGACAGTTACTCTAGAGTCTCTAAAGTAATACAAATTCTTAATTTTAAAATTATATTGACCGGAAATTTAGATTTCGGCACAGATGCATTTAAAAAATTTTTTTAAATTTATTTTATATAAAAATTAAATGTTGTCAAAAATTTAATAAATATTTAAGTAAGAAAATAAATATTTAAGAGCATCGTTTTTTTTAAATGTCACTCGATCGCTCACAAATATCGTTTGGGAGTAATAAATCCAGTTTTATTTAAAAATTTTAATTTAAGAAGTTAAAACAAAAATTAAAAATCAAAAGTTATTTAAAAGATGTAATTAAGGTTTATAAAACTCAACTAATGGAAATAAGATTGCAATGCAGTTGTTTACAACCTTTACTTTACCATTCAATGCTTTTTTATACATAAGCACAATACTTCTTTTAATCTCATCTGCATCCAGTTTTTTTCTTCGAAAATGTTAAAAATAAAAACTTTTTGAAAAAAAAAAAATGTTAAAAATAAAAACATTGAAATGTTGAAAAATGGGTCGAGGGACAGGACATAACTTAAAATAAAAATAAAGTGAGGACCCAAAATATCCGTACTGGGTCCTAGTAAAGATATAGAAGGAAAAAGAAAAAAAAAGAAGTAAGAAAGAAGGCAATAATAAAATGACTAGTAAAATTATTAATGATTATTGTAAAAAGAGTTAAATAAATAAATAAATATGTTGAAAAAAGAGTTTTTGAAAATGTTTTGAAAATATTGCACTCATTAAGAAATATGGGATCATCAGGTAATTCACTTTGTCATTTATTATTTAAATTTGATTAAGCTTCAAGTGTCAGGAATCATTAGTTTCATTAAGTCATTAATTATTCGGCTGTAGCTATATTGTATAAGACTCTTTAACGGAAATAAATATTTTTAATTGCGCGACATCTATTATCTTTATAAGAATTATTTTAGCTGGTGTGTAAGTATATTTTATCGTGACATCTAAATTACAAAAAATTCGTATGGGATACAAAATTTCTTGATCCCAAAAGAAACCAAAAAAAATCATGATTTTAAACATACATAATGTGTATGTTATATTATGTTAATGTAGATTTTGTAATAGAAAATCGTATTCAAATATGTACTTGTATTCAAAACTTAGCGGAATGTCATAATACGTATAGTTTGTGGTTAAAAACTACTAAATTAGATTATATACTAAGAAAAATTATTATTATGTTTTCTTGCTCAAAACAAGGCAGTTGGGGTTTGCACCTGAAAGATTTCGAATGGAAGAGCGTTGTTTTAACAACTATACTTTTGTGCTGAATTGGCTATTGATATATGTATGTACAAATAATTAGGAGGAACAGCATCCACTATTTTAAATGCTTAGCTGTTTTAAGTTGTATATGATATGTGTACAAAAAATTTTTCCAAATTAAATAGAATAACCAAATTTGAATATACTAAACATAATTTATTATTCTAATATAAAATAAATATCAGATATAAAATTAGGTAAAATTAAAAAAAAGTTTTTATTCCACATATTTTTTTTTTGACATTTTTTTAATCACATTTTTTTTGACATTATTTTATTGATTTTTTATTTGACATCTCTTGTTTTTTTTACTCTGAACTTTTCAATACTTATTAAAAACAATACATTCGTACAGAAAATATTATTTTTCAATAGTATCTTTGATAAAAAATCCACCTAAGGTTTGTTTAGGACTGAATTCAGAATTTCAACAAAATTCTAATAATTTATAAAAAAAAAAAAAAAAATTGAAATATCGAGCAGTCATTTTTTTTTTAAAAAAACAGAAAATTTTGCAGCCGTAGATTAATTAGTCTTATTGTAGATATAAAGTCATTGTGATTTTAGGTTACCGCATTTGGTGTCCAAATTCTGTTTTTAGCTTATAGTTTAAAAAATTGAAAAATACAAATTTTTCAATTTGATTTTCTTTAACTTTAAATGGAATATCTATAAAATTGTTTATATTAAATACATATACATATATATCTGGGCGTTTGTCAGGATGATAAAATATTAAAAGCAGTAAAGTGAAAAGAATAATAAAAGTAAAAGTCATGAGAGTAACCAGAAAAAAAAACATTTTAATAATAAAATATAATAAATTTATAACAGTAAGAGTGTGGTTTAATGGTAGGTATTGTATTTGTATATAACGTTATTCAATGCTAAATAATATATTTACTGCTATTTAATGAGAAGTAGATTAGAACAGGAAGTAATACTTGTCCCTGTCATTTTTATATCAATGTTTATTGTGTGTATAATTTTCTTGTCGGTACCAATATGATAGATCGGAAATTATAAAAAAATAATTTAAATAGAATTTGCAAAAACGAAAAAGACAGGGACATTTTTGAGAACTATAAAAGAAAAAATAATGACAGAAGATAGAAATCTTTAAGGTTATCCTTACTTTTATTTATATATATTTTTTTTTGTTTTTTGCTCTTTTTATTTGTTGTTTTTCACTTTTTGTTTTTTATTCTTTTAGGAAAATTTCATTTTTGTCGTTATAATTTGCATATAAAATTTTATTTTTTATATTTTTTTTTTCGCGTGATGAGATTAGGAGTTTTTTTTTCATAAATTTTATCGATTTAGAATTATTTATTTTTTAAAAATGTATTTAAAATATTATATGAAAAGAACACATTTTAAAAGTAGACGATTTTAAGCCGATTAGATTGTATTTATTGATATTGATTGTAAATTTAATTTATAAAATTTATTCATTAATGTGCCAAAAGACAGTCCTTAAAGCCTTTTATACAATTCTGTAAAGACAGAGTTTTTTTTAACAAATTTTAAAAGTAAAATTAGTTTTTTCAAGCTAAAGTTGTTTAAAAAGTTCTATTTTTGATTGACATATAGTAATGCTCACATAAGTATATAGCATATTCTCTTCTCATTCTCTTAAATTAATATAAGTTGAATGTTATTGCATTTTTTTGCACTTAAATATTTTATAGAAAGAAATAAAACAGTTAATGCCTCCACTCAAAGTTTTCCAACGAGAAACAAGGAGTGCAACAGAAGCTCATCCCTATCATGTGGAGTTATCAAGATGGTGAAATATGGCTTATGGAAATTCGTTTGTTATGCGCACGTCCTGTTTGTGGAACCATATACCATCACATGTTGGTTGGTCCCTAAAGTTGGTAATTCATATGTGTACGATTTACTTAAGTTTAAGAAGAACATTAACATCTTTCTTCAAAATATCCCTCCGAATTTTCCTACCTATTCCCCATAATCCCAAATTTTGCAATTCCAATTTCCCCAATCATCCTTCGCACCCTATCCACAAAACCAAGCTGCACATTTGTATTAGAGGTTCCATCTTAAAGTTTGGTTTTAAAAGGGGGGTGGTTTTAGTTGGCTAAAGTCCAACACTACCCTGAGAAACCACGTGCAGTTCCTCTTGATGACTTTCGAGTTTTTCACCAACCCTCGTAAAAAAAAAAAAAATATACTAATATAGATTCTAATAAATTCTATATAATTCTAATAAATTCTAATATATTCTAATAAATATATGATTCTAATATATTCTAATAAATATATGTATATAATGTATATAAGATCAAAATTGTTTATAAGAATGACCGAACGTCCTTTGTAAGAGTGTGGGGACCCACACTAAAATTTAGAAATTATTTTAAACATTTTGCAGCAGTTCGAAAGTTTGAAAAACTTTAATGTATCGCAGTCAAATTAATTCAGTGAACTTGTTCGCCATAAGCCACCCTTATGAAAATTTTGAATCAGCCGGGCAAACCATTACCCTAATAAACAATTTTTGAAAAAAAAAAATGTTTTGATCCTCGTGTAAGAAGAAAATTTATTTTATCCTTTTTTTTACAATTATAGAAGCTCCAAGTAAAATTGGACACAATTCGCTTTTATCAAACGTGCACTTTTAAGGTGAAGATGTGACGCAAGAATTTTGGGACAATGTTTCTCTTTGGTACGGGACAATGTTTCTGTAATGTTTAAAGGCGACCGGCTAAACTGTTCAACCAGGACAATAAGAAAAAAAAAAGGAAACCCGTTAATTAAACCCGTATCATTTTCAGGCAGCAGGGAGTTTTCCGTAAAATAACTAACTTCCGTAGACTAACAGACAATTTCCTACTTCATATATTAGATAAATAAAGAACAAAAAATAAATATTTAAAAAAAAGTCTTTCCGTGTTGGATATTATAAAATTGTACTATACTTAGGTTTTAATTAATATTAACATTTTATATACAATTTAATTATATTTAAAATTTAAATAATTTGAATAAAATCAAATTTATTTTAAATCGTTTTAAGGTGTGAAATTATGTAAAAGTCGTAATGCAAAATGAAATATAACTTTGGCAAAAATTGAGTGTAAAGATTGACGTTAATGTAGACGTATGTATTTCCAGATTCTCTTTTGTAATCCAACAAATATCATTCATCTTTATATGTAACAAATATCTATAGATATCTCTATGATTTAATAAATTATTTTAATAATTTTTTATTTTTTAAAAATAATTAGTTAAATTAAATCAATTTTAGTTATTTCGACTTTTCTATCACCTTTAGAAGTGATAAATTCTTTTTCATTATAATTTTCAAAAGTGTTAGAGGTAAAATATAAATTTATTAATAGATGAAATTAATTTTAAAAGAGTGGTTTTTAATTAAATTAATAAAGTGATTTTAATTAATTATATTGATAAACATTTTAATTAACACAATTTTGTTTTCGAAAATTCCTATATTTTTAGTTCTTGGTCAATTTTGAAAATTTTTTTTTTTTTTTTACGAAATAAAATACCATACAAATACCCATATTTGGTACATATATATATATATAATGTATATTTATAAAAAGTATAATTCATGTGAAAATCTATATTTATATAAAAATAAAAATCTATGTAATCAACTTCAACCTACTATAAATTATTGTATCAATCCTTATACAAGTATATCCTTGTACAGGTTCATATAACAGCTTCATATTATTTGCTTAAATGTGTATATATATAATATTTATTATTCCACAGTTGATTTTTTGCAATTTTTCGCTTCAATAAAAAAAAAAAAATATCAATTATCAGCTTCATATAATTTTATACTATTGTTACTATTTTTTTTTTTCTGCTGCTTTCGCTTTTCAACAAAATAATAAACCGTGTTACACGCTATATCAGTAAATTTTCTTTTATACCTTTTTTTGATCATTCATTTTTTTTCCCGTCATCATCAGTTATGCTGCTTTCACCTTGAACTATAAGTCATTCCAATATTTGTCTTTTTTTTCACAAAAAAAAAAAAAAAATTAAATTAAAAAAAAAATCTCAAAATATTTTTTTTTTGACAAGGACGTGCGAGGATAATAAAATAATACTTATAATACATATGTACATATATTCGGATATATTTTAATATACATAATATGGATATACTTAGAATATATACATAATATATATATATATATATATTTTCATTTTAAACCGTATTTTATTAAATCCTTAAATGTCCTTTGAAAAAAGAGCATAGAAAACAAAAAATTTAGAGAAATATTTGTACTTATAAGGATAATCCTGTTACAATAAGATTAAGTTTAGTTTAATTTTTTTTTTTTAAATAGTATGGTACTTATAATCAGTTAATTTTATATATGTAGAGATATATGACTACATGTATACGACTTAAGTATCTATTTAATATTATTATAAAATTTAAAAATTTTTTAATCGTCTGATTTCCTTTGAAGTACTGTTTTTAATTTTATAATCGTATACTAAAGGAATCCATATTATCAGTATGTCATAACAAAATATGAACTGCTTTGAGATTAGACCTTCTTTTTTACTATGTACTATAAATAATATGATAAAGACGATGCAAGCTATTGTGAATGATTATTGAAATTTGTTAATGATTTTTCTAAACTATCTTAATATGTACAATTTTTAAGAAATTAATATTAATAATTTTTGTATATATTTTTACAATTCTCCTAAATATATGCAAAACAAGTCTAATAAAATATATTAATTAAATATTTCAAAGGGGGCTTCGGTGGTTAAGCATGTAGCTTATTAACCTAGGAAGTGCGGGTTCAAATTCTGCACAGGTAGCAAGTTTTATTAATTTAAAACAAATCCCTCTTGCTAAATATAGAGTAAATATATGATATATAATATAAACCAAATAAATAATATTAGTGTATAATTTAATAATAATATTCGACCTGTAATGGCCTTTAGTAGCCGATGGTTTTGTAATATTGCAATATTCTATGTGATTTGTACTATTAATATAAATAAATAAATAAATATTTGAAAGATAAAAATGAAGAAACCTCGGTAGCCTAATGATTAAGCAGTTAGCTTCAAATCGTCTGCAGGTAGTAAATTTATTTAAATGAAAAAAAACCCCTTTGCTAACAAATGCGGTGTAATTTATTATTTATATACAATATATTATAAAAATATAATAAAAATGTTGTGGTCCTCAGTCGCCAAAAAAGTTAAGGATATGGTTTATTAACTGAAGGAGTGGCATCCAAGTATTACAGGTAGCAAGTATTTTTAAATGATTTCATCGCAGAATTAATTAATCTAACAGAAGAATATTTCCAGAACGAATGTTAAAATTTAAAGATTATCATAATTTTGAGAATATTTTCTGAACCGGGCAGCCCCAAAAATAATATGTTAAACCAAAATAATGAATTATAAAAGATTATTTCTATTATTTATATGCCTATAATTTGGTATTTAATAATTATTTTGCTATATGAATTACAATCTGCTTTTATTAATAAAATTTTACCTTTATGTATAAAACCCCTATATAATATTTAGATAATTGTTATAACGGATGATTAACCTTTGAAAGTTTAGAAAATATGGAGAAGTAACAAATTCAGCGAAAAAACAGAAAACAATTATAAATAATAGAAATTGTACCATCAACAAACTGATGTTATAGTAAATTTGGCATTGGACTGCTTTAAATTGTTTTATCTTGTCATTTTATTCTTATTGTTTCAGCCTTTTATATATTCTAGCTAAGATATTTTTTTTTAATGGCATATGTGTGGAGAATATATTATTTTTAACCATTTTTTTGTTTTTATTATTTTTATTTTTTTTTTTATATACTGTTTTGTTAAAAGGATAGCAAGGAAAATATTTTAACCCTCTACACAAAAAAAAAAAAAATGTTAATGTAGTAAAAAATATTTTTGAATATGGTTCTCAAGGACTTTTGTTTATTAAAAAGTAAAGAAAAACTTAAGGTGTAGTTACATTTTAATATACATTCAAGAGGAACAAACTCTATTGAAAAGGTAATTTAATTAGTTTTTTTTTACAACTTACTGTTATAAGAACTGTGTCCTTAACAGACAACTTTTTTTTTTTTTGCAGTATAAATTTGTTGCAGTTCATGTAATTTTATTATATAAATATTTTTTAGAAACTTAGAAACAGTTTTTAGGCTTGTAAAATTTATAAATGTGATGGTCCATAGTGAACTATGAACTAATAATTGAAAACTATAAGATTAGGGAGAAAAACAAAACAGAGCGGAGCTAAGTTAAAAAAATCATCAAAATTTTATTTTAAAAATCAGTACTAAAAGGTGAAAATCCGTCTTTGCAATTGTATAGTCTTCCTAGTAGCTTACCTTCTTTAAAAAACATTTGGTTTATTTACTTATATATAAAGTGCAGTTTATGAAGAACAATTCAAATCGATAGCAAGGAAGTCAAATTCCATTTTCATCTAGACAAAGGTAATATAATTAAAATACAAAGCACGTAAACTTCAAAAGAGATATTAATTAAGACACTAAAAATGCAAAAGCCATCCCGAAAGCTAGATAGTGCTATATTAAGGAACTATGTTTTAAAATTTAGATGTATAATTATGTTAAAAACAAAAATAAAATTTAAAAAAATAAAAATCCTAAAGAAAAAGAAACGGAAGTGTAGGCCGAATAAATCCAACAAAATTATTATATATATTTTTTTTTGAAACATGCTAAAAATTAAAAGTACCAAAAAAAAAAAATAATAAGAGTCACCTTTATAGGTACAAAAAAAGTTTTTAACTATATAATAAAAAAATATTTATTTGAAACTCCCATTATTTGTATTATATATATATATATATATATATATATATAAATATTTTTTTTTTCAATAGAAAAGGTAAAGCAAGGACCATTTTTAATATTTTCATATATGAATATAAAAATATGATGAATTTCAAAGATATTTTTTGTTTAATTCCTTTTTTTTTTATCATTTTAGTTTATTTTGACAAGGACATATCTTTTGCTTTAAAGACCCTTGTAAATAGTTGAATGTTAATGTACATAGCAAAAATAAATATTAATATAAAATTTATTGTGTAGGTACGTACGTAATATTCTATTGAATTATTGCGGGGTGAAGTATAAAAAAATAATTATTGTGAAAAATTTAAATATTTATGGATAATATTTGGATGTAAAAAGCAATTTTTCTATTTATGATAGCTAAATAATTTTTTTTTGACTTTTTTTGTTATATTTATCACTATAAAATAGACATTTTTTTGAATATTTTTTATTAATAAAATTATTTTTATTTGAAATATAATTCTAATGTGAAGCCTTGATGGTCTAAGTAAGAGCACTGTAATCGCACTGTACCGAGGTAGGAAGGATTCGAATGTAACACCCGTCCTTAAAATAATTCCCCCTTACGACATTTACCACATTGACCTCAGCTGCAAAAGAAAGGTTATGTGGCAAGGAAATAAACTAGCAAAAAAAAAAAGGTTTTAGTTTAAAAAAAGGCTAAGATTTCTTTGTTAAGGTCTAAAGTAAACATAATTATAATAAAAGTAAATTATTTTTACCTTTAAAAAAAACATATTGTAGAAGTTTATTTCCCTGCCACATTAATGGGACAAGGAAATTACACAGCATTTCCTTTCCAAGTGT
Organism: Poecilobothrus nobilitatus; assembly: GCA_947095535.1. Classification (NCBI taxonomy): domain Eukaryota; kingdom Metazoa; phylum Arthropoda; class Insecta; order Diptera; family Dolichopodidae; genus Poecilobothrus; species Poecilobothrus nobilitatus. Next base: position 111,347,442 of record OX352774.1, read on the forward strand.
TGCTGTAAATGTCGTAAGAGGCAATTATTCTTACGACGTCTATATGATTCGAACCCACACTCTTTTGGTGTTTAATACATAATTTATACGCTCCTACCCACCAGAGCACCAAGGGCCCCCATATTCAATTATTCTGCGAACATATTTTCTGGTAAACTTAATATGTTTGTTCTGTTCCTATAATTATATTAAAGACTTTGTCTATACTTATGACATGAAAGCTATTTAAAATTGTGATTGTAATTAAAACGTGGAAGAATACAGTTGTCTCTAAAATAACTGTATATACGAATACTTATAATGTAAAAAATACCTTCACTGCATTATAATGATTATAATTTTATAATTATTTAAAAAAGGGATAATTTTTAATTTTCAGTTTAATTTATCATTATTTTTGACTAAATTGTTAATTAGACCATTAATATGATTTTGTAAAAGTAATCAACTACATTAATCTTTTTTGACAACTGAAGAAAAGATTGGTAAAAATTTTCCATCTTTCTTTTTCCTCACTTCTACCATATCACATAAAATTTACGTGTATTTTATTAAAGAATTGCACGCTATTCAAAACGGGAACAGTTGTTTTAGTGTTTCTTGGCGTTTTTTTTTGTTAATTGCCATAGCAGGGTTCGGTAATATTTGACAACAATATAAAAACAATTGTGGTGTTGGAATATTGAATTTTTTAATTTGTTTTTAAATGATAAAAAGACGAAAAGCGAAATTAAAAGTTTATATTGCTGCTTTTGCAAGAATAATATTTGACATGACTGCAGTTAGTTTCTAAATTTGATCAGATTATTTTTTTAGGCTACTGTTTTAATAAACTTTAGACAGTACTTAGAAAAAGCAATAACGATACCGAAGTACAACGAAGGCACTCTCAGTACACTTCAGTAGAAACACCAGTGTAGGAGTAAAACAGTTACTAATCTTACTGTCACTAATCCCCATCACAGCAGTGCTAGATGGTATTATGGAAACAACATCTCCATTAGAACCGCCATTACATGAAATTTCTTCAACCTTGAATATCGAATCTATACCCTGTTGTCACTCACAAAAACAACATAGTAGCTAAACTGATTAGTCCCAAATGTGAACCTCAAAATAAAGATCGAAAAGAATTAGCTATCAATATGAAGGAATTCCCAAATTTCTTAGAAACAAAAATATTATATTCTACAACTTTGACAAATCATCAAGACCAGTTAAGGTTTTTTTTGTAAATCAATGTAAGTATCAAAGAATGAGTTAAAAAAATATTAAATAAAAGTTTAAAATTTTTATCTATATTTATTAAATCATTTTCTTTTATAAAAAATATTATTTAAGTTACGTAAAGATGAAAAATACAGATGTTCTGACTATGAAAAAAATACTTGTTTCGTGTTCACTGTTAATAAACAGGAGTTGTAAAAAAAGTTTTCTTCGCATTCAACTCTGATTTACAGAACTGAACATGTATAAAATCAATGGTCAATATAATATATATATATATATTTTGGTTAAGGGAAAAAAATCGTGTATCGTGTTTTATTTCTTTTTGTAATAAATTCAAAATTTAATTTACAGGATGTTCAGAATCGTGATTTAATTTTAAAACATTTAAATTAAATTTTGTACTTTTTAGTTTTGATTATTTTTGAAATTAATCATAAAAAAAATATGGTTATTTCTCACGAAAAATATTTTAAATATAGTTTTTTTTTAAATGTTTATTTTTATAATAGATATATTTTAGTTATTTATTTAAAAACAATTACATATTATGTTATTTTAAAATTAAAAAAAAAAGAAGAAAATACATTGTATTTCAAAACTTTTTTTGAATCTACTCTTTTCAATTTATTTTCAAAAATTATTTCCAAATAAATTGCAAAGGTAAACTGTTCCATTTTTACCCTCTCCTCTTTCTCTTAAATGGTGAAGCTAATGAAAATTGGCTTTGAGGTATTTTCTGTAACTTTCCTCAGTTTGATCGTATGTAGTTTCATAATATATAAGGTTTCACAAAAAAGTTCTTTCATAAAATAAGTTTTTTAATGAATTCACTTTATCTCAAACGGTGTAGAAGTTTGAGAAACATATCTGCGGACAAATGGCAAATACAAATATATTTTTTGTTATTTTTTCGAAAATATGACAACATTCAAATTGAAATTGAAGATTACATTTAGAGCAAGGATTTTAGTTTTGTCCTTTGATTGTGGAATAAAAAGATGAAGACTTGATAAATATATGCAAGTCTGTGTACCTTGTAATGAATTAATATGAGCACGCAATATTATTATACCCGTACGATAGGATCGGGTATAATAAAATTACTCCTCCGTTTGTAACACCTCGAAATAAGCGAGCTAGATATACCTTCAAAGGTATGGATCGGATCAGAAAAAAATTCTAAGACTTTTGAGCCATATCCGTCCGTCCGTCCGTCCGTCAGCACGCTAACTCAAAAACTAAGAAAGCTAGAATCTTGAAATTTACACAAAATATTTTGGGAGTAATTTGTAGGTTCCCTATTTTTTTTGGTTGAGTTTGGACCAAGCCTTAGGGTAGCTCTCGAACACCTAACTTTTAGATCCCTACATTTTTTTTACAATAGAGCTATGAAATTTTAACTACTGATAGATCTCACAAAAATATTAATTTTATTTTTAATAACTTTTTTTGTAGCCCCACCCGTTACGGAGCTACAGCTCCCCAAAGGTTCAAAAAAGCTCTATATTTAAATTGTTATAGCACAAGTTGTATAAGGTATATTTTCATTTTGAAAACGCTAAACGATTACTACTTTTATTAGCTTTAAAAGTATATATACAATAAATATATATTTGTGGCATACGGTGTCTTAATTTACCGTTATGCGAAACTAAAATTTTGCAAAATTCTTTAACCCTTTTATCTTCTAAACGGTTTAAGTTGGAAACTTGAAATTTTGACAGAAGTTAGATCTTTGAAAATAAGTATGAGTCATTTCAGAATTTTTTTTGTATCACCCCCCGTTTAGGAGCTGTAAGGAGTCAAAAACTGAAAATTTCCTATTTTTAAACACCTGTAACTTGAACAACTGTTTTTTAAAGTAATACACAAAAATTAAAGCTTCGGCATCATACTCTTATTTCTGTTAACAACTTTTTTTAATAATATAGGGTTACTTTATAATTGACGAAAGTGTTACTTGATTTTTTCAAATTTTCTAACAAATTTCTTCAACAAATTTTTTGCATTTGTTTTATTCGATAATTTGAAATTGTTGAGGATATAATGCGTAGTACATAAAAATGTAAATAAATATACAACATAACGGTTGCTTGAATAATTTTTATTTATATGATATTGATATATATACATACTTATATAATATCATGTTTATTTTTATTTACATATCGCATATGTCACTAGTGAATGAATGATAAGAGTATAGATGTATATTATATAGCACCGTATTTACAACATATATGTATTTTATTGTACTTATAAGAAATTATTCTGTCAATGGAATATTTAAATATAATATAATATAATATTTAAAATTATATTTATTATTTTGTACTAAGTAAATTTAATATACATTTACCGCTTAGTATTAAATGGTACTATAGAATATTTGAAAAAGTTTTGGATTGATAATCGTTATGTGGATTCTAAGGTTAGAATCTGCTTTTGAAGAATGTACATATAAACATATAGTTTGAATATATCTACAACCCATAGTTCTAGAAATTATAAAATTCACCCAAATTATTTTAAAATACTAAAATTTAAAAAAAATAATATTGTGAGCAGAGTGACAGGCTGTTAACATACTAACGGTTCGTACGGGTATCTAAGAGTTGACAAAGGCAACTGTATTCTTCCTCGTTTTATATAGAATCTAAATAATATCGAAAGTGTATAAGTGACCTCTTACATCCAAGTAGTGGAAAAACATGCAACTTCTAAAGATAAAATCTGCTAAAGAAAATTTCTATAATATCCCATACACCAAATTCAGTTTTGCTTGCCATCATTAATTTTTCCATTTATATCATTTTTAATTTTTTTATTCATTTGATGTGAAATTCCATTTTTAATTTTTTTCCACGTGGAGTAATCATTTTCATTGGAAATTTTTTATTCGGTCTATTAAAAATATGAATATGAATTTTCTTTCATCTTTTTTAAACTGTGGTGATACTGTAATATTTTTTAATTTTACCTTTAAATATCTTTCATGATAGTACAAATTATACATAGTAACAATTTATGCATGAAAGTTTTCTTTTTTTTTTTAATATTCGTATATTGTTAAATTTAGTGTAAAGTGATGGCAAGCGTGAAAGAAAAGTGAAGTGATATTTTTTTTTGTGTTAAATTCAAGATAAGTGAGTTTAAATTACATATAACTGGAATAAAATAATAGACACAAAAGATAATTTAATTTTGTTAATTCGTTTCGTTCATTCTCACCATAGAAAATATCAAAAAATATTGTTATACCATAAGTAAAAGGGTACTTTGAAAAATGTAGGACATTTACTTTACTTTATATGCTTTCCCTTCTTAACTTTACAGGAAAAAAAAAAATGGAAAACAAGTAAATGTAACTGTAAGTCGATGCAACCGACTTATTAATACCCTACACCTGAATAAATCCAATTAAATTAAAAATCAATAAGTTTTTTGGCAGCTGCTTGAACTTCTTCCCTTTTATTCCTTATTCAACTCGAATTTTAGGAACGTAAAAGAGGCATCCTTTAACAGTCTTGTACAAAATTTCAAGTTTATATCTTTATGAATTTCGAAGATATCTTATATCTTAGTCTTTAGGAGGCATATGTAAGGTACTGGAATTGTCATTCCAATTCATCAAATCCATTTCAGGGACATTAAGAAAACATGTCAGAATACTATTGTACTACATTTAAAAGTTCTTCTTCTACCAAAATACGAATCCATGGTTCAAATTCTCTCAAATGTCAGTTACAAAAAAGGAAACATAACACACTTGTACTAAAAATAAAGGTTCTATCTTTGTTGGTTATGGAAATATACTCGTTTTCTGTAGGGCTTGCTCGGAAGCTTCCAAAATACCAACTTATGGACTAAATCCTTTCAATTTCAGAGACATAAATTAAACAGGAAGGAAAATCATTGTACTAAATTTAAAGGTTCTGGTTTTGTTGGTTTTGGAGATAATCTCGTTTGCTCCGAAAACATTCGGAAGCTTTCAGAATCCAAACCCATAAACTGATTTTGTCCAGATTCGAGCTTAGCCTTCCTTTCGTAATTAGTAACCTACTATATAAATTTCATATAGATAGTAGGTTCATACCAAAGTTAATATACCCTATACTTTAGGTGTAGGGTATAAAGAAGTAAATAAAGAACATACCGTAAGTTTTGGTAATTATTTTTTATTTAAACGAAGAAAATGCTGGCTAATAATTATCTTTAAATTCTTTAAGAGTTTAATTTAGTACGATTTCTTTTATCTTTAATTAATATTTTAGTACTATAGTTTTGATTTATTTTTAGCCAATCAATAAAAAAAACAGATTTTATTATTTTAGAGAAAAAAAAATGAATTCCCATATTTTTATATATTTACGACCTTTTTTTAATCGATCGAATACATAATGGTATTATGACGGCACTAATATTTTCAACCTAAGATTTTTGCGTATATGCATTTCTCCGGTACATAAAAACCTGAATTAAGTTTATTTTTGATTTCTTTTCTTCTTGATCTTCTTTATTTTTGTGTCTGTCTGTCTATCTGTGAGCACATGTATAACCCAAATGGCTGGATAAAATTTCATATTTAACATTTTGACTTAAATATCTCGGAGTAAAAACCTTTTGGTAGAAATCTGTCAGCCCTAAGTGCCACTTTACTAGGGCCATTTTTACATTTTTTACGAATATTTTGAAACAGACAAATATTATTAAAAAATTTAATATTATTAAAAAAGTTGTGATACAAGTAAAGAGCAACAACAACTTTTTCATCGAACACTTTTTGATCCGACCAACATTTAGGTAAGTCATTTTTACTAATACGAAATTTATTTTGTGTGAAAACTTTTTTTTCTCAATTTTATAATTTTGTGATTAAAATGTACACATATAATATATAGGTAATATACAAAATGTACAAATATACAGATAATATGTATACTTTTTTCATATTTATATTTATATAATATACTTCTTCAAAAAATAAAAATTAAGTTTATCTGTTCCTGTGATTGGTTCTGTGGAGGACACAATTGATTTCTTTTCATTAATATTTCAAGAGAAATTTTAGAAAATATTTATGATAGCTAGTGAAATTTTGGTATCAAACATTTATTTTAAAATTGGAATTTATTTTAATATATAGTTCAAAATTTAATCCCATGATTTAAAATTTTTTAACTATTCATTTAATTTGTAAAATTTAATTTTTTCGAAGCTTTTTAGGAATAGTTATAGATTTTAAATACAATCCTGGAAAACTGTTTTCTCACCCTTGATCGTTTAAATTACGAAAAAAAAGGGAGCCAGACAAAATGTAAAGTAATGGTTTTTAAAAGCGCACATTTCCAAAAGATAATACAAACTGTTTAGAATTGTAACCTGCACCAAAATTTGAAAATTTCATATAAGAAAAAATGTCAAAGTAGGAGTTTTTTGCAATTTTTTAGGGGCTGTTTAGTTCTCTGATGGATGGGGCTACATGAAAAGATTGTTCCACAAAATTAATTTTTTTTTATAAGACCTACCCATGGTTAAAATTTTTTTTCTCTATCTTTAACGGTGTAGAAGTATTGTAAACAGATGGACGGACGGAAGGACAGAGTGAAACTAATGGGCAATTTTTTCAAAATTTTTTTAGAAATGTGCTAAAAACAAAATGAAAGTTGGTGGAAAGTAAGTTAGAAAAATGTAATTAATACCTACGGAATTAGTAAAAATAATCATTTTTGTAGTTTTTGTCAGTTTTTTATTTCTCTAAAAAAAAAAAATCATGATTTTCATAAATCGGTAAATCTAGAACTAAAGTCTTTAATTCTAAGTTTAATATGTAGTTTATTTGAATATAAAGTATTGAATGTGATTTTTGTTGAATATTATCTATAAGCTAAAAATTTTAATAATTCTTATAATTTAATAATTTGTATATCAGATGATAATTTATAAATATTTATTTAAAATAATGGTCGTTTTATTAGATGTGGATAGATTAATATTGTTATCAAGCCTGGTTTCATAGATGTAACATCTGTATTTTTCTTTAATATTACTGCTCAACTATACAAATAACTTACTTTGACATAACCAGGAAGCCATTAAGCTAAAATACGATTTATGACCTAATATAATTTAAGTTTGACTCCGACCAATTTCAGATTCTGTTCGTTCGTTTGTCGCCATTTAACATATTTTGTTGAACGGCTTTTTTTTTTAGTAACTAAATATGAAACTGAAAAATTTTTAGAAAATTCAAATTCTGAATTTACATTTTTAAAGCATATTTGTAATATTAAAATATAACGCCCCAATTTTTGCGTCGTTAATTTCCATACAAAAGTTTTGCAATGCGATTTTATTTTTTTTTTTTTCGATTATTTCTTGCTGGGTTATTTCCGGTAGCCTTCTTGTGTAATTTACGTCACTCATTATTGTAACATTTTAATTTTGACTTAAAATCCTGTCACATTAAAAACATTTAAAATATAATAATCAAATTTCTACTTTTTATTTTTTTGTTTTGCAAAACTAGGATATAAAAATTTAATTTACATACTTTTATATAACATTTCAATCTGTTTTTATTTTATTCCTGATTTATTTACAGTTTAAATATTGTTAATTTTTATTGTGTGTTTTGTGTTTGTGTTTGTGTTTTTATTATATTTTGAATAAAAAATGAAAACATTTAAGAATTTTTAAATTTCATTCTATATTGAAATCATCCTTTCAATTATTGATTAAGTATCCTTTTTTACTATGTTAAAATAATAATAATAATACTATGTAGTAAAATTATTACTACAAACAGCAAAAGTAAATGAAAATTTTGTGTTGTTTACAAGTTTTCCATAAATTTTTTTTTCTATCAAAGTTTTGTTTTTCTTCATAATTTTTATTTCCATAATATGAATTTCTAAAGTTACTTAAATAGTTTTATGACGTTTTTAAACTAGCGCAAGATAAATTATTCAGTTCTTTCATTTTTCTTTAATTTTTTCAAAAATTCTTTTAAATTTTCAAAAATGTTTGCTTGTTAGTTGCATTCTGTCCGTTTATTCATCCTTAGGTATATCTGTTAACAAAACTGCAGTAAAGCTTAAAATAAAGCAATGGTTTACTGTAGTTATGAGGGGGTGAAATAAAGTTGAACGAAATAAAGTCGATTGGATTTTATTACCAAAAATAGAGTCGAATTAACCATTCTATCTTATTACTAATAAGAAGTGGCAGAAAATAAAGTCAAATTAGCAATTCTATCTTATTTCCAAAAAAAATGTTCAAAATATAAAATAAATGAATGTAAAGTCGAAAAAATAAAGTTTGAAAACATTTAATTATATTTTTTATTTCTTGTACATGTGCAAACAATAATAGCACAGTAATATGACATAACTTCTACAGCCATAAGTTCCATGAAAGTGGTTCTGAAGTTATAAGCGCACAAACAAACCAAAAAACTTTCTTCTTTATATAAGAGAAGATATGTACATGTCCCATTCGGAACTAGGAAGGATTTCATAGATGGTTACAAAAACAAGTTTGGCCCCTTTTCGGGAATTTGTAGAATTCCGCAATGATATAACTCTACTTTTGCTTGATTCGGTGGCATAAGCTTAGATCACTTATTTCATTTCTTAAAGAGGAAATTATTGAAGAATGAGGATAAAAGAAAAATTAGTATCTATTTAACGCACTTAAAGATCCATCTTTTGGTTATAAATATTATAGTTATAATGTTCAAAGTTGTTGTTGTTATAATGTTAATGTTGATTTTTTGTAATGGCAATATTCGAAAATATGGTAAAAGACTTGAATGAAAAAAAGTCATAATTTAAAGTATATCTTATTTTAAATTTAGAAAAAAATACGTTTGCCGAATATCCTATATTGAAATAGAGGTTTTAATTAAAAATTTTGGAAAAAGGGAAATGCTTGTTTTTGAGAATGAATTTGATAAATAAATAGTAGATACATAGTTAATATAAATTCCAACAAATAAACATAAATTTTTTCTATCTAAATGGAGTCCAAATAGTGTTCCATTTTTCAGCTGAAACATCCTGCCAGTTTAGAGCTTAGACTGATAATGAAAAGAAAGTTTACAAATACATATTTCGGAAAAGGAGGCAACCGTAATTTTACAATCAAGTTATGGTTTTGTTGTTGAGTATTTAACAAAACCCAATATATAATTCTAAATAAAAAAAAACTAAATCACTTTCCTTTAAATGTAAGCAATTGCATTTACTATCCATTACATTTTTGAGTTTGAAAACTAATAGTTGTATTTAGAATGAGCACGTGCTTTTTTACAAAACTCTTAATATTTAATAATAAGAGTTTCGATTTTATTTCCTTTATTTTTGTATAATTTTTATTGGAAATTAGATAGAACGGTTAATTCGACTTTATTTCTATTGTTTTTGGTAATAAAGTCGATTCGACTTTATTTCTTTCGACTTTATTTCATCCCTCCTTAATTCTATCTAATACTGAATAAATTAGATTTTGTGTTCCGTAATTCCACCCGGTTCAAGGATTAATGATCTTAAAGAACAAACAAAAATTCTTTTAGGCACAATTTTTGTATTTCCTCCTCTTTAAGAGCTGTGAGAGGTGAAAAAACTGAAAAAAAACAAAAATACAAATTTTGATGACAAAGTAATTACAATTATTTTAGAATACTTTTTATTATAAATTTTAAAATGTGCTTCTTTTCAAACTTTTATTTTTAAATACTGCCTTAATTCATTTTCTTTTATATATTTTTTACATAATATGTGGAGAAATGGATAATTTTATTTTTTTTATTTTCTATATAACAGACAAAAGAGAAAAAAAAACAAAAATAACGATTTCTTTAAAAAGGACTATAGTTTCAATTTCTTTTATAAATTGAAGGGTCAAATTGAAGTTCTAGATATAGTATTTAAATAATACATAATACATAAATCATAAATAATTTGTCCTTTTCTTGAGCACATTATTAAAGGAAAGTATTAGAATCATGAAAAATTGACCTTAAGATTTATGACAATATTTTTGATCAGAATAGTCGAAAATTTTAGATTTTAGGGACCAGACAGTGTGAATGAGTAATTTTTTTTTGTTAAAATTGAAGGTTAAATCATTTAACTAACCTGAAAGTAAACGAATTAATGAAAACAAAGATGTAGAATTAATTTGAAGTAAGTTTGACAACTAAAATTATAAATTTGGCTATAAAATAGATTTTGTTTTGATAAATTTGCTTACTTTCACATTGACTGGGCGGGACAGACAAATTTTATGTTTGATTACACAATTATTAATTTCGTCTGATATAGTAGGGATTTTAAGGTCCTTATGAATATCGGTATTGCGAACATACCAGAGAGCATTAACTATTTTCTACACATACCTTATTTTGGAACGTTTGAATAATTGCAGTATCAAGCTGTTTAGCACAACCTCATAACTGAATTCCTGCAGCCCAGACTGACTTTAGGATTTGATTGTGTACATCAAAACTTTAAATAATCGATAAACAAAGATAATTCTTTAAATCGAATGTCTAACTCTTTTCATTTCTTTTCACATGCTAATTACTTCTGAGCTTCGTCTAATTTTATTCCATCTGAGACTTCTAGTGTCATTCCCAGATATTTTCCTTTATTTTCATAAGGGATAGTGGCATCGTTTATTTTGACTAGAATCAGAATATTCATTTATTTTCAATCCAGTTAAAATAAATTTGTGTAGATAGTTATATGTACATATTATATTTTTATTGTTTTTGCTAATGATTCAAAGAAAACTTGAAGTAATTCAAAGAAAGCCGTAAGTGATTTAAAAACTAATCGTGAGTGGTGATTTAAAAATAATATTTTTCATTGTTTGGAAGAGCTGTACTTATGATAATCAGAAGTTCCCATTTTGAACATTAGAATATCGTACGTTGGTAAAGTTTTTACCATTCAAAACGATTCATGATAAATTAATATAAAAATTTCATTAAGAATATACGAAAAAGTTAAAATAAAAATACTGTTGACTTATTTATAGCTGGTTGTTTTTAAGTATGGCAGTGAAGTTTTTTATTTTTATATTTATAATTGATAACATTATACAATATTTAAAAATATACTCATTTAAGTTAATTTCGTTTACAACAATAGAAAACATATCTACCATTTATGTTATGAGTACAATTTAAATATAAATTTAATAAAACAAAAGAAAAACTTTATGATATATCGTATATCTGTATGTCTTGTATATTTCTTAATTTTTTTTTATAAAATGGGTTTTGTTCATTAAACTTTTTCTTCTTTTTTTGTTTATTTTTATTTATATTTTTTACAATTTACGAATTCAATTTAAGATAATCCAAGAAATTTTTCTATATAAATGTTAAAATGCAAATATTATGCAACATATTTATTGAAAATAAAACCGCGAATAAATTATTTATACTGGAAAGAGTATTATAAATAAGCCAAAAAAAAAAAAAAAATAAACCCATAAAATTTTTAATATTTTACTGATTTTCTACAATAGAACCAAACATTTAAGAGCTTTACAATATTAAGCAATAATTTTAAATGTTTTATTAATATTGTTTAAAGTTAAATGTGTCTACATAGAATAAATAAAGACTACAAGTTTTTTTTTTTTTTTTAAATGCATTTCTTTGCCACATAAATGTGGACAGGAAATTACACAGCCTTTATTGTTCAGGCGTGGCTGTAAATATCGTAAGGGGGAATAACTCTTACGACGTGTATGGGATTCGAACCCACACTCCCTCGGTGTTTATAGCGTATTTTATACGCTCGTACCTACTACGGCACCGACGCCCCCAAACTGTAAGTCTGAATGGCATAATATAATTTTAACATTCGGTAAAAATCCCGAATTTGACCGTTTTGGTTAGTTTAAATTTTGTATTAATCTTGGATGTAAGAACTTTGACTTACTTTTATGTTATAGAACAGCGATATTTAAAATATTTAACCTTTTGCTATCTTTTTTGTAACTAGATAGCTTTCTGATCTGATGTTCACCAGTTTTGAATGTTTTATTGCACTTTGTTATCTCTTTACATGTTACGAAATGTATTAGATACTATTAAATTAAATAAAATGGAATATTTGAGCTTAAATCATTTTTTTATTAGCAGAACTTCTTAAATTAGAATGTATTACTATAATATGATTGAAATGATGATATGTTAGATCTGAATATTATGTAATTCAATATTTCATTTCGATGACTAAGTATATAACCCTTGATTTTATATATTTTAGAAGTCCTGTTACTATTTTTAACCAATCCACCAATCTGCATCAATCAATCTGTCATTCCTATTCGAACCATAATTAAAAAATTATATTAAGTCATTTTAAATACTTTCAAATTCAAATGTTTCAAATTTGACATTTGACGTTTAACTTTGGTATTTTTTTCATCTTAAAGGTTTCATTAGAAACAAATGAAATAAATTGAAATTTTTTATAGTGTATTGTTAGAATTGAGTGGTGTTTCTTTTAAAAATTTTATATTCATATATTCATATATATATAAAGACTTACTTACAAAAAAGCATAAATATAAAAAAAAAAAAAAATGCAAAAGAAAAAACCAAAACGCATAAAATTCTGATCTTTTCCAAATACAAAAAAAAAAAAAAAAAACAAAACTTACTGTATATACTTTAAGCATAACAAAAGGCGCATATATCAAAAAATATTCGGTCATAAATAAAGTTAAATTTACCACTTCCAATTCCACCACAACTTTCACCACAATTTCAATCTTAACTAAAATGAAATTAAGAAAGTCACAAAAAAATAAAAAAAAAAAGATAAAATGTGTCGTAAAATAAGAATGAGATAAAAAAATAATAAAGGCCTAAGTTTATATGAATAAGTATGTTAGTATGTATGTCAATGTATGTGTTTTTTTATTTTATAAAAAAAACATATATAAAGAAAAAAAAACGAAATATTATGAAAAAATAAGGAAAATTTATGATTTTATTCATTTTTAGAGGAATAAAAAGTTTATCTATAATTTTTTTATTTTTTTTATGTCTATGTAAGTAGATAATGGGTACTATAATTTTTTTTACCAAAAACCATTAATCATATTTTAATATTTTATGTTTACAAAAGAAAATTTTTAAAAACGTATGTTATAATATAAGAATATGATAAGATTATCCATGACTAAAATGCAAACTCTTACTTATTAAAAAGCTTCTAATAAAGCATTTATTAATTAAATCTATTTGATACATTTATTTAAAAGAATAATGATTAACATTGAAAAATATGAAGAAGTATGGTCACTAATTGATCAAGACAAAATTTATTGATGATTCATTCAAAACAGTTTATATTTTATATCAAATATCCAACCGTTGATGTCCATTTAATTACTTTAAAAAAAAAAAACTATTTAAAACCAAAATGGTTTCTGGTCGGTTGGTTTACATGTCTGACCTCTAAAAATGTGTCAAGAGAGTACAATTATCACAGATAAAGTGTGTTTTGATACCATTTTCTATTTTTTATAAGGAATACTGGCTTAGGCTTCATGGGTGCTTATTCGCCCTTTCTTCATGTATTCCTATAGGTTCCTATTGGTTCCTATTGGTCTTCATGGGTTCCTAGAGACTTGTAATTAACGCTACGGCTCGAATAGTGTTTGGACAAGTATATATTAAGAGTTATTTGTTATTTTTTCCATGAAAATGTGCTAAATTTTTCTTGATGTTTTACAGTTGCTGGAAAGTCTTACGAAATGTGTCTTTTTATAGTTCAGAGTCCTGCTCAGCTTCTGTTTTGGATTCTACTCTGAGTATTATTAGATTGGTGAATATATTTTCTGTTACTGTGAAGTTTTAACATAATTCACAAATCACAATACAAGATTATCGATTGGAGCTTCAAAAATCATTGAAAATTTCTAAGTATAATGCTAAGTATACTCGTTACTAACTCTACAGATAGAACACATAAATAGATTACAAGGTATATGATTTATGCATGACATTATAATATATTTAGCAATTTTTAACAAAATGCTCATAAACTGACCCTTAGTCCAGATTGTAAAACGGGTAAACGCTACATAATTAAGTTATACATATCACGTGTGAATCAATATAAGAACTGTGGTTAAAATAAATATTCAGTTGCAAAGGAAAAGAGAGACAACGGGAAAAGATAAAAGTTAAGTACTAACATAGTGAACGTGCTATTGATAAAGAACAAGAAGATTCCCCCAAGGACTATGCATATAACGGTTACTTAATGGAAGAAAAAGATAATTTTTTCAATTGTTATTGTAGTGATAAATCAGATATTAATAATTACCTTAAGTGATAAGATGTCGTATTTTTAAGTACTAATATGTTTTTTGATATAAAAATATTTATTTGTTTCTAGAATTTAGTATTTGATAAATTGTCCTTATATCCTTGACCACATTGTTATAATACTAAAAGTTTTTTTTTATCTGACTTTTTAAGTGTATTAAGAATAAAAAACGTGAATAAATCCCAAGAAAGCAATATGTATTACAATATGTATGTACAAAAAAAAAAAATTTTTTTTTTTAATGTTACATTGTTAAATAGAACTTAAACAAGGTAGAATGTAAACCAACGGTTTTTAAAAGCGCACATTTCCAAAACTCAATACAAATTGTTTAGAAGTGTGACTTACACAAAAATTTGAAAATTTCATGTAATAAGAAAAAACTTGAAAATAGGACATTTTTGAGATTTTGAGGGGCCGTAAGTCCGGAATCCTATATAACTAAGAAAAGCTGTTAACACACGTAAAAATATATTATTGAAGCTTTAATTTTTATGTCTTGCCGAAGAAAAGTTTTTACAGGTGCCTAAGTTACAGGTGTCTAAAAATAGCAAATTTTCAATTTTTGAGGCGTAATAACTCTTAAAGAGGGGGCGTTACCAAAAAATTTTCTGAGGAAACTTATACTAATTCTAAAAGTTCTTTCCTGTCTCAAAATTTCAGGTTCCTATCTAAAGGGGTGCCGGAGTTATGAAAAAAGAAATTTCATGCAAAATGTGGTTTTCACATAACGGTAAATTTAAATCGTAAATTACAAAATATTACATAATTTTGATATTGTTTCATATAGATAATAAAATTTTCGAAATTCTGCCGGTTTTAGATTGCAAAACTATTACGCAAAGCCCGAGATATATACATCTGAAAATGGAGCTTTTTTACAATTTTGAAGAGCTGCAGCTTTGGAACCCTTTACAACTAAAATAAACCTTTCACACACGTCAAAATATATTATTGTAGCTTTCATTTTCATGTCTTGCCGAAGAAAAATTTTTACAGGTGCCTAAGTTACAGGTGTCTAAAAATAGCAAATTTTCAATTTTTGAGGCGTAATAACTCTTAAAGAGGGGGCGTTACCAAAAAATTTTCTGAGGAAACTTATACTAATTCTAAAAGTTCTTTCTTGTCTCAAAATTTCAGGTTCCTATCTAAAGGGGTGCCGGAGTTATGAAAAAAGAAATTTCATGCAAAATGTGGTTTTCACATAACGGTAAATTTAAATCGTAAATTACAAAATATTACATAATTTTGATATTGTTTCATATAGATAATAAAATTTTCGAAATTCTGCCGGTTTTAGATTGCAAAACTATTACGCAGAGCCCGAGATATATACATCTGAAAATGGGGCTTTTTTACAATTTTGAAGAGCTGCAACTTTGGAACCCTTTACAATTAAAATAAACCTTTCACACACGTAAAAATATATTATTGTAGCTTTAATTTTTACATCTTGCAGAAGTAAAATGTGTGCAGGTTCCTAAGTTACAGGTGTTTAAAAATAGCAAATTTTCAATTTTTAAGCCCTAATAGCTCATAAACAGGGGGTGGTCCGAAAAAATTTTCTGAGGAAACTTATACTAATTCTAAAAGTTCTTTCTTGCCTCAAAATTTCAAGCTTGTATCTAGAAGCGTGCCGGAGTTATGAAAGTAGAAAAATCATGCAAAATTTGGTTTTCACATAACGGTAAATTTAAATACTAAATTTAAAAAAATTGTATAATTTTGATATTAATTTACAAAGATAAAAGAAATACCTGTCGAATGACGTTTTCAGATTGAAAAAATCTTAAGCAGAACATAAGATATATGCATTTAAAAATAGGGCTTTTTCAAAGTTTGAGGGGGTGTAGCTCCGTAATGGGGGGGGCTACATGAAAAAGTTGTTCCACAAAATTATTTTTTTTATAAGACCTACCTATGGTTAAAATTTTTTTTCTCTATCTTTAACGGTGTAGAAGTTTTGTAAACAGACGGACGGACGGACGGACGGACGGACGGACGGACGGACAGAGTGAAACTAATAAGCACATTTTTTCAAAATTTTTTTGGAAATGTGCTAAAAAGAACAATTGTCCTATGACTTGTTCTTCAAATATTTCAAGGCAAAGCAAAACAAAAAAAAAAAACTTTTGACACAAAAAAAAAGGGTCTGTTGAGATAATTTTAATAAATGAAGAAACATAGGTCTCGTCTCTTAACATTTTTTTATCTTTTTTAATAGATGTCCTTTTTTTTTCTTTTTTGTTTAAAGGTTACAATTCATTTTTCCAATTGAAATATTAGAAGGGGGAGAAAAAACTCAACTACATTTCAAATTTTGCACTTTAATAAGTTGAGTTAGGTTATAAAAGAAAATTTTTTTTATGAATAAATAAATAAAAAAGACATTTTAATTTGTCCTATGTTTTCTTTTTGTTTTTCGTGTTTTATATTTTACTTAGGAGAGTTTAAAATTAAGTTTATGACAATTAGAATAAATAATCCACTAAATCAAAAATTGTTTCAGAATGTGGGAATAAAAGTTAAAAGTGAAAAAAAAAAATTAATATATTTAAAATAAATTCTTAGATAATTTTAATTTATAAAGCATGGACATTAAAATACTCCGTATACAAAAGCTGTAAGCTATAAAAAATATTAATTCAAAATTTTTTTTAATTAATAGGTTCTTTTTAAAGGTTTATTGATTGTCTTTTTTTTTTTCTTTGTCGGTAACTGTGAGTTTTTGCTTGACAAAATTAAAAATTATGATTGTAGCCCTAGAGTAGGCTATAGAGCGGTTAAATAATTTTTAAAATTTTACATTTTGATCGCATTGATTTAGTTAAAAATTATGATATGGTTACCAATGGGCAAAGATTGTTAGAAAATTTCTCCGCATTTTTACTAAAAAGAGAAAATGCAATTTTCTAGGTATTTTTATTTTTAACAACAACTTATCAATAGCATATTGTCTAGAAATATGTTGTAGAAGATATTATATTAGAAGTAGCTCGTTTTATAACAGAATACCAATTATTTTTGTCTTTATAGGTTGTATTAAGGTTATATTTGTGGCATAATTGCTTAAAACTTGGTTCAATCTTGACATATTGGAAGTTGAACCAACAGATTGCTCCCTTTTCTTTTAAATCCGTGAATTAAATAATTTTACCTTTATAACTCACTTTGCTCTACTCTTGATATGTTGGAAGATAGATCAAAGCTCCGAATTATAAACGTTTGCATTACGTAAATTGTTTGTTCGGTTCTAACAAAAACAAAAATAAAAAAAATACTTAGATAATTCAGTATTGTAGTTCATAGTAGTAGTAATAGAAGTAATAGTAGTAGCAACAATTATTTCTCTTTTAACATCTGACATCATTTACTGACTTACTAATCCTTGAACTATTACAATTACAACAAATGAACTATTACAACAAATGATGACGTTTCAGTTTCTTGTAATAGTTCACTAAATGAATTTAAGTGATGCTTTGGATTAAGCAAATGTCAGATACATAATTTGTTATCCTTTTTGTTTTTAAAAATGAAATTTATTTAATGTTTTTTTTTATTACTTTGCGGTACTCGTCCTTTCGTTTTTAAGGACCAGCACTGCCAACCTTAATGTAATGATATAATTAAAAAAAAGAAAAACAAAATATCTATGTAGGAAAGATTTATTTAAATTTAAAATGTATATTATTTCAAGGTCAAGAAAAAATGTTCTAATGAACATTTAATATGTAAGACTCTCTTAAATATTTAAAACTTAATGATGCTTCCCATGTGTGATTGATTTTTGGATAGGTAACTGATGTTATTCCATTTTTTTTTTTATGTTATTCAATTTTTTTTTGTACTTTTTTAATCTACTCTTAGCAGAGAATGCAATTATTGTTTTTTCAAAAAACATGTACTTTAGATGTAAGGACAGCCGTACAGGTATGAATGTTGTTTTAATAAAAAGTGGCATATGTTTTTAAACATCTTCAAAATTCTATTTTCTATCAAAGTTTTTGTTCTTTAGTCTAAAAGGTATATCAATTTTCTATGACTTGTGATCAGAATTATATCTGTTTGAATGAAAACCGAATATAAAATAAACAAAATAATAATTTTAAAATGCATTTGATTGTATTTCTAAATTAGAAGTTTTATTTAATTCTTTTTAGCACATTTTTAAAAAAATTTTGAAAAAATGTGCCTATTAGTTTCACTCTGTCCGTCCGTCTGTTCGTTTGTCCGTTTAACCATGGGTAGGTCTCATAAAAAAATTAATGTTGTAAAACATCTTTTTCATGTAGCCTCCTCCATTACGGAGCTACAGCCCCTCACATTTTAAAAAAGTCGTATTTTTAAATGCATATATCTTATGTTCTGTTTAACATTTTTTCAATCTGAAAACGCCATTCGAAATAAATTTTTTTTTACTTTTATAAATCAATATCAAAATTGTAGTATACTTTTAAATTTAGCATTTAAATTTACCGTTATGTGAAAACCAAATTTTGGCCAATTTTTCTACCTTCATAACTTCGGCACGCGTTTAGATAGAGACTTGAAATTTTAAGGAAAGAAAGAACTTTTAGAATTATAGTATAAATTTTCTCAGAATTTTTTTTGGACCACCACCTGTTTATGAGCTATTAGGGCTCAAAAAATTAAAATTTGCTAAATTTAAATACCTGTAACTTAGGCACCCGTACACATTGATGCGTGCTAACGATTTTTCTTAGTTATATAGTGTTCCAGACTTACAGCCCTTTAAAATTGTTAATACATATATGAAATTTTTAAATTTTATTTTGAGTTTTATTAATATTGGCAAATTTTTATTTTTTTTTATTAATTTCTTTGATAAAAAAGTTTTTTTCAATGAAAATATTATAATCTGATAAATGGTCATTTACAAAAATACTACACAAAAAAAAAATGGGTCATTATCCTTAAAAATTTAATAAAAATAATTTCTGATTACCATTATTTTATAATAATATCTTGTAATAATAATCAGGATAGGGTCATTAGTTTTAAATTACTGCAACCAAAATTGTCAAGATATTATTAGTTTTATTTCATTTCTTATTCTTCAAAATGATTCATTAGATCTATTAACATTGTCATTTTGCGAATGAACAAAAAAGATTAATAAAAAGGAAAATGAAAAAATTTAATATCATTACATTATGATCATTAAATTATAGATACATGTTTATAGTGAATTTTAGAACTACAGCACACAGTTTGCATGAAATTGGACAAATTATAATTGAATTGAATATTAATAAAATGCGATGAAATTTCTTCTTTCGTTAATGTGGTGAAATTTTTTAGATATATTATAAAATGAATTTAGGAACAATATAAATTTTTTATAATATCCTTAAAGCATAGAAAAAATTGCATATTTATTGGTGGGGATAAATCAGAACTTTTATAAAGTAGCAGAGGAGAGATACTCATATCATAGCATAGGTAATAGTAAATTTTGTGTATTTGTAAACAAATTAAAAGTGCAAGTTAAAGCCTTATAAAACTGATCGATAAAAGGTAGATCTCTCAAAAGTGTAAGAGAAAAAATCATGTAAAAACGACAAATCGTATATTCAAAATATAATGCAATCAGAAGGTGATTACTACTTCTTAAAGTGAAAAATTTCTGTTAATGTAGAAAAAATAAATGCCATTTAGTTTACAAAAAAAAGAAAAACTGCTTTTGTTCCGACTACGTAAATCCAATTATATAACAAAAATATTGATTGGGTGCATATAGTAAAACATCTAGGTATGCATTGCCATAAAAAATTAACATTTAAAACATATATTAGCAAAACTTTAGATAAAACTAATAATAAAACTATCGGAATTTTATATTGTTTTGTAAACAGAAAATCTAAATTATGTATTGAAAATAAAATGACAAGGTCGTATTTCACCCAATACTGTTATATTGTTGCCCATTGTTAATTCATATTGCAGAAACCCACAAAATGAAATTACGAGTTGGACAAAATAATATATTAAAATTAATTTTAGACCTACCTTTTTCTGTCCAAAAAAAAAATTGCACGATAAAGCTTTCAATATTAGATTATAGCTAATATAATTACAGTAATCTCTCCGACTGCGCGGTAGTTCCGTTCCATAAAAACAGCGCGCAACTCAGAACCGCGCATTTGGGACACCATTTTATATGAAAATGGGGGATTAGGTTAGAAATATTAGAAAAAATTCAAAAAAATAAATTAAAAGTTTTTATTCAACAAAAAATGAATATAATATATAAACTTAAAAACAAGTATTACTTCAAGGACTCTTAAAACAGAAAAGATGTTTTTATCATTTTCTATTTGCTTTACGATTTCCACCTTTGCTACTAAAGTAAAACTTTTATTTTTCCGGTTTTTTCTATTTTTAATATTTAACTGTTAAAATAATTAAAATTTTTTGTAATTTATGAAATTACAAAAATTATAAATTCTACTTATACTTACTATATGAAACACGTTGTCTTAATTATTAGAATGTTTTTATTTCTAATGCGACTTTTCTAACGCGAAAAGTGAAACAGTATAAAAAAACTTAAAGAATATTTAAAATGAGGTGAATTCCCTATTTTTTAAATATCGAATATTATTCGCTGAATTAGGTAATTTCCCTAATTTTTTGTTGCGTTTTTTTTCTGATCAAACATCCACATATCAAATTGAGGTAAGTTCTTTATTTTTAAACATTGGATATGAATACATATTGAAAATAAAACATCGAAATATGTATGGTAAATTTCCATTTTTTATTTTATTGTAATATTACGAAATTCACCTACACTTTCTAAAAAAAAATTAAAAAAAAACGCGCAGTACGAAATTTTAATTGCGCATTGCGAAAATTAGTATTAAAAATTCAACTCGCGCAGTGAAAAACCGCGCAGTCGGAGGGATTACTGTAGTATAATTACCGAAAAGTTCATTAACATTTGCTCATATTCAGATAATATACTGTATGTACTAATAAAAAACTTATTTTTGGAACAATAAGTTTTGGAACTTAGTTAGATATAAGTATGATAAGTTAGATATAAGAACTTAATTAGTCATATGGTAGTTTCAGCTTTAGTTATAATTTAAAATATTTCAAATAAGGTTTTTTTCCCCAATTTTACTTATAGTTTCGTAAAAAAATGTAAAATAAACTAGTCTCAAGATAATAAATATAGAAATGAAATGTTAATTTTGTAATTAAACGAGGAAGAATACAGTTGACTTTGTCAACTCTTAGATACCCGTACGAACCGTTAGTATGTTCACAGCCTGTTACTCTGCTTACAATATTATTTTTTTAATATTTTAATATTTTAAAATAATTTGGGTGAATTTTATAATTTCTAGAACTATGGGTTGTACATATATTCAAACTACATGTTTATATGTACATTCTTCAAAAGCAGATTCTAACCTTCCACATAACGATTATCAATCCAAAACTTTTTCAAATATTCTATAGTACCATTTAATACTAAGCGGTAAATGTATATTAAATTTACTTAGTACAAAATAGTAAATTTAATTTTAAATATTATATTATATTATATTTAAATATTCCATTGACAGAATAATTTCTTATAAGTACAATAAAATACATATATGTATGTAAATACGGCGCTTTATAATATATATATATACTCTTATCATTCATTCACTAGTGACATATACGATATATTGTAAGTAAACATGATATTATATAAGTATGTATATATATTAATATCATATAAATAAAAATTCTTCAAGCAACCGTTATGTTGTTTATTTATTTACATTTTTTTGTACTACGCATTATATCCTCAACAATTTCAAATTATCGAGCAAAACAATATGCAAAAAAAATTCGTTAAAGAAATTTGTTAGAAAATTTGAAAAAATCAAGTAACACTTTCGTCAATTATAAAGTAACCCTATATTATTAAAAAAAGTTGTTAACAGAAATAAAAGTATAATGTTGGAGCTTTAATTTTTGTGTATTACTTCAAAAAAATTTTAACAGGTGTTCAAGTTACAGGTGTTTAAAAATAGGAAATTTTCAGTTTTTGACCCCTTACAGCTCCTAAACGGGGGGTGATACAAAAACAATTTCTGAAATGACTCATACTAATTTTCAAAGATCTAACTTCTGTCAAAATTTCAAGTTTCCAATTTTAACCGTTTAGAAGATGGAAGGGTTAAAGAATTTTGCAAAATTTGAGTTTCGCATAACGGTAAATTAACACACCGTATGCCAAAAATATATATTTATTGTATATATAATTTTAAAGCTAATGAAAGTAGTAATCGTTTGGCGTTTTCAAAATGAAGATATACCTTATACAACTTGTGCTATAACAATTTAAATATAGAGCTTTTTTGAACCTTTGGGGAGCTGTAGCTCCGTAACGGGTGGGGCTACAAAAAAAAGTTATTAAAAATAAAATTAATATTTTTGTGAGATCTATCAGTAGTTAAAATTTCATAGCTCTATTGCAAAAAAAATGTGGGGATCTAAAAGTTAGGTGTTCGAGAGCTACCCTAAGGCTTGGTCCAAACTCAACCAAAAAAAATAGGGAACCTACAAATTACTCCCAAAATATTTTGTGTAAATTTCAAGATTCTAGCTTTCTTAGTTTTTGAGTTAGCGTGCTGACGGACGGACGGACGGACGGACGGACATGGCTCAAAAGTCTTAGAATTTTTTTCTGATCCGCTCCATACCTTTGAAGGTATATCTAGCTCGCTTATTTCGAGGTGTTACAAACGGAGGAGTAATTTTATTATACCCGATCCTATCGTACGGGTATAAAAAAAAAACGTTTATTTTCTCATCTAAAAATATATAGTAGATATGTATTCTAATTTTAGTATTAAATTTTTGAAAATGAGATTCAAAAATAGCTGAACTTTTATTTTGAAAAGAATTTTACCTGGAACCGTGCGCAAATATATAGGAATCTTTTAAATTTTTGAATCCTTTTAGCTTTTAAATTGTACTTGTTGTAAAAAGTTACTTGCATTTTCGATTTGTCTCAATCATTGTTTTTCAAGATTAAGGCATTTAAAATATAAGATCAATCCTTGAATTTGGAAAATTTTGGTTTTAAATAACGATATGTTAAAATACCGTAACATATTTCAAAAATATATTTTAGTTTTGCATTCATTTATAAAGTTGAACGAACAAATTGAAAAGTAATAAGCAAATAATTATTTCAATAATTATTGTGTTTACTTTTACATTTTCAAATGAATGTTTCGAAAGCATATTAAAAATTTCACTGGTCGAAATTTTGTAAAATATCAAATTAGACCTTAAAAGAAAAACATTGAATAAACCGACGTTTAATTACTTAGAAAAAGTTAATTATCTGTTCTGTACCTACTAACTTAGAAGATACTTAGTTCGGTTTTAAATTGAAAGAATTTGCCATGAATAATTATATAGAGATTGAATTCGAATATTTTAATTTCTATAACAAACACTAATAACCTTTGTAAAAATGTAAAAGTAAAGCAAAGTTAATTAAAGTTAAATCACAATTTATTTGCAAGAATAAAATCTTTACAGTATCTACGAGTCAAATCTGAAAGAACAAAATCTGCAAAAAGTTAAAGTTTATCATCATTTCATCATAGTAATTTCCCAGCATATACATACAATATATATAGAGGGTGTTTCCGACTCGGTGGTCTTCCTTGAAATGATTCCCATATCAAAACAGTTACAAAGTTATAAAGGTTCAAAATGATTTAAAATGAAAAAATTGTGTTTTAAATTCAATTTTCTTTTGAAACATCCGGTATTTAGAGTACTTTTTATAGCATATTTCGAAACAGCTTTTCAAGTCCTATAATTAGCACCTAAAAACATTTTCTCTATCTCTAGCCGTTTTTGAGGTATAAAGAATAGAAAAGTGTAAATCGAACCGGAAACACCGTATATATCAAAGTTACATATATTTTTGATGGGCTCTGTTTTAATTAATTTTTTTTTTGCTTTAAATAAAATACAATGTATAGTTTTTAAAGTATTTACAGATACATATCTATATGTTTTTATTGTATGTATATTTAAAACAACAATGTCATAGAAATTTTATTTAAATGAAATTTGTCTAAGACAAAAAACATACCTCATTTATTCAAGAAAGATAAATAAAAAGCAATAAATCGTATAAATATTATAAGGTATATATAAATTCCCTATAGCATATAGAAAAAATTTTCCTTTTTTTGTTTTTCCAAAATAAAAAAATCTGTAAATGCGTTTAATACGGTTAACTATTTATGTCTATTTCTCTGTCAATTAAGGTTTACAACAATGACAAAACATACATATAATATTTTTTTTTTCCTCTAAATTCTTTACATAAAAATCTTTATATTTAAATATACATATTATGTATTTATGTAGATTTTCACAAGGACGAAAAAAAGGAAATTGCCCTGAAAGACAAGAAACAAAAAAAAAAATTAAGTATCAATATAGAAAAATAATACAAAATATATTTTGTGTAGTACGAGGTGAAAATGTTATTTTCTTTATAGTAAACTAAAAACCCAGTTTTTCTTTTATTCTTTTCTAATTTTTTTCCATTTTTCGTTTTATTTATTAAAATTTGAATTTAGTAACTTTTGTTTTGGTATCATTACGAAAAATTAAATGAAAAAGTATTTGACAGCCAAGAATACACTGTCAATACAAGTAATCTTTTCCAATTCATTGATGTTCTTGTATAAGATGTAGGTGTATGAGAATGTGTGTGGTAGAAAATTTTTCTTTTTTTCATTTTCATTTCATTCAGTTGATATACAGTGTGTTTGGCAGTGGAAAATCGTGAAAAAATGAAAACTTCTTGATAGGTATGCTTCATCCTCAAAGCTTTAGATAGAGGTTTAGAAAAGCCGATTCTTATTACTGTCTAATAAAAACAGAATCGGAAAAGTAACACTACCTTTTATTTTTTTTGATCTTATTTCTTTATAGTTTTCCAGAACTGGACACTCTGTATATTCTTTTTTTATATAAATATTTACGAAATTTTATGGTGGTTTAAGAAATGAATAAATTAAATTTGACTGTAATGATCAATTACACTATCTAAAACAAGTAAAACCAGAATTGAAGCGAAAAATAGTTAAATAAATAAATGTCATGATATATTACAGAATATACATAGTAAATATATAAATTATTTATAGATTTTATACTATCACAGTAAATAAAGAGTGAAAGATGAAGAAAATTTTCTGAAAAAAGTGAAATTTATTATTGGAAAAAATTTTTTGATTTTGAGTAGGAAAATTTGTATAAACAAAAATAATAAATAAGTATATTGTTTCTTTTTTGTATTTTAACTATTTTTCGTCAGTTATGGCACTATTACACGTCACCATGATTTGATTACGTTTTTAGTGCTTAGCTTTTCGATTCTCCATGTTGGTAGTTTCAGGTAATCACGAAATAGATATCTTAAGTTCGTTGAATCGCTGTATATTCCTGATCGCTGTATATATGACAAATTGCTGTATATCCCCGATCCTAAACCGGAATACTACATGGGAAACTGCAACTCGAATTGCTCGTATCTGAAAGGTTGTATTAAGAGAATAGCATAACTGATTAGTATTAGTATTGAGGAACAAAATAATTTCTCTTTCAAAACTTAAATAGTTTAAATAATAAAAACATCATCTAAATTCGTTGAGGTGGTATTAAATATGCAATAACTAGTAAGAATGCCCGTTAGGGTTCTTAAATCTTTAAGGCTAATCTTAATTGCCTTCGAAATTCTCTGTTTTTCATTTCTTTGACTGTAACATAAAATTAAATTTGGGTGATTTATATTTAGGCTTTCATTTTTATTAAAATTACAACCAAACATGGGGGTCTCGGTACCCTAGTGGGTAAAAGCGTATATAATACGCTGCAAACACCGACGAACTGTGGTTTCGAATCCCACACACGTCATAAGAGTTATTCCCCTTTACGACATTTACAGCCACGCCTGAACAGGAAAGGCTGTGTAATTTCCTGTCCATATTTATGTGGAAGAGAAATGCATTAATAAAAAAAAAATCAAACATATTTTTTTACGCAATTAATTTTACGCCTAACTCTAAATAAATAATAATTAAAAAAAAAATGTTGTTAAATTAATTACTTAATAAAATTCTATTAGAAACTCATCATCTGTTTTAAAATTATATTTTGTTAAAATTAAAAAGGAATATTTCTTTTCTAAATAAAAAAACATGAACCCCGCTTGAACAATTAGGAAAACAGAAATGAAAATCACTTTATAAAAGACACAGAAAAGAAACTTTTCTGACAAAAAACAGTCACTTGAAAAAGTCTTTTAAAAGTATAAATTTACAATTTTTATTAACCACTTCTTCATAGCTCAGTTTTGGGAAATTTTCTTCTAATTTTAATTTCGAATTGTTTCACTAGTTTCGTGAAAGTCGCCTTGCCATTGGTATATGTTTTATAGTTCAGTTTTTAAGATATATTAATTATTCTTCGGCATTGTTAATTGTAGGCATATTAGTTTGCAAAGAGTCTTTGTCTGCTTACTTTTTTCATTTCGATTTATTTTTATCATTTAATTGCCAACCACTGTTTTGATAGTTGTTGTTTTTTTTTCTAGTGGTAAATCGAAGCCCGGATGTTTATGTTTTAAAATTAAAATATCATGTCAGTTAAGCGCTATCTTAAAGTTTACTCTTAGTAACTGAATCATTTCTTAGTGCTTGAATTGCCGCTGTTTTTAGGGAGTAACTTTTATTACTATTAAAGTCTCTAAAAAAAACAACGGCAATTCATTGAAAAAGCAATTTTTTTTTTTCACGAAAATGAAAGTGTATTTTACACTTGGCTCTTAACTTGAAATTTTTTTTTTTTAAGATAATCCATTTAAAAAAAAAAACGGAAAGAAATTAAAAATTATTTTAAAAGTTTTTATTACAACAAAAAATATAGCATCATTATTATTAGAAGAAGGTAATTGTCCACCCTTTAAAATAATTGGAGTCTAAATTGAAAATTATTTCAGATTAAACTTCAGTAACAAAACCACAGTACTAAAACTTATATTTTAATCAATAAGAAAAATACCAAACACAAAAATAAAAAAAAAAACTTAAATTTAAGGTTTAGTTTATAGCCATACCTAGTTTTCTAAACAAAATTCAAGGACTTTCAAGATACCAAAAATCAGAAGAAAAAATTTTTTTCTTAAAATATAATTAAGTTGAAAAGAAAAATAAGAAAAACTTTTAATTTAATTCTGGTAATGGTAAGTAACAATAGCGGGTCTAATGAATTTTCATTCTTTTTATCGCAAATTAATTACATTACAAACTTTTTAAAAAAAATTGATATTTATATTTATATATATATATAGATAATGTATCTATAGATACATTATAGAAAAGAAATAAATAATTACAACATACTTTTGGAAAATAATACAGAGTACTTCATAAATCAATCAACTATTTAAAATTATCCTTTCGAAGTAAAAAAATTGTGACTTGGACGTTTATTTTGTAAAATTACAGCGCATCATTCATTATCTCGAAAATCAGCGCATATTTTTGATTTTTATTATAAAGGCCATATTTGTTTTCTTACAACTGTTATAACTCAAGCCATTAACTATAAATAAATTTTAAATATATTTACCCGTAAATTATAGAAGATGATGTTTTCAACAAAAACGTAATTGCACGTTTTATAGTGTAGGCAATGTAATTTATAAATTTATTCATATAAAGTACAACTAAAGCCGAAAATAAGATAAATCATATAAAGTATAAATAAATAATTTTATGTTTTATATTTTATCGACAATTTTTATTAATATTTAAGAGATTTAGGAATATTTGAAAGGTAGACTTTCCACTTCTAAGGGACATTATTGAACACAAATGTTTGAGGCATTAAGGATTGAAAGATAATTTAAAAACGATCAAGTACTTCATAATAAAATATGTCTGATCAGTGATCATTTAAGATTTCAGCTATTAGTTTTCACTCAATTATAAGAATAAAATTGATTGATTTTTAAAAATAACTGTATTTTATAATTTTGTTAATTAAGTTTCCAAATAACTGTTTTTCTAAAAGGAAAAGCAAATAAGATAAAATTATATAAAACGATATTTAAATTTAAAATTATTCCTTTTGCCTCGTAACTTTTAATGGGCAGGAATACAAAATATTTTTCTAAAATAACTTCCGGTTTATATTCAATTACTTTGTCAAAAGTTTTGGATAGATAATCGTTAACTTTTGTCTTCAAAAAGTTTGTCTGCAGTTTAGCTTTATAGATTTTTAAATAAAAATCAGTTTAACTCATCGATTCTAGATAATATTGCAATTTATAAATATTATAATAAATCTCGATAATAAATAGAAAAAAAAAAATTAATTCGACCATTGCCAATTTTAATAAGCATTTATAATGAGAAACATAACTTTCTGATGTAACCGCACCGTTTTCCTTTCAAATTTAACAAAACAAAAAGAAAAACCTTTAATCATTTGCAAAGATTGAATCTACAGCAGTGTTTTCTTTTGAATAAATAATTATAGAATAAGAAAATTGTGCAAACTTAAAAAAAAAAGAAAAATAAAAACCCCAAAAAAAGGTATTAAAAAAAATTAGTGTTGACTTCTGGAGTGAAAAAATAAAAAGATCATAAGAAATATTTTGTTTTTTTTTAATTATTTTTGTATGTTCAAAATCAACAGGCTTTAATTTAATATAAAAAGGTTCAGTGAATTCTGATGATTATACCAAAGGATCACCTTTGGTATTAGTCTTTTTCTTCAATTTTCTTTTGTATTTTGTTCTTTTTTATTAAAAAAAAATCTTTGAAAATTGAAGCATTTTAATTGTTTTTTTTTTGCTTTTTGAAATAGTCCGACAAATTAAGATGAATCATGGATTCTATTAATGTTATTGAAGATTAATTTTTTTTTTTAGATAAAAATCGGACAAGTGAAAAATTAATATTATAAATTTAAATATTTGTCTAATTGTTTGCTGCTTCCTTTTGGCTAAAAAATATTTTTAAATTAGTAATTATGATAGTTAAATGCTCTTAAACTATCTTGTTAAAAATAAAATTAAAAATGATCGAAATTAAAATAAATAGGATGTAAAATCAAAGATTTTTAGAGATGAACACTTTTATTTTAGAATATAACACGCAAACAAACCGTGAGGCCGTCCCAATAACATCTGAAGACGCACGGTACGATCTTGCTATTATTGCCGTCAATAAATAGCACATGGAAGAAAGCGAAGATAATTGTTCAGATTGAGATGCCTAGTAGACATAGTATGCTCCCAAGAAAAGTAACAAGGGTAATAAAAAAACATATTCAAAAGGACATAATTTGAACGGTTGCACCAGTTTTACAGGTGTTTAAAAAAGAGAAATTTCAATTTTCGACCCCTCTCAAACAGGACGTATCTCTTACCCCTCTCAAAAAGAGGTACCTCTTAAACAGGGCGAAGTACAATCTTTTTTTTCGTAGGTAACTTATATACTTAATTCTAAAAAATCTTCCTCCTCTCAAAATGTCAATATTCTGATTAAAAGCGTTCCGAAACAGCGGAGGACCAAAATTATGTAAAAAAAAAAGGTTTTAAATAACGGTAAATTTAAATAATAAATTGAAAAAATAAATATATAATTGATATTGATTTATAAAGCTTATAATGGATGGAGATACATATAAATATTTTGATCTTAAACATTAATTTTTATTAGATCGATCTATGTTAAAATTTCATTGCTTCATCAACGTTATAGGAGTTTTATGAACAAATTGTCCGTCCATTTGTTCATAAAACTCCTATAACGTTGATGAAGCAATGAAATTTTAACATAGATCGATCTAATAAAAATTAATGTTTAAGATCAAAATATTTATATGTATCTCCATCCATTATAAGACGGACAATTTTTAAAATTGTTTGGCAGAATTTTCTGATTGATTATAGGATGCTGTTAAAAATTCATATTAAATTGGAAAAAAACAAATGAAAGAAATTATATGGCATATTTTATTTACTATACCTTGACGTTGGCATAGATAGACTATAGTTTTGGTTTCTTTTTACGCCTAATTTCATACAATCCAAAGAAAAATCAATTAAAAATCTTTAATTTTGACCCCTCCTTGTATTTAAAAAAAGATTAAAAATAAAAATTTATAATTTTTTAAATATAAGATAAAAAAAAAATTAAAACTTATTCAAGAATATTCTATGTGTTTTAATATTCAATTTTCTAAAATACTAAAATTTTTTCACTCCTATCTTGTTTTGCAATTTAAAAAAAAAAACATAAAAGTAACATAAAAAATTTATTTGAAAATCATCGCATTTTTTAGAATACTTTGTATATAATATATATATTAACAGATATTATCATTTATCATTTAACGTCCTTAAGAAATCCTTAGTTTATCAATAATTGCAGCGCTATGAATTTCTTCTCAATAAAAAATCAAAACAAATTTATTGATTGGAGATATTGTGGGGGAATGCGATATCTCTCATTTATAGTTTTCATACATTTTATTTAATGGACAAATTAAATTTTGAAATCTTATCCTATTTGTTCTAGGTAATTTTTATTAAATACCTATGTGGTCTTGTGTATGAAATTTATTGCTGTATTAAATTAAAACTCCTGAATAGTTTTTGCATTACACATAATTTAAAGAAAAAAAAAAAAAAAATATTTATCAAAGTTGATTTAATTTTTTTTGCATTTCTTCCAAAGATTTATAATAATTTTGCACAACATCTGTTGATTTAAAATAAATTTATGAAAAAAAAAAAAAATGTGCAAATGTGCAAACATTTTTTTTTTCCATATTCTTTTATAAAAATAACTTATTTTTTTTTCTTCCCAACTTACATTTAATATGTAAATATTGCAATTTCCTTTTAACATTAATAATTCTAACCAGATTCA
Source organism: Poecilobothrus nobilitatus (assembly GCA_947095535.1). NCBI lineage: Eukaryota > Metazoa > Arthropoda > Insecta > Diptera > Dolichopodidae > Poecilobothrus > Poecilobothrus nobilitatus. Next base: position 111,379,051 of record OX352774.1, read on the forward strand.
CATACAACTTATAAAATTTAATTTTTACTAAAGGAACAGGAGAAAAATTATCGTTTTTTTTTTAAAAATATTTTTAAGAGGAAAAATAAAACAAAATATCTTAATCTAAATCATAGTATTAAATATTAGAAAAAAAACAATGATTAAATTAACTGAATTTTTTTTATTTACAATATTTCAAAGCACCTTGAAATATATTTTCTTTTGTTATTTTTTAGATAAGTTCAGTTTTTGAATTATACCATTTTGGATTAGATGTATCAAAGTTCAAATAAACAAGAAGTTAACGAAAAAAAAAAACAAATAATGTGTTTTTCTTTCTTTATCCCTTTGATTATTAGATGTTTATGTGTCACACTTTATTTTAGTTTTTAGTTTTTTGTTTTTTTTTTTTATATTTAAACTAATATATTTGAAAAGGACGATGTTGCATTTTGTAAAAGTTTATATTGTTATACTTTCATTGTGAGATTTAAAATATGTACTTTATGTTTTGGTTTCAAAATGCAATCTTTTATTCACTTCAACAAATGAATTATTTAATATTATTATCAAATCACTTAAATATCTTTTCAAATTACTTTTAATCACTTTGTCATCGAGGTCTTTTCGCACTTTTTAGTTTAGAATCACTATTTTCTATAGATAATTTGTATTGAATAATAAAATTATATAATTTTACTTATAAAATGTTTTTTGGGGCCTCGGTGGCCGAGTGGGTAAGAGTGTATAAAATATGCTATAAACACCGAGGGAGTGTGGGTTCGAATCCCACACATGTAGTAAGAGTAATTCCCCCTTACGATGTGTACAGCCACGCCTGAGCAGGAAAGACTGTGTAATTTTCTTCTTATACATTTATGTGCCAAAATATAAAAATTTTTCAAAAAAAAAAAAACATTGACATGTATTTGTCGCAACGTTTTGGCTTTCCTTGAATCGGAATGAAAGGTATATTATATTATTTTCTAAACAAAGAACTTAAGCATTTTTGAAATGTCTTCTGATGTAACGGAATAATTTCGAATACTTTATCTAAAATGAAATTTAATTTGGATATTTTACTAAGGCTTAAACACTTTGTATTCATGCTTATGTCATGAGCAATAGTTTTTTAAAAAAACAAAAACCTACAACAATTATCTGAGAGCATTTTCAATCAAATAAAAATAGAATCGCTTAAAAGATAATTCTCAAATTTTACCATAAAACTTCATATTATTTGACTTTGATTTTTGCTGTTGCCGAAATAAGAAACATATGCTTATGCTTGTTAGAAATTGAGTTGTTTTTTGTTTTTGTATTGTAATGCCCTATGCTTAACTTTTAATTTACAAATTATTTAATATGAAAAAATATTATTAAGGTTCCAGGACTTGATTAATATAAAAATAGGTCCTGTAATTGAAATTTAATAAAAAAAATAAAATTTTATTTTCGTACACTCTGTTAGATTATACTTATATTAATGGAAAAAGTTTTAGTATTTTCCACTTACTAATTTTGGTTTTTTTTGTTAAAAGGTTGAAGTTTGTACACAGATACCAAAATATTTTTTAAATTATTTTCTGCTGTATGAATGCAGCAAGTAATATGTAGGGCTGTTTCCTTTCCAAATGTGGACCATCCTATGTAAATTATTGTACATGTGTAATCTTATTAATTTATATATTACATAATATTATTTATTTTATTTGTATTATAAAGTGATTTTCGAGGAGAATGATACACTTTAAAATGGTAATAATGGCAACACTGCGTATTATTTTTTAACATTTCTTATGTCACTTGTGTTCAGTAGGCTATGCCATTTAATTATGGAAAGATACACGCTTCAACAACGTTTAGAAATTGTTAAATTGTTTTATCTCAAGAAATGGTCCAGTTAATTATGATTTAACACCCTGTGATTTCTTTCTTTGGGGATATGTTAAGTCACAAGTTTATGCTGATAATCCAACAACAATTGAGCAATTAAAATTCAACATTGAACTCGCTATGACAGCCAAATTGATGTGAAAACGTAATGAAAAATTGGGTTGACAGAATACAGTACGTACGGAGATTTACAAGTAATCTTACAAATAAAAAAAAATGTTGGTTTCACTGAATAATTTATGTGTTTTTTTTAATTTTTAAATTGTATCATCCCTAAGGGAAACCCCGATACATACATATATTTTACTTTTTTAGTACTTTTCCTATTAAAAGCTCTTACACAGATTCCTATTAAAAGATACTGAACAGATCAAGATTTGAATTCTCAATCTCTCGGTTGATAAGCAATGTTTAATCACTAAGCCATCGAAACTCCTCAAACATTTTTTGATTACTTTTTTAAAAATTGGTTTTCAATAAATACTGGTAATGACTTATGTCGTTTGTTAATTTAGGCATTAATTCAAATTTATATTGTATTAGCCTTCATTTAAAAATGTTGAAATCATGAACAACATATTTCGGACCTGAAATTAAAAATTTTGTGCATTTCTCAAATATTTTTACAATTCTACAAAAATGACAAGTGAAATTTGACATTACGCACTGCCAACATGTTTTAGATTTTCAAAAATTTAATTTGGATATAAAAATATTATTTAACTTAAATGATACCGTGGGTTTTTCTTTGTAGATAATATTGAAATATTCTAGGAATTTGTTTCTTTTTAAATGAAAAAATAAAAATAAGAAAAGTAAAGAAATAAATTTCAAAACTATACCACAATATTTGCTTTGGCACCTGAATTTCAAAATATTTTCTATTTTCTTATTCTTTTCTTTAAACTTTTTTTATGTTGTTTTTTTTTATTTCTATTCCTTTTATTTTATTTACTTTTATGAAGATTATTATGGCGTTTATTTTTTCACTTAAATTTCTTTCTTTAATATATTTTTTTTTTTTATTTTTTGTAATATTTTGCCATCAGCAATATTAAATATTATTTAAGATTTTTTAAGAAATTTTCATTTATACTACTGTGCTATTACTTCATTGTTTTTGTTAGCTTTTATTTTAAATTTTGTAAATTTATATTAAAAAGAAAATTATGTAAAAGATTCAAAAAAAAAAAACTGTAAGTTAAAAAAGTGTTGAAGAAAAAATAAATGAAAAAAATATTTAATTCATTCAAAATGGAAACATGTAAAAACTTGTAAACAACAAATAGTATTTTATTACAAAATGATTTTTTTTAAAAATTGTAACATTAATTTAATTTTTTTTTTTAAATTAGAGAAAAATTATAATTAATGATTCCTTTTTTCTCCTTGCTAGAGGATGTGTGAATCTTCTAAAGATACCAAGAATATCTCTTGGTAGGGGTAATATATATTAATAATATCAAATTCTTATTACCTAAACCCAAAGGGGGTCTTTTAGCCAATACAATGGGATGGGACTACTGACGCAGTATATTGGCTAGAGATTTTGAATAGGAGAGAATAGGACAAGAATCCAGAAACATTAATTGAGGAGAGGGACTAGATGGAAACAATGAATACGGGTATTGTTTTTATTATTTTGCTATCAGTGAAGAATACTTCAGCAGTCAAAACATGCAGTATTATATAACACCAACCTGCATGAGATAATAATTGACGGCAACTCCACTGTCACTGTAGCAGCCATTATTTTAGGATTAGTATTAACTATTATTATTTACACTATTTACTAAATAGTGAAGACCATATCAGTTGATTACAACATACAGTGTAAAATAACTAGACCTTTCTGTATGACCTAACCAAAGGTAGCTCTACTGTAGCAGTGTTATTGTTATTACTATTGTACTTTTAAATTAATTAATTATGATATCAGAATTAATTCTGAGAATAACTTAATGTTTAAATATCTAATCAAATTTTTATTAAATCAATATTGCTTCTATAATTTAAAGTCAAATATTTTACAAGTTTTGTAATATATATTTATCAAACATGTATAAAAGATCACACAGCTTAGGTTAAGATCGATAACATCGAAAATTAATTTAATGAATTACTTAATTACTTGAAATGTGAATTTAGATTTAATTTTTCTTTTTTTTAGATTTAAGTTGGTATAATAAAATAAAGAAAAAAAAAATTTAAATTCTCTTTTTTTCTAGTAATAAAGATTTCAAACTATCAGAAAGTATGGCGTGATTGAACACAAGTTATTGGAGAATTGAATTAAAACCAAATGGTATGACTTTTACAATATCATCTTAGATTCAGTCAAAACAATGCTAAAAATTATTAAGGATGCTTGAAAAACAGACATTATGATGGTAAATTTTTAAGTGATGAATTTTTCAGTATATTGAGATCTAGGAATATTTATCATTACATTAAACAACGCTTTAAACGATGACACAACATTATACGTTTTATACTTTTCCTTTTTATACCTGTTTCAGCTTATTACCCATATATATTCATATTTGTATAATAAATTTGTCATTACGTTTGTGACACTTGAAAGCAGTCGAGCTAGATATAGCGTCAAAGGTATTGATTGGTTTAGAATCGAATTCTGAGTCGATTAAGCCATGCATGTTCGTATGTCCGCACGATAACTCAAAACATAAAAGAGCTAGGAGGCTGCAATTTTTTGTACGTCACTTTTGCAAAATTGTTAGTTTCGCTATTTAAATCCAGCATTTTCAGCCGCCGGGTTCGAGTAGCTGCCATACAACTTCTCTTTTTAATTGATAATAACTCCGAGTCTATTGAAGCTAAGTATCTGAAATTTCGTGAAAAGATGTCTAATTTTATGTTAATAACTTCTGTAAATTTTAGTTGGGCAAGAGAAGCAGATTCAGGTAGCTTGCACATCTTGGAAGTTAATGAAGTTAGGCGTCTGTAATCTTAGAAAATAGAACAAAATTTTAGAGCAGTAACTTCTGTAAAATTTGGTTTTGCTGGTGCAACAGGTTCGGTTAGTTGTCATACAATTCCAATATTTACATAAACATATCTCGGCGCTTAACGGCGGGACTAAAACATCTAAAATTTTTTATATGTAAATGTGAATACATATTATTATTATATTCTTAATAATTTAATACATATTAAAATAAAATCCAACCCCTCATTATTATTCGATCAAAATTATAATTTTTTATTTTTTCTGAATTTTCTGAAAAGAGATTTACTGAGATTTTGAAAAAAACGAGTTTTTGAAATGCGAGCATTCGTAGCCATTACTCGGCTCTACCTATAATTGTCCAATATTATGAATTACAAATACTACATATAATAGTGCGCCATCTATTTTTTACACAAGAATTATTTACTTCTTCATTTTATATTACGAATACGATATTAACTGTTATTAACCGGTGTAATAATGTATTATTTTATTTAATTTTATTGTAAAATAAATGTATAAATATATAAAATACGCTGTAAACACCGAGGGAGTGTATGTTCGAATCTCACACACATCGTAATAGTTATTCCCGTTTACGACATTTACAGCTACGCCTGAACAGGAAAGGCTGTGTAATTTCCTGTCCACATTTATGTGGAATGTAAATGCATTAAAAAAAAAAATTTTTATTTTGTTTTAACAAATAATATTTTAACTTTTAGAATCTTAATAATAACTTCAATATAATTCGTCTTTTCCCAATAATTATCGAATCCTTTTTACTTTTATTTCGGTAATTTTAACAGGATATTCTATATATTGAACTTTTTTTTATTTTTATTAGATATTTTGATTATTTGATTTTGCAAAACAACTACATAATATTATATCTTAATTTAATTTTAACTTTAATAAGCTTAAAATAATAATAAGTACCTATACAATAAAAGGACTAATAAGGAAAAAGCGGATTTATTTTTTATGTTTTTGTCTATTTGATGATAAAGATTGTAAATAAGAAAAACATTTCCAATGAAAGATTTAAAAATTATTCTAGTGAAAAAGTTTCGTAAACCAATAAAACAATACAAAAACAATAGAGTTAAATATTTTTTCTTTATTTTTGGTAAACCTATAATATAAAAAATTGATAAAAAAGAATTTGTTTTTATCTTAAAAGGATATAAAGTTTTACAAAATTATTTTTGTGTGTTGTAATACATATTGTAATACATATTAGAGAAGAGTAATATTACATTCTCTGATTTAAATCTTAAAATTCTTTTCGTTTTCATGTATTATTTTAATAACAAAGAAAAAAATGTTTGAATATTTTTTATTTCTTCCTGAAATTTTTTAAAATTTATTTTTCTTTAAATATTAATTTATTTTTTTTTGAACCGATTCTGGATATTTTTTTTCTGAAAGTATTGATGATGTCGCCGTTATTCCTTTTAATGATCGCCCTACTAACTTTGAATAGCGTGTCATAAAATTCACCTGCTATAGGAACCTTGAATTTGGAAAAAATTTTTTTAAGAGTATTATGGGCCTTTATGAGTGGTTTATTCAACATTTTAAACATTTTCCTTTCGTTTCTTGAAATATAGAAATACAAAACAAAAAAATTTCAAATCTAATAAACAATACTCACTTAAAAAAGATGAATAAAATTGTCTCTAATCTCTAGAATCTTATAATATAAGATTTAAACATGGTTTTACTTCTGATTTTTTACACAAAAATTTTTACTTGTATTACATTAAGAAAACATTAATTTAAATCAACAGACGGACAAAACAAAAATATGCAAAAATACTTAATGAAGATTTTTATGAGAAACAAAAAGAACTAATTGATTATGATATAAACTCCAATCGGGTTGATTGGTCTTACAAATGTTTTTTTTTTCCTTACTCCTACAAGGAGCATAGGGCATCTACTAAGTCATTTATTATTCATATTTGACTAAGCTTCAGTTTCTGGAATCGTTATTTATTATCTATATTATTTTATTAATCTAATCTTAGATTAGCGTCCGCTTCTTATTGCATTGAAATTTTTTATAACGTTTCTTAGGGACGTGACAAACATTTCATAGAAGACCACTTTTTTGCGTAAATGTAATTTAAATGTCAGATTGATATGAAAATTTTCTTAATATTTTACAGTATTTTCGCAAATTATATTCTCAGTAAGAGAAAGAAAATGAATATTTGAGTATTTATTATTATTATTTAAAATTTAATTCGACATTTGCTCTTGTTTTTCATAAATACTTACATTAATATAATATCAATATATTCCAGCAACATTTTTTCAATTTCTTAATTGTATTTATGCTGCATTAAAATTTTTCTGTCAAATTTGTCAAAAAAAAAAAGCTGTCAAATTCAAGTTGATTTGAAGTTTAATGTCATTTTCATGCTTTCACGCTAACTTATTGAAAATGTCTCTTTTATTTGAAATTCCCTCTGATTAATAAGTACTTAAATACTTAATTATTTTTCAATCCCTTGTTTTAAATTTTTGATTCTTATATCCTGGTTCTTTTTTAAATATTATTATATTAAAATTCTCAATTTAATGTTAACATTTATTTGATATTACTTAAAAATTTTATAAATTACATATGTATGCATATTTCTATGCAATTTTCATATTTGTATGCAGTATTTTAAATTTTCGTTATAATAAAAATTACTGAATTTTTTGAAAATATTTAGTTTATGTATAAAATTTAAATCTACATACATATGTATGTAGGTATATATAAAAACTGTTGTCATAATCAAAAATTACTTTAAAGAGTTTTGAGTAAAACTTAAAAAACAAAATTTTTTTTGAAAGATTAAAATTAGAAACACATGATGTTTTATAAAATTTCTAAGAAATTTATCACAAAAAACTTTTTAAAATAAAGTATGTAAGTAGCTTATATATAAGTAAAGTACATTCTATGTACATACATATATAATATATACATATTACATATTATGTAGATATGTGAACAAATTTAATTTTTGGTTTTTTGATTCGACACATTATAAACTTTACGTAATTGATTTTATTTAGCATAACAAAGTGCTTCTTTTAAAACTTTATTTTGTAGAAATAAGATGAGTTTATGATTTAACAATTTTTTAGGTCCATTTTGGTAGTTTTTTAATTTATTCTTTTTTACAATTTTGAAAATTAATTTTTTTTAAAGTTACAAAAAAATATATTGTGTTTTAAAAGAATTCATTAGATGATACTTTTTCATCTTTTTCTTTTATAAATAACACTTTAGAAAGTGTGAAATATATGGGTTAAAATAGAAAAGCAAAAGGAGAGAAATTATAAACAGGTTTTCGTGCCGAGGCGATTTAATGTGTTATCTACCTAAGCAGATACAATTTATTCTTCGTATAATTGATGTAAAATCTTCGACTCTTGATGATAAAATTGACTATAAGTGTTTCACCCTTTCCATACAATACAAGAGACGAATCTCTAACATATATAGATATAAAGATTACATAATATTCTAGAAAAAACAAATAAATTTTATTATAGAAAGAAAAAATATTATAACTAAGTATTCATTAAAACTGAATCTTAAAGATTTTGTAAACTAAGAAATAATCACAATATAAAATTCTTCATAAATTTTTCCTATTAAATATTAACAATTTTATCTTTTATTATATCCGTATGAACTATGTTCAAGGATATAATAAATTTGCCATTACATTTGTGACACCTTAAAGGAGTCGAGCTAGATATAGTGTCAAAAGTATGGAATAGTATTCTGATTCGATTAAGCCATGTACGTCCGTCCGTCCGTCCACCCGTACGATAACTCAAAAAATAAAGGAGCTAGGAAGCTAAAATTTTTTTACGTCACTTTTGCAAAATTGTTAGTTCTGCTATTTAAATCCAGCTCTTTCAGCCGCCGGCTTCAAGTAGCTGCCATACAACTTCTTTCTTTATATAAAAATAACTGAGTATCTATTGAAGCTGGGTGTCTCACATTTTGCAAAATTGTGTCGAGTTACACGCAAACAACAAATCAGGTAAAATTTGATTGTGCTGGGGCGACAGGTTCGGGTAGCTGCGGGTTCGGGTAAATGTAAATAACTCAGTGTTTATTAAAGCTAGGTACCTGAAATTTTGTGAAGAGGTGTTGAGGTACATGCCAAAAACTTTTGTAAATTTTAGTTGGTCTAGAGCAGTCAGTTCTGGCTTCTTGCCTCTCTTAGAACTTAATGAAGCTAAGCGTCTGAAATCAATCTTGCAAATGATGATCAACTTTTATGGCAACAACTTCTGTAAATTTTGGTTGTGGTGGTGGGACGGTTTCAGGTAGCTGCCATACAACTTCTCTGTTTAAATGAGAACAACTCAGTGTCTACTGGAGCTAGGTATCTGAAGTTTTGTGCAGAGGTGTTGAGTTACATGCCAAAAACTTTTGTAAACTTTGGTTGGTCTAGAGCAGCCGGTTCTGGCTTCTTGCACCTCCTGAAACTTAATGAAGCTAGGCGTCTGCAATCTTGCAAATGAAGATCAAGTTTTATCAGGCAACAACTTCTGTAAAATTTGGTTGTGCTCGTGGAATAGATTTGGGTAGCTGTCATACAACTCCACAATTTACATAAATATATATAGTTATAACGTCGACGGTAGTTATAACGTCGGTACTAAAACATCTGAAATTGTTTAAAAGATGATCACGTTATATAGAAACAGGATATATTATGTTCATACGGGTATTTCAGAATTGACATAGTCTACTCTACTGCACTGTTCCTCGTTTTATTTTAAATTTATTTTCCCAAATAATAGATTTAACAGATTAGATTAGATTTTAAATTTGTATAATTTTTAGTGAAGTTGTGGAAATTTTTATTGTAGTACCTTTTTTAAGCTGTTTAAAATCGGTTCTTATTTATGTCATTTATATATAATAATATATAATAATAATTTATATATAATATATCATTTATGGGATAAATATTAAATATTATTCTTGTACCCTTAATACTTGTGATATGTATCACCAACTTTTATCAACAAATTAAAACTCGAACTATAGAACCTTAAATTCTATTTTGACGCAATAATTCATTTAATATGGATTCTTAGCTTCTTGTTTCCATACAAAATTAAAAGCTCAATAGATCAAATCTCAATTCAATGAACTCTGATGATATATATCACAATCCTAAGATGTTTGTTTGTATATATATATATGTATGTATATAAGATATGTGTACGTATTTAATTATGATTTATATTTTCCGATGTTGCATTTGTAATTATGGGTTGCATATACGTTGAAAGATACCAAATAGATAACTATGTATTCATTTATTCGATGACCTTTTTCAGGAGTCATGTTCACAATTTATATTTTTAAACAAAATGTAAAATTTCTTAAAAATAGCATCTGAAATAAAAATAAAAAATAAATAAAAATAAATAAAAACTTTAATAAAATAGTTAATAGCAACCAACAGCAGCTGCAGAAAAAAAAAGGAAAATTTAAATCTTTTAATCAACCGTCTTTATCGTTGTTTGGAGAAATGATTTTTAATCGTTAGTAAAAGGAAAGTAAAGGATAAAATAAGGATTTATTTTTAAAGGGATAATTACAATTTTATTTTTATTTTTTTTTTTTATATTGTTTTTCTTTTAAACAAAGAAATTTTTCATTTATAGAAAACTGTAAAGAATGAGCGTTAATTAATAAATATTATGTATTTAAGTAGATTTGGTTACGTAAAATTAATTAATGTATAAAAATTTAAACAGTAAAAACCATTAAAAAATGAAAAATAAATTGAATAAAATTTTTTCATAAAAATTAAAAATAAAAACAAAAAATCAACATAAATTTAAAAGGATAATTGGTATGTAATTGTAAATTTTTTTGAATTAATAGTTTTATATAATATAATTTTTTGAATAAAAGTAAATTAAAAAAAAAAATATATAAAATTGTATAAAAAATGAATTTTTGAATAAAAATTAAAAAAGGATATTCACCATGCCTAAAAAAACTACAAAAATGTTATGATTTAATTGGCATCATTGTTATTTTTACAAATGTTTTTCAAACAATAATGTTTTCTTTTTAATTTTACTTGGTATTTTATTCTGTGCTACACGAACTCAAGGTATTAATCTGATACAGTTGCTAACAATAAAAACTTTCACATATTTATCGTTATTGTTAGTTCTGTTTTGACAAATATTTTATTATAGTGTAGGAAATTTATAGTTCTGTTATATGAAAGTGTAACAATTTAGACAACTTATAAAACCTTTTTATAATTATTATATTTTTCATGTAATTGATAATGCTATCCAGTTCGAACACTGCCCTTTACATTATAAAAACGCTTTTTTAATAGAAATCTATCTATTAGTCTACATCTATTATATAAATTATACTAGGCCTGTCCAAGAAAAATCTCCTTAAGAGCCAATTTGAAAATTATCTTGATTTGTAAGAGTCACTATAAAAAAAATAAACCTAGGTATCTGATTAAAAAGAAATAAGTAAATATACAGAAAATTTAATAAATTATAGAAATAACAGTCCTCATAAATTGATCTAACTGACAACTCCTAATAATATAAATATACGTACTTATACCAGCCACAGGGCCCCTAGTATGAATATATTTGAGTTGTATATGTGGCCAATTTCTAATTAAATACTCGACGGGATCATCAATGTAACGGATGGCTAATTTTTGAACTAGAAGAAGTAAATGGCACATCAGTTTATATGTGTTAATTGTAATACATCTTAGGTCGTGTATAAACATTATTGATTCTAATCAGGTTCCTGGAAAAGAAATGTGATCCATATATCAAAAATATGATCATTGCAAATTATTTTTTAATTTAAGATTTTCTGACCCTTGTCAATTTCTTTATGATTTATATTCCAATTGGCAATTATTAGGTCATGGTTGACTGTGTTATGTTAATATTTTATTAAATTGCAAATGTCCTTGGGAATAATCCTAACACAATAAAACAAGTTATGGAATTATCATTTATTGTAAGAAGTGCTAAAATTATTAAATATACTGCTAATAACGAACCTTCCTTTCGTTGGACCATCGATTTTTAACTGCTTCTAGCAATTAAAACTCGCTTATTCTGCAGTTGACTTCCGTATTACTTAATTGTAATATCGGATTTTGAATTTTATTATTAACCTCATGGGCTTCGTCACAATGTCTTCATAAGACTTTATTTTTTCTTTATTACCCTCTTCGGTTTTCTTATTTGCGTCACCTTTTATAGGCGGACTTCTTTGAACCTTGAGCTATTAGTAAATGGGTTTATTAATTTTATTAAATCGTAATTTTTATTTATAACCACTGGCGACTTCTCTGACCGTCTTAACCGTTCAGTGGCCTCTTTCGTCTTAACCGTTCAGTGACCTCTGCCGAGACTTTGGTAGATATCCCTAACACATTATTGTTATTATAAGATATATGTCAGTATATTTTTATATATGCTTTTTAAACCTACAGCCAGGTTTTGTTACTGCCGTCCCTCTGGAATCGGACGCAGATCAGGTAGCCGTTCATTCTAGAATAGTATGTTCTGGGTTTTATTTGGATTTGAGTAGACTCGTACCTCAAACATACCTTACTAAGGGTATTTCTTCTCCCCTATCCATCGAGGGCATTCGATTTTGTAACAATTTCTTTCTTTAATTGATTCGGCAGCAGACTGGTTTAAATACACGTAAGTTTAATGAATTCCTTGTAATAATAAATGTGAATAAATTTGTAAAATATTAAATTTGTTGTTTTTATTCAGTTATATCTATTATTATGCTTACAATTGTATTTATTTTTATATTTCAAAAAATTTAATTAGCTTTTCTTTTTTTTAAATTTCGTTTCCAAATTGTTAATTGGATTTAATTAAGATTTTAAAGAAAATTTATTTAAGCATTTTAGCAATTTTATTAAAAGAAAAGAAGAAAAATAACTAAAATATAGAATTAAAATTTTAGAATAATCCTATTAATAATCATAATATTTGTCGTATTTATGAGGAGTTTTTGTTAGAAAAATGAATAAAGTAGTTGTATTATAAACAAAAAAAAATATTTAAAATGCTAGGGAAGTGCTTTTATTTATTAAAATTATTGTAATAAAAAATGAAATTATAAGAACTGAAATTTAAATTCTAACAATCGTTAAGTATTTTGTTTTTGTATTAAAATGGAAGCATATTGAATATAAAATAAATTTTGTAAAATGTTAATTGAAAATAAAAAAAAAAATTATGAGTTAAAACAGATTAGCTTATAAGTAACAAACAAAAGTTTTTAATAGTATGCCTATTGTATTTTGTAGGTGTTTACTCAAACGTCCCATCCTAGAAAAAAAATTTTGAAACTGTAGAACTCTTATATTAATTATTAGGATTATAGTATGCGGTATACTTTTCAATATGTCCCTTCATTTGGATTTCAATCCACAGAAAATCAAACTTGCATTCTTATAATATATTTGATGTTGCAATAATCACTGAACCAACTATAATAGATTTTCCTAGTCCTTTCTGTTTATACGAGTAGTTAAATAATTTCTAAAGATATATTTTATTACTTGACTCAAAAAGAAAAGAGGAGACTTCTTAATTCACTTAGCTGTTTTACTTAAATGTTGTACAAATCATCCTTTACAAAATTTGAAATATCCGACGTAAGAGGTACCGAGATATATTTTTGTAAATTTTGGAACTATATGACAGCTATTCGAACTGTTTCCGACCAATCAACCAAATTTTACAGAAGTTGGTCCTGTTAAACTTGATAATTTTTTTACAAATTTCTAATGTCTATTTTAATTAAGTATCAAAATGTGAGCGTTAATACTAAACAAATTTTAAAGAAATCGTCTTCATAAAACTTATCTTTGTACACTGAAATTATACACTGAAAGAAAAATTGTATGTTAGCAACTCGAGCCCGTCAGCTGAACTGGTTCAATTTCAATTGCGAAACTGACAATTATATAAAAAATAAATAGTAAAAGTTTCAGAATCCTATCTGAATTATTGCTGCAAAATGGCTTAAAGTACACTCCTAAAAAAAAATATGTGTACCTTTCCATATCTATCGTCTTCCATATCTATCTATACTTATCTATCCTTTACAGTGTCAGAAACATAATGGCATATTCAGAGCCTGTTAGAGCTTTTTGGAGGCCCAGGTCTGACATTATATGTGGCCCCCTATATAATGAAAAATATTAAAAAAAATGAAATTTTTACTGATAAAAAATTTATTATTTCAAAAATAAAAAAATATATTCCGAATATCAAAGTATAAATATCAAAGTAATATTAATTAAAATTTAAAAATGCGCTTTTCGAGCCTTTAGAGCTGCAAAAGAACTTATAATTTCAGAATAGTCCACATTTTTAGCTATATCCCAATTAATATTTAACGTCGCCAGACCATTTACACGATCCTGTATCATGGTTGATCTTAAATAATTTTTTATCCGTTTGAGTACGCTAAAACTCCTCTCTGCCTCTGCTACGCTAACTGGCAAGGTTAAAAATATTCTCAGAGCAATAGCAATATTTGGATAAATATTTAAAAACCCCATTTCGATTATTTCTTTTAAAAGCTCACACGGTTTCGTGCAGCCTTTAAAATTTGATTTATAAACTCTTTTAAGAAATTTAAGTTCTTCCAGAATTTCTTCATCTATTTGATTTTCATATTTTGTTTGTAAAATTCTTGCTGCTTCAATTAAGCTATTTTCTTCCATTTCATTAAAATTCCATAAAACTTCAAATAAGTTGCATATAGAGGAAACAGCTTTAAATCTTCGCGTAAGTCCATTTATTATAGAATCAATGATCTCGTTAAAAATGTGGTTGTGAAAATATGCTTCTGCAGATACTTGATCTTTTATTCGACGATTTGTAATAAATTCTGTAACAACGTTATTAGCTGCTGCAATTTTCTTTGACTCTGAAAGAACCGAAGCCCATGCAATTTTAATTTCCTTTATATCTTCAATAACTTTATCAATATTAATTTTTTCTGTTGTCAATGTTGATTTCCGCGCTTGGAGAATTAGATTTGTTTCATGCAATAGAACCAAAACCTTCATCCAAATTGTAGACATCAAGACACATTCAAATGTTGATAAATATTTTTTAAATGATTCAATCTGAATCTGAGCATCAGCTGAAAGATTGCATAACTCAAATTCGTTTACGGCTGATAATAAGGATTTTAAATGAAGGGCCACTGGCTTAACAGCATCTATTCTAGCAGACCATCTAGTTTTTGAAATGTTGTGTAAAGAAATTCCGTGAAGATGTTTTTTTAAAATCTCCCATCTTTTTGGACTACTGCTGAAAAAGTTATATAATTGCTGAATAGTTCCAAAGAATGTTATTGCTTCTTTACAGGATTCTTCTGAGTCAACTCCAACAAGTTTTAAAGTATGATTACCGCAGCTACTGAACATGCAATTGGAATTTCGACCGAAAGAAGCGCTTGTACGCCGTTATATTTTCCAGCCATATTGGCACCATTATCATATCCTTGCCCAACACAGTTTTGAAAATTCAAGTTTAAATCTTTTAATTTACACAATAAGCGACTAGCAATTTCTTTACCAGTTTTTTCCGAAAAATCATCAAAAGATATAAAGCGTTCTTCAATTGAAAAATCCAATTCGCTTAATTTAACATAACGAATAATCAAAGTAGTTTGCTCTTTATGAGATGTATCTGGAGTTGCATCAGCAATAATAGAAAAATACCTAGCGTTATTAATTTCATCGATAATTTTTTTTTGAACAAATGAGCCACATAGGTCGATAAACTCATTTTGAATTTTATTTGAAAGATAATGAACTTGCAATCTCTTTTTTTCTTCTTGTGATGCGCGAACTTTTGTAACATGTTCTGATAATATCGCATCATATTTACTTAGAAGTTCAACTAAGCCCAGAAAATTACCATTATTTGGATTTCCAATGCGCTCATTAGATCCAAAAAAAGCTAGTCCTCTCTCGGATAGAAAAAATATTATATCAAGAAAACGTTCCAAAAGCTTTTTCCAATATGTGACTTCGTTTTTAAGTTCTTTTACCAACAAGTTATCTAATACACGATTATTCAAAGCAGCTTTTTGTGCATTTTTCCACGAAATATACATTTCCTTGTGTAAAATAGAATTTTCGTGAGATGGTATCCGGTCATTTAACTTTTTCCAACCATTTTTTATGCTGTATCCCAATTTATCCGTTAAATATGAAAAATGCATGTTGTTATTTAAAATGTAACATGGTGCGCAATAAATTGATTGATTTTTGACGCTCCAACATATCCAGTCTCTATCACACGTTTCTCCATTTGCAAGGTTCTTTGAAAGTAAACGATATGGAAATCCACGATTGGCGGAGTCTTTTGAAATATTTTTTGGGATTTCAAACCGAGTAATTTTCATAAATGCTTGTATTTGAGCCTGGTTATTTTTATCTAGCATTCCAATATCGGAACACATTATTGTTTCAATATTCAGTATGTTTACTTCAATTTCACTTTCAGGTTGCACGCTATCATCATGTAATTCCATTGCACAAACTACATCATCTTACACAGTAATTACACTCTCAATATTTTCAATGGTATTATCATCAAGTTCCTCTATTTCTCTAACTGTATTTGCTGTAGTTTGAACCGCGGAATCTTCATTATTAAATATTGCAGGCCTTTCTACTTGATTTGATGAATCTGTATTGAAAAAATGTGAAATAGGTTTTATACTTTTAATAGCTGACTCCTGAAGTTTTTTCTTTTGCCTTTTGCTGGCACCGCTTTCATAGGTCCTCTTCATGTTTTAATTGCCGCCCTAGTTTATTTATTTTTATTTATTATCAATAATCAAAGCCAAACAAAAGATAAATTACCCGTTTTCCTAATTTTATGTAGTTTAAAAAAATCAAATTGTTCAATTCAATTACAGAGAAAAAAAAATTAAAACACTTTAACTTTAAAACACTTTAACAACGTCAAAGACAAACTGCTAATAAACTTTTATATAATAATTTGAATTTGAACTCATGTAACAAATAAAAGCCTACTATTCTTTAATAATTTTTCTCTAAGATTTTGAAATCATATTGGCAGTTAGTTCTTAGTTATACAAGTGCAATGAAAAAAAATGAGAATCTCAGGAAAAGCGAAAATATAATTGCACCAAAAATAAGGCCTCCTATTCTATAGTTGAATTATATTTTATCATAGAAAAAAAAATTGTTGCCCTACGTAAAAGTGCGAAATACATTTTTTGATCGTTTGGTGTAGTATCAAATAGTGTTATTTGGGGCCCCCTAAATTAAGAGGCCCATGCCAAAAGACCCTCATGACCCCGCCTCTTCCAGGGCCTGGGCATATTTATTATAGGTTATTAGGATATTATAGATAAGATTATTTTAAAGATATAAGTAACACTGTGACCTTTTGAAGTAGATTTATTATACATCACTTTTAAAGGTGTGGTGGATTTTGTCTCCACTTGTAATGCTTCTGTTAGCTTTACTGAGGGAAGGAACTAAAGACCTGTAGACAGTTTATTGCAGGTATTTTATCTTCGGTGAAGGCATATACTCCTATAGGTGAACATATTTTGTGTTTACTAGAATCTGCATGTACCGTGATTCTTTATTTAGACTTTCTTTAACTACCTCTTTAGTCGACAGTATCCCAACAAGAAGCCTGAAATAATTCTCCGATTTAGTTTACTGGATCCTATGATTTTTAGCACATTTCTAAAAATATTTTGAAAAAATGTGCTAATTAGTTTCACTCTCTCTGTCCGTCCGTGCGTCTGTCTCTTTGTCCGTCTGTTTACAAAACTTTTACACCGTTAAAGATAGAGAAAAAAAATTTTAACCATGGGTAGGTCTCATAAAAAAATTCATTTTGTGGGATAACTTCCCTATGAGCCCCTCAAACTATGAAAAAGCCCTATTTTTAAATACGTATATCTCATGTTCTGCTTAACAGCCCCTGAAAACGTCATTCGACAGGTATCTTTTTTAACTTTGTAAACTAATATCAAACCAAACCAAATTTAGCATGATTTTTCTACCTTCATAACTCTGGAACACTTTTAGATAGAGACTGGAATTTGAGGACAGAAAGAACTTTTAGAATTAGTATAAGTTTGCTCAGAAATTTTTTTTGGACCACCTCCTGTTCATGAGCTATTAGAGCTCAAAAATTGAAAATTTGCTATATTTAAACATCTGTACACATTTTACTTCGGAAAGATATAAAAATTTAAGCTCCAGTAATATATTTTTATGTGTGTTAACTGCTTTTTGTAGTTGTATAGGGCTCTAGAGCTACAGTTACATTATTTAAGTTTACCGTTATGTAAAAATCACATTTTGCATGAAATTTATTTTTTTTCATAACTTTGGCACGCCCTTTGGATAGGAACTTGAAATTTTAAGTCAAGAAAGAACTTTTAGAATTGGTATAAGTTTCCTTAGAAAATGCTTTGGTACCACTCCTTCTTTAAGAGCTATTATAGAGCTCAAAAATTGAAAATTTATTATTTTTAGACACCTATAACTTTAGCACCTGTACAAATTTTGCTTCGGCAAGACATAAAAATTAAAGCACTAGTAATATGTTTTTATGTGTTTTAATGGGTTTTTTTAGTTAAGTCGGCTTCCGAACTTACAGCCCCTCAAAATTCCAGAAAAGTCCTATTTTCACATTTTTGCTTATTACATGAAATTTTCAAATTTTTGTGCAAGTCACAATTCTGAACAGTTTGTATTGTCTTTCGGAAATGTGCGCTTTTAAAAACTGTTGGTTTACACTCTACCTTGTTTCATATCTTTTCCGGTTATACTTTCCAGAAGCTACTTAAATTATTTGATCCCGGATGTTTTACTTCATAGTTTACTCCTACAATTTTCTATTTCCATGTTTAGTGTTTCTCTCACTTTGTGTTTACTAATACCAGAAAAAGGTTCGGGACCTCTAAAGAGAGTTGCAGCTTCTTCTTTTGCAAGTTGTTTCGTTTTTTCATTTCTCTTTCTCTGTCTATATATATATAGGTTTAGAATATAAGTTATTTATAAGTTATTTCATTTTCAAAAAATCTTAGATATTTTCTTTTTAATAGGAAATTTATTTTTCAGATAGTTTTCCATAAGAAATAATACTTAAAAATTTATTTAATATACTTTTTATCTTTAAATATTAAATTTGGCTTATTAATAAATGAAAACGTTTTCAATTTCCATTTTCAAAGAGATAAATGTATCTTAAGTTTTTGTTAAAGATAATAAAGACGAATTTTATTACCTATTAACTTGTCTTTTTATATTGAACCAAAAACCATGGATAACAACCCAAAAGCAATAAAATCAATTTCAATTAAATGGCAATCCTTTTCTCTAATAGCATAAGTAAATCTTCTCAATATATATGTTATGTACATAATATAATAGACGTTTATTCTGTTTTTTTGCTTATTCCTTTTAACTCAAATAAAAACGTTCTGTTTTTGGTTTTATATTTTAATTTTCCAAATTGATTTCATTCATTTTATATCCCAGTTTCTTGGTCGTTTGTATGATTCTTTTGAATGAGGATTCTACATTTTTCTTTGACCTTTATACCATTTGTCTTTTTTCTTTTTTTTTTTTTTTACCAAAAATTATGTTTATATGTTGTTTCTTTTTTTTTTTTTTTGGCAACATCAGCAACATATCAATATAAAATTTTGTATTTTGTTGTTATTATACTTCTGTTGATTGCAATAACAGCATTATTAGTTTAAAAGTAAAACAAAAATTTTGTTAGAATTTGATATAAGGAAAAAATTGGGTTTGATTAAAGAAAAATCAGCAGAAATGATTTTAATCGTAAAATGGGTGTTAATTTTACCAAAAAAAAAAAAAAAAACAAAACTAACCAAAAAATCAAATAAGGTAAGGTAAGTACTTATTTTTAATTCTGTTCTTTTTTCAACCTGGTATACTTTAAAATTTAGTGAAAATGTGGTGTTCTGTATTTTTACTTTATGTGTAGGTGTTATATTTTTATTTGATTAGATTTTTTATTAAAAGAGAAGAATTCAAATATTTTTGAATTTTTAATTTTCAAATGAAAATTTAAAAAACAAAAAAAAAAAAAAAGTTCATTAAAAAAAAAAAACAAATATTTTTTCTCTCTCGTTTTATTTGTTTGAAAAAAAAAAAGAAGAAAATTCAAGGTAAAGGAATTAAAGGAATGGTAAAACTTTTAATTGATTCTCATACTTAAGTAACCAATATTTATCTCATCGTTATGCCATTTTCTTTATTTCTGATTGAGGTTTTTCTCAAAAAATACGAAATTTTTTTCTTTAAATTACATTTTTTGTTTTGTTTTAGTTGATTTTTGGTTTTTTTTTTGTTTTTTTGAAGAGAGAAAAGGTAATCAAAAAAAAAAAAAACTGGAATTTTCTTTTATCAAATTAATCTAATTTTACTTTTGCATAGTTTCTACCTTAAAATTTGAAAAGAAAAATAACAAAAATTAAAATGAAAAAAAAAGAAAAGGAAAAAATGTTGAACATTTTTTTTGGTTTTATATTTGATCCTTTGCATATTGGTTTAATTTTTATTTTTTTTAACTTTTTTTTTTTGCCAAAACTACAACCAGAAAATAAAATAAGATTCGAATAAATTTTTGTTGTCAGTAAAGATAAGTGAAAAGGTAACATATAAAAAATAATGTTTGGTTTGCTCGTTATTAGGATATTACAATAATAATTTTATTTATTTTTTAAAATTATTGTATACTCATAGTACCATGTCATTATTTTTAATTCTACTCTTTATTTTAATATAAAGAATATTGTGCGTATAAAAGACTATCTAGTGTAAATTTAAGCGTATATTTAAAAAAAAAAATTCGAAATAACTGTATCTTTTAACACGATTCTACAAATTGGTTGTTCGAAATTCATATTAAAAAAAACCAAGTTTTATTAACATTTTTCGATCATTTCCCATAAGTCCACATATTAAAATATCATTTTGCAAAACAACAATTTGGCGATTTTCCATATAGTTTTTATAACTAAATATCATATCAACAAATTATTTCAAATATTCTCTCCCTAAGTAGTATCTATATGTTTTAGTGTTGGTTACAAGTTCAGCTTTACAATATATTGTGTAAACCGCTAAATGTCAATTAGTGAATAGAATGGAATGGGAAAATATTGATATTGAAAGCCAAATATTGTTAAATATTTAATGGAATAGAAATATTGAATAGAATGATAACCAACTCCAATCTAAGTTTTTACCAAATGTTGAAACATTTTAGATATATTGCTTTGAATTATGATTTTAGATCTAGGATTGTTATAAAGATTTTAAAAAAATTATGTCGAGCTATGAAAGAGTTTGTAAAATTTCTTTCTGTCGATAAAATCAGAAGTCGGTTAAAAGTTAGTGAATAAGAAAAGAAAGTTAAAGTTCGATAAAGTTAAAGGGTCCATCAAATATTTAATATGGTTGAAAGTAGGATTATAGTGGGCAAAAAATAGTCCATAAAATTATTCGAAATTTTCAATTAAAATAGGTTTCTTATTAGATTTTATTAGATTTGTGAGGAAAAAACATTCATATACAATTTACGAATCTGTCTAAGTTTAGCCTAAAAAGATATTGAATTTCAAAAATTATTAAGTAACCGTAGATCATACTACAAGATCAAGTTATTAAATAAACAATTCTAATTACACTGGACAATCATTTTATAGATATTTTGTAGAATTTTGTGTATGATGATAGAAAAGTTGTGTACCATTCACTCCTAGTCCTTAATCCTTATTAATGAATTCCATTTGAACAAAGATAAAATAATTTTGTCTACTCTTTTATGTATTTTATTTATAATATATTTATAATGGCTTACCGGCCACATACAATGAGAAAGGGAAACTTTGACAGTCCTTGCTTTTCGAGTGTGACTGTACTCATTCTTTTATTTCGTTAATGTTATTAAAGTACATTAGTGATAAATTATAAAATAAATGTTATTTTAAACGAAATTTTAAGTTGTATAGTACATAATGTCCTTAGACAAAAATTTAAGGTAAAATAAATTTAAATTCTGATATTAAATCGATATTATGCTCTATCACATAATATTAAAATATAATATATATTCTAAAACAAATAAGTATCGTTTCACTACTTAAGTATAAAAAAAATATGTCCTTATCTTTTTTTTGAAAAGTATTAGACTGTACAAAATCTTAAGCTTCAAACATACAATTTTTCTTCTTTTTTGTTTCGAAAAGGACAAGTTTTACAAACAAAAAAAAAAAATTATTAAATAGTTTTACTTATAATTTAAATTTTTCGAATTTTTTATGTTTAAATTTGAAAACTAATCTGCTGTATTGAAGAATTTGATATTAAAAAAAAAATGGTATCAAAAAAAATTTAAATATATTTTTTACCATTGCATTTAATTTAATCCAACATCTGTATGAAAAGTTTCTATATGCTTCTGATATTAAGATTTTTGCATAGGTAAATGTTCCCCATAAGAATTTTAATTCAGTTTTGTTATTGCCAAATGGATGAATTTGATTAGTTAATAATAAGAAGTACAATTTTTGGTCATTTTATATTTTCTGTACCCATATTAAAAATTTAATTTTTAAGGTCTAATAGTTTTGTTATATAAATAGTCAGCCAAGGATCAAAAAATATTTTTACATTTATAATTTCCGTTTTCTTGGGATATTTTTTGGTACTCTTAGAATTTTTGTACCCGTATGAAGGTATATTCAAGTTTTATGTTTTGCATAAGGTTCTATACTTACAACTTCTGTAAAATTTGGCTGTGCTAGATCAGCAGATTCAGGTAGCTTGAACATCTTGGATGTTAATGAGACTGGGCATCTGAAATCTTACAAAGGATGATGACATTTTAGGTCAATCATTTCTGTAAAATTTGGTTTTGCCAGTGCAACAGGTCCGGGTTGCTGTCACACAACTCCAAAATTTACATAAATATTATCTCGGTACTTCGGTGGGTACGGTTGGTAACGTCGATACTAAAACATCTGAAATTTTGTAGAAGTTGATCAAGTTTTATGGAAACAGCATATATTACATTAATACGGGTATCCCAGAGTTGACACAGTCTACTCTACTGCACTCTTCGACGTTTTTATAAGTATTTTTGTTATTTATTATTAATTAGACCACAGTTCTTTTATTTTACATTCAATGTTATGATGTTTCCAGCAATGCTCTGCAATATCATAAAAAATAAAATATAAAAAGAGCTATTAAAATCATTAATGAATTTGAAATTACAAAATACTTAACATCTTTAAATTATCTATCCAGATATTCATATCTCTTATGGAACACTTCTGGCGAAATTAAAAGTATTATGCCCAAATATTAAACTCCAACCGATCCAGCGTAATATATGTAGAGTAGCTCTTTCTCATAATTACATAGTGGAATCTATTAGAACTAGAACATCAAAATTCTAGTAAGTCATTCTTAGCTAACACGTTCAAATTGTGGAGCACATTACCATCACATATATTCAGCTGATCGTAATATGTACAGTAGTTTAAGGAATCGGTCAATTTGCATCTGCTAAAATCCCATTTAATCCTACAATTTAATTTGAAAATTCCTTCTTAGTCTTTATACTGCTTTGTAGTTAGGTAGATTAGTTATTATACTGTCTACGATGGAGAATAGTTTTAGTGGGTAAAAATCCCACACTACCAAAAAAAATTAATTAAAACAATTGGTTATTCATATTAAAAATTTTCCAATCATTTCGAGTAGGCAAAGGGTTTGCATTAAATTTTTTAAATGCATTACACTTTCATTCACAATTCACTAATTTAAATTTTCAAAAAGTTAAAAATAAGTTGGATAAATAAACTTTTATGTAGTAACAGTTTTACTAATATGTGATTTTTATAATCATTTTAACTTAACATTCATTTTATTGGAACACCTTGTGATTGTGTTCTATACATATAATATAAACAAAAATATAATTTATTGATTTTAATATTCAACAACAATTCCTTTAAAACTTTTACTAAGATTTCATAATATGAATAAAGGCAAATATAGGTATATAAAAACAACTTCTCATGGAGTTATTTTGCTTTCTTTTAATTTTACTTTATATCTTTAAAAAAGTGACTTCAATAAACTTCTCAATAAATTTTCATTCTTAACATTAAAGTAAAAGTTAAAAATTAGATTCTTTTTTGTTTTTATTTATCTCTGGATTTCCTCTTGCATTCTTCATTTTTAAAGTCAATGTTAAGCCAGACAAAAACATAAATATATTTACAAAAGAAAAATAAAAAAATTGAAAACCAGCAAAAGAAATTTGTTAAATCTTTTAGTAAAATATCTTTCTTTCAATCTGAAAATAAAAAGTCGGCTTCTTCCATCACAGAACCGAACGCTTTTTTTTTATCTTTATGAGACAAAAATCCCATGGGACTGTTGACTTACCACTATAAAATAAAAGTTCAAAAAAAAAGGTCAAAAGTCCCAATTTTGTTTTTATAATGATAATAATTAATAATGTAATAACATCATTTAGACTAAACTTTAGTTTACGCTTCGGCCAACTATAAAATAAGATACATTTATTTTTGATATTCCGGGCAGTCCAGATATATACATATATATGTATATATATCTATTGAGAGGGATATTATAGCCGGTTACGAAATCAGATTTGCCGCTTTTTCCAGAAATATGTATATGTATAATATGTTTTTTTAAGATTTTAAATTACCATCGAATTTAGAATTAAAAATTTGTATATACATTCTGGAAAAAACTTATAACCCTGATTGTGTAGGCAACTGTAAAACCCCTCCTAATTCAGAAACTCATATATACATATATTCTGGAAAAGGCGAATAACCCTGATTTTATGAGCAACTCTAAAAACTCTCCTAATTCATTTACGTAACCAAAAAAGAAAAACTTTGATTTTATAGCCTACTCTAAAATCTCTCATAATTCATAATCTCACATATACATTACGGAAATCTCCCTTTACGGAATCTTTCTTTTTCCAGAATATGTATATATAAATAAATTAGGAGGGATTTTAGAGTTTATTACGAAATCAGGGTTATATTCCTTTTCCAAAATTAGCTAACAAAAATTTTACAGTTTGAATTTTGCATAAAACATACACACATACATCATGCGTACCTGAGTAATACATATTTGTAAAAATCTCTGGTACAAATTTTTGGTATGAAAACAATACTTACCTTATCCATTCATGTATACGGTCGCAAAAAGAGTACCCAAAACAGATAATATTTAGTAGAAAATAGATAATATTTAGGAAAATATTTATGGTTGAAAATTCCTGGAGTAGGATAACTATTTTTGATAAATATATCAGGTCTATTAGAAAAACATTTAAAAATATTTAAATAAAATTTTAGTAAGAAATTTAAATAAAATTATGGCTAATAATAATATAAAATTTTAGATTATTTGACCAATAATGTAGTACCTATCTAAGTCACCGATGCTTTAGACGAAAGGATAATAAATACTTGTAGCGCAACCTGAAAGGGAAAGGTTGATTTAAAGGTTGGAGAAAACAAAAAAAAAAATTTTAAATTTGATTTTCACATAGCATATGTTATATATAGCAAGTATTATATGTAAGAGGAGTGTTTGTTGTTTTTTATTTATTCTATTTGAAATTAACTTTTGATAGATGTATACTATAATTTAAATTATTTTTAAATTCGTTTAAATTGTTGTCTTTCAAAAAGAATACGTCAAAGCAGTACTCAAATTAAAGTATAAAAAACATTTTATAATAAAGTTATACCTAAAATAATACATGCACCTTTCTATATGTTACAATATTGCGGTTTATACAAAGATCTAAAAAAACTAAAGTATAACTAGTAGAAATATAAAATGATACCCAATATACATAAACTTCTTTTTTAGATAAGCATAATATAAATGTTAAATGTTTTAAACTAAAGGCAAGCAAAAGATGATGTCTATACTGGAATCGAAGTTTCTAGCAGCAATTCAACTAAAAGCTACACCGCAATTATTTGAACAAAAGATTACAGATTAAACAAAAGAAAAAAAGTTTTAATAATAATTTTAAGCATTTTTCTAAATTTTTCCATTTTACATAAAAAATTGGTTTTTTTTTTGTCACAGCATGATTTAATCTTTTTAATTTTCAAATTTTTCTTCTTCAATACGTTTTCAAATAAAGAAAATTTATTTTTTTTTGGAGGTAAATTTTATGTTATTTACCTGTATAAACAAAATATAGAGGTTTTTTTTTTTTTGTCATTTAACAAATTTACACCGGTGATATTTTGAAAAATTACTTTTGAATGCTTTTGATGTAAATCTATTGAGAAATCCATCTTTTCTCTATTCATAAAAAGAAAACGAAAAAAAAAAGAAACCGAAATAGAAAAACCATAAAGAAAGTTCTTTTATATTCAAAGGAATAATAAATGATGATAAAGAAAATTCATTTTCATTTTTATGTTATTAAATTGTCGCGCCAGTAACATACAAGTAATTTTTCAACCAAAAATACTGTTATATTGCATATATATATATAAAGGTACATGAAGTTTGTTTTAATGACATCAGTTGAATACGTGAAGAAACGAATAACAAGCTGTGTATTCCTTTTTTGTTTAATAAATTTTTGTAATGAGTTTTACAAATTTTGTTTTTTATATAGTTTATTTCATTGCTTTTGAATTTATTGTTCTATTTATTATTTTATTTATTATTATGCTTATCAAGCTATTATGAAAGTTATTAATAGACATTATGAATAATGAACGAGCTGGTATTTTTTTTATAAACAAAAAAAAAAAAAAAATTGTATAAAACCTAATTTCCTTTTATTATTTAATTTTTTTTTTTTTTTATTATATTTAACACTATAAATAATATAGAAAAGAGTGAAATTTATTTTTATTAGCATGCGGTATTTGTATTTATTATAAAATTCTTTTATTAGTAGAATATTTCAATTCTCCTAAAGATATGCAATTTTTTGTTGTTGTTGTTGTTTATAAAAATAAAGGACTCGGTATTTGAAAAGAATTTTAAATAAATGAACGGACAGTTTATAAAATTGATATTAAAATATTATTTATGAAACAAGAAAAAAAAGGAAAACAAAAAAAAGAAAATTTGAAATAATATACTAAATTGTTTATCTTGTCTGAGGATTTCTGATAAAGACAAGAGATTAATTTCTTTCTTTTCTATTGTGGTGTAAAATTGAAGAAAATAAATGATTTTACTTTTTTTTTTTTTTATAAAGTGTTGAATAAAAGATTTTCAGAGATTCATTTGTCAACAGGTAGTTATTGTTGTTGTTTTTATTAATTTTATTATAAATATTAATGTGTTGTTAATGTTTTGTTTTATAAAAGAAAAAAAAAAAAAAATTAAATTAAAAAAATTGTTATTAACGATTCAATCACTAATAAAACAAAAGGATGTTGATAGATTGACAACAAAAAGAAAAAGTTTTATATAATCTATAGTCATTTTAATTTTTTTTTTTTAAGTTATTTATAAATATAATTTAGTTATCAATTATCAATTATTAATTAACATTATACTTATATTTTTTTTCAAGGTCCTTTTTTTTTAGAAATTTTAATTTCCATTTTATAATGTAATTATAAATTTTCTTTGTATATGAATTTAAATGAAGCATATTTAACGAAAAATTAAAAACGACGGTCAGCCATTTTTCAGTTAATTTGATTGGCATAACTATAAAGTTTCTATTTAGTAACATACATTAAAAATTTGAGTTTAGTTTAAAAAAAAACAAATGAAAAGTGAAGAGTTATTATAGTTGTTTATCTTAAATTTAATTTTAAAATTCTTATGCTAACAAATTATAGTAAAAATTAACCTTAACTTAAATGTTGCCTATATTTATTAAATGGTATAAATATTATTTTTAGGAATATTTTTTATGATCGACGAAATTTGTACGTTTTAAAAAAAATAAAAAAAATGATTTTTGTATTAAGAACTTTTAACTAAAAAAAAAAAATCCTTTTGCTAAACATATAAATTTAAAGTCTCTCACTGTTAAATTTCTTGAACTCTGAGATGGGATGAATATGTTGACTTTTACATTTTTTTGCTCTTTTCTTTAAAGAAAACCAAAAACGTATATAATCCATAGTCATAAATTGTGGTTCAGAATTATAGCTTATGTTGTTGTTAATAGAACAACTTCTCTTTGATTTTCAAATTTATATGTTTGAGATCTCTTTTATTCTACTTTTTGTTGTTTATTAAATTTCTTCTAATTTACGATTGTAATCTTATGGTTTTAAATTTGAAGTTACCTTTTTGATTTGATATTATTTTAGGGCTCAACCTAAATAAAAGCGTACTACATCCATTTCTTATACGTCAATACGCCGATACGTCGAAGTACATTGAAATTGATATGTGCCTACAATTTTCTATTTGCCAGAAAAACTCTATTTTAAGTATTTTAACAATAATTATTTTAAGTTCTGAAGGATATTTTATAATAGAATGGATATTGATGTTATTGAAGTGTTTAAAGATTTATCGGTTTTAAGACTATTACAAAAAAAAAACACCATCGCATGATTCCAATAGAGAACTATTCAAATCTATAATGAAAACTACATATATGGTTTCTATAGTATTGGATTTGATATTTTAAAAACAACAAACCCATTTCCTTTTCGAAAACAATTAATTTAAAAGAGATAATGATTTTAAAAAATACCACCGTCATATCATCTTTTTCAAGTAGGTAATGACTATATTGTCGAAGTAAAATTTCAACGCAAAATAGTACAAAACAACAACAAATTTTTTTATGCTTTGTAAATTTTAAAATTTTAAATGTTCAACGTACAGTATGTCATGTATTTTAGGTGCTTCCATTTAAATGGCTGTACGATATAACTCCCACTGAAATAAACCCCACCATCAATTGCAATAAATCCTATCAACAAATTATGAAATAATTCCCACCGACATATGAAATAACTCCCACTCAATGTGAAAAATAAGATTCTGTATTAGGAGAGATTTTAGAGTTGGTTATAAAATCAGGGTTATATGCCTTTTCCAGAAGATGTCTATGATCCTCTTAATTCAGAATCTCGCATATACATATATATGTACATATTCTGGAAAAAGCGCCTAATTCATAATCTCGGTAACCAACAATACCCCTCCTAATACCAACTAAAACCTCTCTTAATTGATTTCTTCATATAATAAATCACTTAATATAATTTGTAATCATATTTTATAATATGTTTCTTTCGGCGTTAAGTTGTAGCGCCTTAAAGAAATAAATTCTAAAATTTAAAATAGTTTTGCTTAAGCAGATGTTTCTTTTTCTAATTTTAATAATTTTGTTTGTTTTATGAATAATAATTTATTAAATATTTAACTATTATTTAATTTAAAATGTAACGAATTTACACGGTATTTAAAAATGTGTAACGAATGTACTTTAAAACTTGAGCGCAATGTGTGACTGAATCCCAAAATAACTATTTGTGCCCGACTTGTCGCTCTCCTGTTACAAGCACCATTCAGGTTTACAATTAAAAATAAATAATATTTTGTACTGTGTTTTGGGATGAGCATATGCGTTTTAGAGATTAGTTCTTTTTTTTTGGAGGGTTAGATCATTATTTTTGGGGATTAACACATATGAACTAAACCCCAAAAAGTCGAAAAATATTTTTGGGGATTAGTTGATTTTTGACTTGGGAGTTAGTTCTTATCGCCGGATATAATTATTTAATTTTGATTTTAAAGAAAGATAAAATAACTCCCATCCTTAATGAAATAATTCCAACTTTTCAATGTTAAAATGAAATAACTTCTACTCATTGTAGAAAAAACTAAAATGAAATGAAATAAGTCCCATAAAAAATGAAATAAATCCAAACTATTGGGATTTATTTCATTATGAAATAACTCTCAACTTTATATGAAAAAAAGTGGGATTCATTTCATAAATTTTGGTGGGACTTATTTTCGTGGGAGTTATTTCGTACAGCCCATTTAAATACTTACATTTAAAAATATTATGACAGAAAACATACGTAGTACGTTTTTATTTTGGGCTGAGCATTGAACATCAATAAATGTTTTTGTACGGAAAATGTACTTATACAAATCTAAATTATACAGTGTTTATATTTCACAAAAATTTAATTTATGGGTTATGGAGCTTTCGACTTATTTTACATTTACATACAGATAAGAAATAAAATTTTCAAGGGGTTGGAGAGGTCAAATAGTTCGAAATATATAAAAATGTCCAGATCAAATTTAAAATAAAATTTATATTAGGATTAAATAAGGCCGAAAAATTTTGAAGCCTTTGAATTCCATTTATTTTAAAAGCTCTGTTTAGAAAAGATGACCCTTTTGTTCCGCTTTTAGTATATGTATATATCAACAAGTTGTAATTATTTTCAATTATTTATTTATATTTAAAATATTGATTTTTTGTTCGCATTCTGTTTTTAATTAAATTACATTTATATTTTTTTTTGTTTTATGAATAATAAATTTTGTATATATTTTTTCTAATTAAAAATATCAATCATTCAGTAATGGGCAATTTGTCAAATAATTCAATGTTTAAATAAAATAAATAAATAACAAAAAAAAAAATTTAATTTTGATCAATTATTACAATCCTGTTTTATTATTTTATGGCGCAATTAAAAAATCGTTTCGGAAAATTCACAAAAAAAAACAAAATAAAATTAAAAAATCTATTAAAAATGAGAAGAGAAGAGAGAAAAATTATTTCCTCTTTTTATTTTTCACAATTATAATTTTTTGGAAAATTAAAAAAAAACAAGGTAGAATATAAACCAATGGTTTTTAAAAGCGCGCATTTCCAAAAGACAATACAAACTGTTTAGAATTGTGACTTTCACAAAAATTAGAAAATTTCATGTAAAATGAAAAAACGTGAAAATAAGATTTTTTTGGAATTTTGAGGGGCTCTAAGTCCGGAACCCTATATAAGTAAGAAAAACCGTTAACACACGTAAAAATATATTATTGAACATTTAATTTTCATGTCTTGCCGAAGAAAAATTTTTACAGGTGCCTAAGTAACAGGTATCTAAAAATAGCAAATTTTCAATTTTTAAGCCCTAATAACTCATAAACAGGGGGTGGTCCAAAAAAATTTTCTGAGCAAACTTACACTAATTCTAAAAGTTCTTTCTTGCCTATAAATTTCAAGCCTCGATCTAAAAGCGTGCCGGAGTTATGAAAATAGAAAAATCATGCAAAATTTGGTTTTCACATAACGGTAAATTTAAATGCTAAATTTAAAAGTATACTACAATTTTGATATTGACTTATAAAAGTAAAAAAAAATTTATTTCGAATGGCGTTTTCAGATTGAAAAAATGTTAAACAGAACATAAGATATATGCATTTAAAAATAGGGCTTTTTCAAAGATTGAGGAACTGTAGCTCCGTAATGGATGGGGCTACATGAAAAAGTTGTTCCACAAAATTATTTTTTTTATGAGACCTACCCATGGTTAAATTGTTTTTTCTCTATCTTTAACGGTGTAGAAGTTTTGTAAACAGACGGACGAACGGACTGACGGACGGACAGAATGAAACTAATAAGCGCATTTTTATAAGCAAATTTTTTTTTGGAAATGTGCTAAAAAGAATTTTATTTATAATATAAATGGCGTATAAAATTTTGTCAGTAATTTAAACATTAAAAACGTAATAATTATTAATAAATGTCTTTTGGGCTTTGTCATATTTTGACTTGAGCACAATTTAATGTTATTAAATTAAAAAAATATTTCTTTTTGTTGTATACATTTTTATTAGACCATTTATATATTTATTGTGTTGTATGCCTATTCTACCACATTTTCCATAAGGTGGAAATGTAAACTTTTTTCAGGTCCTTAGATAAATTTTGGAAAAAAAAAAGAAAAATAAAATTGTAAAAGCCAGACAATTTCATTATTTATTTAAAATAAAATTAATTTGTCAAATATTTTCTTGTTGTTTGTCAGAATAAACATATAAAAATCAAATATGCATATATGTACCATTCAGTAATGGAAACTCTTTTTTTTTTTTGTATCTGAAAAAGATTTAGGTATTCTTTTATTTACTTAACACTGTATTAAATATTTGTGTCTCAAGATTTCATGATTAGTTTATGATATAAATATGTACCAAAATCTGGTATGAATGTGCGCCAGTGTCGCATATAACCTTAATTTAACTTTTGCTCCTTCACATCCTTTTCTCCAAATAGAATTGCACTTTAAAGTCAGAAATTAGGGAAGGCTAAATTTTAAAAATACAAAATTTGATGTGTTAGTAATTTTAAGTCAAAGTGAAGAACTTGCAATTTGAATGTAGAATAAAGAGAAAAGCATTCAGTGTATAATTTAGGATTCTAAATGTTGCTTTTAAAATTTAAAAATTCATTTTAATTCGGTATTAGTTTTAGATTCGGTTTTCAATAGCAAGAGTCAGGATTCTAATTTATTCGTTTAAGAAAAAAAATAAAAATAGTTGTGTCGGAATTTTGTTAACATTTGACCAGTCACAATTGTTCGATAATAGAAATCACTATTTTATTGTTGTAAATTAATTTTAAAATTGAAATAAATAATAAAAAATCGACTGTTCATGGAAAAGTTGAAAAAAATTTAGAAGAGGGTGGTGCTTGACGACATCGTTACGGTCCTCGTGAAAATATTCAAGGTATTACAAAAACAAATATTCGACCTATCGTTATGGTGTTATAAACGTATTGTTTTTGGAAACACTTTTACAGGTATTTTTAGAAAATGTTATTTGCTAACATACACAGAACAAGCTAAAAAGGAAGCGATGAATGTAGTATATGGTCTTAAAAGATAGGGACGTACATTATACGGTTTTGAATGTTAAATAAAATTAAAATATTTTTTAATAAAAATAGTACAAGTATTAAAAATGATTTTAAAAATTTAGTACTGTTATGACGTAATCACTAAATACATCATCAACACTAAAACTAATGGTAATCTTAACGATAATATCGGCCACTGTAAACACTTTTAATAGATATGCTTAGTGAACTAAATTAACATCTAAATCTCACAATGATTAAAATGTAATGATTTGGAATAAAAAAACAAAAAATTTGTTTAAATTTTTTTTTTTTCTTTAATTTATTTAAATGTTTAAATTATGGAACAATAAGATTAACTATACATTAAATGAATATTAAAATGGAGTAATTGTTTATTATCCATTGGATTTTTGACAATAAATAAAATAGATTTACTATTATAATTATTTTAATAATAGAAATAACAATAAAGAAATAAATTTCAATACAATTAATTTTTTTTTGTTACATTTAAATTATATTTTTTATTTTGAATAACAACAAAAATTAAGAATAACTAAATTTTATTTTAGTTTTTAGGCTTTAATAACAAATTATTTAATAAAATTTAATAAAATTCTCTAAAAATATTTTCCATTGTAAAATATGGGAGGAAAATGTTTAACGTTGGGTAAAATAAATTTAAAATAAATTGTAAAAATTATTTAATTCTATTGAAAATAAATTAGATTTCTAATAATATATATTTAAGGCAAGAACAATAAACCGAACTATAGAGGATATATTTAGCCAATACCATAATATTCAGTGTTCATAATCAGGGCAGGATTAACACAGATAGATGCCCTAAGCACTTCAAAAAATTCCCTAAGGTTTTCAAAAAAAAAAAAAACAAAGAAAACAACAAAATTTTACATTAGCTATCATGAGCGTACTCTTGAGGTTTAGTGACGTAAAATTATTGACACTAGTCCTCAAAATGTTGTCTAAACAGAAAAACATACCACATTTTGCGGAAAATTCCCTGTATTTATGTTTATATGAATATAGGCATTTTTATGCAACCTATGAATATTTTTCAAATAGCAAACGCGTTTTCAAATATCATAATCTAAAAAGCTTCAGCATTTTGGGAATCAGAAGTTGGAGTACAAGAGTACAAGAATACTAAGGTTGCTAACTATAGGCTTGAATAATCGGAGTAAAATTTAATTGTATGAAGTTTTTTTACTCTCGAAAGTGACAATGTTCGTCTTTGCAAAAATTTTTGTGGTACACCAATTATGATATCCTAAACAAGTGCTTAGTTTGTAGTTGAAGGGCAAAATCCTGTATGTCTTCAGTATTTTTAAAAAAAACGTATAATTAATAGAAAAATACTTTTAATGAAAAAATTATGCTTCGTCAAGAGACCTGTGCGCTTTCTTACGGACTTAATAAAACAAAACTGTCCGATAAGCATAACGTACATAAAAACTAAGTATTGTTTCAGTGAACTCTCTAAGAGCTTTAAGGATGAAGAGAAGCAATCAATTATTTGAAAACAATTTATCTTATATGTTTTCTTTTGTAAAAAAAGATACGTTGATCTAATGCGTTTTGATTGTTTTGATCAACGATAACTAAGCTCTTTAGAGCTCCTTGTGATTTCACGAAGTTATTATCAGAAGTTTAAATAGATATATTTTAAAAGAATAACATATCTGGGTTGAGGTTTATGAATAAAATTTGTAATCTTGAAGTAATATAATGGTTGCAACTTTTAATTAAAAAATTTAATTAAAATATTTTTATTAATATTAATTATAATATAACCATTTAATGCATACATTAAACCTTTTACTTCAACTTCAAAAAATAAAAGATTTTTGTTTAGTTAGATTTAGATTTGTTTTTAGTCCTTAAATAAAAAAAAAAAAATAAAAATTTTAATAAAATAATTGAAAAATTTAAGCTAAAATTGAAAATAATTAAATGTCACGAATGACGACACCTAACCTCTAAAACCAATAACTTGATGACTAAATTTTATTGTTTGTTTTTTATAAATTTATATTTATTATGATTCGTTGCATATAAAAATATTATGTACCAATAATTTCACTTATATATGCTAAAAATTTCTCACTTTCTAATCATTTATTTTTAACCACACTAAATTTAAATTTTTATATAGATGCATTATACAAGTTTATATAGTTTAGTTATTTATATATAAATAAATAAATTGGTTTTTATTTTTATTTTTTTTAAACAGCAACTAGTTTTCAACACGTTTCGTATCATATCAATTTTTTGAGGTTAAATATTGTATTTTTATTATTTAAAATAAACAACGTTTAAGTCTTCTGTACATTAAGTGATATGTTGATCAATCAATTTCAAAAATCTAAGTTAATATGTACTTTGAACAAAAATTGACATAAACTGACAGCTGGTGCTAACACCTAAATTGACAATTCAGATTAACAATTGAATTGACAAGATGTCACTAATTTTAAATGAAGTATTAGTGTGAGAATTAGTTTTAAGTTAAATTTTATAATTTCGAGGTTATGTAAATCTAATTGTATAAATATTAAAACAAAAATGTATTGTAAAAAATGTATAGTATTTAAATGTCAAAAAATAAATATTAAAATTCAAATAAATTTTCAATTGTCAAATTTAAGTTGTGTTCTTAGAAAAAATTAAAAATTTCAAATGGACCTTGGTCACCTAGTGGGTAAGAGCGTAAAATACGCTGTAAACGTCGAGAGAGTGTGGGTTCTAATCCAACACACATCGTAAAAGTTATTCCTCTTTACGACATTGCATGCAAGCATTGCAAGCCTGAAAAGGAAAGGCTGTGCAATTTCCTGTCAACATTTATGTGTCAGAGAAATGCATTAGAAAAAAAATTTGCTATACAACATAAACTTAAAATGATTTTCAGAACGTTTCAAAGTCTATAAAGACTATTAAAATACATTTCTATTTTACTGATGTATTAAAAATATTCTTAAAGGCATACAATAGCACTGATATAAAATAAATTTTGTTTTAAATTATAATAATTAAAGAAAAAAATAACACAAAAACTAAAAAGATAAAAAAAAAACATTTTTTAAAATAATTAAAATTAAATAAAATGGGAAATAAAAAATAGATGTGAATATAATAAAAAATAAGGAAAAACAACTATTGAAAAAAAAAAAAATAAAAAAAATTGTAGTTCAAAAATAATATTGAAAAATTTTACAAAATAAAAAAAAAGCGTGACTAATCTTGAATCTTATATGTTTTTCCTCTCTTCTGGCCAGTCGTTTTGTTTAAATAGTGCAGAATTGAATTTTCTTGTTCTTAAGCGACAAATAATTTTGTATGTTATATTTTATTTAGTCTTTAATAATCACTTAAATGACATTTAATGGGTTTATTGTTACTTCGCTAAAGGGTTTGTGATATGATTGTATTTTCTATCCTTAGTGCTCATATACAACTATACTTAACTAATTTTCTTTGATTTCCTTTAATATTGGATTTCAAATTACTACTTTGAAAGTTCACCTCTCTTGTATTTGTTTGAGTATATTTTGTTATTCTGTATGTGTTGGGATATTCACTAAATAAAATTATGCCGAATATTGGAAAAATTTATGCTAGAATTATGCTAAAAGTGAAAATATTAAAAATCAAATAATTGACTACATGTTTTCTTAGTTTTTAACACTTTTATTTCATTTTGAACATAAATTTATTTCATATATTAAAATAAATTGAACATAATAATATGGTATTAATTCAAACAAACAAACGTTTATGAAGAATATGAAAGTAAAATGCATATATGTATTTGACAAAAACAATTTTAGGAACATTAAGTATTGTATTATTATTTAGTCTTAGCTTAACTGAGCTTATAGTTAATAAAACCATATTACTTAATTTAAATTTATAATATCAAAAAAGTCTGTATCGTTAATTTCATTTCAAACAACTTAGCCTTCAACTACATATTTTTCTGATGTGCCAATTTTATGCTTATTATGCTATTTGTATTTTCAAATGAAAAACAACATTTGTTTTGAACTTTGAGTATTTAAGTTAAAATGATATTGAGAAGATGAAATTTCATACGGTTTCTTAGTTTCGTTTTTCTTAAATTGAGTTGACTAAAAGCATTGAATTTTTAACGTTATTATCATTAGGATTGTTATCGATTGAAAATATTTTAATTTTTTCCAATATTTTAAAATTTAGCGGTAAACGCTTTATTAATTCATTTAATAATTTCTTTAAAAACTTAATGTAATTTTTTCTCAATTCTTTTTCACTACCTTCGATTATTTGAGTTGCATTTTTTTATAAAAGATTCAAATTCGTAGCCAAAAAAAATTTTTGTTTTCTTGTCAACCGTCAAACTCAAAATTCAATGCTGCCGGTACTGATTTAATTTAAAATTTAAATTTTGGAACGCGTATAAAATATTTGATAAGCACAATTATAGCGATTGACAAAAATTAAACAAAAATTTTATGTACAAGTATTTAAAACAGTAAAAGTAATTAAATTTTTATATTATGCTGAAATAATGATTTTTTAATAAAATTATGCTAAAAAGCATCCGGCATCCTTTTTAGAAATAATTATGGAAAATGGAAATTGACTTGCTAAATCTGGCATAAAAAATGCTAAAATCCCATCACTTAAAACACATATTTGCGCATAACACTACCATTCGACTTCAAAAATTTCATTTCGCTATAGGTATGAAAAAACGAATGGATAGTGAATGAAAATCGTGTATTGGACAATTTCAAAATTTTATTTTTTAAATTACAGCTTTGATATAGATTTCTTTTTATAAAAAAAAAAAAAAACAAATATTCCTCCTATTAAGCTTCGGGTTTATGTATTACTAATTATTTTAATAGCACATGTTTTGAAAACTTCAGTCCACGGCAAGAAGGAATAAAATTTTCTCTTTCTGAACAAGTTCTTCATTTTTAAAACCACTCTATCATGTTTCAAATTCGTTTTACTGTTGAATTCTTTTTATATTTACTTGACCTGAGATCATTTTAAACAGTTTTCTTTCTTTTTGACAATAATAACAGTAATCAGTTTGTTGTCATACGGAAAACTAATAACCAGAATATTTTAATGCGTATTTAGTATTAAATTTTCATTGTTATTTAGTTTTAATGAATCCTTTAGGACACAATTTTTAAATGACAAAAATATAATATTTTAAAAATATTCTTTGTTCAAAAACATATTTTTTATTTAATTTTTTATATTATATAAATAAATAGGTATAATATATAATTATGTTTAAATAATATATACTATTTAATATTTATAATCGCATAAATTTAAATAACAATGCAAGTGCGTTTACTTCATAATATAAATAGCCTTCATTGAATAAATTTGAAAAAAAAAATGGTTGTCATTTCCTAGGGGTTTAATAATTATCAAAAATATAATAGAAAGAACATAAACACAAATTTATCAATTATATATACAAAAATTAATAGAAAAAAAAATGAGAAATAATATTCAGTTTGAATCTTTTATTCTATATCAATTCTCTAATTTTTTTATTGAAGACCTAAAAATTTATATTTTAGTTTTTATATTTTTTGAATTTCTAGAATTCATTGAATTTTAAATTAAAAACGATTTAATAAGTTTAAAAACCTATTATTGGTTATTGTTTAGCATAGTAATTTAACTAATTTTCTAACCAGATGTATAGCATGAGGTCCTTTGTTATAATTTTGACATTATTGACATTTTTTTTTTTATTATAAATTGATTGAAATTTATTGATGCATTTTGATAAAATTGTCAAATTTTAATGTATTAAATACAGGGTGAACCAACTTGAGCTGACTGATTTGAAATGCTTATAATTTTTTTATTTTTAAAATTTTTTGTTTCATTTTTTTTTGCAGATAATAAAGAATTTTATAAAATTTTATAATATCATCATAATCAGTGCAAGAATGTGTAAAAATTGTTGAATTTTATTATGCTTGCGGACGATCAATGGTTACAACACAAAGAAAATACTGTCAGCATTTTAACACTGCGACGGCTCCCAGTGTAAACGTGAGGAGAAGCTTAATGAGGATCCGTTTGAGGATCGGGGTGCATTTTTTCGAAAATGAAACTGAGCATCCAGAAACCGTCTCTGCTGCTGTATACAGGATCATGTTGGGAAAATTTTTACGTCCGGCAGTTCTCAATAATCGTGACATATGGTTCCAGTAAGGTGAAGCTACAGCTTATAGCGCGAGAGACACAATGGCGATTCCGCGAAAACTTTTTGATGACCGAATAATTTCAAAAAATTCTGATTTTGCGTGGCCACCTCGTTCTCCAGATTTGACGGTCCCTGTTTTTTTTTTGTGGGGTTTTTGAAAGAACGGTCTTACGTCAAAAAACCCCAAAACATTCTGGAACTACAGCAGAATATTCAAAATTAGCGCTAGAAACGTTGCACGACCTAATGCAAAATGTCTTAAAAAGAGCCATTACTTGTCAACAGGAGAATAGAAAGCATAGGATGTCGTTTTTTAAACATAGCTTAAAAATAATAATTTAATCATTTATACTTTTATTTAAATAAAAAACTTTATAATTAAAAATTATAAGCATTTCAAATCATTCAGTCCATATTGGTCCTTGCATTGTACATTGCATTGTACCCTGTACTTGGTACAATGCAATGTACAATAGAATTATTTTTTAGAATTATATAAAAATTAAAAATTAAATTAAATAGATAGTCCATAAAGGAAATACATTTTTATCAAATTTTAAAAAGTTTAATTATCGGACCAAAGGTGCAGTACGTAAATCCGTCGGTTTTTCAAGGGAAGACTCTGCGATCAAACCATGATCTATAAAATACTATATAAAATATAATAATATAATGTAAGTAAAATAAGTAATATAATTATACTTGTGCTGCAACTTGAAAAGGAAAGGTTGATTTATTTCTTCACCGCATTGTATATAGTGGCCAGTGGGGTAATCAAAATAAAAAACAAAAAAGTTCAATTTACTGCAAATAATAAATATTCAAACTTTTCCTATATATTAGTAGGTTAGATATAGGTAGCTTTTAAAAATTGATTTTCCTTTGGATTGATTATAATTGGATCATTTCTTCTCACGTTTCTTGTTCAAAATTCTCAAGTATTACAACATTCCAAATTTCAAGGTAAAATATGAAAATGAACTTCAAAGCATTAGACACATAGTTGAAATTTTTTTTTCTAAAAGAGGTGGGAATCTTTCAAAGACCCCAAGAATTGCCCTTGGTAGTATCAGATTCTTCCTGACTAAATCCACCTCCCTCTTTGGTCAATAGAATCGGATGAAACACCTACCTGCTGACGCAGTATATTGGTTAGGGAATACAGATAGGAAAGGATATGACAATAGGATGCAGAAACACTTGATTGAGAGTGGGATTTTAAGGAAACAATGAATCCGCCTATTATTATTACTATTTTGCTAACAGTGACAATACCCGTTACAACAGTTGCAACATGTAGTAGCATATAACACCTTCCTACATGAAGTAACTATTGAAGACAACCTCCACCGCCACAGTAGCTGCTATTATTATTCGTATTAGTATTACTTATTAATATTATTATTATTTACTACAGAGTCAACGTTAAAACATTTTCCTTAGGAAATAGTTTGTCCTTAAAATTTAGGTAATTATCTCTTCATTCTTTCAATGATCTAAATTTTTTTAAAGATTTTAAAAGACTTAGGCTTTTTATCTCTTTTAACTTATGTAAAAAGTTTTGCATTCGTTGTTTTTTATTTTTTATGATATTTCTTTTTTTTTTCAAAATAAAAAAAGGTTTTTAATATTTTAATTAGATTTAATTCAAAAATATTGAGTCATTAATAATTGATTTTATTGAGTCAAAATTAATTTCAATTTTTAATTTACTTTGGTATACTTAATTAATTTACTTACAAAAAATCAATGAAGTCTTATCTGATCTAATTCTGATTATTTACTCCCTAATTTTTGAATCCAACCAGGTATTTTCAAATACTTTTTTTTTGTTTTGAAGAAAAATATTTTGGAAAATGTTTGCCAATAGCTGTTTTTCAACCGTTTAATTTTTGTTCTTTAAATATTTTAATATAAATTATTGTTATGCGCTTCAAATACAGAAGTGATACAAAAATTTTTAATATCCTTTTTTTTTTAGAAAAGTGTGAAAAAAAAATAACTAAATACATTTAATATTTAGTTATTTAGGCCAGACGTTCTATAATCTATATGTAAATAAGATTTACGATATATAGTACGGGGTCAATTTCAAAAAATTCTGAAATATT
The DNA here is from genome assembly GCA_947095535.1 of Poecilobothrus nobilitatus. Lineage (NCBI taxonomy): Eukaryota > Metazoa > Arthropoda > Insecta > Diptera > Dolichopodidae > Poecilobothrus > Poecilobothrus nobilitatus. The sequence continues at coordinate 111,420,314 of OX352774.1, forward strand.
TTTATCTTGTTCTTTAACCACAAAAATCTAGTGTTTATAGACTCTGAGCTTTAATGTAAATTAAAAATAAAATAGCGTAAGAAATGCTAACTGAGTTAAAATTAATGTGAGTGCATAAAATCTATGAGTATAAATATTTTCTTACATTTATTTTTTGGCATACCATTGTATCAAATTACTTTAGATATAACGTTTTAAATCTAAAATGAAATGATTTTTTACTAACTGGAAATAAAATAGAAATAAAATAGAATTTAAAATAGAAATCAAAATCAATCGAATAATAACTCATTTATATGGGTACCACAAATTCTCATTCCCAATTGTTTCTACAATTACCATTTCCTACATGTTTCTTAGTTCTATTCACCATATTACTTACTCTTTATGCCAATCTCCCTATTTTTTCTTTGAGTTTATATTTTAGTAACCAAGTTAAAGTGTTAAAGCGTAAAAACTCAAGGTTATGTTTTTTTTTTTTTAAATTGTAAGAACATCATACTCGTTATACTCGTTCCACAACAACCTCGTATTTTTATAAAAGAGTTTTCTTTTACCGTTTTGTTTTGTTAAAAATTTTTATCTTATACAAAATGTAAAAGTCTTTTAAAAAAATTTTATGTGACAACACTGCAGTTAGTAGCACTAAAACTTATTTATTTTGTTTTTTTTTCTGTTTCTAATATTCCTTTTTTTCTTCAGTTTTAGAAAAATTTAATATTTATATATGTGTAATATATTTATATATAAGATGTATTTAACTGTTACTTTCAACCATTTTTTTTTTGTTTGAATTTTGACTGCATTAACCGTATTATTTTGTTCTTGTTGTTTTTTTAGTTTTTAAAATATACTTTTTAAGATCGTTTTCTTTACAGTAGATGATATTTTATTTGAATCCTTTTCTACTTAGTATATGTACATCTTCTTCAAGGATATTATTTAAAGAACTTGTAAATGTGAATATGTTATTCTCAAGACAACTAATGTAATATAGGAATAAATTTCATGTGACATTAAACCTGTTCCAAAATTTCTTTATTTAAAAGGTTTTTTTATCAAAACGAAAATGTAATGAAATATATGCATTTGTATATACGTACATATATTTGTATGTAACACTTTTATTTATAATATTTATGGTGACTTACAAACATTTTGAACAAAAAAAAAAAATTGTTCCGTTTCAATTTATAGTAGATAGCTACTTACATCAAACTATTGGTGGTTTTAAAATTGAGTAATCAAGTCCTCATTATGGAAAACTTATGTCTCAATTTAGTCCTCATAATGTTAAGAAGTTGCCGGTTAGTGAAACTCTAAATCAGGAAATTTAAGTTTAGTATAGTCGTTTTTTCACTGTTCAGTAAAGTTTGTAAACTTGTGAAACCACCTAAACATTAGTGTATTTTATTTATAGTCCGACCCGTTTAAAAGATATATCTTATAGTCTTTGGAGGACGAAAACAATTAATATTGTTTATTAGATATTAGAATCGATGTTGCAATAACACAATTATTTTTTTAAATTTATGTTTTGTAAATTTTTTTGGGTTACTATCACATGCCTGCACTTCTTTTGACTGTATTTCTTTTGACTGTATTTCATTTGCCTGTATTTGTAACCAACTATAAAATCCCTTCTAATTATTTTTTACATGCATATTTCAAAAGAAAAAAAAAATTTAAAAATAGTGGGGGCTACTGCCCCCAAACCCCCGTTCAAATTGAATTAAATTATTGAAACCCTGACTTTAAATCCAACTCTAAAACCCCTCCTAATTCTGAATCTCACTTGTACATATATATAAATATTCTAGAAAAAGTGTATAGCCCTACTTTAGAATCCACCTCTAAAAATCTCTACTAATTCAGAATCTCACATTTAGATAATATAAATATTCTGGAAAAAGAGAATACACCGATTTCGAAGCCAACCCAAAAACAAACAACAATTCAGAGTCTCGCATATGCATGTATATAATATATATAAAGCATATTAATTATGCTTTTGAATCCAACTCTAAAATTTCTGTGTTTATCAGATGTGGGAGTAGTGCATTGAATTATCAATTAAATTAATTTGGCATTAGCTAATAATAATGAAAGTCAAAATAATTTTGTAAAATTCAGGGAAAAGAAATACAGGCAAATGAAATACAGGCAAATTCGAAGAATTTAAAAATAGGACTTTTCCAAAGTTTGACGGCTGTAGCTCCGAAATGGAGCGGCCTAAATGAAAAAATTGTTCTACAACATTATTTTTTTTATGAGACCTACCCATGATTAAAATTTTTTTTCTCTATCTTTAAAGGTGTAGAAGTTTTATAAACAGGCGGACGGACAGAGTGAAACTAATAAGCAAATTTTTTAAAAATTTTTTTGGAAATGTACTAAAAACAAACAGAGTGTCTTTTTTCAAGAAATTAGGGGTAACCAGAAAAAATATTATTTTAATTTTTTATTAACGAATTATTCAAACAAACTTACATATAAAGTAAAACTTCAGCTTGCACTAATACTTATTGACAGATCGAACTTCTTGAATATAGAGAAAAAGAAATAAAAACAGACACTTCAAAACTGACCGATGGTGAAAAGTGTTATTTTGCCTCCTTTTAAAAGAACTTAAATAAATAATCTGTTATGATTTAATTTTCTTACAGTTAAATAATTCTGCGTTCTGAAATAATTCCGGTAGATGAACTATTTTAAGTGAATAGTGCCCATTAAAATAAAGGAAATGTTCCATGAGAACAGTATCAATTTCTCTGTAAAACCTATATTTAAAATCCACATGCATATCTAATCTGCTAGCATGTCTACCGATCAGACAATGGTCCGTAATAACATTAACTAATTGTCTTATCTCAGGTCTAGATCTTTTCAAACTCATTTTAAGTTAAAGATATACACTAAGCTTTTAAAAGATACGAAGAATTAACGATAGGTAGAATTAATATTTATTCAAATACTCTCCGGGCTTTTCATACAATTGGTTTTATAATCCTTAATATGTAGTATTCTATTCACTTTTTTTTAAAGATATTTTTACATTTTGTTAGTCATTGTATTTTAGTATGCACTTGAAACATAGTGTCTGCATCAATGTTAAATCTTATTATTTTTAAATAGACAAGATTATTTTTATTTTCATTGATGCTTTTTTTTCTAATTTTCAAAAAAAAAATTTTTTGTTCATGTTTCTAAAAGTTTTTGTTAAAAAAGATATTTAATATTTAAAAAATGGTGTGAAATTTTGAAGAGATTTTTACAGAATGGAATTCCCTACGAGATTTAATTTAAGCGATTGAAAAGTTAAAGTTTTTTAGGGAATTTTTAAGAAGAAAAATTTTTTGTTTAAATTTTATGTAAAAACTGTACCATAAAAATATATTTTAATTTTTTCGAAAATTCCTAGGAAAAGTTTTTAAAATCCATTACAATAGATTCCTTAAAAATTTTTTATACGATTTTAGGGTATAATACAGGATTAAAAATTCTTTTGCAACTTCTTCGAAACCAATAAAAATTATTTCTCGAATTAGTTTAAGAATTTGTTTAAATAGTCTCGATATCGACGTGAGAATTACGTGGCAACAAATAGCGATACACAGGGGGTGAGTAAACTTGCAATTGAATCTACTTAGACTTTGGAGTTACGTAATTAAAAGATCTAAATAAGATGAAGTAAAAAATGTAATTCGTGATTTTACAGTTTATAAATATTTTCTCATACTGTAGTTATTATTTTATCAGGAAAAGGAAAAGACGAAAAAGTCAGGATAAATTTAAAGGATAACTTAGTTATTTCTTCTTCCAAGATATAGCCGAACCATTTTAACGCTTCTTCAGTCAGAGTGGTATAATCATTGCATAAATCTAAGGAAACTTCACACCAACTTTGGCGTAAAAGGTTTTGAAGGTATATTAGATACCTAAAGTCCGGTGGTTACTGCGTCAATAAAATCTTCATCAAATCATAAAATCTTCATCAATAAAAAAATTAATATTAACTTACCCTATTTTTAAGACTTTTTGCAAAACAATTTCAATGTTTAATACGTTTCTTTTTTTGTTTCAAGTAAAAATAAAAATGCATTGTTGATGTTGGTTTAAAAACATTACAATTTTCATTCTTTTTCCTAAATTTTTGAATAAAGTTTAATTTCACTTTAAAATCGAATTGAAGCAAATTTTAAAAGGAAAATTATATTTTTTTCCAACAACACAAATCATTCTTACGAGCAACCAAAGATGCAATAATGTACAAATGTAAGAAGATAAAAATGCATATAACACATACACAAATATATCAAATGTATATAAAATGTCTGCCTGTATCTATAGTTAAATAACTAAAGAATTTTCTTTGGTTAAAGAAAGAATGAAAAAAAAAGGTGTCAACGTGAAAATGATGTCAAATTTTTTTTAAAAAACTGTATTTTATTGTAAAAGACTAGAAGAGAGCAAATGTGACAGTTTTTTTTTTAATGCACTGTCAATGTATAGATACACTTTTAATATGAAATTTTTGGATTTAAAGTGCATAAAATAGGAGATTTTTTTGATCACTTAAGGAATTTGGTGTAGAATTCTATTTTAACAAAGACAACATTTTTGTTTAATATCATACCTTAAAAAAAAGTTTAAATTTTTGAAGTGACACTGAAATATTATTTCTATTTACAAAAGAAACGAAAAAAATTGATTTGGAATATTTTTAAACGAAGTCAAAAAAGTTTTATTTTTAAAAATGGTTTTTAAGAATTTTTTTTAGAAATAGTCAAAACTGTTATTTAAAGAATGTTTATTTTATTTTTTGAATTTTTTTTGTTATAAATAAAGGTTGAGTTAATAGATCAGTAATTACTGCATTTTAGGTTCTTAGTGCATCTTTAGATGTAGGAGAAATTATTTAAAAGAATATTTTTTGAGATGTCATGATGATATTGCGTTGAAAAAAATCGAAATCGAAGTTGTTTGGTTTGAATTTTTTGGAATTATAATTTCTGGATTAGAGGTCCGTAGTTTAGAAAAATGTTCGTATTAAAATTAAAATATCCAATTGGAGAAAAAATAATCTAAAAAAATAGATATTTAAAAATTAGTTGAAAAGAAATACTTTTTATTGGTATTCATATATAGGTAACATAGGTATATATTTTTACAAAACTCTTTGGATATGCATTAACATAATCATATGAAGTCTTTCTTGTATTTAGATTCTTATTTTGTATTTAGAACTATTTTTTGACAGTATATTTATCAGAAGCTGACATTAGTTGTAACTTTTTGCGTGATTATTTTAAAATGAGTTTCACTACGAAAATGTAGAAAAGAAGATTTTATAAAGGAGATGGTTGGTAAACTTCAAAACAATGAAATCTAGCTTTGAATAATATTTCCTTATACCTTTTTTAAAACTGCAAAATTATATATTTTCTTTTCTTATTAAAATAATATTTTCTTTTCTTATAAAATCTATATCGTAGACTTTCGGGTCACAAATCCCTTGGGGGTTTAAAATAAAGGCCTCTATATCGTAGACTTTCGGGTCACAAATCCCTTGGGGGTTATTTCTCACCAATATTGGGTCAAAACCTCTTAATTAAGTTTTTTACTCCATCTTATGCCCCATAAATTCAAGTGTATTGCAAGTTACAGCTGGTGGTTCAGACACACCGAATTTGCTTTTGGGACTCAATAAGGATGGAAAATAACCTATAAGGTCCGAGGTTTGAAACACATCGTATCTTGCTCATGACATAGTGGTTAAGTCGCAAATTTGCTATATTCGGAAAAATATGTAAGTTTTAATCATATATGTAATCGGGAAACTCTTTTGTTAAGTTTCAAAATTATCAATAACACATTAAAACACAATTTCAACTTAGATAGGGACATACACAATCACAATACTAGAAAGAAATTTTTTTATTTTTTATTAGTGTATTTCAGGGCCACATAAATATGAACAGGAAATTCCACAGCGTTTCCTGTTCAGGTGTGGCTGTAAATGTCGTAAGGGGGAATAATTACGACGTGTGTGGGATTCGAACCCACACTCCCACTAGGACTTCGAGGGTCCTTAAAACAAATAAAATTACTATTTAAAATTGTTTAAAATAGGTAAACAGAAGAACAATTGTCTATACAACTGTTTAAAGGCGTACAATAATCTTTCAAACGAAATGAAAGCCATAACCAATCTCCTTATCTTTAAAAAAGAAGTAACATTTTTTTAGGTAATTCGCATAATTTAAACTAATTAAATTAAATTCAAAATAAATAAAAACTTAATTATGCTATTGGAATTTATCTTTGTAGTCAAATACACTTTGTGTAGGATAAGATTGTATTATAGCAAAACTTAAAATCTAAGATTTATAGTCTAAAGTAGTATCCTAATCTCTAATGTTACTTAGTTTTAATCCGGAATGTTAATTAGTTTTAATAATTTGAAAATTATAATATAGCCAATCTCGCAAATAAAATTAGAAGTAGAATAAATTTCAAAAATTAAAATTAATGTCAAATAAAAATACATTTCAAGCGTTTAATAAAATTAATTTTAAATACGAATCAATAAGAATCTAATAAAAATAAATTAATATATTGTTTAATCTATACGACCACACTATTATAATCATTATATACTTAATTAATTCATTGTAAATTTCATATTGATAATAAAGACAAAAAATAATGGCTGCTAAAGTGGAGATATCTTTGGACATATCTTGCAGGAAGGTGTTATATACTACTGCACGTTGTAACCCACTGATGGTCCTGACTCTGCAGTAAAATAATAATAAAATTAATAAGTAATACTAATACCAATAATAATAGCTGCTTCAGTGACAGCGGGAGTTGTCTTAATAATTACCTCATGCAGTAAGGTATTACGTATGCTACTGTATGTTGTAATTGTTGTAACGGCTATAGTCGCTGTTAGAAATATAGTAATAATAATAGGCGGATTCATTGTTTCCTTTCAGTCTCACTCGCAATTTAATGTTTCCGCATCCTATATCCTATCCCAACTCCGCAGCCAATTTACTGCGTTACCAGGCAAGTGTTTCATCCCATTATATTGGCTAAAGGAGGAGGTGGGTCTAGTCAGTACGTGTCTAACACTACCAAGGGGATATTCTGGGTGCCTCTGGAAGGTTCCCACCTTTAAGAAAAGATTCTTTAGGAAAAAAAACATCGTTTAAAATAAACCGAAGCTAATAAATTTAAAGAACAATTACCTTTATAAATGGTTTTTATTTTTAAGAATAAAACCTGTATAATATATATGTATTATATATCATTGGTTTAAATTGCCTACAATAGAAAAAACATGGATCAAGCAAGAGTATGTTAGAGGAGGAATTCTACAACATATATGAGTTTGAGTGCTACAAAGTGTTGCATCATATATTAACTCAATTAAATTTCTATTTGAAGTTGAATCCAAGAATAAAATATTCGTTTTGTATGTATTATTAGGTATTATAGTAAATTATTAAGCCTTTTTGAACTACAATCAATTACATCCTTTAAACAATTTAAACTTACAAGGAGAGATGCAGCAAGTCATTTCTATTTGGTGGGAACTCCTAGATGGTGCAAAACTGGTTATGAAAATATATGTATGATGCAAAACTGTTTATTCGTTCTGAGAACTGCTAGGATGTGTATAATGCTTTCATCAAATGTTTTCCCTCTGTTAATAATGGTGACCAATTCAAAACAGCGACGTTAATATATACAACTTCAGAATAATTTCTTCAATAATAACTGGAATACTGCTCTAAATAAAGGACAAGGAATAAAATTAAAATAACAAGAGTGAACAAATGAAATATAACAGTTGTTTGTACTCGCATCATCAAATAATATCCGTCAATTAGGTATTTTATTACTTTTGCGATGCTCGGAGCTAATCAATAGTAGTCTGTTCAAACTATCGAAGTAAAATTCTAATATATAGAAATAATTTCATAATACGAATTTATAAATTGTGGAACACATTACCACTACCGTGCAAATATTTAAAATATTTCCTTATACAGTTTCAATACATTCGGATTTGATCTGCAACTTTAAACCTTCACGCTTTTAACTTTTGAAGTTCCAGAACTTTTCGGGCACTATATAGAAAAACTTCAATAACTTTAAAATTATAATTGATCCACGTCTGGGATAAAAAAAACTTACGGTGATAATACTGGAAACTTTTATTATCTTTATTTGATTTAAAATTGCCGGAAGTATCTTGTTTTAACCGATTATTATTTTGACATACTATTTTATATTTTCTTTTCCACTTATAATTTATTAAACAAAAAAAGAGAAAATTAATAAAATGGTATAATCCTGTTAAGGGCAAATTTGATGATTAAAAATAAAAAAGATTAATAAAATGTTTTAAATGCATTTAAAAAATGTTATTTACATTATAAAGAAGATTTATTTTATTTATTTTTTTGATCCTTTTGTTGGACATTTTGGATATTGTTAAAACAACTCATTATTATAATTTATTTCAGTGTAATTATTTAATATTTTTTACTGTATCATAGATTAAATTTAAATATTTAATTTCAGAAAGTTTAAAGTGATAAAAATAAGCAGACCAATATTTATAATTTTGGCTGTGTCATCTTGAGGTTAGATTAATAGTATTATGATGGTATTTAATGATAAGAACAGGCTTTATTTTATTGGTTAGTTAGTTTCGTTCACTATTGATTGGCTTTAATCTAATAATATATGGTACAATATATATAAAGGAGAATGTGTTTATGACATATTATTATGTTTACATAACTATTGCATTCAGTTTACATTAAGCTATTACAGATATATTGGCTATTATATTTGTGATACCTAAAAGGAGATGACATATATATGGGAAATTATATGTATATTTTTTCTCAGAATTGAATTCTGAGTCGCATTAGCTGTATGTGTGTGTCCGTCTGTAGCTGTCATACAATTTTTATACCCGTACGATAGGATCGGGTATAATAAAATTACTCCTCCGTTTGTAACACCTCGAAATAAGCGAGCTAGATATACCTTCAAAGGTATGGATCGGATCAGAAAAAAATTCTAAGACGTTTGAGCCATGTCCGTCCGTCCGTCCGTCAGCACGCTCACTCAAAAACTAAGAAAGCTAGAATCTTGAAATTTACACAAAATATTTTAGGAGTAATTTGTAGGTTCCCTATTTTTTTTCGTTGAGTTTGGACCAAACCTTAGGGTAGCTCTCGAACACCTAACTTTTAGATCCCCACATTGTTTTTGAAATACAGCTATGAAATTTTAACTGCTGATAGATCTCACAAAAATATTAATTTTATTTTTAATAACTTTTTTTTGTAGCCCCACCCGTTTCGGAGCTACAGCTCCCCAAAGGTTCAAAAAAGCTCTATATTTAAATTGTTATAGCACAAGTTGTATAAGGTATATCTTCATTTTGAAAACGGCAAACTTACTTTAAAATTATATATACAATAAATATATATTTGTGGCACACGGTGTCTTAATTTACCGTTATGCGAAACTAAATTTTGCAAAATCCTTTAACTCTTCTATCTTCTAAACGGTTTAAGTTGGAAACTTGAAATTTTGACAGAAGTTAGATCTTTGAAAATAAGTATGAGTCATTTCAGAAATTTTTTTTCATTTTTTCATTTTCATTGTTTTGTATCACCCCCCGTTTAGGAGCTGTAAGGGGTCAAAAACTGAAAATTTCCTATTTTTAAACACCTGTAACTTGAACACCTGTTAAAATTTTTTTGAAGTAATACATAAAAAATAAAGCTTCAACATTATACTCTTATTTCTGTTAACAACTCTTTTTAATAATATAGGGTTACTTTATAATTGACGAAAGTGTTACTTGATTTTTTCAAATTTTCTAACAAATTTCTTTAACAAATTTTTTGCATTTGTTTTACTCGATAATTTGAAATTGTTGAGGATATAATGCGTAGTCCAAAAAAATGTAAATAAATAAACAACATAACGGTTGCTTGAAGAATTTTTATTTATATGATATTGATATATATACATACTTATATAATATCATGTTTATTTACATATCGTATATGTCACTAGTGAGTGAATGATAAGAGTATATATGTATATTATATAGCGCCGTATTTACATACATATATGTATTTTATTTTACTTATAAGAAATTATTCTGTCAATGGAATATTTAAATATAATATAATATAATATTTAAAATTATATTTACTATTTTGTACTAAGTAAATTTAATGTACATTTACCGCTTAGTATTAAATGGTACTATAGAATATTTGAAAAACTTTTGGATTGATAATGGTTATGTGGAAGGTTAGAATCTGCTTTTGAAGAATGTACATATAAACATATAGTTTGAATATATGTACAACCCATAGTTCTAGAAATTATAAAATTCACCCAAATTATTTTAAAATACTAAAATATTAAAAAAATAATATTGTAAGCAGAGTGACAGGCTGTGAACATACTAACGGTTCGTACGGGTATCTAAGAGTTGACAAAGGCAACTGTATTCTTCTTCGTTTTTCTTATATGAGCACAATATGAACACAATCAGTTCCTAATTTAGATGAGTATATGAAATTTTGTCAAATGAAGTTAAATTTTATGCGAACAACTTCTTCAAAAATGGTTTCGTCTAGGGCTTGGTCGTAGGTTTGAGTAGCTATTGTGCAGCTATTTTTAACAGATAAACAGAGTTATCCTATTAAACAAGGGGGTCAATTAGCAGTTATACAACTCCAAAATTTGAACAAATATATTCCTGTACTTAATTAAGTTTGATATTTTAAATTTTATGACAACAGCATATATTAGGTTCATGTGGATATTCTAGAGTTGGCACAGCATATTCACAATTTTCTTCCTTTTGTCATAATTTTCCTTGTAAAAATCTAGGAAAAATTTAAAACTGGATTCGAAAATAATTGACGTTCTAAATTTCTTTATATTATCTTTTTGGAAATGTACATCTTTGAAAACTTTTGGCTTTTCATACTGCCTTTTTTTTCTTCTTTTACTGTGGTACTGTTATTTTATATTACTATGATTTTTTATAATATAGAAAATATATACTTCGCGCCTTTTTAAGCGTAAGTGTAGTTATGGAATAAAACCCTTTTAAATGTAAATGTTTGTTTGCTTATTGCTTTTCTTTATTATAAAGAGCCTTTTAGTTAATGATATAAATGACATTTGTCCTTGTTTTTTGCCAGGCTTTTGTTAAAGTTTATTGTTTCTCAGGAGACAAAACCATATTTTTAGCACATTTCCAAAAAAGTTTTGAAAAAATGTGCTTATTAGTTTCACTCTGTCCGTCCGTCCGTCCGTCTGTTTACAAAACTTCTACACCGTTAAAGATAGAGAAAAAAAACCATTTTAACCATGGGTAGGTCTCATAAAAAAAATAATTTTGTGGAACAATTTTTTCATGTAGCCCCATCCATTACGGAGCTACAGCCCCTCAAACTTTGAAAAAGCTTGCATGATTTTTCTTTTCTCATAACTCTGGCACGCTTTGAGATAGGAACTTGAAATTTTGAGACAAGAAAGAACTTTTAGAATTAGTATAAGTTTGCTCAAAAAAATTTTTTTTGACCAACCTCTGTTTATGAGCTATTAGGGCTCAAAAATTGCTATTTTTAAACACCTGTAACTTAGGAACCTGTACACATTTTACTTCGGAAAGTTATAAAAATTAAAGCTGCAGTAATATATTTTAACATGTGTTAAAGGTTTATTTTACTTGTAAAGGGTTCCAAAGTTGCAACTCTTCAAAATTGCGAAAAAGCCCCATTTTCAGATGTATATATCTCAGGCTCTGCGTAATAGTTTTGCAATCTAAAACCGCCAGAAGATCGAAAATTTTATTACTATATAAAACAATATCAAAATTATGTAATATTTTGTAATTTACTATTTAAATTTACCGTTATATGAAAACCACATTTTGCATGAAATTTCTTTTTTCATAACTCCGGCATGCCTTTAGATGGGAACCTGAAATTTTGAGACAAGACAGAATTTTACAATTAATATAAGTTTTCTCAGAAAATTTTTTGGTAGCACCCCCTCTTTAACAGTTATTACGCCTCAAAAATTAAAAATTTGCTATTTTTAGATACTTGTAACTTAGGTACCTGTAAAAATTTTTCTTCGACAAGACATGAATGACAGGTTCAATAATATATTTTTACGTGTGTTAACGGTTTTTCTTAGTTATATAGGATTCCGGACTTACGGCCCCTCAAAATTTAAAAAATGTCCTATTTTCACGTTTTTTCTTATTACATGAAATTTTCAAATTTTTGTGTAAGTCACAATTATAAACAGTTTGTATTGAGTTTTGGAAATGTGCGCTTTTAAAAACCGTTGGTTTACTTTCTACCTTGTTTTAAATTGTTTGCCTCTTTTCATTGTACTTTTTTCGTGCCTTGAAGTTTGTCTAATTTTCTTCCACAAATTACTCTATTTTCTATCTTTTTTTTTGTGTCGTTTTCAGTATTACCCAATTTATTTTTGTTTTTTCCTATGTTTTTTTTTGTTTAATACCTTTTCTGCTAATTTCCTTTGTTTTCGATCCTATTTGTTTTTATTATTTGAGTTTTTTGTGAGAATTTAACTTAAACAAAAGTGTACAATCAATTTTTAAACTAGAAAAAAAAAATCTAATGTTTGAATCTTTTGGTTTTATAACAAAAACCAAAATTATATAAAAATCTTACCTATATTGTTGTAAATGGAGCATAAAATAATTTAAACTAAAAAAAAACTCAAATGACAAATAGGTAAAAAACTTTTAACATTTTTATCGTAGAAATAAAGAATGATATAAAAATATTTTCAATTTTATTTCTTAAACTCAAATTTTCATTTAGGCTCAAAAGAAAAGAAATCAGAGTAAGTATGTCTCTATATAAGAAATAAAGAAATCAAAGTAAGTATGCGAAATATATGATATAAACCGTAATTTTGTACAATATTGTATAATAAAACAGGAAATTAATTAAAAAACGAGGAAGAATACAGTTGACTTTGTCAACTCTTAGATACCCGTACGAACCGTTAGTATGTTCACAGCCTGTCACTCTGCTTACAAAATCATTATACCCGTATGAACTATGTTCAAGGGTATAATAAATTTGCCATTACGTTTGTGACACCTTAAAGGAGTCGAGCTAGATATAGTGTCAAAGGTATGGATCGGCTCAGAATCGAATTCTGAGTCGATTAAGCCATGTACGTCCGTCCGTCCGTCCGCACGATAACTCAAAAAATAAAGGAGCTAGGGGGCTGAAATTTTTTTTACGTCACTTTTGCAAAATTGTTAGTTTTGCTATTTAAATCCAACATTTTCGGTCAGCGGGTTCGAGTAGCTGCCATACAACTTCTATCTTTATATAGAAATAACTCAGTATCTATTCAAGCTAGGTTTCTGAAATTTTGCAAATGATGATCAAGTTTTATGGCAACAACTTCTGTAAAATTTGGTTGTGCTGGTGCAGCGGGTTCAGACTTCTTGCACCTCTTGGAACCTAATGAAGCTAGGCGTCTGAAATTTTGCAAATGATGATCAAGTTTTATGGCAACAACTTTTGTAAAATTTGGTTGTGGTGGTGCGGCGGGTTCGGGTAGCTGCCATACAACTTATCCGGTTAAATGAGAATAACTCAGTGTTTATTGAAGCTAGGAATCTGAAATTTAGTAAAGAAGTGTCGAGTTATATGCCAACAACTTTTGTAAAATTTGTTTGGCCTAGAACAGCCGGTTCAGGCTTCTTGCACCGCTTGGAAGTTAATAAAGCTAGGCGTCTGAAATCTTGCAAATGATGATCAAGTTTTATGGCAACAACTTCTACAAAATTTGGTTGTGGTGGTGCGACGGGTTCGGGTAGCTGCCATACAACTTCTCCGTTTAAATGAGAATAACTCAGTGTTTATTGAAGCTATGAATCTGAAATTTAGTAAAGAGGTGTCGAGTTGCATGCCAACAACTTTTGTAAAATTTGGTTGAACTAGAGCAGCCGGTTCAGGCTTCTTGCACCTCTTGGAAGTTAATAAAGCTAGGCGTCTGAAATCTTGCAAATGATGATCAAGTTTTATGGCAACAACTTCTGCAAAATTTGGTTGTGGTGGTGCGACGGGTTCGGGTAGCTGCCATATAAAATTTCTTTTTAAATGAAAAGAACTCAGTGTCCGTCCGCACGATAACTCAAAAAATAAAGGAGGTAGAAGGCTGATATTTTTTTTACGTCACTTTTGTAAAATTGTTAGTTTTGCTATTTAACTCCAGCATTTTCTGTCTCCGGGTTCGGGTAGCTGCCATACAACGTCTTTCTTTAAATAGAAATAACCCAGTGTCTGTTCAATCTAGGTATCTGAAATTTTGCAAATGATGATCAAGTTTTATGGCAACAACTTCTACAAAATTTGGTTGTGGTGGTGCGACGGGTTCGGGTAGCTGCCATACAAAATCTCTTTTTAAATGAAAAGAACTCAGTGTCCGTCCGCACGATAACTTAAAAAATAAAGGAGCTAGGAGGCTGAAATTTTTTTTACGTCACTCTTGCAAAATTGTTAGTTTTGCTATTTAACTCCAGCATTTTCGGCCGCCGGGTTCGAGTAGCTGCCATACAACTTCTTTCTTTAAATAGAAATAACCCAGTGTCTGTTCAATCTAGGTATCTGAAATTTTGCAAATGATGATCAAGTTTTATGGCAACAACTTCTACAAAATTTGGTTGTGCTGGTGCGACGGGTTCGGGTAGCTGCCATACAAAATCTCTTTTTAAATGAAAAGAACTCAGTGTTCGTCCGCACGATAACTCAAAAAATAAAGGAGCTAGGAGGCTGAAATTTTTTTTACGTCACTCTTGCAAAATTGTTAGTTTTGCTATTTAACTCCAGCATTTTCGGCCGCCGGGTTCGAGTAGCTGCCATACAACTTCTTTCTTTAAATAGAAATAACCCAGTGTCTGTTCAATCTAGGTATCTGAAATTTTGCGAATGATGATCAAGTTTTATGGCAACAACTTCTACAAAATTTGGTTGTGGTGGTGTGACGGGTTCGGGTAGCTGCCATACAAAATCTCTTTTTAAATGAAAGAACTCAGTGTCCGTCCGCACTATAACTCAAAAAATAGAGGAGCTAGGAGGCTGAACATTTTTTTACGTTACTTTTGTAAAATTGTTAGTTTTGCTATTTAACTCCAGCATTTTCGGCCGCCGGGTTCGGGTAGCTGCCATACAACTTCTCTTTTTAAATGAAAATATCTCAGTGTCCGTCCGCACGATAACTCAAAAAATAAAGGAGTTAGGAGGCTGCAATTTTTTTTACGTCACTTTTACAAAATTGTTAGTTTTGCTATTTAACTCCAGCATTTTCGGCCGCCGGGTTCGAGTAGCTGCCATACAACTTCTTTCTTTAAATGGAAATAACCCAGTGTCTATTCAATCTAGGTATCTGAAATTTTGCAAATGATGATCGAGTTTTATGGCAACAACTTCTGTAAAATTTTGTTGTGATGATATGACAGGTTCGGATAGTTGCCATACAACTTCTCTTTTTAAATGAAAATAACTCAGTGTCTATTGAAGCTAGCTATCTGAAATTTAGTGAAAAAGTGTTGAGTTGCATGCCAAAAACTTTTGTAAAATTTGAATGGTCTAAAGCAGCCGGTTCAGGCTTTTTGCATTTCTCGGAACTTAATGAAGCTAGGCGCAATAGATTCGGGTAGCTATCATACAACTCCACAATTTACATAAATATATCTCTGTAGTTCGGTACTAAAACTCTGAATGTTTTTAAAAGATGATCAAGTTTTATAGAAACAGGATATATTACGTTCATACGGGTATCCCAGAGTTGACACAGTCTACTCTACTGCACTCTTCCTCGTTTTTTTAATATTTTAGTATTTTAAAATAATTTGGGTGAATTTTATAATTTATAGTACTATGGGTTGTACATATATTCAAACTATATGTTTATATGTACATTCTTCAAAAGCAGATTCTAACCTTCCATGTAACGATTATCAATCCAAAATTTTTTCAAATATTCTATAGTACCATTTAATACTAAGCGGTAAATGTACATTAAATTTACTAAGTACAAAACAGTAAATATAATTTTAAATATTATATTATATTATATTTAAATATTCCATTGACAGAATAATTTCTTATAAGTACAATAAAATACATATATGTATGTAAATACGGCGCTATATAATATACATCTATATTCTTATCATTCATTCACTAGTGACGTATACGATATGTAAATAAACATGATATTATATAAGTATGTATATATATCAATATCATATAAATAAAAATTCTTCAAGCAACCGTTATGTTGTTTATTTAATTACATTTTTTTATACTACGCATTTTATCCTCAACAATTTCAAATTATCGAGTAAAACAATATGCAAAAAAAATTCGTTAAAGAAATTTGTTAGAAAATTTGAAAAAATCAAGTAACACTTTCGTCAATTATAAAGTAACCCTATATTATTAAAAAAAGTTGTTAACAGAAATAAAAGTATAATGTTGGAGCTTTAATTTTTGTGTATTACTTCAAAAAAATTTTAACAGGTGTTCAAGTTACAGGTGTTTAAAAATAGGAAATTTTCAGTTTTTGACCCCTTACAGCTCCTAAACGGGGGGTGATACAAAAAAAATTTCTGAAATGACTCATACTAATTTTCAAAGATCTAACTTCTGTCAAAATTTCAAGTTTCCAACTTTAACCGTTTAGAAGATAGAAGGGTTAAAGAATTTTGCAAAATTTGAGTTTCGCATAACGGTAAATTAAGACAACGTATGCCAAAAGTATATATTTATTGTATATATTTTTTTAAAGCTAATGAAAGTGGTAATCGTTTGGCGTTTTCAAAATGAAAATATATATTATACAACTTGTGCTATAACAATTTAAATATAGAGCTTTTTTGAACCTTTGTGGAGCTGTAGCTCCGTAACGGGTGGGGCTACAAAAAAAAGTTATTAAAAATAAAATTAATATTTTTGTGAGATCTATCAGTAGTTAAAATTTCATAGCTCTATTGCAAAAAAAATGTGGGGATCTGAAAGTTAGGTGTTCGAGAGCTACCCTAAGGTTTGGTCCAAACTCAACCAAAAAAATAGGGAACCTACAAATTACTCCCAAAATATTTTGTGTAAATTTCAAGATTCTAGCTTTCTTAGTTTTTGAGTTAGCGTGCTGACGGACGGACGGACGGACGGACGGACATGGCTCAAAAGTCTTAGAATTTTTTTCTGATCCGATCCATACCTTTGAAGGTATATCTAGCTCGCTTATTTCGAGGTGTTACAAACGGAGGAGTAATTTTATTATACCCGATCCTATCGTACGGGTATAATTATTAGAACTGAAAATTGAAATTAATTTTACCGTTTTTTTTCTAAGGGAGATGAGAATCTTCCAAAGACATTAAGAATTCCCTCTTGATAGTGTCAGATTCTTATTGACTAAACTCAATTCCCCTTTTTACCAATATAATGGGATGGAACTAATAACTGCTAACGCAGTATATTGACGAGGGAGTAGGGATAGAAGAGCATAGTTCAAGGATGCAGAAACATAAAACTGGGAGTGGGATTGTGATTGATGTGTATGAATCCTCCTATTATTATTACTGACTATAGTGACTATAGCAATCAACATTTACAACTTGCAAAATTATATAACATCTTCCTGAATGAGATAATAATTGAAGGCAAACTCACTATCACTGTAGCAGCTATTATTATTGGTATTAGTATTAATATTTATAATATTATTATTTAATCTACTTATTAATCAGGAACTTTATTTTTTTTATATTTAATTTTAGGTAGTTAATAAATAAGTTTTTTAAATTCCAAGTAAGTATTTAATTTAAAATTTAATTTAAGTATGTATTTATAAATAAAACAAGGTAGAATGTAAACCAATGGTTTTTAAAAGCGCACATTTCCAAAAGACAATACAAACTGTTTAGAATTGTGGCTTGCACAAAAATTTGAAAATTTCATGTAATAAGAAAAAACGTGAAAATAGGACTTTTCTGGAATTTTGAGGGACTGTAAATCCGCAACCCTATATACCTAAAAAAACCATTTACATATGTAAAAATATATTATTGAACCTTTAATTTTCATGTCTTGCCGAAGAAAAATGTTTATAGGTGCCTAAGTTACAGGTGTCTAAAAATATCAAATTTTGAATTTTTGAGGTGTAATAACTCTTAAAGAGGGGGTGCTACCAAAAATTTTTCTGAGAAAACTTAGGTATACTAATTCTAAAAGTTCTTTCTTGTCTCAAAATTTCAGGTTCCTATTTCAAAGCATGCTGGCGTTTTATGAAAAAAGAAATATCATGCAAAATTTGGTTTTAACATAACGGTAAATTTAAATAGTAAATTACGTAATATTGCATAATTTTAATATTGGTAAGAAAAGGTAATAATAATAGGTAAGAAAATTTAATATAGGTAAGGAAATTTCCGGTCTTCTAGTGTTTTTATATAATAAATATAAATTATATTGTAAAGAGGGAGTGCTACCAAACAATTTTCTGAGCAAACTTTTACTAATTCTAAAAGTTCTTTCTTGTCTCAAAATTTCAAGTTCCTATCTCAGAGCGTGCCAGAGCTATGAGAAAAGAAAAATCATGCAAGCTTTTTCAAAGTTTGAGGGGCTGTAGTTCCCTAATGGATGGGGCTACATGAAAAAGTTTTTCCACAAAATTAATTTTTTTATGAGACCTGCCCATGGTTAAAATTTTTTTTCTCTATCTTTAACGGTGTAGAAGTTTTGTAAACAGACGGACAGACGAACGGACGCACAGAGTGAAACTAATAGGCACATTTTTTCAAATTTTTTTTTGGAAATGTACTAAAGTTTTATTCTTTCTATTTTCTTAATTTAATAATATAAAAATCAATTAAAAATTTTTAAAATTGTTAATTCCAATAAACAATTTAAAAATTTTCAAAGTAAAGGTAAAATATATTTGGTATTTGTAATTATATAATTTAGGTTAAGAAGCAGAATGAATATGTACTGAATTTATGGAAACAAATAAAAAAAATTAAAATTATAACATCAAAAATCTAAATTCTTTATTGTGTCGCTTACTAAGTGCTAATCGATTCATTTCCATATTAACATAGTAGAGCCTTTTCGAACCAAAATTCTTATATATAGAAATAGATGTACAACGGGTGTTTAAGGAATAGATATCATAACTTCAAGGAGTGTTAGAGGAGGTCAAAACAAGCAAAAAACATCTCATAATTTATTCGTATTGATTTAAAATACGTTTCTTGGTTTTTAATTTATAATTTTGGAACTATTATAACTATTTATAACTTCTGTAATTTTTCAGCTACAGGGCTGTTATTACACTCAAAATGTGCTGAAATAATGCAATAACCTTTTAAAAAAGAGAAAATCCCATTCCATTTGGGCCCCATTATCTCAGTAACGGATTTGTTAGGTGTTCTAATTGTTAGGTGTTTTTTGGATGTTTAGACGTTCTTTATCATTGCTTGAAGTTATACTGTCTATTTCCCAAACACCTTGTATATTTTGTATTAAATAGATATATACAAGTTGAACATTGTATTTAAAATTAATTTCTGCATTAAGATTATTAAAACTCATATTTATTACAAAAACAAATTATTTTAAATTTAATACTCATTAGATCAAAAATTTAATTTTCTGTTATAAATCTTATAATAATGAAAATTGATTCTAAATTGAAACTAGGACTCATGAAAATCAATTGAATTTTTTAAAAATATATATATAATACATATAAATATATATATATATACATATAAATATAAAACAAAATAAATATTTTCAAATTATTTGAAGTATTGTAAAGAAAATATTTTCAAAATTATATTTTTTTAAGATCTAATATTGTATAATATCTAAAATTTGCACAAAAGTCATTTAAAATATTATTATAATACCATCTTTTTAATATAAAAGAAAAATTAATCAAAAAAAATTTAAAAATTTGCTTATTAGTTTCACTCTGTCCATCGGTCCGTGCTTTTATATTTTTATTTGATCATACATTGATTTTTAAGTATGGTGTTCCTACGTTAGATTACGATATTACTAAATATTTGTAGCTGTTCGCAGTCTCTATGACTTATTTTTATGATAATAAATATTTATGATATCCTATGATTTTCTTTTCAATATTATGTATTTTGTTTTAGTTTTATTTATTCTTATTCCATTGGGATGAAGGATCTAGCGATAAATTTAATTGATCTCAGTTTCGATCAACTTTTATAAATGTGGAGATAGTTTCACTTCAAACATTATGAACAGATCATCAGTTAAATATAAATCGCTTATTTTTAATGTTTAATAAACGCTTTATGCACCAAGAAAACCATGTGGGATCAAATAATATTCAACGAGTGACAAGGAAAAATGTGACAAGGAAATTACAAAACTTTTTCTTTTCAGGCGTGGCTGTAAATGTCGTAAGGGGGAATTATTCTTACGACGTACGTGAGATCCGAACCGACATTACCTCGGTGTTATATAATATATGTTTAAAATCCATTAATTTATTTCAAACTATTTTAAAATATGTTCTAATAAAATTTTCCCAAACAAAAGATAAATTAAAGTAGGAATTAAGTAGTTTTATCTATTAATCTATTTTTGTAGAATATTAGATATAAAATAGTACCTAATGCTTTAAATTAAAATAATTTTCTATTGCTGGTAAGAAAAAATTAAAAATAAAAGATAGTTTTAAAACAAAATTGATTTTCATTTGTCTTCTTTTTAAGACTTAATATGACATTATTTCCTGGAGAAAATTACTAAAGATATTTAAAAAAAAAAAAAAATTAAGATTATACATTTTCCATTATAGCTTAAAAGGTGTACAAATAAGAAAATTACACTACAAAGAAAAGATTCAGAGTGTAAAACATATTACTACAACACAAATGTTTTAATACAAAAATGAAATCCAAACAAGGTAGAATGTAAACCAACGGTTTTTAAAAGCGCACATTTCCAAAACACAATACAAACTGTTTAGAATGCACAAAAATGTTTAGAACTGTGACTTGCACAAAAATTTGAAAATTTAAGAAATAAAATTTAAGAAATTTTTTGTAATAAGAAAATATGTCAAAATAGGTCTTTTCTGGAATTCTGAGGGGCTGTAAGTCCTTAACCCTATATAACTAAGAAAAAACGTTAGCACAAGTAAAAATATATTACTGGAGCTTTAATTTTTATGTCTTGCCGATGTAAAATGTGTACAGGTGCCTAAGTTGCACGTGTTTAAAAATAGTAAATATTCAATTTTTTGAGCCTTAATAGCTCATAAACACGGGGTGGTCCAAAAAAAACTTTCTGAGCAAACTTATACTAATTCTAAAAGTTCTTTCTGCCCTCAAAATTTCGAGTCCCTATTTAAAAAAAAGCGTTCCGGGGTTATGAAGATAGAAAAATAATGCAAAAATTTGTTTTTTACATAACGGTAAATTTAAATACTAAATTTAAAAAATTGTATAATTTTGATATTATTTTACAAAGTTAAAAAAGTTAAAATCTTAAGCAGAACATGAGATATATGCTTTTAAAATAGAACTTTTTCAAAGTTTGAGGGGCTATAGCTCCGTAATGGATGGGGCTACATGAAAAAGTTGTTAAACAAAATTAATTTTTTTATGAGACCTACCCAAGGTTAAAATTTTTTTTCTCTATCTTTAACGGTGTAGAAGTTTTGTAAACAGAGTGAAACTAATAGGCACATTTGACAGAGTGAAACTAATAGGCACATTTTTTCAAATTTTTTTTAGAAATGTGCTAAAAAGTATGTCTGCCTGTATATGCAATAGTAATATACAATAAATAAAGGAATATGACTTCAATTTTAGTTTGAATTTTACTTTGTTGCAATAGCTTTTGTTTTAACACTTTTGTTGAAAGTTTTTCAATTAAAGTGTTGCACAACAAAGTTTTTTCTTTTCGTAATGAATATAACATTTTCGTAATGAACAAAAACAAAAAAAAACAAAAATAATAATAAAAGTTAGAAATTTTTATTAGTTATTCTTAAGATATAATTTGTAATTTTTTTTAATCCTTCTAATTTATAGTTTCTATGTATTTTTTTTTTTTTTTCAAATAATTTTCAAATATCGTATGTAATATTTTTATTTTTTTTATAGTAAAACAGAAGTAAATTTTTTAAATCCTTTTGTTAAATATCATTATTATCCTTTTTAAAATAAAATTAAATATCCTTTTGTTATAATTTTTTTCAAAGCAAAATTAATTTTTAAACCATTTTGAACTTCTTTGTTAATTTAAACTATAATAGTTTTTATACACTTATAAAAATATGTGTTCAACTTTGTTTTTAAAAAAATAGGAATTAAAAGATAATTGGAAATGGTTTTTTTATGGTGAACAATAAGTTGAAGTTGATCAGTAAATAATCACTATTCTTTATACTAGCTGATGTGTCCGATTTTATTCAAATTTTGCACAGTTTGTATTCGCGATTTCGGCTTTATTTCCATATCGAAAAGAAATTAAAACCGGTTCGGCTTTATTGTCTGGAGCATTATTTCCGGCCACCCCTCCCTCTTTTTAGAAGCTGTTTGGAATTAAAAATTTAAATTTAGCTATTTTTAGACATCTGTAACTTAGGGAGACTTGAAATAAGGTCCTCGGGGTGTTATTTCTCATTAAGTGTCTTATTTCTCATATGTAATAACACCGCAAAATTTGAGAAATAAGACCCCGGTGTGTTATTTCTCTTTCAATTTAACTTTCGACTTTTTGAGAAATAAAGCTCCGGAGTGTTAATTATCATATTTTGTGGTCTTATTTCTCAATTACATGTGTAATAAAATCCCCTTTTGTAATACTAAAACCTGAAAAAAATTCAAAAATAATAACTTCATAGTAAAGTAATAAACAACATTCAGAAAAATTACCAAACTGAATTAAAAAAAAGTGTATTGCCCTTTTCCAGAATATACATATGGTGTTCTATCAAATAATATTCTGAAAAAAGGCAATATATACTTCTTTTTTTAAATCAGTTTTTTTTTAAGTCAGGATAACTAATGTACCTGAAAAGGAAATAAAAAAATAAAACTCCATAGTACCAATTCAACTTCAATTATTATGAGAAATAAGACTCTGAGGTGTTATTTCTTATAGTACATGTAATTGAGAAATAAAGCCCCGGGGTGTTATTTCTCAAGAAGTCGAAGATTAAATTTAAAGAGAAATAACACCCCGGGGTCTTATTTCGGGAGGGCCGTATTTCACGGCTCCATAGCTTAGGCATCTGGAAAAATTTTTCAAAATAAAACGAATAATAATAATTAATAATAATAATTAATAATAACAATTTTCCAAATAATATTTTGAAACACTTAAACAAATATTTGGTTATTAATTGAGGAAATAATTATAATACATTATGGACTGTGCGACGTCGGTGAACAAGTGGTTAAGCACATGACTTATCACATCCACCTGATTTCAAATCCTGCATAGATTGTAAAATTTTTCTATACAAAAATTGGAAAGGAAAAGCTATCTTTTGGCAGTTATTTCACTAAAATTGTTTGAGTAGTTTTTTGCAAATTGATACCGAAATATTTGTATGGAGTAAAATAAGTCGATTAAATATATAGCAGATATTTAATCGTATAAAACAGCACAGTATTTGTGCTCTGTAAGAACAAAGCAGCAATGTAAATCAATTAGTATATTACATTTATATGAAATTGAAACTAATGATCCATGGTTGTTTGTTTACACCAAAATGTCTGATCTCAAACTTAATTAATTTAAAATTTTTTAACTTTCACGGGTATTAGGTACCACTTTCATGGGTATTAGGTAAGAGTCTATCGATATTAATAACAACCATTAATAACGATAGACTGTTTAGATTCTGGAAGTAACAATTTATTATGAAAAAGTCAAAAAAATTCTAAATTTAAAAAAATCTAAACTATTATGTAAGCGTAGTAACATATAGTTTTGCACACTTTTTAGTGTGCAAGTTATTATAAAGAGATCTAAACTTTTGTATAAGACTTTCCTCAAAGATAGCTCTGATGTTAACAATTTAAACATTGTATTAAGTATAACTAAAATAATAAATGCAGAATTTTTTACCTTACTCATCTTAAGTATTTGGCGTCAAAACATAATTTACTTTGTAAAACATAGTTCACAACTTAAAAATCTTTTTTGATTTGTTGTTTAATTTTAATATTAGATAAGATGGGAAAATTTCTAAAGGTAATGAAACTCCATCCAATTTCCAATACTAATATTATGATTATACAAATATTATGATTTTTAAAAGATTCTTAATTGAAAATATTTTAATATTTAATATTTTTCTTTTAGATAACACTAATTAATTGTTCTTACATAATACGTACGAAAAAGTCAAAGGGAATAAACCTATTTCAGTTAATTTCGATTATTATAAAATAAAAAGAATGGGTAAAAAAAAAATCGAATTAAATAACTTTAGAAAACTTAGAAAATGTTAATTAAATTTTATTATAACTTATAGTTATAAACGCCTACATTTATAAAAATTAAAGAAAAATTGTCATACAGTAGCGGTATACAAAAACAAATTTGGATACTACAGTTTTAAAAGCAATGACTATGTACTAATAATAATTAATTGATTTACTTTTTTAAATGAAACTTTCTATTTCAAGTAGTAAAAATTAAAATGTAGAAGGAAAAATATGATAACAGTGTTAGATGATACTTTAAAGTAATGTGCGGTAGTTATATATATGTGCAGTTTTTATTTGTTAAAGTGTTTATTTTTCCAAAATTTAAATTTCTTATTTTAATAATACAGAAAATATTTTTTTATTGTAACATAAAAACAAATAGAAAATAAATAACTTCCTTATATATTTTTTGGTTATATACAATTGACTTTCTTATACCATGTTGATAGATAATTTTTAAAATATGAAAAATTATGGAAATTGTTTAACAAATAAAATTAAAATGATTTCAGATTCACTCAGAAATAAAAGGTGAAATAATTTCCAAAGCAATATGTAAGATTATGTTAGGTTAGATTAAGGTGGCTGCCAAAAAGGCACACTTAGACCGTATATGGTCCATTGTGATACCACATAGAAGCTTTTCTATCCCACTCGTTAAAACCAATTTGAGCTTTTTGTAAAGCGAAGAGTACTCTTCACATTTTTACCTGGTAGATCGCTAAGGTTGTTGAAGAAATATTGCCCTAAATGGGTATTCCTTCTTGCCGACAAGGCCGGGTATATGCAAAGGAGATGGAGAGTAGTTTCCTCCTCTGCTTCATCTTTGCAGGCTCTACAATAGTCGTTTACGGTTAAGCCAAGCCTTCTGGCATGCTTCCTTATTAGACAGTGACCGGTGATTATATCCATTGTCATTCCAATGTCTGCCCTTTTGAGAGAAAGCAGATCATTGGATCGTCTTAAATAGGCCATATTAATCTTGTGATATTGCACGAGGTCAAGTTTGTAATTTACCATATCCGTTATTTCCTTTCGAAGTAACGTTTTGCTTGTGGATAGAGGTAACCCTAGTCTTGCCTTAGCCGGCAGGACTTGTAAGGTTGTACCAATTCTTGCGAGTTCATCAGATTTTTCATTTCCAGAGATTTTAACGTAGCCTGACTATCTGTCAGAATTCGTACTTGCTTTATAGTCAAAACACTTCTACTCAGTAGAATCAAGGCCTTTTGAATTTCCGCTTGGAAGACGCTTCAATGGTCTGGTAATCGGAAATTGTGACTGATATTCAGATTATATGAGAAGACTCCGCATCCATTTTTGAACCATCCGTGTGGAATTGTACTCCTTCGAAGATCATCACTGTGTTCGAGTTCCAACTCTCACGGCTTGGTATGCTCGTCACATGAGATTTCCCGAAGAAGTAAGTGGGGGACGTGTAGTCCACCAAGATGGGAGTGGACTTGAATTGATTTATGATATCCGAGTGACCTTCTCGTGAATTGATCCACTGGGATGTAGTTTTTAATCTCACAGTTATTAAAGAGCCACTAATAAATAGTGTGGTAGCTTTTTGAACCCTAGCGGTTGCCTTGCGGTTGACCTCTTTATCGATTGCCTTCCACCATACTAGGACTCCGTACATAATAATGGGTCTTACTACGGGTGTGTATAGCCAGTACGTCATGTATGGCCGAAGCCCTCATTTCCTACTAATGGCTTTTTTGCACGAGTACAGTGCTATTGAGGCCTTCTTTACTCTTTCTGAGATGTTAGCCTTCCAGCTTAATTTCCTGTCTAGAGTTAGACCCAGAAAGGCAAGAATGGAGCCATTCAACGAAGGCGGCTTTATTTTATGAATTTTATATTTCTTTGTAAAGAGGACTAGTTCGGTTTTCTGTGGATTTACTGACAGTCCACAGTCTGTAGCCCATGTTGTGATTTTGTTTAGTGCAAAACGTCCCTGAGACTGTGCGAGAACTTGCCACTAACAACGACAGCAACATCGTCCGCATAGGCGATTGTTGTGCAGCCTGCCTCTTCCAGGATTTTAAGCAGTTTATTTACCACCATATTCCAGAGAGGTGGAGAAAGTACTCCTCCTTGTGGAGTCCCTTTCTTCACAAACCTTTTTGCAGAAGCGTTGCCTAAGTTGGCACTAATGGCCTGTTATTTAGCATATTAGCTATCAGTGCTCTTAGCTCCGGTTCTACTCCTAGACTTATGAGTGTGTCTACAATTGCTGCCTGATTGACGTTATTAAACGCTCCCTCAATGTCTATAAATGCTGCAAGAGTATATTCTTTGCAATTTAAAGATCTTTCAATCGAGCTAGTCAAGGTGTGAAGTGCAGTGACTTCTCTTTACAGTAAGCATGTTGAGAGGCTGACAACAGATTTTTATCTAAGCTGCAACGGATATGGATGTCGATCAATCTTTCTAAGGTTTTCAGAAGAAAAGATGACAGGCTTATAGGCCGAAAGTCCTTCGCATAGACGTGACAACTTTTGTCGATCTTGGGTATGAACACTACTCTGATCTGTTTCCATTTATCCGTGATAAACCCCAAATTAAGACAACCACAAAAAATGCTTTTTAGCCAAGCCAGGGTAGTAGATGAGGTTTGCTGGATCTCAGCGGGTATAATACCATCCGGCCCGCCCATTGTAGTTTGTCTACTGTATTCACCACCTCTGAGATAGTAAGGGGAGAATTCAGAAGACAAGCCACCTCTGAGCTATTATTTGTGCACCCAGGAGATTTCAAAAGTAATTCCAACGACTCCTCGCTTGTGATAGCCCAGCTGCCATCCTCTTTTTTAAGAAGACTGGGGACCATGGGGTTTGTCGATAGGATTTTCCAAAGTCTAGATGCCTCGGAAACGTTTTCTATACTTCCGCAGAATAGTCTCCAGGTGTCTCTTTTCTCCTTTTTAAGTGCTTTTTGTACTGACTAAGAGCCGTTTTATAAGAGCTCCAGTCTTGTACTTCATTCGTTTTTTTGGCATTATTAAAAGCCCTCCTACTATCTTTCCTTAGAGCTTTTATTTCATCATTCCACCAAGGTGGTTTAGGTTTTCCGTTACTAGGCTTACTGATGGCACACGAATACTTTAAGGACTTATTGCAGGCCTTAGTAAAAACGTTTACTAGGCTATTTAGATCATGGATATTTTTAGGAATTCCAGGTGCTAAAGAAGGAAGCGTTGACTTTAAGTGCTCCCTATATTTCTTCCAGTCAGTTCTCTTAGGATTTCGATAGACTAACTTTATTGGAGGACTTTCGTTCAGACTGAACTCAAGGTATCTGTGATCTGAAAAGGAATGCTCATCAGAAACTTTCCATGAGTTTATTTTAGAATAAATGAAGTCCGAGACTAATGTTATGTCTAGGACTTCTTGCCTATTACTAGTAACAAAGCTACGTTTCCTGCCAATGCTACAGATAAGAAGGTTAGTACTTAAAATAAAATTAAAAAGTGACTCACCACTTTTGTTGGTGTCCTAATTACCCCAGATGTCATGGGAAGCATTGGCGTCGCAGCTTATGATGACCCCAATGTTCATCCTTCTAGCATCCGCTACCAACCCTGCAAGATTAGATGGAGAAAGTGAATCCTGCGAGTCGTGAGGAAGATACACCGCAACAACCCAGAGCCTTGAGTGTTTTAGCTTTAGGCTCGCCGCGACCAGATCAGCATCACTGTAATTATACATAAAAGTTAAATTTAATGTATTTTTAGCAAGTACATACGCTTTAGATTTGCATACCTCTTTATTATACAACAACGTGTAACCTGGTATCTTGAGTTCATGAACCTGTTTTTTGTCACCAATGGCTCTTGGATCAATATAATAATACAGCCTTGATACTTAAAAAAAAAAAAAAAGCAAAGTGTAAATAAATTACAAAAATAATATACAATAAAACAAACTGAAACTGATATTCTCTCGATTTTCTCGTATACTCACATGTGAATAGAAGAGAATAATACTTTTAGTAACCCGGAAAAAGACTGTTGTTCGAAATATGAACTAACGATTTTGGAAGTTGTATTTGCGGTTTTAAAATTTATTTTTCGGATAAAACAATCGAAAAACTGCAAATTTTGGTATTCCGAATATGAATTTCGGGTTCTGTAAGTAGTATAGACTGTTTTTTTTTTTTTTTTTAGAGACGGAGAAGCTTAAACTCTTTAATACTGTTTTCTGTGACAACTGATTTTACATTTTTTTTTTTTAGGTTACTTTAATTTGTCAATGCATCATGAATAGTCGTTAGCAACGTTTGCAAATTGTTCAAATTTATTTTGAAAAACATAGTTCAATTCGATCATTTCATTTGAAAATTTTATTCAGTGATGAAGTACACTTTTGGTTAAATGGCTATATGTCAATAAACATAATTGCCGCATTTAAAGAAATGATAATCCACAAGTGATTAACGAAATACCATTCCGTCAAGAAAAAGTCACCGTTTGGTGCACTTTATGGGCCGATGGAATCATATGTCCATAGGCCTTCAAAATTGATGTTGGTCAAAACGTTACAGTCAACGGTGAGCCGTACAGAGACATGATTACAAACTTTTTCGTACCTCAATTGAAAGGTATTAATGTTGTAGATATGTGGTTTAAGCAGAACACAATTAATTTAGTGAAAGAAACATTTGATGAACGATTAATTACACGAAATGGGTCTGTTAACTGGCCACTTCGTTCTTGCAATTTGACGCCATTAGATTATTTTCTCTGGAGATATGTAAAGTCGCATGTCTACGCCGATAAACCAGAAACAATTGAGCACTTGAAAGCCCAACATTCAAAGCATTATTGCCGAAATACAGCCTGATTTACTGCGAAGAGTGTGTGAAAATTGGACCTACAGATCACGCCATGTACACGCCAGATGCGGTGGCCACATACTCGAATTAATATTCAAATATTAATCGCATAAAATTGTCTGTCAAATTAATGGATATTAAAAACATTTTTATTTATAACTGCATTTTCCCTCTAAAAAAACACCCTATATTTCCAGTTTAAAAATTTATTTTTATGACGATTTTTTTTTTTCGAATGCAAAAGTTTTAATAAATAAATAATTTAATATTAATTTATTTTTTTACTGTCGAAATAATCAGTTACAACACCCGGCTGGGTTTAAAATTTTATACATATTTACAATTTTTTTTTCAATATAAAATAATTATTATTATAAATATACTTTGAAATTAATTTTTATTTGAAAATTATTTTGTACAAACTTTAGTTTTTGACAAACTTCACTATCGTAATGTCTCCCGTAATTGTATATTTTTATATTATGCTCATATTTGTATATTTACATACAGTGTTTATAGAAAATTAGATACAAATACTCTCAAAATTTTGAAGTTCAATCTGTTCAAAATATATTTACTACAGCTATCGTTAAATAAATACACAAAAAATGCTATCTGTAAAAATCATATTTTTCGAAATCAAGTTTCAAAGTTCATCAAGTGCCAATTTCATTTAACATATTTTTGTAGCTGGATTTTTTCTTGATTCCGATGTATTTCTCTATTCAATGTTTGCCTCTTAAAATAAACAAAAAGTAAACTGAAAAAACTTTAATTTGAAAATGTTATTAATTTTAGTTACAATTTTGTTTCGAAATTTTTTAGCTCAAAAATATAACATTATTCATTTTTCAAATTTTTCTTACTAAAATAGAGAAAGAAAAAAAAGGAATAAATAATATTTGAAAAATCATTTTTTCGCAATTTAAAACAATCCTTACGAATGAATTTTGATCACGTTCTAAATTTATTTCTATATTTAAATTTTTGCTTCCATTTTAATAATCAACCACAACACAATCATCAAACATAAAGCTTACATATTAATATAAATATATATACGTATATATATAAAGAAAAACTCAAGGAACTTTTTTTTTTTAAATATTCAATTCAAGTATTGGAAATCTCTTAAACAATAACAAAAAACGGAAATGACTTTTCAAAAAAGTTCATCTTTCATAGTTCTTCAATTGTAAATACTCTAAAGAGCAAAAAATATAAAGAAAAAATTCTTTTAGATTAGAAGAAAATATAAAATACAAAAAAAAAAAACAAATGTTCAGATCCATCTAATATTAATTGGAATTGCAGAACTTGGAATGTAATTAAGGAAACAATCTATAAGATACGAAAAAAAGAGAAATTACAATACAAAAATTCCAAATAGAATCTTTTTAGCATACTTTATAAAATTTTTGGATAAAATGTGGTTATTTGCTTTCTTCTGTCAGTTCGTCTGTTTATTAAACGTCCAAGCCCTTTTAGGGGAATGAAATTTTAATCGCAGATAGATCTGATAAAAATGGAACTGGTAGATTTTTTTTTTTGTAGAATTACCTATTATAGAGATACAGTTCCCCAAGCTTAAAAAATAGCCTATATTTTAACTGCAGTTTTATTTAATATTTACACTTTGACGAACTTAGTTTTGCCATTACGTTTATGATACCTTAAAAAAGCGGAAAGACGTATGGAAAAGTATATTCTTACGTATAGGATTAAATTCTGAGTCGAATAAGCTGTGTACGGTCGTTCGCACGCAAACTAAAAAATTTTAATTTTTTTAGGGTTATGAAATTTTTACCATTTCACCTTTATAAAATTGTTTGACTATTGCAGTTCGGTGGGTTGAAGGAGCTGTTATACAACTTTTTTTTTCATAGAAAATATGGAAAGACGTATGGAAAAGTATATTCTTACGTATAGGATTAAATTCTGAGTCGAATAAGCTGTGTACGGTCGTTCCCACGAAAACTAAAAAATTATTATTTTTTTAGGGTTATGAAATTTTTCCCATTTTACCTTTATAAAATTGTTTGACTATTGCAGTTCGGTGGGTTGAAGCAGATGTTATACAACTTTTTTTCATAGAAAATAACTCTGTGCCTATTGTAGTAAGGTATTCGAAATTTTGTATAAGAAGATTAAGTTTTATACCAACAGCTTATGCAAAATTTGGTTGGTTTAACGCAACAAGTTCGGCTAGCTTCAAAATTTATATCATATATAAATTACTACTTAAACTAGATGTCTGAAATTTTCTAAAAGATGATTAAATTTTATGGCAATAGCTTAACTTATGTTCGTACGGATACAGTCAACTATACATTTTTCCTCGATGTTTAACCTAAAAACGGCAAAACACTGAAAAATTGCTGAAGTCAAATAATTTTCTCCAATTCGGTATTTAAAATTTCCGTTATGTAAATTATGTATTTGAAATGACCGTTATATTGGAAAATTATCTTTCTAAAATTAGAGAACAGAAATTTTTAAAGGATTTTTTGATTTTGAAAATGTGCGCCCTTAAGAATCAAATGTTCTACTACTGCCTTGTCCTTTTTTAATAATCATTCATTTATTTGATTATTTGTTCAATTCAAATAAATTTTTGTTTTACCTTTTAAGAAGAAGTGTGCAAATAACGGAATTAATAAGGTGAATGAAAAGTAAAAATAAAAATGAAATTTTTTTCACTAATAAATTAGTAATTTGATAAAAAAAATAAAATAAAGATATTTTTCAAGATATTCGTACGATGTTATACATATATTTTATTTTTTATCATTTTTTTTTTGTTTTTTTTTTTGCATTTAGTCCTTAGAAATGATAATTTAATATAAAAGCAGAGAAAAAAAAGAAAGAAAATATGCAGGTAACGCAAGAAATTAAATTAAATTTTAGAATATTTTTATTTAAAAAGTATTTGTATAAAACATTAGAAATAATTTCAATTGAATTAATTTAATTTTTAATTATCAATTTTATAAGTTTTTTTTTTATACAAGAGATGTAAGGGTATGTTAATCACAAGTTCAATTTCATTAAGCTTCATTAAAACTAAACTTTTCTTTAAATTTTATTTTTATGTAATAACACTAATAATGTCATAATGACAAAAATGATTGGTACCTGTTCTTTTCGCATCTGGGTCATAGGAAACCTAGTTCAATTATGTCAAAAATCTTTTCATAATCTATGAAATATAGGAAAATGTCTTTTTTAGGACATAGTGACAATATTGGCCAAGCACACGTTTATATCAAGAGCTTTTCTAGAACCGTTTCTGTTATGAATCCGAGAAGTTTGATAATTTAGGTTGATAATTTTATCATGATGATCCTGTCTGACATTTAAAAAAAGAACCAGTGAGAAAATTAATGAGATATTGGGCAACAATGATATAACAAAACAAAAAATGTATTCACCTATAAATTGCTACAATACTTCAGTTTTGATTCTTAGAAGAATTTATTCGTTAGTTCTTCTTAAACAATTTTAGTTTATACCAAACCAATATAATCACTTTTAGTGAAAAATTAACAGAATTCTTAGGCTACTTCAAAAGTTATGGAATTTTAAAATAACACCTGCATTTTATCATGAGATTTTTGTTTTACAGTTGAAAGTCAAAAATCCCAAGGGACTTCAATTAACAACTCAAAAATCTTGAAAAATTACGAATTAAATAAGAACTAGTATTCGCCCGCCCCTCGAAATTCGAGGTGTTTTAATTAGCAATTACAATACAGTATAGTTTCTTTATGATTTTATTTAAAATGTAAAAAAATTAAAGCCTTTATGAATTTAAAATCTCTTTGCAAATGATATTTTTTGTAAAAACACGGTTATTATTATCTTTTAGAAGTTGCCCTTGATTTATTGAGTATTGGAAACTCAATATATACCTATTGTATATATATTATAAGAAGCCTACGATGGTAAATCATTGAGTAAAAGGGTTTTAAATATCTGTCATTTACAGATTAAATATTATGATATGATGATATGAAATTATCAGAAAAACAACCAAAAAAAAAAAAAAATAGAATTGCATCGAACTTGCAAAACTCAAAACTTCGAAGTTTACGAATCGGCCACTCTACCACTACACCAAACCCTTCACTAAAATCTGAATGTTTATATTCAGTTATATTGTGAAATTTTTATTTCCTACCATACAAACTATATTTTAAAATTTTATTTATGTATTTAGAAAAAAAACAAAAACAAAAAAGCAAAATTTAAAACTCAACGGAATAAAAGAGCGTCGTTTTTGAATATGTATATTATAGGTATAGATTATACATACTATATGATACATATGTATATACTTTACATGGGTTTTTTATAAAAATGGAAAATTATTAATGAAAATCAGAAAATTTTGGAAAAATATTAATCTTGTAAGATGGCTGTACTGAATATTAATCACTTAAAAAGAAAAAAATGAAAGTTGGTTGGTAAATCATTGAATAAAAGGGTTTTAAATGTCTGTCATTTACAGATTAAATATTATGATATATCCAGCGAATAAAATAAAATTTATATTTGTCATTATTTGGTTTTGATGATAACAACCCTTTTCCAAAACTAACTGTAAAAGTAAAATACATACGAATAGTATTATATGCATGCAATTTCGAAAACTTCATATAACTGAGAAATATAAATGTAAATGAAAAAATCTTGTTTAAACTAAAATTTTATTTAAATTTCCTTTTTTTTGGACCACCACCACCATTTAATATTTTGAATGAAATTTTAATTTTTTCGTTCAGAATCTTTAATTATGTTTTATTATAATAATTTGTTAAAAGAATTCTTTGTCGTTCGCTAGTTTTTATTTCAAATAGATTTTATTTTTCGAAATTTAAATCAACCCTTATTTTATGTTTCAAATTTTTTGTTTTTTCAAGTATAATATCTTGAATATATATCCGGTATCTAAAATATACTTTAGTTGGAAAAATTTTAAATTATTTTTTTTTACCAGGAAACCAAATTTAGTTGTGTATCTTGATGATCATATAAAAGATTTTTTATAATTTAGAATTAAATGTTAGTTAAAGTTAACATTTTCTAAACCAATATTTCGTGGTTGAAATGATTTTTTTTTCTTGTTTTTTATTGCAAACAAAGTTTTATAATTTAAGAAAAAAAAATAATTTAAGAACTATAATACCTATCTATATTTATATTTTTTTTAACTATTATTTTTAAAATTATGATGAAAACTTTGAAAGTTTTTATTATTATTATAGGGGCCCCGTGCCCAAATGGATAAGAGCGTATAAAATACTCTATCAACATCGAGGGAGTGTGGGTTCAAATCCACACACGTCGTAAGAGCTATTCCCCCTTACGACATTTGCCACGCCTGAACAGGAAAGGTTGTGTAATTTCCTGTCCATTTATATGGGAGAGGGTCGGTTTAAATGCATTAAAAAAAAAATTATTATTATTATACATACATTTTATTTTTTGGTTAAATAAGAATTAAAAGCAAAATTGTCTGTTAAGAAAAACAGGTAAAATATTTTTACTTAATTTCTAGATTTATTATAGATTTATTATATATCTGAAATATAAAATATGATTCAGTGTCATAAAGGATGAAAGCAGGGGCTGTTGGAAGTAAGAAAAAACACAAAATTGAAAATGAAGATATAATTTTGTTATTTTAGTTTCTTCTGTATTCACATTAAATTATGAAGAAGGATAAAGAAAAGAAAGACAATTATTTTATGGTGAACAATTAAAGCTTTATTTGAAATTTATTTCTTTGATTTCCATTTAAATTTTTAAAGCAGCAGATAAAAAACTTTTATTTCTTGTAGTTAATTATTTAAAATTTAAAACTTGATAAAATATAATATTTTAATTTATTTTATAGTGCAGGAAGGACATTATAGAAATCCTTATTCCACTTTGAGTTAATGCAAATTAATGATTTTTAGTTTTTATGAACAAGCACTGAATTTAAAATTAGTTCTTGCTAAATCTTGTTAAAACAAGTAAAAATAACAGTAAGTCGATGCAACCGACTTATTTATACCCTACAGCTAAAAAATTCAAATTAAATTAAAAATCCATAAGTTATTTTAGTTAGGTATTTAATACAAGCTAAAAAAAATAAATGCTGTTACAACCTTTGTACAAAATTTCAGGTTTCTATCTTTATTAAATTCAAAAATATGATTGTTAGGTCTTGGGAAGTGTGTAAGGCACGCGGACCACCACCCCAATTCATCTCAAATTTTAGAGACATCAACAGGGTAGAACATTCTCATATCAAATTTCAATTTTATATATTTATTAATTTCGAAGATATGCTTGTTTGGTCTTAGGAGTTGTGTGGCAGATACCCGAACAACCATTCTAATTCATCTCAAATTTTGGACAAATCAGGGATTCAGGAAACAACACCCTAGTACCAAATTTGAAGTTTCTGTCTTTATTAATTTCGAAGATATGCTTGTTCGGTTTTGGGAGTTGTATGGGAGGTACCCGAATGACCACTCCAATTCCTCTCAAATTTTAGACAAATCAGGGATTTAGGAAACAGCACCCTCGTATCAAATTTGAAGTTCCTATCTTTATTAATTTCGAAGATATGCATGTTCGGTTTTGGGAGTTGTATGGGAGGTACCCGAACAACCACTCCACTTCATCTCAAATTTTGGGGATATCAGGGATTCAGAAAAACACACCCTCGTACAAAATTTTAAGTTTCTATCTTTATTAATTTCGAAAATATGCGTATTAGGTTTTGGAAGTTGTATGGGAGGTACTCGAACGCATGGTCCGATATCGCCCATTTACAATCCCCGCCTTACCTTAGTCATTGTTAACCTACATTATAAATTTCATCAAGATAGCATCATTATTTTTTGAGTTATCGTGCGTACGGACGGACGGACGGACGGACGGACATCGATAAATCGACTCCGGCGGTGATCCTGATTCAGAATATATATACATGTCTATACCTAACTCGCTTCCTTTTGGTGGTTACAAACACCATACCAAAGTTAATATATCCTATACTTAATGTGTAGGGTATAATAAAAACGAGGAAGAATACAGTTACCTATGTCAACTCTTAGATACCCGTACGAAGCGTTAGTATGTTCACAGCCACTCTGCTTACAATATTATTTTTTTAATATTTTAGTATTTTAAAATAATTTGGGTGAATTTTATAATTTCTAGAACTTATGGGTTGTACATATATTCAAACTATATGTTTATATGTACATTCTTCAAAAGCAAATTCTAACCTTCCACATAACGATTATCAATCCAAAACTTTTTCAAATATTCTATAGTACCATTTAATACTAAGCGGTAAATGTATATTAAATTTACTTAGTACAAAATAATAAATATAATTTTAAATATTATATTATATTATATTTAAATATTCCATTGACAGAATCATTTCTTATAAGTACAATAAAATACATATATGTATGTAAATACGGCGCTATATAATATACATATATACTCTTATCATTCATTCACTAGTGACATATACGATATGTAAAGAAACATGATATTATATAAGTATGTATATCAATATCATATAAATAAAAATTCTTCAAGCAACCGTTATGTTGTTTATTTATTTACATTTTTTTGTACTACGCATTATATCCTCAACAATTTCAAATTATCGAGTAAAACAAAATGCAAAAAAATCATTAAAGAAATTTGTTAGAAAATTTGAAAAAATCAAGTAACACTTTCGTCAATTATAAAGTAACCCTATCTATAATATAATACACAAGATGTTGGCGAGACCTTGCCAACATGTAAAAAAAAATATTTTATATCTATAATAAAACACTCACACTGAATGTAAACTAAACTGGCAATGATGATATTTCTGTATATTTATTTAATAATTTAAAATTTTATTACCAGAGACACGAATCTTTAACTCAAAGTATTATCAAGAGACACAAACCGTTCATTAAAAATATAAATAAATTTAGTAAATATTATTACCAGGGACCAAATTTTCCAGTAGAAGTATTGTCAGAGACACAAACCGTTCATTAAAAGTGAGTACAGTCAAAAAAGGAAAAGTACATACTTAAAAAACACATTTTCAATAAAAATAAATTCAGCAAATTTTTAATTTTTAAATTTGACCGCTACATCCATTATGAACTGGTCGCAGCGGTAAATTAAAAATAAATTATTATTCTTCTGTTGGCGTTTTCAATCTTTGTTTTGGAAAAAAAAAAAATAAAAATAGGTAGGTACTCTTAATAAAATTAAAACGTCTGAAAGTGAAAAAGTGAGAGTGAGCAAAGTTTATAGTAAACCTCATATTTATAAGAAAAAAAAATAGGCCGATTTTATTCTTGATTTTGTTTTCATTAGTAGTTGGTAAAAGTGGTAAAAGCTTCGTAACAGACTTTAAAATAATTTTGTTTATTTCGGTTGAAATTTAGATTTTTAAGCTAAATTTTCGGTAGAACTGGTATAACATAAAATATTCGAATTTTTTTTATTAATATAAAATTCGGCAGACTTAAATAATTATATTTCATAACAGAAGTCTGAAACTTACCAAATATTATAGAAATGGATATTTTTCTTAAAAAAAAAAAAAAAACTAACATAGAAAATATCATTTAGAAGCTTTCTCTCACAAAAGATTCATAATTTTGTACTAATTTATTATTAGACGATTAATAATATTGTTAGTCATGGAAAAAAATGAGATTTATTAATCAGATCAGATAATATAATATAATACCTGAAATTAATGATTGAATTTCTGATAATATACACAATATAATGATAAGACCTTGCCAACATGTAAAAAAAAATATTTTATTTCTATAATAAACCACTCACACTGAATGTAAACTAAACTGGCAATGATGATATTTCTGTATATTTATTTAATAATTTAAAATTTTATTATCAGAGACACAAATCTTCCACTAAAAGTCTTATCACAGACACAAATGTTTACTTTTTAAAAAGTACTTTCGACACAAAATTTAAAGCAAATTTTTAATTTTTAAATTTGACCGCCACATCCATTATGAACTGGTCGCAGCGGTAAATTAAAAATAAATTATTAATCTTCTGTTGGCAGTTTTCAAATGACTCTTTGTTTGGAAAAAAATAAAAATACTCTTAATAAAATTAAAAGACCTGAAAGTGAAAAGAGCAAAGTTTATAGTAAGCCTTATATTTATAAGAAAAAAATAATAGGCCGATTTTATTCTTGATTTTGTTTTCACTATTATAAAAGCTGGTAAAAGCTTCGCAACAGACTTTAAAGTAGTTTTCTTTATTTAGGTTGGAATTTTGATTTTTTAAGCTAATTTTTGATATAACATAAAATATTGGAATTTTTTTTATTAATATAAAATTCGGCATACTTAGCTAATTATATTTCATAACAGAAATCAGAAACTTACTAAATATTATAGAAATGGATATTTTTCTTTAAAAAAAAGAAAAAATAACATAGAAAATATCATTTTAGAAGCCTTCTCTCACAATAGATTCATAATTTTGTACTAATTTATTATTAGACCATTAAATTAAAAAGCTGTCGAAAACGACCGTCACAAAAAAAAAGACCCCGAAAATTTATGAAATTACATTATCAAAGACATGAATCTTTTATTAAATATACCAAAGAACATTTAAATAAAATAAATTCAGCAAATTTTTTTCAAGCAAAAAAAAATAAACGCAAAAGACTTGAAAGTAGTTTTGGTAATTGAAGTATTTTCGCGGCGGAAACAACTGCTTTTCATCGACATAAAAATTTTTTTTTTAAAACTAAAGAAAAATAGAGAGTAAAATTTTAACAAATATTGAAATTATTTCGATTATTGGGAGTGTTTTAAATGTAACAAAAAAAAAAATGTCGTAGCGGTTGGTGTTGGTTGGTTTTTCGCCGGTTTTTATTGTGCACTTTATACATGTGTTTCAAACAATTTTTGGGATATCGGCACGAACTTTCACCCTGAATGTGTTTTTAGCTTGGACCATTTTTTCACAATGATTAAAAAACTGTCAAAAATTACCGCCACGAAAAAACGGCGAGAATAAATTAATAAACTGTACCTAACATTTTTAATTTTATGTGTTTAGATTTGTTTTATGTTTTTTTTCTATTACAAGTAAGTAAGTGATTTCTACATTTTTTTAATGGTGCTAATGTAAAAATGAAATTTTTAGGTAGTTTATAAAGGGAGTCAGTATGATAACGTAAATGTTTTTGAATCTATAGAAATTGTGCAATTGCACAGGGGATTTTCTAGTATTATTAAAAAAAGTTGTTAACAGAATAGAAATAATTAGACGGTACCTTGAAAAAAAATAAATAGAAAACAGGATTACTCTTTTTTTTTTTACATTCCAGATTTTATTACAACTAACTAAATTAATATACGTTAGATACTAGTAATATTTAGAACTATTTAGTTTAATGACTTGTAAGAAATGATTCCAAGCAATTCATTCCTTTTTACAATTTTCGTATTTTATATTTTAGAAATTTGTGGTGCCAATTGTAAATCTGCAGGCGAGTTCGGCTGGAAAGCAACGCTTAAGCCCTCTTGTGAAGTTGTCACTTGCTAATGGATTCGGATGGTGACTTAATCTTTCCTGATATTTTCTGCTCAATATTGTTGCTGTTATTTTAACGGAATGTATATTTAAATCGTTGTATGTTTAAGCCGACTTGTAATTGTTCTGAAGTGTGTACCGGGTTGAACTCTTAAATAAATAATTTATTTAACTGTAATTATCAACTTTCAATTCTTCTCTTTGGTGTGCAAACGTGAACTCGTGTAAATTACGAGCATTAATAAGATTGAAGAAATTTGAAATATGGGTATATCGTAAAATATTGAAAATATCAAGGGTAGAACAAGTGAATAATAAGGATGTTCTAAGTAGAATAAATAGAGATCGTATTCTACAACTTGTACTGCAAGGTAAAATTGAAAGTCAAAAACGTGTTAGTAGAAAGCAAATGGCGTGGTTGAGAAACATCAGAATATGGACAAAACGGTGGAAGAATTAATACATGCAGCGTGGAATAGAAATAGCTTTTTTTATTAGTTTCATTCTGTCCGTAAGTCCACTTGTTTTGTAAAAACTTCTTCATCTTCTACATCTTAAACTTAAAAATCCGAATAAAACTAAAAAAAGGGGTCTTCTTATTTTATTTATTTCTTTTTATTCTTCTAAAAAAATTTACAAAATTTGATGCAAAAAATATGAAGGGTATTCACGATTTGGTGCAAAGTGGTCTTGCACAAGTGCAAAATTTTGCACCGTAGCATATTTCAATTTTTTGACAGTTAAAGCGCACAATTTGTTGTTGTTTTCATGTATAAAAAAGTGCAAAATTTTGCAAGACTATGCAAGACCTAAACTCTATTGCATATTTGTGCAAGACCATTGCAAAGTTTGTTTATATATTTTTTGTAAGCGCTATATTAGATAAAAATTTAAAAAATGCCTAAAAAAAGTGGAAAAAAAATTATTTCTGATTATTTATTAAGTGAAGCATATGAAGATATACAAATATATGAAATTTTTGGTAAGCATATTAAATTTTTATGTAAACAAAACAAGCACATCAACGATATTTGATAGTTCAATAAAAATTCATGCTAGGGTTTTTCACGAGTTGGTACAAATATCTGCTACGGTGCAAAAAATTTGCACTCTTGCACCAACTCGTGAATACTCTTATGATAATTCCAGAGCTTTTTTATTGTCATTTTGAATATGTGCGCTTTTAACAACCTTTGTTTTTATATACTTCCTTGTTTTATTTACATTTACAAAAATTTATTGAAAAGTATTGGAATTTTGAACAAGGCTATATCATGTGAGGTTCTCAGAGTCCTACGACTCAGCACTTATTAGGCATTTAATTCGTATACATCTCCAATTTTTTTCCATTTGTAGAGTCAAATTCTTATACTCAGACTAAATCCACCTTCCCCTTTAGCCAGTATAAAGGAATAAAACTCCTACTGCGGTTAGGGAGTAGGAATAGAAAATGATATGACAAACAAGCATTGAATTGGAAGTT
Source organism: Poecilobothrus nobilitatus (assembly GCA_947095535.1). Taxonomy (NCBI): domain Eukaryota; kingdom Metazoa; phylum Arthropoda; class Insecta; order Diptera; family Dolichopodidae; genus Poecilobothrus; species Poecilobothrus nobilitatus. The sequence continues at coordinate 111,461,878 of OX352774.1, forward strand.
GGACTGAAAGGGATGAACAATGAATCCTATTATTATTTCTATTTTGATAACTATTGACTATATGACAATTAATAGCCATCAACAGTTACAACATGCTGTAGTATATAACACCTTGATGCATGAGGTAATAATTAAAAGCAACTCCACTGTTACTGTAGCGATAATTATTATTGGTATTGGTATTAGTTATTAATATTAATATTATTTTACTACAGATTCAGGGCCATCAGTGAATGATTACAAAGTGCAGTAGTATATAACACCTACCTACATGATATAACCAAAGATAGCTTCAGCTATTATTATTATAGAGGACTAGTGGTAATTTCACTCCTCAAAGAGACTATTTTTCATGATTTCCAACTACCTTTAAAAACAAAAACAAATGCACTGAAAATAGTTAAATTAAAAAAAAATTAATTAAACAAAATAAAATTAAATAAATTTAAAATTTAAATTTTTTATTTTAAAATTTTTAGTCCTAAATAAAGAACTAAAATTGTAGGTATAATAATGATGTTTTTTTTAAATTATTAAAGCTTTAGAATATAATTTATTTTTATTAATTTTAATTTTCACATAATTGAATTTCGTGAAACAAAAGATCTAAGAAATACAATGATTTTTAAAAGAAAGAGAAAGAAAAAGGAAATAAAATAGAAGTATGAACTTATGGCAACTTTTATAGAAATACTATAGTCATAATTGGTAGAACATCTTTCTAAAATTAAAATGTTGTTCTGTTTTATGTTGAACAACAAAATATTTTTTTATGCATTCATTTTGTCACTTTGTCAACAAATAAATCTTCTTAATAAAAAGAATAATATTTGTTTACAAATTCTTTAAAAGATCTACTGACATTATTCCTAAGGGAGCAACACTATTTAAGAATAATTCATAATAGAAAAATTAATATAAAGAAAGAAAAGAAAGAAATAATAAATAAATAGGTTATATTAAAGCTGATAACTTTTACAGTCTATACAGAAAATCTGAAAAGTTTTCTTTTCTTTTCATTAGAGAAACAAAATCTTATAACATTTTTCGAAAATTTTAAATTTTAATAAGAAAATTTTAATTTTTTCTTTTGACAACTGATAATTAAAAGTCTAACACACTCATAGAAAACTCGTGTTCTTTTCACACCTCTATAATAAACACTATAGAGGATGATCATCTACCGTACCAAAAAAAAAATATGTCTAAATTGAATAAATTTTTTCTTTTGTTTTTGTAATGTAATGTCAAAGTAAATAAGCTAATAAAACTTTGCAATTTTAAATATAAATATTTTATTTTTTGAAATTCACGCATTTTGTTTTAGGAAAACGTCCATTTTCTCATAAAAAAAATTTAATAAAAAATAAATTGCGAAAAAAACCTGTATTATTTAGTGAAAAATTCAAAGAAAATACTCCCTAAGAAATCTTTCTGTAACATTTTTAAAATTCTTATTACATAATAAGCTTTGAAGAATTGTACAAACTTCATTAAATGTTTCTGTTCTATTTTTGGCGTTGCTTTATTGACTTCTTTATTGATCTGCGTCAAAAATGCGTACAATCAAAAAACATATCTTAAAATATACATTCCGATCGAATGTTAAAAATATTGTTTTATTTTAGCATCAAAATAAAATATTCTAATCAAACCTTAATTTGAAATTTCCTATACAAAATTTTAATCAGATTCAAACATTTACAATGTTTTATTTTAGAATTCAGAAAAAAATTTCTTTACCACTAAAAAATTGAGTTAAAAAAAAAGTTTTTTTTTGTTTTTAAATTGAACCGAAAACTCACAAATATGAATATAAATATAATTCTATAGATTTTAGACAGAAGTTGAAAAAATGTTGAAAAAATTTTATTCATATTAGTTTTACACTATTCATTCAAACGTCTATTAGTTTATTTACGCCGACAAAATTTCTGACATAAAACGATGAAATTTATATTAAACAATTTTTTATGTATTCTCATTCGAAAGAATTTTTTCAACGTTTACTGAGTATTGAAAAAGTGAAATAACTGTATATTACTAAACATTATAAATTTCTACAATTATCAAATATTTTTTGGTTCTCTGAAATTTGATCTCAGGAAATAAGGCGTAATCGGCTTTATTTGCTTTTAAAATCAGTAATAAACCCCGAATCGCAAGTTTTTAAAATTTGATCGGTAATTTAAAGCGGTAATAACTTTAAAGGAGAAATAAAATCGGAATCATCCTTATTTCCGTTTTTCAAATATAATATTTTTTACATTTTTTTTTTCGTTTTTTATTCAAAATATGTTGTTTTTTTCGCTAATTCCAGATAGTTTCTTTGTGATTTTCGCATGTTTTAAAAATTCGGCTTTGGGTAGACTATGAATGTATGTATTACTTTTGTCAAGAAGAATTAAGTAAAACAAATTGTAGTAAACTAAAAAAATGTTAAGGTAAATTTCCTCAAAAAAAGGGGTATATTTACTTTTGGGGAAAGCCATAAAGTAATTTGCAGGGCTATTTTATGATTTATTACAAAATCAGGATTACACGCTTTTTTCAAAATATTTATATTATATATCTTTATGAGGTATATATATATACATTCTGAATTAGAATGTATTTTGCACTACAAAAACATGCTTTCAATAATTTGTTTAGCCAAAATTTGAAGGCAATCATTCCCAGACTATTTTATGAATATATTTTTATCAAGATAACCATATCAGTTTCTTTCTGATTTCGGAGATATTTCAATTTCAAAACAACTGAAATTACGATTAGGCTTTATTCCCCTGTCGAAAAGGGAAATTGGGTCTCCTGCTAATTCGATCTATTTCTTGGAGCATTATTTCAGGGCACCTTTTTTATATCCGTATGAACGATACCGTACAAGACAATAATAAATTTGCCATTATGTTTGTGACACCTTAAAGGAGTCGATCTAGATAGTGTATATTAAAGCTAGACATCTGAAATTTTACAAAAGGGTGTCGAGTTATATGCCAATAAGTTTTGTAAAATTTGGTTGGTCTAGAGTAGCCCGTACATGTTTCTTGCATCTCCTGCAACTTAATGAAGCTAGGTGTCTGAAATCATTCAAATGCTGATCAAATCATACAAATGCTGATCAAGTTTAATGGCAATAAAGTCAGTAAAATTTGGTTGTGTAACAGGTTCGGGTAGCTGTCCTATAACTTCTCTTTTTAAATGCAAAAAAAAACTCAATGTCTATTGAGGGTAGATCCGAAAAAGTGTTGAAAACTTTAAAAAAAGTTGTTAACAGAAATAAGAGTATAATATTGAAGCTTTAATTTTTATCTATTACTTCAAAAAAATTTTAACAGGTTTCAAATTTCAAAAGGGAATTTTCAGTTTTTGATGCCTTACAGCTCCTAAACCGGGGGCTATACAAAAAAAATTTCTGGTTTGTGCTAGGGCAGCAGATTTATGTAGCTTGCATATCTTACAAAAGATAATTAAGATTTAAGGTAATAACTTCTGTAAAATTTGATTGCGCTGGTGTAACAGGTCCGGGTAACTGGCATACAAGTCCAAAATTTACATAAATATATCTCGGTACTTAACGTCGGTACTAAAACATCTGAAATTTTGAAAAAGATGATCAAGTTTTATGGAAACAACATATATTACGTTCATACGAGTATCCCAGAATTGCCACAGTTTATTCTACTGCACTCTCCCTCGTTTTCAATATATTTAAATGTATTAATATTGTAACTTTGGTAACCTTGAAGGAATTTTGAAATATACGTACCTTTAAAAACGCTTGTTTTAAAAAATACTTTGTTTTTTAAATCATTGTACAATAAAAAAGATATTGAAAACGAAAAAAATAATTTTTCTGTTTCCTAACATATTTTCACACTTAAGATTTAAAATTCAACACAACCTACATCCTGAAAAACAGCAAGGAGAATTTAAATTAAAATAAAAAACAAAACGGAAATAAAAAACTTTTAAAAACCAATCACCAATTACTAAAAGTGTACTAAAACAGAATTTTTAAAAACATATATGTGGTTAAAACTATCATTTTAGAAAAGTTTTTGAGTAGAAAACTAAGACACATTTTTGTTTTTCTTAAAACATTTTTTTTTTTTTGGTTTTGGCTTTTGGTTTACATATAACCAAAAATATATGGAATATATTTGTTAATATATTGAGATATGTCTTTAATTAAAATTTAATTTTAAATAAAATATATCTAAAATCTCTCACTGAATTTTAAAGAAAATGTATAAATTCTAAATTAGAGATGTGTACTTTAGAATAGAATTAGGCTTTTAACTAAAATATTTTAGATTAGAAATTTTTTGACAGAATGAAGGTGTCGAAAAAGGGTTAAGTTGAAAATAGTAAAATACATATATATATTATAACGGGTTTATTAATGTAAAACCAAAGAAGTTGAGAAACTACCCTAAATTGTATTATCTAGATTGGAAAGAAAGATGGTAATTGTGAAAATGTGCGTTTAAATTTCATTGTATATAGATACAAATTTTATCCTTAAACAATAAGGATCTGTTTTAAAAAATTTTAACATTTTAGCCTTTAACCTTTCCAAAATTAATTTCTAGAAGGACATTATGGTTTGTTTAAAAATAAAAATTTTAAGAAACAGTTGATTTACAAAAAATTTTATAAGGTGCCAATAATTGTAAACACGATTTTTTGCATTAAAATGAACCGATTTTTATTTTATTATGAATATTATAGCATGAATTTTCATTTTTCAGCACATTTTCGACTTTTTAAGTAGCGAAATACATTGATTATAATATCAAAGCAAACGCAGAAATCGTCCCAATATTTCTGAAAAGCTGGATACAAATGTTAAACTATTATTCTAATATTTTTGGCTATAAAGTATCTGCTTGCTTATCGACTAGAATTTTAAAGGATTAAAACTAGGATTCTGTGATGCCTCCATGCAAAACATAGCAAAGAAAAGCAATGGGATCTTTAGCTACCACCTCTATGTAATTCAAATTCCCAGAATTCCCTATGGATAATTCAGTTTGCTGAAATCAGTTTGTGGTAAGAACATCGAGAATGTGGAATCATCTCCCACCGCATGTTTTCCCTAAAATTAGTGAGAACTTTGATCATAATATTCTCGTCAATTTGAAATCGATTTTCATTCCTTAGTATTTAGTACCCTTGACCAAGGGTACTTGGAGTATTTGACATTAGACACACATATTACATATAGTACTAAAGGACATATATGTGTGGTAATAAAAAGTAGGTATTGTTTAGTTGTTTAAGGGTCCATATACTGATAGAAAATGCCTCTATTTATATGAATTCTACAATCAAAAAATAATATTTCAATTGAATACCAGCTCCAATATAATAAAAAAGAAGTTGAACAGATATTTAAAAAAAACTTAGAAAAAAATAATTATTTTAAAAAGGTTCTAGGATTTTGTTTCCAAATAAACTTTTCTGCTTTATTTCAATGGCTCAAAAGTAATTCATTACATATGTATGTGCTGCTATATTATTGTGTAATCAAAATATTTAAACTATTTAAAAGAAAGGAAACATATGTATATATGTATATTTCTTTCATATGTATAAATGTATATAACATGTACCATGTATTTTGGTATGTAGGTGGAAAAGAGAGCTAAATTTTTATGTATTTTGTTTAATCGAATCTCTATATTTTTTGAAATTTCTAAAAAAATGTATATTTTTTGTACTGGATAAGTGAAAGATACATTTTTTCCTAGTCAATATTTTGTGGAGTAAATAAACATCCGAATTTATGATACAATTATGATATAACATGTAGATTAAACTTAAATATATAAGTTAAGACACCGTAATAGCTTGAATCATCACTTACGATGGTGGGGAAAGAAAAATATTTTGTGAAATGGAAAGAAAAGTTTATTTTAAAAAATCTTGTGATAAAAATATATGTGATCTAAGTTAAAAAAGAAAAATTAGTCTTATTTATATGGCTAAGTACATTAAATACTAAAGTAGAGATTTTACTTTTTTTTTTTTAAATATCATACAGTTTTTATCCCTATATAATAATATCATATTGTTTCGTAACTGGAAACTGAAAATTGTGTGTTTAAATAAGAAATATTAAAGCGACACTTCAACTTCAACAAAATTAGAACGACAAAATGTTTATTTGTACCTACCCATTGATCTTTAGTCTAAGGGAATAATTTATTACACTTCAAAGTAACTAAGCCTATTATGAAGTTTTCTCTGTTTATATTGAGTTTGTATATAGATTTCTTCCATTAAAAAACGTTTCAAACTACAGATTCCTGACTTTTCAAAACAGATTAAAAGATTGGACGTTATTATATTTAAGACTGTAACCTAGACTTTTGCACTATGTGTCAACACTTTGGAATTAGATATTTTTTATGACTTTAGACAACATTAAGCCATTTTTAAAATATTTCAGACGAAGAAATTGAATTTTAGACGTAGAGATATCTCTTAAAAAAAGTAACAGAAATAAATAAACTTCACCTAAAGCTCTTTAAATTGGCAAAAAACCTTACATCAAAATGGGTATTATGCTAGTTCTACTAAATAATTTTTCAAAATAAGTAACACTTTACAAATAAGAAATAAGTTACACTTTATAAATCAAAGAAAAATTAGTGCATAAAACTTTTTAACTTTAAATGTGTTTCTTAAATTTACCGTTATGTGAAATTATAGGAAATTTTGTACTATTCCTTTATTTTAAAAGCTTAAAGTTAGAAATTTAAGTTTTAAACGTTTATTTAAGACACTTGAAAACTTGAAATCTGAACACCAGCTGTGGTAATTTTTCGAGATACAAAACTTAAATTTCAAAAATTATATTTTTAAATCTTGTATTAACGGCTTTCTTCAACTGTATAGAATTTCTTAAAAACTTAGAAAAATTCATTATTAATTTTTTGCCATTTTCTTCACCCCACAATTTCTAAAATACATTTTATTATCGTTTTGAAAAAGAACGCTTTTAAACCATTTTGATTTTATGTACTGCGTTATTTATATTATCTCTTTCCTCTTGATTTATTTTCCATTTTAATCAGACGAATATTAAATTTACTTTTACTTACATTAATAATTTCAAGAAACAGAATTGAAATTTATGGAGGCTATCGTTCTCAAAATCCTGCTAAACAAATTATTGTTGAAACCCTGATTTTGAAACCAACTAGGAAAACCTTTCTAATAATTTTTTTACATGAGGGTTGGATACGAATGTTCTCAACTCATAAACACATTTTTTATTTCTTCTATATTTTCTGAAAAAATAAAAGAGCAATTTGTAAGAAAATAAATCTTCAAAACACGAGATTTTGAGATACGAGCTTTCATAACACTCCTAGTCAGTATAATGGAATAGACTTCAATTTAAATGAATAATAATCGTAGATATATGTACCTATAAATATATGTATATAAAATTAAATTAAAGTAGATTTGTATGTTTTTTTATACCCGTATGAACTATGTTCAAGGGTATAATAAATTTGCCATTACGTTTGTGACACCTTAAAGGAGTCGAGCTAGATATAGTGTCAAAGGTATGGATCGGCTCAGAATCGAATTCTGAGTCGATTAAGCCATGTACGTCCGTCCGTCCGTCCGTCCGTCCGCACGATAACTCAAAAAATAAAAGAGCTAGGGGGCTGAAATTTTTTTTACGTCACTTTTGCAAAATTGTTAGTTTTGCTATTTAAATCCAACATTTTCGGTCGGCGGGTTCGAGTAGCTGCCATACAACTTTTATCTTTATATAGAAATAATTCAGTATCTATTCAAGCTAGGTTTCTGAAATTTTGCAAATGATGATCAAGTTTTATGGCAACAACTTCTGTAAAATTTGGTTGTGCTGGTGCAGCGGGTTCGGGTAGCTGCCATACAACTTCTCCGTTTAAATGAGAATAACTCAGTGTTTATTGAAGCTAGGAATCTGAAATTTAGTAAAGAGGTGTCGAGTTACATGCCAACAACTTTTGTAAAATTTGGTTGGTCTAGAGCAGCCGGTTCAGACTTCTTGCACCTCTTGGAATCTAATGAAGCTAGGCGTCTGAAATTTTGCAAATGATGATCAAGTTTTATGGCAACAACTTTTGTAAAATTTGGTTGTGGTGGTGCAGCGGGTTCGGGTAGCTGCCACACAACTTATCCGGTTAAATGAAAATAACTCAGTGTTTATTGAAGCTAGGAATCTGAAATCTAGTAAAGAAGTGTCGAGTTATATGCCAACAACTTTTGTAAAATTTGTTTGGTCTAGAGCAGCCGGTTCAGACTTCTTGCACCTCTTGGAACCTAATGAAGCTAGGCGTCTGAAATTTTGCAAATGATGATCAAGTTTTATGGCAACAACTTCTACAAAATTTGGTTGTGCTGGTACGACGGGTTCGGGTAGCTGCCATACAAAATCTCTTTTTAAATGAAAAGAACTCAGTGTCCGTCCGCACGATAACTCAAAAAATAGAGGAGCTAGGAGGCTGAAAATTTTTTTACGTCACTTTTGTAAAATTGTTAGTTTTGCTATTTAACTCCAGCATTTTCTGTCCCCGGGTTCGGGTAGCTGCCATACAACTTCTTTCTTTAAATAGAAATAACCCAGTGTCTGTTCAATCTTGGTATCTGAAATTTTGCAAATGATGATCAAGTTTTATGGCAACAACTTCTACAAAATTTGGTTGTGCTGGTGCGACGGGTTCGGGTAGCTGCCATACAAAATCTCTTTTTAAATGAAAAGAACTCAGTGTCCGTCCGCACGATAACTCAAAAAATAAAGAAGCTAGGAGGCTGAAATTTTTTTTACGTCACTCTTGCAAAATTGTTAGTTTTGCTATTTAACTCCAGCATTTTCGGCCGCCGGGTTCGAGTAGCTGCCATACAACTTCTTTCTTTAAATAGAAATAACCCAGTGTCTGTTCAATCTAGGTATCTGAAATTTTGCGATTGATGATCAAGTTTTATGGCAACAACTTCTGCAAAATTTGGTTGTGGTGGTGTGACGGGTTCGGGTAGCTGCCATACAAAATCTCTTTTTAAATGAAAGAACTCAGTGTCCGTCCGCACGATAACTCAAAAAATAAAGGAGTTAGGAGGCTGCAATTTTTTTTACGTCACTTTTACAAAATTGTTAGTTTTGCTATTTAACTCCAGCATTTTCGGCCGCCGGGTTCGAGTAGCTGCCATACAACTTCTTTCTTTAAATGGAAATAACCCAGTGTCTATTCAATCTAGGTATCTGAAATTTTGCAAATGATGATCGAGTTTTATGGCAACAACTTCTGTAAAATTTTGTTGTGATGATATGACAGGTTCGGATAGTTGCCATACAACTTCTCTTTTTAAATGAAAATAACTCAGTGTCTATTGAAGCTAGCTATCTGAAATTTAGTGAAAAAGTGTCGAGTTGCATGCCAAAAACTTTTGTAAAATTTGAATGGTCTAAAGCAGCCGGTTCAGGCTTTTTGCATTTCTTGGAACTTAATGAAGCTAGGCGCAATAGATTCGGGTAGCTATCATACAACTCCACAATTTACATAAATATATCTCTGTAGTTCGGTACTAAAATTCTGAATGTTTTTAAAAGATGATCAAGTTTTATAGAAACAGGATATATTACGTTCATACGGGTATCCCAGAGTTGACACAGTCTACTCTACTGTACTCTTCCTCGTTATGTTATAATTTTAAATCAGTTAATTAGGTAGGACAAATTTAAAATGTTTTTTATGCGTTTATTATTAAACAAGTATACTTTTAAAAGTAATGTACACATAAATATTTTCACATAAATTAAATTTTCAACTTTCTGGTAGGTAAATGTTAATTTTACGTGTTTAAAATTGCAACAAAATATCATATTTGTATATTTATCGTATTTTATACAATATATTTATATTATGAAGAAAATTTAAAACATTATTAGTGTATACAAACATATATTATATTTCATCGTAATATACGTACATATATTAATGTGAGATATGTCATATATTATAATATAATACATACATATGCATATAATCAAATAATAATCAACTAAAACGACATAATATGAAAAGTTTTTGTTTTAATTCAAAATGTTTTTTGATTTTTCTTTTTGTTAATTTGCCATAAATTTCATTTTGTTGTAAACATTAACTCCTAATATACACATTTATTATAACAACAATTATTTACTTTGGCAGTTGACCTACTTTATTATTTTTTGCCTTGAGTTAAATAAAATTAGCATGTATTGTCACAATATTTCTTATAGGTTGGAATATAATGTAAGAATTAAGATATTCTTTAAAATTAAAGAAGAAAATGTAACACATTGTCATGTTTTAGTAAATTTATATCAAAATTTATACACATATGTATGTATGTGGGATTAAAATTTTAAACTGAACTCAATTATTCTAGTGAACATGGTCACTCTATTTCCCAGATGTTACTCTCCAAGAAAGTTTAAGGAAGCGGTAAAACTTCTTTCTTTTTCTTGTAATTATAATTTAGAGGTAGTTGTCATTACAACGTGGACGTAGTTAAACGTAATACAACAAGCAGTATATAAATTAAATTCGATTTTGTTTATTTAAATTAATATTGTAATAAAATATAATTAAAGAAGAATTAATTAAGAAGATATTTTAATTAAATTATTATTGTAAAAGAAAATAATTAAAGAAGAATTAATTAAGAACATATTTTATTAAGAACATTTTTGATTACTTTGAAACTTTATTTCATAAAAAATACTAAAAGTAAACTTAAATATAATAAAACAATTTTGAATTTGTGTTAGTGTAAAATAATTTAAATTTCATATTAATAAAATATTTTTGGATTTACAATTTTATTAATAACAAGATAAACCTGGCGTAGCATACGCCAGTCTGGTAATCAAGAAATAATATTGGTTTTTTGTCACTTAACTTTTTAATGAAATAAAAAGAAATATCTATAGCTATGTTCCCTTCATTTGTAAGAATAGTTAACTTTTTACAATAATAATAAAAATAAATTTAAATAATCGTAAAAACGTAGATAGCAACACTAAGAAAACTAAAGAAAAATTTTGCAGTGGGCGTTTGGGCGCGACAGTTCTCGTTCCTTCAAAAATAATCTTTTTTTCATAAAAATGTCTAAATTCGTCTAAAATGTACTTATTTTTTAAGTGAAATTTCAAAATAGAATATGAAACTCCGCATATTTTGTATGCGAAATTTTCAAAATATATAGGAAAAGTTGTAAGAATGTATGAAAAATTGATACATATTTAAAATATATAAACTAAAAAAAAAAAAAAAATAATAATAAGTTAAAATATCAAAACTTAATTTTATGCAACTATAATTAAAAGTAACAATAATTAAAAGATTTATAATTTATTTAAAGATTAAAGATATATACGTTTTGTAACATACGGATACTTCAACTTTAGCTGTAATAAAATTTAATTTACATTCGGTAATTGTAACTGCATTGTTATTAATTAAATATGAGTGGAAGGTGTCGTAGAACGTTACAAAGAAGCTATTCGGCAAATGTAGAAGAAAATTCTGTTATAAGTTATATCATTGACGGAATTAAAGATACAGTCGCAAACAAAATGATATTATTTGGTGCCAAGGATATAGGTGATTTAAAGGAAAAACTCTCAATATATGAGAAAATGAAGAAAAGTGAAATCCCGAAATTAACAAGTGAAGTAAAAGGTGTAAAGAATAATCCAATCAACAATGCCGGATTATATGGAGGTCAAAGGTACTGTTTCAACTGCGGAACACATGGACACGAATTCCATAACTGTCCTCAGAAGGAAATGGCTCCCAAAAGTTTTAAGTGCAACAAATTCGGTCACAAAAAGCCCGATTGTAAAGAATCTACCACTTTTCCAAGTAAAAATATAGCTACAAGTTCACCTACAAATATAATAAATGTAGTACAAAAAAATAGTATGTTTGTACAAGCAAATATAAATGGTATTACTCTCAATTGTTTAGTCGACACAGGAAGTGACATTTGCGTTATAAAAGAAAATTATTATAAATTAATCAATCGTAATTGTTATAATTTTAGGAAACCTTTTAGTATCGTTGAAGGTTTGGTTTCCAGCATTGAATCAAAGAGTTTGTGCAGAGTAAATGTAACAATCAATAATGACGTCTATGAAAATGTTGAAATACATGCTGTAAGCCATAACTGTCTAAAACCAGATATGATAATTGGAATGATTCTTTTAAACCAAGCAAATATCAACATAATACAAGGTAAGCTGAAAATTTCTAAAAGTAATTTTTGTGAAATAAATATGGATAGAACTGATAATAAAGATCATAATGAACCCTAATGTTTCCTTGCAATGATGCAAATAGACAATCAAAAAACCGTTGAAGAACTCTTAAATTTTGATCACTTGAAAAATGATGAAAAATATCAAATAACCTCTTTGATTGAAAATTACAATCCAAGTACACCCTAGATCTCACCAATAACTATGAAAATAGTTACATTTGATGTCGTTTATAGGCCCCCAAGAAGGTTTCTCCCTAATGAACAAAAAATTATAGAGCAGCAGGTGAAACAATGGCTGCGTGAAGGTATAATAAGGGAAAGTTCGTCCGATTATTGTAGTCAAGTGGTGTTAGTAAAAAAAAACAAGGTAGAATGTAAACCAACGGTTTTTAAAAGCGCACATTTCCAAAAGACAATACAAACTGTTTAAAATTTTGACTTGCACAAAAATTTGAAAATTTAAAAAATTAAATTTAAGAAATTTTTTGTAATAAGAAATTATGTGAAAATAACACTTTTCTGGAATTTTGAGAGGCTGTAAGTCCGAAACCCTTTATAACTAAGAAAACCCGTTAACACACGTAAAAATATATTACTGGAGCTTTAATTTGTATGTCTTGCCGAAGAAAAATTTGTACAAGTGCTTAAGTTACAGGTGCCTAAAAATAGAAAATTTTCAATTTTTCAGCCCTAATACCTCTTAAACAGGGGGTGGTGCAAAAAAAATTTTCTAATAAAACTTATACTAATTCTAAAAGTTCTTTCTTGTTCAAAATTTCAGGTTCCTATCTAAAGGCGTACCGGAGTTATGCAAAAAGAAATTTCATGCAAAATGTGGTTTTTACATAACGGTAAATTTAAATAGTAAATTACAAAATATTGCATAATTTTAATATTGCTTTATGTAGATAATAAAATTTCCGGTCTTCTGGAGGTTCTAGATTGCAAAATTATTACGCAGAGCCTGAGATATATACATCTGAAAATAGAGCTTTTTCGCAATTTTGAAGAGCTGTAACTCTGGAACCCTATATAACTAAAATAAACCTTTAACACACGGTAAGATATATTACTGTAGCTTTAATTTTTATATCTTTCCGAAGTAAAATGTGTACAGGTTCCTAATTTACAGGTGTTTAAAAATAGCAAAATTTCAATTTTTTAGCCCTCATATCTCATAAAGAGAGGGTGACCCAAAAAAATTTTGTGAGCAAACTTATACTAATTCTAAAAGTTCTTTCTTGCCTCAAAATTTCAAGACTCTATCTAAAAGGGTGCCGGAGTTATGAAAGTAGAAAAATCATGAAAAATTTTGTTTTCACATAAAGGTAAATTTAAATACTAAATTTAAAAGAATTGTATATTTATTTACAAAGTTAAAAAAAGCACCTGTCGAGTGACGTTTTTAGATTGGAAAAATCTTAAGCAGAACATAAGATATATGCATTTAAAAATAGGGCTTTTTCAAAGTTTGAGCGGCTTTAGCTCCATAATGAATGGATGGGGCCACATGAAAAAGTTGTTCCACAAAATTATTTCTTTTATGAGACCTACACATGGTTAAAATTTTTTTTCTCTATCTTTAACGGTGTAGAAGTCTTGTAAAGAGACGGACGGACGGACGGACAGAGTGAAACTAATAAGCGCATTTTTTCAATTTTTTTTTGGAAATGTGCTAAAAAGAAGGGCCAAACAGGCTTTGTGTTGATTATCGTGGAGTAAATAAAAAAATATTAAAAGATAGGTACCCTTTGCCTAATATTGAGAAACAAATTGATAAATTACAAGCAGCTAACTATTTTACAGCGCTCGATTTAAAAAACGGGTTCTTTCATGTTTCATTTGATGAGAAAAATCAAAAATATACTTCTTTTGTGGCTCATTGTGGACAATTTGAGTTTTGCAGGGTACCATTTGGCCTCTGCAACTCCTCTAGTGTATTTCAGAAATACATAAACTCTGTATTCAAGGATTTAATAGTTCAAGGTATTGTAATAATCTACATAGATGAGCTCATTAATCCATCAAACAGCAGAGAAGAAGGAATTGATCGCTTAAAACTGGTTTTGACTGTAGCATGTAATAAAATTAAGTGGACAAAATGCCAATTCCTACAAGAAAATATTGAGTATCTTGGATATCAAATTCGCAGGGGAACCATATCAACATCAAAATTAAAAACTAAAGCTGTTTTAAATTTTCCAACTCCGGTAACAGCTCCAAAGCTTTTTAGGTCTTATCAATTATTTGAGAAAGTTTACTCCCAATTTTGCCGTGATAGCTCGACCGTTGACCGAATTATGGAAAATATTGCATCATTTTAGAATAGAGGAAAGGGAACTGATGGCAGTTAACTATTTTAATTCAAAGAAACCTGTTTTGATGATATTCCGGTACTGAGTGCATACTGAATTGCATACAGATGCATCACAGGACGGGTATGGTGCAATCATTTTGCAAAACAACGATGAAGACGGCGCATTGCATCCAGTTTATTATTTTAGCAGGAAAACAAATGCAGCAGAAAGGAATTATTGTTCTTATGAGCTGAAAGTACTTGCTATTATTGAATCTTTAAAATTTCGGGGTTATTTATTAAGTCAAAAATTCATCATAGAAAAATGATAGACATGATTGAAAAAGAATTTTACATCGATGATTTATCAAAACCAATTACAAAACATAACTCCAATTGTATTAGATGCATTTTAGCAGAAAGAAAAAGTCTACTTAATCATATCCAGAAAGGGGCGAATCCTCTAGAAACTTTTCATATCGATCATCTTGGTCCTACGCATAATACAAAAAAGAATTATAAATATATTTTTTCTATTGTAGATGAAACTGCTCTTTCCAGTAAAAACTTTAAATTGTGAGGAGGTGATTCAAAAACTAGAACTCATAGCAGAAACATTCGGATATCCAGAGAGAATAATAGCAGATAAAGGTGGTGCATTTATTTCTAATAATTTCCAAGACTTTTGCAAAACACGTAAAATTAAACTACATTTTGTCACTACGGGCATACCGCGAGGAAACGGCGAAATTGAGCGCTTACACTCAGTTGTCATTGCAGCTTTAACAAAACTTTGCCTTGAATATCCAGAGAAGTGGTACACCCATGTCAAGTCAGTACAAAAAGTGATAAATTCAACATATCACAGAGCTATTAAAACTACTCCATTCCAAGTACTCACTGGCTGCAGGATGAGAACTCTGAAGGATTTCAAAATGATCGAAATAAGGTACCCGAACAACCACTCCAATTCATCTCAAATTTTAGGCAAATCAGGGACTCAGGAAACAGCACCCTCGTATCTAATTTGAAGTTTCTATCTTTACTAATTTCGAAGATATGCTTGTTCGGTTTTGGGAGTTGTGTGGGAGGTACCTCCTCCAATTCATCTCAAGTTTTGGACAAATCAGAGATTCACGAAACAACACCCTAGTACCAATTTTGAAGTTTCCATCTTTATTAATTTCGAATATATGCTTGTTCGGTTTTGGGAGTTTTGTGGGAGGTACCCGAACAACCACTCCAATTAATCTCAAATTTTAGGGATATCAGAGATTCAGGAACACACCCTCGTACAAAATTTTAAGTTTCTATCTTTATTAATTTCGAAGATATGCGTATTTTGTTTTGGGAGTTGTATGGGAGGTACCCGAACCCATAATCCGATTTCGCCCATTTGCCATCCCCGCCTTACTATCATTGTTAACCTACAGTATAAATTTCATCAAGATAGCATCATTATTTTTTGAGCTAACTTGCGTACGGACGGACGGACGGACGGACGGACGGACATCGCTAAATCGACTGAGGAGGTGATCCTGATTCAGAATATATATACATGTCCATATCTAACTCGCTTCCTTTTGGTGGTTACAAACACCATACCAAAGTTAATATACCCTACACTTTAAGTGTAGGGTATAAAAAGTAAAGATAGAATGTTCTAGTATATATGCACGGTAGGCCAATTTAAAGCAAATTTTTTTCCCTTTATATGAGATTCCAGTTCTGGTATTTTTGAAATTTGACATTTGGTTTTTTCATTTGATGCGCCATATTCTGTCTTTTTTGCTTTTTTAAAGTTTAGTTGGAAAGAATTTTATTTTAAGCTAAAATCGAAGAAAAGCTAGTTTTAATACATAAATAGTGAGTTAATCAATTATAACAAATTAAATTTATTAATGCATGGTATTTTTAAAATTATTTTATTTTATTTTAAAATTTAGGATTAAAAACATGAAAAAGTTGTAAAATGCTGGCTGTGAAATGAAATCAAAAAAGGCTTTGCTATAACAATTAGAAAAATAGAGTTAAAAGTCAGAGTCCTTTGAATGATTTACACGATGATATACAATCATATTAGACAGTGGTACTTTAGTAAGAACGATTAAAAAAGCAAATAATAGTAAAAACATTATAATTCAAATTATTTAAATAACAAAAATTCAATACAATTTTACTAGTTTTTGTATTTACTTTAAAAATATAAAAATAAAACAAAAAAAAAGCAAAAATAAAAACAATATTAGGTGACATCTAGTGGTCTGAAAGTAAAACAGTAGTTCTGCTTCCAGTTTCGATAGGTCGAGACGCCACCGATAAAATAACGTAAGTTGACCATCTCTTAACAATATGACAAATTAACGTAGATACATGGTAGCGATGTATACTGTCAAAATTTCAAGTGGGGAAGTATTTTAGTTTTGTTTTCAAGTTAAGTTTTAAATGTACTAAAGAATTAAAAATCCATGATTAGTTAAATTAGGAAATAGAAATTCAACAATCAATAAGTTTTAATGTTTTTATATAAAAAGAATATTTCAACAGCAAAAAAATGAATAGATACATACCGCGTTTTACAGAGTTAAAAAATTCGTTTTATAGAACGGCACATTTTGTGTAATGGAAATTTTGACAGATACTATATTGAATGTCTTTATTCTTTCCAACACAATATATATTACAAACTGCTGTACTTTGTTTTGACATATACATACATATTTGAATAAATTTAATGAATTTTTAACTTATATGTATATCCATTGTGTTGAGATTGACCTTTGTGACCTTTAAAACTTTTAATTGTTACATTTTATCAAAGAAGACTTAATATTTTTTATAAATCTTGGAATGTTAATATTAAATTTAATCTTATATAAAATAAAAGGAAAAATAAAAGCTCAAATATTTTCTCAATTTTCTAAAATTTGATTTTTGATTAAAATTCTAACAAATTGATTTAGAAGAGAAAAGAAATCATAAAATGTTTCTGAATCTGGAGTCATATTGCAAAAAATTTTAAATTAAATTTTCCATGACAGAAAAACGAAAACACCCTACTTAGTATAAGTAGTTCAGATTTTAGATTTATTAATATACCATATTAATAATTTATATTGTTTTTTTTCTGCTTTAGTAGAAAATATAATTAGGTTGACAAATGTTGAAAATTATTGCATTCATTTTTTTAACAGTGTTTTTATTTGAAAAAGTGAAAAATTACTAATACCATTCGAAGATTGAAATTGAAAAACTGAAGTAAAAAAAAACAATCAAATAATAGCTGAAACCGATTTAAAAAAAACTATATTTGATCAGGGTAACTATAACAATCATTTTAAATTTAATTTATAAAATCTTTTGGTCATAAGTTTAATAATAAAATAAGTAAATTAATTATAACTGAATGATTTCTTTAAACTTTTTAAATAAATTACTAAATTAAAACTATCTAACAAAGGTCTTATAATTATACTTAAAAATCGTTTCATTATAGTCGAGTCTATTTTCATTTTATTTCTAAAGAGATCATATTATCTGTTCTTTTCATCACATACTACTGAAAATACCGATTAGAATACCGATAATCTAAAATATAGATATATTGTAGCCAAAATTGCCACATTTTGTAAAGCTTTGTACTACACAAAAGACAAATTTTATTTAGTAGATGAGTTATATTATTAACATCTGTTATATTTAGATGAAGCCAAATTTGAATACTTTTTTTCCCTTAAGGAGGTGGCAATTCTCCAAAGACACTAAGAATATCCTTTTGGTAATGTTAGATTATTACTGCACTAACGCATTTCCTCCTTCAGTCAATATAATGGGTTGAAACTCCTACCAGCTAAAATAGTATATTGGCTAGGGAGTAAGGATAGGACAGGATAGATCAAGAAGTTAATGCAAAATGGGACCGTAAGGCAACAATTAATCCTTAATAATAAATATTATTATTACTATTTTATAGTACAGTTTACAGTATCCTCTTGGACAATGCAACCAAAGGTAGCTTCATATAAAATAATTTTTTAACAAGCCAGTCATTTTAATTGGATTCGATCTCTTTTATACTTTTATCTTGCCTCTTTTGCAGCTAACTTTTTGTTGCCATGGAAGGTTCCGTTGTAAAAGTTATAAAAATTTGATAGCTGAAGCCCAGCTTTATTTGAATATAAGAAAATTCTATGGGTGTCTCATATTTCTGAAAGAATTAAATTTTTATTTGTTAGTTGAAGTAAAGTTTTTAGTGAAATTTGTTAGTTAACATTTATACTTTGTATTTTTTAGATTCTATGATAAAACCTACACCAAAACATATACTAAATATTTAATTTTTTAAAGAAATAGTACTATAGGTTTCACAAAATTACAACATAAAAAAAATTATAAGATTTATAAGATATTTTAAGATTTTTCATCTAAAGTAAAAAAATTCAATTTCGGAATACCTGTTCCATTAATTTTTAAACAAAATATTAAGTTTTTCTTAAAAAAAATTCAAATTTTTATGTTTTCATTTTGTTAGCTGCAAGCGACCATAGTTTTACTTATTTGAACTTTAATTTATGTGCTAGGTACATATATAATTTGGTTTTTTTGTATTCAGTATTATGTATATAAAATACATTGGTTTGCTTTTCTATTTTTATTTTCTTCTTAAAAATCAAATCCAATTTCGTCTTCATTTTATTGAAAATTGAAATACAGAACAAGAAATATAAACTAAAATATTAAATATTTAAATAGAAAAAAAATAAATAGTATACCTTTAGACAATATTTCAAACATTTTTAAAAACATTTTAAAAATATTTGAGGGAAAATGTTCTAATTATGTTTACTTTGAGGATCTGTTTGGTCTTACAACATCTTACGTAAAGTTTAAATATGTGGAAGAGCTCGTTTATTGTAATCCTATTAGAAGGTTTAATTTGTCCCGGAAATTTTCAAATGTCTTTTTTTTTCAAAAGTTTTAAATAAAATTCTACTGAATATTTTTTCAATTTTAATGAATTGAAGCAGTTAAAATTATTTGACAAAAATTTTATTTCAAAATTTCAGAATTTCTTTTGAATCTCAAATGTGACAAATTGGATACCGGAAATTTTGAGAGAAATAACATATCTATAAATAAAAAAAGTTTATTTTAATGAAGATCTTTTAAAATTAAGATAGGAAACTGAAAATTCAGACATTTTTACATCTTCTAAATGCTTTAGGGGTTTGTTCTACAGAGAAACAATGCGGAATCGTAAAAGATGAAAGGATTTGTTAAGTCAGGATCAGATTTTTCAAAGGTCTATATAGTCCTTAAATACTACAAAAAAAACATTCTTTAGGGTTTTATTTAGTTTAATTTAGAAGGAAGTGAACCTTGATTTTTATGACAAAATAATTCGCTATTTTTAAATTTTTTCAAAGTATACATATTCATAATATATATGTACTTACTCTTTTTACCTAAAAACGACATACTAACTATTATCTGATCTTTTTGGTTTCATAAAAAATTTCAAAAATATTATTTTAATTTTTTCCTAATCTAAAAAAAAAATTAATCCAAGATCGGCACAAATTGAATAAATTTCGGCAATGTCAACTTTTTTGTTCGCCAAAAAATTAGTGAATTAGTGATTAGTGAAATTTTGACTATGCCCCGAAACGAGATGTTCCACTATAAATGCAGTTGAAAAGTTACTAGAGATTGCGGCATGTGTATTTTCTCAAAGACCTTTAGGCACCAACTCCTACCATAAAAATATATTTTTATTTATAATACCGCCAAGAACTGCTGCCAACCGATATTATAAATGATAAAATGATATTTGACATACTTTCGAAGTCTTAAATAAATATTTATAAAAAATTATATCAACTTAGTTTATAAAGTCAATTATTTGTGTCAATAAAGAAACTCAAGAACATTATCTATAAAAATATAACAGAGGCATTGAATTTAATTAAATTATAATAAAGCATTTTAATCTTTTTATCTTTATGCTAACTTTATAATAGACAAATATTTTTTAATAAAATTTTTAAGGATAATAAATATTGAGAAAGTTTCTCCCCTTTCCAAAATTATATAAGTGTTAAACAAATTTATATGAATATTAGAAGATTAAAAAGGATTTTTATTTATATCTATACAAAGTATTATTGAAAATTAAAGAATTTCTGAAACAAAATTTTGTAAAGTATTATAACCAAAGCAGTATATAAAATTTTAAATTTAAGGAAACCTTAAATAATGAAGAAATTTCGTTTATATATATGTAAAAATATATTGTTTTAATTGTTAATGTTTTGTATTTAAACTTGGAGAACTTTCCTTAGATGTCCAGATATTAGCTATTTTTTTAACCTCGTAATTCTTAAACTGAGCGAATACTTTTTTACGGTTAATATAAAAGGTGGACTGTACAAAATTTAAGTTATTCAAATGCTTGAGAAATTTGATCCTGTAGTTTCCAGGTTGTAAAACTATGTCAGACTTCAGTTTTAACCATTTGCATTTTATTTGCACTTATCTATATTTACCTATCAATTGTTTAACTTAATTGTTTCATTTCAAACTGTTCTAATTGTTTCTAAACAGACAGAGGGATAAACGGTCGAATAGGATAGAGCGAATTACTAGATATATATTTTTTTAAATTTCATGAGAAAGTAAATAAAATTATATAATTATAAAAAGAAACGAGGAAGAATACAGTTACCTTTGTCAACTCTTAGATACCCGAACGAACCGTTAGTATGTTCATAGCCTGTCACTCTGTTTATAATATTATTTTTTTTACTTTTCAGTATTTTAAAATAATTTGGGTGAATTTTAAAATTTCTAGAACTATGGGTTGTACATATATTCAAACTATATGTTTATACAATCTTTAAAAGCAGATTCTAACCTTCCATATTTAGTACTAAGCGGCAAATGTATAATAATTTCTACAATACACATTCATCAGTGACATATACGATATGTAAATAAACATGAGTTATATAAGTATGTGTACTAATATTATATAAATATAAATTCTTCAAGCAACCGTTATAGTTTTTATTTATTTAATTTTTTAGCACATTTCCAAAAAAATTTTGAAAAAATGTGCTTATTAGTTTCACTCTGTCCGTCCGTCCATCTGTCCGTCTGTTTACAAAACTTCTACACCGTTAAAGATAGAGAAAAAAATTTTAACCATGGGTAGGTATCATTAAAAAAACGAGGAAGAGTGCAGTAGAGTAGACTGTGTCAACTCTGGGATACCCGTATGAACGTAATATATCCTATTTCTATAAAACTTGATCATCTTTGAAAAACATTCAGATGTTTTAGTACCGAACTACAGAGATATTTATGATATTTATATTTATGTATATGAGATATTTATATTTATGTAAATTGTGGAGTTATATGACAGTTACCCGAATCTATTGCGCCTAGCTTCATTAAGTTTCAAGAAATGCAGGAAGCCTAAACCGGCTGCTTTTTTTAACCTGTTTTACCCCCTGGGGGAGCATAGGCCTTCCACAAAGCTTCTATATCGCACTCGATTGTGGGCCAAATGTTTGATTTCTGCCCATGTTTTACCGCTATTATCAATTTCCTTAGCCACAGACCTTCTCCATGTTATTTTAGGTCTACCCACACTTATTTTTCCGTGTGGATTCCAGTCGAGCGCCTGGCGTGCAATGTTCTCTGGTGCTTTCCGAAGTGTGTGACCTATCTATCTCCATTTCTTTTTCTTGATTTGGCAGAGTATGGTTTCTTGTCTAGAGATAGTTAGTAGATCCTCATTTGATATTCTTCTAGACCATCTTATATTTTGAATTGTTCGGAGGCATTTATTTTCAAATACTTGTAATTTATTTGTTGAAGAGTTTTTGATTAACCAGGTTTCACTGCCGTAGAGTAGAATCGATTTCACACAGGCTTCATATATCCTTATTTTCTTGCCTTTGGTTAACTGTGGTGATCTCCAGATTGGCCAAAGTCTCCCGAGTGCCATCTTTGCTAATTTTATTCGATTCTCAATGTCTTCTTGTGCTCCTCCGTTTGCGGTAAGAATACTGCCAAGGTAGTTGAAACTTGTCACATCCTCTATGTATGTATTGTTTATTGCTAGTGGATTGGAATTGTTTGCATTCAATCTTAGGGACTTTGTTTATGCAATATTTATATTGAGTCCTACTTTATGTGCTTTTGTGTTTAGGGAATCTAGTTTTTGTTGCATATTCCTGTGTGTATGTGCAAGTAGAGCAATATCATCAGCATATTCGAGGTCCTCTAGGCGAAATGTAAGGGTCCAATTGATTCCTGTTTGGTATATTAGTGATTCTTCCAAAACGTCGTCGAGAACGATGTTGAACAGGATTTGGGAAAGTGGATATCCTTGTTTGACTCCAGCCTTGAGGCTTATCGGATCGCTAAGGTTTCCATTGTGGAGAACCCTGGATTCGGCGTTGGTGTACATATTTTGGATGATATTTCTGATTTTAAGTGGTATATTCCTTCTTCTGAGAGCCTTCCAGATGGCCCTGTGTTTGATTTTATCGAATGCTCTTTCAAAGTCCACGAATGTTATGTAGAGTGGTGATTTCCATTCTGCTGATTGTTCGATTATCAGTCGCAGAGTATTTGAGTGATCTGTACAGCTGCGCTGCTTTCTAAAACCTGCTTGTTGCTCACGAAGGGTGTCCTCTATTCGTGCTTCAATTCTGGAGTGTATTATGAGAGCCAGTAATTTATTTAGTGTGTTTAGGACTGTAATACCACGCCAATTTTTGCATTCTTGGAGATTTCCCTTTTTTGGAAGTTTTATTATGATTCCTGTTTTCCAGCTTTCCGGTATGGTTTCATTGTTCCAAATTTCTTCCAAGATAGGCTGAAGAACTTCTGCTATATATCCTGTGTTTGCTTGGAGAAGTTCTGAAGGTATTCCATCTATACCCGGCGCTTTGTTGCTTTTCAGCCTTGAAAGTGCAGCTATAATTTCTCTGTTTGATGGGGCATTTACAGTAATTCGGCTTCTTGTGTCTGCAGTAGGGGAACTTTCTTCTTCATCGCTTTCATTACTATCTCAACCTATCTTCGTTGTTTGTTTCTTCGAAATGTTCTTTCCATCTCTGGATTTGCTCTTGGGTTGAAGTGAGCATTTGTCCATTCTTATTTCTAATTGGACGATTTTTCATTAAGTTCTGTTTTGTGAGAATTCTTACTTTGTTGTAGAGGGACCGCATATTATTTTGGTTTGCTGCTCTTTGTGCATCAGCTGCAATATTGTTGAAGAATTTCCTTTTGTCTCTTCTGGCACTTTTCTTTACTTTTTTTGCTTTCAGGTTATATTGGTTTTTGACTTCATCCGATTGGGTTAGTAATAGTTTTTCTCTAAGTTTCCTTCTTTGCTGAATTAGGGTCCAGGTTTCATCGGATATCCACTCTTTCTTATTAGGTATTGTTTTACCTAAGACTTCTTCACCAACTTGAAGTAAGATTGACTGTAAATTGTCTGTATTAATTTGCTGATTCTGCAGCTTTGTTACAAATTCTCTTTTTGTATTATTGCATTTTAGTTTTACAGTATTGATTTGGTGCTTTCTTTTGATTGTGTTATTCTGAGTGGCTTTGAGTCTTATTCTTATGTCTCCTGTTAGCAGCGTATGATCAGTATGAACATCTGCTCCTATCCACGTTCTTACATCTAGTAGGGATGATTTCCATTTTATGCTAATGCATATATGATCTATCTGGTTTTAGTCCGGCCATCTGGAGATTCCCATGTATATTTGTAAATGTTTTTCTGTGGGAAGAGTGTTCCACCAATTGCCAGGTTGTGTTCAAGATAGAGTCCTACTAGTCGTTAACCTTTGTTATTTATACTACGAATTCCATGAGGTCCCATGATCCTCTTGTAATCGCTATCCGGGTTTGAACCAGCTACCCGAACCCGTCGCACCACCACAAGAAAATTTTGCAGAATCTGTTGCCGTAAAACTTGATCATCATTCGCAAAATTTCAGATACTTAGATTGGATAGACACTGGGTTATTTTCATTTAAAAAAAGAAATTGTATGGCAGATACTGGAACCCGACGGCCGAAAATGCTGGATTTAAATAGCAAAAACAACAATTTTGCAAAAGTGACGTATACAAAATGTCAGCCTTCTAGCTCCTTTATTTTTTGAGTTATCGTGCGGACGGACACTGACTTACTTTCATTTCAAAAGAGAAGTTGTATGGCAGCTACCCGAACTCGTCGCACCACCACAACCAAAATTTGCAGAAGTTGTTGCCATAAAACTTGATCATCATTCGCAAAATTTCAGATACCTAGATTGAACAGATACTGGGTTATTTCCATTTAAAGAAAGACGTTGTATGACAGTTACTCGAACCTGGGCGCCGAAAATGCTGGAGTTAAACAGCAAAACTAACAATTTTACAAAAGTGACGTAAAAAAATATTCAGCCTCCTAGCTCCTCTATTTTTTGAGTTATCGTGCGGACGGACACTCAGTTATTTTCATTTAAAAAGAGATTTTGTATGGTACCTATCCGAACCCGTCGCACCACTACAACCAAATTTTGCAGAAATTGTTGCCATAAAACTTGATCATCATTCGCAAAATTTGAGAAACCTACAATGGATAGACACTGGGTTATTTCCATTTAAAAAAAGAAATTGTATGGCAGCTACTGGAACCCGACGGCCGAAAATGCTGGAGTTAAATAGCAAAAATAACAATTTTGCAAAAGTGACGTATACAAAATGTCGACCTTCTACCTCCTTTATTTTTTGAGTTATCGTGCGGACGGACACTGACTTACTTTCATTTCAAAAGAGAAGTTGTATGGCAGTTACCCGAACTCGTCGCACCACCACAACCAAACTTTGCAGAAGTTGTTGCCATAAAACTTGATCATTATTCGCAAAATTTCAGATACCTAGATTGAACAGACACTGGGTTATTTTCATTTAAAGAAAGACGTTGTATGACAGCTACTCGAACCCGGGGGCCGAAAATGCTGGAGTTAAATAGCAAAACTAACAATTTTACAAAAGTGACGTAAAAAAATATTCAGCCTCCTAGCTCCTCTATTTTTGAATTATCGTGCGGATGGACACTGAGTTATTTTCATTTAAAAAGAGATTTTGTATGGCAGCTACGTGAAACCGTAGCACCACCACAACCAAATTTTGCAGAAGTTGTTGCCATAAAACTTGATCATCATTCGCAAAATTTCAGACGCCTAGCTTCATTAAGTTCCAAGAGGTGCAAGAAGCCTGAACCGGCTGCTCTAGACCAACCAAATTTTACAAAAGTTGTTGGCATGTAACTCGACACCTCCTTACTAAATTTTAGATTCCTAGCTTCAATAGACACTGAGTTATTCTCATTTAAACGGATAAGGTGTATGGCAGCTACCCGAACCCGTCGCACCACCACAACCAAATTTTGCAAAAGTTGTTGCCATAAAACTTGATCATCATTTGCAAGGTTTCAGACGCCTAGCTTTATTAACTTCCAAGAGGTGCACGAAGCCTGAACCGACTGCTCTAGACCAACCAAATTTCAGAAAAGTTGTTGGCATGTAACTCGACACCTCTTTACTAAATTTTAGACTCCTAGCTTCAATAGACACTGAGTTATTCTTATTTAAACGGATAAGGTGTATGGCAGCTACCCGAACCCGTCGCACCACCACAACCAAATTTTACAGAAGTTGTTGCCATAAAACTTGATCATAATTTGCAAAATTTCAGAAACCTAGCTTGAATATATACTGAGTTATTTCTATATAAAGAAAGAAGTTGTATGGCAGCTACCAAATTTTGCATGATTTTTCTACTTTCATAACTCCTCCACGCTTTTAGATAGAGGCTTTAAATTTTGAGGCAAGAAAGAACTTTTAGAATTAGTATCAGTTTGCTCAGAAAATTTTTTTGGACCACCCCCTGTTTGTGAGCTATTAGGGCTCAAAAATTGAAAATTTGCTATTTTTAAACACCTGTAACTTAGGAACCTGTACACATTTTACTTCTGCAAGATATAAAAATTAAAGCTACAGTAATATATTTCTGCGTGTGTTAAAGGTTTATTTTAGTTGTAGAGGGTTCCAAAGTTGCAGCTCTTCAAAATTTCGAAAAAGCCCCATTTTCAGATGTATATATCTCAGGCTCTGCGTAATAGTTTTGCAATCTAAAACAGCCAGAACATCGAAAATTTTATTATCTATATAAAACAATATCAAAATTATGTAATATTTTGTAATTTACTATTGAAATTTACCGTTATGTGAAAACCACATTTTGCATGAAATTTCTTTTTTCATAACTCCGACGCGCCTTTAGATAGAAACCTGAAATTTTGAGACAAGAAAGAACTTTTAGAATTACTCAGAAAATTTTTTGGTAGCACCCCCTCGTTAAGAGTTATTACGCCTTAAAAATTGAAAATTTGCTATTTTTAGACACCTGTAAGTTAGGCACCTGTAAACATTTTTCTTCGGCAAGATATGTAAATTAAATGTTTAATAATATATTTTTACGTGTGTAACCTTTTTCTTAGTTATATAGGATTCCGGACTTACGGCCCCTCAAAATTTCAAAAATGTCCTATTTTCACGTTTTTTCTTATTACATGAAATTTTCAAATTTTTGTGCAAGTCACAATTATAAACAGTTTGTATTGAGTTTTAGAAATGTGCGCTTTTAAAAACCGTTGGTTTACATTCTACCTTGTTTTTTTGTACTACGCATTATCCTCAACAATTTCAAATTATAGAGTAAAAAAAAATTCAAAAAAAATTTAAAAAATATTGGAGTTGCTTTAATTTTTGTATATTACTTCAAAAAAATTTTCGACATGTGTTCAAGTTACAGGTGTTTAAAAATAAGGAAGTTTTTAGGTTTTGACCACATACAGCTCCGAAACGGGAGGCGATACAAAAATATTTTCTGAAATGACTCATACTTATTTTCAAAGACCAAACTTTTCTCGAAATTTCAAAATAAGGGAAGTAGAGGGAGTCAAGAATTTTGCAAAATTTGAGTTTCGCATAACAGTAAATTAAGACACCGTATGCCACAAGTGTATATTTATTGGATATATATTTTTAAAGATAATAAAAGCAGTAATCGTTTGGCGTTCAAATTGAAGATATATCTTATTCTTATTACCAAGAAAAAGTTCTTCAATCTCTCTATAGCTTCAATTCCTGTAGAAAATCTATGATGAGAACCCCATGCATACATAATCTTGTAGTATGTCTACTGATAAGGAAACGATGTAGTGTACTAATACAACTTATATATGAAAATAAGAGAGTAATAATTAAGTACAAGAATTCATAGTTACATAATATTATGTTTGTTTGTGTCGTATTTATGATATGATATACATATAATAATAAAATGATATTAACAACTTTAATCATAAAAAGTCATAATTTTACTCTTAAAAAGTCATAATTTTTCTCTTTTTTATATTAAAAGGTTAGAATCACATTCATGCTCCTTTTATCCTTTGTTTTTGTTTATACAGATGGGTGAAATAAAATGCAAAAACTTAAAATTAATGATTATGTTTGTAAGCGTATAACATGCAAAGTATAAGAATCATAATCGAACTTCATCTATTCACTCACATATCGCTATTTTATGTTTATGAAAATTAAATTTGCTTTTAAAATATTAACAATTCCTTTTGTTTTAATGTACGTGTTCACTTTTGTATTATTTATGTTGATGCATTATTATAAAAAACTATTTTTTACTATTAGTTTTTTATAGGTTAGTTAGCATATGCCATTATAGTTAATTATTTAAAGAAAAAAAACTAAAATATGTAAGAATGTATATGAATGCCTGCATTAATTAAAAAGTAAAAACTGGAGTAACTAGTTATAAATATATATTGAAGTTAGCGGTAAAATAAAACAGGATACAAGAATTTTTTGATTTCTTTGGGCATTTGATGCCACTCTTAGGAAAAAAAATAATTTTTATTAACCGCTCTTAGAAATTATTGCCTAAATTTTTGTTTTTCAAGTTTAATTTTATGTACTATATAAGACATTTATTCACATATATTATCTATTGATAATACAATTTTTTTTTTAATAATATAAAGTTATATCTGCTCAACACCTTGAGGAAAGTATTGAGCGCCTACCAAACCAGTAAAGAATGTCTAAATTAAAATGCATCAAAGCATATCCAACCAGTAAACATATTTATTTCCTTGAAGCGTATCAAACTAAAAAATCTGAGTCCAAGTTTATTTTGTATTAATCTCATTTTCCTTCCATGATTTTCCATTTGAATAGATTTTTTCAAGAGAAGTAAGTAGGCAATCGATTTTTTCTTGCATGTTCAAGTTCAAAGCCGTATGTATAGATATTTCTATTTTTGGTTTCACAAGGTGTGTATATCCTATCCATCCCTATTTCCTATATTAAGTCAAAATCTTATTGCAGATTTTTCCTGCTTCTAAATGTAAAAATATTTCAATTTAAAACCCTTTTACTGTTTAATTTTTATACCATTATAGTCTATATTTATATTTTTTTAAATTTGTAGTGATATTTTAAATTATTTTTATATATTTTTATTTATATTTATATTACAAAAATTTGTTTCTAATATTGCTATTTTAATTTTTTACAATATGTCCTTGAATACAATTTGATTTTTGAAGAAAAAGCAAAAAGTTAATAGCTAGTTTTCTCTGGCTAACTATCAGTCCCTAAATATTTATGAAATGTGTAAAATTCTTGAAAAAATAAGGACTATAAATTTTTAGCGCCATTTGTTTTGCATATACCTAATAGAAAATAAAAATAAAAAACTGAATATCTTTTTATATATTATATTGTATTCGTATGTGTTTAATTGAAAACATGAATATTACTTAATGAAAAAATGGATCATGAAATCTTTTCAAAAATTTATTCAACAGTTTTATAAAATTCGTGAGAGCTTTAAAGCATTTAAGGCTCTTAACTGAAAAAACGAAAACTATAAAAATATGAAAAACAAAATTCTTTAATTTGCATGGTCTTTTCGAAAATAATACAATGGGGTTATATATTTCCATTATTTATTAAAAATTGAATTCTTTTTTAAACTTTAATTTTCTTTTGTTTCCCTTCAACCCTGCACTTCAATTTAATTACTGTGTCAAAAAATGTCTAAATGATATCAATGAAATGAGTATAAACTAAAAGAATCCGATTTAATCATACATTAAACTGGAGATGATTGGTGATGAAGAGATATGGAAGGGGTCTTCAATAATGTGCATGTAGCGGCCATACAGAATTCACTGGAAGAACTTGGGGCAGAAATTGCGCTTAGTCAGTGGATTATTAATATGTTGCAATCAAGAGAGATCCAGTTGGAACTTGGTAATCATAAAATTACTATAAGAGTAAGTAGAGATACACCCAAGGGTGGGGTGCTATCACCACTACTGTGGCTTGTAGTAATGAATGGAATATTTAAAGAACTTCAAGATTAGGCAATCAAAGCCATTGTATATGCAGATGATCTAGCGTATTAGTGTCTGAAAAATTTCTTGACATAATTAGTGTAATTATGGAGAGAGCTTTAAGAAGGGTTAGTAGATGGGCCAATGGATGTGGCCTCTGCGTCAACCCGGACAAAACTGATCTAATCCTATTCACAAACAGGACAAAGATACCGGATGGTAATTTTTTTATAAAAATTAATAAACATTTTTAAAATAAACAATTAAATGTTTCAGTTTGTTGCAATCACTGTTGAACTGTTTTATATTACTTATATTTTCTAGACATCTTTAGAAACTATTTAAAAAGATTTTAGAGATTTCATAAAATCACAGCCTTCTTTCAAAATTTGCCTTACTTCTTTAAAAATAAAATTATATCAGAGCTCTTTCATTTTTATTCTTGATGAAGAAATAAAACATATTAATGTAATTTTCATTTTCCAATACAGGAAAATATACAGTTTATAAAAGTTGCACAAAAAATCCAATATAGTTTGTAAATGTTGCACAATTTGAAAACTTTCTCTATGTAGTATATTGTTATATTTTATATACATATAATATATATTGTATACGTATATATAAGATATGATATATATATATCATATTTTTATATTGTTTATACCCGATATTTTTTATGTCCGTAGGTGCGAATCACCGAAAGACACTATAGAGGATAGTGAAAACGAGCACGAGTCCTCTATGATGTGGAAATTTAACACACTAAACACCACCTCCCTTTTTTGACCAAACAATAGGTTATACGACCTTTAGTACAAATGTACTGCCTGTTCTGGTCAGAGGAAATAGAGTTAGGGAATGAAAATAGATTTCAAATTATCTGACACATGGCGCAGTGGTTAAGTCGCCAACCTTTCAATCGAAGAGTCTTGGGTTCAAACCCCGGTCAGGTCATAAATAAAAAATACGTAGTACTTTTATATCGTAATAATGTATATCGTATAATTAATATTAGTAATAATAACAATAATAATATTAATAATAATAATAATAATAGTAATAATAATTATAATAATAATAATAATAGTAATAGTAATAAAACAATAACTATAATAATAATAATAATAGTAATAATAATAGCTGCTACAGTAGAGCCATCTTTGGTTATATCATGCAAGTAAGGTGTTATATACTACTGCACGTTGTAATTCACTGATGGTGCTGACTCTGTGGTAAAATAATAATAATAATAATAATAACAACAATAGTAATAATAATAATAATAATAGTAATAATATAACAATAATTATATAATAATAATAATAGTAATAATAATAATAGCTACTACAGTGGGGCTATCTTTGTTTATATCATGCAAGTAAGGTGTTATATAGTGCTGCACGTTGTAATCCACTAATGGCGCTGGCTCTGTAGTAAAATAATAATAATATTAATAAGAATATTAATACCTAACAGCCGCTACAGTGACAGTGGGGGTTGCCTTCAATAATTACCTCATGTAGTAATATATATACTACTACTACATGTTGTAACTGTTGTGACGGCTTTAGCCACTGTTAGCAAAATAATAATAATAGGCGAATTCATTGTTTCCTTACAGTCCCACTCCCAATTCAATGTTTCCGTATCCATTTTCCTATTCTTTCCTATCCCTACTCCCTAGCCATTATACTGCTTTCGCAGGTAAGGGTTTCATCCCACTATATTGGCTAAAAGGGGAGGTGGGTTTAGTCAGTAAGAATCTGACACTACCAAGGGGTAATTCTTGGTGTCTTTAGAAGATTCCCACCTCCCTTAAGCAAAAAAAACTTTTAATTTCGTTAGAACAAGAACCTAACCCTATAAGGTATCTATAAAACAGGGTAAGTGTTTCTTTTAGACTACGGAGACCGAGTGGAGAGAGCGTAGTGGTGACATGGGGATCGTTCATTAGACGAATTGCTCTATTCTGCACTTTATCGAGAAATCCCAATGCCGTTTTCGATGGTCCTGCTTAAATATGTGCATTGTACTCCAACTTTGGTCTTATGTATGTTTTATAGATATTAAGGAGATCAGAAAATGAAAAGAAGCCTTTTAATTGACTACTATTTTAAACATTTTAATATTAAAAGTTACCCACATTAGTTTACGGCTGGCAAATAATATAATATTGCCTCAATATTTTGGTTTCGTGGAGATTTTGATGACCAGTCATCTCCGGTTTGATGTATGCTTAAATCGGATTCTTTTAGTTGCTCATTTCATTGATATCATTTTGACATTTTTTGACCCAGCTTGTTAATTTTTTTCTCTTTTTTTATAATTTGATTTTTAGATTTGCGTTAGTTATTACCAAAAGTTTTTTTCTAGCTACTTTTCTGAAACCCTCAGTAGGTAGCCTTGGGGTTTCTGTAGGGCTTGGGATTTACAGACTTAATATTGATATTGAACAGAATCCAATTTGTAGTCCGAAAAAGACCTTTTCTCGGATACTCTCCATTTCTCTTTATTTAGGGTTTCGTCATTACTTATACATATAATATCTACCACATTTGCCCAACCTGGAAAACTATATGAATTTTGAGATATGAAACTGGGATTACTGCCCCTATCACATATATTTAGATTGCTATTTAAAATAAAATCAAATAATGACTCACCTCGTTCATTCGTTTCCGAGCTACCCCATAGGGTATGTCGTGCATTAGCATCACAGCCTGCGATCAATTTGCTACCTGTGGCAACTGCCAACTGCTGAAACCGGGGCGGTGGAGCAGGTTCGTCATGTGGCATGTACACTGAACTTATATACACACTCACATTGTTCCTCATTTCCAGTTTGACAACTGTCAAATCTTCATAACTAAAATTAGAACAGAGACGTGCACTTGTATATTTTTTATCTAGAATACAAGTTCTTGGCTTACCTATTTCTAAATCTACATTCTTGTAGAATTGATTATAGTTACAGCTGTTTAACCCTTTAATCTTGGAGGCGTTAACGCATGGTTGTTGAATGGTTTGCCAATTCATGAACCATGCCTCAAACCACGGGTCTTGAGGGCTATATCTAAGTTCTCCTCACCTAAGAGAACTAGGAGATTATCCGAAGCGCACTTCGAGTGCTTTATGTTAATATGCACCTTCCGCATAGCTTACCTCACAACGAGCTGCTGTAGACTCCTTGTCTATTGCCAAGTCTCTCAGCAGCCCGCTTGCTTCGTTCAGGTCGTCTATGTCTGGACTCCCTAGCTTGAATATTTTTAGTTTGGTATGCCGTATACCAAACTTTAGCTTATTTCCAGCTTCTCCAAAAACCCAGACTTTCCTCACTGATAAGAAGGAGAAACGATATACTGTTCTTCAGCAGTTCATCTGACGATTTCTCCTTCGTTATCACCAACCACTTTCTCATTGGGTTATGTAAGCGGGGATACTCGAGGAGCTTTTCGCCGCTTATCTCCATCCTAGGTAAACAGATACGGGCTCTAGGTCTCCTAGGGATTTCGCTAGCTGCGGTTATTCCAATTTTGGCTTCCTCCCAAGCATTGCCAATCTTATCAATGCTTTTGCTAAAGAAATCCAAGGAGAACTGATCCTTGCATCTGATTACTCTGTAGTCCCAGACTACGTCAGATGAATCTAAGCAAGGAAGTGGTCCTCCTGCATCTCCTAGGATAAACCCATTGACGATCTCGGAAAGTTTCGCCTCAAGCTTGATCCACAGATCATTTGAAACTTTCCTGTCAGTGGCTCTCTCGTAGACAACTGCAATACATAAACTGTCTTTTACAATATCATTGTAATTTTTATGTGCTACAGTTTTCGAACTGCTATGTAGATTCGCCTAGGGCGACCTTGGTTCTTTCTGCGCTAGGACTGGACCCATCCTGTGACCTATTCCTTTTAGGCGAATCTTTTTCAGAATTATGCTATTCATATACTCGCACAATCTCGCTATATTTCTTCTTGTATTCTGGATCCTTTGCGTTAACAATACCTTTGGCTTCGTATTGTTAACGAAAGGAAAAGAAAAATTAACAAATGGGTCTGTTGTTATCTAAAAATTAGAAATTTTAGGAAATATTAAATCAACCTAATGGCCAAAAAGTGAGAATTTTCTAAATTCCAAAAAAATTGTAAATAAGCTGAAGGGTGACTGAAATAAAACTGAAAAGTCGATCGCATTTCCTTATATTTTCTAAAACACATGTAGATATCTACTGATTTGTGTGTCAGTAAATTTTACAGAGCTCCCAAGAATGATTCTTAAGTTAAATTTTGATAGCTAAGATATTAAATATTGTACTCAGTATCGCAAACCTAAAGAGACTTAATTTTGATATTTTTTTCCGGAAAAGGAATAATTTGAAAAAATATATTAATAATAAATAAAATATATAAAATTAAAAAATGTAAATAACATTCTGTGAAAAAAGGTTCTGTTTCAAATTTATCTTTTGAAATTAATAAAGTTTACCAATTATCAAACATTTAAAATATTTTCAATTCTCCTTCACAAAAATCAAAAAAAAAAGAAAAAAAACTTTAACTGTAGTACCAAACTTGTACTCAAACATAAAGAAAAAAGTATTTTAATTGTTTTAAATGATGACAAAGAAAAAATTAAGGACCTTTTGTTTTATTTTTCAAAAAAATTTATAAAAGTTTATGTAGTGTTAAAGAGTCAACAAAACTTTTTGGTTTAAACCTTAAAATTCCTCAATTTTTCTGCAATTTTTTTTACAATAAAAAATAAAAAAATGTATTCTTGATATTTAAACTATTAGAACATTTGTTTTTTCGATTTTTACTTAAAAAGGAAAATTATATTATTTTTTTCTTTAAGTTTTTTGTTGACAAGGAAAACATTAAATTGTTCTGAAAAATGTAAAATAATCGTATTGTTTTTTTTTTTTTAATCTTTAAGGAAAATTTTATTTTTTTTTTGATTGTGCAACAAATTTCTTTTATATTTTCTTTGTGATGTGATGACTTGTGTTAGTTAGTATTGAATTGGTTAGTATTGAGTTGGAAATTCAATTTAGTAACATTTATAGTTACATTTTTCATTAGTTTTTTTGAAATTTTGATTTTTAAATCATAGGTAAATGACGACAAAAACTGAATAATTAAATAAATAAATTAATTTTTTTGTTCGAAATTAATTCATAAATGGGGCTTCGGTGAGTCCACTAACTTATCTTTAAAGAGCGTGTGAAATACGTTGTAAACACCGACTACCGAGGAAGTGTGGGTTTGAATCACACACAGATTGTAAGAATAATCCCTCTACGACATTTACAGCCACGCATGAAAAGGGAAGGCTTTATGTGGCAGGGAAATACACTGTAATAAAAATAAAAAAAATAAAAATTCGTAATTTATTTTAATTGAGTTAATTTGGTTATATTATGTGTAACGAAACATGTCCTGTTAATGCTGCTGTATATAACCCTCTATGCGTTAACCTGTATATAACCCTTTATATATTAATTAATTTAAGCCAATGGAAAAGTATTTTTAAAAGGGTCTTACTTTTTTATATAAATAGGAAAGTAATAAGTATAGAGAATAAAATTTTAAATCTTTTAAATTTTTGATTTTATGATTGAATAGTTAGAAAGTAAAATATGTAGCATATATCTAAAGATCTTATCAAGCTCATATCGGTGATAAATATTTAGTAGATATTACTGTCGAGGAAGTCTGATATTTATATTTAGAAAAAGAAGTTAACATACCTGCCAACTAATTTCAAATCAATTTTTATTCTTTAACTCAACTTCCTTTGATCAGGCAGTACATGAGTACTAAAGATCAAATTTAGTAGTAAAGAGTACTAAACAAATTATAGTTTAGTCAGAAAAAGGGAGGTGATGTTTAATGCGTTAAAGTCTTACATACATAGAGAACTCCGGCTCATTTCACTCTTCCTTAGTATCTTTCGATGATTCACACCTACCCTCGGAACTTTCTATTCTCTAAGAAAAATAACTGATTTAGTAGAATAGAAATCAAATCGATTCTGAGAATAATAGATGACTGCTGCTGCTCATTTCATAAAAAAAAAATTCAAACATTTAACCTCTACCCTTTCAAAAAATCTTTGAGGTACTGTAGTTCAAGATTAATTTTTTAATGAATCCAATCGGCGGTTAATAAAGAGACAGACGGACAAACGAAGAGAGTCAAACTAATACCAACATTTTTAAAAATGCTCGTCTCATCTACTCAATTGATATTTAAAATTGCTTTTTGTATCTATTTTGTGGGTATTAATTTCGAATTAGATTAATTTTGATTTCCTTATATTATTTTAATTCTCTTAAGATTTCTTTTGTGTAGAAAAATAATATATTGACATTTTTTTTTGTCTATGTATGTGTATATATATTATATAACATCATTATATAATAATCTGTTTTAATTATGTTATTTCGAAAATCCATTAAAATTGTAATTAAAATTGAATGACTTGATTAAGTTCAAAAAATGCTCTAATTATCCTAGACTTTAAAAAGAAAAAAAAAAAATGAAAATAAAAACATTAAAAAGTATTAAAGAGAATTTGAAAGGTCCTTTTTCATTTTGTTTGTTATCATTAATATGTTGATATTGTCTTTAAGTAAAGAAAATTTTGTTTTTGTTTTATTTGCTTTAATTTCATTAAATTTAATCTTTTTAAAAGTATAAATCACACCTTCTTTAAAATTTCCTAGAAAGGTATGACAATATTTGAAAAGTTTAACAAAACAAAACATGGAATTTTTGAGAGTGGAGGGAGTGGAGTTTTCTAATTTTGTACAGTTTCATTACTCTTACGTCCTTTCCTTCTAATTTTTAATTTAATGCTAAGAATTTTACTTTGTATTTTGGAATCAATTATTTTCAATTTTTGAACCTTATGAAATATTAGAAGTTATATAAAAAATATTTTATTGTAGCTATTGTAGCTGTGTTGCTTTAAATATTAGCAGTCTGAGATTTGGAAGTATGTGCAAGTCAATAAAAATGAACAAATGATGTGGATAACAGAGTATAAAAACACCGAGGGCGTCTGGGTTCGAATCCCACACACACTGTATGAATAATTCCCGCTTACGACATTTACAGTCACGCCTGAAAAGGAAAGGCTGTGTAATTGCCTTGTTACATTTATGTGGCAGAGAAATGTACTAAAAAAAAAAATCCAGAACATAATGACATATTTGAGTATATAAAAAAAAGTTCACATAAAAATTTAAAAAGTAAAATTGTGGTCAATGGCTTTTTAAAAATTGATTTACCTAATTTTTAGTAAAATATGCACATAGAAAAATTTAAAAGCTCAAAATCATTTGTTAAATAGATTTTAAGATCAAGGAAATTTTGAATATCAAAAAAATTCAGATTTTGTGTCAGACAGTTTTCAAATCCATATAATAATGTCAGAAATGAAGGACAAGATGAGCGCTTTTTTTTACAGCAGATGAGTAGTAATGCTAAATTAACAATTGTTTAAAGTAGTGACAACTACTTAAAATAACCTATTGAAATGTCAACGGTCTGTCCAAAAAATATCAGAAATAAAAGTTCATTCTGATTTCTGAGTTTGAGTTCTAAAATTGTATAGAACTTGAAATTAATTATATTATATCTTAAATCTTGATATTCTCTATAATTGTATTTTCAAATTTAGACCTTTCTAAATTGAAATAAATCAGTATGTTTTGAATATTTATGTCATTTTTAAAATATAATTTTTGGGAATTAGTTATAGTATATGCATGTTAACATAAAGTTTATACTAAATTTAATATTAAAATCTTATAATGTTCTATTCAATTTTTAGAAAGACTAGCTGACTTCTTCGATATAAAATAAATATTATAAACATCATAAATGAAAAAGAAAATTCTATTTTTATAAAAACATCCGTATTTAAAGAGCATTAAAATCAAACAACTGAAATAAATACATCTCTTACATAAAAGAATTAAATACTTTTCTAATGAAATATTAAAAATTTAAAATAATATAAAATACATACATATATAGAACTTCTTATGAATAAATAAGGGGATGCTTTTCACAGCAATTTCCACAGAGATGAATGACATGAACTTTCACTTCCGGTGGACATAATCACTCTCAATTTATTATTTATTTAACAATTTTTTTAAAGCTGTCAATATTTTTTAATTAAATTAAAGAATCGAAAAGTTTTTTTTTTCAATAGAAACATCCAAAAAAAAAAAACAGAAAGACTCCATTCAAAATATTCTGTTCTTACTAAAACCTTTTTTTGTAGCATTTGAAAGTGATTATTGATTCAGTTCAGAGATAAAAAATTATCATATTAGTCATTATTTTATTTATGTACCTACATTTTTCTGTAGGTTGCATACCCATAAAGGACATTGACGATTTACTTTCACAAGAAAATGAGACTTTTATAATCGATTTCTGAGTAAATTTAATATCATTTTAAAATATTTTTAAGACCTTTTGATGATTCCATTTTATTTTGTTTGATTGAGGCAAGATTTATATGATTTTATTTGAATTTTCTACATTTTAGATTTTTCTTTCTGTTATTTAGAAATTCATTATAATAATTTATGTCATTGTAAAATCTTACAATTTCCAACTATTTGTTTTGAAAAATTAAATAATTTGTTTTTTAGTTTTACTCTGTTCGTTTGTCTATTCGTTTGTTTGGTTACCTTAAAAACCGGAACAAATATAATTTTAACAATGGATAATCTCATTAAATTACGTAGTTACAGCCTCCCAAAATTGAAAAAAGTCCTATTTTCAAGTAGCATCACATGAAAACAATATTTTGGAAAATTTTTTTTCCTTTGTATCACCGGAAAGCTTTTGGTCCGCATATTAATATTTTGAGAGGAAAAAGACCTTAAGGGGAAATTTTGTACTAATCCCTGTTTAAGAGCTATTTGAGTTAAAAATGGCGAGACCAGTATTAAAGTTTTAAAATAAGATTTTGAAAATGTGCACCCTTAAAAACTTTTTATACTCTCATCTACAATATAATCTCTCGTTTATATTCTCTTACTTTATCGGAAAAGTTGAATAAGATATTGAGAAAGGACATTTAAAAAAATTATTTTATTATCACAAAATTGATGACTTATATTGTTTTTTTCCTTTTTGGAAAATCTTTAAGTTATCCAATCGTTAAATTAGACAATAAAAGAAACAAAGAAAGAGATAAAACGACGACTATAAAATTACTTAAATTGTTTGAAATTTGTTGACATTTTGAAGAAATTAAAAATGTTTACTGCCTTTTAACTTACTTAAAATATTTACTGTCAACTAACAAACATATGTATGTATATATTACAATTACATTTTAAATGAAAGTAAATGCACATTGTCATTAGTCAGCAAATTAAATATAAAGAAAACAAGGCAGAATATAAATCAACGGTTTTTAAAGGCGCACGTTTCCAAAAGACAATACAAACTTTTTAGAACTGTGACTTGTACCAAAATTTGAAAATTAGAATTCATTAAATTTTTTAGAATTCATAATCATATTCTAAAAAAAATTTTACTACCTATCCCCCATAATCCAAATTTCCTAATTCCAATTTCCCGAGTTATCCCCCCACATTCATTTCCACAAAACAAAACTGTACATTTATATTAAAGGTACCACTCTAAAGTTTGGTTTTAAAAGAGGTGTGGTTTTGGTGGGTTAAAATCCAATACTACCCTGAGGAAGCACGTGCAGTTCCTCTTGGTGACTTTCGAGTTTTCCACCAACCCTCGTAAAAAAAAAAAAAATTAAGAAAAAGCATTAATACATATAAAATTATAAAGTTGAAACTTTAATTTATGCCTTTTATTTTGAAAAAAATTGTACACTTGCTTAAATGTTAAAAAATAGCAAATATTTAATTTTTGAGCCCTATTAGATCTTAAACAGGGGATGGTATAAAAAAAAATTCTGAGGAAACTTATACTAATTGTAAAAGTTCTTTCTCATCTCAAAATTTCAAGTTCCTGTCTAAAAGTGTGCAGGAGAAGGAAGAAAAATCATGCAAAATTTTGTTTTCACATAACGGTAAATTTAAATACTAAATTTAAAAAAAAATTCTATAATTTTTTTAATGATTTATAAAGGTAAAAAACAGTCCTGCCCATTTTCAAATTGAAAAAATGTTAAGTAGAACCTCAGATAAGAATATTTCAAAATATGGCTTTTTCAAAGTTTTAGGGGCTGTTCTCCGTAATGGTCTGGGCTACATGAAAAAGTTATTCTACAATATTAAGTTTTTTATGAGACCTATCCATAGTTAAAATTTCTTTTCTCTATCTTTAACGGTGTAGAAGTTTTGTAAACAGATGAATGAACGGACAGAGTGAAATTAATAGGCATATTTTTTCAAAAGTTTTTTGGAAATGTACTAAAAATATCTTATAGATTATTATGTTAGAGAAAAACATGAAAAACTAAAACCTTTAAGTAGAATTATTATATAAAAAAAAAATGAATTACAAACACTTCAACATTATGTGAAATGAAAATGTATGTAGAAAATTAACTTAATTTCAAGATTTAATATATATATAAAAAAAAAAAGAATTATAAATCTCTTTTAAAGTACTTTTGTAGGTCAACAACCATTTGATCATTTTTAGAATATAAATAAAATTTATTGTAACAGTGATTTTGTATTGAATTAGCAATTTTGACGGAAATTATTTGAGTTGTAGTAGTTTTTATATTTTTGCTTTTTTATGAAAGAAATAAAAAGTTGAAACAGATTTTAGGAAGATTTAACGATCGTATTTATTTGAAGACCATCAAATTAGATTAATTGTTTCATTTTGACAATACTTTTGTTCTTTTATTTGATACGTAATATTGGTACATACAAAGGCAAATATAAAGGCATTCGTCTAAAATTTAATAGTAATGCTAAATAACAAATAATTGAAAAAATCAGCAATGCTAAACTCTTGTATGCGTACAGCAGCGTAAAGAACATAATTCTATAATCAAATTTATTTTTTAAATACGTTATTCTATCGTAAAAGCTATCATTTTATCAAAGTAAGAGATGCAAGGTATAATAAGTTAATCTCAATAATTTTGGTCCATAGTTTTTTATCAATTACCTACTCTTCCCTATCCTCAATGCAAAATATAGCTTCATAGGTGACAATCCTTTTGTGACAACTTTCGATTTCTTAACAAGACTTAATGTTACATCAGTCGCAATCAGTTTAAAGAGAATCGTGGTGGCTAACTTTGCCAAACCCGATTAAATCAAAATAACTGATTGGAGTTCAGAAAACAGAGCTTAGTTCAATACTGCTAAAACTCAAAGATGTGCGGTTTCATGCAAATCAATTATAAGTTTTCTATAAAATTCGGTTATAGTGTGGCAAAATTTAGGTATGAGTTTCATATTTCATTTTTATTTGGTTGTAGTATCATTCTCTACACAAAAAATTACTATTTTGATTAAAATTCCGATTTTTATGGAAAATTTTCAGTTTTTACTGAAGAGGAATAAATTATATCACTCTTAGAGAAAATGATGATGTTTTATGTCAATAACTTCTGTAAAATGTACTTGGTTTGGTTTGGGAAATGTACTTGGTTTGAACTTCTGTAAAATGTACTTGGTTTTTTAAAATGTACTTGGTTTGTACTTGGAGAAAAAATCCATTCGTTTACGGCACTTATTGGACAACTGACTCTTTCAGGAGAGTTATTGTTCTCCTTTCTTTACTAGTTCGAACAGCCTTTCTGACTGCTAGTATCTCCGCCTGCTAGATGCTAGCTGTGTCAATCTCACTCGTTTTCAAGTAGTTTTTATAAAAACCTATACAAAAGTTCTCTTTTAATTAATTGATGGACTTTAAAATATATTTTATTAATAAATACGTAGGATATAATGGTAGTTTTTTATACCCTACACCTAAAGTATAGGGTATATTAACTTTGGTATGGTGTTTGTAACCACCAAAAGGAAGCGAGTTAGGTATAGACATGTATATATATTCTGAATCAGGATCACCGCCGGAGTCGATTTAGCGATGTCCGTCCGTCCGTCCGTCCGTACGCACGATAACTCAAAAAATAATGATGCTATCTTGATGAAATTTATATAGTAGGTTACTAATTACGAAAGAAAGGCTAAGTTCGAATCTGGACAAAATCCGTCCATGGGTTCGGATTCTGGAAGCTTCCGAATGATTCCGGGCTTTTGGAGATAATCTCCGCAAACGAGATTATCTCCAAAAGCAACAAAGATAGAACCTTCAAATTTTGTACAATGATGTTTCTTCCCGTTCGATTTATGTCTCTGAAATTTAAGAGGATTTGGTCCATGGGTTTGGGTTTTGGAAGCTTCCGAACGAGCACCAGAGCAAATGAGATTATTTCCAAAACCAACAAAGATATAACCTTTAAATTAGGCAGAATGGTGTTCCTTCATGTTTGATTTATGTTTCTGAAATTTGTGAGGATTTGGTCCATGGGTTCAAATCTTGGAAGCTTCCGGACGAGCCCCAGAGCAAA
Organism: Poecilobothrus nobilitatus; assembly: GCA_947095535.1. Lineage (NCBI taxonomy): Eukaryota > Metazoa > Arthropoda > Insecta > Diptera > Dolichopodidae > Poecilobothrus > Poecilobothrus nobilitatus. The sequence goes on from OX352774.1 coordinate 111,504,536, forward strand.
CGAGTATATCTCCACAACCAACAAAGATAGAACTTTTATTTTTAGTACAAAGGTGTTCTGTTATGTTTCCTTTTCTGTAAAATTGGAAACTGACATTTGAAAGAATTTGAACCATGGGTTCGTATTTTGGAAACTTCCGGACGAGCACAAGAGCAACGAGCATATCTCCAAAACCAACAAAAGTAGAACCTTTAAATTTAATAGAATGGTGTTCTGGCAAGTTTTCTTTATGTTCCTGAGATGGATTCGATGAATTGGAGTGGCAATTCGGGTAGCTGACACAAACATCCCAAGGACTACCAATCTCCGAAAATAATTAAGATAGAAACTTAAAATTTTATACAAGGGTGTCAAGCATATCCCAAGCGGATGCCTCTTTTACGTTCTTGAAATTCGAGTTGAATAAGACAGAAAAGGGAAGAAGTTCAAGCAGCTGCCAAAAACACTTATGGATTGTTAATTTAATTCGAATTATTCAGGTGTAGGGTATTAATAAGTCGGTTGCATCGACTTACTGTTACATTTACTTGTTTTTAAATTATATAGTTTCATTTTTATAGTACAACGAAGTTTTTATGAAATTCTAATTTTTACTTAATTACTTTTAATAAATTTACGAATTTACCGTCATAATTTTGGATATGTTTACAATTTAACTTTTTACCTTTTTATCCTTAAAGTCATTATAAAAATTATTATAGACTAATTATTAAAAACTTTTCATTTTGCAATAAATTAAAAGGTAACTGTGCCAGTTGTAAAGAGAAAAAAAATGGTGGTATGGTGTTAAAGAAGTAAATGAAAAAGAAACAAAAAAATTAAATAATTATATTTATAATTAAAATTTAAATAATTTAACACTTTTTATGGAAAAAAAATCTTTCTTCTTCTTGGTTTCTTTTAATCCTCTGGATATCTTAGAATAGTGGTTTAACTTTCATAACAAATCTATTATTCCTTTTGGGGATTTAAAAAAAAATGGAATGAACAACAAAAAAATAAAAAGTTAAATTAAATGAAAGCTTAATAGTGTTTTTTAGATTTTTAATAATGTAAACCTAAAAGTTAAAATTTTTCGTTTATTTTTGAAGTTCTGATTATGTCAGAGTATATTGCTATACTGCAGCTATAAATTTGGCATTTTGATCCGTTTTACCGTGCACAGGTAAAGTGAACACTTCTTGTTCATTCTCTTCGTTCCGATACATTGTTTTGACAAAAAAAAATTAATATATGTAGCTTGATAAATGGTTTTAAAATAGAGTTCAATCTGTTCTTAATAACATTAATATGAGAAATTTGCTACATAATTTTGGGTGCGCTAAAAATATTTTCAAACGGAATCTAAAAAAAAATAACATGTCAATGGATGACGTGAAATATTAGTATAAGTTTCCTTTACTCCCAGTAATGAATGAAACCATACAGAGAGTCTTCAAGAAAAATACCATTTGCGCTATAAACAGTGGCCTGAGTGTTAATTAAGGTAAACGAAAATGATACTTTTTTTACTACTGACTAAAAAATACTGGCATTCAAGTTATTTAAGATTAAATTTCAAGCATTCAAGTGTTGCGTAACTAGGAGTTAATCTGTATCCTAAGCTCAAGTAGGTAAAAATATTGAACACACAATAAACAAAATTTATGTTACTTTGTACACCTGTACTAAAACTTTTGGAAAGAACTAGGTTTTAAAGAGAAAAATAACCTGTTGGACATACATAAGCAAACTTCTGTGTGCTGAAGGGTGAATAATTTTATAAAACATTCAAATGGGTGTTTCTGACTTAAATTAAAGAATGAGAACTAGAATAAGAACAAAATAATCAAATTTTCAAAATTTAACGCATAAATAATAGATGAGCTTTCGCAAAGGAGTTACGAAGTATTAAGATGACTTCATCACATAACGGTACTTTTTTATCTCCAAGTTTTCGAATATATATGCCATTCTAGTGGCCGAAAATGCATTGGAAAATTTTCTTCACATTTTCTAGTATTTTACTTAAAGCGTTATATTTTTCCTCTACGACAGTATACTGGTACCAATTTTCTACATTATTGTAGAGCATAATACTATCTTTAATATACATTTTGTTTCATTTTATTCGCTACTACTAAGATATATATGTAAATATGTAATTGATTTGAATTATTATTAACCCTATATAGAAGGCTAACCTACGTAAAATGCATTCCTATTGGAAGAGAAAAATTTTAAATAATTTTAATAAAATTTTTTTTTTATTCAAATCGAACCGAAATGCATCCAGATAATTTATTTGAATAAAAAAAAAAAAAAAACAAATTATATTCAAACCAAAATTAACAAGTAAAAAATTTATAGCGATTAAAAGTCATAAAAAGATCTAATTTACTTTTAACAACAGAAAGAAATAAAAATATCCTTAACGGAATGTTAAAACAATCTATCAAAATTGTTAGCAAATCTTCATCAAATTAGGTGAACGTTTGGACAATCAAAATGGTACAAGAAAATAATAAGTAATTTCCGCTATTGTTTAAAAAATGCTGCTAACCTAAGGGTAGCTCAAAATACGTAGCATATTAAACAGCCTTTTTATACCCGTACGATAGGATCGGGTATAATAAAATTACTCCTCCGTTTGTAACACCTCGAAATAAGCGAGCTAGATATACCTTCAAAGGTATGGATCGGATCAGAAAAAAATTCTAAGACTTTTGAGCCATGTCCGTCCGTCCATCCGTCAGCACGCTAACTCAAAAACTAAGAAAGCTAGAATCTTGAAATTTACACAAAATATTCTGGGAGTAATTTGTAGGTTCCCTATTTTTATACCCTACACCTAAAGTATAGGGTATATTAACTTTGGTATGGTGTTTGTAACCACCAAAAGGAAGCGAGTTAGTTATAGACATGTATATATATTCTGAATCAGGATCACCGCCGGAGTCGATTTAGCGATATCCGTCCGTCCGTCCGTCCGTACGCACGATAACTCAAAAAATAATGACGCTATCTTGATGAAATTTATATAGTAGGTTACTAATTACGAAAGAAAGGCTAAGTTCGAATCTGGACAAAATCCGTCCATGGGTTCGGATTCTGGAAGCTTCCGAATGATTCCGGGCTTTTGGAGAAAATCTCCGCAAACGAGATTATCTCCAAAAGCAACAAAGATAGAACCTTCAAATTTTGTACAATGATGTTTCTTCTCGTTCGATTTATGTCTCTGAAATTTAAGAGGATTTGCTCCATGGGTTTGGGTTTTGGAAGCTTCCGAACGAGCACCAGAGCAAATGAGATTATTTCCAAAACCAACAAAGATAGAACCTTTAAATTTTGTACAATGTTCCTTCCCGTTCGATTTATGTCTCTGAAATTTAAGAGGATTTGGTCCATGGGTTTGGATTTGGAAGCTTCCGAACGAGCCCCAGAGCAAATGAGATTATCTCCAAAACCAATAAAGATATAACCTTTACTTTTGGCAGAATGGTGTTCTTTCATGTATGATTTAGGCCTCTGAAATTTAAGAGGATTTGGTCCATGGGTTTGGATTTGGAAGCTTCCGAACGAGCACCAGAGCATATGAGATTATATCCAATACGAACAAAGGTAGAACCTTTGAATTTGGTACAATGGTGTTCTTTCGTGTTTGATTTATGTCTCTGAAATTTAAGAGGATTTGGTCCATGGGTTTGGTTTTGGAAGCTTCCGAACGAGCACCAGAGCAAATGAGATTATCTCCAAAACCAACAAAGATATAACCTTTAAATTTGGCAGGGTGGTGTTCTTTCATGTTTTATTTAAGTCTCTGAAATGTGAGAAGATTTGGTCCATGGGTTTGGATTTTGGAAGCTTCCGAACGAGCCCCAGAGCAAATGAGATTATCTCCAAAAACAACAAATATATATAACCTTTAAATTTGGCCAAATGGTGTTTTTTCATGTTTGATTTAAGTCTCTGAAATTTGAGAGGATTTGGCCACGGGCTTAAATTTGAAAGAATTTGAACCGTGGATTCGAATTTTGGAAGCCTCCGAACGAGCCGCAGAGCAATGTTCTGGCAAGTTTTCTTTATGTTCCTGAGATGGATTCGATGAATTGGAGTGGCAATTCGGGTAGCTGACAAAAACATCCCAAGGACTACCAATCTTCGAAAATAATTAAGATAGAAACTTAAAATTTTATACAAGGGTGTCAAGCATATCCCAAGCGGATGCCTCTTTTACGTTCTTGAAATTCGAGTTGAATAAGACAGAAAAGGGAAGAAGTTCAAGCAGCTGCCAAAAACACTTATGGATTGTTAATTTAATTCGAATTATTCAGGTGTAGGGTATTAATAAGTCGGTTGCATCGACTTACTGTTACATTTACTTGTTTTTGGTTGAGTTTGGACCAAAACTTAGGGTACACATGTTTTTTGAAATAGAGCTATAAAATTTTAACTGCTGATAGATCTCATAAAAATATTAATTTTATTTTTAATAACTTTTTTTTGTAGCCCCACCCGTTACGGATCTACAGCTCCCCAAAGGTTCAAAAAAGCTCTATATTTAAATTGTTATAGTACTAGTTGTATAAGGTATATCTTCATTTTGAAAACGCCAAACGATTACCACTTTCATTAGCTTTAAAAGTATATATACAATAAATATATATTTGTGGCATACGGTGTCTTAATTTACCGTTATGCGAAACTAAAATTTTTGCAAAATTCTTTAACCCTTCTATCTTCTAAACGGTTAAAGTTGGAAATTTGAAATTTTGACAGAAGTTAGATCTTTGAAAATAAGTATGAGACATTTCAGAAATTTTTTTTGTATCACTCCCCGTTTAGGAGCTGTAAGGGGTCAAAAACTGAAAATTTCCTATTTTTAAACACCTGTTAAAATTTTTTTGAAGTAATACACAAAAATTAAAGCTTCAACATTATACTCTTATTTCTGTTAACAACTTTTTTTAATAATATAGGGTTACTTTATAATTGACGAAAATGTTACTTGATTTTTTCAAATTTTCTAACAAATTTCTTTAACGAATTTTTTCCATTTTGTTTTACTCGATAATTTGAAATTGTTGAGGATATAATGCGTAGTACAAAAAATGTAATTAAATAAACAACATAACGGTTGCTTGAAGAATTTTTATTATTTATATGATATTGATATATATACATACTTATATAATATCATGTTTATTTACATATCGTATATGTCACTAGTGAATGAATGATAAGAGTATATATGTATATTATATAGTGCCGTATTTACATACATATATGTATTTTATTGTACTTATAAGAAATTATTCTGTCAATGGAATATTTAAATATAATATAATATAATATAATATTTAAAATTATATTTACTATTTTGTACTAAGTAAATTTAATATACATTTACCGCTTAGTATTAAATGGTACTATAGAATATTTGAAAAAGTTTTGGATTGATAATCGTTATGTGGAAGGTTAGAATCTGCTTTTGAAGAATGTACATATAAACATATAGTTTGAATATATGTACAACCCATAGTTCTAGAAATTATAAAATTCACCCAAATTATTTTAAAATACTAAAATATTAAAAAAATAATATTGTAAGCAGAGTGACAGGCTGTGAACATACTAACGGTTCGTACGGGTATCTAAGAGTTGACAAAGGCAACTATATTTTTCCTCGTTATTTATATTTTTATAAGTTATAAAGTCTTATAAAGTTTTTAAAATAAATTTAAGTATGAATAATTTATTTTTATTTTTATAAGGCTATTTGAACTAAGAAGGCTGTTAAATATACTATAAGTTTTGGGCTACCCCAAGGTAAGCGGCTGTTTCAATTATAATTCAAACACGTGTTTAAAAACAACCATTATTCGTTACTAATTAAATTAATAATAAAGATTTATAAGTTGCTATTATTCCTGCAAAAAAAAGTCACCGTGGAGGAGCAGTAACTTGGTTTAGGAATGTATCTCCTCATCTATATTTGGTGGTAAAGGGTGAAAATTGGTCCTGTTTTTGAAAGGTTCTAATATACTCAACTTAATTTTCAAGTTTAAAAAGTGTGTCTTAAAATCTCTTGATTTTAACACAATTTTAGAGCCTCAATAGTAGGCCTAACACCCACTTAAGGTTCCAGCCTCAAAATATTTTAGCATCAACTATATTGCAAAAGTAACATATATACCAAATTGCATTCAAATTGTATAACAATTACTATATGCTCTAGAACAGCGTTTCTTAAATTTTATACTTCGCGGCCCACGGATTAAAAAATCTGAAATCTGCGGATCATCGAATTAATTTTACTTTCATAGATTGCTTTGGTTTGATTGTTTTTATTTTGAATATTTTTTTAAAACCGTTAAATTTAAATATTTATAAAGTCTATACATATGTATGTACATATATATATGATGCAAATTATGTTATATATTATATAATGATCGGGTTACTAGATTTTATTCATATTTAATGATTTTTTAAAAAATATTTTCATATTTTGAAAATTTCAAAAATAATTATTGAAAACAACATAATTTTTTTTCATTACTAACATTGAAAATAATTTTAACAACATATTTACTATTTTTTTTAAATTAATCATTTTTATTGGTCCGAATCAAATGATATTCTTATTCGGATATTTTAAGGCGGACCCACTGAAGCTAAGAACATTTTCATGATACATCGACATCATCATTTGGCAACTTTTTTATGTTGAATCAAAGTTCAAAAAATATTTCCATGCTGCAGCAACATTTTCCAGCAACATTTTCATGATACATCGACACCATTTGGCAACTTTTTTATATTGCATCAAAGTTCAGCAATATTTTCCAGTAACATTTTCATGATGCAACATTTTAGAATGAACTACATCGCAAGAGTAACTTTTATAGCAAATTCCATTCAATCGTTAAAAATTACTATGTGTTCTAGTCTAGAACATATGAAATAATATTCGTATTCGGATATTTTATGGCGGACTCACTGAAGCTACAGACTTCAAATTTTATGTTTTAATGCAGGAGCGTAAGACCCGTATACTAAATTTAATTGCAATCCGAAACTTTTTTTTTGTCTGAGAGTAAATACTAAATCCGAACTACGAGTAAAAATATATGTATAATCACCACGTACTGCTTGAATTAAAATACCCTTACTTGCAGAGTCAGCAATACTTTGATATATGTAGATATTATGTAGATTAATTTATTTATACTCGTATATAACTTATTTAAGTTTGGATTAAAACTCCAGTTCTTTTATTTAATTTTTTTCAGTAATTTAAATTTTTTTTCATAATTTCAAATATTCCTTTTATTAAATTTTATTTAAAAAAAAATATGTATAAAAAAAAAAAATTTTAAAAATATCTAAAAATTTAATGGTGTTTAATTTACTTTTACAATATACTAAATTTCTGGAGTAAATTTTACGTATAATAACCTTAAGATTAGACTTTTAGGGTTAATTTTAATATTAAAATATATTCAAAAATGTGATAATTATTATAAAAAATTACTTAAATCATACAAATAATTATCCATTTTATAAATTATATACTGAGTACCGATTATTCATTTATAAATAATTACTAAACATTTTTACCATATGGTTTCGTGGTATCTAAAGTTAATTACTTCGCGCTATAATTATGCAAAATATTTTAAATTAATCTATTAGTATATTATTAATAATATATTAGAAATTTTATTATACTTTCATAACTCGATTTTAACATTACATCAAAATGAATTTATTAAGAATATTTAAAATTGTTTCTAGATAGATATTAAATTAAAAATGGCGGACATTAAAAATATTTTGCTGTAACTTTGTTCGCATTATTCCGTTTTTTTGTTTTTATGAATAATTTAAGTTCATAGAATATGAGAGTTTTATTAATCAAAAGTACCTATATATATAGATATGTATGTCGTTTTTTGGTTTTAGGTATGAATTGAAAGGATCAAATATCTGATTAATAATGCAATTCAAAGGAAATTTTAATTAAATTTTATTAAAATTAGTTAAAATATTATAATGTTTTAAATATTCATTTTTTTTTTGCTTATATATTCTTGCTTACATGCTGGTGAACTCTTTACAACATATCCTTCAAACAAACTAATTTTATTGATGAAATTGAGTAATTGGAGTAATTTTTTTACTCTTTCTTATAAGCCGTCAATATTCATCTTCTTTTTTAGATTAATGGTTAATAATCTGAGAGAAGGTGTACATGAGTTTCTTTAACGTCAGTGTTAAATTTGTATTTTCATGCGTCACTTGCCTTTATTTCCTATATACATAATCATTGATTTAACAATATTCAGTTAAAAGACATTTTTAGTATAGGTAATTAAATTCTGTTTAACTCCAATATTATTATAATATTTTGACCTGACTGTTAGACTTAGAGACAATTCATCTGAAAAAACGGTGATTTACACGCTACACCATGGGTCAGATCTAGTTAAATTACAAAAGGGGCCTTGGTAGCTTAGTGGGTAAGAGCGTATAAAATACGCTGTAAACACCGAGGGGAGTGTGGGTTCGAATGCCACACACGTCGTAAGAGTTATTCCCTCTTACGACATTTACAGCCACGCCTGAACTGGAAAGGCTGTGCAATTTCCTGTCCACATATGTGTGACAGACAAATGTATTAAAAAAAAATATATATTACAAAATACAAAAAAATATATATTTTTTTTTTTGCCAATTATTTTATTCGCTGTTGTAAGTAGTTTTACCCAACCCTAAACATCTAAAAGTCAATAAATTTAATTGTAGTAAATATAAATTGATAGCAAATATTTTACTCTTTTGATTCGATTTTATATTCTAAATTTCAAAAGCTAGAAAAGTAAAAAAGTAGGTAGACAATTTTTTATTTTTCGAATATTCGAATTTGTTTTCTATGTTTGAAACCAAACTGAACATCAGAAATAGCAAATTTAAAGTTGTAACAAATAAGCAAGAAAAAGATAAGATATTATGTATTTTCTTTTTACATTTTGGATTAAAATCAATTATGGGTTTACAATATAATTTACCTTCCGTTGAGTTGAAAAAAAAAAAACATAATTTATTTTTTTTTTTTCAATTGTTTCGGATTAAAATTTATTTTTTCAGTACATTTCCAAAAAAAAAATTCAAAACAATGTGCTTCACTCCGTCCGTCCCACCAACCATCTGTTCACAACCCATAAAGATAGAGCAATACAATTTTAACCATGAGTAAGTCTCATAAACAAATTAATGTTGTAGAACAACTTTTTCATGTAGCCCCATCCATTACCGAGCTACACCCTCTCAAAACCTTTTTTTAAATATGTATATCTCAAGTTCTCCTTAACATTTTTTCAATTTAAAAACACAATTAGACACCGCTTTTTTTACCATTATAAATCAATATCAAAATTAGAGAGTTTTTTTAAATTTACCGTTATGTTAAAACCAAATTATGTATGACTTTTCTTCATTCATAACTCCGGCACGTTTTTAGATAGCGAATTGAAATTTTGAGATAAGAAAGAACATTTACAATTGGTACCTATAAGTTTCATCAGAAATTTTTTTTAATTTTTTTGTACCATCCCTTGTTTAAGAGCTATTAGGGCTCAAAAATTGAAAATTTGGTATTTAAACACCTGTAACTTAGGTAACTGTACAAATTTTTTCAAAATAAAAGACAAAAATTAAAGCTTCAAGTATATAATTTTACGTGTGTTAAGGGTATTTTTTTAATTATGTAGAGTTCTCTTAAAAATGATGAAAGTGTTTCTTTATTATACCCGTATGAACTATGTTCAAGGGTATAATAAATTTACCATTACGTTTGTGACACCTTAAAGTAGTCGAGTTAGATATAGTGTCAAAGGTGTGGATCGGCTCAGAATCGAATTCTGAGTCGATTAAGCCATGTACGTCCGTCCGTCCGTCCGCACGATAACTCAAAAAATAAAGGAGCTAGGAGGCTGAAATTTTTTTTACGTCACTTTTGCAAAATTGTTAGTTTTGCTATTTCAATCCAACATTTTCGGTTCGAGTAGCTGCCATACAACTTCTTTCTTTAAATGGAAATAACCCAGTGTCTATTCAATCTAGGTATCTGAAATTTTGCAAATGATGATCCAGTTTTATGGCAACAACTTCTGTAAAATTTGATTGTGATGATATGACAGGTTCGGATAGTTGCCATACAACTTCACTTTTTAAATGAAAATAACTCAGTGTCTATTGAAGCTAGCTATCTGAAATTTAGTGAAAAAGTGTCGAGTTGCATGCCAAAAACTTTTGTAAAATTTGATTGGTCTAAAGCAGCCGGTTAAGGCTTCTTGCATTTCTTGGAACTTAATGAAGCTAGGCGCAATAGATTCGGGTAGCTGTCATACAACTCCACAATTTACATAAATATATCTCTGTGGTTCGGTACTAAAACATCTGAATGTTTTTAAAAGATGATCAAGTTTTATAGAAACAGGATATATTACGTTCATACGGGTATCCCAGAGTTGACATAGTCTACTCTACTGCACTCTTCCTCGTTTTTTATATGAAATTCTAAGAAAATTTTCAAATTGTGCAAGTTACAATTTTAAGCAGTTTAGCAGTTTGTATTGTCTTTTGGAAATGTGCGCCTTTAAAAACTGTTGGATTACATTCTGTTTTGCTTTTTTTAAATATCATTATTTCAAGTAACTGAAAGAAAATAAAAGAAATAAAATTCAGATCATAAAATTAAAAAAAAAATTATTAAATTTATGACAAGGAAATAAATAAGAAATTTAAGCAAATTTTTTTTTCATCGTAAAATTGATTTTATGACTCTTATCGTAATGATTTCAGACGTTGTCTTTGATAAATTTATTATTTTTTGTTTTTCTTTTTTGTACATTTTTAAAAATTCAAATTGTTGTAACATATAACGTACACATCATTATTATAGATATTATAAATTTAAAATCAATAAAATAAATTCTGTAAATTATAATGTAATAAAATTTTTTTTCACATCATTTCAATAATTTAATACATTCTAGTCACAAATTTAAAAATTATCTTTTAATATGTAAAAACAAATATGAGTGATACTTCGATATTAATATGTAGTGTGTAGTATGTATATAGATATAATCATTAAAAATCTGTTATCGTAATTTTTAAAGCAATCAATTTGAGACAAAGTTATGGAGTTTCTAAATACAGTAATATCTGAATAAGATAAAAGAAATTGGAAAGAAGTAGGTAATTCAAAAAGAAATAAGGTCAAAGCAGGATTCTATTGCTTAAAACAAAAAAAAAATAATACAATGAGCAAAATAATATATTGAAGTGATTTGTTTATTAAGCATACCAAAATTTCTACATTTTAGAAAATAAATTCTTTTCTAAATTCAATTTTTTATTTTACATTTTTCTTTTTTAGCACATTCCCAAAAAAAAAATTTGAAAAATGTGCCTATTAGTTTCTGTTTTTAAACACCTGTAACTTAGGCACCTGTAGACATTTTTCTTCGGTAAGATATAAATAATTAAAATAATTAAAGCTCCAGTAATATATTTTTACATGTGTTAACGGTTTCTCTTAGTTGTATAGGATTCCGTACGGAATTACAGCCCCTCAAAATGATGAAATCATTTTGCAATTTGCTATTTAAATTTACCGTAATGTGAAGACCAATTTTTGCATAATTTTTCTTCATTCATAACTCCGGTATGATTTGCAGGTAGGTAGTTCAGGTAGGAACTTGCACTTTTAAGATAAGAAAGAACATTTAGAATTATTATAAGTTTCCTCAGAAAAGTTCTTTGTACCACCCCCTGTTTAAGGGCTATGAGGGTTCAAAAATATAAATTCACCTGTACAAATTTTTTCAAAATAAAAGGCATAAATTAAAGCTTCAACTTTATAATTTTATATGTGTTTAACATTGATGGAAGTGTCACTTCATTTTTAACATTTTTTCTTATTATATGAAAGTCTAAAATTTTGCTGCAAGTCATAATCACCCGCATGAACATAATATATACTTTTTCCAAAAAACTTGATCATATATTACAAAATCAGTAAACAATCAAACATGGGACCTCGGTAGCTTAGTGGGTAAGAGCGTATTTTATACGATGTAAACACCGAGGGAGTGTGGGTTCAAATCCCTCACACGTCGCAAGAGTAAATGCCCTTACATTTACAGCCACGCCTGCACAGGAAAGGCTGTGTAATTTCCTGTCCACATGTGGCAAATAAATTCATTTAAAAAAAAAAAAAACAATCAAACATCTGATTTCCTGATATATTTATTATAGATACTCGTAACTTTTACCGTGAGCCAATCATATTTAACAAATTTTATTGTCATAAAACTTGGTCGTCTTTAACAAAATTTCAGATATTTAGGTTAAATAAGTTTCAACATGAAATGTAAGCTACCGGACCTGTTAGTCTAGAGAAAATAAACTTTATAAAAGTTATTACGATAAAACTTGATAATTTGTCAGTAAATTTCTGATATCTAGCTCTATTAAATATATCAAGATATGAGGGTATAAATTATGCTTATATATAAAATAAGTTGTATAGCAGATACCGATTCTGAAAAGGAATATATTATACACTTTGTCATACCTATAGCTTGGCTTCTTTAAAATGTCATAAATGTAAAGGTACAGTTCTTATACCCTTGCATTATGTTCATACGAGTATAATTATTACACTGTTATTTTGTTTCTTCCCTATTCGATTCATCGTTCCCTTACCCATTTCATGGACTACTAATAAAGAAAAAAAATATATATATACTCAATTTACGAATTTCTATAACTTAATTTTACTTTGGAAATAGAAACCGTAAAATTTCGTTTCTTAACCCATAAGGGATACTGCAACAAAAATTCTCCAGAGTATCATTTTTAAGATGATTGCTTTGCATTTTGAAATTTTTATATACATACTTTAGTTGTGACTATAACTTTTGTCTGCTTATTTAATTGGCAATATCAGTTCACTAAATAGTGAGTGATTCTATGTCATAATATCTGAAAACTTCTGTCGATATCTATTATTTAAAAACTTCATTTTGTAATTTGAACAAATCAAAAAGAAAACCAAAAAATTTTTGCTTCCACTAAATTTTAATTTAGGGACTACATTTGAGGGACTTTTATCAATAAATTTGGCAACTGTTTTTTTAATGCCATAATTATTATTGGTTCGTAGATAAAATTAGAAATGCCTAAATTTAACTTTCAACAATATTTAAAAATTGTTAGTATCCATTATTAGGTATTTTCTCTTTTATTCTTCTAACTCCTCTTCTAAATATTTATATATTTTAAAACCATTAAAGATTCAACTAACATAATAAAAATCCGTTTTTAAGTTTTCTTTAAATTTTATTTTTAAAGGAAAATAATTTTATAGAGAAAAAATACCCTAAAAACTTTTTGTTGTATAATTTATTTAACAACAAGAGTTGATTATTGTGTAAATGTCATTTTGTTATTATAAACGTTTTCTATTAAAAAATTATCTATGTCATGTCATTATAATTTGCTAATATTTTAGAACTAAAAAGTTTGAAAATGTTTAACTTTTTAATACTGTTGAAAAAAAACTTAGAAGTCTTCTAGTTTATGAATGACAAAAAATTAAAAAATTATAAAATTTATCCTTCTTATGCAGTTTCTTTTCATTTTTAACTAAAAAAGTTATGTTATTGTATTTTAATGTCAACTTTTTTCGTTACCAGCAGGGTAAAAGTCCTTTTTTTCATTCTGTTTTTGTTTTTGTATTATTATGTTACAATTTTATTCATCGAATTGTCCTTAATATCTTTAGTCATTTTGTTGTTGTTTTTTTTTTAATCTTTTGACGTCGAATGGAAATATGAAGTTTAAGATTTTTTGAAAGCAAAAATTATTTTAAGATATTTATTTTTTAGATATAAAAGTTTTTGGTTTCTGGTATTTGAATTTTTCTTTTTCTGTGAAATGGAAAAACACTTTTCAAAATAGATAGTGAATAAACATAAGAAAATAGTTTGAAAGAAGAATGAAAAAAAATTTGTTCACCTCCTGTTTAGTTCATTTTCCTTATATTTTTTAAGCGTTATTATTTATTGAATAATCTATCGAACAGCGTTTTAGCGCCCATTCAGTCGAAAGATCTTAAATTCATTAATTTGTTTGGTCATATTTAAAAGTAAAAAAAAAAAGCTATATAAAATGAATAATAGTATTATGACCACATTGAAGGTTCGTGATTCTCCTTTATAAAAAAGTATAGATTATTCATAGCATTTATATATCACATAAGGCTGTGTAAAGGCTTGTTACATTTATGTGGCATTGAAATGCACTAAAGAAAATATATATATATATATATATATATTCTATAGCATTTTATTTCTTTTTTACAATAACAATTTTTATATAATAATATGTAGCTAAGGGGCCTCGGTGGCTAGTGGGTAAGCGCGTATAAAAATACGCTGTAAACACCAAGGGATGTGGGTTCGAATCCCACACAAGTCGTAAGAGTTATTCCCCCTTGCAGAGAAATGCATTAAAAAAAATAAAAATGTAGCTAGCTAAATATTAGGAACCCAAAATTTGCAACTCCTTTCTATATTATTTCGATATCTTTTTTTTAATATTAACGGCAAATATTTAAATCGCTATGTAATTGAAGTCTTATCATATTTATATACATGCATTTTAATTTCAACATAATTTTATTTTAGGGGCTTTGGTGCCCAAGTGGGTAAGAACGTTTAAAATACACTGTAAACACTGAGGGAGTATGAGTGCGAATCCCACACACGTCGTAAGAGTAATTCCCCCTTACGACATGAGTGGGATTCGCACTGTAAAACCACGCCTAAAAAAGAAAGGCTGCGTAATTTCCTGTCCACATTTATGGTTCACAAAAATGCACTAAAAAAAAAAATTATTTAATATATGAAACTTGAACTCCAATAGATTGGCTGCTATAAAGACTGCTATATTTCTATACCATGTTATGTTACTTTAAACAAGCAGTAAACTTTAATTTTTAATTGCAACATAAAACTTTGATTGTTTAAGAATTTACTTTTAATTAAATGTATATACTATAGACTAACAGAGATATTATTTGTATAGAGACTTGCCTTAGTTCTTTATACTTATGTAGTTAGCATGATCATTTTTATGTTAGCTATAGTAATTTTTTGTACTAAAATTTTGACAATTTCAAAATACATACTGTTAAAAAAAAATTAACATTATATATTTTATTATCCAGCCAATGGTATATTGGTTAATACACTGGTCTTTATTTGAAAAATCTCGGGTTCAATCCCCTCGGCTTGGTCATATAGATTAATAAAAAATAATATATACTTATAATTATACTTATACTTATTATACTTATAATATATAATGAGTATAATATAATATTAAATAAAAAAATAAGTATATTATATCATATAATTTGTACCATATTGCAATATATATAAAAACAAGGTAGAATGTAAAGCAACGGTTTTTAAAAGCGCACATTTCCAAAACACAATACAAACTGTTTAGAAATTGTGACTTGCACAAAAATTTGAAAATTTAAAAAATAAAATTTAAAGTAATAAGAAAATATGTGAAAATAGGACTTTTCTGGAATTTTGAAGGGCTGTAACTCCGGAACTCTTTATAACTAAGAAAAATCGTTAACATACGTAAAAATATATTATTGAACCTTTAATTTTCATGTCTTGCCGAAGAAAAATTTTTACAGGTGCCTAAGTTACAGGTGTCTAAAAATAGCAAATTTTCAATTTTTGAGGCGTAATAACTCTTAAAGAGAGGGTGCTACCAACAAATTTTCTGAGAAAACTTATACTAATTCAAAAAGTTCTTTCCTGTCTCAAAATTTCAGGTTCCTATCTAAAGGCGTGCCGGAGTTATGAAAAAAGAAATTTCATGCAAAATGTGGTTTTCAGATAACGGTAAATTTAAATAGTAAATTACAAAATATTACATAATTTTGATACTGTTTTATATAGATAATAAAATTTTTGATCTTCTGGCGGTTTTAGATTGCAAAACTATTACTCAGAGCTTGAGATATATACATTTGAAAATGTGGCTTTTTCGAAATTTTGAAGAGCTGCAACTTTGGAACCCTCTACAACCAAAATAAACCTTTAACACACGTAAAAATATATTACTGTAGCTTTAATTTTTATATCTTGCAGAAATAAAATGTGTACAGGTTCCTAAGTTATAGGTGTTTAAAAATAGCAAATTTTGAATTTTTAAACCCTAATAGCTCATAAACAGGGGGTGGTCCAAAAAAATTTTCTGAGCAAACTTATACTAATTCTAAAAGTTCTTTCTTGCCTCAAAATTGCAGCCTTTATCTAGAAGCGTGCCGGAGTTATGAAAGTAGAAAAATCATGCAAAATTTGGTTTTCACATAACGGTAAATTTAAATACTAAATTTAACAAAATTGTATAATTTTGATATTAATTTACAAAGTTAAAAAAAATACCTGTCGAATGGCGTTTTCACATTAAAAAAATCTTAAGCAAAACATAAGATATATGCATTTAAAAATAGGGCTTTTTCAAAAGTTTGAGGGGCTGTAGCTCCGTAATGGGTGGGGCTACATGAAAGAGTGGTTTCACAAAATTATTTTTTTTATGAGACCTACCCATAGTTAAAATTTGTTTTCTCTATCTTTAACGGTGTAGAAGTTTTGTAAACAGACGGACGGACAGAGTGAAACTAATAAGCACATTTTTTCAAATTTTTTTTGGAAATGTGCTAAAAAATATAAGTAAAATAATTCTTGTACAACATAATAGATGGCGCAGAATACAAAACTAAAGCGTTTCATATAGCCTTCTACAATAGCTACAGCTGAATAATCCACAACTTATTGAAACTATAATGATTACAGAAACTGAAACGAATGTCAAATCTGAATAATCAATAACTTAAGGGATGCCCTATATGCTCCTTACAGGAGTGGAAGGAGGAAAAATATATATACATATATTTTATTACGTTTTATATTACAAAAATATTAAAAATTTTTAAAATTTTAGTGTTTAGATGATTTTATTTTTGTCAATTAGTAGATATAAGAAGATATAATAATTCTAAGAAAGCAATTTTGATTAAAAATTTTGGTATTATTTTGATTGTCTAGGTTACATTAGTTAAGAACCTTTTCTCCTTGGACATTTCTTCTCTTAGGTATTTGTGATAAATTGAATTTTTTTTGTAATATGTATAATATTTTGTTTGAGGACTGCAATATATGCAAAAATCAGTGAAAAAAGATAATAAGTATGAAATAAATTGAGCAATTTAGAAGGCTATTTAGTATTCTATTTAGGAAAAACAAAGAAAAAAAAAGTTTTTGAATTGAAAAAATATGTTTTATATAAATCTAATTCAGCTTACTATAATATATCACATGAGAAAATATTGAGCCCTTATTAAAAAAGTTATATTACGTGCAGACAATATTTATACAATAATTTGTTATATGTTAAGATTTGAATACCCAATACTACATTTTATTTTATTTGATAAATTATATTGGCTCTTTACGTGAATCATTATAAATCTTTTACAGTTATTGTAACTGCATGTAAAATAAGAAGGAAATTTTGAGATGGAGATTTAATCTATAAAATATGATACTAAAGAAATATATAACAGTTTGTATATAGTTAAAATAATATGTATATATCAATTTATTAAATCCTTATAAAATATCCCGATGAAAATTTTCCCAGAAAGAATATAATGTACTTTTTAAAATAAAATTTTGACTTTGAAATTTCAATAATGTATTTTTAACTTATAACAAGGCAGAATTTAAACCAAGGTCTTTTAAATGCGCACATTTTCCAAAAGACAATAAAAACAGTTTGAAATTATGATTTGCATCAAAGTTTTCTTAGAATTTTATAAGTATAAAAAGTTGTGATAAATTCGGAGACGATTTTTTTCAGTTTTAAGGAAACCAGAATAGCTTTCAATAAGTATAAAATATAATGTTTGAGGTTTAATATTTACTTTCTACTTTGAAAGAATTTCTACATGTGCCTAAGTTACAGATGTTTAAATGATAGTAAATTTTTAATTTTTTTATGCTTAATAGTTTTTCTATTTTCTGAGATAACTTATACTAATTCTAAAACTTCTCTCTTCTCTCATTTCTAGGTTCTACTTGAAAGGTGGCCAGAGTTGCATCATATTTTAAAATTTTTCCTAGAAATGCATATAATATAAGAAAAAAGTTTTGAAAAATCAATTGACATTTTTTTCAATTTTCAGAAAACCCTAAATAATTTGCAACGTAATAAAAATCATAATATTTTGTCATTTTGTTGTCATTTTTGTGTATTAATTTTCAAAAATTTGTACAAGGGTCCAAGTTACATCTGTCTGAAAATACAAAATTTTTAATTTTTGGCCCCTAATAGCAGTTCTTAACCTCCTCTGACACAAAAAAAAATTATGCTAATTCTGAAGGATCTTTCTTCTCTCAAAATTTCAAGACTCTATGAAAGGGTTACGGAAATATGAACAAAGCAAAATTTTGATTTCCCACATGAAAGAAGTGGGGCTACATAAAAAAATTGTAGTTCACTGGTTTATTATTTTTTTTTAATAGAGCTATACATGATTAAAATTTTATTACTCTATCTTAAATGCTGTAGAAGTTTTATAAACAGACACACGGACAGAGTGAAACTAATAAATAAATAATATAAAATAATAAATAAATAAACTAATAAATAAATTTTTAAAATTTTTTAAAAAATGTGTTTGAAACTTCTTCAAGTTTTTAAAAGTTCATTATTAATGGATATCATAATTCAGAAAAAATTAAATTAAAAATTGAAAATTTTTTTGAAGAATAAATTTTGACAGTACAGTGGATTGGTTATAAAAATTAACAATATTGATGTGATGCAGTAGGTACTAAAAAATGGCATTTAATATTAATATGTACCGATGTATATATATATAATTCTGTTCTGTTAATTCATTTTTTATTTTTGTACAAATTACGTTCTTTTAATTCTTTTTTTAAATAAAAGTAATACCTACATAATCAAATTACCATCTTTGTAGATATTGAAGTATCCTTATCCACAAATTAAAAAAGCAATTTAGATAGTTTTGTATTTAAAATTTAATGAAAAAAATTCTTCATTATCCTTAGATTTTTTAATAATTCAAAAAATGTTTTTTTTAAATTTCGCAATTAATTTTTACCAGGGATACCTACAATTTTTTATCTTAATCCTTTACTATTTTTTAAGTTTCTTTTTTAGCACATTTCTAAAACAATTTAATACACTCTGTCATTTATTAGTTTCACTCTGTCCTCCCGTCCGTCCGTCTCTTTACAAGACTTCTACACCGTTAAAGATAGAGAAAAAAACCTTAACCATAGGTAAGTCTCATAAAAAAATTAATTTTGTGGGACAACTTTTTTATGTAGCCCCAGCCATTACGGAACTACAGCACTTCAAACTTTTAAAAAACCATATTCTCATGTTCTGCTTAACATTTTTTCAATCTGAAAACGTTATTCGACAGGTATTTTTTTAGCTTTGTAAATTAGTATCTAAATTAAACAATTTTTTAAATTTACTGTTATGTGAAAACCAAATTTTACATGATTTTTCTACCCTTATAACTCCGGAACGCTCCGGGCACAAAGAACTTTTAGAATTAGTATAAGTTTGCTCAGAATTTTTTTTTAGACCACATCCTGTTTATGAGCTATTAGGGCTCAAAAATTAATAATTTGTTATTTTTAAACACCTGTAAACTAGGCACCTGTACACATTTTACTTCAGCAAAATATAAAAATTAAAGCTCCAGTAATATGTTTTTACGTGTGTTAAAGGATTTTTTTTAGTTGTATAGGGTTCCAGAGCTACAGCTCCTCAAAGTTGCAAAAAAGCCCCATTTTCAAATGTATATATCTCAGACTCTGCGTAGTTGCAATCTAAAACCGCCAGAAGACTGAAAATTTTATTATCTACATAAAACAATATCAAAAATATGCGATATTTTGTAATTTACTATTTAAATTTACCGTTATGTGCAAACCACATTTTGCATGAAATTTCTTTTTTCATAATTCTGGCACGCCTTTATATAGGAACCTGAAAATTTGAGACAAGAAGGAACTTTTAGAATTAGTATAAGTTCCCTTAGAAATAGTTTTTGCACCACTCCCTGTTTAAGAGGTATTAGGGCTGGCCTGAACAATTGAAAATTTGCTATTTTTAGGCACTTGTAACTTAAACAGCTGTACAAATTTTTTTTTGGCAAGACACAAATATGAAAGCTCTAGTAATATATTTTTACGTGTGTTAATGGTTTTTCTTAGTTAAATAAGGTTCCGGACTTCCAGTCCCTCAAAATTCCAGAAAAATTCTATTTTCACATTTTTTCTTATTACTAAAAAACTTCTTAAATTTTATTTCTTAAATTTTCAAATTTTTGGCAAGCCACAATTCTAAACAGTTTGTATTGTCTTTTGGATATGTGCGCTTTTAAAAACCGTTGGTTTACATTCTACCTTGTTTTTTTTTATTAAAAAGTATTTTTAAAAACGGATTGTTCTTTTTATTTGCAAATAATATTTGTATCTAAAATATTTTTAATTTTGAAAGAATTTATGTGAAAAATTTATTTATCTTTAGTACAGCTAAATAATTAAATGTGTTTAGCGTTTGAATTTTTTTAGTAAATTTATTTATAAGTAAATTTACAAAAGCGTTAGGTAAGCTTTGTCCGTTCGTTTGTTCATATAAAACCTTTACGAAGAAGTTTAAGAAAAAGCATGACATTTTTAAATATTCATTGAAGTTTGAAAGTTTGTGGAAAAGCTAAAAAAATTTTGTGGAAAAACTATTTTTTGTGACGACACAAAATTTTCACAGTAGTTCAAAATTTGAGAAGATGCATGAGTGAACTCAAAAAAACTCATCATAGTCATAAAAATTGAATTTTGCTTTTTTGAGATAGCTGGAATCTCGACATCTTTTAAAACTTATTCGAGCCACAAAAATTGTATTTTCCATTTTTCCATAATTTTCCTTGCTAGAAAGCTTTATAATATTATTACTTTGGAAATGTGCTCTTTTCATTCACGTATTGATTTGTTTTTTATTTCAATTAAAAGCAATACTTTGTTGGATATGGAATTAATAATCAACATTCTTTTTAAAACGTTGAACTTTACATTTTAAAACCAAACTGATATTAAATAACATAACCATATCTAGTCATTTAGAACATTCTTATTTATATTTAGATTATTATGTATATTTTAAAAATTTAAAATAAAAAAGAAAGATGTAATGATTTAATATAAATCATTAAAACATCTAATGATAAATAGATTCTACCACATCATAATCTGAACAGTATGAAAACCAAAACTTCATAATTCAGATTTTAATTCTCCCGAAAAATTGTAAAATCCGGAAAAAAAACCTTAAAAAGATTAAAAATAATTTTCCACATTTTTTTTATTTTACGCATTTTATAAACCTTATAAAAGATTTAAAAGAAAAACTAGATTTTAAAATTCGAAAGGTTGTGTAATTTCCTATTCACATTTATGTGGCAGAGAAATGCACTAAAAAAAACGAGGAAGAATACAGTTGACTTTGTCAACTCTTAGATACCCGTACGAACCGTTAGTATGTTCACAGCCTGTCACTCTGCTTACAATATTATTTTTTTAATATTTTAGTATTTTAAAATAATTTGAGTGAATTTTATAATTTCTAGAACTATGGGTTGTACATATATTCAAACTATATATTTATATGTACATTCTTCAAAAGCAGATTCTAACCTTCCACATAACGATTATCAATCCAAAACTTTTTCAAATATTCTATAGTACCATTTAATACTAAGCGGTAAATGTATATTAAATTTACTTAGTACAAAACAGTAAATATAATTTTAAATATTATATTATATTATATTTAAATATTCCATTGACAGAATAATTTCTTATAAGTACAATAAAATACATATATGTATGTAAATACGGCGCTGTATAATATACATCTATACTCTTATCATTCATTCACTAGTGACATATACGATACGTAAATAAACATGATATTATATAAGTATGTATATATATCAATATCATATAAATAAAAATTCTTCAAGCAACCGTTATGTTGTTTATTTAATTACATTTTTTTGTACTACGCATTATATCCTCAACAATTTCAAATTATCGAGTAAAACAAAAAATTTGTTGAAGAAATTTGTTAGAAAATTTGAAAAAATCAAGTAACACTTTCGTCAATTATAAAGTAACCCTATATTATTAAAAAAAGTTGTTAACAGAAATAAAAGCATAATGTTGGAGCTTTAATTTTTGTGTATTACTTCAAAAAAATGTTAACAGGTGTTCAAGTTACAGGTGTTTAAAAATAGGAAATTTTCAGTTTTTGACCCCTTACAGCTCCTAAATGGGGGGTGATACAAAAAAAATTTCTGAAATGACTCATACTAATTTTCAAAGATCTAACTTCTGTCAAAATTTCAAGTTTCCCACTTTAACCGTTTAGAAGATAGAAGGGTTAAAGAATTTTGCAAAATTTGAGTTTCGCATAACGGTAAATTAAGACACCGTATGCCAAAAATATATATTTATTGTATATATACTTTTAAAGCTAATGAAAGTAGTAATCGTTTGGCGTTTTCAAAATGAAGATATACCTTATACAACTTGTGCTATAACAATTTAAATATAGAGCTTTTTTGAACCTTTGGGGAGCTGTAGCTCCGTAACGGGTGGGGCTACAAAAAAAAGTTATAAAAAATAAAATTAATATTTTTGTGAGATCTATCAGTAGTTAAAATTTCATAGCTCTATTGCAAAAAAAATGTGGGGATCTAAAAGTTAGGTGTTCGAGAGCTACCCTAAGGCTTGGTCCAAACTCAACCAAAAAAAATAGGGAACCTACAAATTACTCCCAAAATATTTTGTGTAAATTTCAAGATTCTAGCTTTCTTAGTTTTTGAGTTAGCGTGCTGACGGACGGACGGACGGACGGACGGACATGGCTCAAAAGTCTTAGAATTTTTTTCTGATCCGATCCATACCTTTGAAGGTATATCTAGCTCGCTTATTTCGAGGTGTTACAAACGGAGGAGTAATTTTATTATACCCGATCCTATCGTACGGGTATAAAAATCGAATATTCGGTAGGAGCCCTACGATATATATTTATATTTATTTGTAATGTTTCTGTTATGAAATGTGAAAAGTTAAATGCAAAAAATGGTAATGTTAACATCTGATGGAGCTACATCTGAATGTTGGGAGCCTATAATGGAGTTACAGCACTTTTAATCCGAGAAAATGCCTGGATGGGTATACCTCTTATTACCCAAATAGAAACGTTATTGCGAACAGTTTATACCATGTTTCATCGTTCATCATTTAAAAAACATAATTTTGAAGAAATGGGAACTCTAATGGATTGCGATGTTTTCTTGTTCCGACTCCTTAATGAAATACGCTGCCTTTCTCGTCATTTTGCAATTATTCCGTTCATTCGAAATTATGATGTCTTGTTAGAATATTGCAAAGAAAAGGTGGATAGTTCAAATATAGTTGAACCAATCACGAAATATTGCTTAACAGCTTTAAAAAATGATGTGAATCGTATAAAAAATTAATTTTTGAAATATGGAGATCTTATCCCAAACATGGATACTAAAATAATACTGGATGAGTATAAAGATTTAAAACATTTATTTACGGAAAAATTCAAAAGTAATGGTCGTAATTTCAATGATTTTCTTCAATTGGTTCTACGTGAAGATAGTTTTCAAAATATAAAAATTTTGTTGGATATTTGTGGAATCTTTCAAGCGTCGAGTGTTGATTGCGAAAGAGGATTTAGTCTGATGAATTCGATTAAAACAAAATTTATTTAAAATTTTGCTCAGCTAAAAAAGAAACTAGAGGGAACGTTGCTTACAGATATTTTATAACTGTCAGTATTTTAAGTAAAAGCTCTTTACAGTAGAGCAGTTGGGAAAAAATTATGACAGTTACTTTAAAGTAAAAGTGAAAAACTTTATCTGCTCCCTATTTATTTTCATATAATCTTTAAAAAAAGGTTATTGAACTCGAATAGTTTCCAAATATGGGGAGGTACTAACAAATTTTCTGACGTAACTTATGGTCATTTTGAAAGATATTTTTTCGTTTGCCGTTTCTAGATTATCGAAACGTTAGGCAGAATCTAAGAACCTGTAGCTTTTTTTGGATGGGGACTAAATCGAAAAGTTGCTCTACAACATAACTTTTTCGTGAAATCTACAAATAGTTAACATTTTATTGTATTATCTAAAAATGTTTATAAGTTTTGTAAAAAGACGGAAGGACGAAGTAAAATTTATTAGCAAATCTTTCAAATTCTTTTTGCAAAATGCGTTCAGAAAAAAAATTTTAATAATGAAAAGAAAAGGACTTTCCATTATATACAAGAATAACTGAACAAATGTACAAATTATTTGGAAAATTTTCAAACAAAACTGCTTACTAATTCTTTTTGTTTTTAAGTTTTTATTTTCTATAATCTAGTAATCAATTTACCTGTAAATTTAAAACTTTTTATGTAAATAAATTATCAAGTATGATAATATAAAAATAAAAATTATCAAGTATGATAATATATAAATAAATATCAATAAATAAAAAATTTCTTTAAAAGTTTTTGGTTTACTGTTTATATAAACATGAAAAAAAAATAAAAACAAATTATTTTGTTAAATAAGTTTATAGGGAAGCACAACCGATGACAGAGCCCTCCTTCGAAACAACAAGAAATAACACTTTATAATAAGTAATACAATAAATGTATCGATCAATTTCGATAAAAAAATTTCGAATTTCGAAATCGTTCATTCTATGTATTAGTGTTGCCATCACCAATTTTCATCAATTCTAATTTTCTGCCCCTTTTCCCTTCGCTCTCCTCTATTTCTAAATTCTATTGACTCTTTTTGTATAAATTACGTCTTTTATTTATAAAATCATGGTGAAATGCATTGGAAGCACAAACCATAGTGATCTTGATGTTAGCAGAATTACACTTCACTATTGCAATTTTTTTGAAATTCACGATTCAAATTTTGAAGAAGGAGTAAAGGAATGTCGTAAGTGTATTTCATGGAAAATTAAGTAGCAAAAAATAAGGCCAAAAAGTCAACAATGAATATAAAATCAGACCTTTTAAATACAAATTGGTATGATTATAAAGAGGAAATTAATTCTGAACAGGAAGGAAAAATTAATTATATTTTAAAAATCTCTCCAACATAATATAATGCGTTCCAATTTTTTTATTCAAAATTTGCTTCATAATCTGTCGATCGAAATTATAATTTTTGAAATTATTATACCCTACACCTCAAGTGTAATTAATCTTCTAATCTCTTTCTGTTCAGAATTAATTTCCTCTTTATAATCATACCAATTTGTATTTAAAAGGTCTGATTTTATATTCATTGTCGACTCTTTGGCCTTATTTTTGATACTTAGTTTTTTTTGTGTATTTTGTATTACAATCTATATTAAAAGTGTTTTAAGAATATTCATGAAATACATTTACGACATTCCTTTACTCCTTCTTCAAAATTTGAATCGTGAATTTCAAAAAATTTGCAATAGTGAAGTGTAATTCTGCTAACATCAAAATCACTATGGCTTGTGCTTCCAATGCATTTCACCATGTATATTAACTTTGGAATGGTGTTTGTAACCACCAAAAGGAAGCGAGTTAGATATGGACATGTATATATATTCTGAATCAGGATCACCGCCGGAGTCGATTTAGCGATGTCCGTCCGTCCGTCCGTACGCACGATAACTCAAAAAATAATGACGCTATCTTGATGAAATTTATATAGTAGGTTACTAATTACGAAAGGAAGGCTAAGTTCGAATCTGGACAAAATCGGTTAATGGGTTCGGATTCTGGAAGCTTGCGAATAATTCCGGAGCAAACGAGATTATCTCTAAAACCAACAAAGATAGAACCTTTACATTTTGTACAATGATGTTCCTTCCAGTTCGATTTATGTCTCTGAAATTTAAGAGCATTTGGTCCATGGGTTTGGATTTTGGAAGCTTCCGAACGAGCACCAGAGCAAATTAGATTATCTCCAAAATCAACAAAGATAGAACCTTTATTTTTAGTACAAGAGGGTGCTGTTATGTTTCCTTTTCTATAAAATTGGAAACTGACATTTGAAAGAATTTGAACCATGGATTGGTATATTGGAAGCTTCCGAACGAGCCCCAGAGCAAACGAAATTATCTCCAAAACCATCAAAGATAGAACCTTTAAATTTTTTACAATGATGTTCCTTCCCGTTTGATTTATGTATCTGAAATTTAAGAGGATATAGTCCATGGGTTTGGATTTTGGAAGCTTCCGAACGAGCTCCAGAGCAAATGAGATTATCTCCAAAAGCATGATGTTTGTTTCTGAAATTTGTGAGGAATTGGTCCATGGTTTCAAATCTTGGAAGCTTCCGGACGAGCCCCAGAGTAAACGACTATATCTCCACAACCAACAAAGATAGAACTTTTATTTTTAGTACAAATGTGTTCTGTTATGTTTTCTTTTCTGTAAAATTGGAAACTGACATTTGAAAGAATTTGAACCATGGGTTCGTATTTTGGAAACTTCCGGACGATCACAAGAGCAACGAGCATATCTCCAAAACCAAAAAAAAAGAACCTTTAAATTTAGTACAATGGTGTTCTGGCATGTTTTCTCTATGTTCCTGAGATGGATTCGATGAATTGGAGTGGCAATTCGGGTACGTATTAATAAGTCGGTTGCATCGACTTACTGTTACATTTACTTGTTTTTATAAACAGTTTCCTACGAGATTTAAATATCCCAAGTCGTAAAATTTATTTGAATTCCGTCATTTATGACGGGTTGCGGGCACGGGTTACGGAAGAAAATGATTGTGAAATCACTTCTTTTGCATATATATATATATATTTTGTTCAAAATATTGAAAATTTACTGGCCAGGATATCAAATGAACGCTGGCCACAAATAGAATTGCGTAAAAAATCTAAAAAAACATATTCAGGTTAAACACTTATAAAATAATATAGTTCGCACGCTATAGCAATAAAATATGGCAATTATAGCAATGGCAATGGCAATATGGCAATTATGGCAACTATGGCAATAATATCAATATGGCAATTATGGTGCTATAGCAATCTTATATGTAATAATAAAATATGGAAATCAATTGAAATATTTTTCTAAATATTGAAATTCATATAGGCAATTTGTTGACACCTTGTACTGTATGTTAGTTGCTACCTGTACTTAATAAAGTTTAATTTTATTGTTGGTGTGTGATTTAATTTTTACCTTTATGTTCACTATCGTTTTAAATTAAATAAAAGTTAATTCAAAGAAGGACGAACTTTTAGAAAATAATACAAAAATAAAAATGATGTCTATTTGTCTAATGTTTATTCAATTATGTGAAAAATGAATTGAAAGATTTGTTTTAAGCTTAATACTTTGATAGAAAACTTTTTATATAATGTTCGGAAGAAATTAAATATTAAAAAAAGAAAACGAAGCAATATTAATATTTAGGTGAATAATGAAAAACAGTATGTAGATATTATATAGGTACACCTTTTATAAAATGTTTTTATTTATAATTTTATATAATACAACAAAACAAAAAAAAAAATCATTCATTTTCTTTGTACATAAGAAAAAATTAGTTTTAGACATTCTTTGTAAAGTTAATTTTAAATTGAAAGACAAAACAAAACTTGAAAAAATTAACGAAAAATTAATTAGTAAAAACAGATTTATTTATTTTATTTATTTTTTTTTTAAGATGGTAGGAGGAATCATTAAAGATACTATATAGGAGTTCAAGGAATATGAATACCGTATGAATGTGTAGACTGAATACTACCGTAGAATGTGTTAACTTATTGAATACTACTTACCATTTTTGATTAAGCACTTGGTTGAAAGATTTTTAAAATGGTACTAAAATAAGTCCTATTCTAGGAGAAACAAGAAAGAGGAAGCTATGATGTGTGAGTTTTAGATTACTATATATTTGTATATGTAATCCTTGCTAAATTCGAGTAATCCGAGGTGGGAGATTGGTCCATTCAGTCGTATTACGAATGAATTTGAGTACGCTAAATTATGCCACTTTGGAATTTGAACTACGTAGCAATGGGAAGCTAACACTCCCCTTGTTTTTATTTGAAAGACTTTCAATGAAGATTTCAGATTTTTAATTGGATACTCACATATACATGAGAAGTACACACTTCTGCAAAATATCAAGATAAAATAGGGCAAGTGTTTCTGATATACTACCAAAACAGAGGAAAGATCGTAGAGGTGAAATTAAAAATGTTTGTTAGACGAATTGTTTTGTAATTTACCAAGAAATTACAATGCCGTTTTGGTGGCTCCTCCCTAAGTATATACTATTTGTGTTTTAAAGATATTTAGAAGAAAAAATGTGACTGAATAAACTTAATTTTTAATTTAGGTTCTCTTGCTCATTTAGTAAAATTTCTTTTTAAATTTACACAAGTCACAAGTGTACCCCACAAGTGTAAATTTAAAAAGAGTAAGTAAAATCTCAGAAAATCTCGTACAAAAACAACGTATAATTTCCGTAGATGTCCAAAATGGAAAATTAGAAATTTTTGACCACTTATAACTGCTAAAGAATACTGCATGCAAAAATGTATTCTAAAATAGTGCAAAATAATTTGTGTATTCTAAAACAGCTTTTCAGGACATTGCTGAATGTTCTCAAAATCCCGAATCAATTTAATGTACTTGTTTTAACTTTTAAAAATGTTCACGGGTAATATATTTACGTTAAGTCCCACGCAGGTTTTTCTATTAATCGACATGGGATTTTCTAACATTTGAATAATGATCACCGGTGATACACGTGAGGCTTAACGCTAGTTTATTTATATTTACCGGTTCACCTGTGAACGCGAGACTCAACATAGTTTCCTATGTTCTTTGTTATACTGTTTTTCATCAAATAATATTTCTATTTTTTCATCCATATTTTTTTTGGTAGAATTTTATTAGATGTTATAAGTGTTTATATAGATGTTGATTAGTCCGAAAAAAATCAAATTTTATTTTTTTGTTTAGTGATGTAAAATAAAAACAATTTTTTACACAACAATAAATAAAAGAAAATTTCATTATTAGCATTATAATATTTTTCGACTAATTGAATAGAAAAATTACTTTTGAAATATACTGAACAATATGAAATGAAATTACTGAATGAATAAATAAATGAATGAATGAATTTTGAAATGAAATGTAGGCAACAAACATATAAGTATAAATAGAAATAAAATTAGATTTTTTCTCTGAATAGTTTCTATATGAATAAAGTAACAATGCCGGCAAGAAATTAAAAAGCATTATAGAAATATATTATATGAAAGGGTTACTATAGAAATTGTATTTTCTTTAGAATAATCTTTAAGAAATATTCTGAGATTACCTCATTAGTTTAAAAAAGTATAATAGAAAATAAAATAAAAAATATAATACGATAACGATATGAAGAACTGTTGGTTTTACATAGAAGCAATAGAATTTAAAGACTTTAAGTGGCTTTTGAACTATTTTTGAACTAATAATTATAACAAAATTTAATTTTAATACACTAAAATGTAATTAAATTATTTTCTTTTATTCTATATATATTTTAAAATAAAACTAATTTGCATAAAAAATCTTTTTTAAAATTATGTGGTATTTTAGGGATTGGTACCTATATGTTTATTATATGGATCAATTGTTGTTTCAATATTTTAAAATAACATTTTTGTATTCATTTATATTGAAATAATAATAAAAATTCAGAGAAAAAATCAAAATTTAAAAAATAATATAAACAGAAACTAATTCTAATCTTTTTATGTGATAATTCAAAAAAATATGGGCTTCGGTGGCCTAGTGGGTAAGAGCATATAAAATACGCTGTAAACACCGAGGGAATGTGCGTTCAAAACCTACAGATGTCTTAAGAGTAATTCCCCTTACGAGATGTATAGCAACGCCTGAACAGGAAAGGCAGTGTAATTTCCTTGTTACATTTATGTGGCAGGGATAAATGCACCAAAAAAAATAAAAACGAGGAAGAATACAGTTGACTTTGTCAACTCTTAGATACCCGTACGAACCGTTAGTATGTTCACAGCCTGTCACTCTGCTTACAATATTATTTTTTTAATATTTTAGTATTTTAAAATAATTTGGGTGAATTTTATAATTTCTAGAACTATGGGTTGTACATATATTCAAACTATATGTTTATATGTACATTCTTCAAAAGCAGATTCTAACCTTCCACATAAAGATTATCAATCCAAAACTTTTTCAAATATTCTATAGTACCATTTAATACTAAGCGGTAAATGTATATTAAATTTACTAAGTACAAAACAGTAAATATAATTTTAAATATTATATTTATTATATTATATTTAAATATTCCATTGACAGAATAATTTCTTATAAGTACAGTAAAATAAATATATGTATGTAAATACGGCGCTATATAATATACATCTATACTCTTATCATTCATTCACTAGTGACATATACGATATGTAAATAAACATGATATTATATAAGTATGTATATATATCAATATCATATAAATAATAAAAATTCTTCAAGCAACCGTTATGTTGTTTATTTATTTGCATTTTTATGTACTACGCATTATATCCTCAACAATTTCAAATTATCGAGTAAAACAAAATGGAAAAAATTCGTTAATGAAATTTGTTAGAAAATTTGAAAAAATCAAGTAACACTTTCGTCAATTATAAAGTAACCCTATATTATTAAAAAAAGTTGTTAACAGAAATAAAAATATAATGTTGGAGCTTTAATTTTTGTGTATTACTTCAAAAAAATTTTAACAGGTGTTCAAGTTACAGGTGTTTAAAAATAGGAAATTTTCAGTTT
The DNA here is from genome assembly GCA_947095535.1 of Poecilobothrus nobilitatus. Lineage (NCBI taxonomy): Eukaryota > Metazoa > Arthropoda > Insecta > Diptera > Dolichopodidae > Poecilobothrus > Poecilobothrus nobilitatus. The sequence continues at coordinate 111,535,649 of OX352774.1, forward strand.
TTGACCCCTTACAGCTCCTAAACGGGGGGTGATACAAAAAAAATTTCTGAAATGACTCATACTAATTTTCAAAGATCTAACTTCTGTCAAAATTTCAAGTTTCCAACTTTAACCGTTTAGAAGATGAAAGGGTTAAAGAATTTTGCAAAATTTGAGTTTCGCATAACTGTAAATTAAGACACCGTATGCCAAAAATATATATTTATTGTATATATACTTTTAAAGCTAATGAAAGTAGTAATCGTTTGGCGTTTTCAAAATGAAGATATACCTTATAGAACTTGTGCTATAACAATTTAAATATAGAGCTTTTTTGAACCTTTGGGGAGCTGTAGCTCCGTAACGGGTGGGGCTACAAAAAAAAGTTATTAAAAATAAAATTAATATTTTTGTGAGATCTATCAGTAGTTAAAATTTCATAGCTCTATTGCAAAAAAAATGTGGAGATCTAAAAGTTAGGTGTTCGAGAGCTACCCTAAGGCTTGGTCCAAACTCAACCAAAAAAAATAGGGAACCTACAAATTACTCCCAAAATATTTTGTGTAAATTTCAAGATTCTAGCTTTCTTAGTTTTTGAGTTAGCGTGCTGACGGACGGACGGACGGACGGACGGACGGACGGACGGACATGGCTCAAAAGTCTTAGAATTTTTTTCTGATCCGATCCATACCTTTGAAGGTATATCTAGCTCGCTTATTTCGAGGTGTTACAAACGGAGGAGTAATTTTATTATACCCGATCCTATCGTACGGGTATAAAAATATCTTTCTCTTTGGTAGCACAAAATGCAACATTGAATTTTATACCCATTTAATTCTAAAAAATCTGAAGCTATTCAATTTCTAAATTTTAACTTGTTCTTTAAGATATTTAGAAAGGTGTAATTATGACAAAGTTTTAAATCCAAAGATGTATGAATCTTTTATTTTAACTAATTAAATTTAAGAGTGATCTATTAGGTGACGAAATAATGGGAAAGTTCCGCTCGTTTTAAAGTAAAATTATTTAGTTTTTATAGTTTTCTTTTCAACTTAAATTTTTCCATTATAATTTTGTGAATTAAGATTAGAAGCTTCGAGAAGATTACTATTATAACATCTAAAATAAACCATAAATAAACCATATAATAGTATCACTTTCTTGCAATATTTGTTCTGTAAAGTGGTACCAATATAAGAAACAATTCAACTCCTACCATTTTCTTATTATTTTTTGATAATAAGTGATAAATTCGAAATATAAATTTATTTAAGTCAGTAGAACACCATCGATCATTACAAATTTGCATATAAGCTCAAAAAATACAGATTTATCAGCATCATAATATGATAATATATGCATAGGTCTGTTGTCCAATTTAAAATCTTTTAATCTGTGAGTAGTAAATTCTTAATATTGTTTGCACGGCGAAAATTAATTTTAAATATTAATTTTATCCTCAGAAAACAAAGTGAATTTTTTCCGCGCGAACAAAATTCACATAGCCATCTTTAGAACCCTTAGTTTTTATATGTCATCTTGTTATGAATACTAAATTTTCCCTTTTTTACACCATTTTCATCATAATACATCTGTTATATGACTTATTTGTTTTCTGTTTTTCCATTGAAAGGAATTTTCTACCATCAGTTTACATACTAACTGTGCCAAAGTAATATGAAAAACAAAATATTTTATTTTATTTTATTATTTTATTTTTTTTTTTTTTTACCATAAACCCATATTTTCATTTTCTAAATAAATAATATAAGAAATTCTCATATAAGTTTTTATTTCTTGTTAAATAACCATTTTTGTGTGTCTAAAGTTGAATTTAATTAATTATCCAATTAAGTAGAAAAAATACAAAGAAAATAGGAATTAATAAAAAGAAAAAAAAAAAAAAAAAAACGGTAAAAAGGATTACAAAAATTTTCTTTTATTTGTCTAACCATAAATAATCCTTTTCAAAAGCTTACATTAAATCTTTTACTCGTGGTTGTATTTGTGTGCTTAAGTCAACTTTAATTTAATGGATTTGTTTTTTTTTTTTTTTGGGAAATATGTACAAGAGTATAATTTTGAGTGTGAATAATGGCGGCGGAAATTATTTTATATTTAATTGGTTTTTTTTTTAATGCCACCAAGGGGAAAATATTATTTAAATTAAAGATGAAAATTTGAAAATGTTACAAATATTTGTCAAGAATTATAATGTATATGTATTAAAAATCAAGGTAGTATGTAAAAACAAAGATTTTGAAAAACGCTTTGTTTCAAAAAAAAAGAAAACTATTTTAAAATTGTGATTGTATCAATTTTTTTTAATGGTTAAAAAATTGTGAAAAATTAAAAGATTTTTAAGAAGAGAATTTTAAGGCAACCCTATTTAATTAAAAAAACCTAGCACATGTAAAAATATAATCTTGGAGCTTTAAGGAGCCTTGGAGCCTTCTTGCCTTTTAAACAAAATACATTTTATAATTGTTTAAAAATAGGGAATTTTCAATTTTTGAAATCTAATATTCTTCCTTCCTTCTTGTATCAGTACAAATAAATTTTCTGAGATAACTTATTCTAAAAGATCTTTCTCGTTAAAAAATTTAAAGTTTCTAATACCAAAACCATTGTAGACATCTACGGAAGAACGAAAATTTTGCAAAATAATAAAAACCATTTTCTAATATTGTAAAATTTTGATTTAACCTTTAAATTTAAATGCTAAATTTTCTGTCGTTTAACGATTTTAGATAGAAAGAAAGAAGAGTTAATGGTATTAACTCTAAGACAACGGCATAAACATCTTCAACAAAATTTCTGATATCTAAATTAATTAGAAATTGAGTTAAGCTCATTTAAAAAAGTAAATTGTATGGGGCAGTTACTCGAACTCACGGTCGAAATTGTTAAATTTGAATAACAAAGATATGTGGTATATTTTTAAAAAGAATGAAAAGGAAAAAAATTTGTAATCCTATGTAGCTGTATTATTTTTTGTGTTATCAAGGTATGTAGCTATTTGCTAAATCGACTAAGAATTCAATACCTAGCAAACATTTAATATATATTTTTCATATCTATTAAATCTTCTTTAATGTGTCAGAAACGTAATAACAAATTTATTATACTCCCAATACCCATGCATACGGGTATAACAAAAAAGATTTCACAAAGAAAACCCAACAAATTATAACAATAGAAATTTAAATACAATAATACACAGTTTATAGAAAATCTGGTTATGATATAAATATTTTCTTGATAAATTAAATCGTATCCCTTTTTGTATCCCTTTTCTAAAATCAAATAAATTTTACAAAAAAAAAAAAGGATTTTGGAAACTCTAAAAAATAAAATACGGTAAAAACAATATACATAAGAAAATTTAAAAATTTTTCTTAAAATTGGTGTAAAATATGTAAGAGTATGTTTACAGAATAACTTGATATTGTAAAAAAAAAATCTACACATCTACACATACACATCTAAATTTTACACTTGTGATATGAAAGCTTCCAATATATAGATTTATTGTTATATAATTATACTATAATTAATTTATTTTATATATTATTTAATCTTCATCAGATTTTAAGAAATATACCAGAAATTCCTATCTTTTCCATAATTTTAATCCTTGTTTTTGAGACAGTTTCCACCCAATTAATCAAAATACATGAATAGGAAAAATAATTTTGATGACCACAATTTTTTCCCTTCATTTCATTTTCAGGGTACTTGGAATTGAAAAAATTAAATAAACAAAAAAATAATAAAATTATTAAAATCAATTTACCATACAAAATACAATTTCCTATTAAATTAGCTTCTCGTCCTGTATTAAACTAACTGTAAATAAAACATAAACAAAGAAAGAAAAAAAAAAACCAGAAAGAAATTTGATTTTTTTTTTTTCGTATGAAAAACAAAACAGAACCTACAAAGAAAAAAACAATAATGAAAATTTCCTCGATTTTCAGTTCATATTTGTGGCTTACTAAAATGTAAATTTAAATGGAAAAAGAAATAAGAAATTGAAAAAAGATGGAAAATTTAATAAAACCGGAAAATGAAAAAGAAAAATGAAAATAATAAAAAAAAAAAAGTCTCTTAAGATAATATAAAAAAAAAAGAAAAATCCTATTTGTTTATTCCTTTTTGGGAGACTGATATATCACAAAAGTCGTTTAATTAAATCATATTTCATCAGAAACAGTTTCCCATAAAAATACATTTTGCTAAATGCCAAAATCCAAAGATTATTCTTTGCAAACTAGGCATTACAACAAAAAATAAAACATTTACCAAAAAATCAAACCATTTTATGTTTTATTATAAAAAGATTTAATTTTTTTCTATATAAATGATTCTAAATACGGTGCAGTGCAGAACGCACGAGGAAATAAAGCCCATGGAATTTAATTCCAAAACTTTAATTCCTTTTGAATTTTAATTAAAACCCACACTATTTTTATTTATTAAAAGAAGAGAGTGATACAATATGTAGAACAAACACATTAGGAGGGATTTTAGAGTTTTGCATAAAAATTGGGGTATCCCTTTTTCGCAGAATATTTACAAATATATGTATTATGTGCGAGATTCTGAATTGGGAGGGATTTTGGAGTTGGTTACAAAATCAGGGTTATATGCTTTTTCTAAAATATGTATATAAGTAATACTTCTATTGTCAGAGATTTTGGGAGGGATTTCAGAATTGAATTTAAAATCAGGATGCGCCTTTTACAGAACATTTAACTGTATGCATATGCGAGTTTTGAATTAGTAGGATTATATACATATTTTGGAAAAAGGGCGAATAACCCTGGTTTTGTAACCAACTCTAAAATCTCTTCTAATTCAGAAACTCGCATATGCATATATCTAAATATTTTGTAAAAGGCGTATACTCCTGATTTTGGATTTCATTTTAAAATCACTTCCAAAATCTCTGAGGCCTCAACAATGAGAAAAAAATCTCATGGGACTTCTGGTTTATTGAAGTGAGTCAAAAGTGCCAAAGTTACTTCTGACAATGGGACTTCTGACATGTCGCCAAATAAAATCCACTCGAAAATACAGACTCATGATAGTGGGCTTTAATTCTTTTCCTAAATGCACGTAAAGCCCACGATCTAGTGAAATTAAGACCCATGCGCTTTAATTCTTTTTTGAAAAGGATTTAAAGCCCGCGGGCTTTATTTCCTCGGGCATGCTGTCACTGCACCTTTAATTACTTTTATATAATAACAAAAAATTTACCTAAGGTGTTGCGTATTTTAAATTTCATAATTTTCAATGTTTTTCAAGAACAATAATTCTTTTTTTTTTTTTTTTTTGTAGTGCATTTCTCTGCCACATAAATGTGAACAGGAAATTACACAGCCTTTCCTTTACAGACGTGGCTGTAAATGTCGTAAGGGGAAATAACTCTTACGACCTGTGTGGGATTCGAACTCACACTCTTTCGGTGTTTACAACGTATTTTATACGCTCTTACACACTAAGACACTTTGGCTCCTATTTATTTTTGAGAAAGGGAAATGTTTTTAAATCTTTTTTGTTCAAAATACGTTTTGCAAAATGTTTACTTTCATTAAATAAGAAATAATTTTCGAAGTACATTTTCAATGGAAAGATTTTTGATTAAATATATTTTTGTAATATGTCTTTTGATGAATGTATACCCCACCTCCGTTTTGGTTTGCTTTTTTTTCTCATTTCAAACTACACTCGAAAAATATAAAAAATAAATATACAATATATGTATGTATTTCTAGAAGTCAAAAATTCTTTTAAATGTCCTTGAACTGAAATTTAATTTATAAAAATTTTTAAATGCATGAGTAAATGTTAGTTTTTAGTTGTATACATGTACTTATGTACATTTGTTAAAATTTTACATCATATTTGTTAAAACTTAAAAAGTTAAGGTATGTAAGTAAACGAAAATAAAAACAAAAAAAAAACAATTTTTGAAGTTAAAATCCAAACAAATAAAAAGCAAAAAATTAACCATATCATAAAACATTTTTATCCGTAGGGAAAACAAAACACTGACCTACTCGTTTATATATGAAAAGAGCTGATGTTTTTAGATGTCATAACAAAATTTGAATAAACAAACAAATAAAAAAATATTATGCAACCAAATGCGGTAACGGAATGTTAGTGATATATGTGTACCTAATACCTGTATTGATATGTAGAGATATTTAAATTTGTTGTTGGTTTGTTTTGAGTATACTACGAGAAAATAAAGAACTACTGAGAATTAAAAATATTTTGATATAATATTGAGTATTGTTCTCAATCCTACCCCTAATAGGATAACAGAATAACAATAAAAATGACAGCGACTATTAAAAAGAATATAATTTTAGTGATAATGACATGACAACATATTGTTCAATTAAATTACATTTTAATTTTTTTCGTTGTCATTGAGTTGGCGAATCACCGATATGCTACTTTATTTTTCATATTAGATCTAATTGTTAAAAAAATTGTTTAAAAGAACTCAACCAAATTATTGGGAATACTTCCAATAGGGAAGTATGAACTTTTAATATTACTTTATCACATAACGGTACTTTAGGATTCAAATAATAAATGTAATATCTTTATGTTCGGAATTGTCATCTGGTTGCTGGAAAACGCATTGCTTTTTAAAAACATTATCAGTTTTTTTTTTGTATTTTAAGTAACTACTGTAAATGGTAAAGTGCTTGTTTCTTTTTTAAATAGCATATTCGGGAAACGAGACTTTGAAAAAATAGTAAGGGGTTATAAAAGGGGAAAAAATATAAAAGGTCTGAAAATCTGACTTGAATGACTTTTTAGTTGCTTTTGTTGCACAACGGTTGGTGCAAATTTTTTTTAAGTATCTGTACTTCCCTCGGGAAACGAAAAAAGAAAAAATTGTAAAAAAAGTTTTTTCATGAAAAGTTATCCTCAACAGAATGAAAAATTAGAAAATAAAGTGTGGTTAAGTGGTAAACTTATAAAATTTAAATTCCCCTATTCAAAATTTCCGCTGTTTAAAACTGAATTGAAATATCGTCATCAAACTAATTAGAAATCAACCATCTAAAATTTTCTGTTTAAATTTATCACCTAAAATCGAATTTTGTGGCATTAAAAAAAAAAAAAAAAATTAAAAAAATAATCTATACATACATATATATATTATGTATGTATAGGTGGAGAGATACATAGAGCTTTTTGTATACAATTATATAGGCAGGTGTGCTACGCTGGATACGTTCTCATAATTAAATCATTGTGAACCTTTTATAGTGTCCCATGAAAGCTTCCATTACATTTCCAACATTTCGGCGATTTAGTGGTAACGGTTTAGTTGATCGTATTAGATCGAATTTAGGGCAGATCTGTTTAGCTGCAGCGCAATTTGATATATACGAACGTTTATGCGGTTCGTGTATGTATTGTATTATGGTATAATGTATGAATTAAAGCTATATATATATGTGTTTTAATGATGAAAATCAGGTTAATTGAAATCCTAATAACGATCCGGTAGAATTAAACAAATAATATTTTATATTATCAAATTATATTTTTTGAAATAGAAAATTAATGTTTAAAAAAAGTTGTCAAACATTTTCAATTTCAGGAAAACTTTTTTAATTAGTTATATTTTATTTTTTAAATAATTGCTTTAAAATTCTCAAATTCTTGATTTATTTAATTTATAACATTTTTGCTTTCATTTTAATATTAACGTGGATTTTTCCATTGAAATTTTCAGTTTAAGTTATTATAAAAAAAGAATTCACGATTATTTTATAAAAATAATGTAATCCAGTAAAAATAATTTCTAGAATATTATTATATTTTTAATATATTCAATAAAAATTTTAATTTTTGTTTCAGTTTTTATGTTGCTATTTTTTTAAATGCAAAATTAAAAAATTAAATATGAAAAAAGTAGTATGTAAAACCAAAGGTTTTTAAAGGCACACATTTTCAAAATACAATAAAAATCATTTTAGACTACATTAACTTAACTATTTAGATTGTGCCTAGTGTTACATCAAAATAATTAAATTTATATACCCGCATGAACTATGTTGAACTATTTATAATAAATTTGCCATTACGTTTGTGACACCTTAAAGTAGTCGAACTATATATAGTGTGTCAAAGGAATGGATCGGCTCAGAATCGAATTCTGAGTCGATTAAGCCGCCCGTCCGTCCGCACGATAACTCAAAAAATAAAGGATATGGGAGGCTGAATTTTTTTTACGTCTCTTTTTCAAAATTTTTAGTTTTACTATTTAAATCCAGCTTTTTCGGCCGCCGGGTTCGAGTAGCTGCCATACAATTTCTTTCTTTATATGGAAATAACTCAGTATCTATAGAAGCTAGGTGTCTTAAATTTTTCGAAATCGTGTTGGTTACAGGCCAACAACACATGTAAAATTTGGTTGTGCTGGGGCAACAGATTCCGGTAGCTGCCATACAACTTCGCTTTTTAAATGTAAATAACTCAGTGTCTATTAAAGCTAGGTATCTGAAATTTTGTGAAGAGGTATCGAATTACATACCAAAAACTTTTGTAAATTTTGGTTGGTCCAGAGCAGCCGGTTCAGGCTTCTTGCACCGCTTGGAACTCAATGAAGCTAGGCGTCTGAAATTTTACAAATGATGATCGAGTTTTATGGCAACAACTTCTTTAAATTTTGGTTATGGAGGTGCGACTGATTCGGGTAGCTGCCATACAACTACTCTGTTTAAATGAAAATAACTCAGTGTCTATTGAAGCTAGGTATTTAAAATTTTATATAAATATATCTCGGTAGTTATAATGTCGGTACTAAAACATCTGAAATTGTATAAAAGATGATCAAGTTATATAGAAACAGGATATATTACGTTCATACGGGTATCCCAGAGTTGACATAGTCTACTCTACTGCACTCTTTCTCGTTTTGTTTAGAATTTAGTTTTAAAGTAACCCAATATAATTAAGAACAGCCGTTAACACATGTGTAAATATGTTATTGGAACTTCAATTTTTATATCTTACTTAGGAGAAATAAAGAATTCTGAATAAAAATGGAGAATTTTTAATTTTTGGCTTCTAATGGCTCTAATAATTCCTAAAATAGGGAAAATATTGAAGATACGCTAATGCTCAAAGATTCTTTTTCTTTCAAAATTTTATGGTTCTGTCTAAAAGCATTATTGAGATAAGAAGGAATTTAAATCTTGCAAAATATTATTTTGAGATAACGGTAAATTTACATACTAAATTGTTTAAAATTGTGTAATTTTTGTGACTGTTTTTTGTATTGTGTTATGTGACTTAATTATGACTTATATAATAACTAGTAAAAAAGCCCGTCATACGACGGGTATAAGTAGAAAAATATAGCTTTTGTGAAAGTTTCCTCAGTTTTATGAACAATTTAATTTTAGTAAATTTATTCAAATACTTATATGTATTATATTTAGATATTGATAAATGTAAAATTTATTGCTAAAGTGTTTTAAATAATGAAAAACGTCAATGATGCTGTGAAGTAGTTTCTTTCAAAAATGTAATAAAAATGATTATTTAATAAATCTAATCTCTTGTAAATTTCTTTGTCAAGCTTTGGATTAAAAAACCAAAGGTTGGATTAAAAACCAATGGTAAATAAATTTTTGCCAATAGTAACAAAAATTTTCGCTTCGAAAAAAATACAGTATCAAATTTTATAATTTTGAAACTAAACTACACTGATCTGATGCATTTACCTAATTATAATATATAGTACACTTGTTATATTTTTCTATGGTTGCCATAGCAAATGCTTCAAAACTTTCTTTGTTATATTTTTCAAACAAATTTTTACTCTATCCGTAATAATATTCTGTCTCTTCATCTATCGCTTCCTCTACAAAATCTTCACACCGTAAGTTTTACGCACCTTTTATGCAAAACAATAAAAATTGGCTGTGCATATAATGTTGAAGTTTTAGAAAATAAAAATCATAAAAGAAGCATAAAATTAGGAAAATGTTACACATTCAAAATTTAATTGAAAATTGTGATTTTATAATTTAAATTGCGCTCCTTTAAAAGCTTTGGTTTTACGCACCGCTTTATTTTTTTACAATTTCTACTTAAAAATGCAACTCTTTAAAAACTTTGATTTATGCACTGCCTTGTTTTTTCATTATTTTTATACCCGTATGAACTATGTTCAAGGGTATAATAAATTTGCCATTACGTTTGTGACACCTTAAAGGAGCCGAGCTAAATATAGTGTCAAAGGTATGGATCGGCTCAGAATCGAATTCTGAGTCGATTAAGCCATGTACGTCCGTCCGTCCGTCCGTCCGCACGATAACTCAAAAAATAAAGGAGCTAGGAGGCTGAAATTTTTTTTACGTCACTTTTGAAAAATTGTTAGTTTTGCTATTTAAATCCAACATTTTCGGTCGGCGGGTTCGAGTAGCTGCCATACAACTTCTTTCTTTATATAGAAATAACTCAGTATCTATTCAAGCTAGGGTTTTGAAATTTTGCAAATGATGATCAAGTTTTATGGCAACAACTTCTGTAAAATTTGGTTGTGTTGGTGCCACGGGTTCGGGTAGCTGCCATACAACTTCTCCGTTTAAATGATAATAACTCAGTGTTTATTTAAGCTAGGAATCTGAAATTTAGTAAAGAGGTGTCGAGTTACATGCCAACAACTTCTGTAAAATTTGGTTGGTCTAGAGCATCCGGTTCAGGCTTCTTGCACCTCTTGGAAGTTAATAAAGCTAGGCGTCTGAAATCCTGCAAATGATGATCAAGTTTTATGGCAACAACTTTTGCAAAATTTGGTTGTGGTGGTGCGACGGGTTCGGGTAGCTGCCATACAACTTATCCGGTTAAATGAGAATAACTCAGTGTTCATTGAAGCTAGGAATCTGAAATTTAGTAAAGAGGTGTCGAGTTATATGCCAACAACTTTTGTAAAATTTGGTTGGCCTAGAGCAGCCGGTTCAGGCTTCTTGAACCTCTTGGAAGTTAATAAAGCTAGGCGTCTGAAATCTTGCAAATGATGATCAAGTTTTATGGCAACAACTTCTGAAAAATTTGGTTGTGCTGGCGCGACGGGTTCGGGTAGCTGCCATACAAAATATCTTTTTAAATGAAAAGAACTCAGTGTCCGTCCGCACGATAACTCAAAAAATAGAGGAGCTAGGAGGCTGAAAATTTTTTTACGTCACTTTTGTAAAATTGTTAGTTTTGCTATTTAACTCCAGCATTTTCGGCCCCCGGGTTCGAGTAGCTGCCATACAACTTCTTTCTTTAAATGGAAATAACCCAGTGTCTGTTCAATCTAGGTATCTGAAATTTTGCGAATGATGATCAAGTTTTATGGCAACAACTTCTGCAAAATTTGGTTGTGGTGGTGCGACGTGTTCGGGTAGCTGCCATACAAAATATCTTTTTAAATGAAAAGAACTCAGTGTCCGTCCGCACTATAACTCAAAACATAGAGGAGCTAGAAGGCTGACATTTTGTATACGTCACTTTTGCAAAATTGTTAGTTTTGCTATTTAACTCCAGCATTTTCGGCCGCCGGGTTCTAGTAGCTGCCATACAACTTCTTTCTTTAAATCGAAATAACCCAGTGTCTATCCAATCTAGGTATCTGCAATTTTGCGAATGATGATCAAGTTTTATGGCAACAACTTCTGCAAAATTTGGTTGTGTTGGTGCGACGGGTTCGGGTAGCTGCCATACAACTTCTCTTTTTAAATGAAAATAACTCAGTGTCCGTCCGCACGATAACTCAAAAAATAAAGGAGCTAGAAGGCTGACATTTTATATACGTCACTTCGGCAAAATTGTTAGTTTTGCTATTTAACTCCAGCATTTTCGGCCGCCGGGTTCGAGTAGCTGCCATACAACGTCTTTCTTTAAATGGAAATAACCCAGTGTCTGTTCAATCTAGGTATCTGCAATTTTGCGAATGATGATCAAGTTTTATGGCAACAACTTCTGCAAAATTTGGTTGTGTTGGTGCGACGGGTTCGGGTAGCTGCCATACAACTTCTCTTTTTAAATGAAAATAACTCAGTGTCCGTCCGCACGATAACTCAAAAAATAAAGGAGCTAAGAGGCTGATATTTTGTTTACGTCACTTTTGCAAAATTGTTAGTTTTGCTATTTAACTCCAGCATTTTCGGCCGCCGGGTTCGAGTAGTTGCCATACAACTTCTCTTTTTAAATTAAAATAACTCAGTGTCTATTGAATCTAGCTATCTGAAATTTAGTGAAAAAGTGTCGAGTTGCATGCCAAAAACTTTTGTAAAATTTGATTGATCTATTGCAGCCGGTTTAGGCTTCTTGCATTTCTTGGAACTTAATGAAGCTAGGTGCAATAGATTCGGGTAGCTGTCATACAACTTCACAATTTACATAAATATATCTCTGTAGTTCGGTACTAAAACATCTGAATGTTTTTAAAAGATGATCAAGTTTTATAATAGGATATATTACGTTCATACCAGAGTATCCCAGAGTTGACACAGTCTACTCTACTGCACTCTTCCTCGTTATAGCATAGCATAACATTTTAATTCTTTTTTTCTATCTGTTATGTACCTAAATATCAGATGTACGTTTCTTTCTTTTCATAACATAACATTTAATATTTCTTTTTTCTATCTGTTATGTACGTAAATATCAGAGGTATGTTTTTTTCTTTTAAAATCATAACATTTTAATAGTTCTTTTTTTCTTTAAAAATATTTAAAAACAGTCAAAGTAACATTTTTTGTTCTCTTTTTTTTCTATTCGTTTTTATTTTTCTTCGCAGTATTACATTTATTTTTTTTTTGTTTTCTGTTATTTACGTACGCTAAGTATTTCTTTTATTTTTTTTAAATATTAAATTTATACATACAGTTTATTTAAAAAATATAAATTATAACCTATAGAACATTTTGAATTTTTTTTTTGTTCGTTTATGTTTACCGTCCATTCATTCATATTAATAACTGTTGCCTATATAAAAAATAATAAATCTATAATAAATCTAATATATGTATACCCCTATTTTTTTTATTCATATATCTATATTATGGGCTAAACTTCTGATTCTAAAATTGTACTATATTATGGCAAAATTTTTAAAAAATTAAGAAAATGTTACTTAGCAAAATTTATATAAAAATATTATTGCAATTTTATAATATTCTACTTAAAAATCCGAACCTTTAAAAACTTTGATTTAAACACTGCCTTGTTTTTTCTTTCTTTTCATAGCATAACATTTTGATATTTCTTTTTTTCTATCTGTTATGTACCTCAATATCAGATGGACTTTTCGTTCTTTTCATAGCATAACATTGTTTTTTTCCTTTTTCTGTCTGTTATGTAGGTACGTAAATATCAGACGTATGTTTTTTTCTTTTAAAATCATAACATTTTAATAGTTCTTTTTTTCTTTAAAAATATTTAAAAACAATCAAAGTAACATTTTTGTTCTCTTTTTTTTCTATTCGTTTTTATTTTTCTTCGCAGTATTACATTTTACTTTTTTTTTTTTGTTTTCTGTTATTTACGTACGCTAAGTATTTCTTTTATTTTTTTTAAATATTAAATTTATACATACAGTCTATTTAAAAAATATAAATTATAACCTATAGAACATTTTGAATTTTTTTTTGTTCGTTATGTTTACCGTCCATTCATTCATATTAATAACTGTTGCCGATATAAAAAATAATAAATCTAATATATGTATACCCATATTTTAATCATATATTTATATTATGGGCTAAACTTCTGATTCTAAAATTGTACTATATTATGGCAAAATTTTTAAAAAATTAAGAAAATGTTACTTAGCAAAATTTAAATAAAAATATTATTGCAATTTTATAATGTTCTCCTTAAAAATACGACCCTCTAAAAACTTTGATTTATACACTGCCTTGTTTTTTCTTTCATTTCATAGCATAACATTATAATATTTATTGCTTTCTATCTTTTATACGCTACTCAGCAGCAGCAACTTGTCTTTTATTATATTTAGATTTTTTCTTTCATTTCATAGCATAACATTATAATATTTATTGTTTTCTATCTTTTATATGGGTAAATATCAGATGTACGTTTCTTTCTTTTCATAGTATAACATTTGTTAAATTAACATTTAACATAACAGTAGGGCACGCTACTCAGCAGCAGCAACATTATATTTAGATGTTTTCTATCTTTTATATGGGTAAATATCAGATGTACGTTTCTTTCTTTTCATAGTATAACATTTGTTAAATTAACATTTAACATAACAGTAGGGCACGCTACTCAGCAGCAGCAACTTGTCTTTTATTATATTTAGATATCAGATGTACGTTTCTTTCTTTTCATAGTATAACATTTGTTAAATTAACATTTAACATAACAGTTGGGCACGCTACTCAGCAGCAGCAACTTGTCTTTTATTATATTTTGTTTTCTATCTTTTATATGGGTAAATATCAGATGTACGTTTCTTTCTTTTCATAGTATAACATTTGTTAAATTAACATTTAACATAACAGTAGGGCACGCTACTCAGCAGCAGCAACTTATCTTTTATTATATTTAGATATAGCCACTCAGTTATTGCAATCTAAAAAAAAAATTAAATGACAGTTACTTGAACCCGCATATAGAAGTTGTTCAATTACTTTAACAAAACTGGCATTTATATAAAAATGAATTAATAAAAATTTTAGAATCCTAGTTCCATTGTTTTTTTAGGTTATCGTACGGATGAACAACTAGCTTAGTCGACTCACCATTCAATCTTTAAATATAATATATTATATACGTTTCCATACCTATCTCGTCTCTTTTAAGGTGTCTCAAACGTAATGGCCAATTTATTATACTTTTGAACTATATTCGTACGAGTAAAATAAAAGAAATATAGGAATAAAATGACTTTTATTTTAAAGTCAGTTCTTATTAGAGTAGGTAATTAATTTTTAAAATTAAATATTAAATTATATTAGTTTAAATTTATTATTTTAATTATTTATTTTTACTAACTCGTATAATTCTTTAGTTCCAAAAAGTCGAAATTCATTCGAAAATAAATGAAGATTTATAAAATTCAAGAGAGTAGGATATACGCAACTCTTAAAATTTAACTGTTGGATTATTATAACTTCTAATGTCTTCAAAGTTATGCGTATCTTCAGGTAATAATATTTAGAAGGTATATATTTGGCAATATAAAATAGATTACAGACTGTTAATAAAACTTACTACGTAAATAAAACAAATCTACAATCAAAGCTATAATAATAATTAATAAGACTGCATTGAGTTATAAAACAATATCGTATGGTTACATAATATACAGTGTGAATTATGATTATTGTCCATTATTAACGATATTAAGACGAGAACAGAAAAAGAGAAGCGAAAATCAAAATTATATTGTCGTAAAAGTATTTCTGAACTGATATAGGCTTTTCCATGATAAATTTAACTGGGTGTAGTAAGTGGTAGAGGATTTCGAAACATAAAAAAATTCTATCATAGTGTGTTTCCTTTTCTAACAGTTTTGAATTAACGGTAGATACATACTCAAAGAATTGCGTATATTTATACACTTAAAAAAAATCATACCTTTTTCGAAGTACAACATATGAAGCTAACTTAGGTGTTGATAAATGTTTCATTAGATATTTTCTTTTTTAATGAATTTTAATTAGAGTACAGTAAAGTTTATATAGAATTATTTCGACAACAGTGAATATAAAACGAATTAACATAAATTAAAACTAGAGAACTTGGAAAATTTAAAAATGAAATAAAATTTACACGTACTAGTTTTTTATGAAAAATTTACATTTATTCAAAAAAAAACAAAAATAACTTATGTTTAACTTATCGTATCACACCCTGTATATTAAAACGCAAGTAAAGAATAATCATGTTTATAATTATTTTATTAAGAGTTACAAAAAAAGTGAAAGAAAACAAACGACATTATGTTATGTTTGTTCGACATTATGTATAATGTGGGATTATAAAAGTTTACACTTTATGATCGCACTTGTAATCGCTGTATTGCTTAAAACAACTGCATTTATGAATTAATCTTTTTATTTTATATCACGCACAAACAAATTAAATAAATCAGATTTGTTTTTTTTTTTAAATATACTTGCAGTAATACATAATTAAATTAGTAAAATTGTATTTATGTATATACAATTTGAAGGATAAAATTAATAGCACATTTATGTAATATTATGTTAACGTTAAGCTTTATATTTTGAATATTTAGTTAAAAATATTTTTTATCGACCGCATACATATATGATCATGAATATAAGGTAGATAGGTATTGTTTTCATACCAAAAATTTGTACCCGTGATTTTTGCAAATATGCATTACTCCAGCGCTTAGATACCTGAAAAAGTGCTTTTTGCGTGATGCCTGTGTATGTGTGGGTATGTATGGATGTGTGTGTGTGTGGGTATGTCTATAGGCATATTTTGACATAAATATTTTGGATTTATAAGCTATTGGAGCAAATCGGACAATCAAAAGTGGTACTTTACTTACCAACTTTTAAGTTTTCTATGAATATTTCGTAACAGGAAAATATTAAGAGAAAAATTATTAAAAAAAAATTGTTGTAAAAGTAAAGAACAACAATTTTGCCATAGAATATTTTTTGATCCCACTAACTTTAAGTTTTATTTAATTAAATAGCATATTTTTTCTAAGTCCAAATTTCATACATATGAGGACAACTCGTTATAAGTATTATATGAACAGATTTTTTTTGTTTTTTTTTTTAAATTTTGTATATTATACCTATGCATATTATGCGCTTGTTGATGACGCAAAATTCAAACTGTAAAATTTTTGTTAGCAGATTCAATATTAATGCGTTTATACATATAAAAATTTATATTTGTTTTGTACCTACGCCCCTACGCATATAATAAATAAATTTGTTTACGCTTTTTATTATTTTTATACCCGTATGAACTATGTTCAAGGGTATAATAAATTTGCCATTACGTTTGTGACACCTTAAAGGAGTCGAGCTAGATATAGTGTCAAAGGTATGGATCGGCTCAGAATCGAATTCTGAGTCGATTAAGCCATGTACGTCCGTCCGTCCGTCCGTCCGCACGATAACTCAAAAACTAAAGGAGCTAGGGGGCTGAAATTTTTTTTACGTCACTTTTGCAAAATTGTTAGTTTTCTTATTTAAATCCAACATTTTCGGCCGGCGGGTTCGAGTAGCTGCCATACAACTTCTATCTTTATATAGAAATAACTCAGTATCTATTCAAGCTAGGTTTCTGAAATTTTGCAAATGATGATCAAGTTTTATGGCAACAACTTCTGTAAAATTTGGTTGTGCTGGTGCAGCGGGTTCGGGTAGCTGCCATACAACTTCTCCGTTTAAATGAGAATAACTCAGTGTTTATTGAAGCTAGGAATCTGAAATTTAGTAAAGAGGTGTCGAGTTACATGCCAACAACTTTTGTAAAATTTGGTTGGTCTAGAGCAGCCGGTTCAGACTTCTTGCACCTTTTGGAACCTAATGAAGCTAGGCGTCTGAAATTTTGCAAATGATGATCAAGTTTTATGGCAACAACTTTTGTAAAATTTGGTTGTGGTGGTGCGGCGGGTTCGGGTAGCTGCCATACAACTTATCCGGTTAAATGAGAATAGCTCAGTGTTTATTGAAGCTAGGAATCTGAAATTTAGTAAAGAAGTGTCGAGTTATATGCCAACAACTTTTGTAAAATTTGTTTGGCCTAGAACAGCCGGTTCAGGCTTCTTGAACCTCTTGGAAGTTAATAAAGCTAGGCGTCTGAAATCTTGCAAATGATGATCAAGTTTTATGGCAACAACTTCTACAAAATTTGGTTGTGCTGGTGCGACGGGTTCGGGTAGCTGCCATACAAAATCTCTTTTTAAATGAAAAGAACTCAGTGTCCGTCCGCACTATAACTCAAAAAATAGAGGAGCTAGGAGGCTGAAAATTTTTTTACGTCACTTTTGTAAAATTGTTAGTTTTGCTATTTAACTCCAGCATTTTCTGTCCCCGGGTTCGGGTAGCTGCCATACAACGTCTTTCTTTAAATAGAAATAACCCAGTGTCTGTTCAATCTAGGTATCTGAAATTTTGCGAATGATGATCAAGTTTTATGGCAACAACTTCTGCAAAATTTGGTTGTGGTGGTGCGACGGGTTCGGGTAGCTGCCATACAAAATCTCTTTTTAAATGAAAGAACTCAGTGTCCGTCCGCACTATAACTCAAAAAATAGAGGAGCTAGGAGGCTGCAAAATTTTTTACGTTACTTTTGTAAAATTGTTAGTTTTGCTATTTAACTCCAGCATTTTCGGCCGCCGGGTTCGAGTAGCTGCCATACAACGTCTTTCTTTAAATGGAAATAACCCAGTGTCTGTTCAATCTACGTATCTGCAATTTTGCGAATGATGATCAAGTTTTATGGCAACAACTTCTGCAAAATTTGGTTGTGGTGGTGCGACGGGTTCGGGTAGCTGCCATACAACTTCTCTTTTTAAATGAAAATAACTCAGTGTCCGTCCGCACGATAACTCAAAAAATAAAGGAGTTAGGAGGCTGAAATTTTTTTTACGTCACTTTTACAAAATTGTTAGTTTTGCTATTTAACTCCAGCATTTTCTGTCCCCGGGTTCGGGTAGCTGCCATACAACGTCTTTCTTTAAATAGAAATAACCCAGTGTCTGTTCAATCTAGGTATCTGAAATTTTGCGAATGATGATCAAGTTTTATGGCAACAACTTCTGCAAAATTTGGTTGTGGTGGTGTGACGGGTTCGGGTAGCTGTCATACAAAATCTCTTTTTAAATGAAAGAACTCAGTGTCCGTCCGCACTATAACTCAAAAAATAGAGGAGCTAGGAGGCTGAAAATTTTTTTACGTTACTTTTGTAAAATTGTTAGTTTTGCTATTTAACTCCAGCATTTTCGGCCGCCGGGTTCGAGTAGCTGCCATACAACGTCTTTCTTTAAATGGAAATAACCCAGTGTCTGTTCAATCTGCAATTTTGCGAATGATGATCAAGTTTTATGGCAACAACTTCTGCAAAATTTGGTTGTGGTGGTGCGACGGGTTCGGGTAGCTGCCATACAACTTCTCTTTTTAAATCAAAATAACTCAGTGTCTATTGAAGCTAGCTATCTGAAATTTAGTGAAAAAGTGTCGAGTTGCATGCCAAAAACTTTTGTAAAATTTGAATGGTCTAAAGCAGCCGGTTCAGGCTTTTTGCATTTCTTGGAACTTAATGAAGCTAGGCGCAATAGATTCGGGTAGCTATCATACAACTCCACAATTTACATAAATATATCTCTGTAGTTCGGTACTAAAACTCTGAATGTTTTTAAAAGATGATCAAGTTTTATAGAAACAGGATATATTACGTTCATACGGGTATCCCAGAGTTGACACAGTCTACTCTACTGCACTCTTCCTCGTTTACTTCTAATATTTTTATGGATGCATGGATGCATGTATGCATGTACATACATATTTTTCGATTAATTATGAGCCTGTTTTTGTTATTGATATAAATTATTATGTAAAAAATCTATGAAATTTTCGCATTATATTTTCGTGTAATAGCCGTCGGTTCTGTGATGGATAAAACTGATTATTTTTATTACAATGGTTAAAAAAATAAATTAAGTAGTTTTTTATAGATGGCAGAACAAAGTAAACTGTAAATGAAATTATTTAAGTAAAATATTAAAACTTTATGGGAAAAAAATAAAATATGAGTAGAATTAAAACATATCGAGGCTTAATCGAGGTCAATATTGTTATAAAAATGATATTGTACAATTATCTTAATATATTTCTTTTAATTTTATTATTTTAAATTATTTGAAATTATAAATATATACCTATACCTAATTAAAATATATACCTATGATAATAGTGCAATAAATCCATATATGTATGTGTTAATGTGATACAATTTATTGTTAATAGATAATTAAAAACCAGAACAATTTTAATTGTCAAACTAAACCATATGATATCTAATATTCTGTGGCAACAAGACATAATGTCTTAAAATAAAAATGTTCATGTTGAAGAATTAATGTTTTTGTCATTTGCATGGAGTAGCATATCTAAGATTTTTGAAGAAGTGTATAGTTTTGGTAGTATGTATTTATTTGTGTGCAATTTTCATTTCCCAGTCACTAGTCAATACCCAATCACTAAATACAAATAATAAAAGATATTTGAATCGAACAATAATAATTGTATTAAAATTGCGAAAAAAAAACAAAAAATATAGAACTTTTTTTATTTAATTAATTTTATTTGATATTGGTCGCCTAATGGATAAGAGCTTATAAAATACGATGTACACAGATAGTGTTTAGTTAGAATCCGAATTTAGAATTTAGTTCGAACCCGAGGTAGTGTGCTGTTCGAATCCCACACATGTTGTAAGAATAATTTCCTCTTAACACATTTATAGCCACACCTGAAAAGAAAAGGTTGTGTAATTTGCCTGTCACATTTATGAATAATGTGATAGGGAAATAAGCTACAAAAAAAAATCTTATTTTGACTTCTAACTGTAAAAAATAAGCAGTATCAGAAGATACGAAGATTGATCTTAAATATTATTAAAAATATTTTGAATAAATAAGACATATTATTTTGCTTTTGATAAAAATCGTATGATATTTTTTACAAAAATTTCAGTTATTTAAAAAAAAAAGATAAAAAATATCAATATTTTTCGACTTTAAAAACATATGCAACTGTTACTACTAGCAAAAGTTTAATATCAGTACAAAATCATATAGTTTCGGTTATGTATCGATATCTAAACGAATCTTCTATGTTTTACAAGGGCAAAGTTACTATAATATTTTTAAAAAGTTATACATATAAAGTTTTTTGATAAAGTACCTATCACTTTGTAAAATGACTTTTATGATGTGTCAGTTTCCTTTTTAAAGCAGTTTGTCAAACGGTTTATTTTACTGAAATTATCTTAGAAAAATATTTGACTGCCTATAAATAAATAGCTTCGTATTTTAATAAGAAAATATTTTGCAAAATTTAATTTTACTATGTAATGCTATCAAATTGTATAATGTCTAATCTTTTAACTGAAAATTTATAATATTAATTCTAACTTTAAAATTTTTTTAGCAATTTTTCGTTTATAGGTATGTATATTATTATATATTATATTATATACATACATACTTACATTATATATCTTTATTATTTATTATACCTATTATATTAGCCATCATTTGAAATGTTTGTCAAATGAAACATAGTGTAAATATATATATAGGTACATAAACAATTTATAAAATATATGTCAATTGTAATTTCGTTGTCATAAATTTGACAGAAATAATGAATATGTACTGTCTAGTGATAAAAGCTTTTAAATGTTCTTTCACCCATGGTCCATTCTGTTCAGGATCATAGAACATATTTATTTTTCATTGAAACAAAACAAAATATTTTGAATTTCATGTTTTAGAAAATGTTTTTAAAAAATTTAAATTTAAATGCAATTTTCTTAACAAACTGTGCATTGTACAGATTTAAATATATTTATAATATTATACTAAATGTTAAATATTTAAAATAAATTTTTGTTTTTCTGACAAATTTAAATGCTTCTTTTGATTAATTTTAATTGAAATATTTTGTTTACAAGTCTACTACCACCTTGGAAGGGCGAAATTGAATTTTAATATTCAATGAAATTTAATGTCCTATAAAAAAAATGAATTTTTAAATGTTAATTATTTTTAGTTGAGGTATTATTTAAAAAACAATGTAAAGTAAAATGAAAGTTTTGTTAAATTAGAGGGATTTAAAAGCGCACATTTTTATTATTAATCATTAAGAAAAGCCATTAATATACAATATTTCAAAATATAATCTTAGAGTTTTAATTTTTGTGTATTACTTTATACAAAAATTTGGATAGGTTTGCAGATTAGGTGTCTAAAAATGGCAAATTTTCAATTTTTGATTAGTTATGAAACTTATGAATATGACTAATAGTTTTTAAATTGAGGGGTAATACAAACATTTTTTTCTGAGATAACTAATACTTTATTCTCAAATATTTTCCTCCTCTCAAAATTTCAAAATTTTAACTAAAAACGTTTCCAAGAAACCAAATTTTGGGTTTACATAGCATGCATTTTGGTTTTAAATACTAAATTGCAAAATATCATATTATACTTATATTACCAATTTATAACGATTCCCATTTATAAAACTTTCCTGTCATTTGACTTTTTTAGATTGAAAAAATATTGAGCCATGTTTTATAATTTTATTGCTGCATCTTAAAATGTGAGAAATTTTGTAAGCAGATGAACGGCAAAGCGTAACTAATAAGTAAATTTTGTACTTCAAAATGTAGTAAATTATATTTTGTAAAATTATATTTTTTTGAATAAATTCAAAATTCACGTTTATTTTTTATTCTTAAATTTATCTAATGTTATTGAATTTTGTATATTTTTTTGTTTTAAACTAATATAAACAAGGTAGAATGTAAACCAATGGTTTTTAAAAGCGCATATTTACAAAAGATAATACAAATGTTTAGAATTGTGAGTTGCACCAAAAATTTGAAAATTTCATATAAGAAAAATGTGAAAATAGGACTTTTTTGCAATTGTCAGGGGCTGTAAATCTGGAATACTATATAACTAAGAAAAACCATTAATACACGTAAAAATATATTATTGGAGCTTTAATTTTTATATCTTGCAGAAGAAAAAATTGTACAGGTGTCTAAAAATAGCATATTTTCAATTTTTGAGCCCTAATATGTTTTAAACAGAGGGTGATGCAAAAAAATTTCTGATGAAACTTATACTAATTCTAAAAGTTCTTTCTTGTCTTAAGAAAGTCCCTTAATTTCAAGTTCCTATCTTAAAGCGTGCCGGAGTTATGAAAAAGGAAATATCATGCTAAATTTGGTTTTTACACATAACGGTAAATTCAAATAGTAAATTACATAATATTGCATAATTTTGATATTGTTTTATAGAGGCAAATTTGCGGTCTTATGGTGTTTTTAGATTGTTAAACTACTACGCAGAGCCTGAGATATATTCATCTGAAAATAGGGCGTTTTTGCACTTTTGGAGAGCTGTGGAACGCTATACAATTAAAAGAAACCATTAACACACGTATTACTGGTTTTCTAATTTTTTAGTCTTCTCTTGTTCTTTCTTCCCTCAAAATTTCAAGCCCCTATCTAAAAGCGTGCCAGAGTTGTGCAGGTAGAAAAATCATGCAAAATTTAGTTTTCGCATAATGGTAAATTTAAATACTAAATTATAAAAAATATAGAATTTTGATATTGATTTACAAACAAAAGTTTTTCAAAGTTTGAGGGGCTGTAGTTCCCTGATGGATGGGGCTACATGAAAAAGTTGTTTCACAAAATTAATTTTTTTTATGAGACCCACCCATGTTTAAAATTTTTTTTCTCATTCTTTAATTGTGTAGAAGTTTTGTAAACCGACAGACGGACGGAATGGCGAACGGACAGAGAAAATTTTTTTGGAAATATGCTAAAAAGTATTTTTTTTTCAATACAACAATGTGTTTAATATTAATATTCCATGTAGCTGAAATTTATTAAGTTGTCTAATGAATTAACTAAATATTTTAGGACACTCAATTCCTAGAATATAAAAGTTTTCAGTTTCGGATTCCAGGAATCAACGCGCCAAGTAACTTAATATGCAGAACATGTGTATTTGTAGTCTTTACAACTATCTAATTTAAGAACTTTAGATAATCTGGATTATCAATGTGGTCTTAAGTTGGTCAATAGTTTTTTCCTTTTAGATTTATCATATTTTGAATATGGATCTTACATTTAATAATAAAATAATTATGATAATATCTACAGTTAAATTATTTTATCTTTAAATCTTCTCTGTTTATACGAGTTAAATGATTTGGAGTTTTAATCTTGTCTTATCTTCCAATTTTTTTTATTTTTATACCCGTACGATAGGATCGGGTATAATAGAATTACTCCTCCGTTTGTAACACCTCGAAATAAGCGAGCTAGATATACCTTCAAAGGTATGGATCGGATCAGAAAAAAATTCTAAGACTTTTGAGCCATGTCCGTCCGTCCGTCAGCACGCTAACTCAAAAACTAAGAAAGCTAGAATCTTGAAATTTACACAAAATATTTTAGGAGTAATTTGTAGGTTTCCTATTTTTTTTGGTTGAGTTTGGACCAAAACTTAGGGTAGCTCCCGAACACCAAACTTTTAGATTTTTCCCGACGATTCAAATCCCGACATTTTTTTTGAAATAGAGCAATGAAATTTTAACTGCTGATAGATGTCACAAAAATATTAGTTTTATTTTTAATAACTTTTTTTGTAGCCCCACCCGTTACGGAGCTACAGCTCCCCAAAGGTTCAAAAAAGCTCTATATTTAAATTGTTATAGCACAAGTTGTATAAGGTATATCTTCATTTTGAAAACGCCAAACGATTACTACTTTCATTAGCTTTAAAAGTATATATACAATAAATATTTATTTGTGGCATACGGTGTCTTAATTTACCGTTATGCGAAACTCAAATTTTGCAAAATCCTTTAACCCTTCTATTTTCTAAACGGTTTAAGTTGGAAACTTGAAATTTTGACAGAAGTTAGATCTTTGAAAATAAGTATGAGTCATTTCAGAAATTTTTTTTGTATCACTCCCCGTTTAGGAGCTGTAAGGGGTCAAAAACTGAAAATTTCCTATTTTTAAACACCTGTAACTTGAACACCTGTTAGAATTTTTTTGAAGTAATACACAAAAATTAAAGCTTCAACATCATACTCTTATTTCTGTTAACAACTATTTTTAATAATATAGGGTTACTTTATAATTGGCGAATGTGTTTTTAATTTGAAATTGTTGAGGATATAATGCGTAGTACACCAAAATGTAAATAAATAAACAACATAACGGTTGCTTGAAGAATTTTTATTTATATGATATTGATATATATACATACTTATATAATATCATGTTTATTTACATATCGTATATGTCACTAGTGAATGAATGATAAGAGTATAGATGTATATTATATAGCGCCGTATTTACATACATATATGTATTTTATTGTACTTATAAGAAATTATTCTGTCAATGGAATATTTAAATATAATATAATATAATATTTAAAATTATATTTACTATTTTGTACTAAGTAAATTTAATATACATTTAATACTAAGCGTAAATGGTACTATAGAATATTTGAAAAAGTTTTGGATTGATAATCGTTATGTGGAAGGTTAAAATCTGCTTTTAAAGAATGTATAAATATATAGTTTGGATATATGTACAACCCATAATTCTAGAAATTATAAAATTCACCCAAATTATTTTAAAATACTAAAATATTAAAAAAATAATATTGTAAGCAAAGTGACAGGCTGTGAACATACTAACGGTTCGTACGGGTATCTAAGAGTTGACAAAGGCAACTGTATTCTTCCTCATTTTTTATACAGTTAATGAATGTTTAGCAGTTGTAAAGTTTCTATATTAGGATCTTGCAATATTTACATATTTAGTTTCCTCTGAATCTATATGAAGGTTCTCTATGATATTTTACTTTTATCTTCGAGCATTTATGATCGTTTGTAATCTTGAATTTTGTAATTTTTGAATTTTCTTTAATTGTTATGCACTATTTTTGTATACATATTTGTGCGCCATATTATGTCAAATCAACGGTTTCAATATTTTGTTTATTTATTAATAAATGGTATTTGATCGAAAGTCCTAATGTTTGTTTTCTATCTAAATTTGATGTCTAAGTTTAGGGGGCGGTACGAAATCTGTTTTTATACCCGTACGATAGGATCGGGTATAATAAAATTACTCCTCCGTTTGTAACACCTCGAAATAAGCGAGCTAGATATTCCTTCAAAGGTATGGATCGGATCAGAAAAAAATTCTAAGACTTTTGAGCCATGTCCGTCCGTCCGTCCGTCCGTCAGCACGCTAACTCAAAAACTAAGAAAGCTAGAATCTTGAAATTTACACAAAATATTTTGGAAGTAATTTGTAGGTTCCCTATTTTTTTTGGTTGAGTTTGGAGCCAGCCTTAAGGTAGCTCTCGAACACCTAACTTTTAGATCCCCACATTTTTTTTGCAATAGAGCTATGAAATTTTAACTACTGATAGATCTCACAAAAATATTAATTTTATTTTTAATAACTTTTTTTTGTAGCCTCACCCGTTACGGAGCTACAGCTCCCCAAAGGTTCAAAAAAGCTCTATATTTAAATTGTTATAGCACAAGTTGTATAAGGTATATCTTCATTTTGAAAACGCCAAACGATTACGACTTTCATTAGCTTTAAAAGTGTATATACAATAAATATATATTTGTGGCATACGGTGTCTTAATTTACCGTTATGCGAAACTCAAATTTTGCAAAATTCTTTAACCCTTCTATCTTCTAAACGGTTAAAGTTGGAAACTTGAAATTTTGACAATTAATTTTGAAACTTGAAAATTAGTATGAGTCATTTCAGAAATTTTTTTTGTATCACCCCCCGTTTAGGAGCTGTAAGGGGTCAAAAACTGAAAATTTCCTATTTTTAAACACCTGTAACTTGAACACCTGTTAACATTTTTTTGAAGTAATACACAAAAATTAAAGCTTCAACATTATACTTTTATTTCTGTTAACAACTTTTTTTAATAATATAGGGTTACTTTATAATTGACGAAAGTGTTACTTGATTTTTTCAAATTTTCTAACAAATTTCTTTAACGAATTTTTTCCATTTTGTTTTACTCGATAATTTGAAATTGTTGAGGATATAATGCGTAGTACAAAAAAATGTAATTAAATAAACAACATAACGGTTGCTTGAAGAATTTTTATTTATATGATATTGATATATATACATACTTATATAATATCATGTTTATTTACATATCGTATATGTCACTAGTGAATGAATGATAAGAGTATAGATGTATATTATATAGCGCCGTATTTACATACATATATGTATTTTATTGTACTTATAAGAAATTATTCTGTCAATGGAATATTTAAATATAATATAATTTAATATTTAAAATTATATTTACTATTTTGTACTAAGTAAATTTAATATACAATTACCGCTTAGTATTAAATGGTACTATAGAATATTTGAAAAAGTTTTGGATTGATAATCGTTATGTTAAAATCTGCTTTAGAAGAATGTATAAACATATAGTTTGAATATATGTACAACCCATAATTCTAGAAATTATAAAATTCACCCAAATTATTTTAAAATACTAAAATATTTAAAAAATAATATTGTAAGCAAAGTGACAGGCTGTGAACATACTAACGGTTCGTACGGGTATCTAAGAGTTGACAAAGTCAACTGTATTCTTCCTCGTTTTTAAATATTTTTATTTTTAATTTTTTTTTTAATCTTGCTTTCTTTAATTCTTGCTAAATCTTGTTTTTTAAAGCTCAGTGTGTAATATAAAAATGGTCATATGTGTAAAAAATAATTAGTAAGAACCTTAGAGTTGATTACAGAGTTTCAATAATTTGTTTAGCGTGGGTTTGGGGGCGATAGCCATCACTACGCAAAATTCATTCATATTGAAATATGTATCTAGCTATAAAGAATAATTATTAGAAAGAATTTTAGAGTTGGTAATAAATACCCTCACTATTTCAAATTTGTTTATGTTGAAATATGTATGTAAAAAAATAATTGGGAAGGATCTTCGAATTGGTAACAACTACAGAGTTTCAATAATTTGTTTAGCGTAGGTTTTTGGGGGGTTGGAGGGTAGCAGCCTCCACTGGTTTAAATTATTTTTTAATTATTTGTATTTATTACCCATTAATAACATCATGTGAATTGGTTTATTTTTATCATAGTTTGTTCTGTGGTGTAAGGTAATGGTGTAAGTTAGTCGATCTTAGACGCGAATTACAGTTAATATTAATATTTGTAGAAATGGTGGGTGATATGATATTTTCTTTAATTATTTCTGTTAGAAAAATAACATCGGCAATTTCTCTTCTAAGTTTAAGTTTTTTTAAATTAATTTAATTTAATCTACTTTCATAAGAACGTAAAATAAAAGGATCATTCCAGGCAAGGTTTCTCAAAACATAACGAATGAAATTTTTTTGTATAGACTCAATTCTATCAATATGAGATTGATAGAAAGAATACTACACCTGACTAACATATTCAAGATTTTGTCTAACAAAACATGTGTATGAAGATTTAAGTGCGTAAGGATCAGTAAATTCCTTTGACCATCGTTTAACAAAACCAAGCATTGAATTTGATTTATGAATTATGCTTTCATAGTGATCCTTGAAAGTTAATTTAGTGTCGAAAAAAATACCTGGATCTCTTGTTGAATTAGTTTTAGTTAAACTTGAAGAAGTAGATAATCTTAAGGCAACACTGTAATTTCTGTTCTTAAGATAGGAATATATATTTTTTATTTTTTTTTTTGCTGATTTATTTGTTCTGTTTTATTATTATATACATTTGGAGAAGAATCTAAATAACCTAAGATAGGAATATATCCACTTAATAAAACGATCAAGAAAACCATACTTTTTTAATTTTAATAAAATTGTACTGTGCGGTAAAATATCAAATGCCTTGCTAAAGTCAGTATATACAACATCCGTTTGGAATCCCGATTCCATATTATTTAGACGTCCATATTCCATATTTTAATATAGACGTTGATTGAACATGATTTCTGGTTATGACTTATGTTCCACGAAACCATGCTGATTATCAGAAATGATTCTACAACACCGAGAATAACTTGAACTCAATCAAAATCAAAAACTATTAATTCAAATACTTTAGGTATTGCTGACAATTTAGCTATCGGACGATAATTGTTAACATTATTTTTCTTATCTTTCTTAAAAATAGGTGTAATAAATGCTATCTTCCAAAAAATCGCAAAAAAACCTAGATTAAGAATTTAAACAGAATAGATAATGGAAGAGAAAAGGAATCATAACAGTTTATTAATATACTTTCTGGAATGCCACCTGACCCAGGACAATAGTTTAGTTTAAGTTTATCTAAATATTGTTTTACTTGAATATCAAGTACATTTAAAGAAGAAACTTCATTATTTCTATTTATATTATGGAAATTATTAATATCCACACCAAAAGTAGAATCAGTGTAAGATAAAACTCAAAAACTTTAGAAAAAAACACAAGAAAATATTCAGTAATTTTAGATGGATCATTACTTATATTACCATTAAAACTCATATGTGTGGGATATTCATCATATTTCCGTTTAGTATTGACAAATGTCCAAAATTTTTTTTTGGATTGGATGTAAGTTTAGCCGACATGTTCCGAACATATAATTTATAAAGATCTTCAGATAAACTTTTAAATTCGTTGAATAATATTAAGAAATTGCTATAATCAATACTACTTTTTGTTTTAAATATTTTCGCCATAGCATTTATTTTTTTTTGTTACTCAACTTTTTTATGTCGCGTGTGAACAAAAGAGAGCTGGATATGCTTGATCTATTTTTGGTCATAGGTATAAACTGCCTAAAACTACTAAATTAATTTAATATAGAAGATAAATCGTAAAAATTAAGAAAATTATTTATAGCCTCATAGTTTGCCTTTCAAAAATTGATTTGGTATACATTTTCTGTGTCAGGACAACAAGGTGCATTAACAAAGTGCAAGGTGCATTGGGTGGAAGAGATCAACGTTGATCAAATGAAATGGAAACTTTATAGTTATTACTTATTAGATTATTCCAATTTGAGGTAAAAATTAAGTCAAGTTGTTTACCTTGAAAATTGGGTATAGAAGAAATTTGCTGTATTTTATTTATATTAATATTATCAATAAATGAGCTTTCCAATTCATTATCAAAAATGATTAGTCATCATGACTAACCAATTTTATATTTGGCAGGTCGAAATGTCCACATTTTATTCTTAATAAAATTTTATTCTTAGCATTTTGCAATTTTTTTGTTTACTTTACAATAGTTTTTCTCTCAGTAAATAGTTAATTGAAATATTGAAACTCATATCTAAAGATTTATGTAAATATATTTTGAATTCTCATGTTATATAACCATTAGTTTATTTCCTGAAATTCAAAGAGAATAAAAAGTTTATACTATAACTTTTAAATATAAAAAAATTAATTTATAAAAAAGTTTAAATTTAATTTTAAAAAGCTTAATTGATTTTTGAAAAATTTATGAATATAAAAATTGATATATTCTTTAAAACACATAAAATAAAGACTGATAAATAATTAAAAAGTTTTTTTTATTTCTTTTAGAACCAATATAAAGAATATGGAAGGAGACGTTGTCAAAATAAAATGAAAGGAATTTTATAGAATAGATAATCATGTCAAAAGAAATTATTAGCAGATAAAAGATAGCAGAAACCAAAAACAAAACAGAAAAAAAAAAATGATTTATGTATACAATACTTCTTGAATCCTTGCATGAATCCTTGAGATTTTTAAAAGATTTAACTAAATTTTTCTATTAATATTTTAAAATATTAAATTATTATTTTCAGAATTATATAGTAATATATTATATAGATACCTGTATAAATACACAGCTTAAACAGTGTACATAACATTGAAAACATGGTGTCAAGGAAAATTAAGCAAAATATTTTATTTAAAACTTAAATTTAAAAACTGATCCTTTTATTGAGTTTTAAAGAAATTGTACTCTGAAAATGGTTCAAATAAAATAAACGTTTATTTTATATTATAGAAGATCTAAATTAGTATCATCAATAATCTTAAGACTAATAACTAATAAGCTTTATATAATTTAGTTAATAAAAGTTTTATAACATCGCCATAATAAAATATTTAAAATTGAGAAACACAGATTTCGTTGGTTATGTGCACATTGCTTTTATACAACTATACGCCATCATATAATAATATGTTTCCCGAAGATGGTAATTTATATGTTGTTACGATTTAGTAATGTTTTCCCTTCTCATCCTTCATAATTGAAAATTTCCCAAACCCGATTTTCAAGCACCTTCTCACATCTTTATCCCATCCAAAAAACTGAACGGTACATTTACATTAAGGATTTTATTCTATAGTTCAGTTATACAGGGTTACTTCTGCCTGTCACTTCAACCTTCTCAAATTTTTCGTATATGATACAAATTTTTTCCTACTGTAATCTCTTTGCAACTCTAATCATTATAGGCACAAGATAGTCTCTGAGTTCCGTAATGAATTTAAGTATATATACATACTATGATATATATGGGCACTTCCTAGAAAATTTATTGAAAAAAAAACCATTTTGGTGGTTCCAGTTTTTGGCATTTTAAGTAATTTTTAATTTTTTTTAAAGAGCTGCTGCTTAAGTTGTATATTGACATATACAATCCTTATTTTTAATGGTGTACGTCCATTATTAAAGCAAGAAATTTTAATTGTTATATTCAGTAACTTTAAGATTCTTTTAAGATACAATTTAGATGGTGTCTATAAAATGATAATGTAAAATAAATATTTAAAAATATGTATGAGAAACATGATGTACTGGATGACATATTCTATAATTTTATACTTATTTTAAGGTGAATACATTAAAAGACAATAAGAACAAAAATAACTTCGTGTTGAACATGACTTTTCCTAGTTTCTTTTTTTTTTTGGAATAGAAAAATCGTTGATAGTTTTCGATTTAAATATTTTTTTTTTCTTTTGAACACGTTCAATATTTTCTTATCTTCTTGCTTCTATTGAACACGATCTTATAATAAATTTTCTATCTTGTATCGTTTCTATTTTCATATAAATAATAAAAAAAGAAAATAAAATTTAATTGGAAAATTTAAATTTCAATAGTAATAATAATAATAATAATAGATAATAGTAGAATTCAAAAGAGTATAGAACAAAATCGTAATGGGAGAAAAATTGAAAAGTAATTTAAAAAAAAAAAAAAAAAAAGAAACAAAAACAAAAAAACCTGTGAAAATATTTGCATTTTTCCAATTGAAAATCCAATTGAAATAATGTTATGCAATTTTTCTTTATTTTCATTTTCTTATTATATTTTTACTTCAAGGTCGTTATATTTTTAAATTTTATACTTCTATAAAATAACCATATATGTATGCATTTATGTACCATCTGTATAATTTATAATATATCTATAGTTTATTTAAGTATAAAAATGTTGTATAAATTTAAGAAACGGAAAACGTATAGTTATTTCTTTTTCCTTTTCCTGTATTTCATTTTTTTATTTTTTTTATAAATTGTGAAATTGTGAGATAATTTTTAATTTTCAATTTTAAAATTCAATTTTTATGCAATATTATTATTAGTTATTTAATAAAATTTTGTTATAAAGAAAAAATTTATGAAAAATTAATGAATAATATTATTGAATTTTATTTTGAAAAATAAAAATTTTTCAATTTTAAATTAATTCTTTGAAAAATATTTATAAATATTTTTAAATTAAAACAAAAAAAAAATAACAATAAGATAAGATTAAGTCTAATGCGAATAATGTTTACGTATTTTATAGTTCAATTTACTTTTGGGACCTTGGTGGCCTAGTGGGTAAGAGCGTATAAAATACACTGTAAACACTGAGGGAGTGTGCGTTCGAATCCCGCACACGTCGTCAGAATTATTCCCCCTTACGACATTTGCAACCACATTTGAAAAGGAAAGGCTGTGTAATTTTCTGTTCAAATTTTATGTTGCAGAGAAATGCACTTTTTAGCACATTTCCAAAAAAATTTTGAAAAAATGTGCTTATTTCACTCTGTCTGTTCGTGAAAATGTACAAAGTTTCACTCTGTC
This sequence comes from Poecilobothrus nobilitatus, assembly GCA_947095535.1. Classification (NCBI taxonomy): domain Eukaryota; kingdom Metazoa; phylum Arthropoda; class Insecta; order Diptera; family Dolichopodidae; genus Poecilobothrus; species Poecilobothrus nobilitatus. The sequence goes on from OX352774.1 coordinate 111,568,586, forward strand.
TGTCCGTCCGTCCGTCCGTCCGTCTGTTTACAAAACTTCTACACCGTTAAAGATAGAGAAAAAAAATTTTAACCATAGGTAGGTCTCATATAAAAAATAATTTTGTGGAACAACTTTTTCATGTAGCCCCCCCCCCCATTACGGAGCTACAGCCCCTCAAACTTTGAAAAAGCCCTATTTTTAAATGCATATATCTTATGTTCTGCTTAAGATTTTTTCAATCTGAAAACGTCATTCGACAGGTATTTCTTTTATATTTGTAAATTAATATCAAAATTATACAATTTTTTTAAATTTAGTATTTAAATTTACCGTTATGTGAAAACCAAATTTTGCATGATTTTTCTACTTTCATAACTCCGGCACGCTTCTAGATAGAAGCTTGAAATTTTGAGGCAAGAAAGAACTTTTAGAATTAGTATAAGTTTGCTCAGAAAATTTTTTCGGACCACCCTTTGTTTATGAGCTATTAGGGCTTAAAAATTGAAAATTTGCTATTTTTAAACACCTGTAACTTAGGAACCTGTACACATTTTACTTCTGCAAGATATAAAAATTAAAGCTACAATAATATATTTTTACGTCTGTTAAAGGTTTATTTTAATTGTAAAGGGTTCCAAAGTTGCAGCTCTTCAAAATTGCGAAAAAGGCCCATTTTCAGATGTATATATCTCGGGCTCTGCGTAATAATTTTACAATCTAAAACCGCTAGAAGATCGAAAATTTTATTATCTATATAAAACAATATCAAAATTATGTAATATTTTGTAATTTACGATTTAAATTTACCGTTATGTGAAAACCACATTTTGCATGAAATTTATTTTTTCATAACTCCGGCACCCCTTTAGATAGGAACCTGAAATTTTGAGACAAGAAAGAACTTTTAGAATTAGTATAAGTTTCCTCAGAAAATTTTTTGGTAACATCCGCTCTTTAAGAGTTATTACTCCTAAAAATTGAAAATTTGCTATTCTTAGACACCTGTACAAATTTTTCTTCGGCAAGACATGAAAATTAAAGGTTTAATAATATATTTTTACGTGTGATATTTTCTTAGTTATATAGGATTCCGGACTTACGGCCTCTCAAAATTTCAAAAATGTCCTATTTTCACATTTTTTCTTATTACATGAAATTTTCAAATTTTTGTGTAAGTCACACTTCTAAACAGTTTGTATTGAGTTTTGGAAATGTGCGCTTTTAAAAACCGTTGGCTTACATTCTACCTTGTTTTTTATAAATTTTATATTGGGTACTTTTTATATTTATTCTCTTAATTAAATTAGATACGCGCATATATTTATTATTGCCATTTCGTGGTATTTTTTCATTATTTCTGCTTTTCTTTTTAATTATTTAAACAAAATTTACTAATTGTTTTCATTAGATGTTTTAAACACATTAAAATTTTATATAATTTAGTCCACATTATAAATAATATAATACCAGTTTATTCTTAAAAGGATAATTTTTTAGAACAAATTGTTCTCCCATTGTCGTGATACAATGCCTACGGATATATTAAAGTTGTAGAAAGGGTTTTAGAACATAAATTGATTACATTAAAATTGAATCTTTAGTTAGGATCCTTCACGTTCAAATGTTAACAAGGTAGAATGTAAACCAACGGTTTTTAAAAGCGCACATTTCCAAAACTCAATACGAACTGTTTAGAAGTGTGACTTACACAAAAATTTGAAAATTTCATGTAATAAGAAAAAAACGTGAAAATAGGACATTTTTGAGATTTTGAGGGGCCGTAAGTCCGGAATCCTATATAACTAAGAAAAGCTGTTAACACACGTAAAAATATATTATTGAAGCTTTAATTTTTATGTCTTGCCGAAGAAAAGTTTTTACAGGTGCCTAAGTTACAGGTGTCTAAAAATAGCAAAATTTCAATTTTTGAGGCGTAATAACTCTTAAAGAGGGGGCGTTACCAAAAAATTTTCTGAGGAAACTTATACTAATTCTAAAAGTTCTTTCTTGTCTCAAAATTTCAGGTTCCTATCTAAAGGGGTGCCGGAGTTATGAAAAAAGAAATTTCATGCAAAATGTGGTTTTCACATAACGGTAAATTTAAATCGTAAATTACAAAATATTACATAATTTTGATATTGTTTTATATAGATAATAAAATTTTTGATCTTCTGGCGGTTTTAGATTGCAAAACTATTACGCAAAGCCCGAGATATATACATCTGAAAATGGAGCTTTTTTACAATTTTGAAGAGCTGCAGCTTTGGAACCCTTTACAACTAAAATAAACCTTTCACACACGTAAAAATATATTATTGTAGCTTTCATTTTCATGTCTTGCCGAAGAAAAATTTTTACAGGTGCCTAAGTTACAGGTGTCTAAAAATAGCTAATTTTCAATTTTTGAAGCGTAATAACTCTTAAAGAGGGGGCGTTACCAAAAAATTTTCTGAGGAAACTTATACTAATTCTAAAAGTTCTTTCTTGTCTCAAAATTTCAGGTTCCTATCTAAAGGGGTGCCGGAGTTATGAAAAAAGAAATTTCATGCAAAATGTGGTTTTCACATAACGGTAAATTTAAATCGTAAACTACATAATATTACATAATTTTGATATTGTTTCATATAGATAATAAAATTTTCGATCTTCTGCCGGTTTTAGATTGCAAAACTATTACGCAGAGCCCGAGATATATACATCTGAAAATGGGGCTTTTTTACAATTTTGAAGAGCTGCAACTTTGGAACCCTTTACAATTAAAATAAACCTTTCACACACGTAAAAATATATTATTGTAGCTTTAATTTTTACATCTTGCAGAAGTAAAATGTGTGCAGGTTCCTAAGTTACAGGTGTTTAAAAATAGCAAATTTTCAATTTTTAAGCCCTAATAGCTCATAAACAGGGGGTGGTCCGAAAAAATTTTCTGAGGAAACTTATACTAATTCTAAAAGTTCTTTCTTGCCTCAAAATTCCAAGCTTGTATCTAGAAGCGTGCCGGAGTTATGAAAGTAGAAAAATCATGCAAAATTTGGTTTTCACATAACGGTAAATTTAAATACTAAATTTAAAAAAATTGTATAATTTTGATATTAATTTACAAAGATAAAAGAAATACCTGTCGAATGACGTTTTCAGATTGAAAAAATCTTAAGCAGAACATAAGATATATGCATTTAAAAATAGGGCTTTTTCAAAGTTTGAGGGGGTGTAGCTCCGTAATGGGGGGGGCTACATGAAAAAGTTGTTCCACAAAATTATTTTTTTTATAAGACCTACCTATGGTTAAAATTTTTTTTCTCTATCTTTAACGGTGTAGAAGTTTTGTAAACAGACGGACGGACGGACGGACGGACGGACGGACGGACAGAGTGAAACTAATAAGCACATTTTTTCAAAATTTTTTTGGAAATGTGCTAAAAATGTGAAAATAGGACATTTTTGAAATTTTGAGGGGACGTAAGTCCGGAATCCTATATAACTAAGGAAAGCCGTTAACACACGTAAAAGTATATTATTGAACCTTTAATTTTCATGTCTTGCCGAAGAAAAATTTGTACAGGTGCCTAAGTTACAGGTGTCTAAAAATAGCAAATTTTCAATTTTTGAGGAGTAATAACTCTTAAAGAGCGGGTGTTACCAAAAAATTTTCTGAGGAAACTTATACTAATTCTAAAAATTTTTTCTAGTCTCAAAATTTCAGGCTCCTATATAAAGGCGTGCCGGAGTTATGAAAAAAGAAATTTCATGCAAAATGTGGTTTTCAGATAACGGTAAATTTAAATAGTAAATTACAAAATATTACATAATTTTGATATTGTTTTATATAGATAATAAAATTTTCGATCTTCTGGCGGTTTTAGATTGCAAAACTATTACGCAGAGCCTGAGATATATACATCTGAAAATTGGGCTTTTTCAAAATTTTGAAGAGCTGCAACTATACAACCCTCTACAACTAAAATAAACCTTTAACACATGTAAAAATATATTACTGTAGCTTTAATTTTTATATCTTGCAGAAGTAAAATGTGTACAGGTTCCTAAGTTACAGGTGTTTAAAAATAGCAGATTTTCAATTTTTAAGCCCTAATAGCTCATAAACAGGGGGTGGTCCAAAAAAATTTTCTGAACAAACTTATACTAATTCTAAAGTTCTTTCTTGTCTCAAAATTTCAAGCCTTTATCTAGAAGCGTGCCGGAGTTATGAAAATTGAAAAATTATGCAAAATTTGGTTTTCCCATAACGGTAAATTTAAATACTAAATTTAAAAACTTTGTATAATTTTGATATTAATTTACAAAGATAAAAGAAATACCTTTCGAATGACGTTTTCAGATTGAAAAAATCTTAAGCAGAACATAAGATATATGCATTTGAAAATAGGGCTTTTTCAAAGTTTGAGGGGCTGTAGCTCCGTAATGGGGAGGGCTACATGAAAAAGTTGTTCCACAAAATTATTTTTTTTATGAGACCTACCCATGGTTAAAAGTTGTTTTCTCTATCTTTAACGGTGTAGAAGTTTTGTAAACATAGGAACGGACGGACGAGCGACGGCGAGGCATGAAAATTAAAGGTTCAATAGAATATTTTTACGCGTGTTAATGGCTTTATTAGTTATATAGGATTCCGGACTTACGGCCCCTCAAAATTTCAAAAATGTCCTATTTGCACGTTTTTTCGTATTACATGAAATTTTCAAATTTTTGTGCAAGTCAAAATTCTAAACAGTTTGTATTGAGTTTGTTAATCTGCGCTTTTAAAAACCGTTGGTTTACATTCTACCTTGTTTTTTCTGTTATAATAATTTACGATTTTTTTTTTTTATTTAAAATTAAATTAAAAATCTTTCGAACGCTTAAAGCTAATTACCCCCAACTTTGAAGGATCATGAAAAAAATTTTTCTAAAAGGGCCAATTGGGAAACAAAACTTTGGTATTTTTATATATTCTGAATCAGGACATTGCACCTTTTGAATCGTAAATTAAAGTTTAAACTAGTATTCGCCCGCTCCTCTAAATTCGAGGTTTTTTAATTAGCAATTGCAATTCACGCAATCAATAACAAATATTCGGATTTTTTTAAATTTACTCTATCAAATGTATATGATAGTTCTCAAAAGAATTTTTGTATTATTATTGTTTTTATTTTATTTATACGTTGAACTCGAAATTTGAGGTTGTTTAATAAATAATTACTGTGGTTAACCACAATTATCCGTAGCCAATTATTATAATTTTTTTAATTTAATCTAACTAATAAATATTTGGTAGCCATGAAAATGGCTTTATTTATATTTGATTTTAATTCATATGTCCATTTTGAGTTAAAAAACGAAATAAGGAATTTTTTTTCATTCGAAATACCTGTCGAATGACGTTTTCAGATTGAAAAAATCTTAAGCAGAACATAAGATATATGCATTTAAAAATAGGGCTTTTTCAAAGTTTGAGGGGGTGTAGCTCCGTAATGGGGGGGGCTACATGAAAAAGTTGTTCCACAAAATTATTTTTTTTATAAGACCTACCTATGGTTAAAATTTTTTTCTCTATCTTTAACGGTGTAGAAGTTTTGTAAACAGACGGACGGACGGACGGACGGACGGACGGACGGACAGAGTGAAACTAATAAGCACATTTTTTCAAAATTTTTTTGGAAATGTGCTAAAAATGTGAAAATAGGACATTTTTGAAATTTTGAGGGGACGTAAGTCCGGAATCCTATATAACTAAGGAAAGCCGTTAACACACGTAAAAGTATATTATTGAACCTTTAATTTTCATGTCTTGCCGAAGAAAAATTTGTACAGGTGCCTAAGTTACAGGTGTCTAAAAATAGCAAATTTTCAATTTTTGAGGAGTAATAACTCTTAAAGAGCGGGTGTTACCAAAAAATTTTCTGAGGAAACTTATACTAATTCTAAAAATTTTTTCTAGTCTCAAAATTTCAGGCTCCTATATAAAGGCGTGCCGGAGTTATGAAAAAAGAAATTTCATGCAAAATGTGGTTTTCAGATAACGGTAAATTTAAATAGTAAATTACAAAATATTACATAATTTTGATATTGTTTTATATAGATAATAAAATTTTCGATCTTCTGGCGGTTTTAGATTGCAAAACTATTACGCAGAGCCTGAGATATATACATCTGAAAATTGGGCTTTTTCAAAATTTTGAAGAGCTGCAACTATACAACCCTCTACAACTAAAATAAACCTTTAACACATGTAAAAATATATTACTGTAGCTTTAATTTTTATATCTTGCAGAAGTAAAATGTGTACAGGTTCCTAAGTTACAGGTGTTTAAAAATAGCAGATTTTCAATTTTTAAGCCCTAATAGCTCATAAACAGGGGGTGGTCCAAAAAAATTTTCTGAACAAACTTATACTAATTCTAAAGTTCTTTCTTGTCTCAAAATTTCAAGCCTTTATCTAGAAGCGTGCCGGAGTTATGAAAATTGAAAAATTATGCAAAATTTGGTTTTCCCATAACGGTAAATTTAAATACTAAATTTAAAAACTTTGTATAATTTTGATATTAATTTACAAAGATAAAAGAAATACCTTTCGAATGACGTTTTCAGATTGAAAAAATCTTAAGCAGAACATAAGATATATGCATTTGAAAATAGGGCTTTTTCAAAGTTTGAGGGGCTGTAGCTCCGTAATGGGGAGGGCTACATGAAAAAGTTGTTCCACAAAATTATTTTTTTTATGAGACCTACCCATGGTTAAAAGTTGTTTTCTCTATCTTTAACGGTGTAGAAGTTTTGTAAACATAGGAACGGACGGACGAGCGACGGCGAGGCATGAAAATTAAAGGTTCAATAGAATATTTTTACGCGTGTTAATGGCTTTATTAGTTATATAGGATTCCGGACTTACGGCCCCTCAAAATTTCAAAAATGTCCTATTTGCACGTTTTTTCGTATTACATGAAATTTTCAAATTTTTGTGCAAGTCAAAATTCTAAACAGTTTGTATTGAGTTTGTTAATCTGCGCTTTTAAAAACCGTTGGTTTACATTCTACCTTGTTTTTTCTGTTATAATAATTTACGATTTTTTTTTTTTATTTAAAATTAAATTAAAAATCTTTCGAACGCTTAAAGCTAATTACCCCCAACTTTGAAGGATCATGAAAAAAATTTTTCTAAAAGGGCCAATTGGGAAACAAAACTTTGGTATTTTTATATATTCTGAATCAGGACATTGCACCTTTTGAATCGTAAATTAAAGTTTAAACTAGTATTCGCCCGCTCCTCTAAATTCGAGGTTTTTTAATTAGCAATTGCAATTCACGCAATCAATAACAAATATTCGGATTTTTTTAAATTTACTCTATCAAATGTATATGATAGTTCTCAAAAGAATTTTTGTATTATTATTGTTTTTATTTTATTTATACGTTGAACTCGAAATTTGAGGTTGTTTAATAAATAATTACTGTGGTTAACCACAATTATCCGTAGCCAATTATTATAATTTTTTTAATTTAATCTAACTAATAAATATTTGGTAGCCATGAAAATGGCTTTATTTATATTTGATTTTAATTCATATGTCCATTTTGAGTTAAAAAACGAAATAAGGAATTTTTTTTTGATTTTATCATAAAGAAACTATTTATATACAGTATACATGTATACAGTATATAGTTTCTTTGTAATTTTATTTAAAACGTAAAAATACAATTTTCAATAATTAATAGGTTTATGAATTTAAAATTTCTTTGCAAACGATATTTTTTGCAAATACACGGTTATTATTATCTTTTAGAAGATGCCCCTGATTTATTGAGTATTGGAAACTCAATATTATATCTATTATTTATATTATAAGATGGATTTTATAAGATGCCCCTGATTTATGTAATATTGAAAACTTTATTAAATTTTTATATGTTACATTTCATGTTTATTCAAATAAAAAATCCTAAAATGACAAACTATCATTCCAAAATTGTTTTTATGTATAAAAAAAAAGCAAAGAATAAAAAGAGGAAAATTTAAAATTTAATGGAAACAAAAGAACAAAAAAAGAGCTTCTTATTTGAATATATAATAGATATAGATTATACTATATGATACATATGTATATGTGTATTCTTTATATAGGTTTTTTATAAAAATGGAAAATTAATAATGAAAATCAGAAAATTTTGGAAAAATATTGATATTGTAAGATGGCTGTACTTAATATTTATCATTTAAAAAAAAAAATTATATTCGGTTGGTAAATCATTGACTAAAAAGGTTCTAAATGTCTATCATTTACAAATTAAATATTATGATGTGATAATAAATTATTATGTTTTACACGTTTTTTTTTATAAATTATTTTAGCTCGACTTTCTAAAAAGTGTTTTTTTCACATGTTAAACTGTCTGCCCGTTCGTCCGTTTGCCTGTTTATAGAATTTCTATACGCGGTTTAAGTTGGATCAATGAAACTTTAAGCATAAAAAGAGGTTTTAAAAGAATTAATGTTGTAGTACAATTTTTTAATATAACGCCGTCCATTACGAAAATACAGCTTCTCAAAGTAAAATACCGACTGAGCCTGAGTAAATTTGGTTAAGGTAAAAAATGAAAACTCTTATTATTTTTATTTTTTGTTATATATATTTATTATCTCACAATGAGCCCAATCGCTCGTAACCGAGTATATTCAATTTTATAATTTTACAATAATTAACAATATTAATAGTAGCAATAGTTTAAAAATTTAAACATTTAAATCTTAGGAATATTAAGAAAGACTTTAGAGTGTTAGGAAAAAAATTATGTATAAATTATGAAAAACTTACCCATTACGTCAAATTTCTTAGAATAATTCAATGCAATACTTATTTTATAATTTAACAATTATAATATTTTATAACAAACTATAGATCCTAGATATATTTTATAATAGCTATACTAAATTTGATTAAAATAAAATTATTTATTAGTTTTTTTAAATTTATTTAAATTAATTACTGATTTGATCTCTGATGGTAATTCATTGTAATTCTTATATCCTATATTATATATCGCATCTTGCCTATTAAATCTGGTTCTCAAAGAGATTATTCTAATATTTTCAGTTGACCTTGTGCTATATCTATGAATTTCATTATTCAAGCTGAGATGAATATTCGTATTTATAGCTCAATAACATCATATGTATTTGTGTCACAAGTTTACTTTTTATTAACATCTTTTATTGAACTTATTCGTGGTTAAAGAAATCGTGGAATCTTGCAAGCTATTTTAGACACACTTCCCGTTGAGCTAAAGACTTGAAATTTTGGACATAGTTTAGATTCCAGTGACAATACATGATTCTATAATACCAAAAAACAGTAGAGGAGTTAACTAAATTAGCAAAATAAAATTTTCATACAAATATATTACAGATTTTTTAGCAGAATTATTACAGAGTATGTTTGGTTATTGCTTTTTAATTAGCTATAGACAAAACTAAATGTATGTATAGGTATAATGTATAATACATTTGCGTATAATTTTATACATTTAGTTTGAACATTTTTTCTTTTTCGTGAAACACACAAACAAAGAAACGAATATTACGAAGAATATTTACGAATAATATAACGAATAATATTTACGATACAAAAATATTTTCTGAAATGACTCATACTTATCATACTCTCATACTCTCAAAATTTCATTTTCTAACTTGAACCGTTTGTAAGATAGAAGGAGTCAAGGATTTTACAAAATTTGAATTTCGTATAACGGTAAATTAAGACACTGTATGGCACAAGTATATATTTATTGTATGTATATATTTAAAGTTAATAAAAGCAGTAATCGTTTGGCGTTTTCAAATTGAAGATATACCTTATACAACTTGTGTTGTAACAATTTAAATATAGAGCTTTTACGAACTTTGCGCTCCGTAACGGGTGGGGCTATAGAAAAAAGTTATTAATAATAAAATTAATATTTTTATGATATCTATCAGCAGTTAAAATTTCATGGCTCTATTTCAAAAAAATGTGGGGATTTAAAAGTTAAGTGTTCGAGAGCTACCCGAAGTTTCTCGGTCGGATCTCAACCGAAAAAAATAGGGCACCTACATAAGTCCTTGATTTAGTGATGTATTTATTAATTTTTTTATACTATCAGGCATTTCCTCTTTACATACTCTTATTACTTCCGACAAAATTCCATCCGACCGTACAGCATTTGAATTTGAGAGGTTATTTATCAATTTTATAGTTGAAATTCTATCTATTAAATGAAACTTAAATTCTTTGTCCGTTCTTGATTTTTTGTAAATACATTTCTGTGTAAGTTTTTGCCATTTCTTCCCCAATAGTACAATAAAAATGATTAAATTTATTTAATTTATCAATTTTTTCAATCTCATTCATTTCAATATCAACAAAAAATTCATTATTTTCAGTATACTGGCCATTTATAATGCCAAAAATCACTGCCAATTTTTCTTTGGATCTCCAGCCGCCTTTTCAAAGCTGTTTCTGTCAAATTTTTCTTTCTTTATTCTTTTTAAAGTTGTTAATCTGTTGAGATTTATATTATATTTTTACATGTGTCAACAACTTTCTTAATAATTTAGGGCTTCCTTAAAATAGAATCAAATGTCTCTTGATTTTTCACAATTTATCTTATATAGGTTTATTTATCTCTTCCAGTCTAAAATATTTATATGGGATATTTGGATAATCAAAATGAACAGAAAATTGTTTTGTGGGGGGTCAATTTTTTTCGGTTCTTGAGATAATGAAATTTTTAATTTAATTTGCTTATATCTCAAAAACTATGCTATTAATTACTAAGTTTGGTACACCATCAGAAGTTTTGCACTTTCTCTTTTAATATTTTAGATACCGATTGTTTAAAAGTTTTGAGCATTTAAACCAAAAAAATTGTAAAATACCCAAATTTTAAGTATTTTTTTTTTGGTCTCACATTATTTCCAATATTTTTTTTCTTAATTATTTAAATTCCATAACAGATAGAATAACCGTATTACACAAAATTAAAGAACAAAATAATCGAAAAGTGCCAAAATAATGATAGCTACCATAATAACACGTTTAAGATCGAAAACATTTTAAAAATTGGTTCTTTTTTAATTTGTTTGCGTTTAAATGATCATAACTTTTGGACGGAAAGTATCTGAAATATGGAAAGACATTATATGGAAAGCTAAAATACAAAGCTTTCTCACGGTGTTTCAAACTTGTTAATCAATTTTGTAGTGTTTAAAATATAAGCGAACTAAATTGAAAACTTTAGACCTCATTATTTTAAGAACCGATGGAAATAGACTCCCCCATACAGAACAATTTATTGTTAGCTTTCATCCCTGAAATACACCAAATAAATACCCAAAACTTAACTTTATTGTTTATAACTGCATAAAATTAGAATTTGTATCAATTTTACTACATGGATTTATTTCGTGAAATTTTAGAAAACGATATAAGTAGCTTTAGTTCGCATTTGAATGGAAAATAAAGTAATACGCGAAACAATGTGCGATATGGCTTTATTTCTCATTGGCAAGCGAAATTTAGCCATTATGCTCCGTTTTGAATGTCTTTTGGAAAATGTCCACCTTTAAAAACTTTTTGTTTTATATTATACTACCTATCTTGTTTTAATAAAATTGTAATATTCCTCTTAAAAAATGGTTTAAAATGTTTGTTTATTATAAATTAGCATTTTCAAATTGTTGGCGATAAACAATATATTTATGTAGGTACGTAATATTATGTACATACCTAAATATTTTAATTTAAAAAGCAGTTAAATTTAAAATAATATTTTATTTAAATAAGAAATAACTATTTATAATATATGATTATTATTTACAAACATATGTACATTATTAAATATTAAAATTTTCAGATTTTATGTTTGATTTAAAACAAATTTGAATAATAATTCAAAAAAATCAGCTGCCTTCACCACAGGACCGACCGCTATTATACGAAAAGTATAATGCTAGAATTCATAAGCTTTTTACATAATAATTTACATCAATACATAATTTATATCAAAGCAAAATAATTTCTAATAATTTAAATTTTTTTTTTATTAAAAACAATAATAAGAAATGAATTAATCGTAAAACGAGGAAGAGTGCAGTAGAGTAGACTGTGTCAACTATGGGATACTCGTATGAACGTAATATATCCTGTTTCTATAAAACTTGATCATCTTTTAAAAACATTCAGATGTTTTAGTACCGAACTACAGAGATATATTTATGTAAATTGTGGAGTTGTATGACAGCTACCTGAATCTATTGCGCCTAGCTTCATTAAGTTCCAAGAGGTGCAAGAAGCCTGAACCGGCTGCTCTAGACCAACCAAATTTTACAAAAGTTGTTGGCCTATAACTCGACACCTCTTTAGTAAATTTCAGGTTCCTAGCTTCAATAGACACTGAGTTATTTTCATTTAAACGGATAAGTTGTTTGGCAGCTACCCGAACCCGTCGCACCACCACAACCAAATTTTGCAAAAGTGGTTGCCATAAAACTTGATCACCATTTGCAAGATTTCAGACGCCTAGCTTCATTAAGTTCCAAGAGGTGCAAGAAGCCTGAAGCGGCTGCTCTAGACCAACCAAATTTTACAAAAGTTGTTGGCCTATAACTCGACACCTCTTTACTAAATTTCAGGTTGCTAACTTCAATAGACACTGAGTTATTCTCATTTAAACGGATAAGTTGTATGGCAGCTACCCGAACCCGTCGCACCACCACAACCAAATTTTACAGGAGTTGTTGCCATAAAATTTAATCATCATGTGCAAAATTTCAGAAACCTAGCTTGAATAGATACTGAGTTATTTCGATATAAAGATAGAAGTTGTATGGCAGCTACTCGAACCCGCCGACCGAAAAAGTTGGATTTAAATAGCAAAACTAGGAATTTGTATGGTTGTTTGTAATATGGAATTTAGACTTAGAAAAAAAATTAAATAAATTATAGTTAGTCGGATCAAAAAATGTTCTATGGCACAGTTGTTGCTCTTTATTTGTGTAACAATTTTTTCTTAATAATTTTTCTGTTACGAAATATTCGTAAAAAAATTAAAAACAATAGTAAACTACTACTTCCGGTTACCCGATTTGCTCCAAAAGCTTATCAATCCGAGATATTTACATAAAAACCTTAAATATGAAATTTCAAAAAATTGCAGTCGTTTAGGCTGTACACGTGCCCACAAACATACCCAAATACAAACACACACACATACAGCCAGGCATCACGCTAAATATTTTTTTATAGCCTTCTGCACAGCGGAGTTGTGCATATTTGGCAAAATCTCGGGTACAAATTTTTAGTATGAAAACAATACCTACCTTATCCATTGTATGCAGTCGATAAATATTTGATATTAAACAATTTTTCTATAGTAAGTATCTACCTATATCTAATTAAAAATAAATAATATTATAAATTCTAAAAAATCTCTTTAATTTAAACTATTCTTTTGTACTTTAATTGTAAAAAGCTCAGCATATATTGTAATATTGGCCTCTAGGAAAAAGTGTACTAATATATTATCATAATAATGTAAATAAAGTTATGTATATGTATGTATGTTTCATTTAATTAATTTTCTAATTAGTATATCTGACCTAAATTCATATTTTTTTCACTCAAAACAGATATGTAAGTGTTTCATACTACATATATGTTTTTAGATATTTGATATAGTAGTAACATCATAACACAAAAAATAATAAAATTTCACAATAACGCTTGTTCTATAACTGGTCATTTTAATTTCTTTTGTTGTTGTATTTATTTTAAAATTTTTAATCATTTAATTATGAACCTCTTCAATTCGCGATTTGGGTCAGATTATTGGAAAAGGAATTGCCTATATTTAGTAGTCTTTCAAAACTTAAAGCCTAATAATAATTATTATAAGGTATCAAAAAAAAAAAATATATAAAAAAACTACAGATATATAATTTTAAATCTAGTAACGGATCTGCTAAGTTATGTCGATTTTTTAAATGCTGATTCACAAAATGTCGATTCAAAAATGTCGACGCCAAATATGTCAACTTGCACAATATAGCGATTCTTGAAATGTCGATTCTAAAATGTCGACAAGAAAGCAATGTCGATTTTTAAAATGTCTACATGGACAAAATATTAACTGTCTAAAACTAAAGAAATTTCGAATAAATAAAAGATTGAAACTCGGATGTTGAAACCAACCCTTTAAAGTCTCTGAATTATATTTTCGTACATGTTTCATCAATAAAAATCTTAAAATAACACCATAGAAACATCTTAAAATTTTTGAAATGACTCATACTTATTTTCAAAGATCTAACTTTTGTCAAAATTTCAAGTTTCCAACTTAAACCGTTTAGAAGATAGAAGGGTTAAAGGATTTTGCAATAATTCAGTTTCGCATAACGGTCAATTAAGACACCGTATAGCATAAGTATATATTCATTATATACATGTTTGTAAAGCTCATAATAGCATCTATCGTCGGATTGAAGTTATACCTTATAGAGCTTGTGTTATAACAATTTAAATATAGAGATTTTTCGAATTTTGGGGGGCTGTAGCTCCTTAACCGGTGGGGCTACAGAAAAATTAATGTTGTCATAAAATGAATATTTTTATGATATCTATCAGCAGTTAAAATTTCATGGCTCTATTTCAAAAAAGTTGTGGAGATCTAAAAATTAGTTGTTTGGGAGCTAGCCGAAGTTTTGGTCGGAACTCAACCAAAAAAAATAGGGAACCTACAAATTGCTCCCAGAATATTTTGTGTAAATTTCAAGATTCTAGCTTTCTTAGTTTTTGATTTAGCGTCCTGACGGACGGACGGACATGGCTTAATCGACTCAGAATTTGATTCTGATCCGATCCATACCTTTGAAGGTATATCTAGCTCGTTTATTTCGAGGTGTTACAAACGGAGGAGTAATTTTATTATACCCGATACTTATCGTACGGGTATAATTAAAGAAATTAGTGAAAATTCAACATTCAAACTTATTTCATGTAATAATTTTGTCGAACTTAGTTCAGTTATTAGAGTTGGTTAAAAAATCTGGATTGCCTCTTTTTCCGAAATATGAATATACGTAAGCAAGCGGGACTCTAAAACAATAGGGATTTTATAGTTGGTTACAAAATCAGGATTACAGCTTTTTTTAGAATATGTTCTTTGTGAAATATAATAATAAATTTTATGAATATTTAAACATTTTTATGAAAAACAAAAAAAATTGTTTTGTAGGAAGGGCTGCTATCCTCGCGCCGGTTCGCCCCCGTTTCAGGCGGCGTTGTTTTTCGCGGGCGCGGTAGCAGAGGCAGCAGTTCCAATTCCTTCAAGGGAAGTGTGAAGGGATCGGTTAAGAGAGAGGCGAAGAGTGGGCCGAAAGGAAGGGCGCGTAAATCACAGCGCTGACCAGAATATAGAAAATTGTTTGAATCCTGTTAAAAATATTCGGATTTTATACAGTCGGCTACAAATTTGTAATTGGAATAATATAATATTTCTAAAGTGAAATAAAACCTATAGGCTTTAATTCTATTTGAAATAAGAAATAAGACCTACCGCGACCTATCTAAGACCTATCTTACAAATTAGGGCTTATTTCTTAACTCAAATATGAAATAAGGTCTATTAGGTCTTATTGCTCTATTCTTTATTTCCCCCTGCCGATAAAAGTTTGTTTTTCTTTTTTGGAAAATAAAATTCGTTAGATTAAAATCTAATTTTCTCAGCAAAAATTTCTTTTTTAAAAATATTTTTAACGTGTACGTGTACTGTACTTAATAATTTTGTTTTTGACTTAGAATGAATGTGTTTATAAGTAAGCATATTGAATTCTGCTATCAATGGTCTAATTAGAGTAATTATGGCCTGATTATCATAATAAGTTTGATTTTGTGGTAAATATATATACATCAAGAAGTCGAACGAGAAAATATGGAAGCGATCCATTACAGATTTGATTATTGAGATTTTGCTATAGGTTCTGAATTTTATATTATTAATAGATACTATATTGTATATGAATATGCATAATATGTTTGCAGGTAATACTGAACATGAAAAATTGGTGTTGCACTTTTTCCATATTTTTTATTATACCATATCTTTCTTTAACCATATTTATTAACCATTTCTTTTACTATATCTGATACTTGAATTTATATAGTTTTTTAAAAAGGACTTTTAAAGACTGGTTAACTGATTGGTTATTTTAAGAAATACCTAAATTTAAAAATATGTATGGAAGAGATTTGTAATGAAAACCTAAATTTAAAAATATTTATAGGGTAGATATGAATGTAATGAATTTTTCGAAAGCCATTGAAGAAGTATTAAAATCGTTGAGTCGACAAGTTCTTTTTACAATAGTTTTAATTGCTTTATGTTCTAGCATCTGCTCCTATCCTCCTGAATTGTCTGTTTTCTACGTAAATGTCCACACCCCGATTCTAATTCTTTAACTCAAGATTATTCTTTCCTTATTACAAATTAATCGAGTTAAAAAAATCGAAAGCAAAAATGGTTTTTAAAAGATACGAATATGCAGATATCAGATTAGATCTCAAAACTCTAGAACGATTAATTTTCCAAAATGACAAAAATTAAGATTTGCCAGAATAATATTTTATAGGATGAAAAATATTTATTTATTTATTTATTTATATTAATATTACATACATAAATGTAATGCAATATTATTGAATCATCGGCTACTAAGGCCATTATAGGTTTCTATACTATTATTAAATTATATACTAATATTATTTATTTTGTTTATATTATATACTATATATTTACATTATATTTGGTCGTAAAGGGGGTATATAAAGAAAAACACACTTACGACCTTTGCAGGGATCGAACCCACACTCCTTTGGTTAATACGCCACACGCCTACCCACTAGGCTACCGAAGTTCGGAATAATTTTTATTAAACCTAACCTGAAAGAATTTCTTATATATTTAATTTTTATTTACGTTGGAATGTTCTATTTATGAACATAAATTTATATTGTTAATTAAATATTTACAATAAAGGGGCCTCGGTGGCCTAGTGGGTAAGAGCGTATAAAATATGCTGTAAACACCGAGGGAGTGTGGGTTCGAATCCCACACACGTCGTAAGAGTTATTCCCCCTTACGACATTTGCAGCCACGCCTGTCAAGGAAAAGCTTTGTAATTTCCTGTTCACATTTATGTGGCAGAGAAATGCACTAAAAAAAAATCAGCTGTCTCCACCACAGGACCGACCGCCACTACACAAAAAGTACAATGCCAAAATTTATAGGATTTTTTACATAATAATTTATATCAAAGCAAAATAACTTCTAATAATTTAATAATATTTTGTTTTATTCAATAAAAATAATTATAAAAAAAAACAAAAAAAAAATTGTTCATATAAATTCATATGGAGTGTTATGTATGAAATTTGGACTTAGAAAAAAAATTAAATAAAAGTTAAAGTTAGTCGGATCAAAAAATGTTCTATGGCAAAGTTGTTCCTCTTTACTTGTGTAACAACTTTTTCTTAATAAGTTTTCTCATAAAATTTTTCTGTTACGAAATATTCGTAAAAAACTTAAAAAGTACACTAGTAAACTACCACTTGCGGTTGTCCGATTTGCTGCAAAAGCTTATCAATCCGAGATATTTACGTCAAAACCTTAAATATGAAATTTCAAAAAATTCCGCTCAGTCGTTTAAGCTGTACACGTGCCCACAGACACACCCACACACGCACCCACACACAAACACACACACAGACGGACATCATGCTGAACATTTTTTTACAGCCTTCCCCACACCGGAGTAGTGCATTTTTGCCAAAATCTCGGGTACACATTTTTAGTATGAAAACAATACCTACCTTATACATTAATGTATGCGGTCGGTAAAAAAAAAAATATTTACATATAAAAATTTTAATATTATATTTTGTATGAATTAAAATTTTTTGTTATTGGTTTTTTGTTACATTATTTTAATTTTTTTTGCCGCACTTTATATAATAGTCTTTTTTTTTTAATTTGCATATTTTTAGGCTTGTGTGATTTTTACTGTTTTGTATGTATTGATTAAATGCTCTTGGAATCATCAAATTTTGAAAGATGAAAATATACCACACTGATGAAAATTTATAAAGTTTTCTTTCGCTTTGTAAACTTAAATACCGTATTTTAACTATGTTGAATGAAAATTCAAATAAAGAGGGAAAATAAATTAAAATCTGTTTAAAATGTTTTTAAAAATTTTCCTATAAACTACAAAGTATGAATTTCATATACTGAAATATGTATAATTATTTTATAATTAAAAATAAAAATATAATAGTAGAAAATTTACTTTAATTAAGTTTCCTTATATGAGTTGAACTCATGTAAAAAGTATTTTTTTTTTTTTGTATCAAGTACTAAGGTTTGTTAAACAAAAACAAAAATCGCTCCCTCAAATTAAATTGTAATAATTTTATTTCATCTTGTAAATTACTTTACAAATTATTATACAAAATTTATCCTTGTAAAATCTAGAGTAGGGTGAAAGCAAGAACAAAATTATCATATAAATCGCCATAGATGGAATATTTATAGAGTGAAAAATAAAAACTTTTGAAAATTTTACTTAATTGACAGGATATTTGGGATCCTTTTATTATTATAGATTTAAAATCTCGGGTTTTTTGAAATCCTGTACATACATTTATCTTTCGTTTCGTGATACTTTTCAATCAGAATAGAAGTGGAAAAATAATTTAAGAATAATAATTGTTTGAAGCGATTATAGAATATTCAATTTCACTGTATAAGAATAAAGTAAAAAAAATAGAGTTTTTATAATATTGTTAGCGAAAATCGGTGTCTCCAATTATATTAACTAAAAAAGAATAATGTAGAGCTTATAAAATTCGGTTTAAATTACCGATAACTAAAAATAACGATAAATTAAATGACGTGATTTTAAGGATGAGATTTTGAATAACGAGATTTCGTAGCCCAGGATTTTCCTTAATTTTTGTTTTGTTTTAGAAATAGCTTCATTTTTTAATTTTACTTCAAAAATATAGATAACATAAAATTCATTTTTTTTTTTAGGTTTTTCTCAAAACAAAAATAGAAACAATCAATATTTAGGAATTTACTTAGGAATACATAGGAATTTACATCAGGGACCTCGGTGGCCTAGTGGGTAAGAGCGTATAAAATACCCTATAAACACCGAGGTATTGTAGGTTCGAATCACACACACGTCGTAAGAATTATATCCCCTTGTGACATTTACAGCTATGCTTGAAACAGGAAGGCTGTGTAATTTCCTGTCCATATTTATGTGGCAGAGAAATGCATTAAAAAAAAAAAAAAATATATGAAGAAAATGTTTGGATTCAATAAGCAAAAATAAATAAAATTACTGCATTATTTATAACTACAAATATTAAATTTAAAAGCTACAATAATCCAACTGACAAACTTAGAGTTTGAAAAGATAAGAAAATAAAATATGTTTCAAATTACTTTATTTTGGATTTTAAAATAAATTGATGATTTGAAAGTTTCTATCAAAAAAATCAAATGTGCATATTGAATATACTGTTTGGATCTTGAATATTTATAAGGGTAAGAAGACCAAAAGAGGCAAAAACTTGTTCTACAGGAGAAGTATATTTCACTACATTCTTGAGATAATGTAGCCTAAAAATTCTTTTTAAACTTTTCATTTAATTTTCTTATATCTCAAAAACTACCTAATTATAATAAATAAGTTTGATACACCGCCAGAAAGCTTTACACTTCGTCTTACCATATTTAAGATACTGATCGTTCAAAAGCTCATAAAAAAAAATTAAAAAAAATTTTGAAATATTAGCTTATTAGTTTCACTCTGTAGTCTATACGTCTGTTTATAAAACTTCTACACAGTTTAATATATAACAATGATATGTTAACCATTGATAGGTTTCTTAAAAAAATGAATGTCATAGAAAAATCTTTTTATAGAGCCTCGCCCGATACGGACCTGCAGATTCTCTAAATTTAAAAAGCTCTATTTTTAAATATGTAGATATCAGGTTCTGTTTAACATTTTGTTAATCTAAAAACGACAGGATGTTTTTAGGTTTGAAAACAAGCTTAAAATTTTTGTAAACACAAGCTCCAATTTCAGATTGAAAAATGTATAATAAAAAAATATCATATTGTAGTTAAATCGAAAGATTATGAAAGATTATGAAAATTAAAATTTGAAATCCGAAAAAATGTATCGGCTCTTCTGAAGGAAGTGTTGTACCCGCGACCAAATGACTATATGCCAAATATAGTTGGTATTATCAGCTTTCATAAAGTATATTTCATTAATGGTGCATTTTATCCTTTTTTGAATGAAGTGTTGTACCGGCGTAGGACCAAATGACTATATTCCAAATATAGTTGGTATTATAAGCTTTTATAAAGTATGTTTCGTTAATGGCGCATATTATTCATCAAGGACGAAAAGGACTTTTAAAAATATCCTAAGTTTTGGTCTTTTGTAAATAAACCGTTGTATATGGCGATCTGTTATATATATATATATATATATTTAATTGTGCTTTTAATTACGGTAACGGCCTTAAGAATAGTTTACGTTTATTTGATGACGATAAGTGTTGGCGTTTTGGAGATATTGTAGTTTAAAGTTGAAAACTTATTAACTAAATAAAAATTAAATTAAAATTTGAAACAAATAAAAAAATAAATAAAACTCGCGCTAATTTAAGAAAAATTGAAAAAAAAGAAAAACATAAATACATAAATTAAAAACATAATAACATAATTTTTTTCATATAATATAGATGTATTATTTTATTTTCTAGAGCAACAACTTGAATGTACAAAGTATTTGCCTTACATTACTTAAGAGGCACAACATTATTTGTAAGTAAAAATGTTATAAAATAAATCATTTTTTTTTAAATCAAGCTAATATATAACTTTTATAAGTTTTAAAAATCCTTTATGCCCTCAAAAGATTAATTGCTGAATACTTCAGCAGAAATTGTTACTTCGTAAAAGCCACATTCCTAGTTTTATAAAGAAAAGGGTAAAAAAAAAAACGAATTTCTTGTTAATAAATGCTTATATGTTCTAAACCTTTGACCTTAAGTATGTATGTACAAATTATAGAAAAAAATTATACAAATTACAAATTAGTAAATTATAGAGAGAAAGAGCTTTTCAACGATGTAAAAATATTTATTACAGGGTTTCTTGGCTAAATTTTAAAATACTTATTTGACTTTTAAAAAAGATGTTAAAATTTTTTTTTTTTCAAATGTGCTCAACTTTGAACTACAATATTTCCAAAACGGCAACACTTATCGTCATCAAATAAACGTTAACATATTCTTAAGACCGTTACCTTAATTAAAAGCAAAATATATATACCTAACAGATCGCTAAATATAAAGGTTTATTTACAAAAGATCAAAACAACAAGGATACTTTTAAAAGTCCTTTTCGTCCTTGATGGATAATATGCGCCATTAACGAAACATACTTTATAAAAGCTTATAATACCAACTATATTTGGAATATAGTCATTTGGTCCTACGCCGGTACAACACTTCATTCAGAATCCCCAATGTATCTTTAAAATAAACAATAAAAAATTGATTTTATATAATTCTAAAATATAATATTGTCATTGTCTAGAACTAGGATGCATCACTTCTATAATTAAATAATCAAAGAATTTTTTTTTTTTTTCAAATTATATGAATTTTACGTTAAAATATTTCAAAAATAAAAAATTATTAAACAGATTTTTTATTAAATTATACTAAAAAAATTCATAAATATTTGTAATAAATTTTTTCAAAAATATGCACAAAAAATTTTTTATTTAAAATAAGTTCAAAAAAATTAATTTAAAATTTTACTTATAAAAGAAATTAACTTTATTTTTATTTTACATAAGTAATTAGAAATAAAGAATTGTAATCATGGAAGCATTCGGCATCGAAATTTTGACGTTATATACCTATAGGAATTATTACGCATTATAAAAACTGAGCCAAATATTTTTAAAAGACATCGGATCGGCGTGTATCTGCGTATTTATTATTGGCTGAGGGAGGGTACCCTATTTATTGAGGGCTGAGTGTAATATTGATAGTTTTTTGATACAATGATAAAAATTTTAAAATTGATAAAATTTTTTACACCATTATGGTTTTAACTTTTTCAAATAAATGAGTAGAATTTATAATTTTTTTATTTTTCTTCTATTTGAATTTTTATAAATAGAACTAGCTAAAAAATTTTGAAATTTGGGAGCGGGTCTAATCAATTTAAATTTATCTATAAATTTGCGTTTTACGGAAAAATTTTTTTATTTTTATTCTATTTGAATTTCTATATATAAACCTACTACCCAAAAAAAAATTATGACATTTGGGAGTTGTCTAGGCAATTGAACATTACATGCCTACTGAAGAGTTCAGCATTGTTAAAGAACGAAACGATAATGTTGGGAAAACATTTTAAGTTATATGAATGAAACTTTAGATACATATACTGTATTTTTGGGCGAAGGTTTTTATCAATTTTTAATCTACGTTCTATGACAGGAAATACAATATTTTACTCTTTAATATTTGTATAGTTTTTTTTAAATGTTTTTATAAATCATCTCAGTACAAGAAGGTGTTCTTGATATGAAAAGTCAAATGAAGAACACTACTATCGTTAATTTATTTTTTTTTAAATTTTGAATTTCAATGAACTCTCAATGGAATTCAACTATCTCAATAGAATTGCATAAAATTGATCGAAAGAATTTAAATATTTCCTTTTTTATAAACAAAATTCAATGTAGGTGTATAATATTGTATACCTATTTATTTTTTTTAATGATACAGAACTTTGTCAAATAGAGGTTCTTGTATATGATTATTATTTTTTATTTATTTATTGTAATTATTCAGTTTTTCAAATTTTATTTTCTTGTTTGTTTTTTTTTTATTTAACTTTACTAAAACTTAGTTTAAAATTTAAATTTAAACTATAGGCATTCAAAATTTTTTTTATAACCTTAAATACCTAGTGTGAAATAAAACTGTTAACATTTAAAAAAATTTTTTTATTACTTTTTAGTGTGACTTGTCATTCGGTTTCCAAAACTTCTACACTGTTTGAGATAAACCAATAAAATTTTAGCTATATGGGAGAGAAATTTTTATTTATTTCCTCTCAGTATAAAACCCCAGCCGTCCCAAAGTAGAAAAAACGTCTATTAAATATAGAATATGTGAAGTAAAAAATTAATAATTTGCTATATTTATTTGTAACAGCTCTTGAGATAACGAATGCAAAAATTTTGAAGATATGCCTTTATAAAATAGATTTTTACTCTATTATTTTTTGCCCGTACGAACGTAGCCCTTAATGTGTATTCAATGGGTTACTATCACAAACCTGTATTTCTTTTGACTGTTTTTCATGTGCCTGTATTTCATTTGCTTGTGTTTTCATTTGCCTGTATTTTCATTTGACTGTATTTTATTTGCCTGTATTTCATATTATACAAAAATATATCATATAAATATTCTGTAAAAGCCGTATAACTTTGATTTTGAATTTACTAAAGTCGCTCCTATTTCAGATTCTTACATATACATTTATATAAATATTCTGGAAAAAGCGTAAAGCCCTGCTTTTGAAAGCAACTCAAAAATCGCTTCTAATTTAGAATGAAATACAGGCAAGTGAAATACAGGCAATCGTTACTACAGGCAAATGAAATACAGTCAAATAATCAAGAAATACAGGCAAATGATACTACATCCAAATGAAATAATACAGGCATATGACACGCTCCCGTATTCAATTTACCATTTATACCTTAAAGGAAACGAGATAAATATGGCCAAGCATATGTATTATTGCTCAAAATCAAATCTGAATCTGTTTAGACATGTTCGTCCGTTCGATTACTCTAAAAATATGCTAAAGTTTGAATACTGAAATGTTTACCGTTTGATTTGTGTAAAATTGTTAGTTTTTTAATTGAAATAAAACAAGTGCGACCAGCAGGCACGAGTAGCTGTCATGCAATTTTTTTTTTTATGTATAGCAATGAAAATAATTCAGTGTCTATAGAAGCTACGTATTTGAAATTTGGTGAAAAAGGTTAAGTTCTATTCCAATGACTTTTGCAAAATTTTAAACATTGTTTTTGAGTTTAGAGCAGCCTAGAGCAGTTAATTCGAGTTGACGCTTTACTACTTCTTTTTTTATATGAGCATAACTAAATGTCTATACGTAAGCTGGGCATTTAAAATTTTTTCCAAAAAGTTTAATTTTATGCTAACTTCGTCTTTGGTTAATTTAGAGTAAGAGTTTCGAGTAGCTGTCATACGACTCGAAAATATATATAAATATATCTCGGTACTTAATTAAGTTAAATATCTGAAATTTTTTTCCAGATAATTAAAATATATGGTAACACAATAACTTATAATCGTACAGGTATCCTAGAGTTGACATAGTTGACTAAAAACTCTTCACCGTTTAATGTATAGAATTCGTTTACGAATTTAAAATTGGATAATTTATCTGTAACATTCAAAACAACAATATTTAAAAATTTTATATCTGTACTTTTGAATTTAAAATTGCACAAATATCGATGTATATAAATATTATGTAGACATACAATTGTTTTTCATAACAGTAAATTTTACGAATTACGATTTAAATTTATTTCAGAGAATATTATGTTGCAATTTTATATAAAGAAAATATCTTACTTTTCTCTAATTGCAAATACTTTTACTTTTAATGAACTATAATTAATGATCTGTAAAATAATTGTAACGTATACCTATACATACATATAAGTATGTTAATTATAATATAGGTATATGCATATTATTACCAGATACGAGTACCTTTAATAATCTTTTGGATAATTAATTATGAAAAAAAAAGTATAAATGTATATATAGATTATATACATATAATATATACACATACATACATATATGTACTATATATTTTATATATTGTGTTTATATTTCTCTTGTTTTTCATGCTTATATTAATATAATTAATAAATTAAAAATTATTATTTGGGTTCGTATCAATTTTCTGTATTTCAAAATTTCGACTGTATTCAGTTCTATAGTTTTAAAATTCTTAGTTCTCCTTCTTGTGTTGCCTATTCTTAACAGAATGTTAGCGTCATATGATAGTTTGTGTGATTTGCTTGTATCGTTCCCTGTCCCTTGCTGACTCTATCAGTGCACCAATTCCCGATATGCCAGTCCAATTTCTAATATTTCGGAGCCAAGACAGTTGCTTTCTACCAACTCCCCTCCGTCCTTCAATCCTCCCCTGCACGATGAGCTGTAACATCTTGTATTTCCCACTCCTCATCACATGGCCAAAGTATGCTGTTTTTCGACGTTTGACAGTTGTGAGTAATTCTCTTGTTACATTCATTCTTCTGAGAACCTCCTCGTTTGAAACACGGTCTACCCATGAAATCTTGAGCATTCTTCTGTATGTCCACATTTCGAATGCTTCCAGCTTGTTCATGTCTTTTACTTTTAATGTCCATGCTTCCACACCATATAATAAAACAGACCAGACATAACATTTGACGAAACGTATCCGCAACTTCATGTTGAGGTTCCTACTGCAGAAAAGCTCCTTATATTTAAGAAATGCCTTCCTGGCCATTTCATTTCGGCACTTTATTTCCCCATTACAACTCCAGTCTTCGTTTAGCCAGCTTCCAAGGAACTTCAAAGTGGACACTTTTTCGATTTGAATGTTGTTAATTGTAATAGTCGCACCAGGATACGGTTTTTTATTTCTGCTGATTATCATCCATTTCGTTTTTTGAGTGTTGAAGTTAAGCCCAAAATTGTTACTGTAGTGGTTGACTCTATCTACTATGTGTTGTAAATCGATAATATTATCAGCTATTAACGTCGTATCGTCAGCATATCTTATATTATTTAAGAACGTGCCATTCACTTTTATGCCTCCTTCCACATTAGCTAGTGCCTCCACGAAGATAGTTTCCGCATATAAGTTGAAGAGCATTGGCGACAAAATACAGCCCTGACGTACCCCTTTGAATTGCAATGCTATCCTTTAAGCCATGCTGAGTTTTTACGTTAGCTGTTTGATTCCAATACAGATTTCTGATACAGCTTATAGTTTTTTCTTCGATATCTAATGTACTTAAGATTTCTATCAATTTTTCATGCTGCACCCTATCGAAAGCTTTTTCGTAGTCAAGGAAACAGAGAAAAACATCCTTCTGAACATCTCTGCGGTTTTGTACCAATATATTTACTCCAAAAAGAGCTTCTTTCATGCCTGTGCCTTGTTTGAACCTTGAACCTTGCCTTGTTTTTCCCATATGTGCCTCGCACTTGGAATACATTCGACTTTGCAGTATTTTAAGAAAGATTTTAAGCGCATGACTCATTAAACTTATCAGACGGTGATCCTTACAGCTTTTAGCATTCGCTTTTTTCGGGAGTGCAATAAATGTCGACTTTAGCCAATCTTCTGGGAAATCACCCGTGTCATATATTTCATTAAAAATTTTGACCAATATCTCTAAATTATCATAATCTATTAATTTTATTATTTCTGCTGGTAAATCATCCGGACCTGTAGTTTTATTGTTTTTCGTTGACGATACAGCCTTTTTAACCTCTTCTTTTGTTATTGGAAATCCAAAAGGTAGTATGTCCGTGTTACTGTTATTGTTGTTTACTCTTCTGCTTTGATCTTGAAATAACTGTTGCACATAATTTTCCCAGGTTTTTTGTTCCTCATTTACATCAGCTATAAGTTGACCTTGTTCGTTTGTTAGTACAGCGGTAAGTTTTTTACGATTTGCACCCGTGATTTCTTTAATTTTTTTGTGGACATTGAAATCATCATGTAGATGTTGCAATTTCTCTATTTCATCACATTCTTTTTTAACCAGTCCTGCTTGGCACGCCTAATTTTAGCTTGGATATCTCGATGAATGCGTTTATACTCCCCAATATTATTGTTTTTGTATTGGCGCCTTACATCCATCATCTGTAAAATCTCGTCTGTCATCCATTTCTGTTTAGGGGAATACTTTTTTGTACTCAGGATGTTTCGTGATTTTTCTTTAAGGATATCCCTTGTTTGTGCCCGTAGATTTGTTGTATTTTTCAAATTTCGTACCTGATTGTTGAACTCTGCTGCTAATCGATTTCTTATTTCACTGTTTTTCAGCTTTTCCATATCCAATTTTGTTTCTCAGTTGGATCTCTTTGTTCTTGCTAATTTGATGTTTATTTTGCCCACCAAGAGATTGTGATCCGATGGAACGTCAGCACCAGGGTATGTGCTTACTTTCGTAATGGATGAGCTAAAACGTTTATTCACAATGATGAAATCAATCTGGTTTCGCACAACATGTTCAATTGTATCTTGTGGAGATCTCCAAGTATATAATCTTCTTGCAGGTAAACAAAACCACGTATTCATAATTTTTAAATTTTCTTCTTGGAAAAATTGTACCAAACGATCACCCCTTTCGTTTCTGGTTCCTAGAGCAAAACTGCCAACTACGTCTTTTACTCCTGCGGTACCAACCTTGGTATTAAAGTCACCAATTATGATATTCATGTCGTGAGATTTTGTTTGTTTTAAAAGATATGTTATGCATTCATAAAACTCTTCTATCTCATCGTCGGGTTTATCCGCTGTCGGTGCGTAAATTTGAATAATATTAATTGCGATCGGTTTTGAATCTAATTTAAGTAGCATAGCTCTATCCGAAAACGGCACGAAGCCGGAAACATGTTTCGCGATTTGTTCAGACAAAATTATACCGACGCCATTCCTGTGCCTTGTGTTGTTATTACCGGAATAATAAAATTTTGTCCCATTTACACTAATTACTCCGTTGCTTGACCACCAGGTTATCAAGTATATCAACTTTTAAACGATTCATTTCTTGAATAGTGTTATGCATTTTTCCTGACTCGAACAGACTATTGACATTCCATGTTCCTATTTTTATTGTAGATTTTGTTTTACCTCCGGGGATTCTTAGCACCCTCTTTTTGCCGGAGACTGAGGGCCGTTTGTTTTGTGACTGACTCACCTACACCACCAGGGTTGGTTACCTGGTCTTTCGACTGAGTTGCTCAGCGTAACAGGGAGGACCTCGTGAAGGTAAAACTTGGCGTGGAGATAGCATAGGCTGTGGTTGATGTATCTGGAACTCATCAAGCTAAGTTCCGCATACAATTCCTCCCCCCCCCCCTAATTAGATCTAATCTTTTCTAACTTTAATTCTAGTCTAACTTTGCACAAAACTGGTCTTAATTGTAAAATCATGAAAAAGTTCAAAATTGTACATTTACAAAATTTTTCCATAAATCCACAATTTTGTAATTATTAAAATCTTGCAAATTGAATTTTATAATGAAAAATATTCAAATTTAGAATTTTGTATTACATAATTTTTGCAATTCCAAATTATAATACCCAATCTTTATAATGCATAACTAAAGACATCCACCCTTTCTATATGTACAATATAAAAAATAAATCTAAAAATACATACATTGTATTACATGTTTAATTCAATTTATGTAATTTCCACATCATTTAACTTTCTTACATAAAAAATAATAACAATAAAATATAAAATCCTAAGTAAAAGTTATTTGAATATCTGATTTAATTAGAGTGGTACATATTATGAATAAATCTTTAATAAATTATTTAAAATTAAATTTAAAAATAAATAAAGTAAAATAATTGATTAACATGTGTAAAATACAAGCGAAGTTAAATTCAAAATACTTTTACATTTTGTAAGCATGCTGTAACTTTATCATCTTTTCCTTTGGCCTACTATGGGTATTTTTCTGTTTTAGTTCAGATTTGTGCTTTTAACAGATATCGACTACATACAATACGTTCTGAACAGATTAAAAGTATTTTATCTCTAAACGCTCCAAATAACTTTGAAACGCAATAGAGCGTTAACCTGTCAAAAGTATCAAATCATATAAAAAAAATAAAATTTTTGATATTTAAATTCAATAAATGCTCTACGATATCTGTAAATGAAAATTGAACACTTACATCATACTCTGAGCATACTCTGAATGAAAAAAGACATTTTTTTTGACAGTTCTGGCTCTGCTCTGAACTAAAAAAGAAAAACACCGTATATATTATATTAAAAACAATTTTTTAAAACTATGTTGGATTTATTTTGAATTTTATTTCATCATTACAAATTTGTTATTTGTAACTATAGCTTTCCAAACTTTCCAAACAATCTAAACATTCGTTCCTACATATCTTGACTACGTTGTCAAACAAAACCTTGAAATATTGAGAGGATGAAGATCTTTAAGAATAATTCTTAATGAGTAATTGCTAATCTCTGAAGTTTTGTATTGCAGAAATTATTTCAGAAAATAATGTATTTGTTTTTGATATTTTCTTAGTTTTTAGGAGTCGAGGTATTTACTATTTTTAACTTACACTTGTGGTGTGGCTTGTACAGCTGTCTAAATTTTTTTTAAGTTGAAGATACAAACTTTTATTTTTACATCTGTTAAGGACTTTTCTTAATAAAGTATATGAAATTTCCATTGAAAATGTCTCTCTTAACATTTCACAATATTTTCTTAAAAAAAATTCCTAAAAAAAATTACAAGTTTTCATACAAAACTAGTCAACATTCTAATACTTTTATACTTTAATACGAAAATGTTCGCATTTTTAAAGTTTTTACCTTTATTCGTTTAACACACACACAGCTATTTTATTTGTGGTTTGAGACTATTAACCTTAAAAGAAACCGAATATTTGGTTTGGAATATTCGATTAGAAAATGTGCTCTGTGAGGGTTTTCGCCACATTCTGTTCGAAAGACTGAAACAAGTTGTCCATGATAAGTAGCAGTTAAGAAAAACATAAAGACTTCATGAATCAATTACTATTGATGAGCAGTAATTTCCTTACCGTAAAGTTTCCTCATACTTAGTACAAAAGATTAAACCAACATCTAAACACTTTTAGAAAATGTACTCTATTTGTAGTAAACGTATTGTACTGGAGTACAATTCGATGTTCCCATTTAGATGAATTTTGATGAACGAACTGTCATCAATTTTGTAATGACAAAACTCAGAAGATTTATGATTGTAAAGACAACTTTTTTACATTTTTGCAAAGTCTTTAAGTATTATAATAAAACAAAAGGAGGAATTAACACCATAGATAAAATGTTGAGCAAATATACCGTAAAGTACAAAATAAATTGGAAGTCTTTAATTCCATTATGGTGATTAAAGCTGATTTGATATCACATATTATTTGTAGAAATTGCAAAATCTGCACTGAAAAAACAAGAATATGGCGTTTTCTGAAGAATGTTGTTAATCAACTTTTTCAGTCATGTCACATAATCATAAATCTATAGTTTCATACTTTCTTTTATTGATTTTTAGATAATTATATTTTCTCTATATTTTTATACATTTTTTATAATTTCTTTTTTTATTCCATAATAAAAAACAAACCTTTGTAAAATTTTAAATTATTTTTATATAAATGGTACACGTACAATATAGTACATATAACTATACCTCATGTCACTTGAAGAGGATGTAAAATCTTCTAAACCCAAATAATGGAATGGATGGGAGGACATGTAGTATAATACCTATACCTCATGTCGTATGAAGAATACGTAAAAAATTTTAGATCTTAAAAGTCTGTATAATCTTGGGTAAATTATTATTATTATATGAAACACAAAACTTCCTTATATCCTTTGGAATTTTTATTTTCATTGATGCGTTCATGTTAGTTACAACAATTAAAAAAAAAAAAATTACAAGTCTATTGATTTAATTGTGTATTAAAACTTTATTGGAGTTAAACCTATAATAAGTCATTTATATAAATACTTTTATTTATTTATCAATCGTAACTCTATTTTGAAATCTGATATAGAATTAACTATGAATGAACTTATTTTGAAGTAAATTTTCTAAATAAATCTTCATTTTAACTTATCCATATAATATACTAAAAGTAAAATGATTAATTTTTATTTTCAAAAACTCTTTTACTATAGGTCTATAAAATAAAAATTAATAAAAAATCATCTCTATATTTAAACTTTTATAAAATATAAGTTTTTTATTAAAGAAAATATTTTTTTTTAAAGTACCTATACATTTTATAGAATGGGAATATATAATAATATATTACATAATCAAAATCAAGATTGATGATTTTTAAAATCAATATTTGTTTGAAAAGATTTTTTCTTTCACTTAATATCCTTTTTTCTTTTTGTTTTTTTTTTGTTATTTTCGTTTATTAACCTATTTTTTCTGTCTGAATAGTCTATTAAACAATTGGAAAAGTTAAAAAATTATCCTTGGAGAATTTCTCTGTTCAATACACCATATACACTTTTCAAAAATAAATAAAAATATTATTAACTTATATACCTATTATATGTAATTACATATTAAACTTTGATTTCTAAATATAGGTATAAATATATAATTATATATATATATGCCTATTTAATAATAATAATATTAATATTAATATCTGTATAAGTTGTATATAAACAAAAATGTATATAAAATATAAAACATTAAAAAGGTCTCTAGCGGAGTGACGTTTGTAATATATCATCAAATTGTCCTTGTAATCAATGAATATGTCAACATCATACATTTTTTCCATGGCAAAATTATTTGAATATATTATAATTATGCAAATTGGCAATAAAGAGAAAAATCAAGAGCTAAACCAATCAAGAGAATATTAAAATATTCTCAATTAAAAACAAAAAAAATCATAAGTATTTTTATATATTTTTTTTTGTATAAAATTATTCATTCACTTTCTCAACGATATATTAAAATAGGTGTATATAAATGACAGAATTGACAGAACAAAAACAACGGTTTTTATTTTTGAAGTTTAAATTAAAAAAAAAAATGTTACAATTAAAAATTGTATCTTTTATATTATTTTATTGTTGATGTGTATATACATATATCATGTTTATATACTGGGATACCAGTACCATTTTATTAAAATTAAAAAAGTATGGTTTTCCAGAACATTTTATGAAGTGGATAAAATGCTATCTTAAGGACGGAAATTACAGTGTCGTCTTTAGATCCTGTACTTCTAAACCTTACGTAGCAAATTCAGGATTTCCACAAGGAAGCCATTTGAGATCGCCTCTTTTTATTTTCTTCACTATTGATGTTACTACCTTCATTCGTTACAAAGACATTAAAACTTACGCAGATGATATGAAAATTTAAAAAAAAAAATTACATCCATAGAAGATGCCAACATACTTTAAGCTGACCTAAATAATTTCTTATATTGGTATAACATAAATAATCTTCTTCTTAATGTCAGTAAATGTGCATTCATGATTGTTTTTCGGCGACTCATAATATTAATTTTCAATACTCTATTAACAATTCAAGTTTGAATAAAACTAATTCAATTTAAGAGATCTACGTATTCTTTTCGATAGTAAATTAACTTTCAAGGACCACTATGAAAGTATAATTCACAAATCGAATTAAATGCTTAGCTTTTTTAAACGATGGTCAAAGAAATATACTGATTCTGGCACACTTAAATCTTTATACACATGTCTTGTTATTTGTCAACAAAATCTTGAATGTTGTATGGTCTCCTCCTTTCTATCAAACTCATATTGATAGAATTGAGTCTATACAAAAAAATTTCATTCGTTATGCCTTGCGAAACCTTGCCTGGAATGATCCTTTTATTTTACCTACTTATGAAACTAGATTAAATTTAATTAATTTAAAAACTTGACAAACTATGGTAAAAATGAACCAATTCACATGATGTTATTAATGGGTAATAAATACAAATCACACATTGATTTCATTCAAACAAAAACCCCACTAAACCAAAACATTTTTAAACATCTATAAATGTTTAATTTATAAAATGCTATGTTTAAAGAATGATATAATTATTATTTCTTTTTTTTAGTTGAATGTTTGATGTATTATGAATGTATATGAATTTGTTTTTGTAATACTTTGTACCTTTTGTAATAAATGTTGTTAATTTACTTTAATTATGTAACTTTAAGAAAATGAATTGTAAAACTGTTTAAAAATAAATTGTTTGAACTAAACAAATAAATAAAAAAAAGAATATATATATTTATTATGATTATTCTTTTAGCAATATAATGATTCTAGTCGCAAGCATGTGAAAAAATTCCTGTCAAAAGAATCAGTCCAAACTTTCTTAACAGTGTAAAAGGTTGATAATATGGGTATGAGTTATTTCGGGCAGACAAACGAGGAACTATTTTATATACGTACTTGATTCAAGCTTAATCAATTGGTAAATATCTTTTTATTTCATTATCGTTGAAATTACTATCGAATCACTGGGCCTTGTCCAGCTTGTATAACAATTTAAACGATATTTACTAGGCCACCGAGGACCAAGTAAATATTATAATATTAAATAATGTTACCATATGCTACCATTTTATGTACCAATTATGTACTGAAGATTAGAGGAATGAAAAAGTGGTATAAACGTCATCTTATTGTGAATGCAAATAGTATTTTCTATTCCTTTTAAAATGTAGAAGGAAGAAGGAAAAAAAATTGGTTTATTTTATTGAATATGGGAATGAGAAAATTGTTTACTGAAGTAGAGAAAAAGCCCTATCACTAAAATAAGTAATTGATATGAGTCATATTGAAGAGTTTAAAGTCTTAAGGTGTGGAATATAATATTAGAACGAAAAATGTACAGGTATACATTATTATCTACTAATGTATATAAAAATATATGTAGTATAAAATATATAGTTTCCACTTTATTAGTATTCACTTTACTTGTCCCGAACAAAATGTAGTGTTAACGTTAACATATACTTTAAAATATTTTTTAAATTATATAAAAAGAAAACATTTTAAATTTTTCTTAGAAAATCTACTTACTGTATTTTTATGTTATCGTTTTCTATATAGTATAGGTGAAAGTTTTTCTAGTGTTTTTCCTTTCGTGAAGGACTGTTTAATCAACTTATATTAGTTATATTAATATATTTACTTTAAAAAAAAAAAAAAAACATGTTGTTTGCCACCCACTTCTACTAAGAAAATTTAGTATATTATGCTGTAATTCTTCTGTTTGATTGTTATCATCTCTTTCAGGAAAGTTTTTTATTGTTTCATACATTGAAATGTACTTTCAATGTATTTGAAAGTTTTGTTTGATCGAGATTTAGTTGATCTAGAGTTTGTTGATCTAGATTTATTTAAGTTATCCAGTTTGTTGAGTTTGTTGATCTAGATTTATTTAAGTTATCCATCATAACTATAATTACCGATGCTATACGGTAATACTATCAGGTGGAACTATATCAAATGCAAAAAAAAAACTCTGATCTAGTTGTGGTGCAGTAGTGCGGTAAAAAAGTATTAATAGAAAAAAAAACCAGAGTAGAATACGTTTGATCAGTAAGAAAATTTTAGCATACTTTATTTTTTACTTTTATGCTTTCACTCTTTAGAATATACCACAACCGGTTTAATTCTAGACTCTTCTCCTACTTCCTTCAGCCGATCTTTAATTCAATTTTCGGATCAAACGTAATAATAAATATCAAAATATGTATTAAAATACCTTAGTTTAAATATTATAAATCATAAAAGCAAAATATAAGGTTGGTTGGTTGGTGTAGGTGGCTGGCCACCGCCGCTCATGGCAGTGACCCCAATTAGCGCGTTAGGACCGTTTTGCTTCCACTTCCGTGACCGTAAGGCTTATAATAGGACTATATTAGGTTTTATTTTAGATCCATTTCGTTGCGTTCAGAAACCTTATCATTTCTGCAGGTTGCTTAACCGCTAGATCACTAAGATCGTTGAATTGATGGCTACCCAGAGTTGCTCTTCTGGCCCTAGCCAGTCCTTGGCAATTACAGGTGAAGTGTATATGATGGATTCTTTCTCATTCTGTTCAGTGTTCACCACAGCTGCGACTTGATGAATTGAATGGGATAGCAAAATATAAACATATATAATTTTCTCTAACGTAAATTGAGTAATTCCATACATGTCATGAGGTCTATATCTTTGTCATAGAAAAAAGTGCAAAACTGAGTACAAATGTTTCGAAATGAAAATTTTTAAAATAATATTGTTTATCTCTCTTTGTTTAATATATTATTGATTCTTTATCCCAACATAATTTATAATGTCCTGATTTTCCTAATAAACCATTACTCTTGTTCTAAAATAAACCTAAAGCGATGATCGTAATGTATCGTAATGACAACGCATTTCTTTTCATATTATACTGACGTCGAATATGGCGGAAACTTTTTTGGTCATGTTGCTCTATTCACGCATATTCATGATATACATTTTTTATGAATAAATTATTTATACTATATCGGCAACGACGATTTACGATGTTTTCCCGGTAAATGCAAATTATTGCTGAGAAAGATATTTTAAATAATCACGGTATTGTGTTAACCATAAACTACGTTTCAGTGTTAATAAATTCATAAAAAATAAGTTATAATTTGTCACGACGTCATCACAGTGAGGTCACGTGCTGTTAACATACGAATCGACCTTAATTATATTTTTAATTTGGTTTTTTGTTCCTTCTTCACTATCATAAGAAGATATGGAAATTATTATTCATATTACATTAAGCTTTAGTTACGTGAACCATCACTTTCTCTAAGCGGTTGTTTGGTAGCAGGTATTATAAACAATAATCAAACACATATAGTATATTTAAGAATTAATTATTTGGTTTAATATATTTTATTTATTTATTCCTTTAATTTACAATATAAATTGTTATATTGGGTAAGACCAGTGTTTGAATTGAACCCAAGACCTTTTGATTGAGAGGTCAGCCATACACCATTAGTCAGATATTTTTTTCTCCTAAAAACTCATAATTTATATTTTAAAAATGTGCGACATTTTTCATACTTAATTTTCACAGTAGCACATTATAAGAACACATTAGGTACATTTCATATATTGCATGTTTTATTTTTTTGTAAATGAAGCTAAAAAGAAATGTTTTAGATTTGTAAAGATATTCATTTATTCTATTATATTATAATATATCTAGATCTTACCGTTATTTAGCTTTTATAACAACTATTATAAACTAAATTTATTTAATTTTTTTTCTATTATTATAACATATTATCCATGGTGTATTTTAACCTATATAAATTGGAACAGATAATCACTTTTTAAATTATTTTATTTCTTTAACAGATCTGCAATCTAAGATTTTTTTTTGTTATTATCCACAATATTAAAACAATAAAATGGCCTATTAATTCTACCAAAATAGTATTTATTGTGTTACCTTTAACTAAATGTTGACCTTAATATGTAGTATCAAATGTTTTTTTATTTTTATTTTTCTAATTTCAAGACAAAAGAAAACTGAAAAAATTTTTTTTTGTAAGAACTCCCTAAAGATATTTGACCTTAATTTTATGTTACAGTTATTTGTACATACTACATACATTTTTCTTGGTTGAAACATAAATATAAAGTTGTTTTTATAGCCAAACTATAACTTATAACTTGTAAGAAATTAAAGAAAGAGAAAACATATTAAAAATAACAGTAAAAATGAAATTTTGACTGACGATAGAAAATGGGGAAATTATAATATCTGTTATTGAAAATACTAAAATCCTTATTACTTACTTTTTTCTGTGACTCTTTCTTTACTCACTTTAAAATTTTGCATTAAGGGCTTTTAAAAAAAATTGTGGTTATTGCAGCTCTAGTTTTGACAATTCGCTAATGATAATGTGTAGTTGTCCAGCTTCAGAAATATAACTTTTTACCAAGTGTTTTTTTAGCTTACTACGTCTTCTGGTACTTTGTGAAATATAGCCGAAGTATTCTTGGTATGTTTCGTAAAGATAAATTTTCAATAATGTTATATTTTATGCCTCTGTATTGTCATCTTTTATTTCATTTATAATTATTGGCACATTCCTCAGTTATCGTTAATAGGTCGTCACTAGCTTTAATATTCTGTATTTGATTTAAAGGAATATTTTAGCCACACCATTCTAAATATGATTTTAGGAAATTTATTAATGAATACCAGCAGCTTTTTCTTATACATGACTGGGGTGTTTTTATTTATGCCCCTCGGTTAAACGATAAAATGCTGACAGGGAAGCAGATATTATTTACAAAATTAAAGCTTAATGTTTGCTAGACTGCATAGATAATCTAGTTTGTAACTGTTAAATATCACATAAAATTTTAGTGTTTTTGTTATAGATATTATGTAAAACTTTTTAAATAATTCCCTACAACTAAAATAAAACTGAAGGAAAAAGGAACACATTTTTAGAAAGGTAATTACATTGTTACGGAGCTGTTTTCACCAACTATCACTTGGAAATTAATAAAAATGAAAAGAAATCATCAAGAATAATATCTAACTTAACCTTATAGGGGGTAGCACAAAAATATTCTGACTGGTTGTTTTCACTTCAATTTCCATGATTTTTGACACCTTTTGAAGAAATTTTCGGTCAATAAAAAAAAAGTAATTTTGTTGCATTTTATAGAAAATTACAGGGTAAAATAATGCAGGATATCTAGAGATTTTACTATTTTTACCGACCGCATACATTAGTGTATAAGGTAGGTATTGTTTTTATACTAAAAATGTGTACCCGAGATTTTGGCAAATATGTACTACTCCGGTGTGGAGAAGGCTGTAAAATTATTTTAGCATGATGTCCGTCTGTGTGTGTGTGTGTGGGTGCGCGTGTGTGTGTGTGTGTGAGTGTGTGAGTATATCTGTGGGCACGTGTACACGACTGAGCGGAATTTTTGCAATTTCATATTTAAGGTTTTGACGTAAATATCTCGAATTGATAAGCTTTTGGAACAAATCGGACAACCAGAAGTGGTAGTTTACTAGTATACTTTTTAAGTTTTTTACGAATATTTCGTAACAGAAAAATTATTAAGAAAAAGTTGTTACACAAGTAAAGAGCAACAACTATGCCATAGAACATTTTTTGATGAGACTAACTTTAACTTTTATTTAATTTGTTTTCTAAGTCCAAATTTCATACATAATACGCCATATAAATTTATATCAACAATTTTTTTTTTGTTTTTTGTTTTATATCTCTAAAAATTTATATATGTACATAATATGTCTATATGCCTATGTACATATCTATGCATATTATTCTTTTGTTGATGACATAAAATTAAAACGGTAAAATTTTTGTTAACAGATTCAATATTAATCTTATGTTTGTTTTGTATTTGTATTTGTTTCCAGTTTTTATTATTTTTTACTTCTAATATTTTTGATTGAAAAAAAAATCATGTACATTACCTACATAATAATGTAAATGGATGTATGAATTAATGCACATATATTTTCGATTTCATTGCTTATTATTGTTATTGAATAAAACAAAATGTTGTTAAATTATTAGAAGTTATTTTGCTTTGATATAAATTATTATGTAAAATATCTATAAATTTTGGCATTGTACTTTTCGTGTAGTGGCGGTCGGTCCTGTGGTGGAGACAGCTGTTTTTTTTTAAAGTTTCATAATATCGATATTACAAACTAATAATAAATACGAATTGGAATAAAATTTAAATCCCACCTGTTTTCTGTATCTTACTAACTATGTATGCAAATGTACATTATTTTATAAAAATAAAAGTGTACTTATGAAATAGAAAGATAGCATAATATGTATATGAATGTATGTGTATTTATTATAATAATATGTAGAAGAAAGTTATACAGTTTAATTTGACCGTGTGTACAAATACCTATGTACAAATACCTTTACCTATGTATTATTTATTTTTTGAAGTTTCAGTATTTATGCATAACTTTATGGTATAAAAGTTGTTTCAAAAAGTTGAATACTAAAAGTATAATATGTAAGATGAATAATAAAATAACTTGAAATATTATTTTAAAAATTATAGTAAAACATCAATACTTTTGATATGTTTTGAGGTGGTTCCTGTCTTGTCTTGGGTCTGTCTAAAATGAATATACCTATAAAAATAGTAAAATATTTTCTATTTAAGCCAATCTACTTTAAAACTACTTATTTGCTATCGAAGTGTAACACATAAAATATTTAAATAGAAATTAGTTTCTTAAGAATAACAATTATACCAACTCTACCAAATCTTAAAAATCTTTTCTTTTTTTTTTTACTTCAATTTTTTGTAAATGATCAGTAATATCTAAAAAAGGATGTACTTATCCATAAACATGTACATATAGGGCGTCATCTGGGAATTTGATTTCCTTTTTTCCGAAAATTTTTTTTTTTTTAAGGGAATGTTATAAAAAATATTTTTTGGAAGGTTAACTTTGGAATGCAAGAAGCAAAAAAAAATATATGGAAAACAAATAACGGTATGTTTGATGTTTTATGAAATTCATTGTTAAAATTTATGTGTTAATGAAAAATTGAATTTTTTCAAAAAAGTTAACAATATTTTGATTGTCCACAATAAAATTTTTTTTTAAATGTTCTTAAAAGCAATTGCATAAATTTTTTTTTTATTTAGATTATTGTTTGCCTGGAACATAGCTCTTAAACTATATTTGGATGCCATCATGTTGGTTACCTATATATTATAAATTGTGTTACAATTACTGCAACAATTATTAATTATTATCAACTTTTGAAGCAGCCCACTAATACTTATAACTTTAATTTTTAATTATTAAGCTAAAATTATTTTTCCCAAACCTAGAATCATTTATTTTCCCAGTTTAATATAACAGGACAGCCTAAAAGTTACTGCTTTCTCTTTAAAAAAGGTTTTTAATTTCAAAATAAAAGAAAAACCTAATATTAGATTTCCAAAAAAAAAGGGTATTGTTTCTACAAAATCTAATTTTGTAAGCGATCCCAATATAATACAAATAAAAACAATTTTTTTTTTTCAGGATATATACTATGGGATATCACACACTAAAAAATTTCATGACCTTACCCAAAATAAGAAAAAATATATGTAAAAACAAATGGTTATAAGAAAAAAACTTTTAAATACTCTGAAGTGGTTTTAATGTTCTGAATTATTATGGAAACCAAAATGCCACAAATGTTTCAGAATTTTATATGAATCAAAGTATAATTGAGGAAATTTGAATATTTTAACTAAAATCTAAATAAATCAGATTGAATTTCAAATTTTTCCTAATTATATAAGGTCTTTACATTGAAATACAAATTAAAAAATGAAAATATAAATGGATTGGTCACGTTCTTAGAAGATCTTCTAATTGTATTGCTAGACAGGCCTTGGAATGGAACCTTCAAGGGAAACGAAATGTTGGTAGACCTAGCAATACAAACGTGAAATAACAAAAATGAACAAGATACGACTACAAATAAAAGTAATGTCACAATATAGAAGAAGATAGAAAGGCTTTGTGGAAGCCTTATATTCCGAAAGGGAGTAGAAAATGAAAAAAAAAAACAAATACTTTACGTCAATTTAATTGAATTTATAATTCAAATATCAAGAATATGTACATGTATTTTATTATTTAAATTGTGCCTAATTTAGAAATTGATTTTTCGCTTTTCAACTGAGTTAGTTCAAGTTTTGGGTAATATTTCATTTGTATTTTTAAAAATCTACCAACTTTTCTTTTTGATTTATCAATATCGCTTATGACGAACTTTCAGCTTACTTTAAAAATCAAGTTGATAAAATTACACATTCGCAAAACTTAAAAGATCATTTAAAAGAAGTTAGATTTTTTTCAGAAGGAAAAAATATATAGAAATTTTTTCATTGGTGCACAGAAATAGAAGAACAAAATTTCTTGTTTTTGGGTGATGTTTTGTAAAACATTTCGAAATTTTATTAATAAAAATTAATTTTGTTAAAATTATGATTTAGTACCACATTGATTTATTTTATTTTATATTTTTTTTTTATTTAAGGGTAACCAGTAACACATGCAATGTTAATTTTGTTTTTATTATAATATCTATGTATCAAAATTGAAGGGTTCAAGGATGACCAGAGAAAAACAATAATTTTGTTTGAAAAAAGTTAATTAATATACATAATATTCTTTTCATAAAATTGAAATTTAATCGAAATATAAATGAAAAATGATCAATTATAGCGTTCTGTAATTTTTCAAATCATTTTTGTTTTATTAATTAGAAAAATTTAATTAGGTATTAATTCAAAATATGCATCGCTATTTTAATTCTTAAAATCTTTTGCACGTGAACTTGTTCACATTTTCATTACATTTAGTGCTGTGGGAATAATTAGTATCTGGAATATTAAAATAGTTGAATTATATAAATAGAATATACTTAAAGTAGTATTTA
The DNA here is from genome assembly GCA_947095535.1 of Poecilobothrus nobilitatus. Lineage (NCBI taxonomy): Eukaryota > Metazoa > Arthropoda > Insecta > Diptera > Dolichopodidae > Poecilobothrus > Poecilobothrus nobilitatus. The sequence goes on from OX352774.1 coordinate 111,610,095, forward strand.
AGTCTCTTTGATATTTTTGGAAATCGATTATCAATAGAATTCTTTGCATCTGATCAAAAAATGTAAAAACTTATTTTAATCAGGCAAAAATATTTTAATAGAATACAAAATTAGTCCAACTGTATAGTTGTCATTGGATCCTATCCTTACAAACCAAGGGACACCCATTACAAAATAGAAATAAGATATAGTCATTTTAGCACTTTTTATATTAAAACTTAATTATTTATTTATATTAATATTCGAAATCACAAAGAAAATAATCAAAAATCAAAAATATATTAAAACATAAAAAGTTTGCATACTTTTAGACCATATTTTAATTTAAAAAACTATAATATTTGTCTATGTGTTATACATTATCTTCTAAGTACCTTTTTATACTCTACACTTAAAGTATAGGGTATATTAACTTTGGTATGGTGTTTGTAACCACTAAAAGGAAGCAAGTTAGATATGGACATGTATATATATTCTGAATCAGGATCACCTCCTGAATCGATTTAGCAATGTCCGTCCGTCCGTCCGTTCGCACGATAACTCAAAAACTCGTGAAGCTATCTTGATGAAATTTATATAGTAGGTTACTAATTACGAAAGGAAGGCTAAGTTCGAATCTGGACAAAATCGGTCCATGGTTCGGGTACCTCCCATACAACTCCCAAAACCGACTACGCATATCTTCGAAATTAATAAAGATAGAAACTTCAAATTTTGTACGAGGGTGTGCTTGAATCCCTGATATCCCCTATCCCTTTGGAATGAATTGGAGTGGTTCTTCGGGTACCTTCCACACAACTTCCAAAACCGAACAAGCATATATTCGAAATTAATAAAGGTAGAAACTTCAAATTTGGTACTAGGGTGTTGTTTCCTGAATCACTGATTTGCCTAAGACTTGAGATGAATTGGAGAGGTTGTTCGGGTACCTCCCATACAACTTCTAAAACCGAATAAGCATATCTTCGAAATTAATAAAGATACAAACTGCAAATTTGATACGAGGGTATTGTTTCCTGAATCCTTGATTTGCCTAAAATTTCAGATGAATTGGAATGGTTGTTCGGATATCTGCCACACAACTCCCAAGACCAAATAAGCATATCTTTGAAATTAATAAATATAAAAACTTGAAATTTGATATAAGAGTATTGTACCCTGTTCTGATGATATCTCTAAAATTTGAGATGAATTGTGGTTGTTGGGGTGCGCGTGCCATCACACACTTCTCAAAATCAAACAAGCATATTTTCGAATTTAAAAAGATAGAAATCTGTAATTTAGTACAAAGGTTGTAAAAGCATTTATTTTTTTAGCTTAGGTATATTAAATTCCTAACTAAAATAACTTATGGATTTTTAATTTAATTTGAAGTTTTTAGGTGTAGGGTATAAGGAAATCGGTTGCATCGACTTACTGTTACTTTAACTTGTTTATGTAATTGATAAATGCAAAATGAGAAAATTCCTTGAATAAATTAATAAATAAATATTTATTAATTATAGTATACTTTAGTATATTGTGTATAATATTTAATTTGTTATCACAATTTATCTTATATAAAATAGAAATAAAATTAAGTGATTAAAAGATATTAAGCGAATTATTTTGAAATAGGTTATATCTTGTGTAGAGGTGATGCATTGCTTCATCTTCACCATTTTTAATTATTAAGTTCCTAATTATAACTGCTATACATCTGTTTATTAACTGTTTGTATTGTAATGAAATAACTATAACACTTTTGTTTTGTATCTCTTCCGTTACCGATTAAATTTTGAGGCCTTCTATAAATTCCTTCATCTGATTGTACCAATTTATTTATCTTAAGTTTTTCTTATAATACTTTCTTAATACTTTTGATCGAAGTGGTTCCAATATTTTAAATTTAAAATTTTTGGATGTACTCCATATTGCAGATTGCAAATTTATTTTAGATAGACTTTCTTATTTGAAAGTAACCGTATGTATCTGGTTTAATTTAATTCATTGCGTTTCATTGAATAGTTTCGTGATCTGTATAATATGAAAATAAGTTTTCTAAATGCAGAGAGGAAATTTTATAGCCATTGGTTATCAACTGGAGGGTTAGTTGTGGCCGAAGTAAAAGTAAAACAAATAAAAACTACCTTGAAATAGAAACTAGAATAAACAAATATGCATTAAAAACAAAATATTAAAAATGAAATGAAGATAATTTTTTTTTCTATATTGAAAAATTGAAAATGCTGTACATACCTACGTGACTGGTTTTTTTTTTGGAAAGAATCAACTAAAGTTTCTTATAATATAAAAATATATAATATATAAAAAAAATATATTCTAGCATAAAATTTATTCTGTTAAATAATACAAAGTGTACGAAAAATATTAAATTCTGTCTGAAAAAATAATAATAAATTTTGTGAAAATTTAGACATGAAAAACAAAAAAAGGAGGAATGAGGGCTGCTTCCCCCGCGCAAGCGTTCGACAGCGCGCCGTTTTCGCCCACGCGCCATCGTTCAGAGGCAGCAGCCCTCAATCCTTCAAGAGAAGGGCAAAGGGAGTTGTGAAGGGAAGGACTTAGGTAGGGGTGAAGAGTGGTTTATGTGATATTTAGGAGGGTTTTTATAATTGGTTACAAAATCAAGGTATTTTCCCTTTTCCAGAATATTTACATATATTATGTACAAAAGAGATTGCGAATTAAGAGGTTTGAATTTTGCGAATTTTAAAGTTTGTTACAAAATCAGAATATTCCCCCTTTTTCAGAATTTTTACATACATGTGTATGCGAGATTCTGAATTAGGAAGGATTTTAGAGCTGGATTCTAGAGCTTAATAGTTTTTCTTTTAAAGTATTTTTAATCGAATGAGACATAACACCATATGGCTTTATGACACTCCACCTAAATATGATGTTTCTGATACACTAAGACATATTGACCATTACACATTGAATCGATTATCAACACTATGCAGTAATTATGTAATTTGAAAAAAAATTGAAATAGATTGGCACTTAAGGTGTTTACACTTAAATTTACAGAGATGTATGGTATAATTGTCAACAAACATTTAGTCTAAAGGAAGAATAATCTAAATAAATAATATTTTTATTCTTGGTTTGGTTTTCTAATACAGACTTATCATATGAAGAGTACCACAAACGAGATGCTTTGTTATTTGGCAACTAAAGTGATGTTTTTAATTTGACGCGAAACCAAATGTCAAAAGCGAGATGTATGGTATTTTTGTAAAACTTTTTCTACAAAGCGATCGCCTTTTTTATTACATCAAAATTATTCAATGACCTCTGCCATTCGTAGTTATTTAAGTTGTTTTTAAATTATTTTTTGAAATCATTTTTTTTAGTTATTAACACAAATAAAGAATGGAGAGTAGAAAAGTATAAGTATCTTAAGTTTAAAAAATCTACCAAAATAACAAAAATGTTCATCATGCATCTTCCAGATATGCATTTTTAAAAAGACGTAATATTATACATTTTTCCATTGCCTCAGTGGTGAGTTTACAAAATATGGGTGATAATATTATTACTTTAGATTTTTAGGTAGTGTTATAAATTTCATACTTAATCATGTTTTTTAATAATTACGAATATATATATTTTTTTTTAAATTAATAAATTACATTTTTTAATCAATTTAAAATTGTTTTTATTGAAAATATTAATCTTATTTATTTATGTTATTATTTATTTTACACCATTTCATTATTTTTTATTTTGATATTTTTATTAAATTTATTCCAGTGTAAAAATAATTATTGTTATTTACTTATATTTATTTATATTCCATATTAATGTATTTTATTTTTAGCACATTTCCAAAACAATTTTGAAAAAATGTGCCTGGTTTGTTTCATTCTGCCCGTCCGTCTGCCAGTCTGTTTACAAAACTTTTACATCGTTAAAGATAGAGCAATACAATTTTAACCATCTCATAAAAAAATTAATATTGTGGAACAAAGTTTTCATGGAACCCCATCCATTACGGAGCTCCTCAGACTTTGAAAAAGTCCTTTTTAAATATAAATATAAAGTCCTTTTTAAATATCTCACACTCTGCTTAATATTTTTTCAAGTTAAAAATGCCATTCGACCGCACTTTTTTTTATCTTTATTAATATCAAAATTAGACATTTTTTTTAAATTTAGTTATGTGAAAACAAAATTTTGCGTAATTTTTTTTCCTTCATAACTCCGGCACGCTTTTAGATAGAGATTTGAAATTTGTTTGTTTGCACCCTTTTTAAGAGCTGTTACGCATTAAAAATTAAAAATTTGCTACTTTTATACATCTGTAACCTAGGCACCTGTACAAATTTTCGGTAACACATAAAAATTAAAGCTCCAGTAATATATTTTTAAGTGCGTTGACGGTTTTTTTTAGTTGTATAGGGTTACTGAGTTACAACCCCTCAAAATAATAAAAAATGTAAGCCTATGTAAGCCCTATCAAATGTATATTTAAGATTATGCTTAGTAGTTTTACTATATACAAAAATGCTAGAAGACGATCTAAAAACGCTAGAATTAAAGCTTCAACTTTATAATTTTACATATATTAATTTATTTTTCTTAATTACGTAGAGTTCCCTTAAAATTGAAGACAATATCTCTTAATTTTTCAGATTTTTTCTTATTATATGAAATTCTAAGAAAATTTTCAAATTTTGGTGCAAGTCACAATCCTAAACAGTTTGTATTGGTTTTTGGAAAATGTGCGCCTTTAAAAATCTTTGGTTTACATTCCGCCTTGTCGTTTTTGTTTCATTATTTATATTCTTGTTATTATTACAAATTGCATTAATTAAAATTGAATTAACCAGTCATTAACAGAATATATTTTAGCCTTGCAAAATTTTTTTTTTAAATAAATTGGAATGAAGGGGTAGCAAATAGTTAATAACCTACAATATAAAAATGATAACTAATATTTTGATTTTTGAAAGATTCAGTAAAACTGTGATCGATTAATCATGTAATATTTAAATATTATTGAATTAATGTTTTAAATAGTTGTTATTAATGAAAATTTTAATTTACACATAATTAACACAAAATAAATAAAATTAAATTAAAATGTTATACACGTTATAAATAAAACAAAATTAAAAGAAAATGTGACATTAGGAAAATTGTACACTATATATAAATTATTATTAAATTGAAGAGCCGATCAAAGTCGAAAATCTTTTAACCTAATTATTTTTTTAACTTTTAAAAGCCTTTTAATATAAACAAGATCAACCATTTCGGTTCATAGCGGTTTTTATTTTAAAATATAGTAATTTGTTGTAAACAAACAAATTAGTAAGCAAAACCATAGATTTTTATAAGCCGATTAATTACCTTTACTACCAAAAAGATAGCTTTAGAGAGTTGTAGTTCCGCAAAGAGTGGGGTTACATAACAAATCTGTTTTGCTACTATTCCTTTTTTATCATATGTCTGTAATTTCATTTCTTCTTTTACCACGGTTTTATAAATAGGGTTATATAAATTATAAACACGGTTATATAAATTTCATCCGTTTGAACAGAAAAGCAAACCGACAAACAGATGGGCAAACGGACCACAATTTTTAATGGATTTTATCTGATGATCTGTTACATAATATAGATCTTGAATATTGTTTGTATTTGTATAATTGTCACGTAATATACTTCTAAATATTGGAAACAACTACCTATTGACGTTTAAGATTGAATTTAAAGTCATCTCTCCTTATTAATTAAAAAAAAATGTGTTTTACTAGCATCATATTAAAACGACGGACAATATGAACAATATGCCTTTTGTAAAAGAAAAAAAATGATTTAATACCAGATTTAAAAATTAATCGTCCAATCTAAAATTGGATTTTATACAGCTATATATTAACGTAAAACTTTTTTTACTGAATATAAAGTTGGAATGAAAGATAGCTTATAAAGAATATGAAAAGTAAAACTATCAGGGTGTCCGAAACTCACGAAGAACGTCACGAAGAACGAAGGTGATAAGAAAGTTCATAACAAGCAAAAAATTGTTCTGGGGGTGGGGTATTTCTAACGGTTTCCGAGATAACGTCCTTCAAAGCAATTTCGTTAACTTTTTAAAAAAGTAACAATATCTTTGCCCCTGTACAACATAGAAGTTCGATAGAATGTCGATAGCTAGCTTTTATTTAACAATATGGAAAAAAATTTTTTTAACAAAATTTCAATTAAGCAAATGGTAATATTTAGATAATTATGTATCTTAAAAACGGCAAAACATATGAGAAAAATGTCATAACTTCAATTGAAGCTGAGGAATTAGGGATTTTAAAAATAAAATAAAATTGGTACATTCATAAATAACGGATTTTTTTATGGAAAAATTGATGTTATATTATAAAAACATTACAAAATTCCAATATTTTTTAAAATTTAAAGCTTGTAACTTTTCAACTATAAAAGTCAGATAAAAGTTGGGTTTTTATGAAAGTAAATACATACACATAGCTTCAGCTAACTATCGACTCTTAAAAGAATATTCTATGTTGTATAGGAGTGTAGAAATTTTTACTTTTGTGTAAGAAGTTAACCCAATTATTTTGAAGGCCGTTATCTTGAAAACCATTAAAAATAGACTCCCCACTCCAGAGCATTTTTTGGTAGTATTTTTGGTAACTATCGACACTTAAACGAATATTCTATGTTGTATAGGAGTGAAGAAATTTTTACTTTTGTGTAAGAAGTTAACCCAATTATTTTGAAGGCCGTTATCTTGAAAACCATTAAAAATAGACTTAAAAATAGATAGTTTGTTATGAACTTCCCTATTTTCCTTTCTCATTCTTCGTGTCCTTTGAATTTCGGACACCCTGTTCTCGTATATGCACCGGTCAATCGCTCCCTAAATAATATATCGCAATGTTTTATTACACATATCGCAAATAAAGGGTAGGTAATCAAACATATTGTATAGAAGTGTACTAATAAATTAATATTATATCATATTAATATAGGATAAAAAAGAACGGATGGAAGAATTTTCATACTACCACAGACAATTATACTATTTCCTGTAAAATTATTTATTTTTATAAAATTTTGGAAAATGTGGGTGCAGTAACCCCTAACAAGCAAATACATATTATGTCAATTTTCTTATAAAAAACGAACTAAATATTTAAATTTTGGTCGGATAAAATTAATTTTTTTTAATTCAACTATTATTTCCATTATTTATCTACTAAGTAAAAATTCACCAGAAGAAGTTTTTGTATCACTTTTTTTAAAGGTCAAACTTGAGGGTTAAACAATTGATAATTATAATAAATAAATGTTGTGATATTTAAAATTATCTAAAATTTTTAGAATTGTTGAATTGCATTCTATAATAACCTTCTAATATTATATATTATAATGAGTTTTTAATACATATGTACATAATATTATAATCTATTTATTATCAGCTTTATATAATTGAAATCTTATTTTGTGTATGATTATTTAAAATTCTAATTATCCATTTTAATTTTTAACTTGAATATTGTATTTAACTTATAATGATTATATTACCTTATATTATATATATATATATATATATATATACCTTGATTTATTACAATTAAATTAACAAGATGAATATTATCATATTATAATTAACAATTAATTAACTAAAAACAAGGAAGAGTGTAATAGAGTAGATTGTCTAAACGCTGGGATATACTTATGAACATAAAATATGCTGTTTCCATAAAACTTGATAATCATTTATAAAATTTAAGATGTTTTACTTAATTAAATACCAAGATATATTTATGTAAATTTTGGAGTTGTATGACAGCTATTACATTTAACAGAATTTATTGCCATTAGATTTTATCATCTTTTTTTTTATTTCAAATGCTTAGCTTAATTAAGTTCTAAGATAAGCAAGCTACCAGATCCTGTTGGATTAGAGCAACCAAACATCATAGAAGTTATTGCGATTAGAAAATTTCAGATCCCTAGCTTTAATTGTTACTCAGTTATTTAAATTTATTATAAAGAAAAAAGTAGTATTGCAGCTACTCGAACCAGCCCACCGAAATTGCACGATTTAAATAGAGAAACTAACAATTTTACAAAAGTGAAAAAGCTTTAGAATTCAGAAATTCAGCTCCTTTATTTTTTGAGTTATCGTGCGAACGGACGGACAGGCGGATAGGCGTTGATGATTTAAGTAACACAGAATTTAATTTGATCTGCTCTAAATACTTGAGCTTATATCTAGATCGACTCCTTTAAAGTGTCATGAACGTAATCACAAATTTGTTATACCAGTGAACATACGCTCATACGGGTATACAAAATCTAAAGTATGGCAATGAAAAATCATTATTATGATTGTTAATTTTTTCATCTCATTTTTTTTTAAAAGTATTTCATTTAATGTTAATTTAAAGTTCATTTTTTCTCATTAAATATTAATTTATGTCAAATAATTAATTAAAAATCCTTTTGTTGGTAATTTTGATAAAATTTTTTTCGTTTCAATATTCCGAGTGGTAAGATATGTGCTTAAAAATCTTTCATTTGTATTTATTTTTAAAATGAAAGGAAATTAATTTTAAGTATACAATTTTTTAGATATGGAAATCTTTAATTTAATAAATCAAATGTTAAAATTAAATTTGGTTAATGGTAAATCTAATTAACAAATATCTAAATAAAGTATACATTAATTTTTAAATTTTGTTCTATTAATAAATTTTCATATAAAATATTGTAAATTATTTTATGACACGTTAATAAACTGTGTATCAGTTTAAAATAAGTTAATTAGATATGATGGAAATATATATACATATATGGATATTCACTTATATGTGATACGAGTATTAACCCTTATTAAATTCTTGTTGTATTCAACATTCGAAAATTTAATTACTGATGATTTTATTTTATTATTGTACTCGTATGAAATATGTTCATTACACCCGTATGAACTATATTCAAGAGTATAATTAATTTGCCATTACGTTAGTGGCGCCTTAACGGAGTCAAGCTAGATATTTTTGATATAGCTAGATAGCTAGATACAGCATTATCAGCCACCGGGTTCGAATACCTGCCATACAATTTTTCTTTTTAAATGTAAATAACTCAGTGTCTATTGAAGCTAGATATTGAAGCTATTTTAGTGAAGCTAGGTAATGAAACTGAAATTTAGTGAAGATGTGTCGAGTTATATGCTATTCATTTTTTTAAAGTTTGGTTAGTCTAGAGCAGCCGGTTCAGGATTCTTGCATCTCTTGGAACTTAATGAAGCTAGACGTCTGAAATCTTATAAATAATGATCAAATTTTAAGACAAGAATTTCTGTAAAACTTGGTCGAGGTGGTGCAACAGGTTCGGGTAGCTGGCATACAACTTCTCTTTTTAAATGAAAAGAGTCTACTTAAGCTAGATATCTGTAAAAAGATGTCAAAATGATCAAGTTTTATACAAACAGTATATATTACATTCATACGGGTATCTCAGAGTTGACGCAGTCTACTGTACTGCACTCTTCCTCGTTTTAAAGTAAAAATCTATTTTTGCTTAATACATACATAATATATTAAAATTGCTAATAAGTAAATTTTTAATTAATGGTTTAGTAGCTAAGGTAATTAGATCTAAAATAAAAAAAAACAGTATTTACTCTTTTTTATCTTTTGCAACTTTCAGAAGATATTCATGTGTATGTAAACATATTTCTTGTAGTTTTCTTAGCATTATATTAATGATTAAATAATAAGAGCTGCTAATGTTAGGAGCAGTAACAGAATGCCCGAGGAAATAAAGCCCATTAATTCAGAAAATCACATATGCATATATCTAAATATTCTGTAAAAGACTTATAATCCTGATTTTGAATTCAATTATATAATATATAGTATATAAGTCAAACAATGAGAAAAAAGTCTCATAGAACTTCTTCAAAGTGAGTGAGTCCCATGGAACTTCTTCATTAAAGTGAGTGAAAAGTCCCAATGACTTCTGACCATGGGGCTTCTGACATGTTACCAAATAAAATCCAATCAAATGAAATACAAACTCATGATGGAAACCTTTGTGTGACTCAGTGCGCTTTAATTCTTTTTCGAAATGGGCTTAAAGCCCACGATCTGGTTGAATTAAGACCCGTGGGCTTTAATTCATTTTTGAAAAGGATTTAAAGCCGACGGGCGTTAATTCCAAAAGTTTTGTAATTAGAATCAAAAGAAAGGAACCAAAAGTTTTGGAATTCAAGCCCCCGGTCTTTATTTCCTCGCGCGTTCTGTCACTGCACCTTAATGTTAGTATATAGTTAACTACAATTCAACCGAAGATTAACGCAACTCAAAAACTATATTAAAATTAAATACATATAACATTTCTGAAATATAAAGTTAAATTTATATTAAGGAAAAGATTAGGAGATATATTTCAAACGGACTTACTGGCAGATACCAACTTATATACATTTGTTATACTTTTTAAATTATGCGAATTGAAATCTATAGCAATTAAGATATGAATCCCTTATGCTAAAAAATACTAATATTATATTGCTAGACTAATATTAACTATTGTATGTTCTAATGTTGGAACAAACGAAACTTATGAGAACATTGTCTGTAAATGTGCAACTTCATTTTATTTTAGACAAAAATTGCGGAATATCTCAAAATATATAGGTATCTATAGAATTAAAAATATCACATTCCTCATTAGGTATACAATTGAACAAGGTTACTGAGAAAAAGAAAATTGTCAAAATCCCATTAGTCTGAGGTAGTTGGACAATAAGATCAAAACGAATTCACTAATAAGTAGTAGGAATATAAGGCAGATTAAATATTTTTTTAAACATATTTTATAAGAAAGTCTTATAAAAGGGCTATGAACTTATTTTTAATAAAATTTGTATTTGTAAAATAAAAATATTTATTTTTTCTTAGGATACTATTACAACTTTATTTACTTTTAATTTTCTTCTTAATTTCTTAATTAAAATCAATAGTAACTATAAGTGTAACGTAAATAAAATTGTTTTTGTCCTTAAAGAATTTTTTCGAAAGGAAAAAACAAATAATCCTTGATTATCATAAAAAAAAAAAAAACAAATTAAAATAATTTATTGTAGCTGTGTAACAAGAAGTAAAAAATAATTTTATATTTAAAATAAAATATTATGAATTTTAATTTTCCAAAGATACGGAAATAGTTAAAATATGACAATTTAAGGTAATAAAAATATTTTCGAAATTGAAATTGATAGTAAACAAAATTCTCTAATACAGCATTCCCGAAAATGCCACAACTTACGTTTTATTAATATTTAATTAAAAAATAAATTAAAATAAATTAATTTAATCAATATTATTTCCTAATGAGTTAAAACAAAAATTTTCCTTTAAAATAAAATTATAGAAAAATATTTATGCAAATTTTAGAATTTCAATGTATTATGACGATTTGCTGGGGTTGATCCGGATACAAAGTTTTCGGACCGAAAGAATTAAACTATTACCTATTATACCTATTATACCTATTATAAATAAATTCTAATATTAGGAAGTACAATAATTTTTATAGCCGTATGAACATAATATTATGTTAAATTTTTTTTACACCCCTTTTGAAAAATTGTTAGTTTCACAATTTAAATCTAGAAAGTATGGCCGCCAGATTCTAGTAGTAGAAATACAACTTCTTTCATTATATGTGAATAACTCAGTGTCTAAGTTAGGTAGATATTTGAAATTATCTAGAAAGATGTTAAATTATATAGCATTTATATCCCCATAACTTGGTACTTAATAAAGTTGGACATCTGAAATTTTCTAAAAAATACTCAAGTTTAATGGAAACAGCAAATTATGTTATGTTCATATGGGTATTCCAGAGTTGACACCACAATCTACTATACTATAGTATACTCTTTCTCGTTATACTTTAACTAAAGATTTTTTTTATTTCAATTGAAGACATTTTTACTTTAAGTGAATTTTTTTTTATTTAAAGTTAAAATTAAAAACTTAAATGAAAATTTATTATTTTAAGTGAAAAGTTTAAATAGAAAACTAAATATAGTATATGTACATATGTATGTACATATATGCACGTATGTATATCCATATATACAAATATTAGATATACAAATATTAGATACATAAATATCAGATCCAAATATGTGTATTATATAAATTAAATATATATATATTAAATATTTATGTAATTGAAGTAAAGATTCTTCATTTAAATGTAAAAATTTCTTCACTTTAAGTAAAAAATATCCACTTAAAATAAAAAAGTCCTCAGTTAAAGTAAAAAAAGTATATCATATTATGGCGACTACGTTTCGATTAGATCATATAGTTCCATTTTACAAAGAAAATTATGTTGTAAAGTTTAAAATACAAAAAAGTAGAAGATCGCCAATTTAAAAATGTCCTAATGAGAAAGTTTCACTGCTCTTTTACCTTGCTAATTAGAAATTTATTTAATATATCCATTATAGTTGGGAGGTAACAATATTTTGAATTTTTAAATATTTTTTCGAATAGTATCGGTATAAATTGTAATAAATTGACAAATTCTCCACTTTATGTTAATTTATAAAAAGAAAAAAACTTTTTAAATTAATTTTAAATTAATGTCCTTCTTAAAAAGGAATTAGAATTTTTTCAATTAAAAAATAAATTTTGGAACAACTGTCACCTTTATTGATTTCATTGTTTCGAAAATATTCCAAATTAATAAGAGAAAAATGAGAAAATATTACATAATTTTTTTATTCCTAATTAATTGTTTTTTTTTTTAAACCATTAAAAGTTTATAAATAATATTTTTTTACAAATTTTCGTTTTTTTTTCCTACATTTCATTGACTAACCAGCTTTGATGATTTAAAAAAGAATGAGCGAACTGTTTTTTTCCATAATGTATAAAAAATAGAATTTCTTCTTTAAAATTGTCATCCTGAGACCCAATAAAAACCCTGAACATGGAAGTTTACTACAAACATAAGTAGCTGAATTGAATTTTTTGTTTGAAAATGATCAAGCTCCTTTTATTTCTATGCCTATTCTGATCTAAAAATTATGAAAGTTAATTATGAGAAAGCAAAATGAAAATGAAATTGAATTGGTTATATACAATGTATATCTCCACTATTTTCTTGTTGACAGATACAAGTAATTTTTTGAAAAAGAAAAACTTTTAAGAGCGCGATATTCTTTTTTTTTGCTATTATTATTCAGCGAGGGAACATAGATCATCCATCTGTCATCTTCATCTCAAACGGCTTCTTGTTACTGTTTTCAAATTTTTCTATGTGTAATTGCATTGGCTTAGTTCAGCTATTCCGATGCGACTCCTTGTTTTATTTGAACATCCCTGAAATATCAGAAATATCAGTTATGTTGTTTTGATTCCTTTTTAAAGTGTGGCGTATCCATCTCAATTTTTTGTTCTTAGCTATATTGGTGTAGGTTCCACTCCCGTGAAATTTCACAAATTTTCGTTACTTATTCTTGTAGGCCAGAACGTGGATACAAATGTATGAAAATCTGAAATTCTATATTGCTAACTTCCCGCGGTACAAACCTTTACACAAAAATATTTTTATGTTCACCAATATATTATTTTAAACTATAATAAACTGAAACTTCTATTTATCCAACGAAGATAAAAAATACGATAACTCAAAAATATTTAGGTCAATAAAATTCAAACCACATACGGTGTCTCATTTGATGGAAACATTTTTCTGCTTCCGTCATATCTTGGAATGGGTTCGATAACCAGAAATAATTGACCAAAATACAATAATACAAAAATGTTTTAAATTGGTTCAGTAAGATATTTGAAAGATCAGCGTAAAATCCATTCATGCTTCATTAAAATTTAAACATATTTTTATCATCATATAATATAAGTATAAGAGAAAATAAAGGTTTTTATCATCATATAATATGAGTGGCAGAGAAATACATAAAAAAAAAAAACATATTGTTATGATTTTTGTATTTTTTTTGTTTAAAATGTTAAAAATGACATTTTGTATAATATAATTATAGATAATTATCGAAACGTTAACATGACATTCTGATTCCTTGTATTTTCAATTACATGACCTTACAATATGTCATTTTTCAACAATTTCATGAATCATGAATCTACTATCAAACATACGGCGTACAAGTGCGTAGCAGAGACGTGACGAGAAATTTTTCTGTGTGAATTTATTTATATTTGGCTAAAAGGACTGACATAAAAATCGGTTTATTTTTTGTAGTCTTAACAAAATCAAAAATAACGGTTATTTTCAACATATAGATGATATTTAAGATAACAAAAGATAATTTCGAAAGTACTTTAATCTATACTGAAAGAAAGAATCGAAAAAAGGGGTTTTTAAAATACAAATAATTATAATACAAATAATAATACGAACAGAATCAACCAAAAAATAAAAAAAAATAAAACGAGGAAGAGTGCAGTAGAGTAGACTGTGTCAACTCTGGGATACCCGTATGAACGTAATATATCCTGTTTCTATAAAACTTGATCATCTTTTAAAAACATTCAGAGTTTTAGTACCGAACTACAGAGATATATTTATGTAAATTGTGGAGTTGTATGATAGCTACCCGAATCTATTGCGCCTAGCTTCATTAAGTTCCAAGAAATGCAAAAAGCCTGAACCGGCTGCTTTAGACCATTCAAATTTTACAAAAGTTTTTGGCATGCAACTCGACACTTCTTCACTAAATTTCAGATAGCTAGCTTCAATAGACACTGAGTTATTTTCATTTAAAAAGAGAAGTTGTATGGCAACTATCCGAACCTGTCATATCATCACAACAAAATTTTACAGAAGTTGTTGCCATAAAACTCGATCATCATTTGCAAAATTTCAGATACCTAGATTGAATAGACACTGGGTTATTTCCATTTAAAGAAAGAAGTTGTATGGCAGCTACTCGAACCCGGCGGCCGAAAATGCTGGAGTTAAATAGCAAAACTAACAATTTTGTAAAAGTGACGTAAAAAAAATTGCAGCCTCCTAACTCCTTTATATTTTGAGTTATCGTGCGGACGGACACTGAGTTCTTTCATTTAAAAAGAGATTTTGTATGGCAGCTACCCGAACCCGTCACACCACCACAACCAAATTTTGCAAAAGTTGTTGCCGTAAAACTTGATCATCATTCGCAAAATTTCAGATACCTAGATTGAACAGACACTGGGTTATTTCTATTTAAAGAAAGAAGTTGTATGGCAGCTACTCGAACCCGGCGGCCGAAAATGCTGGAGTTAAATAGCAAAACTAACAATTTTGCAAGAGTGACGTAAAAAAAATTTCAGCCTCCTAGCTCCTTTATTTTTTGAGTTATCGTGCGGACGGACACTGAGTTCTTTTCATTTAAAAAGAGATTTTGTATGGCAGCTACCCGAACCCGTCACACCAGCACAACCAAATTTTGTAGAAGTTGTTGCCATAAAACTTGATCATCATTTGCAAAATTTCAGACGCCTAGCTTCATTAGGTTCCAAGAGGTGCAAGAAGTCTGAACCGGCTGTTCTAGACCAACCAAATTTTACAAAAGTTGTTGGCATGTAACTCGACACCTCTTTACTAAATTTCAGATTCCTAGCTTCAATAAACACTGAGTTATTCTCATTTAAACGGAGAAGTTGTATGGTAGCTACCCGAACCCGCTGCACCAGCACAACCAAATTTTACAGAAGTTGTTGCCATAAAACTTGATCATCATTTGCAAAATTTCAGAAACCTAGCTTGAATAGATACTGAGTTATTTCTATATAAAGATAGAAGTTGTATGGCAGCTACTCGAACCCGCCGACCGAAAATGTTGGATTTAAATAGCAAAACTAACAATTTTGCAAAAGTCACGTAAAAAAAATTTCAGCCCCCTAGCTCCTTTATTTTTTGAGTTATCGTGCGGACGGACGGACGGACGGACGGACGGACGTACATGGCTTAATCGACTCAGAATTCGATTCTGAGCCGATCCATACCTTTGACACTATATCTAGCTCGACTCCTTTAAGGTGTCACAAACGTAATGGCAAATTTATTATACCCTTGAACATAGTTCATACGGGTATAAAAATTTACTTATGATAATATTGTTGCCACTTTGGCGCTTGTGGTATTTTTTTGTTTATTATTGTATGGTTTGAATTCAGAACGCACTCAACCAACTTAATGTATAAACGTATCGTTCCTGATATGTTATATAAATCTTAATTTATTATGATATGCGTAATATATTAATGAAATATCATTAATATTGATTATAAAATTAATTAAATAAAACTTAAATCATGTTCGACGAAATTTTTAAAAAGAGAAAATGAAAATTTATGTATTCAATAATAATGTCACAAAACAATATTTATGTTTCGGTAAAATGTTGTATGTTAACATACACAGATGGTTATTGAATGAATTGAATGAATTGTTGGTAATGAAAATTTTTATGTAAGAAAATTTCATGATTGACATTACATAAATAAATAAAAATATTATATAAGGAATTATAAGTGGGTTACTATTACAAAACTGCATTTCACTTCACTGTATATCACTTGCCTGTATAATTTCACTGTATTTAATTTGACTGTATTTCATTTGCAACCAACTTTAAAACCCCTTTAATTATATGTTTAAAATTCAGTCAAATGAAACACAGTCAAATTAAAAACAGTCTAATGAAATAGGGCATATGAGAAACACTGGCATATAGCACGGTCCCATTATAAGTTTTTTTAAATTATTATTACAAAGGGTTTTACAGAAATTCTTTCGATTATTTTTTATACCTCGCAGATGATGTTCATAGAATTTTATTTCAGAATATGGCTAATCGAAAGGTCCATGCTTACTAAAGAGTTTAGAAGTGTTGAAGGACGAAACACTAGCTATAAAAAAATATATAAGAAATATTTTAAATTTAATTGACAGAAATTGTATTAATTGCACCACAAATACTATTTTTCCAAATATGTAATTGCATAATTAAATAAATTTGTTTAAAAATAAGTAAATTGATCAATTTAAAATTTTTAGATATGTACTCATTTTGCAGATATGTACTCATATGTACTCGGCGCGTATAGTTATTCTATGAGTTCACTAGATAATGGCACTTTATGATGACATTATTTTGAATTTTTGAATAATTGTAGGAATATTTTAAAGCTTCTTTTATTTTGTTACAAATTTTTGATTCAAAATATATAAGGGGCATTTGTTGCCAAAATTAAAAAAGAAATTGAAATTCTTTTCTGGTACGAATTTCACAAATGTGGAACCACGTTTCGTCGCAAGTGTTCTGTAAAATTAGGGATGTTTATAGTATCAACTTAACAAAAACGGTAACATTTTCATCTTATTGCTATACACCTTCACCCAATTTTTATTTCTGAACAGAATTTTCTATTTCCCAAAAAATACAGTAAAACTAATATTGCCCCTTAGTTATAGCCTATCGTATAGCTAGAAGGGAAAGTGATTGTTATTGGATTAAACCGCCATATCAGGAAATCGTACTCGTTCCGCTTCCTTATAGCGTCTTTCTATGATTTTTACCTACCCTTATAAAAATAAAAATATTATAAATAGTATGTTAAATGTGAGCAAGTCTGTATTCGACCTATAATGGCCTTAGTAGCCAATGGTTTTGTAATATTGAAATATCTTATGTGATTTGTAATATTAATATAAATAAATAAATGTGAGCAATATTGATTGCAGTTGATTCGTGTTTAGCACGTGGTGTATATTTCCTCAAACGAATCAAATACATGCCATAAATTACACAATATTGAGAACGGCCTAATGCAAGGCACGGTGAACGCGCCAATATTATTCTTGTTATATATTAATGAACTACTTGAGACCTTAAATTTAATCAAGGGCGAAAATTATTCTTTGGCCTTTGCCGATGATCTTATATTCTATACTAGTAATAACAAAATAGAAAATATTAACAATGCTGCGAAAAAAATGTTTAATGTTGTAATCGATTATTGTAAAGTCTGGCAGCTAAAAATTAACTATAATAAATGCGAAACTATTCTATTCCGAAATACTTATAAAAACTTGAATTATAATTTAAAAAAGCAATGGAGAAAGTTCGAAATAAAAAC
The DNA here is from genome assembly GCA_947095535.1 of Poecilobothrus nobilitatus. Classification (NCBI taxonomy): domain Eukaryota; kingdom Metazoa; phylum Arthropoda; class Insecta; order Diptera; family Dolichopodidae; genus Poecilobothrus; species Poecilobothrus nobilitatus. Next base: position 111,628,267 of record OX352774.1, read on the forward strand.
TCCTTCAAATGGCATATTACCAAAAAAAAAGTCTGTTAAATATCTCGGAGTTAACCTTAATTATAACACTAACTACTGTCACCATATCAAAGAAACTATCTCGAAAGCAAATAAGGCATTTATGGCATGCAAGAAACTATTTTTCAATAAAACAATCAGTACAAGAGTTAAAATGCTTAGTTAGCAAGCTTTTATCAGACCCACGTTATCCTACGCAGCACCAATCTGGTACAACAAAAGTGCAGCTTGATGGAAAAATTAAGGAAATTTGAGAGAAAGTGCATAAGAGTGTGTTTAAATGAAAGTAGAAAACCTGAAACAAATTTTACTCATTATCTTTCAAACAAATACATATATAGAAAATCAAAATTAACACGAATCGATCATTTCATAATTAAATTGATTCGCAACCATTTTGATAGAGCAATTAACACTCCCGAAAATGGTTTAATATCCCATTTATTCTACCATAACGATGAGTACATTAAAAAAAACATTAAAATCGGGCTTCATAGCACCTGAACATTTCATCTACCTAGATAAAGTAGGTTTTATACAAAATCAAAACCATGTTCCTCTACTATTTCATTATGGTAGAAGGGCTACATGTACTGAAATAGAGTATGATCCAAATAGTGTTGACATTGTCAGTTTAAAATACGACACCCATATTCCAAATATGGATATGTGTGTCTATAAAGATTACTGGTGGTTAAAAAATTAAATTGATTGTGTAATAGTTTTATATTAAAGGTTCAATTTTTTTTTTTTTTTTCATAGTTTTAGTCAAGTAGGTTAAGTTAATTTTTAAGCTTTTATTTTTAACACATAAAAAAAAAAAATTAATTGGTTTTTAGATATGTTTTTTACAATTAGTATAATAAAAGAAATAAAAATACATATATAATTATTATTTGTTAAATACAGAAGAGTAAATTAAGAAAAGAAAACCAAAATTTACAAAATAAAAATTATTATTTTTACATGTAAATCAATTTAACCATTAAGTTAATCTAATTTTGTTAACTTCTTAAGGATGTAAACAGAAACAGAAAAAATAAATAAAAAGTAAGAAAAAAAAAAAAGGCACGTGGTGTATCTATATTCGTTTTTAGCAATTTTAATTATTCGTATTAATTATTATCTGAGTGCAGAATACTGGAGTGGCAGCATGAAATTTTGTTACGTTCGTTAAAAAAACGTAACAACCATTTTGGTAGCATACAAGTAACGTGACGTTAATTTTCTGTCAAAAATGGAAACGATACGTTTTTTCGATAGCATGCAGGGAACGTCACGTTCGTTTTTTTTTAATGTGACGTTGATTTTTGAAAGTTATAGTTTTGTTATCGTTGCTTAGTTAAGTTGCTAAATTTAATTGTTTTTTTATATCAATATATTATTTATAACTCTAAAAATAAAATTTTCTTTTTAAATTAAAAATGTGTTTTAATTTAAATTTCCTCCCATAACAATTCTACAGAGATCCGTTGTTCATAGTGTCAAGACTTTTAACTATATATTAAATGTTAATATATTTTAACATTCAATACGTTTTATCTAGGTACACACATTAAAAAGTTAACAAAAAAAAATAATTTATTTGATTGAAAATATTTTTTTATTTTTTATTTACTTTAATTCCTGTTATAATGTCCAATATTAATATATAGATAATATCCAACATTTAACATTTTCTATTTGATTTCAATTACTTAACAATAAGAGAAAAAGCCAAGTGAAATACTCTAAGTACCGACATTCAATAAATTTGTAACATTGGTGGGATTTCTGCCCTAGAAGAACTATTAAAAGGAACAGTGCTTTGGGTTTTTCTTTCATCGTCGGAAGAACTTTCATCTGATGACTAAAAAACAAACATTATTTATTTATAATAAACTTACCTGAAATATTTTAAAATTTATTTTGATTTGCCTCTATAGTCTTATACTTATTTTTTTGTTTATTATTATTTTTCGTGTTTTTGAAATTTTTGATACGTCACTTCGGTTGTCAAAATAATTTTCGAATATAAATTTTTAACGTGACGTTTTCCGTGCTACCAAAAAATTTTTGTTTCGCACAAATTTTGTTTCGTTTATTTTTTAACGTCACGTTTTACATGCTGCCACTCCTGATTTTAGTATAAGTGGAAAATATAATTTTTATTTATTTATTTATATTAATATTACATACATAAATGTAATGCAATATTATTGAACCATCGGCTACTAAGGCCATTATAGGTTTTTATACTATTATTAAATTATATACTAATATTATTTATTTTGTTTATATTATATACTATATATTTACATTATATTTGGTCGTAAGGGGGTAAAGAAAAAAATACTTACGACCTGTGCAGAGATCGAACCCACACTCCTTCGGTTAATACGCCACACGCCTACCCACTAGGCTACCGAAGCCCCTGGAAAATATAGTGAAACTTATTTTGTAAAATCAATCGCCTGAAATTGCATATTTTCAGGCGTTCCAAAATCGTAATTTACTAAAATTATCTAAACTGCACTAAATGTTTAACGTTAAAAATTTTTTTAAAGTTAGTTCAGTGCTATAAGTTATAACTATATTTACAAATTTTGAAATACTTATATTTTTTTCTATTCAAAGTCTGTAGTTACTTTTACCACCTATTTTTATGTTAAAAATTATTGTTTTATTAGGATAAAAAAATTAAACTTAATAATAATAAAAATATATTTTTGATTGTAAACTTAGTTCAAATTTTTTAGAAGTATGTATGTAATTAGAATTTTCTTCTTTTGTTACGATTCCTAAATATTCCTAATAAATGTATACCTATAAATGTATAGGTATACATTTATAATTATGAAAAAAGTAGCTATCAACATTTTAATTGTTGGAGGGAATAATTTTAATTTTGAAAAAATTTTTCTTACTCATTAACCTTTAGTTGGGCAACAAAGTTAACAGATCTCAATATTTCCCAAATTTTCTCTTTTCTTTCCTTATTTTGTAATATAACTGTCAATTAGTCTGATCACACGGCAGGCATATTTCAATTTTATTCCATTTTGAGTACAAATATTATAAAGGGTTAAAATAAGATTTATGATTAAGATAATTAAAATAATATAAGTAATATATATAAAAAAGAAAGGAAGCAACATCCTAATACAAATAATATACATAATATCAGTATTTACTTTCTGTATTAAACACATTAACTTATATAATTTTGTAGTCAAGGTTAATATTAAATCTGTATATAGTTAATTGGTTATTGTCCTTCGAATTGAAGGTTAATGGCAACATTTTTTTTTAATGATTGAGAATTTTATTTCTTTAACATAACGGTAGAATACATATACGCTTTTACAATTAATCCGACTTTTTAAGTAAAAAAAAATATCAAATTACATTAATTTTTGTGTGACAAAATCATTTTGGTAAATTATGTCTGAAAGATTTAATTTTTTTAATTGTTACCTGTTATGTTTAATAGGTTTAATTTTTTTTTAAATTTTGCAGAACAAAAAATTTTCAAAAATGTGTTTATTAGTTTCACTCTGTTCGTCCCTTCGTCTGTCTGTTAACAAGATTTATGTTTCGGTGTTGAAGTTTGTAATAAAGAAATTAAATTATAGACACAGATGGATCTCATAAAATACTACTGTAGAACAACTTTCACTACGTGTTAATGCAGTAATTGAATAACTATTACAGCCGCCATTCAAGGTGAAAAAAATGCCTATATTTAAAAGGTTATAAAGTAAGTTCTACTGACAATTCTTTAAATCTGAAAACGCTAAACAACTATAAAATTAGGGGAGCGTGTATTTCATTTGCCCGTAGTATCATTTGCCTGTATTTCTTGATCATATGACTGTATTTCATTTGCCTGTATTTCACTTGCCTGTATTTCATTTGCCTGTATCTCAATCTAAATTAGGAGAGATTTTAGAGTTACAAAAGCAGGGCGTTAAGCTTTTTTCCAGAGTATTTATATATAATATATATATGAGAATCTGAATTAGGAGGGACTTTAGTGAATTCAAAATCAATGTTATACGGCTTTTACAGAATATTTATATGATATATTTTTGTATCAATATTAAATACAGGCAAATAAAATACAGGCAAATGAAAATACAGGCAAATAAAATACAGGCAAATGAAATACAGGCTTGTGATAGTAACCCTAAAATTAGTAATATTGTTTCCAATCTAACATTTAAATCTACCATTATATGTAATCATTTTTGCAAAATATTTGACCCCTTCTTAACTAGGTAAATAAGTAATTCCTAAACGGTTGACTTGAGTTTTTTAAGAAGTTTAGTTTTTCATTTAAAAATAAGTAAAAGTTTTTTGGAAGTTTATTTTGTATTTTCTTCCTCATTTGAGAACAATAAGGCGTCAATAATTGATTTTAATTACTTAATTCATTTTAGGCACCTGGAAACTGGACATCTCTACTAGAAAGGTTTTAAAGTTATTGTACAAAAAAAAATGAAGCATACAGATGATATTTTTACACATTGCGTTAATGAGTTTCTTATAGTTATATAGAGATTCTTTAAAATTGTAGAAAGTATCATGCAAGTAGTGTTGATGTAAAACTAATTACAATTCAAGAAGTTTTTTTTTACTGTTTAAAAATGTGGTCCGTTAAGAACCTTTTATTTTACATATTACGTCGTTTTATAATATTTTGAAATCTAAAAGAAGGCATTTATTTTAATCATAATTATTTTTTTATTATGTAACAAAGCTTAACCCGCCTTTATACATTTATATTTTATTTTGCTCAGTGAACAATAAACATAATGGTTACAATTAAATCCTTATAATATTTTTTTTTAAATTTTTATTTATGAAACAATTTTCTATATTCAAATACACATCATGCGTGTAGTTATGCAAAAATATAAATATATCAACTATATATAATATTATGCCTTTATGTAATAATTTTTTATACCCGTATGAACTGTCTTCAAGAGTAAAATAAATTTGCCATTACTTTTGTTATACCGTAAAGGAGTCGAGTTAGATATAGTGCCACAGGTATGGGTCGCCTCAGAATCGAATTCTGAGTCGATTAAGCAAGTTTCGTCGTAACGTAAATAAATCCGTCTACACGAGTTACGTCCGTTCATCCATCCGTCTTCACTTTTGCAAAATTGTTAGTTTCGCTATTCAAATCCTGCATTTTCGGTCGCCGTTAGCTGCCACACAACTTCTTTCTTTATATCGAAATAACTAATAACTAAATAAGTATATATTGAAGCTAGGTATCTAAAATTTTGCTAAATATGGTCGAGTTACAGGGCAACAACAACTATGAAATTTAGCTGTGCTGGTTGGAATTGGCTGGTTGGTTGAAATTTGGTTGAAGCTAGATATTTAAAATTTAGTGAAGAGATGTCGAGTTACATGCCAAAACCTTTTGTAAAATTTAATTGGTCTAGAGCAGCCGGTTCACACTTGTTACACCTCTTAGAACTTCATAAAACTAGGCTTCTGAAGTCTTATAAATTATTATCACTTTTTATGGGAATCACTTCTGTAAAATTTTATTGTGCTGGTGCAATAGCTTCGGTTAGCTGTCATACAATTTCAAAATTTACATAAATATATCTCGTTACTTAACGGCGGTACTAAAACATCTGAAATTTTGTAAAAGATGATTATGTTTTATAAAACCAATATATAATACGTTCATACGGGTATCCCAGAGTTGACACAATCTATTTTACTGCACTCGAGGAATAAAACGAGGAATTATTAAGTGTTACAAGGTCATTTTTTTTTAGAGCTTTTGCTTAATTATATAATATATATTTTATTCCTTTTTTGTTTTTTTTTTTTTAATTACAAATATTTAAAAGAGAGGTCAGGAAAGGGTTATGATTGTTACATTCAAGAACTAGGTTATCAACTTTATACCGCACATTAAATAGTTTTTTTGTTATATTTTGCCTTTGCCTTATATTAATTCATACAAATATTTCTACGTAAAGCATATTATATACAAAAAGTTTATATGTACTGTGACATTATTTGAAAATCATCAACAAAGTTTAATATTTATTATTAGAAAAAAATAACTTATATTTTGCATTAATTTTGTATTTTAAATAAAATATTGATCTGAAATCAGATTTCTATATTTTGACAAATAGTTTTATTAAATATGCAAATTTGAAAAGTTTGTTTATAAGTAAAAGTAAAGATGCATTCATTTTTAAGTTCGATAGCCTGAAGAAATGAAATTTAATGCTATATAAGATAGCAAATTAATTATTTCCATTAACGTCCATTGCTTATTGTAGAAATTTTTGGGCTTTTTTTTTTTGGTCGACGTACGTTGCTGTTAACTAATATTCAATATGAGATTATCTTATGTCCGGAATGGCTGGTAATGCTTTACATTTAACCATTAAAGTTCAAAGACTATTTGGATTCTTAGTGAAAACTACTATCGCTATTTTACGAAATTGTTATTTTATTGTAATTTAAAATAAATGTTTTGATTTGCTTAAGCTGAACGATTTAGTATTACCAGTCTGCATTTAATTTGATGAAATAAAACACAGGCAAATAAAACACAGGCAAATAAAATACAGACAAATGAAATACAGTCGAAAGAAATCTAGGAAATTTGCAAAAATAAAAATACAGTCTAATGACACTCCAGGCAAATGAAATACTGGTATAATGTGACATGTTTCCTAATAGGACTATAGTAAAAAAATTTTAACAGCTCCTAAATATTTCATATAACTTAAGAAACATCACAAGATTTGAAGAGCATTATTTAAAATAGCGGTACGAAACAGAACTTATGTACTAATGACAAATTTTACACACATTTTATTTGATAAATGTGAAAACTCCATTTCACAATTTCGAGCAGGAAGATGTCGCAACTCGGTCAATTCCTTTAGTTTAATAAATTTAGATTAGTCAAAACTATTCTGAAGCTTCAGATTCAGATTTTTTCTCAAAATGTTTCCACTCTTAACAAAAAACAAGTAAATGTAACAGTAAGTCGATCGGAATCTTCCAAATTCCAAAAATTTAATTTGTTAACGATTTATAGACTACAAAAGAAGAAAGAAATTTTTTAAAAGATGCATGAAATACAGTAAAACTATACTTTGTAATATTAAAATGAAAATTGAATCCAAAATTATTTTTTTCTGCGTTGACATGAAACCATGTATTTATTATCTATCCAACATAGTTCAAATAAAACCTAAGGAATCATATTTATCACATAAGTTAAAATAAAAATTAATTTTTTCTTTATTATTTCGGATTTTTAACCACATTTAAAAAAAAAAATTTGGTAAATTTGCTTATTAGTTTTCTCCGTCCATTCGTTTGTCGGTATACAGTTTGAGATAGAACAAGGAAATTTTAACCATAGATGAATTTCTTAAAACAGTGAACGCATGTAAAAAAACTTTTTTATGTAGTGTAAACTATTTCGGAGCAAACCCTCGTTAAAGTTTGAAAACCCCTTTTTTATGTACATTTAAGGTTCTGTTTACCTTTTTTTGAACCTAAAAACGCTAACAACAGAATAGCGTTTTTGTCACTTTATTTGGTATTTAAATTTGCTGTTATATGAAAAACAAATTTTCCAAGATTTCTTTCATTGATATGAAATGATAAGTTTACCTTAGAAAATGTTTATATATCATCCCCTTTTTAGAGCTATTAGGCGCCAACATTTGAAAATTCGTTATTTTAAGAAAGTTTTTCTTACATATTCTAAGAAAATTCGCAAATTCTTGGTGAAGACCATAATAATTATACCCGTACGAACTATATTCAAAGGTGTAACAAATTTGCTATTACGTTTATGATACCTTAAAGTAGTCGAGCTAGATATAGTGTCAAAGATATTGATCGGTTCAGAATCAAATTCTTATTCGATTAACTCATGTACGTCCGTCCGTCCGTCCGCACGATAACTCAACAAATAAAGGAGCTAGGAGGCTGAAATTTTTTTTGCATCATTTTTGCAAAATTGTTAGTTTGCTATGTAAATCCAGAATTTTTGGCTGCCGGGTTCGAGTAGGTGCCATACAACTTCTTTCTTTATATGGAAATAACTCAGTATCTATTCAAGCTAGGTATTTCAAATTTTGCAAACGATGATCAAGTTTTATGGCAACAACTTCTGTAAAATTTGGTTGTGATGGTACGACAAGTTCGGGTAGATGCCAAACAACTTCCCTTTTTAAATGAAAATAACTCAGTGTCTACTGAATTTAGGAATGTGAAATTTAGTTGGTTGGTTTGGTTGGTTCTTACCTCTTGGAACTTAATGATGCTAGGCGCCTAAAATCTTACAAATAATGATCAAGTTTTATGGCAACAACTTCTGTAAAATTTCGTCGTGCTTGTGCAATAGATTCGGGTAACTGTCATACAACTACACAATTTACATAAATATATCTCTGTGTTAACGTCGGTACTAAAACATCTGCAAGTTTTTAAAAGATGATCAAATTTTATAGAAACAAGGTATATTACTTTCGTACGGGTATCCCAGAGTTGACACAGTCTACTCTACTGCACTATTCCTTGTTTTAAACAGTTTTTATTATCTTTTTGGAAATGTACGCCTTTAAAACTTTTCGTTTTACATTTTACCTTGTTATTTAATATGTTTTATATAAAAATAAACTATAATAAATTTAAATTCAGATGAACGATTTTTAAGTTGTATATATTTTTAATAACGCAACACTTAATAATATTAGTTCTGGTTGCTTAATTTATTCCTTTTATCTTTTTATAACGTTCAACATTTAAATTCTGAAGATGCATATTTTTACATTAAAATTAAAATTTATTTGCAAAATTAACCATAAAATTTAATTCAGTTTGTTTCTCTTACTTTAGTTTATTGTTCCAAAAAAGAAGAATTAAGTTACATTTTAACTTATTGCACTCAATTTATTTACAATTTTCCTTTTGTCTGTTAACAGCAGCACTAGGAAATCAAGAACAACAAAAAAAAAAAAACAAAATGATTTTTTGTTCGTTTTCGATTTTTATTTTTCAAGCAAAAGCAAAAAAATAAAAATTGCACATCAAAAAGGATAATAACGTGAAAAACTGAATTTCGATAGTGACAAAATAATGACGAAATAAAATACATTTCAGAATATTGGACACACGGAATATGTAATGAAATAAAATGATGAAAAAATTTTAATTATTAAACCATTATTTTTGTTTTTTTTTACCATTTTCGCAAAAAAAAAAAAATTTTTTTTTAATCCAATGAAATTTAATTACTTTTTTTTCCAAACATTTTTAATTGTCTTTTTTTTTCCTTTGAAATTTTATTAAAAATAAAGACACAATAAAAAAATTGTAATTAAAAAAAAAAAAAAACTTTTGAAAACAATAACCTTAAATAAACCTTTATTTAATTTTTTTGTATCATTTCAATTTTTCTTTTTAATAATATTTAAATGAATAAAATGAAAGTGTAATCGATTCTTATTCAGAAATTTATAAACAAAAAAAACATAATCGGAAAAACCTCCTACTTTAATAATGATTTAAACGATTACCTACAAGAGAAAATGAGTATTAGGGGTTATGTCCTTAAAGTAATTTTGTTTTTTATTTTCTCTGTTCCACAAGGATCTATTTTACATCATATCTTATACTCGTATTATATTAGACACAGTTTTATTCTTTTAATTAACGCAATCAGATAAAATTGGCTCATAAAATGGGTTGGATATCAGAAGGATAAGGTAATATTTTTTGCTGATTATATAGACATACATCTACAATATGATTATAGATTTTTAAAAAATTACCGCGATTCACAGCTAATGAAAATGTAGAAATCATAGATAAATTACCTTAGCATTAAAAAAATTAAGGTTATGATTGTACTTCCACAAAGATAATTAAAAAACTGCCTGATGTAATTCCAGAAGTATACGGCCCGAAAAGTGGGTGATATAATTAGTAAAATAGCAAAATGCACAGGTTAATAGGAAAAAGTAATTACAAAATCTTGGATGTAAGAGTAACAAATTATAACAATATAAAATACGACATACAAGATCAAATGTAAAAATAGATGTTTTTTTTGTTGGTTTATTCCCCTGCCATATAAATGTGACAAAAAAACCACACAGCCTTTCCTTTCCAGGAGTGGCTGTAAATGTCGTAAAGGGGAATTATACTTATGAAAATAAGTGGAATTCGAATATGCACTCTCTCGATGTTTACATCGTATTTTATATGCTCTTACCCACTAGACCACAAAGGATTTGATCTTGTAGTTCAAGAAGAAGGAGAAATAATAAAAAAATGAACAAAATATATTACAATGAAGTTATTATAATATTCAGTAAATTCAGAGCCTGTGATGGGAGGTTAGGTGGTGAAATATATCGGAATATAATGTCAAAAATCATTCAAGAAAACTGAAGTTTACTAACTAAATATTAACGGTGAAGATTCGTGACACAATATGAAGGCATATTATCAAAAAAACACAAACTCAATTATAAGAAGATAATTGCAAAATTGTCATTTAATATCTCGGATTCTTTAACTTAAACCACATGACATAAAATTTATTAAATCGTATACTTCTTCATAAAAAGAAGATAATGAGTTCACGGAAAATATAATAATATTAAAGAATTAATATAATTGCAAGGAGAAAGAACCTATAAGGATATCCTATAGTTGAACAAAAATATGTTAAAAATATTTTTTTCAAATAATCTGATTGCAAATAAAAAAAATCAATCTTTAACATTTTTTTCGTTTTAATCCGATCCCTATTAAGGAAACGAGCAGCATTTCGATACAAAAAATAACTTTTATTAAGGTCTTAAAATAAAACGATATCTGCTAATTAACATTATAAAATATAATTTAATGATATTGTCAATAAAAGCATTTAATTTTATAACAAATATTTTATTTTTGCCAACAATTAAAATCATTAAAAAAATCTGCCCTTAATTTAATAAATAATGGATAAAGGATGGAAATAAAATCATATTGCATTATTGATTAAAACGCAAATTTAATAATAAAAAAGATTTTCTGGATTTATTTAAGCAAAAAATTGTATGAAATATTATATTCTTTTCGGTGGACAGAGATGTGATAACTCAACATATTGTAATTGTTTTTAGTGGGCTAAGACTTGATATGATTTCAAAACTTTAAAATGATATGATAAGACAGAAATGACTTCATTTCAGTGTAATTAGAGACAACAAAAAATATAGAAATCAGCTATTTCAAAAGATATTGTCGGGCTGCGAAATTTCCTACTTTGCTTGATTTCTCTTTAAAAATTCCTAAAGAAATCGCTGTTTTTTTTTTTCGGAAGTCATGTGGCTCAACCTACAATTAAGAAATGTTTATTACTCCTAGAATGTTTCGTTTTTTTTACACACTATTTGCTTCGGTTCATCCACTTTTCGATTATTTAATTATTTTGCTGCCAATTAGTTTAAGTATAATATTATGATGGCACATAGCAGGTGTTAAATTAATGTCGAGGGTTCTCTTTATTGGAGATAAAACTGACAACATAATTGACTGGCAACATTGACAATAGAGATGATGAAGAGATTACAAAATTTTTATGACTGACAAAATCGCATAAAATTAACATCATCAAAAATGAATATAATTGGAAAAGTTGATGACGAAAAAGTTAATAAATTTGTTGAGTAAGAGAGCGAATAAAATAAGCTGTAAACATCGAAGGAGTGTGGGTTCGAATTCGATTTTCAAATTGTTTTTATTGTCCACATTTTTCTTCAATTTTAGAAGAAAAATTTATATTAATTTTGCTCGAGAGTATATATATTTTCCATATAATTTTGGTTTGACTTATTTTAATTACGAATTTTAAATGCCAAAAACATGGGTACTTATTAATCAATATCTATAAAGGAAATCTCTTTTCGCTAATATCTAGTATTATGAGAGACGTGTAAAAAAAAAAGAATTTAAGAAATATTTAATTAATTACAATTCAATTTAATCAAATAATGGACATTTATTCCTTGCAAAATTTTGATTGAGGGGCCTCGGTGACATAGGGGGTAAGAGCGTATAAAATACGCTGTAAACACCGAGGGAGTGTAGGTTCAAATACCACACAGATCGTAAGAGTTATTCCTCTTACGACTTTTACAGCCACGCCTGAAAGGCAAAGGCTGGATAATTTCCTGTTCACATATAGATGGCAGAGAAATGCACTAAAAAAAAAAATTTTTTTGATTATATTTGTTACCCATATACAATGTATGGTATCTAGAATCTAGAATACGCACTCAAAAAAAAGCAAAATATAAACAAATAAATTGAAAATAAATAAATAATGGTAAATTAATTATATGAAATATAAAAATAAAACGCAAATTCAAATAAAATCTCTTAATCTTAAATTTTGTACGATAAATTTTAAATTTCAATATATGTACTTCATATTTAAAATATTCATATTATAATGATACCAGGCATAATTCAATTAAAGGGTGAAAGCTACTTTAAAGTTTTTTTTTTTTTTTTTATAAAAGTTTCAACAAATTAGTTCAGTTCTAGAAAAAAATATTTTAGTTTTGAATGTCCTTTTTTTGTTGTTGTTGTTTTGTTGCTTTCATTATTCCTTTAGGTATAGGACACGCTTCACGGATTTAAGTTTTATTTTTAACATTAAAAAAAAAAAACAATCTAAGGTCCTTTGCTGTTACATATTAAAGGTACTTTTACAAGTTTTTTTTTCTTCTCTTTTTCTTTCTTCTTCAAAAAAAGGTGTTTCTGTTAGGGTTATTTGTAACTTTAGAGTCTTTTATAATAACTTTGCTTTTTGTAAAGTTTCTGTTTTAGCTCTTTATCAAAAATAAAATTTACTTTTCACATTATTTAGAGTTTTTTTTTGTAAAACTTTTTTTTTTTCTTAATAAATACTTTTGAAAAAATGTACTACCATATTTTTTTCTTTTTTTTGATAAAAACACTATACACATAAAATTGTGAAACTTTTAAAACTTGTAACACCTGCCCAATAAAAAATTCAAACGGGTCAGTGTTACTTTGGATTAAAAAAAGTGATTTGGTAGAAAAAATTAAGTGTTAAAATGAATTACAGTGGGTAAATAAAAAATTTTAGTTTAAAAACTTATTCATTCAAGGAATATGAAATTTAAAGGATATCCTTTATTAATTTTCATATTATTAATTTTAGGTGGATGATATAGCTATATATTATGTTTTTTTTTTAAAGAGACTCTGTGGAAAACAATTGTCGAAAGTCATCTAGAGAAGATATATGGTGTTCGTTTGGATAGTATTGGACTTTAATCAACTAAAACCACCTCTTTTAAAACCGAAAATTTTCGGATAAACCAATACAAATATTAATTTTTTTTGTTTTCAGTTTAGGGATGTAGGCAGAATATTTGGGGATTGGAGTTTAGGAAATATGTAAGATAGGGAATTTATAGAATGTATGTAAGATGATAACTTCATTAAAAAAAAAATCTTATAATAAATATTCTCCTTAAATCTAAAGAATAATATTCTCATTTCAAGATTTTTAACAATGGAATATAAAAAAAACTTTTCACTAAAAAACTTTAATTTGATTTTAATATAAAGTTTATAAAATAAAATTTCAAATTTAAAAAAATCCTTAACTTTTTTGTACTAATATTGGAAGTATAGTAAAATACAAAATGTAAATTTTCTGCAAATAATAACAGATAATTTGCATAAAAAATGAAAATTAAATAGTGTGGTATATATGGAAATTATATGGTATATAACGAAATTCAATTCAAGAATACTAATACCAATAATAATAGCTGCTACAGTGACAGTAAGTGTGTTATGTAACAGTAAGGTGTTATATACTACTGCATCTTGTAACTGTAATAACGGCTATAGTCACTGTTAGCAAATCCCAATCCCAATTTACAGTTCCAATCGCAAATTAATGTTTCCGCATTCATTTCCTATCCCTGCTCCCTAGCTAATATACTGCGTTTGTAGGTAAGGGCTTCATCCCATTATATTGGCTAAAGGGTGAGGTAGGTTTAGAAAGTAAGAATCTGACACTACCACAGGGAAATTCTTGGTGTCTTTGAAAGATTCCTACCTCCCTTAGAGGGAAAAAAAAAATTTGGGTATACTGAATTCAAATAAAATTTGTAACTAATAGTTTATGTAACAAGATAAACTTCAACTTAAAGTCTTTCTAACTAAAGTATGTTTACGAACTGTATTCTATATAAAAAATAAAATAAGAAATGAGGAAAATTTTGAAATTGAGGAACAACTTAATTAAAAAACAAAACAGTATGAAAGGCAGTATGAAAACTCAAATGGTTTGTGACTATTTTGGCATCTAAATTTTGTAATGCATTATAGAATTTATGTAAGAAAAATTGTAAAAAATCAAGTGGCACTTTGTTTAATTTTATGGATACTTTGTACATAACATGTCAAAATATATAATTGGAGTTTTCATGTCAAACTTACATAGGTGCTCAAATTACGTTGTTAAAAAATAGCCAATTTTCAATTTAAGACTCCTAAATATCTCCTTAATAAGAGGTAGGGAATAAAAATTTTTTTTGTGGTATGCTAACTTATGCTAGATCCCAATTTTTCTTCTTAAAATTTCGAAGTTAGGACCAAAAGTGGTCCGAAAAAGAAGGAAAAAAAAAATTGTTAAATTATGGTTTATATATACGGACACATTTAAATATCACCATATTATATTAAAATTTATATTGGTTTAAAGCTTAAAAAATTTTGTGTCGTGGGACGTTTTTAAATTGTAGAGCTATTAAGATTTGAAAATAATATTATTTTTAATTTTGATGGTTTGCTTCGTAATGGATGGCAACATTAATTTTTTTTTTTTATGACAGCTATCCATAATTAAAATTGTATTGCTTTATTTTAAACGCTATATAAATTTTGCAAACAAATGGATGGACAGAGAAAAACTAATATGCAACTTTTTCAAAACTTTTTTGGGAAAAGTACTAACAATGTCTATCAGCGGTATGAAAATGGTATCAGCGGTTATTTGCAGTAGAAAATATGAATTTAGTATCAATATTTACAAAAGGGCCCCCGAAAAAGGACATTTCTAGAAGCTCATCTAGGACCTCACCAGTAATTCTGGTTTTTTCATTTTAAATTACCGTTTTCTTCTTAGAAGTTTAATCACAAGAAGATATCTATCTATCTATGAACTATGTAGTTACTGGCACCTTCCGTAACATGTTATTTACCCATGTGATCAATAGTATAAAATTCTTTCTAAAATTTAATAAAACAAAATTATGCACAGCATAGCATAGCATATTTACAAAGTGCATTTGCTGAGTGACATAATAAAAAGTAAAATTCAAATATAATCAAACAGAAAAAATTACTGAGTTTAAATGAATATTAAATTTTTATTTTATTATTAATTAAGTTAATTCAGAATTTTAAATACTGAATTAAGTGAAGTAATTTTAACATCTATTTGTTCCTTTTCACTCAATTAAAATATTTTGATGCTTTAAGTTACATTAAAAATATTACAAATACTACGTAGCTATATATAATGTCCTCGTTAATTGACATTTTGAAAATTTAAAAATTAATTTATATGAAATTAAAATACTCAAATTATTTGATTAAATATTTATATTGTCAATTATAAATAGTTTTTTTTTTTTAAAAAAACAAAATATTGTTACAAAAAAAAAAAAAAATAGAAAGACAAAAATATTTTTTTAAAATAAATATTTTTAATAATAATTTATATAACAAAAGAATATTAATTCATTCAATCATTAATATGATACGGAAATATGGAAGTTAATTAAATATTTAAATAAAATATATCAGTTTTTTAAATTAATTAAGACCCATAATTGATTTAATCGGAAATATAATAAATGTCTCTATATTAATGTTATTTGGAATCATTTAAATATGAAAAAAAAAGAGTAAAATAATTTAAAAAAAAATACAATATTTGTCATAATTTATTTTAATATACGATTTATAAAACGTTTAACACTTAACAATATTATATCCTATTCATATAAGATATGATAATTTAAATGATGTTATTTCTATGTTTTTATGCACATTTTAAAAAATAAATAAAAAGGAAGAATACAGTTGCCTTTGTCAACTCTTACATACCCGTACGAACCGTTAGTATGTTCATAGCCTGTCAGTTGTCATTCTGCTTACAATATTATTTTTTTAATATTTTAGTATTTTAAAATAATTTGGGTGAATTTTATAATTTCTAGAACTATGGGTTGTACATATATTCAAACTATATGTTTATACATTCTTCAAAAGCAGATTCTAACCTTCCACATAACGATTATCAATCCAAAACTTTTTCAAATATTCTATAGTACCATTTAATACTAATCGGTAAATGTATATTAAATTACAAAATTGTAAATATAATTTTAAATATTATATTATATTAATACGCACATAGTATATAGTTAAATTGTTATAAGCCATACATTACAATATTTCTTTAAAAATATTTGCATACATAGAATAATTTCTTATAAGTACAATAAAATACATATATGTATGTAAATATACGGCGCTATATAATATATTAGGGCTCAATATGTAAATAAACATGATATTATATAAGTATGTATATATATCAATATCATATAAATAAAAATTCTTCAAGCAACCGTTATGTTGTTTATTTATTTACATTGTTTTGTACTACGCATTATATCCTCAATAATTTCAAATTATCGAGTAAAACAAAATGCAAAAATTCGTTAAAGAAATTTGTTAGAAAATTTGAAAAAATCAAGTAACACTTTCGTCAATTATAAAGTAACGCTATATTATTAAAAAAAGTTGTTAACAGAAATAAGAGTATAATGTTGAAGCTTTAATTTTTACGTATTACTTCAAAACAATTTGAACAGGTGTTTAAAAATAGGAATTTTTCAGTTATTAGTTCAGTACCCCTTACAGCTCCTAAACGGGGTGTGATATAAAAAAAATTATTTTCAAAGATCTAACTTCTGTCAAAATTTCAAGTTTCCAACTTAAACCGTTTAGAAGATAGAATGGTTAAAGGATTTTGCAATAATTCAGTTTCGCATAACGGTAAATTAAGACACCGTATAGCACAAGTATATAATTATTATATACTTGTTTGTAAAGCTCATAATAGCACCTATCGTTTGGAATTTTCAGATTGAAGATATACCTTATAGAGCTTGTGTTATAACAATTTAAATATAGAGATTTTTCGAACTTTGTGGGGCTGTAGCTCCGTAACGGGTGGGGCTACAAAAAAAAGTTATTAGAAATAAGATTAATATTTTTATAAGATCTATCAGCAATTAAAATTTCATGGCTCTATTTTAAAAAAATTGTGGAGATCTAAAAGTTAGTTGTTTGGGAGCTACCCGAAGTTTTGGTCGGAACTCAACAAAAAAAATAGGGAACCTACAAATTGCTCTCAAAATATTTTGTGTAAATTTCAAGATTCTAGATTTCTTAGTTTTTGAGTTAGCGTGCTGACGGACGGACGGACATGACTTAATCGACTCAGAATTTGATTCTGATCCGATTCATACCTTTGAAGGTATATGTAGCTCGCTTATTTCGAGGTGTTACAATCGGAGGAGTAATTTTATTATACTCGATACTTATCGTACGGGTATAATAAAATTAATATTTTTATGATATCTATCAGCAGTTAAAATTTCATAGCTCTCTTTAAAAAAAAATGTGGGGATCTAAAAGTTATCTCAACCAGATTTCAACTAAAAACAAGGTCGAGTGTAAACCAACGGTTTTTAAAAGCGCGCATTTCCAAAAGACAATACAAACTGTTTAGAATTGTGACTTGCACAAAAATTTTAAAATTTCATGTAAATAAGAAAATATGTGTAAATAGGACTTTCTGGATTTTGGGGGACTGTAAGTCCGGAACCCTATATAACTAAGAAAACCCGTTAATACAAGTAAAAATGTATTATTGAAACTTTAATTTTCTTGTCTTCCGACGAAAAATTTTTGCAGGTGCCTAAGTTACAGGTGTCTAAATATAGCAAATTTTCAGTTTTTGAGGCGTAATAACTCTTAAAGACGAGGTGCTACCAAAAAATTGTCTGCGAAAACTTATACTAATTCTAAAAGTTCTTTCTTGTCTCAAAATTCCAGGTTCCTATCTCAAAGCGTGCCGGAGTTATGAAAAAAGAAATATCATGCAAAATTTGTTTTTAACATAACGGTAAATTTAAATAGTAAATTACAAAATATTGCATAATTTTTATATTGTTTTATAGAGGCAAGAAAATTTCCGGTCTTCTAGTGTTTTTAGATTGTAAAACTACTATGCAGAGCCTGAGATATATACATCTGAAAATAGGGGTTTTTTGCTATTTGAAGAAGCTGCAACTTCGGAATGCTATACAATTAAAATAAACTATTATCACACATAAAAATATATTACTGGAGCTTTAATTTTTTTGTCTTGCCGAAGAAAAATGAGTACAGGTGCCTAAGTCACGGATTTTAAAAATAGCAAATTTTCAATTTTTGAGCCCTAATAGCCCATAAACAGGAGGTGGTACAAAAAAATTTTCTGAGCAATTAAAAAAAATTGTATACTTTTTGATACTTATTTACAAATTTAAAGATCGAATGACGTTTCCTGATTGAAAAAATTTTAAGCAGAACATGAGACATATGCATTTAAAAATAGGGCTTTTTCAAAGTTTGAGGAGCTGTAGCTCCGTAACGGGTGGTAGCCTTGAGTTATCTGGGTAGGTTGAGTTATCTTGCTGACGGACGGACGGACGGACAAAGCTCAATCGACTTAGAATTTTTTTCTGATCCGATCCATACCTTTGAAGGTATATCTAGCTAGCTTATTTCGAGGTGCTACAAACGGAGGAGCAATTTTAATATACCCGATCATTATCGTACGGGTGTAACAAGTAATGAACAATTTCTAAAAATATGTATATTATGTTTTATTATTTAAATTTAATGTTTATATAAAATTATGTTTTTATTTTATCGTCGGATAAAAGTTTCTCGATTCGTTCAATTCAATCTTCTGATTGAATTCCGTTTCCGAATGCGCCAATTATGTTTTTATTTAAAAACTAGTAAAACATATAGTTTTAGTTTGGTTTTTTTTTTAGTTTTAGTTTTTTTTTTACAAAGTTGTACTTATATATTAATATGCTTAAATTAACTTAATACTAAGATCATCAAAAATTCTGTTGTTTTTAAAATTTACTAATAAAATCAATTAACCAGGAATGCTAATTGCATTTCCTGTTATTGTGAAAATATAAAAATGCTTAAAAAAAAGGTGAATGAGCTACTATATTATGCCAACACAATACCATGCAACATTATATTAAGGTGTGTCAACGTGATGTATCATGTTACATTACGGCAACACATATGTCATGCTACATTATGTGAACACATATGTCATGCTACATTATGTCAACATAATATTATATAACTCCCGTAAGAACGTATAATATATCCTGTTTCTATAAAACTTGATCATCTTTTAAAAATTTCAGATATTTTATTACCGACGTTAACTACTGAGATATATTTATGTAAATTGTGGAGTTATATGACAGCTACCCGAACTTATTTTTTTTTTACTAAGGTTTTTTTTTAAGAGCTGGGAATCTTCCAAAGACACCAAAAAATTCTCCCTTGGTAGTGTCAGATTCTTACTGACTAAACACACCATGGAATTAAACTTTTAATGGGATTAAACCTTTACCTGCGAACGCAGTATATTGGATAGGGAGTAGGGATAGGAAAGGATAGGAAATGGATACGGAAACATTGAATTGAGAGTGGGACTGTAAGGAAACAATGAATCCGCCTATTATTACTATGTTGTTAACAGTGACTATAGCCGTGTATAACACCTTAGTTATTATTGGTATTAATATTCTTATTAATATTATTATTATTTTACTACAGAGTCAGACCCATCAGTGGATTTCAACGTGTAGCAGAATATAACACCTTACTTGCATGATATAACTAAAGATAGCTCCACTGTAGCAGCTATTATTATTACTACTATTATTATTATTATTATTATTATTATTATTATTATTATTATTATTATTATTATTATTATTATTATTATTATTATTATTATTATTATTATTATTATTATTATTATTATTATTATTATTATTATTATTATTATTATTATTATTATTATTATTATTATTATTATTATTATTATTATTATTATTATTATTATTATTATTATTATTATTATTATTATTATTATTATTATTATTATTATTATTATTATTATTATTATTATTATTATTATTATTATTATTATTATTATTATTATTATTATTATTATTATTATTATTATTATTATTATTATTATTATTATTATTATTATTATTATTATTATTATTATTATTATTATTATTATTATTATTATTATTATTATTATTATTATTATTATTATTATTATTATTATTATTATTATTATTATTATTATTATTATTATTATTATTATTATTATTATTATTATTATTATTATTATTATTATTATTATTATTATTATTATTATTATTATTATTATTATTATTATTATTATTATTATTATTATTATTATTATTATTATTATTATTATTATTATTATTATTATTATTATTATTATTATTATTATTATTATTATTATTATTATTATTATTATTATTATTATTATTATTATTATTATTATTATTATTATTATTATTATTATTATTATTATTATTATTATTATTATTATTATTATTATTATTATTATTATTATTATTATTATTATTATTATTATTATTATTATTATTATTATTATTATTATTATTATTATTATTATTATTATTATTATTATTATTATTATTATTATTATTATTATTATTATTATTATTATTATTATTATTATTATTATTATTATTATTATTATAATTATTGTTATTATTACTAATACTATTATTATTGTTATTATTATTATTATTTTTAATACTATTAATTATACGAAATACATTATTACGGTATAAAAGTACTACATATTTTATTTATATGACCTGACCGGGGTTTGAACCCAAGACCCTTTGAATGAAAGGTTGGCGACTTAACCACTACGCCATGGGTCAGATCAACCAAATTTTGATCAAATGCACCAGCACAACCAAATTTTACTGCAGTTATTACTCTAAAACTCGATCATCTTTTGTAAAATTTCAGACGCTTCATAAAGTTCCAAGAGGTGCAAGACCAAATTTTAAAATAATTGTTGGCATGTAATTTGACACCTCTTTATTCAACTTCAGATACCTAATAAGTTGTAAGCCAGCTACTCGAACTTGTCGTACCAGCACAACTGAAATATTACAGAAGTTGTTGCCTTAAAACTTGATAATCATTTGTAAGATTTCAGACGCCTACCTTTATTAAGTGCCAAGAGGTTCAAGAAGCCTGAATCGGCTGCTCTAGATCAACCAAATTTTACAAAAGTTTTTGGCATGGAATTCGACATCTCTACACTAAATTTCAGATACCTAGCTTCAAAAGATATACTAAGTTATTTTCATATAAAGAAAGAAGTTGTATGTCACCTATTCGAACCAGGTGGCCGAAAATGCTGGATTTAAATAGCTTAACTAACAATTTTGCAAAAGTGACGTGAAAAAATTTCATTCTCCTAGCTCTTTTATTTTTTGAATTATCGTGCGGACGGACAGAATTCGTTTCTGAGCCGATCCATACCTTTGACACTATATTTAGCTCGATTCCTTTAAGGTGTCACAAACGTAATGGCAAATTTATTATACCCCTGAACATAGTTCATACGGGTAAATAATAAAATATACCAAATACCGTTTACATATAAATAATTATATTTAATGCCGCATTGAAATTTAATCGAATAACCAATATAATATAACTTTTTAGGCTCCATGCAAAAAGTCCGTAAAATTTGTATGAAATTTCTATGAAAATTTGTATGAAATTTTTATGAACATTTTTATGAAAATTTCATACAAATTTTGAGGACTTTTTGTATATGAAAAAGTTGCCAAAATGGGGTTTTTTTCCCAAAATTTTTTTCACCAAAACTGGGTACTTTTTTGGTTTTTTTTGGTGACAATTCTCAAAATGATAAATTAAATGATGCTTTTATTAAGTAATATGTCTAATACTAAACATAAAAAAAGTAGCAGTAACTAGGCATAGTTATTTTGTATCTCTTATAATTTTTCGAATACAAATGAAATTCTTAAAATTCACTTTTTAAGTTTTTATACCATAATATATACTTTAAAGTTTTATGCTCTTATAAATTTTTTTTTTGTTAACAAGAATAAACTTTCTTACTAAAACATTCTATTTTCTTTAAACTTCAAGAATATAATATTATTATTTTTTAAATCGTATATTCATATCGTCAAGATATGTTAATATAAATTTTATAGAAGAGGATGGAATTTCTCCCTGTAGGGGACACTTAACAACTGTTTTGAAAAGAATATTTTACATTTGTAATCAAATTAAGAATTACATAGGCTTTGTTGTGATTTAACTTTTTTCCTTTTATTTCTCATTTTTAGCACATTTCCAAAAAACTTTTGGAAAAATGTGCCAATTAGTTTCACTCTGTCCGTCCGTCCGTCCATCTGTCCGTCTTTTTACAAAACTTCTACACCGTTAAAAATAGAGAAAAAAAAATTAAAAATGGGTAGGTCTCATAAAAAAATTAATGTTGTGAGGCAACTTTTTCATGTAGCTCCCTCCTACATGAAAGCTTCAGCTTCTCAAACTTTGAAAAAGCCCTATTTTTAAATGCGTATATCTCATGTTCCGTTTAGAATTTTTTCAATCTGAAAACGCAGTTCAACAGGAATTTTTTTATCTTTGCAAATTAATATCAAAATTGTGGAATTCTTTTAAATTTACCGTTAAGTGAAACCAAATTTTGCCTGATTTTTCTACCTTAATAACTCCGGCATGCGTTTAGATAGAGACTAGAAATTTTGAGGGGAGAAAGAACTTTTAGAATTATTACAAGTTTCCTCAGAAATGTTTTTGGACCACCCCCTGTGTATCAGCTATTAGGTCTCAAAAATTGAAAATTGCTATTTTTAGAGACCTGCAACTTAGAGACCTGTACAAATTTTTCTTCGGCAAGACATAACAATTAATCTTTAGTATATATTTTTACGTGTGGTAACGAGTTTTCTTAGTTATATAAGATTCCGGACTTACAGCCCGTCAAAATTGCAAAAAAGTACTATTTTCACATATTTTGTTATTTCAAATTTTAAAATTTTGGTGCAAGTTGCAATTCTGCCCTTTCAGTTTTACCCAGCAGTTTGTATTATCTTTTGGAAATGTGCGGTTTTAAAAACAGTTGTTTTTCATTCTGTCTTGTTTCGTTTTATTTTTTTTATGCATAAATCTAAACTTTTATTTTTATTTTTGCTTCATCTTTAAGTTGGTTAATTTACATTTTGCTACAAGTGAAGTATTTTCTTCTAAAATCTTTTGAAAGATGGTATATGATGAGGAGATAATATAAGAGAGAATAATACAAAATATAATAAGTATAATCCGGGTGGGACATTTTACAAGACTTTTATGCTTATACATTATAAGTAAAATGCAAAAGTAAAGATTTAATAAGAATAAGAAATATAAAATTAAATAAAGTATGAAAAAAAAAATGATTGTACTGTCATAAAAATGTTTATTAGTATATTAAAGTGCTTATTAATAGTTTAAGTTTAATAAGAAAAAGTTAAGTAGGAAATTTTTACAAAAAAAAATTATTTAAGTTTAGTAGATATGCATTTTAATAAAAGAATGGCTTTATTTTTGTTAATTTAATATAAGAACACAATATTTTAATATTCATATAAAATAATAGGATCACTTTTAAACCACTGTTTAAATATAAGATTTTTATATATGCCTAATATTGTGTGCTTTTAAACTTAAACCACTTTTCACAAAAAGTTTTAAAATTGCTGTGGTCTATGAACTTAAGTATTTATGTACGTATATAAAAATTAAATATCTCTTGAGCTATAGTGATGTTCAGTATCAGCTTTTCCTTTACCGTAAAAAAATTTGCAAAAATAATCGGAATTATTAACTATGACCGTGGCGTTTTTAAACTGTATTATAATAAAAGTATAATGTATCATGGCAAAGGTTATGTTAAGTGCCCTTGAGTTAATACGAGCAAAATAGGTTAATATATTATGTTCTTAAAATTATAATACGTAATAGTAGTTGTTCCTATAATCTTTTGTATTTTTATTAAGTATTAGTTTTGGTTATTGTGTTCTTTTTATTTTCTTAATTTGATCATTTTTAAATTTTCCGGTAGAAAATGGTTTATTTTGGAAATATGGTCATCAAGGTAATTTAAAGGTAGATTAATTAAAAAAAACTTCATTTTATTTTATCGTCGCAACAAAAAGTATTCCTTAATTTGCAAATAGAAAGCGCCAGTCTGTTCGTTTGTTCGCTATGCAATTTCTAAAACTGAATGCACCATTAAACTTAGATAGATTCAAACTCTTCCCATTCTTCCAATTGTTAATCCATTCTGACACAATCTTTTATTGGTGGTTTATTGGTGTTATTCTTAAATGATTTAACTAATTAAGTTTAAATATTGCAGTTCATTGAAAATTTTTTTGTTTATCTAAAAGAGATCAGTGGAACACTTTGGTTATCATTCATTAATTGGTTCCACCTCGTCTAGACGTAAAATGTTTTAGGAGAAATTTTAAGTATGAAAACATCTTACAGTTTTTTGTTGAATTCATATACACCATGAAAATCTACACTTTCCGCGATAATTGTTTAAAGAATTATTTATAGATTTACTTTGGCAAGTATTAAGTTTTAAAGATTATAGATAGTAACTTATGGAACAAAATGTACTATTGAATTTTATACATAAAAACAATTTCCTCAACCCTAACTTTTTCAACAAATAGATATAGTTGCTTGTAAAACATTATCATGTTATTGGGCATAGATAGGAGAAAGTTTTCATAATTAGTGAGGTTATAACAGTTATAATAGGTTATAATATAATAATAACAAATGGGGTTGCTGTTATTTGCTAGGAGGCTGATACAGTTATCTTCACCCTGAGACTCTGAACCCGTTGTGTAGTTCAACTCCATGAGACACTTGTTTATAACAGCGCCATAATGAGAAATAATTTACTGTCATAAAAGGCCAATTCATTTTTGTCTTTAAATATAAAAAAAACCTCAAGTCTTGACGACATAATTTATTGTTAGACAAGGAAGGGAAAAGTATACTTAAACTTTAAACACCCAATATTCAAAAAAAAAAATTAAATAGATTGCATTGCAACAATAAACACATTAACAAGTAAAAAAACAGTAGAGGGGTCTCGGTGACCTAGTAGGTAAGAGCTATATTAAATTGGCTGTTAACACCGGCGAAGTGTAGATTCGAATCCAACACACGTCATAAAAATAATTTTTCTTTACGACATTTACAGTCGCATTTGGAAAGGGCAGGTTGTGTAATTTCTTTATCACATTTATGTAACATTTATGTTGCAGGGGAATAAACTAAAAAAAAAACAAGAAGAGTAAAATAAAAATTTATAAAATAGAAAATTCTATATCCTCTATCCCAAACTGCATTTTTTCTAAAAATATGATAATTCAAATAAAATATATTGGATTGCTTTCACCCTAAAGCATATGTTTATTTTTTCATTTTAAATTTTATAATAATTATGTTGAGCATTAAATATTTAATTCAACATACGATTAAAATTATTTCTTTTATTCTTTTTGTACTTACTCTCCTCTACATGTTAATTTCTTTAAATGTTATAAAAATACTATTAACTGAATTAAAATTATAATCATTACTGTTTTTTAAATGTTACTTCAAATTATCACTATTAATACAAGAAGAAAGACAAAAAAAAAACCATCATAATGAAAAGTAGGGTTAAAGAATAAAAAAATGTTGCCTAATTACCATTTTTTAGGAAATTATTGGTAATTAAGCTTTGTTAAGTACTTTCTCTAAATTTTTACTAAAACACTATGGTATAGTGCTTCAAAAATAAATGGTACTTGAAAAAATTAAAGGACATAACATTCGTAATAAATTTAAACTTACTAAATGGTTGAAGTGTCTCATTATATTTTTTGAATTTTTTTCATCTCAAATTCTGTAGAGATGATGAACAGAAGAAGATAAAAAATTACTTTTATTTTTTATAATTTTTAGTTTACATCAGTGTTTTAATTGTGTAGTTTAAACAAAAGAGTTCTTTTTTTAGGAAATGTACTTGAGCAAAAAGTATTGCAGATATTAAAGAAGGATATATTTTTGTTAAAATTGTATTTAAATTTTTTTGTTTTATTTTATCGATTTATAATTTCAAAGCAAATATTTCATATACATTTAAACGTATTTATAAGACGTATGATGTAGCAGACGTATGTTTCATCAATGCGTTTAAATGAAGTCCCAAAAATACTTTTAGATTTTCTCATTCAAAAAATAAAAAAAAAACTAGAAATAGGTTTCTCTCATGATGCCTTCA
This sequence comes from Poecilobothrus nobilitatus, assembly GCA_947095535.1. Classification (NCBI taxonomy): domain Eukaryota; kingdom Metazoa; phylum Arthropoda; class Insecta; order Diptera; family Dolichopodidae; genus Poecilobothrus; species Poecilobothrus nobilitatus. Next base: position 111,654,965 of record OX352774.1, read on the forward strand.
AAAATGGTTTAACCTGGCTCCAGTAAATTACTTCTACTTCGACAATTTCACTCACGAAATTTGACTTATTTTTTATGAAAAATAGCAGAAAAACTAAAACACTCTGAAAAATATAATAAAGAATTGATACAAATTGAAAGAAATATAAATTGGTATTTCCTGCTCTCTAGTTCTCCTATTATTATATTATGTATATAGTGCATTTGTCGGAAGAGAATTTGTGCTGAGTGAAATTGTGTTCTACTGTAATCGTTTTAGTGAAACGCAAAAATTATTGAAATATAAATTTTTTTTTTAATTTCTAAATAAATAAAACAAGGCAAAATGTAAACCAACGGGTTTTAAAAGCGCATATTTCCAAAAGATGATACAAACTGTTTAGAATTGTGACAAAATTTAAAAATTTCATATAAGAAAATATGCGAAAATAAGACTTTTTGCAATTTTGAGGGCCTGTAAATCCGAAACCCTTCATACCTAAAAAGAAACTGTTAATACACGTAAAAATATATTACTGGAACTTTAATTTTTTTTTTCTCTATCTATAAGGGTGTAGAAGTTTTGTAAACAGACGGACAGATGAACGAATGGACAGAATGAAACTAATAGGCACAATTTTTCAAAATTTTTTTTGGAAATGGGGTAAAAATAAATAAACGACCGAAGTTTCGTGTACGAAAGAAATAATATACACAAATACAATATAATATTATTTTGCATCTCGAGTTTGATATTTACTGTTATATAAAATATAAATAAAAAAAAAGGATCTCATCTATAATATAATACACAAGATGTTGGCGAGACCTTGCCAACATGTAAAAAAATATATTTTATATCTATAATAAAACACTCACACTGAATGTAAACTAAACTGGCAATGATGATATTTCTGTATTTTTATTTAATAAGTTAAAATTTTATTACCAGAGACACAAATCTTTGACTCAAAGTATTATCAAGAGACACAAACCGTTCATTAAAAATATAAATAAATTTAGTAAATATTATTACCCGAGACCAAATTTTCCACTAGAAGTATTATCAGAGACACAAACCCTTCATTAAGTACAGTCAAAAAAGGAAAAGTACATACATAAAAAACACACATTTTCAATAAAAATAAATTCAGCAAATTTTAAATTTTTAAATTTGACCGCCACATCCATTATGAACTGGTCGCAGCGGTAAATTAAAAATAAATTATTAATCTTCTGTTGGCGTTTTCAATCTTTGTTTTGGAAAAAAATAATAAAAATAGGTACTCTTAATAAAATTAAAACGCCTGAAAGGGAAAAGAGCAAAGTTTATTATAAGCCTCATATTTATAAGAAAAAAATAATAGGCCGATTTTGATCTTGACTTTGGTTTTCATTAGTATAAAAGCTGGTAAAAGCTTCGTAACAGACTTTAAAGTAGTTTTGTTTATTTAGGTTGATATTTAGACTTTTAAGCTAAATTCTCGGTATAACTGGTATATAACATAAAATATTCGAAATTTTTTTATTTATATAAAATTCGCCAGACTTAAATAATTATATTTCATAACAGAAGTCTGGAACTTACCAAATATTATAGAAATGGATATTTTTCTTAAAAAAAAAAAAAACTAACATAGAAAATATCATTTTAGAAGCCTTCTCTCACAATAGATTCATAATTTTGTACTAATTTATTATTAGACCATTAAATTAAAAATCTGTCGAAAACGACCCTCACAAAAAAAAGGCCCCGAAAATTTATGAAATTACATTATCAGAGACATGAATCTTTAAATAAAATAAATTCAGCAAATTTTTTTCAAGCAAAAAAAAAAAATAAACGGAAAAGACTTGAAAGTAGTTTTGGTAATTAAAGTAATTTCGCGGCGAAAACAACTGTTTTTCATCGACATAAAATTTTTTTTTTAAAACTAAAGAAAAATAGAGAGTAAAATTTTAACAAATATTAAAATTATTTCGATTATTAGGATTGTTTTAAATGTAACAAAAAAAAAATGTCGTAGCGATTGGTGTTGGTTGGTTTTTTCGCCGGTTTTTATTGTGCACTTTATACATGTGTTTCAAACAATTTTTGAGATATCGGCACGAACTTTTACCCTGAATGTGTTTTTAGCTTGGACCATTTTTTCTCAATGATTAAAAAACTGTCAAAAATTACCGCCACGAAGAAGCGGCGAGAAAAAATTAATAAACTGTACCTAACATTTTTAATTTTATGTGTTTAGATTTGTTTTGTTTTTTTTTCTATTACAAGTAAGTAAGTGATTTCAACGTTTTTTTAATGGTGCTGATATAAAAAAGGAAATTTTTAGGTAGTTTATTAAGGGAGTCAGTATGATAACGTAAATGTTTTTGAATCTATAGAAATTGTGCAATTGCACAGGGGATTTTCTAGTTATTCTTTAAAAACGTAAAGATCTTAATTTGTAAATTAAGATAATTTAAAAATCACCTGACAATCAAAACGTGTATTTCCTATTCTAACTCTCTTTAAGAGCTATCATGCTCATAAAGTTTGAAATTTACAGTTTGTAACTAAATTTACAGTTCTAATTTTTTATAGGTGAGACAAAAAGTGAAGGTTAAATATTATTTATTATTTACTTTAACTACATAAGTTTTCTTTTTTTTTTTAGTTTATTGCCCTGACACTGACTTTCCTTTTTAGGGGTGGTTGGTAAAGTCGTGGGAATTAGGTAAGGAGGAATTATTCTTACAACGTGTGTAGGATTTATCGAACTCAAACTCCCTGGATGGTTATATAGTATTTGATACGCTCTTATTACTAGGCCACCGAGACCACCCTAAATAAGTTGATAATGCTATTTAGGTCAAGGTTAGGTTAAGGTGGCTGCCAAAAAGGCACACTTAGACCATATTTGGTCCATTGTGATAACATTGCCATTTGGTTCATTTGGATTTTGTTTTTGGTGAAAACAATTTAGAATCAAAATTTATCTGTTCAAATATCTAGAATATTAAATAAATTTTATACCCAAAATCTATATAGTAAATCAATGTTAGCAGAATTGTTATAAGTCGGTTTTGTAAAAAATATTATTCAAAGAGTAAAAACTGATAATATATTTAAAATTATTTAATTCAAAATAAAACATATTTTTTTTCTAAAATATTACATATAATATTTCGCATGCGGTTGGTGGGTATACACAATTTTAAACGTACATAACATATCATGCTGTAAATATTCACATTTTAATTTATATATTTATCATATTATTAAAATCTTAAATGCACCTAATATTTATACTCTCTTTATTATTAAATTACTGTATAGCATAATATTTTTTATTTTTACCCAACTATGGTAACTTTGGGCATATCCTTTTTCCTCTATTTTTACACTAATTAAAGTAGATAATATGTTCAAATGTTCGTGGTGTTTCATAACTTTTATTTTATTTGTTCTGTTGTTTTGCGAAATACATTAGGAACATTTAAATTTTAAATCCATCTCAATTCAAATAATTTATGAGCAAAATTTTTATTTAAATCTGTTTTTAGGTTTTGTTTTCTAATTGAAATAGCTTGAAAAAAATTAGTTAAAAGTATGTTTTGGACAGTGACCAATTAAAATTATTTTTAACAAATTATTCAGATGAAGATTTTTATTTTGAGGAATGCTGCCCCTCTATGATACTGTTCGCCTTAGTTTTGTTCAACTGTTTTATTTGAATTTGGTTACAAAGCAATTTGTATATGATAATTTTCATTTACTAGAAGATTTATTTTAAGAAGCTGACAAATGTTCTCTTTTTACATTAAAATATTGCATTATACTCTTTAATTTTGAAAATTAAAACTGATCTTGTTTTGTTAAACTTTTGGTTTATTTAAAGTTTTGTATCATTTTTTGGATCCCTCAGAATGACGAGATTTTTAATTAAGAATTCTAAAGATATATTGCCCAAATTTTTTTAAAATTATGTTCAAAATTCAAAAAACGAAACGGAGAACAGTGTACAGTACTCTGTGTCAAATCTAGGATACACGCATGAACATAATATATATTGTTTCCATAAAATTAGATCACCTTTTACAAAATCTCAGCTGTTTGACTTAATTAAGTACTGACATAATATTTATTTAAACTTTGGACAGCTACTCGAACTTGTTGTCCCAAAACAACGAAATTTAACAAAAGTTATTTTAGATGTGTAGCTTTATTGAGTATACCAAGATATAAATTATTTTTATATTATAAATTAAGTTTTACGTCATTAATTAAGCTGTATTTATAAATTAAACTACCCGAAATTACTGCTCCAGACCAACAAAATTTGATAGAAGTTATTGGCATGCAATTTTTGCACAATATTCCTTATACCTAGGTGCCTTCAGTAGACACTGAGTTATTTTCATATAAAAAAAGAAGTTATATGGCAGTTACACTAGAGTGCCGGTAAAACTTGCTCCATTTAAATAGCAAAACTAATAATTTTACAAAGGTGAAATCACCAAAATTTCAAAATCCTTCCTTTATTTTTAAAGTTGTCGTACGGGCGGATGGACGGACGAACGTGGCTTGATTCGATTCTGAGCAAGAATATATGATATACTTTCTCATATCTAACTTGGCTTTTAAAGTGTCACAAAAATAATGGCAAATGTATTATACCTTTGAACTATATGTTCATAAGGGTTAAAAACATGGCAGATAAAATCAGTAATTTCCTTAAATAATAATTAAGATTTTCAGTGTTATTAAAAGAATATTAATGGATTTAAATTCTTTACTTCGTATTAAATTAGTATATTATAAATAAGCAACAAAAATTAAATTATCCTACTCGGCAATTTTCTTTCAAAAACTACAAGGGATCAAGTATTGATACAAGTTTTTATTTCATTGCTTTTCTAACTATAACTGATGTAGTAGAAGCGACTTAGTGGTTTTTTTTATACAAGTTTATATACAATAAATGGAGATTTCATAAAATTTTTATTTTTTAAGTGAAAGAAACTCTGATTCTTATGTTTCTAGATATGAGAGAAATGTTATGATAAATCGTTGCAACACGTAGCCAGATATCTAGATTTTTTTTTGGAAATAAAGTTTGTAATTCACTCAGAAAACATGCCCATTAAAGAGTTACATTACCTAAGACTGTATCTATATTAGTAAATTTTATGAAATTGCTAATATCTAGTTTTTTCCTAAGGGAGGAATGGTGGGAACCTTCCAAAGACTCCAAAAATTCCTCTTTGGTAGTGTAAGATTCTGACTGAACCCATCTTCCCCTTAAGCCAATATAATGGAATGAAACTCTTACCTGCTAACTCAGTATATTAACTATGGAATAGGGATAGGAAAGGGTAGAACAATAGGATGCGGAAATATTGGATTGGGAGTGGGATTGTAAGGAAACAATGAATCCGCCTATTATCATTACTATTTTGCTATTGGTGAAAATAGCCATATTATTATTAGAAGTATTACAAATTAAAATTACTACATATTTTTTATTTACATGACATGACCGTGGTTTGAATTCAAGACCCTCCGATTGAAAGGCTAGTGACTTAACCACTACGCCATGAGACAGATGAACATTAAGAAATGTTGCATGATTGCATTTGAAAAATCCTTAAATCATTATTTTTCATAACTGTATTTAAAAGTCTTCTATAAATTGTTTTAATTTTTTTTTTCAGGATGAAAATAACAAATAAATCTATCTACCGATTTTGTCAAGTTGTAAGAAGATGCACACACTTTCACATTAGGTAAGTATTACAATATATAAATGTATGCATATAGTATGTATAAACATTGTTTTTGTAGCCATAAAAAATATACCTATATAGGGAATGATATTTTTGAATTATAATCCATTTAAAATGAGCATTATTTCAAAATATATTCTAAAATAATTTACTAATTATTATATTTATGGTAAAATATTGTAATAACATGATAACACCGCAAAACCACAAAATTGATTCAAAAAAAATTATTTTAAAAATAATTGTTCATATAATTTAAAACAGGAAACGGTATTTTTGTTTAGATGAGATATAAATATGAGTCTCTGACATCTGATATGATTTGTAGGTCCTTTGAGGTATGTAGATGTTTTAATTATTTTCTAAATCCGATTAGGTACTTAAAAAAATGCTAATTGAAAAATACAGATGAATTTCAGGGGATTTCGGATCTTAGCAAATCAGTTGCCTAATGATCTAGCAAAACACAGACTAGATCTAAAGTAACAACTCAATTTGGTCACAAACCTATAAAAACCCTTAAAATTCAACAATAAGTAAAACTTCTTTGAGTTGGCCCAAAAACGGTGACTTATATTAAAATTATATTGCCGGATTTGAGTTTAAGCAGATCTAAGAGAATACTTTCCTTTTTTAAACGTGAAATATGAAAATATTGGTTGGTGTTAGTATGGGCCATTGTCTAATCGGTGAGTATGCTACGGAATTTGGTATTTATGTGAATTCGTGTTTGGTAATGGAATTGACGCAATAAACAGCGTGAAACACTTTTTCTGCACCTGTCTAAGTTTTTCGAGAACAAGACGAAAATATCTTGGTAGTTTCTTTTTTCAAGATTTAGGTGAACTCTTCGACGCGAATCTAAGAAATTTTCAAAAATGACTTCCGTCAGATCAATATTATCATGGTATAAATTAAAAGAATTTTGATGATGAAGAAGTTAATGGAAAGTATACCATATCCTCCTAGCAAAGGTAGACATTTTTCCAGTTTAGAAAAGATTTTTATAAATCAACCAGCCTATTTTAAAACTGATTAAAACCGTTTTTATTATAAAAGTTTCAATGAAAAATTACAAATAGTTCTGAAACTCTAAAATTGAAGATGTTAAAAATTTTATGATTTATTTTTGTTGAGCATTTTATATTTTTGTTCTAATAATTTAAAAGGTTGTCTTATTTTGTTAAAATGAAAAAATTTAAGTTATGTAATTACAAAGTGTGATTGAAAATGAAGATTTTAAGTAGAAGTATTTTTAATAACTCTTCATAAAAATTTAGTTTGAAATTACAAATTTTGAAAAATCATAAAAGATAAAAATCTCTATAAAACAAAAAATAAAAATGATGAAATTGTAAATCTGTAGGGGTTTCAGTTTTTAATTTAAACAGACATTTTTTCAAATTTCATTATTAAAATTTATTATTATATAGAGTTTCTTGAACCTACTTATTTACCGAAGTGCCCAACTTTATTCTCGGTAACTAGATTGGTAAAAGTGTATAAAATAAGTTATAGTCAAAGAGCGAGTGTGGGTTCGAATCCCACACACGTCACTAGAATAATTGTCCCGTACGATTTTAACAGCCATATCTGGAACAGAAAGCCTGTGCAACTTTCTTTTCAAATGGAGAATAAACTTAAGCAAAAAAAAAAAAAATTATAAATTACACATTGATGACAAATTTTTAACAAAAAATTAAAAATTAAATTTATTAAATTTTCCATTCCCCTTCAAAATCTTTTCAATTTTAACCATTTATTAAATTTTAATATCAAATTCAATGGTTCGGTAAATCTATCGGATTTAGAAAAATGTTATTATCCAATATTCACATTTTTTAAAAAAGTTTATTTGCATTTAGTTTATTAAAATTTTTTAGAATTTATAGAATTTAAATGATTTTTATGCCCAATTTAAATATTTAATGAAATGTGACATAATAATATTATTTTGATAAAAATTTTTCATGCGATTTAAATTTGATTTAAAAAATTTTTTAAATTAAAAGAAAAATTAAAAAAAACAAAAATGCATTATGATAAAAAGTGATTGAAATGTATTGATGAAAATTATTTGATTAATGGTTATATTGAAAATGGTTCAAATATTTTACATATTTTATCAATGCAAAGATAATATTGTATTTCCTCCCTTTTCTGTTTTAATCTGAATATAAAATCTTAGGCATATTCATATACAAGTATATAGGTATAGTAAAGTTCATTATTAATGCAAATGCAAATAAAATTAATCGGCTGGTTAAGTTAATGTTTATCTCTCGGAAATTATTTTAAAATAAAATTTTCACGCACATATTCAAACTTATCTAAAACAACTTCTGTAAAAAATACAAACGGCAGAGTCGCACAATAAGGTGCTGCTGTAAAAACATTCAGTCCATCAACTCCGATCTCTAATGGTGGAATAAAGTAACTTCCTTTTTCTGTACGTCTGTCTGAATATTTTATTATAAAAAGAGAGCGATATAGAGAGCAACTGTACTATTATTGTTGTTTGACAAAAAACAATATCTTAAGAAATATGATTTCAATTTAAACCGTTAATACCTCGATAGGTTTTTGTTTTTTTGCGAGGATCGGTTGGAATCATAGGGGTCGGTTGGAATTGGCACTATAGAGAAGTTAAAACCAGCACCAGTTCTCTATGAGTGTTCGGGTAATGAGCTAAACAGGTAATTTAAAATAAATAAAGAATTATGGCCTTACAAACACAATATTTAATTTTTCTTTTAGAAGAATAAAGATCATAGTAACTACTGAAAATTTATTAAGTTTATTTTCATTTTACACACTTTAATAACACACTTCTTTAAAAATAAAAAAAATCCACTTAATTAAAATACTAAAAGCTTTTTTCAATATGAAAATGGATAAGAAAAAAAAAGTAACGAAATTAATATACAAATACAAATAAAAATTGGCAAGTTAATAGTTAATTAGCACATTTCAAAAAAAATTTGAAAAAATGTGCCTATTAGTTTCACTCTTTCCATCCGTCTGTTCGTCCGCCCCTTCGTCCGTCTGTTTTCAAAACTTCTACACCGTTAAAGATAGAGAATTTAAGAATGGGTAGGTCTCATAAAAAAATTAATGTTGTAGAACAACTTTTTCATGTAGCCCCATGAAACGGAGCTACAGTCTACAGTACCTCAAATTTAGAAAAAGCCTTATTTTCAAGTGAGTATAGCTCATGTTCTGCTTAACATTTTTTCAATCTGAAAACGTCCTTCGACTGGAATTTGTATATATTTCCTATATATTTGTATCTTTTCTATATTAATATCAACGTATACATTTTTAAATTTAGTATTTAAAATTTCCATTATGTGAAAACCAAATTTTGCATGATTTTTCTTTTTTCATAACTCCGGCACGCTTTTAGATAGGGACTTGACATTTTGAGATAACAAAGAACTTTTAGAATTAGTATAATTTTCCTCAACATTTTTTTTTTGTGCCACGCTCTGTTTAAAAGCTATTAGGTTTCAAAAATTGAAAATTTGCTATTTTTATATAGCTGGAACTGACAAACCATCTGTACAAATTTTTCTTGGGCAAGACAGACAAACTAAAGTTTCAGTAACATATTTTTACATGCCCCTAAAAATTGCAAAAAAAGTAATATTTTCAAATTTCTTTTTATTTACATAAAATTTTCAAATTTCTGTGCAAGTCACAATAAGTTCTAAGCATTTTGTATTGTCTTTTGGAAATGTGCGCTTTTAAACCGTTGGTTTAAATTCTGTCTTGTTTTTTTTTTGTAATTTACGAGATGGCAACAGTGCGTGTAGACAGAAAAATGGATACCAACGAGTTAATATAAAAGCATATAATTACTTACTATATTTACATTATATAAATAAATACATAATATAAACAAAATAAAATATTACTATATAAAATTAGATTAATAGTATCCGACTTATAGAATGACTTTAGTAGCCGATAGTTAGTAAAGTTGTATCCTATGTGATTTGTAATATTAGTGTAAATAAATAAAAGTTGTGCTGGTTGATTTTTTTATTAAACTTCAAATGGTTTGGAACACATATTTTGTTGAATTAATTTAATAATTAAAATTTTTCAAATGGAACATTTTCATAAACAAAGTCAAACAAATCAATATTATTTGCAAAACAAAATTAATTAAAAACAGAAAATAAAATAACACAAATAACTTTACGCATTTACTTTAGAATTTTAATTTTGCTTTAATAAATTCTAATTGTTCGTATTTCGAAGTATTATCAAAGTATTGTAGTCGTTATAAAAAGATACACTTTAGCCTGAAGTTTAATGAACACGACATAACATTCTCGTCCTAACCTGTTACTAAGTTTGTTATTGATTACTTTCCAAGTGACATTCTATCTGTCATTATTTGTATAATTATGAATGGAGATTAACAAACAATTATGAAGCTTCAAAATGAATTTGCCGTACTACGAGAAATGACAAATTTTGAATTTTGATTGAAGTTTTTGCCATACTTTTGGTTATGATGATATATATTATTTTTTCGTCGACAATGTTATGTTGTATTCATCGAAAATCAGGTTCTATGTTCATGAACTTTGGACATTTTGAAATTTGTTGACTCTGAAGTAAAATGTGTGAATCATGTGTTTTTTATTAACAAGTGTGTGAATCATGTCTAGATGTGTTAAAAATTAAAATAATTAAGATACCACCGAATACATAATTCCAAATACTGTGTAGTATAATACAGTAAACAATATTATAACAAAATAAAGATTTACCGAATAACTCTTGTGGTAATGAAACTTATTGTATGTACATATATTAATAAAAAATTGTTTTTTTTCTTACATTTAATTATCTTCCACATGTTCAATTGTATTTACTTGGCGTAGAGGCTATTTAGGTTGAACATGTCCAATTATAATATCAATTAAAAATTCAAAATTCATAATATCTTTGTCTTTGTCTTTATAAGTATTAGTTATAAAGTTATTTTAAGAAAACTTTATTTTATTTTACGAAACTTTATTTTTCCATTAGAATTTTCAGTATATTTTGATTCGTGCCTATTCCACAACGAAAAATATTGCTGTTGAATCTTTTTATTTACATATTATTTGAAAAGGAATATAAAAGAAATGGAAGAAGAAAGTCATTTTTATATTTATTTAGAATTATCCTTATAAATGAAGTTTGATCACGTCTGAAATTTTTTCTCTTATATAAAAATCAGAACTAATTTATAATCAATTAAAATATACAACTTTGGAAATTCGGTATATATTTTTGAATATACATATGTGTAATATAAAATGACTCAACAGAACATTAATAAAATATTTTATTATACAGTTTCATGAAGCCAGAATTAAAAAGAAATATTCCGAACTACTATTTACGTACATAATTCCAAAAAAAGAAGATTTCAGGAAAAAAGATTTCAAAAAATAAAAATTCCACAAAAACAAGTTCTAACTATAAAAAATCTGCTAATTCAGAATCTCGCATTATATAATGTACATTGTACATATTTTGATAAAAGTGTGGAACTCTGATTTTATAACCAACTCAAAAATATTTCTTAATTATCTTTTATATGACATATGCATACTTCAACAACAAATCATTTAAAATAACGAAGACTACCGGTCCCAAATTCTCAGTAAACAATTTACTATTGTCCCGCCTTTTTCAGTATCTCACATGTAAATATTGTTTTTTTTTTTTTTTTTTTGTACGAGGGTTGGTGGAAAACTCGAAAGTCACCAAGAGGAACTGCACGTGCAGGGATGTGGGAAGGATAATTGGGGAAATTGGCATTGGGAAATTTGGATTATGGGGGATAGGTAGGAAAATTTGGAGGCGCATTTTGAAGAAAGATGTTAATGTTCTTCTTAAACTTAAGTAAATCGTACACATATAAATTACTAACCTTAGGGAACACATGTGATGGTATATGGTATTTTCAAATTCGAGAACATATATGCTTGACTTAGTAACCAGATCTAAAATTTCCCTTAATTATATTTTTTACCCTTATAATTCATTTACACCATGTAAAGCTTTTTTCCCTTCTAATTTAATTAGCTATCTAGCTAAATTAGCTAAAAAATTAACTTTTTATATGAAAAACAATCCTAAATATCAGATAGTATATTATTTAAAATGTTAGCTATTGTTATTATGATCTTTATTTATTTTTTTTTTACGAGGGTTGGTCGAAAACTCGAAAGTTACCAAGGGGAACTGGATGTGCTTCCTCAGGGTAGTGTTGGACTTTAACCAACCAAAACCACCTTCTTTTAAACTTTAGGATTGAAACTTTAATATAAATGTACAGTTTGGTGATGGGGATAGGGATGTTAAAGAATACCACTCTAATATGTGATTTTGTAGTATTCTACTGAAACGCAACCATAATCTAGTCTTTCTGCTTTTAAGTTCGATGAATCACAATACAGTGAAGGAAGTCCAAAAGAAAGTCCTAAACCCAATCCCAAACCAAGTTCCAAACTAAATCCAACCAATAATTTAACTTCCTTTAATTTAATCGCTCGCAAATACAGTCTTTTACATGATTGCATATAATCTAAGAAACTTTATTACAGTCTCTTTTGTCCGTCATTTTACCTAAACGAATCTAATTTATTTATTTTTAATATAATGTCATAATATTCATAATTTTTTGTTAGACTTTTTTGTTCAATCAAGACAGGACCCCGGCTCATAATAATTTTGTAATAAGGCTTAGTCAAATCATTATAAGCCTGATGGTTAATTATTGTATGTTGAGCTAGAAAAAACGTTATATTGATAAATAAACAAAATGTTTAAATCAATAAAATTGGTTTGGAAATTGTTCCGATAATCAATACATAATATTGAATTCCGGAAAAAAGATTTTAAATCATTTGACTATTAGTTACTAAATTGTTATTAGTTCATTGTGAACTTTTGCTCTTAATTTGACTCAAAATTCGTTAAATTTGTCATAAAACAGCCTGAAAATTAAATACGACAGCGTGTGAGTTTCAAATATTTACTATTTCATTCAAATTTCCGAAAATCATTATCATACTTTTTACAATGCAATGTTAAATCAGGTCTTGCTACTAAAAAGAACAAAATGTTTCGGACTTCCAATATCTAATTTCACACTTTTATAATTATTCAATTAATAAAAGAATAATCAAAAAGAAAAAATATATATATATATGTATACATATGTATTCTGAAATTAAAATATCAAAGGAAAACTTTTTAAAATAAAACAGGAGCCAAGAAACCATAGAATGTAAATATAGTAAGAAATAAGTAATGGAAAAATCAAGGGTTTTCAAAAAAGCACATATCCAAAATTAAAAAATATTTCACAATAAATTTTGTTACACTTTCAATCACTACATACTTTCGTTACTTTTAAGGTAACCCTATATTATTGGGAAAGGTTGTTAACAGAAATAAAAGTATAATAAATGGAGCTTTCATTTTTATGTATAATTTAAAAAAAAATTGTACAGATGTTCAAGTTATAGGTGTTAAAAACTAGGAAATTAATCCCTTACAATTCCCAAATGGGGACTACACAAAAAATATTTCGGAAGTGATTTATACTTATTTTCAAAAATTGAACTCCAATTACAAGTTTCCAACTTCAATCGTTTGGAGAGTAAAAGGAGTCAGAAGTTTTGTAAAAATTAGGTTTCGCATAACGGTAAATTAAAATACCGTATGGCAAAACTATATATTTATATAACATATACTTATAAAAGCAACTATCATATGGCGTTTCCAGATTGAAGATATACTTTGTAGAACTTCTGTTATAGAATTTAAATATAGGCCATTTTTTAACTATGGGGGGATGTAGCTCCGCAATGGCTGGAGCTACAGAAAAAACTTATTTCACAAAATTATTTTTTTTTCGATGTCTATCAGTAGTTAAAAATTGATTGCTTTATTTTAAACAGTGTAGAAATTTCGTAAGCAGACGGAATGACGGGCAGATAGACGAACGAAATGAAACTAATATAGGCATATTTTTGCAAAATTGTTCTGAAAATGTGCTAAAAAGACCTTTTAAAACTTAAGGACATTATTTCAGTCTTTTTAATGGATTTTGTTATTTTTATTATAATAGGACGGTTTTGCGAAGCAAATCATATTTAATATAAGAAGAAGAAAGAAAAAAAGTTTCTTTTTTAAACTTTTTACCTTATTTCAAATTAGAATCTTCCTTTTAACATAGGATGAAAGTTTTGGAAAAATTTTGATTTTATAAAGAAAACAAAAATGCACAAAAAAAATTTTTGTTTTTTTTTTGTTTAATTAGTCGAAGATATCAAAAAATACTACAGACAACAAAATTATTTAATTAACTTTTAAACTTTTATTTATTTTTTAAGTATTGACACTCTTGTGATCCTTCGAATAATATAAAAATAGAACTAAAGGCAAAAATTTGTATAAGAATATTAAAAATTTAATTTTATATTTGATTGAAATTATTCTAGAAGTGAATTTTCCACAAGACATTTTCTTATTTCTTAATACATTTCATATTATGTATATTAAATACGCTTATAATAAGCATTTCATGGTTAAGTTTAGTTTGAGAACAAAAAAAAAGTTTTTTCTTGGTATGTAATTTAATTTTATGTTAGTTTTAACTTTACTTTTGTTACCACGTTTTTTTTTCATAATTATTTACAAACAAGCAATTGTTTGTATCAACTTGTTTTCCTATTCTGTTTTAATATTTTGCTTTGAGGACAAACATGAAGAAAGAAAACTATTAGATAGTTTTGTTAACTTTTCATTAACTAAAAAAAAATGTAACCAAGTTATATTGAAGTTTTTTTTTTTAGAATTAATGGACATTGTTTTAAAAAATCTTTTCTCTCAAAATCAAAATTTTTTTAATAAAATTTATAGGTGTGCAAGATTTTTATGGCTGAGGAAAATTGAATCCGAAGCAGAAATAACATCCAAAAAAATTGGAGATTGCTTCATTATGAAAAACCATCCCATATTTAAAATGAAATATTATCGCAATAAAGTGAAACAATCTCCCAAATTCTTTTAAGATGTTTTCTACTAAGAAAACTTAAATAACATATATTAATTAAGGGATCACTACATTTACACGAACAACAAAATCCTGCAATAAAAATTAGAGGGATTTTATTTTTAGGTTTGCTAATATTGGGTGGAATCAAATCAATATTAAAATAGGCTCTTGGAAATAACCTCGCCAGAAATAATCCCCCAAAGGGAAATGAAATAAGACCGCAAAAAAAGAAATAAAACCCCAATTTTTGTGGTGTAATTTCATTTTTTGCGACATAATTTTCTATACAAAATTTTGCGATGTTATTGGTTCCACCCAATATGAGCGAAAAATAAGATATGAAGCAAAACAATACCGTGTGTAAAAAAAAAAGGTAAATATAAGGCGGACATTTTCCAAAATATTATAGAATTTATTGTGACTGGCATCAAATATTGGTTGTAGTTCTAAAATAAGTGGGGCTACATAAAAATGTAGCCCCACTTATATTAATTTGTGGAAGACAACTAACCAGATTCCATATATTTCATGTTTATGTTTCATTATTTTATCTTAAATAATGTAGAAGTTTTGTAAACAGAAAGACAAACGGACGAATGTAGAGAATGAAACTAGTAAGTAAATTTAAAATTAAAATTCTTTTTGAAAAATATGACAAATAGCAAATAGTGGGTGGAGCTGGATAAAAAAGTTTTTCCACAAAATCAATTTTTAATTCTACCTATCCATGCTGAAAATCATATTTTTCCACCTTAAATAGTGTACAAGTTTTGCAACAACGAATGACGGACTCATATTCTTAAATGGTGTACAATTGGTGTATTATTAGTTTTGGAACAATGAATGGATTGATATGTTAAAAATTGTTATAATAAAATAATTTAATTATAAAATATTGTATTACAGTGGTCAATGAATTGCATTGATTTTATTCATGTTAAACCCTATTTATAAATCTGTAAAATTTCTTGTTTATAAACAAATTTACGATACTTCATAATTTACAAGTTGAATACTAAAAAGATTTCTAAAATAAGGTAGAATGTAAACCAACGACTTAAGACACACATTTTTCAAAAAAAAATGCAAACAGTTTAGAATAATGTGACTTACACAAAAATTTGCACCATAAAATTTCATACAAGTATAAAGAAAATAAAATAATATGTAAAAAAAATATTTTTTAAAATATGCTTTTATCGAAACCAAATTCGCCCCCTAAAAAGTAGAAAATAAAATTGATTGCAAAACTTTAGCTTTTTTGACTGTTATAATATAAAAGTGAATTGCTAGTGCAAGCATTTTGGACTGTTATAATATAAAAGTAAATTGCTGGAATAAAGTTAAATAAAAATCTAGGAAATTTGAGGTTCGTGTTTCTTTTTTATTCCAGCAATTTACTTTTATATTATAACAGTCAAAAAAGCTAAAGTTTTGCAATCAATTTTATTTTCTACTTTTTAGGGGGCGAATTTGGTTTCGATAAAAGCATATTTTAAAAAATATTTTTTTTACATATTATTTTATTTTATACTTTTTAGTTTTAAATGAAACACATAATTTGAATTTAAAAATATGGGATATTTTTTATTCATACATACATTAATTATTGTTTCTGATATAAAATACGTTTTATAATTTTATACCAAATGTTTAAGTAAATTAAGAGATGTTAAATCGATTCCATTACAGCAAGAGTAAAAATTTTTTATTCCAGTATGTAATTCATAAATAAAGAAAGTACCTCGCAGGGTAAAATATGTACCAAAATACTGTGATTATATAAATATTACAATCCAACAACATAACTCGAATGAAAATGATATATATAAATGTACTTTACTGTATATTTCTATAGTATACTATTAGTAGTATATCGTATATCCAAACAAACATCTAACCTTGAATACCTACCTACCTAATCGCTTAATAAGATCATGCAGTAAAAAATGTTGACAAATATCTTGATTTAAATTATAAACAAATGGAGCGGAACAAAATAATTTAGGAAATTAATTTAACATAATATTATGTGTATCCAGCCATTGGTGCAGTGGTTGACGCACCGCTTCTCATTCATAAGGGAATGAGAGGTCACGGCTTCGATTCCCGGCTGGGTACAATAATTATAAAATAAAAAAAAAAAAAATTCATATATCGCAATATGTAAATACTTTATAATATATCATTATATCACGTACACATTCCTACCAGGAAACAAGGGTTATAGCTACCACATTTATGTACCACGGTACCTGAATATAAATAAATAAATAAATATTATGTACATACGTACGTACATATTTACATACGTAGTTTTAATTTTTTGTGTTGACAAATCATAATGCGTAATAGATTTTTGTTTGTAAATCATAATGCGTAATGCGCAAAAGCATAATTTTGTAATGATCTTTACTTTTTATATTCTTTTCTATGTACAAAAATAATATTATGTAGGTACATAAAATTTTATTTAAAAAATATTGATGAATAGAGTTAAAAAAAAAAAAAAAAAAATTATACATATATACGAATTGGATTCGAACCACAGTCCACATATTAACACTCACTTTCAAGACCTGTACACTTTCCTCTGCACCATATATGCATTAATTCAATATGCATTAAAGAATGTTGACAGCAAATATTTTGATTTAAATACTAAACAAATGTTGTAAACAAAATAACTTAGCAACATACATAAAAATACTATATGTATGGATTGTGTTTTGCTAATTATGCTAATACAAAACACCAGGAAAGATCACAAATATAATGTGTATGTTTGTATGCATGAATAAGAGATAAAAATGTAAGTTTTAAATTGATATATACAAAAATGTATACATATTTTATTCAAAAAATGTTGATGAATAGATAGTTAAAAAAAAAAAAATGTTGCATGTGAACTGGATTCGAACAACATGATCACCACTTTTGAAACCTGTACACTATCCTCTGCACCATACTACACTTACAAATGTTGCTAACAGATTACGAAGATAATAAAAAGCGTGACAGAATGACAAATAAATAAATAAATAAATAAATAAATAAATAAATAAATAAATAAATAAATAAATAAATAAATAAATAAATAAATAAATAAATAAATAAATAAATAAATAAACCGACAGCGACGAGTTAATATAAAAGCATATAAAATATTAAAAATAAAGAGGGATTTTCTTCAATTTTAATGAAACGCTATAGAGTTAGGAAAAACCAGTAACGCAATGTAAAATTATATTGTTGAAGCTTTAAGTTTTGCGTTTTCCTTTGAAAAAATTTGTACAGATGGCTAAGTTACAGATGTTTAAGCAAAATTTTAATTTTTAATTAAAGTCTTAATAGATCGTAAAAAGAGGAAGGAACAAGAAGGCAGAATGTAACTTTTCTAAAGTAACTTATGTTAATTCTGAAAGATGCTTCTCCTCTCACAAAGTGAAAGTTCTAAGTTAAAAGATCTGGGAGTTACGAAGGAATCAAAATCTAGCATAATTTTGTCTTCACATAACTATAAATTCAAATACTAGTATAATTTTGACAGTGTTTTATAAAGATAAAAAACAAAAACCAAATTCATGTCGTTTAGCAGTTTTAGAATTAAAAAATTTTTAAAGCAGAATTTGAGATATACAAATTTAAAAATAGGGTTTTATCAAAATTTGAAGGGCTGTAGCTGCGCAGCCGTTGATGCTAGATAAAAAAGTTATTCTACAACATTATGTTTTTTAAAAGTCGTATTAATCGTTAAAACTTCATGGCTCTGTCTTAAACAGTGAAGAAGACGGACGCACGTAAGGACAGAGTGAAACTACAAGGAAATTTTTCAAAAATTTTCTGAAAAATGTACTAAAAATGAATGTTAATGAAAATAGATTTGCAAATTCATTAAAAGAACATTGAATGTAAGAATAGCAACAAAATAAAAATATTATCCTTATTATAATTTTTATGTTCTTTAATGCTAACTTAACTATGCCTATAAGTATCAGTCATAGTTAAAGATTTATAATTTTATTTAAAATCAATAAATTGCTATTATATATTGAATGAAAACTGTTTACGTTACCCTTTCGGCTTCCTTGACTTGCTTAAAGCTGTTTAAGATTAAAATTTATTGCAATAGATTACATTAGATTTTGTATTTTAAACAAAACGAATAAAAATTTAAATGATTTTTTAATGAAAATGCACATTATATGCATATATTATAAGTAATATTAAGAACTTATAATGTTTTGATTGTTTTATAGTTTTCTTTAACATTTTTTCCATATGTTTGTTTTAGAATAACTTGTTTTTATCACAGCATATAATTCCAATTTATCTTCGTTATTGTACCATTTATAACCACTCTTTCATTTTGAGTGCCAGTGAAAGTAAAACAAAAATAAATATCTATAAAAATTCGTTTAGTTGATTTTATACTCATTGAGCTCAGTGAAAAGGACTATCTATTGTTTTGGTAAGGATAAGTGTTAAATGAAAAATAAAATTTAAATTTCTTGTTTAATGTTTCTAAAGATCTTCAAGTATAATAATTAATTTTTTGTATATATAGCTTTATTTTCATCTTAGATTCGCATTCAATTTTAGTATTTGTTTTGGTTTTGTTTAAAGTTTAATGTGTCGATACCATTATTTTCATATCAATGTTTTCCATTTAACATAAAAAAATTAAACAAGAAAAAAATTTGTTCATTTTAGAAATTTCCACTATATTTTCTTCTGTTTTGTTTTTCAAATTTTAATTATTTATTAACATAAAAGAATATGTTGGTTCACAGAAATTAAGAATTCATGTCATGCATATAAGGATAACATTATGTTGTGTTGAATCGGTGTGTTTATTGAATGAATTGAATTGAATTGAATATGCCTTACAACTAACTTTAAAATTGTTTTTGTCACGTTATTACCATAAAATTTTTTAATTATTTTAAAATAATAACATGTTAGTGTTTAAAACTGTCCAGCTAATGGTGTTGTGAGTAGTGGTTGAGGTACCGGTCTTTCATACCAAAGGTCTCGGGTTTAAATCTTGGCTGGGTCATATATTGATTAATAAAAAATAATATAGATTTTTCTTATATTATATTAATATAGTAGTATAAGATAATAGATGGCGTAGAAATAAAAGAAACGTCTCATAGTTTTGTACAATAGCTTCATTCGGCTTAGTTAAATTAATGATTCCCGAAATTGAAGCTTAGTCAAATATGAATAATAAAATGACTTAGTGGATGCCCTATGCTCCTAATAGGCAAGAAAAAAAAGAAAATAAAAAGTGTTTAAAACTAGCGAGTTTTTAAAAAGATACTCTTTACCAACAACAACATTTTCTAATTTTTTCTTTGATAAGACTTTGCGCCGGTAATCATGAATTAGCATGAGTAGCATGAGTAATCAAGACATGCTAAAATTGCAGTAGAGGAATTGATTTATATCTAGTTATTTTACAAATTTTTAAGCCTAATAAACGAAAATAAAGTCGTTCCCAAAACGCCTTTCCTCACTTTTTATTAAAACAATTTCACAGGTATTTAAAAAGAAGCAAATTTACAATTGCATACTCTTCACAGATCCACACGGGGGGATTAAAAATATTTATGCTGAAGTAATAAAGATATTACTTCTCTCCTCTTACTATACGAAAGTACAAACCTAAGACGATTAGAAAATACGGCGGTCTAGCATTAATACAGCATAAATTTATATATTATATCGAATTGTAAAAAGTTCTATTTCTTTTGACATTGCTTTTTAAATTTTAACAATTTTCATGTCAAACAGTTTTTGGATTTGGAAATTGTTATTTAGAACTTGCGTTTTAATTAGTATTTACAAAAAAACAAGCTTTAAATGGCTGTAAATAAATAACAAATGGAGCTACATAAAAATACAACTCTTTGTTGGTTGAAACAACTCTAAATTTCTTATAAAATATGTCTACATCTAATTTATTTGCTTTATTTTAAATGGTATAGAAGTTTTCTAAATAGACAGACGGACAAACGAATAGACAAAATAAAAATAATAATCATATATTTTCCCATATTTTTTAAAAAATATTCTGAAAAGAAATTTAGTCCTCTTTAAAGATAATTTTCTTAAGAAAATAATGATGGCCTCATAGTTTTCAAAAATTCTTTAATTATCTTAAAATATAAACTTTAGAGTTCTCTTTAGTTTTCCTGAATTGAAGTATAATTTTTAGTACTTTATTAATCGTAAGATCGTAATAAAAATTACATAGTAATAACACTATCAGTAGTGGAAAAATGCAGCTTAAAAACTTTAATTAATGAGTACAGACATTAGAAAATATTTGGAAATATATCTAGAAATAATCTTACTTAGACATTTTTTTTTCATGCATTTTTCTGCCACATAAATGTGGACAGAAAATTTCACAGCCTTTCCTGTTCAGGCGTGGCTGTAAATGTCGTAATAACTTTTACAACGTGTGTGGGATTCGAACCCACACTCTCTCGGTCTTTACAGCATATTTTATACGCTGTTACCCACTAGGCCATAGAGGCCCCTTGGGTAAGAGCGGTACTTAAAAATGTTTTATAATTTAAAACAAACAAAAATAATCAATAAAATATAAAATACAAAAAGATTTACAGTCTACTGAGCCACATATCTAAATTCTCTTTAGATAATGTAGGAATTATGTTAAACTTACAGTACGACAGATACAGGATTTCAATATAAATGCATCCGAATACGTATACAACCATCTAGTCTAGGATTTTTTTTAATATTAATATTCAATTTATAATTTGAAGGTGCCGAATATATAGCCATTGAATAAAATATCAGAATGAGTTGGTAGTTTGGAATATTAAATTTCGAAGAATTAACAGAAGAGAAATCAAGAAGCAGGGCAAAACAATGGATTACCGAAGTTCTCAAGGTGCAATAGTTCCAAAACTACTCTTTTCAGCTAATTTAACGACTTTCTTAAAATTCTTTAAATCTGTAAATGAAATTCGAATATAAATACGTACATCCTAAAAAATTATTTAAACAAACTTTGGAGAATTATGGAATTAATTATACAAATCTAAAGACATTCAATTCTTACATATCCTTAATGAAAAAAAAAGATTTCTTTATTAAAAAAAAAATAATCACTGAAATTATAATCTTCTACAGTTGAATGTTATAATTTTGAACAGATTTATAAGATTATTCTTTAGTAAAAACTAAAAATTTGATATTATTAAAGAGTCAAAGGTTTATAACGATTCAGATTAACAAAATAAAAAAGAATTGTTTTTTTTTTTTGTTTTTTAATTTTCTTTGTAAAATTTAAAATTTTGACACTGCTTAACAATATTTGGCACATCTTCATTAAATTTATTTACTCTTTTAATTCTTTAAAATTTTTAACGATCGCATACATGAATGTATAAGGTAGGTATTGTTTTCACACCAAACTCTCTGGCTATATTGGTATGTGTGTATGCGTTTGTTTGTATGTTAAGTTCTGGTATATCTGTCGACACGTGTACAGCGTAAAAGACATAGCGGAATTTTTTGAAATTCCATATTTAAGGTTTTGACGTAAATATCTCGGATTTGGAGCAAATCAGACACTAGCAGGTTGTAGTTTACAAGTATCATTTTTAAGTTTTTACGAATATTTCGTAACAGCAAAATATTATGAAAACAATTATTAAGAAAAAGTTGTTACACAAATAAAGAGCAACAACTTTGCTGTAGAACATTTTTTCATCCGACTAACTTTTATTTTTATATAATCTTTTCAGTGCAAATTTCATACATATTACAACACGCCATATGCAATATATGTATACATATTTATATATCTTTTTTTTATCTCTAAAAATTTATATACCTAGCATATATTCGCTTGTTGATAACACAAAATTCAAACTCTAAAATTTTTGTTAACACAATCAATATTAATGTATGATTCATATGTAATGTAACACATTCAATATTAATAAACATAAATATTTATAATATTATTTTGTACCTGCATATGGATTGGTATATATGTACTTATATTAAATAAATTTGTTTACACTTTCTTACTTCTAATATTTTTGAATGAAAAAAAAAACAATCATATGTATATGTACATACATATATTGCATGGATGTATGTCAGAATATACATATTTTTACAATTAATTCATTTACCTTTTATTGTTATTAAATCAAAAAATTTTGTTAAATTATTAGAAGTAATTTTGCTTTAATATACATACATATGTAAATTATTATGTAAAAAATTTATGAAATTTAAAATTAAGCTTTTCGTTTAATAGCGGTCGGTTCTGTGGTGGAGACAGCTGATTGTTTTTTTTAATGCCTTTGAATTTTTGTTTAAAGTGATTTTTTCTTTTTATTATACATTATATTATCCTATATATAAAATTATAATCCTTTATAAGGACATTGATTTTTATTTTTATATTTCAACATTTCCTATCTCATTTATTTATTTTTTTGTTTGTATTACAACTTAAATAGAAATCAAAGAAAAAGGAAATATGTCCTATCATCAAAATTTTTTTTGTTTTTTTTTTTGTTTTTCTTTGCTTTGATTCTTTTCTTTTTCAGTATATGACATTTTTTTTTTAAGTCATTCAATTGTAGAAATCTAAAACTAAATTAAAAAAGAATAAAAGACAAAGAAACTGACAATAAAATTAAATTGTTTGAAAACTATGCTTTTTAAATTTAAAGAAATTAATTTTTTTTTTTTTTTTGGTTTTTTTTTGTGGATTTAAAATACCCCATAATATTATACAAATGGATAAGAGTTATATATGTATGTATGAAAGTTTTATTTTATAGTATAAGACTTCTTAAATTACTGCTGACTAATAACAAAAATTTAATTCTGTTCTTGTGAGTCAGCAATTTAACTGATTCGTTAATTAAAAATAATTTGACCAAGTGTTATTTTCTTTTAACTCTTGTAATCCTTTAAGTATGAAAATTGATATTTTATAGTTAACTGTCACGCTAAGAAATAATTTTTAATCACTGTTTTTAAATATTTATAATATTTATTTAATCTGAATCGTTATAAACCTTTGACTCTTTTATAATATCAAATTTTTAGTTTTTACTAAAGAATAATCTAATTTTATATTTATTTAGAATATTAAAATTTTGAAGGACTGATTCAATAGTTTATTTTTATATTTAGTTCGTTTTATGGTATTGCTAGGTAAGGTCGGAAATATTTAACCACAAACATATAAGGTGAGATTGTAATACTCGTATACACTATCAAATAATAATCGTAGCGAAGCACAAGCTCACAAATATACGATAGAGATTTTTCAACTAGAACTCTGAAATACACAAATTATTTTGTAAAAAGTACCTTAATATTGTACAAGATACTACCATTTATTCTTCTCGATTTATCTCCTTTCCTGTTCAAGCCTACTCAGTAGGATCCTATGCAATTCCTCGTCAGTATTTTTTGTAACATAGAACCGTTCAATTATATTGGCTAGAAGAAGAGTTGAGCAGAGTTAGTGAATAAAATTCTCGTACTACAGTGGATATAGGCATTCTTGGTGTATTTTGGAGATACCCACGTTCTTTAGGAAGAGTTGAGGAAAGTTAGTGAATAAAATTCTCATACTACAGTGGATATAGGCATTCTTGGTGTATTTTGGAGATACCCACGTTCTTTAGAAAAAAATTGACAAATATGATAAAACTCTTAATTAATTCAAAATGACTGGGTCGATTATAGGTTTAAGTTTTAAAAATATTGATTTAATTTTCGGTCGAATTCGGCAGATTTATTAAAAAACTGGAAATGGATTGAAAAAATATTTTGTTACCTTAGCCCGTTACCATATATGAAAATAATTAGAATATTTTCAATTCCTTACTTGTAATTGTCAAATTTCCAAAATTTAATTTATTAAAATAAAAATTAACCCTTTTTTCTGTTTTAATTTTTTTTTTTGTTAATTGGAAAAATTTCTGAAAATTTTATAACCATCATTATTTTGAACAAATAAATAACTATTTTTTAAGGTAATCCAACCTGAACCCCTATAATTACTTTTTGAAATGGGTATATTTTAAAAAAGATTTTATTTTTATTTCCCAATAGAAAAGAAGAAATTTCATTTATGATATTTTTAAAATATTAATTTATAAAATTATTGGAAAATAATTTCCTTAAAAGTAAATTTTACTCCTTATTTTAAAAATTCATACGCAATTTTGTATCTGTAATTAAAATTAATTTTTTCTTCCCTATTAAAATTTTAATTTATTCAGTTTTCAAAGTTATTTCATACTCAAGGCCACATTTAATTTAGAAATAACACTTCGACATTATGTAGGAATAAAGAAAAAACAATTCCAAGCTATCTTTTCCGTCGATTAAGTCGTAATCCTTTAATGCTCACAGAGACCCTAAACGTTTATAATTACTGTGGGCAAATTTTTTTTCTCTTTTGTAAAGTATTTTTGCAGTATTTTCGTTCCTCAGAAGAGCTTTTATTCTCAGATTTTCAACTTCTTTTAGATCTAGATCATTTAATAGCAAATATATCCTTGACTGGCTTTAATCAGTGCGAATATCAAACATATTTTCCATTGAAACAATAAAAAAATCAACAATGGATCATGGCTTAAAATATTTGCAAGCTTCTGTTTACCGATGTTTCTTATAATCTATCGTTGACGGGAATAAATAAGAGTTATAAATATATACATATAATATATAAGATGTCCTAAAATAGTTTAAAAGAAAAAACAAAATAAAGGGTAAGGACGATATTAATCTAAGCAAAAAATTTCAGTACGAATATAAAGATTTCCAATGAAATCGCTTCTCTAGATAATTAAGTCTAATGACTACTACAAGACAAGACTAATTCTAGATAATTTAGTTGGACGTTGGAGGATGTTGATTAGTAATAATTAAGACCCAATAAGATAACAGGATAACAAAAGTTCCGTAACTCGCCACTGCATGTACGCTTATTGTAAGTTTGTTTTTTTTTTTACTTTAATTCATAGAAATCGTAGAAAATAATATTATGTTCTAAGAAAATAAACTTTAAGACGATTAATATTTATCTAAATACTAAAATAAATTTTTCTAAAAATTTGAAATTAGTTTTTAAAGTTGTATAAAAGTGTTTTTTTTTCAGATATCATATATCCTTTAATTCTATTTTTATACCCGTATGAACTATGTTCAAGGGTATAATAAATTTGCCATTACGTTTGTGACACCTTAAAGGAGTCGAGCTAGATATAGTGTCAAAGGTATGGATCGGCTCAGAATCGAATTCGAATTTCAAATCGAATTCAGAATCGAATTCTGAGTCGATTAAGCCATGTACGTCCGTCCGTCCGTCCGTCCGCACGATAACTCAAAAAATAAAGCTAGGAGGCTGAAATTTTTGTTACGTCACTTTTGCAAAATTGTTAGTTTTGCTATTTAAATCCAACATTTTCGGTAGGCGGGTTCGAGTAGCTGCCATACAACTTCTTTCTTTATATAGAAATAACTCAGTATCTGTTCAAGCTAGGTTTCTGAAATTTTGCAAATGATGATCAAGTTTTACGGCAACAACTTCTATAAAATTTAGTTGTGTTGGTACGGCGGGTTCGGGTAGCTGCAATACAACTTCTCCGTTTAAATGAGAATAGCTCAGTGTTTATTGAAGCTAGAAATCTGAAATTTAGTAAAAACATGTCGAGTTACATGCCAACAACTTTTGTAAAATTTGGTTGGTCTAGAGCAGCCGGTTCAGGCTTCTTGCACCTCTTGGAAGTTAATAAAGCTAGGCGTCTGAAATTTTGCAAATGATGCTCAAGTTTTATGGCAACAACTTTTGCAAAAATTGGTTGTGGTGGTGCGACGGGTTCGGGTAGCCGCCATACAACTTCTCCGTTTAAATGAGAATAACTCAGTGTTTATTGAAGCTAGAAATCTAAAATTTAGTAAAAAAATGTCGAGTTACATGCCAACAACTTTTGTAAAATTTGGTTGGTCTAGAGCAGCCGGTTCAGGCTTCTTGCACCTCTTGGAAGTTAATAAAGCTAGGCGTCTGAAATTTTGCAAATGATGCTCAAGTTTTATGGCAACAACTTTTGTAAAATTTGGTTATGGTGGTGCGACGGGTTCGGGTAGCCGCCATACAACTTCTCCGTTTAAATGAGAATAACTCAGTGTTTATTAAAGCTAGGAATCTGAAATTTAGTAAAAAGGTGTCGAGTTACATGCCAACAACTTTTGTAAAATTTGGTTGGTGAGCAGCCGGTTTAGGCTTCTTGCACCTTTTGGAACTTAATGAAGCTAGGCGTCTGAAATTTTGCGAATGATGATCCAGTTTTCTGGCAATAATTTCTGTAAAATTTGGTTATGATTATATGACAGGTTCGGGTAATTGCCATACAACTTCTCTTTTTGAATGAAAATAACTCAGTGTCTATTGAATCTAGCTATCTGAAATTTAGTGAAAAAGTGTCGAGTTGCATGCCAAAAACTTTTGTAAAATTTGATTGGTATAAAGCAGCCGGTTTAGGCTTCTCGCATTTCTTGGAACTTAATGAAGCTAGGCGGAATGGATTCGGGTAGCTGTCATACAACTCCACAATTTACATAAATATATCTCTGTAGTTCGGTACTAAAACATCTGAATGTTTTTAAAAGATGATCAAGTTTTATAGAAATAGGATATATTACGTTCATACGGGTATCCCAGAGTTGACCAGTCTACTCTGCTGCACTCTTCCTCGTTTAATTTTGAAATTCTTTTTTTTTATGATTTTCTTTTATTTGTATTTCATAAAAAATGGCCTATTTCAGCATTTCAGCACTCTGTCCGTCTGTCCGGCCATTCATTTGTTTTTACACCTACAAGACTTCTACACCGTTAAAGATAGAGCACTTTAACTTTTTCATATATATTCCCAATGTCCCATCCATCACGGAGTTACAGCTACTAAAAAAGCCTTTGAAAAAGCCCTATTTAAATTTGATTAAATCGTTATGTGAAAACAACGTGGCACACTGTTAGATAGGGATTTGAAATTTTGTAAGAAGAAAGAATTTTAAAAATTAGTAGAAGTTTCTTCAGAAATATTTTTTGTCCCACCTTTAAATGCTACCCTGTTTAAGAGCTATTAAGGCTCAACAATTTGCTATTTATAGACATACAGGTAACTTAGGTACATTTTTCTTATCATATGAATTTCAAACAAAATCTTCAAAATTTGGTGCAAGCCACAATTCTAAACAGTTTGTATTCTGAAAATGCGCGCCTTAAAAAAGCATTTGTTTAGATTCTGCTTTGTTTTTATACTCGTACGGGTATAATAAAATTAATGCTCCGTTTATAATACCTCGAAATAAGCAAGCTAGATATACCTTCAAAGGTATGGATCGGATCAGAATCAAATTCTAAGTCGATTCGTCCACCCGTTTAGAAACCATAAGGGGCCAAAACTAGAAATTTCTTATTTTTAAACACCTATAACTTGAACATCTGTACAAACATTTTTTTGAAGTAATATACAAAAATTAAAGCTTTAACATTATGTTTTTATTTCTATTAACAACTTTTCTTAATAATATAGGGTTACCTAAAAATTGATGAAAGTGTGACTTCATTTTTATAAATTTTTTTAAGAAATTTTTTTCACGATTTTTTTGCATTTTTACTTGATAATTTGAAATTGTTGAGGATGATGCATAGTACAGAAAAAATTAAATAACTTAAAACTACAACGGTTGCTTGAAGAATTTATATTTATCTGAAATTAGTAAAAGTACATACTTATATAACTTATGTTTATTTACATATAGTAAATGTCACTGATGAATGTATGATACAATACAAGTGTATGTATAATACATACATGATACATACAAGTGTATGTATAAATTATTATACATTTGCCGCTTAGTATTAAATGGTAGGCACTACAGCATATTTGGAAAAGTTTTGGATAACGACATAACGATTATCATTATGTGGAAGGTTGAAATCTGCTTTTCAAGAATG
This sequence comes from Poecilobothrus nobilitatus, assembly GCA_947095535.1. Classification (NCBI taxonomy): domain Eukaryota; kingdom Metazoa; phylum Arthropoda; class Insecta; order Diptera; family Dolichopodidae; genus Poecilobothrus; species Poecilobothrus nobilitatus. Next base: position 111,683,838 of record OX352774.1, read on the forward strand.
AGTAAACATATAGTTTGAATATATGTACAACCCATAGTTCTAGAAATTATAAAATTCACCCAAATTATTTTAAAGTACTAAAAAATTAAAAAAAGAAGTAAACGTAACAGTAAGTCGATGTAACCGACTTATTTATAACCTACACCTAAAAATTTCAAATTAAATTAAAAATCCATAAGTTATTTTAGTTAGGTATTTAATATAAGCTAAAAAAATAAATGCTTTTACAACCTTTATACAAAATTTCAGGTTTATATCTTTATTAAATTCGAAGATATGCTTGTCAGGTCTTGGGAAGTGTGTGAAGGCATCCGGACCACCTCCCCAATTCATCCCAAATTTTAGAGACATTCTCAGAACAGGATAGAATACTCTTATATCAAGTTTTATAATTTATATTTCAAGTTTTTATATTTATTAATTTCGAAGATATGCTTTTTCGGTCTTGGGAGTTGTGTGAGAGATACCCGAACAACCATTTCAATTTATCTGAAATTTTAAGCAAATTAGGGATTCAGAAACAATACCCTCGTATCAAATTTGCAGTTTTTATCTTTATTAATTTCGTAGTTATGCTTGTTCGGTTTTGGGAGTTGTATGCGAGGTACCCGACCAACCAAACATTTTAGGCAAATCAGGGATTCAGAAAACAGCACCCTCGTATCAAATTTGAAGTTTTTATCTTTATTAATTTCGAAGATATGTTTATTCGGTTTTGGGAGTTGTGTGGGAGGTAACCGAAGAGCTCCTCCAATTCATCTCAAATTTTGGACAAATCAGGGATTCGGGAAACAAAACCCTAGTACCAAATTTGAAGTTTCTATCTTTTCGAATATATGCTTGTTCGGTTTTGGGAGTTGTGTGGGAGGTACCCGAACAACCACTCCAATTCATCTCCAATTTTAGGGATATCAGGGATTCAGGAAAACACATCCTCGTACAAAATTTTAAGTTTCTATCCTTATTAATGTCGAAGATATGCGTATTCGGTTTTGGGAGTTTTATGGGAGGTACCCGAATTTACCGATTTTGTCCAGATTCGAACTTAGCCTTCCTTTCGTAATTAGTAACCTACTATATAAATTCCATCAAGATAGCTTTACTAGTATTTGAGTTATCGTGCGAACGGACGGATGGACATCGCTAAATCAACTCAGGAGGTGATCCTGATTCAGAATATAGACACATGTCCATATCTAACTCGCTTCCTTTTGGTGGTTACATACACCATACCAAAGTTAATATACCCTGGCCTATACTTAATGTGTAGGGTATAATAATTTTATAAGCAGAGTGAAAAGCTATGAACATACTAACGGTTCGTAAAGGTATCTAAGAGTTGACAAAGGCAACTGTATTCTTCATCGTTTTTATTTTGTTTTCATTTCGAAGATGACTTAATTATCGTTACTGGATAATTTTAGGTTTTTGTCAAAAATCTACTAATTTATTATTCAATTCAGAAAAGGATATTATTTAGAATGAATTATAATATTATATTATTGTTTCATCATTTAATTTAATTATTTTTTTTTTTTTATCTTATAGACATCATATTTTAAAGTATTAAATGCTTTTTGAGTGCGACTAAAAATATGACTGAGCTTTTAAATCTTTTTTTGTCTGAATTTTAAGATGAAAATGTGTGTTTGTTTTTGTACGTTTAATTAAATAAAAAAACAAAAATAAGATTAAGAAGAATTTAAATATATATAAAATAAAAATTTTAAATTAATCAACGGATTTATTACTACAATTTATTTAAACCATTTCTTCATTTTAAAAACAGATCCTTTTTAATCCTTTACATAAATAAATCTAAGAATATTATTTCAAGTTAAAAATATCTGAATAAAATGTGAAAATAAATTAATTTCATATAATTATTTTATATTGAAATTTACAAGATTGAAATAATTTGTGCCCTTGTTTTTAAAATTTCTTTAAATTCTTTGTACAGATGTGAAACATTAAAAACAAATGTTAACCCAACTTTTAATTGGAATCGATTTAAATTATTAAGAAATAAGAAAATATTAAAAGAAAACAAAAATGAGACAAATTATTTGAAAAATTTCTAATTTATAAATATAAAGGCTCTTATGTAGGCTCTTATATATTGGTCTGATTAATTATTTCATATCCCTTGTAAGGACAAAAATTAATTTGTTAAATTATTTATTTTTATTTGCCAAGATAACTTAACTTTACAATCATTCTCTTTGTTTTTGTTTCCTGTTTGTTTGTTTATTTGATTCTCCTTCCTTCTTCCTCTGCATATTCGTTGTATTAAATGACTATATCTCGGTTCACGCAACATCTAATAAATTGAAATTTTATGTTCTGCCTTCTATCGGCTTGCATTTTTATTCATCAATTGATGACTTCGAGATTTTTTGATGAATATAGTCCTGAATATGGTCCTGAATATTGAATATAGTCCTGAATAAAAATGTAGTTCTGTTTTTTGGTGCTTTCAATTAACCAAAATTTCGTTCTTAAATATATAGTTTTGGAAATTTCATAAAATTCCTGAACATTATTTTGCGAAGTTATAGATTTTTTTTATAGTAGCTCTTGATCCGTAATTTTTGGTGAGTTAACATTGTAAAAATTCCGGAATAAAATTTTAATTTATAAAAACGAAACGCCATGTGTTATGTTCGATGCCATTTTTATTTAATTGTTTATTTAAAAAATAGTCACGTAACCCTTTAACGGGTAAATGACGAAAGTAAACGAATAAATGACAAAAGTAAGGAAAATGTTTTATACCAGGTTCTTGTATATTTAATATTATTGGTTTGTGTATATTATTGAATTATAAAAGATTGGTTTCTGTCTCCAATCGATGTTACTAATTTATATAAAAACTAGTAAAAAAGCCCGTCATACGACGGGTATAAGTAGAAAAATATAGCTTTTGTGAAAGTTTCCTCAGTTTTATGAACAATTTAATTTTAGTAAATTTATTCAAATACTTATATGTATTATATTTAGATATTGATAAATGTAAAATTTATTGCTAAAGTGTTTTAAATAATGAAAAACCTCAATGATGCTGTGAAGTAGTTTCTTTCAAACATGTAATAAAAATGATTATTTAATAAATCTCATCTCTTGTAAATTTCTTTGTTAAGCTTTGGATTAAAAAACCAAAGGTTGGATTAAAAACCAATGGTAAATAAATTTTTGCCAATAGTAACAAAAATTTTCGCTTCGAAAAAAATACAGTATCAAACTTTATAATTTTGAAACTAAACTATACTGATCTGATGCATTTACCTAATTATAATATATAGTACACTTGTTATATTTTTCTATGGTTGCCATAGCAAATGCTTCAAAACTTTTTTTGTTGTATTTTTCAAACAAATTTTTACTCTATCCGTAATAATATTCTGCCTCTTTATCTGTAGCTTTCGTTACAAAATCTTCACACCGTAAGTTCTGCGCACCTTTTATGTAAAACAATAAAAATTGGCTGTGCGTATAAGGTTTAAGATTTAGAAAATAAAAATCATAAAGGAAGCATAAAATTAAGAAAATGTTACACATTCAAAATTTAATTGAAAATTGCGATTTTATAATTTAAATTGCGCTCCTTTAAAAGCTTTGGTTTTACGCACTGCTTTATTTTTTTATAATTAACTACATAATATATGTATAGACTAAACTTCTGATTCTTAAATTGTACTATATTATGGCAAAATTTTTAAAAAATTAAGAAAATGTTACTTAGCAAAATTTAAATAAAAATATTATTGCAATTTTATAATGTTCTACTTAAAAATACGACCCTCTAAAAACTTTGATTTATATACTGCCTTGTTTTTTCTTTCATTTCATAGCATAACATTATAATATTTATTGTTTTCTATCTGTTATATGGGTAAATATCAGATGTACGTTTCTTTCTTTTCATAGTATAACATTTGTTAAATTAACATTTAACATAACAGTAGGGCACGCTACTCAGCAGCAGCAACTTGTCTTTTATTATATTTAGATAGATGGCTGCACCATAATAGCATTACATAAAGAATGGTGTAATATATACACCATATTTGATAATTTTGATATTCTTCAATTATTCTTTAGTTAATTGAAAAATCTTTAGTTAATTAAAAAAGAAAATAAAAGAAAAGAGATGAAGAATCAAGTACTATAGTCTGTACTAAATTCAACTTGTCTAAATTCATTTTCCGTCCAAATTTACAATGTAAAATTTTTGTTGTAACAAACATTCTTACGTTTTAAGATAAATATGTTAAAAATTAGTAAATAAAATAATGTTTCTAATGTTTCTTAAAACTTGTATACAAATGTAAAATTGTTATCGATAATTAAAATCTATCGTAGTTCTGAGTCTTGCCTTAGATTAGCTTGAAAACTTATGTTTTTGGTTGATGATTTCTGAAAATAGCTAAACAGTTTATAACTGTTTTAGGCATATTTTAGTTTGAAAAATTTTTTTTTACAAGTAGTATTTGAAAATAAAAATCTTATAAAAAATAACGAAAAACACTAAAACTTGTGAAAAACATAATACATACCTATTGCGTTTTCGAGTCGATGTAAATAATCTTTTAGTTCAATATTATTAAAAATTTTTATGTAGATACGTAGTGATTTTTATAATTGAAAGTTCTGAGTTTGCTAAAAAAAAATTTTTTTTATTAATTTTCTATTGGATTATTGATTGATTTTGCATACTCATCATTAAAGTTTCCTTTCTTTATATTGTATTTTTTTCAATTGATTTTACTTCGGCTGGTGTCATAACTCCAAAAATAAAAATTTAACAGTTACAAAATTTCAAACAATGAAAAAAATTAATTCCAAAAAAAAAATTCCACAAAAAAAATTTCCACCAACAAAAATTCTACAAAATTAAAAAGCTTAATGTGGGAGTTTGGAGGTTCCCCTATTTTAAGTGCTTAGTTGTCAAATAATATATATGTAAAACATTTATTTGGAGGGATCTTCTAGTTTGTTACAAAATCATGGTTATACGATTCTTCCAGAATTTGTATATAGAGAGTGTTCTACATAAAACTGCGATTATTTCAGGATATGATTCCAGAGACAAAAACTAGGAAAAAATGTCTTAGTAGATTATTATGGGGGTCTATTATTAATTATTTTCGATATATTGAGGCTTTTATGTTTTTTTTATTTCACATTATTAATTGGAAAAATGGATTTTTCTATCAAAAATGTTCTTAAATTTAAGCTTATATCTGACAAACGGTAAAACTTAAAAAAAAAAGTTACTTATTGCAAAATGATGGTACCTTATAAAGGATTTTAAATATTATATAATAACGGTACCTTAATAAGGAACATTTGAAAGAAAAAACGTTACTTTAAAAAAAAATGTGTAAAATAATATAAAAATTTTATATGTTTTTAATTATAATTAAAAAATAAATTACCTTCTGCAGATAAAAGCTTGAAGAACAATCGTAATAGCCCTCCCCGACCCCCCTCCCTCTCCTCATACAATTTTTTTCTAGTTTAGTTTCAGCAAACATATAAAATATATAAAAAAATTAAGAAAGATTTTTGATTTGGTTACAATATCTGGGTTTCAATAATTTGCGAGGGTTTTTAGCACTATTAAAAGTGTTTGCCATTCAATTTTGGTTTTGATTTTTTTTTGTGGAATTGTTTTTTTGTAATATTTTTTTCTGAATTTTTTTTTTTTTGAAATTATGTAAATCGTATTTTCGAAATAAAATTTTTTTTTTTGTTATTTCGTACCCAACCCATTTTACTTGCATTCTTATTCAACATTCCTTTTATAAATTTTTGGTTTTCGTAAATTTCTAAGCACTTATAGAATATCCATTGCATATTAAATAATGCATATTAAATTATGTCAAGGTGAAAAAAAATTTCTTTCCGGTGCATTATCTTTCAGTATACAGTTTTTGATTACTATGTATCACATAAGGAAATATATATACTTATCTGTATACTATATACCATAAGTGAAAGTTTGTATTTAAAACACGTCGAAGAATTTTCATCAACAATGTTATTTTATTTTTGGGAAAAATAAATTTAAATAAAAGAAAATCAAATTAAAAAATATAAAACGTGTGCATTTTTTAATAATTTAAAATAATTAGATTTTTCAGTGATTTTATTTTAATTTATTTGTATACTTTTTACCATTAATTTTTGGTGTTTTTTTCTTCTGTGTTATATAATTCATTTTATAGTGAATGTCTTTTAAAATTTTTTTAATTTAGTTCCATTTTTCTCACATCGCTTTAAATATTAAAAATTTTTAAGTAATGGATAGAATATTGTTTTTTTCTTGATATATTAGAAATCTTTAATTTTTTTATTATTGATTTATTCAATTGCCTAATTATAGGGGTGATTATTTTTACAGTTTGAAAATTTACATGTTGATAATCATCATATATAGGATGAGCTAACTTGGACTGACTGATTTGAAATGCTTACATTTTTTTTATTTTTAATGTTTATACCCGTATGAACTATGTTCAAGGGTATAATAAATTTGCCATTACGTTTGTGACACCTTAAAGGAGTCGAGCTAGATATAGTGTCAAAGGTATGGATCGGCTCAGAATCGAATTCTGAGTCGATTAAGCCATGTACGTCCGTCCGTCCGTCCGTCCGTCCGCACGATAACTCAAAAAATAAAGGAGCTAGGGGGCTGAAATTTTTTTTACGTCACTTTTGCAAAATTGTTAGTTTTGCTATTTAAATCCAACATTTTCGGTCGGCGGGTTCGAGTAGCTGCCATACAACTTCTATCTTTATATAGAAATAACTCAGTATCTATTCAAGCTAGGTTTCTGAAATTTTGCAAATGATGATCAAGTTTTATGGCAACAACTTCTGTAAAATTTGGTTGTACTGGTGCAGCGGGTTCGGGTAGCTGCCATACAACTTCTCCGTTTAAATGAGAATAACTCAGTGTTTATTGAAGCTAGGAATCTGAAATTTAGTAAAGAGGTGTCGAGTTACATGCCAACAACTTTTGTAAAATTTGGTTGGTCTAGAGCAGCCAGTTCAGACTTCTTGCACCTCTTGGAACCTAATGAAGCTAGGCGTCTGAAATTTTGCAAATGATGATCAAGTTTTATGGCAACAACTTTTGTAAAATTTGGTTGTGGTGGTGCGGCGGGTTCGGGTAGCTGCCATACAACTTATTCGGTTAAATGAGAATAACTCAGTGTTTATTGAAGCTAGGAATCTGAAATTTAGTAAAGAAGTGTCGAGTTATATGCCAACAACTTTTGTAAAATTTGTTTGGCCTAGAACAGCCGGTTCAGGCTTCTTGCACCTCTTGGAAGTTAATAAAGTTAGGCATCTGAAATCTTGCAAATGATGATCAAGTTTTATGGCAACAACTTCTACAAAATTTGGTTGTGCTGGTGCGACGGGTTCGGGTAGCTGCCATACAAAATCTCTTTTTAAACGAAAAGAACTCAGTGTCCGTCCGCACGATAACTCAAAAAATCGAGGAGCTAGGAGGCTGAAAATTTTTTTACGTCACTTTTGTAAAATTGTTAGTTTTGCTATTTAACTCCAGCATTTTCTGTCCCCGGGTTCGAGTAGCTGCCATACAACGTCTTTCTTTAAATAGAAATAACCCAGTGTCTATTCAATCTAGGTATCTGAAATTTTGCAAATGATGATCGAGTTTTATGGCAACAACTTCTGTAAAATTTTGTTGTGATGATATGACAGGTTCGGATAGTTGCCATACAACTTCTCTTTTTAAATGAAAATAACTCAGTGTCTATTGAAGCTAGCTATCTGAAATTTAGTGAAAAAGTGTCGAGTAGCATGCCAAAAACTTTTGTAAAATTTGAATGGTCTAAAGCGGCCGGTTTTGCATTTCTTGGAACTTAATGAAGCTAGGCGCAATAGATTCGGGTAGCTGTCATACAACTCCACAATTTACATAAATATATCTCTGTAGTTCGGTACTAAAACTCTGAATTTTTTAAAAGATGATCAAGTTTTAGAGAAACAGGATATATTACGTTCATACGGGTATCCCAGAGTTGACACAGTCTACTCTACTGCACTCTTCCTCGTTTTTTTTTAATTTTTTGGAAGATAATAAAGAATCTTATAAGATTTTGTAATATTATTATTAACTCAGTGCAAGAATTTGTAAAAATTGTTGTATTTTATTATGTTTCCGGACCATCACTTTTTTTGATTAATCTCATTATGAGCGATGAAGCACATTTTCATTTAAATGGATATGTCAATAAAAAGAACTGCCGAGTTTTGAATGCAGAGAATCAGAGAGCAGTGCATCAGCGACACTTACACGCTCTCAGATGCACTGTATGGTGTGAAATTATTGTTTATAGAGTTTACGTCTAATTTCGCCTAGCCATCTCGTTTCCAAAATTTGACGGCCCCTGATTTTTTTTGTGCGGTTTCTTGAAGAATCGGGTTTACGTCAACAAACCACAAGACATTCAGCAACTAAAGCAGAATATTCGCACAGAAATTGTGCAACGTAATGCAAAATGTCTTAAAAAAAGCCATTAACTGCCAACAGGAAAATGAAGGCCATTTAAAGGATATAATTTTTCGCACTTAGCTTAAAAAAAATTAATAATTTATACTTTCATTTAAAAAAAATTAAATAAAAAAATTATAAGCATTTCAAATCAGTCTCTGTCTCTGTAAATACTCTGTATTTACACCTAAACAGCTGACAAAGTATGTTGAAAATTATTTGAAAGAAAATGGTATAAGAAAGGCTTTATTGACTCTATTATATAAATATTATTTACCTAACCTATAGAACTAATCTACAACTTACATGCTAATCTAAAATCGCATTTATTAAAGGATTATTTGAGTATAAATAACTAATTTTGGAATACTGTATTAAATTTTTCAAATTTGTCTGAAATCGTATTATTAATAAGTCCTAAATCGGGATTTTTTTGAAAATAAAGTGGTTACTTTTCCAGTTTCGACCAGTTTCGAAATACCGATTTGCTTTCTTTAGATAAATTCTAAATTACTTTTAGCAGTATATAGTAATATGGGAAACCCGTATAGTAGGATGCTTTTGAAATATAGTTTTAAATGATAATAATTTGTTTGTTCTTTTAACCTAGATTTCTTATTGATAAAAAGATATAAGATTCGCATTATGTTTGGTTAATTTTCTGTACATTTTTAAGAATATATATTCTATAAGGTAGTTTTAAAAGTCAGTTGTTTTATAAACTAAATATAATAAAAGTTTGTTGTTTTTTTTTTTTTCAAAATGTTAAGTATAAAAAAATTGTATTTAAGTTATAATTAAAGAAAAGAAGTCATGAATGTTTACCGAAATTAAAGTTAACTAAGTTAGATTCTGTAGAGCATGTGGGTCAAAACTTATTCGGCAATTAATAATGTATAACAAAAAAATATAAAAGTTACAATATATCGATAACGACTAGTAGCACACCCCTCTTCCACACATTTTTTTTTTGTAGTTTTGGTCTCAGAAATTATCTGCTGAAATATTTAAACTGTTATGTGGAATACCCTGTATAAAATATTCTTAAATTAATAATTTATTAATATTGTCTTATATAGAACTTCTAATTTGCGGATGGTGGAACTACCAAATAAAGAAAGTTTGTCAGATAATAAAAAATCATAAATAAAAGATTTTAAGTCTCCGGAAAATCACAGAACAATTTGGAAAAACTCTATTTTCAAATGTATATATCACATATTCTGCTTAATATTATTGTGATCTTAAAACATCCAATGAAAGGCTTTTTTTTTTTAACTTAATAAATTAATAAATCAATATCAAAATTCCACAATTTTTTTTGCAATTTAGTATCTACATTTAGCGTAGATACTTCACATCTGCAGCACATTTTTACATAGAATGTTGCAATTTTGAGAGAAGAAAGATCTTTCAGAATTAGCATATATTTAAGTTATCTGAGACAATTTGCTTCCATCTCTCTAGTAAGAGTCTAAAATAGACGTTCATTTAGGCAGCTGGACAACATTTTTCAAAATAAAACCCAGAAATGAATGCTTCAGCATTATAATTTTACATGTGTCAATGATTTTTCTTAATTATAAACGGTTCCCTTAAAATGAAGAAAGTGTCTCTTTATTGGTCACAATTTTTCTTATGTTTAAAATTCTAAATAAATTTACAAATTTTCGTGCAAGTTACATGATTTTAAACTGGTTGTATTATCTTTTTAAAAATGCACGTCTACCTTTGAAAAATCGCGATTTATGAAAATGAAGAAATTATGAGTAGATACGGTGCAGGGTCATTACCCATTTAGTAGAACATAAGTCCCTAAGGGACCTTTGACTAACTTTAAAATATTTACGTGGTACATAAGTCCGTTGATACACAAGTCCTTGAAGTTAATTTTGGGAGTTATGACCAATTTGGTGAGTTAAAACTCCTTTTACTAAATTTTGAGTTATAGCATCATATAACTAAAATTGTGTGATTGAGTGTATACATATACTAATATATTTAAGTCGAAATTTATTTTGAAATAATTTCTGAAAGTCTTTTCCGATCTTTATGATTCAATTATGATAATATAAAAATATATAAGTAAATTATTAGATGTAAAACAAAATGTATTTTTATTTTTATTTTTTTATTGCATTTCTCTGCCACATAAATGTGGACAGGAAATTACACAGCCTTTCCTGTTCAGACGTGGCTATAAATATCGTAAGGGGGAATAACTCTTACGACGTGTGTGGGATTCGAACCCACACTCCCTCGCTGTTTACAGCGTATTTTATACACTTTTACCCACTAGGCCACCGAGGCCCCAAAAATATGTATTTATATATTTAAGAAAAAAATTAGATGCTATGAAAAGAATTCTGAACAAGATGGATGTAACGGATTTTTCAAAAGTATCAGACCATATTGTGGAAGCTTTTTTTTAGAAAGTCAAATTATAATTCAAGAATGCTCGTCACGCTTTTTTCTTTTGTTAATGAACCAGTAAGCTTGAACCAATTATTTGAACTCCTGAAGAGAAAATTATTGACACCAGAAAAGAAAAGAAAAATTATCTATTTATTCAACGCTTTCAAAAAAAAATTTAAATTTAAATCCAACATTTTCGGTCGGCGGGTTCGAGTAGCTGCCATACAACTTCTATCTTTATATAGAAATAACTCAGTATCTATTCAAGCTAGGTTTCTGAAATTTTGCAAATGATGATCAAGTTTTATGGCAACAACTTCTGTAAAATTTGGTTGTACTGGTGCAGCGGGTTCGGGTAGCTGCCATACAACTTCTCCGTTTAAATGAGAATAACTCAGTGTTTATTGAAGCTAGGAATCTGAAATTTAGTAAAGAGGTGTCGAGTTACATGCCAACAACTTTTGTAAAATTTGGTTGGTCTAGAGCAGCCAGTTCAGACTTCTTGCACCTCTTGGAACCTAATGAAGCTAGGCGTCTGAAATTTTGCAAATGATGATCAAGTTTTATGGCAACAACTTTTGTAAAATTTGGTTGTGGTGGTGCGGCGGGTTCGGGTAGCTGCCATACAACTTATTCGGTTAAATGAGAATAACTCAGTGTTTATTGAAGCTAGGAATCTGAAATTTAGTAAAGAAGTGTCGAGTTATATGCCAACAACTTTTGTAAAATTTGTTTGGCCTAGAACAGCCGGTTCAGGCTTCTTGCACCTCTTGGAAGTTAATAAAGTTAGGCATCTGAAATCTTGCAAATGATGATCAAGTTTTATGGCAACAACTTCTACAAAATTTGGTTGTGCTGGTGCGACGGGTTCGGGTAGCTGCCATACAAAATCTCTTTTTAAACGAAAAGAACTCAGTGTCCGTCCGCACGATAACTCAAAAAATCGAGGAGCTAGGAGGCTGAAAATTTTTTTACGTCACTTTTGTAAAATTGTTAGTTTTGCTATTTAACTCCAGCATTTTCTGTCCCCGGGTTCGAGTAGCTGCCATACAACGTCTTTCTTTAAATAGAAATAACCCAGTGTCTATTCAATCTAGGTATCTGAAATTTTGCAAATGATGATCGAGTTTTATGGCAACAACTTCTGTAAAATTTTGTTGTGATGATATGACAGGTTCGGATAGTTGCCATACAACTTCTCTTTTTAAATGAAAATAACTCAGTGTCTATTGAAGCTAGCTATCTGAAATTTAGTGAAAAAGTGTCGAGTAGCATGCCAAAAACTTTTGTAAAATTTGAATGGTCTAAAGCGGCCGGTTTTGCATTTCTTGGAACTTAATGAAGCTAGGCGCAATAGATTCGGGTAGCTGTCATACAACTCCACAATTTACATAAATATATCTCTGTAGTTCGGTACTAAAACTCTGAATTTTTTAAAAGATGATCAAGTTTTAGAGAAACAGGATATATTACGTTCATACGGGTATCCCAGAGTTGACACAGTCTACTCTACTGCACTCTTCCTCGTTTTTTTTTAATTTTTTGGAAGATAATAAAGAATCTTATAAGATTTTGTAATATTATTATTAACTCAGTGCAAGAATTTGTAAAAATTGTTGTATTTTATTATGTTTCCGGACCATCACTTTTTTTGATTAATCTCATTATGAGCGATGAAGCACATTTTCATTTAAATGGATATGTCAATAAAAAGAACTGCCGAGTTTTGAATGCAGAGAATCAGAGAGCAGTGCATCAGCGACACTTACACGCTCTCAGATGCACTGTATGGTGTGAAATTATTGTTTATAGAGTTTACGTCTAATTTCGCCTAGCCATCTCGTTTCCAAAATTTGACGGCCCCTGATTTTTTTTGTGCGGTTTCTTGAAGAATCGGGTTTACGTCAACAAACCACAAGACATTCAGCAACTAAAGCAGAATATTCGCACAGAAATTGTGCAACGTAATGCAAAATGTCTTAAAAAAAGCCATTAACTGCCAACAGGAAAATGAAGGCCATTTAAAGGATATAATTTTTCGCACTTAGCTTAAAAAAAATTAATAATTTATACTTTCATTTAAAAAAAATTAAATAAAAAAATTATAAGCATTTCAAATCAGTCTCTGTCTCTGTAAATACTCTGTATTTACACCTAAACAGCTGACAAAGTATGTTGAAAATTATTTGAAAGAAAATGGTATAAGAAAGGCTTTATTGACTCTATTATATAAATATTATTTACCTAACCTATAGAACTAATCTACAACTTACATGCTAATCTAAAATCGCATTTATTAAAGGATTATTTGAGTATAAATAACTAATTTTGGAATACTGTATTAAATTTTTCAAATTTGTCTGAAATCGTATTATTAATAAGTCCTAAATCGGGATTTTTTTGAAAATAAAGTGGTTACTTTTCCAGTTTCGACCAGTTTCGAAATACCGATTTGCTTTCTTTAGATAAATTCTAAATTACTTTTAGCAGTATATAGTAATATGGGAAACCCGTATAGTAGGATGCTTTTGAAATATAGTTTTAAATGATAATAATTTGTTTGTTCTTTTAACCTAGATTTCTTATTGATAAAAAGATATAAGATTCGCATTATGTTTGGTTAATTTTCTGTACATTTTTAAGAATATATATTCTATAAGGTAGTTTTAAAAGTCAGTTGTTTTATAAACTAAATATAATAAAAGTTTGTTGTTTTTTTTTTTTTCAAAATGTTAAGTATAAAAAAATTGTATTTAAGTTATAATTAAAGAAAAGAAGTCATGAATGTTTACCGAAATTAAAGTTAACTAAGTTAGATTCTGTAGAGCATGTGGGTCAAAACTTATTCGGCAATTAATAATGTATAACAAAAAAATATAAAAGTTACAATATATCGATAACGACTAGTAGCACACCCCTCTTCCACACATTTTTTTTTTGTAGTTTTGGTCTCAGAAATTATCTGCTGAAATATTTAAACTGTTATGTGGAATACCCTGTATAAAATATTCTTAAATTAATAATTTATTAATATTGTCTTATATAGAACTTCTAATTTGCGGATGGTGGAACTACCAAATAAAGAAAGTTTGTCAGATAATAAAAAATCATAAATAAAAGATTTTAAGTCTCCGGAAAATCACAGAACAATTTGGAAAAACTCTATTTTCAAATGTATATATCACATATTCTGCTTAATATTATTGTGATCTTAAAACATCCAATGAAAGGCTTTTTTTTTTTAACTTAATAAATTAATAAATCAATATCAAAATTCCACAATTTTTTTTGCAATTTAGTATCTACATTTAGCGTAGATACTTCACATCTGCAGCACATTTTTACATAGAATGTTGCAATTTTGAGAGAAGAAAGATCTTTCAGAATTAGCATATATTTAAGTTATCTGAGACAATTTGCTTCCATCTCTCTAGTAAGAGTCTAAAATAGACGTTCATTTAGGCAGCTGGACAACATTTTTCAAAATAAAACCCAGAAATGAATGCTTCAGCATTATAATTTTACATGTGTCAATGATTTTTCTTAATTATAAACGGTTCCCTTAAAATGAAGAAAGTGTCTCTTTATTGGTCACAATTTTTCTTATGTTTAAAATTCTAAATAAATTTACAAATTTTCGTGCAAGTTACATGATTTTAAACTGGTTGTATTATCTTTTTAAAAATGCACGTCTACCTTTGAAAAATCGCGATTTATGAAAATGAAGAAATTATGAGTAGATACGGTGCAGGGTCATTACCCATTTAGTAGAACATAAGTCCCTAAGGGACCTTTGACTAACTTTAAAATATTTACGTGGTACATAAGTCCGTTGATACACAAGTCCTTGAAGTTAATTTTGGGAGTTATGACCAATTTGGTGAGTTAAAACTCCTTTTACTAAATTTTGAGTTATAGCATCATATAACTAAAATTGTGTGATTGAGTGTATACATATACTAATATATTTAAGTCGAAATTTATTTTGAAATAATTTCTGAAAGTCTTTTCCGATCTTTATGATTCAATTATGATAATATAAAAATATATAAGTAAATTATTAGATGTAAAACAAAATGTATTTTTATTTTTATTTTTTTATTGCATTTCTCTGCCACATAAATGTGGACAGGAAATTACACAGCCTTTCCTGTTCAGACGTGGCTATAAATATCGTAAGGGGGAATAACTCTTACGACGTGTGTGGGATTCGAACCCACACTCCCTCGCTGTTTACAGCGTATTTTATACACTTTTACCCACTAGGCCACCGAGGCCCCAAAAATATGTATTTATATATTTAAGAAAAAAATTAGATGCTATGAAAAGAATTCTGAACAAGATGGATGTAACGGATTTTTCAAAAGTATCAGACCATATTGTGGAAGCTTTTTTTTAGAAAGTCAAATTATAATTCAAGAATGCTCGTCACGCTTTTTTCTTTTGTTAATGAACCAGTAAGCTTGAACCAATTATTTGAACTCCTGAAGAGAAAATTATTGACACCAGAAAAGAAAAGAAAAATTATCTATTTATTCAACGCTTTCAAAAATCCAGTATTTTCTTATTTAAATATTATAGTTGCAATGTGATAAAAGGTTTAATAATTTTTTGTAATGGTGATATTCGTCGATATGGTGAAAGTGTTGAAATAAGCCTTTCAAAATGTAGTTTATTTGTAAAATTATTGTTTTTTTTTTTAATTTTTTAAAAAGGTATCCATCCTGATTTCGTATCCAACTCCAAAATGTGTGCTAATTATTTTTGATATTATAGTTCAAGAGAGTCTGTATATATTCATTCCCGTCACTGATGTCACTGTTATTTTATATATAATATAAAGTAGAGAAATTTTATTACATATTACTAATATCCTCTCAGCTGAGAACTGTATAAGGGAGTTTGAACTACCACTCTGAATCAAAACTTTCAGGGTTATAAGTCCCCTAGAGAGTTATCACTCATTACTATGAATCAATGTCTCCTAGGGACTTATGTTCCACTAAATGAGTCATACTCATAATCCCACTAAATGAGTCATATTCCCATTAAATGAGTCAAGTCCTAAGGGACTTATGACCATGAGAGTTATGATCCTGCACCTTACATACACTTTGAAGAAAAGCTATTCTAATAAATAATTGAAATTAAATTAGTACTAGGAAGTAACTAAAGAGCAAAATATAAAGATTTCATTAAAAAATACTTTTATTTTTTATGTTTAACCAAGGTAAATTTTTTCTATATAATTTAATTCATCTCAATTGAAACGTTTAAATGTTAGCAAATACATTGTTGTAGGTATTACATTTAATTTAATATTAATGTATAGAAAAATGTGCATCTTTCTAGTAAATTCATATAAATAGTTTTCGGTCCAAAAACTTTGTCGTATTACTTTCCATCTTTCTTTTTTTTTTTTTTTTTAAATAAATTAACTTTGTCAAAGGGTTTTCCTTTTTTTTATTTTTGTTTTTCTTTTTTTTTTTTTTTGTAAAAAGCTAACAAATTTTTCTGTTGTTCTATTGTGAAAAATATTTTGTGTTGTTATTTTTATTTTTAGTGCATTTTTAAAGTTTAAAGGAGATGTTTTTTTCTTTTTTTTTTGCATAATTTGTTTTGTTGTTAAAAATCAAGGGTTAGTGATTCCCTATTCAAAAGTTCAACAATTTACGGAATAAAACAAAAATACAAAAAATACAAAATTATTTTGTAATATTTCATTTAAAAGTTAAGTACCTACTGTAACTTTAATACGATCGTTTTTTTTATTTTCTTTTTTTGTATGGATACTAAAAGGACAAAAGTGAAAAATGAAAAAAAAAACAAAAAATGTTCATGAAATGTTGAAATTTTTACTTGTAGTTTTATTATGTATGTATTGCATGCTAAAAAAAGGAATTGAAGCCCTTAATAGAAAAAATAAAATAAAGCAAATTGGATTCTTTAATTTTTCTATTCTTAGTTGTATTTCATTCATTCTTTTGTTTTTTTTTTTGTGTTATTCTTAGAAAAATTAAACAAAAAAAAAAAAAAATATTTAAATTAAAATATTCAAATTTTGAAATTAAATTTTTGAAATTTTATATTTTAAGGCTAAATTAAGTTTAATTGAGTATACTGCAGGCGTTTTAATAAACAAGGCAGAATATAAAATCAAGAGTTTTTACTGGGTACATTTTAAAAACTATAATACGAAACAATTCATATTATATGGAAAATGTTGATAATTTTGTAAACTGTCTGTCTATGCCTAACACTATTCTGCTGTAACGTTTTTTCATTTCATCAATTTCTTCTTTCATCTTTCAATTCTTCTTTTTCAAATGCATTCACAGTATTTCAACAATTTCAATTTTCTCACAATTTCTTTTAATCTATTTTTGAAAAATGATGTTTTGTGAAATCGTTAGTGAAATTTATTTGAGACACAAACCAATCTCCAATAATACACATAATTTTATCAATGCTATAGTGAATTTCTAAACCAATCCTGAAATACTTTACCAATATTCATTTATGATTTTTTCATTACTTTAATCTATTATTAATTAGCAATTTCTTCAGGTGATAAAAACTAATAAAGTTTAATCGGTACTACAGGTATATATAGGTTTGAAAAAATATATATGTTTTTACTTTAACAAACAATAAGAAATGGTCTGAAAATAGAAAAGGTGTAGATATATGTAGATTTATAGCAGACCTAAATATTGTAGTCTTATGTGGAAATATATGATTTTTTTGGCATTTCGTCAAAGAGGGATGACTGTCCTAGCATTCCATCTTTGTTATATCCCTTAGCATTTTATTTTAAATTTAATGTTTTCAGTCATAAATATTATGTATTTGAAAAATAGCTGTC
Source organism: Poecilobothrus nobilitatus (assembly GCA_947095535.1). Taxonomy (NCBI): domain Eukaryota; kingdom Metazoa; phylum Arthropoda; class Insecta; order Diptera; family Dolichopodidae; genus Poecilobothrus; species Poecilobothrus nobilitatus. The sequence continues at coordinate 111,701,648 of OX352774.1, forward strand.
GTACTACTTAAATAGTCTTTTCTTTTTATTGTTTATTGAAAGTGTTAAAATTCCTGCGATATGAAATGTAAAAAATGCTTACTTTAAAATTTGGTAACAAGAGCATAGTGGCCACACAAATAGAGGGGCCTTGTATACAGAGAATTTACTAGTTATTTTTTTTATTTTCTTATAAAGATAATTTTAAATGCCAAATTGCAAGAGATTTGGCTACTTTTGCCTTGATTTATGAAATTTAAGAAATTTTCTATCTTTTCATATTTCTCTATAACAAGGTCGAGGATATTTTATTTAATTTTTTCACTTTTCACAACACTAACTGCACGTATTTGGTATACTGTACAGAAATAATTCGAAAGATTTTGATAAATTATAGAAAATAGTTCGTTGAACAGTTCCATGTGGGACATTTCCAATAGTGACGTTCTCAAAGTAGTCGTATAACAACGTCCGCTAAGTCCCTATTTCTTTGGAAATAATTGCCTTCTGAAAAAAACGTATAATCACAATGTAACCCATTTTGTAACCAACTCTAAAATTTTTCCTAACTAATATTTTTTTTTCTATACATATTTTACATTATAAGACTGTTTTACTGTTGCATGCTTTTGTTTTCAAATACTATTTTGTTAAAAGTATTTTTACAAAGTTTCGCTCTTGTTAAAAGTCTTTTTGTCAAATAGTGACATTTTATTTTAAGTCTGCTTTTGCAAATAACATTAAGAAAAATGTTTTTTTGAGAAATGGATTTAGTAAAGTTCCTTTGATACTCTGTTGGTAAAGGTAGGATAATTTCAATACATATTGTATAAAATAAATTCGTCATTAGACAAATCGCAACGAATACTATGAATGATCTTAAAATACAAAATAAAGTTTGCACAATTTGCGCTGGGAACTTAATAAATATCGTAACTCGAATGTAGATTACGAACTGTAAATTTGATAAATAAATATTTAATATAAATAATAAGGAGACCAAACCATTGTTGAATATTCTGAATGAAAACGGACCAACAATTTATATAATGTTACTAATTTAGTAAGTATAACTTAAAACCAGTTTCAAAAAAATTTCTACCGTTAAGAATAGTATTAAATTTCAAACATATTTAGGAAAATACATATATGTACTACTGTTAAACGAATAAAATAACAAAAAATAGAACAACAACAAAGACCGGAAGTAGAGTTAAGTAGAGCGGAAGTTCAAAAGCAATATTATAGTCTAATTACTCACTTATTTTAACTTTAACTATTTTTATGTTTTATTTGTAACAATTTGAAAAAGTTCAATATAAAATGCATAGATTAGTTGGTGAATTAATTTTTTGTATTTGAAAATATAATAAAAATAATACAATAACATTTTAACATCACTTCTATATTCAGTAAAGCATTTAATAAGTTTGTATTACTTAGTTGAAGTTTTGTTACTTTTAAAGTAAAATATTTTTAATTCACGAACTTAATTCATGAAGTTAATAATATTTAGATATATACAGATTAAAATGTTATGGAAAAATTTCTAGATTTCCAAATTATACTATAGGTACATAAATAATAGATTTATACCTATAATATTTAAATAAAGAGATTCGTTTTTTCTTCCAGAATTTCTGTTACGAAAATTATACACAATGAAGAATTGAAGAACTAGCAACAATTTTTTTGAATTTTTATTGTAGTGCTTATGTTTAAAATTTGTTAACACTTCTATTAAATTCTAAAAAATACTTTAGGTAATAAGTTTTAACTAATACTGCGCTCACTTTAACTCTACTGCACTCTTCCTCGTTTAACTAATTATTTTTCAAAATGTTATAATTATACCCGTATGAACTATGTTTAAGGGTATAACAAATTTGCCATTACGTTTGTGACACCTTAAAGGAGTCGAACTAGATGTAGTGTCAAAGGTATGGATCGGCTCAGAATCGAATTCTGAGTCGATTAAGCTGTGTACGTCCGTCCGTCCGCACGATAACTCAAAAAATAAAGGAGCTAGAAGGCTAAACATTTTTTTAGATCACTTTTGCAAAATTGTTAGTTTTGCTATTTAAATCCAGGATTTTCGGCCGCCGAGTTCGGGTCACTGCCATATAACTTCTCTTTTTAAATGAAATAACTCAGTGTCTATAGAAGCTAGGTATCTGAAATTTAGTGAAGAACTGTCGAGTTCCATGCCAACAATTTTGGCAAAATTTGGTTGGTCTACAGCAGCCGGTTCAGGCTTCTTACACGTTTTGGGACTTAATAAAGCTAGGCGTCTGAAATCTTGCAAATTATGATCAAGTTTTATGGCAACAACTTATGTAAAATTTCGTTATGCTGGTGCGACAGATTCGGGTAGGCGTCACACTACCTGCACAATATACATAAATATATCTCGGTAGTTAACGTCGGTACTAAAACCTCTGAAATTTTTTAAGAGATTATCATGTTTTATAGAAACAGGATATATTATGTTCAAACGGGTATCCCAGAGTTGACACAGTCTACTCTACTGCACTCTTCCTTGTTTTTATTTTAAAATTGTTACTTTAACATTAAATAGAGCAAGAAAAAAACTAAACTACATTTTAAATACAGTTTTCCTGTTCACTGAAATTTTAAATTGTACACTAGTTACAGATTAATTTCTAAAATAATTTTTTTTTTTGTTTTAGGAAATTTTTCCGTTTCAATTCGTTTTGGAGTACAGAGAAAAAAAAAAATTAAATTTTTTATTTTCCAATGTACTTTAGGTAATAAAAGTATAAATATTTAGAACAATTTAAAATTAGTGGATAATTATTGTTTCTTTTACAAGATGTTTCATCTGAAGCAAAAAAGTGGCTACAGAAACAGAAAAAAAGAAATTTTGACTCTTTAGAATAAAAAGTAATTTAAAAAACATACATATAACTAAACGAATTAATTAGTTACTAATGAAAATATCAATAATAATACGGATTCATTGTTTCTTTATAGCCCAACCCAACTTTATATCCTCTCATACCCTACTTCCTAGCTAATGTATTTCTACTGCCTAGCTAACATACTGCATTAGTAGTTATGAGTTTAATCCCATTACATTGACTAAATGGGGAGGTGAGTTAAGTCAGTATAAGAATTTTACATTATCAGGGTGGTATTTTTGGTGTCTTTGGAAGATATTCACTTTATTTAAGGAAAGAAAATTAAAAAAAAAATAACTGTGTAGTTGAAAAAAAAGTAGCTGGGTAGTAGAAACTAAAGATAATTTTGTCAAAAGGGATATGCAATTAGTAACAATGAAAATTTTGTTTTAAGTTTTTAGTAGTCTTTTTTTAACTTCTTGGTAGAAAACTATGAAATGTTCAACAATAACTTTAAAAAAATTAATTAAAAAACGAGGAAGAATACAGTTGCCTTTGTCAACTCTTAGATACCCGTACGAACCGTTAGTATATTCACAGCCTGTCACTCTGCTTACAATATTATTTTTTTAATATTTTAGTATTTTAAAATAATTTGGGTGAATTTTATAATTTCTAGTACTATGGGTTGTACATATATTCAAACTATATGTTTATGTACATTCTTCAAAAGCAGATTCTAACCTTTCACATAACGATTATCCATCCAAAACTTTTTCAAATATTCTATAGTACCATTTAATACTAAGCGGTAAATGTATATTAAATTTAAGAAGATATAAAGATATAAGATAAAAAGTAGTAATCGTTTGGCGTTTTCAAAATGAAGATATACCTTATACAACTTGTGCTATAACAATTTAAATATAGAGCTGTTTTGAACCTTTGGGGAGGTCCGTAACGGGTGGGGCTACAAAAAAAAGTTATTAAAAATAAAATTAATATTTTTGTGAGATCTATCAGCAGTTAAAATTTCAAAGCTCTATTTCAAAAAAAATGTGGGGATCTAAAAGCTATCCTAAGTTATGGTCAAAACTCAACCAAAAAAAATAGGGAACCTACAAATTACTCCCAGAATATTTTGTGTAAATTTCAAGATTCTAGCTTTCTTAGTTTTTGAGTTAACGTGCTGACGGACGGACGGACATGGCTCAAACGTCTTAGAATTTTTTTCTGATCCGATCCATACCTTTGAAGGTATATCTAGCTCGCTTATTTCGAGGTGTTACAAACGGAGGTGTAATTTTATTATACCCGATCCTATCGTACGGGTATAATAATGCAGCTCGAGTATCTAATAATAAGATTTATTTTGAATAAGAAATATTAAAATTTCAAACCTAAATATTAAACGAGGAAGAATACAGTTGACTTTGTCAACTCTTAGATACCCCTACGAACCGTTAGTATGTTCACAGTCACTCTGCCTACAATATTATTTTTTTAATATCTTAGTATTTTAAAATAATTTGGGTGAATTTTATAATTTCTAGAACTTATGGGTTGTACATATATTCAAACTATATGTTTATATGTACATTCTTCTAAAGCAGATTCTAACCTTCCACATAACGATTATCAATCCAAAACTTTTTCAAATATTCTATAGTAACATTTAATACTAAGCGGTAAATGTATATTAAATTTACTTAGTACAAAATAATAAATATAATTTTAAATATTATATTATATTATATTTAAATATTCTATTGACAGAATAATTTCTTATAAGTACAATAAAATACATATATGTATGTAAATACGGCGCTATATAATATACATATATACTCTTATCATTCATTCACTAGTGACATATACGATATGTAAATAAACATGATATTATATAAGTAGGTATATATATCAATATCATATAAATAAAAATTCTTCAAGCAACCGTTATGTTGTTTATTTATTTACATTTTTATGTACTACGCATTATATCCTCAACAATTTCTAATTATCGAGTAAAACAAAATGGAAAAAATTCGTTTTAAAGGAATTTGTTAGAAAATTTGAAAAAATCAACTAACACTTTCGTCAATTATAAAGTAACCCTATATTATTAAAAAAAGTTGTTAACAGAAATAAGAGTATAATGTTGAAGCTTTAATTTTTGTTTATTACTTCAAAAAAATTTTAACAGGTGTTCAAGTTACAGGTGTTTAAAAATAGGAAATTTTCAGTTTTTGACCCCTTACAGCTCCTAAACGGGGAGTGATACAAAAAAAAATTCTGAAATGACTCATACTTATTTTTAAAGATCTAACTTCTGTAAAAATTTCCAACTTAAACCGTTTAGAAGATAGAAGGGTTAAAGGATTTTGCAAAATTTGAGTTTCGCATAACGGTAAATTAAGACATCGTTTGTCACAAATATATATTTATTGTATATATACTTTTAAAGCTAATAAAATTAGTAATCGTTTGGCGTTTTCAAAATGAAGATATACCTTATACAACTTGTGCTATAACAATTTAAATATAGAGCTTTTTTGAACCTTTGGGGAGCTGTAGCTCCGTAACGGGTGGGGCTACAAAAAAAAGTTATTAAAAATAAAATTAATATTTTTGTGAGATCTATCAGCAGTTAAAATTTCATAGCTCTATTTCAAAAAAAATGTCGGGATCTAAAAGTTAGGTGTTCGAGAGCTACCCTAAGTCTTGGTCCAACCTCAACCAAAAAAAATAGGGAACCTACAAATTACTCCCAGAATATTTTGTGTAAATTTCAAGATTCTAGCTTTCTTAGTTTTTGAGTTAGCGTGCTGACGGACGGACGGACGGACATGGCTCAAAAGTCTTAGAATTTTTTTCTGATCCGATCCATACCTTTGAAGGTATATCTAGCTCGCTTATTTCGAGGTGTTACAAACGGAGGAGTAATTTTATTATACCCGATCCTATCGTACGGGTATAAAGAAAAAATTATTTATAAATTAATTACCTAAGCGGCTTTTACGACTACCCGAGCTGTATAATACAAAATAATTTACAACATTTAAAAGACTTTCCACAGAATTATAACTATTTGACCAATAGCGTAGTACGTAAGTCTCAAATTTTTTAGGTGAAAAATTTCGGGTTCAAAGCTTGTACAATTGAATATATTATATAAAATGTCATAATATAATGTAAACAAAATAAAATGAGATAATATGCTTAAAAATTAATACTTGTACGACAATCACACTTGAAAAGGAAGGATTGTTTTACTTCTTTGATTGTTCATCATAGTCCTACATCCTAGTCCTACATCCTACAAAATAAAAAACAAATAAAAACGAGGAAGAATACAGTTGCCTTTGTCAACTCTTAGATACCCGTATGAACCGTTAGTATGTTCACAGCCTGTCACTCTGCTTACAATATTATTTTTTTAATATTTTAGTATTTTAAAATAATTTGAGTGAATTTTATAATTTCTAGAACTATAGGTTGTACATATATTCAAACTATATGTTTATATGTACATTCTTCAAAAGCAGATTCTAACCTTCCAAATAACGATTATCAATCCAAAACTTTTTCAAATATTCTATAGTACCATTTAATACTAAGCGGTAAATGTATATTAAATTTACTTAGTACAAAATAGTAAATATAATTTTAAATATTATATTATATTATATTTAAATATTCCATTGACAGAATAATTTCTTATAAGTACAATAAAGTACATATATGTATGTAAATACGGCGCTATATAATATACATCTATACTCTTATCATTCATTCACTAGTGACATATACGATATGTAAATAAGCATGATATTATATAAGTATGTATGTATAACAATATCATATAAATAAAAATTCTTCAAGCAACCGTTATGTTGTTTATTTATTTACATTTTTATGTACTACGCATTATATCCTCAACAATTTCAAGTTATCGAGTAAAACAAAATGCAAAAAATTTGTTGAAGAAATTTGTTAGAAAATTTGAAAAAATCAAGTAACACTTTCGTCAATTATAAAGTAACCCTACATTATTAAAAAAAGTTATTAACAGAAATAAGAGTATAATGTTGAAGCTTTAATTTTTGTGTATTACTTCAAAAAAATTTCAACAGGTGTTCAAGTTACAGGTGTTTAAAAATAAGAAATTTTCAGTTTTTGACCCCTTACAGCTCCTAAACGGGGAGTGATACAAAAAAAAATTCTGAAATGACTCATACTTATTTTCAAAGATCTAATTTCTGTCAAAACTTCAAGTTTCCAACTTAAACCGTTTAGAAGATAGAAGGGTTAAAGGATTTTGCAAAATTTGAGTTTCATATAACGGTAAATTAAGACACCGTATGCCACAAATATATATTTATTGTATATATAATTTTAAAGCTAATAAAAGTAGTAATCGTTTGGCGTTTTCAAAATGAAGATATACCTTATACAACTTGTGCTATAACAATTGAAATATAGAGCTTTTTTGAACCTTTGTGGAGCTGTGGCTCCGTAACGGGTGGGGCTACAAAAAAAAGTTATAAAAAATAAAATTAATATTTTTGTGAGATCTATCAGTCGTTAAAATTTCATAGCTCTATTGCAAAAAAAATGTGGGGATCTAAAAGTTAGGTGTTCGGGAGCTACCTTAAGGTTTGGTCCAAACTCAACCAAAAAAAATAGGGAACCTACAAATTACTCCAAGAATATTTTGTGTAAATTTCAAAATTCTAGCTTTCTTAGTTTTTGAGTTAGCGTGCTGACGGACGGACGGACGGACATGGCTCAAAAGTCTTAGAATTTTTTTCTGATCCGATCCATACCTTTGAAGGTATATCTAGCTCGCTTATTTCGAGGTGTTACAAACGGAGGAGTAATTTTATTATACCCGAACCTATCGTACGGGTATAAAAATAAAGCTAATAAGGGACTAAAAAAGAACTGTGTTTAGAAATGTTTTATTAAAGCAATTAATTAACTCAAAGTTTTATTTCTTGAAATTTTGCTAGTATACAATAATTTAAAAATGTTAAATAAAAATTTTAAATTTATATTATACGTATAAAATATTGACATATAATATTATGTATTTTATCAAACAGACGGGGGGAAATTAGGCCTAGAGCAATAAAGCCTAATAAATCTTATTTCAATTTGGAATGAGAAATAAAGCCTAAATCGTGAAATTTCGCGTATTAGGATTTATTTCTCACTCCAAAGTGAAATGAAAATGGTTGAAGGTTAAAATGAAATGAAAACATTGACATTTTAACATGACATGAAAATTAAAGGTTCAATAATATATTTATACGTGTGTTAACGGTTTTTCTTATTTATATAGATTCCAGAAAAGTCCTATTTTCACGTTTTTTCGTATTACATGAAATTTTCAAATTTTTGTGCAAGTCACAATTCTAAACAGTTTGTATTGTCTTTTGGAAATGTGCGCTTTTAAAAACCGTTGGTTTACATTCTACCTTGTTTCATAATGAAATAAGTTCGACAAGTTAAAAATGAAAGAATTTTGTTTAAATTCAACATTCAAACTAATGTCACTTTTGGAACATTCAAACTAATGGAATAATTTTGGCGAACTTAGTTCAAGTATTAGTGTTGGTTATAAAATCTGGATAGCCTCTTTTTTCGAAATATGAATATATATGAGTATGCGGGACTCTAAAACAAAAGGGATCTTATAGTTGGTTGCAAAAACAAGATTGGCGCTTTCTCCAGAATATTTATAAATATTTGGGAAGAAGTTAATAACTCTGATTTTGAAGCCAACTAAAATATCTCCTAATTACAAAGAATTTGAAATCTTAGAAAAAAAAAAAAATGTTTCAGCTTTCCATACATTCATTTCCAAATTTTGACTGATCTATGTGAAAAATAATAATAAATTTTTTGAAAATTCAGACATTTTTATGAGAATTTTTATCCCCGCAGCTGTTGCCATTCACGGGCACGGTAGCAGATTCAGCACTTCTCATTCCTTCAAGAGAAGTGCGAAAGGAACTGTGAAAGGAAGGGCTAAGGAAGAAGCGAAGAGTGACGCCAAGGAGAGGGCGCGAAGGCCAGAGGGCTAACTAGAATATAAAAAATTGTTTGAAACGTATGAAATGAATGAAACCTATGAAATGAAAATATTCGGATTTTACAGTCGGCTTGAAATTTGGAATTGGAGTAATATAATAATAATATAATACTTTTTGAAATAAGAAATAAAATCTACCCCGAATTTTTACAAATTAGCCCTTATTTCTCAACTCAATTGTTGAAATAATGCCTATTAGATCTTATTGCTCTAGGCTTTACTTCCTCCTGCCTTATCAACATTATAGTAAAAAATTGCTTTTACTTGTTAACTATAGCAAAGGATATATTAAGCTAAGGATAACTTAAGCTGGTACTTGTTAATAGTTTGAACAGCAACTCACAAATTGTTTCTATATTTATTTATTTATTTATCTCCCCTAATGAGCCCAATCGCTATATATGTAAAATATTCCAACAAGTCAAAGTAATTTATACATAAATATAAACAGTTAACACAAATTTCCAACAGCTATATAAATTTTTAACATCAAACCCAAATTTTGAAGCTTCCTTTATTTTTTCTATATTATTCTACATTCTTAATATGATACATTTTTTGTGAAAGTTATAGTTTAAGGATGATAAAAGCTTACATTTAAAAGCTAAAGAAAACAAATCAAATCAACTGTCAAAGTAATAACTTTTATTTTTAATAAACACATGTTTTTTCCTAATAGAAACCTTGAAATTTGTTTTGTTTTAATTTTTCTTAAATTATACACATGCGCCAGATGTTTCATATAATTTTTTACTTTTTTTATATTATCTTGTTCAATCTTTTATTTTTTATAAAAAAAAAGCTTAAGAACTTTTCTCCTTCTTAAAAAAAAATTTTATTCTTTAAGAAGAAAGACGAAATTAACCGAAATATTAACATTTTTTTTTGTTGTTCTTTGACACTTTGTATTGAAAAATAACAGTTTGAGTTTCTTATAGTAAAAAAAAAAAAAAACAATAACATCAAAATACAATTAGGTTAACATTTAACTAAATGGAGTAGTAGATAATATATCTAAGATGAATATTATGTTTAAACTTATTAATCAGTATCGGTTAACATTGAGTCCGGGTAAGTTTTAAAAAACATTTAGTGTATTTTACTTCCGCTAACCTTTTTTTACGTAATTTTTAAAGAAAATTTACTTCAATTTTAAACTTTTCTAAAATATTTTCGTTATTTTTCATCTACATTTTAAAAATTTAGAAAATGCACACTACTATAAAATAATACTAGGTAATACTATAAAATACTAGTATTATAGTTACTATATAAAATATTTACCAGTGAAGTATTTGTGAATGCCTAATTGATAGTGTTAGGACATAATATACGAGAAAGGAATACTTTATGCCAAAACTTAATCATTTAATTCTGAATGTATTTGAAGATGCAAGGGGGCTGTAAAATTTTATTTCCAAAAAAAATTTAATATAGGCACTGTAAAATAATTTTAAGCAAAATATTTTTACAAAATTTAAATTATTTTAAAATAAGATGAATATGCTTACCATATACCGTTTAATTTTTCTTTTAATAAATGATATTTAACACCATAGTAGCTTCCCTCTATCTTATTTTAATCTCTTTATCTTATAATTTTTTTATCAGCGTTTATTCCATTTATTTGTGGTTAGCTCTTTTATTTTATGAGATTTTTATTTTCGTTTTTAGTTTGTAAACAATATTTTGGTACAAAAGATATTTTTTTTATACCGTCAAACTTTTCCTTAATGATTTTTTGGGAAATTTTTTAAGGCACCATTTCGGCTTTTCTTATCAAATTTGCATAAACAATTTTGTCTGTTTTTTGAAGGTTTTTGTAGATAGGCTTTCTTTTATTGTATCCAAAATTTTAATATCCCTTGACTTCGGAAAATACACCATTCGACAATTTGCATCTTCAAACTTTCAGAACATTATTGTTTAATTTGTTGAAACTTTTTATCAAGGGCGGTTATTTTGATGGTTTCCTAAATACTTGACGTATGTATTAAACTTAGTAATAAATTAGGTAGAATGTAAACCAACAGTTTTTAAAAGCGCACATTTTCAAAAGATAATACAAACTGTTTATAATGTTTAGAACTGTTTAGAATTGTGATGAAAATTTGAAAATTTCATATTGAAAGAAATGTGAAAATAGGATTTTTATGCAATTTTAAGGGGCTGTAAGTCCCGAACCCTTTATAACTAAGAAAACCATTAACACACGTAAAAATATATTACTGATGCCTAATTTTTATGTTCCGAAGAAAAATTTGGACAGGCGCCTAGTTTACAGGTGTTTAAAAAATGCTAATTTTCACCTTTTGAGCGCAAATAGCTCTTAAGTACAAACACATTTTCTGAGGCAACTCTTACTAAAGTTGTTCCTTACCTCAAAATTTCAAGTCCCTATCTAAGAGGGTGCCGAACTTATAAAGGTAGAAAAATCATGCAAAATTTGGGTTTCACATATCGGTACATTTAAGATTAAATTTAAAAATATTGTATAATTTTGATATTGATTTACAAAGGTAAGAAAAATTTCTGTCGAATGGTGTTTTCAGATTTGTTAAGTAAATGTGAGATATACGCATTTAAAAATGACGCCGTAATGGATGGGACTATATGAAAATGTTGTAATACAACATTTAAACATCTTACAAAAAAAGACCTACCCATGGTTAAAATTTTTTTTCTTTATCTTTAACATAGTTGAAGTTTTGTAAACAGACGGACGGACAGACAGAGTGAAACTAATAAGCTCATTTTTTCAAAATGTTTTTGGAAATGGGCTAAAAAGCATTACAAAAGGTTTATTTTGTTAATTCAAATAAAATAACAATGATGGGGCAATTATATCTTTGTTGGCAAATGGTGGACAAAACTATCAAATGGTGAAACCATTACAGAACACAATTCTTATAAATTAGACCTTAATAATTGCTTTGTGGTATATAAAATCTATTTAATGAGTTTGGAAATTTAGATACGATTTTTTAGCAATTAACATGTCGAAACAAATTGATGATCTTAAAGAGACCATTAACAAAATATTTTATATTATTATAAATAATGACAAAGAAAAAGATAAATTAAAAATCATCAAAACACATTATGATGTCATTTCCATTTAAATTGCATTCAATTATAATGGAATGAAATTTTATTTCTATTTTGGTTTTACTTAGTCGCCAGTAAATGTTTTTTTTCAATTCCTAACAGCAATTTTAAAACATAAAAATAATATATTTTAACCATCAATGTTAATGATCCACAGGTTGATCTTTAACTAAAATTTTGTAATATAAATGTGTTTGCAAAATATAATTTTAACGATGAAAAAAAATATTAATTGGTCATAAAAAGTCTCTTAAGAGGCATAAATTTGCTCTAAAAAGTATTATTTGATTTAACATGTAAAGTAAAAAATATGTAAAATTTTATACATAAATGTATGTATATTGCAAAATGTTTATTTTAGTTTTACATAGTAGTGTATCGAATTTATTAATAAAAGAAAAATTGCAAATTAACACAATAGGCACTGAAATTTCTACTCTTTATTTATTTCTTTATGATTTTTTATTATAAATTAGTTCGGTAACTCACAAAAATACTGGTTTTCTAACAGATAGTCAAACTGTAATTAAAACTTTGAAATCCTATTGTGTGAGCTCAGCAGATTTCAACAACTGCCTCTCGTCTTTAAATCATAGACTGAAATTTTCGATATCTATCTTGTCTGGATACTAGGATTTAGAAGCATTTTAGACAATGTAAGAGCTGATGGACACGCTCTGTAAATGCGGCACAAATCTGTAAATGTCACTGAAGAAAGGAGAATATTAGAATTCCTATTACAATCCGTCGATATTAGACTCAACATCAAGCTTTACTTTACTCTTACAAACTTTAGGTGGTTTTATATTAATACTTGCGCTGTAGTTAAGGTACTGGCCTAGTCGTTAATTAAATATCAACTAAATTCCTATCCCTAAATTTCCGAAATATCATTAATGTAAAAGAATTTTTATCGGGACACTGTCTTATCGGAAGACATGCCAGAAGATTATGGTCTGCCACATGAGTTTTTGACCTTTACAGCTTCTATAAAGGTGAAGACGAATCCATCTTTCAGCTTTTGAGTGCTCTAAAATGACAAAAGTTTGTGCGAGAAGTTTGTTCAATAATTCAAAATATTTTTGAAAAATGTACTAAAAACGCAGAAATAGAAGTAAACTTTTCAAACAAATAATTGTACATTTTTACATTCTTACAATATTTACAATATTACAATATGTATTATAAATTTTTTTGCACAATGTTCAATGATAGGACAAAAAACAAAGCAAATATTTTTCTGTTTTTTAGATATATAAATAAAGTAAATAAAAATAAATTCTTAATTTAAATAATGGTTTACTGCTTAATTTTACTGTATTTACATCAAAAATACAATCTTTAATTCAATTATAAAAATATCAGAAAAACGCAAAAAATTTCTTTCATATTTAGTAATTTATTAAATAATTTTCGATTGCAAGCGTAAAATAGAAATGGAAAATGATGACAAAGCAAAATTTTATATATAAGACAAGAAAAAAACCTTTTAAGTATTCTTGTATAATTTTCAATTTAGACTTTTCTTTTAATTTAAATTGGTATGAGACCACATTTTTGTTTAATATCGAACAACCCATTTAATTAATCAAAAGGAAAGTGAAAAATCGTTATTACCCCAGTTTTTTTGTACTGCAATTTTCTTAAGAATTTAAAATTTGTTATCAACTTACCGTAAGATATATTAACTTAAGAAAAATTAAAATAAGTTATTGAAAGGAGGATTAGCCGCAAAGAATATCTAAAATCAAAGGTTCCTAAATGAAAAAATATAAATATTTAAAACAAAAATCAAAAGAATTTTAGAATTTTTAATATTTTGGCATACGCATTTTTTGCAAAGTTAAAAGCAATTATCTTTTAGGAAGCACTACATAGTTTTAAGGAAACACTACATAATAAAGGGATATTGGCTGTTAACTTACATAAAAATAAAATGCTTGAGTTTAAATTTTTGCACCTAAACTTTAAAAACTTTCAAGTAGTGTCTGCCCTTTATAACACCTCTCAAATGAAAGGGACACAAATATTTATTTTTCGAATGTACTTATGTCTTAAATGTGCTTCTTAAAGATTTTACCAATTTAAAGTTTTTTCTCTTGAATATCGTTTAGAAGTTATGGGGGATAAAAAAAAGCATATTATTGTTTACAATTGTAACGGTAAATTTAAGTATTAAATTGTATTAAATTCCGATTATTTTCGGATTGTTTTATTAAGACTAAGGAATTTGATGTTGTATTTTCATATATAAAAAATAACTTTAGTATACACATAGAACTTGAGTTATAACAATTTGATTATAGGGGCTTTTTAACGTTGGAAATTATAGTTTCGATACAAACATCTCTACATTGATAAAATATATCATAATTTATATCTTTGTTTTATATGGGAACATATCGAAATTTCGCTAATTAAAATTTCGTGTTTCGAAAACTGTGCTTTTATAAGCCCCGTTTTTTTAAATCTCTTGTGTCAAAATCTCGTATCTCAAAATCTCGCGTTTTCGCGATATTTTTAATAAAATTTCACGACAAAGTAGAAATAGAAAAAATACAAGAATTATTTGCAGCCAGTCTTTTTGTTAAAAAAAAAAATGTATAAAAAAATCGAATAGCCAAAAAAGTTTAAAAATGAAGTGCCGTTTTGCGGACGACAGCTCCCATTATTTTAAAGATTGTTTTTTTTAAATATGTATCTAAAAAATATAACGAGGTGGATTTTTTAGTTGTATTCAAAATCAGGGTATTCAGCTTTTCCTAAATATTTTTATTATATGTAAGATTCTGAATTAGAAGGGGCTTTAAAGTTGTATTGTATATACAACATTAATTTAATTTAATTTAAATTTGAAAATTTTTGTGAAATTTCTTTTATGGAATTTTTTTGTATATAAATTTTATTATTTGGATTTTTACACCCATGAAAAAAATATTTGATTTTAAAACTCGAGATTTTTAGACACGAGATTTTGATATGCGAGATTCTAAAATGTGAGATTTCGTAGCCAACTCGTTTCATACATAATATCTATTATTTATTTTTAGACTCTTGATTTAATGATTTTTATTATTATGAAAGATTTTTTTTTTTCTGAATATTTCAATAGATTATTATTATAAAGAATATTATGTAATTTTGAATAGATTACATACCATAGATTTATGTATAGATCACAAAAGAAAATAATTACTATACAGTATAATAGACATACAAAAGTCTAAAATTTATTATCCCTTAATTTTGTTCATTATACTCGTAAATTAAAGTATAATATTAAAAATTTAAATAAAAGTAAAAAAAAAATTGTAGAATGTTCTCATTCCTGTAAATGTGTATCTAATAATTAAAAAAAAAAAATAAATTAATGGTCTTTATAAAAAAAAAAAAATCCTTAATCCTTATATTTCGTGTAAAACAGACAAATACAATCTCATTAATTCAAAATTTGTGGCTAAATCATAAAGCAATGAAATAAAAAGTGTGTACAATTTACTCAACATTCCGTATTAAATCTATAGCATCAACTCCGATCCGGGGAATATAAATTTCTGGAAATGAGTTTATTATGTTTAATATAAGATTTAAAATATAAATTGTAATTAATTATATTGTATGTAGGATCCATAGACGTTGTGACGTACCTCCTGTTTAATTTCTAAATTCTTGTGTACATTTGTCACATTTTTTTTATAAATTTTATATTGGATACTTTTTATACTTATTCTCTTAATTAAATTAGATACGCGCATATATTTATTATTGCCATTTCGTGGTATTTTTTCATTATTTCTGCTTTTCTTTTTAATTATTTAAAAAAAATTTACTAATTGTTTTCATTAGATGTTTTAAACACATTAAAATTTTATATAATTTAGTCCACATTATAAATAATATAATACCAGTTTATTCTTAAAAGGATAATTTTTTAGAACAAATTGTTCTCCCATTGCCGTGACTATGGCTACGAATATATTAAAGTTGTAGAAAGGGTTTTAGAATATAAATTGATTAAATTAAAATTGAATCTTTAGTTAGGATGCTTCACGTTCAAATATTAAAAAGGGAAAAAATCTTTTTAGAGTTATTGGAGTTCTTCTTTGCGGAATTACAGGGAATATTCCATTTGGAAACTAGGAACACATTAAGGTTCATCATATAATTAAACCCTTTTTGTTAAATATCTGTTTAGGAAGAAAATTCTGATGCTATAAATGAAAGGATCCAAATTAAATCAATTTGATATATGTGTGAAAACATTTGTAGTTTATTAATCACGACAATTTAATTATCAGATAGTATATCTTAAAAAATCTTTCATAATAATCAAGTGTATTTTAAATATATTAACTCTTTGTTTTATAAACGACAAATTATGAAAATTAAAGGTTACGAATGGAAAAACCACGACTCTCAAATATTTTTGAAAAGATTTTAAATGGTTTAAAATTTACACTTTACTAAATTTTGTGAGTGTGAGTGTGATGTGTGTTATTTATGAAGAGTGTTGAAAATACTAAAATAATATTTCCATAAGTACAGTATAGACAAGGACAATTCTGTACTATAATTTAATGTAATTGTGTTTTTTTATTTCCTTTTAATTAATTCCTCTTATTTTCTTTTTATACTTTTATAATTTCTTGAAGTTATTTTAATTTTTAGCCACATGAAAATAACTTTTCACATAGTTTTCACACTAAAGTATAATAGTATATTTCAAATTTTTTTTTTGAAATTGTTATATTTCAAAATTCTTTAAAAAAATTATTATCTTTAAAAAAACGAGGAAGACTGCAGTAGAGTAAACTGTGTCAACTCTGGGATATCCGTATGAACGTAATAAAACTTGACCATCTTTTACAAACTTTTAGATATTTTAGTACCGACGTTAACTACTGAGATATATTTATGTAAATTGTGGAGTTGTATGACAGCTACCCGAACCTGCTGCACCAGCACAACCAAATTTTACAGAAGTTGTTACCATAAAACTTGATCATCATTTGTAAGATTTCAGACCCCTAGCTTCATTAAGCTGCAAGAGGTGCAAGAAGCCTGAACCGGCTGCTCTAGACCAACAAAATTTTACAAAAGTTGTTGGCATTTAACTCGACACCTCTTTGCTAAATTTCAGATTCCTAGCTTCAATAGACACTGAGCAATTTTCATTTAAAAAAATAAGTCGTATGGAAGCTACCCGCACCTGTCGTACCATCACAACCAAATTTTACAGAAGTTATTGCCATAGAACTTGATCATCATTTGCAAAATTTCAGATACCTAGCTTGAATAGATATTGAGTTAATTCCATATAAAAAAAGAAGTTGTATGGCGATTACTCGAACCCTGCGGCCGAAAATGCTGGATTTAAATAACAAAACTAACAATTTTGCAAAAGTAACGTAAAAAAAATTTCAGCCTCCTAGCTCCTTTAATTTTTTAAGTAATTATGCGGACGGTCGGACGTACATGGCTTAATCGCAGATCCATATCTCCATCCATCCAGAGCAGATCCATACCTTTGACACTAGATCTAGATCTAAATTTATTATACCCTTGAACATAGTTCATACGGGTATAATAAGGGAAAGTGTATAATTGAATGTGTCAACTTTAGCATACCCTAACGAACATAATATTATATGTTGTTTCGATCAAAGTTAATCATGTTTTAAAAACTTTCAAATATTTGTTATTGCCATAAAACTTTTTAATTTTTTACAAAATTTCATATTTCTAGCTTAATTAAGTACGAAAGGATATACATTTCAGAGTTATATGACACGAATCTATTGCGTTCCAAGAAAATTGCAGAGGTAGTTCGCATACTTAAACTATTTTGACAAAATTTCAAATACCTTAATTAGAAACTGAGTAATGCTATATTGTCGAATTTGTACCACTGCTTGTCGAATTTGTACCACTTCAATAGCTCCATTTTGAGTTATATTGAGGGCGCAAGGGACGAAGGATAGATGCACAAAAGACGAAGACAGATGCACGAAAGGCAGATGAATGAATCGATTGAGAATTCAATTCTGTACAAGAATATGTATAATTTTTATATCAATTTCATTTTCTTTAAGGTACCACAAAATGTAATGGCAAATTTTCAAAATGTAATGGCAAGGTTCCAAAGTAAATTGTGGCAATATTCATCCGGAATATTATGGCGGATTTATTTTTGAAATACTCTGTTGAATAGTACCACAATTAAAATTATATGGCATTAGTTTCTTAATAATTACAGATTTGAATTGCCACATTTTAAATTAGAACTATTGAATTTTTCAAGTATATTTAATTTTGAAATATCAAAACGCCACAAATAAAAAAAAAATATATTTTCTACATAAGAAGAAAACTGCCACAATTGTAAAAAATGCAATATGTTTCTTAAAATCTAGTAGTTATTTCAGACGAAAAGTTTTATAAACACAAATAATTCAGTCTTCCATTTTCACCAAAAATCTTCATACAAAAAATGGGTTGATAAAAAATAAATTCTTAAATTATGTTTGCTGGAGTAGACTAAAATGTAGATAATAAAACCACGAATTTTTCTGTTATTATAACTTATATTTTTGATTTTTTGACTTATGGCAGTATTCTTCTGAGGGTGCAAAATATTGAGTTTGACCACAAAATTAAAGTGCTCCTATTAAATTTGATTTTCTTTTAATCAGGATTGAAGTTTTCAAAACTAATACTTACAATTGTCATGGTGACTCCTGCTATTCAATCAATTTATTGAGACGTTGGTTCTATTATATCTTGACCAAACTTTAACCTATTAATAACAAAAAATTTAATAATTATTAAAACTATTTCCCTCGACAGAAACTAAAATTAATATATGTTTACTTAATATATGATTTTTTTTTCGAACACAAAGAGATCTTTAAATCTATTTAGGTCAAACCCCTAAAAGAAGGCAATGCAATAAAAAATAAATCAAAAACATTTTTATTTTGTTCTTTTTGAATAAAAAATATAAGTTTTTATTTCCTCAATAAAAGAAAATTTGTATCTATCTTCCTGTCAATTAAGGTAACATCAATAAGAATATTCTATTTCTCAATTAATTTCTTTTTTTTTACTTTAAGAAGTGTAAGTATTGTAATAGTGTAAATAGTGTATTGTAATAATTGTTGAGAGTTGCTGGTACATTCAAATTCAAACTGATACAGTTTTGTTATTTATATTTAAGTACAAATTCTATTATAAATATAAATATATCAAAAATATAAATATTGTGCAACTAAACAAAAATAAAATTAGAGGCCTTAGTTGCATATTAAACATTTCGATTCTAAGTTTAAATAATTGACAAAAATCACTTATTAGGTGTTTACTGCTGAGTATTCTTTTACACAAAAATTGTAAAATAAATTTAAAAAATTAAGTATGCAATCAGTTCATTATATTTTCATCAGAAAATTTGTAGAAATTTTATACAGAGAAAGACGTTTTTTATGCATAAATAAATATGTATGTAAATAAGTTCTTTGAGCTTGACAAGAAAGGTTTAAGATTTTTTAGTTTTTTGACTAGAAAGGATCATTAGTTACAAAGATTTATATTAAAATTTTTTGATCCGAAGGAAGTTTACCAAAAACATTATTTCTTTAGAATGGCTTATGACTATGTTACTTACCATATTATGATACATTTAAGTTTACTGTGGATCATACGAAAAAGTCAAGAGTCGAACAAGTCTCGTTTGATTTTTTTTTATTGTGTTATAATAAAGTATTTTGTTAATTTTTTTATTTGTAGTTTTAGAGGCGCACATTTTCAAAAAAACAATAAAAAGTCTTTTGGAATTGTAATAATTTTTCCATACAATATTTGAAATATTTAATAGTATATGAAAACTTATGGTAACTCTCAAGATACCTAGCTATTGACTGACAATGTTCCGGGAAATACGTAAAATTTTGGTGTTAGATAATGGTAAATTTAAGGTTAAAAGGTTAAAAAAGATGCCTGTTATTTGATGTTTTCTGATAGAGAAAAATATTAAGCAGAACTGAAGAAAAAAACTTTATTGAAAATAAAACTTTTTCCAACTTTAAGGAGCTGTAACTTCGTAATGAATGGGGCTAATCTAAATTATTGTTCTTTTTCTACAATATTATTGGTTTTATGAAATCTATCTATAGTTAAAATTGCATTACTCCATCTTCAATGCCTTTCAGAACAAACGGACAGATAGACGGATAGAGTGATACTAATCAACTAATTTATTAAAATTTCTTTTTGGAAAATATGCTAAAAAAAAGTTTAGAGTTGTTTTATTGTTATCTTTTTATCTTTGATAGGTACTAAATCTTTTCAAATCTTCAAAAATTCTTCTTCCTTCTTCCTATAATTAATTGGTGGTGTTCTCTGACAAACATATTATTTTTTTCTTTCTTAACATTCTTTTAATGAACAGAGTGTCATAATTTATGACCCAAAAATATTTTAGTTTAAATATAAATAAAGCAGACAGGTGTCAAGGAATGTTCAATTAGTAAAAATGAAATTTAACAAAAACAGACAAAAAATTCTATGTATCTATCATTTAAAATGATTTATGTTCCAAAAAGGAAAAAAAAACATGAAATAGATATTAAATATTTTTTTACTTTAGATTTAATTGAAATTTAATAGATTGTTATCACCTGTATTTGAATAAGCATATATAGAACATGATGAAAAATTCAATTCAAATAAAATGTCTGGTTTATATTGATTTTTATGCTTCGAAAGACTTTTCTTCATTTCTATTGAGAAAAGAAATTTGCATATTGTTACTTATCTACTAGATAATATGATAATACTGTTTTTGGTAGAATATGATATTGTTATCTTTATACCCGTACGATAGGATCGGGTATAATAAAATTACTCCTCCGTTTGTAACACCTCGAAATAAGCGAGCTAGATATACCTTCAAAGGTATGGATCGGATCAGAAAAAAATTCTAAGACTTTTGAGCCATGTCCGTCCGTCCGTCCGTCAGCACGCTAACTCAAAAACTAAGAAAGCTAGAATCTTGCAATTTACACAAAATATTTTGGGAGTAATTTGTAGGTTCCCTATTTTTTTTGGTTGAGTTTGGACCAAGCCTTAGGGTAGCTCTCGAACACCTAACTTTTAGATCCCCACATTTTTTTTGCAATAGAGCTATGAAATTTTAACTACTGATAGATCTCACAAAAATATTAATTTTATTTTTAATAACTTTTTTTTGTAGCCCCACCCGTTACGGAGCTACAGCTCCCCAAAGGTTCAAAAAAGCTCTATATTTAAATTGTTATAGCACAGGTTGTATAAAGTATATCTTCATTTTGAAAACGCCAAACGATTACTACTTTCATTAGCTTTAAAAGTATATATACAATATATATATATTTTTGGCATACGGTGTCTTAATTTACCGTTATGCGAAACTCAAATTTTGCAAAATCCTTTAACCCTTCCATCTTCTAAACGGTTAAAGTTGGAAACTTGAAATTTTGACAGAAGTTAGATCTTTGAAAATTAGTATGAGTCATTTCAGAAATTTTTTTTGTATCACCCCCCGTTTAGGAGCTGTAAGGGGTCAAAAACTGAAAATTTCCTATTTTTAAACACCTGTAACTTGAACACCTGTTAAAATTTTTTTGAAGTAATACACAAAAATTAAAGCTCCAACATTATATTTCTATTTCTGTTAACAACTTTTTTTAATAATATAGGGTTACTTTATAATTGACGAAAGTGTTACTTGATTTTTTCAAATTTTCTAACAACTTTCTTTAACGAATTTTTTTTGCATATTGTTTTACTCGATAATTTGAAATTGTTGAGGATATAATGCGTAGTACATAAAAATGTAAATAAATAAACAACATAACGGTTGCTTGAAGAATTTTTATTTATATGATATTGATATATATACATACTTATATAATATCATGTTTATTTACATATCGTATATGTCACTAGTGCATGAATGATAAGAGTATAGATGTATATTATATAGCGCCGTATTTACATACATATATGTATTTTATTGTATTTATAAGAAATTATTCTGTCAATGGAATATTTAAATATAATATAATATAATATTTAAAATTATATTAACTGTTTTGTACTTAGTAAATTTAATATACATTTACCGCTTAGTATTAAATGGTACTATAGAATATTTGAAAAAGTTTTGGATTGATAATCGTTATGTGGAAGGTTAGAATCTGCTTTTGAAGAATGTACATATAAACATGTAGTTTGAATATATGTACAACCCATAGTTCTAGAAATTATAAAATTCACCCAAATTATTTTAAAATACTAAAATATTAAAAAAATAATATTGTAAGCAGAGTGACAGGCTGTGAACATACTAACGGTTCGTACGGGTATCTAAGAGTTGACAAAGTCAACTGTATTCTTCCTCGTTTTTAGAAAATTTTCAAAAGATTGTTTTAAAAAAATGTATTTATTAGTTTTATTCTGTTCGTTTGTCTTTCAATTTGTATACAAGATGACTAAACCGTTTGGTATAAAGCAAGGAAAATTTTCATTTGTATCTAGATATCATTAAATATTAGTTTTTTTGCAAAATACTTTTTATGAAGTCTTACCAGTTTCGAGTTATAGGTTTGTAAATTAAAAAAAATTTTTATAGTCATAGAGTTATATCACACAAGTCCTATCAAAATATCAAATATATTTTCATTCTGGAAACGTTTATGAGTAGAAATTCTTTATGCTTTTTTAATTCAAATGATAGGTTTTTTTATTTGGTATTTGAATTTTTCCGTTGGGGCATTATGAAGCCTTTTAAATTCCTTTATGTTAAATTATTTATGAAAAATACTAATTAGGAGGTTATTAGAGTTGGTTGCAAAATCATGATTATATGTCTTTTTCAGAAATGAACTATAATATTCCGTTTAAATTAAAATATTGCATATTACATATATATAAATATTCTGAATGCCCTGGTCCCAACTTTTGTAACCAACTCTAAAATCCCTTCTAATTCAGAATCTCGAATATACATATTATATTAGACAAATCTTTAAATTAAGAAGTAAGGCCTTAAAGACTTAAATTATTGGCATGAGAAATAAGAATTTTTCGGAAATAAGGCCTTATACAACATCAGAATTTAAATTAAACCCTTAAAGGGTTTATAGCACTACCTCTCCAAAATTTTTCATTATTTAAATTTACCTAAACCTCTCAAACACTTAAAGTTTGAAATTTGGTGTTTTGAGAGGAGTAAGGTTTATAAAGGTAAGATATACCGCAGACAAAAATTTTTGTAGATTATTGGAAATTTAAAATTTTTACATAATATATGATGTCTAGGTTCCATTATATTATAACATTGTATTTCTAAAATGTCTAAACGGCTCTCCTCAAGATTTAATAATGTGTCTTTTAATTTTCTTAAAAATATCCTTACAGAAAACATTCTAAGAAAATTATAATATTTTTTTATTTTCATTTTAGAAAAATACTTCTTTAAAATCCTTGCTTTGACATATTTTCTTTTTCCATTGTTTTCTTTATCCTGCACAAGAAAAAAAAACCGTGTGAAAAGAATACTGTATAAAAGATTTTGAATTACAATAAGTTTTTTTTTTATATTTTTTTTCTTTTATTTTGTGTTTATATCATTTAAAATCAATGAAACTCTAAATTATTAGATAACAGCTTAAGTGTTTTACAAAAATATTTAAAAAGAAAAAAGTAAATTATTATTGAAAGATCTAGACTTATTTTTTAAGTATATATATACAAAAGTTTATAAATTTGACACAAAAACGAAAAAAATGTATTGACAGTTTTTAAAATTATATTAAATTTATTTTTTGTCAAAATATACAGTTACTTACACTTAAAAATACCCACCATATTATATATTTTTTTTTTTTAACAGGGGTTAGGTACTTAAAAAACTGTTTTAAAGTTTTAAAATTTAAATTTGGAAAAAGCATATAATAATTATGCTCAGTTCTGAAAGGTTTCCTTTTTATTAAAAATTTAAAAGAACACAACTATAATAATAGGAGGGGTTACTTTAAATGTAGCTAACTGTTGCTATAACTTAATATTTTTTTTTTGTAAATTATTTTTAGCTTAGGTTTTATTTTAAAAGTTTTAACGTCATTAGACTTTTTGAAGCCCAATTACAGATCAATTTTCTTCTACTTCTGATTCGGTATCGAATTAAACAGTGTTATTTCTCTACGAAAATGAGAGTAAATCTTCTTCATCTTACACGGAAATATTAACTGCTCAAAGATTACTACTTCTCAAACGTTAATCTTTCGTAGTTGGTGTAGTCCACAATTAATTGTTTTTGTAAAGGCAATAGAAATTTTCATAATACATGCACGATTCATTTTTATAAAAGCAACGGGTTTTAAAAATTTATTTAAAGTAAATGTTTGACGTTTATTATATGTTTAATTTAAATAGATGACATCATGGTAACGATATGTAAGTATGTGCTATATATATGAACTTTTTCTGGCAAGATATCATTTTTGTTTGTACCCGTTCTAGTCTGGCAAGTCAACACAAAATTTATCGATTTTCGTTTTGTTAATTTTTATACTAATTTTTCTTATTAGAGCAGTTTTAGTTATTTCGTTTAGTTCTTGTAAGTTTAGACTATAACTTAAAAAAAATTTCTGTTTTGTAAATAAAACTAACGACTTGACATATAGCATATAATCACTATGTCGCTATTTCGCTATTTTTGTGATAAAGTCCAAACTGTTATTTTTAAAGATTCTGACGTAACATCTTATGAATATATGCACATATTATGAACATTTAGACAGAATTTAAGATATCAAATTATATATCTGACAATTTCAAGTGATTTTCATCACGACAAGAACAAGCGACCACATTTCTTTCGGTTAATTTTGTTATTAAGAATATGAGTTTTCAAGAAGTTTACAAAAATGAATGTCAAGTTACATAATATTATATAATCTAACCTACACAATCTACAGTGTCATTAAAACACTAATTATGTAGCGGAACTATATGTCAATATGCGCAATGAAATCCTTCTAATTCCGATAAATTGAATTATGACGATGAACTGAATTACAATTAATTCAATTTTTGATAAATTGTATAATTTTATGGACTTGTTAGGTACCTACCAAATATGGGACCATTTTGCATCGATGATTTGTTTACATACAATTTGAAAAATAAAAATGTACTTTTCTTTTTTTTTTTGTTTTTAAGATAAAATAGAAACTTTTCAATAGAAAACAAAATAAGTTTATATTTTTGAAATAAAAAGTAAAGTTTTTTTTTTTTTTTTTTTTAAATCTTATTTTACTTTTATTAGATTGTTTGTTCTTTAAATAAACTTTGTAAACATTTTATCGAATTAGAAATAAAATTTTGAGGTTTGTTGCATAATGTTATACGTCGAAATCTTATGCAACAAAATCTTGCATACAAAATCCTCGAAAATCTCTTAAAACAAAAGGTTTTTTCCAAAATCTACTTGAACAAAATCTTACATGTTACATTATTAATTATGTCACAACAGAGTACTTAAAAAAGTGGCGCCAGATCCCTCCAAATCTCCGCTAAACAAATTATTGAAATCCTGATTTAGAAATCAACTTTAATATTTCTCCTAATTATTTTTTTTTATATATATACATATTATATAATAATATATAGTAATAATATAAATGGGCAATAATTTGTAGGATTCTAAAAACTTTGGAAAAACGTTACCACAGATTTTTTTTTAAATTAACCTCCATATGTTAATTAAAAGCAACTTTTTTTTTTTTGAATATTCTACCGGTATTTGTATGAGAAAAAATTTTATATTTTTATGTTAATTCAATTTTTTTGAACCACGTACCTACGTAAATATTTTGGAAGAAGCGGAAATCCTGATTTTGAAACCAACTCTAATGTCCTCTCTAACTATTTGTTTACATAATATGTACATACATTCTTTAGAAACAAAGCAACAATATATTTTCCTTTAAAAAATATTTCGCAAGATTTTGTCCTTGAAGGATTTTGTAATGAAAGATTTAAGGGATATAGATTTTGTAATGCAACTTAAGAAAAAAAGCTAGATTTTGTTGTAGGTGGATTTTGGTGTGCATGATTGTGACCCGCTCCTAAAATTTTCTTCTTTAATTCAAACAAACAAAAATGAGATTTTCAGAGAAATTTTTACAATTTTGTAACTTTAATAATATTTTCTTTTGCGTTTGTTACCACACGAAACGAAACGGAAAATTTTATTACCAATAAATTTATGTTTTCAATTCAGTTAAAACATAATATTATGTATAAATAAGTTGGTATATATGTAATAAAAATTTTCATTTGAGAATTAACGATTTTTAAGTTGGGAAATATAAATCAAACTTTTATTTAAAGTTTTCTTGACTTATAATAAATAGCATAAAATTTTCAACTGAAAATTTGATTAAAAAATTAGAATATGATATCACTTTCGTATGTAGTTATTTCAAAAATATCTCAGGAAACTCCACGATTTTTTTAAATATTTAGTTGAATTAATTTTGTCTGAACAATAGTCATGTTAATGCAGTCGATGCAATCAAATGCTATGCTATTTGATCTCGATATATCTGATAATGAAAGGTCTTTAGTAATATGTGACGTTTTAGATCATATTATGGATGGTTTGTTAAAGATTTATTAATCTTCCCAAAATATTATATGTCCTACTTCTAATCTTTGGAAAGGCAAAAAAAATTTTTATAATTTTGATTTGAGAAAATAATAGTTTTTTTTGTAAAGGAACTTCATATTAAACATTTCCGTTCAACAAAAATAAAACAAAGTAGCAACTTATTTATTAAATCAGGAATTGTTTAGACAAATCAGACTCCAAGCTTACTGAAGTGGCGTATATGGTTTTGATTAGATTGAACAGATGGGAGCTTAGTGTTATTTTAAATTTCAATTATAATTTTTATATCATTATTGCTTTCGTTAGCTGAATAAGTTTTACTTTTCTTATTTTGTTGGTTACTGGTTTTCTGTTTTTATATTATTCATTTAATCTTTTCTTGTTTTGTGATGAAAGACGAAAACTCCCGAAGTCAGAACTTCCATGAGACTTCTGATTTATTTAAATTAAGTCAAAATTTCCATGAAATTTTTGACTCACCACTGTAAGATAAAAGTCCAAGAAAATTAATCCAAAAATTCCATGAGGCTTTTTGTACATTATACCTACGCTTGTCCCAGAATTCAACTTTAAAATTCCTTCTAATTCACAATCTTTTAATTGAGATATTATAAAGCCTTAAGCTCTTATTTTACATTATGATGACAAATAAGACGAATAATAAATGAATGTGAAATAAATCGTGTCTGAATATGAAATAAAAATTTAAAGGTTTTTAAGCATCCGACTATAAAATCCCACCCAATTTAAAATTTTATATTTATTTATTTATTTAAAAACAATTTCCTATCACATACAATGTGGTAGGAAAGAGAACTCTGCCTCTTTCCCTTACAGGTGTGTGCGAAAATCATTTTTATTTCAATGGGGCTTTTGACTCACTTTAATTCCGGCGCTGCAAGTTTTGGATTTACACGGCTTTTCCTAATAAATTAAACCTCTAATGTCTTACGAAATTTTTTGTATTAATGTTTCAGATGTGAAGCAAACCTTATTAAAAAAAAAAATTTAAAATAAGGTGCAATAAAATTAACAGCAAGGACTCTTTATGTTTAAATTATATATGCATTCATAATAAATGAATCAAAATATTTTTTATTTGTATTAGGTATAATATTTAGTAGTACTGTTTTAGAAAATAAATATTTTTTTAGGCAAATTAATAAATTTTTAATTAGCTTTAATTTATATTAATTAATAAAGTTATTTTATAAAAAAAAACCAATTCCAACTCACAAATATTGAAAAAAAAGGATATCCTATAGAATGACTTTAAAATTATGTATTTTTCTATATTTTAAAAACAAACTTATGTATATTAATTGTATATACATATTACAGTTTATTTTAAAAACTGTTTACAAATATTTGTTTATTTCGCAACACAAAATATGCATAGAACAAACAAAATTATTTGCCTTTTTACTTTGGATGCATTTTATAAGGTGTCAAAAATACAAATGTAAATTTTTAAATTTACATTTAAAATAGTAAACATCAACAAAAGGAGTAAAAGAATCAAAATCTATAAAAAACCTAGGGTTTTCAAATGAGTGCTTTCCCAAATTGTTATAAAAAGAATATAAACCAAAGAGTTAATAAACAAGGCAGTATGTAAACGCGAAGATAATATAAAGAGATTTTGAAACTATAACTACTTTTGCATTCAATTTCGTAATTTTTTTCAAAATTTTTATTGCAACAAAAAATTGTGGAAAATCAAGAGATCCATTCTTCAACTTTAAGAAAACCCTACCCTATATGAGTAAAAATATAATATAATTTTGATTCCTCACTTATGACGAATTTGCAAAAGTGTCCAAGACGCAGGAGTTAAAAAATAACGAATTTTCTATTTTTAACCCCTAGTAGCTCTTAAACAGTCGGAAGTACAAAATTTTTTCCGCTTTTCAAAAATTTCATGGTTCTGATAAAAAGATTTTTGGAGATAGGAATGATCAATATTAATTTTCCAAGAGTCCCATTCCTGGTTAAAATTTCATTGCTCAAATTTTGTAAACAGACAAATGGCGCACAAAAAGAAATTAATAAGTAAATTTTAAAATTTTTTTTCCAAAAATGTGCTATACAGAAAAAATTAGAAGAATTAGATTTTTTTTGATGAAAATAGAATATTGTTTTAGAATTTTGTATGTGTGGTATGTTTCAAGTTAATGCTTTATTAAATAGACTCAAAACTATACAATTAAAACATAAAAATGCATTATTAATAAATACTTGGTACTGCAAAAATAGTTCTAATATAATACCTATATGAAATATAAATGCTTTATAAACAATTTCATTAAAATCTAGAATTAGGTGCAACAGATGTCAACTTCTATATTATGAGACGGAACAAAGTGTTTTTTTTTTTATTTGCAAGGGTGTAGGTGTGAATCATCGAAAGTTATACTATAGAGGAGTAGAACGAGCACGAGTCTATGAGTGCGTGGGACTTTAACCCCCTAAAGAGCATCACTTTTTT
The DNA here is from genome assembly GCA_947095535.1 of Poecilobothrus nobilitatus. Classification (NCBI taxonomy): domain Eukaryota; kingdom Metazoa; phylum Arthropoda; class Insecta; order Diptera; family Dolichopodidae; genus Poecilobothrus; species Poecilobothrus nobilitatus. The sequence continues at coordinate 111,730,897 of OX352774.1, forward strand.
TTTGAACAAACAATAGACTGTAAGTCCTTTAGTACTCATGTAGCCTAAAAAATATTTAAAGGAACATTAGACATTTTCAAAATAATTTGGTTTTAGGATCATACGAAGAATACCATAAAGTCGCCATAAACTACATCTAAACATAATTTAACGCAAGTAGTAGTAAAAAAAAGAAACTCTACAACAAGCTGTAAAAAAATGCGAAAGGCGAGAAGAGTTTATATATTTCAATAAAATAATAATATTAATTTAAATAGTAGGCATTCTTTTTTTCTACAGTATGAATTAGAGGATTTCCTAATATCATTATCCATATCCTTTAGGCGTTTTCTTTGATATTATATTTTGTTCTTTTTATCATCACTATTTATACATGAATTTCATGACACTTTGATACTTATATTTTCCTTATTTGTATGATCCCGTTTAAATAAAATACCACCGTTTAGATTGTATCTGAAAGTATTTTTTAATTATATTACACTAAACTGTTTACTGTAGAAAGGGCAAAACAAAAAATAAAATAGTGATGATTAGTGCTTTAATATACGTAATTCTATAATTATATTCTGAACAGAATTGTTTGTAATGGTATTATCAGGGGAAATTGTTTTTGTTATTAAAATTCCTTTAGAGATGGTTCAACAAGTTCCGGCTATAGTTAACTAATTTTTTTTTATCTCAGAAGAAGAATAAGATAAATAAGAATAAATTTACTTGAATTCTTAAGAAATGAGGCTTTGCGTTTGTGTGACTGTCAAAAAACAATAGAATGCTTTCAATAACATTGTGTACTACTCTCATCTTTTACTAATACTATTACATAATATTATAATGTGATACGATACTTCTAATTTTTGTTTTAGAATAAGATCCATGGACGATATATTTTTACAAAGATTAGTATCTAATATACATTCTATCTTTTTTTCTTTAGATGTTAAGATAAAAATTACAATTTTTTGTGTTTTTTTTTTTAAACTTATTTAACATCTGGTATTTTTGCCTGTATAGTCAAAGTATTAAAAAAGTCTAGTTCTTATATATATTGTAAATTTTTTTTTATTTTACTTTATTGGAGCTCCTAATTATGGGAGAAGGAAATATATTAGGTATAATATGTGATTTCCTTCATTTTTAAATTTTGATCATACTTTATGTAAACAAAACAAAAAGAAACCACTTTTAAAACTACTCCATTGTTTAGAAAATTAATGGTTATTATAAAATGGTTATTATTATTTGTCAGTAGCACGGTCAGTAGAAACGGTAGCACTGATTAAAATGAAACAAGATATTTATTAAAGACAGTAGTAGGTCTCACAATGTTGTAAAAAATTTCTTCCTGTATACTAACGTAGACGAAAATATAACGGTTTAAGTAAAATACTACAAAATGTTAAAAAAACTTCAATATAATCAATTTGACCTTTAAATGACCTTTGTGTCAAAAGACATGTTCTATGAAATATTAGTGACGTCACTAGGTACCGTTATATATAGAGTTAATATAATATATACTTTATATATTATATATATAAAATATACCCAAAATTGATAAATGATCCTGAAGATCAAAATTATGAACCCAAGATACAAAAATAGAGAAAGAGTAACTGAAAAACTATGAGATAAGTGAAATTTATCTAAAAGAAATAGGGTGATTTAAGAAGTTTTTAGATAAAATTCTAAATAAGTTTGCAAAAAGAGAAAAAAATTGAAAATGACAAAACAACATAATACTGAGTTAACAAAATATTCGCACATTAAAAATATAATGTTACCTTTGATTATATACAAACTTAGTAAAACATACATGACAAAATACAATGTCGCAAAAATAGTTATTTAATCTAGTATTGTATTTATTTTGGGCTAAAACGAAGCAGTGAAATATAATGCGTAGCTCTATACGAATGTTTTACAAAAAGTAAAATATGTAAAATGCAATATAGTTATTAAAACTGTTACTAAAATAAAATAATATGTAAAAAAAAATATCTTTTAAAATATCTTTTTGTCAAATCGAATTCGCCACCTAAAAAGTAGAAAATAAAATTGATTGCAAAACTTTAGCTTTTTGGACTGTTATAATATAAAAGTAAATTGCTGGGATAAGGTTAAATAAAACTCTGGGAAATTTGAGATTTGCATTTCTTTTTTATTTCATAAAAAAAGAAATATATAATAAAAAATAAAAGAATTTATGTGGCAGAGAAATGCATTTAAAAAAAAAAAAAATAAAAGAAGTAAATTAAATAAGAAAGAGTGATAAAAAAAATTTTTCACGTAAATATACATCTAATTTTAATAGTTTAGTGAGGTACTATGTGAACATAAACATTCATTTCCAACTATTTATGGACTTTCCCTTTTTTTTTTTGTAGTAATTTTCTTTTCAGTTCTTATTTCTGGTAAAAGTTTGAAATATCTACTTAAAGTCGAACTAAATTCGTCAAATATTTTTCTCCGTTTCTTTTCTTACTATTGTACTTTTATGATTCTTAATTGATCATTCATTTTGTCTTTTGGTTTTCTTAAAACTTCTTCAGAAAATTGAATATATGAAAATAAATGCATATGAAAAAATGGGTTGGGTTCGAAATCTCGTTCCTCAAAATCTCGTTTTATCAAAATCTCGTTTTTTAAAATCTAGTTTCTTAAAATCTCGTTTTATCAAAATCTCGTTTCTTAAAATCTCGTTTTTTTTTTTTTTTATCATAGGTAATCTTTATTTTTAACAATTTTATCTTACATTTTCATTTTTTTATTTCAAATGTTTGTCGATTTATTGAAAAAATATTGATTGTAAAAATTGTAGAAAAAAAATTTAACAAAAAAGATTCAACATTTTATTCAAAATAGTACATACAAATAATATGGTAATATATATGTATATATATATGATATTAGATATGCACATATATTTATATATGCATACTTATTTATAAATATTCTGGAAAAGGGAATAGTCCTGATTTTAAATCCAACTCTAAAATCCCTTTAAATTATTTTTTTTATATATATATTTTAACAACAATTAACTTAAAATAGTGGGGGCTGCCACCCCCAAACCCCCGCTAAACAAATTATTGAAACCCTTTTCAGAAAATGTTTTTATTTTATAAAATTTGTTTAATTTGGATGAAAAAAATAAAATATTCTTCGATAAAAATTAAAAATTACAATTTTTTATGTTTTCTGTATTTTCTGAAAAAAAAAAGAGATTTACCGAGATTTTTGAAAAAACAAGATTTTAAAAAACGAGATTTTGATAAAACAAGATTTTGATAAAATGAGATTTTGAAAAACGAGATTTTGATAAAAAGAGATTTTGAGAAACGAGCATTCGTACCTCTCCCTGAAAAAATACTTAATTTTTATTTTTGAAAGAAGTTCAATTTTTGTTATGTTTTCATTCATATTTAATGAAAAAATTTTCCGAAAATTAACCCGTTATAAAGTATAAGATAAGTTTTTCTTTTTTAAATATAGGTATGTTTTGAAAAAGACAGCAAATTATTAATTTTAAATTACTTTATTACAAAATGTACCATATCACTAAATTAATCTTTTTGTCCAATGTATTCTTATTAACTAAAGCTACTTATTCATTTTTTAAATCAACAAAAATAATCAAAATTGAATATATAGAAATTGCGATAATTCTAATAAGATCCTCATATTCACAACAGAGTAAAGTTTAAAACATTTCTTGCATTTCTTGCAACATTTAACATGTGACATGTAATTTGAACTACTGTTATGTAAAGCATCCATTACCAGGGTCCTTACTATGTGTTGCTACTTTCGCAAAATTGTTTCCGCAGTCGAGTTTATTTTTTGTACTATGTGATGCCAAATTCACTAAATAAATACGATAACCGAATGTTGTGAACTTTATTTGTTGTGGACTTTTTTCTTACTACGAAACCCATTTTTTTTCTATGTTTTTTTAAGTGCATTTTTCTGCCACATAAATGTTAACAGGAAATTACACAGCCTTTCCTTTTCAGGCGTGGCTGTAAATATCGTAAGGGGAAAAAACTCTTACAACGTGTATGGGATTCGAACCTACACTTCCTCGGTATTTACCCTCTAGGCCACCGAAGCACCAAGAAATGCTATACTTTAGAATATTTTATGACAATTTATTATATGATGATTATTAGTTTATCAAATGAATAATTTCGCGTGTACTTTTTGGGAGTAATTTATAATGTTAATAGAAAATAAGAATATTTTATATAATAATAAACATGATACCTATTGTGAAATAAATTTTTCAGTTTTTTTTTTTTTTTGTTGTTTCTCTTTGGATATTATAATAAAATGTTCTTAAACATTTTGGGTTAAAATAACCAAAAGTCAATCATTGCAATTTTACTTTTAGATCGGTCTGTTAAGAATATTGGAATAATGCCGATTAACTTTGGGTTCAAAAGCATATTTTTTATGATCAATAGTCATCACTATGGTTACAAAGTAAATTGCCACACAATCCATTTAACTTTTTTACTACAAACTCTAAAAAAAATTATTTAGTTAATAAGTTACCAGACTATTTCAAAGATCATTTAAAAAAACAGAAATAAATTCAAATTCAAGAAGAAAATTAAAAATTTACTTTGCTAGATATCGATATCAATTTTCAATTTAAAATCATTTTATCCTATCGTTTAATTTTATAAAACGTTAACACTTAAGTGCAAAAACAACTTATTAAAGCCAGATAGTTTTTAGTTCAAACATTTCTTTTGATTAATATTTCTCTTATGTTTATACAAATTTTATTTTTATTAAATAAAAGAAAAAAGAAATCATCCAGACAATTCAAATTCTATTATCAAATTTAACTTCAAACAAAATTACAAAAATGGTAGAAATTCTCAGCTATTCGGTACTTTTATTTCTATAGTTTACACTATTTTACGATATTATAATATTGTTCTTCAAAAAAACTTTAAGAAAATGTTAATTATAAAAACTTTTTAAAATCAAAATAATAAATTCAAATCCGAACAAAGAATTTTAAGCTTTTTGTTATAGATGATCTGTCAAATTGAAAACATACTAGCGTTAGCATCTTTTATTTGGTAAGAACTTTATACATTGTACCAATAATTCGCAAAGTGTACATAATGTTTTGAGCCTATTGCTCTGACCCCAGTTAGCTTTTAGTTCAAACATTCATTTAAGTTGTAAAGATGTAACTACCATCTATCTAACAACAAGTGGTAAATTGATTTATTTTTACTATGCTGAAAAAAAATTACAATTATTTGCAAACTATAAAAGAAAGAAATGAAATATCGTGTATCCAAATACATTAAACGGTGGATAATTACAAATTACTCAATGGTTTTAATTTGATTAGATTGAAGTTAAATATTAAAATTCTTTAAATTGTTTAGGGTTATATTAAAATTCAGTTTTGATAAAAATTTATTTTCGATTTCCATTTCTCCAAAAAATATACTTTCAACATTAAAATGATTATACAAAACAATAGCTGGTTATTTTTTTTTATAGATTTTCAGATCTATTATCAAAAAATTGGATGCGATTACAGAGCCAACATAATTATTTTAATATTTTTATTAATTATTCTTAATAACAGCTTGAAGAGATTAAACCATATATTAAATTTTTAATTTTGTTACAGATTCAATTGATTTTATGAGATGGAAAAGCCAATGTATATTTAATTATGTGGCACGAAAAGTTTTTATTTAAATTTCAAATAGGTTAGGTTAGGTTAAGGTGGCTGCCAAAAAGGCGCACTTAGACCGTATTTGGTCCATTGTGATACCACATAGAAGCTTTTCTATCCCGCTCGTTAAAACGAATTTGAGCTTTTTGCAAAGCGAAGAATACTATTCACATTTCTACCTGCCAGATCGCTAAGGCTGTCGAAGAGATATTGCCCTAAATGGGTATTTCTTCTTGTCGACAAGGCTGGGCATGTGCAAAGGAGATGGATAGTAGTTTCCTCCTCTTCTTTATCCTTGCAGGCTCTACAATAGTCGTTTCCTGATACGCCAAGTCTTCTGGCATGCTTCCCTATTAGACAGTGACCGGTGATTATACCCATTGTCGTTCCAATGTCTGCCCTTTTGAGAGAAAGCAGATCATTGGATTGTCTTAAATCGGTTTTGGGCTATATCAATATTGTGATATTGCACGAGGTCAAGTTTGACCATTTGTAATTTACCATAGCCATAATTTTCAAATAAATAAATCTTAATTATATATTATTTTTAATCAAAGTTTTCAACTATTTTTAAACTATCAATTTAACTGTGCTCATTATTTTATTTTCAATAAAAAATTTCCTTAAAGATACTTTTTTCTGACTTTATTATTTTTAACAACGTTTTCCTTTTGATGACATAATGGTAAATGTGAAACTATAAGTTTCCACTTAATTTAACGATAGATAGAGGGTATAAAAAAATAAATTTCAAATGACATATATCCTATTTGAGAAAGTTTTCTAAAACCAAATGAAAGGATTTCTCGATTTTGCAAAAAAAAAAAAATAATTTAACAATTTAAAATAAGTGCTTTTATCAGTGGGGTGTGTATTTATAGATATATACTAATATAATAATATTAATAATATATTAATATACATTATAATATACAATTACATTTTTTCTTATGTATCAATTTTAATAAAATTTTTTAAAAAAATACTTAAAAACACATTTAAATTCATTTATACATCATTGCATTCGTTTTTCAAATATTTTATTGAAAAAAAAAAATGGTATCTACCGAAAATAGATTGACACCACATTAGATATAATCATTATTTTTTTAAAACATATTTTTTATTTTAGAAAGAAATAAAAAAATATAGTTCTACGGAGACTATGTTATAGTTACACTATATTTACTTATATTTGCATATATATTTATATATATATATATATGTTATACTTAGGATTTGAAAAATTATTTGAAATTAATGGTAAACTTTATTATTTTATACAATCCTAAAAATATGCAATTCTCTAAATGAATTAAAATATTAAAATTTAACCACGAGTTTGAGGCTTCAATGGCTTCTTGGTTAAGCACCAATAGAGTGCGGATTCAAATTCTACACTGGTAACAATTGGTTTTATTAATTGAAAATAAATTCTCCTATGGTGTAAATAAAAATGTAAATATTTTTTATTTATTTATTTATAATAATATTACATACATAAATGTAATGCAATATTATTGAACCATCGGCTACCAAGGTTTTTATACTATTATTAAATTATATATTAATATTATTTATTTTGTTTATATTATATACTATATATTTACATTATATTCGGTCGTAAGGGGGTATGTAAAGAAAAAAACATTTACGACCTGTGCAGAGATCGAACCCACACTCCTTCGGTTATATAATGTGTAATATAAACAAAACAAGTCATATTACTGTATAAATATTCGTCTTATAATGGTCTTAGTAGCCAATGGTTTTGTAATAGTTCATTAGCTTATATGATTTATATTATTGATATAAGTAAAAAAAAATGAATAAATAAACCATGAGGCAGATTAAGTGAGGGAGTTTGGGTACAACTACTCAATAATCAAGGGCTATTTAATTAAATGCTTAAGCATCTGAGGCAAGAAATGAGGAAATGAGGACTTATGTCTTGCATAAGCCTGATAATTTTTTTAATTTGAATTTCAATGTTCGAAAGGTCTAATAAACAACCATATTAAAATATAAAGTTTATCACTTCTTAGAATTTAATAGAAATAAATTAGTATCTTATAACACTTAGACTAGGTCACTCAGGTCCCTTCTAGTACCATAGATAATATTTTCGAATTTTAAAACTTTTTGAACGAAATTGTAAACTTTTTATAAAGAAGAGTATACTAATTAAATGAATATTTAAGAGATTCAGATAATTACAACGCAATAAATAAAATTTTACCTCCTCATCTTCAACAACATTACAGCTTTTGAATAAATAATTTGAGGAGAGTGATAATTTCTCGCCTCGGTTTAATATGAGGAAGTATAACACACAAGGTGATAAATTTTTTCCGTTCGTAGATCTATGGGTACTAGTTTTGACCAATGTGGGACTTGTTTCAATCAGATCTATTTATTAGTTGAACAAGTATTAAGTATGAAGATAATTTTTGTTTGTTAGTTTTTCATTTTTTTTGAAAAGTAATGAATTTAGTTACGAAAAATTTCTTTTTATTTTAGTTAAATTTTTAAAAAATAAAAAAAATAACAAGACTATTTAATAAACACTTAAAAATGTAATCAATCAAAATCAAAAAGTTATTTGTTTTAAAACAAATCCAGCTTATTTTAAATAAAGGATTATCTTATAAAAATTCTTATTTTTTTTTACTGCTCATTAAGCATTTAATACTATATCTTTTTTTGATTTTTAATATACAATCTTATATAAACATATACATATAAAGATAACTTAAGTGAATACTTAAAAGTGAAACGAATCGTAAAATTTCTTCAATAAAATTCAAGCCATCACTCATTCAATTTTTTCTATTTTGTATTCAAAGAAGTGAATTCCCATAATTTATATTGAGTATTAAATTTTTTCACTTTTTTTTTTTTTTTATACTATTTAGATACATAACATATTTATGTAATAAATATTATGTATATAATATATTACTAATTTCTAAACTTTAGTTTTTTTTTTTTTTTCTGTATAAAATATTCCTACCTTGTAGGTATAAAGATTTAAGAAAAAAAAAAAAAACAACAACAAAAAAAAAAAATTTTATTTTCGAATGATTTCACTTCAAATGAGGTGAGTTGAATTTTCTATTATGAAAATTTATAAAAGGATTCTCAAAGCTAAAAGAAAAAAATAATATATAAAATATATATTTATGTATAACAGAAGACATATTTATATAATATTACTTAATAAATAAGTTATCAAGTATATAATATATATATACCTTTATCTTTACATTACGTTAAATGTAAATTATAATAAAAACGAGAGAGAGAAAAAGTTTTCTTATTAAAATTGAAGCGAAGACTTAAAACTTAAAGATTATTTTAAAACCCTTGAGAATATCTTGAGAAGTTTTATTAAAAGAGAATATTTTTAGGTTGAAATAGAGAACAATAGAATGAACTGAATAAACAACATTTTATCATTTTTATCAAATTATTTAATGAAATTCAAAGCAGACAATTGAACACCACTTATGAAAATAACTTTTCAGCACAATTTAAACAAAATTAGTGGATAGTGTCAGTAGTTAGTTATGGTCTATCGAATTTATACTTGAATAAAATTATTTAACCACTTCAAAAAAAAAAAAAAAAAGTAAATAAAAAAATATTTTCTTTTTTTTATTTTGTAATTTTGAAAATATTTACAAAAGTAGGTACTTAAGAAAATTCTTGGCAAAGTATAATACAATGTGATTGTTTAAAAACTTTATTAAGGAAACTAAGAGAAAAAAAAAACCAGCCAAATTTTGTTTTACTACCAAATTTTTTGAATTTTTATTAGTAAAATTAATTTTTCAAGTACTAAGTAAGTTTTTATAAGTATAACTAAATTAAAGAGAAGAATTAACCTGAAAAAGAAAAAAGAAAAAATGGTCTACTATTTAATTATTTTTAATTTGATAATATTTTCTAATAATTACATATTATATTTTGGAAGTATTTTTTCTGGTCTTGACTACCTCATCTTCTTTTCCTCCAAATTGTATTGAATGTATTGATTCTGTTATTGTTTTGTTAGAGAGAAATTCTATATTATCTGTCCGCCTAATGAAGAAGCCCTCTGTTGAAAATATCCAATAATATTCTCTCTGTCTGTTGGATATGATTGTATTTTATGTTTCTATTAGTCTATTCATGACATTTAAATTTTCAAAGCCTAATTCTAGCATCTTATTATATTATTCTAAGCCCTCTTCAATATGCTCGTGGTTTGCACTTTTGCCATTATCTATCTTTAATTTATTTTATCGGAACATCTACCTATATTTGATGTCATTGAAGTTAAATAAAACATACTCATCACTTTGCACCTGCCTGCACCATCACCAGCAGCAAAATTTCGATAATTTTCAAAGATTACATTGAAACTCTGCTATCAAACATTGGAATTTTGTTCTTCTGGTTGTTCTGTTAAACGTGTTTTTCCTTGAAGTAGTATATCTAATATGAGATGATATTTTTAAACTAACGGATCAAATTAATACTCAATGCTTTTCATATTTATCATCATTTTTTTTTAAAAGAAAACTAAAAGTATTTTTCTTTTTCAATGCCAATTTATTTGGCTAAAAATAGTATATAATAAGTGGAAAAGTAGTGATCGTTTAGATTAACCGGTACACAGTAGACACCAACCACACCAAAAAAAAAACACTCTTTCTTAAAAACTTCAATGAAAAATTTGCACTTAACAAATAAAAAGACTAAAAAACTTCTTATGAAATAAAAATGTCGTTGAAGATTATTTTGCTTGACAAAAAGATGAATACCATTAAATTTCTAGTTTAATTAGAAAAAAACAATAACAACAACCAAAAATAAATAAAGAAACAATTTTAACGAAATAACAGTGTTTTATCTTTGGCTTTGTCTTTTATTTATATTTTGATTTACAGGTAAAAAGTAGAAAGATCAACAATTAAAACTTTTTAATAGCTGTCATTTAATACCGATTTGTTTCATATCATTTAGGTTAACTTTAGGAAGATAAGAAATGTTTCCATTTTTATTTATTTTTTTTTGATTTTTTTTTTGTTTTTTTGAGCATAAATAAAAATTACTTCATGTCAAAAGATTAAAGTGTCATTTATCTTAGCACGGAAAATAAAAATGTCAATGAGTGTAATAAGCATTTTTTGAAAACGATAAATTTAAATATAATTTAAACAAACGAATAAAATCTCTTTCTTGAATTTTAGCAAAAGAAATTAGAAAATGTTCTGCGGTATCCAAATACAAAAATCAAAAAAAAAGTTGTTGCAAGATTTTGAATAATAAAATTATTTCTTGGAATTTAATATAGAAAAGGTTAATTTATTTAATGATTTTTTTTTATTTATTTTCGATTTATTATAACCAAATATTTAAGAAATGTCTTTTTTTTAAACTCTAGCTCGTTCTAGGTTCTAATAATTCAAAAATGATTTTAATATAACAAAGAATTGTTAAGAATCAAAACGGAGAAACAACTGCGAAACTTATATTCCTTATATCTTCGAATTTAATTGAGGTAGACATCTGAAATTTTAGGTTCCTCTGATCTGAAACAGTCAATTCTACAGTACTTTTTGATTTTTTAAATTCAATATTAATTAGAACATAAGATTAGGTATTGTTTTTAACTTTGGTATTTTAATTGATAGTTAAATGTAAAAATATTTTCCTCTCTATATTACCCAAATTCTTAACGTTAGAAATTTCTAATTTCCAAAAGAGAAATAGCTTTGGAACATAAGTTGCCTCAGATTGAAATTAAATTGATATCTTATCGAAAAACTCTTAAATCGTTTTGATAGTTTAAAAATTTCACATATGTAACACTACATAATATTATTATAACACTACATAATATTGATACCTGCAGGCACCTATTGAATAAAATCCTTAAGAACCTGGAAAAATAAATAGAATGAAAGAATGTGCAGTGGAAGTGGGGCTGAAAATAAATCTCAAAAAAGTAAAATTAATAAATCCTGGGTCACAATATTGGAGTTACAGTGATAAAAGATTTAGAATGATTAAATTACCTGGATAGCATTATAGCAAAGAACGGAAAATTAAGGTGACGATATAACATTTAGCCGATTTGTGACAAGAGCTGTTTTCGCAGAATATGCAGAATAAGTAGATTAACCCAAATAGTTAGAACGACAAAAATAAAATATTGAGCTCTTGTGAAAAATCAATTCTTCTATATCGTAGTGAAACCTGACTAATAAGCGAACGCAATGTAAACAACTTGTAGGCTTGAGCCAACAAATGTCTTTTGTGGCCAGATAATATCTTATATATAAGATATCTATATAGGTAATATATAAGATATTATCTGACCACACAAAAAAAGACGAATTAAGAATTGTTCTTAATACCGCAGAAAAAAGCTCTTCGTACACAAACTCGGAGAAGAATGTATATATGAGTAAAATTTTATTTTATTAAGGAGTGTCTTCATTACTAAGCAGTGGAATCATCACGGAAACACGAATGTAAGCACACTTAGAAACACTTCATGAAAAAGAACAATCGAGAAAGAAATCAAAACAGAAGGAAAAATATGCGCATAACTAAAATCGATTTTACAAAACAGAATCAGATGGCGCGGCTTTATTGTAGACTTATGTTCAAAAAGACAAAAGAATTTTTTTTTTTTTAGTTCTTTCATCTGTACCAAGCCTTTGCTTTTCAGCCGTGGCTGTAAATATCGTAAGGAGGAATTATTCTTACGACATATGTGGAATTGAAACTCACACTTCCCGGTATTTACAGCGTGTTTTATCCGCACTAGGCCACCGGAGGCACAAGAAGGAAATTAAACAAAAAAAATGAATTAAAAAAAGTTCTAAAAGTAACCAAATATTTGAAAAAATTCCATTCAAATTCAAATTATATGTTTGGTCAAACTGATAAATATTTTTTTGTAAGGATATTATAATATTATTTCTTCTAAAATTATAAAATAATATTAAAATTGTATCTTATAGCTAGTATATATATATATTTTAAATTACCAAAATACTTTTTAGATTCCTTTATTTTCAAAGTTTTCCAATGTCCAAAATCAATAAAATAATAAAAAGTACATGTTTTTTTTCAGTTTATACAATGTGAAAAATTAAATTTAAAATATCACTTAAAAAGAAAATGTGGTATGTTTTCACTCCCAAAAATTTTACAAATTTTCACACTCAAAAATTTAAAAATCAATAAAATTATTTTTCTTAAAAAAAAGAAAATTGGATTGAAACAAAAAATGGAACAGAAATTTTTTTTTACCAAACTATACCTATACCCACTTTTCTTAAATTCACACTAAAATAGATTTTAAGAATGTATAACAAGTGAAAAATAAAAATAAAATCAAAATAAAACAAAAAAATATCGTTTTTCCGTAAAACATGGTTTCGATCTTTATTTCTTCTGGTTTTCATTTCCTTTTTTTATTTGTATTTTTTTTTTTTTTTTTTGTTAACAATCATTTCTTTTTATTTTATTTCTCTTTTACCACAAATTACTTATATTTTAAACTATTCTTTATATAAATGGACATTGGTACAGAAATTTTAAAGATTTTTTTATTTAATAGGTATACCTAATAAGATACTTTTGCTTTCACATTTATACTTTAAAAATTTTAAAGAAAATCTAATTATAAGAATACAGTAAAAATTTTTGTTGATCCAATCGAGTATAAAATATATTTTAGAAAAATAATGAAGTTAACTTAAAAGTGTGTCATTAGTTAAATCAACTTTGACATATCAAAGTTTATTCATAATTCTTTGTTGTGAAAAAAAAAATTCTTTAAACGCCTTTTTGTAAAAGTTATTAGACCCATAAGAAAATCTAAACTAAAAATTCATACTCCTCAATAACTTTTAAGGCAGATGTGTGACAATCAAAGCTTCACGTTCCAAATCACACAATTTCAAGGGATTTCTTGATTTTACAGATAAAGAATTTCTTGATTTTACTTCCTTTATTTTATAACAGCTTAGTGCTCTTAGCCTCTAATTATATTATAATATTGTTTTAAGAATTGTAAAGATAGTTGGGTTTATTTGTTTACCTGAAACTATACTGTTGACCTCCACTATTTAATTCAAACTGACTGCGATGTCAATTCTTCACTAATATGACAAGAAAAATGATGACCAATATTTTGAATTTAGCTGCGTATTCCGAAAACTAATCAAACTTGCATTTTAGTCACAATAACTTTGTACGACACTCAATATACGGGGAGGTATATTGGAATTTTTCTTTCATTAAGCTTAAGATCAATATAATATTTACATAGCTTTCCAGAACTGCCGCAATTAAACAACTGCAAGAAATAGTTTTGTTTAAATTATTAAAATAAAATATATGGGGGCGTCAGTTGCCTGGTCAGTAAGTGTGTATGAAATACGCTGTAAACATTGAGATAATGCTGGTTGGAATCCCATGCATGTAGTAAGAATAATTTCTCTTTACTACATTTACAGCAACGTCTGGAAAAACTATGTAATTTCCCTGCTGAAATAACCTAAAAAACAAAACAGCTTTTCATATTTTATTGGACTTCAAATCGTGAGTTGCATTATTGCAGACATTATTGTTAAATTTCTAAATGTTGAACAATAATAAGGAATAATAAAGTAATAATTAAAGAAGAATAACAAGAATAAAAAGAATAAATGTGATGAATTTTAAATTTTTAAATTTAGAAAAGGTTATGCATGGTACTAACATACAAACGTTAAATATATGTTTACTCATAATCAATTTCAAACTGAACATAACATATTATTGTCAAAGACATGAGTAAACCATTTATTAAATTCAAATATTTTATTTTAATTACATTAAAAGGATATTGTTATAAATGTTATAAATTTTAAATTAGCTATAATTTAAATCTGACATAAATTACATTGTATTTTCATATTTAACATTCTATACAATGTAACATGGTTAGTTAAAAGTCACATCTATACTAATACATTTTTCACGTAATTTTATTTGTACAATGACTCACAGTCAAAATGGTCCAGAGAATAGTTTTGATATAAGGTAAACGTATTCAAAATTTATAAAACTAATTTAAAAAAATTTCGTAGACTGTGGAATAAGATTACCAGATCTTCGTAACCAAATTAATTTAATATATTCTTTTGAAATTAACTTAATGGGTCGAATGCATAAAACTGAGCTTGATTTCAAACGAAATCTCCCAAACTAAACCTAGTTGAAGTGTAGTTTTTGTTAATTGATTTGATTTCAAGATCAGTTTTATGCATTCAACCTAATAACTCAATTTTAACTCAACGGATAGAGTTTAGTAACAATGAAGAATGTACCAAAACGGCTCAAATAGGCTGTCATATTGTGGTAATGAGGGGTTAGATCAGTAGTTCCATACTATATGTTGCTGTGCCACATTATTTTCAATAAAAAATCTTGGCGACCCTCTTATCATCTTATGTGACAAAATAATAAAGGCATATATTTAAAAAGGAAAAAAAAAATATTTATTTCCTCATCAAATAAAAAAAAATGTAATTCACAAAATAAAGATTTATAAAATATAATATTTGTGTTTTAATGCGAAGGATGAGCTTGTTTTTTGGTACAAAACTTATCAAAACGTGGTGTTATCGACGAAATTACTACCCGAAGTTCCTTTTCCAATACTAAACGGGCTCGATATATTGATTTGATAGCAGCTAAGGCAGAAAATTCAGTCTCACATAAACAGGATGTTGCGAATGTCAACAGCACTTCTATAGCTTTGATTGTCAAAATATTATACTTTTCCTTACGCTTCAACCAAAATTGAACTAGTGTTTCAGTTTCAAACTTTTGTTTCAACGAAATATCACAAGACAATTATATCAACAAATAAGTTTACTGTGCCTTCTGTGAGTGTAAGACTCTTTTTGACTAACAAAACTAGCAGGCAGTTAAGAAGGAGAACAAAAATGACAAGGAATGAGAAGGTCTTGAGATTAACATTTACATAAACTTTCAAACATGTTGCAATATTTTGTTAATAAGATTTAAATTTTTATCCTTCCACAAACATTATTTTTTTTCACTTAATAACCAAAAAAACATTTTACTGATATTTTAATAACAAAACGAGGTAGAATGTAAACCAACAGTTTTTAAAAGTGCACATTTCCAAAAGGCAAGACAAACTGTTTAGAATTGTAACTTGCACAAAAATTTAAAAATTTCATATAATAAGAAAAAATGTGAAAATAGGAAATACTTTTCTGGAATTTTGAGAGGCTGTAAGTCCGGAACCCTATATAACTAAAAAAAAACCGTTAACACTCGTAAAAATATATTACTGGAGGTTTAATTTTCATGTCTTGTCGAAGAAAAATTTTTACGGGTGCTTAAGTTAGAGATGCCTAAAAATAGTAAAATTTTCAAATTTTGAGCCCTAATAGCTCTTAAACAGGGGCTGGTACAGAAAAATTTTCTAAGGAAACTTATACTAATTCTAAGGAAAATTATACTAGTTCTTTCTCGTCTCAAAATCTGACGTTCTTATTTCAAAGCGTGTTGGAGTTATCAAAAAAGAAATATCATGCAAAATTTGGTTTTCACATAACGGTAAATTTAAATAGTAAATTACATAATATTATAAAATTTTATATTGATTTATAAAGGTAAAAAAAACTTCCTGTCGAATGGCGTTTTCAGATTGAAAAAATGTTAAGCGGTACACGAAATATACGCGTTTAAAAATAAGGCTTTTTTAAAGTTGGAGGGGCTATAGTTCCCTGATGGATGGAGTTCCATGAAAAAGTTGTTCCACAAAATTAATTTTTTTATGAAACCTACACATGGTTAACATTTTTTTTCTCTATCTTTAACGGTGTAGAAGTTTTGGAAACAGATGGACAGACGGACAGACGGAAGGACAGACAGACAGACAGAGTGAAACTAATAGGTGCTTTTTTTTAAATTTTTTTTGAAATGTGCTAAAAAGGTATAACAAAAAAATAAAAGATTATTCCTAATCCTTTCTATATCCTGATTTTTGCGAAATGCTTAGTACTGCATAATGTAAAACTTTAAATATTTTGAAATTTGATTAAATTATATAAATTGGATCCAAAAATATAGAATTACGCTTAACCTAAAAAGGATTTCTTAAAATATTGAATTAAAAAAAAAATATGTATTTTCTAGGTAGGTACAAAAAATCATTTAATTTCCTTTCAGAAAATTTTATAAATTCTTTTAATCAATATTGTTTCTTGCTCGGCTTCATTTAAAAGTTTGAAAAATCCCCAAACTGCATTTCTATTAATTCTGATAAATAAAAATATTTTTTCATGTGTACTGCATTGCAAAAAAAGTTAACAAATAAGAAAATTAAAACTATATGATGATTACTATATTCGAATAAGCAAACATTTTTTAAAAAAACCTAGTTATACAATTGAAAAAAAATTTTATTTAAGACAACTATCAACCTAATAGTATCAAATAAAAATAATTTTATGTTTTCCACGTCTACCTTTTTTGTACAGGCAGGCCTAATCACGCCAGTATGTACATGGTAGTCCGTATAGAAGCGCAATTTTTTAAGGGCTATTAACTGTTTCTAAAGCTAGAGAAAAAACGTATTGGAGTGAGGACTTTATTGTCACAAAATTATCGTAGCTTATTAAAAATTTTAATTGATAACAATACTTTTAAGGTATTTTTGAAAGACAACAACGTTACTTTGACAGGAAATTTTTAAAAAAATATAAAATGTTGGTACTTTGTGTCTCTCAGCTCAAATTAGCTCAGGATAATAAATCCTTTACCAACTGAAAGTTTGAAAACTAAGCTTCTACAGAGCATATGGGTGAAGAGTTATTCGCCAATTAATAATGTAAAACAAGAAAAAAATATTTGGAAAACAACTGACAATGGAACCGAGAATGGTATCAGAGAACACCTCCTGAAATTTTTTTACTCCTATAAGAAGCCCTGTCTATACATATAGTAACATTATATTTTTTCATCTATCATCTATCATTCATATATTGAAGAAGTTTTTTTTTTTAAATTTCAACGCAATATCGTATAGTGTGAGGTTAAAGTAAGCATTATAATAATAACGAAGAAAAAATTATAATTCCTTTAGATAATTTATTATTTTGTAAGGATACTATTGTAAGTTCGATAAAATTCACTCTAAAAGATTAGCAATTGAAGAATATTTTATAAAATTTGTTCTAATATCATCTTTAGATTTATTTATATCCAAAATCGCTACCACTTGGAAATTAAAATTCTAGTTTTTTTTTTAACTTATTTAAAAAAAAAACATCAAAAATCCTCAAGAATTAAAATGTTTTTGATTGTGTTCAAAGGCAAATGCATAATTTATATTAAGGAAAACAAAAACAACAAAAAACCATTTGGTTTATCATCAGGGTGAAAATCACCCTTCATTAGGGTGAAAATTAATTAATTAAATAATTTTAATAGTAATCTTTATTAGTACAAACGGCTTTAATTCTGTATAGTTACCAGACCCAAACTTTACCAAATTTTTAATGAAAGATAATATAGCTAAAATAATGTACTTCTATGAATCTTCTAAATGGCGATGGTGTCATTAAGGGGTTTATATCGGCTTTTGAAAAGTGATACAAAACTACTATAATAATCTCATGAAACACTCAAAGTATAATATCAGTTGTTAGTCTAAAAGAAAATGTATAAGATGTTCTTCCAAAAGATGTCTCAAAACATTATTTATTGGAATTTTGTTTGGGAGCTGATTATTGGTCATAACTTTAAAATTATAACAGAAAAAAGAGATTTCATTTTATAGAATGAAAATTAAAAGTAATATAAAATTAAGATAATAAAATGAATAAAAACATTTTGTAAAAAATTAAAAAAAAAAACTGAAAATTTTTTATATTTTTTCTAATCCCTGTGTATCTAAACTGAGTTTGAAAAACATCTCAAAACCTCTGTTTTAGGTTGTTAACTGATGTTATGCTTTCAGTGTTTTAAGATAAATTTAAAGTTTATATGATTTTTGTATCAATATTTTGAGAAGAGAATATTAACCTCTTAATGGTTCGGTTTTGCCAATCGTGATCAGTTCTTTATTTTTATCCCGGAAGTTCTTTATTTTTATCAACTATTTCTGTTCAATATTTCAAAAAGATTCGGCGTGGCAGTTATTCAAAACAAAATCCTTATAAGATTTTTCAATCTAAAATAAAAAAAACTATTTATTGAATTGATTGGAAACCATTTGTTTATTTCCTTTTGAAAAACAAAGACAGAGTATTAAGCTGTTAAAAACTAAATGTTTGAAACTAAATTTATATTTTGAGATTTTCTTTCGAGAATTTTTGTATTTTAAAAAGGAACTGTCATTTATAAAAAAAAAAAAAACTTAAATTGTAAGCGAATATTGAAGACAAAAAAGGAAGAATTTATTTTTATCGTAGAAGAAAAAAAATGTATTAAAATGACTCTCTGGAGAATTCATTTTACGTTTTGCAGAAATTATTAGCAATAGTAAAAAAAAAAAAATATAAAAATAAGAGGAAATGTTATAAAACCCTTTGGGAATCTATCATTATCCTGATATACGAGAAGATATTTTAAAACAATAATTTATTTATATACAAATATACAATAAAATAAAGGGAAAATGTGAAAGAGAAGTGAAAAAGTTAAAAATAAAAAAAAATTAAAAATATTTTATTTCCATTTTGAATTTGAAGTGAAGAAAATTTTATATGCAGTATGGAACGTATAAATCTAGATACAGGCATATTAGATATTGTTAATGGAAATCATCATAATATTTTCTTCTGTAATATTTTATTAATATATTTTATCAGTAATTGAAAATCAATAATATAAGATGAAATATTAAGTTTTATAAAAGTCAGTGTTATAATCTAAACTTAAAAAATATTGTATTTTACTACTGACAAAACTCAGAAAAAACTCAAGATAATCAAAAATAACTATAACTATATAACGGATCTTTTTACTTTGTTCCTTTCACTTCATGAAAGATTATAGACATCTCCATTTAACTCGGTATGATGAAGATGTATATTGTTCGGCGTTTCGTTCGTCCCAATTGAGGTCAACCTCCATATGAGATTTGGCAGCCTATAAGTTCTCTGCTACTTTAAGGTAACTATTCTGGGATCATAAGACTTTTGTTATTTTCACTTTTCTTAGCGAATAATTTATTCTGTTTAATTCTTCTTATTGGTCTGCTTCAGTATACGTACTTCGTTTGAGAGGTTTAACAGATCTTTATTGTTTATGATATCGACAAAATTCGTCGATATCATTTGATGAAAACCAGAAATTTCTTGGTTAAATTTCCTTCTATCCTTATTACTTTATATATGGTGTATATCTTTTTTTCAGTGCTGTCCATTTAGAAATCCTTTTCAATATGCCAAAGGCTTGAACATTTTTAAAATTCACAAATACTATGTACGCGCTGCCCTATCAATTGTTCGATGATAATTGCGAACGTGTTTATTTTCCCCATAAAATGCGTGGTTGAAATTCATATTCGAAATTCGCTTATTATTGGGAACATTTTATCTGAAATTTATGTTGTATTCCTATATAAATTCTCCTGAACGTTGGACTTGATTTCTTTTCTCTTGATTCTAATTACATACTCTTAACTCATTTAAAATAAAGTTTGCAATAAGAGCCATACAGCAACATAAAAGGATTTTACAATTTAATTTTTTAAGGTTATAAACCTTTTACCTAAGCCTAAACCTTACCTAAATTTTAACCTATTTTTTTAAATTATATAAAATTCTCTGTTTTTAAATATTTCAAAATGACTTGAATTTTTGTTAAAAAAAATGTTTGGTATCTCATTTTTTGTGTTTTGTTCTTTTCTTTTTAATAATAAAACGAAAATCATTTTAAAACAAAATAAAACTTATTTTCACAGATGGTAAAAAGATGACCGACAAAATCTATAAATTATTCAAAAAAAAAAAGGAAATCCTTATTTTTATTTAATAAATCAAAATTATTCAATTCAATTCAATCATTCTTAAATCATTAATTTTGAATTAGATTTTTTACCCTCCCTTAAATAATTTTAACTTTTAATTTAACAAAAACATTTTTTAGCTATGTCCCCCTCTAGAAGTTGAATTTATGTTCGTGTGTTAGCACATTTGCAACAAAAAAATTTGAAAATGAAATTATTATTTTCGGTATTCTTCCGCTTGTTCTAAAACTTATAACGGCTGTCAGAGCAGAAAAAACTTTAAAATCAGTAATTGTTTTGCTCCTTTTGACTCCAAAAACGATCCATGCTATTTATTATACAATGTCATATTTGACTAAGTTTCAGTTTCTGAAATCATTTTATTTTACTAAGCCGTTAATTACTCGGATATAGCTATTGTACAACACTTTGAAACGTAAATATTTGTGTGACATCTATTATCTTATACAAGAAACATTAGTATATTTCATTTTAGTTTTTATTAAAAATTAATATAGCCTTACCTGAAAAGAAAATTTTGAATTTTTCAAACGGTTTAGATTAAGATAAAGTAGACGGAAATTGGGAAATCTATGATTTTTTTTAAATAGGATAAGGTTTACATAAAATTAAAGAATGCTTCTTGATCAAGACCACCATTTTAATATTCATATTCTTTGACTTATTTTTAATTTCACTTTTAAATCAATTTTTTTTAAAGTTCCACACTTTTTTTTATACCCGTACGATAGGATTGGGTATAATAAAATTACTCCTCCGTTTGTAACACCTCGAAATAAGCGAGCTAGATATACCTTCAAAGGTATGGATCGGATCAGAAAAAAATTCTAAGACTTTTGAGCCATGTCCGTCCGTCCGTCCGTCCGTCCGTCCGTCCGTCAGCACGCTAACTCAAAAACTAAGAAAGCTAGAATCTTGAAATTTACACAAAATATTCTTGGAGTAATTTGTAGGTATATTTTTTTTGGTTGAGTTTGGACCAAACCTTAAGGTAGCTCTCGAACACCTAACTTTTAGATCCCCACATTTTTTTTGAAATAGAGCTATGAAATTTTAACTGCTGATAGATCTCACAAAAATATTAATTTTATTTTTCATAACTTTTTTTTGTAGCCCCACCCGTTACGGAGCTACATCTCCCCAAAGGTTCAAAACAGCTCTATATTTAAATTGTTATAGCACAAGTTGTATAAGGTATATCTTCATTTTGAAAACGCCAAACGATTACTACTTTCATTAGCTTTAAAAGTATATATACAATAAATATATATTTGTGGCATACGGTGTCTTAATTTACCGTTATGCGAAACTCAAATTTTGCAAAATTCTTTAACCCTTCTATCTTCTAAACGGTTAAAGTTGGAAACTTTAAATTTTGACAGAAGTTAGATCTTTGAAAATTAGTATGAGTCATTTCAGAAATGTTTTTTGTATCACTCCTCTGTAAGGGAGCTGTAAGGGGTCAAAAACTGAAAATTTCTTATTTTTAAACACCTGTTAAAATTTTTTTGAAGTAATACACAAAAATTAAAGCTTCAACATTATACTCTTATTTCTGTTAACAACTTTTTTTAATAATATAGGGTTACTTTATAATTGACGAAAGTGTTACTTGATTTTTTCAAATTTTCTAACAAATTTCTTTAACGAATTTTTTCCATTTTGTTTTACTCGATAATTTGAAATTGTTGAGGATATAATGCGTAGTACAAAAAAAAGTAAATAAATAAACAACATAACGGTTGCTTGAAGAATTTTTATTTATATGATATTGATATATATACATACTTATATAATATCATGTTTATTTACATATCGTATATGTCACTAGTGAATGAATGATAAGAGTATAGATGTATATTATATAGCGCCGTATTTACATACACATATGTATTTTATTGTTCTTATAAGAAATTATTCTGTCAATGGAATATTTAAATATAATATAATATAATATTTAAAATTATATTTAGTATTTTGTACTAAGTAAATTTAATATACATTTACCGCTTAGTATTAAATGGTACTATAGAATATTTGAAAAAGTTTTGGATTGATAATCGTTATGGGAAGGTTAGAATCAGCTTTTGAAGAATGTACATATAAACATATAGTTTGAATATATGTACAACCCATAATTCTAGAAATTATAAAATTCACCCAAATTATTTTAAAATACTAAAATATTAAAAAAATAATATTGTAAGCAAAGTGACAGGCTGTGAACATACTAACGGTTCGTACGGGTATCTAAGAGTTGACAAAGGCAACTGTATTCTTCCTCGTTTACTTTTAAAACTGCATGTTTTGGGAATATGTACATTTTTGAACTCTTCAAATTTAATATTACCTCATTTTATTTTTTGCTTAATTTGATTTGACTTTTAATTTTTAATTTTAAAATTAAAGAGAGAATTTTTTCAAAAGTGCAATTTTTGTATTTTGATTTTTACACATTTTTGAAAAAAAGTAAAAAACAAACATTAACCAGAAATTTTGAAGACAAGCACTGAAGTTTGTAGTTTGTAATGATTATGAGAGGATTTGAACTCTCACAATTCTAAAAGCATCAACTTTTGGAACTAGAATATTTTTAAGAAGGATAAAATGTTAAAGGATATGCTACAAAAACTAAATTTTGAAATCTAAACTTTAAAAACCTAAATAATAAATAGATAATACACATTTGGGCAATTCCATATTAGTCATTGAGACTTTTAAAAAAATCTATAAATTTACTGTTATCAATTTATTTTAGGTGTCATTAATTCTATTCTACAATTATTTGCATATTTAAAACACCTTTATAGAGCAATACAAATATTTTACATGTATAAATATTTTGATTTCTACCAACACCAAATACTTAAACGAGAAATGCATCCTATATTTTCACAAAATTCTGTTAGTTATCGGGATCGTACATTTTTGTTAGTTTTATAATTTCAATATTAACCGATTTTCTGCCAATTCCTTTACAGTAGAATGGTAGAATGAATAACCAACAAGGTACAATAAAACAAGGTAGAATGTAAACCAAAGGTTCTTAAAAGCGCACATTTCCAAAAGACAATACAAATTGTTTAGAATTGTGACTTGCACAAAAATTTTAAAATTTCATGTAACAAGAAAAAACGGGAAAATATGACTTTTCTGAAATTTTGAGGGGCTGTAAGTCCGGAACTTTATATAACTAAGAAAAACCGTTAACACACGTAAAAGTATATTATTGAACTTTTAATTTTCATGTCTTACCGAAGTAAAATTTTTACAGGTGCCTAAGTTACAGGTGTCAAAAATAACAAATTTCCAATTTTTGAGGCGTAATAACTCTTAAAGAGGAGGTGCCGCCAAAACATTTTCTGAGCAAACTTATACTAATTCTAAAAGTTCTTTCTTGCTTCAAAATTTCAAGCCACTATCTAAAAGCGTGCCGGTGCTATGAAGGTAGAAAAATTTTACAATGCAAAATTTGGTTTTCACATAACGATAAATTTAAATAGTAAATTATATAATATTGTATAATTTTGATATTGATTTATAAAGGTAAAAAAATTCCTGTCGAATGGCCTTTTCAGATTGAAAAATGTTAAGTGGAACATGAAATATACGCATTTAAAACAGGGCTATTTCAAAGTTTGAGGGGCTGTAGTTCCTTGATGGATGAGGCTACATGATAAAGTTATTGCACAAAATTAATTTTATTATGAGACGTACACATGGTTACATTTTTAGCACATTTCCAAAAAAATTTTGAAAAAATGTGCTTATTAGTTTCACTCTGTCCGTCCGTCCGTCCGTCCGTCTGTTTACAAAACTTCTACACCGTTAAAGATAGAGAAAAAAAATTTTAACCATAGGTAGGTCTTATAAAAAAAATAATTTTGTGGAACAACTTTTTCATGTAGCCCCTCCCATTACGGAGCTACACCCCCTCAAACTTTGAAAAAGCCCTATTTTTAAATGCATATATCTTATGTTCTGCTTAAGATTTTTTCAATATGAAAACGTCATTCGACAGGTATTTCTTTTATCTTTGTAAATTAATATCAAAATTATACAATTTTTTTAAATTTAGTATTTAAATTTACCGTTATGTGAAAACCAAATTTTGCATGATTTTTCTACTTTCATAACTCCGGCACGCTTCTAGATACAAGCTTGAAATTTTGAGGCAAGAAAGAACTTTTAGAATTAGTATAAGTTTCCTCAGAAAATTTTTTCGGACCACCCCCTGTTTATGAGCTATTAGGGCTTAAAAATTGAAAATTTGCTATTTTTAAACACCTGTAACTTAGGAACCTGCACACATTTTACTTCTGCAAGATGTAAAAATTAAAGCTACAATAATATATTTTTACGTGTGTGAAATGTTTATTTTAATTGTAAAGGGTTCCAAAGTTGCAGCTCTTCAAAATTGTAAAAAAGCCCCATTTTCAGATGTATATATCTCGGGCTCTGCGTAATAGCTTTGCAATCTAAAACCGGCAGAAGATCGAAAATTTTATTATCTATATGAAACAATATCAAAATTATGTAATATTATGTAATTTACGATTTAAATTTACCGTTATGTAAAAACCACATTTTGCATGAAATTTCTTTTTTCAAAACTCCGGCACCCCTTTAGATAAGAACCTGAAATTTTGAGACAAGAAAGAACTTTTAGAATTAGTATAAGTTTCCTCAGAAAATTTTTTGGTAACGCCCCCTCTTTAAGAGTTATTACGCCTCAAAAATTGAAAATTTGCTATTTTTAAACACCTGTAACTTAGGCACCTGTAAAAATTTTTCTTCGGCAAGACATGAAAATGAAAGCTACAATAATATATTTTTACGTGTGTGAAAGGTTTATTTTAGTTGTAAAGGGTTCCAAAGCTGCAGCTCTTCAAAATTGTAAAAAAGCTCCATTTTCAGATGTATATATCTCGGGCTTTGCGTAATAGTTTTGCAATCTAAAACCGGTAGAAGATCGAAAATTTTATTATCTATATAAAACAATATCAAAATTATGTAATATTTTGTAATTTACGATTTAAATTTACCGTTATGTGAAAACCACATTTTGCATGAAATTTCTTTTTTCATAACTCCGGCACCCCTTTAGATAGGAACCTGAAATTTTGAGACAAATTACAAATTAATTTTGAGACAAATTTTGAGAAAGAACTTTTAGAATTAGTATAAGTTTCCTCAGAAAATTTTTTGGTAACGCCCCCTCTTGAGTTATTACGCCTCAAAAATTGAAAATTTGCTATTTTTAGACACCTGTAACTTAGGCACCTGTAAAAACTTTTCTTCGGCAAGACATAAAAATTAAAGCTTCAATAATATATTTTTACGTGTGTTAACAGCATTTCTTAGTTATATAGGATTCCGGACTTACGGCCCCTCAAAATCTCAAAAATGTCCTATTTTCAAGTTTTTTCTTATTACATGAAATTTTCAAATTTTTGTGTAAGTCACACTTCTAAACAATTTGTATTGAGTTTTGGAAATGTGCGCTTTTAAAAACCGTTGGTTTACATTCTACCTTGTTTTTCTCTATCTTTAACGGTGTAGAAGTTTTGTAAACAGACGGAACGACGGACGGAATGACGTACGGAAGGACGAACAGAGTGAAGCTAATAGGCACATTTTCTCAAAATTTTTTTTTTTAAATGTGCTAAAATTATACATTGCATACATGCCTTTTGATAAAACATGAACTAAAATCTTATTATTTTATAGGCTTTTTATTACAACTTATCAAAATAACAAGAAAGTAAAATATGTTAGTCATCGGGACAATCAGAATCTTGGGCCGGCGTCCAGCACGACTCCATTACTAGCTAATTTAGTAATGTTGAGTAAAGCGAAAGAGCGACGTAGCCTCGCTATTCATTTTGATGTTTCTTTAATGCTGCTGTGTACTTGTTCTTTGATGTCTAACTTTATTTCGGTTTAATGTAGAATATTAATTTTTAAGAATCACACTTCATTCTTGTGTTTCATTTATTGTTGTGCTTGGATGTCTTCCTTCGTTTTGGTTCTGATGTTTAGATTTTTTCCCATATGCTGAAATCTTTGCGGACCCTGATTTTATTCTATGATATCCTCGTTGGTTATTGCATTCAATGTGTTGATGTTTGGATATCTTTGATATATTCTGCATTCTTTAAGTATGTGCTTTGTCTAGATATTTTCGTTAGAGAATTTGTATTTTTCTTGTGCTTGTCCATTGTGGCAGTGTATTACCGATATCAGGGTTGCCTCTAATTGGATTCTTATGATTTTGATTTGAGTCCATCTTTCCTTAGCGGCGTTCATCTGTTTGATCCGTAGTTAATCTATAGTTCATGGTGTTGACGATTTATCGTTTCGCTTGTGTGTGTAATGTGCTAATGTTTATTTTGTTTGGCTTCATCGCTGGCAGTTTTGTCCACAAGTTAATTTTCGAGTTCATTATCCCGATGTGTCCGGGGATCCACACATATTTAATTTTGTCTTTCATCTCGTTTAGTTTATGTTGTATCTCTCTAATTTGTGGTTCGTCAGAGAATAAGTTCTCCATCGTATGCAGGGTACTTAGGCTGTCTGTATATATTACCGCATTTTGTCCTTGTCTTGTGCAGATTTCAAGTATCTCTTTTACGGTTGCGAGTTCCGCTGCAAATACGCAGGTGTTAGTGTCTATGTTTTTGGATGCTAAAACCATGTTTCTTGTTGTGATAGCATATGCCACTTCATCGTTGGTGTTGGAGGCGTCCGTGAATTAGTATTTATCGCTGTTTTCTTCCAATTTTTGAAGTGCCATTTGTCTATATAGTGAATTAGGTGTGGTTAGTTTTATATATTTTCTTTGTTTTTATATTTTCTATTTGTATATATAAAATGAACAAAGTTAAAAAGAAAAAATCATCAATAACTAAAATGTTGCTTTAGAAGTTACTTTGCTTAAAGTTATATTTGAATTAATTAAGAAATGTATAAAAAAAAAATTATGGTAACTTTTGCTGTAAGTAAACATTTTTTGAAAAAATTTAAGGAACTTAAAAGTTTTCATTTCTTCTTTATTTTATTTCAGTTATTACATTATTATTTATGTATATTTTAAATATTTATTTTTCCTTAAATTCGACATTAAATCATTTTCTTCCATTTTGTGTTTTATTTTTCATTTCTCTATATATAGGTACATTATATGTATATATTATGTATATATATTTATTTTTATGGCCTCATATTTTATTTGAATAATTAAAAATGGTTTTTGATTCATGTCTTTTTGATGTTTTATTAACAAGGCAAAGGAAGCCAAAAGCTTGAAAAAGAAACAGAAGTATTTTGTACCTAAATTTAGAGAATGATAATAAGTCAATACTATTAAAGAAGAAAGCAATCGTGTATATAAGATGATTTAATTAAAAAAGAAGATTCGTTAAAAAGAGAATGCTTTTTAAATTTGCCTTTATTTAAAGTAACATATTAAATTAATTCACTAAAAATCTTTCAGAATGTTAAAAAAGTTATTGTATATTTTTAAAATTTATATAAATTTAAAAACAAAAAGGAAAACACAAAGTACATACAAATTTTTTTGAGTAAAATTTAATTGCTATGCCGTCTAAATGATTTTAGTATTTTCTCCCCCATGATTTAAATGGAAAAAAGTTTGATCAATTTCATCATAACTTTTCATATGGGAAAATGCAAACGATTAAATATATCATATACCTATTTACCTTATTATAAAAACTAGGAATGACCGTTTTTGTTTTTTCACAAAATAAAATAACACAATTATTTTTTGTTAATGAAAAAAATCTTCCAAATTTACAAATTTTTTTGGTAATCAGAATTAATGCCCCAAGTAATAATGCTGAATCGGCTTTATTTCTGTTTCGATGCGGAATAAAAACCGAAACCGTGAATTTTTAGAATTCGACCTTAGTATGATTTTAAAAAGGCAATAATGTCGAATTGATCTTATTTCCTTTTTCAAAATATTTAGTTTTTTCTTTTGATATTAACATCACTGGTATATAAGGGATTTCGGTTGAAATAGATATATGTATATATTTAAAAGATCATTTCCAGCGATTTTAGATACGAAATAACAGTTAAACGCTTTTCTCCAAAATATTTATACATGAAAAAAGAGAGTAACCTGATTTTAAATCCACCTCTAAAATCAATCCAAATTCACAATCTCGCACATACATATATATAAATATTTTGGGAAAACAGGATAACATTGATTTTAAATTCAACTCTAACATCGCTCCTAATTCATAATTATTCCTAAATATTCTGAAAAAAAGTAGTTTGGTTTTGATTTCTATTCTATAGTCTCTCCGACTGCAGGCAAAACATCTGTCCAAAGAATATAGAAAACAAGTAAAAACGAGGAAGAGTGCAGTAGAGTAGACTGTGTCAACTCTGGGATACCCGTATGAACGTAATATATCCTGTTTCTATAAAACTTGATCATCTTTTAAAAACATTCAGAGTTTTAGTACCGAACTACAGAGATATATTTATGTAAATTGTGGAGTTGTATGATAGCTACCCGAATCTATTGCGCCTAGCTTCATTAAGTTCTAAGAAATGCAAAAAGCCTGAACCGGCTGCTTTAGACCATTCAAATTTTACAAAAGTTTTTGGCATGCAACTCGACACTTTTTCACTAAATTTCAGATAGCTAGCTTCAATAGACACTGAGTTATTTTCATTTAAAAAGAGAAGTTGTATGGCAACTATCCGAACCTGTCATATCATCACAACAAAATTTTACAGAAGTTGTTGCCATAAAACTCAATCATCATTTGCAAAATTTCAGATACCTAGATTGAATAGACACTGGGTTATTTCCATTTAAAGAAAGAAGTTGTATGGCAGCTACTCGAACCCGGCGGCCGAAAATGCTGGAGTTAAATAGCAAAACTAACAATTTTGTAAAAGTGACGTAAAAAAAATTGCAGCCTCCTAACTCCTTTATTTTTTGAGTTATCGTGCGGACGGACACTGAGTTCTTTCATTTAAAAAGAGATTTTGTATGGCAGCTACCCGAACCCGTCACACCACCACAACCAAATTTTGCAGAAGTTGTTGCCATAAAACTTGATCATCATTCGCAAAATTTCAGATACCTAGATTGAACAGCCACTGGGTTATTTCTATTTAAAGAAAGAAGTTGTATGGCAGCTACTCGAACCCGGCGGCCGAAAATGCTGGAGTTAAATAGCAAAACTAACAATTTTGCAAGAGTGACGTAAAAAAAATTTCAGCCTCCTAGCTCCTTTATTTTTTGAGTTATCGTGCGGACGGACACTGAGTTCTTTTCATTTAAAAAGAGATTTTGTATGGCAGCTACCCGAACCCGTCACACCACCACAACCAAATTTTGTAGAAGTTGTTGCCATAAAACTTGATCATCATTCGCAAAATTTCAGATACCTAGATTGAACAGACACTGGGTTATTTCTATTTAAAGAAAGAAGTTGTATGGCAGCTACCCGAACCCGGGAACAGAAAATGCTGGAGTTAAATAGTAAAACTAACAATTTTACAAAAGTGACGTAAAAAAATTTTCAGCCTCCTAGCTCCTCTATTTTTTGAGTTATCGTGCGGACGGACACTGAGTTCTTCTCATTTAAAAAGAGATTTTGTATGGCAGCTATCCGAACCCGTCGCACCACCACAACCAAATTTTGTAGAAGTTGTTGCCATAAAACTTGATCATCCTTTGCAAAATTTCAGACGCCTAGCTTCATTAGGTTCCAAGAGGTGCAAGAAGTCTGAACCGGCTGCTCTAGACCAAACAAATTTAACAAAAGTTGTTGGCATATAACTCGACACTTCTTTACTAAATTTCAGATTCCTAGCTTCAATAAACACTGAGTTATTCTCATTTAACCGGATAAGTTGTATGGCAGCTACCCGAACCCACCGCACCACCACAACCAAATTTTACAAAAGTTGTTGCCATAAAACTTGATCATCATTTGCAAAATTTCAGACGCCTAGCTTCATTAGGTTCCAAGAGGTGCAAGAAGTCTGAACCGGCTGCTCTAGACCAACCAAATTTTACAAAAGTTGTTGGCATGTAACTCGACACCTCTTTACTAAATTTCAGATTCCTAGCTTCAATAAACACTGAGTTATTCTCATTTAAACGGAGAAGTTGTATGGCAGCTACCCGAACCCGCTGCACCAGCACAACCAAATTTTACAGAAGTTGTTGCCATAAAACTTGATCATCATTTGCAAAATTTTAGAAACCTAGCTTGAATAGATACTGAGTTATTTCTATATAAAGATAGAAGTTGTATGGCAGCTACTCGAACCCGCCGACCGAAAATGTTGGATTTAAATAGCAAAACTAACAATTTTGCAAAAGTGACGTAAAAAAAATTTCAGCCCCCTAGCTCCTTTATTTTTTGAGTTATCGTGCGGACGGACGGACGGACGTACATGGCTTAATCGACTCAGAATTCGATTCTGAGCCGATCCATACCTTTGACACTATATCTAGCTCGACTCCTTTAAGGTGTCACAAACGTAATGGCAAATTTATTATACCCTTGAACATAGTTCATACGGGTATAATAACAGTAAGTCGATGCAACCGACTTATTTATACCCTACACCTAAAACATTCAAATTAAATTAAAAATCCATAAGTTATTTTAGTTAGGTATTTAATACAAGCTAAAAAAAATAAATGCTGTTACAACCTTTGTACAAAATTTCAGGTTTCTATCTTTATTAAATTCGAAAATATGATTGTTAGGTCTTGAGAAGTGTGTGAAGGCACGCGGACCACCATTCCAATTCATCTTAAATTTTAGAGACATCAACAGGGTAGAATATTCTTATATCAAATTTCAAGTTTATTTATTTATTAATTTCGAAGATATGCTTGTTTGGTCTTAGGAGTTGTGTGGCAGATACCCGAACAACCATTCTAATTCATCTTAAATTTTGGACAAATCAGGGATTCAGGTTTCTATCTTTATTAATTTCGAAAATATGCGTATTAGGTTTTGGAAGTTGTATGGGAGGTACTCGAACGCATGGTCCGATTTCGCCCATTTACAATTCCCGCCTTACCTTAGTCATTGTTAACCTACAGTATAAATTTCATCAAGATAGCATCATTATTTTTTGAGTTATCGTGCGTACGGACGAACGGACGGACGGACGGACATCGCTAAATCGACTCCGGCGGTGATCCTGATTCAGAATATATATACATGTCTATACCTAACTCGCTTCCTTTTGGTGGTTACAAACACCATACCAAAGTTAATATACGCTATACTTAATGTGTAGGGTATAAAAAAACGGCTTTAGTTCCTTTTAAAACGGTAATTTAAGAGATTTTGGCTTTAATTCCTCATCGCTCTAATGCCGATTCGGCATTATTTCTTTGAGCATTATTTCTGGTTATCATTTTTTTTTGTAAAATACACATCAATTTGGGCATACATATGCAATTATGTAATTTTAATTTTATATATATATTAATTTATGCCAAACAAAAAAAAAAAAAATCATATTATGCAAATATTTCTCATAAATAAAATATTTTTTTTTTGCGCCTAAAAATATTTTTTTAAATAATTTTAATTTTAAATATTCAATATATCCTTAATATATCTAATACATATATAGTTACATTGTTGTATATATTGTATTTGTATACGATTTAATTTCAGGAAATGTAAATTTGATTAAAATTAAATTTTTTTTGACATAGATACAATAATAATTAAAAAACAATTTTCAATTTGATTTTTAGAATTATTAAATTTTTATAGGTTTTGTATAATTTAATAAATTTTTTTAAAACAAATTAAGAAACAATGTAATTGATATAAAAGATTATCTTTGATATTCTATATCTTTGTATAAAAAATTATTTGTGAGTATATTATCATACATATTTATACTATATTCTGCTTAAATAAGAAGGAAACACGAGCTATTGTTTGACAGAGAAGGCTTTACGAACACAATAAGTACGAAACCAAAAATGAAATAAGATCGAAAGAAAATTTAGGGTTTTCTTCGATTTTATTTCATTTTTGATTTTTCGTACTTATTTCATTATGAAAAAATCACAAATGAAATAAGTACGAAATTTTACACAATATGGCTTTATGACCCATTCAAATGGGTCATAAAGTATATGATATTATGTCTCATTCGATTAAAAATACTTTAAACAAAAACTATTAAACTCATCTAGAATCCAACTCTAAAATCGCTTCTAATTCAGAATATCGCAATACATATATGTAAGAATTCTGAAAAAGGGGAAATATTCTGATTTTGTAACCAACTTTAAAATCTCTCCTAATTTGCAATCTCTTTTACACATAATATATGTAAATATTCTGGAAAAGGGGAAATACCCTGATTTTGCAACCAACTGTAAAAACCCTCCTCAATATCACATAAATTATTCAATATTTTCAAAAGGTTTCCAACAATTTTCTATCAGCCTCGTGGCGGCCTTAGCCCTTTCTTTGAGCCACTCTTTATCCCTCTCTCAGTCCTTCTCTTCACAACTCCTTTCGCGCTTATCTTGAACGATTGGCACCTGCTTCCTCTGAAAGAGGGCCTGCGGTCAAACGGAGCCGAACGGGCGAAGGCATGCGCAGGGAAAGCAGGCCTAATTCCTCTTTTTTTTTGTTTTTCATAAAAATGTCTAAAATTTCACAAAATTTATTATGATTTTTCACAGTTAGAATTTATTATTTTTCGTATGAAAATCTGAAACTTTTTTTTACTCCCATGATTTCAAATTCTTTGTTCTGTAAAAATGAGATACAAAAATTATTACAAAATAAAAGTTGCCCTTTACCGGGTTCTGCCTATATATGTATGTTTTGTAACTTTTTCCAGAATCTTGACATAAATATATTCTGAAAAAGCGGTTATATTGGGAATATCGTGAAATATGGCTTTATTACTTATGGCTTTATGTCACCCCACCATATATTGTATTTCTTCAATTAGAAAATTATTTCCTTATTTGTAATTATTATGAAATAAGATCGAAATTTCGTACTTATTTAATTTTTAAATTTTCAGGTGAATTCGAAAAATTTTAAGGTGAAATAAATCCGAAAAAAATATAGGTTTTTTGTCGTGCTTATTTCATTTTTGACGTTTCGTAATTATTGTGTTCGATCTTATTTCTTAGAACCAACAGATAATTCTATCTTTATTTTCACTCTTATACTGTTCGAGGAATTTTGCCCTGTTGAGGCATTTTCAGGAGACTTACTATTTCTGCTTAAAATTGTAGCATTTCTGGAAATGCCTCAAGGGAATGAACTAGTCGAACGTTGGGAGAGAATATGTGGAATTGACATTTTTTTCTGATTTTCGTAAATGCTGGGTGGTTTTGTTTTTTTCTTCTAACATTTTTGAATGTAAATTATTAAAAATATTTTAGCATTGTAATAATATGCTAAAAAATCAATTGAGTCGATTACTAGATTTTTTATTAATTTTCTTTTTTTAGCTGCTCAGTTCATTTTTAAGTTTTTTATTTTATTTTTTATGTAATAAAAATAATCGAAAAACGATTTCTTCGTTCCAAGTTTTCTTGAACAATTGTAAAAATTAAAAATAAAATGTAACTGCTAAGATTAACAATTTACAATTGTTTAGAACATTAAAATTAAATTTTAAGTCAAACCCTGTGGTAACTTTGTACATTAAATATATACCACTGATTAATTTAATCTATAGATGCTACTACATACTGTTACACTGATTAAATTATTTAAGACTGTATTTTGTATATTATAACAAAACATTAAAGAAGATTAAATTTAAATTATGTTAAGAACTTTATTCATAATCTGTTCATTGGATATCAGATGCATATTTTAGCCTGTCATTACCAACATAGCATATAATAGCTATACTTATATAATAATACTTGTATTAGTTGTAAGTTATTTATTTATTTATTAAATCCATATAATCTGAAAAATTACCGTAATTCTTGGAATATAATATTTTAAGGTACGAAAAATTAAAAAAAAAACAAGTAAATGTAGCAGTAAGTCGATGCAACCAATTTATTAACACCCTACACTGGAATAATTCGAATTAAATTAAAAATAAAAGTTTTTTGGCAGCTGCTTGAATCGCCTTCCTTTTCTTCCTTATTCAACTCGAATTTAAAGAACGTAAAAGAGGCATCCTTTAACACCCTTGTACAAAATTTTAAGTTCCTATATTTGTTAATTTGGAAGATATGTTTGTTGGGCTTGGAAGGCGTGTGTTAGCTACCCGAATCAAAACTCATATTTATCTCAAGTTTTTGCGACATGGAAGAAACATTACAGAGAGCACTCTTGTACTAATTTTAAAAGTTCTATCTTTATTGACTTTGCAGGTATGCTCGTTTGCTCTTTGGCTAATTTTCTTTTTTAGCTGTTCAGAATCCGAACACATGGTTCAAATCATCTCAAACGTCAGGTTTCAATTTTAAGGAAAAGGAAACATTACAGTACAGCCTTGTACCAAATTAAAGGTTCTATCTTTATAGGTTTTGGAGATATGATCGTTTGCTCTGAGGCTCGTTTGGAAGCTCCCAAAATTCGAAGTCATGGACCAAATCCTGTCAAATTTCAGAGACATAATTCAAACATGAAGGAACATAATTGTACCAAATTTAGAGGTTTATCTTTTTTGGTTTTGAAGATAATTTTTTTTCCTCCGGGCTCGTTCGTAAGCTTCCAGAATCCGAACCCATGGACCGATTTAGCCAAAATGCAATCACCGCCTTCCTTTCGTAATTGATAACCTAGTATATAAATTTTATCAAGATAGCTTTATTAGTTTTTGTGTTATCGTCCGAACGGACGGACGGACATCGTTAAATCGACTCAGGGGATAATCCTGATTAATACATGTTCATATCTACCACCAAACCACCACCAAAGGAATCACCAAAAGAAAAGTAAAATATATATACATGTCCATATCTAATTCCTTTCCTTTTACTGCTACATATTAAATTCCACTTTTTTGCGCATTATTCTCTCAACTCACAGATGATTTTATTAATTTTTTATTTACATATTTATATTTATGATTTATAAATAATTTAGAACTAGGTAAAGTTTATTTTATGCCAATTGTCCATTAATTTTAATAAATTTTTAAAAAATAATAAACTGGAGGTTAAATAAGCAGAAAAACGTAATAATAAGGCAATTAAATCTAAGTTTTTAGAGAAATAAAAAAAAAATTATTAAACTAATAAATGCGGCATTATGGAAGATTATACCTCCTGGATTTTCGTTAAAAGTTTTTCTTCAACACTTAAAACAATGTTATGGATTATAGCTATTATTAATTGAATAGCTGAAATTTAATATTTTACGGTTTTTATTATATATTTTGTTTTTTAACTAAAACAATTTTTTCCTCTTTTTTTTGCAAAGCATTTTATTTAATTAAAATGGTTATATTTTTTGCTATTGCTGTGAAATTAACATTTTTTATTAGGATTAAAATATCAATTAAATAAATGTATGTTGTTTCTTTATACCAGTACGAGCTTAGTTCGAGGCTATAATGAATTTGCCTTTATGTTTCGGACACAATAAAGTAGACTAGATTGATATAGAGCTGTGTATAATATATTCTCGCTCAGGCTGGAGTTCTGAGTGGAATTGATTGAGTACGTCCGTCAGTCTGTCCGCGCGATAACTTCAAAAATAAAGGAGATACGATTCTGAAATTTTCACCATCACATTTTTATGTAAACGCGAATTTAACTAACCGAATAAGTTCGACTGACGAATTGGAGTAGCTATCATACAACTTTATTTTTTATATGACATCCATCTCTCCATAATGTTGGTCTACGGTAACAGATTCGCGTAGGTATCATACAACCTTTTCCTTAAATGAGCATAACTCACTATGTATATTAGGTGGGTATTTAGAATTTTACCAAAAAAAGTTGAGATTTATAATAACGATTTCTGCAAAAATGTTGTTCAACTAAAGTAAGAAGTTCGAGTAGGTGTAAAATTTATATGTTCATATCGTGGTACTTAAAAAATCTGAAATTTTGTATAAGATGATTAAGTTTTATGGAAACGGTTTTTTGACTTAGTCAACTCTACAACTGTTTTTAAAATACTTTACTTTTACTATAGAAAGGTTGGAATCCTATTAAAAGTAATTTTAAATTAAAAAGAAATTGACAACATGATAACATAGCCAGAAATTTAAAAATGGTACAAAATATTTTTGATTTTTACGAATAAGAATGAATTTGCAAGTTACAATGTGACTTCAGAAAACTGAAGCAAATAGTAGATTAATGCAAAAATGTGAAATAGCTTTATAAAGGAGCAGAATACGAGAGTCCGTAACTCATAAAATACAAAAACAAGTTTTTTTTTTTAGTAGTTTAAAGTGAAAATAATCGGACACAAGATCAGAAATAATAGGAATAAGAGGTCGTTAAATAAATTTTTTAACAATGCCAACGAGCACAGCATTAATAATGTTTCATACCTACTAAAAACACTCTAAATAAATTTTAATTGAAACAAACTTTTGAAAATGTTATAAAAACGAGGAAGAGTGCAGTAGAGTAGACTGTGTCAACTCTGGGATACCCGTATGAACGTAATATATCCTGTTTCTATAAAACTTGATCATCTTTTAAAAACATTCAAATGTTTTAGTACCGAACTACAGAGATATATTTATGTAAATTGTGGAGTTGTATGACAGCTAACCGAATCTATTGCTCCTAGCTTCATTAAGTTCCAACAAATGCAAGAAGCCCGAATTCAACAAATGCAAGAAACCTGAAATTTTTGGCATGCAACTCGACACTTTTTCACTAAATTTCAGATAGCTAGCTTCAATATACACTGAGTTATTTTCATTTAAAAAGAGAAGTTGTATGCCAGCTACTCGAATACGGCGGCCGAAAATGCTGGTTTTAAATAGCAAAACTAACAATTTTGCAAAAGTGACGTATACAAAATCTCAGCCTTCTAGCTTCTTTATTTTTGAGTTATCGTGCGGACGGAGACTGAGTTATTTTCATTTAAAAAGAGAAGTTGTATGGCAGCTATCCAAACCCGTCGCACCACCACAGCCAAATTTTACAGAAGTTGTTGCCATAAAACTTGATTATCATTCGCAAAATTTCAGATACCTAGATTGGATAGACACTGGGTTATTTCCATTTAAAGAAAGAAGTTGTATGTCAGCTACTCGAATCCGGCGGCCGAAAATGCTGATGTTAAATAAAACTAACAATTTTGCAAAAGTGACGTAAAAAAAATTTCAGCCTCCTAGATCCTTTAGTTTTTGAGTTATCGTGCGGACGGACACTGAGTTATTTTCATTTAATAAGAGAAGTTGTACGGCAGCTACCCGAAACTGTTACACCAGCACAACCAAATTTTGCAGAAGTTGTTGCTATGAAACTTGATCATCATTTGCATAATTTTAGACGCCTAGCTTCATTAAGTTCCAAGAGGTGCAAGAAGCCTGAACCGGCTGCTCTAGACCAACCAAATTTTATAAAAGTTGGTGGCATGTGACTTTACACCTCTTTACTAAAATTGAGGTTCCAAGCTTCAATAGGCACTGAGTTATTCTCATTTAAACGGATAAGTTGCATGGCAGCTATCCGAACCCGCCGCACCACCACAACCAATATTTAGAGAAGTTGTTGCCATAAAACTTGATCATCATTTGCAAAATTTCAGAAACCTAGCTTGAATAGATACTGAGTTATTTCTATTTAAAGAAAGAAGTTGTATGGCAGCTACTCGAACCCGCCGACCGAAAATGTTGGATTTAAATAGCAAAACTAACAATTTTGCAAAAGTGACGTGAAAAAAATTTCAGCCTCCTAGCTCCTTTATTTTTTGAGTTATCGTGCGGACGGACGGACGGACGGACGTACATGGCTTAATCGACTCAGAATTTGATTCTGAGCCGATCCATGCCTTTGACACTATATCTAGCTCGACTCCTTTAAGGTGTCACAAACGTAATGGCAAATTTATTATACCCTTGAACATAGTTCATACGGGTATAATAATACGTTGTAAATTTTGGCGTATTTTTTAAGTACAGGGTTAAAATAGTTTATGGTGACGATGTACAGAGATTTCTAATTTGAGTGATATGATTTCTTTAAAAAAAAACACACTAATTGTTAAGGAAATTCAAATATTTTTTATTTAATGTGAAGTACAATCGATACAATTAAGTTCTGAATAAAACGTCATTCAAATGGCCTCCACGACTTCTTTTGCAGGAACGAATTCGATGAACCCAATTTTCGAGCACTTTTTCCACTAAATCAAGTCGTATGTAATGAATAGCACGTTCAATATTGACTTCTAAATCTTGAAGAGAGTCTGGTTTATTGCTAAAGACAAATGACTTCAAATAACCCCACAAGAAATAGTCTAATAGTGTTAAATCACAACTTCTTGGAGGCCATTCAATGTCACAATTTCTTGTAATAATCCGAAACTCCGAACTTTTCTCGCAATAATTCGGTTGTTGCACGTGCTGTGTGGCACGTAGCCCCGTTTTGTTGGAACCAGATGTTGTCAAGATTAACTTCTTCCAATTTCGGCCATAAAAAGTTGGTTATCATCGATCTATACCGCTCTCCATTGACAGTAACGGTGTTACCAGCTTCATTTCGAAAGAAGTACGGACCGATGATTCCAGAAGACCAAAAATCACACCAAACTGTTAATTTAAGTGAATGTAATGGTTGTTCATGAATAATTTGTGGATTTTCTTCGCACCAGAATCGACAGTTTTGTTTATTTACCGCACCACTCAGATGAAAGTGAGCCTCATCGGAGAAGATGATTTTCTTAAAAAAATTGTTATCGTTTTCAAGTTGTTTCAAGACAAAATCAGCAAATTCACGACATTTACGTTGGTTCATGATGAAATTGTAAACATTACTGAATACAATAAAAAGAAAATGACAGATCATGACATACTGCAAATGGCCGAAACGTCACTTAGAAATCATATCACTCAAATTGGAAAACCCTATATTAATTAACGTTGATTTTCATTTTTATTAAACTTAATTTTATTTTAATGTTGTATATTTTATAAATTTTTTCAAATTTTCTTTTATATTTATTATAGAAGATGTGTAAGTTATAGTTATTCAAAGATTTTGCATT
The DNA here is from genome assembly GCA_947095535.1 of Poecilobothrus nobilitatus. Lineage (NCBI taxonomy): Eukaryota > Metazoa > Arthropoda > Insecta > Diptera > Dolichopodidae > Poecilobothrus > Poecilobothrus nobilitatus. The sequence goes on from OX352774.1 coordinate 111,770,891, forward strand.
TTTTAAAGTATTTACCAGAGTAAATATAATATTATGTCAATGATATAAGAACTTAGTAATAGGATGATGGAGGAAAAGGAAGCTGACACCTTTTACGTAATGTATTGTGCATTTTTTTTTTTTGATACAATAATATGCATTTTCATTATATTAAGACATATTTTAATGTTTTTTTCAACAAAATGCTTTAATTCGTTTTATAAGATGAGAATATGGAATATAGATACAATGCTTGGCTTAGAAAAATAAATAAAATAATAATGGAATAATGCGAAAAATAAAACGAACTGAAGGAAATTTTTATCATGTTGTTGATATACAAAACAGGAATAAAATTTTTAAAAAGAATTTAAAAAAATCAGACCAGAAAAAATATAAAAAGAAAGCGACTTATCTTAAATGGAACAGAAACATTCTTGATGCTTTTATATTGTACATTAAAAAAAATAAATTTATAACTTATTGTAAGGAAAAAGACATTTTTGTTGCAATGTATATTGAAAGTTTGCTTACCACTATTAAAAAATTAATATTTTTTTTAAATGCAATTTTTATTTTTTAAAAAATGAATTAAATGTTACTTAGAGAGCTTAAATTTTTATTCAATATGAAAATCAATTAAGCCCTTTTTTTTTTTGGAAAATTCAATTTAAAGCGAGGAAAACTGTAGAGTAGGTTGTGTCAACTCTAGGATACTCGAACGATAAAATTTAATCATCTTTTGAAAAATTTAATATAGGTATCTGATTTAATTGAACGTGGAAGTTGTATGGTAGCTACCAGAACTTGTTTCCCTAGCACAAACACATTTTATAGAAGATGTTGGCATGCCAATTTGTTGTCTTTTCAGCGGCCTACCTTCAGTAGACACTGAAATATTTTCATATAAATATAGAAGTTGTATGGAAGCTACTTGAATGAGCCGGCTAATTGTGCTCTATTTATATGTGTTATTTGCGAAGAAGGAAGGCATTCTAAAAATTTGAAGGCAGTCGGAGGACAGATTTTAGAACTGAAAATGAAAAATTTTTTACTGCAACTGATTAAGGGAACTAATAAACATTTTTATAAAGTTTTTTTTTTAGATCAAACGAGGAAAAATACAGTTGACTTTGTCAACTCTTAGATACCCGTACGAACCGTTAGTATGTTCACAGCCTGTCACTCTGCTTACAATATTATTTTTTTAATATTTTAGTATATTAAAATAATTTGGGTGAATTTTATAATTTCTAGAACTATGGGTTGTACATATATTCAAACTATATGTTTATATGTACATTCTTCAAAAGCAGATTCTAACCTTCCACATAACGATTATCAATCCAAAACTTTTTCAAATATTCTATAGTACCATTTAATACTAAGCGGTAAATGTATATTAAATTTACTTAGTACAAAATAATAAATATAATTTTAAATATTATATTATATTATATTATAAATATAATATTATATATTATATTTTAAATTCCAGTGACAGAATAATTTCTTATAAGTACAATAAAATACATGTAAATATATGTAAATACGGCGCTATATAATATACATATATACTCTTATCATTCATTCATCAGTGACATATACGATATGTAAATAAACATGATATTATATAAGTATATATATATATCAATATCATATAAATAAAAATTCTTCAAGACACCGTTATGTTGTTTATTTATTTACATTTTTTTGTACTACGCATTATATCCTCAACAATTTCAAATTATCGAGTAAAACAAAATGGAAAAAATTCGTTAAAGAAATTTGTTAGAAAATTTGAAAAAATCAAGTAACACTTTCGTCAATTATAAAGTAACCCTATATTATTAAAAAATTAAAAAAAGTTGTTAACAGAAATAAAAGTATAATGTTGGAGCTTTAATTTTTGTGTATTACTTCAAAAAAATGTTAACAGGTGTTCAAGTTACAGGTGTTTAAAAATAGGAAATTTTCAGTTTTTGACCCCTTACAGCTCCTAAACGGGGGGTGATACAAAAAAATTTCTGAAATGACTCATACTAATTTTCAAAGATCTAACTTCTGTCAAAATTTCAAGTTTCCAACTTTAACCGTTTAGAAGATGGAAGGGTTAAAGAATTTTGCAAAATTTGAGTTTCGCATAACGGTAAATTAAGACACCGTATGGCAAAAATATATATTTATTGTATATATACTTTTAAAGCTAATGAAAGTAGTAATCGTTTAGCGTTTTCAAAATGAAGATATACCTTATACAACTTGTGCTATAACAATTTAAATATAGAGCTTTTTTGAACCTTTGGGGAGCTGTAGCTCCGTAACGGGTGGGGCTACAAAAAAAGTTATTAAAAATAAAATTAATATTTTTGTGAGATCTATCAGTAGTTAAAATTTCATAGCTCTATTGCAAAAAAAATGTGGGGATCTAAAAGTTAGGTGTTCGAGAGCTACCTTAAGGCTTGGTCCAAACTCAACCAAAAAAAATAGGGAACCTACAAATTACTCCCAAAATATTTTGTGTAAATTTCAAGATTCTAGCTTTCTTAGTTTTTGAGTTAGCGTGCTGACGGACGGACGGACGGACGGACATGGCTCAAAAGTCTTAGAATTTTTTTCTGATCCGATCCATACCTTTGAAGGTATATCTAGCTTGCTTATTTCGAGGTGTTACAAACGGAGGAGTAATTTTATTATACCCGATCCTATCGTACGGGTATAAAAAGTTCTGTACCAACTTAGAAATAATTCGCTGTAAAAATTTTTTTGCGAATTGATGCACCGAAATGGGTTAACGAATTCAAAAGCCACTGTACAGGTGCAACACATATATTATATAATAAATCTTACATCAATTTTTATACCCGTACGATAAGATCGGGTATAATAAAATTACTCCTCCGTTTGTAACACCTCGAAATAAGCGAGCTAGATATACCTTCAAAGGTATGGATCGGATCAGAAAAAAATTCTAAGACTTTTGAGCCATGTCCGTCCGTCCGTCCGTCAGCACGCTAACTCAAAAACTAAGAAAGCTAGAATCTTGAAATTTACACAAAATATTTTGGGAGTAATTTGTAGGTTCCCTATTTTTTTTGGTTGAGTTTGGACCAAGCCTTAGGGTAGCTCTCGAACACCTAACTTTTAGATCCCCACATTTTTTTTGAAATAGAGCTATGAAATTTTAACTGCTGATAGATGTTACAAAAATATTAATTTTATTTTTTATAACTTTTTTTTGTACCCCCACCCGTTACGGAGCTACAGCTCCCCAAAGGTTCAAGAAAGCTCTATATTTAAATTGTTATAGCACAAGTTGTATAAAGTATATCTTCATTTTGAGAACGCCAAACGATTACTACTTTTATTAGCTTTAAAAGTATATATACAATAAATATATAGTTGTGGCATACGGTGTCTTAATTTACCGTTATGCGAAACTAAAATTTTGCAAAATCCTTTAACCCTTCTATCTTCTAAACGGTTTAATTTAGAAACTTGAAATTTTGACAGAAGTTAGATCTTTGAAAATAAGTATGAGTCATTTCAGAAATTTTTTTTGTATCAGCCCCCGTTTAGGAGCTATAAGGGGTCAAAAACTGAAAATTTCCAATTTTTAAACACCTGTAACTTGAACACCTGTTAAAATTTTTTTGAAGTAATACACAAAAATTAAAGCTTCAATATTATGTTCTTATTTCTGTTAATAACTTTTTTTAATAATATATGGTTACCTTATAATAGACGAAAGAGTTACTTGATTTTTTCAAATTTTCTAACAAATTTCTTTAACTAATTTTTTCCATTTTGTTTTACTCGATAATTTGAAATTGTTGAGGATATAAAGCGTAGTACAAAAAAATGTAAATAAATAAACAACATAACGGTTGCTTGAAGAATTTTTTTATTATTTATATGATATTGATATATATACATACTTATATAATATCATGTTTATTTACAATATATCGTATATGTCACTAGTGAATGAATGATAAGAGTATAGATGTATATTATATAGCGCCGTATTTACATACATATATATATTTTATTGTACTTATAAGAAATTATTCTGTCAATGGAATATTTAAATATAATATAATATAATATAATATAATAATATAATTCGCACAAAATTATATTTATTATTTTGTACTAAATAAATTTAATATATATTTACCGCTTAGTATTAAATGGTACTATAGAATATTTGAAAAAGTTTTGGATTGATAATCGTTATGTGGAAGGTTAGAATTTGCTTTAGAAGAATGTATAAACATATAGTTTGAATATATCTACAACCCATAGTTCTAGAAATTATAAAATTCACCCAAATACTAAATATTACTAATACTATACTAAAATATTATACTATACTAATACTATACTAAAATTCACCCAAATACTAAATATTACTATTACTATACTAAAATATTAAAAAATAATATTGTAAGCAGAGTGACAGGCTGTGAACATACTAACGGTTCGTACGGGTATCTAAGAGTTGACAAAGGCAACTGTATTCTTCCTCGTTGTATTTATTATAAGAAATGAAGCTCGAAGCTTTGATTTTTCTATAAAAGAAATTCGCTTGCTTACCTAGTAATGCTTGAATTATGGTTTTTTAGTAAGACGATATGTATTAGATCGATTGGTAAAGTAATACTATTAAAATGAAAATTTGCCTATGACATTCTACAATACGATAAGTACTCAGAAAAAAATCAGTTAATTCATCTAAAGCAAGGGAAAATGTTAAAAAAATTAAATCCTTGTAGGAAAACAGTATTCGTAATGAAAGCCTGTGAATATTATTAAACTTGTCAACTTGGTTAAAGTTTCAACATGTTAAACATTTGCCTAGATTAGAATTTATCAAAACGAAGATAAGTGATGTAATTAACAAAATGAATACCAGTCTAAAAAATCATCGCTCTAAATTAAAATAGGCAGAAAAAAGGTTTAACAAACATTTTTAAAGAAATATCGTCCAAATTACGGACTAGAATTAAGTAAATCTAATCTAAGTTAACACATGTAAAACTAAATTAATATAAAAGGTGCTTAAAAGATGCTTTCACAAATGGTTACATGTGTTATATTGGTGTCCAAAAATAGAAAATTTTTAATTTTTATCTCACTCCTAATATAGCCCTCTTATGATTCCCCCTTAAACAAGGGCAGGTTTAAATAAAATATTATATGAAAAATTTTAAGATTCTATTTAAAAGCGTACCGAAAGCTATGAAAAAAGCAAAAATATTATAAAATATTTAAATATAAATACTAAATTGAAATGCTATCTAAAATTTTGAAATTTTCTTTTTCAGAAATATACTAAAAATGAAAAACTAATGAAACATTTTGTTAATCCACTTAAATGGAAAAGAAAATATTTTTATTTTACATTAAGAATAATAAAACTTTATCGATAGAAAACATATTCGTAAATACTCATACTGCATTACATACATATTTTACGTTATATATAGATCCTGTTTAATGATTAGAGATTGAAACGGATGTACATTTTAGAATATTTCATTTGAAGAACAAAAAATTCGATATTCACTTCAAATAATATGTTTCTCTCATATTTTAATAGTTCGGAGAAATTTTTTTTTTTTTTTTTTATTGAATAGATTGAAAAAAAAAACTTTTTTTTTTTTGCTTTCATTTATGAAAAAACTAATTTTCTGGAAAATTTTTTATTGGTTTTAATGAACAGTGAAAAAAAAAATTAAATTCTTTAAAATTTTATTGAAAATTAAAAATAGAATTTTGATTGTTATGAAGGGCATCTGTTTTTGATTTAGATACGAATATCGAATATTTTTTTTTAGGAAAAATCCCTTATAGATAATTTCAATCAAATTTCTTTCCTTAAAATAACAATTTTTCTTATGTAAAATTATTTCTAAATTAAAAAGGAAATATAATGAAATTTCATCAGAGTAAATTTTTATTTCATCATACTTTAAGTTACTGTTAAAGTAGAATAAAAACGCCATCTTAGATAACTTTGTTGCCCACTTTAAGTTATTTAATTACCGGAAAACTGAAAATTACTTTGTATAAATTACTTTGTATAAAGGTGGATAAAAACTAAAAATACGATTATAAAATACGACAAAGGATAAAGGATACCAGATTATGTGAAAGCTTTTGGTGTCATCAGCACAGTTTTATATTATATATATTTTTTTTTACACGCTAACTAAACGCTAGGAACGCATTCCTTTATACATATGTAGGTTTAGTTATTAGGAAAATAGGATGTTAAAAGGGAATTAGTGAGAAGATTGGAAACGAACCTATAAAGATTTGTTTTGAATTTTTGCAAATTGTAGTACGGAACGTTATTGAAAGAGACGAACACATTAGATGGAAGCATATTCCACATCTTAGCAGTTCTCACAACAAATGAGTTTCCATAGCCAGTTTTAAACCATCTTGGAATTTCCACAGCGTAGAAATGAGCACTTGCAGCTCCTCTGGTGTTACGTTGGAATTGTTTAAGAGGAGGCATAATTGATTTTTGTTCATTAGAGCAAGTGTCATTACCTACAAGATATCTATTAAACAGAGAAATAGCTCCAATATTACTACGAGAGTTAAGTGAAATAAGTGTTAATTGTTCGACAGGGTCGTCTATTAGGCGTAAGGCGCGGTTTTGGATTTTGTCGAGGTGACTCAAAGAAGTTTAGGGTGCGGCGGCCCAAATGTATGCTTTATAGATATTAGACAGATCCTGTGGAGAGAAATATGTTTTACAGCTGGACAGAAAACCTAAATATTTGGCAGTACTTTTAGCTATATCAATAACATGCTCATTCCACAGCATTTTTTGATTTAGTTGCAAACCTAAAATGCTGAGACTTTCTGATATATAATAAAATAATATTATAATGATAATATATTCAACTCAAAAGGAGCTCATGTAATGTTACTGGAAAGAAACTTTAAACAAAATTAAAAAAAAAAAAAAATCGGTTACAAAATATAAAATGATTCATAATTCACTTACATAATTTAAAAATATTTTAACACGTCTAATAAATTACATATTAAAAAGTTTTTATATTTTTTGTAATAGTTTTATACTGCGCAATCAATCTGGGTTTTGTAGTTGGTTTCAGTTTTATTTTATTATTTTATTATTATTTTATTCAACAGGAGGAGGTGTTGTGATGGATTCTAAGTTTCGCTGCATTCGTGCTTTCTGATCAGTTTGCACCAAGTCGAGTATTAAAGTAAAATTTTTTATTAAAAAAATAAGATTTTTATCAGTAAAAATACTTTTTTGGCAGTATAAATATTTATTTTTCAGTACAAGCTCATTTTGTCAGTTGTTAATGTTTAATTATACAAACGGCCATAAGTATGTATACAAATATTATTCTTCTGCCTTTTTTTATGTATTTTGATTTGCTTTAAAGCAATAGCAATAATATTTAAATATTTAATAATATTTTTACTGATGGAATGGATGAAGTTACTGTATTTTTTTTGCTTTTTAACTGACTTTAACAATATATGAAGTTGAGACCCAAATTCCACTGAAATGTGATTTATTGAAAGGTAAATACAGACAAGAAGGTTTTTTCCTTTTATTTCCGTTTTTTATCCTTAAGTATTTTTAGAGAGTATTAATATCCAGTAATAGTATAAAAGTAAAAAAGGTAATATTTTTTTTGAATTTTTGTTAGTCAAGTGGAAAATCAAATAGAAAACAATTCTTCTATAGAATCACATATAAATGGTTATGACAAAAGTTTAAAAAAAATATCACCTTTTTTTTATTTTTAAATAATTTTAAAACCCTTTTAAATGTTGGTAAGGATAAAAAAATAAAAAAAAACGGGAGAATTTTACTTTAAATAAAATAATTTTGTAGCAAAATGTACTTTTTTTGTTCAATCTACGATTTTTAAGAAAAATCTTGAATAATAAAAAAAAAATAAGCAGAAAATGCACAAAAATAGGTTGTCTCGCCTTTTATTATTTGTAAAAAAAAAAAATGGACAAGTTTTGAATTATTTTTAAAAATCATAATTTGGAATTATTGTGTTAAGTATAAAAAAAAAAAAACTTTTTTATTGTCCAAAATAAAATTTATACCATTTGACTGTAATAAACTTTAGACGCACTTAAAATTCTTTTAATAATTTTCGTTTTTTTTTTTAAGTATCGTTAAGTGAGAAAAGTTGAACAACAATGTTGCTTTATAAATTTTAAATATCAATTGAAACTTAAATATTGAAAATTCAAATAAAAGTAGACAGTATTTAAAACCAGGGATTTTTAAAGACCGATAGAAAATATTCTAAAATTTCTTTCACATTTAAATTTAGATGTCAAGGTTTCATATACCTTAAAATAGAAAATATTGAATTCTTATTGTCTTTATCGTTTTATTTGTTTAACTAGCAAATAAATTTTAACTTAGCTCCAAAAAAAATAAAGTATAAAACTTTGGGCTTCTGAGAAAGATCCCAAATTTGGTGTCTTATTCCATGATTTGGATGTTTATTTCATTTAAATTTTTGGAGCTTTATAAAATAATGAAATATCAGTACAATACGTTGAATGAAATAAAACGCCAAAATTAAATATCGGTGCTTTATTACTCTTTTCTAAAATAGCATAACATCTGTTTAAGCGATGTCCTCTTAAAAGGAGTTAAGTTCCATGGAACTTATGACAGAGAAACAAAATAAATTTCTATGTTGTATAATTAAATTCTTTTGTCATACATAATTACACATATTCTGGAAAAAGTGTAATTACTTTACAATCCACCACTAAACAAACTATTGAAATCCTGATTTTAAACTAACACTCATCTCCTAATAATTTTTGTACATACATACTTCAACATTCAACCACTTAAAACAGTGGGATGGGCTGCGATTGGAACTCCGATTTTACGAAAATTAACAAGTTATTTTAATTTGTAATCGACAGCTATAAAATTCCTGCTTATTAGTTTTTTACATACATATTCCAAAATTCAAGCATTTAAAACAGAGGGCTACAGGCCGAAATTCTTTCTAATCAAATGTTTGAAAACCTGTAATAAATACTTTTTATACCCTACACATTAAGTATAGGGTATATTAACTTTGGTATGGTGTTTGTAACCACCAAAAGGAAGCGAGTTAGGTATAGACATGTATATATATTCTGAATCAGGATCACCTCCTGAGTCGATTTAGCGATGTCCGTCCGTCCGTCCGTCCGTACGCACGATAACTCAAAAAATAATGATCTTATCTTGATGAAATTTATACTGTAGGTTAACAATGACTAAGGTAAGGCGGGGATTGTAAATGGGCGAAATCGGACCATGCGTTCGAGTACCTCCCATACAACTCCCAACACCGAATACGCATATCTTCGAAATTAATAAAGATAGAAACTTAAAATTTTGTACGAGGGTGTGTTTTTCTGAATCCCTGATATCCCTAAAATTTGAGATGAATTGGAGTGGTTGTTCGAGTACCTCCCATACAAATCCCAAAAGCATATATTCGAAATTAATAAAGATAGAAACTTCAAATTTGCTACTAGGGTGTTGTTTCCTGAATCCCTGATTTGTCCAAAATTTAAGATGAATTAGAATGGTTGTCGTTATCTGCCACACAACTCCTAAGACCAAACAAGCATATCTTCGAAATTAATAAATATATAAACTTGAAATTTGATATAAGAATGTTCTACCCTGTTGATGTCTCTAAAATTTGAGATGAATTGGGGTGGTGATCCGCGTGCCTTCACACACTTCCCAAGACCTAACAACCATATTTCCGAATTTAATAAATATATAAATCTGAAATTTTGTACAAAGGTTGTAAAAGCATTTATTTTTTTAGCTTAGTTATATTAAATACCTAACTAAAATAACTTATGGATTTTTAATTTAATTTGAATTTTTTAGGTGTAGGGTATAAATAAGTCGGTTGCATCGACTTACTGTTTACTTTTACTTGTTTTTAGAAAAAAATGATATTTTGGAAAATAATATATTCACTTAAGACTTCGGTACGTTCCCATGTTAGGTAAATTAATTGATTAATATTAAGGCATTGATTATATTATTATACCCTACACCTAAAGTATAGGGTATATTAACTTTGGTATGGTGTTTGTAACCACCAAAAGGAAGCGAGTTAGGTATAGACATGTATATATATTCTGAATCAGGATCACCGCCGGAGTCGATTTAGCGATGTCCGTCCGTCCGTCCGTCCGTCCGTCCGTACGCACGATAACTCAAAAAATAATGATGCTATCTTGATGAAATTTATATAGTAGGTTACTAATTACGAAAGAAAGTTCGAATCTAAGTTCGAATCTGGACAAAATCCGTCCATGGGTTCGGATTCTGGAAGCTTCCGAATGATTCCGGGCTTTTGGAGATAATCTCCGCAAACGAGATTATCTCCAAAAGCAACAAATATAGAACCTTCAAATTTTGTACAATGATGTTTCTTCCCGTTCGATTTATGTCTCTGAAATTTAAGAGGATTTGGTCCATGGGTTTGGGTTTTGGAAGCTTCCGAACGAGCACCAGAGCAAATGAGATTATTTCCAAAACCAACAAAGATAGAACCTTTAAATTTTGTACAATGATGTTCCTTCCCGTTCGATTTATGTCTCTGAAATTTAAGAGGATTTGGTCCATGGGTTTGGATTTGGAAGCTTCCGAACGAGCCCCAGAGCAAATGAGATTATCTCCAAAACCAATAAAGATATAACCTTTACTTTTGGCAGAATGGTGTTCTTTCATGTATGATTTAGGCCTCTGAAATTTAAGAGGATTTGGTCCATGGGTTTGGATTTGGAAGCTTCCGAACGAGCACCAGAGCAAATGAGATTATCTCCAAAACCAACAAAGATATAACCTTTAAATTTGGCAGGGTTGTGTTCTTTCATGTTTTATTTAAGTCTCTGAAATGTGAGAAGATTTGGTCCATGGGTTCGGGTTTTGGAAACTTCCGAACGAGCCCCAGAGCAAACGAGATTATCTCCAAAACCAATAAAGATAGAACCTTTAAATTTTTTATAATGATGTTTCTTCCAGTTTGATTTATGTCTCTAAAATTTAAGAGGATGTGGTCCATGGGTTTGGATTTTGGAAGCTTCCGAACGAGCCCCAGAGCAAATGAGATTATCTCCAAAAACAACAAATATATAACCTTTAAATTTGGCCGAATATAACCTTTAAATTAGGCAGAATGGTGTTCCTTCATGTTTGATTTATGTTTCTGAAATTTGTGAGGATTTGGTCCATGGGTTCAAATCTTGGAAGCTTCCGGACGAGCCCCAGAGCAAACGAGTATATCTCCACAACCAACAAAGATAGAACTTTTATTTTTAGTACAAAGGTGTTCTGTTATGATTTCTTTTCTGTAAAATTGGAAACTGACATTTGAAAGAATTTGAACCATGGGTTCGTATTTTGGAAACGTCCGGACGAGCACAAGAGCAACGAGCATATCTCCAAAACCAACAAAAGTAGAACCTTTAAATTTAATAGAATGGTGTTCTGGCAAGTTTTCTTTATGTTCCTGAGATGGATTCGATGAATTGGAGTGGCAATTCGGGTAGCTGACACAAACATCCCAAGGACTACCAATCTTCGAAAATAATTAAGATAGAAACTTAAAATTTTATACAAGGGTGTCAAGCATATCCCAAGCGGATGCCTCTTTTACGTTCTTGAAATTCGAGTTGAATAAGACAGAAAAGGGAAGAAGTTCAAGCAGCTGCCAAAAACACTTATGGATTTTTAATTTAATTCGAATTATTCAGGTGTAGGGTATTAATAAGTCGGTTGCATCGACTTACTGTTACATTTACTTGTTAAAATTTAAATTTTTCAAAAAAGGAAAAAGGTTAGAACGAATGGAAAAAAAAAATTAAATATTTAAAAACATGAATTTATTCAATTAAACATTTTTAATACAAACTTTTCCAAACTAATTAAAATATTTACTTTTGTAATTTAATTTTAATCCTTTTGATTGTTGTTTCCATGAAAAACCCTTTTGACAAATTAGCAATATTAACCAAAATGTAAACCAAAAATAAAAAGGAATCAAAAATGCCTAATATAATTTTAAATTTAGGACAAACAAAAAAAAAATATTATGGATGAGAATTTAGGACAGTAGCAATGGGATTTTCAAAAATAATTAATAATAAAGCATTTTTTCACATTTTTTTTCAGTAGATGTCTAGTCAAGGATAATAAAATAACACTGTACTGAATACTTTATCACAAGGCTAATCGAATTTCCAGTCAGATTATTCTTATATTTATCCTATATTAAGCCTATTAAAACAAAATACTAAAGAAAAATTAATAGAGCATAAAACCTAAACTTGAAGAAAACTATTTCCTTCTCTTTTGTATTAGTTAAAAAAATATATATTGAAATTAAAAGCACAACACAAAAAAAAAAACAAAAAAGGACATATATATTTGAAAGAAAAAAGTTGACAAAAAGTTATTAATAGTAATAGTAGAAGAAACAAGGCAAAATGTAAACCAACGGTTTTTAAAAGCGTACATTTCAAAAAGAAAATAAAACTGTTTAGTTATTGTGACTTGCACCAAAATTTGAAAATTTCAAATAAGAAAAAAATTCTGTTAAAAAAATTCTGTTTTCTAAATAAAAAAAAATTCTGTTAAATGGCAGATTGAAAATATGTTAAACGCAACATTAGATATACGCATTTAAAAATAGGGCTTTTTCAAAGTTTAAGGGGCTGTAGCTCCGTAATGGAGGTGGCTACATGAAAAAGTTGTTCTACAACATTCATTTTGTTATGAGAAACCATGGGTAGGGTTAAAATTGTTTTTCTCTATCTATAACGGTGTAGAAGTTTTGTAAACAGAGGGACGGACAGTGTGAAACTAATACGCACATTCTTTCAATATTTTTTTCGAAATGTGCTAAAAATATATATATTATTTTAAGAAAAACAAAAAACTGTACAAGAAAGGGCAAAGAGGATAAAAAACAAACATTTTTACTTTGGACATCATGTTTTGAACATCCTTGAATTAAAAGGATATTTTAATATTTAAAATCTTGCTATTAATGTTTATAATGCCCACGTACAACATACAGACGTGAATTATGAACAACATAGAAAATTAAATAACTTTTTAAATTTTAATTTCTTTAAAACCCCCGTTTTGTATTCGAATTTGGACCACTGTGCAATATTCAGAAAAGATGATTTAGTTATTTATGTATATAGAGAATAGAGCGTAGAAAATATAGGTTCTCGCTATGGCATTTTAAACCAGTAATGAAAATAATATAAATATAATATTAATAATTAAAAAGAAAATTAGGTAGTTCCGGAAAAAAAATTAAAGAGATAGTTGAAATTTGGAATATTTGCTCGAAAATTGATATGATAATGTTGTTGATAGGATCATTTTTGGTTTTTATGTTTTTGTTTTTTTTTTATTCCTTTTCAGGTTTCAATTCGTTTCAAGTTTTTATTAGTAATTTTTTGTTAACTTATGCATTTAGATGAATTTTCTTTTTTAACTAGGTAGGTTTGCTATTTTTTAAAATTCTTAAAAAATTGTGAAAAAAAAAAATTATTTAATTTCAATATGAATTTCAAGCTTATTCAGTAGAGGTTCATAGTACTCTTAGAGTTCTATCTTAGGTTTTTAGAGTTCATAGTAGTCCAAGTCAGGAAGTGGAAAAAGTATTAGATCTTGGCTCATTTCAAACTTATTTGAGAGAATTTTCTTGGTTTAAAAAAAAAAAAAGATGAATTTATATAATTTTCGATGGACTATATAACATAGACGTAGTACATTCAACGGTAAATGGAAAATGGGGTTTCTCTAAAATTGATTTAGGGTTTTTTAAAAAATTTTTTTTGTTAATTCTCTTGAATGCAATCAGTGTTTCAAACATAGAAATAATTAAGACGTTCCATGCTAAATCTCTTAGATTAATAGCAAACACATCCTGGTATGTGCACTACAATCAAAATGATTTATTCTTCTGTCAGATACTTCATCTTACAAGAAGAAAGAAATACTATAGTAAACTAAATAACTATCGAAAGGTCCTGGTGAAAAAAACTCAGAAAAAGCAACGGTTTACTTCTTCCGCTGTTGCTGCAAGGTTCAATAATCAACATTTTGCTTGAACGGTAAACAACTTTTTTTTTTAACCAAATTTTCCGGTCAAATGTTTACCTAATCTACTTTTAAAAGATGTGGCAACAATTTTTCTCTAGTAACACTTTAATCAAACAAAGGTAGATTTCAATAGATTTATGACTTCAAGTTATTAAATAAATTTCCAAATAATTTACTAAATTTGTATAAATATTAACTAGTTATAAGGTTCACATTTTATAAATTGGACAAGTATAAATAAAGTAAAAGGGGAAAAAAGAAAATTTTCTTTAAAAAAATTTCAAATTTTGATGTAAAAGTTGTCAAAATTTTTATTTTTGTTTTTAATGTGCGCCATTAAAAATCTTTGGTTTTATTTACCTACAACCTTGTTTTATATTATGTAATATTGAAAATATTAGCATATAAAGAGTATTTTGTAATAATATCATCACTGTATTGCCCTTACAAATTTACAAGAGGATCCAACGAAGAATACTTCCCGTTTATTTTTTATTCAATTTATGAATCATAATAACGTCAACCTAAATATACCGAGACAGGTATAAAAGGTTAATCATGCATATTTGTAAAAAAAAATAATGCATTTTATCTTGAAAGAATTATAATCAATTTTGGTATTGGCTTATACGTATGAAAAACAAAGAAATTGAGTATTACTGAATGAAACCTTCAATTTTGATTGGCAAAAACTTAAAAAAAGAATAGTTAAAACTAAAGAACAATATATTATCCACCGGATCTTATGCATGTATGAATTTATGCATAAAATCTGATATGAGTGTAACTTTCAAGGAAGTTTCATAGTTCATAAATAATGGAATTATGAAAATTTAAATTTATTTTAAAATTAAAGTTTGAGAAAACTAAAAAAAAAAAAACAAAAATAGAATTCGTTATTGAAAAATATTTCTTGTCATAAAAAAACATTTCAGATGAATAAGAAAAATAAGAATTTGTTTTTTCCTTAACCTGTTCTGCTTCAATTATTTCTTATTTGATTCAATTTTTTCAGTCGTTTTATATTACTGCAATAAATTTTTATTATTTTTATTACTTTGATTCAAATAAAAACATCTTAAATTTAAATTTTAAAGTCTTTTCCTAGAAGTAACTAAAGTTAAATTTGAATAATTTAATATTAATGATCGTATTATGATAGACAGTATTCTTAGCTTTTTATGAAATCTTAAATACATTTACATAATATCGTTACTCTATGATTTTTTACTCCTTTCCACTCTTATTTCCTCCTGTTCTATTACCCGTTTTCCCCCAAGAACTATTAAGCGTTAAAACTGTAAATTTACTTTCAATTTTTCATCTCTGATAGCTCTTTAACAGGAGGGGATACAAAATAATTTTTTGAGCAACTTTCTTCTCTCAAAATTTGAAGAATTCTCCATCTCAAAGTGCTGCGGAGATTTGAACAAAACAAAATCTTCCAGAATTTTATTTTCACATAACGGTAAATTCAAAAAAAAGATGCATAATTTTGATATTGATTTATAAAGGTAAAAGTAGATAGGGTTTTTTCATACTTTGAGAGGCTGTTGCTCTGTAATCGATGCGGTTAGAACATTAATTTTTCTTGAGACCTACCCATATAGTTAAGACAAATTATAAAATTTAATGTATTGTATATTAGCGCAAGTTAAATTGATATCATTGTTCAGCTATTATTTAATTTATTTTGATTTTATTTATGTGAAATATCCCAAAACTATTTTGAAATCTATTAACTGCTCAATTTCCACCTTGAGAACATTACCCAATTTGATTGAAGATACTGGATTTCTAAAAAACCCGCACTGAAGTTAACTACATATCCGATAAGTTCAATTTCATTATGGTGGAATATGCAATTAATTTTCTACAAGAGCATAATCTCCTAATCTTCTGATCCTACAAATTTGGTGCTTATATGAAATATTAAATTAAAATACTGCATAATAAAAACAAAGGAAAACAATTAAATAACTACAGTAGAAAATCATTTTTTTTTATGTCCTTAATTTTTAAACTTGCTAATATTTTTTAAGCTTTGAATTTTAAAATTATTGATTTAAAGACAATTTAATTAAACTACTTCCATTTTTTCAAGTTTTATATTTTTTTAGTTTTGTATTCAAAAACCTACTCTCTAGATTTCTAAATGAAACTTTATATTCACTACTTTCAAAAAGATTAAATGTTAAATTTAAATTGGAGATATCAACAAGAAAATCCTGTTAAATTATATTTTCGTAAATTAACGGATTTAAATTTAACTTAAAATTTAATAACTAAAATAACAGTATACTTTTCAAGGATAATAAAGATTTTTTTTTTAATGCAATTCTCTGCCACATAAATGTGGACGGGAAATTACACAGTCTTTCATGTTCAGGCGTCGCTGTAAATGTCGTAAGGGGGAATTATTCTTATGAAGTGTGAGGGATTCGAAACCACACTCCCTCGGTGTTATAAAACGTATTTCATAAGCTCTTACCCACTAGCCCACCGAGGCCTCCCAGGGGTTTTTTATTTTTAAGAGTGCATTTTCAATAGAAATAAATTTAGCACATTTTTGTTATTTGAAAAGCGACGTACATTATGATGACTACTGACCGCAGCACCGCACGCAAATAAAAAATATTAGTTAAAATTTTTATATGATATTTAAAAAAAAAATTTTATATAAAATTCGCCAGTTTTACTTAAGTATTTCATAACTACAACTTATTTTCATCTATGGCAATTGTTCAAATACACATAGGTGTTCAAGTTTCCTAGTATAAAAATTATTGAAAAACTAAAATATTGTCAATGATATCATCTCTTACAAATTGTATTAAAAATATTATAAGTTTTATAATTGAAACTAAAGACAAATTAAGAAAAATAAACTGAAATTTCAACAATTATCTATAGGAAATTTTCTTGAACCTTTTCATCTAAAGAAAAAATTGATAGAACAAAAAAAACGAATGGTTATTTGGTTTTCTAGAAATATGTAATTATTCTAAAGAGAACATGTCAGTTTACCTAAATTCATTTCTCAAAAAGACATTTAATCTAATGTTATCTGACAAAAAAAGACTTACAGCAAAATGTTACTACTCTTTTAACAAATGGGAGACTTATAAAAAAATTTTTTAATAAAAAATGGTATTTAAAAAATGAAACATGCTTTATTGTTGAAATTTGTATGCATAAGATCTAATTAATCAGGAGGGATTTTAGAGTAGGCTACAAAATCAGGGTTATATGATTTTTGCAGAATATTATATAGTATTTGCAAAGTTATGTTTATCAAATACTTTTTTACGAATCAGAAATTTATTATTGCAAATTATAGGAGCTCTAAATTCCTAAACTCAAAATCTCAAAGGTTTTGAAAAATCTCCAAATTCAAAATCCCCATTTACAAAATCCAATGAAATTATTTTAAATTTCAAAATTATTTTAAAGCCATTATATAGATTATATGTAAATAAAATATGTCGAATAGTTTTTCCTAAAATCAGGGTAATGCCCTTTTTCGAGAATATGGATTTTTCTTCAAGATAATTTTTTACGATATCGTTGGGGATCACAAAAGAATAGTTACAACTTGGGATTGTTGAATTTAAAATTTTGAAATTTGGGGATTTTGTAAGATCTCAAGTGGAAATCCAAACAGCAAGTTGCAAAATGTCCAGTTTTGTCAAAAGATATTAGACAAAATTATCTTTTTCAAAGTAAAATTCAGCTATCTGTAAATAAATTTATTTTTTATAAAGAAAATAATCGCAAGCCTTAATAAATTATAATAGCTATACCTAAATAGGTATATGTGTTATTCAGAATAAGAAAATGTTAATCAAATAATTTTCCTAATATTTTATTTTTCGTTGTATAAAGTTATAATTTGTAATATTCAATATTAAATATGACTATTTTTACTCTTTTTTTTAAATGTTAATCGTTTGTTTCTAAAAATTAAGTAAAAATTCTGATAAAAAACAATTGGAGTAATGATGTCAAGTTCTGCTGTCATTTTATTTGAATTGAATTGAATTTGAACAGTTTCAAAACTTTTGATTCAGATGTCTACCACAATCACACATAAGGACCACTAGTACATTTATTTGTATGATCGCCTCTAAATCAATTCCTTACCGAAAGGTGTTACCTATTGCCATACTTGATGCCTAATATACAATATCAAACTAAACTAGATGTAACTTTATAAATATTTCATATATTCGAAATCTGTCTCCAGAAAATTTTTGGTTTTCATTCATTACTTAGGAGCACTCTGTAAATTATTTTAAAAAATTGTGAAATTTGCACGTATATATCGGAAAGTAAATATGTCTTTATGTTTTAAAGTTTTTTGAAAAACCACATTTTCTTTTTTTTGTAATACAAAAATCTGTTATAATAGAATTTAAAATATTTCCATAATTATACTTATATTAAATCCCATTACTTATGATTATAAAAGCCAAAGGAAACTTTAAAAATTTTCTTTTTTTGTAATTCTTAGAATATTGTTTTTATTCGAATATTTTTTTTGCAAAATTATATTATTGAAAATGGGGTGGAGAAATGAAAAAGAACAAAGGATTAAGGATAATTTTCAGTTGGAAAATTAAGTTGAAAATTGAATAGAAATATCATTATATTTGGATATAAAATTCTTTTCAAAATCTTTAAACGAGCATTTAATTGACAATGCAGTTTATCATATAGATAATAAAAATTTTCTTTTGTCTATATATTGAATATATCTATTATAGACCAAAATTGTTACATTTATTCTTTTGTAATCTTCAAAATAATATTGGTATTCTAAATTTCGAGTTTTTTAACTTTACGAAGGTCTTAAAGTTTCGCCATAATTGTTTAAAGGTCTTAAAATTCAAGTTTGTCAATTTGTCTTGAAAAGAAAAACACTTTAAATATTTTTTGGGGTTTTAATTTGAGTCAATTTTCAATCTTATTTTTAATAAATATAATATTAAAAATTTAACGACAAAATGCTGGGTTAAAACTTTATATTTTCTGGAAAATTATACATTTTTTTTTCAAAATATTGGTGGTTATTTGGTTGGCGTAAGTCGCTGGTCGTGGCCAAGACCACAGTGGCTGGTCGTGGCACAGTTTTGCTACCGCTTCATTGACCACAAGACTTATATTAGGGCTATAATGGGTTTCAATTTTAGATTCATTTTGTTGTTTTCAGGAATTTTCTTATTTCTGTAGGTTGCTTAATAGCAAGATTGCTAAGATCGTTAAACTCATGGCTACCCAGAGCTACTCTTCTCCAAAATACCATTAGTTTGGATGATTTGAGTTTTGAAAGTACATTTCAACTTATATAAATAAAATAGGTTGATTTTTTTTGAAAAACACACTTGTCTATTGTAATTGAAAATAACACAGCGATTGAAAATAACAACTGACAACTTACTCTAATAACAACAATAAAAATGACAACTTATTCTACAAAATATATTTTGTTTCATCTCTTTATAACAAGCGGTTTAAAAGTTATAGATTTTTTTATGAAAAGTCGGTAAAAATCTTTAACCCCTCTCGGAAAGGATCCAGAATAGACCTCCTACCCCTCCCATATAATTTTGTGTTCCTTGTGATGCTCCCCATCATCTCCTGCTCTATGTGCAAGTTACCGCAGGACACCCTGTATATTATAAGAAATAAAAAAGGTAGAAAATGAAAAAACATGTATCGTAAATAATTAATATAAACAAAAAAAAAAGTGTTCGAATAATCTAATTTACAAACAAAATAAGGCAGCATATAAAACCACAGCTTTTTAAAGACGTAAATTTTCCAAAAGGCAAAAAAAAAACTATAAGTGTGACTTCCATTAAAATTTGTAAATTTTCTTATATGTAGAAAAATTTGGAAAATAAAGAGACATTTTCTCCAATTTTAAGAAACCTGATATAATTAAGAAAAGTTCGTAACATGTCATGTAAAAATACAATGTTGAAGTGATAATTTTTGCGATTTACTTTCAAAAATTTGTAGGGCTGTCACAGTTTTATGTGTCTAAAAACAGAACCAGGTAAAAAAAATCTTAAGGTTCTAATCTAACTATATGCCGTAATTATGAAAGTGCAAAATATTGAAAAATTTTATTTTCAGATAACGGTAAATTTAAACACTAAATTCCAAAAAAATTATTGAATTTTTGCTATTAATTTATTAAGCTAAAATAATTTTCTATAGGGGGCCTAGATAGCCCAGTGGGTAAGAGTGTATGAAATACGCTGTAAACACCGAGGGAGTGTGGGTTCGAATCCCATACACGTTGTAAGAGTTATTCCCCCATACGATATTTACAGCCACTCCTGAACAGGAAAGGCTTTGTAATTTCCTATTCACATTTATGTGGCAGAGAAATGCATTAAAAAAAAAATGTTTGCAGTTTTTAAATTGAAAAATTGATTAACAGACTCTGAGATATGTACACATTTGTTCTACAACATTTGTTACATATCTCAGAGTCTGTTCTACAACATTTGTTGAACAGTTTGTTCAACATTTGTTCTACAATATTAATTTTTTATCAGATCTAAGTAATGAAATTGGTTTGTTCTATCTTAAACAGTTTAAAATGTTTACAAATAAACAGAGGAAGGGACAGAATTAAACTATAATAAGTAAAATTTAAAATTTTTTTTTTGAAAAATATGCTAAAAATGATTAACACAAGTTGTGCATCCTTATATAAAAGTTTTTCTTTTAAAATGGTTTAAAACTTTAATCAGTTAGAGTAATAGATTTTCCAAAATCCGCATATAAGTGCGCAATAAAGTATTTAAACGAACTCGCTAAAGGTACCTAAGGTATAAGTAAAGGTTATTTTTGATGAATAATTTAAACGGGTTTTACTGTATAACATAAAACAAAAAAAAAAAAAGGATTTGCCCATAAATGCTAAAATTATTTTTGAAAAGTTTTAACTTATAAACTTTATGAAATTGTAATGACATCTTCAGATATATTTTAATTATCCGTTTTTAGTTAAATTTCATATAATTTTATTTTTCCCCTATAATTTTTGTTGATTCCATTATGATAATTTTACAATGTCTTATTATTTCTACCACTTGAATGGGTTTATTAATTTTTTTGAAACTTTTATTGAATTTTTTTTTTGTTCATGGTTGAATTTTATGATTTTCTTAAAAATGTTTTCTTCTATTGTAAGAATGAAAATCTATTCGGGTTGTTTTATAACAAGGAAAAGCTAAAATTGTATGTTTTTGCTAATTAAATAGTTTCTATATAAGTATCGGTATATACTTACCGTAAAATATATCTAATATGTTGAACAGAAATGTGTATAAATGTGTACAAAATATGAATATGGTAAAAATAAGGATACAGGTTACAAATAAAAAAAAAAATTACTATATGGTTTTGTAAAAAGATGATCAACAAATATAATGTTATGTAAAAGATATTTTACACTAAACTACAAGTATATAAACGATTATGCTATTAGAAAAGATATCAAACATTTTTGTAAAGATTAGCTGTTTTTAATAACGTTTATATAAACTTTATTTCATGAGTTTAAAAAAAAGGAAAGGATAATTAATATAGAAAATGGTTTTAAACTTATACCATTTTTATCCCGCATCCTTTGAAAGTTTTTTGAACTTTTATAAAGAAAAACGAAGGATGTATTTTAAAGATCAAAATAAAATATAAACTTTAACTTTTTACCTGGTGTTTAGCAACTAGTTACCTGATTTATGTAGTTTGAGATAATGCAGTTGCTTTTGCATAGTTCATAAATTTGAAGAATTAATCTTTTAAAGCTTATTAACTTTTTAAAAAATTTTTTTTTGAGTTTCCTTTTGCAAATTTCCTGTAAAAATTAAAAAAAATTTCTCTTAAAATTATTATAGAAAGTGGAAATTTAACAAGTTACTTTTTTTATATATTTTATATATTATTTTCTCTATTGAAACACAAAATCCTCATTATTGATTGAGGATATTAATTAAAAACATGATTAAGGTCAACATTTTTTAATGTTATTTCCCAAAATGTTAATAATATATTAATTTTTAGTTCTTAGCTTAAAAAAAGAAAATAATTTTTAAATTAATAAAAAACCAAAGTCAAGTTAAAATTTTCCTTCCCATCCTACATAATCGATAAAGCAAACTATACATTTTTATTAAAGGTCCCCACTTAAAGTTTTGTTTAAAATGAGATAGTTTTGGTGGGTGTAACAATAGCCGGAAGAATCATGTGCAATTCTTCTAGATGTTTTTGTTGACTCTCACAAAAAACAACCCACCACCTCGAATACTATCAAATTTTGGGAAGGATTTTTATTTCATGGAATCAAAATCTTTTGATAACGTTATTCAGTTCAAAGTTTTTAAAATAACTTCGCGATTACGCCTTGTAACACAACAATATTAGATTATATTATATTATTGGGGTCGACGTGGCTCTATTCTAGTGTGTCAAAGGGATGGATCGGCTCAGAATCGAATTCTGAGTGGATTAAGCCATATACGTCCGTCCGTTCGTCCGTCTGCACGATAACTCAAAAAATAAAGGAGCTAGGAAGCTAAAAAATTTTTTGCGTCACTTTTGAAAAATTGTTAGTTTTGCTATTGAAATCCAGCTTTTCCGACCGCCGGGTTCGAGTAGCTGCCATACAACCTCTTTCTTTATATGGAAATAACTCAGTATCTATTTAAGCTAGGTATCTCAGATTTTGATAAATAACTCAGTGTCTATTAAAGCTAGGTATCTAAAATTTTGTGAAGAGGTGTCGAGTTACATGTCAAAAACTTTTGTAAAATTTGGCTGATCTAGAGCAGGTGGTTCAGACTTCTTGCACCTCTTGGAACTTAATGAACCTAGGCGTCTGCAATCTTGCAAATGAAGATCGTGTTTTATGGTAACAACTTCTGTTAAATTTGGTTGTGCTGGTGCAATAGATTTGGGTAGCTATCATACAACTACACAATTTACATAAATATATCTCGGTAGTTATAACGTCGGTACAAAAACATCTAAAATTGTTTAAAAGATGATCAAGTTATATAGGAACAGGACATATTATGTTCATACGGATATCCCAGAGTAGACATAGTCTGCACTCTTCCTCATTTTGATTTGGATCTAAATTGTGCTCTTCTTATTATTACGTGTTGTGAATTTTGTCTTCAATTATTAACTTCTGTTAGCCTTACTGTCTCTTAAAAGGTCAAAAAAGATATTTTTGGGAAAGCTCATGTTAAATTTAATATGTTGATATATAAAAACTTATAAAATAAATTTAAGAATGTTATTCAAGAATTAAAGAATATGATAAAAAGTTTTTAAATTTCATATTTTTTCTAATATTTCAGTTTCTGTACCACATTTTATAAATTCAAAGAATTAATCATAGTTTTTCTATTTATATCACATTCTAGAATAGTCATATTAATGGTATTAAAATATCAAGGTTTATTTTATTTAAAATAATTTTATTTGCATGCCTAGATATAGGATTAAGGTATGAATAGTGCCTTACCTGATGGGACTTAAATAACTAAAAATAGAATAGGATAAAAGTTTGACAACGGTGAAGCAAAATGTCCAATGAGATTAATGAAATTCCATCACAACTGAAAAAATATGATGTATATTAAAAAAAAAAAAAATTTTTTTTTTCACGTATTTCTGATATGAACGAGTATAACTTTTAAGCAATGAAAAATGATCCTTGAAATGAGAAACAAAAAAGAATCTTAATTATTTTTTTTGGTTTAAATGGGAATAATGGGATTGTTCTGAATATTATAAAAATAAAAAAATATATAATTATAAAATGAACAAAAGATGTGAGTAAAACGTTTTTGTATCAGTGTTTAAATGGATCTCGAAAAAATAAATTTAATTTCAAAGCTAAAACAGAAATAAATTTTCCATAAATAAATTTCTTTACTTTTTTTTTATATTAGTTGTTCTTTTTGCTATATATTATAGTGTTTGGTTTTTTAACTGAATGACTTCCTAAGTTCTAATATAACAACAAACCAGAGCATATTTTTCATTATCTGCGTAGGGCTTCCGTAGAACATGTAAGTCAAAAGTCATTCGTCAATTAATAATCTAAAATAAAAAACGTCCTATTATTTGAAAACAATTGAGAATAGACCCTCCTGTCATACGATTCTTTTTTTAGTTTTAGTCTAAGAAATCACCCTCTGCAATATTTGCACTTTTATACCAAACGCTAAATTTATACGAAATTAGTAAATTTTGTAATACAAATGTTTAAAAAAATTAATTCTCTTTACAGGTCCTGAACCTTTTTGTGGCATTTGTAAACACAAAAGAAGTATTAATAATCCGGCTCCAGACAATTTAAGGACCTGTTCGAAAACTATATCCGAAAAAGCTATGGGGTCCAGTAAAAATAAAATGAGATTTGTAACAGGATCTTTGTCGTGTCGCTGTCGGCTTAAGCGATATTTAAAGAAAATTCCAATAGAATGAAAAGGTGGTACATGTAGATTCTGTCAACAAGAAGAAGAGGCTGCAGGACGCATATTTAAAGCTGTGCAGCTTTACTGCGAGCAAGATATCTGCATCTAGAAACATATTTCTTTGCCGATGATGAACTGCCGGCACTAAACCCTACACAGAGCTTTACTTTTTTTAAGATAGGGCTGAGAGAAGTTATAAGTGGAGGCATAACTTGTAATTGGGCGCAGTGGCCCTTATACCCCTCATATAACAATAATCTAATTTCGAAAAATCTTTTAAATATTTATGTTCTTTATTTTTTTGAAATTTAAATTCAAAATAATTTTAAACATTAGAATTTCTGGATCATAGCCATCAACAATGACAGAAATATTGAATTCAAATTCAAATTTTTAACAAAATAAAAACTAATACAGGAATAATCTAAAATCAAAGATTTTAATTAGTTATAGATATTGAAAATAAATATATTGTCAAAAAAAGATCTTATACAAAAATTATATTACATAAATAAATTTCTTAATTTCTAGAAATATTCCACAGACATAAGATAAAAATCAGATATTTTTAAATCAATAAATCGGATATTAACATTTAAATAATTTGTTGCAGATGACATAATAAATGGTAAGAAATGAACTAAAATCAAAAATAAAATCTGTGAAAGATAACTTCATTAAATACCAATAATATCTTAAGTTTGATGATATAATATATTTTATGATTTATTTAATATTTGTTTTTTCCTCTTTATTTTGTCTTTTTTTAACTTTTAATATTTTTTGAATTTTTAATACTTAAAAAAAAAACTAATTATTGCTTTCATTCTGCTCGACTAACAAACGGAATAGTCTGTCTTTTTTCAAAACTTCTTCACCATTCTCAGATCTCGATAATGTCCGTAAGCCCTGCATATAATATTGGGAGGAAGAAAAGAGATCTAATTAAAAATAATCTTTGTGATCAAATAGATTTTGTGAAATAACTTTTTTCTGTAGTCGAACTTCTTAAAGAGCTACAGATCGCGAAATTGAGAATTTATTTTAATCTTAAACGTCAGACGAAAGTAAATCTCTTAGTCTTAAGTAAGTTATGATAATATGTCGGAAAAAAACTGTTTAAGAATATTTTCGTTGATTTAAATAATTGAAAAATATTACAAGACTGCAATAAAAATGTGCTCCCTTCAAAATCTTAAATTATACAAATTGTTTTGTTTTATTTTCAGCATCTTTTGAATTAATCTGTGTTTATTCTGAATGAACAGTCTACTGAACCATTAAAAAAAAAACTTTTACCAGATTTTCCTAGATAATTTTTGTTTTTTTTTTTTTTTGTGGTTGACATGCGAGACATTAAAGATCTTATAACATCACTGCTTTGTATTTTGAATTTTCTTATAATATTTTATGGTAAATACAACATTAATTTATATAAAGATGATGAATTATATAATTTAGAGGATATTTGTATATTATTACTCACAAATACAAAATATAGATATAATAATATGTAAATATATTGTAATAGTAATAAACATGTCATTAATAGAAACATTTTGTCTAAAAGAAAATTATTATCTTTATGTAAGTTTGCTGTAAATAAAAATATTTCTGACTGAATTTCGTAATAGAGGAGGATTAATAATTAGATAATATTTTGAAAATTAAATTTCCCATCTTCAAAAAATTAAAGACATTCTTGGCGATAACATTGTAATTGTAGAAAAATTCTTAGGCAAATTTCATACCCATATTTTTTAGGCTAAGGATTATCTTATGAATTATTTAAAGCAATAATACCTTACTTTAAGTGCATTATCAGATCTTTCCAAATTTTGCGGAAACATGCTTGAGCATAAATATATATTTTGTGGTATGACTTCATAAGGAGTTCAAATTTTACGTTTCATATTTTATATAATCTTGACATAATAAACATAGTTAACAGAGTTAATATTGATAAAATTTTATACTTGTTTAAAGGGCTTTAAGATTTCCTTTCTCAAAAGATGCTCAATGTTTTGCAAATTTAAAATAGTTTACTTAAACAATAGAAAAAAAACAAGTACCTATAGGTAGTTGTTGTTGTAATAATGATTTTTATTTTCGTTTTCGTGCTCTATTAAAGCAGATAAATTCTAATTAAAGATACATTCCTATAACGATTAGATTCTTTTTCTAAAAAGAATTGCCTTAAAGAAAGTCCTAAGAGTTTTTTAGCATAAAATGTTGACAGTTGACCGTTAGTTCAAAAGTTGTAATAAAAATAAAAATAAAATTTTGAAAGGAACTATAACGACTCCATCACCAACCAGAACCATAGTAATGGTTCCGAAACCATGACAGTAGGTACACTAATATATAATATAGAAAAAAGTCTTTCTTTTACTGCTAACTAATTATTATAATATAATATAAATAATTAAATATTATAATATAATATAGTCAGTAATGTAGTTAAGAAGATCTGACTGATCTAGATCGAATTTTTGTTCATAAAACTGTTTTAAATACCTATTGTGATAAAATTGTTAATAAAAGAATCAGAAAAATACGAGTGCCTAGAAATTTTTAAGATAAAATTAAATTTTTATGTTGTTTTTCTTTAACTTGTTACCAAAATTATTCTTTTTCTTATTGTGGATGTAAAACTCTGTTTCGAACGAAACTTTTGAGAAATTTAAATTAAAGATTACTTATAAGTTATCGATGGAAGACAATTTATTCATAAAAGATCCAGACTCAAAAGTTCAAAAATATTTGAAAAATATTTCAGGTTTTGTCAAGCTAAAATTCTTGTCAGTCATAGTAACGTCAATACGATACATTTTTGTCAAAGACACAAAGATCACAAACCTTTAAGAACATGTTTAAGAATATAAAAATAAAGAAGATAATAGAATGAGAGTTGAAATAGCTTATTCAAAACTTATGCTATTTTCAGACGATTCAGTGAATTCTTCCTCGAAAAACATGTAGAATTATTGTACCGTAACACGCTTGTGGTATAAAGAGGTACCGTAACGCGCTTGTGGTAGTTGAGAATTAAAAATTTGGCTTATATGTTAGATACTTTATAATATAATTGATTTTAATAACAAAGAAGGGGTTTTTTAAAAAAAATTACTTTTTCAGTAGGATTTACGTTCCAATTAAAAATGCTTATCTAAGCTGTTGTGTTACGATATGAAACTACACTCCCTCGGATAATAGACCATCAAGTTTAACCATTAGATTAACGAGGTTTTTCTTGCTGCAAAAATAAATATTTAAAAAAATATGGAATCCTTTAAAATCAATACACAAAATATGGTTCTCACAATATTTTATTTTGAAGACTTGTATAATAGTTATTACCTATAAATTTTTAATATCAAAAAATTATATTATTTTCTCTGGGTGTTAATTAAATTTTTATGGTAGATATATTGTAGATCTAAAATTTTCAAAAACAGTGAAAATTATATTTTAAAACTTTATTATTAAAAATCTTAAAATGATAAAAAAAAAAGAAATATAATCAATTATATAAGAAATTGAATGACAGAATAATAATGCTAATTAAATATTTAAAAGTGTTTTTATCCTATATAAAAAGGATATACAATAAAAAAAAATAACTTAATTTCTACTTAAAAAATTAAGTCTTCTATAATTGTCTAATTAAAAAATTATTGTTTTTCTAAAACTTTATAAAAAAGAAAAAAAAAAAAAAATATAGGCTTATAGAATGATAGAATGATACCTATATCCTTACCATTGGCATAAATTTAAAAATAAAATAAAAAAAAAGTAAAAAATAAGTAAAATATATTTAGATATCATAAAATATTTAAAAAAAAAAAAATAATAGTACTATATTGAATAGTATCTATAGGAGCAAATACCAATTAACAAAGGCTAACAAAAATAAAAATATAAAAATCTAATAAAATTGTTAGGTACCCGTTCAAAATATACTTCTGCCATAACGGATCAAAAATATACCATTATATTAATCTTTTCATAAATTTTTAGAATAAATTAGATCTTAAACTGAAATTTTTTATCTTTAATTAGGTACCTACCTTATGATTATGCTAAATTTTTTATATTGATGGCTATATGTATCATAAAACTTCCTTACAAACCAAGTTATTGAAGTAAAAAAATCTCATAACCAGTCATAGATGACTAAAGTAAAATAATTCATATTGCAAAATTTAAAAAAAAAATGAGAAAAACTTCCAAATAATTATTTTATAAAATTTTATTTTATGCTATTGGAACTTACCTTGGGGTGTCGGTGACGTAGTGGGTAAGAGCGTATAAAATACGTTGTAAACACCGAGGTAGTGTGGGTTCGTTTTACTGTTTTTTAGTTCCTTTTTATTTTATATATTAAAACTTTAATGAAAAATCTAAGCTTAAAAATTTTAACAGACTACAAGTATCTCAGACCATGTTTGATTTATAAATTTCGAAAAATCATATTAAAAGTGAAACAAAAAAAAATTTTTTTTTTACATCTTAATTTTATTTTAATAATATTATTGCCTGTTTTCTCATTTATGTTCCTTAAGAATTTATTTATTGTTGTTTAAATTTTAAATAATTGAACCAAATTATCATGCTGGTTATAAAATCTACATATAGGAACACTTAAATTATACCTCTGATGAATGATAGAACTTTAAATTGAAATAAAATGCATATAAATTAAGATTGAAGCCAAATTTTTTTTTTATTTGAAAGATAATTTTATGACATATAGGTTTTAAAAATAATTTCCGGCATATGTCCACCACACCTAGCTCTTTAAGAACCGCATTCGATCAGACCAATTATTTAAAAACACCCCTTACAATACTCTTGTTAACGTCTTTTAAAAATGTATATTTTATATGTAAAACTAAAATATGCCTTTTTCTTTTATTCAAATTAATTTTGTATTTTAATTAGTATCTAAAGTCATTCTTAAAACTAATTATCACCCAAATAAACAATAATAATAAACCTATATACCTATCATATACTTATTAAATACAAAAACATGTTAAAATTCTTATGTTGACTTTAACATTAAGAATTTGTGTTGTATTTCAACATATAAATCTGTAAACAAAGTTTTTTCTACAACATTCATGTATTACAAAATCTTTGTATCTAATGTTAAAGCTTACGGTCGTAAATAAGTTATATAGATATTTACATTATACATAGATACATGTATATAAGTATACACATATTAAAATACATATCTATATATTTTGTTTTGAAATCCTTAAATATATTTTTTAAATATCTTTAAATATATTTAGATTCTAATTTCTAAAAGAAAGGACATTTTATTAAATAGCTATACATACATTATACATTTTAAATATAAAGGATCTTAAGATACAGAAAGTAAAGATTGTATTGAAAAAATATTTTTCTAGTTTTTTTAATATTAAAAATAGAAATCACAACAAGTAAATAAAAAAAAAAAAAAAACAATGTTTAACACTTCTTTTCTTAGTTTTTCTTATTATGAAAATATTTTTTTAAAAGTTTTTAAAGTTTAAATCATTTTTTGGCTTTGTTTCTTTCTTACACTCTGTTTTTGTGGGTATTCTGTATGTGAGTAGTGTGAAAATATCCTGTCAGTAATTTTTTTTTTTTTTG
Source organism: Poecilobothrus nobilitatus (assembly GCA_947095535.1). Lineage (NCBI taxonomy): Eukaryota > Metazoa > Arthropoda > Insecta > Diptera > Dolichopodidae > Poecilobothrus > Poecilobothrus nobilitatus. The sequence continues at coordinate 111,801,212 of OX352774.1, forward strand.
ATTTAAAGTTGTTTTGATTTTTTCTTTTTTTTTCTTGGTGTTGTACTTGTCAATTATAATTTTAATTTAATAATTTTAATTTAAAAGAAAAATTATATAGTGTTATATTAGACATTTTTTAACACATGCAATTTCGATATATTTTCTATTCGATGCTAGCATCCCTATTACGCGATAGGTTTTACATTGTTTAATTTTTTTTTATGAAATCATTCAATGTAGTTTTGAACTAGACTATATATACTATGATAGGTATATAATAAAATTACATAAAAATAACTTTTACTTTTTCTTATTACAGTTCGCAAATTAATTGTTCTCGAATTTCATGACTCTAATGAAACTAAACTTAGCGTCAATTAAATTATCTTCAGTTTTATTAAGCGATAAAAAATAATTACAGTCACGCAAAAAGTTGCACCAAAAAGTAATTATGAAATGAGGATCTTTTCTAATTTTTATCTTCTTTATTTTCGTATTTTTTTAAAACTTCTAAGCATACTCTATTTCATACTACTGAACATAGTCTAATACTATAATAAACTAATAATTACTAAGTTCTAATAATATGAAAACACCATGAATATCAGCAATTTTGTGATATTATCTGACAATTTTTCAATCAATGCAATCCTATTAAAAAGTTGTTAAGTTGCCGAAAGTCATTTAATTTTTATAAAAAGCTATGTACCGCATTTTATACCAGTCAATAAATTTTGTAAACCAGAAAGTATTTTTGTTTGTTTCTTTGATTGCTGTGAATTGCTACACAGTGTAATCGATTGAAACAAAATTTTTTTCCTGAAATGTTTCTCTAAACCTAAAAGAGTTCGACACGAGTGCTATTTAATATTTTCCCTGTACTGTCTTTACGAACCAACCGATTGAGTTCAAACTTTATAGGATCGTTGTTGATTACCTAATAAATTTGACAGCTTAATTTTATTACGATTGATTAATTTTTTGTAAACTAATTGTATTCAATTTTATACATGCCCGTTTTGACACCGCAGCCTGTTAAAATTGTTTTGATACTGTCTAAAAGGTTTGAGAACAAACTATGGTTTCTAGATAATAAAATATTATATAACTTCTATCGGGATACTAATAAATTTTTAACACAATTTTTTATATGTTAAATTTTTTCAGTTTTACTCCAAAATATTCAAACACTATACGAACCTTGACTAGACATGAATTGAAGGTGATTAAGTTGTGAACTACAACCACCTCCTGTTTGCATAAAAATGAAAGCTTTTACTTATATAATTACTTTCGTGTTAATTTTTAAAACAACTTTTATTAAAGATTTTTCGAATTGTTTTCTTCTTCTGAAAATCGAAGCCCTGATACGATCTTATTATAGAAATCAATTTGCTAATAAAACTTCACCAAAAAAATAAAAAATTGATTTTTAATAACTTTCAACGGTGTTTGTTACTTACTTAAATAAAAAGGATAAACCACAATTTATGTTTAAATTGAAAAAGTTAAATTTATACCATTTTTTAAAAATTAAATGGAAATTTTTTATAGCATAATTAACATAATCTTAATAGTGTGGTTTTTCACTTCATCTTAGATATTATACAACATTTATTAATATTTTATATACCATTTTATATTTTCAAGAGATCTTATATTTTTCAGTACTTGATTTTTTTATATTTTTATAAAATACAACATATCCATATCTGATATTTTATGTACAAAAAAAAAAAAAAAGAAATACACGTAAATAGATATTATATGCAGGGAAGTGCTACTACAGCAATGTCATTATGGGTAACATAATATGTTGTACATATTTGAAATGTAAAGTTGTACATACCTTAAATTATAAAAAAATTTCAAATTTAAAGCCTTTAAACATGGTATTTTTTTTAAGCCCATATTAAGAACTGTCAGTTTTCCTTATTCATTTTTTTGAAATTCTTCTCACCCTTTTCCAAATTCCACTTCTTAACTATTAAACCTATCGGTTTCTTTTCCTTACGGCCGATACTGAAAAACGGAAAAAATCTTAAAAAAGCTGCTGTGTCGCAATTGTTTAACGGAACCCGACAAAAAAAAATTTTTAGACTTTCCTTTAGGTCAAAGAAGTACCTATTATTCAAAATTGAACATAATTCGTTTCCAAAAATTTTTTCTAATCGTTGTGACGTAGGGATAACAAATTACAAGTCTATTAATAGAGTCAACTCCATTGTCAAGGAGTAACACGTATACAAAATTTGAAGTCAATCGATCAAACCGTTTTTATTTTAGAGCGAAAAGTTTAAATATTTGTACCACAGCCCCAACTTGGCGGCCGTTAGAGCAGAATGCTTAGTCCAGAAATACTTCCCGCAACCAAAAAGATTTATATACAAATTTTCATTATGATCGGCTGAGCAGTTTAGGTGTGTATAAATCAAAAACAAATAGACAAACATTCACTTTTATATACAAAGAAGATTTAATCGTCAATTTTTTTAATACTCGTTTAAATGACCCGATTTTTTATAATATAGAGCAGAACATCACTGTATTATGTAGGACAAAATGTATAAATACTAACATATCACGAATTATTGAATTAATATATAATTATCTTTATACTATCTAGATACACTCATAGCACGCCATTAAAATGGTACACTCATTATGTATTTATCATTTTACAGTTAATTTTTTGCGGTTTTTCGCCTTCATTAAAAAAGAAAAGAAAATATCAAATGTTTATATTTTTACACTATTTTCATTCTAGTGTTCTAGAGCATACCTCTGTAATCACCTCTCATTTTTTCATACATTTCTTTTATACTGATTTTATCAGTTATCCCCCTTTCACATTTACTTGTAATTAGTAATCCCAGCAATGGTTTTCTTTTAGATTTTATTTAAATCAAGGTATAAAAAAATAAAAATTTAAAATAATTCTCAAAAGCTTTTTTTATACTATAGGACGTGAGTAAAATAAAGTGAATTGATATCAGTATACCTATACATATATAAAGATACAATTATGTGATATGTATACGTGCATATATCTACGTATGAATAAATTTTTATATAAATATTATTATTCTCTCTTTTTATTTTATTTTAAACCATATTTTATTAAATCCTTAAATATCCTTTGAAATTGTGAGCCCAGAAAAAATATTTATAAAAAATTCTATACTTGTTAGGATAATCCTAATAAAATTAGATTAACTCTACCACTTGAAAAAAAATTTCTTTTTTAATTCCCCATAATTAAACGCGGATGAATATTAAATTACCATAATATATATTAACCCTTTTGTAAATGGAATTGGAAAGTAAAGGAAAGTGTAAAAAGTAAAGGGAAACAGATTAATTCTAATCATCTTGACGATTATTGATACTTAAGATAACATGACCTGTGTACAATATCTTAATTATTTATTTTCAATTTTTTCGAAATAAATTTCTACATAAAAGAAAATAATAATGATTTCTTGTTTATTATTTTTTCTTTTTCTCGAAAGAAAAGTGTGACATACATAGGGTTAAATATGCAAATCTTTGAAGATATTTAACATTTTTTATCATTGAAATTTGTGTTGCCTCTATAAAATTCATAAGAAGATATGAATTTTTATCATCTAAAATTTGTAATTAAACAAAAAATATTTCATTTAGAAACCATTTAATTTCAAAAGATTAACCCTATCAACAGAATTGAAAAATGAGGAAGCATATGGAAAAACTAAATCAACTCAGAATTGAATTCTAAGCTGGGATATGCATTATGTACTTTTCCATATCTATCTTGTCCTGTTTAAGATGTCACAAACGTTATGGAAAATTTATTATATCCTCAGATCATAGCGGTTCAATAGTCTAAACATTTTAATCATTCAGCTGAATTAAAAGATGCCGTGGAATAAGCACTATTTTGATATAGCTAAGAATATCCATAAAGTTTACATTCTGCCTAAAATGAAGTACAATTTTCAAATATGGACCGTCGCCCTCAAACTTCTTTCAATTATCTCAGCAAGATAATCCAAAACCATGCCTTACGTCTAATTGGCCATACCATCGTTCTAGTAGCACTAACTCCTCTTAATATTCGTGGAAATATTGGAGCGATTTCACTCTTTTATAGATTTCTTGTATATAATAATACTTCCTCTATTGAACTAAATTGAATTATGCCTCACTGCAAACTATTTCACCGTACCATGAAAGAGTTAACAAGTATTCATTTCTATACTGTGGAGATTCCTTGAATTTCGTTGCTAGTGTTTAGTAATCGTGAAAAAAAAATGTAAGAACAGTAGTTAATATTTCAGCAAAAAAATGACAATATTATAAATAACGAAATAGCACCACTAACCATAGTTAGTTAGTTAATTTAAATTTTTATACTCTTTATTTGGTAATTTAATTTTAATCCTTTATTTGGTAACCATTATCATTCCATTGTTTTTCGTTTCAGTAAAAGGATAACAAGTAAAAATATTTATATATAATCCTCTGAAATTGAAATTTAGTTTTTCATTAATTACTCAAGGATTAAATTTGAATATCAAAAATAGCTTTCAAGAATTAGAATTTTAGATAGTATAAATTTTTTTCTATAGGCTGTTATGTTGCTTACTATTTTAAAAGTTATTATAACACAGTATAAAATTTTTTAAATTTCTTATATTTGTCTGTACCATCTGAACTGTCCCGCCCCTTTTGTTCTCATATTTAAGTATAATTTCTTTATTTTATTATTTATTTATTTATTTTTATTTTATTTTATATCGTCTTGATATAAATATCTGCCGATATTATAGGTATAAGTAAAAGTCTAGTAAAAGAAATTATTTTATTTTTATAAAATTTCTCCTTTTTTAAAAAAAATTATAAAAAGCTCTTATAAAATTTTAACAATTTTCATAGTTTTTGTTCTCAAGGGTTGGTGGTTGGTAGTTGGTGGCAATCTTACAAATACAATATTACATTTATTTACCACTATATTTACCAATTTATTCATCCGATTTGTCTTCATTCGCCTAAGCCGTGACCTATGTCGAGACTTTTGTAGCTGATGTCTCCAACTTATTTCTTGTAATTTTTGGACATATTATTTTTAAATTATAGATGCTTTTTTTACCTATAGCCAGTTTTTTTTTAACCTCAGGAATTAATTACAAGCCGTCCATTCTAGAATAGTTGTTTCTGGATTTACATTAGAATTTTAGTGGACTTAGAACACAAGCATGCCTTAAAGAGGATCAGTCACAAACCCACACATACAATAAATGCTTTCACAAAAATATGTATGATCATTATACAGTGGGCTCATAATCATACCTTACTGAGCCTATTTTGCCTCCCGTACTTAACGGATCTATAGAAGGTGAAGATCTTCTTCTAAATATAGATTATTCGTAAACTTCCATTTCCAGTCAGTCACATACACACATAAGAAAAACATTCACAAAATACATAAGTTATTTTTGTTATTTTACTACTTTCCACTAACATTATGTCAATGGGTTTAAATTGTTGAATTAAGTATTTTCTAATAATTTTTTTAACCTGGTTTTAAGTAAAATGTTTTTTTACAGATTCTTTTTTTTATAATAGAAACGCTTTTCTTGAGGGGAATGTTTTTTTTTAAAAACTAAAATACTTTTCCGCAATCTTTCTTTTTGTGTCGCTAATCGTAGATTTACCACATCGACGTACTGTTACATTTACTTGTTTTAATTTTATTTTTATCAATGGAACTTTTAATTTAAAATTCCGTTACAGCAACTTTGATTGAAAATCACTTTATCTTGTTCTATTTTAAGCGATCTGTAAGCATAATCAAGTAAATTTTTAAACATTGTAACATTTTAAAAATCCGTTATTCTCTTTAATGATGTTAATGATTCTCTTTAGATTGATAATTTAAAAATGTTTGAGTGCATACAAGTCGGTTTTATATTTGTTGATTTTGGTGTAGTTACATTTAGATATACATATTTTTAATTTTCCTTTACTATTTTGAATATCTATGTATATAGGTATGATTGATTAAAAGTGAAATGTTAAATTTTGCATTTTACAATAATAACGGTATCTTTATATGTTTGCTTGAAAGTATATATGTATTATAAATTTTAGTAGTATAACAGGAAAAAACGAAATCAAACAGGTAATACACTATTTGTGAATTAGTTTGTTTGTTATACTGTGAATTTATTCTAAGTAATCACATAAAAAATTGCGAGATATTTATGTTAATACGAGATTAAAGACAACTGTTACCTAATATTAAACTTAATACATTATTGTATTTGTTTTTTTCTCTAAAATAAGTGGTAATATTTGAAAGATACCAAGAATACGCCCTTATTAGCGTCAAACTTTTATTGACGACTAAACTCATCTTCCCTTAATCAGTATAATAGATTGAAACTCTTAACTTCTCACACAGTATATTGGGTAGAGAGTAGATATTTGGAAGTTTAGATAGTTTGGAAGTTGATGAATTCAGGAGGGAGACTATATTCGAACAATTAATCTGTGTTTTATTATTAGATACTATTTTGTTAACAGTAGTAAATGCGTTAGTCAGTTAAAACATAGCATTAAAATATGATTCTGCATGAGGTAATAACTGAAGGTAGCTCCACTATAACAATTATTATTATTATTGTAATTGTTACGATATAACATTTGTACTTATTTTTTATGTGATCTTCAATGAAAAAACTTCTTGATACAAAATATTTCATTCGCAAAGTTTTTTGAGATAATTAAGTTGAAAAGAACAAGAATGACTTCGCTAAAATTAGCTTGAAAGATTTCAAAATGAGATCAAGTGATCAAGAGATCACTTATCAAAAATAAAAATTAACATTGAATTATTCGAAACTTCGGATCGTTATTCTTGTTCCCGTAGAAATTATGAAGGTAATCTGCTAATAGAATTCGCGCCCAATGTTATAAATTAAAAATGTAATTATAAAATTATTTAATTCCAACAGTAAAATCAAACATATGAAATTTATCAAAGGTAATTTAAGACAATTCGTTAATGACTTTGTAATTTTCTTGAACATTTTCAGTGGATATTTCGAAATATTTAAAAAACTTAACTTTCACAAAGTTAAAATTCTTTAAAATTAATTTTTAAAATAAAATTGGTTCAGTTTAATCTAAAATACAAAAAAAAAGATATTTAAAGATAAAAATAAAATACCTACTATATATCTTTTCAACTATTTTCTTATGCCAACTGTTCCAAAAAGTGTTGAATTTATTCTTTCAAATAAATTTTAACAAAATATATTTATCTTATCTGAAAAATATTTATATCAAAAGTTTATTTTTGAAAATTGTATTGAATTTCGATTTATATCTACGATATGAATGTTGAAGACGATAGTTATTTATTCTTTTCTTGAAAATAACTACCGACAAATCTCAATTTTATCAATAAGATTTGGGGTGCTTCTGTAAATAAACCGAAAATAAAATTTAAATTTTCTCTTAATACTGTGGGGTTCAATTTTTAATCTAATAGATATAAATTTTATTTCGATTAAAAATTTAAAACAAACAAAAAAAAAATCTACTGACATTGATTTTAAATAAAAAATTCGTATCGTTTGATTATATCTTGTTGTTACTATTTGAATTTTAACTATATCTATAGATAGTTACTGTAGATATTTATTATTTAAGTTCTTTTTTTTGCTTTTTGATCGTACAAAAATTTAATATTGAAGAACATGAGCTAATCGATTATTTATTTTATTGTTAAAAATTAATTTAATATTTAATTTGATCTTTTTTTTTTTTGAAGAAAATCTTAAAATAAAATTAAATAAGAAAAATTATTATGTTTTTATTGAACATCTTCTGGATTTGTTTTTTCAAGAGGGACTAATAGTTTTCTGAATAGTTTTTAGTTTTAGTTGATCACCAAAATCACATATATCCAAATATTTGAAGGAACTTAAATATGTACAGTTTGGTTTTCAAGAGAAGGATGTAGGAGGAATGACTGGAGAATCAATTTTAGAAAATGTATGTGTAATAAAAGATGAAGGATGAAATTTGAAGGGATGTTTTCAAAAAAGAATATGTTTTTCCTACATTTCAGTATATTGTACAGGTACACGAAAATCTGTTAAAATTAAATTTACTATGTCTACAATAAGATTTAACTTAAATTCTTCAATTTTAAGCTAAACTTAAATCAAAAGAAAGACTCAGACACAGGACTAAGCTTAGTATTATAATGAAGATTCAATTTAAAATTTCTGCCAAAAATTGTTGTGAACAGCATTTATTATTGTTAAGTAACCCATTCATTCTTGAATTATTGGAATGTTTAACTTACCCAATAGACCAACAATTATTAATGTCTATTATACGGTTACAGTAAAATTTTTGGAAGATATTAATTTCATCGGAGCTTAAAATTGTGTCTATACAAATTTCCTTAAAGCAATTTGCCGAAAATTTAAAAACCTTTCAGAATTAATTTTAATTTGATGCTTACTTATTTATAGATTAAGAAGCTAAGAATTCTAATGTTTGAAACAAAAATGACTGATTGTCGATATCTAATTGATTTAGTTATATGAAAAAAAAATTTAAAAACTTGTTTAGTAAAAAATCTTTAAAACTTGCATAAGTAATCATTCAGTTTTGCTGGAAGAACCACTTATGGTTCTCGTATAGTCTCTAACATTTTATTTTTTTTTCCTTTTCACAAAATTTCACCACGGGTTGGGATTTTGGAAACTTCCGAACGAGCTCCAGACTAAACGAGTATCTCTAAAACCAATAAAGATAGGACCTTTACATTTGGTACAAAGATATTCTGTCATGTTTCCTTTAAAACTGAAAACTGATATTTGAGATGATTTAGGTCAGCAAACGAGCATAGCTTCAAAACAAATACAGATAGAACCTTTAAAATTGGTACACAAGTGCTCTGTAATGCTTTCTTTATGTATACCTGAAATTGGAGATGAATTGGAGAGGCGGTTCTGGTAGTTGACACATACCTGTTAAGGTCTCACAAGCATATTTACAAATTTAATGAAGATAGAAACTTGAAATATTGTACAAGAGTTGTAAAAGCGTTTATATTTTTAGGTTATATTAAATATCTAATTAAAATAACTTAAGAATTTTTAATTTAATTTGAATTTTTCAGGTGTAAAGTATTAATAAGTCGGTTGCATCGTCTTACTGTTATACTTACTTGTCTACGTTATATTATAGTATTTTCTCCATATTTCATATAAAACCTAAAATATTATTTAGTGAGTTATGGGATAAGTATATCTATAGGTTCTTATTTTTAAATTTCTAAATAAAGTATTAATATCACGTTATTTTTAATAAATCAAAAAAGTATCCGATTTTAAAGGATTTGCAGTTTACCAATATTGCCGTTTGTATTGGCGGGATATATCGTAAAAATTCATTTCAATATCTCATAAATTACAGGGGGTCTCTATAGTTATTACATTTTTTAGTAATATTTTAAATATCATGCTGCCTCATAAATGTTGTGATAAAATTGTTAAAACATATTATAAACTTCACAATTTCTTTTTTTTTTTTGTTGTTTCAGAATTATAACGAAATCATTGTGTTAGGTAGGTACTAGGAAACATCGAAAGGTAACTGAACGTTTTATATATAAGTGCTTGTTATGTTATAGAATATGGATAACATAATATTGCTAATCCAGTAATTAAAATAAGTATAAATTAAACTTTTTTGTAGGTACCAATAGGTATTGAAAAGCTGTGCCTCTGAAACTTTAACTTAGTAAAAACGAGAAAGAATACAGTTGACATTGTCAACTCTTAGATACCCGTACGAACCGTTAGTATGTTCACAGCCTGTCACTCTGCTTACAATATTATTTTTTTAATATTTTAGTATTTTAAAATAATTTAGGTGAATTTTATAATTTCTAGCACTATGGGTTGTACATATATTCAAACTATATGTTTATATGTACATTCGTCAAAAGCAGATTCCAACCTTCCACATAACGATTATCAATCCAAAACTTTTTCAAATATTCTATAGTACCATTTAATACTAAGCGGTAAATGTATATTAAATTTACTAAGTACAAAATAGTAAATATAATTTTAAATATTATATTATATTATATTTAAATATTCCATTGACAGAATAATTTCTTATAAGTACAATAAAATACATATATGTATGTAAATACGGCGCTATATAATATACATCTATACTCTTATCATTCATTCACTAGTGACATATACGATATATTGTAAATAAACATGATATTATATAAGTATGTATATATATCAATATCATATAAATAAAAATTCTTCAAGCAACCGTTATGTTGTTTATTTATTTACATTTTTTTGTACTACGCATTATATCCTCAACAATTTCAAATTATCGAGTAAAACAAATGCAAAAAATTTGTTGAAGAAATTTGTTAGAAAATTTTAAAAAATCAAGTAACACTTTCGTCAATTATAAAGTAACCCTATATTATTAAAAAAGTTGTTAACAGAAATAAAAGTATAATGTTGAAGCTTTAATTTTTGTGTATTACTTGAAAAAAGTTTTAACAGGTGTTTAAAAATAGGAAATTTTCAGTTTTTGACCCTTTACAGCTCCTAAACGGGGGGTGATACAACAAAAATTTCTGAAATGACTCATACTTATTTTCAAAGATCTAACTTCTGTCAAAATTTCAAGTTTCCAACTTAAACCGTTTAGAAGATAGAAGGGTTAAAGGATTTTGCAAAATTTGAGTTTCGCATAACGGTAAATTAAGACACCGTATGCCACAAATATATATGTATTGTATATATACTTTTAAAGCTAATAAAAGCAGTAATCGTTTGGCGTTTTCAAAATAAAGATATACCTTATACAACTTGTGCTATAACAATTTAAATATAGAGCTTTTTTGAACCTTTGGGGAGCTGTAGCTCCGTAAAGGGTAGGGCTACGAAAAAAAGTTATTAAAAATAAAATTAATATTTTTGTGAGATCTATCAGCAGTTAAAATTTCATAGCTCTATTTCAAAAAAAAATGTAGGGATCTAAAAGTTAGGTGTTCGAGAAATACCCTAAGTTTTGGTCCAAACTCAACCAAAAAAAATAGGGAACCTACAAATTACTCCCAGAATATTTTGTGTAAATTTCAAGATTCTAGCTTTCTTAGTTTTTGAGTTAGCGTGCTGACGGACGGACGGGCGGACGGACGGACGGACGGACGGACATGGCTCAAACGTCTTAGAATTGTTTTCTGATCCGATCCATACCTTTGAAGGTATATCTAGCTCGCTTATTTCGAGGTATTACAAACGGAGGAGTAATTTTATTATACCCGATCCTATCGTACGGGTATAATAAAATATTTTAATTTCCTTATGGATATTCATATACCTAATTAAAAGTGAAACAGATATTGTGGAAAGGTAGTTATCATAAGTAGACGAATGCAGAACCAGGTTACTTTATAAAAGTGAAAGTAATGTACATTTTGTACGTTTCTTTGCCTGTTACTGTGAATGGAATAATTTGTGATTCTGGTTTTGTAAAAATCCAAAGATTTAACCACTTAATAAAATAAATTAGACGTTTTAAATATACGTGTTAGTACCTGATCATATTACCCTATTATTATATTATTTTATTCTGTCCTTATCTAAAATAAATAAATTTAATTTGCTAATGTGAATTTGTTTTACTTTTTTATATATTTTTTTTTTTTTATAATTTAGTCGTTTTTTATCACAATTACATGAAGCACGTGTAATTGAAGTCAACTTGTGGCTGTTAAATATTTAAAAATATGCAGAAAAAGAAAATACAAATAGCACGTTTTTCTAAAAATAATTGGGATAAATTAGAATCGGATAAAAAAAATCTTTATTAATCAGATATACTGTTATTTTTTGTTTTTTTTTTTAATATTTTGTTAATTATAGAATATTTTATGACTTAAACAAGGAATCCTTGAAGGTCATTTCGATTGGTAAGTGGTTGAAAATGGGTATCTAATATTGAAAATCTTTTACGAAAATATTCTTATTAATTTTATTGATTTTAAGAGAAGAAATAGTTCATAATGTTGATTGAGGATAAGTTTAGTTTTTTTTTATCTTATTTAAAGAAAAGAAACTCTGCATTTATTATGATCTATTCAAATGACATTTCGGTTATTTCTGTTTTGATTCGGTGTATGATTATGATTTGTTCGGTGAGATGATTAAAACAATTTTATGTCAGAAAATTCCATAATCTCAACTGCCATCTAAAATTTACTGAAAAAACTAACGAATAAATATTTAAGTAGTTTTTGTCGTGTTTAAGGCTCCGATCTATCAATCAAAAGATCTTAGGTTTAAATCCCGCTTAAGTTAATAAAGGATATAACTATTGTTCCATATTATGTCTATAAAGCAAAGCATCCATATAAAATATATCAGCTATATGGTATGTAGTATCAACACAATATCTCGTACAAAAATAAATAAATAAAATAAATAAAAAAATATATAAAAAATAATTACAATTAGTTTTCTATATTTTCTTTAAATAATGTTGGAAACTTACAGGAAAACTGATTGGAGTTATTTTTGAATTTTATTTGCTCCCTTTTATTTAACATAATTATGAATAGTTTTTTTTCGGAGTGGCATAAGTCATGTTCTATTGAATAAAGGTCACTTTAAATCACTTAAAGAATTGTTTCTTGTGCTTATATTATGTACTCTAAATATTATTTAGTATATTATCAAAATATTTTGAATAATTAGCTTCTTAGTACCAACATATTAATCCTCCCGTCCTTTGGTTCACTTATTTAGAAGAAAAATACGTGTTTTCTTATAAAGTAATGCAATCTAACCATATTTAGAAAGTAATAAAATAATAATGTTGTAAAACAACTTAATTATGTAGTTCCATCCGTTAATGACCTACATGTTTAAAAACTCTATTTATTTAAATGGTTAGCGGGTGCTATATGATGTTTTTTTAATCTGAAAGTCAATCAATAAGAACCTTAAATAAAGCAGAATGTAAACCAACGGTTTTTAAAAGCGCACATTTCCAAAAGATAATACAAACTCTTTAGAAGTGTGACTTGCACCAAAATTTGAAAATTTCATATAAGAAAAAATGTGAAAATAGAACTTTTTTGCAATTTTGAAAGGCTCTAAATCCGAAACCCTATATAACTAAGAAAACCCATTAACAAATGTAAAAATATATTATTGAACCTTTAATTTTTATGTCTTGCGAAGAAAAATTTGTACAGGTGCGTAAATTAGAGTTGTCTAAAAAAATATATTATTGAACCTTTAATTTTTATGTCTTGCGAAGAAAAATTTGTATAGGTGCGTAAATTAGAGTTGTCTAAAAATAGTAATAATAATAAAAATAGTGTTAATTTTTGAGCCCTAATAACGCATAAACAGGAGGTTGTCACAAAAATTCTGAGGAAGCTTGTACTAATTCTAAAATTTCTTTTTTACATTAAAATTTCAAATCTCTATATAAAGTGCTGGAGTTATGAAAATAGAAAATCATGCAAAATTTGGTTTTCAAATAACGGTAAATTTAAATACTAAACTGAAAAACAATGTATAATTTTGACTTCCAAAAATAAAAAAAAATCCTGTTGAATCGCGTTTTCAGATTGAAAAAATGTTAAGTAGAACATGAGATATACGAATTTAAAATGGGACTTCATCAAAGTTTGAGAGGCTGTAACTCCGTAATGGGGGGGGCTACATAAAAAAGTTGTTTCACAACATTTAAAACAAGCTATCTGTGCGACCTATCATTTGAGACCTAGGTTGAAACAACCTATCATTTGAGACCTATCTGTGATTAAAATTTTTCTATCTTTAACGGTGTAGAAGGTTTGTAAACAGATGCGTAGACGGACGGACGGACGGACGGACAGAGTGAAACTAATAGGCACATTTTTTCAAATTTTTTTATGGAAATGTGCTAAAAAGGTATTTTTTTTACTATTCGATATTTAAATTTACCATTATGGGAAACTCTACAAAATTTTAGAACTTCTCCATCTCTTATAGAGAGGACTATAATATCTTTAAGAATAAATAAAGTTATGTAAGGCCAAATCTAAAATTATAATAATATTAAAAATTTAAATTTGTGTTTGGTTCTTTTTTTTTTTTTTTAATAATATTTCAAATAACAAACAATACTTTTCCAGTTGTTATTATAAAATTTCATTTTACTGGTAAAAATAAGGAGGTAAAAATAAGGAAGGTAAAAATAATAATTTTAAGGATACTCATATTTTTCAAAAGAAATAAAAACAAAACTGAATAGTTTATTTTCACCATAAATTCCGGATTTAAATCAAAAGAATATCATACAGGCATACAGTATGATAATGTTTTTGTTGGTGACAGGATATAAGGCGACAGTCGACAGGGTACGATTTGAACGAGAATTAAATTTAATAATCTTTAAGTTCAAATATTAAGCATTTAGCAATCAATGTATTTATTATACACCCTTTAAATAATAAAAAAATGTTTTATATTAAAATCCCATATGTAAACAAAATATTGAAACCCTGATTTCGTAGCTGCAATTTCTTTTCGTGATTTTAAAACTACTACTATATTAAGAATTTAAACTTAACACAATTGCAAAAGATTTTTTTAAAATATTCGCTTTCTTTAAAAAGTTTCATCAAAAATAGAATAGTAAAATTTCTTTTATCGCCATTGTTTTTTTTATGGCATAGCAAAATTCCTTTTTTCTTTTATTCCCTTGTTTTTAGCAGAAGCCTATATATTGTCAAATCTTGCAAGAAAAAATATGGCGCACTGTCCCATGAAATTTATGGTCTTATTACCTGTGACCATATATCCTGATTACATTTTGTTTAAAAATAACGTTTTTATTTACATTAAATACCCTAGTAAAAGTTAAGTATAGAAAAAAAAAATAGTTGCAGATTAAAATATTCGCCAGTTTCTTAACTCAGATACTACAGGTAGTAAAAAATAAAAGTTTTTCTTTTGTTTTTCTATTTCTGAATCTTTGTTATATATTGGTTCTTAAAGTTCTACAGTTTCAAATATCTGATAAAAGAAATTCAAAAATGTTTATATCTCTCTACTTTTTCATATCCCTACATTAATAAAAGTAAGTTTTAAATATAGTGGGTTAAAAATCACAAACAAGAATCGGTTTAAAATGCTACTATAAAATAGTTTCGTAAACTTTGCACAAGAAGTTGATAGGTTCTTATATGAAAAACAGTTTCGATATAACTCTCTCGATAGTAATAATTAAGGATATAATGAAATGAACCATAAATCATCTACTTATAATATTTTTTATTTGTAAATTGGAATTGTATATAATCCTTATACATAATATAAAAGTATATATGATTTTCTTTTTCATGAAATTTTCGTTTTTGTTCTACAAATTGATTTTATTTTAATATGTAATGTCTAATCTACAGCTCAAATAACTTTAAGAAATTTCACTAGTCATAGAATGCAGATATCATTTTTAAAACTTCTGCACCACTGTGCGCTGTCCCTTTGGTGGTAGAATTTACTTAAGATACTTAATCTCAAAATTCTTGTTTTTTTTTTTTTTTTATGCATTTCTCATAAAAAAATGTGGACAGGAAATTACACATTACACTGTCACATAAATGTGGACAGGAAATTACAGAGCCTTTCCTGTTCAGGCGTGGTTGTAAATGTCGTAAGAGGGAATAACTCTTACGACGTTTGTGGGATTCGAACCCACACTTCCTCGGTGTTTGCAGCGTATTTTATACGCTCTTACCCACTTGGCCACCGAGGCCCCTAATTCTTATGTATTTCGAACAAATTAAAAAAAATGAAATAAGACAATATACAAACAATCGAAAATCAGAGCAATTCAAATGAATTTAGAAATTTTTATGTTTAAGCAACATATATATTTTTCTTCCTTTCCCACTCCTATTTGGATGCTCTTCCAATAAGACATCTATTACATATTACTATTTTCACCAAGCCGTTGATTAGATACTGAAATTATTATTGTATGAGATTATGAAATCTATCCATGAATAGCTGGGCATCTATTATTTTATAAAAGAATTATTTATTTTTATTTATCTATTTTGATTTTGCGATTTAGTATTTACATTTACCGTTATATAAAGGAGAAATTTAGTAAAATTTTGAGTCCTCCATAACTTCAGCTCTCTTTCATTTAATATTTTTGAAATTTTCATATGTGATTGTTCAGAATTAGCATAAGTTACTTCGAAAAATGTTTTTGTACCTCCCTCTGATTAATTGAAATTTAGACATCTGTACAATATTTTTCAAAATAAAACGTAAAAAATAAAGTTTCAACATTACAATTTTATATATGTTAATGGCTTTTCTTAATTACATAGCGTTTCCTTAATATTTCAGGTGTTTCTTAATTTTTCACAATTTTTTCTTACATAATATGTCAAGAAAAATTACAAATTTTCAGGATTTCAACTTAACTCATTGTTCAATTTAAAATTTAAGATAGGTCAACCTGTAAGCTTATGTGTATAGTTCAAACTATGACCTAGCTCATCATTTGAGAAAAGTTTTAAGTTGAGCTTTGCATTTGAGTTCGCTCTTTTACAATCCTTCAAATTTTTTGGTACAAGTCATAATGCTCTAAACTGTATTATTTATTATCTTTTAGAAAATTTCCTTTTTTGAAAATCTTTAGGTTTAATACCTTATAATACCTCTCGAATAACATTCATAGAACATTCATATATGATGATTCATTAACATTCATATTCATAGAACATTCATATGTTAAAATAATATTGTATGTTAGGGTCACCGGAACTAGTATTTATTTTTCTTTTCTTGAATCTTTCATAAACTGGGTAAATATAGATATTATTACTCTTGTTCAGTTTATAAATTAAACAATAAAATATTTATTAAATAAAAACAAGAACAAACTTCAATTATATCGTGTTCTAACTAATGGTATGTAGTGTACTTACATAATATATTGTTTCGGAAAATTGTATGTATGTATATGAAAAAATTGCATTTAAAGAAAAACGAGTTTAAAATTTCATGTAAAATGTTGAATAAATTAACAAATAGGACCTTTTAATTTTTTCACACTTGAGTTGTACCTATTTATACGGAATAGTTCATATATCAGACAGATGGAGCAAAGGACGCATTTCTTATATCTGAAATTGAAATAAATGCAGAATATCCCTTAATTCATAATTAAATTAGATTACAAATTTATAAAATTTGTTAGAAATATATACTGCAAAGTGTTATTAGCATATAGATAAATGCATTATATAAAAATACCGAAAGTTGAAGAAGTCGGTGGTATTCATAATCATTGAAAGTTGGACAACATAACATAATACAATTCATCAAGTATGAATAAATAGTAAATTTTATCAAGTCACACTTTAAATTTTTAAATATTTTAATATGACTCTAATTGGATGGAAAACCGTAAAATTAATGTAAAATTAATGTATAATTAATGTAAAATTAATGAATAGAAGAAAAGTTTTTTGGATGAATTAAGAGTTTAGTAGGGGCCTCGCTGGCCTAGTGGGTAAGAGCGTATAAAATACGCTGTAAAGACCGAGGGAGTGTGGGTTCGAATCCCACACAAGTCGTAAGAGTTATCCCCCATTATGATATATACAGCCAAGCCTGAACAGGAAAGGGTGTGCAATTTCCAGTCCACATTTATGTGACAGAGAAATACATTAAAAAAAAAGTAAAAGCTTAGTGTGACAGCAAATTTTTAACTTTAGCTCCTTTTTTAATTCGATTTTTTACAATTTTCTAACCGATTCAATTTATAAATAAGAGTACATTTTTTTTTACGTCGAAAAAAAAATATTACTTTTCGTCTATGGTTCATTAGTTAATCAAATAGATGCATATTTGTACATTTTAAATGGATACATTTTATTAACAAATAACATTCAAGGAGTAATAAAATATATTTTTTAATTTATAATTTTAGAAAACAGCAATTACCAATATTTTAAAGATATTTATCTTTAAAAAAAGACACAAAAGATTCTGTACTATACGAGCACTTAACTATTCGACAAATACAATATTGTATCATTTTAAGCAACACCCGATTTGAGCACCTTTAATTTTATATTCTAACAATGGCAATAAAATTATTTACATATGCATTATATATACTACATAGAAACACTTTATATATATAGTATGTATGTATATAATAATATGCATATATATTTATTATATTATTTGATAACATTAAATTGGTTTTCTAACATGATAAATAAAGTTAAATAAATGCATTATTTATATCCTTTTTTGCATTTAATATATAATACATATATGTAGGTATATAATATAGCTTTTCTGGTTTTCACAAATCAACATACAATATAATATTATATGAATGAATATACGTACGAGTATAATTTAATATAGGTACTGAATAAAATTCAAAGATATTATCCTTTTTGAACTAAGTGCATATTTTTTTCGAATAACTAAAATGCAATTCGTTTTTAAGATCCTTTTTTACAAGCACCATGATTAACTTTTATGTTTATATTAAACTTAAAGAATGAACATAGGTTTTGTTGATTATATACATAAGTAAGTCACTTTTTAAAATGCAAATACTGGACAATATTTTAAAGGAATATTAAAGTTTGTTAGAATATAGTGGTATATTCAGAATTGTTTATATCATACCTGAAAACAAAAGAAATGTGGGGTTCTGTTTTTTTTTTTCTAAAATCTGATTTTAAATTAAAATTCAATTTTAATCTTTTATGTTTTATCTGTATAGCTGTATAGTTTCTCTTTGGCTATATTCAAAGTGCTTAAATGTAATAAAATGGGTTGTAATATTTAACTAAAAATTTTTATTTATGAAAATTGTGGTTTTGTTGAGACAAAAAATCTTGGATTCATTCAATTTTTATATTTTTTCATTTTCTTTTTAATTTTAATAATATAATTGTATATATATTTGATAAAATTGTAAAGGCTGACAAAATAAAATAAAAAATCTATAAAATCATATATTATAATACAAATATTTTACTAAGGCCATTAAATGAATATTATTATTATTAATTTATATAGTAATAAATTATATTACATACATACAGCAGACTAGGCAAATTAAATGGAATAATTCAAATAGCTTCTTAAAAACGTACAGGTTCACATTATTTACCAAATTGGAAAGGAATATTAAGGTAAAAGTATGCTGTTTTAGTTGTGTTCCACGACAGTGAAAAAAAAAACTCCTTTTTTTGAAAACAGACTCTCCCACATGTGACACATACGGAAATACTGTCATTATAAGCACATTTTCATTAAGTGAAATAGTGAACCCTCCCACATGTGTCACATACGGAAATACTGTCATTATAAGCACACTTTCATTAAGTGATATAGTTATAGTCTGTAAAAATACCATTCCTAAATGTTTTATTTATTTATTTATATTATAATGTTATTTATTTATTTATAAATGTAATGCAATATTATTGAACCATCGGCTACCAAGGCCATTATAGGTTTTTATACTATTATTAAATTATATACTAATATTATTTATTTTGTTTATATTATATACTATATAATTACATTATATTTGGTCGTACATACCCCCCGTAAAGAAAAACACTTACGACCTGTGCAGGGATCGAACCTACACTCCTTCGGTTAATACGCCACGCGCCTACCCACTAGGCTACCGAAGCCCCCCTTCCTAAATGTTTTTTATTTCATTTTATATTAATGTTACCAATCGCATAGGATAATGCAATATTACTAAATCATCGACTATTATTTATTTTGTTTGTATTTAAATATTATATAATTATGTACACTATATTTGGAAGAAAGGGAGGTATGTTTAACCACTAGTACTTAATCACTAGGCTACAGAGGCCCTACATTCTCAAATTTTAAGAATACAATAATTATTATTATATGTAAAATAATTGCATATTTGAAGGCGACGATTAATATTAAAATCATTTTTTTTAAAGATTACTTTATAAGAGACGTCCATACCCGAAAAGTGAAAATATAAATATAATCTAAATTTTGCTTAATCTCTTGAATTATTTTTGGTTTGCTGTTGTATATGGCTTAATGCATGCATAACGTGTACGATCCTGTACAACGTCCCAGTAATGGTTTCAAAGTACACCTCGTCGCAATCATAATTCACCACAAATCAATGCACGTTCACATATAAATATTTTAGTTAATTTTTTTAAATATTATTTTATTAATTTCAGAATTTTATTACTAAACAAAAACAAAAACAAAAAAACAATAAAATTTAAAAAGGACAAACTCAAAAAATAAAATTTAATATGTGACAAATACAAACAAACTTTTGAAAAATAAAATTATTACAACGCATAATTTCAATATAATCTAATCCAGTCTAATACAAGAAAAACAAAAAACAAGGTTCTATTTCCATTTAAAATTTTAATAAAAACGAGGAAGAGTGCAGTAGAGTAGACTGTGTCAACTCTGGGATACCCGTATGAACGTAATATACCCTTTTGCCATAAAAATTGACCTATAAAACTTTCAGATGTTTTAGTGCCGATGTTAACTACAGAGATATATTTATGTAAATTGTAGAGTTGTATGACAGCTACCCGAATCTATTGCACAAGCACAACCACATTTTACAGAAGTTGTTGCCATAAAAATCATCATTTGTAAGATTTCAGACGCCTAGCTTCATTAAGTTCAAAGAAGTGCAAAAAGCCTGAACCGCGCTGCTCTACACCAACCAAATTTTACAAAAGTTGTTAGCATGTAATTCGACACCTCTTCACAAAATTTCAGATACCTAGCTTCAGTAGGCACTGAGTTATTATCATTAAAAAAGAGAAGTTGTATGGCACCTACCCGAACCTGTCGTACTATCACAACCAAATTTTACAGAAGTTGTTGCATTAAACTTGATCATCATTTGCAAAATTGCAGATACCTAGCTTGAATAGATACTGATTTATTTCCATATAAAGAGAGAGCAGCTGCGAATCCGGCTTCTGAAAATGCTGGATTTAAATAGCAATACTCACAATTTTGCAAAAGGGACGTAAAAAAATTTGAGCCTCCTAGCTCCTTTATTTTTTGAGTTATCGTGCGGACGGACGGACGGACGTACATGGCTTAATCTACTCAGAATTCTATTCCTTCGAAACTATATCTAGCTCGACTCCTTTAAAGTGTAGCAAACGTAATGGCAAATTTATTATACCCTTGAACATAGTTCATACGGGTATAATAATAATTTTTGATTAGCATTATTCCTATAATAATGATCTTGATAAGATTGTTATTTTTGAATAACTTTAGCCAAAATAGGTCAGATTTTGGGTTTTCAAAATTGTAATGTGGTTTACCAAAATTATTTTTATTAATATTGTAATTTTACTGGACAAGTTCGATGGTATTCCGGTAAATATTGTACCCATTAACATTTACTTCTGTAATAATTTATTCTAAAAATATTTAACATTGATAAGTGGTAATTCGTGTTATAATATAGGTGTCGTTAGAATTTAATCATTTCCATTTATCATTCATAATTCGTCAAATAAAACCAAAATTTAAATTTATTAAATTATAAAAATTAATATTTTATTTATAAAATACTTATTAATGTCATTTAATTTATTTATTATAACTATTAATCTTATTTAACTATAGTAGAGAGAGAAGTATAGTTTATCTCAGGAAACTATGATGGAAAATCAGACCCAGTTCGATTATTTCTTCAGTTTTGAAGAAATCGAAACTCTAGTCCCATAAATTTGTAACGTATTAATCTGCAAAGACGTGGTCCAACTGAAATTAATACGGAACCTATAAGTTGTTTTATAATTAATATTCTGGGTAAATATCTTAAATCAATCATTTTGAGTTTTTTGAATTTTCGTCGTGACACATTAATAGTCGATTGGACAGATAGACAATTAATAGAATAATCGATTTAAATTTAACACAATGTTTTAAAAATTGTTGAGCATTTTTGTTTCTAATCCAATAATATATTCAACATCTAATTGTCAATGTAGATATTTGAACTTGACAAAATGATCCTGATTCCTGAACCTAAATCACATATTTAAATACCTTTTTTAAAAACGGGTCAATGTTTTACATTGGAATTTTGGCTATCTAAGTAAATTATTTTTATTAACTTAACTCTAAGTAAATTATTAATTTTTTTAATAAAGCTTATAATTAATCACTCAAATTCGTTAAATTGTTATTAAAAACTCATAATTCGTTTTGAAATATTTTTTCGTTAACTTTATAAAAGTTAAACTTTACAAAAAACCATAACAAAAAGATTAAATACCTTTAGTAATTATTATATAAACGAGACTCTAAAGGGAATCTTTGAAATACTTACAGTGAATAACAAAAAAGTTTGAAAATAAAATGTAATTTTCGATGCCTCCAGTTGATAACGTTCGAAATTCTAGTTAACATGTTTAGCTAATTACAAGTATACCTCATTAAATCTTTTCCTCTTATTTTTTAGCATAGTATTTGCTAATTTCCCTGACTCGTAAAAGCTGTAAACATTTCATATTTCGATTTTGAGTTTTTGTTTAGTTTTACCTCTGGGGATTTTTAGCTGCGTCGATTTTCCGGAAACTGACATTTTCTTCTTGCATTTTCTTTATTTTCTGAGAATTATACTTTAGTAATTTCTCGTTGCCTTCTGAAGGGTTTTCGGTAGTTGCTCTTATTTGTCATGTAGTCGTTTTTTCTCGTTAATAACAGCTACCAATTATTGGAACAAACGCTGCGTTTTTTACTTTCGTAGTTTTCTGGTATTTGGTAAGGGAACCATTTTATTGATTAACCAATTTTATTGATCAAATATCTAGAAATAATGTTCTCCTAAACTTTTGTAGGTAACTGTTTTTTCCCTTAATTTTAAATTTTATTGTACAAAATTTCTTTTTTTTACTTTATAAAGGATAATCTACTCAAACACAATAATGAAAAATTATTTGAAAAGTTTTTCTTAAAAAAAAAAAAAAGAACAAAACATCAAAAAAGAACAACACATCATTATTAGAAGAAAGGTAGGTACCTAATTGTCCGATCTTTTAAGCAATTATAGCCAAAATTAAAAATTATTTCAGTTTAAACTTCAAAAACAAGAGAATTTAATAAGTTAAAATATAAAAAGAAATAAAAACAAATATTTGAAAGACTTTAAAATTTTCTTAAAAATTAAGGAAGTATCTTTTTTTCCTTTATTTTTGAACGAAAATAAAATTTTTCTTTTTTTTATTCTTGTAGTGAAATGCAAACAATATTGTATAAAATTTTCGTCCTTTCATTGTAATTTCATTACATTCTTAAAGTTTTCTTAAACTTTAGAGTGTACATTTAAAGAAGAAAAAGGTAAATTTAATTTTGAAACTCCTTAAATTTTATTCGGATTTTTGTGAAAAAAGGAATTGTAGTATTTTGAAGGTATTATATCACAATACTGTAGGATGTTATCATAATGTATTCAATTAATTTTTATTCTTTAATATTCAAAAGATATTGAATAAGTTATTTGAATCTTTATATAATTTTATATATAAGGTTTTATACATATCTTAGATTGAATATATGTATATTATTGGGTGTATAATAATATTTTAGAGTGTAATATTTTAAGATAATCTGCTATGTTACTTTAATTTTCCAGTTATAAAATTTCTAAGAACAGCTATGTTTATACCCTATACGTATACCCTATTACTTATAGACAGCTGACCTCATACTCTTGTACTTATAGGCAGCTAGGGTATGAGCAGGACATCTAGACATCCGAAAACCTCAAACTAGAAATCTGAAATTTTCTTAAATTATATCAAGGTTTATAACAAAAATGTCTGTAAAATTTGGTTGATTTGGTGCAACTGGGACCAGTAGCTCTCATACAATTCCAAATTGTACATAAAATATATATATCTATACTGAAATAAGTCATCCTCTTTAAATTTTCTGAAAAAAAATTAAATTTGATGAAAAGAGCATATTATCCTATAGTTGACTGACATAGTCGTTCTATATTTTTCCTTCTTTTTCTATAAAAAAAAACAATATGAACATTTATGCACATGCCTAAAATGTCTTAAGATGACTAAAGAAATATGCAAAGGAAACGGGTGTGCGAATAAATATCAGCAAATCGAAAATTATGAGATGCAACACAAGAAACCGGACAAGTATAGAAATTTATAATACAAAAATTAAAAAAGTAGAAAATTTAGAGTAACTACGTAGCATAATAGGCACAAATGAAGGGCCCACTAATGACATGAATAACAAATTAAAAAATAGTATTCGATGGACTGAGAAATATTTGAAAATCCTTTTAGATTTCAAAAAAATACGAAGCTGAGGATTTTCAATACGTGCGTTAAAATCAGTTTTGCTATATGGGAGTAAAATCTGGGTAACTACTAAGAAATATATAAAGAAATTACAGGTATTTATAAACAAATGGCTCCAAATAATCTTTTAGATGTTCTGGCCATACAGAATATATAATAGCCAACTGTGGAGTATCATGTGTTGAGCAAATCCTATTGTAATTGTGATAAATTTGTTTTTCAGAATTAATTGCTAAAAAATCGATTATGGTCTGTCTTTATCTATATATAATATTCTTCCGAAAATTAGGAACGGATCAAGAGTCATCAAATTACAACTAAGGTATTCAGAACGAAAATTCAATTTTTAAATTACACAATGTTAAATTTCTATTTTTAGAAAATGAGAAAATCTTTCATCATTTTTAGAGTTTAATCCAACAGTCTTTTCTTTTGAATAAATAATTAAAGAACAAAGACAATGTACTAACCATAAGGAAACGAAAAGAATAACTAAATAAAAAATAAAATAAGGTAGAAATGATGGTGTTGACCTTTACACTAGGAAAAAAAAAACAGATCGAAAGTAAACAAAGGTTTTTTTCTCAAAAGGATAAACTATAAAAAAAAAAGAAAACAATTTCTTATTATTACTTTATTGTGTTAAGGATCAACAGGCTTTAATTTAATCTGAGAGAGATTCAATGAATTTTGATGATTAGATGGTACAACCTTTATGTCATATCACCTTTATTTTAGTCTCTTTTTTTTTTAAATTTTCTGTTATAGTTTTGATTTTTATGTTTTTTCTTTTAAGATAAAAAAAAAAGTCTTTTTGAAAATATAAAAATTTTTGAGCTATTTGTAAGGGGCTGATGAAATAAAATGAATCAGAGATCCTATTACTTTAATATTGTAAGATAATTTTCTTTCTCATGATAGAGAACAAACTTAAATAAATGAAAATTTTATAATTTCAGTTTGTATATCTTTCATACTTTCTGCCTTTCTATTCTAATTTTAATGTGTGGTGCTCTTAAATTGACCCTTTTCTCAATCAAAAGCTACCTTGTTAAAATAAAATTGACAATGAATAAAAAACTTAAATATTGAAAAAGGTTGAAAAAGTTCTAGATATTTTTTATATTTTATATTGTCTACTAAAATACTATTGATTTTGTGATACAGGCTAAAAAAATCTGTTAAGGATTCGCCGTGTTTAGTGTGAAATACAAGATAAAAGTATACTAGTATATAATTTGGTCATAATTTTGTTTTTTTACGCAATCGTTCATTTAAAAAATCATTGAATTAAAAAAAAAGGACACGTTCGAAAACAAATTTTTATTTTTTGACATTTTTCAAATAAATGTCTGAGGTTGATTTTGATGTTTCGGTTGTATTTCGTGTCCGGAATTTTTCTCAAAAAAGAAAAATAAAATAAAAGATAGAAAAAGGTCATTAATAATTTTAAAATGTATTAATTTGAAAATTTTGTATTATTTTTATAAATTGTTTTAATTTTTTTATAAATTTTATGAAAATTATGATGAAAATAGTGAGGGTACATAAAAAAGTTGTTCTTCAACATTACTCTTTTAAGAGACCTATGCATAATTAATATTTCATTGCTCCTTATTAAACAGTATATAAGTTTTGTAAACAGACGCAGGGATAGAGCGAACCTAATAGCAAATTTTTCAAAATGTGCTTAAAAGGATAATTCACAAAAACATGAAGTGACATTACTTACAAAAAACAATGTATTACATTATGGTCTTTTATAATTGAAATGTGATTTTATGTTTCGATATTAACGAATATATTGTGAAAACTCATTTCGCCGTAATTGCGTACTCAATAGATTATTGATTCCTTTAAAGATTTTTTGTAATAAAAATAGAATATTAACTACCAGCATCTGTAAATGCATAGTAATAAGTTAACTATAAATTAAATTAACGCAGAAACAAAAGTTAATAATTTTTATTTCATAAAACCAATAAAATACTCCGGGCAACGCCGGATACTCTGCTAGTATTTTATATTACAAATTTAGTCAGATATTACTTTGTTAGTAATATAATGGGTAAATATCTAAAATCACTCAAATAAGTAATATAATTTGTATTATAAATTTCATAATCAAGATAAGGGCAAAAGTGTTAATAATGTTTTAGAAATTTTATATTATTTCGTTAGGGAGCGGTACACAAACTCGGTTTCCAAAATCTCGTTTTTTCAAAATCTCTTTTGTTTTGGCTTAACTTAAAAATAAGCTTACAAATGTTTATAAAAAATATTATTATGAGGGATTTTAGGGTTGGATTTAAATTCAGGATCGCTCTCTTTTCCAGAATATTTATATATATATGTATATGTGAGATTCTGAGTTAGGAGAGATTTTAGAGTTGGTTACTAAAGCACGGTTTTCATAATTTGCTTAGCGGGGGTTTGGGGCAGATTAGCGGGGGTTTGGGGGTTTGCAGCAGCCCCCACAATTGGAAGTTTTTTATTAATGAAAATATATATTAATATAAAAAAATATTTATTTAAGAATTTTATAGTTGGTTACATAACTGGATTATACGCTTTTTCCAGAATATTTATTTATATGTATATGTGAGATTCTGAATTAGGAGGGATTTTAGAGTTTGCTACAGAATCAGAGTTATACACCTTTTACAGAATATACATATAAAACATTTAAATATAAAAAAAACGAGATTTTGTCCACGGTGATTTTGTCAAACGAGATTTTGTCCACGGAGATTTTGTCAATCGAGATTTTGTAAAAATGAGTTTTTGAAAAACGAGATTTCGTACCACACCCATTTCGTTGCCATAAATAAACATCAAACTCAGATTATTTTAATTTTGTATTATTTTTAAACAAATCTTTCTATTTATGAGTTACAAGTAATAGAAAAATTTATTAGGTTTTTAAATTTTTAATGGATAGGCGACCAGTAGGTTTTCGATAAAGGAAGTAAAAATGGCACATAATCGTACTTGATTCTCAAGATAAAAGTACTAGATAAAGATCAAATTGATAGTAAGCAATTTCTTATTCTTTTTAACGAATTTTTAAACATGTTTTTATTGAGTGGCATTTTTACATTATCACCCATAAAAGTGCTTCAAGATACAAGACGACATTAATCATTACACTATTCTTGTTATTATTGACATCTGGTGTTGCGGTTTCGCCACTACTTGATGAAATTTCATAATTTGGATCCCCAACCATAATCTCCATTGTCACTAATTTTAATAAATTACTTAAACTGGAATTTTGTAAGGTAAGGTTCATAAGGTTCTCAACTTAGAAAAATGTATCATTTGAAACAGCAGTTCATTTATTTTAAAAATGAAAGTTAAAACAATTTTAGCGCTTTCCTTATATTCTTTAAAAAAAAATTTAAAAATTAGTATAAATGAAAATAAAATAAACACATAAATATTTTATTGTAACATCTGCTGAAAATTCAGTAGTTTAAATCCTTTAATCAACAGTTTTCATTGCTCGAAGAGATGACTTTAATACTTACAAAGAATTAAACAAGGTTTTTTTTTTTTCAAAAGTATAATTACAATTGTTTTTGGATAAAGGCAAATTTTTATTTTGTTTTTTAAATGAAAGGAAAATTTTTACAATTAAAAAGAATAAAAAGAATATTAAATTGGGTAGAAAAACAGATATTATAAATTAAAAGAACAATCACTTATATTGTTGATTATTTCTGTAATTAAACTTAAATAAATTATAATTATATAACCCAGGTTAGGGATAATAAATTTATAAACAAAATTTTGAACACGAGATATAACTGAATGAACCAGACCTAAAAAAATGAAAACTGAACCACGAAAGATAAATATAAAATAAAAAACAAAAAAAATCAAAAAAAACGAGGAAGAGTGCAGTAAAACAGACTGTGTCAACTCTGGGGTACCTGTATGAACGTAATATATACTGTTTCTATAAAACTTGATCATCTTTTAAAAAATTTCAGAAGTTTTAGTACCGATGTTAATTACCAAGAGATATTTATGTAAATTGTGAAGTTGTATAAGACTACTCGAATCTATTACATGAGCACAACCAAATGTTACAGAATTTATTGCCCTAAAACTTGATCATCTTTTGTAAGATTTCAGACGTTTAATTTAGTGAAATTCCAAAAGGTGCAAGAAGCCTGAACCTACTGCTCTAGCACAACCAGATTTTACAGAAGTTGTTAGCATGCAATTTGACATCTTTTTACAAAATTTCAGATAACTAGCTTCAATAGATATTAAGTTATTTTCATTTAAACAGAGAAGTTGTATGGCAGCTACCCCAAGCTGTTGCACCAGAACCAAATTTTACAGAACTTGTTGTCATAAAACTTGCTCATAATTTGCAAGATTTCAGAAGCCTAGCTTCATTCAGTTCCAAAAGATGCATGAAGACTGAACCGGATACTCTAGACCAACCAAATGCTACAAAAATGTTTGGTGTATAGCTCGACAGATCTCCACTAAATTTGAGGTACCTAGCTTCAATAATCACTGAGTTATTTTCATTTGAAAAGAGAAGTTGTATGTCAGCTACCCAAACCTGTTGTACCAGCAAAACCAAATTTTACAGAACTTGTTGTCATAAAACTTGCTCATAATTTGCAAGATTTCAGAAGCCTAGCTTCATTCAGTTCCAAAAGATGCATGAAGACTGAACCGGATACTCTAGACCAACCAAATGCTACAAAAGTGTTTGGCGTATAGCTCGACAGATCTCCACTAAATTTGAGGTACCTAGCTTCAATAATCGCTGAGTTATTTTCATTTGAAAAGAGAAGTTGTATGTCAGCTACCCAAACCTGTTGTACCAGCACAATAAAATTTAACAGATGCTTTTGGTCTTTAACTCGACACCATTTTGCAAAATTTCAGATATCTAGCTCTAATAGATACGATGGCAGCTACTGTCTTTAAATAGCGAAACTACGATTTTGCAAAATGACGTAGACAAAATTTCAGCTTTCCTAGCTCCTTTATTATTTGAGTTATCGTGCGGGCGGGCGGACGTACATGTCTTAATCGACTTACAATTCGAATCTGAGCCTTCTTTAAGGCATCACAAACGTAATAGCAAATTTATTATATCCTTGAACATAGTTCATACGGGTATAAAAAATTTTTTATTTAGAAGGTATAAATTGCTATTTTTAAAAAATTTTTTTTTTTTAGTTTACTTTTGATAGGTATTCAGATGGTAGAATGGTATTACAAAAATGCTCTGAAAATTTGTTTGTCTTTAAAAAAAAGGTTATTTAAGTTTGCTCTACCGATTAGAATCAATGAGTTAAAACTCCACATCAGAACCAGTGTTACTTCATGTGGAGTCTTACCTATTAAGATTAGCTAAATAATATACGATTCTCTTAATATTTGTAAAGAACTTTAAGTACCGTGATAAAAGCATTAGCGATTATCAAAAATGGATACAGCTCATATATTTGGGACGAATATAAATGTAGTTCGTTATGTAGAAACATTTTTTTTGCTCAGATATATTTTTAAAAAGATCAAGTCCTATGATTTGAAAAGAAGTGATCTGGCAACATTTCACAAAAATAAAACGATATACTTAAAAGAGAAATAAAACATTATTTTTTTAAAGCAGTTTATGAATGAGAATGTACCATTTTTTAGCAAAATGCAGAATGCTGACTGCAGTTTTTCTCATAAAATTTGAAAATGTAACGAAATTTAACTTTTTAGCAGACATGGAAAAATTGAAAGTTAAAAAATTTAATGCAAAGTCAGAAAAAAATTTCAATTGGAATAAAAACTTATGAATGATTTTGAAAAAAATTATAGTCCCGAACCGAACATTGATAGAGAAGTTTATTAGACAAACTAAAAACAGAAAAATTAAAGCGAAGAAACTGAACAAAGTTGAGAGAATCTGAAAATTGAGAAGCTGTGTGTCACTTCTTCTTTTAAATATATCTAGGATAAATTTTTTGACTAAAATCTCTAAATATACTAGGAAAAATTCCGATTTCAAAAATATCAAGAACTTAAGAAGAACAGAATTGCAATATTCATCAACTGGTCTCATATATTAAAAAGCCCACGTTGAAGTAAGGATCTTTCACGATTAATTGATAAATTTGGTTTACGGAATCAGTGAAAAGCTTTACATGTTCATCTTATATTATTTCATTTGATTTTTTTTTAAGGATTTCTAGAATTTGAAGTTTATACCTCGAAGAATCTGTTAAAATTAAAGTAAAGTAAAACTTTTCGAAACATTTGTTAGTTTTTCGATCTTAAAAGTCTTATAAACTACTTACAAAAAAAAAATATTAGAAAACATTTTCCAATATTTTTAAAATTATAAATAATCATTTCTATTCCTCGTCTTTAAATATTGTGCTTTCAAGGAGATTTTTCTATTTTAACTCTTACTAAACGACTTTTATTCGCTTTATTACATTTTATTTCATTGTCTAAGTTCAACGAAGGCAATAAGTACAGCACCACCCAAAAGTGATAAAATTATAAAATCAATTTCAATTAAATGGCAATTCTTTGCTCTATAATAGCATAAATAAATCTTCCTATCTGTATTGTATAATATTATTATATGTTTGCCTTTTTTATATTCTCCTTTTAACTTAAAAATAAAAACATTTTGTTTTTCACATTATTTCTGTTTTTTAATTTTCCAAATTGATTCCATCCATTTTGCATCAATTTCACAGTTTGTCTATTTTTATTTGAAAGGATATACGTATGTTTTTCTTTTTAACTTATAACTTTTTTATTTTAATTTATGTTTGTTGTATGAGGTGTGTGTTTGGTAACATCAGCAACACATCAAAACAAATAAATTCTTTCATTATTTTTGCATTGCAATATAAATATTGTTGAATTAGCAAAATTTAATGAATAACAAATTGGAGTTAGTGAAGAGGATTCAGTAAAAAAATAGGTGTTAAATTTAACAAAAATTAAAATAATACGATGTAGATTTAATCAAAATGTTCATATATCTTCTTTACTTGAGTATGTATATAGGTGTTACATTTTTAAAATTTTAAATAGAAATTTATAAGATTTTATAAAATTAAACTGAAAATGGACTAAAGCCATGTTAAAAAAATTTAAAATACAACATTGTTTTAACAATGATCATTATAGTATGGCCATTATGGTCTTTACTCATAATGCTAATGCAAATTCTCTGTATTTCTATTGAAATGGAAAAAACTATATAGGTACAATATTGTTAATATATCTGATTATTCGAATGCAAGATTTTAATTTTCGAAGCTAATCATTTTAACTAAAATTTAAGAAAACAAACTAATTCCTATATAAAGACAAAATGGCCTATATATAGACAAAAATTGGAAATGGACCTATCATATTGACCATGTTAAAAATAAAACTATTCCATATGTAGCAGCTTTATATAGTTTACATTCTTCCAAAATCGACTCTATAAAATATATATTTCGCACATATACTTTCCCAGTTTATTTATCTAAATTCAATATGGTCGACATCTCCCCCTTATAAATTACCTGAAATACAAGTTTTCCAAAATAAGGTATTAAAGGCAAAAAATTGTTTATCCCTTTTAACCCCATCCGGCACAGTTTACAGTGAAAAATTGTTATCAATTGATAAATTAAAGGTCTATGAATTATGTATACCAAGTACGTTATAAGTTGGTTTACAACATAATTCAATCTGGAGTACAACTTTCTAAGGTTTGTGAGGTTTATAACTATAATACCAGGGAAAGAGACAATTTGCTAATTTTAAATTTCGTTTCGAACACAATTTATTTTTTTAAATATTACAACAACTTGCCTATACATATGCGATTGACCGACTCTATTCTCGTATTTAAACGCTTATTAAGAAATTTTCTTATGACTATAAAATCCTTCATAATTGTGCATATCATAAATTAAAAAAAATATTTACCTAATTAAAATTTTTTAACTATAAGAACTTATTATTATTAAAATAATTTTGTTGCCTAGTGTTAACACTTAATTATTGTAATAAAAACAATAGGGTTCGCTAGGTAAGCACTTTTTTGAACCTGTGAATAATAATAAAAAAAAACAAGTAAATGTAACAGTAAGTCGATGCAACCGACTTATTAATACCCTACACCTGAATAATTCGAATTAAATTAAAAATCCTTAAGTTATTGGCAGCTGCTTTAACTTCTTCTCTTTTCTGTCCTATTCAACTCGAATTTCAGGAACGTAAAAGAGTCATCCTCTTCGGATATGCTTGACACCCTTGTAAAAAATTTCAAGTTTCTATCTTTATTAATTTCGAAGATATGCTTGTTAGTCCTTGGGAGGCGTGTGTCAAGTACCCGAATTTCCACTCCAATTCATCAAATCCATCTCAGGGACATAAAAACATGCCAGAACACCATTCTACAAAATTTAAAGGTTCAACTTTTGTTGGTTTTGGAGATATGCTCGTTTGCTCTTGTGCTCGTCCGGAAGTTTCCAACATACGAACACATGGTTCAAATTCTTTCAAATGTCAGCTTCCAATTTTAGAGAAAAGGAAACATAACAGAACACCCTTGTACTAAAAAAAAAGTTTCAATCTTTGTTGGTTGTGGAGATATACTCGTTTGCTATGGAGCTCGTTCGGAAGCTTCCAAAATCCGAACCCATGGGCCAAATCCTCTCAAATTTCAGAGACTTAAATCAAACATGAAAGAACACCATTCTGCCAAATTTAAAGATTATATCTTTATTCCAAATCAATCCAAAACCAAAATCCAAACCAATGAACCAAATCCTCTTAAATTTCAGAGATATAAATCAAACGGGAAGGAACATTATTGTAAAAAAATTATAGGTTCTACCTTTGTTGGTTTTGGAGATAATTTCGTTTGCTCCGGAATCATTCGGTAGCTTCCAGAATCCGAACCCATGGACCGATTTTATCCAGATTCGAACTTAGCCTTCCTTTCGTAATTAGTAACCTACTATATACATTTCATCAAGATAGCTTTACTAGTTTTTGGGTTATACTGCGAACGATGAACAGACGGACATCGTTAAATCGACTCAGGAGGTGATCCTGATTCAGAATATATATACATGACCATATCTGACTCGCTTCTTTTTGGTGGTTACAAACTACATACCAAAGTTAATATACTCTATACTTTAGGTGTAGGGTATAAAAACAAAAGTCATATATTACCGAATTCTTTACCGAAAACTAACTCATCTAAAAAACCAACTCAACTAAACTAAAACTAACTTTTTTTTTCTAAATTATTTTAAGTACAATAATATAAATTCAATGGACATAATTACAAAAAAAAAAGACAATAAAATGGCGGAAATTTTGGAAGAAAAAAATTAACGACAACAGTGAAGATAAAGTAACACTGGAAGCAACACTGGATATTATGTACAAATAAAAAGAAATTTATGGATCCATGAAATATCTCCGCACAAATAACTCTAGAAATTTTCAGGTTTGTTTTTCTGATCTACTGCGGATTGCGGATATTCATAATTAAGTTCATTACTTATATAAAATTTTCATTATGTCCTGACCTATTTTATTTTAATTTTGCGGATATTTCATTTTTAAGTGCGGACATTTTTTTTTGCAAAATTTATATCATACTTTTAAATTTTATTTGACATTAATTCAACTAAGAAAGAATGCAGTTGGCTGACTCATAAGAAGTGTCAAAATGGATGTAGTATAAAAACTAAATTTATGGTAGAAAAATATCAATAGAGGGAAAATTTTTAATTGACTCTAATTCTAAAAAAAAACTAACTTTATCTTATCTTTATGTCACTTTTTCACTTGTGGTTAAGGTTTCATTAAAAAATGAGAAAAACTTTTTTAGTTTTCATATTTTTATAAACAAATCTTTTTTATAAAAAAAAGTGGTAGAATAATAAAGAGAGGAAATAATAAAAAATGTTTGAAAAGTTTGCTTATAAGTTTCACTATGTCCTTTTGTGTGCCTATCCGTCTATTTTCTAAACTTCTACACTGTTTAAAGTCTCATTAAAAAATTTCATTAATTTAAAAGCTAGTGTTTCGTCAAAATTGGAAAAATCTTATTTTTAAACACTTATTGTATCAAATTCTGCCTAATGTTCTTTTATTATAAAAAATTCAACAACAGAGTTTTTTAACTTTTATCAATCAATATAAAAATCACACGGTTTTTTTCCATTTTTTATGAAAATGTACGGTTATCTGAAAATAGTATTTTGCATGATTTTAATTCCTCTATATCTCCGCAACGCTTTTAGGTAGAACCTTGAAATTTTAAGAGGTGGAAGATCTTTCATTGGTATAACGTGGTTAGGAAAATATTTTTGTACTTCTCTGTGTTTTACAGCTGCTATTAACAAAAATCGAAAATTCTATTTTTAGATACCGTTAACCTGAATACCTGTATCATAAACATTAAAGATCGAATATTATGTCATGTATCATAATATGTTTAGAATATTTACATATTAACGGCTTTTCTTAATTATATGTATAGGATTATTATTATACCTTAAAATTGAAGAATGGTTTCTAGATTTTTCACAATAATTTCTTCTTATATATAAAAAGTTGTAAGAAAAATTATATATTTGGTAGTGAATCTACAATCTATATTAGTATAATTTACTTTTCTCAGTTTTAGACAGAAAATGTAACACCGAACAATAATTTTGGTCGCGACGATTAAAACAGTAATGTTCGAACTTTAACCACACTAAACCACACCTCCTGTTTAAAAGACTGAACGTAGTTAACGTAGACTAACCTTCTATTTTTCGTTCAGTTTTCAGTGGCGATGCTTTCACATTGATGTTATAGGACAGATGAATTTTATGTTTGATTGCCCTATTCTTAATTTCGTCTAATGAATATGAATATTAGTATTGCGAACATATCAGGGAGCATTAACTATATTTAGCAATACCTTATTTTGGAGCAATTGAATAAATTGCAGTATGAAGTTGTTCAGCACAACCTCATAACTGAATACCATTTACATAAAAATTAAATAGTAAAAATTTGAGTGCTGGCGGATGGATGAACGTATTCAACTAAATCGACTCTGAATTCTATTTTGAGAGCAAGAATATAAATTATTTTTCGTACATATATAATGAATGGTATCCTGGTGGATATCATTAGGGTTGTAAATATTTGTCTTTTTCGTTTGTAAACTTCACTATAACGTGCTTTCTCTATTGTTACAGGAATGTTAGACCCTAATTGTTAACAAGATGTCAAAAAGAATTTTAGATATCATTGCATTTGTTAATTCTAATAAAAAAATCTTGGACTGCAATTATTAAAAAATGATTCTTTCTATTAAATTTGTATAAACAAAAGTGAAATTTGAAAAGTATAGAAAAGAGTAAAATCAGTTCTTTGATTAATAAGGATTCATAAGTTTTCTCATATCGTTTTTCTTCAGCATAACCTACTAGCTATTCAAATATTATTAAATTTATTTTTTTTTTTAAATATTTTTCTTGAAAACTTTTGGACATCTCTTGAATTAAATACAGAAAATTCTTTGAAATCTAAGAAATGAAAGGATAAAGGATTTTTTTATTCTCCATTTCTTTAACAAAAAAAAATTTGTTTTAAACTGTGAATTTTGCATTTTTTGTGTATGGTAACTAAAAATAGTCATAAAAAAAAGTTGAACTTAAAATTTTTGCTCATCATTTAAAAAAAAGTAGAACTTAAAATTTTTGCTCATCATTTTAAAAGACTTAAAAACATTGTTATTGCTCCAATTGTTATATACTCCAATACTCCACCTCTAGGTTTGTTTATGTTGTACAATGTAAAACCACGGTAACTCAAGAATATTTGACTGATTTCATAAATAGCTATTTACAAAATTAATTTTCCACAAATTTTTTTGGTCTTTTTTTTTCAAATCTTTTAAATGGCGACCGCGCAAGAATACTACTTATGCCAGAAATATTGTTTTCATTATTTAAAGAAAAAAGATTATCATCTTCTTGAAAATATTTTTACTAAAAGGGAAATTCGTATTAAATTTTATTCTTTTTGTATTAAATTTCACTCTAATACGGAAATCTTTCTTTTTAAAGCAAACATTTCCGGTTTTTCCTTTAATGTTAATTATATCTGAACATGTACCAGTTAAAATCCTTTTATTTCATTTCAAATTAAGACAGTTATTTTTTAATAAATCATTATTTAAAATGGCAAATAGGGCATTTTTCAAGTTGTAAAATTGTAAAAAATAATTGAGTTCTGTATGATATCTCCAGCAAAATTAACACTTATTAGTCTAATATTTAAAAGTGAATCCAATAATCGTAGGGAAATTTAAAATTTTTTATTATTGTATTTTACATAATTTTGAAATTTTAATATTCACAGTAACTAATTAAAGTCAAAATTTTTAACAACTTTCGTACCTAAATTTGAATGAGAAATAGAATGATTTTGTCAATATCAATATTTAGAATTAGAATTTAATATATTTAAAAAAAATAGACATTTTGATTTAATTAAATATCCTTTTTTTGTTTTCACATTTTTAAGATTTTTTCATTCATTACCAAAATGATAACTACACTCAATATTTTGTCCTCGGGCTTTTCGTTTTAAATGTAAAATTTTTATCTATTAAACAGAGCAGCTTAAACTTCAGAAGCCACCCTCTTTTAATTTTTGTTTTTGTATTGAGGGGATTTTGTTTTCATATGCAAATTAAGATTTTTCGGCCTTTTCTTTTTTACTCTATGTATTCTTCAATGTTAAGTTTTTTTCAAGTAGCATTTAACAAAAAAATAAAAATTTTTCCAGAAATATTGATAGGAAATCATCAGGTTTTCCTGGATGTTTTTCTATGTAAAAGGACTTATCAAAGATTTTTCTTTTTTTACTTATTTTTTTCTATAAGGGTTCTTTAAGGGATTTGACTGATAGGAATTAAAAAGCAAGTAAAAACAGTAGATATATAAAACCAAATGTTTTTAAAGGTGCACATTTTTAAAAGGATAATAAAAATAGAATTATCCACTCTATTTGATTGTAATTACTTAAATAAACATTGTTAAAAATCAAAAGGGGCTTTCTTCAATTTTAAGAAAATCCTCGGTAATTAGCTGTTTCTACAACATTCTATAATAAGCTTTAATTTTTGGGGTTTACTTTGAAAAATTTTGTGTAGGTGCCTAAATTACAGATGTTTAAAAATAATAAATTTCAATTTTTTACTTCTGACAATTCTTAAACAGTGGGAATAACAAAAATTTTCTCTAAAGAAACTTGTACTCAAAAATCTACTCTCTCTAAAAATTTCAAGGTTCTAACTAATAGAGTTCAATGAAATAATGGAGGATACAAAATTTAAAAAAAAGTTTATTTTCACATAATGGTAAATTTATATACCAAATTTTCTAAAAATATTATAATTTTTATATTGATTTAGGTCTAAAAAACTGAGGTTTTTATACTGATAAAATATTTAGATTATTTTGAAATATAAACTTCGAAAAATAGGGCTTTTTCCAAATTTGAGAAACTGCAGTTGCATAAAAAATGTGGGTGCATAAAACAGTTGTTCTTTAAAATTAATGTTTCTGGTCTCCAATCCATGGTTAAAATTACATTGTTCTATTTGAAACTGTGTAGAAGTTTTATAAATAATTAGACGGACGTATAAGCAATTTTTTTTTTTTAAAATGTGCTAATAAAAAAAAAAAGAAAAAGTAAATAAAAGGAATAGGTACTCGGCTTATTCTACAGAAAAAAATATTTAATTCAAAAGGAACCGAAACTTGGAAAAAATGAAACATTAGTAAACAAAAAGAAATACAAGATCTTATTGAATTAAAAACTTAAAACTGGAGAAACCCATAACATTTATTTAAGCATAATACAAAAACAGAAAAGAAAATAAAAACAATTCTCGGATTACACTTCTTATTTATATTATAAAGCTTTGATATCCGGTGACAATATTATTTAAATATTTTAATTTCTTATATAGGCAGATATGTATAGGCTTGTGAAGTTTTGTGAAGAAATGCTGTGTTTTCCGTTTTCTTTAACGTTTGATTTGAAAGTAGTTGTAGTGAGTATTGTTTTAAATTTTTCTATTTTAAAAAATACCAAATACTTTAAAATATTCATCCTTCATCTTCATTCTTCATTATCAAGCAAATGTGATATAAATAAAGTAATCGGAAAAGGTTCTTTAACTTTAATAAATCAACAAATTGATTGTTAATTATCTGAAGAAAATGTCTAAACGTTTTTAATAATGGTTTTAAATATTGAAATTTTTTTTCCTAAGGGAGATGGGAATGTTAGTAGTGTCAGATTCTTACTGACTAATCCAACCTCCCCTTTTAGCCAATATAATGGATGAAACCCCTAACTACTAACGCAATATGTTAGCTAGGACGTCGGGATAGAAAAGGATAAGAAAAGGAAGCGGAAACATTGAATTAGGAGTGGGGACTGGTGTACCTATTAGTAAAAATATAACAATTTTTTTTTATAGTAGTGCTTTGGTCTAGAACAATAATTCCCACTTGTATTTTTAATGATGTGTAGAAAATTTATTCCTAAAAAAAGGATTTTTGAAGCGGAAAAAGTTTTTATTTTATAATGAAACATTATCAAAATGCACAAAAATCAAAAATCGCAATTTAAAAAGTCATTAAACCATATTTTTATTCATTTCACTTGGTTAGTGTCGGTTTTACTTAGCAAGATTAGTTTTAGGTGAATCTATGATAAATCAGATATAATTTTTTGCGTACATACTTGATTCGACGTACTACCTCTTTTCTTTTTCTCCATATAAATTTAATAATTTTATTGTAATTTTTGCAGAATGTATTACCAAAAAAAAAAAAAATCTTACTTTTGATATGCAAAAAGATAAATTAATTTTTTTCGGACTTATTTTATTTTTAGACCATACCTTCCATTATAATGAGTTTTTATATTTACAACATAGTTTAATGGATAAATCTACCGTCCGATTTTCAAAAAAAAATGTAATGCAAAAGTATTCCATTCCTCCTTTTAGAGGAAGTTGATTGATTTGAATATTACCAATTATCCATATAAATAAAATGCAATAATGGATACCATATATAAAACCATAAATTTCAACTGTCATCTTTGAAATAATTAAAAGTATAAAACATTTGTATATTTTTATATTAATTTTTATTTTACTTACTTTAAGGAAGAACATATACAGAGAATGGGAACATATACATGGGAACAATTCAGAGAAAATTAGCATGGCTTTTGCGCAAGTATTGCTACTGAGATTTTTGTTAGTACTCTTCCATCGGCTACTAAAGCCATTATAGGTCGAATACCATTATTAAACTACACACTAATATTATTAATTATTTTGTTTATATTATATACTATATATTTACATTATATTTGGTCGTAAGGGCGTATCTAAAGAAAAAAAACACTTACAATCTGTGCAGGGATCGAACCCACACTCCTTCGATTAATGCGCCACACGTATACCCACTAGGTTACCGAAGCCTTTTTTTTTTTTTTTTTCTTACTTTTTATTTA
Source organism: Poecilobothrus nobilitatus (assembly GCA_947095535.1). Taxonomy (NCBI): domain Eukaryota; kingdom Metazoa; phylum Arthropoda; class Insecta; order Diptera; family Dolichopodidae; genus Poecilobothrus; species Poecilobothrus nobilitatus. Next base: position 111,841,296 of record OX352774.1, read on the forward strand.
TTTTTTCTGTTTCTGTTTACATGCTTAAAAAGTTTACAAAATTAGATTTAATGGTTAAATTGATTTACATGTAAAAATAATAATTTTTATTTTGTAAATTTTGGTTTTCTTTTCTTAATTTACTCTTCTGTATTTAACAAATAATAATTTTATATGTATTTGAATTTCTTTTATATACTAATTGAAAAAAACATATCTAAAAACCAATTAATTTTTTTTTTTATGTGTTAAAAATAAAAGCTTAGAACTAACTTTACCTATGACAAAAAAAAAAATAAAATAAAATAAAACTTTAATATAAAACTATTACAGAGTCAATTTAATTTTTTAACCACCAGTAATCTTTATAGACACACATATCCCTATTTGGAATATGGGTGTCGTATTTTAAACTCCCAATGTCAACACTATTTGGATCAAACTCTATTTTAGAACCTGTAGCCCTTCTACCACAATGAAATAGTAGAGGAACATGGTTTTGATTTTGTATAAAACCTACTTTATCTAGGTAGATGAAATGTTCAGGTGCTATGAAGCCCGATTTTAATATTTTTTTTAATGTACTCATCGTTATGGTAGAATAAATGGGATATTAAACCATTTTCGGGAGTGTTAATTGCTCTATCAAAATGGTTGCGAATCAATTTAATTATGAAATGATCGATTCGTGTTAATTTTGATTTTCTATATATGTATTTGTTTGAAAGATAATGAGTAAAATTTGTTTCAGGTTTTCTACTTTCATTTAAACACACTCTTATGCACTTTCTCTCAAATTTCCTTAATTTTTCCATCAAGCTGCACTTTTGTTGTACCAGATTGGTGCTGCGTAGGATAACGTGGGTCTGACAAAAGCTTAGTAACTAAGCATTTTAACTCTTGTACTGATTGTTTTATTGAAAAATAGTTTCTTGCATGCCATAAATGCCTTATTTGCTTTCGAGATAGTTTCTTTGATATGGTGAGAGTAGTTAGTGTTATAATTAAGGTTAACTCCGAGATATTTAACCTTTTTTTTTGGTAATATGCCATTTGAAGGAGTTTTAATTTCGAACTTTCTCCATTGCTTTTTTAAATTATAATTCAAGTTTTTATAAGTATTTCGGAATAGAATAGTTTCGCATTTATTATAGTTAATTTTTAGCTGCCAGACTTTACAATAATCAATTACAACATTAAACATTTTTTTCGCAGCATTGTTAATATTTTCTATTTTGGGCTACCGAAGCCCCAAATAATATTAAAAATCAAATCTTATTATTATTTACTTATTCAATTGCCTAATTATAGGCGTAATTTTTTTTACAATATTAAAATTTACATGTTGAAGAGCTTACATAATAATATCATCATATATTTAATTACATCTATATAAATTCTGACCAAGTATGTTCAACATTATTTTAAGCAAAATGGCAAGAAAAACCTTACTGACTCTATTATTAACTAGAGATCTTATATTACTAACTATGATCTGATTATATTTTGTATGGACACTCAAAATATTCAATTTTATGTAAACAATTGCAGTTTTTAGTTGTTATTTATCAGTTAATTTGTTTAATTCATGGAAAATGCTTGTTTGACACAAAAAGTTTATTTGAGTCAAAATTTTTATTTTTCTCTAAAAATGTTAAATATCAAAAAATTGTATTGAAATTTTAATTAAAGACAAGATATTTTCTTTAAAAATGTTTAATATAAAAAAATTGTATTTAAGTTATTATTAAAGAAAAGAAATCGTGAATGTTTACCGCAATTAAATTTAACTAAGTTAGAATCTGTAGAGCATGTGGGTCAAAAGTTATGCGGCAATTAATAATGTATAACAAAAAAATATAAAAGTTACAATATCTCGAAAACAACTAATAACAGACCCCTTTTTCCATACATTTATTTTATTTATTTATTAATATTACATACATAAATGTAATGCAATATTATTGAACCATCGGCTACCAAGGCCATTATAGGTTTTTATACTATTATTAAATTATATACTAATATTATTTATTTTGTTTATATCATATACTATATATTTACATTATATTTGGTCGTAAGAGGGGTATGTAAAGAAAAAACACTTACGACGTGTGCAGGGATCGAACCCACATTTATTATAAATTTCAATTTTTTTTTTTTTTTTTTTAAACTTTTATTTTATTGTGTATAATATATCTTGATACAAGCTTAACCTAAAAAAAAGTTTACAAAACGGTTTAATTTCAATTATTATTAACATTTAAAATAAAGTAATTTTTTATTGTTAATTTATGTAAATTTAATTTGTCTTATATCTATCTATTTTAAATTACTTAATTTATTTTATCTAAAGTACAAAATGCAAAAAAACTTAAAAAATCATTATTATATCTGGTTGTTTTAAATAAAATTGCCCTAACTTAACTTAACCTACTTAGCCTACTTAACCTACTTAGAACCTAAATTAGTAAGCATTTGCTTGCTATAAAATCTCATCCAACCACCAATATCGTTTTTTAATGCATTTGTCTTTGTCCGGTATGGACATGTCATATTTTAAATTATCTCCATTAATATTGCCTGGGTCGTATTCAATTTTTTTACATGTGGCCCGTCTATTATAGTGAAATAATATAGGGACATGGCTTTGGTTTTGAATGTAACCATTTTTATCCAAAAAGATAAAATGCTCAGGGGCTATGAAGCCAGTGAGCAAAGTCTTTTTAATGTACTCCTCGTTGTGGTAAAATATATGAGATATTAGACCATTTTCAGGAGTTTTTAGTGCTCTATCATAATGATCTCGAACTAATTTTATGATAAAATTATCGATTCTTATGATTTTTGCTTCCTTGTACAAGTATTTATTGGAATAGTAATGCTTGTAGTCGGATTCAGGCTTTCGATGTTTGTTAATACATACTCTTATGCACTTTCTTTCGAACTTACGTATTTTTTCCATTAGGCTTCCACTAATGTTGTACCATATGGGTACACCATATGTAAGTGTTGGCCTTATTAATGTTTGGTAACATATTATTTTGACCCGGTTGCTAATGTTTTTATTGTAGAACAGGTTTTTGGCAGCCATAAATGCTTTGTTACCTTTAAGAATTGTGTGTTTTATATGCTCGATATAGTTCAGATTTTGATGTAAATGAACTCCGAGATATTTGACAACTTTTCTGTTAGAAAGAGTTGAATTTGGAGATTTTATAAAAAAATTTTTCCAGTTCCTTCTAATGTCTGAACTTGTTTTGTCAACCGTATCACGAAATAATATGGTTTCACATTTATTGAAGTTCATTTTTAATATCCAAACTTTACAATAGTCCAAGACGGTATTGAACATTTTTTGTATTTTGGATTGAATGCTATTTACGGTGTCATTCGCGGAGTAAATTATTATATCATCCGCGAAGGCTAGTGTATAATTATTGCCTTTTATTCTATCCAATAGAAATAACAACTCGGAGATATAGATCGAAAACAGGATTGGAGCGTTGACTATACCCTGTTGCAGCCCGTTTTCGATATGAAATTTTTTATATGACGTTTTTGCCTTGTTAACAATTTCGAAGGAATTATCGTACAACATACCATGAATTATAATAATCAAGTATTGAGGAATTTTGTATTTTATAAGTTTATAAATCAAACCATCTAGCCAAATAGTATTAAAAGGTTTTTCTAAGTCAATTAGACAAGCACCTACAGCTAATTTTTTATTAATAAACCAACATATATCAGATGTAAGTTTGTTGATTGTATGTATGGTACTATGCTTATATCTAAAACCAAATTGATTTTGTGGAATTAGATTGTTTTCGTTGACGAATTTCGTAATTTTATCGTTGATAATAGTTTCATAAACCTTGCTTATGTTAGGTATTAAACTTATAGGCCTATAATTATTTGGATCAGTTGGATCTTTGCCTGGTTTCTTTAGCAATATAGTTTTTGCAGTTTTCCATATATTTGGAAAATACGAATTGTTAATTGCATTATTAAAAATTATAACATATTTCGAAATTATAAAATTACTTAAATTTTTTAGTACCACATTTGGTATATTATCGTTTCCTGATGAAACTTTATTTTTTAACGCTTTAAGCTTTGCCTTAATTTCTTCAAGGTTTGTGAATTTGCTATTTTCGCCGTATTGCATTGACGATTTATTTATATTGGAAAATGTGGATAAAGTTATACTATTGGATCTTAATTGTTCGAAATTAATTTTGAATTGTTGAACTTTGTTTTCTACTTTAGTGTGGAATCTACTGTTTGTTGGTATATTTATTTTGTGAGTTTGTTCTAAATAAGAGCCCATAAGATTATAAATTTGACTTGAATCTTTTAAAATAAATTTGTTTGTGTTAGTTTTTTCCAAATTGTTAACGTTAATGTTATTCTGATTTAAAAGATTAATATTGTTTGAATCTATATGCAACTTCATGATTTGGTTATATTTATTTTTTCGAAATATTTTATTGATTTGGGGAAACATATTACTTTGTGGAGATATATTTTGAAGGCGGTTTTTGTAGTAATTACTTATTTCTATTTTAATTTGTTGTTTAATAAGTGTGTTTATATTATTAAGTAAACTTTTAAGTAGTTGAATATCTTGAGTAGAGAAATCGAGTCTTTGTTTGTAAATTTTGTGGATATCGTTTAACAAAGAGCTTTTTTTTTTCAAAAGTTGTTTAAGTTTAGGGAGTTAAATTTATTTAAGTTATTTGTGAATTTTGTTTTAGGAATTATTTCATTCATGGTTTGTTGAATAATTTTATTTAATTTTAGGAGATGAAAATTTATATTTTGCAACGATATGTTGCAATTATCCAAAATTTTATTATCCGTGTTAAAATATTCAGTTAAGTAATTTCGATCTAATTTTCTACGAAATCTATTCCAATTAATATTATTGAAATCGAATTTTTCTTCACATGGTAACTCTTTACTTAGAACTTGTTCATTATTAATACAGAACGGAATACAAATAGCATTATGATCACTATCATATGGCAGAGTTGTAAGCTTGTTATAGGTTTGAGAGAAACTTACAGCTATTCTCACATCGGTAATGGCTAAATCTATGTATGAGTTTGCACGTGGTAGTGTGGGAAAAATTTTTTCAAGTTCTGTCAAAAAATTAGGTGAATTTCTATTTGGTGCGTAAATAGAAATTATATATAATTTTTTGTTTTGCTTTAATTGCAGGGATATGATACAAGTTTCAATGCATGTAAATTGATCGAAAATGTAATTATTTACAATTTGGTAGTTAAGATATTTTTTAATTGCTATGGCAACACCGCCACCGTCAATAGCATTTTTTCGATCTTTTCTAATAAAATCATAATTGTCTAGTGACATATGATCAGATGGTTTCAACTTTGTTTCACATATACAAATAATGTCTGGATTGTTGTTCTCTATAAAGTGCATAAGTGCGTATTTTTTGCTGTATGAGATAAGAGAGTTGACATTTATTGAAATGACTTTATATGTGCTTGTTGGATTAGACATATTGTTGATTGGATTCAATGTTCATACAATCGAATAATATATTAATTCTATTGGTGTTAGTATTATTATTTTTTTCTATATTATTAATTTTTAGCACATTTCCAAAAAAATTTTGAAAAAATGTGCTTATTAGTTTCACTCTGTCCGTCCGTCCGTCCGTCCGTCTGTTTACAAAACTTCTACACCGTTAAAGATAGAGAAAAAAAATTTTAACCATAGGTAGGTCTCATAAAAAAAATAATTTTGTGGAACAACTTTTTTATGTAGCCCCCCCCCCCGCATTACGGAGCTACAGCCCCTCAAACTTTCAAAAAGCCCTATTTTTAAATGCATATATCTTATGTTCTGTTTCAGATTTTTTCAATCTGAAAACGTCATTCGACAGGTATTTCTTTTATCTTTGTAAATTAATATCAAAATTATACAATTTTTTTAAATTTAGTATTTAAATTTACCGTTATGTGAAAACCAAATTTTGCATGATTTTTCTACTTTCATAATTCCGGCACGCTTCTAGATAGAAGCTTGAAATTTTGAGGCAAGAAAGAACTTTTAGAATTAGTATAAGTTTACTCAGAAAATTTTTTCGGACGACCCCCTGTTTATGAGCTATTAGGGCTTAAAAATTGAAAATTTGCTATTTTTAAACACCTGTAACTTAGGAACCTGTACACATTTTACTTCTGCAAGATATAAAAATTAAAGCTACAATAATATATTTTTACTTGTGTTAAAGGTTTATTTTAATTGTAAAGGGTTCCAAAGTTGCCGCTCTTCAAAATTGCGAAAAAGCCCCATTTTCAGATGTATATATCTCGGGCTCTGCGTAATAATTTTGCAATCTAAAACCGCCAGAAGATCGAAAATTTTATTATCTATATAAAACAATATCAAAATTATGTGATATTTTGTAATTTACTATTTAAATTTACCGTTATGTGAAAACCACATTTTGCATGAAATTTCTTTTTTCATAACTCCGGCACCCCTTTAGATAGGAACCTGAAATTTTGAGAGAAGAAAGAACTTTTAGAATTAGTATAAGTTTCCTCAGAAAATTTTTTGGTAACACCCCCTCTTTAAGAGTTATTACGCCTCAAAAATTGAAAATTTTCTATTTTTAGACACCTGTAACTTAGGCACCTGTACAAATTTTTCTTCGGCAACACATAAAAATTAAAGCTTCAATAATATATTTTTACGTGTATTAACGGCTTTTCTTAGTTATATAGGATTCCGGACTTATAGCCCCTCAAAATTTCAAAAATGTCCTATTTGCACATTTTTTCTTATTACATGAAATTTTCAAATTTTTGTGTAAGTCACACTTCTAAACAGTTTGTATTGAGTTTTGGAAATGTGCGCTTTTAAAAACCGTTGGTTTACATTCTACCTTGTTTTATTTAAATCTATAATACTATTACGTATTTCTAATAAAATATCAGTGTTAATGTTATTCATGTTATTATTGGTATTTCTATTACTACTACTAATGTTATTATTTCTACTCACTACATTTGAAAATGATATGTTGGGCTGTACAAAATTCGTTGCCATGTGCTTAGTTGCTATACGTCTTTTTACTGTTTCCTTGCTTTCGTGCTGCTTTTTTATTTTTTCCTGATAAACTGGACAGTTTCTATATGATGATGGATGGCCGTAATTTTTGCACATAGTACAGAACAGCTTTTCTCTGGGATCTTCAGGCTTAATGGTACATTGCCCTGGTAGATGGTTATCACCACATTTAACATATCTGGGGTCCATTTTACAGTTCGATGCAGAGTGTCCAAAAAGCTGACAACGTGTGCATTGCATCATGTTCGGTTTGTTGATTCGCTCCCATTTAATAATTTGATGGTCGATGGATTTTATTCTGGATATATCATTTATTGAGCTCTGTGATGATGCCTGCACAATAAAATGAGGTAGGATTATGCCTTTAGCAGATGTAATTTTTGTGGTAAGTCTTGTTACTTTCTCAAATTTGATGACATCGTTATCATATTCTTTCAGGATTGCCAAAACCTCTTCACATGAGTAGCTGTTGCTTAAGCCTTTGAGTACAAGTGTAATTTTCTTGTCTTCTTTTGGAGTAAACGTGTAATAATTAATTCCAGATTTATCAAGAAGTTCACGTGCTTTTTTGAATTCTTCAATGTTGAAGGTATAGAGAATGTTATTATTTTCCCCTGATTGTTTAATCAGGAAATCTATAATTTTTAGACTTTTGGAAAGTAATTCTTTCAGCATTTTTATATCCGTTTTTCCAAAGTTGATTGGTGGCATACGTTTTTTTGTGTTCTGGACACTCTCAATTGGCTTTTGCTGAGCACGTGGAGTACTTTCAAAGGTCGGTATATGTGTTGTAATTTTTTTCTTTTTTTCTTTTGTTCTTTTAGCCAACTCTTCTATTCCTAACTCTAATGCGTTGGCCTCAGGCTCGTTGACACTTTTGGAAGATGAATTTAGTGAAACATTTATCTTGGAATCATCATCAGCCACATCCATCTGAGGAAGAAAACAATTTCCACTTGAGCTTGGCCCTTCACCACTATTATTGGCCTTTAAAAGTTTTATAAGTTTATTATTTTCGTTTTGCAACTTTTCAATAATTAATTTTAATTCACGAACTTCCTTGTTTTGTTTCATTTTAGTATTTGGCTTGGAAATGCTTTTATTCAATACTTCGTTTACTTTTTGATTTACAGCAGTTTTCAATCCGTTTGTGGGTAAATTAATATCATTTTCCATAATTGATATCCTTTATTAAAGGAGTCCAATTATATGGAAACTTACTACTTATTACTATAGCAAGTGTTAAATTTTTTCTTTTTTTTTTTATTCAATTTTTAAGATAATAAGAAAAAACAGAAAAAAAAAAAAATAAAAACAGAAAAAAATAAAGAAAAGCAATTTCTGTTATTTTTTTGTGATGTTTTATTTTTAATTGAATTTTTGTGTTATAGCTACGTCCTTTCACTTTCGCGTTCAAAACTCGAATCATTATAAATTTCAATACATTTATTTATTTATTTAATTTATAAATGAATAATTTGCATATTTTTAGGATAACCGAAATTCCTAAGGAACGTATTAGAACGTTTTAATTTTTAATCCTATGTGTAGCTTATTTTCTAGGGTTATATCCAAACTACTTCTGGCAAAAAACTAAATTTATAAATATCTAAAATAAAATAGGAGTTTATAAAAATATTATAGAAATCTCTTAAAACATCTCCATATGGTTTCTTCCAAATTTTAGTTTCATTACACAAAAGGTAATATTATAATAATTGGTATTATGTAATTCAACTTAGTTACTTTATTTTCTTTAAAAAAAAAAATACCTCCATCAAATTATGTAATACATTTTCATTGTTTACTTTCGAGTAGAAGTTGAAAATATTTTCTTTGAAATTTCTTTTTTGTCTTCACTTCAAATTCTTCTTTTTTTTCAACTTTAAGTATCTTTAATTAAGAAAAAGGAAGAAAATAAAAGCAAAATAAAAATGCTGCACAAATATTTTAGTTTACTACAAAAAATTTACTTTCTGAGTACTTTAGAAAGTATAAAGAAATGGAAATTGAAAGGTATGTTGAAAAATTAAGATTAGGAAAACATATTTTTTTTTTTTAAATGCACTTCTCTGCCACATAAATGTGGACAGGAAATTTCCTGTTCAGGCGTGGCTGTAAGTGTCGTAAGGGGGAATAACTCTTACGACGTTTGTGGGATTCGAACCCACACTCCCACGGTGTTTAAATCGTATTTTATACGCTCTTACCCACTAGGCCACAAAAATTTTTCAAAATTTACAGAAGGAAACAAAAAAGAATTTATAAATGTTTTAATAATTTAACTGCTGAACTACTAAAACGTTGTAGATATTGTAAATATAGAACATAAAAAATAACGCAGGAGCTAGTATGTAAAATCAAAAATTTTGGGCACATTTTTAAAATACTAATATAAAGCTTCCTAGAATTTCTTCAGAATTTCTAAATGGTTGAATTCTTTTACTTTAAAATATATAATTTTTTTTTGTTATTAGAAAAATTAATTAGTCTAGTGAAAATACTAGTATGAATCAATCCATTTTATTACACAGAAACTATGATATAGTAAAACGTTCAAGAAGTTTATAATATTCTGAGATAATGCCCCAAGAATAATTTCGAATCGGATTTTCCCTTTTCAAACGGAAATGAAGCCAAATCGCGATTTTTTTCAAATTTGGCCTATTGCCTTGAAACCGAAATAGTGCTGAAAATGAAGAGGAAATAACGTCGAATTTTATTTGTATTATAAAAACATGATGTGCCTGTCATTCAACATATTGCAATGACTAGTAACAAAGTATTTTAATACTCAAAGTATTTACTATTGGATGATTTTTATTATTATATATTTTGATTTTTAATATTGTATATTTATTATTATTATTATGATATGGCTATTTTTTATGATATTTATGTTATTTTATTATGATACAATTATTCATAAAATAGTTAAGGTGTGTGTACCTAAACTTCCGCTGAACTAATACTGAAAGCATTATTTTGTAATCAACTATATCCTTATTTCAAATATCTGGTTTTGTAGCCAATCCCTCCTAATTATTTTTCTTACATACATATTTTTACACCAAGGTATTTTTAATATGATTCCTCCTAATTGTTTTAACTCTTGGTATTTATCCGTTTTACAGAAAGTTTACCAATAAAATGATTTAAGTTTACTTCAATTAGTTTTAGTTAACGCGTTCTGGAAAAAAAGTAATATTTCTCTACACAAATATTCATACCAAACCCGAAGCCAAATATAATGCAAAATGTTCCGAAACACAACAAAGAATTTTCTGAAATAAGTGGAACAAACAAGACGTCCCACATACTAAATGAAAAACAAGGTGAAAAAAAATATCTAGAGAACGAAAATAAGGTCGATTCAATTTTATTTCTACTTCGAAAGTGGTAACAACATCGAATTTTAATAAATCGCGATTTCATTTTAAAAAGAAAATTAAGTCGAAAAAAAATTAAATAAAAGTGAAAGTTAATCGGATCAAAAAATGTTCTATGGCAAAGTTGTTCCTTTTTACCTATGTAACAACTTTTTCTTAATAATTTTTCTCATACTTATTTGAGAAATTTGCTCCATACGGATTTGCTCCAAAAGCTTATCAATCCGAGATATTTACGTCAAAACCTTAAATATGAAATTTTAAACAATTCCGCTTGGTCGTTTTTTACAGGCTTTTTTACTAAAAATTTTTTTACAGGCTTTTACATACCGAAGTAGTGCATATTTGCAAAAATTTCGGGTACAAATTTTTGGTGTGTATTGTTTTCATTAACGTATGCGGTCGCTAAAAAAAGGAAATATTTATTTATTCTTTATATTCTTATTTATTCCCCATGTGGGGGAACATTTTATTTTTTAATTAATAAATTTAATCGTTCAAAATGTAATTTTTCAAAATTTTTATGCTTTAAAAAAGCAAGGAAAATCAAAAATCACAAATCAATTGAAATAATTACTACAAAAAAAAAATTATATTAGCTACATACATACATACATACATGCATACGTATATAAAAATTGGTTAAAAACAATAAGGAAAAAAAATTTTTTTTTATTGGTTCTTCCTAAATAAATAATAGAAAAATTGATGTAAAAATCGTTTTCATGCCATTTTAAATCATTCCTTATCATAAAATATTAAAAACATTAGGTACATAATGTTGTATGGTATATAAAGCTACTATAGCTCCTATAGCTTCATATATAGCTACTATAGCTTCAATAGCAACAAGAAAGCAACAATTATTAATTTTTTTTTTACAAAAAAAATCAGTAAATATTATTTTCGGTATCGTTGTGTATTGCCATTTATATGTATTGAACATCCTGAATTACCTTATTACAACTTTGTTTTAAAATTTTGAAATCTGTTTCTCCTTTGTTCTATAGAAATTTATTTCAAAATATTTTTGGCGCCATCTATATTTTCATGTCATTAACATTGTAAAGTGTTTTATCAGAAAACAATAAAATGTTATTTATCGCCTATTGTGCCTATTTTACTGTTTTCCCTTTATTAACTGATATTGAACTTGTATTTTTAGCTTTTCGCAACCTGCTTGATTTACATTATTTAAGAAAGTCTGTTGCTTACATATAGATAAACTTTTTTTTAGTAAACAGAAGTTTAGAAGTTTTTTGTAACTGTATTTATCTACAAACATGGTGACAAGGGGGTGAAAAATTTCGTAGAAAAGAGTATTAGTTAATTTTATTTAATGTCATAAAACTGAAAAAATTTTCCAGGAACATGAACATATTTAAGTAATATGCTGTTGATAATTTTTCAGTTATTTATGATATGTCGCATTTGAATTCAATAATTTCATTATCTGTTAAATATTTTATGTTTTTTTATGGATTTTTTATTTTATTTTGCGTAAATTTTTTTTTCTTTAAAAGTGGGTAGGTGGGAATCTTCAAAAGATACAATGCGCTCCGTAGCACAAGTACAGACCGGATTCTTAACCTATTAATTGAGCAGCTTCAACATTTATGTGCTCTTCTAGACAAGCTTTATGCTATATGGCATATTTGTTTATTTCATCCATAATTTTTTTGGCGATTTTGCGTAATAACAAAAAAAAAAAAATTCCTTTGCTTTAAGTTGCAAATAATAAAATGATTAAAGCTTTCTCATTAGACGAATCTAAACGTCACCAGATATATAAAGTTTGTTTTAATTCTAATCAATTAGAAGATCTAATTAGAAGAGATCCGGTGTGACCTTCATGCAGTAGAAAATGGAGATGAACTAACTGCTCAGGCACCAAGATATTGTTGTAGCATTCATTTGTAACGTTTGCTGTAAAATAGAGTATAAAACATTAAATTTTAAAATACTTAGATTATTACAAAATTGAAGAAGATTATAAGACCTTTCAAGGCGCCATATATATCTTAAATTTTAATATATTTTACTCTTTTTAAAACATTGTCTCTTTCCAAAAAAAAATTTTATAAATTTGAAAAATTACCTTATTAGTTTTTTTCTGGCGAACTACGTTCGCCTGTCTCTTTACAAAACTCTACACCGTTTTTTGTTTTTTTAAATTCGTAGGATTTTGCATCCTTCATAACTTCAAAAGATTTTTATTTAGAATCTTGAAATTGAGAGATAAGATCTTTCAGATATTTGCGATATATTACTTCTGAAATGCACAATTTACACCTACATTTTTTCAAAGGAAATTGCTGAAATATTTTCACATATAGCAATTTCTTTGAAATATAGCTATATATTTTTTTACAAAGTCTAGTCAAGCGCAAAAATTTCATAACGCTAATTGCTCTGCAAGACCTACAGTTAGGATATACATGCATAATCAATTGTTGTTAAAACATTGCTTATCACCGAAGGTTAAAAGTTATGCTATGCATGCTTCAATATAACTTTTAATAGTACAGGCAATATAACTTTTAATAGTACATCAACGTCACTTTTTGCAGAAATTGACAAAATTGAATTAAAATTTTCAAAGACTTGTTAGGTAAAAAAAAATGTTCTAAAAGTGTGTGTAAGCAAGTTTTATAATTAATGATTATCATATTCTTATTCTTTTTTTAATTTCATAAGGAAATTAAAAAAATTAACTATTTTCTTATTTTATTAAAAAAAAAACTATCTTAAAAAAGTTTTGTACGAAAAAACAATCAAATATCAAAAATTTAGGAAAAAACAATAAATTAACAGAAAACAAGAACATAGAGTTATTCGTTAAATTTAAATTTTTATAAGTTCAATTATTGCTTAATTATTATCGTCTGCATCCGAAACTTGATTCAAATGCGGCAGTGCTTCAAAACCGCTGTGCTCCTTCTCTGCAAAATTTTGATGAAAATTAGACTAGTGTAAGAGGGCTCGAAATTTTCTGAAAAGTTTTGAATGCTAGGATTTTTATTTCTGATTGAATGCCATGAGTGCCATGGAATGCCATTGTTGGAAAGGGTAAGGACCCGTGAAGATTTAACAGGATCGTTCCATTCATCAGGAAGTTCCATATTTTAACGCTTTGTTTTATTAATCCCATATTTTTGTCACATTCCATGTAACTATGGTCTCGAATGGGATATGATATTCTAACCGAATCGAATCGATTGAAAACATTAACAAGAGAATGAAAAAATCTTATAAATCTAAAATCTTAAAAAATCTTACAAGGGAATATAAAAATCTTATATAAATCTTATCTATTATCTATCTTAATAGTTTGATCATAAGTAAAAAGAAATACTTCACCTTAAAAATAATAACAAATAAAACGTTATACAGCTTTGTTCACATTTTAGTTATGTTAAGATAACCAACCACTGAAAAGGACAAGAATATTAAACATATAAAAACTTAATTATCTGCGATAATACACCTCATTTATTGAAATGTTAGGAACTTGTAAATCCCTCATGAAGACAAAGTATATAGCTTCAGTTTCTTCGTTTTCTCGTGCAAGGTTTTTGACACCTCTCGTTTTTGTTTATAAAACGTAGTCTATTTCGGATTTTTAAGCAAAAATAATCACAAATTTCACATATTAAAATGCAACTGACATTGATAATTTTTTTCCATTAATACTGTATCTTTGATTGTTTTTTCTCTGTACAGCAATTTTTCGAAAGGCTAAAACTTTGTTCTTGATTGTTTTTTCATTATTTATTGTTAATAGAAAGAAAGATCTTAATTTTTCCTATTCAATAATGATACCCATATTGCATTTTCGACAAAAAATTGATATTGATTGTTATTTGCCTGACCTCTTCTTTTATTTATAGGTGGGTATATATATTAATTATATATTTTTATTATATACTTAGGTATCTTATTGGATAACATATTTCGATTTTTATCTAATATTCAACAAAACTGTCAATATCTTCTTTCTGTTTTATTCCTTTTTTTTTTGTGTGCTTTGATGGATCTTTTGGTGGAAAAGATCCAGAGAGAGACGTTGCGTCTTTATTTTTTTTAATTCATAAAAAACTTTTATTAGAATATTATATTTCCAAATACTGAATTACTTAGAAGCATTTTGAAATAAAGGATTATTTAGACTTGATTATAATTTACTGTTAAAACATGAAAACTATTAATAAATCAATCTAAACATAGATTATACTGAATGCCGGTTCAATTTATTAACGAAGTACCGCATAGTATTGCTTGTGTGCGTTGTGTCTTTTAAGAATAACAGCAGAATAAACTTCTAGAAATTAAAAACTAAGCATTTTTTGATGGTTCAATTTATATTAATACAAACATCAGTTAGCAACTTGTTAAAAGATGATCTTAAAATATATTTCCAAATTAAGACTTAACTATCTTTGTTTGAAGATTTACAGAAAAGAAAATTTAGTGCGAAAATTGCACCTATCGCAATTATTTTTTCTCCAGCTAATTTCTATTTTTAAAAATATAATCTTAGAGATACATCTCTATTATTTTACCTATATCTTTTGTTAAAAATTTAATTTTCTTTGCTTGAAAATAAAATGCATTACCGGTGCTGGCAGTTTAAATCCATTATTTGTGTAGAGTTTTTCTTTCTTTATGTAGGTATTAGAAACTTCTCGTTTTAAAAATGATTAAGGCAAATTCCAAAGAAACAAAATTTTATTTTTCTTTACACAAATTGTACTTCCTATCACCTAAGCATAAAATGTAAAATGTAAAACGCGAAGAAAATGCATGATGGATATATTATCTAGGTATTATTAAATGTGTATATTGTATAATATTTGTATAGGCATATAAAAGTACTAAAGAGTTTTTCTTGACTGAAGCACGAAAAAAAAAGATGTTAACCTGAAAATCTAAGATTTTCATAGGAATTTAAGAAAAGAAAATCGTGTTGAATTTTCACATTGTGACATAAAAAATCAAAAAAGAATAAAATGTTAAAGTTTTTAAAATTTAATTTAAAATTTAAAAAATTTTAGTGCAGAAAAGTTTTAGTGTATTAAATTTAAAATAGCTGTAGATAATTTATTTATTTTGTTTCTTTTCAATGCATTTCTCTGCCACATAAATGTGAACACGAATTTACGCAGCTTTTCCTGTTCAGGCTGTAAGTGTCGTAAGGGGAAATAACTCTTGTGACGTGTGTGGGATTCGAACCCGCACTCCTTCGGTGTTTACAGCGTATTTTATATGCTCTTACCCACTAGACCACCAAGGCCCCGAGATAATTTATTTATTCACAAGACAATTGAGAACTTATGACATACAAAAACGAAACATTAGTTTTTGAGAAACTCCTATTTAAAATTTGAATATATTATGTTATAAATAAAAATGTAACATTATATGAAAATGTTTAATTATTAGAATATAACTACATCATTGTACAGATAATAAAGTCATAAAATACTAAGTTAACTTTAATTAGACACTCACCATGAGCAATACTAAATAAACGCTAATAAACTGAGGCAAATTTACATCTAATCAAAAGTTTTATTTTAAACATCTAGTAATGGACTTGCCATAATAAAAAGAAATTAGCATAAGATATATGAAAAATTAAAAAAAACAGCAATAAAATTGTAAAAAATAAGATATCGCGTTCCAAGAAATGAAGAGATTATTCACGAAGAGGTGAAAAGAAATTCTATTTAAAAATGACGTACTTCATAGTTAAGTTCTAAGGAAATTTTGTTAAATTATCGAACAACCAAACCTTTCGCTTAAATGTTGTAACATCAAACTATGCAGTTTTATTTATTTTGTTTTCAATTAAAATTTAAATTTTTTCTGATCAATTCAAATATTTATTTATTTCTAATTTTTATTTTATATAATTAGCACTAATTCCTTAATTTTCTTTTAACGACATTAATTAAATTTTATTATAGTTTTGTAATAACCTTAACAAATTCAAACAACACCCAGTCGATAAATCAAATATGTATTTTAAAATCTAAGAATTCTTTGCTGTCTATCTTCTTACTTTTGTCTGCAGACACTATGCAAAACAAAAGGATTTTAAGATACACATTTAAGAATAATTTTAAGTTTAAAGTCTGTTTAAGAACCATTTAGTATTGAACATCTAAACTGTTGCCCCGAATTTTATAATGTTTAATTCTAAAAAAAATTATGAAAAATTTTCTTTCCCTTAATTTTAGGTAAAAATATAATATTGGAGTTGGATATTATATATTTTTGAATTTTAGCTTTAACAAATTTGAATAGGCGTCGAGAATGATAACAAATTTTCAATTCTTGATCCCTAACAGCCCTTAAATATAGAAGAATACAAATTTTTTTTTGTAATAAATTTTATTATTATACACAAGGATTTTTCTTCTTATTATTTCAATATTTCAAGGTACTAATAGTGTTCTATGGGGGATGCCAATGTTTTATTCTAGTTTCTCATCACAGCAAATTTAAATACTAAATTGTAAAATATTAGGTATATAATTATACCCGTATGAACTATGTTCAAGGGTATAATAAATTTGCCATTACGTTTATGACACCCTAAAGGAGTCGAGCTAAATATAGTGTCAAAGGTATGGATCGGCTCAGAATCGAATTCTGAGTCGATTAAGCCATGTACGTCTGTTTGTCCGTCCGTCCGTCCGCTCACACGTTAACTCAAAAAATAAAGGAGTTAGTAGGCTGAAATATTTTTTACGTCACTTTTGAAAAATTGTTAGTTTTGTTATTTAAATCCAGCATTTTCGACCGCCGGGTTCGAATAGCTGCCATATAACTTCTTTCTTTAAATGGAAATAACTCAGTGTCTACTGAAGCTATAGGAACCTGAAACCTAGTAAAGAGGTGTCTAGTTACATGCCAACAACTGTTGTAAAATTTAGTTGGTCTAAAGCAGCTGGTTCAAGCTTCTTGCACCTCTTGGAACTTAATGAAGCTAGGGGTCTGAAATCTTACAAATGATAATCCAGTTTTATGGCAACAACTTCTGTAAAATTTGTTTCTGCTGGTGCAACAAGTTCGGATAGCTGCCATACAACTTTTCTTTTTAAATAAAATAACTCAGTGTCTATTGAAGCTAGCTATCTGAAATTTAGTGAAAATGTGTCAACTGACATGCCAAAAACTTTTGTAAAATTTGATTGGTCTAAAGCAGCCGGTTCAGGCTTCTTGTATTTCTTGGAACTTAATGAAGCTAGGCACAGTAAATTCGGGTAGCTGTCATACAACTCCACAATTTACATAATTTTATTTATATTAATATTACATACATAAATGTAATGCAATATCATTGCACCATCGGCTACCAAGACCATTATAGGTTTTTTTTTTATACTATTATTAAATTATATACTAATATTATTTATTTTGTTTATATTATATACTATATATTTACATTATATTTGGTCGTAAGAGAGGTATGTAAAGAACACTTACGACCTGTGCAGGGATCGAACCCACATTCTATCGGTTTATACGCCACGCGCCTACCCACTAGGCTACCGAAGCCCCGAATTTACATAAATATATCTCTGTAGTTAACGTCAGTACTAAAACATCTGAATGTTTTTAAAAGGTGATCAAGTTTTATAGAAACGGGATATACTACGTTCATACAGGTATCTCAGAGTTGACACAGTCTACTCTACTGCACTCTTCCCCGTTTTCATATCAATTTTATATCCATTTATTACATTTTAACAGATGTTGAGATATAAACTTTTAAAAATAGGGTATTTTCAAACTTTTTGGGTTTGTAACAGATTCGAATACACCAAAAAGTTCGTCTATAAAATCAATTACTTTATATCATCTATCTATTGTTTTTCGTTGCTCCAATTTAAACGGTTTAGAAGTTTTATAAACAGGCGGATGACCAGACAGAAAAGTAACAAGCAAATTTTTCAGAAAAGTTGAGTTTATAATTTTGCATTAACGGGTAATCGTTGACTTTTTTAAATTTTTATATAAAAAGTTATTTTTACAGCAAAATATAAAAATTATGAAAAATAGTTTTTCTTTTTTAATAATCGAAAAGTGTTATAATGTATAAGATAGTTTATAATAACTTCTGTAAAATTTGGTAGTGCTGAAGCAATAGATTCGGGTGGCTGTCTTACAACTCCACAGTTTACATAAATACTCGTATATCTCGATAGTTAATCTCAGTACTAAAACATCTGAAATTTTTTAAAAGACGATCGAGTTTTATAGAAACAGGATATATTACGTTCATACGGCTATTCCAGAGTTGACACAGTCTACTATACTGCACTCTTCCTCGTTTTGTATAATTTGTAATATTTTTAAACTAAATAGTTGCTCAAATGTAGATCATTTCAATTCAAACCCCGGCCTGATCAAATCTATCAATAATTATATAATTCTATTCTGTTTAATTATAATTTTCGTAAAAATTCAATACATATCGAAAGAACTCTAACATGATTTTCAAAATTTTTAATTTTGATAGATTTAAACAAGAAGTAAAGCTATAACTTCACTAAATTCAAGAACATATTAAGATAATAATTTAATGAATTTATAATGTACAAAATATATAACCCTGAGTTTTTGACTAACTGTAAAATACTTCCAAATTTATTTTTTTATATATATACATTTTCAACAATCACAGGTTTATAAACATGAAAGAATTTAATAAAACCCTGTTTGCAACGTAATGTAAAATCTCTCCTAATTTAACCTCTCACATGCACATATTATATGATATATATACATATTCGAATATCCCTGACTCTTTAAAAAACTATAAGATCCTTTCTAAATATTATTTTGAGACATTACATTATGTATTATTCTTGTAATTATTTTTAACTGTCAGAACTTGTATTTAACGCCTAACCCTGCAAAGATATTTTCTCTGCCTTGAATATAATATTTCAATCCAAAATATTTAAGGTTTTCAATTTTGTAGAATCCCTTCAATATTATATAACATTTTTTTGTGGAACTTAATTTTGTGAATTTTTGTCTTTTTTTTAATTATAACACTATCACAGTTATATTAATATGTATTAATATATTAATGTATTAATATTAATATTATCATAAATTTCTTATGATAAAACTTCTTAAGGTTCATGTGGATGATCTTCTTAAAGCGAATGGATGACCATAAAGAGCTGCAGTCAGTAACGGTCAAATGTAAATGTTTTTAATTTTGCATATTATTCATAAAAACAATCATTATGTCTGAAGATTGATTTTTATTGTATCTTTTAGTTAATGACCAACCAACCATTTATTTTGCTTTTGTTGTTCTTTTTGTCAGACTTTTTTTAGTTTGTTGTTTTGTTTACAATAAAAAGAAAGTTTTTACAAATTTTTATTATTTTCATTTATTTTTTTGTTTTATTTTTGTTATTTATTTGTATTTTGTTATTTATATTATTTTTTGCCACAAACTAACCTAATTTGTATCTTTTTTAAGTTTTTTTTTACAATAAACAATATCTTTTGTTTTTATCTTATGTTTTCTGTTTTGTTTGTTGTTTGTTATTTTATTTTGTCTGCTTTATCCTTTTTTAAATTATTATATTTTCTTTCCATTTAAATTGTTATATTTTTTTAAATTGTTAAAAATTGTTATATTTGTTTTTTTTTTGTAATTTATGTGTGAACTTTAAACTTACCTGTTTTTAAATCAATAGATTTAATTAAAAAACTACAATATAAAAAACGAGGAAGAGTGCAGTAGAGTAGACTGTGTCAACTTTGGGATACCCGTATGAACGTAATATATCCTATTATAAAACTTGATCATCTTTTAAAAACATTCAGATGTTTTAGTACCGAACTACAGAGATATATTTATGTAAATTGTGGAGTTGTATGACAGCTACCCGAATCTATTGCGCCTAGCTTCATTAAGTTCCAAGAAATGCAAGAAGCCTAAGCCGGCTGCATTAGATCAATCAAGTTTTACAAAAGTTTTTGGCATGCAACTCGACACTTTTTCACTAAATTTCAGATAGCTAGATTCAATAGACACTGAGTTATTTTCATTTAAAAAGAGAAGTTGTATGGCAACTACCCGAACCTGTCATATCATCACAACCAAATTTTACAGAAGTTATTGCCATAAAACTGGATTATCATTTGCAAAATTTCAGATACCTAGATTGAATAGGCACTGGGTTATTTCCATTTAAAGAAAGAAGTTGTATGACAGCTATTCGAACCCGGCGGCCGAAAATGCTGGAGTTAAATAGCAAAACTAACTATTTTACAAAAGTGACGTAAAAAAATTTTCAGCCTCCTAGCTCCTCTATTTTTTGAGTTATCGTGCGGACAGACACTGAGTTCTTTTCATTTAAAAAGAGATTTTGTATGGCAGCTACCCGAACCCGTCGCACCACCACAACCAAATTTTGCAGAAGTTGTTGCCATAAAACTTGATCATCATTTGCAAGATTTCAGACGCCTAGCTTTATTAACTTCCAAGAGGTGCAAGAAGCCTGAACCGGCTGCTCTAGACCAACCAAATTTTACAAAAGTTGTTGGCATGTAATTCGACACCTCTTTACTAAATTTCAGATTCCTAGCTTCAATAAACACTGAGTTATTCTCATTTAAACGGAGAAGTTGTATGGCAGCTACCCGAACCCGCCGCACCAACACAACCAAATTTTACAGAAGTTGTTGCCATAAAGCTTGATCATCATTTGCAAAATTTCAGAAACCTAGCTTGAATAGATACTGAGTTATTTCTATATAAAGAAAGAAGTTGTATGACAGCTACTCGAACCCGCCGACCGAAAATGTTGGATTTAAATAGCAAAACTAACAATTTTGCAAAAGTGACGTAAAAAAAATTTCAGCCTCCTAGCTCCTTTATTTTTTGAGTTATCGTGCGGACGGACGGGCGTACATGGCTTAATCGACTCAGAATTCGATTCTGAGCCGATCCATACCTTTGACACTATATCTAGCTCGACTCCTTTAAGGTGTCACAAACGTAATGGCAAATTTATTATACCCTTGAACATAGTTCATACGGGTATATTCCAGCTAGGTTTCTGAAATTTTGCAAATGATGATCAAGTTTTATGGCAACAACTTTTGTAAAATTTGGTTGGGGTGGTGCGGCGGGTTCGGGTAGCTGCCATACAACTTCTCCGTTTAAATGAGAATAACTCAGTGTCTATTGAAGTTAGGAACCTGAAATTTAGTAAAGAGGTGTCGAGTTACAGGCCAACAACTTTTGTAAAATTTCAGGAGCCGGTTCATGATTCTTGCACCTCTTGGAACTTAATGAAGCTAGGCGTCTGAAATCTTGCAAATGATGATCAAGTTTTATGGCAACCACTTTTGCAAAATTTGGTTGTGGTGGTGCGACGGGTTCGGGTGGCTGCCATACAACTTCTCTTTTTAAATGAAAATAACTTAGTGTCCGTCCGCACGATAATTCAAAAAATAAAGGGGCTAGGAGGCTAAAATTTTTTTTGTCACTTTTACAAAATTGTTAGTTTTTCTATTTAACTCCAGCATTTTCGGCCGCCGGGTTCGAGTAGCTGCCATACAACTTCTTTCTTTAAATGGAAATAACCCAGTGTCTATTCAATCTAAGTATCTGAAATTTTGCAAATGATGATCCAGTTTTATGGCAACAACTTCTGTAAAATTTGGTTGTGATGATATGACAGGTTCGGATAGTTGCCATAAAACTTAATTTTTTAAAAGAAAATAACTCAGTGTCTATTGAAGCTAGCTATCTGAAATTTAGTGAAAAAGTGTCGAGTTGCATGCCAAAAACTTTTTTCAAATTTGATTGGTCTAAAGCAGCCGGTTCAGGCTTCTTGCATTTCTTGAAACTTAATGAAGCAAGGCACAGTAGATTTGGGTAGCTGTCATACAACTCCACAATTTACATAAATATATCTCTGTAGTTCGGTACTAAAACATCTGAATGTTTTTAAAAGATGATCAAGTTTTATAGAAACAGAATATATTACGTTCATATGGGTGACCCAGAGTTGACACAGTCACTCTTCCTCGTTCTTTATTAATTTATATTAATTTTGAAAGATTTCGCATTTCTGAAGCAAGCAAAATCTTGCAAAATGTTGTTTTCACATAACGTTAAATATAAACACTAAATTGCAATAAATTATATTAGATTTATTTAGAAATATTTTAAAGATTTAACGATTTTGTTCCTATAAATTAAATCAATTTAGAATAGTAATTATATTTTGCTATCCTTACGTAGCGGAGAAGATCTCTCATATTAAAATTTGAGCTTCCTTAAGATAATATACTAAGCAACATCTTTCATTATACATATTTGAAACTGCTTTTCCATTGTGGGTACCAGTGTTTCTTTGTACTTCCATTTTCAGCTTATTTATGAAAGGAAATTAGAAAAATGTTCATATTAGTTTCACTCTGTTCGTCTGTTTACAATAGTTCTACACCGTTAAAAATATAACAATGAAATATTAAGCATATGGGTAGGTCTCTTAAAAAGATTATCCAATATTTTTTTTAACGAGGACCAGTGAAAAGTTTTTAAAGCCACCCAAAGAAACTGTGTGAAGCATCTTTGTGTTTGCCCTTTTGCAACCAAACTTTAGGATTGGGCCTTAAATACAAATGCACAGATTGGTTTCACGGATGAAGATATAAAAAGCTACAATTCCTCAAAGTTTGAAAAAGCCCCATTTTGAAATGTGTGTATCTCAGGTTCTGCTTAATATTTTTCAAATTTATATCACCCAATAACAGGACATAATTCTTGCTTTATAAATTAACATAAATAATCCTTAGGAGTCACCAATATAAATGCAATTTTCAATAGATCAAAACTTATAATTAAAACACTTTTTGTTAGAATTGTTATTTAAAAACCTTTATGTATCTTTAAAGTTAAAAAACTATTGCAAAAGCTTAAAATAAAACAACAATAATAAATTAATTAATATTACAGTCTGTATACTATTTCAAAAATAATTCATTAAAATCAAAAAGTCTTCTATATTTGGTCATGTCACAGATCAAATTATCAGTTAAATTTTTGATAAAATAATTATTTTAGCACCATTAGCTTTTCTTTTTATATAAGTGTGTGTGTGCATTTAATTAAAAACATAAATAAATTCCTATTATTATTTTGAATAGTATTTTATATAATAAAAAATGATAGTCGGCACTGAAGGGTTTTAAATGTGCACATTTTTATAAAGATAATAAAACATTTAAGAATCATTATGATCCTTAAAACAAAAAGATACTCTCTTCAAGTTTATGAGAACTGCAGGTATATAATTAAGAAAAACAATTAGCAGAAGTAAAAAAATAATATTTGAGCTTTAAATTTTGAATTTTAACTTTAAAAAATTTATAAAAGGTACCAAATTCCAGATGTTTAAAATTTAAACATCTTTTCTAAGATCACTTATTCTTAATCTTAAATCTTCACCTCTGCTTAAAGTGAATTCAAGATTCAGAGCAAAAGCGTTCCGGACATAATATGCACATTTTACGTAACGAATATTTAAATTTTAAATTGCAAGTCTTTTGACGTTAGATTAAGAAAATAGTCAGTAGAACTTGAGATATAAATATTATGTGGGGCATCGATGGCCTAGTGGATAAGAGCGTATAAAATACGCTCTAAAACACCGACCGAGTGTGCGTTCGAATCACACACACGCCGTAAGAATAATTCCCCCTTATACTATATTTCCAGCCATGCCTGAAATGGAAAAGGCTGCATAATTTCTTTGTCACATTTATGTGGTTGGGAAATGCACTAAAAAAAAAAATTAGGTCTTTTACTTTTAAGATCGGTTTTATTAAAAAAAAAATCAAAAGATCAATCTATGATTTAAAGTGCATTGCTTCTACATCTCAAACCTTATTGAAGTTTTATAAAATACCAGACTTTAGGACTAATAGTCAAACTGAGTGTAATTAGCATATTTCGAAAAATATTTTTCAAAATGCACTAAAAACATAAAAAACATAAATTATTTAATATGATATAATGGAAAATATTTTTAATTTGATTATGCGTACATAATAATATTAAATATTAAATTAAATTTATATATTTTCTTATTTTTAAAATTAACATGTAATATACTGATTCGTCTGATTTTTTAATTTATTACTTTTATTTCTAAAATATTTTTATAGTAATCAGTTAAAAAATTAAATTAGTATAAAGTCCTCTTTAAGACTTTTAGGGTTCAAAAATTCTAAAAAAACACTTGTATTTGGCAAAGGAAAGTTTTTGTCTTATGGTATGCAGTATGTGGTCCACAAATTTTGGGTTTGCAAGATTCACAAAACGGTTTAAGGAAATGAATTGAAATTCTGCAAACAGATTCTTTTCAGACACAACAGATTGTTATCAAATTTGAAAGTATATAGGTGAGATACGACGACTAAAATTGACTTTCTAAAAATTTGATTGTTCACATAAATATATTTCGGTTCTTAATTAAGTCAGGAACCTTAAATTTGATTAAGTGATTAAATTTTATGACAACAGCATATTATTATGTTCATGCGGGTATCATAGAGTTGACATACTGTAACTTTTACACACTTTTGATACACATTTTTCCTAGTTTTAAATCTTGAAAAATAAAATCATAATTGCTAATAGTTTTCAATATTTTTTCATGACTTTTTTTTCGAAAATTTTCGAAACAAATTTTGCACTAATATTATTTTTTATTTTTCACATATAAAACGAGGAAGAATACAGCTGACTTTGTCAACTCTTAGATACCCGTACGAACCGTTAGTATGTTCACAGCCTGTCACTCTGCTTACAATATTATTTTTTTAATATTTTAGTATTTTAAAATAATTTGGGTGAATTTTATAATTTCTAGTACTATGGGTTGTACACATATTCAAACTATATGTTTATATGTACATTCTTGAAAAGCAGATTCTAACCTTTCACATAACGATTATCAATCCAAAACTTTTTCAAATATTCTATAGTACCATTTAATACTAAGCGGTAAATGTATATTAAATTTACTTAGTACAAAATAGTAAATATAATTTTAAATATTATATTATATTATATTTAAATATTCCATTGACAGAATAATTTCTTATAAGTACAATAAAATACATATATGTATGTAAATACGGCGCTATATAATATACATCTATACTCTTACCATTCATTCACTAGTGATATATACGATATGTAAATAAACATTATATTATATAAGTATGTATATATATTAATATCATATAAATAAAAATTCTTCAAGCAACCGTTATGTTGTTTATTTATTTACATTTTTTTGTACTACGCATTATATCCTCAGCAATTTCAAATTATGGAGTAAAACAAAATGGAAAAAATTCGTTAAAGAAATTTGTTAGAAAATTTGAAAAAATCAAGTAACACTTTCGTCAATTATAAAGTAACCCTATATTATTAAAAAAAGTTGTTAACAGAAATAAGAATATAATGTTGAAGCTTTAATTTTTATGTATTACTTCAAAAAAATTTTAACAGGTGTTCAAGTTACAGGTGGTTAAAAATAGGAAATTTTCAGTTTTTGACCCCTTACAGCTCCTAAACGGGGGGTGATACAAAAAAAATTTCTGAAATGACTCATACTTATTTTTAAAGATCTAACTTCTGTCAAAATTTCAAGTTTCCAACTTAAACCCTTTAGAAGATAGAAGGGTTAACGGATTTTGCAAAATTTTAGTTTCGCATAACTGTAAATTAAGACACCGTATGCCACAAATATATATTTATTGTATATATACTTTTAAAGCTAATAAAAGTAGTAATCGTTTGGCGTTTTCAAAATGAAGATATACCTTATACAACTTGTGCTATAACAATTTAAATATAAAGCTTTTTTGAACCTTTGGGGAGCTGTAGCTCCGTAACGGGTCGGGGTACAAAAAAAAGTTATTAAAAATAAAATTAATATTTTTGTGAGATCTATCAGTAGTTAAAATTTCATAGCTCTATTGCAAAAAAAATGTGGGGATCTAAAAGTTAGGTGTTCGAGAGCTACCCTAAGTTTTGGTCCAAACTCAACCAAAAAAAATAGGGAACCTACAAATTACTCCCAAAATATTTTGTGTAAATTTCAAGATTCTAGCTTTCTTAATTTTTGAGTTAGCGTGCTGACGGACGGACGGACATGGCTCAAAAGTCTTAGAATTTTTTTCTGATCCGATCCATACCTTTGAAGGTATATCTAGCTCGCTTATTTCGAGGTGTTACAAACGGAGGAGTAATTTTATTATACCCGATCCTATCGTACGGGTATAAAAACACAAAATTATAAGAGACATTCTCACTTACTCTCTTTAAAATTATGTATTTTTTTTCTTCTTGAGTCTCGAGTCTCGACTGGAACTCAACGGCTCAAGTAAACTTAAAAGTTACAACTTTTCTTTGGCTATATGTATGTAATTTACTTTACTTATGCATGTATAATGAATAAAATTTAAAAATTGATAAAAATCATTATTTATCACAATATGTATTGAAATTTTAAATATTGATGAATGATATTGATCTGATATTAATAATCAATATGTATCTAAGTATGTACTTATGTTTGACCAGCGGGAAGAGTTTCTTTAAAATCTTTAATTTAAGAGTTTCTTTGAAATATATAATTGTTTTGGTTTTGTACTTTTCTATTAAATTGTTGCATTTATGTGTGAATGTTTGTATATTATTTGAAGCGATTATAGAAAACTTTTCTAATTGTATTATTTTTTGAATTCTTTTTCTTCTCATATAAGTACTTAAATTTTAGTATACAGCAGTTCTTACAACCAAAATTATATTTGAATAATTTTTTATTTTTAAATATTTTGTACCTATGTCAATTTTAATCAGGGTTACCGTTTGTACAATTGTGGTAATATTTGTACGATCTTCTCGCCCTCTGTACCATGTACAATCTTAATCAAGGATTGTACGCCAAATATACGGTCTTTTCAGATTTTAAATTTTTAACATTAGGGCAAGGTAAAACGAACAACGGCAATATTGTTACAGACAACGTGGTCTATAAAAAAAATTAACTGAATTTTGCTCCAAACTTTGTTTGTGTATTTTACGAATGTTTTACAGATACCTATTCTGTTTTCGCCGCTTACCTTTAAAATATTTATTTCGAACTCGATAAATAAATAGACATAATAGTCCTCACTCTTAATACAAAGTATTCTAAATAAACGTACACCAACTAATGGCTCTTTATATAATTTAATTCTGTTTTGGCGTTATTTTAAAAATAATTTCAGTTAGTGTTTTGACGAATGGTTTTGCTTTCTGATTTTTTACGGATTGTACTTTTTGCATAAATTCTTTTTTCTAAACTGCAACTGTCTATTATATGAATTGGGATTCAACATAGAATTTGACTACATATTAACAGGGGTACATTTACATATTACAGGGGTTAATACTAAGCGGTAAATGTATATTAAATTTACTTAGTACAAAATAGTAAATATAATTTTAAATATTATATTATATTATATTTAAATATTCCATTGACAGAATAATTTCTTATAAGTACAATAAAATACATATATGTATGTAAATACGGCGCTATATAATATACATCTATACTCTTACCATTCATTCACTAGTGATATATACGATATGTAAATAAACATTATATTATATAAGTATGTATATATATTAATATCATATAAATAAAAATTCTTCAAGCAACCGTTATGTTGTTTATTTATTTACATTTTTTTGTACTACGCATTATATCCTCAGCAATTTCAAATTATGGAGTAAAACAAAATGGAAAAAATTCGTTAAAGAAATTTGTTAGAAAATTTGAAAAAATCAAGTAACACTTTCGTCAATTATAAAGTAACCCTATATTATTAAAAAAAGTTGTTAACAGAAATAAGAATATAATGTTGAAGCTTTAATTTTTATGTATTACTTCAAAAAAATTTTAACAGGTGTTCAAGTTACAGGTGGTTAAAAATAGGAAATTTTCAGTTTTTGACCCCTTACAGCTCCTAAACGGGGGGTGATACAAAAAAAATTTCTGAAATGACTCATACTTATTTTTAAAGATCTAACTTCTGTCAAAATTTCAAGTTTCCAACTTAAACCCTTTAGAAGATAGAAGGGTTAACGGATTTTGCAAAATTTTAGTTTCGCATAACTGTAAATTAAGACACCGTATGCCACAAATATATATTTATTGTATATATACTTTTAAAGCTAATAAAAGTAGTAATCGTTTGGCGTTTTCAAAATGAAGATATACCTTATACAACTTGTGCTATAACAATTTAAATATAAAGCTTTTTTGAACCTTTGGGGAGCTGTAGCTCCGTAACGGGTCGGGGTACAAAAAAAAGTTATTAAAAATAAAATTAATATTTTTGTGAGATCTATCAGTAGTTAAAATTTCATAGCTCTATTGCAAAAAAAATGTGGGGATCTAAAAGTTAGGTGTTCGAGAGCTACCCTAAGTTTTGGTCCAAACTCAACCAAAAAAAATAGGGAACCTACAAATTACTCCCAAAATATTTTGTGTAAATTTCAAGATTCTAGCTTTCTTAATTTTTGAGTTAGCGTGCTGACGGACGGACGGACATGGCTCAAAAGTCTTAGAATTTTTTTCTGATCCGATCCATACCTTTGAAGGTATATCTAGCTCGCTTATTTCGAGGTGTTACAAACGGAGGAGTAATTTTATTATACCCGATCCTATCGTACGGGTATAAAAACACAAAATTATAAGAGACATTCTCACTTACTCTCTTTAAAATTATGTATTTTTTTTCTTCTTGAGTCTCGAGTCTCGACTGGAACTCAACGGCTCAAGTAAACTTAAAAGTTACAACTTTTCTTTGGCTATATGTATGTAATTTACTTTACTTATGCATGTATAATGAATAAAATTTAAAAATTGATAAAAATCATTATTTATCACAATATGTATTGAAATTTTAAATATTGATGAATGATATTGATCTGATATTAATAATCAATATGTATCTAAGTATGTACTTATGTTTGACCAGCGGGAAGAGTTTCTTTAAAATCTTTAATTTAAGAGTTTCTTTGAAATATATAATTGTTTTGGTTTTGTACTTTTCTATTAAATTGTTGCATTTATGTGTGAATGTTTGTATATTATTTGAAGCGATTATAGAAAACTTTTCTAATTGTATTATTTTTTGAATTCTTTTTCTTCTCATATAAGTACTTAAATTTTAGTATACAGCAGTTCTTACAACCAAAATTATATTTGAATAATTTTTTATTTTTAAATATTTTGTACCTATGTCAATTTTAATCAGGGTTACCGTTTGTACAATTGTGGTAATATTTGTACGATCTTCTCGCCCTCTGTACCATGTACAATCTTAATCAAGGATTGTACGCCAAATATACGGTCTTTTCAGATTTTAAATTTTTAACATTAGGGCAAGGTAAAACGAACAACGGCAATATTGTTACAGACAACGTGGTCTATAAAAAAAATTAACTGAATTTTGCTCCAAACTTTGTTTGTGTATTTTACGAATGTTTTACAGATACCTATTCTGTTTTCGCCGCTTACCTTTAAAATATTTATTTCGAACTCGATAAATAAATAGACATAATAGTCCTCACTCTTAATACAAAGTATTCTAAATAAACGTACACCAACTAATGGCTCTTTATATAATTTAATTCTGTTTTGGCGTTATTTTAAAAATAATTTCAGTTAGTGTTTTGACGAATGGTTTTGCTTTCTGATTTTTTACGGATTGTACTTTTTGCATAAATTCTTTTTTCTAAACTGCAACTGTCTATTATATGAATTGGGATTCAACATAGAATTTGACTACATATTAACAGGGGTACATTTACATATTACAGGGGTACATCATAGAATTTGACTACATTTAACCCTAGTATAAAAATATAATATACAAACAAATTGAAGAAACAAGTAGACCTTAAAGGAAAACAGTTAAAAAATAAGGGGGGAAAAAAAGAAATTCAGAAAAATAACACTTTTTTATGAAATTAAAAATAAAATTTTAAATGTTTTTTATATTGTTACACACTTAAAAAAACATCCTGAAAAAATGTTTGTTTTACTCAGAAAACCCCAAAATAATATTATTTTGTAACCCCAGTAAAATTTCAGTCCGTTTAAAAATTATATGCACTTAAAATATTAAATTTAACCCAATTTCAATTAAAAAAAAAGAAAAAAATTATAAGAATTAAAAAAAAAAGTTTACTTAAACAGAATTTTTAATACATTTCTATTTAAAACTAATATTTAGGAAAAGTTAGGACACGATTTAAGAAATTTTTTATTATTCGTGATTTGCTTTCGGTATTAGTCCATATGTATCCATATGTATGTATATATTTTGACATAAGAACATCTTTCCACACATTGCGATTCATTAATAACAATTTTGAACTTTTTAGCACATTTCCAAAAAAAATTTTAAAAAATGTGCTTATTAGTTTCACTCTGTCCGTCCGTACTTCTACACCGTTAATGATAGAGAAAAAAAATGTTAACCATGGGTAGGTCTCATAAAAAAATTTATTTTGCGGAACAACTTTTTATGTAGCCCCATCCATTACGGAGCTACAGCCCGTTAAACTTTCAAAAAGCTCTATTTTTAAATGCGTATATCTAATGTTATGCTCAACATTTTTTCAATCTGAAAACGTCATTTTGCAGGTATTTTTTTTTACCTTTGTAAATTAATATAAAAATTATACAATTTTTTTTAAATTTAATATTTAAATTTACCGTTATGTGAAAACCAAATTTTGCATGATTTTTCTATCTTCATAATTCCGGAACGCTTTCAGATAGGAACTTGAAATTTTAATGGCAGAAAGAACTTTTAGAATTAGTATAAATTTGCTAAGAAAATTTTTTTCGACCACCCCTTTTTATGAGCTATTACGGCTCAAAAATTGATAATTTGCTATTTTTCAACACCTGCAACTTAGACACCTATACATACCTATTACTTCGGCAAGATGTAATAATTAAAGCTCTAATAATATATTTTTATGGTTTTTTACGGTGTTAACGGTTTCTTTCAGTTGTATAGGGTTACACAGTAACAGCCCCTGAAAATTGCAAAAAAAAACTCCATTTTCAGATGTATATATCTCAAGCTCTGTGTAATAGTTTTACAATCTAAAACCGATAAAAGACCTATAATTTTTATTATTTCTATAAAACAATATCAAAATTATGCAATACGTTGTAATTTACCATTTAAATCCATCATGTGTGAGAAGCATATTTTGCATGAAATTTCTTTTTTCATAACTCCAGCACGTCTTTAAATAGAAACCTGAAATTTCACATTACATTTTGTCTTAATTTCAAGACTCTAGCTTTCTTAGTTTTTGAGTTATCTTGCTGACGGACGGATGGACCGTCGGACAAAGCTACATTGTTTTTATATTTTTTTTTTTTGCTGCTGAAATAAAAACTACCCAATTAACAATTTTGAAAATTATAAGTGTGAAATAAGAGTTAAAAAGCTTCTTATTTCAAACTTTTAACAACCTTCTGAAAATTTTTCGGCATATAAGATTGAAATAAGAGATATGTAAGGTATAACATGTATATATATATATAAGAGTCATAATAAGGTTACTTATTTTTCTTATCAAAGATTCTTATAAGCATAATTGTATTTTTAATAGGTTCTGGACTAAAGGTTGGTATAAGACTTAGTATCTTAGAGAAAAATACTTAAAGATTCTATAAACATTCATGTTTCTTATAATTAAATTTTATAAGATACATTTGTTACATTATCATTGACATAAAATTATGAAAGATATATAATTTATAAATGATTCAAAGTTACATATAATATATGTGAAGACATATAAATAGTAGGACGTATCTATTATTGAAATACAAATAATTTTTATACGTAATAATATTTTTAGTTTATAATATTAGGATATTCTTTGAAATTAGCATGAAATTTTGTTGCGAATTAAAATTTTTCGATTAAAAATAAAAACTGCTAAATGAAATGTAAAATGTTAATATATTTAAAAAAAAATTGAGAAAATAAAAAAAACCTTCATAAAAAAAATACTACAATACTGCTTATGTACGGCGAATTTGCAAAAGTACTTTCTTATTATTAAAATTGCTAAAATACATGAAAATATTTCGTTTAAAAAAAATTATAATATAAATTACAAAATAACAGCCATTTTTCTAAAATGAACATTAGTAAAAAAATGGAAGGACTGTGATGTTTTCAGTGAAGTACCTTTTAAGTAAATTCAAGGTACTTTCAAGTTCATCTTTCAAGTTTGCCCTAGAGAGTATTAAAAAATATTTTGGCTTCATATAATTTGCTTTCTACAGAATTTTTAAAAATTGAGTGCTATCATAACATTGTAATGGTTACTTTCTCATATTATTTAATTTCGCTTTTGATTAATAGTTGATTAATAGCATTATTATATAAAATATAAACTAGAAATTTTAATTTTTTTATAATTTAGCAAAAAAAAAAAACCATACAGGTTTTTTTTAAATTTAAAACAAAGTTCATTTTGGTTTCTATAGAATTTTTAAACCTGAAACACAACTATTACTTATTTCCGAGTATATTTTTTGTATGTTTGGTATAGGTTTCACTTTTTAGTTTTTTCCACTCATTAATATTACCGACAGCTGCCTCGGTGGCCTAGTGGGTAAGAGAGTATAAAATCGCTATAAAAACCGAAGGAGTGTGGGTTCGAAACCCACACACGTCATAAGAAGAATTTTCGCTTACGACATTTACAGCCACACCTGAACAGGAAAGGCTGTGTAATTTCCTGTCCACAAATATTATTATTAGTATTAAAAAAAAAAAATGTGGCAGAGAATTGCATTAAAAAAAAAAAAAGAAAAAGTACCGACATATTTATAATTATTAGTTTTAGTAATAAAACTAATTCTGTTTTTTTTTTTTTTTTCAAATCAATTTTTTGTTAGTGTTAAACGTCAATCAGAAAGTTCTTTGACGTCTATGAAATTATTTTTAAGGCTCTTATATAAGAATTCAAAAACAGCATTCTTATAATACTTTATAATGAGAAACCTTTTTAATATTAATCTTATAAAGCTCTTGGTCAAGGAAAATCCTACAAAACACTTATAAGAAAGAACTGAAGAGCATTGTATGAACAAATTTCTCAATTGATAAAAAAAAAACTTTTCCTCGGGATGTATTAAGAGTATAATAAACCTCATGTAAGAGGAGGCTTATAACAGAGTTTACAAAGCTGTACATAAAAGCAGAATTTAATTTTTAAAACTCCATTTCTTCGACAAGTAGTTTACAAGTATTTATAGTTATTACTTAATAAATATTACTATAAGGTTCTTATAAGTGAAAAATATTCTTATTAGCACATTTATAAGACAAAATGTTTGTTGGTTATTAAAACATGTAATGAATGGTTTCATGTAATGAACACCACAACACAAAATAATTTCAAAAGTTCATACAAAAATTGATTAAATAATTGAGGATTAGAAAGAGTTTTTTTCAGACTAATACGTATGCTTGTAGTATTTTATTCAAACAATTCAAAAGATTCATAAAAACAAAAACAGATCAATAATAATTTACATCACATTATAAAAACAAATGCAAAAAACAAAATAAAATTTCTTATGTTTTAATAAGAATGTTTTAATTTCGCCTCACAAATATTAGAATGCGTACAGAGTATATGAAATACCCTTAAAGAAACTAGAAGTTATTAAGATGGTTTGAACTTTTACATATCTTCTTTTAACAACTAATATTTTTGTTTTCTAAGAGAGGTGGGAGGCTTCTAAAGACAACAAGAATAAAACCTTGGTAGTGTTAGAAGGCTCCTAATGACTAAATCCACCGCCTCTTTTAGCAAATATAAAGAGATGGAACCCTTAACTGCAAAAGAGGAGATGCAGAAACTTTATAACAAGGATGCGAAACTTTAAATTGGGGAGTGGAAGGATAACGAAACAATTTCTACGCTTATTATTATCTATTATTATTACTATTTTGCTATCATTAACGAAGCCTTCAATAATTACAACATGCATAAAACTATAATTGAAGTAGGGTACCAATTATTATAATTATTTCTATAGTACCTACTTGCATTTAAAATTACTAACTACTAGTATATTAATAGCATTCAACAAAATAAAATTATATAATATTCAGGTTGTCTAAAGGATGTGAATTAGCAAAAAAAGTATGTATATCTATGTTAGTCAGAAAATATAGTTATATTAGTCTGACTTAAGTAAATAATATAATATAATGTATATAGTGATCACTGATATAAGAAAATCTTCAAATATCTACATTTTGCAAAAAAATGACTTTTAATTTCAAACGACCCAATAGATACATTTTAATAAATTTTGGATATAAAATTTGAATATCCGATCCAGCTTATTTGACAATTAACTTGAAAAGTTTTAAGAAATTGAATCAAAAAGTAGGTATGTTATATTATAGTCTACAGTAAGAATAACAATAACAAAAAATATTAAAATAATAGCAAAAGCAACAAAATATATTCGGTTAACATAATACCTAATAAGTGTTATTAATCAAAATACTGGGTCAAATGCATAAAAATGAGCTTGAATTCAAATCACACTTTTTCAAACAAAAACTAGATCAGAACTCGTAGATTTTGTTTGAAAAAGTGAGATTTGAGTTGTAACTCAATTTTATGCATTTTACCAACTGTATTAGTGTAACAAAGAACAGACGCAGATACGAATAAATCTAAGATCAAGAGAGTTTGAAAATTCCCAAACTTAACATAAATAATAGAAACATTTTTTTACATCCCTTAAAGAATAATGTAATGTGCGGCATAGATGACAATTTAAAAAGAATACTTTTAGAATTTAAAGGTACACTCCATAAGAGTTTTCGGTGAGCGCCACGAAATCCCAAAAAAAAAACAATCCGAAATTCCAAAATCCCCAAAAAAATAAATCTCAAATTCCGAAATGCCAAAATACCAAATTCTAAAATCCAAAAATGCCAAAACATCCCTAATTCAAAAATTCCAAAATACCAAAATCCCAAAGTAGTTTTGATATTATAGATAGATAGTTTTGAATTTAGAGTTGGATTCAAAATCAAGATTGCCGCTATTTCCAGAATATGTATATTAATATTATGTAAATGCCAGATTCTGAATTAGGAGATATTTTAAAGTTGGATTCAAAATCAAGATTGCCTCTTTTTCCAGAATATGTATATATCTATATGCCAGATTCAAATTAGGAGGGATTTTTTAGTTGGTTACAAAATCAGCACGTTCTAGTAAATTTTGGCGCGAGTTTTAGCAGATAGTCCCCATTATATTTTTATATATTTTTATATATAGCAGCCCTTATATTTTTCTTTTCAAATCATCATTTCAAAAATAAATAATTTTCATTCAAGATTTTTTTTGTTCCTGATTTTTTTTTCAGGATATGATGGGGCACGTCTCGAATACCAAAAAATTTAGAAAAAAATTATTGTTGAAGAGTGTACAAAAGCAAATTTAAAAAATTAAAAACGTTGAAATCTGGAATAAAATCTTGAATTCAGAATTTTTCTTTTTTGTTGAAATTTTTTTTTCTACAATTTTTGCTATCAATATTTGATTTACATTAAATCGACCCACATCTGAAGTAAAAAACTTCCAAACGAATTATCAAAACGAAAGTGGTTTGGGATTTTGGTATTTGGGATTTTAGAATTTTGTGATTTTGGTATTTTGGTATTTGGGATTTGGGTAGTATCTTTTTTGACAACTTAGCAGCAATCTTCTGAATTAAAAGATCTTTGTACAAATTAAATTTTGACATTTATTCAAATACAATATTTTCCATTAGGTATCACTCATATACAATTATTTTGAACAAAAATTTAAAAAAACTAAAAATATTTAGGCTTCTTAAACTTCTGTTAAAAAATTGCTTTTATATTTATACCTATTTACCATATTATCTAGTTGAACCATAATCAAATACACTTCAGACTGAATCAAAAAATAAGAAAATGTTTAAAAAAAATAAAATTTTCTATTTGAAATTAAAACTTTTACAAATATTTGCATACATACGTTCACCCAATCTTTCAATTAAAATGGTATTAGTACCAAAGAAGTTAAATAAAAACTTTTTCGTAAAAGATAGTTTTTTGAGATATTTTCCAATAGATTTTTTGTTTTATTGAAATGGTCTTACAAATAGTTATATCTATGTATTAGGTATATAATCTTATATACAGAATAAATGTAATTCATGTATTTTTGTATATATTACCACTAACCAGTAACCACAATGTGTAAACTACTTTTGGTAGAAACCATTTTTTTCTTTCTTTTAATTTTTGGAATTGTATTCTTATTTTTGAAATTCTGTGTTAATCCTTTTTAAGGATTATTTATTTATTTTTTTTTTGTAACACCCACATATTATATGTATAGTTACATAAAAATGGAAATATTTTATTTAACCGAAGAAATATCCTTAGAACATTCTAAAAAAGGATAAAAAAAAAGTAAAGACGCACTCGTTTTCATATTGTAAAGTTAAAATTAAATTAGGAAAGTTTTTGATCTTAGGTATTTTTATAATCGTATGAACTATATTCAAGGGTATAATAAATTTGCCTTTACCTTTGTGACATCTTAAAGGAGTCGACCTATATATAGTGTCAAACGTATGGATCGGCTCAGAATTGAATTCTCCGTCCGCCAGTCTGTTCGCAAGATAACTCAAAAAAAAAAATTAAAAACGCACTCATTTTCATATTGAAAAGCTAAAATTAAGTAGGAAAGTTTTTGATCTTAGGTATTTTTAAAATAAATAATAACTCAGTATCTATTGAAGCTAGGTATTTGAAATTTTGAAAAATGGTGTTAAGTTAGAAGCCAACAACATCTGTGAAATTTAGTTGCCCTGGTGTGACAGATTAGAGTAGCTGCCATATAACTTCTCTTTTTAAATAAAAATAACTCAGTGTCTATTGAAACTAGGTATCAGAAATTTAGTGAGGAGGTGTCGAGTTACATGCCAACAATTTTTATAAAATTTGGTTGGTCTATAGCAGTCGGTTCAGAGTTTTTGTACCTCTTGGAACTTAATAAACCTAGGCTTCTAAAATTTTGCAAATGATGATCAAGTTTTATGGCAACAACTTCTACAAAATTTGGTTGTGCTGGTGCAACAAGTTCGGGTAGCTGCCATACAACTTCTCTTTTCAAATGAAAATAATACTCAGTGTCTATTGAAGCTAGATATCTCAAATTTTGTAAAAAGATGTCAAATTGCATGCTAACAACTTCTGTAAAATTTGGTTTGGCTAGAGCAGTAGATTCAGGCTTCTTGCACCTCTTGGGTCTTTATGAAGCTAAGTGTCTGAAATCTTACAAAAGATGATTAAAGTTTAGGGCGGTAGCTGCTGTAAAATTTGTTTGTGCTGGTGCAATAAATTTGTGTAGCTATGATACAACTCCACAAATTTCATAAATATATCTCGGTAGTTAACGCCGGTACTAAAACATGTGCAATTTTATAAAAGATGATAAAGTTTTGTAGAAACAGGATATATTACGTTCATACTGGTATCCCAGAATTGACACATTCTACTCTACTGCACTCTTCCTTGTTTTATATTAAATTTACCAAATTACAGGCAGAATGACAAATATCAGAGTTTTTAAATGGAAAAATTTCTCTAAAAAGTTAATAATATAAGTTTAAGTTTTGAGGTAGAAAAGTTTTTAAAAGGCAAAAAAAAATAAAATCGAAATATGGCTAACCATTTTTGTTTTTAATTTTTATTTAGTTTAAGAGTTTTAATTATAAGTTAAATTTATGTAAATATCAATATTAGTTGAGTTTCACTAAAATTTCAAAATTTAATAACAGTATTTTAAAATACTAACCTGCAAAAACAGATTCTGTATTTTAATTTATAAAATCAAAGAAATTCCGAATCATTTGAGATTTTCATATTATTCCAAAACTCGACTAATAGAATTTTTACCATTAAGTCATTTTATGTAGATTATAAAAAATGACAAATGGACGCACGAATGGACGCACAGATAGAAGAAAATTAATAAAGAAATTTTTTGATTTTAAAATTTTTGAAAATTTTGTAAAAATTAAAATAGAAATTAATATTTTATTTATCAAATATTTAGAAAATAACATAAGAAAAAGGACACTAATTTAGAATTTTTCTGAAATTTAGAACATCTTATAGGGTTGAGCACTTTAAATTCTATAGCATTTATTTTAGTAAGTAAATTTAAGTTATGTTAAACTGTTATAAGTAAATTTTAGATTCAAAATGTGTTTGTAACAATAATATATAAATATAACAGGTATTATAACCCACAATATTACGGTAAAGAATATATCCTTTAGGTACAGGAAGGATAAATAATTATAGACAAAAATGGCGAATATCTCTTAACTGTATTATATAACTATTATAATTGTAAAAGAATATCAAAATTTAAGCAACTTTTAGGAGTTCTTAAGCAAAACAAAAGGACATTTAATAATCTAATTTGAAATTCCACTTTTTGATTGTTACCTATTTTTATACCTTTACGAACTTATTTCTCTGGGTATAATAAATTTGCCATTACGTTTATTGACACCTTAAAAGAAACGGGATAGATATGGAAAAGTAATTTGAAATTTTGTGAAAAAAAAATCAAGTTTGTTTGTTGACAATAATTTCTGTGAAATTTGATTGCTCTAGCCTCATAGCCAGTAAGCTTGGGTAGCTGCCGTACAACTTCTCTTTTCTTATATGAAATGCAGATTCTATCGAAATAAGTAAGCTTTGTGAAAAGATGTTATGTCCTATACTAATGACTTCTTAAAAATTTAGTTAGTTTAGAGCAATGATGTCGAGCTTTCGTACACATACAAAATTTACATAAATATATTTCGGTACTTAATTAACTCAGATATCTGATAAATTTTTACAGGTATCGTAGAGTTGACTTAATTCACTGTTCTTCGGTTTAATACAAACTCAATTTTTTCTTTTACGGTTTTTTTTTAGTTGCTTTAATTTTCACATAATTTTATCTCTTAAAAAATCTCCAAAAAGGAATTTATAATTTTATGGATAAAATTTTGAAAACTGATTCAAAAAGTGTATTTCGTAGTTGGTATTGGGTACAAATAGATAAAAATTGAAAAAAAAAAATTGTTATTACAGATAATCATTGAAAAATTGTGTTTGTATCTTAAAGAGTATTGTTGAAAGCTCCTTTTAATTACACTTACCAATTGTCATTTTTTATAATCTACATAAAATCACTTAATTGTATTAATTAAAATACACATTTATTCATTTATTTTTAAATAATAATTATTAGGTAGGTAACGTTTTATCAAATTTTGCCGCAATATAAAATTTTTATTTTTCTACATACTTTTAGTTTCAAATATTTATTTTAATATTATATTTAGGTACTAATGTTTTATTAATGATAAAAACAATTAACAAAAACAAACCCATTTTTTCTAATATTGTGTTAGTGGTGGCAGGATGAAAAGTCCCATAGTGAAAAGCCTTTTTGGGAATTTTGAGTTATCTCTTGTGCTACAAAAGTCGCAAAAAAAAATGGTCAGACGTTTCATGAAGCTTTTGACTCATAAGTCCCAACGGTAATATTTTGTTTCTTCCAAATTATTAAAACGAATATTAGGTATGCATAAAAAATTTTGAGAAGCCGGTTTTTAGTCAAATATTCAGGATAAGTCGTAAAGGGAAATTATTATAACGACTTGTTTGGAATTCGAATCCACACTCCCTTGGTGCTTACAACGTATTTCATACGCTCCTACCTATTAGGCAATCGAGATCCCTAGAAAAAGTTCTATAGTCGTACTTATGAAATTAAAGTCATATCCTTTTTCCTTAATATCTTTATATCTATTTATAACATATCTATAATATATACGTACATGAAAGATTCTGAAACATGAGCGATTTTATAGTTGGTTATAAAAGTAGTGAACTCATTTTATTTAGTCAAAAGTACCATTAAGAATAATCTAGAAGCCCTATTGAGGTTAATCAAAAGTCTCAGTAGGACTTTTAGTTATATGACTTTTGGCCTTGCATTTTAATACAATCCGAAATTTCAATATAACTTTTTAAACAATTTAAACTCTTTTTCTCTAGTATGTCATC
The DNA here is from genome assembly GCA_947095535.1 of Poecilobothrus nobilitatus. NCBI lineage: Eukaryota > Metazoa > Arthropoda > Insecta > Diptera > Dolichopodidae > Poecilobothrus > Poecilobothrus nobilitatus. Next base: position 111,882,092 of record OX352774.1, read on the forward strand.
AAAAAATTTTCGTATAAAAAGAGCTTCATTCTATCTATGAATGATTTTTGCAGTTTCCGTTTTTTTGTTACAATTTATTTTTTACTCTTAATATTTTTATTTCTCATTTACTGTCATTTAAATTAAATGTTTTTTCTTAGAATAAAAAATCATTGTTTTAGTTTTTTATGTTAAACAAAGAAGTGAAAAAAAAAAAAACAAACATGTTTTTTATATGAAACATCAAATATTTTAATTATAAAAAAAAAAATCTATAAAAAACAAAATCAAAACTAAAAAAATTTAAATTTTATTGCACAAAAAACTTTAATTTTATTGTTATGAATAAAAATATAAAAACAGAAAAGTAAAGAGAAATCAAATTAAAATTAGTGTTTGGTCTTTAGCTTCGCCTTTTTTTTGAAGCTTTTTATTATTTATCTTTAAATGAAATTTTCGCTCCCTTTTTTGTTCGTACATTTTTTTTTTGAAGTAGAACTCTTTTTTTACGGCCTTTTCTTTGGTCTTTTTTTTTTTTTTTTTTTGCATATTCTTGATAATTTAATCATAAATTTTATTGGAATAGAGGGAAAATGCATATAAATGGTTATTTTTCATTCCAAAAGAAATAAAAAACATTACATAAATTTTAAATTATTGGTAAAAACATCCGTTACATAAGTTAATGTTTTTGTTTTTAAAAATATTTTTATATTTGGATAAAATTTACATTCAGTGTTGTATTTTAAAAATTTGCATTTTCAAAATGTAATTTTTCCTGATTTTAAGTTTTTAGAAGTGAACAAAAAAATATAATAGCAAAATTTCAGTTCAAAAGGATTTTGTTTTAAAAAAAGAGTTTTTTGGTAAAAAAAAAAAATTCACTTTAAAAATAAGTTATTTATTTAAAAATGAGTTAAGATTTTATTTAATTGTTGAAAATAAATGAATTGTGGAGTACATAGTGCTAATTACTACCACATTATGTTTTATCCGAATTTTATTAACAAGCTAGGAAGAAAACTACTCTTCTTTTACGAAACACCGAAGTCGAAACACTTAAGGTATTAAAAAAGTTAAGGATTCCTATACATATTCTTGATAAATTTGCCCAACGTGTATGAATAAACCAAACTATAGTTAAAACGAGGAAGAATACTGTTGCCTTTGTCAACTCTTAGATACCCGTACGAACCGTTAGTATTTTCATAGTCTATTACTCTGCTTATATTAATATTTTTTTAATTTTTTAGTATTTTAAAATAATTTGAAATCGGCGAGCTACCCGAACTTTAAATATAGACATAGACATAAAAATTAAAGCTCCAGTAATATATTTTTACGTGTGTTACCGGTTTTTCTTAATTATAAAAGGTTCCGGAGTTACAGCCCCTCAAAATTCCAGAAAAGTGTTATTTTCACATATTTTCTTATTACCTTAAATTTTATTTTTTAAATTTTCAAATTTTTGTGCAAGTCACAATTCTAAACAGTTTGTATTGTGTTGTGGAAATGTGCGCTTTTAAAAACCGTTGGTTTACTTTCTAACTTGTTAAATTATGAAGTCAACAAACACAATTTTACTAAATTTTTTTTTTTGACAAAAACTCCTTTTTCATAAGGCCTTTTTCATAAGGCCGATTTTGAAAAAGTAATTTTTTTATTTAATTTTTTGGATTGGGTATAAAATTTAAAATCTCAAAATACAAATTCTCAAATAGAACATTCCAAATTACAAAATACCATAATCCAAAGTTTCAAAATCTGATTCTTGCTTATTAAATACTGCTCACCAATTTCCTGAAATAATCAAACAAAAATTAAATTGAAAATAAAGCGTGAAAAATAATCTTTACTACTTAAATGAAATTTGAATTAAAGTTGAAAATTATTTATTTTCGAAACTTTTATGATGAACTACAAAAATTTTACTAAATTAAAATTCCGCATATATACATATTCATATATAGATACATATCCTGGAAAGAGCGTATAATGCCGAACAAACGATAAAGTAATTTTGTAACAAACGATAAAGTAATTATAGCAATTAAAAATTTTATGTAATCAGTATGCAATAAAGAGCTGATTTTGCAACGAACTCTACATTTCATTTTAATTATTTTTTTCGAAATTGAAAACAAACGACCAAGAGAGGAATTTACAAATAGAGCGATTTTTTAAATAGAGATTTAAAAGAGAGAGAGTTTAAAAAATGCGATCTTTCAAAAAACTGAATTTCGAAATAATGCGGTAATAGCGCTACCGCAATTTTGCAGTTATAATAACGAAAGATATATTAATTTATTATAAAAGTTATAAAGAAAAAAAACCACTAGATAATATGTAGTGTTTTTTTAGATCACTTTTATACAGTGAACAGAATTGGTGGTGTATGTGGGATTTTCCGGAATTCAGTCGACGATTTTGAAAGTATTTATCAACCAAATAGATAACCGATTTGCTCAAAATTGCCCAAAAATTGAGAATGAAAAATGACCCAAAAAGACTGTCATATTTTTGGCCATTTTTCAGTTTTATTTGGGTGATTTTGTATTTTAAATGTTGGGAATTTTTTCATTATGAAAATTAATTTTTTTTTTTTTTAGTACATTTTCGTGCAATATAAATGTAACAATTAACAGTTCAGGCGTGGCTGTACATGTCGTAAGGTGGAATTACTCTTACGAAGTGTGTGGGATTCGAAACCACACTCCCTCGGTGTTTACAGCGTATTTTACATGCTCTTACGCACTTGGTTACCGAGGCTCCCATTATGATGGAAAGCCTAAAATATTATAAATGAAAATATCCTAAAATAATTTTTAAGGTAAATTTTCATTTTTCTCAAAAGATACACAAAATATACACAATAAAATTATTTTATTATTAATAATAAGACCCTGTATCATAAAATTGAATGTTATAAGTACGAAAAGCAAAAATAACATAGATACACAATCAAAATCTGACATCCCGAGTTTGTATAGAAACCTGTTTACATAATCATGCTTTAGTATTGATTTTATAGTTGAATTTGCCCTTTTACAAGGAAAACATATATATATATATAAATCTGTAAAAGGAAAGATTCGCAGTCAAATATTAGTGTAGCAGCCAGATCAGAAAATTTTAATTGCCCAGTTTGTTGCCACAAAGTAGATGAAACCAAGCAAGGTATTTGTAAAATTGTAATAAATAAAATAAATTCAAATTTTTGGCGATTTGGTTTTTGCGCACAACCATGGATGACACTATGACAGCCTACTTAGATAATTAAATTAATACACTAAGATTTAAAGATAATTTTTAAAAAATTTTAAAAAGTGTCATTCAATAGTTTTAATAAAATTGAACTTTTTTATATTTGCAGAATTTTTTTTTCAAGTCATTTCCTAATTGTATTTTGTTTTTTTTTGATTTTTTAAATAAAATCCTAATTTGATTTAAATGTCAAATTTTTCCATAAAACCGTGTATTTTTTTTTTTTTACATCTCTTTATTTCACTTGAATTAACACATTATGAGTATCATCTTCATTTATAAAGAATTTTCGTTATTTTCGTTACTTTATGTACCTATGTATGTATATGTATTATATATACATCATGTATACCTATATGTAACTACATATTTTTGATAACTTCATTGTATTGGCATTTAATAATAATTTCCATTATCATAAAATACCATTATACATATTTAGCTTTCAACTGAAAGTTCAGTTTTTCTTAACCTGAGATTTTCAATTTATTTTTATACAAAACGATGAAATGAAGTGAAAAAAATTTGCTTACAAAATCAAAATTTTTTTTTTTTGTAACTTGTGAATTCTTTCTAAAATACAAATTGAAACAGCAAAAAATAATAATAAATAAAAACAAAAAGTTAAGTATTTGGCATCCAGAACTCAGGGGGCCATGAAATTTATTAATACAATTGATTTACGTTTTAAAGAAAAAAAAAAAAAACGACTTAAATTGAAAAGTAAAAGAAAGCTAAAAAAAAAACAAAAAATAAAAAAACAAGAAAATTGTTAATAAATGAAAACAAAAAAACAGAATTATATTTTTCTCATGAAAAATATTTTATTAAATTTGCACAATGGAAGCACTAAACAAATATAAGATAGTACATAAAAAAATGAAAAAAAAAGATGACAACAATAAGAACAATTTATGTAATATAATAATATTATAACTTTTTTCGTTAAATTTTTTAGAGGAATACACCAAAGTATTAGTGGTAAAAATTTTAGATTTAATTTAGTATTTTTATCGGATATTGAATAAAGTATCTATACATTTATATTTACATATAATAAAAATGTTTATTTACTATATAGTATAAATAATTTCTTCATACAATTTTTGATTTTAAAATGTATGCAGATTCGTTCAAATATTGGGCGATCTCTTTTTACTATACCTATTTTTATACCCTACACCTAAAATATAGGGTATATTAACTTTGGTATGGTGTTTGTAACCACCAAAAGGAAGCGAGTTAGATATGGACATGTATATATATTCTGAATCAGGATCACCTCCTGAGTCTATTTAACGATGTCCGTCCGTCCGTCCGTTCGCACGATAACTCAAAAACTAATAAAGCTATCTTGATGAAATTTATATAGTAAGTTACTAATTACGAAAGGAAGGCTAAGTTCTAATCTGGACAAAATCGGGCAATGGGTTCGGATTCTGGAAGCTTATGAATGATTCCGAAGCAAACAAGATTATCTCCAAAACCAACAAAGATATAACCTTTAAATTTTGTACAATGATGTTCCTTCCGTTCGTTCGATTTATGTCTCTGAAATTTAAGAGGATTTGGTCCATGGGTTTGGATTTTGGAAGCTTCCGAACGAGCACCAGAGCAAATGAGATTATCTCCAAAACCAATAAGGATATAACCTTCAAATTTGATAGAGTGATGTTCTTTCATGTTTTATTTAAGTCTCTAAAATTTGAGAGGATTTGGTCCATGGGTTCGGATTTTGGAAGCTTCCGAACGAGCCCCAGAGCAAACGTGATTATCTCCACAACCAACAAAGATAGAACCTTTATTTTTAGTACAAGATGTGCTGTTATGTTTCCTTTTCTATAAAATTGGAAACTGACATTTCCAATTTTAAACATCTCCAAAAACAACAAGATATAACCTTTAAATTTGGCAGAATGGTGCTCTTTCATGTTTGATTTAGGTCTCTGAAATTTGAGAGGATTTGGCCCTTGTGTTCGGATTTTGGAAGCTTCCGGACGAGCCCCAGAGCAAACGAGTATATCTCCACAACCAACAAAGATAGAACTTTTATTTTTAGTACAAAGATGTTCTGTTTTTGGAAGCTGACATATGAAAGAATTTGAACCATGGGTTCGTAATTTCTTCTCAAAAACTTCCGGAGGAGGACCACAAGAGCAACGAGCATATCTCCAAAACCAACATAAGTAGAACCTTTAAATTTAGTACAATGGTGTTCTGGCATGTTTTCTTTATGTTCCTGAGATGGATTCGATGAATTGGAGTGGCAATTCGGGTACCTGACACACACCTCTCAAGGACTAACAATCTTCGAAATTAATAAAGATAGAAACTTAAAATTTTTTACAAAGGTGTCAAGCATATCCCAAGAGGATGCCTCTTTTACGTTCCTGAAATTCGAGTTGAATAAGACAGAAAAAGGAAGAAGTTCAAGCAGCTGCCAAAAAAACATTGATTTTTAATTTAATTCGAATTATTCAGGTGTAGGCTATTAATAAGTGGGTTGCATCGACTTACTGTTACATTTACTTGTTTTATTTTTTTTTTGTTTATTCCCCTGTCACATATTCCCCTGTCTTTCTTTTTCACTAGTGGCTGTAAATGCCGTAGGGCGGAATTATTCTTACGATGTATTTGTATTACGGTATTCGAATTCACACTCCCTCGCTGTTTGCAATGTATTTTATACGCTTTTACTCACTTTAACCACTGAGGCCCTACCTACGCTATTATTTAGTGGCCATAGATAGTAGATACAAAAATAAGTTAAAAGCTTTGTTTTGTTTCCAGCTTTCTCAACGGTAATTTGTTTTCAGTTTTCGTAACGTATCTATATTTAATCCGACTCTTTTTTCTATCTTTTATCGGATGATTCATCGAATTGCTGCAAAACCGATGTTTAATTGCTGCAAAAACGATTTTTCATTTATGATGTGTGACAGATCAAAAACTGCATAATTATATGCCTTACACTCTAATTTGAAAAGATTTGCACTTCTGCACTTAAAATGATAGTATTGAAATAATTCTCAATTTTTATATTCCGTATAAGACGACATAATATACTTTTAATTCAAAAATACGATTTCTATAAGAGTCTTCACATAAAAGTGCATCGAAGGAAATATTTCCTACTTTACGAGAACAACCCGATGCAAAATTTAATTTGCAAACTAAAAAATTACAGATAATAGATATGTTGATTTGTCTAGAGAAACGTTTGTTGGTATCTTTCCAGAAATGTTGATTGGTATTTTTAAAAAATGTTATTTGGTATCTATCTCTTATACTATATTTATTATTTGAATAAATATCGATTTTTCACGTTGGAAAACTAAAATATAATTTTTGAGTTTTGATTTTGGAAAATAAATAATTTTTAAATAAAAACAAAAATACCTAAACAATTTTTAAAGCTTTTAAAATTGTTTTTTTTTTTTATAGATTATTTAGTGCTATTTTTATTTTATGTACTCCCAATAAATTCCAAAATCGAAACCAAATAAATTCTAAACTCCAAATAAATTCTAAAAACGTAATGTCAAATTAACTTCAAAAAAATATCCTCGATTAACTGCAAAAAAACTTTTCTCGAGTAAATAAAATAGTCAATAGGATTAAAGTAGATGATATTTTAGTCGAGGATCGGACCATCGGTATAAATTTTTATACATGAAATAATACCAATTTTTATCAAAAATTTCCTCAAATCTTCGGATCCTTCGATAATATGTATTTTGAAAACTTAAGACGAGTGTCATTTTTTCATTAATTATTTTAAACTTGAGAGCACATAATCGTTTAACAAATTGCTAGAACGAAAAATCATATCAATTTCAGATATATATATTGTATGAAAGATTGCTTAGATTTTCTTCTGCATATAGTTAAAGAATCAAACTAATATTAGATACATAACTAGAATATTTTTATTGAAGGATTGTCCAAAATGAAATAAACAAGAAAAATACCAATGGTAAATTGAATTTTAAATCAAGAGAAGAGACATCATCATCATGTATATTGTAAATGTATCAAAAACAAAAATGTCTCTTATGTTTATTTTTATTTTAAATCTTAAGTATCTGAATCTAAATTTTAAAAGTTTAATAATGCATGTTATTTCTGTCGCAAATTGACTTAAATTGATTTAAATTTCAAATTTTTTTTTGTTTTGTTCTTGAACCGATTTTCGAAAATATTCTTATAATTTTTCTTAGGTATTTTATATTATATGTATTTAATATTTACATATTCGAAAATTTACTAATTTCTTTATTACAAATCATATTTAAAAGGTTGACATTTTCAAAACTATATTTGACAGAACTACCCATTGTTGTAATGTAGTCAAATAAATCGCTACTTAGAAAAAAATTTAAAACTTTTAAATCAGGAAAAGTCTTTTTTAAATTACAGAATCAAAAAAAGTATAAATGGAAAAAAATTTGGCAAAGAAGACACACATCTAAAAAATTTGATTAAATCAAAATATTTATTTGGTCAAATTAAATCATCAAAATTGAGAGCAAAAACAAGTAAAAATAACAGTAAGTCGATGCAACCGACTTATTTATACCCTGCACCTAAAAAATTCAAATTAAATTAAAAATCCATAAGTTATTTTAGTTAGGTAATTAATAAAAGCTAAAAAAAATAAATGCTGTTACAACCTTTGTACAAAATTTCAGGTTTCTATATTTATTAAATTCGAAAATATGATTGTTAGGTCTTGGGAAGTGTGTGAAGGCACGCGGACCACCACCCCAATGCATCTCAAATTTTAGAGACATCAACAGGGTAGAACATTCTTATATCAAATTTCAAGTTTATATATTTATTAATTTCGAAGATATGCTTGTTTGGTCTTAGGAGTTGTGTGGCAGATACCCGAACAACCATTCTAATTCATCTTAAATTTTGGACAAATCAGGGATTCAGGAAACAACACCCTTGTACCAAATTTGAAGTTTCTGTCTTTATTAATTTCGAAGATATGCTTGTTCGGTTTTGGGAGTTGTATGGGAGGTACCCGAACGACCACTCCAATTCATCTCAAATTTTAGGCAAATCAGGGATTTAGGAAACAGCCCTCGTATCAAAATTGAAGTTCCTATCTTTATTAATTTCGAAGATATGCATGTTCGGTTTTGGGAGTTGTATGGGAGGTACCCGAACAGCTCCTCCAATTCATCTCAAATTTTGGACAAATCAGGGATTCAGGAAAACACACCCTCGTACATAATTTTAAGTTTCTATCTTTATTAATTTCGAAAATATGCGTATTAGGTTTTGGAAGTTGTATGGGAGGTACTCGAACGCATAGTCCGATTTCGCCCATTTACAATCCCCGCCTTACCTTAGTCATTGTTAACCTACAGTATAAATTTCATCAAGATAGCATAATTATTTTTTGAGTTATCGTGCGTACGGACGGATGGACATCGCTAAATCGACTCCGGCGGTGATCCTGATTCAGAATATATATACATGTCTATACCTAACTCGCTTCCCTTTGGTGGAAATATTCAGTCTTTCTTTTAAGTCAAAGAAATACGTACTATTTAAAATTGAACACAATTAATAATTAGATTAGAGAACTTTATTTTAGGGAATCGTTGTGCGGAACTGTTTAAAGAATTCTAAGATCGTTATTATAATTCCACTAAATTCTAGGCCACTTGTTACAACTTCAAAACAATTTTTGAATTTTTCTTTTAAGTTAAAAAAAGTAAGGACTGTTCTAAATTAAAGGCATCGTAATAAGATTAAGTTTTCAGAAAAAAAAAACAGCACATACACAAAATTTGAAATCAATCGATTAAAGCTTTTTTCATTAAGACCGAACAAATAAAGAATTCTTTAAAAAGCGTTGTGGATGTAACAGGACAAAAAATTTTTAAGACTTTCTTTTAGGTCAAAGCAGTTTTCTCTGCAAAATTAAACATAATTCGCTTACATAAAATGTTTTTACGAACCGTTTAAGCAATATGTTAAGGGTGTATACCGTTTACTATTTTACGTAGTAAATGATTTTGAATTAATTGTGAACAATTCTATGACCATTATATTCCAACTTATTACATATTCCATTTTCATTCGTTTTTCCGTATCATATGACCATTTTTCTAAGATGCCTTTTCTTTCATTTCCATATACAGAAGTGAAAACAGAAATATTTTCATCAATTTTCTCACATTCATGTTAAAATTCTATTAATTTTGTGCCAAAAAGATTGAGATTAAAATTTGTTTTTTTATTAGAAGCTATCAAATAATTTTAAGGATATGAATAATAACATTTAACTTTATTTAATTTTCTATAGGATAATAATCAAAATAAATTATATATCTATTTTTAAAAACTCCTTTTATGACCACCTTAATATAAATATTGAAAGGGTGAAAATTAAAAATAGAATAAAATATAATAGAACATATAAAATGATATATAGTTATTTACCTTTAATGTATGTTAGATTGAAGTATTTATAAAAATGTTTTTAATTATTGGAGAATATATAATATAAAAACATATAATTTTTGAAATATTATAAATATTTACTTAAAATCTTTTAACTTGTTGACTACAAGATTATTTTAATTTGTTTAGACGATAAAAATGTTTCAATTATGATTTGATATTATACTATATAAAAAGGGCAAATTACTACTACATTAAAAGGGAAAGGACTAATATTGAATGTTGTAGCACAATTAGAAAAACTAATGTAAAAGAGTTCCTATGATTTAAACTTCATAATAAATAATTCACATCGAAATGTTATTAGGGAAGGAGCTAAACTTAAACATTACTTCTTTTAAGAGTAGACAGTTGGCAGTAACTCTTCTATTAAAATCTGCAATGTAAAAACTTAAAGATTTTTATACAAATTATAAAAATAAAAGGTATAACAGTGTAAACAATGCTAGAATAACATAAATAAGAAACAATCCAAAATGGTTTGATAATACAGAAACACACTGACAATGTGTCTTTTTGAACCTTGGAAGTATTTTCGGCTTACACTGCAGACTCTAATATGTTTTTAATATATCTTTTGCATTTCGATAGATCTAAATTCTTTTTGGTGACAATATTGTTTAAACATTTTCATTTTGAAAATTTTCATCACATTATCCTTTGAAAATCTATAAAATGTAGAATTTCTATTGGAAAATCAGTACCTATCATGAGAAACAAAATAAAGATTGTAGTCTCTTTATAAAACTTTGATCTCGTTTGTTTGCAAGCACTGAAATTTGAACCATTGATGTCAGTAAAAATTTAATTTTATCATTTGAACCATTGATGTCAGTAAAAATTTAATTTTATGAAAATTTTTTTCCTGTAGATCCACTTTTTAATGATTTACAAACTTTCAAAGTTAGAAAAATCTTAGACTGAGGAAACTTTGAAAGACAAAATATTTTATTGTCAAATTTACCTTTAACAGAAACTAGAATTTTACAAAATAATTGAAAATTATTACAGAGTAAATTTTTAAAAGCTAACTAACTTAGGTTAGAGCCTTGAAACGATTGTACAATAAAAATATATATATGAAATAGAATCCTCAAAATGTCTGATACTAATATTTGTTTTTAGTGTAAATTATATACTTAAATTAATAAAAACATTAAAAATTTAAAAAAATTTCCTTCTATTCTTTTCAACTAATATATCCTAATTTATAAATCTTTTTACTTAAAACTGTCTATTGTTCGTATAATAGCGTTGTGTAAATATTTTGTAAATAAAGTTTTTGTAAAAGTTTTCTAAAATTCTAGATTTCTTATAAAAAGCGAGGCAGTTTTCATTCTGTGCGTTAACTCTGTGCATTAACTCTGTGCGTCCGCCCGTTTTTTTATTAAAACTTCTACGCTGTTTCAGATAGACCAATACAATTTTAATCGTAGCTCTCATCAATGTTGTAGAACAATCTTTTTCATAGCCTCAGCTATTACAGTGCTTCAGCACCTCAAATTTAAAGAAAGGCGTATTTGAAAATGCATATTTCTGTATAAAATGTAAGGTTCTGGTTAACATTCTTTCAATCTAATAATGCCAAATGACATCTAATTTTTTTTTGCTTTATAAATCAATATCAAAATTATACAATTTTATTTTCTAATTTAGTATTTTATTTTTCCGTTATGTGAAAATAATATTTTGCAAAATTTTGCTACCTTCAAAACACCGGTATCCATTTAGGAAGAACCTTGAAATTTTAAGATATATATTATGTAGTTACCTTGTTTGTACTGCAATTTGTGTAGATATCAGATTGAAGTTTCAGCTGATATACGTAAATTGGAGGTGACCGAAAATAATGCTCCAGGCATTATAACTTTTTAATACCGTCTTATTACCGTTTTGTAAAGTCAATAATCAGTGGTAAATAAGGGATTTCTGTTAAATTCTGTTAAAGTCAAATCAGTTTTATTTCCTGGGGCATTATTTCCCGACATCAAATTGAATTATTATGTAATTTTTTTTTTTTTTATAATCTATTCTTAAATTAGATACAAACTTTTTTTTTAGCATATCGAATGCTTTTATCTGGTAATGGGAATGAAAAATTTTTACCAGAAAAAAAATTTGCATCATTTTGAAGAAAGTAAATAGTTAACTGTTCAGAAAAATTAATTCCGATTCGTAAAATACTATAAAAACCCTATAAAAAATTCTATTAAATTTGAAATATGAAATTTAAATTTCGCTATAACTATACAAAGTCTAAAACCAGTATTTATTTACATTTTATAAGATAATATTAAACGAAAAGTACCGTTATTTCCGTTAAAATACTTTTATTTTTTGATTTTTTTCAATGAATTTATTAACATTATATACAATATTATATAAAAGGAAAAAAGGATAAAAAGGATGAAAATATTTGAAATGGTTTTTAATATTTAAGAACCACTTTTCTTAAATAATAAGAAAATCTAAAATAAAGAATGAATCCGGATTGCTTTTTTGACAATTCGTTGGATTTTTATATAAATTTTTGTTTTTGGTTTTTTTTTTGTAAGATTTTCTGCTGATTTTAGTTTATTTTAGAATTTTCAATTTAATATTTACTTAGTTTTAGTTTTAACAAAAGTAAAAAAAAAAAAAAATAAAAAAAAATTTTTAGTCCTTTTCCAACTTGATACATATATTAAGGAAAGTATCATTGACGTTTTTTTGTCTTTTCTCTTTTCTATTTTTTTTTTTTTAAATTGAATTGATTAGCAAATGTATTTGTATATATTATATGTGTGTATGTAATGCTAACGTAAATACAAAATGTTATATTTAAAGGAAAGAAAAACTTTGTAAATCCTATTTTTTGATGAGGAATTTTTGAACGATTAAAGTCATTTAATAAAATTGTTAAAATAAGAAAATTTGTTCAACAGTAAGTAAGTTTTTAAGGTCATAAAATGTTTTTGTTATTGTAATTTTACTATATAGAATAAAAACCAGAATCTTTTAATAATATTTATATACATATGTATATATTATTATGTACTATTAAGATATTGTTTTATTAATTTACTTTTTAGTTTTGTTATTCTATACAAATATAATTCTATATTCGATTTTCTCTTCTTAATTCTATAAATTTATTGTTGAAAGGTATACTCATATTGAATATCTAAAATAACATCAGGTTTTTTATTTATTTATTTATTTATTTATATTAATATTACATACATAAATGTAATGCAATATTATTGAACCATCGGCTACTAAGGCCATTATAGGTTTTTATACTATTATTAAATTATATACTAATATTATTTATTTTGTTTATATTATATACTATATATTTACATTATATTTGGTCGTAAGGGGGTAAAGAAAAAAACACTTACGACCTGTGCAGGGATCGAACCCGCACTCCTTCGGTTAATACGCCACACGCCTACCCACTAGGCTACCGAAGCCCCTATCAGGTTTTTATTTGTACTTATTTTTTATTCTTATGTATATTTATATAGTATACTTATAGGCGCTTGATTAGATTATACATTAGTTTGAATTGAATTGATTTTATGTAAAATGTATATTATGTATATAATTTTATGTATGAAAGTTTTCTACTAGATATATAGCTACCAAAAATCTTTTCATCAACTTGTTTACATTTATTGAATTATAACTGATAAAATGTACGTTACCCAAATTGTGCTCTACTTTTGTACACATATTATGTATTATATAGGTACCAATAAAAATTATAAATAAAATAATATAAATTTTATCAAGATAATCATCATCATCATTATCAACATCATCATCATCATAATATAATCAACATCATCATTATAATAATCTATTATTATTATAGATATCGTATTTGATATTACAAAAAAAAAAAAAAGAATCGATTAATCTTTACAAAAATAAAAATTGAAAAGTAAGAAGTTGTGGGAAAGAAAAAGCAAAATAAAAAAGAAAAAAGAAAGGAAATTGAATAACACACATAGACCAAATAAAAATGTCTGTAATTTAAGTGGATAATTTATAATAGAAAATTACTTAATTCAGGAAGAAGAATAAATTAAATTATTATGAATTAAAATGACTTTTTAAAAGAACATTTTAACCGATTATTGAAATGTATATGTAATTATTATTTTGTACAATTTCAGGTATATTTGTAATAACGTTTCATTACGATACTTTGGCATTAAATTAACAGATTGCTTTATATAAAGTATTGTGCAATTTCTGCAATAACCCACAGACCACACATCGTCGCTACATTCTACATTCAAAACTTTAGTAAAATACCGAAATAAAAAAAATTTCGAAGCAATTTCTTGGAATAGGGATATCTAGGTATCAATATTTATTTTAAAGTGGTTCCGTTATTTATTTTCTTCTTTTCTAGTAAAATTTACATTTTGAAAATTCTTTACAAGATTAATAGAAGTTAATGTTGAACACTTAATTTCTTTGCAATATTTACAGCTTACAGCTTATGAAGTACTATGATAGTTCTGGAACTTCAATAGCTAAAGTGGAGTCATCAAATTCTTGGGAATCAATATTATAAAATTAAAAAGATCTCAATTACTGCATTAGAAAGTTTTATATAATGAAAATACTACTAAGAATTATGATGTAATCAAGAAATTTTTGCAGACGTAGGAAACAGACTTGTAGTTCTCTTAGATTTTTTTTCCCGAGGAGTTTTCATATCACTCAGTTATACAGAGTGTCCCACGTTAACTTGCAAATAGAGCAGGAGGTGATGGGGAATATCACAACGAACAAAAAATTATATGGGAGAGGGGAGGTCACACAGTGGGATAACACATTGATTGAAAATAACACACTTTACTATTTTTTCTATCTCAAAAACGGTTAGAGATAGAGAAAAAGTTATTAAGTACTATTTATAGGGCTTGAAAAGCTGTTTCAAAATGTGCCATAAAAAGTACCACAAATAAAGGGTGTTTCAAAAGAAAATTGATTTTGAAACATAATTTTTTCATTTTAAATTATTTTGAATCTTTATAACTTTGTAACTGTTGGGTATATGGGAATTATTAATACACACAAATTAAAGCTGACAACCTATTCTACTGTATTAAACTGTACTCTAAATGTATTTTTATTTTTTTATCTCTCTATAGCAAGCCGTTCAAAAGTTATAGATTTTTTTATGAAAAGTCGCTAAAACATATAATATAACCCCTCATATCTCAAAAAGGGTCCAGAATAGACCCCCCTTCCATATAACATTTTGTTCGTTGTGATGTTCCCCATCACCTCCTGCTCTATGTGCAAGTTAACTCGGGACACCCTGTATATTCATCAAGTTATATTCACTTAGTCATATAGATTGAAGAGCTAATTAATTACAAGTGGAACTAATTAGATTAGAATAATTAATTATTTAAAAAAAAATTTTTTTCGATATCTTACCATTTTATCAATCAAAATTAGTTCGAAAGGCGTACATTTTAATGCCATAAATGGCTGACAGACTAACCATTTTGTAAAGTATAGGTTTTACAGTATTTTGAAGGATTTTTCAAAAAAAAAATATTATATAAAAAATTAAAAACATAAATTTATGAGAATAAAAGATAAAGATAAAGTTGAAAGAATAAAAATTTAAGATTTATTATATTAAATTTATAGTTTTGTTTTATTGTGTATCTTAACATTTTGTTACCTTATTCATTTTTATTGTAAATGTGCGTGCGAATTATATTAAAATTACAAATTAAGTGTATTTCGTTATTTTATTTAGGCACTATAAAATTTCTTTAAAAACTAAATTTTAGTTAGGCATAAAGTGTTTTTAAAATATATTCACGGAAATTCTATTTTAAGTTATAAATTATTAAAAAATACAAATAGGATGATTTATTTTTTAATCAATTATTTGATTTTTGTAAATTGATTTGATCGAACATTAGTTTAATTAACCCTGCAGTACTTGCGCAATATTTTTTTGACAAAAATTCGAGCCGTGTGTTAAAAATATAAAAGATCATCTAAATATATTTTTTCTTTAAGAAAATTTTATTAAGATAATCAAGGTTTTAATGTAAGGTTACCAAAAAACAAAAAGAAAAATTCACAAAAATTCCCAAAAAAAAGACATTTAATATGTTGCACTATTAGACATTTTTTGTTGTAGCTGTAAATGTACACCAAAATTCATGAAATTTTCCAGTCTTTTATAAAATTTGATGATAAAGATTTCTTCAATACATAATAGTGTTTACAACACAAAGTTCAAAATAAAAATAAATAATGGTTTTAAGAAATTGCACCTTACTGACTCAGATGGTTTTCCAGATTGTAAATATTTCAAAAAATCAAGAAGAATACGACCACATTCTTTCAGAAAATATTAAAACTTAACTACCGGAAAAATAAAGATCATAATGCTTAAGTAAAAAAAAGTTACTGGCATTTAAAATCGATTTGAGTCGAAATATGGGTAAGGGAGTACTAGAGCGCTAATCTAGAAATACCACAGCAATCGAGAAGAACCGAAACAATTCTCTAATTTCTCTACATAGGAAAACTAGAAACTGAAGTAATACAAACTTGGACATTAATCTAATATGACATCAAATTTTCACTAATGGGGCCTCGGTGGCCTAGTGGGTAAGAACGTATAAAATACGCTGTAAGCACCGAGGGAGTGTGGGTTCGAATCCCACACACGTAGTAAGAGTTATGTTTCCTTCCGGCATTTATAGCCACGCCTGAACAGGAAACTTCTTGTCCCCATTTATGTGACAGAGAAATGCATTAAAAAAAATTTTCACTAACGTTCATTAACGTTACTCGCCCTTCGAATTTACCTATCCTTTCCTTTTCCTTATTTTTAAAATTTGTAACCCATATTGTATAACTTTCTACTATTTGTTTACTATCCGTTCTATTTGGGTTCTTACAAACAATATTTAGGTTATTTAAAACAATATTTTAGTGGTGTTGTTTTTTTGTGATTTGTTTTATTTTGCTTTATTAATTAAATTACTTCCTTTGCCTTTTTATTTATTTATTTCATAAATTGTGTGATGAGCAAGTTTCTAATTTATAAGGGTTTTATTTTTACCCCACCAACTTGCAACATATACAACATATAACATACTAGCAAAGAACATATCACATAATTATAAGAAGCCCCATCAGAACACTTTTTCAATTTCTTCATGTATGATGCGTACGGTCGGGGGAAAAAATAAAATAAAAGAGCATTCTCTTATTCTCTTTACGATTTTGTATTTCACTTTTTTCTGTTTTTATTATTGGTTAAATGGTTAATGGTATAAATAATATATATTTGATGTGATGAGAGAGAAAAAAATTTCTTATGTGGCTCCTCATATCACGATTCACGACCCACATATAAAAAATATATATTTTCAAAATTTGTATGAGATCAGACTTCTTATATTATGTTATTTGATACAAGTCTTAGCTCTTCAAAATATATTGTAATGATAGCGTATTTTTAATGCTACTCAACTCTAATTATTTTGTGCCTCTCTTTCATCAACGCTACTATTAATATTTTCCTCAAATCCAATATCATATTTTACTTATATTATATCAGACATCTTCCCTTTTGTAATTCATTTGCAATGTTGATTCTTATATATTTCATAAAATCAAGATAACAGCGATATGATCTTCTAAAAGATGCTTCTTTAATTTTGAAAGTTTTATTTTTCATCTCTACCAATCAATTTTAGAAATAATTTACGAACCTGAATTTTTTCTATTACTGTTGTGGAATTTAATTATTTTAAAGTATCAACAAAATTTATTCACGATATATCTATAAATATGATTTTAAAAGAGCAAATGCAAAAAAAATTAAAAATTTTTGATATTTTTTGTCATTTTGAAGATGTCATCAAGTTTTAATACTTTAATATTGAAGATGTCATAAAGTAGCAGCTTTGTATTCCAAAAATTATTTGAGAAAAAAAGATTTTAAACTTTTATTTGAAATATTTTGTGTGTCAAGAGTTTGTCGTAAGAGTTAAAATCCATGAAAAATAAAATTCATAGAACATATAAGATTACAAGTCTAAATAGTTTTTTGTATTTTTTAAAGCTGTAGATTTTTTTTTTTTAAATTTTTAGTATCATTTAATATTTAGACACATTTTCCTACAACATATACTAGCAAAATCTAGCAGATCATGTTTTGAAGTGTAACAGTATTAAAGAATCCTACTTTTTTTTTGGTTTTTCTTTTTTAAAAGTGTAAATAAGTAATTAGGTTTTAAAGTAGATATGCTTTTTTTTTAGAAATCTTTAAGGTTTTTTGAAAGCGTATTTGAAAGGTTTGTTTGTATGTCAAAATTTTGTGTAAAAACCATTTGTAAAAATGAATAACTACTCATTTAAAAGTATTTTTTTTTATAAATGAGTGTTAAATACATTTCTTCAAATCTTAAACTTTCGTTATTCAAATTTTAAATTTTTGTTAAATTTGCATTTTAGTATGATAGACTAAAAACATGATATTATTATACTTAAATTGATTCACTTCTTCTCTTCTTATGCATCAAACTGTCATATTCTGAATTATAGCTCGATTTAAATTAGTTTTTGGCATGTTTCTATTACTAGTTCTTACTACTAGTGCATGTACATGTTCTTCGCATTATTTGTTGCAAATCATCGTTGTTGACATCACTATTATATAGAAACCTATTTAGTGATATTTTTTTTTATTTTTCTAAAGGTATTACCTAATATAAAAAATTTATGTGTGTTTTCCTTTCTAACAACAGTCTTATTTGTTTTATGTTGGCGAAGCTATATCTTTCAATTTTCTTAATTCCTTACCGCTTTGTCCAGTGTAAGTACTACGTAGTTTTTTAGTTCTTTCTTTTTATTCTCGTTACTGGTGTAATAAGTTTCTATTATGTTTATATTCAATATTGCATGATTTTAATATGTACGGCCATTTACCTATATCACCTTTACTTTTTTAACTCGTTGTCATCTGACATTGAGCAAGACTTTTCTAAAAACTACATATTAAATTCAACCGTTAATTCATCCTTTCATTGTCTGATTCATTGCCTGACTATTTATATTACAAAATCTTTCCCTAGTCAACTTTGATAAGTCTTTAAGTGAAATAAGTTAACATATAACCTTATCAATATTTTGAAACTCATGATCATTGACAAAATTTTACCACCAGAATCAGTTACTCAATCCTGTACTCTTATAATATATAGTTATTAGTAACAATGTGCTGGGCGCAATTACGCAATCTAGATATTAAGTAGTAGGAAGGTTTAACTGCAAACCCTGCACACAGTTGGAGATAAACTCCACAAACAGATTGGAATACCTAAAGAAAGTGCAAAATAGTGCAATTCGTTTAAAAAACAATAGCATATTGCTACCTTAACTCTGGCCCCACTACGTCATCGATGTATCATTGGAATATACACTTTATTTTATAGATATTTTATTAGTAGAAGAATTTATTCAGAAAAAATAAATATTTGAATGCCTCTTTTTAAAAATGTCAACCGAGATAAAAGGATCATCCGTCCCCAGATGGCACAGCTCCTCACATAGAAATTCGTTTGTAGTGTGTTCAACACCGCGAATATGGAATAGCTTATAACCGGAAGTACTTCCAAATATTGGCAACCATAATGTACATATATGATATTGTTAAATTTAAGAAGAACATCAACATCTTTCTTTTAAACAATTTTTCCAACATCCAGTAAATTACCATATTTTCCAATTTCCTTTATTCATACTTCGCCCAATCTCCAAACGAAACAGTGCATTGTATCATAAGTTCTGACCTAATGTTTGGTTAAAAAGGAATAAGTAACGTTGGGTTGGTTAAAATTCAACATTGCTAATAGGTATAATTGGAGATTCTCACCTACTCACCTAACACAAACCCCTAAACAACTGCATATCTGCTCTATCAGCGATCATATTATCTGGACCATATTACAATCCTATTTTCTTGCACTTAAAGAAAATTAAAATTTAATATGTTTTTCATTTTACCGGAAAATGTTATTGTAAAAATTTTAATTTTATTTTACCTTTTTAGAAAATATATTATTATTATTATATTTTATAATTTTTAGAGTTTTACTCAAGAGATACAATACAATAGATTATAGATACAATAAGAGAAAACTCTAATACCAAGTAACACAACAAACAGGATAGGATTTTTTATTTATAACTTTAAGAAAATATTATTATTTTTCTTTTTGTAGACAATACTGAATACATATATAGATATTATAAAAATATGCATGCTGTAGCTAATTTTCAATTGTACGGATAACAAAAGTTTCTTATTCATAAGATATTACAGAAATAGCATTTAATAAAAAAATAACATTTTTTTATTTTTATTTTTGTTTTGAACTATTGAAATAAGTACATAATATTATAATAGATAAAATGCATATTCTTATAATAAAAATAAAAATTTTAAAAGTACCATTATTATATTGATAATAAGGAGTATTATCAGGATCAGTTCTCATTTTGTTTTATTGTGTCCAATCTTGTTCTAAATCTTTAAACTTTGTATTTACTAAAAACAATGCTAAAGAATATATATATAGATAGTAGATACGTATATATTATATCTACATATTATTATATAATATATAAGTAATAATATAACATAAAATGTATATATGAATGAATGAATGAAATAATATAAAAATTCGTGTCATTCCGATAGTTTTCATGTTATCTTATAATGTTAAATAAAAAAAAAAACAGTTTTGTTCATGCATGTTCAAGACGTTAAAGTTCCCTTTTTTTTTTTTTTTTTACTTGCACTTTCAGACAATAAAAAAAATAAAATATGAAAAAGTATTGATAAATAGTTTTACAAGTGAAAGGAAAAATATTTAATAGAATATATATACTAAATATATTGTAAATAGCTATAGATGGTTCTTTAAGAAAACTGTAGGTATTTCAGTTTTCTACCCTTTATTTTTAGAGAATTTTTTCTAAACTTTAAAACTATTTGTCAGGGTTGCTATTGATGATATAATGTTATATAAGTTCTAACATGTTTCAAATTTAAAATAAAAGCTACAAGGAGTTTTGGAAAAATTTTGAAAGTAAAAAAGGATTTTATCCAGTTAATTTCAAACTTTAGTTCACTTATTTAAGGTTGAAAAATAACCAAATACAATTCCTTCACGATTGGACAATATGGATCGAAGTCTCCACTCAAAGTCAAAAATTAAACTCATATTATCGGTTCTTTTTCTGTGAAAAGTAGAGAGCTTTCCAGTATTAAAATGCGTTTATGTTCAATTTTGAGAAGTTTTTGACACAAAATTTTTTCATCTTCAATTTTTGAGGGTGAAAATAAGTCCAAATATTATAACTCCATATTTTAAATTCTAAAAAAACTTTTACTTATTTTCAAAATTTACTGACTTGGCGTAAAATATTTTACTTTTGAGTTCAGTTTTAATATCTGACTCATGGCGCAGTGGTTAAGTCGCGAGCCTTTCAATCGTAAGGTCTTGCTACTACAGTGGAGCTATGTTTGGTTATATCAATCATGCAGGAAGGTGTTATATGCTGCTGCACGTTGTAATCCACTGATGGCCCTGACTCTGTAATAAAAAAATAATATTCAAAAGTAATACTAATAGCAATAATAATAGCTGCTACAGTGACAGTGGCCTTCAATAATTACCTTATGCAGTAAGGTGTTATATACTACTGCATGTTGTAACTGTTGTAACGGCTATAGTCATTGTTAGCAAAATAGTAATAATAATGGGCGGATGCATTGTTTCCTTACAGTCCCACTCCCTATTCAATGTTTCCGCATCCTATTTCCTTTATTTTCCCTATCCCTAATACCTAGCCAGTATACTGCGTTAGCAGGTAAGCGTTCCATCCCATTATATTGGCTAAAGGAGAAGGGGAGTTTAGTCAGTAAGAATCTAACACCGTGAAATTCCTCGTGTGTTTGGAAGATTTCCACCTCCTTTGGAGAAAAAAATATATGATTATCCTAAATTAAGAAAAAAATCGCTCAAATGCTATTAATTAATTGCAAACTATCATCTATCATTTAATCACTGATTTCTTACAAGTTTATAATATTTTGAAAGAAAATTCTTAAACATGATTTTTAGGTTGAAAATGACAAGTATCCTAAGCTTACAAAACTGATTATCTATTTAGATTCAACACTGTACATACGAGTATAAAAATACATAGTTTGTATTACTTAACTTAATCTTATTATTAAAAAAAATTGTTTGCAATCAATTTTTTAGTATGGTAGGAAAGTGAAGTACTTACCTTATTCTAATTGAATTCAATAAGTTGGCAACTTTTATTATTTTTTTTTAGGTTATTTTAGATTATTTCATGTTCTGTTGCAAAACATTATCATCTATATATTTTTTTTAAATTTTCTCAAGTAATATTAAAAGTGCTTCTTTTGATCCTTAAAACAATTTCACTAACACAAAAATAAAGAATAAAAGAAAATTGCTTAAAACTGCATAAATATTTTTAAGTTTCATCGACAAATAAAAAAAAATTTTGTTATCCTTATTTTAATACAAAGACAATACAAATATTATGTCTATTGAAATGTTTTAAGTTTCTATTCTATTTTTTTTCTTAATCCTTTTTAAACTGATTCTTTTTCTTTTTGTAATTTTGTAGGTGAAGAGCGAATTAAATATATCCTTAAGATAATCATGAAAATGATAACTTCTTTAGCTAAAGCATAGTGCAATTTTCTCTTGTCGTTTTTTTGTATTGTTTTTAAAATTTATTAAAATAAATGTTTTTTTTTTGGCTTTTGGAAAATTTGTTAACATTTGCATTGTATTCCTTACAAAATTTATTTAAAAACAACAAAATATCTAGCTATGTATAACCAAAAATTTTTAAAGGAGCGCATTTTCAATAAGACAGTTTCTTAAAATTGTGACTATACTTAAAATTGTGACTACATTTATAATTTTTTATGTAAAATTTTTTACAAGTGATATAAGGTTAATTCCCAAATATCTTAAATTTCAAGATACTAAATAAAAGATTCCAGAGATATGTAGGAACCAAAATTTTATAAAATTTTGTTCTATTTTCTGGTTTGTTCTATTCTTTCCTATCCTATTCTCGTATTGTCGGCATTATCTTATTCTTTCGTATCCTTACTTTCTGGCTAATATACTGCGAGAGGTTTCATAAACATTATATTCGTTAAAAGGTGAGGTGTCAGAGGTCAAAAAGAATATGATGCTATCAAAGGGAAATTCTTGGCGTCTTTGGAAAGTTCCCAATAAATAAAAATAAAAAATAAATAAGAAAATAGGCTCTACCTCTATTTGAGGCTCCGTAATGAGTGAGGCTATATAAAAAAGCTCTTCTACAAAATTATTTATTAAATGAATATCTATATCCATAGTTAAAAATTACATTGCCGCAATCTTAAACGGTGTTTGAACAGACTGATGAAAGGACCACCGGACAGACCGGTAGATGGTCGGACGAACATAGTAAAACAAATAATCAAATTTTTAAAAAAAAATTAAGCTAAAAAGAATTCAAAAGGGTAAAATTTTTGAGATAAAAATAGTTCAAATATGCTTTAACCTTTTCTCTTTTTATTTTCTTCAATATTATGTCAAGAGAATAACTTTAACAAAATTGTAGTTCGTATATATAAAATAGCCATCGCAATTCTAACACACATATGAAATTGTAATTTCTAATTGATTACTTTGATTAGTAAACGAGGAAGAATACAGAAGCCTTTGTCAACTCTTAGATACCCGTACGACCCGTTAGTATGCCTATCACTCTGCTTGTAATATTATTTTTGTAAGTTTTTAGTATTTTAAAATAATTTGGGTGAAAGTTTATAATTTCTAGAACTATGGGTTGTACATATATTCAAACTATAAGTTTATACATTCTTCAAAAGCAGATTCTAACCTTCCGAATAACAATTATCTATCTAACTTTTCGAAATATGCTATAGTACCATTTAATACTAAGCGGCAAATGTATAATGCCTAAGTTTAATAAATTATACTATACATATGTATAAATTATTTATCGTACGGGTATAAAAAATGTGAAGAATTGACTTTTCTGGAATTTTGAGGGGCTGTAAGTCCGGAACCTTATATAATTAAAAAAACCCGTTAACATACGTAAAAATATATTATTGAACCTTTAATTTTCATGTCTTGCCGAAGAAAAATTTTTACAGGTGCCTGAAAATAGCAAATTTTCAATTTTTGAGGAGTAATAACTCTTAAAGAGGGGGCGCTACCAAAAAATTTTCTGAGGAAACTTATACTAATTCTAATAAAAGTTCTTTCTTATCTCAAAATTTCAGGTTCCTATCTCAAAACGTCCCGGAGTTATGAAAAAGAAATATCATGCAAAATTTGGTTTTAACATAACGGTAAATTTAAATAGTAAATTACAAACTATTGCATAATTTTGATATTGTCTTATGGAGATAACAAAAATTCCGGTCTTCTAGTGTTTTTAGATTGTAAAACTACTACACAGAACCTGAGATATATACATCTGAAAATAGGGGTTTTTTGAAATTTTGGGGGGCTGTAACTTAGGAATCCTATACAATTAAAAGAAACCATTAACATACGTACAAATATATTACTGGACCTTTAATTTTTTTGTCTTGCCGAAGAAAAATGTGTACAGGTGCCTAAGTTAAAGGTGTTTACAAATAGCAAATTTTCAATTTTTAAGCTCTAATACCTCATAAATAGGGGATGGTCCAAAAAAAATTTCTGAGCAAACTTATACTAATTCTAAGAGTTCTTTCTGCTCTCAAAATTTCAAGTCCCTATTTGAAATCGTTCCGGAGTTCTGAGGGTAGAAAAATCATGCAAAATTTGGTTTTCATATAACGGTAAATTTAAATACTAAATTTAAAAAATTTGTACAATTTTGATACTAATTTACAAATTTAAAAAAAATACCTGTCGAATGACGTTTTCTGATTGTAAAAATTTTAAGTAGAAAATGAGACATATGCATTTAAAAATAGGGCTTTTTAAAAGTTTGAGGAGCTGTAGCTCCATAACGGGTGGGGCTACAAAAAAAAGTTGTAAAGTATAAAATTAATATTTTTATGTTATCTATAAGCATTTAAAATTTTATGTCTCTATTTCAAAAAAAATGGGGGGATCTAAAAGTTAGGTGTTCGAGAGCTACCAGAAGTTGTGGTCGGATCTCAACCAAAAAAAATAGAGAACCTACAAATTGTTGTAAGAATATTTTGTGTTAATTTCAAGACTCTAGCTTTCTTAGTTTTTGAATTATCTTGCTGACGGACAGACGGACGGACGGACGGACGGACAAAGCTCAATCGTCTTAACATTTTTTTCTGATCCGATCCATACCTTTGAAGGTATATCTAGCTAGCTTATTTCGAGGTGTTACAAACGGAGGAGCAATTTTAATATACCCGATCCTTATCGTACGGGTATAAAAAGGCATTTAACAATAAAATATTCGAAAAATCATTTCTGTTTTGAAGAAAAATGTATTCGGTAATCTAGAGTGATTGAACCTACATACTTTTTAAATAACTTGTACTGCCAGTTAAATTACTCAGAACTACACTCAAAAAAATATTTTGTACCTCAAATACTTTGCTCTGATACTGAACGAGGAAGAATGTAGTTGCCTTTGTCAACTCTTAGATACCCGTACGAACCGTTAGTAAGTTCACAGCCTGTCACTCTGCTTACAATATTATTTTTTTAATATTTTAGTATTTTAAAATAATTTGGGTGAATTTTATAATTTCTAGAATTATGGGTTGTACATATGTTCAAACTATATGTTTATATGTATATTCTTCAAAAGCAGATTCTAACCTTTCACATAACGATTATCAATCCAAAACTTTTTCAAATATTCTATAGTACCATTTAATACTAAGCGGTAAATATATATTAAATTTACTTAGTACAAAATAGTAAATATAATTTTAAATATTATATTATATTATATTTAAATATTCCATTAACAGAATAATTTCTTATAAGTACAATAAAATACATATATGTAAGTAAATACGGCGCTATATAATATACATATATACTCTTATCATTCATTCACTAGTGACATATACGATATGTAAATAAACATGATATTATATAAGTATGTATATATATTAATATCATATAAATAAAAATTCTTCAAGCAACCGTTATGTTGTTTATTTATTTACATTTTTATGTACTACGCATTATACCCTCAACAATTTCAAATTATCGAGTAAAACAAAATGCAAAAAAATCGTTAAAGAAATTTGTTAGAAAATTTGAAAAAATCAAGTAACACTTTCGTCAATTATAAAGTAACCCTATATTCTTAAAAAAAGTTGTTAACAGAAATAAGAGTATAATGTTGAAGCTTTAATTTTTGTGTATTACTTCAAAAAAATTTTAACAGGTGTTCAAGTTACAGGTGTTTAAAAATAGGAAATTTTCAGTTTTTGACCCCTTACAGCTCCTAAAGGGGAGCGATACAAAAAAATTTTCTGAAATGACTCATACTTATTTTCAAAGATCTAACTTTTGTCAAATTTTCAAGTTTCCAACTTAAACGGTTTAGAAGATAGAAGGGTTGAAGATAGAAGGATTTTGCAAAATTTGAGTTTCACATAACGGTAAATTAAGACACTGTATGCCACAAATATATATTTATTGTATATATACTTTTAAAGCTAATAAAAGTAGTAATCGTTTGGCGTTTTCAAAATGAAAATATACCTTATACAACTTGTGCTATAACAATTTAAATATAGAGCTTTTTTGAACCTTTGGGGAGCTGTAGCTTCATACGGGTGGGGCTACAAAAAAAAGTTATTAAAAATAAAATTAATATTTTTGTGAGGTCTATCAGCAGTCAAAATTTCATAGCTCTATTTCAAAAAAAATGTGGGGATCTAAAAGTTAGGTGTTCGAGAGCTACCCTTAGATTTGGTCCAAACTCAACCAAAAAAATAGGGAACCTACAAATTACTCCCAGAATATTTTGTGTAAATTTCAAGATTCTAGCTTTCTTAGTTTTTGAGTTAGCGTGCTGACGGACGGACGGACGGACATGGCTCAAAAGTCTTAGAATTTTTTTCTGATCCGATCCATACCTTTGAAGGTATATCTAGCTCGCTTATTTCGAGGTGTTACAAACGTAGGAGTAATTTTATTATACCCGATCCTATCGTACGGGTATAAAAAACTTGACTTGAGGAATTCATCCAGTAAAAAGGAAATTGGTATCTTGCATCAATCATTAGAAATTTGTTGCATACCATCAGTATACCATCAGTATACACATATTGTGGAATTCAATTATATTGTATTAATGAAACAGCAATTTTAATAATATACTTATATTATACTTAACATTATATACCTATATCACAAAAATAATGGAAAAATTAATATTTGTATAGTTCTTTTCTATTTAAATTTCTTTTTTTAACTCACAGAATATTTTCATAAAAATTTGTATAAATATTTATAATTTTGATATGAAGGTTTAAACTTTACATGATAATTTTTGCAAAAAGTTTTCATAACTTTTAGTGGAGATCTATGATAATGTTGAGAGATATTGTCTTTTTTGTTTTGTGAGGTTTGAATTAAAATGGAAATATCGTTTGAAAACTATTAGTTCTGTCGATAATAGTTTTTAAAAACAGACAAAACAAATTCGGACTTTGGAGTAGTTATAAATATTTGTAAAAATTTCAAATTAAAATATATTGCGAAGTTCGAGACACCTATAATACTATATATTAATCGAAAATACTATTCTGTTAAGTGTTTATCTTTTTTTGTAGCCAGTATGCTTTTACAGTTCAGAATAGAACTATAGCCCTATTTTCCATTTGATAACACATAAATTTGCACAGGCCACAAGCGCTCAATATTTTCAATATTCTTTAATAATTTTGTCAAAACTAGTAGATGTTTATGTAGTACTTGTAACAAGTAAAACATATAGATAAATGAAAGTTACGATGCATGTTTTTCTTTTTAAGCTAATATTATAGTTCAGGACAAAACGTACGAAATATACTAGAATTTTAGGGTCGATCGTTATTGGGAACATAATAAATGTATTATTAATTTTCAAAATCAAAAATATAACATAAGAACAATATTGTTAAGAAACTTTAGTACTAGGTTTATATTTTTTCATTGTTTGTCTGTAATATGGGAGCGATTGAATTCATACTTTGAAGGTTCATTAATTTATGTTAGAAAAAAACGAGGAAGAATACAGTTGCCTTTGTTAACTCTTAGATATCCGTACGAACCGTTAGTATATTCATAGCCTGTCCCTCTTCTTATAATATTATTTTTTTAATTTTCGAGTATTTTAAAGTAATTTGCAAACAAAGTAGAATTGAAACCAACGGTTTTTAAAAGCGCACTATTCCAAAAGACAATACAAACTGTTTAGAATTGTGGCTTGCACAATAATTTAAAAATTTAAGAAATGAAATTTAAGAAGTTTTTAGTAATAAAAAAAAATGTGAAAATAGAACTTTTCTGCAATTTTGAGGGGCTGTAAGTCCGGAACCTTATATAACTAAGAAAAACCGTTAACACACGTAAAAATACATTACTGGAGTTTTAATTTTTATGTCTTGCCGAAGAAAAACTTCTACAGGTGCTTAAGTTACGGATGCCTAGAAATAGCAAATTTTAAATTTTTTAGCCCTAATAGGTCTTAAACACGGGGTGGTACAAAAAATTTTCTCAGGGAACTTATACTAATTCTAAAAGTCCTTTCTTCTTTCAAAATTTCAGATTCCTGAAGAAAAAAAAAATTTCATGCAAAATGTGGTTTTCACATAACGGCAAATTTAAATAGTAAATTACAAAATATTGTATAATTTTAATATTTTTTTATAGAGATAACAAAATTTGCTGTCTTCTAGTGTTTTTAGATTGTAAAACTACAACGCAGAGCCTGAGATATATACATCGGAAAATAGGGCTTTTTTGCAATTTTGGGGGGCTATAACTTTGGAACCCAATTAAAAGAATACAATTAAAAGAAACCTTTAACACAGGTAAAAATATTTTACTGGAGCTTTAATTTTTATATCTGGTCGAAGTAAAATGTGTGCCTAAGTGACAAGTGTTTAGAAATAAGGAATTTTTCAGTTTTTGACCCCATACAGCTCCGAAACGGGGGGCGATACAAAAATATTTTCTGAAATGACTCATACATATTCTCAAAAACCTAACTTCTCTCAAAATTTCAAGTTTCTAAATTAAACTGTTTGGAAAATAAAAGGAGTCAAGAATTTTGCAAAATTTAAGTTTCGCATAACGGTAAATTAAAACACCTTATGCCACAAGTACATATTTATTGTATATATATTTTTAAAGCTAATATAAGCAGAAATCGTTTGGTGTTTGAAGATATACCTTATATAACTTGTGTTATAACAATTTTTAGAACTTTGGGGGGCTGTAGCTCCGTAACGGGTGGAGCTACAGAAAAAAGTTGTGATAATTAAATTAATATTTTTATGATATCTATCAGCAGTTAAAATTTCATGGCTCTATTTAAAAAAAAAAATTGGGATCTAAAAGTTAGGTGTTCGAGAGCTAGCCGAAGTTTTGGTCGGATCTCAACCAAAAAAAATAGGGAACCTACAAATTTTTGTAAGAATATTTTGTGTTAATTTCAAGACTCTAGCTTTTTTAGTTTTTGAGTTATCTTGCTGACGGACGGACGGACGGACGAGCAAAGCTCAATCGACTTAGAATTTTTTTCTGATTCGATCCATACCTATGAAGTTATATCTAGCTAGCTTATTTCTAGTTGTTACAAACGGAGGAGGAATTTTAATATACCCGATCCTTATCGTACGGGTATAAAAATGAAAGTTCATTATCTACCCTAAATAATTTTTCCAATTGTGTTGAAACTTAGCAAAAAAACAACTTTTTATACCAAAATAGTAATACCTTCTAATACCAAAGAAGAAAATTGTATTTCCCCGTTATCTTATCTGAAAATATATAATACAAAAACTTTTAAAACATAAAGCCTGTTTGTTTTACAATATTTCTAAAGACATAATTCTAATATACTAGTATGATTGCTTATAAGGCAAGGTTGCGTTACCACAGTCACAGAAAAGGTAATTTTATTTCACAGAAAAGGTAATTTTATTGTGTAAAATTGCATTTTAGTTATATATACATTTGATACGTTAAATACGTATCACGAATAGGATACGTATAGATACGAATAGGAATTAAAGGCTTTCCAATTTCGGCGGGAAAACTGGGGCTACTCTGCTAATTGATTTATATGACAATACAAAAACATTTTACTTTAATATTTTCATATTTTATTTCTGTTAAAGACTAATTTAAGCAGATTGCATCCTAAAATAAAATTTTAATAACATAATATATTATACTAATATGCCAAAAATAAAATTTTTCTTATATTTTATTGTTTTTTGTTAAGTCCTTTAATTCTATGCCATTAATATTTTAAGAAATATTTTCCTTTTTCTTTTTTTGATGTTTTGATGAAAAGTCTTCTCTTTTAAGAATATACCAATTACCAATATCTTAACATTTAAAGCTATAAAAATTAATTGCTCCATCAAAATGACCATTAAAATATTAAAAGAAAAGCATTCTATAAATTTCTATAGAATCTATAAATTTATAAAAAGAGGAGGCAAAAAGAAATAAAACTGAAATAGTAAAAAATTGAAATAAAATAAAAAAATTTCTTAAATTTTATTTTTGAATTTCAAGAAATAAATCAAAAAAATATTTTCAAATAAAAAGGAAATAATGAAAATATAAGAATTGTTATTACTTAAAAGGAAATTTTTAAATCACAAATATTTCCTAGCAAATAATAAAAAATGAGGCAGGCAGTGTGTAAAATCAAAGTTTTTTAAAGATGCACATTATTTTTTAAAAGTGAAACTGCAGTTGTGAATATTCCGGTACAGATTTGTTTCAGCTTTAGCTATAAAAAATTGTAATCTTAAATGTAGACAATATAAAAATACTCGAGATAATTTGTATTTATTTAGATCCTACTCTGTTAAATTAAGTTTCAAGTTAGGTGAGAGGTACAATCTAGCATACAAAATTTTTAAAAATTTATTATGGCAATGGAAAACTTGAGTTATAAACATTATAACACCTTCCAAACATTTTTAAAAAATGAATCGGGGATTTTTTTTCGAATCGTTTGATTATTGTTTGATTATCGTTTTCGTATCCTGATCGATGGTTACTATTCAGACCAATTCAAAATTAATGCTGGTGTTCCGCAAGGATCTATTCTCTCCCAGAAACTTTTCATAATATTTATTAACGATATTTTAAGTATAATCTCCAATCCAATCCATAGTTTTGCAGACGACAGCACGATCGTTGCTTCTTACGAAGACAACGATAGTAAATATTTTGCTTCGCTCGAGCTAGCTTTCGATTTGCACTAAATTTCAAATTGGGGCAAAATCAACAGAATCGATTTTAACTCTCTAAGAAAACCCTGTGCTGCTTAGTCTTTCGGAAAAGAAAAATTTCGATCCCAACTTGAACTTTTCAAGGGAAAGTTTTGCAACATGCGGATGAGCTCAACATCTTGGGCTTGGAGCTAAATCAAAAATTAAGTTGGTCCAATAATATTTTTGGTATAGCTAAAGATGCAGCTAGGTGTATATGTTTCCTGTATCGTTGTAAAGCGTTCTTTTCGTCTTCTAATCTCTTAAACATCTATAAAACATATATATAAGACCAAAGATGAAGTACAATGCACATATTTGGGCGGGAGCCTCCAAAACGTTATTGGAATTTCTCACTACGTCTTCGTCGCCTAACATAAACACTTACCGTGTTTTATAGATAGCTTACAGAGTTAGGTTCTTGTTCTAACGAGATAAAAATTTTATTCCTCCTCTCAAAATATTCTAGAAAGAAACAAGGAGAGCTTCTGCTGTCCACCCCAATGTAGCTCAAATTCCCAGATGGCTTAATTCGTCTTATAGAAATTGGTTTGTAGTACGAACATCACGAATGTGGAACCATCTTCCACCTCATGTGTTCCCCAGAATTGGTGATGATTACATTTACAACGTGCAAAAATTCAAGATCAATGTTAACAACTTTGTTCATAATAGATATGCCTGCCAATTTGAAATCATCATTCCCTAACTCAACTTGCTTTGACCAGGCAGTACATGAGTACTAAATGTCGTATAATCTATTGTGTGCTCAAAAAAGGAAGGTTTTGTTTAGTGGGTTAAGGTCCCACACACTCTATAGTATCTTTCGATGATTCCTACCTACGCTCGAAAAAAAAAAAAAAAATCCTAATGGCATAATATCCTTAGCATATTAAGTCAAAAGTTTTCGTACGAAATAATGATAATATATAGGAAGTTTTTTCTCTAGTAAATAAACAGACATACATGAAAATAGTCTTAAATTAAAATATGAACCATTAGTATTAGAACCATTATAGTAGAAATTAAAATATGAACCATTAGTATTTGAAATTATTGTGTATATTGGGAGTCAAAAGTAATATTATAACAATTTTAGTCATTAAAAGAAAAATAATACAAAAATCCATTATAAAATTAATAATAATTGCCGAGATATTGAGTTTGATATAAATGTGCTGAATATGTTATTAGTATTTTCTCTTTGAAATTTAACAATCTGAGAAAGAGAACATAAATATCATACATTTCATTTTTATTTTAAAACATCAAACTAATAAAATTTTTAACATACAATAAAATAATATTAAAAATAAAAGAAAAATTTTTTATAGATATTATATTTCAAATATCTGTAAAAACTCTTATTTAATTCAGATAAATTTTTTGGTCAGATATTTTAACAAAATATTTAAAAATTATTATGTAGGCACTATAAAAAGTAGAGTAGAACATGATTGGTGACTAACTTATGAACAGGTATACTGCATGATGCATGATGGTGAACAGGTATACTGCATGAGTATTACTTCTAGAGCTCTAGTAGAAGTTAAAAAACCCAACAAACGACGACGTGAAATTCACTTAATGAAGTGGAATAACTTACTTGCATCTGAATCTGATGGAACAATCTAATCTAATCTCAAAAATCTCATTCATTCGTACAGAGTAAAGAATTTTTAATTACTATAAATAGATCTGGTCAATATATTATATATATATATTTTATACTGAAATGAAAATTAGTAGAATTTTATTTTGCAGCCCCCTTTCCGAACATATTTTTGAAAAATATTCTTCGCTTTTCAATCTTTAACATAGTTTTAAATGGAGCCATTAAATATTAACCTTTCATAGGTTTGAAAAATAAATGTTGTGGAACAAATTTTTTATCAACCTATTGATGAGTTACAGCCTCTCAAATATGGAAAAAGCTTTATTTTCAATTATTTATATCTTATATTTAGCTACATACTCTTCCAATCTAAAAAGGTATAAATAAGGAGAGGAAAGATTTGTAGCTTAACATAAAAATTATATAATTTTTAAATTTACGGTTATATAAAAAAATTATGCTAATTTTCGGATCTTCGATATCTGCGGAAAGTTTTGGTTAGACACTTCAAATTTTGAGACTATAGGAAGTTCTTTAAAAATATTTTTTTATATTATGAACCAGGGATGGAGCATGCATATTTTTGATGTACTATTGGAGTTTTTATTATCTGTTTTGGTACGAGGGTTGGTAGAGACAATTAAAATCGGTCAGAACAGCTGCACAATATTCCTCTAAACAGTGTTGGGCTATAATAAACAACTAAATCCAACATCAGCATACATCGGAAAAAATTTTTGGCTTTACACATATTCCTATGTTATTAATCAACAGAAAAAAAATTTAGAATAACATCGGAGCTCTAAAAATTTTTCAGTAAAAGAATAACTTTAAATTAAATTTACCGTTTTGTAAAATTTTGCATATTTTTGTCCTTTGCATATTAAAAATTTTTTTAAAAATAACTGCATATGAATAAAAATTTAGTTTTTATTAAAATTTAAAATTAACTACTATGAAACAATGAATTTTAAATGAAAGAACTGAAATTTTTAATTTAATCTAGTTCATGTTATATTTAAAATAACAAAAACATGTTGTTTCATCATTTATGAACTAGCTTTGTCATATGTCGCTCAAATAATGGATAAAATAAATTACTTATCATTGGCATCCAATGATAAATGAAAATCCTTTGTCTTCTGTCATCATTATCATGGATACCATGGCATCATCATCCGTCATTATCATAAATATCGTTATTTAAATTTTTTATGCACTAGATGTTGCATTATTTTGAAATTTATTTTAAAAATGTAATCATCAACACCAAGTATAAATTCTGGTACGTCTTTTAGTTTAATAAAAATATTTTTCGAAAAATGAAAATACATATATCTTAGATACAAGAATAAAATATTTTTTTATATAATGTACCAGGGATGGAGCATGTACATTTTTAGTGTACAATTCAACATTTTATAATCTGTTTTCGTACGAGGTTTGGTGGAAAACATGTAAAGTCGACCAGAAGAGCTCCAGAAGATTCATCTGGGCAGTGTTGGTCTATGAACAACTAGACAAATCTAGAAAAATCAAATTTTGACATGGGATCTTTAATATGGATGTACAGTTTGATTTTGAGTATAAGAATGTGGGAAGAATACTTGGAGAATAGCGTTTTAGAGTTTTGGACGATTGAGTTAACAATTTGAAAAAATATTTTTAAGAAAGATGCTAGAGGTTATCTTAAAATTTACTATATCATACATGTATTACCAAACTTTGTGTTCCTTAAGTAATGGAATAAGGTTCCATAAATGTGGTGGGTGGATAACAAAGAAATTTTCATAAACTGAATTACGCGCTTATAGGTAGTTCTACTGTTTAAGATTGGATATCTGTTACATTTCCTTTTTTTTTGTTGAAAATTTTGAGTGGGGGCATTAATTTTTTTATTTCATTTGTTTTATTACAAAGTATCTATAAAACAAGGTAAATGACTAACTGTACAACGATTGTTGAACGGAGTGAGCAATGAGAAAAGCTCTGTGGAAAAAATTATATTTTTTATTGGTTTTTTTTTTTCTTCTGCTAATACATGTTAAATACCTGCTAATACAGGTGTTAAATTTTTGTTTATTAAATTATTTAATATAATTTAGGTATATTTTTATCTCTATTAAAAACATGCACTTTCTTACACCTATACATATTGTGTCGAACTAACAAAAAAAAAATAAAAATAAATATTCAGAATAAGTCAAAGAATCAGCTGTTTTACTTCGTAAACCAGATTATTCACGTGATGGAAACCTTATTTGTTTGTTTCAATACTTTCTAGTGTTGTTGAACAAAAATCCGGTTAAAGCTATTAAATCTTTTTGTTCAGTGACTGTGCGCCCGAAAGTTTTTTGTTTTTCTTCTTTTTTTTTGAATGGTTTTGTTGAAGTTATTTTCAGATAAAATAGTTCACATTCCGATATTGAAAATCAGTATCCGGATTTCATTATGTTTCTAGATTTGTTTAGAGAAGCACTCAATCACCATATTATGTAGACGTTGCGGACCTGTTATGTTGCTTTATTTATGTTATACTTTTGTTTATTTATGTCTTGTGCTTTAAGTTAAAAAAATATTAGCGTTTTCCTATTCTTTGTTTGTGAAAATAATATAGATATATATAAGTACTACTACATATTATATACTATAATATGAAATAATTGCATATTTACCCATATTAAAAGATTTTATTATTAATGTACTAATAAATTTATATAAACACCGCTCATGATTTTTGGATTTTACACTTTTACTTAAATGTTGTTTTTTTTTTAACATGAATATTTTGACATTTTTTGGTATGTTTTACAATTATTTTATAACGGTTTATGAAAGTTCATGCAATCTTTAAATTTCTCTTCTTGTTTATTCAGTTTCTCTTTTGTGCTTTGTTTTTTTTCGATTAAGTATAGCATATTTGAATTTTAATTTAAACAAAGAAAAATTATTTTTATATTAGCATAGGTTTGAAATGGACAAAATTTATTATGAGTTCGAAAGTAAAATAAATAATATGTTACAGAAAAATAGTTGAAAAAAAATTCATAGTTTGCGATTGTAGCCAACGCTGACAGATCATTCTTCAAATTTTATTCGATCTTTCTCATACTATAGAACTCTTATAATATTTTAAATGAAGATGCTGAAAATTTAAATGCTATTAGGACACTTTATAAAATGCATTAATTTAAGGAAATTTTGTATCTGGTCAAAATCATTTATATGACGTTTTTAGAAAATACGACTGTGGTGACAACTTTAGACCATGAGATGCATTTATTAGCACTCTTATGACAATACTAGTTTTTAAGGCTTTTCTTAGAATTTCAAACAAATATTCTCCCGTTTTATTCTATATGGAACTTTAAGACTTCTTCTAATCTTCTTCTTCTAATTTGAATGTCACATTTATTTTAAAAGATACCAGTGAAAACAAAATAAAATCCTGAATAAAGCCTATTTATTCTGGTCTAATTTAAACTCTTAAATTAACGAGGAAGAATACAGTTGCCTTTGTCAACTCTTATATACCCGTTCGAACTATGGATTACACATAATTTCTAGAACTATGGGTTGTACATATATTCAAACTATATGTTTATATATTCTTCAAAAGCAGATTTTAACCTTTTCTTTTTCCAAAACTTTTTCAAATATTCTATAGTACCATTTAATACTAAGCGGTAAATGTATATTAAATTTACTTAGTACAAAATAGTAAATATAATTGTAAATATTATATTATATTAATGCGCACATAGTATATTTATATTGTTATAAGTATATCGCCATACATTGCAATATTTCTTTAAAAATATTTCCATTCATAGAATAATTTCTTATAAGTACAATAAAATACATATATATATATATGTAAATACGGCGCTATATAATATACATATATACTCTTATCATTAATTCATCAGTGACATAATATACGATATGTAAATAAACATAATATTAT
Organism: Poecilobothrus nobilitatus; assembly: GCA_947095535.1. Taxonomy (NCBI): domain Eukaryota; kingdom Metazoa; phylum Arthropoda; class Insecta; order Diptera; family Dolichopodidae; genus Poecilobothrus; species Poecilobothrus nobilitatus. Next base: position 111,918,968 of record OX352774.1, read on the forward strand.
ATAAGTATGTATGTATATCAATATCATATAAATAAAAATTCTTCAAGCAACCGTTATGTTGTTTATTTATTTACATTTTTTTGTACTACGCATTATATCCTCAACAATTTCAAATTATCGAGTAAAACAAAATGCAAAAATTCGTTAAAGAAATTTGTTAGAAAATTTGAAAAAATCAAGTAACACTTTAGTCAATTATAAAGTAACCCTTTATTATTAAAAAAAGTTGTTAACAGAAATAAGAGTATAATGTTGCAGCTTTAATTTTTGTGTATTACTTCAAAAAAATTTTAACAGGTGTTCAAGTTACAGATGTTTAAAAATAGGAAATTTTCAGTTTTTGACCCCTTACAGCTCCTAAACGGGGGGTGATACAAAAAAATTTCTGAAATGACTCATACTTCTGTCAAAATTTCAAGTTTCCATCTTAAACCGTTTAGAAGATAGAAGGGTTAAAGGATTTTGCAAAATTTGAGTTTCGTATAACGGTAAATTAAGACACCGTATGCCACAAATCATAATATTTAATCTGTAAATGACAGACATTTAAAACCATTTTACTCAATGATTTACCAACCAACTTTCATTTTTTTCTTTTTAAATGATAAATATTCAGTATAGCCATCTTACAAAATTAATATTTTTCCAAAATTTTCTGATTTTCATTAATAATTTTCCATTTTTATAAAAATTCCATGTAAAGTATATACATATGTATCATCTAATATGTATAATCTATACCTATAATATACATATTCAAAAACGGCGCTCTTTTATTTCGTTGAATTTTAAATTTTGTTTTGTTGTTTTTGCTTTTTATTTTTTTTCTAAAAGCATGAAAAAAATTTTAAAATATAGTTTGCATGCAATAGAAATTTCACAATATAATTGAATATAAACGTCAAAACTTCAGTGGGGAGTTTGGTGCAGTGGTAGAGTGGCCGCTTCTTATACTTAAGAATTCTTTAGTTTGCAAGTTCGATTCTATTCTATTTTTTTTTTTATACCCGTACGATAGGATCGGGTATAATAAAATTACTCCTCCGTTTGTAACACCTCGAAATAAGCGAGCTAGATATACCTTCAAAGGTATGGATCGGATCAGAAAAAAATTCTAAGACTTTTGAGCCATGTCCGTTCGTCCGTCCGTCCGTCCGTCCGTCCGTCAGCACGCTAACTTAAAAACTAAGAAAGCTAGAATCTTGAAATTTACACAAAATATTTTGGGAGTAATTTGTAGGTTCCCTATTTTTTTTGGTTGAGTTTGGACCAAGCCTTAGGGTAGCTCTCGAACACCTAATTTTTAGATCCCCACATTTTTTTTGCAATAGAGCTATGAAATTTTAACTACTGATAGATGTCACAAAAATATTAATTTTATTTTTAATAACTTTTTTTGGTAGCCCCATCCGTTACGGAGCTACAGCTCCCCAAAGGTTCAAAAAAGCTTTATATTTAAATTGTTATAGCACAAGTTGCATAAGGTATATATTCATTTTGAAAACGCCAAACGATTACTACTTTCATTAGCTTTAAAAGTATGTATACAATAAATATATAATTTTGGCATACGGTGTCTTAATTTACCGTTATGCGAAACTCAAATTTTGCAAAATTCTTTAACCCTTCCATCTTTTAAACGGTTAAAGTTGAAAACTTCAAATTAGAAACGACAGAAGTTAGATCTTTGAAAATTAATATGAGTCATTTCAGAAATTTTTTTTGTATCACCCCCCGTTTAGGAGCTGTAAGGGGTCAAAAACTGAAAATTTCCTATTTTTAAACACCTGTAACTTGAACACCTGTTAAAATTTTTTTGAAGTAATACACAAAAATTAAAGCTCCAACATTATACTTTTATTTCTGTTAACAACTTTGTTTAATAATATAGGGTTACTTTATAATTGACGAAAGTGTTACTTGATTTTTTCAAATTTTCTAACAAATTTCTTTAACGATTTTTTTGCATTTTGTTTTACTCGATAATTTGAAATTGTTGAGGGTATAATGCGTAGTACAAAAAATTGTAATTAAATAAACAACATAACGGTTGCTTGAAGAATTTTTATTTATATGATATTGATATATATACATACTTATATAATATCATGTTTATTTACATATCGTATATGTCACTAGTGAATGAATGATAAGAGTATAGATGTATATTATATAGTGCCGTATTTACATACATATATGTATTTTATTGTACTTATAAGAAATTATTCTGTCAATGGAATATTTAACTATAATATAATATAATATTTAAAATTATATTTACTGTTTTGTACTTAGTAAATTTAATATACATTTACCGCTTAGTATTAAATATTACTATAGAATATTTGAAAAAGTTTTGGATTGATAATCGTTATGTGGAAGGTTAGAATCTGCTTTTGAAGAATGTACATATAAACATATAGTTTGAATATATGTACAACCCATAGTTCTAGAAATTATAAAATTCACCCAAATTATTTTAAAATACTAAAATATTAAAAAAATAATATTGTTAGCAGAGTGACAGGCTGTGAACATACTAACGGTTCGTACGGGTATCTAAGAGTTGACAAAGTCAACTGTATTCTTCCTCGTTTTTTTTTATTTCTAATATTTTATACAAAAATCGCATGTGAAGTATATACTTATGTATCATTATAGTATGTATAATCTATACCTATATTATACATTTTCAAAACAGACGCTCTTTGATTCCGTTAAATTTTTGTTTTATTTTTCTTTTCGATTAAAAATTTTAAAATATTGGTTGTATGGTAGGAGTAGGAATTTCACAATATAACTGAATATAAAGATTAAAGTTTCAGTTTAGTGTTTAGTACAGTGGTAGAGTGTGGGGTTATTAATAGTTGCTTTTTGATTTTGCAAGTTCGATTCGATTCAGTTCTGTTTTTTTTTTTGTTTTTTTTTTTTTATATTTTAAACGAAATAAATTCTTACATATCATACTATCATCATCATAATATTTAATCTGTATTAATAGATATTTAAAACCCTTTTACTCAATGATTTACCATCTTAGGCTTCTTATAATATATACATATATAATAGGTATATGTTGAGTTTCCAATACTCAATAAATCAAGGGCAACTTCTAAAAGATAATAATAATCGTGTTTTTACAAAAAATATCATTTACAAAGAAATTTTAAATTCATAAAGGCTTTAATTATTGAAAATTGTATTTTTACATAAAATCATAAAGAAACTATACTGTATATATTGTATTGTAATTGCTAATTAAAACACCTCGAATTTCGAGGGGCGGGCGAATACTAGTATATATTTATTGTATATATACTTTTAAAGCTAATAAAAGCAGTAATCGTTTGCCGTTTTCAAAATACAACTTGTGCTATAATAATTTAAATATAGAACTTTTTTGAACCTTTGGGGAGCTGTTGCTCCGTAACGGGTGGGGCTACAAAAAAAGTTATTAAAAATAAAACTAATATTTTTGTGACATCTATCAGCAGTTAAAATTTCATAGCTCTATTTCAAAAAAAATGTGGGGATCTAAAAGTTAGGTGTTCGAGAGCTACCCGAAGTTTTGGTCGGAACTCAACCAAAAAAAATAGGGAACCTACAAATTGCTCCTAGAATATTTTGTGTAAATTTCAAGATTCTAGCTTTCTTAGTTTTTGAGTTAGCTTTCTGACAGGCGGACGGACATGACTCAATCGACTTAGAATTTTTTTCTGATCCGATCCATACCTTTGAAGGTATATCTGGCTCATTTATTTCGTGGTGTTACAAACGGAGGAGTAATTTATACCCGATCCGATCGTACGGATATAAAAACAAAGCCACAATCTATTCCTTTAAAAATATTTTGCAAGATTTTATCCGTGAAAGATTTTGTAATGCAAGATTTTAGAAAGATAAATTTTGTAATGCAAGATAAAAAAAAAAGCAAGATTTTGTCGCAGGTTGATTTTGCCGTGAAGGATTGTGACCCGCTCCCCATTTTTTTTTTTTTTAATTAAATTAATTATCTTGATTGGGACTGATTGGTAGTATCGGTTAAAATAGGAACGGCTGAAGGAGTTCGAAAAAATATTATAAAATTAGAACAACTTTATCCATATTACGGAAATGCACATTTAATTTTCAAATTATTACGAGAAAGACAAATAAATATGGAGAAAGAGAAATAAATATGAAAGATTTCTTAAAGAAGTTTAAGGTAAAAGTCATAGGTACAGTGGTAGGTAAGGTAAAAGTGGTAGGTAGTGGTACAATACAGAAAAATTTAAAAAACGGTCTAGATGTTAAAGTATTTTTCTTGCTTCTACATATTCACTGAATGCATACGTCTTAAAACTTACTTTTTATTTACTCATATACAAAGTAGTTTATTTATTTAAAAAATATTTTCAATTTTAATATAAAATTTAATATATTTTCTATTTGTTTTTCCACTTAAAAATCAAAATATTGACTATTGCTTTATACAATCAATTTTGTTTTTAACATTATGTTGTTCAAAATGCATAATGCAATATTTAAATATTAATTTGATTCGGTATTTACCAAAAATAGTTTTTAAACTATCAATTTATATTCAATTTAATAATCAATAAACTTGTAAAATATTGTTGTATATAGGAATAGTCTTAACTTTATATCATTCTTTGGTTATAAGAACTTATAAATTTCATTGCATGGTTAAAAATCACAAACGAATAAAGATTTTCAATTTTTGGCGCCATTTTATATTATACAAATAATATAAGAAATGCATTAAAAGAAAAAAAAAATGACACCAGCTATGTTTTTTTTAAAATAAAGGGTGACATTTTTTATATCTTTATATGAATACATATAAGTAGGGTGCAGTAGAATAAAGTGAACGTTTTAAAAACAATTTTATTAAACTAAAAGATTTAAAGATTTTTATTTAAAACTGGTCCATTGTTACGATGAATCACTTTTGTTAACATTTCTTTTAAAACATTTATAAAATTTAATATATTTTATAAAGCATGGCTATAATTTTATATTTTATTGTATATTTTTATATGAATATTGTGTTATTTAAGTTTATTTTATATTATGTATCATTATTTCATTAGAATTATATGTCTTTGTCAGAACGTGTTTTGGAAAATTTTCTTTGTCTTTTATTGGTTCAAAAAAATCATCAATTAGAGTTTTGAAAAACGAATCAATCAAATAAATATCTAAATATTATGTAATAATTGAATTTGACGATTTGTCCGGAGGTGGGGGAATATGAAACATGCCTATTAAATAGATCAGTTAGATCACTTAGTGAATGGTAATAATAAAAATAAATTTGAGATAAGAAAATAGTTTATTTAAACCAAAAACAATATTACCTGTCACCAATATTGATAGCTTATATTATAATTTGGTAATTAAATTCTCTCTTTGGGTACTTCTAAATTATGACTTGCAAACAAAACATAAAAAAACATAAATTTTGAGCACGATTTTATTTCAATAATTTTATGACAAATTAACATATCTCATTTTATCTTATATAGATTTATAAAAACTATGTTAGTATTTTAAAAGAGCGACAATTGAAATAAAGCAAGGCACAATGTAAAACCAAAGAATTGTGAAGCTATACATATTTTACAAAATACAATACAAATTTTTCCGGTGATATGAAGGATGATAACACTCTTATGAAATTTGATATTTACATACTTACATAATTTCAAAAAAATTGTATTATTTTCCTATAATAGAGCTTTTTCAAAACTATGGGAGGCTGAACCTCTATAATTGCACTACATAAAAAAGTTTTTCTACAACATTATTTTTTTCAAGAAACTATAAGTTAACATTGAATTATTTTATCTTAAACGGTGTAGAAGATGATTGTAAACAGCTGGTCGGACGGACAGAGTAAACAACTAAAAAATAAATAATAAATTGTTTTTTGGGAAATGCGGTAAAAGTTCGCTAACTGTTATTAGGTGGGAAAGTGCTAGTATCTTTTACTAATTTTTACATTTTCTCCATTATGGGTTTCTTCATAAGGCATCAACTTGTATTGAGTAAAAATAATTTTTATAGCCAAAATATATAGAAATTTGAAACTGATTAAATTTTTGTTGTATTGACGTTGATTCTTGAGAAACAAATGATGAGTAATTTAATATTGTGATCTACATTCTGTGTTGATTTTGGGGTTAGCGAAAAGTTTATTCTCCTAGTTATGCACTTTATAATATAACAACTTTGTCCCATTTTAAGGCTCTTGTATAAAGAAGTTTACCCCACTGCGATAGCAAGACAATATACTATACTGCACTATACTTGTACTATTGTCAATGTACAAAAAACCGAATGCATGATAGTAAATCTGAAAGTGGTACCTAAGGAGACAAAAACCGTATAATTTTCAAATTAAACAGATTTTCAGTTTTAAATATTTCGGACGCTGGCTACTTAAAGACAGGCGTTGGGAAAAATGGATTAGATATAGCATTGAAATACTTTTTTTTTTAAAAACAGAAATATACTTTGTATCCGGGAACTAAATCTTAACATCCGTGTACAATTTTTGAAATTTGGGATATTTTGTTAAGTATGGACCTTAAAAGTCAGTAATATGAATTAACCTTAGGTTTTTAAAATATAGATTTATCGAAGAATGTTAAAAATTTAATAGGCGGAACAAACTCCCAATGAAAAAGAATTAATAAAAGCAAGGAATTACTGTCAATTAATTAAGTATTATAAGATATTCTAATTCCGCCACGTTTTGAGGGCTCAGAAATATGAATTACTTCAGTTAATTGCCTAGAAAAATTAAAAGCAGAAGAGGTACTGGCAGGAAACAATTGTTAGAGCAAGGAATCATAAGAAATTTGACTAGTGTAACAAATAAAACAGATTTTATACATTTTGGTGGCAATCAGAAGTAGCTTCAAAATTATAATAGAAAACAACATATGATCATCAACGCCCAGTATTCGATAGAAAGCAAAAGAAAAAGTACTAATACATTATTAGGAAACGTTTAAAAAGCTTTGTGAACCCTTTAATCAAATTTTCGATTTTTATAAAAGAAGTTTTTCCCGATTTTTTTTTAATAAAATGATGACAAAGGTAAAAACATCATAGTTTTTTTTTGCCTTTATAAAATTAAAGAGATTAAAAAAAGTTCGTTTAATGTTGAAGAATCAACAAAACTATTTTAAACAAATGGTAAAAACCTTAGTTTTTATACAATTTATTTTACAACCAAAAGAAAAACGATTTTTATGGTAATATTAAAACTATTAAAAAACTATTTTTTTATGTCTTTGTTAAATTTATTTGAAAAAAGAAAATTACATTAGTTTTTTATTTCTTTGTGTGTTGGGAAGAAAAAAATTTAATTATTGTAAAAAAGAAGACATGTAATGAAAAGTGAAGCGTTTTTTAAGATACACTTTTTAACACGAAAAAAAAATTTTTTTTCTATATAATTATTATTGCATGATGTTTTGTAAGTTTTTAATAAGTAATGTTTTATGCAAAAAAGAAAAACTGTTTTCATTAGTAAAGACATAAAGTTTGAACTTTATGAGAACTTTTCACTTTCTCTCCTTTACAAATCGTAACAAGTATTTTCAATTTTTGAACCCCATCATAACTGTTAAACTTAATTTTAAACTCCTCATTGGACGATTAAATTTTTATTTCCATATTATTTTTTTTTGCATTGATGAAGTGTAGGGATCTTTCACAAATCTGTTGTCTGAAGTGTCTGGATCTTTCCCAAATTTTGATGCCAATTGAATGGAAACATATTTTATTTTGAGTTAATTTGTTAAGCTGATGAAAATTTTTGTCCCTTTAATGTGTTTTGATTGTAAAAGCATTTACTATACCTTAAATTATTTTATACCCAACCATTCGAATATAGAGATTTTTTTCACTTAGTAGAAGAAGTGCTTTATAGGGCGTAGATATGCTCAGAAAAAAATTTGTTTTATGCTAAATTAATATTTTAATAACAACCTATCTACGACTATTATTTCATTGCTATAATATCTCAAATTGTAAGAAGTCTTGTTAACAGACGGACTGCAGAAGAGACAGAGCAAAAGAGCAAACCTAAAACGATGTTATTCGAAAATGTATAGTCGAATTTTTTTGTGTTTAATTCAAATTCTTTTCAATTCTATGAAAAGGATTCTTGATTTTATTTCTGTATAATGAAATATTATGTTTTTTTTTGGTATTTTTTTACTATTCATTTTACCTTTAGAAGTGTTGGTACGGTAAGTGAGAAAATACCTTTAGTTATAATTTTTGATTTATAGCTACTACAATACTTGAATACTTTTTATAAGTAAAATTATATTAAAATATTTTAAAATTTCTTTCTAAAAATAACAGTTAAATGATTGAAAATGAATTGAATAGATCTCCGGTCGTATTTACCAAATTTTCTTCTACATTTTGACTTATTTACAAATAAGTAAATCATTTTAAAAATTATTTTTTAAAGAAAATAAAAATTTAGCACCCTCACTATATTTATTGAAGAACATTTAAAAACGATTTCAATTGTCTAAAGTTTTCCAATAAAAAAAATATTTAAGATAATTTTAGGTTATTACAATATTTAATTCAATTCTGAGCCATTATTACAATTCTGAGATTATTACAAAATCTAATCCAAAATTTTCGCTTAAAATAAGTTTTCCTTAAAAAATTTATAAAAGTATAAAAAATTAACTCGCATTGGCTTTTCAAAATTTAAAATGTTATCCTTGAAATTGTGGTAAGAAGCATTTTGTATTTTTATATTCCGTTTTCCAAATATTCTGGGAAATATTGTTTGATGTTTTTAAAAGCTGCATAATTAAAATGAAGAAAGTGGACGAACGTAGATTTCAGTTTATAATAAATTTGTCGTTACATTATGGCCTTAAAGAAGAATCGAATTCGGAATCAATTAAGCCGGGTATGTTTGTCTGTTCGTTCGCACGATAACTCTAAAAATAATATGAAAATAACCCACTCCCTATTGAAGGTATAGGTATCTGAAATTTAGTGAAAAAATTTGTGCCAACAACTTCTGTAAAACATTTGCTCCAGGACAACAAAGCTTCCCGAGTAAAGCTCGAGAATTTAGTTTGGTTAGAGAATTTGAGATTTGTGCCGCTCCTATCAACTTCTCCATCATCTCAGCAGTTACCTAAAAAGTCAATATCTTCAACTACCCGTATAAAATGGATATTGAAAACTTTAATATCATTTGAAGATGAGAGGCAGTTATTGCCAACTGCTGAGTTCACAGAGTTGAATTTTAAAGCTTAAATAACCTTTGAAGTCTATTGTCACTGTTAGCAAAATAGTAATAATAATAGGCGCATTCATTGTCCCCTTACAATTACCATCCCAATTCAATGTTTTCGCGTCCTTATCCTATGCTTTCCTCTCCCTAATCCCTAGCGAATATACTGTGTTAGTAGGTAAGGGTTTTATGTCATTATATTGCCTAAAGGGGGAGGTGAGTTTAGACTGTAGTATCTAGTTTGAAGAAGAACACCTTGTCTGTAATATGCCTTCTTGCGCCTAAGCTAATTGAATTATATTGTGTTCATCATTTCAGAATCAACAAAAAATACTGTCATTATTTAAAATTTAAAACAAAACTTAAAATTAATGAAAATAAAAACAAATGAAAAAAAGTTTAATCGAATTTTTTTATTCGTTATCATTTTATTTCTTTATTTATTTTCCAGGTGAAGAAAAATTTTGTATTTCTGTTCTCTATTTTTTATAAAATTCTTTTTATATTTTTTCTATCCTTTTTAAAAAAGTAAAAATCTCGTTATTTTAAAATCTGCTCTATCTATCAAGATATTTGTTGCTGACATAAGCGAAGTTTTATATAATATCATTCTAGCTTTCCTCTTTCGTTTTATGATTTTTGGCAGATGATTTCACCTTTACTATTTAATTTCTGTCTTATTTAGAATTTTATTTAAATATAAACTCGTCTTCTTTAGTATTGGTAGCTATGAAAATTGGCTATTGCTTGTAATTTTGACTATTTTGGCTTCTAACAAAAGAAGAAAATTAAAAAAGTTGGAATATTTAGTTTAAAGACTTACACAGACAACTACTTCTAACATCATTAATAAAATAGGCAATAGTCTGAGAAAAAGCAGAAAAATGAAAAACAAATTGTCCTTCTAATCAAATCAGGAGATAACTTTTATTGATAAATATTAAAAATGTAAAATTTTTAGTAGCAATTGATTGAAGAATTTGAATAAATTGGTTACGTGTATCGTTCACAAAATTTATGAAGCCGTAATTAATGAATTAAAATAATAAAATTTAAAAATAATATTATCTAATATTATTTTTATTCATCTTCTCTTATTTTATGTCCTGCAAATGTATTTTTCTAATTTTCATATAGTTTTTTTAATACATTTTTTTCTAGCTTTTTCTAATGATACCACAAATAAACCTTTTATTTATAGTTTATATCTTTAAATTTATTACAACTTTGCTTAGCTTAGAAAAAAAGCTTAGGAAAAGCACCCTTTTTTTTTTTTTTGTTCAAACATTTTATTTTGTAATTTTTGGTTTTTTAAAGATATTGATTAAATTTTTTTTTAAAAATATTTATATTTTATATTTTTTTTTTTGTTGTAAAAATTTTGGTTTTAAAAAGTTAATATGTTTTCTTATTGTTAAAATAAAAGCCTACCCTAAGTTAACCTAGCTATTCTACCAAAAAAGTATTTTTATTCATTTATTTATTTATTTTATATTAATATTACAAATCACAATAGGATATTGGAATATTAGAAAACCATCGGCTACTAATGCCAATTCCAATATAGGTTGAATACTAATATTAAATTATACCCTAATTACATTTAAACTACACCATAATATATGGCAACAAGGGGGATTTGTATTCAGTTAATAAAACTTCCTACATATGCAGTATTTGAACCCGCACTCCCTCGTTTAATAAGTCACGTCGTTAAACCCTTGGACACCGACGCCCCAGCAAAAAAGTAAGTAAGAGTTAGTTAAACAGATATTATATTTAAAAAAATTGCATACTTCTAGGATATAAACTTTTGTAATTTATTTTATTCTTTAAAGGATTTATTTCTTTAAATAATGTAGACATATTTCTTTATAACTAAATAGAAAGTGTCTTTATTAATTTTCGTAACTTGTATTATTTACTTTTTGCGATGAAAAGGAATTAATGGCATAATTGCTAAATAATTCGGTAAACATTAAATAAAATTAAAAATACTAGATAAACCTAGCGTAGCATAAGCTAGTATGGTAATCTAGAAATGATATTGGTAACTAATACTGGTGTCTTAGTAATCTGGAAATAATATTAGGTTTTTGCCACTTAACTTTTCAATGAAATAAAAATAATTAATATCATTTTCCAATATAGTTTTTATTTATCTTAAAAACGTTTTTTGGGAGCTATATTCCCTATTAAATACATAGCTATATTCCCTATATAGATATTCATCAGTAAGAATACTTAACTTTTTACAATAAGATTAAAAATAAATTTAAATAAACGTAAAAACGTAGATAACAACACTAAGAAAATTAAAGAAAAATGTGGGGGTGGGGGTTTGAGAACGACATCGCCAGTTATTTCAAAAATAATCTTTTTTCATAAAAATGTCTTAATTCGTATAAAAATTACTACTTCTTCAAGTGAAATGTCAAAATTTAATACTTTTGTATGTGGGGTTTCCAAAAAATTATTTTCCATATGGAAATGTGAAAATTTAATTTTTTTTAAATTGAAATTTGTATATATGTGTGGGTATACTGTAACTATTAATAGTTGAATTCAAAATCAGGGTATACCCCTTTTCCGGAATAATTATATCCATATATATATGTCTATGCGGCGAGATTTTGATTTTCGGAATTTCGACTTTTTCGGGATTTTAAATTCCTGGGTTTTGATTTTCGGAATTTTGATGTTTTTGGGATTTCGTAGTTTCGGAATTTGGGATTTCGTGTACCCAATCCTATACATTTTAGTCTTTTTTTCTGTTACGTGACATATTAGTTTTTGCTATGAAAAATGTTATTGTTGTAAACGTTTACGGTTGTTATATAATAGATTGGTATTAACACGTGTTTGAAAAAAATTAGCAAAATATTGACACTTATTTTTATTCTAAATATGAAAGAGATATACAAAATAATAACATTATGAATTGAGAAATTAAGAAACTTTGCATATTTTAGCTAGAAAAACTTTAAAATTAGCAGTTTCTTTAATTTTTTTCCAAATATTTTTGAAAATATTTATAACTGTACAAAAAACAGGTACTTATTAATTCTCTAGGAAAAAATTAGAGATAAGACAAAATTAGACATATTATATTTTGCAAACATGGATTAGATTTTTATGATATGATTAAAAATTGCAGCTAAACAAAGATTTTTGACGTATAATTAATATTATTTAAGAGGATAGCTAAAATTTTTTGGCTCAAATTTACAGTTTATACTAATGTTAAACTTTGCTTATCAAGTTATATTTTAGCATATTATATAAGAGCATTTAAACAGAAATCTGTTCGAAAACTTTGGATCTGCTTTAACATTTTGTCCAACATAAATCAAAAATCTTTTGCTTTTAAAATATCAGTTCAAATGTTAAGAAACAGTCAAATGTTAGTATTATTTCTTAGTATTATTTATTTTATTCTTTAAAGGATTTATTTCTGAAATTTGAGATTCGTGTTTCTTTTTTATTCCAGCAATTTACTTTTATATTATAACAGTCCAAAATGCTTGCACTAGCAATTCACTTTTATATTATAACAGTTCAAAAAGCTAAAGTTTTGTAATCAATTTTATTTTCTACTTTTTAGGGGGCGAATTCGGTTTTTCTAAAAGCATATTTTAAAAAATATTTTTTTTATATATTATTTTATCTATTTTGTCAACACTATTTTATTATATAACAACTTTAGTAGCTATCGAACACAATACTATATACGAACTGTAATTTTCTTATACTTATTTAATTTTTATATAATCTTGCATTCTTATTGTCCTTAATAAGAAGTTAACATTGTGTAATAATATAAATATCTATTTGTTCTTGCAAGGCTTTTAATACTGTATCGGCTATTATTATTTTCATATATAATAATATATGGTCAACCATCCCACAGTTATGCAAAAGATATATAGGCACATTCTTAGAGAAAGATATAGAAAATAGAGAAACTTTATAAAAACAAAAAGGAGAGGTTCGGTTCCGAATACAAAATATACCATTTTAATTAATCAAAACGAAAGTCTAATTATTTAAAATTTAACTTTTTTCAACACTTTTGTTTTTATATGGAAAATATTCTAAGAGAAAATATAATTAAGGTTTAGTAACTTCAACGCCATTAACTCAAAAATCAGAAGCGATGTTCATTTTTATGTACTTATGTGTCAGTATATACTTTACGACTCTAGATTAATTACGTAATCTACAGCTAATTAAGCGAATCACATTATTTTTGAACATTTACTTCATAGAATTGTTTGCTTTAGATCTAAAGATCAGTCTAGAAAGATTTAAAGCAAAAGAGATTAGTATTGAAATTATAAAATTGTATCAGAGAACTGCAATATCTGTTAATAAAAACTCAATTTTCTTTTTATCCCGACTGAAACGATTTTCTTTCTTTTTTTTATTTTATTGAAAAACTTGTATCAGATATCAAGAAAAATGGAAACTAAAAGAAAACTTATTTTACTACTTAAAATCTGATGACTTTGATTTTCCTTCATTTCATAAAAAGTCTTCAAGTAATTTAGTCGTTAAAATTAGATCACTAAAAAAATAAGAAAAAGGATACAAGGGCAAAAGGTCAAAAATGAAGTTGTATTTTTTGAAATTTAATGAAATTTACTGACTTTAATTGATAAAATAAAAAATTTGTTTTGACATTTAAGTTAATGCACATTTTCCTTAGCTTGCAAATTAAATAACAATTATAATATGTATTGTCTACGTAATAACAATTATAATGCTAAAAAAGAAAAGGAGCAATTGAAAGCTTTCAAGTCAAACTTCTTTAATAAAAAAAAACAACTTTATAAAACGAAATATTATGATAACAATAATGTCGTGATATAAAAAAGAAAGTAGGTTTATTAAATACAAGTAAGGTAGTATACAAAATTAAGAGAACGAGTTTTAAACTATGCACAGATTTAACTTTAAAGTCATCAAGGATACCTATAACTCTATGGTATTGTAAGATTTCTAATCTCTATACCAACCTTCAAATATTCAAGATAATTAGATGATAGCCTAAGAGAATTGCTATAGTAGATTATGATAGTACGTATGGATCAATACGGATAGTATACGGATGTACAAATTACGTGAAACTTTTTCAATATTTGACTAATACTGCCAACTAACGTGTTGGTTACAATGTAAATAGAATTTATTTTTGTAATCTAATGGGATATTAAATTCCATTGTCTTATCTCAAAAAGTGAAGAAGTTTTGTAAAAAAACTTTCGAATAGGAGAACTTCCCTATATTTAATATTAACTAGTAATACTATGATTCCTTCGCAACTGGTAAAAAATTTTTAAACATGTATTATAGGTGTAAATTGTAATATTATAAAATCGAACAAAACCCAATTATACACACGAAAGTAATCATATTCTTCTGAGTTTTATATACATTTTTTTATTGAAATTCTATAACTAAACTATGAGCTATCTAAATCACCCTTCTTTTAAATCTAACACTAATTTGAGGACGTGAAGCGTATACTTTGTACTTTGCAATAATGAAGCTGAAAAGAAGGTTTGCGGTTAATGGTGAATGAAAGAAGAAGTAAGTAATTCAATGAAAAATCACATTTAAGAAAAAGTTGTCTCTCTTAAACCAATTTCTCTCTCTCTCTCTCTGGAAAGTCTACTCTTAAACCATTTTGTGATCATGCTGAAGGTCAATAACCGTTATATCGAATTTGAATAAAAATGTTCGTAATAGTAATGGGAATCGAATTAACAACTGTAATTTTATTTATTTTGTTTTTTATGTTATTATTGGAAAAAAAATAAAAATTAGGAAAAGTTTTTATGACGGTTTTACGATAGTATCCATATAAAAGATCGTTAAATTGGATTTACTGACTTTTCATTTTATAGTGTAGTAATTTTTTGAATTATTTTATTGTTAATTATAGGAATGTTATTTTTAAATTAATTTTTTATACTTTTTTGTAATATTACAAATAAAAATCTTTAAATTTCATGGTTTAAAAGGATTTGCTTTTGTGTTTTTTTTTTTGTTGAAGTAATTTGAAATTACGAGTATTAGAAAAATACATTCATCAGATAGCTATACTCAAGTTCTACTGAATAATTTTTTAATTTAAAATGTTTAGCGGAAAGAAATTATTAAACCAAAATAAACCTAAAATATGTTTTTACAGTGACTAATGCAGTGTTAATACAATGACTAATCAACCGAAGGAGTAGGATTCCAATACTGTAGAGGTTGTAAGAGTTAGTACATTTTATTTGCATTTTTTGTGCTCTGTAAGAATACGGCACGACTATCTAAACATGCCAACTTTAGATCAAATTTAGGAAGTAAACAAATTTCTAAGTGTTAGGAGTTATGAAGGGTCATAACTCACAACTAAAATTTTTTTATCTAGAAATATATTTCTTATTATATTTATATTTTTCTTCTAGTTTCGTTTTAACATTATCTAAAAGTCTTTTCATAACTAAAACGGATTCGGTCTAATTTGAAAAAAGATCATTTTATGGTCCGTAAAACTTTTTCTAGACAATTTAAACAAGAACTCTGATTTTGATTTATGTAGATACCTATTTACAATAATAATTATCGCTTTTGAATAATTTATGTTAACGTTTTCAAAAAATGTACTTTTAAAATCTAAGAGTTTTATATACCACCTGCTTGTTTATTCATGACTCTACCAGGAAAAATTATAAAAAAGTTTAATTTTTAGTGTAATTATAAAATGATTTCAGTACTTTAAGATAGTATTTGTTTTTTGTTTTCATTTTTTTATTCCCTACACAAATTCTAGAAAAGCATTTCTTTATACAAAATTATAATGAAATTGGATAGATTCAATTTTATAAGGTAGAGTTGGCAGGTAAATTGTAACTTGGACTTATACTAGTTCCTTTTGAAAAGTTAGAAAACTATCAAACGGGAACACATTGAATGGAAGCACGTTAAACAATTTAGCCGTTCTCAAAATACAAGAGTTTCCCAAACTAGTGGTAAACCACTTAACAATTTCGACTGTGTAAAAATATGTACTTGAAGCTGTTATTGATTTTAGTTCCTACACGATATCTATAAAAAAGAGATAATGGTCCAATATTCCAATATATATAAAATAAAGGTTCCATCAAAAATAGAATTGCAAATTAGGTGTATGGTGCGATTTTATATTTTTATTTTCGACATAAGATGGAGTCGTACTCCATCTTACGTCGAAAATATGCTTTATAAATATTAGTCAGATGCTAGGAGAAAAATAAGCTGTACTAAGAAAAAGAAAATACTAAAATTTAACAGCTTTCTTTGCTGCCACAAAAATATGCTCATAGCAATTTTAGATTTAAGAAATTTTAGATTTAAGAAATTTTAGATTAAATACATGCTTAAATTATGTAAACTTTCAGTCCGTTGAATAGTTTCAGCTTGAAATTTTTTGTAAAAAAATGAGACAGATTTGAGTTTTGCAGGTGTTGAACTCGGCTCGGTTTCAACTATTTTCGAAGAGTTATGGTTAATTGAACTCGTTATAAATCCAATTTTTAAGCTCCATAGAGTAGAAGTAGTCTTAACAAGTCATAGGATACCACCAGAGAGGTGTTGTCAGTAAAACTATAAATTAAATTTAGAGTAAGTCGTTGATGTTATTAAAAAAAAGAGTAATATAAAACTGTTTACAAATATACGAGAGGGACAATTTGGAAGAAAATGACTTGACCATTTGTTAAAAAGAGCGAAATACCACACTAGATGAAAAGCTTTTAAAAAGTGAATGCAGGTGTTCAGCTTCTATCAGAGACAAGTTAAAAGATGGCAGCTGATCTTTGACATTTAAAGCGGTATTGACGATTGTTTAAAATACTTGAGCTATTCAGAACCCTTTAGTTTAAAATATCCGTTATTTTGAAAAAGATCGAAGGGTTGGCTGGCATTGGAATTGGTGGGTAGTGGGTATAAATTTTGTTTTAAGTTGGCTTAACTGATTTTGAAGAAAAAAAGTGATTAGAGTTAGTTTTAATGAAAACATTAATAATAAACATAATTTGTTATTAACATTAGAATTAGAACAAAAGTTTATTATCCATATAATTTTGGGGAATTTAATAACTTTAAAAGTTGAGCAACAATAAAGTTTAAAATATTTTTGAATAGTTTATTAAATCAAAAAAAAAAGAGATTGAGATGACAATTTTGTTAATTAAAACGTACCTATACCGTGTAATTTATATTGTAGTGTAATTAATAAAAAAACCACTGAAATATGTTGACATTACTGTAGCGATATTATTAGTTTTTTTTTATTTAATTGTCATTAAAAAAGAAATAAAGGGACAAAAGAATAAAAATACCGAAACGCACTTAGGGAATATATTCTAGATACTTTATTATAATATAATTTTTTTTTTGTTCATTTTATTTTAGATTTAATTTTTTTTTTTAAATTATTTCTACCTTTTTAGTTTTTATTTAATCCCTTAAGTATATAATAAATTATTAAACACTTTTTGTCATGAATTAAAGGAAGAAAATATTTGGTAAAAAAAAAAAAAAAAACAGCTAAAGAAAATTAAAAGTAGGAAAATGGTTACACTTTTAATTAAAAATTCAATTATTTTAACTCTTTCTTTTTATTCAAATCTCTTTTTCTTTAATTTTTAATATTTTTACTTATGATTTTATTTTTTTTTTATTATTTTTATTAGTTTTATTTTTTTATTATTTACATAGAAAATTAGATTTCTTTGTGTAATAAATCTTGTATTTCTTTGGGGATGTTTAAAACACTTTGTAAACATTAAAAAAAAAAATGAAAATTTTAACAAAATTTAAGCAATTCTTTTTAATCTGCATAATAAAATGTCCACATTAAAAAGACAGTCTAATTGTTCTTTTTGCATTTGAAATTGCATCTGAAGGGATAATGCTGCTTAAAAATTGTTTAAAAGTCAATAATTTCTTTTCGATTGAAGTCTTCCGCTTTTGAATCTAGAGGAATAATGTTCTTTTCTTTTTTTTCGTTTTTCTTTTCTTATCTTCCGGATAAATGGTTGGACCAATTCATTGATACTAAAAAGTGTACTTATTAATTATTTTCAGTAGAATATCACAAAATTATAACTAGAAATTTTAGCGTATGTAGGACGTCAAAATTTATACCAAAGCAATAATATTAAAAAAATACAATTTTGTTATAATAAGTGAAAGTGGTCAAAATACATAACTGGAGACTAGATACATAATAATATGTAACACAAAAAGTCCAAAGATTTTTATTTCCAAAAATTTAATAATAAAAGATAAATAAAATTTTAAACTAATAGAATCCATAAAGTTTGTTTTAGAAGCTTTTAAAAGTGAGAAATACTACTCGTTATTCTCGCAAATCTTTAAATTTCGGAAGATTTTGGAAGGGATTCAAAATCATGTAAGTTTTCAATTTCATATAGTTTCATTTCAGTTTCATATTTCACCTTAGGATAAAATTAAATGCAAATTTATAAAAAAAAAGCATTTTGTTATTACTTTCAATTTACAAAAACTTATAATTATTAGATATGTTAGACTAGATAAACTAGATATGTTACCATTTAAAATTATGGTTTCCACAAATTTAGGGAGTTGAAACTTTTCAACGAATTAGGCTGTATAAAAAATACTTTGACAAAATTAATAATAATTGAGTTTTAAAATTATTCGTCAAGTTCCAGGACTTTATGTGGATAAGTATATCTCAAGTTTTGGTATACAGATAGTCAGGTAGGCGAAAAACAGAGTGTCGGCAATACAAGGATAAAATTTGCTACAAAAACTACATACATTTCTTAAGTAAAACCATGAAATAGGATTTTTGAATCAAAATGAATTGTACTGTTTAGTATAAAGAAGTTCAAAGAATCAATTTATAAAGAAAAAAGTAAAATATTCTTAAGATGGTAGGAAGAAGATATTGTAGAGAGGATATGGAGGAATATATTTAAGGTGTTTTATTGAAGTTTCTTGATATAGGTATTGCATAAAAAAGTTAAAAGGAGCAATTTAAAGCGAAATAAGTTGATTATTTTTTAGGTGATTGGATGAAGATATTGTAGAGAGGATAGGGATGAACTTGTTGAAGGTATTTTATTGAAGTTTCTTAATATAGAAACCATAATAATATATAAACATCCTGTCATGTTAAACTTTTTGGAACATAATGTATACGTGAAACTTTACAAATGGATATCAAATATATGCATTTTGTCTAAGATAAATGATCTAAGTCTTTATTACACCATCTGAAATTTCCAACTCTACAGGAATGAGCAGAGTTGCACTCTTAAACCATTTTGAGTAAACATTGTATTATTTATTTTATTTTTTACAAATAAGTGTTAAAATCATCTTGCTTTTTTTTTTGTTGAATTACCCCTCGATTTCAAATTGTTCTTACACAGGATTAAATCATAAATAAATGTTTCAAAGTCCTTAAGTTAATTTCCTTTATTTGTATACATATTTTATGTTATAAAAATGTTCTATTCTTTCTATTCTTTTTAAAGTTTAATTGTTCAATAAATGTACAATATATGTTTTATTTTCTAATTTTTTTTATTTTTTATTTTACAAAATAATTAGAACAACGATAATTCTAACAGAATCGTATATTGCAAACCAGCATGGAATTACTTACAGTAAATATTTTCTGTTTTCAAGTCACACCAAAATAGTTTTCTGGTATTTTAGAGTTAAAAAGTTACAAAATGGTTATATAAAAACTTGATGTCTATTTTGTTGAATTATTAAAAAAACAACAAAGAAAACTTATTTCAACTTACAAAATGGAAAAGAAAAACCAATTATTATGGCATCAGTGGGTTTTCTTTTCTAAGTAGAACTAACTATAGATAGTTGTTTACTTTGTTTCATTGTTTGTCTTATGGTGTTACAATTTTCCCCACTATAAAGTTTTTGTAATCTTATTTTCTTATTCTCTGTTCATTTTTCTAACTGAAATTTCACATGGTATGAAAAAATTATGAAAACTTTTTTACATTCTATATTTCTATCTTCTATTACTAAAAAGGATTAAAAGTGGTACTCTAAGATTTTACAATATTGTTTTCTCATTGTTCTCATTGGTTAATTAAACAGAGTTTCTTTGGTAAAAAAAAAAACTTTAAAGACAAATAAATATTTAAAATGAAATTATAAATTATTATAAGGATATCACTTCTTTATTCGAAGTTCTGGAAATAATAATTAAAAAAGAATTTCCTTCTCAAATTTCTTAAATCGTAATTTCGATGTGGAAATTTTGTAGAAATTGAAAGTTACATTTTCTATATAATTTGTCTTAACACTTATTGCTTTGATTGGACACTTTAAATTTACAAATTTAAATCGTAACAAAGCTTCGTTCTTTACTAAAAAAGACTTTTCCGTTTCGACATAATAACACGTCAAAAATATAACATGCTAATGTGTTAAAATTTATGAACGTAAGTTGGTTCGACTTGAGATTATATGAAAATTGTTCTGTATTGTCCTTATTCAAAATTTAATCTTTCTAGCCTAATCTGGTTGCATGGTTTGAGTTGATTGGAAAGTATACAGAATATTTCCAGAATAACCTGCCACAGTACAGCAGGTACTAGAGTAGATCAAAACGAGCAAAAATTATATGGGCGGAAGGCAGTTTATTTTCAACCTCTAAGAAATTAAAAGATCATTCGTTTTAAATTTTTATCTATAAAAACGGAGCCGTAAATTTCCTTATTAGAAAATCTGATATTTTCCTAAAAAACCATCCATAATTATGAAATTTAAAACGGCTTAGAAAAAAATTCAACTGGTTTTAATGTCAACTTTAATTATTTTTGAGTATTTGTACGGTTTCGATTTTATAAGTGAAAAAAAAAAAAAATATTTCAAGCCTTTAAAATCCTTATTAGGGATTGAAGATAGACTCCCCTCACGTTTGATTTTTGGTGGTTCGATTAGACGCCCTCTATCATATTCTTCTCTATGGCAGCTTAATTCCTAGGAGATCCAGCATTGCTTAGAATTTCATATTTCATTATAATGCCGTATTCCATTAGACTTCCCAAATCAATTTGTTTAAAATTATTTTATTTGATTTTCATTCTTTTGGCCTTACAGGAGGCACTTTTGGTATTATCTTAAAGAATGCTCAATGTATATTTTTTCTACGTTTTATAGATCTTTTCAATTTGTTATCTTTATCTAAAATATGTTCTAAGTACAGTATATTATTATATATTGAATATAATATATACCTATAGTATATAGTAAATATATAATATTAATATTTCCGCTTCCCTTAGAAAAAAAAAGTTACTTCTCGAAAAAATAGTACACATATTTGAGTTTTAAATACTTATACTTTTAAATATTCATAACCGTATCTACAGATAAATTTTAGAAATAATTTAAGATAACCTATAAAATTTAATATTTTTAAGTAGGTAACTCCAGATGTTACTACACAAAAATAAGTATAGGTATTTAGGATAAAAATGTCTCAAAAAATATAACACAAATATTTCGATAGCCATGATTTTTTGATCTCTATCAGAAATTGTCTCTAAAATTGAAATTCATACCAATGAATTAATTTTAAAAAATAAAAATAATTACGTATTTTTATTTGTAGCTTCTTCATATTTTGTTGTAAAAATATTTGTCAAATAAATTTTGAATGATTTTCTCAACCACAGAATTACAACATAAATCTTTTAGTCAACATTAATTTAAAGTAAATGAAACATCAAGTTCATTGCTATATAATTTTAAAAGACCTTGAGACATTTAAATTATTGTTACACTTGTGTTAATTGAATGAATTTACTTTCTTTAAAGATTCTTTCGTTTAATGATTTTTTTCGTAACATTTTTCAAGGACGTGGAAATTTTATTATATTTATAACTGAAGAAGTTTTATACAAGAAAATTCGGTTAATGAAAAATTTACCTTCTGTATTTTGGGATTTTCAATTTGCGCAATTGGGTCAAATTTTAAATTTTGAAAGATTAAATCCTTTGGATATTTCAAACGAAAATTGGAGAAATATATATTGAAGAGAGAAAACAGTTTGTAGCTGCTGAAAAACAAGAAATTGTCAAGCATCTTGATAATTTGCGTCCAGAAGGTAATGTCTATTATCCAGAGAAAACAAAATATAAACCTGGCGAACGCCCTCAACAAATTAAACCCTCCGATAATTTAAAACCAGAGGGTGAATTTTATGCCCCAGAAAAACTTTCTTATGCACCAGGCGATCGCCCCCATCAAATAAGACCAACTGACAATTTGAGACCCGAAGGTAAAATGGAAATACCAGAAAAAACACAATATGCTCCAGGAGAAAGGTTTCCACAAGTTCGTCCAAATGACAACTTAAAACCAGAAGGAGAATTTTATACGTCTATTAATCATTGGCTTCAATGTTTACTTGAAAATTTCTTAGAATAATTACTGAAGATAACTTTGAAAATACAGTTTTCTAGGCCTTAGGTTTTTATTTACGAATTCTTTACAAGTTGAAATGGTTGATATTAAAAAAATATACTTCTTATTGTAGAAATTAATATAATTTCTTTAAAAGGTACAATATTTTTGGCGGCTTCACACACTTCCACTCACAAGATACTGTATAAAGTGCTTATATAGAATTAAGAAGTCTGTTACATCATTCTTAGCAGAACCATATCCTTCTTAAAAGAATTTTTTTAATGCAGCCGTTTCATTATTGTAAAGTAAATTTGAAAAAGTTATTGATCTTGTGAAAGTTTTAATCATTCTGGTCGAATTTTTAACCAATTTTCTCAACGTTTCTATACATTAAATATTAATTTTCAATTTATGTTTTAATATATTAGAAAATTGCCTATCCATCTGTAATAAAAAAAAAAAAACCCTTTAAAAAAAACCAGACAATAATAAAAAAAAAAAAAATGTACTCAATAAAATAACAAAAATGTTTACTAACCATGAGTACTTACAAAGTTCTTCAGAATTAACTTTTTAATACAGTTGATAAGTCCTTATGAACAAATACATTCTCAAGAATAATATTTATATTACAACTAAAAGGACTTTTTTTCATATTTTGTTCGAATTGCTATTTAGTTGTTAAAGAAGTTTTTTTTTTTATCTTATCATTCAATTTTTGTTTAGTTTTTAAATTCAAATAAATAATAAAGAAGAGTAACTTCAAACATGAAAGAAAAAGAAAACAGTAGAAATTAAAAGAAAAACTTGAACGAAAAAGAAGACAGTAAAAAATTAAAAGAAAAGTAAATTGAAAAGCAAAGAAAAAAAAAATTGTCAAATTAAGAATCAATGTAAGTGTTCTTTGTCATTGTTTCTTTAGAATAAATAATCTCTAATTACAATAAAGTCTGCTATAAAATGAAAACTTAACAATTATGTTCAAAAACTCATTTTTATTTTAAAAAGAAAAATTGATAATAAAATGAATAAACGAATTTCGTTTATTGCATTTAACCATTAACAGAATATTATGGGTGTCTGTTAGACACATTTTATTATTTTGTGTTGGCAAAGCTGACAGAAATATATTAGTGAACAGTTGATTTTGATCTAACAAATCTTGAGGGAACTGATTTATTTAGGAAAAAAAAAACATAAGAAAAACAAACAACAACAAGAACTATCGGAAAGT
This sequence comes from Poecilobothrus nobilitatus, assembly GCA_947095535.1. Classification (NCBI taxonomy): domain Eukaryota; kingdom Metazoa; phylum Arthropoda; class Insecta; order Diptera; family Dolichopodidae; genus Poecilobothrus; species Poecilobothrus nobilitatus. Next base: position 111,942,968 of record OX352774.1, read on the forward strand.
AGCACCTGATCTAAGGCTATAGCTATTTCCATTTATATTATCACGCTCTTTATACTCGTACACACATAGATCTAAGCGTATAATAAATATGCCATTGTTTGTAACAGTGGAGAGAAGACGATATATACATGGAAAGGTATATAAGGACATCTTGCTTGGGATTGTTTTGATTTTATTCTGACTCCATTTAAATATGTGAGCCTTGTGCCCGTCTGTCAGTACGAGAATTCAAAAAATAACGCAGCTAAGATTCTCAAAATATTTCATTTCAATTTTATATAAAGACTAGTCTTATTAGTGACAATGAAAAAGTTTGGGAACAGACAGATTAGAGTAGCTCCTATACAACTTCAATTTTCGCAAAATTTGGCTATTCTAGCGTAGGAGGTTCAATTACTTATCATAGCACTGTAAAAATTACATACTCATTTCTTGCTACTTAATTTAGCTAGACATCTGAAATTTTAATTAAGTTCTATGGCAATAATTTCTGCAAAATTTTGTTGGTGCGAGTAGTAGTTATACAACTTCGGATTATTACATATTGAAGTACTTAATTAAATTAAATTTTTTCAAAACAGTATATAATTTATGTTCGTGAGCGTTTCTTAGAATTGATGAAGCAACTCTCTATATTCTTCCTCATTTTTTGTTTTTATAATAGACTTTTTCAGCGTTGGGATATCATGTAATATACTGAACTTTTTTCATGTATCTATACGTTACTCATTGGACATAGGATGTCTTAGGATGTCTTACTGATTATAACAAGAAAGACACAAGACTTTACAAGTTTTTAAGGTTTAAGAAAATATTATAACAAGAGAGAATTCAAAGAAAATATTCAAACAAAAAGTGTGAAGAATAAGTATGAAACATCAAAAAAAGTTAATTTATTATTTGGGTGGGAAAGAAAATCAATGAAAATCAATTCGAGATGATTTCATTTAATATAACTACATAATATATAATATAAAATATGAATGTATACTGTAATATGGAAAGCCATATACATATTTGGAAACATTCTCTATATATTAATTGACTTATACCTAGTCATTTAATTGAACTTATTGAACTTTTAATTTTTAGTTAACTGGAACAGTTTGATTTTAAATAATTAAATACTGTAACGATTCCTTAAAAAAATTATTACACTAACAGGATAACGTATAAACGCTTAGTATAGGGTAACGTATAAACCCTTATCTTAGTCGTATCTTAAAATTTTCTGTCAACACATAACAAGCAACATAATTTTTGATAGAAGATAAAGAGTAAAACTAAAGAAGATAAATATGTGAAGAATCAGACATGAGGAAACAACAACAATATCAAACTTTTTTTTTACATGGAAATGTTGTAGACCAAAAATAGATAGGGAATTACAGTTTTATAAAAAGAAGTTAAACTGATAAATCCGACCATGCGTTAAAATTATAAAAAATTTATTAACTTCATATGCTTCGCGCTGAATCGAAACAAAAGAGGAAATAAAGTTTAGACCTCTATTGAATATAATTGAAGTAATTGGATTTGATTTTCAATGTTTAATAATAAAAGTTATTATTTTATAGATCAAGAACGAATAACTCTTGTTAACAATAATTATTAAAAAAAACTTCATTTTTTATTTATTTTTATTAAGGTAATTGTTATATAGAAATTTTCGAAACATTTTTGTAAAAATACTTTTCCGTTTTGTGTAAACTTTTTTGTTTATCTCTTCTTCATTCTTTTTAAATCACTTATCAGAAAAGCGCTTAATTTACCTGTAAATTTTAAACTTCTTTTATAAATTGATTGTTTAATATGGTTTCTTATAATACTTTACTTAATAAACAATAATAATAATATGTAAAAAGTAAAAGTAATTCTTTAAAAACTTTTCTGTTTTATCTTTTGTCCCGGTTTCTTTTATTTCCTTAAGTTTTTAACATGTTCCTTTAAACTAAATAAATTATTGTTAAAAAACGGCTTTATAAAAAGCATAACAATGAAATAATTTAAGCAATGAAATTTAGGATATCCACAAAACATTTTTTATTCTTAATTACACAACTGTAATAATTGTAGAAATAGTGTTGAGCTATTTGTGCGTCATCTATTATCTGGTATAATAATTTTTTTTTTTCAGTTATTTATTATGGGTTTTATTGAATTTATAGTTATTTTTCTCTATAGTTATAAAACTAAGTATAACATAATATTTTTTATAATTTTTTACTGACAAGGAAGTAATACTTTATAATAGGTAGGTAGTAGGTAATTTACGAAAGGCATATCCTCAGCGGTAGGTAATCTAACACAAAACCTTATTGGGGAGTATTTGAATTTCGACAATGTCTTGAATCCATTATAAAGAAATTTCCTTTAAGCATGCCAAATGTAATGGAAAGCATGGAAAATTTATAAAAGTGATTTCAGAAAAAGTTAGAATAAAAACCGACAAAATAATGATTCTGAAGCAACAGGGACAGACCTAAGTTTATTTTTTTTTTTTTTTTGTGAATTTAAAGATTTATTTCAAACTGGATGTTTTATAAAAAAAAAAACTTTTTTAAATTAAGTTAAAAAAAAATTAAAAGCAAAGAAAAGAAACAGAAAACCAATTTATGTAAGCAAATTTAAATAAAACCCAATAGAGTATGAGTAAAATTGCATACATTTCTTTCTTTACTTTTCTTTATAAAGCATAAATTTTGTTTTTTATGAAAAATAAAGATGATAATTTCCATTTGCACTTGGATTTTGTAAATACAGACCTGGTACCTACTAATTTACAATTGTTTAAATTATGGGAGCATGGATTATGGACACATTAAGGGAGCTTGTTATATCCCTGGAATTCATTTGCCCGTAATATAATTTGCCTGTATTTCATCCTAAATTTGAAGAGATTTTAGAGTTGCATACAAAAGCAGGTTTTTACGCTTTTTCCAGAATATTTATATATATGTATATGTGAGAATCTCAATTAGGAGGGACTTTAGTGAATTCACGCCTTTTACAGAATAATTATATAATATACTTTTGTACGAGTATAAAGGCAAAAGAAGTACAGGCTTTTGATAGTAACCCTTTCGTTAATCTTTCGATTTTGATTACAGAAGTGAAAATTAAAAATATATAAATTTTATTAAAAATATGATTGCAAAACTTAAAAGTGTAGGTATTAGCTACCAATTTACCTTTTTAAATTAATTATTCAATATAATTTAATTCAATTTAATGGCATTTAACAGGTCAAATGTGTTTAATTTAAACTCCTTATTATTATACAACTATTATATTGTTTTATTTATAGGTAAGAAAATGTGAGTGAAAATAGGTTGTTTTAATAAAATCGATTGATCTTTTCTTTTAGTGCAAATTCAGGAAAAAGAAAAAAAATCTTTCGGAAAGATTTATACTCTAGAAGGCTCTCTTAAATGTTTCTCCTATTATAAAAATGGGAACGTCTCAAAATCCCAAATCATAAAATCCCAAAGTAACAAAATTCCAAAATTACAAAATCCCAAACACAAAATTCCAAAATTAGAAATTTTCAATGTTAATTTTCAAAATTGATTTTCTTCATATACAAACGTAAAAATTTTCAAAATTTACAGAAACCTGAATGCATTGGTATACTTTAGTATTGCTTTTAAAGTTGGATTCAAAATCAGGGTTCAACAGTAATTTATTTCACATAAAAATGTCAAAATTTTTACAAAATTTACTGTTTTTTATAGAGAAATGTGAAAATTTAATACTTTTGTAGGAAAGCCTGTAAGCATTGACATAATATTTTATGTTTTATAGAGTTTGGAGGGAGGGAGCAGCCTCTATTCATTCAAAATTAATTTTTTTCATATAAAAATATCGAAATTTTTACAAAATTTACTATTCTTTCTAAATTTAATATATTTCATATTATATGAAAATGTGAAAATTTAATTTTCTTATGAAATTGGTATACGTCACACTACCTATAAGTATTGATTTTAAACTAGAATTGAAAATCAGGATTATCCCCTTTAACGGAGTATTTATACATTATTTTGTGTTCGCGAGATTCTGAATAAAGATGAATTTTAGAGTTGTTTTTAAAATCAGGGTTGCCGCCTTTTCCAGAGGATTTATAGCTTAGTGTATGCCAGATTTTGAATTAGGAGGGATTTTAGAGTTGGTTAAAAAAGCAGTGGATTTTGTGATTTGGGATTTTGTAATAAGTTGAACATTTTTTGGGATTTTGCAAAATTACTTAGTAGATGCCCTATGCTCTTTATAAGAATGGTAAGAAAAAATATATTATTTTTCGCTGTGTGGTACATTATGGATTATGCATTTCTGGATTTAGTACTTTCTTGTTTAATTAACTTGCGGATTATTTACTAAAATTTGTAATTTATACATCCAAGTTATTACACAAACCTGCCAAAAGTGCAATAATCTCAAATCATTTTCTATAAAATCCCGTTTTTTTTCATCTTATTTGTTTGATAAGATCCTGTCCGTTCGTCCATGTTCTTATAATTCTTTCTATTTAAGAATTATTAGGGGTCAAAAATTGAAAAAGTGCTAATTTTAGATAACTTGGACACCTATGCAAATTTGTCGTAAGTTATATTATGCAAAAATTATATCTCAAGCAGTATTTATCGGCTAATGCCTCTGTTAACGCTTTCACTCTTATTTATTATACCTATAGTTATCTTTAAATTAAAAAAAAGTGTCTATTGATTTTTTGGAATATCTTGTCTGGTTTGGTTTAATAAAAGAAATTAATTTATTATTGCAATCAACTATCCACTGCTTATTTGTCGTTTTTCACTGGTTATTCATCGTTCAAAAACAGCTTAATTATAACATACACTTATAAATTTTACACATTTCGTTAGGTGTATGTTAATGACACCACTTTCTGAAAAAGTGGTAGAAGGAAGAATAAAATCATGAAATATCACTAGTTACTTTTGAAATTGTCAGTTTCACATTCCGCTACTCCATACAAATATTTTTTAGAATGTGATATCTTGATATTTTATTTTAATAGGAAAACTACTTGGAATTTTTGGCAAAGGCTTATTACCAGTCTATTAAAATAATCCTGTTACTAATTACCTTAAAAGAAAATAAATTAAAATTATTTGGTTTAAGGATTATCGATTTCAAAAAGGATTCTAATAGATACACTAAGAGAATTTGTATCTTACACTGTTTAAAGTTAGTATTAATAAATACAACACACACATATCTAATGTTTTTTTTAAAATTTTTTTCTAGGACATTTGGGATATAATATATGTAAAATTCGCATATATGTATGTATATCCTTTATTTTCTTTTTATTTAAATTTCGAGGGTTTTTTTTCCACTTAGACTTGCTTATAGTTTTTTCTCATATTTTTCCAATTGAAAGCTATTTTCTTTATTGAGTGGTTAAATAGCTTGAACATAATAGAAAATGGAAAAAAAAAAAGTTCACAAGAAAGAAAGGGACAGAAACATTGACATAGTATTATGTACTTGATAATAAAAATATTTTATGTAAACGGAATAAACGGTAGAAATTCAGAGTACATAATACAAGAATGAATTAAATAGGATGAAAAAAATTAATATCACAATATTATGGTAATGATATTATTGTATATTATGTTAAATAAACCGTCTAAGATTCACCATATATACGTGTTTTGAATTACACATTATATGAATGTTATGTTAAATCTAAATTGTCATATTTTATATATATTTTTGTATATAACTGTATATATACAGTTATATACAAAATGTATATAAGCTATATACAAAATGTATCTATAGAAGAACATATGTAATATTGTTGGTAAATGAGAATAATTGAATTCTTTTTGAATATGAGGACAATATATATATATATTTTTAGCTTAAGTAGCTTATTATTCTGAATGAATGAGCGGAAACATAGACCTTTCAAAAGAAGACAGTTAGAAAATAAGAAAGAGGTAAGCGAAAGGAGAAGGAAAAGAAAATATGTACATACTATAAAGAATATAATGAATGACAAAATAAAATAAATAAAATAAAAAATAATAATCACATAATTCGACGTTACAAGGATGACATCAAAACAAATGAATTTTGAAAGGTAGTAGCTATATAAAACAAAGGGTTTTTAATGACACACATTTTCTAAAACTAAATTGGAAAGGTTGATCCAGGCGTCCTTAGGAGAGAAGAGAAAGACTGATCCATAGTATCACAACGGGCTTAAACTGGCTTAAGTGTGCATCTGCAATCCCTACTTGCCTAAGGCTTCCCTTCTTAAGAAGACCGCTCCATAAAATTAACAAAGTCCATTTACGCAGGTAAAATATAAAATATTATTGTGTCTTTCCTTTAAAAAAATGTGAACAAGTATCAAAATTTCAAGTGTCTAAAAGAAGTAAATACTAAATTTTTAACGAAATTTAGATACTTCATAAACCCAAGATGAATTCAAAGTCAGGTTTCAGGAATACAAAGTAAATTAATTCTTATCTCAAAGATCTTATATCTGACAGAAATTTCAAATTTCTAGTTTTAAGTGTTTGAGAAAAAAAAGGGTTACCCAATTTTGAAAAAACATAACGGAAATGTTTTTTACCATAATTACAGTAATATTAATCTATACCACTTTTATGTTGAAAAGTTTAATATTTAAAAAATATCGTGGCTTTTAATTTATATCTACCTAGAGATAAATACAGATCTATTATATATCACAGATTAAATTTTTAATATAACTTGATTAATAATCCTTTTGAATATACTGCTTAATAACTTTGGGAGGCTATGAATCCGTTTATGATGATGCTTTTTAAGAAACTCACTTATTAGCTGCTCTACAACTTTCACGTATTTTTTATATCTTTTAAAATAATTTATAATTTGAATCTATTTAAATTTCGTTAGTTGAACAATTAAATGGGTCGGGATGAGCCAAAATGTTTCGGTTTTAAAGTAGGGTCAGTTTATATTTAAATAAATAATACAACTATGTAAAATTAATAATCGATTTAGCTGGATAACATGCCTAACGGCTGAATAACATGCGTAACTGAATAATAAGCCTAACTGGATAACGTGCCTAACTGGATAACGTGCCTAACTGGATAACGTGCCTAACTGGATAACATACCTAATATAAGTTAATTTTATAATATATCGACCAGATCGATATAAAATAAATAATTTCATTGCTTTATTTCAAACGATGTATGAATTTTTTTAACAGACTGACTTTTAGACACATTATTTTAATTTTTTTTTTTTTGTTAAAAAGGGGATATAAATTACCAAATGTATTGTATAAGTGAGAAATAAATGAGTTATTAGTAATCATCAAAAAAAAAAAACATCTAAAAAAATTATGGTAGAAGTGATTTTACCAGTAATGTAAAACAAAAGAATATCTAAATAAAGTATAACATAATGTAATACAAAAGAAAAGATTAAGAAATGAAAATAATTTCATATGCTGATATGTTGTAATATTGAATTCAAATAAAATATTTTTAGAGAATAGAAAAACTTAGATTTAAATTTAAAAAGAAAACGATTTGATGAAGAAAATAAAATGAAAAAGCTTGGAAATGAAAAGAAATGGTGTCGTACGCGTGAGAAATTTATTTTGTTTTTATATGTCAGAATAAAAAAAAAGTTTAATAAATGCGCCCATGGATATTATTAATGGATTTTCAAAGCCTAAACAAGCTTACAAGTTTTTTTTAGACCGTATAATATTCTCGTTCAGATTTCGGTTTTTCACAATAAGATTAAATTATTGTAATAACTGTTTATTAAAATTAATGATTAAGGAAACTAAAACATATAGATAGTATATAACAATTAAAAATAAACCCTGATGCATAGTAGGATTTACGCAAACTCTTCTTCAGCACTGCTACTTTTATAAGTGCGAATTTCTCTTTATCACTGCTAATTATAAGTGAAATGTTATTGGTTGTTAATTCCGTATAAAGTGATATTTTGTTTTTAAATCTAGAAATTGCTTTTTACAAATTTGCATACGTCATGCCTGCCTTGCATGATCTTTGATCCATAGGAACAAAGTTATCCGAAATAATACAGAACTACAGCAATCTACATTAATCTTCGAAAATGTATAACATCTCAATGCTTTATAGGATACACTTATTTAGAGTAATTTTATGAAAACAATTTTACTTAAGCTTCTACTTTAAATTTAGGATAGACAATTATTAATATTAGACAAAATAAACTGTTAAAGGACATTTTTGAAAGAACACCTGCTTAGAACTTTTAAGAAAATATTAACTCGAAAATAATAGAAAAGTTAATCTGTTCAGATTTCGATTTTTGTTTCATCTTTATTATTGGTAATCATCAAATTGGTAATTCATGTGTATACGATTTAATAAAGTTAAAGAAAAATATTCATATATTTCTTCAAAATATCCCTTCCAAATTTTCCGCTCCATCCACCATGCACATAAATTTTCAACTTATTTTCGCTCCCAAAGTTTTAGTTTCAGCGCTATTGTTTAGTTTTAAAGGGGGATAGGTTAATTTGGTTGCCTAAAGTTCAACAGTAGTCGAAATAACAACGGGCAGTTCCGCTGGGTGACTACTTTTTCACCAGCCCTGGTAAAAAAATTTACACTTTTACTTTTACTGTCCGATATTATTCCAAATACGTATTATGCTTTCTTTTCTGCTGGTTGAAGATGTCAAACTTATACTTCTCTTAAGTGTTAGGTTTAGTGAGTAAAAATCTTATTTAAAAAGAATAAGAATGGCTAAATTTCTTGATTACATTTTTAGATTACCAGACCTCACTTTAATTTATATTATTCATTTCTTTTATATTATTTTAGAATTTTATTTACTGGTTTTAAATATTTTTAACACATTTTCAAAAAAAATTTAAAAAAATGTGCCTACTAGTCTCACTTTGCTCGCTTGTCTGCCCAGGTGTTTACAAAACTCCTACATCGTTTTAAATAAACCAATGAAATTTTAACTACAGATAGACATAGTAAAAAAAAATTAATTAACTTTTTTCTGAAGCCATTCCTGTTACGGAACTACGGCACCTTAAAGTTCAGAAAATCTCTGAATTTAAATTGTTATATACATTAATATAGATATATATTGAGATATACCTTAAACACAAATTCTATAAGGTGTATCTTCAATTTGGAAACGCCAAACGATAGCTGCTTTTATAAGCTTTCTAAATACCGTTATGTGAAACTCATTTTTTGCTAAATTGAGCAACGCTTTAATTGAGCAACTTGAAATTGTAAGAAGAGTTAGATCTTTGGAAATAGTTATACGTCGTTTCAGAAAATATTTTAATGTCGTCTACAGCTCTAAGGGGTTAAAACTCAAACTTCCTTATTTCTAAACAACTGTAACTTGTACATCTGTCCAAATTTTCTTGAAGTAATATAAAAATTGAAGTTCCAACATTATATTTATATTTATGCTTAGCTTTTTTTTTTTTTTAAATAATATAAGATTACCTTAAAATTGACGAAAGTGTGACTGGATTTTTCCCAATTTTCCCTAAAAAATTTTTTCTAACGATTTGTTTCAACTTTTATATTATCACAAATTTATTTTATTCAATATATGTTACGTTTTTATGTGCTCTTTACCCAACACTTATTATGGAATATTTTTTAATTTTGGAATTGTGCTTTTTTCAAAATCCTTAATTTTTTTATTACTTGTTTTATTTTATTGTGAAGATAATATTTTAGGGTTACTTTTATTCGTATGCATGAATTCTGATTATGTTATTTAATGTACATAATAATGTACAATTTTTATTGATCAGAAATAAAACAGAAATTATTTTTTATTTATTGAAGCAAGCAAAGGAGAAACAATTTTTTACACACCAATAAATAAAATAAAATTTGATTTTGGTTTTTTTTTTTAGATTTATTAAATAAAAAAATGAATTCTGAAATAAAAAAATTAAACAAATTTTCTCTTAAAATTATTGAATGAAAGTATAGAAAAGTATGTGTTATAAGTAAATTAAAAGTTTATTTCGAACTTAAATAAATATATTAATTAAGAAGTTAGATGAAAACTCAAAGAATTTTAACATGCAAGTTTTTTGAATTGTTAACTTTCGTTTCACTTTTAAAATTTTTCTATGAAAATCATTTAATTTTCATTTTAATTTAAATTGAAGCATTTTTGAAATTGGGATTATTTTTCCAAACCTGTATCTAAACTTTGATAGTATCTAGTGAAATTTTTATTTCTAGTATTAAAACCAATGAGACTGTCCTAGCGTGCGTGGTAGTCGTCATTTCATTAAATTTCCTCTAAATTTACACAAGAAGCTCTGTAACCTGATGAGTTAAGATTTATTTCTTTATCCTTTGTTTTGAGCTGTGACTCTGTCAATAAATAACTTATTTACGGTTCTCAGAGTGCAAAGTAAGTCAATCATACTGAAAAAAGTGCTATAGACACAGTATGTAATATTCGTCTCTTACCGTATATGTATTATGTATTGAATTTACCATCATGTGAACAGATATTAAAAGTATAGAACAGATAATATTAAAATTATAAGGTTATAAGAATTTTGATTAGCTACTTTAACTATTTATTCTTTATTTCCATAATACCTATATAAAAATATTTTCGAAGACTTTTAACAATTTAAACACATTTCCAGTAAAAATTTGAAAAAATTTGCCTATTAGTTTCACATTGTCCGTCTGTCGCTCTGTTTACAAAACTTCCACACCGTTAAAGATAGAGAAAAAAAATGTTAATCATAGGTAGATCTCATAAAAAAATTAATGTTACTTTTATTCTAGAATTATTTTCCTATGCAGCCCCATCCATTACGGAGCTATTATAGCTCTTCAAAAAAATTTCTATTTTCACATTTTTTCGTATAAGAAATTTTCAAATTTTGGTGCTAGTGAAAATTCTAAACAGTTTGTATTATATTTTAGGAAGGTGCGCTTTTGAAAACTGTTGGTTTAGATTCTGCCTTGTTTTTATTATCGTAAAGATGAACTTTTATTTAGCTATTGCTTGAATAAATGGTCAACTGTTAGCTTAGCATTTGGAAAAGTGTAGCAGATTGAAATCTTAATTACCTACTTACTTAATTTATTGTAATATTTAATTGCATAATATGGATATTGTTATCTAACTAGTGTTTTTTATGAAATTTGAGTACACAATAAATTTTACACAATACACAATACATTTTTTTTGCTTCCCACTTCTATAAGAAGCATAGGGTACGCACTAAGTCATTTATTATTAATATTTGACAATGCTTCAGTTTCGGAAATCATTAATTTCATTAAGCCGTTGATTACTCGATAGTAGACGTATTGTTTGAGACTGAACATTTCTTTTATTTCTACACCATCTATTATCTTATATTGAAATATGATATTAATTATAAGATATATAACTATTTTTAATTTAATTAGATTATAATATTAATTACATATTATAAGAAAAATCTATATTATTTGTTTTATTAATCCTTATGAACCAGCCGGGTTTTGAATCCGAGACCTGTCAAATGAAAGGGCGGTGTCTTAACCACTACTTGACCATTGGATGAATAATTTAGAAGCTCGGATTTTATAATCCAAAATGCCTAGTACATTGTTAGCTGTTCAAATTGGAAGGGTACACCAAGACTTTCCTTTTGGTAGTGTCTGATCCATACTGACTAAACCAACCTCCCCTTTAACCAATATAATGGGATGAAACCCTTACCAGTGCACGCAGTATATTGGCTGGGGATTGGTATTTTGAAGTTTTTCTAATTTTTTAAAGAAAAAATAACTTATGAGTAGAAAAAATAATAGGTATACTACTAGGTATTGTTGGAATAAAAACAAATCGTAGTTGATGATATATACTTTATTATCAATTACTTTTGGATTTGAAATGTATTTTTACAAAAATGAACGGTATTTTTATCCTATTGCAATCATTTGTTATTTTTTAAATACCTATAAAAATTTGTTTTATAATATTAGCCGTAGATATCGCCATTTGATAATAGCTACTTGTATATTCTTTATTTTAACAAAATTAATCTTTTTGTCAACATTTGAAACAACTATAAAACATTTTCTTTATAGTGTCAGAAAAATTTTATAAACTTAATTAATTTTTTTATTTTATAACATTTTTAGACTCTTTTGACTATCACCAAGTTTTTACCTTGACTATATAACACAGTTCATTCATTTCCTTTTTGTGTTTTTTTAGAAAAAATATGAGTATGTCAAATGAATCTACATAAAATGTCTTAAGAAATAAATTAATTTATTATATAACAATAAAATATTTTATTAATTTTCGCCTTTTCTACAACACTTTACACAAATTTTTACTTCCCTTCAATAATAAGAAATAAAAATATAATACAATTTTTAATAAATACCAATATTTATGTCCTTTTACCATTTTATGTTATAAGTGAATTTTATAATTTATTTAATTGAATAAAAAAAAGTAAAAGAAAAACTCTCAAAGGACTTAGAATTTCGTCTTATTTATCTAACTGTCAATAATCCTTTTAAAAGCTGACATAAATTCTATTACTCGTTCTACCATTTGGATAAAATGAATACACTTGAATTTTAATGGTTTTTTTTTTTTTTTGGATATTATATAAACAAAAGTATAATTTTCATTGTAAATAACGGTTGTTCTAATTATTTTATAGGTTTTTCTCTTCATTGTCTTCTTTTCTGTTTACACTACAGAGTATTTTCTAGAAAATGTACGATAATCATTTAAAAGAACTTACATAATGTATTACAGTATAATATATAAAATATGTAATATATAAATATATTAAATATACTTATGTAGAGTAATAGAAAGAGCTTATGTAAAAAGAAAATTGATAAAGTGGATAAAGCTAACTCAATTCCTTGTGGTATTTTTGCGACCATATTTAATACACGCATCATCTTTTGAAACCCCTATTTAAATGACGCATTCTGATGTATTTCATGTATGAAGCTTGTACTGAAGCTATTTCTATCCAATCCAATCGATTTTTTAGATTAATTACAAAGATCATAATTTATAAAATAGATGAAACATTGTTCCCGACAAACAGAACATTTTCAAAACGAAAATTTTTGATAACCACTGATTCCACGTTCTGAGACATATATGATTTCTAAAGAATGAAGGATATTTAGTATTCTGTCAAAGTTTACTAGACTCAAATAAACTAAGAATAGAATTTTTCTCTATGAACGATAATTTTTTTTTTCCTTACTGACACCTCTAAAAAAGTATACGATATCCAAAAAGTCGCTAATCTTTTTGTCAGTTTTTTCAACCATTATTTGCACTTAGTAATCGGGTTTAGCTACTTTACAGGACTTTTTACAGCAATTTTAAGTTATATACCGTTATCTTCATTATATTCCAACATAATTCGTACTCTTGATATATTGAGTGCAAATTGATTGCTGAGCTATGTCTTAATCTATATACGCAATACAGCGATAATGTAGGCTTCGATTATAATGAATGAGGCTCTTTGTGGAATATTTAATTCATACTGCTGAATTTTGTTGTTGGAAATTAGTGATTAACGTGTTAATCTCTTCTCCCTTAAGGATTATTTTAAATTTTTTAAAATATTCATTTAATTAAAAAAATTGTTTGTCTTCATCATCCTTTCAAAATATTTTATTTGTTTATTTAAGTCAAAGACATTGATAAATTTTTTTAAACCCTTTATTTATATTTCGTTCTTGTTATTTTGATTAAAATTTTCGGGAAATTTTTAAGGATAATAAATCTAAAACAATAATTATTTTATTTGGTGGTATACTCTTTAATTCAGAAGAAATTAATTTGAATTTTTCTTTTATTCCATATAAATATAAATTTAAATTAATAAAAATTATATTTAAATATTTTTAAGAATATGTTGGAATTACTAAAAATAAAAACAAAAGAACAAAAAAAAAAACTGATTAATATAAGGAAAAAGTAATGAATGAATGAATATTGACCTAAAAATTAATTCAAATAATTTTAAAGGAATTAAATTGAAAAATGAAAATATTATTACATAAAGAAAATCATAGAAATTATAATAATACAAAATGTTTGAAAAGTTTTCAATACCCTTATAAATAATTAGCTTTGTATCCTTTTTATGAATTTAAATAAATTCAAAATTATCCTACGAAATCTGAACTAATACACATTTAGACGAGATATTTTAAAACTCAAAGTGTGAGGGGGAAGGGGGGAATCTAGATAGTTAATACAATTTATTTTTAAGTTAACTCATAAATATAAATTAAAGGGGAAAATTAGAAAAAAAATTTTTACACTAAATAAATTTGTTTGTTTTTGATGGAACATCAATAGAAATTGGCTTATTTTTTAATTGAAAATAATATTCAATCTGAATTGTTAAGTACTAATTTACTATTTTCTTGATTTATTGATAAGTTACCTAGAGATCATATTAAATTTATGTTTTACATACTGAATAGCTTGCACTATAAAGTACTTGTGCACTCAACAGGTAATTAAAAAAGTATAGCAAATTATATTCAAAGACTCAGATATTCGATATTCTAAAAGGAAATGTAATTTTAAAACAATTGATCAAACTATTTACACCAATTAGTATGATATAAAACAATAGGTATGTGTTCCTTGATTTGTATGTTATATTTTTCCTTTCCTGTTGATGTAGATCTTCAAAAGTCACCTATAAAACCTTCACCTATGGGTCTCTTTTTGGTCTTAATTTTACTCATTTAAGCAACCTTCGCCCCCAGCCTGTATAACTGGTAAATCATCCTAATTGTAAAGTAGTAGAATGGATGTGGAATGGGCTAAATAAGAAAATATAATCACACCTATCGCTGAAAAAGGAAACGTAATCCTGGTGGAAATAAATCTGATCCACAAGTATTCTCGACACACTAAAAATATGCAATAAATAACAATTTTGTACTTTATTTACGTAATAGGTATAATACGTACTATGTATTTTAGAGTATATAGTTTTTTATATTGGAGCTGCGATAATCGAATAGAGCATGTCAACATTTTCATATAAATATGTGATCATCCACGGTTTGAATATGTTATTTCAATATATTGCGTACTTCTATTGTTTGGTGATAAAAAGGAGGTGGTGCTCAGTGGGTTAAAGTTCAATACATTCATAGAGGACTTGTGCTTATTTCACACCTCTGTAGTGCTCTTTGGACAAACAAAAAAAATGACAAAAACAAATTATAGCTCAAAAATTTACCGCTCTGAAATGTTGCCATAATATTTATTTATCAATAACTTACATATTCCACAGCCGAAATTAATTCCAATTGCACATATTGCACCGCAACGTTTTCACAATATAAATATTATGTATCATCATGAATATTCGTTGAACCATTTTCATTTTTATTTGAATGGAATAATTTTTTCCTCAATTATTTTACCTACTCATTTCGGCATATTTCTCCTTTTTTTCTGCGTTATAGAAAACGTATTGTTGTATTTTCTATACTTAAGGATATTAATTGAGTTTGAGAGAAAAGAAAAGATTTTAGTTTTCAGATAATTGATTAGATTAAAATTTTAACATAATTTTGTTTAAATAATGAAGCATAAAAAATTATGTGTAATATTATGGTGATTTAATTAATTGAGAGCCAGATTAATTAATTGAGTGTCAGATGCTCGCGTTATCAGATACCCATATATTTTCTAGCAGAGTTTTTTATACCCGTACGATAGGATCGGGTATAATAAAATTACTCCTCCGTTTGTAACACCTCGAAATAAGCGAGCTAGATATACCTTCAAAGGTATGGATCGGATCAGAAAAAAATTCTAAGACTTTTGAGCCATGTCCGTCCGTCCGTCCGTCCGTCAGCACGCTAACTCAAAAACTAAGAAAGCTAGAATCTTGAAATTTACACAAAATATTCTGGGAGTAATTTGTAGGTTCCCTATTTTTATTGGTTGAGTTTGGACCAAGCCTTAGGGTAGCTCTCGAACACCTAACTTTTAGATCCCTACATTTTTTTTGAAATAGAACTATGAAATTTTAACCGCTGATAGATCTCACAAAAATATTAATTTCATTTTTAATAACTTTTTTTGTAGCCCCACCCGTTACGGAGCAACAGCTCCCCAAAGGTGCAAAAAAGCTCTATATTTAAATTATTATAGCACAAGTTGTATAAGGTATATCTTCATTTTGAAAATGCCAAACAATTACTACTTTTATTAGCTTTAAAAGTATATATACAATAAATATATATTTGTGACATACAGTGTCTTAATTTACCGTTATGCGAAACTCAAATTTTGCAAAATCCTTTAACCCTTCTATCTTCTAAACGGTTTAAGTTGGAAACTTGAAATTTTGACAGAAGTTAGATCTTTAAAAATAAGTATGAGTCATTTCCGAAATTTTTTGTATCACGCCCCGTTTAGGAGCTGTAAGGGGTCAAAAACTGAAAATTTCCTATTTTTAAACACCTGTAATTTGAACACCTGTTAAAATTTTTTTGAAGTAATATACAAAAATTAAAGCTTCAACATTATACTCTTATTTCTGTTAACAACTTTTTTTAATAATATAGGGTTACTTTATAATTGACGAAAGTGTTACTTAATTTTTTCAAATTTTCTAACAAATTTCTTTAAAACGAATTTTTTCCATTTTGTTTTACTCGATAATTTGAAATTGTTGAGGATATAATGCGTAGTATAATGCGTAGGTTAGAATCTGCTTTTGAAGAATGTACATATAAACATATAGTTTGAATATATGTACAATCCATAGTTCTAGAAATTATAAAATTCACCCAAATTATTTTAAAATTATAAATAAAATATTAAAAAAATAATATTGTAAGCAGAGTGATAGGCTGTGAACATACTAACGGTTCGTACGGGTAACTAAGAGTTGACAAAGGCAACTGTATTCTTCCTCGTTTTTAATAAAACGAACTCTATTTTTATTTTTATAAAGGATTTTTATCAAAACGTGAAATATTATAACTCCATTAGGAGAATTAGAAACCTAATTAAGTTACTGTAAGAGGAATCACATGTTGTTTTACAAGCTACATTTGAAAATAATTTGTATATTAACCAAAAATTAAATAGCGAGGCCTCAGTGGCCTAGTGGGTAAGAGCGTAGAGATTGTGGGTTCGAATCCCACATACGTCGTAAGAGTTATTCCCCGTTACGAAATTTACAGCCACGCCTGTAAAGGAAACGCTGTGTAATTTCCTGGCAGAATGTGGCAGAAAATGCACTAAAAAAAAAATAATTAAATATCCTTTAATTTTATTTTAATAGTTTGAATTTATACTTTAATAAAAAGGGTATAAAAAAATATTGAATTCAATAATTAAAATTTAGTTTCTTTTTAACTATATGTTATTATTTGTGGTAAAGGTATTGTAAATCACAAAATTTAACAAAAAATAGTAACCAAAAAAAAAGATTGTGCTCTTTTCAATTTTCAAAGTATCGACTCGTATTTTGTATCTATATATTATTATTTTCATATTTAACCAATTTTAAACAGAAAAGAAAAAATAAAATCCAAAAGCACACAATATATGATAATTTCCACGATATACTCCACGATATAATGAGGGCACTCATGTTTTTGTACTTGAAATTATAAGGAAAAAAATTAAAACAAATAAAAAAAGAAAAACTTGAAACATAATAAAAAATTTTTCAAATCAATAAGTACAATTTTTTTCAAAATAAAATTTATCTAAAACGAGGAAAAGAGCAGTAGAGTAGACTATGTCAACTCTGGGATACCCGTATGATAGTAATATATCCTGTTTCTATATAACTTGATCATCATTTAAAGAATTTCAGATGTTTTAGTACCGACGTTGTAAATACCAGATATATTTATGTAAATTTTAAATACCTAGCTTCAATAGACACTGAGTTATTTTTTTGATCATCATTTGCAAGATTTCAGACGCCTGCTTCATTAAGTTCCAAGAAATGCAAGAAGCCTGAACCGGCTACTCTAAACCAACCAAAGTTTACAAAAGTTTTTGGCATGTAACTCGACACCTCGTCGCAAAATTTTAGATACCTAGCTTCAATAGACACTAAGTTATTCTCATTTAAACAGAGAAGTTGTATGGTAGCTATCCTAACCCGTCCCACCACCACAATCAAATTTTGCACAAGTTGTTGTCATAAAACTTGATCATCATTTACAAGATTTCAGACGCATGGCTTCATTAAGTTCCAAGAAGTGCAAGAAGCCTGAACCGGCTGCTCTACACCAACCAAAGTTTACAAAAGTTTGGCATGTAACTCGACACCTCGTCGCAAAATTTTAGATACCTAGCTTTAATAGACACTGAGTTATTTACATTTAAAAAGAGAAGTTGTATGACTTTAGCCTAACAATTTTGCAAAAGTGACGCAAAAAAAATTTCAGCCTCCTAGCCCCTTTATTTTTTGAGTTATCTTGCGGACAGACGGGCGGACGGACGTACATGGCTTAATCGATTCAGAATTACATTCTGAGCCGATCCATACCTTTTACACTATCTAGCTCGTCTCCTTTAATGTGTCATAAACGTAATGTCAAATTTATTATACCCTTGAACATAGTTCATACGGGTATAAAAACCAGAGATCATTCTATGAATACCCTTAAAGTAATGCAGTGTTTTTTTTCTAGATCTTTTAGGTAATATTTACTTAAAATGGAAAATAAAGTTCAATAAACCTCAAAAATATAACTTGTTCTTAATTTCTCTTAATAAAACTTTCTGCCTCTTTTCTCGAAGAGAAGTAGGTATTATAGTTTTAAAAAAACTTCGAATTTTCGTTCACCACTATAATAAAAACATTTATTATTTAACTACAAATATCTTTTTTAAAAAGAGTACACTTCTAGTGTATTGAATCTGGTGATAAAGAGTATGGATAAGGTCACCTTTATTACTATTAACATGGAGAACATCAGCTACAATTTCTTGCTCCAAGCATTCATTTTTGCAAAGTCTTTATTCCATTAACTTCATCGTTTTTATATTATAAAAATTCTTAACAGAACCTGAACTATAATGTCACGTTTATTTCCAACTGATCTAAAACCAAGTAAATAATTCGTTTACCACGTTTTAATCCCAATTATCACGTTTACTATTACTCTTCTTATTATACGCATATACGAGTAAGAATTAAAAAAAGGAAATAAAATAATTTAAAAAGTTTTAAAGCAAAACGAATTAAAACAAAAGTTACTTGAACCCATATCATAAAATATTTTGCCGTGGGGAGCAAAAACTCATCAACCAATAAATTTTACTCCACTACCCCCTATGCTTTTCAAGAAAAATTGTTTTAAATGTCAAAACAAAATCTGATACATTAATAACATAAGGCATATATGAATAATAATAAATAACTAGTTGTAGATTTTAGTAAGAGAATAAGAACATAGAAATGGATACGTAGGTATATCAAAAGACTAGAGGGATGAAAACTTTTTTTTTCTTTTATTTGCTTTTGTTCCAATTTAGAAAAGGAAAAGTTTGTTCAATTTTTATTTGAAAATATCTACAAAAAAATATTTTTTCTTTTAATTTGTATCTAAATCTTCTATTCTAAAATGTTTTTTTTTTTTTTAATTTAAAAGTTCACAAATGAAAACAAAAAATAAGTCTTGGGGTATTTTTCAAATACTATTAGTAAATAGATATGTAATTTAGTGTAAAATATACCTATGCAAATATAAATGTATAAGTAGTTGGTACCAAGTAAAAAAGAGTAAAAATACCATGTTGCTACTAATTGACTAATATTAAACAATGTTAGTCCTGTTACATCCTTTTAATTTTTCTCTATAGTTTTGTAAGATATTTGATCCTCTAGTGTGTCAGTTCTCTATAATCTATTTTCTCTTGAAATGTTAGATGATCCAAACGGGATTTCTCGCAAAACATAATGTGGCATTTAGTTTTATATACATTACATTTCATTCATCCAGCCAATGATGTTGTGGTTCAGACATCGGTCTTACATTTAAAAGACCTTGGGTTTAAGTCCCGGCTTGTTCCTGCAGATTAATAAAAAATAATATAATATCTAAATAGTAAATATACATATATCCTATAAAATATCATATCGTAATATTTAATAAAATAAAAATAAAATAATTCTTGTATAAGATAATAGATGGCTTATACAATATAGCTACATCCGAGGAATCACCGGCTTAGTGAATCTATAATGATTCAAGAAAATGAAGTTTTGTTAAATATGAATAATAAATGACTTAGTGAATGCTCAATACTCCTTATAGGAGTGGAGGATAGAAAAACAAAATTTTCCTCAGTTTTTGATATTGTCGACAATTCCTTTCGCTATAATACGGTTAACTTTTAACTATAGAACATGACTATTTGTTGTGTTGGGTAAACAAAATTTTTTCCTTAAGAATGTGGTTCATTTGAATTTTAATGGTATCTAAATTTGTTTTGTTAATTTTAAAGATTTTTTTTGAATTTTAGAGCTTTTTGTTCGAATAGATTTTCTTTTTATTAATTCTATAAAAATATTTTATTTTAGTTTATTGAATTGTGATCGTTATATTGTTAGGCAAATTTCAAAGATAAACGATAAATATATTTTGCCTTAGTTTTAAACTAAATTCATTTCATTCAAATTTACAAATTATATTTCTACGCAGTAATTAAATTTTACATAGTATTAGGCAATAGGTACGAAAGTGATAAAACGTATAATATAAATTTTCATATGAATTTATAACATATATGGAAAATTTAACACACCATAATTCTTATGTTAAAAGTTTAAACTAAAGCGGAAACAATAATTATCCTTATAGTATCTAACATATTATAGAAGATGCATTAAACATTTTTTTATAATGTTATATATTATACTTTTTTTCCTTTTGATTTTTGCTTGAACATAAAAGGGGATTCGATAATTAATAGCGGCAAAAAAAAAAATATTTATTTCATATTTTCATTCTTAGATTTTAGAACTTTTTTAATAATTTTTCATTGATTGCTGTTAAAAATATAATAAGGTTAAAGATGAAAAGTTCTTTTTCTATGCAAATTAATGTTAGGCATTCATTAGGTATAAAATATAATCAATACACTTTTGAAGTTGTACCTACTGAAATCATTAAAAAAAATATTTAATGCAGATTCATCAATTGAATATCTTTTCAATTAAAAAGTTAGGATTAAGGTAAACTAATTTGAAAGAGTCAAAATAAAGCAAAATGTATCTACATAAATTTCAATTATATATGCAAAAAATTAATTAAATTAAAATGTGCATATATGCAATCAATATAAGGGATGATTTATTAAATTAATGATTATATTATAAGGTTTGATAAGTAAAATGGTTGAATAAATGTTTGTAGGTTATTGTGAATTTTTATTGAGCTTAATCAATTAAAATAAAGTTAAGAAAAAATACTTCCCATATAGAAAAATTTTATATTTAGAAAAAGATGCATGCTGCCGGAGGATCTGAGATGAGCGGTAGATATTCTAACAACTCTTCCTTTAATTCGTTAATGAGGCCTCGTTGGATAAAAGCGTATAAAATACGCTGTAAACATCGAGGAAATATGGCTAATACCACAGACGTTGTAAATTTACCTCACAATAAAGAAATAAATTCCCCCTCACAGGGGAATAAACTAAAAAAAAATAGTTAATTTTCATCATCATTGTATCCTCTTAATATAAGTCGTTTCAGTGTTTTGATTCTAAATAAGTTTTTTTTTTTAAAGCTGTATTTTTTTAATAAAGTTTGTGAAGAAAAAATCTTTGCTTTTACAAACTTTTCCCCCGGTGTGAATAGAATGCTCGACGGTTATTTTGTTTTTTCATAATATTAACCAACAAAATCCCTTTTTCTATCCGTTGATTTTGAAATTTCGTGTTGATTGTCCTCATTGATGGCCTCTACCAGCTATTCAATACTCCTTATAGCAGTGGATAGTGTCCATTCTTTAGTTTCTGGTGTGTACCAATGAATCAAAGATAACAAATCGAAATTCAAAAGCGTTTGTAGTTTATTTTAAATAATCTTCCTAGCATGATTGCGGCATTCGAAATTTAAATAATATTATGTTTATTTATATAGAAGTGATTTTAAAATGTATTAATGTATAGGCAGAGGTGGAAAGTTAAGAACTCTATGATAATAGCAGATAGACTTTAATAACACATAATATAAGAACTACTTTATCTGCCAAACAAGTTTTTTTTTGAAGCAATGGTGAAGGCAACTAACATTTTTAAATGATATAGAAACAAAAAAATGAAGAATTAGTTTGCCATTTAAAATAAAAAACCAAAAGAATCTTATTTTTATTTGTCTCCTTCAATATAGATATTATTGTAATAGTATTAAGAATTTTTTAAGTTTCTATTGTTTTCTTTTTTATTTATGTTCTATTTGCCAAATAAGTTTTCTACAATTTAATAATACAAATATTTTTTCTCCACCATAATTATAAAAGTGATTTTGGTTTGAAAAATCTGGTTAATTAAAAACCTTAATGGTATTATGGTTGGTTTTATATTGATTTATTAACTTAATATAAAAAAGGTTTCATTATTGTTAAATGTTTCTTCTTTAATCTGATAAAATGAATCACTCATTCTTTAAATATTTTATAAAATTCTTTTGTCTTTTGCATTATTGAGGTCCATTTACTTTATT
This sequence comes from Poecilobothrus nobilitatus, assembly GCA_947095535.1. NCBI lineage: Eukaryota > Metazoa > Arthropoda > Insecta > Diptera > Dolichopodidae > Poecilobothrus > Poecilobothrus nobilitatus. The sequence goes on from OX352774.1 coordinate 111,965,754, forward strand.
AGGGCCTAGATAAAAAATAATTAAATTATTATAATACATATATTCGTATAATTTTTTGTAATATCAAAATAGGTATATTTAATGTTGAAAAATTCTAATGTTCCGAAACAATTAAAACAAAATAAAAGTAAATAAAAACTTCTTTTGTCTACAAGATTTTGAAGTGGGTAATGACATATGAACATAGTATATAGGACAAATGCTAAAGGTAGAATACAGGAGAAGTGAATATTATAGGTTAAAGTATATTATAATAACATATAGAACATTTATACGATTTCTTTTCCTTTATTTTAGTCTTCGATCTTACAGCCCAGTAATAGAAAAATATAGCTAAAAGAAAAAACTAGAGTAACAATTTGTTTATATGTCGCAATATAAATTTTATATTTTAAATTATTTAATGGTTTTCCAACAAAAAGTTAAAAGAAGTTTAAGTTTAAACTTAAATAGCAACTACATTTTTTAAGTAAATGAAAACAATTACTTAAAAAATGTGGTTAACAAACAGCATCACCTCCTGATTTGATTTAACGATGTCCGGAACAAAGGAAGGGGGAGTTCGAATCTGGCCAAAATCGGTCCATGGGTTCACTTCAGATAGAAGAAAAGATATAACCTTTATATTTGGTACAAGGGTATTCTGTTATTCCTTTTCTTTAAAATTGTAAACTGGCATTTGAGATGATTTGGACCATGTGTTCGGATTTTGTAAACTTCCGAATTAACCAAAGAATGAACGAGCATACGTCCAAAACCAAAAAGATAGCACCTTTAAAATTGGTACAAGAGTGTTATTTAAAATAATTTCCTCTATGTCCCTGAGATGGATTTGATGAATTCGAGTGGCAATTCGGGTATCTGACACACGCCTGCCAAGCCTAACAAGCTTATTTTCAAAATTAATAAAGATAGAAACTTGAAATTTTGTACAACGGTGTTAAAGGATGCCTCTTTTACGTTCCTGAAATTCGAGATGAATAAGGAAGAAAAGGGAAGTGTTTCAAGCAGCTGCCAAAAAACTTATTGATTTTTAATTTAATTGGAATTATTCAGGTGTTGGGTATTAATAAGTCGATTGCATCGACTTACTGTTATATATACATGTTCTATTTTAATATGTTCTTTTTTTATTATGACATATATAATGGTAGAAAGATAAATTTAATAAAACTTTTCCGAATCTCCGAATTTTGAAAATATTATCAACAATAAAATGTACATTTAAAATTTTTAATCAATTTAAAAAAAACCTTTGTTATTAAATATTATTTATTGTTTTATTTAATTTTTTTATTTTTTCTGATTGCAAAAAACCAAAGCTGAAAATCCATTATTTTTTTTTAATTTTGTTTTATTTTGAATTTAAATAAAATGGAAAAAAATTATGTAAAATTAATATTTTAACTTTATTTAAATGTTTGGCATTAATTAATTTATTTTAAAAGTTCTTACCTTTTTTTGTGATATTATACAATAATATGAAAACCTGCAGTACCGTCATGAAAAGTTAAACGATTATAACAACAAAAAAAAATAAAAAAAAAATCTTTAAAATTAAAAAAAAAATTCTGTTGTATTTTAAAGTTGTTTTTACGCTGTTCTATGACTCATACATACTTAATATCAAAAAAATAAATATTCTGTGTTCAAAAATATTGTAATAACACAGAAAAATAACAAAATGCTTTAACAATTTTCCAATTTTTCAAATAATTTCAAACAATTTAACGGGATGCCCTTAAGTATCTATTTTTTTTTTTTTTGCAAAAAAAAAACAACAAAAAAAACAAAACATCATTAATAAAATGTTTGATTTATGTATCAGACAGACCAAAATGAAATTAAGTGAATCATTAATCTTTTTAAAATAAATTTTCCAATTTGACTGTCATACTAATTTTTTTTTTTATTATTATTTGAATTAAATTCCATTTAATATTTAATTGTAGATGGAAGTTTTTAATGTACCTACAAAAAAAATATAGGAATACTCTTTATTATCATTTTTGTTTAATTTTTTTGAATATATCTTCAGTATATTTTTACATAAAATTTAACTCAAAAGTTACGCGAGGCATACGCGATATACTTTATATATTAAAAATCGTTTTCTATTTCTACATAACCTTTATTTAAAAACTATGCTGAGAATAATAAAGTTTTTATGTTATTTTATACAGAGTGTTTCCCAATAGGTAGGGAATTGCTGTATTAACTTGCAGATTGGCGAGGATATGCCTTATAGTTTTTTTTTTTCTTTCTCATACTCCTATAAGGATCATAGAGCATCCACTAAGTCATTTATTATTCATTTTTGAATAAACTTCAGTTTTACCTTATAGTGGGGATGGGGACCTTACAAAAATTTTTAGAGTATAGGTATATAGGGAATTCAAATTTGATTATACCTTACCTTGGAAATAAGCAACATGTAATGTTATGATAATGAAATTTGAAGCAGACATTTAGTATCTTAATTTTGAAAATGTATATAGTTAAAATCTTATATTATTCCGGAAAGAACAACAATAATTATTGAGGCGAAGTATCACGCGACGTCGTAAGATGTCTTTAAAATTTCATACCATGACTTTCCGAAAAATCAACGGCAAACCTTTTAGCCAAAGCTAATGAAGAAATTGAACATTTTTACGTCGTAATTTCAAAACTGAGACTATAGAAGAATTTCCAATTTTCTCAGTAACAAAACTATAAAGACTACATAATATGAGGCAGTTTTGTCTTTTTATACTTGCAGACTCTATACTTGGAAATTTTCACTTGGAAATTCTTACAACTTCATTTGAAATCTGGCTTAATTCAAATTAACAAAAGAAATGGATCATTGTATATAAGAGTTTCTACTTACATAGGTACAGATGTACCAAGGGATCATAATCTATTATTAGGTGTTACGTATGAGATGCAAAGTTGTTGTGTATATAAAATCATCAAAGATACACAAAAATGATGACAAAACATTAGTAGAGAGTAGAATAATACTCTTATGGAAATAAATAATCAACTTACACAAAATAGGAAAAAATGCAAACACATTCTGTTGTAATCACCGTGTTTAAGAAGAAGAAGAATAAAATAAACCTTTTTGGTTGTGTTGGCAAAATTATCCTATTATGTTAAAAAAGTAGTTTAAGTGTTAATATGCTTGAATTATGCACAACGTAATTAACCTAAAGATAAATTTTTTAGGATAACAAAGGATAACTACCTCTTAACTAACTCTTCTACATGAAATTTTAAGACCGGAAAGTTGTACATAATATTATAAATAATTAAAACCTTTTGTATTATTTGTAATCTCTAAGCATAATCTTTAAGCATAATTTTCTCGAAAATCCACATGCAAAGGGAAAAATTGTGTTCGCTACAACCTATCTTACATAAGTTACATGTTACCATAGTTACTAATCGAATATCTTATAGACAATATTTTGAATTTTTTCCCTTTTGTTAAAGATTTGAACGATATTGCAAGAGGGATGCCTGTACATTTATGTATGAATTAATTCATATTTTATTATATTATAAATCGTGGACAAAAATTATATACCCTTGAAAATAAATTATAAAAGCTAAAAAAAAAAAACCGCTTAATCTTTTAAATGCATTTTAGTATTTATTTGTGCTTTGTAAAAATTTTAGTAGTGGCTTTTCATAATATGTTTATTAAAATATATTTATAATATATGTATGTATCTTTAATATACGAGTATATTATGATATTATGTATATATTATATACTATATGTAAGTACATTATAGAGAAGTATAGGGAATATGTAATTTTTCTTGTCATAAATTTGGCAGCAATAATGAATTCCCTAATGATAAAATATTTTAATTTTTCTTTTATTAATCGTTTGTGCTGTTTCCATTTAATTTATTAATTTCTCAGTCGCATTTTACATTTTATTTATTTTTTTTGAAAAAAAGTAATTTAAAATTTTGGAATAAAATATTTTATAAAATTTTCTTGTATTATTGAAAGTTTGTAATTTATTTTAATTTTTGAAAAAATTAGATGGTTGAGACATAACTGCCCAACCAATTTGGTGCTTATAGTAGATAATTTAATATTTTATTCATAATTGCATCAACAATTTTGGAATAATTTCATTAATTTTAAACATAAATAAAGTGTTAAATAATATGAAATATTGGACATCATTTTAATTGAAAAATCGTGGTGTTTTACAAAAAAAAAAAATTACATTACAATTTAATTTTAGGAATTTTAGACTCAAAAATTAGTTAAAACAGTTAAATGAATTGAAATAAAATTATGCTTTCATAAATGCACTGAACTCCGTATACTTTTATAATACAAAAACTATAAAATATACAATTTCTATTAAACAAGGCAAAAAAAAAAGATTTTTCAACTTTTATCTTCAAATAACTTCAGATAAACTTTCAAAATATTGGTTTTTTTTTTTCTTTTGTTATTAATTTAAAGTTTTTATAATAACACTCTTTTTTTTAACTTTTAATTGTAGATAAAAAGATATGAAAATAACTCTTTTTTTTATTGCACATGAGCAAGTTAATATAGCCCCTAAAAGTCGGCAAATGTTCAAAATACAACTATAATTCAACTTGCATCCAATATATTTTTCTATTTAAAAATGTCACAGTTGTTTTATATGTAAAACTTATGTTAAGCTGCATTAAATCTTAGTTTCTGAAGAATGTCTTTTTTTGAAGTAGAGGTTAATAGTTAATAGCATTGCCATAAAAGGTTTAAATTTTTAAATGAAAATAAAAAACAATTAACGAAACGTAGTGATATAAACTTTAAAAATAGTGAACATTTTTTACTGCAACTGCATATCTTATATATATATTTTGTTTCTTCGTTTTGCGTCGACAAAAAATTTTTAAAGTTTAAAAAAAGGATGTTCAAGAATTTAAAACTTTCAGGTAGTACAATTTAACAGATTCAATATTAAAGATTGTTTTACTATGTTGTAAAGATTTTCCACCTTACATTATAAAATTTGTGTTGTGTTTTAAATTTTAATCAAATTCAATAGATTAGAGAGCGGGAAAGAGAGAGAGATATAGAAAACGAGGCTATATGACAGTTAGCATAAATCCATTTCTCAAAAAGACATTTGGCATAAACCCAGTTGACAAAAAAAAAGACTTTTAGCATAAAACCAGTCAGCATAAAAAGACATTTAGCAAAATTCCATTTGTACTAATTGGACACTTCGCATAAAATTTTATTGGCATCATCGTCATTACCATCATGAGCAACACTACCAACATTATTACGTAACCAACAACCAATATATCATATACAAAAAATTTTTTGTCAAATATCCCATTTACTAAAAAGATTTATGACAAATGTCCCATTAGTATAAATGGAATTTTGCTAAATGTCTTTTTATGCTAACTGGTTTCATACTAACAGTCTTTTTATGCCGACTGGGTTTATGCCAAATGTCTTTTTGAGAAATAGATTTAGGTCAACTGGCGTGCTCCCAGAAAACAATTGTCCTAAGATCTTTGTTTATAGTTCGTTTTTTTGGAAACGCGTACAAATAAAATATAACAAATAATAATAATTAACTCTTTATTCAACTTTTTAGAAATCTAATTCCATGCCGAAATTTAATGAACAAAAATGGAATGAATAATTATTGTATTGTTATTAACAGCTTTCTACTACCTATTGCAATCATAATGCTGATTCTTTATAAAATTATAAAGGTACAAAAAAGGACATCTTTTAATAAATTTCCAAAAAAAAAGTTTTTGATGTTTTAATTTGGATTTTCATGATGCTTTAATTTGAATATAATTAAAGAAATTTTTGAATTTTTAAATACCTACGTTTTAATTTCTTTATTTGAATTTTTTCAATTTAACAGATTCAAAAAAAAAAACTAAGAACCTGATTTTTGTTTCATTTTAAAAGCATTATTTTAATTTTAAATTAAAGTAAAAAAGTATATTTTATAGCATTTCAACCATAAACTTTCTTTTATACAATTTTTAATTTATGTTTTTCTATATTTTTTTTTTTTTTTTTGAAAATCTTCCCGTCTACTTAATTCTTATACAAAGTAAAAACTTATCGTTTAAGCTAGTTCCAAGCAATTAAGTCGAAAATAAAAAAAAAAAAAACTCAAATAAAAAATTATTGTATTAAAAAAAAAAAGTTTCCTAAATTTCAAAAAAACAAAAAAAAAAAAAATAAACAACAACAAAGAGAGTAAAAAATTATTAAAGGAATGAACCAAAGAATTTATTTTACAATTGAAAAGTTGCATGCTATAAAGTTTTACATGCAATTAAATTTGAAATACAAGCATACAAATCACGAAATGCATCAAATAGAGCTGTTTTTGTTTTTTTTTTTTTTGAGAAGGAAATTTTCTTTTAAAGAAAAAAAAAAACTATAATTTTTTTTTTATACAGGGAGATGAAACAAGAAAAAATTGTTATATGGGGCATGGCATTTAAACCCCATGTTTGTTTTTTTTTTTTTTTACTATAGGTATTAATAATATTTCCATTCGAAATGTCAAAAGATAAAGATTATAAATTTTTTTTACTCTTAGTAACAAAATTTCACCTAAATGCAGTGAAACTTCTATAACTTGAACTTTCTAAATGTTCGGAAATTGGTTCGAGTTAAAGAGAATTCGAGTAATAGAGATTTAAAAAAAATTTCACAAAGCATAATTAAATTAATTTTTTCTTTTAAAGATAAATATTTTAATTTTCTACTGGGCATTATTTTAATTTTCGAATTTACAACAAACACAAAAAATATGTTATTGCCTGAATTGAATGTTTATAACTGTCTAATATGTAAACATATACAAGTATGTACCTATATACACAACATGTTAACAAATAATGATGAAAACTAAAACCGGAATGAGAGAATGATAACAAAAAATAACAAAAATAATAACAAAAGTTATATTTTATTTTCAATTTAATTCAACAAAATGTTCGAGTTAAGGGAACTTTTTTACTCAAAATGACATTAAATAGTTCGAGTTAAAGAGATTAGGTACGAGTTAAGGAAGTTGCACTGTAATATTTATTTTATATTAATTTGCAAATAAATCTGACATTTGATAATTAAAATTTTAATTACGTACAATTAAAATAATAATAGTTATACAAGGTGTTTCCGACGCGATGGTCTTGAAATGGATGATCGGCCATGTCGAAACGAACAAAATGTGTATTGGAGGGTAAAGTCGCTAGAATATTTTGAACCCCTCATATATCGAAAAGGGTCAAGAATAGACTCCCCACCCCTTCAATACAATTTTTTGTTCATCTCGACATATCCAATCACCCATTTCAAGGACCATCGAGTTGGAATCACCCTGTATAATAATGCAGGTTAGAAAAAGACAACTGCATAAAAATTGAGAAAAAACTAAGCTGTTGTATATACCTAAAATCGAAATTAGAGCTAAATATATAATACCTAATTAGTTTGATTTTAAAATCCAAATTTCAAAATTAATTTTGTGCCACCCTGTGAACTTGCATTAATATTTCATTAAAAGATGTATAAAGAGCATTGGAAATCAGAACATTGAGCGAATACTACAAAATAAATTCCTTGACTCATCATAATGCAAATTTTATACAAAGATGACTAATTCCAATGTTGAAAAGCCGCCAAATCAAATATCTTAGTATTTAAGTAGCAGTTAGCAAAAATTAACAAATTTTACAGTTATTTAAAAAAAATACAATACTATTTCTTAAAATTTTAAAATTTTGTATCTACGTAAGGGAGAAAATGTAAAAAAAAAATGTTATACAAATTTCTTATATTATGTAGCAAAACTAAATATGAATAATTTAAAAAAAAAAACATTGTTTGAAGAGCTTAAGTCAAACTGGTACACTTTTATTAACAAGCTCTTTTAATTTTTATTAACAAGCTCTAATAATAAAATTTATAGGATGATTCATATAATATTTTCCTTTGTTACTTTGTCTTCTTTATAATATTAAACGCGAAGATGTCGGCAAGGAATAAGAACACGAATTCAATGATAAAAAAATGTTTCCACTATTATTTTAATTATAGCTTTATCTGGCGGAATATTCATATCGCGATAAAATTATGGCCCCTTATCTCTTGAGTCCAGACAGTCAAGTTTTTACAAATTTTATTAGTTAAATTTTCAGGAAAATGAAAATGGAGATAATACCCAAAATATTTATTAGAAAAAAAGATTTAGAAAATGATGAGCTTATTAAAAGTTAATTTTCGCTTAATGGCTCATATTATTTGAAACAGTGATTCATAATGCTTAGAAAATATGAAAATCTAAAAAAGGGTTAATTTCTCTGAGCATATTCAAAAAATGGGCGACAAAAAAAAATTTCATATTTTTTAAAGTTAGTACCTACCTAATATTCATAGGGGGCCTAGTAGATAGGAGCCACACACATCGTATGCCTCACACCTACAATAACATACACATCTGAAAAGGAAAAGATGCGTAATTTCCTTGTCACATTTATGCAGGAAAATATACTAAAAATAATAATACTTTCACATATAGAGATTTTTTTTTTTAGTTCATTCTCCTTCAACATAAATGTGACAAAATATGTGAAAGAGAAAAATTACACAGCCTTTCCTTTAAAGGCGTAGCTGTGTAATGTCGTAAGGGCGAATTCTTACGACCTGTGTGGGATTCTAATTTGTTTGATATAAAAATTTGAGCAGTGACTCTAATTGGAAATATTATATTCAATTCTGGACAAGAAATTACCATTATAGACAAGTTATGTAGCTTTTTTCGAAATACTGTCAGTCCTTTTTATTGAAATAGCTATTCAAATAATAATTTTTTTTAATTTGGTTATTTGATCGTCCTACTTAAGCGCTCTTAATCGAAGACTATTCTCAAATAATTACATATTTGTTTGTGAAATTAAAAATTTTATTGCACGATAATTTTTTTGCAATACCTGCAGGAAGAGTTTTAAAGTAAAAATGAAATTCTTCAGATAAAATATTAACATTTTCAATAAAAATAAAAATTTGTTTTTAATTATTTTATGCCATTTATAGGATATTGAATTACAAAAATTTGTTATTCCGAAAGTATACACTATTAAAAACTTTGCTATTAATTTTTAAACTATTAACTACTGACTATCTATATATAAATTGAATATCGTTTTATTGGTTTTGAATTATACATACTTATAAGGGGAAAGTTTAAGAATAGTAACCAAAAAAAATTTGTGAAACAAAGATAGATCTTATTTACTTTTTGTGTTTTAGTGTCTTCAAAGAGAAATCGAGCTTCCATAAAGTAACGTTCCACTTAGTATGAAAATCGACTACTGAATCTTAGTCGAATTTCATACTATCAATACATATCAATAATAAGATTATAACAGTAATTCACGATAATTTAAACTGTTTATATTAAGATTTGTGTGTGCCTATATTCAGTTTATTTTATAAAGTATAGGGGATTCTTCTAAATGGAAACTATGGTATATCTTTGATTTTCATGTCAAATCAGTTCTGAAGTACTGCAGTAAAATAAAATTAGACTTCTTATTGAATAGAACCACCAAAAATTAATATATCTAAAAGAGGGTGGTTTTGGTTGGTTAAAATCCAACACTATCTAAAAGAATTACGTGCATTTCCTTTGGGTGACTTTCGAAATTTTCCACCCACCCTCGTAAAAAAAAAGAAAGAGAAATTTTATAAATAATACATTTTGGCATAATGATCCAGATACCAAATATTGATAATCATTTTTTGAATATATCTTATGAATTCCCAGAAAATAGTAATACAGATAAAAATAAATAAACAAATGTGAAAAATCAACCATTTTCGGATTTCATTATTGAAAAAATAATAAATATTTTAAAGATAATCTAAACAAATATGACGAACAATGATTTAAACTAATTTAGTTCAACATATTATGTCGCATATTCTGACCAAGGCGAATAATGAACAAAGAGCTTTGGGTAATAACGAGGCAAGAACCGATATAGTTCCAAATGAGGAAGAAGAATGGAAAGTGAATTGGTCAAATTCAAAGGCGACCGACAACATCAGTGGCACGCGCTAGAATGAAATCCCTAAAGTGAAAGAAATGTGGAAAGGCCAAAAGGAACCTGGAGAAGAACTGTGCAAAGAGTAAGTGAACCATCTGGAAAAATATGGTCGGAAATAAAAAGATTAGTGCAAAACAGGGATTGGAGAAGCTCTGTGAAAATCCTAGGGTACATATGGTACATAGAGGAATGATAAGGAGAAGAAAAAAATTATTTTAAACTGACTGTCTTTATAGTTTTAAATTCATCTTATAAACGAACAAAATGATTCGGTACCTACATATTAGATAAAAAAATGTTTGCTTTCAATGTACTTATTTCGCGATACCATAGATTAATAAAAATATGAAAGTAAATTTTTAATCCCCATTTTTTTTTATTACCTATATGAAAAATATATTTTCAGTTTTTGTTTGAAAATAAAATTTTTGTTCTAAAGGATATTTTAAATCTCAAAAAAATATTAATTAAAATTTTACGGATTATAAATTGTCAACAAATTGCAAAAATGAATAATTTTGCATAAATCAAACATTAAAATAAAAATGAACGTGCAATAATATTTGTAGTAAATTACTCTGAATACCATGTTTGTATTAAAATATTATCCGAATTTTTCACTTGAAATATTAATAGGTAATATTCAAAAAAAAAAAAAAATCAAAATAAAATAAAGAAAGTAAATTAATAATATTATGGTTAAGATAAATATTGAATTTTAAATATATTTATCTTTTTTTTTTATTTTAATGCAATTTTTAATATAACAGTTATGCGTCATTTATGAAAGTGTTCTGAGTTAATAATTTAAATTGTACAGAATTGATTTTCGTTCATTATATTAACATTTAAAGGTTCTGCTACAATGAAAGGTAATTTTGAGTAGCCATATTGCACTCATACTCTTCAAAAAATTTGTATAGAAAATGTTACAATTCAGATAGTCTTGAGTGACGTTTAATTGATAGTCTTGACTGATGTTCAGATAGTCTTGAGTGACGTTTAATTTCGGAACTACAGAAACATTTATGTTTTCTTTTCGCTTTGAATAGCCAAATGTGTTGTGTTGTCATATGTGTATTTGTTATTTGCTTTAATATTCATAATATTCATATTTTCAGATTCTTTATTTAAATTCTTTTTTTTTTTAATTTTTTTTTCTCTTTAGAAAATAAATTTGACAGAGACATAATTGAAAAAATAAAAATATTTATACCAAAGAAATGTATTTAAATTTTTCCAAAAAATTACATTTTTACGCTTCTAATTGTTTTCATTGGACCAGTTATTTTTTTACATACGGCGCAAATCGGTGTAAATGGACGTAAAGCTTTGAATGTAGCTGCACATCAGTAATAGAGTTTTAGTCAAACGTATTTTAGTTGTACTCTGTTTGTCGTCAAACGTAGAATGGTGAAAGAAAATATTATGTAAAAATAATACCACTGGTAAACATTTTTAAAATTATTAAAAACAAATTATTTGTTTTCGAAAATAACAAATGATTTCATAAATTTTTATAAAAATTGCAAGTTTTATAGAATTTTTTAGGAAATATGTTTGTACTATAACAAAAGACAGCAAGAAAATATTGGTTCTTTGCCCATTAGACGTAAACATGCTGCTCAAAAATTCCAGACATCTCTATTATTTTAGGATAATTTAAAAAATCAATGTCTATCTGCATTGTTCGCTATCTTATGTTTTTGAAACTAATTGTTTTTCATATAATGCAAATATTTAGTCAATTCTATTATATTCAATAAACTTTGAAGATTACCTATATATGACATTTTTAATAGGCTTTTAAAAGCAAATTTTATTCAATTTCAATTAAGATTTATAATCGACCAAAATAGATAGAAATTCACCTTGTAAAATCTTCACCTATTATGTTAATTTGTTTTTTTTTGTAAAGCCGTACAATATAACTCACCTAAATTTTTCTATTTACAATTTTGAAAGAGTTATTTGTAATAATTTTGAAATTAGGGTTATAATAATTCCTCTGTAGTAGTAGCGTTTGTTAGGGTCCCTAGCATGCGGTTGAAATTCATATTACAAAAATCCAGTTTGTAAATCCAGTTATATAAATGATCACAATTTAATATTGCAAAACATTTACAGCTCACAGACCTGAATAAATTGTTAAAATGGTACCTTTGTAACCATAACTTAAATTCAAAATTATCCTTATATGTACATAGATACTCTTTCTCGAAAAGCGTTTAACCGTAATTCTAAGACAAGTTTAGTTAACTGGTTTTATTAAGATATTTTCCTGTTTTGGCTCTGGTAGATACCAAATTTATTGTATTGTATTGTAGTGGTATATATCTATATGTATTATGAAAAGGAAAAATAATTAAAAGATATTGAAAATATGCCAAGAAACCGTTAATTAAGAAACCGTTAATGTAAAAATAAATCGTTTTTAAGTAAAACAAAGTAGAATGTAAACCAACGGTTTTTAAAAGCGTACATTTCCAAAACACAATACAAACCGTTTAGAATTGTGACTTGCACAAAAATTTGAAAATTTCATGTAGGTAAGAAAGAAAAAATGTGAAAATAGGACTTTTCTGGAATTTTGAGGCGTTGTAAGTCCGGAACTCTATATAACTAAGAAAAACTGTTAACATACGTAAAAATATATTAGTGGAGCTTTAATTTTTATGTCTAGCCGAAGAAAACTGTGTACAGGTGCTTAAATTACAGGTGCCTAAAAATAGCAAATTTTCAATTTTTCACATCTAATACCTCTTAAACAGGGGGTGGTGGAAAAAATTTTTCTAAGGAAACTTATACTGATTCTAAAAGTTCTTTCTTGTCTTTTCAGATTCTTATCTAAAGGCGTGCCGCAGTTATGAAAAAAGAAATTTCATGCAAAATGTGGTTTTCACATAACGGTAAATTTAAATAGTAAATTACAAAATATTGCATAATTTTGATATTGCTTTATGTAGATAATAAAATTTTCGGTCTTCTAGCGCTTTTAGATTGCAAAACGCAATTTTGAAGAGCTGTAACTCTGGAACGCTATAGAACTAAAATAAACCTTTAACATACGTAAAAATATATTACTGTAGCTTTAATTTTTATATCTTGCCAAAGTAAAATGCGTATACGTTCCTAAGTTACAGTTATTTAAAAATGTCACATCTTCAATTTTTGTGCGCTAATAGCTCAGAAACAGGAGGTGGTCCAAAAACGGTGGTCCGTTTTGTAAACAGACGGACAGATGGACGGACGGTCGGACGGACGGGCGAACGGATAGAGTGAAACTAATAAGCACATTTTTTCAAAATTTCATTGGAAATGTGCTAAAAAATAATAATAAGGTAATGAGTAAAACTTTTATTCTTTAAATACCTTCTAGGGATTAATTTTTCAATATAAATAGGGAACAAAAACTTATGATTTCCACTATTATTCACTTATATATTTTAATTCTTTTTTTAAACAATGTTTAAAATCGTTCTTCAACAGTTAGCACCTTCCTATAGTAACTTTCATTGATGAACCAAAAGCTATACACCTCCTAATTATTATCTTGCCGTATCCCAAAACATATATCAAAGTTTTTCAAATTTTATATTTGTTTTTTATACGAAACCAAAAAATAATTATTTCTATGCACGCAGTTATTTAAATTTTAAATAATATATTTTTGTATTTTCAAATTAATTCTATTAATCTGGACCAAAAGTTCTTAAAATCTTTTACCTTCACAATCTTCTACATGAATATACGCATCAATATATTTGTAGAGAAAAAAAAAACTTTATTCACTCTTTAATTTTCTTTAAAATCTTTTAAAAATTCAATTGGTGTAATTTATAAAGCATGCAAATTTTAAATTTGAAATGGAAATTCGTAATTATTGCTTATTTACTAAAAATAAAATCATATTTGTTTTAAAGTGTATTCGTTCAATCCTTTTGCATATAATTATAAAATAAACTTAAATAGAACAAAGAATTAACTTTTATTTTTTTTGTTCAACAAATTTATAATAATGATAAATATTTTCTATTTTCAATAATTAATTTGTAGGCATAGTATACTCACATTTGAAAATTAACTTGTTGATCCTCTGGCATTTTAACTTTGTGATATGTAACTTATAAAACTAAAAAATTACAATACATTTCAATACATTATCTAACTCATGTCGTATTTAGTTAAGGTTGCTGATTTTTAAAGCGAAGAGTCTTAGGTTCAAACCCCGGTGAGACGTCATAAAAGAAAATAGGTAATAATTTAATATATCGTAATAATGTATATAGTAAAATAATAATAATACTATATATCTTGTGCTACAGTGGAACTGTCTTCACTTATTTTTATTTTACCTCATGGAGGAAGACGTTAGCAATGCATATTCTAACTGTTTTTGCCTCGTCACTGTTAGCAAAACAGGAATAATAATAGAAGAATTCATTGTTCTCATAAATTCTAACTCCCTAATTCTAAGTTTACGCCATACCTGTTAACTACTACCTCAAACTACTGTTAACTACTAACTAAATACTGCCTATTTTTTCCTATCCCTACTTCTTAACCTTAATAATGTGTGAGTTTTTTAAGATTACCACCTTATTTACCACCTTTACCACCTTAAGATCGGCACCTTATTATATTAGAATCTGACACTGCCAAAGGAGTATTTTTGGTGGTTTTGGAAGATTCACAGTTCCCTTATAGGTGAAAAAGTGTTATTCTATAAGACTTCACTATTAATAATGTCAATACAACACCTTTATGTTTTCTCTTTTTTCTTATTCAATGAAGTTCTTTTTATTACTTCATGAATATAATTAGCTCTACCCTCCCATGATGATGATGTGTTGTGATACTGATAACGTACAGTTCTATTAAAATATTTAAAATTATATTTATTGATAAATATTAACCCACTAACTATTAAATGTTTTATGTTATATTAAAAAATTTACTAATATTTAGGTATCTAATTTTGATAAAATTTAACTATCAATAGTTGACCATAATATATTGTGAAGTAGGTAAGACGTCGGCCTTTCAGATAATGGCAATATGTCAATTATATTGTCTCAGGTTCCAGTGCGAACGTGGCTAAAATATTATATAAATTAATATACCAATATAATGTAAATAAACTAAATAATATAATTTATAACTTAATACTTGTTCAACTTCCACACCGTCGTAAAAAGTAAAGGTCGCTTTATTTCCTCAGCCAATTATTGTACCCGGCAGGCGTATAAAATATACCAAAAAAGCATCTTTTTTTTTAGAAAATAGATTAGGAAAATGATTAGAAAAAATCATTTTTCTTAAATTTTTTAATTTTAGTCGTTATAAAAGAGAAGGTCATTAAAATGTTTTAGATTTTTTGTAAAAAAAAAATCTATAAGAAATAATATTTTATTGAACTAAGATAATTTAAAGGTATTGTATTCTGCAACGTATCGAGCCAATGTTGTAATGGTTAAGACATAGGTCTTTCATTAGAAAGAAATTGGATTCAAACACTGGCTGGCGGTCACTAATAAAAAATAATATAGATTTTTCTCATAATATTAGTATAATATAATTATAAATAGTATAATAAATTATATTACAAAAATAATAATAAAATAATTCTTGTATAAGATAATAGATGGCGTGGACATAAAGAAATATTTAAGTCTCACAGTCTTGTACAATAACTGCAGCTGATTAATCAACATTAGTTAATGATTCTGGAAAGTGAAGCTTACTCAAAAAATATGAATAATAAATATTCAAAGTAGTAATTAATTTATAATATTGTTATAACAGCTTTATAATACCTCTCCACATTTTTTATAATACCTCTCCAATTAATTGATTGATTGAAGCCTTTCAAATCTTTAAATTAAGTAAATTAAAATGTATTTTTTTAATGAATTTCTCTGCCACACAGCCTTTCCTGTTCAGGCGTGGCTGTAAATGTCGTAAGGCAGAATAACCCACACTCCCTCGGTGTTTACAGCGTATTTTATACGCTCTTACCCACTAGGCCACCGAGATCCCAATTAAAATGTATATTTTAGAATATTTTGCATATTGTGTATTTTGTAATAATTTATGAATAGAATACAAATTGGTTAATTAGGATGAAAAAATTATGAAAGCAATTTATAGAAAATAAATAATAAATTGATTTTATTGCCTGAACATTTCAACTTTTAGTAAAAACAAGGTAGAATGTAAGCCAATGGTGTTTTTAAAAGTGCACATTTCCAAAAGATAATGCAAAGTGTTTAGAATTGAGACTAGCACAAAAATTTGAAAATTTCATATAATAAGAAAAAAAATTTTCAAATATGACTTTTCTAGAATTTTGAGAGTCTGTAGCTTCGTAATGGATGAGGGCTACATGAAAAAGTTGTTCCACAAAATTAATTTTTTTATGAGAGCTACCCATTGTTAAAATTTTGTTTTCTTGATCTTTAACGGTGTAGAAGTTTTATAAACTGATGGACGGACGAACCGGCAGAGTGAAACTAATAATAAACACATTTTGTCAAAATGTTTTTGAAATTTATTATGCTAAAAAGTTCAAGAATTGCAATATTTTTAATTAGCAAGAAATCTTTTAAATTAAATATTTTTGTAATTAATGGCTTGAATCAAAAAGAATTAATTAATTTCACATTTCTGTATTTTCTAATTCATTTTAAAAACATTTTCTTTTGAAATAAAGAAATGCTTATATTTCTTTATGTTAATTATGATTGATAATTGAAGATAGAATAAAGAATGACTAATGAGCATACACTTAAAATTGGAATGCGTGAATATTGTAAACAATTTTTTATAAATCAAACTGAAATTGAATGATTCATAATATATTTTGTTTTGTTTATAGGCAAAAATATTTGAATACACAAATTTTAGAAGTTTCAGTGATTTCTAATCAAACGATTTGAAATATACACAGTATTTGTTAGCATTTAAAACGCAGGATTTTAAATCCTTTGATTTGTTTTTATTACATTTTCGTATTTTAGAGGCAATGATCTAATACACATTATTATACCCGTATGATAGGATCGGGTATAATAAAATTACTCCTCCGTTTGTAACACTTCGAAATAAGCGAGCTAGATATACCTTTAAAGGTATGGATCGGATCAGAAAAAAATTCTAAGACTTTTGAGCCATGTCCGTCCGTCCGTCCGTCAGCACGCTAACTCAAAAACTAAGAAAGCTAGAATCTTGAAATATACACAAAATATTCTAGGAGTAATTTGCAGGTTCCCTATTTTTTTTGATTGAGTTTGGACCAAAACTTAGGGTAGCTCTCGAACACCTAACTTTTAGATCCCCACATTTTTTTTGAAATAGAGCTATGAAGTTTTAACCGCTGATAGATCTCACAAAAATATTAATTTTATTTTTAATAACTTTTTTTTGTAGCCCCACCCGTTACGGAGCTACAGCTCTCCCAAGGTTGAAAAAAGCTTTATATTTAAATTGTTATAGTACAAGTTATATCAAGTAAATCTTCATTTTGAAAACGCCAAACGATTACTACTTTTATTAGCTTTAAAAGTATATATACAATAAATATATATTTGTGACATACGGTGTCTTAATTTACCGTTATGCGAAACTCAAATTTTGCAAAATCCTTTAACCCTTCTATCTTCTAAACGGTTTAAGTTGGAAACTTGCAATTTTGACAGAAGTTAGATCTTTAAAAATAAGTATGAGTCATTTCAGAAATTTTTTTTATATCACCCCCCGTTTAGGAGCTGTAAGGGGTCAAAAACTGAAAATTTCCTATTTTTAAACACCTGTAACTTGAACACCTGTTAAAATTTTTTTAAAGTAATACACAAAAATTAAAGCTTCAACATTATACTCTTATTTCTGTTAAGAACTTTTTTTAATAATATAGGGTTAGTTTATAATTGACGAAAGTGTTACTTGATTTTTTCAAATTTTCTAACAAATTTCTTTAACTAATTTTTTGCACTTTGTTTTACTCGATAATTTGAAATTGTTGAGGATATAATGCGTAGTACAAAAAATTGTAAGTAAATAAACAACATAACGGTTGCTTGAAAAATTTTTATTTATATGATATTGATATTCATACATACTTATATAATATCATGTTTATTTACATATCGCATATGTCACTAGTGAATGAATGATAAGAGTATATAATATGTATATTATATAGCGCCGTATTTACATACATATATGTATTTTATTGTACTTATAAGAAATTATTCTGTCAATGGAATATTTAAATATAATATAATATAATATTTAAAATTATATTTACTATTTTGTACTAAGTAAATTTAATATACATTTACCGCTTAGTATTAAATGGTACTATAGAATATTTGAAAAAGTTTTGGATTGATAATCGTTATGTGGAAGGTTAGAATCTGCTTTTGAAGAATGTACATATAAACATATATTTTGAATATATGGGTTGTACTTCTATGGGTTGTAGTTCTAGAAATTATAAAATTCACCCAAATTATTTTAAAATACTGAAATATTAAAAAAATAATATTGTAAGCAGAGTGACAGGCTGTGAACATACTAACGGTTCGTACGGATATCTAAGAGTTGACAAAGGCAATTGTATTCTTCCTCGTTTTTCCTAAATTTAGTATTTAATTTTAGTTCTTTATACCCCGTGCGAACGTCGTTTTCAGAATATAATAAGTTTGCCATTTATAATGCATTGCATTTGTGACATTTTAAAGGGAGACGAGATAAATATGACAAGTATATTATAATATAATTAATTCCTACTCAGAGGATCGAATTTTATGTTGATTAAGATACATACATGTCGTCTGTCCGTCCTCATGATAACTCAAAAATAAAGCAGGTAGGATAAGAATCGTTTAGAAAAGAATTGTTAGTTTCGCTATTAAAATTCTGCAAGTTTGACCGACGAGTTCAAGCAATCACCATATAACATCATTCTTTATATGAAAGTAACTTAGTCTCTATCTATGGGTTTTTAAATTTGTTCAAAACAGTTCAGTTTTATGCCATTTATTAGTTTAGAGGATGAAATTCGAATAGTTGTCATACAGCCCCAAAAATTTACATAAATATATTTTGGTACTAAATTAAGTCAGATATGTGAAATTTTGTGAAAGATGATTACATTTTAAGGTAAATGCATGACTTATGTTCGTACGGGTGTCCTAGAGATAACAGAGTTAAATATACCCTGTTCCTCAGTTCCTCTATTTTTTAATTTTAGCTTGGCAACTATTATAATTTTTTTAGACAGATTTAAATGGATAGATTGAAGTTTAATTTATTTTTGTAGGACCAAATCTAGAAGATTTAGAAGCCTTTATATTAATTTATTTAGAAACCATTATATCTAATAATTTTGATTCGATTTCGACATTTCTTTTTAATAATGGTTCTTTTAATCCTAGTTTGATGTCATTTAATGTATCTCCTAGATTTTAACTTTGTTTTCACCAAATATATCCTATTTAGTATTGAAGTTCTATTATTTTATAAACTAATATAATACTACCTAATGCTACCTAAAACTGTTTTGTACTTTAATTTTAACAATTGATTGAAGTCCTCGAGTTGTAGCAGAAAATATTAATTTAAGAAAAAATATATTATGTTTAAAATGACAAAGTTGCCTCTTATTAAAGTCATCGTTAATTTTTATTCGTTTAAAAAATAAAATTTAAAAAAACGTTGAAAACTTTTATTTTAATTTCACTGTTTACCACTACAATTATCTGAAAACTTGTCTATTTTGACCATTTTCTTTTTACTTTTTCTTTGAAAACTTTAAATTGCTACAGTGGACTTTAAAAATCTAAAACAAAGCATTTGAAACTTTAGTCCAATTATTTTAAATTGTATTAATGAATTATGGAGAAGCCGCAGGATTCTAAAAAATTGTTATATTAAAGAAAATTAAGAAAAACTTATTTATCTGAAATTAAAAGTTTTAAAATGATGATACCGCAATATAAAAATGTTTTTTTAATTTTTTTTTTTTATGATTTGGTTAAAACATTTTTTTGCACTTATTTAAAAAAGAATAACTTTTAAATTATTGTATTATAAAAAAAAGGTTTTCAAAATTTCATAATCCCCTTTTGGTTCCTTTAAATTTTGTTAAATAAATATTTTATAGATCATGTTATTATATATTTTAATTTAATTCACTTATCACCCATCAAATAATCAAATAACCATTTTTTTGATAAGTTTTTGTTGCACCAAAGCCATATTTGATAATAATTTAATAAAATGTTGATTAGTGGAAAACACTCACTTAAAAAAAAATTATTATTTGATAAATGGTTGGTACAATAGGGCTCAGGAGATCACAAAATTATTAATTGATTTTTATTAAGATAAAAATAAAAATAAAAAAAGCTTTAGACCAATTATATGTTCAAATTACTATATAATTAAATTATATATTTAAATTTAATACAAAAACTGAAAGAAAAATATGAAATGCATTGCTTAAATTTGATATAGAATCTAGATATCGTTTGGACATATTTTGAGGCATCCAGAGTATACTATTGTTTTCTGAAAATTATGATGGCAAAATTGAAGAAAGGCGAAGTTCGGGCAGAGGAAAAACATGTTGGCTTAAAAACTTATGTCAATGATTCAACAAGAGCCACACACCATAATTTAGATCAGTAGTAAACAAAATCATGTTGGCCAACATCCGCTACAAATAAGGCACAGAAAGGAGAAAAAGAATACAAGCTTTTCTTGACATTCATATTCGTATATAGATTTTTTTTTACAAATTCATTAATGTAATATTGGATAATCAAAAATTAAGTAATAATTTTATTGCCTCTGACATCAAAAGTTTAAATTTTATATAATTTGAGATTTATATTATATACTTTTAAAAGTTATTTCTTTAAGTCATATTTTTTATTACAAAGTCTCTAATAAATTAAAGAAATTTAAAATGTTATTTTCAGTTTTAAATCCCTTCTTCCACCACCATAATATTACCAAACATCATAGCAAACCTATTTAATATTTATTTTCTTTATTATTCAAACCATCTCTTACATCACTTTTTATTTTCTTTTTCTGAGCAGATTAAGAAAAAAAAAATCAAATTTTCTAAAAACAACTGGAAAATTGGAAGAAAAAAATTTATAAAAGAAAAATATTTAAATTAACCTGGATGAATAAGCAATTATACTTTTTAAATATTACCAGTAATTGAAGCATATTTTGTAAAAGAAATTTAAAAAAATTTGCTTATCAGTTACAGTTTGCCCATCTATGTTCAAAATTTGCACCCTATTTTCATATAAAAGTTTTAAGTTTAAAAAATCTGAATATTTAAGCGATCATGTCAAGTACAGTTATAGATATTAAAAGCAAGAAATATCAACTCATTTCTTAACGGGAACCTAGGTGGAATAGCGGTCAAGCACGTGGCTTATTAACCGAGGGTGTGTGGGTTCAATTCCTGCACAGGTACCAAGTTTTATTAATTGAAAACAAATCTCCCTTGCTACCAAATATAACGTAAATGTAAAATATAAATAATATTAGTGTATAATTTAATAATAGTATTCGACCTATAATGGCCTTAGTAGCCGATAGTTTTGTAATATTGCAATATCCTATGTGATTTGTAATATTAATATAAAATAAATAAATTTCTTAACGTTGGCAAAGTACTAAACATTTTTTGTAGCTCTGAATTTCTGAAATTAAATACTTGAAATTTTGACAGAAGACCTTTGAAAATAAGTTACTTACTAATACTCCCCTTTTAATAGTTATTTGAAAACTTAAAAACTGTTAATCTCAACACCTTATAATTTTTTTTTTGTTTGTTTACAGCTGTGGCTGTAAAAATCTTCAAGGAGGAATTTTCTTACAACACGTGTGAGATTTGAATCCACATTCCCTCGTTTTTTTATAGGCTCTAACTCACTAGGACACCAAGGTCCCCCAAAAAATTTTTTAAAGATAAGATCGAAAAGTAAAAATAAAACTTCAAAATATTTTAAAATCTTTAAAAATATTTTTAAATCTGTCATAATTATTCATTATCCATTTCAAAAGCTGGTTTGGTTACATTATTTTAAAAAAGTGGTATTGTTTTTCTGCTGCAGTCTTCAATTTTTGTAAACCGCTTCAGTTAAAAATTTCTCCTTATATTGAGAAAAATCTTACGTTAATGTTCCATAATTCCTTTTTTAGAAGAAGACTTTTCAGAAAATTTCCATATTTTGATGCAAAAGTTGCCCCAATTTTGGAATTTGTCTTTATCATTGTCTTTTTGAAAATGTGCACCTTTAAAAACTCTTGATTTTACCTACAATCTTGTTTTACATACTTTCTTTTTAGTTGTTCAGAGTTTTTATATTATTTTCCCTTTATTGGTTACTTTCTCAAATTTTAAATATACGTAGGTATGTATTTTTGTAGTAATAATAGGGCTACAAAAAATCAATAAATAAAAATTAAGAAGAAAAAGAAAAAGAAAAACATTAATTACTTTGGATAGAAATTCTAAATTATAAAACAATTTTTAAGTTTTTGTTGCTAAATTCTAACTCTAAAGAAAACAAAAAAGAAAATTGGGAAATTACAAAAATGAAAAAAAAAAATTAAAAAATAAAAAATAAAAGAAAAACGTATTTTAATCGAGAATTGAGTAGCGTCATGAATTCAATAGATTTTAAGAACAGGTCCATAAAAATGATTACGAAATAATTTAAAAGAAAAATGGGTTAATTATGTAAAAATTCCATTAGCAAATTAATATTAAATTCAAAAATAAAATTGCTGAATACAAAAAATATTAACAAAAAACAAAAAAAATGAATAACAGAAAGTAATTAGTTTTCTGGTATTGAGAAAATAACCTAGATATTTTTATTATTATATATCTACCTAGTATTTGTATTACGTATACCTATTACGTATTATATCTACCTATTACCTAATTATGAAGAATATTTTATAAATATTTTTAAAATTGGTTATTTTATATTTATTTAAAAAATAAAATCTATAATGATTGTTGATATTTCATTTATAATAAGATTTTACTTTAATTAAAATGTAAATTTACCGTTATTGTAAAAAGTTAAAATACTTGTGGAAGCTGAAAAAAACGAGGATATTATAATAATTATGTATTATACTATTGTATTATTTGTAGGTCTAATTAGGTAGGATTTTTATGTATATATATATATATATATAAAATATCCTACAAAATAATATATGAGTAAATACAGCCTTAATCTCATCAAAGAAAATAATATTTAATATTTCGTTATAAGCTGGTAACAATGAATAATGAATAAGACTTTAAAGGTTAAATTCAAAAATCTTTCAGGTATACCAATACACATACTTTTTTATATCCATAGAATATCACAAAATAAATAATTAATACATTTTAGTTGTCAATTTTTTTCAATTTCTACCAAAAACATAAAGTTGAGTCTTGATTGGATTGTTTTCTAACTAGGATTTCTTTTGGTTTATATTCTGCCTTGTTAATTTTAACTTTTTATTCCCCACTTATTACGGACCTCGTACGGCTGTACGGCTTTCTCAAAGTTAGAAAAAGCTCGACTCTCAAATATTTATATCTCAAGTTCTGTTGAATATTTCCTTCAAACCAAAATAACGAGAAATTTTAAGCTTCATTTTCTATTATTTAAAATTGTTGATCACATTTCGAGCAACACTTTTAATAAGAATCAGAAGACCAGGAACAGTAAAAGTTGCATCAGAATATTTTCATCTCTCTGTGTAGATTTCTTTAAATGAAGTCCAATATTTTCACGAATGTTAACGGTTTTTCCTAATTAAGGATTTCCTTAGTATTATTTAATTTAGAAATTGGTATCAAATATTTGAATTGTTTTATTATTTATTGGTATATCTACTAAATAAAAAAACATTTCATGATAGTTTTTTTTTAAATATAATTAAAGTGAATGGAAAATTCTTTTTGCCATGCTTCTTTAATTAAATTTTAATTGAATTTTTTTCAACAATTAAATTGTGTATCAATCGCACTTTGAAGTTTTGACATAACCCCATCAAATAAAATAAAAACAAGATAGAATGTAAACCAACGGTTTTTAAAAGCGCACATTTCCAAAAGACAATACAAACTGTTTAGAATTGTGACTTGCACAAAAATTTGAAAATTTAAGAAATAAAATTTACGAATTTTTTTGTAATAAGAAAAAATATGAAAAGAAGACTTTTCTGAAATTTTGAGGGGCTGTAGGTCCGGAACTCTATATAACTAAAAAAAATCGTTAACACACGTAACAATATATTGCTGGAACTTTAATTTTTATGTCTTGCCGAAGAAAAATTTGTACAGGTTCTTAAGTTACAGGTGCCTAAAAATATCAAATTTTCAATTTTTCCTCCCTAATAGCTCTTAAACAGGGAGTGATGCAAAAAAATTTTCTGGACAAACTTATACTAATTTTAAAAGTTCTTTCTTGTCTCAAAATTTCGGGTTCCTATCTAAAGGCTCGTCGTTGTTATGAAAAAAAAATTTCATGCAAAATGTGGTTTTTAGATAACGATAAATTTAAATAGTAAATTACAAAATATTGCATAATTTTGATATTTCTTTATGGAGAGAATAAAATTTTCGGTCTTCTGTCGGTTTTAAATTGCAAAACTATTACGCAGAGCCTACTTTAACCCACGTAAAAATATATTACAGTAGCTTTAATTTTTATGTCTTGTCGTAGTAAAATGAGTACAAGTACCTAAGTTACAGGTGTTTAAAAATAGCAAATTTTCAATTTTTGAGCCATAATAGCTCATAAACAGTGGTGGTCCAAAAAAATTTTTTAAGCAAACTTAATTCCAAAAGTTCTTTCTGCTCTCAAAATTTCAAGTCAATATTTAAACGCGTTTCGGAGTTATGATTGTAGAAAAATCATTGTGTAATTTTGATATTGATTGACAAAGATAAAAAAAAGTTCCTGTCAAATGACGTTTTCAGATTGAAAAAATGTTAAGTAGAACATGAGATATACGTATTTAAAAATAGGGCTTTTTCAAAGTTGGAGGGGTTGCAGCTCCATAACGGATGGAGCTATATGAAAAAGTGGTTCTACAACATTCTCTTTTTTGTGAGACCTACCCTTGGTTAAAATGGTTTTTCTGTATCTTTAACGCTGTAGAAGTTTTGTAAACAGACGTACGAACAGACGGGCAGATGGACGGACGGACGGAAGAGCAGAGTGAAAATAATAGGCACATTTTTTCCAATTTTTTTTGGAAATGTACTAAAAATGAGCTATGAACTATTTACAAAAAATTTTCAAGTTTAAATATCAATCATTTAAAAAAAAATCATTAGATTTATTGACTAAAATTATAATGAAATTGGCTTTTTATTAAATTTTTTTTTTTTTTGCTTTTTAAATTCCGCAATTTAATTTACATTTTCGATAAAAAAAAGTGTTACGCATAATTAAAAAAAAAACAAAAATAGGACAAAAAAAAACTGCTTATGGATTTACAAAAATCTCTCAATATGAGAGAAAATTACCTTTTTTTGTAGAGTTTTTGGAAAAACGAAATTATCCTTCTTTTCTACAGTTTGGGTTGGTTGGGTTGGGCATTGTAGCTTTAGTTCATATTTTGCAATGCAACATTTATAATTGTTTT
Organism: Poecilobothrus nobilitatus; assembly: GCA_947095535.1. Taxonomy (NCBI): domain Eukaryota; kingdom Metazoa; phylum Arthropoda; class Insecta; order Diptera; family Dolichopodidae; genus Poecilobothrus; species Poecilobothrus nobilitatus. The sequence continues at coordinate 111,991,562 of OX352774.1, forward strand.
AATTAGAAAATTCAAATATTTTTGTTAATTTTGCAAATTTTTAAATGAGAATTAAATCAATTTTCGCTCTTTTTAAAATTTATTCTTTTTTTTCCGTTCTTTTTGACTGCGTATTTTTATCTTCATTCTTTTTAATCCGCTTGTTTTGCTTTCGATCTCATTGATTTGCTGTGTGACAACTTTGAATTTTTTTAAATATTATTATTGAAAGTTATGCAAAAGTATTAGTAATTATTATATAGAAATTAAAGTATTGCAGAAGACAATAAGTATAAGTTTGCCATAAAATCTATATCAATTCCTTATATTCTAGTTTTGTACCACTAAACGTTTTGCTTTTACAATAACTCCGCATCATACTGAGTACCATGACAACAATGTCAATGTCAATTGATATTATGTACCTTTTTAAACAAATACAATAACAACAAGGATATTTAGTTTTCTAAAAATAGGATAAGATTCTGAAATTAGCTTTGTAAGCTTTCTGAAAATAAGGTATATTTACTCTTACTATTATCAGTTTAAAATGGCCAATATATCCTTTTTCCAAAAAGTTGGAAAACCTTTAATATCTTTTCTAAATCTTTGTTATGCGTAGCCAAAGTTTTCCAACAAAATTGGGGTACATCCGTTTTTCTTAAAAAAGCTTATAAACAAAATGCTTTCCTAAACTTTTACTATGTCCGAGTAAAGAATTATGAATGGACATTATTTTCATTTTTTGTTTTGGACTTAAGTTCCACAGACCTACATTTTGAATCAAAACTAACGAGGGAAAAGAGTCAAGCACTCGGGTCCTTATTCCATTGCCTATGTGATACAACACCATGTAAGAATTATGGTGTATATATAGGTAACCTACTAGATATTATGTTTTAAATTAATAGAAATACTGTAGGATTATATTTCAGTAGGGTACATGTTCCACTTAGAGTGAGTTATAAAATTTTATTTGCCATTAATGTGGTATTATAATCCATTATGGTATTATAATCTGTGGGGACTATGACAATTGCAATACCAAGTGATGTTATAATGCCAAGTGAAATTCTAATATATTTATATTTTATATTATATTATAATGATTTTGTTTATGTATTTATTTATTGTTCCGAATTAAATTTACAAACTTTTAATTGTTTATTTGTCAGTTTTCGCCTTCAGTTTTCGTCAGTTTACATATATTTATAAATGTGTATTTTTTTAATTAAATTTTAATACATGAAAAGGATTATATTATTTTCTTTCAAATGAAAAACTATATTTAAATTAAAATAAATATGAATATTTTTATTAAATTGTTAATTGCAAATTTATTTTCTTGAAACGTTGCATTTTTTAGTTTTCATTTATTTTTTTTTATAATTTTTTATAAACACGTCAAAACATTTCAATTTATGTACGTTTTATCCGATGCATTTTTGAAATTAAATCTAAATTTAAGTTTTAAGTCAATTAATTTATAAAATTATTAACATGTTATTTAAAGAATTAACATATCATTTAAATGGTGCGGACAGCTGTCAAAATTATTATAATATTATTAATATTTTAATTTTTATGACAGTTTATTTATTTGAAATTTTAATAAAATAAATTAATTTTGTTTAATGATTTATTATTAAGTTCTTATAATGTTTACTGTTTCAATCAATAAATTTTTGATGTCAAAATTAAATAATGAAATTTATGTTAGTATTGACGTTATTAGCGAAACATATTTTATGTTATTGTTTTTATTACACACTGCTATGTTAATTGGTCTAGTTAATGGTTAGTTGATCTTAATAAAAGGTACCTTATATTATGGTTTTATTGAAATATTGTAGAAAAAGAAAGAAATTAGAGAGTATTTATAATATTATGATAAATTAATTTTTCTTTTTTTGCGAGGATAGGTTGGACTAATCGAAAGACATTACAGAGGAGTGCTGCAAGCACGAGTCCTCTGCATTTGCCTAGTCAAAGAATTCCTAGTTAAGTTAGGGAATAAAAAAACCAATTTCAATTTGATAGGCATATTGTGAACAAAGTTGTTATTGTTCACCTTGCATTATTGTACAATGTATATGTAATTATCACCAATTCTAGTGAGCACATGAGGTGGGAAATGCTTATACCATCTTGAAAGAATTATACCATCTTGAAAATTAAAATACATACTAGTTGATTACTTATAAATTTTATAAGCCTTTAATTATTGTTAACTTTATTTTTGTACGAGGTGAAGATTAACGTTTAAAAGGTAATAAATTCAGTATTTCGGTAATTATTACGACGAATAATGAATGAACGCATTGTGGCATCAAGTTATAAAAATAAGTAGGTACCACAAAAGATGTTCCAAACTTAAAAATCTTTTTCGTATGTTTTGGAGCATGTGTTTTGGCGTTTTTTTTCATTAATTCTCATAAAATAGATAGACACATTTTGGACTTAATATTTTATTTTAAAATATAATATGGTTAAATATCTGCAATAGTAGGTATAAATAGTATAAAAACAGAGGGTATATCTTAATCCCACAATTTCGACCTATATACATTTTTTAATCTGAGTTTTGGGTACACTGTCAATCAACCATTATCAAAATATTATAGAATTCATTTATTTCATTTTAATAAGATTTAATAAAACATTAAATTTCCTTAATTATAAGAGTTTCTTAAATGTAAATTTTAGTAGCCTAATAAATGAACAAGTATAATTAAGCCACTCTAAATTTAAAAATCTTCTATTTTATTTTCCAGTTTCCTTTATACCTATTTTCCCAATTCTCAAACCAAACAGTACATTGTACCATTGTTTCTTACTAGTGTTTGGTTTAAAGAGTTGTGACGTTTAGTTGTTTAAAGTCCAACAGTACCAAAGAGAATTCGCGCTTTGATCTCATTGATGTCTTTCGCGATTCTTTCGAGAAAAAAAATAAAATACAATTTAAGATAATTATTAAAGAAATAGGCTTAATTATTAAAGATAGGCTTAATTATTAAAGAAAAAGTGGTATGTTACAGTAAAATTTAATTTAAGCTTTTTAGGGGCCTCGGTGGCCCAGTGAGTATACAATAAGCTGTAAACACCGGGAGAGTGTGGGTTCGAACCCCTCACACGTCGTAAGAGTGATTACCCCTTACGACATTTACAGCCACGTCTGAACAGGAAAAGCTGTGTAATTTCCTGTCCACATTTATGTGGCAGAGAAATGCAATAAAAGAAAAAATTTTTAAGCTTAGGTGTTTTTAAGCTTAGGTGTTAAGCTTAAGTAATTATTAACAAATAAAAAGTAAATAGAAATATAAAATAATCATAAAATGGATTTATTGAAATTTTATGACATCATTATATTGTATTGTAATGTTTCATTTGATTTCCGATATGTTTTAAACATTTTAACATAGGAAAAAAAACTATAAATAAACTAAAATCGATATAAAAAATTTTTTTTTGGACATATTTAATTTTATTCTGAATACAAAAAAGAAAAAATAGAAAAATTCTGAATATAAAAATGTAGATACTTTTATTTTTCTTTAAAACAAATCTCTAAAAATTTATTTGACCATAAATTAAATTTTATTTTATTTTTTATTTTTTTTCCTAAGAGAGGCCAGAATCTTCCAAAGACACTAAGAATACCCCTTTGGTATTCATATTGACTAAACCCACCTCCTTCATTAACCAATGTAATGGGAAGAAACTTCTAACTGCTAACTCAGTTAATTGTTAAAATGAGTACCTCTATCAGTATATTGGCTAGAAAATAAGGATAATATAAGGGACAAGGATCTGCGAAAATTAAATTAGATGTGGGACTTTAAAAGAACAATCAGCTCCCTCTATCATAATTATTTTTCTCTTAATATTTTTTTTGGTAAATACATATACAACTTTTTTTTTTAATTCATTTATTAGTACAAGTACTATTTATATAAAATTGTGTTATAATCTATAATATAATACCCAAGATGTTGGCGAGACCTTGCCAACATGTAAAAACAAATATTTTATTTCTATAATAAAACATTCACTCTGAATGTAAACTATACTGGTAATGATGATATCTGTATATTTATTTAATATAATTTAAAATTTTATTATCAGAGAGACACAAAATTTTCATTAAAACTAAGAATTTTAAGATTTTTTACTTTTTAAAAACTACTTCCGATACAAATTTAAGGGAAATTTTTAAATTTGATCGCCATAACTATTATAAACTGGTCACTGCGGTAAAAAAAATTAATTATTAATCTTCTGTTGGCAGTTTTTAAATGATAATTTGTTTTGAAAAAAAAATAAAATAAAATTACTCTTAATAAAATTAAAAAGCCTGATAGTGAAAAAAGCAAAGTTTATGGTAAGCTTCAAATTTATAAGAAACGAGGAAGAATACAGTTGCCTTTGTCAACTCTTACCCGTACGAACCGTTAATATGTTCACAGCCACTCTGCCTACAATATTATGTTTTTAATATTTTAGTATTTTAAAATAATTTGGGTGAATTTTATAATTTCTAGAACTATAAGTTGTATATATATTCAAACTATATGTTTATACATTCTTCAAAAGCAGATTCTAACCTTCCACATAACGATTATCAATCCAAAACTTTTTCAAATATTCTATAGTAGCATTTAATACTAAGCGGTAAATGTATATTAAATTTACTTAGTACAAAATAATAAATATAATTTTAAATATTATATTATATTATATTTAAATATTCCATTAACAGAATAATTTCTTATAAGTACAATAAAATACACATATGTATGTAAATACGGCGCTATATAATACACATATATACTCTTATTATTCATTCACTAGTGACATATACGATATGTAAATAAACATGATATTATATAAGTATGCATATATATCAATATCATATAAATAATAATAAAAATTCTTCAAGCAACCGTTATGTTGTTTATTCATTTACATATTTTTACACTACGCATTATATCCTCAACAATTTCAAATTATCGAGTAAAACAAAATGGAAAAAATTCGTTTTAAAGAAATTTGTTAGAAAATTTGAAAAAATCAAGTAACACTTTCGTCAATTATAAAGTAACCCTATATTATTAAAAATGTTGTTAACATAAATAAGAGTATAATGTTGGAGCTTTAATTTTTGGGTATTACTTCAAAAAAAAATTAAACAGGTGTTCAAGTTACAGGTGTTTAAAAATAGGAAATTTTCAGTTTTTCACCCCTTACAGCTCCTAAATGGAGGGTGATACAAAAAAAATTTCTGAAATAACTCATACTTATTTTCAAAGATCTAACTTCTATCAAAATTTCAAGTTTCCAACTTAAACTGTTTAGAAGATAGAAGGGTTAAAGGATTTTGCAAAATTTGAATTTCGCATAACGGTAAATTAAGACATCGTATGCCACAACTATATATTTATTGTATATATAATTTTAAAGCTAATAAAATCAGTAGTCGTTTGGCGTTTTCTAAATGAAGATATACCTTATACAACTTGTGCTATCAATTTAAATATAGAGCTTTTTTGAACCTTTGGGGAGCTATTGCTCCGTAACGGGTGGGGCTACAAAAAAAAGTTATTAAAAATAAAATTAATATTTTTGTGACATCTATCAGCATTTAAAATTTCATAGCTCTATTTCAAAAAAAAGGTGGGGATCTGAAAGTTAGGTGTTCGAGAGCTAACGGAAGTTTTGGTCCAAACTCAACCAACTAAGCATAACGGTAAATTAAGACACCGTATAGCACAAGTATATATTTATTATATACATGTTTGTAAAGCTCGTAATAGCACCTATCGTTTGGAATTTTCAGATTGAAGATATACCTTATAGAACTTGTGCTATAACAATTTAAATATAGAGATTTTTGGGGGCTTTGGGGGGCTGTAGCTCCTTAACGGGTGGGGCTACAGAAAAATTAATATTAACATAAAATTAATATTTTTATGATATCTATCAGCAGTTAAAAGTTCATGGCTCTATTTCAAAAAAGTTGTGGAGATCTAAAAGTTAGTTGTTCGGGAGCTACCCGAAGTTTTGGTCGGAACTCAACCAAGAAAAATAGGGAACCTACAAATTGCTCCCAGAATATTTTATGTAAATTTCAAAATTCTAGCTTTCTTAGTTTTTGAGTTAGCATCCTGACGGACGGACTTAGAGACAGACGGAGGAACGGATAGACGGACATGGCTTAATCGACTCAGAATTTGATTCTGATCCGATCCATACCTTTGAAGGTATATCTAGCTCGCTTATTTCGAGGTGTTACAAACGGAGGAGTAATTTTATTATACCCGATCCTATCGTACGGGTATAAAAAGAAAAAAATAATATAGAAAATATCATTTTAGAAACCTTCTCTCTCAATAGATTCATAATTGTGTACTAATTTATTATTAGACCATTAATAATATTGTTAACCATGGAAATAGATAATATCATCAGATCAGATATCTTTGAAATAGGTTAGTATCTGTAGGTTAGTATCTAATTCCGTAACGGAAAAGATTTCACCGCCAGAGAAAAAGTCGCGACGGTTTTATAAGATTAATTTAAAAGCTGTCGAAAATGATCGGCACAAAAAAAAAAGCGCCCGAAAATTTATGAAATTTCATTATCAGAGACATGAATCTTTTATTAAATATAGCAAAGACCTCTTCCAAAACACGTTTAAATAAAATAAATTCAGCAAATTTTTTTCAAGCAAAAATAAATAAATGTAAAAGACTTGAAAGTAGTTTTGTTAAATAAAATTAAAATTTTTAATATAATGAAAAATTAAAAACTTTATTTTAATATAATATTCGGCATATTTAGATAAATATTATGTCAATACGAAAACACTAAGATTGATAGAAATATTTGTGCAAAAAAAAAATAACACCAATTATTTAATTATTTATTTAAATGTCATATTCTTTTAAATTTTGTGTGAATTTGCAGACGGAAAACATAAAGTTTCAGCTAGAGCTAAAAGCTAAAAACTCATTCAGAGCGGCGACTGAAGGCTGTGGATCATATTATTATTTTTTTTTTTTTGAGATTGCAAATTAACTTATTACTAGATAAAATATCTGAAATATTTTCTTAAAAATAAATATAATTGATCATAAATACCAAAAGACAATTGATAAGTGATTCAAAACTTACACAAAAAATTGTTAAAATATTTTATTATTGAATAATTATTTAATATTATTATGTACATAATAAAATTAATTAAAATTTATGCTTCATTGATTTTAGTAACTAACAAGTAACAAATACAGTTATTACAATATCTATTTTTATAACAATATAATGTAATGTAAATAATGGAATACATAAACATACAAAAATATTGTGTAGTTGTATATATAATAATTATGTATAGTTAGGCTGTTCTAGTAAAAATTTTTATGATTATCAGTAAACCAAATCCACTAATTTTAATTAAAATATAATAAAAATTAAACAATAGAAAATAATTTTATGCAACTGTACATTTTTTTTAAAAATAAAAGGTATATTAAAGACTTTTCTTAAGTTTATACGGTTTACTTAATTGAAGAAAGTGTCTCTTTATTTTTCGGCAATTTATTTTTACACCCTACACCTAAAGTATGGGGTATACTAATTTTGGTATGGAGTTTGTAACCACCAAAAGGAAGCGAGTTAGATATGTATATATATTCTGAATCAGGATCACCTCCTTAGACGATTTACAATGTCCGTCCGTCCGTTCGCCCGATAACTCAAAAACAAGTAAAACTGTCTTAATGAAATTTATATAGTAGGCTACTAATTACGAGAGGAAGGTTAAATTCGAATCTGAACAAAATCGGTCCATGAGTTCGAATTCTGAAAGCTTCCGAATGAGTCCGCAGCAAACGAGGTTATCTCCAGAACCAATAAAGATAAAACTTTTAAATTTGGTACACTGATGTTCTTTCATGTTTTCTTTATGTCTCTGAAATTTGAGAGGATTTAGTTCATGAGTTCGAATTTTGGAAGTTTCCGAACGAGCCCAAGAGCAAATACATATATCTCCATAATCAACAAAGAAAGAACCTCTATTTTTAGTACAAGGTGTTCTGTTATGTTTTCGTTTCTGTAAAATTGGAAACTGACATTTAAGAGTATTTGGACCATGCGTTCACATTTTGGAAACTTCCGAACGAGCATATATCTTAAACCAACAAAAAAAGAATCTGACAATTGGGATGATTTGGACCATGTGTTTGGATATTGGAAAATTGCGAATTATCCAAAGAGCAAATGAGCATACCTCCAAAACCAGAAAGATAGCTCCTGATGAATTGTAGTGGCAATTTGGGTACCCGGACCCGACACACGCCTGCCAAGGGCTGACAAGCATATTTTTGGAAATAATAAAGATAGAGACTTAAAATTTTGTACGAGGGTGTTAAAGGATGCTTCTTACGTTCCTCAAATTCTAGTTGAATAAGGAAGAAAAGGCAAAGCGTTCAAGCAGCTGCCAAAAAAACTTATGGATTTTTAATTTAATTGGAATTATTCAGCTGTAGGGTATTAATAAGTCGGTTTCATCAACTTACTGTTAGATTTACTTGTTATGTATAAAATTCATAAAATTACAAGTGATGTAAGTCACAGTGTTCTAAATATTGTTTTTATTGTGTTTTGGAAAATGTGCGTCTTTAAATACCTTTGGTTTTGTATTCTGCCTTGTTTTGTTTTTATTCGTATGTATGTATAGTTAAGTGTAGTAAAATAACATTTATGTTTTTTGTATTTTTTTATTTTTTTACTCCTGCCCACTCTTATATGGTGATTAAAGCTTTTACTATAAGTTATTTATTTTGTTATTCAAATTTTTATTTATGCACCATCTTTTATCTTATAAAAATTATTTTATTTTTATTTATATTATATAATATTAATTATATGTGATACGCTATGTGTTGCTCAGGTAAGCGCACTGCTATATGCCGTTATATAGGAGTTAAAGATAGGATTTTTCATATGGAGCCAATGTTCATTCCTTGATAGTTTTCGAGATAGGAGAGGTTAAAGAGAATGTAAATTTTTTTTTCTATTGATAAGATAAAAATATAAAATGGTTTAAAAGCAGTTTTAAATCACCAGTGCTATAGTTTTTGGACGAATATTTAGATTATTGTTTATCTTTGCGGATTCGGAATTACATGGCTTCAAGTTAAACATTTTTAAATTTTTACATTTTCGTTTCAAATAATTTCAAATGTTCACAAAATTTCGTGTGGATATTAAAAAATGATAATATGTTTTAATATTATACTACCTATGTGGCTTTGTTTTACAAAAAAATTATATCTGGGTACAATAATTATAATATAATAAACAAGGTAGAATGTAAACCAACGGTTTTTAAAAGCGCACATTTCCAAACTCAATACAAACTGTTTAGAATTTTGGCTTGGACAAAAATTTGAAAATTTCATGTAATAAGAAAAAACGTGAAAATAGGACATTTTTGAAATTTTGAGGGGCCGTGGGTGGTCCAAAAAAATTTTCTGAGCAAACTTATACTAATTCTAAAAGTTCTTTCTTGTCTCAAAATTTCAAGCCTCTATCTAAAAGCGTGCCGGAGTTATGAAAGTAGAAAAATCATGCAAAATTTGGTTTTCACATAACGGTAAATTTAAATACTAAATTTAAAAAAAATTGTATAATTTTGATATTAATTTGCAAAGATAAAAGAAATACCTGTCGAATGACGTTTTCAGATTGAAAAAATCTTAAGCAGAACATAAGATATATGCATTTCAAAATAGGGCCTTTTCAAAGTTTGAGGGGGTGTAGCTCCGTGATGGGAGGGGCTACATGAAAAAGTTGTTCCACAAAATTATTTTTTTTATGAGACCTACCCATGGTTAAAATTTTTTTTTTCTATCTTTAACGGTGTAGAAGTTTTGTAAACAGACGGACAGACGGACGGACGGACGGACCGACGGACAGAGTGAAACTAATAAGCACATTTTTTCAAAATTTTTTTGGAAATGTGCTAAAAAAAAAAGAAATATTGATATATCGCAATATATAAATACTTAATATATCATAATATCTTGTACATCCCACATTCCTACCAGGAAACAGGGGTTATAGTTATCTGGCACATTTATGTACCACGTTACCTGGATATAAATAAATAAATAAAAAATTTATATTTTAAATTATCACTATTTAGTGAAAGTCACTATTTTACAATTCAATTCTTGTCAAATTGAACATCGCTTACAGCTCATAGTAAAAAAAGAAATAAACAAGGCAGAATGAAAATCAACTGTTTTTAAAAGCGCACGCAAAAGATAATGCAAACTGTTTGTAATTGTGAAAATTTGAAAATTTCATATAAGAAAAAATGTCAAAATAGGATTTGTTTTTTCAATTTTGAGGGGCTGTAAGTCCGGAACCCCTTATAACTAAGAAAAACCTTTAAGACACGTACAAACATATTGCTGGAGCTTTAAGTTTCATATATTTCCGAAGAAAATTTGTACAGGTGCGTAAGTTAAACACCTGTTAAAAGGAGGAAGAATACAGTTTGTTTTGTCAACTCTTAGATACCCGTACGAACCGTTAGTATGTTCACAGCCTGCCACTCTGCTTACAATATTATTTTTTTAATATTTTAGTATTTTAAAATAATTTGGGTGAATTTTATAATTTCTAGAACTATGGGTTGTAGATATATTCAAACTATATGTTTATACATTCTTCAAAAGCAAATTCTAACCTTCCACATAACGGTTATCAATCCAAAACCTTTTCAAATATTCTATAGTACCATTTAATACTAAGCGGTAAATGTATATTAAATTTACTTAGTACAAAATAATAAATATAATTTTAAATATTATATTTAAATATTCCATTGACAGAATAATTTCTTATAAGTACAATAAAATACATATATGTATGTAAATACGGCGCTATATAATATACATATATACTCTTATCATTCATTCACTAGTGACATATACGATATGTATATATATGTATATATATCAATATCACATAAATAAAAATTCTTCAAGCAACCGTTATGTAGTTTATTTATTTACATTTTTTTGTACTACGCATTATATCCTCAACAATTTCAAATTATCGAGTAAAACAAAATGAAAACGAGGAAGAATACAGTTGCCTTTGTCAACTCTTAGATACCCGTACGAACCGTTAGTATGTTAACAGCCTGTCACTCTGCTCACAATATTATTTTTTTAATATTTTAGTATTTTAAAATAATTTGGGTGAATTTTATAATTTCTAGAACTATGGGTTGTACATATATTCAAACTATATGTTTATATGTACATTCTTCAAAAGCAGATTCTAACCTTCCACATAACGATTATCAATCCAAAACTTTTTCAAATGTTCTATAGTACCATTTAATACTAAGCGGTAAATGTATATTAAATTTACTAAGTACAAAACAGTAAATATAATTTTAAATATTATATTATATTATATTTAAATATTCCATTGACAGAATAATTTCTTATAAGTACAATAAAATACATATATGTATGTAAATACGGCGCTATATAATATACATCTATACTCTTATCACTCATTCACTAGTGACGTATGCGATATGTAAATAAACATGATATTATATAAGTATGTATATATATTAATATCATATAAATAAAAATTCTTCAAGCAACCGTTATGTTGTATATTTATTTACATTTTTTTATACTACGCATTATATCCTCAACAATTTCAAATTATCGAGTAAAACAAAATGCAAAAAATTTGTTGAAGAATTTTGTTAGAAAATTTGAAAAAATCAAGTAACACTTTCGTCAATTATAAAGTAACCCTATATTATTAAAAAAAGTTGTTAACAGAAATAAGAATATAATGTTGAAGCTTTAATTTTTATGTATTACTTTAAAAAAATTCTAACAGGTGTTCAAGTTACAGGTGTTTAAAAATAGAAAATTTTCAGTTTTTGACCCCTTACAGCTCCTAAACGGGGGGTCATACAAAAAAAATTTCTGAAATGACTCATACTTATTTGCAAAGATCTAACTTCTGTCAAAATTTCAAGTTTCCAACTTAAACCGTTTAGAAGATAGAAGGGTTAAAGGATTTTGCAAAATTTTAGTTTCGCATAACGGTAAATTAAGACACCGTATGCCACAAATATATATTTATTGTATATATACTTTTAAAGCTAATAAAAGTAGTAATCGTTTGACGTTTTCAAAATGAAGATATACCTTATACAACTTGTGCTATAACAATTTAAATATAGAGCTTTTTTGAAGCTTTGGGGAGCTCTTGCTCCGTAACGGGTGGGGCTACAAAAAAAAGTTATTAAAAATAAAATTAATATTTTTGTGAGATCTATCAGTAGTTAAAATTTCATAGCTCTATTGCAAAAAAAATGTGGGGATCTAAAAGTTAGGTGTTCGAGAGCTACCCTAAGGCTTGGTCCAAACTCAACCAAAAAAAATAGGGAACCTACAAATTACTCCCAAAATATTTTGTGTAAATTTCAAGATTCTAGCTTTCTTAGTTTTTGAGTTAGCGTGCTGACGGACGGACGGACGGACGGACGGACATGGCTCAAAAGTCTTAGAATTTTTTTCTGATCCGATCCATACCTTTGAAGGTATATCTAGCTCGCTTATTTCGAGGTGTTACAAACGGAGGAGTAATTTTATTATACCCGATCCTATCGTACGGGTATAAAAATTTGTTGAAGAAATTTGTTAGAAAATTTGAAAAAATCAAGTAACACTTTCGTCAATTATAAAGTAACCCTATATTATTCAAAAATGTTGTTAACAGAAATAAGAGTATAATGTTGAAGCTTTAATTTTTGTGTATTACTTCAAAAAAATTTTAACAGGTGTTCAAGTTACAGGTGTTTAAAAATAGGAAATTTTCAGTTTTTGACCCCTTACAGCTCCTAAACGGAGGGTGATACAAAAAATATTTCTGAAATGACTCATACTTATTTTCAAAGATCTAATTTCTGTCAAAATTTCAAGTTTCCAACCTAAACCCTTTAGAAGATAGAAGGGTTAAATGATTTTGCAAAATTTGAGTTTCGCATAACGGTAAATTAAGACACCGTATGCCACAAGTATATATTTATTATATATATATACTTTTAAAGCTAATAAAAGTAGTAATCGTTTGGCGTTTCCAAAATGAAGATATATTTTATACAACTTGTGATATAATAATTTAAATATAGAGCTTTTTTGAACCTTTGAAAAGCTGTAGCTCCATAACGGGTGGGGCTACAAAAAAAATTTATCAAAAATAAAATTAATATTTTTATGAGATCTATCAGCTGTTAAAATTGCATAGCTCTATTTCAAAAAAAATGTGGGGATCTAAAAGTTAGGTGTTCGAGAGCTACCCTAAGTTTTGGTCCAAACTCAACCAAAAAAAAATAGGGAACCTACAAATTACCCCCAGAATATTTTGTGTAAATTTCAAGATTCTAGCTTTCTTAGTTTTTGAGTTAGCTTGCTGATGGACGGACGGACGGACATGGCTCAAACGTCTTAGAATTTTTTTCTGATCCGATCCATACCTTTGAAGGTATATCTAGCTCGCTTATTTCGAGGTGTTACAAACGGAGGAGTAATTTTATTATACCCAATCCTATCGTACGGGTATAAATATAATGTTGGAGCTTTAATTTTTGTATATTACTGCAAAAAAAAATTGGACAGGTGTTGAAGTTACAGGTATTTAAATATAAGGAATTTTTAGATTTTGACCCCATACAGCTCCAAAACGGGGGGCGATACAAAAAATATTTTTAGAAATGACTCACACTTATTTTCAGAGACCTCAAAATGCCAAATTTTTAACTTAAAAGAAAGATTCCAAGTTTTTAACGTTTGGAAGATAGAAGGAATTAAGAATTTTGCAAAATTTGAGTTTCGTATAATGGTAAATTAAGACACCGTATGCCACAAGTATATATTTTTAAAGCTAATAAAAGCAGTACTCATTTGGCGTTTTCAAATTATACAACTTGTGTTATAACAATTTAATTATAGAGTTGTTACGAATTTTGCTTTTCGAAAACTTTCAAAATATTTTGTATCGCCCCCTGTTTCGGAGCTGTATGTGATTAGAAACTAAAAAATAATTAAAAATAGAAAAATAAAATTAAAAATGTGGTAAAAATAAAACTATTAAATAAGTAGGTAGGTAAGGAGGGAGGATTATATAAAATAATTCCTTTGAAAAAAAATAAAAAAAAATATTAAAATCATTGCTTTTTTTTTAATGATTTTTAATAAATAATTATTTAACATATTCTATTTTTAATTGACTTTTCAATTTTTAAAAATCCTACTTATAATCCAGGATAATTTTTTTCGGATAGTTCATAATTAAAAGAAAAAAATATAATTATAAATATTTTATATTAGCTTGATATATAGGTACTTATACATACCTATCTAATGATGGATTTAATTGATTGAATATTTTTTGTAATAATTAGCAATTAATTTTTAAAAATTCATTAATATATTTATACTCTTTTTTTCGATTAATTTTTTCTATTATGTAAATAATTAATTCATAATTTTAGATTCGTTTTTTGACCAGTGTTCTAGATAAGATCCAAAAAAGGTCAATTACAGAAATAAAATAATATTGGGTATCAGAAATAACTATACTCGAAAGTATAATCGAAGTATTTTAGATATACCGAGATACTTAATTTCGTTATAATTCAAGGCATATTTTAATGGTTTGTAATACAAAACACATGTTTTATGTCACATATATCCAAAGTTATTGAAATCATTTCAGTGAACCCATTTTTCTTTTACTGTTTAAATTTTTTCAATATAATTTTATATTTTGTAATTTTAATTGGGAGGTGGCCTAGGGGGCAAAATATTTTTAATGGGAGTGGGGATTTGAATCCCGCACACTTGTCGTAAGAACAATTTTCCCTTACTACATTTGCAATAACACCTGAAAAAAAAACAGTCACACACCTGGAAAGCTGTGTATAAAATAAGGCAAAAACAAAAAAAAATCTTTAAATTCAATGATAAAAATTATCCTTAAGTTAATTACAGGAAAACCTTTAGTTGGAATAAAAGGGGAACGCAATAAAGTGAAATAATTTTTGTTAATTGTTCTGTGAATGGAAAGATTTGGCCAAAACTTTTTGTATTTTAAAGATTTAATTTTTATAGAAATAATAATTGACAGCTATTCTTTTAAAACTTTGCAAATTGCTTATATAATTGGATATATGAGATTTTTTAATTGTTCGATTTGTAGTCTTCGTTTCAATTGAATAGGCTGGCTAGACCTATATGAGAAATTAATAGAAACAAGGCAGAATGTAAACCAACGGTTACTAAAAGCGCATATTTCCAAAAGATAATACAAACTGTTTAGAATTGTGACTTGCGCCAAAATGTGAAAATTTCATATAAGAAAAGTCTTGCCGAAAAAAAATTTATACAAATGACACCTGAGTTACAGGTGTCTAATAGATTTTAAACAGGGGTGGTAAAAAAATTTTTTTTGAGGAAACTTATATTAAATCTAAAAGTTCTTTCTTAACTCAAAATTTCGAGTTCTTATCTAAAACCGTACCGGATTTATGAAGGTAGAAAAATCATGCAAAATTTGGTTTTCACATAACGGTAAATTTAAATACTAAATTTTAAAAAATTATATAATTTTCATATTGATTTGTAAAGATAAAAAAATGTCTGTTGAATGGTGTTTTCAAATTGAAAAAATGTTAAGCAGAACATGAGATATACGCATTTAAAAGTAAGTCTTTTTCAAAGTTTGAGACACTGTAGCTCCGTGATGGATGTAGTTCTACAACAAAGTAGTTCTACAACATTAAATTTTTATGAGACCTACCGATGGTTAAAATTTTTTTGAACAAAAAATTGAATTTATAAAAAAAAACAGAATGAAACTAATAGGCACATTTTTTCAATAGGCAATTTTTTTGAAATGTGTTAAAAACATTTTTTTTTCATAATAAATGTCTGCTTTTTTTGGGTTTTTATGGTGTACAAACTGTATTTCTTTTATTTTATTTTGCAACATATCTGGTGCGCCTTAAAATGGAATAAAAGTGTGATGTATCTGTAATGGTATAAATGTTTATTCCACTACAAGTGTTCGAATTAGCGAAAAAAATTAGGGTAGGTAACAAAAAAATGTCAACCAAGGTGAAAGGTCAATGAAATTTTATTGGAATGATAGCAAAATTGTTGCAGAAAATTCTTTATATTATTGGAAACATTGTTAATAAGCTTCACAGCAACAATTAGCTTTTATAAGACCACTGAAATGCATTAAAAATCACATCAAAGCCCAAACCAAAAATAATATGATTAAGATATGCTTCTATTACCGACACTTGATTATAATAAATAAGTTGTGTTGAAAAAATCAGAATGAGTATTGACACAATAAACATAAATATGGAGTAGATTTGATAAAAGAGTTATGTATCTAAATTTTTTTCCATAACTGTTTCTTTTTCTTACAATATAATTTAACAAAAGATAGCGAATTTAAGCATATCCTTAATTAAAACGAAAAGGATTTTTTATGTTAAAAAAAAAAAAAATAAAATTTTAAAGGAAATAGGGAGAAGGAAGGATTTTTATAAATAAAATAGTTTTCGTTTCTAGTAAAATATTCGAAGAAAACAAAATAATATTTAAATTAATTGCTGTAAATTGTAATTAAAAAAACAACAACAAAGTTTTCCTACAAGTCATATCAATTTAAAATAATAATATGTAATATGAAATATAATTTAGCGGATTAAGAAAAAATATTAAAAAATAATTCCATTGAAATTAAAATTAATATTATAAAGGTACCTAGGTCCCTGCTTTTAATTTAGCCCATCTTTTAAAACAAATACAGTATTCTTCAAAACTATATTGTTCAATGAAATTTTTTATTGAATGATGGTTACAATACTTTTGTTTGTATTTTGATTACGTCATTAATATGATAATTATATAATATTATGACTTTTAAATTCTTTCATAATTCAAATTATAATTTAATTTAAAAAATAAAACAGTAGTCATTATATTGAAGGTAGTTATACCAAATTGTAGTTATACCGTTAAATTTTTACATAATCGTCCAAATTAATAGCATTTATAATTTGGACGATTATGTAAAAATTCGAAATAAAAAAAAAATTTAATTTCAATTATTTTCTTTCGTCTGTTAATTTTTCCGTAAAAACCGACAAACACGAAAAAGACTATTGGCCATTGTCGACATGAACCGTTTCGATGGGTAAACAATAGAAGAGTCCCATAAGACTTTTGTCATGATGACAAAATTGACAAAATGATCATAAACGAGGCGAGAAGACGAAGGAAGGGTGGAAGTGCGATTGCATAATTTTTACATGGTGTCTCGGAGACTCCAATATCTATGAGATGGAGGCAAGAGACAAATATATTTTTTTATTTTTGATTTCGAATTTTTACATAATCGACCAGAATAGCCTTTTGTTAAAACATTTTTACTAATTGCTACTAATCCCATCATCATAATGCCTTTTAAGTATTATATTTGACTATTGAGCTCAAAGCTTGATGAACTGAATAAAATTAACAACTAACACTTTGGCACATATTGAATTGAAAGGTACAAGTATAGGACTACCAAAAAGACTAGAAAAGAATTTGTTTCAATATTTTTCTGAGTTAGAATGGCTTCATGGATTTTATAGAATTTTTATCAAAGGTATTCTTTCAGACCATAAAACTCTTCCGAATAATTGAACACAAATTTTCTAAGAAAGCGTTTTTTTAGCGAAAATTTGTGTCTTTGGAAGATTTTCGCTTAGCTTAAAAAAGGAAATCTGAAGTTGACAGGTAGAAAAAAAAAAAGGAAAACCTTTGATGGGCTCTCGGCCTAACGGGTCTCTTGTCCTTTTTATAATAAATGATGACTGAGCAAAGGTTAAAATTTTTCTTTTAACTTATTTTTCGGAATTAATTAGTTTTCTTTGTAAAGAAGCAAGAATTTCTGAAAATTTCTATTTTTTAGAAAAAATACGAAATTTATAAAAACTATTTTAAGAAAGGCATATAACTACACAGTAATAATTTTAAACTTTAGAAAATAATACGAAATACTTATACATAACATTAATCTATATTTAATTTAACATTATGGTATTTTATTTATTTGATTAAAAATAATTTTAATTAGTTTCGGTTGAGAAATCATAGCTAATAGATGGAATTAAACATAAAAACTATATTTTCTTTTTTTGTCTATTTTCTGTCTGTACTTTTTTTGACTAGATAGAATTAAGTAAGAAATATTATATCCAAAAAAAAATATATTTAAGTAATTTTAAGTAATATTTCTTAATATTTTTTTTAAATACTCGTATATTATATAACACGTAATATGTAATTAAAGATATCGCCCGAATAGTATAAAAACAATTCACCGAAAAATTTAAAAAGACTCTTCACAAAAAAAAAATTCGCTGAAAAATTATTTACTTAAAAACAGATAATACTATCGAGAGTTAACAAAATGGTTTAATGGAATTCAGAGCACCTATCAAAAATCTAATTATTTAAATTTTTCCTTGAATTTTAAATTTATTTTTTAACAAAAATATTTTCTTGTATACGTAGAAGACAGTGTATAAAACCATCATGGATTTGAAATACCACACAGTTTCAAAATTATTATAACTAGTCCGTCCGAGGTTCGATCAAATCCTAGACATATCTTGTAACAACTTCATGTAGAAGCTTTGAAATCATTCGTTGTAATTTACAACAACTATATACGAACATTTTTAGAATTAAAGGAATTTCTGTGTAGGCACCTACAATTCGAAAAAAAAATTTAGAAAAAAATAATTAATTCTAATCATAATAACACTCTGTGTTAGTTTGTTTGTTGTTATCTGTTTCCTTCTTTTGCTAGCCTTTTTTACTAACAGATCAATTTGCTTCTTCTATTGGTCTTGATTGTATGCAATAATCTTAATTTCCTCCCAATTTTTAATGTTTTACAACTGCTGCTGTTATTGTTCGACGTCAGGTGATATTGAACCGAACACATTTTTCGCTTCTTTAGTGATTCCATTCTAAGACTATTCTAGTTATACTTCCAGAGTGTTTTCTCAGAGTGTGATCTATCTTCATTTCCACTTTCTATTTTAATTATACAAATTTTGGTTTCTTTTGACAGTAAATTCGTATTCAACATATTATAAAGAAAGCATTACATTATTGAATTGATTTACAAAGTAAAATTTAAGTTTTGACAGTTTGAATATAAGATCTTTTTTCGATTTTGTGGAGGTATTATAGTTCTTTAGTAGACTACCATAAAACTGATTTATATATTTTATTCTCTTATTTCAAACGATATGAAAGTTATTAAAGCAGAAACACAGGTGGAATAACAATAAACACATCAAAGTTTGTCAGAATTTATTAATAACAAAATAGCAAAATAGAATCGCGTTTACAACATAAAATCGTGGTGCCCTCTATCTATACTGTGACAGGAAATTTAATTTTAAAGTAGAGTCCATTGCGTTATAATTTTTTTAAATCTTGTAGAATTGAAATACATATATCCCTTTATTTTGCTTCCAGTAGTTTATATTTAGTATTTAACTTTAAATTATAATTATCTGAAATTCTTTCGTTAAAAAAATAAATGAATTAAAATTTTTTTTTTCTGCGAATTTCTTGTGAATATCTTCCCAATATCTTCTGTAAAATTTGGTTTTCTATAAACGTGAAATCATCGAATTATCATGGAATCAATTAAATTTTTTTTTGGAATTTGTTGAATTTAAATTAATTTCCTGGTAAAATATTTTTTAATTAATTTTTTACGGTTTCGTAAAATACCACATTATAATATTATAATATGAAGATTAAATTTTTTTTTCTTTATTCTTATCGTTCGTTTAACGATAAGAATAAAGAAAAAATTGATTAATCGATCCACTTCATCAAGTAAATGGATTTATCCAACCAAAGATAATAAATAAAAGTATAAAAATAAAAAGTTTAATAAAAACTTTCTTCAGTATTTGTTTCATATTCTTTATATTATGAAGTTATAATTGTACTTATTGAACTCAAACTTTCTAGAACGTATTTAGTTCCTTTTCAAAGGGGTTCACTGCATTAATATGATTACGTTCCGTTAACCCCTTCCGGTATGTCGATCTGTCAAAAGAAATTCTAACCGAATCGTGTCAAATTTTTTAACGTGGTTTAAGGGCTTTAAAAAAAACATTGAAAAATCCCTTACGTCACTATGTCAATTTAAAGAAGCTTTACTATCTTACTTTAAAAAAAAGTTCACAGCTGTCTTAAGATTGTAGATAAATTTATAATTCAAATAGTTTGTAAACAAAGGAAAGTAAAAATTATATTTTCTTAGGTGAGTAATATATTCTAATTTTCAAAATTTTTTATTATTTTAAAATTTCAACGTTCTGATTAATAGTTTTTCAAAGAAACGGTGAAACCAAAATTCTTT
Organism: Poecilobothrus nobilitatus; assembly: GCA_947095535.1. Lineage (NCBI taxonomy): Eukaryota > Metazoa > Arthropoda > Insecta > Diptera > Dolichopodidae > Poecilobothrus > Poecilobothrus nobilitatus. The sequence goes on from OX352774.1 coordinate 112,012,112, forward strand.
ATAAATATACTTGTTACAAATTACGCAAAAATTAAGTAAATACTAAATTATAGATACAAATCATGTTTACCATTCATTTTGTACCAACTTACAAATCTTAAATATTTTGCTGTGGTTTAAAAATTTTAGATTGTTAAAATATTAAGCAGAACTTGAAATGGGAGCATTTGAAAATATGACTTTTTCCAACTTGACTATAGATCCGTAAAGGGTAATGTTTATAAACAAAGTTGTTCTATAACATTAATTTTCAATTTTTTATGTAGCCTATCCATGATTAGGTACTAGAATCCAGAAGTACTTAAGAATTATTAAATGTTTTTTTTTTTTAAATAAGGATTTTATATATGATCTTCTCTGCATAAATATTACAACAATTTTTGTTCTTCCAAAATTTTTACAAATTTTTTTATTGAACAGATTATAATACCTATACAGAATACCTCACATTTTGTTTTTTAGCACATTTGCAAAAAAAATTTGAAAAAATGTGTCTATTAGTTTCACTTTGTCCGTCCATCCGTCCCTCGGTTTACAAACTTCTACACCGTTAAAGATAGAGAAAAAACTTTTAACCATGGATCTGATAAAAGTCTAATAAAAAAATTAATGTTGTAGAACAACTTTTTCATATAGCCCCATCTATTGCGGAGCTGCAGCCCCTCCAACTTTGAAAAGCCCTATTTTTAAATGCGTATAAATAATGTTTTACTTATATTTTTTCAATCTGAAAACGCCATTAGGCAGGAATATTTTTTATCTTTGTAAATAATATCAAAATTATACACTTTTTTTAAATTTAGTATTCAAAGTTACCATTATTAAAACCCAAATTTTGCATTATTTTTCTACCTTCATAACTCCAGGACAGTTTTAGGTAGCAACTTGAAATTTTTAGCTAAGAAGAGATATTAGGGCTCCCCCTACTTTAGAGAAAATTTGCATTTTTTAGACACCTGTAAATTAGGCACCTGTACAAATTTTCACTCGGCAAGACATGAAGATTAAAACTTCAGTAAAATATTTTTACGTGTGTTAACGGTTCTTCTTAGTAATATAGGGTTCCAAGCTTAAAGCCCCTCAAAATTCTATTTTCATATTTTGTCTTATATGAAATTTTTCAAATTTTAGTGCAAGCTACAATTCTAAACAGTTTGTATATTATCTTTTGGAAATGTGCGCTTTTACAAACCGTTGGTTTACATTCTGCCTTGTTTTTTCATAAAATTATAAGTATTATGTTATAAATTTTTTAAAATAAAACTAATAAACAAAAGAACAAAAATAATAAAAATTTTAATATTGTATATATTGTAGGGACGTAAGGACTGCAAGGATTTAAAAATTCTTTTGGATTTTTTTGATTAGTAATGTAAAAAATTTTAGAAAAAATGAAAAACTAGATTTTGTAACAGATATTTATAACAGAAAAATGTAAAAAAAAAGTAGGTACAAGGTACAAATAATATTTCAAACCACAAGGATTTTCAAAAGAATAATGCAAAGTCTTCTAGAATTGCTAATATTTTTGTTTTAAAAATTTTCTTACATTTTTTTGAAATGTTTATGTAAATAAATTTGGAACATTTAATGATCTTCAATTTAAAAAAATATGAATGATTGTACAAAGTTCTTCGTATGAGAAAATATAATATTTATATCGAACTTTAATTTAATTGTATCTTACATTTATAAATTTGAATTAAAGAACTAAAATTTTTGAAAACTTTCATTTTACATAACTTTTTTTTTTGTTTTTTAATTGTGCCTGTAATCACTAGACTCTAGATTTGTAATTCACCTTCAAAACGTAGAAGAACTTATTCGACAAGAATTGATGTTTAGTCTCTAAAAGTATGCCATAATGACAAAGTACAAAGCTATTGACAATGGATATAAATGCTTAAAATTAGTTTTTTTTTTGCCTTTTCAACTTCCTGCCCCAACACAAAACCTCTGTTTCTAAGTCTATTCTGTACTAGAAACTTAATTTGTAACCAGTTTTTCCTTTTTTTTTCTATTTGTTCTATTACTGTCCTCCTCCACTTGGTTTTTTGGACCTACCCACTTTTTTTCTTCCTTGAGGTTTCCAATTAAAGCCCTCTCTCTAGTTGGGTCTGTCTTTTGTGACCAGAATATTTTTCATATTATGCACAAAAATCTATAAGACATGTAATTTTCGGATTATTTTCTCCGTGACTAGCCGTGACTAGATATTTCGCTGCCGTACAGTAAGACCGATTTAACAAATGCTTCGAATATTTTTAGTTTTATGGCTCTACTAATTTGTGATGATCGCCATACTTTACATAGTCTTGTAAACACCGCTTTGGTTTTCTTGATTTTGTGTTCTGCATCTTCAAATGCTCCTTCTCCAGTTGTAATTGTGCAGCCTAGATATTTGTATTTAGATACATCTTGCAAAAGTGTATCAATCACTTTTATCGGTGTGGTATAAGTTGTGCTTACTCTCATTATCTTTGTTTTTGTAATGTTAATTTTAAGTTCCACTTTTGTAGTATTACTTGCAAGATCGTCAATATTAGTTTGCATTAGTTAAAATTGGATTGCTTTATTTCAAATAGAATTGAAGTTTAGTAAATAGACGGTCGGAAAGAGGCAAACTAATAAGAGTTCAGAATAAAACTAATTTTTAAAATGTGCTAAAAAAAGCAGAATGTAAATTAAAAGGATATTTTACTGGAATTGACATAAACAGATTGTAAGATTTAAAATGCAGAAACTAACAAGAAGAAGAAATATATAATAATGTAAACAATATAATAATAAAAAAAAAGGACATTCAGAAAATTTTGACAAAAAAAAAAAACAGAATAATAAAGTTAGACAGCAAATACAAATTTAAATATTTAAAAATGTGACCTAAAATATAGAAGTTTAATAAAAGATATAAGAAAAAAAAATTGTTATTTTTCATTTTTCCACAAATAAATTATTCATATTTTTTTCCTAATATAACAGAATAAAATTTTCTTACATTTTCTTCTTTATGTCATTGAATAATATAATTCTTCTTTAATTTTTTTTTGTTTTGCTGAATTGTAGTGTTTTAAAAATAAAATTCAAATTACATTATTGGAATTATATAATTTTTTTAAATAAAAGTTTCAAAATTTAATTGGTTTAAAAATAATCAATAAATTTCAATATTTGATATTATTATAAAACGATTTTCTTTAAAGAGAACAATAAGTTATAATATATATTTTCTAGTTTTAATAGAAAAATGTCAAATTCTTTATGGAATCAATAATAATTGTATTAAAAATTTTATGAAAAGAAAGAAATAATAGTTATTAGTGACTTAATTATATAAATACCTATCTTTATTTAATATTTTTTTATCTTTTTTGTTATCATATTAACAACAGTGAAGGATTTGAAGGTTCAATCCACACTCCCTCGGTCTTTACAGAGTATTTTCCACGCTCTTACCCACTAGGCCACCGAGGCTACTTTCTGTTTTTATTTGTAATGTAAATTTAAAATAATTCTATTGTTTAATAATTTTTATAAAATATTTTTAATCATTCAATCATTAATTAGGTAGGTAGGTAGGACCTGCAGATGCACATTTAAGTCATTTTAAGCCCGTTATGATACCCTGGATCAGTATTTCTCCTAATGAAACCATTCGGAGCTTTTTACAAAGCGCTGTAAATTTATTAAGTCCACCTCCGACAGATCGGAAAGGCTATTTAAGAAGAATTTCTTTACAAACTTTCTTCTTTTTATAGCAAGAAGATGGTATAGACACAACCAGTGAAAAATTGATTCCTTCTTCTTTTCCTCTTTGAAGCTTCTACAAAAATCATATGAGAGAAGTCCTATCCCTTCTGGCATGTCTGCCAACTGGGTAATGTCCTGTTAAAACCCCTATTATATTACCGATTTTGTCGCAATTTGGGGATAATATTTTAGTTGATCATTTAAGATCTAATGTAGGCCAGATTTGTTTGGCCACAGTGCAAGTATTAATAGAAAGTCACTTGGGATTTATGAGGGTATTATTGAAAACTTGACTCCGCTCATTTAAGAACAACCTGCTCTGCTGTCTGATTACTCTGCTCAGTTAATGACAAACGCAGAGCTAACGTAGTAGGATTTCAAGTCTTTAATAACAGTTAACTTACTATTCTTGAAGATGTAAACTTTTCTAGAGGAGTCACATTTCTTTTCAGCAGATTCACTACTTCATTAATGGCTGCTCCTTCCACTTGAAAGACACTGCAATGTTCTGGCAAACAGACACCTAAGTTGATACCTAATTAAGATCCACCTTGAAGCCACCTATATATATTTTTTTGGGTCTTATTTTAGAGAAAATTTCTTATCTCACTCATTTCTAAGCTGTAGAAATTGAACCATTAATTTAGTCGTAGTAAAAATTTTTAAGCCCATTTCTAACAAAAAAATGAAAAATTACGCTTCTTAATTTGTCTATTATTTCTTTATCAGCCCGCCTGCCTTTTTACTTATCATCTATATTATTTTAAATCAAAAAATATCGATATCTTAAATTTAAATGTCCTATAATTAAGATTTTACAATAAAAAGTTTTTATTTAAGTGAAAACTAATTATATTAGAGCGTTTTCATAAATAAATCGGAGCACAGCACGATCTTTCAAAAACGAATATTTGTATTAATTTTTTGGTGTATTTCTTAAGACACCGGTGGTGTATCAATGGTGTATTTCTTAAGACACCGTCCTTTCATAAGAAAGGTCTCGGGTTCTAACCCCGGCTGGGTCATATAGATAAAACATAATATAGATTTTTCTTATAATACATAATTAGTAGAATATAATTAAATTAAAAATAAGTATATACATATATCTTATTAATTATAGTTAATATCATATTATTGTAATAGGTATATAATGAAATAATAATAAACCATAATTCTTGTATATGATAATAGATGGTGTTGAAATAAAAGAAATGACTCTATAGTCTTGTGCAATAGCTACAGCCGAGTCATCAACTGCTTAGTGAAATTAATGATTCACGAAACTGAAACTTAGTCAAATATAAATTATAAATGACTCTGTGGATAAGCTATGCTCCTTCGAGGAGTGGCAAGGAGAAAAAAAAAACATAGGCATAGTTGAGTTAATTTCGAAACTGATTTTTTGATAAGTACTATTTTATTTTTATATAGAGGAAACACTCTCATTACAAATTACAATTAAAAGAAAAACATTAAATATTAGTTAAAAGTTTTATAAAAATTCAAATCATTTACAAAAAAAAAAATATATTAATGGCTATAAATACGTTTCTAAGAAAATAAAAATTTAATTATGTAAGTATTAGTTTTAAGTATGTTTTAACAATCTTGAATATTTATTTTTTAGTCTTGAATATTTAAAAAAAAATATTTTCTTAGCCAAAACGAAATTTAATAGGATGTTTTATAATAATTGACAATAAATAAAAAATAAATACCAAAACGAAAAAGAGAAATATAGAATAAAGCACGTGACACTGCAATGTATTTTAAAATAAAAAATTCAAGTCAAATATACATAGCAACTATTCAGTTTTTATTCATAGAATTACTAGAAAACCTTGTTTTTATTATATGTGGATATTATGATTGATTAATTAGAAATAATAATCCAAAACTAATGTCTTCCCCTATTTTTATTTATCTAGCTACTTGTTTTAAGTTTGTTAGTAGAATTTTGTTAGAAGCTGCTTTTAATAGAGTAAAATGTTTGAGAGGTTAAATAATTATCGTAATTTTTTTAGGTATGAAACTGTGTGTCTTTAATGTTCACATTTCCCCTTTAGTTTACCTTTTTCCTTTAATTAATTTTTTAAACAAATTTAAGTTTTTTCCCTCATATTTTCCAATTTTTAAAGTTATTGTAAAATTTACTTATTAATTTCACTCTGAAGTGCTTTACTTACTTACATACTTTTTTAAATTTTTTTTTAATTCATTGCTCTGCCACATAAATAGACAGGAAATTACACAGTCTTTCCTGTTCAGCCGTGGCTGTAAATGTCGTAAGGGGAAATAACTCCCTCGTTGTTTACAGCTCTTAATTGCTCAAAAATTGTTTACAGCTCTTAACAGCTCTATTAATACGCTCTTATCCACTAGGCCATCGAGGCCCCTTTTAAAATTTATTACAATTTATTTAGATACATTATTTTATAAATAAATTTTCCAAACAAAAAAAATCGAATTAAATGAACCAACTTTATATTATTTGAATTTTCCTTACACATTTTATTGCAATGCCTCAAAGTACCATCATAACACTAGTTAAAATATCTAGGAATTCCATTAGATTTCAAACTAAGAGCTCTGAAAAGAGCTCATAATAAGAAAAAAGTCGAACTAGCGAATCTACAAATAGAGAAATGTATTGTACCCTGATCGAAATTCTAGATTAATGTCAATTGGTATAATATAAAATTTTGTTTTAAAACCAAATAATTAAGCCTATTTGGTTATACGCCTTACAGCTATGGCTTATGCCAAACGAAGACATTCAAAATCAGAGACATTCATAAAAAATTTTCGTACACGCTAAATAGTCTTTGGTACTTATATAAAATTCCGATTTATATGGGAATCCAGAGATTCTAAAATAAAAAAACATAAAAACAATAAAAAAAAAGTATGAACTTGTTTAAAATGCTCATAAAATTAGAAGCATCAAAACCCGTATATTTTAAAAAATACCAGTAAAAAGCTTAAAAGAATTAGGTCTCTACATCAAAAACACAGATCACTTTCACGTTAGTCTACAGCTTAATAGATATAAAAGAATTAACGCAAAATTAATGGTTGGTCTTCAAGGCTAACTTTTTAAGGTTTACATTCAATGTTGAGTTAAAGTTTGACATTTGACAAAGTTAAGTACAGAATATTTTTATGATTTTCACCATCTTTACATAAAGAAAAAAAAAATCCACAAAATCATTCTTAGAATTTCTAAAGAATTTGTAATAACATTTTCATTTTGTAAATTCCATAGAATTTTAAAAAAGTTTATTTTTAAATAAAACTTCAGATAAGTTAAAAAAATAAATTTAAAAATTCTTTTCCAAGAACGAACAAGAAATGAAAACATTTTTATTAGCTATTAAAAATCAGAACATAATTTTTTTAAATATTTTTAAAATAATACATAAAAAAGTATTTTATTTATTTAAATATTAAATTGAAATTTTTCCTACTTGCCAACTGTATTTAATATTGAATATAATAAATTAATTTTGTAAAGGTTGCTATATAGTTATCGGCGTATTAGCTATATAATACAGACCAGTAATAGTAATAACGGAACTGAACTAAACATTTTTCATAGGCGTTATTTAACTATTTAATCTACTCGACAAATTTGGTCCTATTCGAATTGTAGCTGCTGATAAAAGATCAAGTTACAATTGAAATTATTTTTTTTCAAAGCATAACAGTCTTAGAAAGTTTAAAGTCAATATTTTTAACCAATTAGGTAGCAAGTTGTTAAATTTTATGACTATAAAAATATTACTTTTATAGAACAGATTAATCAATGAAATGTTTTTTAATTTAACCCTTTTGGAACTAAAATGTCGAATTGCTCTTCACATATTATTACTTGGGAACTCTGGAATTACAAAATACTGACTTTTTTAATTCTGTTATTTTGTTAAATAATGTCGAGTTAATGAACACATAATTTCTGAAAAATTATCAAATGTCGTATATCTGAACTTTTTTTCAAAATAGTATTCTTTGTTGTGGGACGTGGCTGATAAGGCACATCACACTACCTACCTTTATACCACCTATCTTTACATCATCATCACTTCACCCAACTAATTTAGAATTCTAGAAACATAAAATTTTTTAAATCATAATTATATACCTACGCAATTTTTATGAATAAATCTATTATGTATTATAATTATTAGAAGAACTCACAATAAACGATATTCTGAAGAAACAAAAATTGTAAATCAAAATCATACCTGTTAAATGTTATTAAAAACACTTTAATTGGTGTCAATTTAAGTTGTGCTTAAAAGATAAATATTTAATTAGTATAAATATTTTAAATAAATAATTTGATTCTTTTATACCCTATAAAACGAATTAATTGAAAACGAAATCCTTTTGACTTTTGCGTATACTGATGTGTAAGAACTATTAAAATAATACATAATATAATATTAACTAGTATTCGCCCGCCTCTCGTGCACGAATCGGGCACTCTACCACTGCACTAAACTCTTAACTGAAGTTTATATGTTTATATTCAGTTATAATGGGAAATTCGTATCTCCTACCCGGGCTACCATGCAAACTATATTTTAAAATTTTATATATGTATTTTATATATGTAAAAAGAAAACAAAAAGCAAAAACAACCAACGGTTTTTAAAAGCGCACATTTCCAAAAGACAATAAAAACCATTTAGAATTATGACTTGCACAAAAATTTGAAAATTTAAAAATAAAATTTAAGAAATATTTTGTAATACGAAAATATGTGAAAATAATACTTTTCTGTAATTTTGAAGGGCTGTAAGTCCGGAACCCTACATAACTAAGAAAACCGTTAATACACTTAAAAATACATTACTGGAGCTTTAATTTTTATGTTTTGCCGAAGAAAAATGTTCAAATTTTCAATTTTTCAGCCCTAATACCTCTTAAACAGGTGATGGTGGAAAAAAATTTTAAAATATTAGAATATTAAATTAATATTAAAATATTATTTTAACATTTAGATAATAAAATATTCGGTCTTCTAGCGATTTTAGATTGCAAAACTATTACATAGAGCCTGAGATATATACATCTGAAAATGGGACTTTTTCGCAATTTTCAAGAGCTGTAACTCTGGAACCCTATACCAATAAAATTAACCTTTAACACACGTAAAAATATATTACTCTAGCTTTAATTTTTATATCTTGCCGAAGTGAAATATGTACAGGTTCCTAAGTTACAGGTGTTTAAAAATATCAAATTTTAAATTTTTGAGCGCTAATAGCTCATAAACAGGGGGTGGTCGAAAAACAATTTTCTGAGCAAACTTATACTAATTTTAAAAGTTATTTCTTGCCTCAAAATTTCAAGCCTCTATCTAAAAGCATGCCGGAGTTATGAAAATGGAAAAATCATGCAAAATTTGGTTTTCACATAACGGTAAATTTAAATACTAAATTTTAAAAAATTGTATAATTTTGATAATAATTTAGAAATTCAAAAAAAATACCTGCCCAATGATGTTTTTAGAGTGAAAAAATCTTAAGCAGACCATAAGATATATGCATTTAAAAATAGGGCTTTTTCAAAGTTTGAGGGGCTGTAGCTCCGTAATGGATGGGGCTACATGAAAAAGTTGTTCCACAAAATTATTTTTTTTATGAGACCTACCTATGGTGTAGAAGTAGACCTAACTATGGTGTAGAGAAGACCTATGAGACCTAATGGTGTAGAAGTTTTGTAAACAGACGGACGGACGGACAGAGTGAAACTAATAAGCACATTTTTTTCAAATTTTTGTTGGAAATGTGCTAAAACCGTGAAAATGGGACTTTTTTGAATTTTGAGCGGCTGTAAGCCCGGAACCTTATATAATTACTAAGAAAAAACGTTTACACACGTAAAAATATATTACTGGTGGTTTAATTTTTATGTATTGCCAAAGAAAAATTTGTACAGGTGCTTAGGTTAAAAGTGGCTAAAAATAGCGAATTTTCAATTTTTGAGCCCTAATAGCTCTTAAACGTGGGTTAGTACAAGAACATTTTCTAAGGAGACTTATACTAATTCTAAAAGTTCATTCTTGTCTTAAAATTTCAAGTCCCTATCTCAAAGCTTGCCGGAGTTATAAAAAAAGTAATATCACGGACAGAGTGAAACTAATTGACACATTTTTTCAAAATTTTTTTGGTAATGTGCTAAAAAGCAAAATTTAAAATTTACCGGAATAAAAGAGCGTCTTATTTAAATATATAAATTATAGGTATAGATTATACATACTATATGAAACATATGTATATTCATATATACATAATTTGTACAGGTGTTGATTTGTATTGTACAGGTACACATAATTTGATTTGTACAGGTACACATAATGTATGTATATATGAATGGGTTTTTTATAAAAATGGAAAATTAATAATGAAAATCATAAAATTTTGGAAAAATATTGATCTTGTAAGAAGGCTGTACTGAATATTTATCATTTAAAAAAAAAAATGAAAGTTGGTTGGCAAATCATTGAGTAAAAATGTCTATCATTTACAGATTAAATATTTTGATATGTAACTATAATCAATTAAAATGTTACGAAAATAATATGTTATTTATTTTTTTTTATTAGGCTCTAAGTTCTGGTATTCTAGTATAAGGCTTCGGATTTTCTTGTTTGTACGGACACACGTTGTTTTCACCAAAGAAGTTCGTCAAATTAATTTGGTTACTGAATAGAATAGTGTCCACATTTTTTTTTTTTGAAAATTTTTTTATTGCGATTTCGATCTGTCCACCTTCTTTTATCTGTCACGAAAACTTTTTTATTGCGATTATTCAATTTTACACAATTTTTTAATGGCTATAAGTAACAGACATAAACAATTTTTGTTAAGCTCCATCAAGCCTGGATCACAAAAAAAAACTAATTACCAAATTCTTTCAAATTTTACAATTATGGCCTTAAAGAACAACTGTAAAACATTTTTATCAAGTGTTACTGACCTGTTCTACCAGAATAACGTACCTACTAAAAATTGTTTTATATTTTTATTATCCTCTTTTAAAATTGAAATCCAGTTTAATTTCCAAATAAACGCAGATTATACCAATTTTTTTAAGTTCTTTTAATCCTTACCTATATAAAGAGTTTTTCGTTATTCGGTACCATTATGTAACTAAATAAGCTTAAATTTACTATAAAGATGTTCATCGCCGAAAAAATTGACTGAATGAATGTGGTTAGAAACTATAATAATAAAACCAAAAAGTGATTTTTCGATTCATCAAAATTTTGTTTGTAATATAAATTATAAAACGTTTTAGAGTAGAGTTTCTATAGTCGAACCATTGCGTCGTTATGGCCTGATTGAATATAAACCATTTTCCTGTACATGTAGGCACGTTTCATATTTTTGTAATCAAATGTCACACGACACTCGACACTCGACACAATAAATATATTTTATTTCAAAAATGTGATTTTTCAAACTCAGACTCTCAAAAGTATCGATTTCAATACTACTTCTTTATACTATTATCTATAGATATTACGTTCATGATAAAGTAAAAATTAATTAATTTTATAAAGCGGAAATATAGATAGGTATTAATTATTTAAAACGATAAAAATCGATAAATTAATTAAATTCATAAATGCTTTAATCGGAAATACACCAATTAAAACAAAAAATAACTAACATTTAAAATTCATATTATTGTAATATTAATGTTAATTGTCATCACAAAATGTTTAAAAATTAATGATTTAAAAGATTTTGTTTTTCAAAAGACTTTATTGGGAATTGAAAAAAATTCAACACCTTAACCGGTGTTTGTTTGTAAGTGTTTATCGATACACTTGAATTTAGTCTTTTTTAATGGCGTGTTTCATCTTAGTTTTTTGATTTTTTGGGTACCAAATTTTGTTTGCTCACTCTAGCAAAATTAGCGGCCCATAATATAAGAGGATATACTTTACTTCCGGTACGTTGTCCGATTACCTTGAAATTTTGCATAACGGTACCTAGTGACGTCACCTATATTTTATAGAACATGACTTTCTCTAGGCTTTCTAGAAACCATAATACTTTATGAATTTGCTAAAACACTCTATATTATTTTTATACTGTTAGAAAGGTCTCTTTGCACCTTTTCCAACGGTATATAATAAGTATGGTATAGCTTGGTAAATAGTCCCACCAGAGGTTAAAAATTCTAAATTGAAACAACAATTTTAATAAAAAATCCAATGTCATACTTTACATGCTTAAATAGCGGAAAATATCTCAAAAATTGTTAAATCTATAACCGCTTAGATCTATATCGTAGATCTATATCTATAAATGTTCTATGAAATATAGGTGACGTCACTAGGTACCCTTATGTAAAATTTCAAGGCAATCGGACAGTGCACTTAAAGTAAAGTATACCCATATGAGCAACATATTATCCACCACTTTGATATTGGTATTCAAAATTAGTTCATTATTTATATGTGGCATTTTGTTCTCTAATGGACCGCAGGATTTTCCATAATATTTTGCTGAATCTGTCTAAAACTGAATTTGTCTAATCAATCTTTATCTTTCTTCTTAGGCTTTAGATTTCTTACTCATATACGATTATTAATAAATATTAAAATTTAAGTTATAATTTATGAAATTTTAAATCTTGAATTACCTTGATTTTTAATGGATTTTTTGGGAGCCTAGGGACTTGGGAAAAATTTATTTTTAAGAATAAACTTTACGTCTATTCTCTGGAGTGTATTTCACTCTAGAGCACTTAAAACTAAAAAAAATAAAAAGAGGCAAGAAAACTATCGTCAAGATTTATTTTTCCTGAAATGCTCTCCAAGTGATGATTCTGTCGTAGTCATAGTCTGTCTATCTACTACAGTTAAATTGATTCCTGGTAATAAAACCATGTTTTGTTATGTGTTATTTGAAAGCTTTTGATCCAGTTTTGCAGCTTCTATTACACAAATATATAATTTATATGTTAATGAACATGTAATTATGTTATTAACATTATTGTTTGCCAAATATTTGTGAGTAAAGGACAGAGTTATTTACGGTTATGTCCGAAAAAGATACTGAAAAGTGAGAACTGTTGTTGCAATTCTCGAAAACCCCAATAAATTATTAATTCGCAATTTAAATATTTAAAAAAGTAAGTTTAGCTTTTTAACCTATTTTTTAAACAAATAATTTATTATCAAAAAATAAAATTTTTAATATTTAAGAGTAAATTTTTCCCAATTTATCGACTTGAAATTGAATTTAAAAAATGTTTAATCAAATTGCAAGTTATTTTATTTTTCAGGCATACTTTTACTTTTCTTAACTCATAACAATCTAAAATTATAAAAAGATACCATAATCAGTTGGTAGGCTTAAATTTTATTACATATAGTTTTTAAAGATCGACATGACTATATTGTGCTGGGGACAATCACACAAACGATTGTAGAGTGTACATTCATGCAAAGTGCTATTATTATGCTATTCTAAAAGAGTATTTTTTTCATAGTGCAAATATCAAAGACATTCAACAAGTAGTGCCGGAGATGTAGGTTAAAGTAGGTAAAGTTAAAGCGTTAGTGATTATTTTATTCTAAGTATACTCACTCTTAATATTAAAGCTAAAAATTGTGTTTACTAGTCCATCACAAAGTGCTTTTTTGGACTATTAAACCTACAAAAATTGCGCCAAGTGTAAAATCCACTTTTCTAATATAGTTCATATTTTTGGCAAAAATTATCAAATTTTTAAAACGCTATCTTGTAGAATTACACTTATGACTTAGCGTTAGTGTGCTCTAAGACAAGTCATCGATAAACTCTTTACCTATATCTTTATTTTACAGATTTTATGTTATGATATTAATTTATTCCAAAATTACCTGATATTATCATTAAAATCATTTAAATTTCGGATACACTCACTTATAAATCTTATAAAAAAGGTTTTTTCTATATCTTCTATAACATTTTTAGCAAATTTCCAAAAAAAGTTTAAGTTTATTAGTTTAACTCTGTTCGTCCGTCCGTCTGTATACAAAAACTTCTACACCGTGAAAGATAGAGAAAAATACCCGTACGATATCCGTAGTAAATTTGGACAAGTGTTCAAGTTACAAGTGTTTAAAAATAAGGAATTTTTTAGTTTTTGACCCCATACAACTCAGAAACGGAGGGCGATAAAAAAATATTTTCTGAAATGAATTATATTTATTTTCAAAGACCTAACATCTCTCAAATTTCAAGTTTCTAACTTAAATCGTTTGAAAGAAAGAAGGAATCAAGAATTTTGCAAAATTTGAGTTCCGCATAACGGTGAATCAAGACACCATATGCCACAAGTATACATTTATTATATATACACTTTTAAAGCTAATAAAAGCAGTAATTGTTTGACACTGTCAAATTGAAGATATACCTTATACAACTTGTGATATAGCTCCGTAACGGGTGGGGCTACATAAAAAAGTTGTTAAAAATAAAATTAATATTTTTATGATATCTATCAGCAGTTAAAATTTCATGGTTCTATTTCAAAAAAGATGGGGTAGATCTAAAAGTCAGGTGTTCGAGAGTTACCCGAAGTTTTGCTCGGATCTCAACCAAAAACAAGATAGAATGTAAACCAAAGGTTATTAAACGCGCACATTTCCAAAAGACAATACAAACTGTTTAGAATAGTGACTTGCACAAAAATTTTAAAACTTCATGTAAATAAGAAAAAATGTATAAATAGGACTTTTCTGGAATTTTGAAGGGCTTAAAGTCCGGTACCCTATTTAACTAAGAAAACCCGTTAATATACGTAAAAATATATTTATTGACCCTTGCCAAAAAAAAAATTTTACAGGTGCCTAAGTTACAGATGTCTAAAAATAGCAAATTTTCAGTGTTTGAGGCGTAATAACTCGTGAAGACGGGGTGCTACCAAAAACTTGTCTGAGGAAACTTATAAAGTAAACTTACTCTAAAAGTTCTTTCTTGCCTTAAAATTTCAAGTCCTTATCTGGAAGCGTGCCGGAGTTATCAAGGTAGAAAAATCATGCAAAATTTGGTTTTCACATAACGGTTAATTTAAATACTAAATTTAAAACGAGAAAGAATACAGTTGCTTTTGTCAACTCTTAGATAAATGTATATTAAATTTACTTAGCACAAAATAGTAAATATAATTTTAAATATTATATTATATTATATTATATTAATGCGTACATAGTATATTTATATTGTTATAAGTATATCGCCATACATTGCAATATTTCTTTAAAAATATTTCCATTCATAGAATAATTTCTTATAAGTACAATAAAATACATAAATGTATGTAAATACGGCGCTATATAATATACATCTATACTCTTATCATTCATTCATCAGTTGCATATACGATTTGTAAATAAACATGATATTATATAAGTATGTATGTATGTATATCAATATCATATAAATAAAAATTCTTCAAGCAACCGTTATGCTGTTTATTTATTTACATTTTTTTTACCACACAAATTTTGTTATTCGTTAAATAACTTGTTTGAAAAAAAATAATTATTTTATTTTCTTTAATTAAAACTTTATTTATACTTTTAATTTACAAGACGTTTTCGACTTATAGTTAAGACAGCATAATAATCTATTTTCGTTAATACAAACTATTTATATTTTTGTCTTATTATTAATTAACCAATAGGAAATTACAATATTTATTACTTAATGACCAATAGAAAATTAATTATATAATCTTATCTTTAATTACTTTTCTAAGAACAGTGAATCTTTAAACCAAACTTATCTTTTACTTTCACATAAGAAATTACAATCTTAAACACCTGTTCTTAAAATATTTAATATTTATATTTTATTAGTTTTGACCGAAATGGCCTTTAACATATTATTAAAATTATTATCTGTTAAATTTCTAATTCTATTTATATCTGTATCAATATTATCTATTGGATTTGTATTTAAATAATATCCTTTTTCAATATTAGGAGATTTCTTATACATAACTCGCATTATATCCTCGAAGACCAAGTTACAGGTGTTTAAAAATAGGAAATTTTCAGTTTTTGACCACTTACAGCTTCTAAACGAGGGGTTATACAAAAAAAATTTCTGAAATTACTCATACTTATTTTCTATCAAAGATCTAACTTCTATCAAAATCTCAAGTTTCCAACTTAAACCGTTTAGAAGATAGAAGGGTTAAAGGATTTTGCAATAATTCAGTTTCGCATAACGGTAAATTCAGACACATTATAGCACAAGTATATATTTATTATATAAATGTTTGTAAAGATCATAATAGCACCTATCGTTTGGAATTTTCAGATTGAAGATATACCATATAGATCTTGTGTTATAACAATTTAAATATAGAGATTTTTCGAATTTTGGGGGGCTGTAGCTCCTTAATGGGTGGGGCTACAAAAAAATGAATATATTCAGAAAATTCATATTTTTGTGATATCTATCAGAAGCTAAAATTTTATGGCTCTATTTCAAAAAAATTGTGGAGATATAAAAGTTAGTTGTTCAGTTTTGGTCGAAACTCAACCAAAAAAAAAATAAGGAACCTACAAATTGCTCCTAGAATATTTTGTGTAAATTTTAAGATTCTAGCTTTCTCAGTTTTTGAGTTAGCGTGCTGACGAACGGACGAACGGACGGACGGACATGGCTCAATCGACTTAGAATTTCTTTCTGATCCGATCCATAGCTTTGAAGGTATATCTAGCTCGCTTATTTCGAGGTGTTACAAACGGAGGAGTAATTTTATTATACCCGGTATTTATCGTACGGGTATAAAAATGTAAATAAATAAACAACATATATGATATTGATATACATACATACATACTTATATAATATCATGTTTATTTACATATCGTATGTCACTGATGAATGGATGATAACAGTATAGATGTATATTATATAGCGCTGTATTTCCATACATATATGTACATATGTATTTTATTGTACTTATAAGAAATTATTCTATGAAAGGAAATATTTTTAAAGAAATATTGCAATGTATGGCGATATACTTATAACAATATAAATATACTAAGTGCGCATTAATGTAATATTTAAAATTATATTTACTATTTTGTAAATAAATATAAATTTACCGCTTAGTGTTAAATGGTACTATAGAATATTTGAAAAAGTTTTGGATTGATAATCTATATGTGGAAGGTTAGAATCTGCTTTTGAAGAATTTATAAACATATAGTTTGAATATATGTACAACCCATAGTTCTAGAAATTATAAAATTTATTCAAATTATTTTAAAATACTAAAATATTAAAAAAAATAATATCGTAAGCAGAGTGACAGGCTGTGAACATTCTAACGGTTCGTACGGGTATCTAAGAGTTGACAAAGGCAACTGTATTTTTTTCTCGTTTTAATTTTGTAAATTAATATCAAAATTATACAATTTTTTTAAATTCAGTATTTAAATTTAACGTTATGTGAAAACCAAATTTTGCATAATTTTTCTAGCTTCATAACTCCGGCACGATTTTAAATAGAGGCTTGAAATTTTGAGGAAAGAAGGAGCTTTGTACCGCAACAGGGGGGTGGTACAAAACAATTCTCTAAGGAAACTTATACTTATTCTAAAAGTTCTTTCTTATTTCAAAATTTCGGATTCCTATATAAAGGCGTGCCGAAGTTATGGAAAAAGAAATTTCATGCAAAATGTTCATAACGGAAAATTTACATAACGGTAAATTATGGAAATTTACATAACGGTAGATTTTAGATTGCAAAACTATTACGTAGCGCCTGCGATATATACATCTGAAAATGGGCTTTTTTTTGCAATTTTAAAGAGCTGTAATTTTGGAACCCTATCCAACTAAAAGAAACCGTGCCTAATAAGTTACAGGTACCTAAGTTCCAGATGTTTAAAAATAGCAAATTTTCAATTTTTGAGCCCTAATAGCACATAAACAGGGGTTGGCCCAAAAAAATTTTCTCAGTATACTTATACTAATTCTAAAAGTTCTTTCTACCCTTAAAATTTCAAGTTTAAGGAAGTTTTCAAGTCAAAAGATTGCTGCACAAAATACATTTTTTTATGAGATGTTGTATCTGTTTTGCAATCAGACGGACTGATGGACATAGTGAAACTAATAAGCATATTTTTTCAAATTTATTTTGGAAATGTGCTAAAAATGAATATTTCGTATTTTATTATGGAATTGTTTTTTAAATTAAGAATTGTTTGTTTTTTATTATGGTATCAATTTTTTAATACAATTCACATTCAGTATATTGCGCCTTTCCCTTAACCATGGTAGCTATAATAAGAACATGTTTTCCATCACTTACATCGGAATTATGAAGGAATAAGAGCTGCTACCTCCGCGGCCGCGGTCCTGGTGCCGTTGTTGTGGGCCCTTATTCCTTCAAAACAATTTTTTTTTTTGTTTTTCATAAAAATGTCTAAATTTTCACAAAATTTTTTATTAAATTTCACAAAGAACATTCAAAATTTAATACTTTTGTATGGAAATCCGAAACATTATTTTTTTCCCCCATGATTTCAAATTCTTTATATTTAGGAGAGATTTTAGAGTTGGCTTCAACTGAAACTGCTGCCCTTGCTACTGCGCCCGCGTTCTCGGTGCCGTTGTTGTGCGCGGGTGCTGTAGCAGAGGCAGCAGTTTCAATTCCTTCATGGGAAGTGTGAAAGGGAAAGAGAAGGCTTTATTTCCCCCTACCATCTAAAACAGTGTAGAAATTTTGCAAATAGACTGTCTATTTCTGAACTGACAGCATGACAGAATGAAGTTAGCTCAAATTTTTTTTGAAAAATGTGCTAAAAATTCCTTAATATAAATTTCTTAATAATTTAAGAGTACCAATTAAATTTTATTGTGAATATCATTGTTAACAAAAGCTATTATGTTTCGAAATAATAAATAGGTATACTAAATTTCTAATTTCCTAGACTGTTTTCTAGTTTCATAGACTACTTCCTATAGGCTCCTAGAATTTTTTAGACAATCATTTATTATAATAACTCAGAGTTCTTCTGTATTTTAATCAAAATCTTTTATATCTGATATGGATATTATTTCTTAGAAATAAAACATTATTAATTCTTATTTAAGAATTTTTGACAAATAAGAATATTTTGGCAATGATAAAAATTTTACTTTTTCAAATAGGTATTTTCGTCTCAAAACAATTCAAGAAATTCTTTAAAATTTAGAGTAATATCTACAAGAAATCCAGATAAAATAACTTATTATACTTTTCAAAGTATACTACAAGGGTGTTACAAGATTTTAATATTGTCATCGTTATTACAAATAATTATTACAAACTATACTTTCTTTCAAACTATAAAATCACTCTCAAAAATTGGTACTAACAAAATTTTTTCACACCTAATATTTTTTGGAGCGAATTAGTCGATTTAAACCATATTGCTTGAATGATCTTATTTTGCCAAACACCAATTATTATGAAACGTTTCATATTCCTCAGTGTAACTGTTTTGACAGAGCAACAAAAAAAAATGTAAAAATTTTAATAGTTGCTTGGATTGACAAACCCGTAAAACACTTCTAAAGTATTTTTTATCAACATTTTTTTATTTTTAAAGCTTAAATGCTAAGGAATTCTAATAAAAAATTTTTCTTTTTTAATATTTCACTCATTTTTGTAACAAAAACTAAAAATTAAAACATTTTTTAATATGGCACATATTTTTGTAAAAAAAAAAGGATAAAAAGATAAGTGCTAAAAAAAATGTACAACTATTTAATTAAAATTCCATTTATTTAAAAAAAAGAGAGCAATGTTGTACACAAAATTAATTAAAACTTTTATTTAAAACAAAAACCAAGTGAGAATGTTGTTAATATAAAAAAAAAAATTATATAATTGTACAGTAGAAAAACTTAAAAATTTACTTAAAGCTTAAGTTAAAAAATTAATTAAAGCTTTTCAACACTTTAAAAATTTCTTAAAAATGCAAATGAAATATATTTATAACCTTTATAATATTATAAAAATTTTAAGGACGATAATTATGTAATTTGATTAAAACAGGGTGTATTTTTCAAATTTTGGGTTTTTTCAAAATCATTTGGGTGATAGATCCTGTACATTAAATATTTAATTGAAAAAAAAAACTTAAAGTTGTAAGTTTAAACTAAAGTAATAAAATAACCGTACCGTCACCCCACTGTTTGAAAAAATGTTCAAAAAGTCTATTACATTTTTAGTGGTGGCAATTACCAAAACTGGAACAAACATTAATTTAAATTCAATGGAGGCAATATTACAAAAAGTGGAATAGACATTTAATTTATTAAAAATGAAAAAATCTTTTGTCCGTGTGTTAGTAAATGTCCTTCCTTCAAAATAAGAAAATCTGATAAACTTAGATGAAGTATTAAAAACGACTAATTAGCAATACCTACTTGTAACTAAAGAAATGGTTTATTTTCGACTGCAGTATTTTGCCATTGTTTTGCAGATTTTTGATTTTTCGAAAATTTTTACTGTAAGCTTTGTGGAATATTGGATAAGTAAATATTAAATAACTTTTACTATATATTATAATATTGTCATTTTGAATATTTTACTGTCAAACTTTTTGAATGAACTATTTCAGAGCTTGGTAAAGTTAAAAAAAGCCCACTACATTCAAATATTTGTAATTCAAGTTTTACTAATAATTTCAAGATATCAAAATTATATAAAATATTTTTCAACAATTTGATATTTAATTGAATTACCTACCTTTAATGCTTTAAGTCAAACTAATTTTTTTCATAAAGACTAAAAGAGACATAAAGACTACAAAATTTTAGATATCTAACTTTAATAAGAACTGAAATGAATTATTTTATATAAATTCCACAGTTGTATGATACCCCGGACCTGTTGCTATAGAAAAAGTACATTTTGCGAAAATTGTTACCATAAAATTTTAATTCTTTTGACTAAATTACAAATACCCAGCTTAATTAGACATTCAATTATGCTCATAAAAAAATGTACAAACTAACCTGGCGATTCTGTTTAAATTTATTATAGAAAATGTGACATTCATGTAAAAATTTCAAAAACCTAGCTAGTTCTATTATTTTTTAAGTTATCGTGCGGCGCGACGGTCAAACAGACAAACGGAGAGACATGCATATCTAAATTGATTCAAAATTCAATTCTGATGGACAAGAATATTATGTATTTCTCCATTTCTTCCTCTTCTTCTTTACAGTGTCATAAACATTATGGCAAATTTATTGTATAAAAACTAAAATCGAACAACAAATTTTGAATAGTTTTAAAATGTAGTTTGGAGAAAACGTTATTGTCGTTGCTTTGATTGTCAATTTACCAGTTTATTTGAATTTCCAAAATTTACCATATTGTTATATTTATTTTCGTACCATTATGACATTATATTAATTTAATTGTAGTTTTTTTTTTTTAATTCTATTCAAATATGATAGCAAAATGTCCTTTGCTAGTTTCAATTTTATACTATCTGGTTTTTCAAATTGACGATGATTATACAATAAAATAGCATTCAAAGGTTTAAGCAGAATATTAAATATATCCTTACCATTTTATGTAATATTTCAACCAAAACAAACACAATTATTGAGTATTTCATTACATCAAATTCCGTTGTTCAAATATTACCAGTTAGTTCAAATTGTAATAGTACTATCACTTAGGGCTTATCACTTATGAAAGATTTATTAAACAAATAATGGGAAAAACCGAGAGTTTTCATAAAAGCACATTTCCAAAATTAAAAAATATTCCATAATAAGCCTAGAGTAAACAGGAGATATATTGAAAAATAAATTTATAATAATATAAATTACCTACTTATTTTATTAATATAAATTATTAATAATAATGAAAACAAAAAACAATAAGAAAAAAATTGAGAAAAATCAAATCATACTTTCGTCAATTATAAGGTAACCCTATATTATTAAGAAAAATTATTAGAACACACAAAAATATAATGTTGGAGTTGGAGTTAATAGAGAATTTTCACACCGCGACACAAAAATATTTTCTGAAATGACTCTTATTTCCAACTCCTCTAACTCCTCTTAAAATCTCAAACTGTTAAACCGTTTGAAAGATAGAAGGAGCCCAAATTTTTGCAAAAATTGAGTTTCACATAACGGTATATTAAAATACCGCATGGCAAAGCCACATATTTATATTATATACATATGTATATTTATAAATTTTATAAAACCAGCTATAGATATTGTTTGGCGTTTCCAGATTGAAAATATGTCTTATAAAACGTGTGTTAAAACAACTTAGAGATAGGAATTTTTCTAACTTTGTAGGGCTGTAGTTCTGTAACGGGCGAACAGGCTACAGAAAAAAATTGTTCCACAAAATTATTTTTTTGGTAATTATAAATTTGGTAATGTCCGTATAGTTAAAATTTCATTACTTTATTTCAAACGGTGTAGAAGTTTTGTAAACTAAAAAGCTAAAAAGAGATGAGGCAGTTAAAAATAAAAGATTTTCTTCGGCAAGATACTATATTCGTAAAGTTTAAAGTAAAGTTTATAACTAAATTGTGCTCAATATTGTCCACTCCCTCCCTCTCTATTTATTGTCTTGTGATAATTTCCACCTACCCTAACAAAAAAAAAAATAAAAATATATCGGATAATGAAACTAGAAATCACATATTTTCAAATTTTTTCATATGTACCGAAAAGAGAAACCATTAAAATAAATTTATTCTAATATATAATAAAAAGGAGAAAAAATACTATGTTTGATTTATTGTAACCTTTTAAGACTTTTAAAGGAGTTTTGCATATTTTCTTTTAATATACCTACTTTAGTGTCTAAGAAAATCTTTAGTAATTCTTCTTTATTCCTGTCTACTAGGTTCTTTTTGCTTTGTTTTTTTATTTTCTTATAGTTTCTGTTGTATTTTACAAATTATACTAATAAATATCACATTCAGTACTTTTTTCAGGATCCTATAAAGTATTATATTTTAGTTTTAGATACTTTTGCGTTTGGATTTGGTTTTACTATACTTTCCCAGATCATTGTTTGTGTTACATAAGGAATGTTAAATGGTATATAATATTTTTAAATTTGATAGTTCCTCCTTTAATTTGCTTTTTAGCACATTTCCAAAAAAATTTTGAAAAAATGTGCTTATTAGTTTCACTCTGTCCGTCCGTCCGTCCGTCTGTTTACAAAACTTCTACACCGTTAAAGATAGAGAAAAAAAATTTTAACCATGGATAGGTCTCATAAAAAAAATAATTTTGTGGAACAACTTTTTCATGTAGCCCCTCCCATTACGGAGCTACAACCCCTCAAACTTTGAAAAAGCCCTATTTTTAAATGCATATATCTTATGATCTGCTTAAGATTTTTTCAATCTGAAAACGTCATTCGACAGGTATTTCTCTTATCTTTGTAAATTAATATCAAAATTAACAATTTTTTAAAATTTAGTATTTAAATTTACCGTTATGTGAAAACCAAATTTTGCACGATTTTTCTATTTTCATAACTCCGGCACGCTTTTAGATAGAGGCTTGAAATTTTGAGGCAAGAAAGAACTTTTAGAATTAGTATAAGTTTGCTCAGAAAATTTTTTTGGACCACCCCCTGTTTATGAGATATGAGGGCTTAAAAATTGAAAATTTGCTATTTTTAAACACCTGTAACTTAGGCACCTGTAAAAATTTTTCTTCGGCGAAGCATGAAAATTAAAGGTTCAATAATATATTTTTATGCGTGTTAATGGCTTTTCTTAGTTATATAGGATTTCGGACTTACGGCCCCTCAAAATTTCAAAAATGTCCTATTTTCACGTTTTTTCGTATTACATGAAATTTTCAAATTTTTGTTCAAGTCAAAATAAACAGTTTGTATTGAGTTTGGAAATGTGCGCTTTTAAAAACCGTTGGTTTACATTCTACCTTATTTTAAATTCTTTAAATTGGTATTTTAGATAAAAACAAGGCAGAATGTAAAAGTGAATACAAACAAAAAAACCTGTCTCTTTAATTTTTAAAGACAAAAATTAAATTTCAATTTAAAAACGAGAAAGAATACAGTTGCCTTTGTCAACTATTAGATAGCCGTACGAACCAGTAGTATGTTCACAGCCTGTCACTCTGCTTACAATATTACTTTTTTAATATTTTGGTATTTTAAATAATTTGGTTGAATTTTATAATTTCTAGAACTATGGGTTGTACATATATTCAAACTATATGTTTATATGTACATTCTTCAAAAGCAGATTCTAACCTTCCACATAACGATTATCAATCAAGTAACACTTTCGTCAATTATAAAGTAACCCTATATTATTAAAAAAAGTTGTTAACAGAAATAAGAGTATAATGTTGAAGCTTTAATTTTTATGTATTACTTCAAAAAAATTCTAACCGGTGTTCAAGTTACAGGTGTTTAGAAATAGGAAATTTTCAGTTTTTGACCCCTTACAGCTCCTAAACGGGAGGTGCTACAAAAAAAATTTTGAAATGACTCATACTTATTTTCAAAGATCTAACTTCTGTCAAAATTTCAAGTTTCCAACTTAAACCGTTTAGAAGATAGAAGGGTAATTCAGTTTCGCATAACGGTAAATTAAGACACTCTATAGCACAAGTATATATTATATTGTAAAGGTCATAAGAGCACCTATCGTTTGGAATTTTCAGATTGAAGATATACCTTATAGAGCTTGTGTTATAACAATTTTAATATAGAGATTTTTCGAATTTTTGGGGGCCTGTAGCTCGAACTCGGGTGGGGCTACAGAAAAATTAATATTATCATAAAATTAATGTTTTTATAATATCTATCAGCAGTTAAAATTTCATGGCTCTATTTCAAAACAATTGTGGAGATCTAAAAGTTAGTTGTTCGGGAGCTACCCGAAGTTTTGGTCGGAACTCAAATAGGGAACTACAAATTGTTGTAAGAATATTTTGTGTAAATTTCAAGATTCTATCTTTCTTAGTTTTTGAGTTAGAGTGCTGACGGACGGACGGACATGGCTTAATCGACTCAGAATTTGATTCTCATCCGATCCATACCTTTGAAGGTATATCTAGCTCGCTTATTTCGAGGTGTTACAAACGAAGGAGTAATTTTATTATACCCGATACTTATCGTACGGGTATAAAAACCCCTGTATTAATTGAAAAAAGCTGTTAATACGCATGTAAAAGTTATAAGGTTGAAGTTTAATTTTTGCGTTTAACTAAGTTATTACAGGTGTCTAAAAGTAGCACATTTTTAATTTATTGTTAGGGTTATAAATTGAAATTTTCTTAAACAGAGAAAGCTAAAAAAAATTCCTAATTCTTTTGTTAATTTTGAACGATCTTTGTCATATCGCAAAATGTCAAGGCTCTAAAGACGCGTTAAGCGTTATGAAGGAAGCAAATTCTAAGGTAACTTTTGTTAATTTTGAACGATCTTTGTCATATCGCAAAATGTCAAGGTTCTAATGAAAAGCGTTATGAAGGAAGCAATTCGTGTGTTTGTCAAATTATAATTCCCATGTCGTTAAATGACGCGAATATTTTTACTAACTCTCGATTCGAAATCATAATTAATCAAAATTAAAGATATACTACGGGTATGAGTAATTGAAACACCTTAATTAACATTAGGCTAAGATGTTTTAACGTATTCACTGCTAACTAGGAGTTATCTCGTTGGTAGGTACTAGATAACTCGTAGTAATAATTGTTGAACCAAATATACTATAATTTCGGTATGGCCTGTCCAACTAACTTTATTGTTTAATTTTGGCACAGAAAATTTAGTGAATAAATGATTTTTACAAAGAAATTTGAATGCGGGAATTTTTACGGTTTTATTTTATAGGGAACTCCCCAAAAATTAATTTTTAACTCAAGTTGCATATTTATGCATATAAAATATTAGTCATACTCATTTTATTGAGTTTTGAAAGTGTTGTTTTATATAAATTTAAATATAGTGTTTTTTTTTAGGAGAAAATAAAATTGATGAGACATATATGGGAGAGTTTCTTGAAGCTATAGTTATTTCAGTGATAGTGAATACGATTTGTCTGCTGATAAAGATGAATATGTGCTTGACAATAATGATGAAGATAGTAGTTGCTTAATGCTTCACATAATCAATCGAAAGAATAAAATAGAAACGGTGTTAGATTGCTTGCCTATACGGTTCTGACGACAAAATTGAAGCTATTCCAGCTGAAAAACTTTGTACAGCACAAACCAATGATAATGTTAGATAAACTTATTTTTGGAGTTTAGTAAGACAGGATCCACCTCAATTTTATTTTACAGGACAACCAATAATATTCCAGAAAATTGTATAACACTTGGTGATTTTTCTAACAGAAAGTTTTGTAACTTACTTCTTTATGGCTTGCAATTTTTTAAGAAAAGGATGTCAAGGTTTCAAATATTACTTCGATTCCTTCATTTTTAAAATAATGAACATGAGTTGAATGATCGCTTATTTAAAATAAATCCAATTTTAAAGCATTTCAATGAAATAATGGCAAGCAAGACCTCAGCAAGACCTGTCTATTGACAAGTCCATGATTCTTTGGAGGGGATGATTAACTTTTTGGCAGTATATCAAGAGCAACAAACATAAATATGGCATCAAAGTTTTTGAATTTTGCGAATCAAAAAGGATGATTTTAGGGCTCAAATTTATGAAGATAAAACTCTTGATGCACATTCTGAGAAAAATCAATCCAGAAACGTTGTTATGAGCTTAATGGATGGTTTCCTCGACAAAGAACATACCCTTATATTCGTACTAAAGTAATCTCGAAGTTGGCATATCAGAACATAATTTTTTATAAGTAGGCCAAATACGAGATAACTCATATTACCAAAAAGTACCTAAAATTACCTGATAATAATTGTAAAATACCTTATGTGTTTTTTATGCAGTATTATTGTATTATTTGTCTTACAGAATAAAAACTTGAGGTGGCCTCAGGGGCAGATTTACGAAAACCTTCATGGCAGCGAATGCGATCCCATGTAGAGAAATATTTTCTTGATGAATTAGAGTATCATTTGAATAATATAATGCTTCATATAATCAATCGAAAGAATAAAATAGAAACGGTGTTAGATTGCTTGCCTATACAGTACACCATATTTTGTAAAATATGAGTTTAAGCTTTATTTTTGTTAAAACTTTACAATTTTTTAAAATATTATGATTTTGATCCATTGAGATTAGTGGATTATGTTGGATAAATTCAAAATCTATTGAAAATTGATTAATATATTGTTTCATTCAACAAAATGGTTCATTAAGTCGTTTGTTCGATAGCCGGAAATATTTTCTAAAGATTTTTGAATTTCATCAATGGAAGACTAAAAATTATTGTAATACTTTCTTTATTGTTTTTACAAAAGTAAAGCGTTTAACTGTAATTATTTTTTTATAATCTACAAAATAAAAATAGCTACTTTAAAGGAACTAAAAAAACACTTAGCTTAAGATATCATATTAAAACAAATACCTGTTGTAATATATTATTATTATACCAGATTGAGAATTTTGAAGAATTTTATAAAAGCGCGTATATCCATTGCTTCTGATGATATATTGTATGGTCCGATGTTTAAATTGATAAATTTATAAGGCAAAAAATATTTTAATGAGCCGATATAAAAGTAATATACGGTACAATTAAGAAATCATCAGCATATGGTTATATTATAAGCAAGAAAAACTTCATTAAAAGTTTGTTTTTTATCAGAAAAACTAAAAAACAATAATAATAAAAATAATTTATAAAGAAAATATATACAACCATACAAATAAGAGAACTAAAAATAATGTTTAGTGTATAATAAGTAAAAAAGAGGTGTATACGCATTTCCATAAAACAAAAATTTATATGGAAAATTTGAATTTCAAAGAAAAACTTTTTAAAATAAAACAGGAGTTGAGAAATTTCAGAATGCAAAGTAAAATTTAGAAAAACTTACTTTAAAAACTTTAGATTCTTTTCTTTCTGTTTTGTTTCATCCTATATAATAAATTATTTTTTTGAGAGTTTTTTTTTTTTTAAAAAGGAATTTGTAAAAATATACTTAAAAAATTTTAATTTCTTAAATTTTTGTCACGTAGTTGGCTTTTATTTGTTGTTATGACAGAATTTTTTTATTACGCAAAATAACGCAGAACAGGAGAACAAAGAATCAAGCAAATTTCCACATTTTTAACTTATTTATATCATTTTTAATAAAAAACAAAAACAATAAAAAAAAAAAAAAGAATAAGAAAAAACTTTTATAAAACTTTGATTTCATAAAGGAATTTTGAAAATATTCCTCTATGAAATCAAAGGGGAAAAACAAAGTTAAATTAACTTGGATGGTAAAGTTAGTTGAGATTTTTAGAAAACCAAATTATTTTAGAAACTTTAAAGAAAAAACCAAAGAATAGTGTTTTACACGCTTCTTTGAAATTTATATGATTTCTATCTTATCTATTATAAGAGTAATAGAGCAGAAAATGTGTTTGTTTATTCATCTTATGTATTTTATACGATGAGTGCAATTGTAACCAAATTTTGCAGGGATGTCTATATAAATAGGGCCGAGTACACAGCCGATTTAGTTTATAGTTTCTAGAAATATTAGTTTTAGGTCTATTCTGGACCTTTTTCGAGATATGAGGGGTTAAAGATGTTTTAACAATTTTTCATAAACAAATCTATAACTTTTGAACGGCTTGCTATAGATAGATAAAAAAATTAATTTTGTAGAGTAAGTTGTCAGCTTTAATTTTTGTGTACTAATGATTCCCATATCATAGCAGTTACAAAGTTATAAAGATTTAAAATGATTTAAAATGAAAAACATTTTGTTTTAAACTCAATTTTCTTTTGAAACAACCTGTATTTGGGGTACTTTTTATAGCATATTTCGAAATAGCTTTTCAAGCCCTATAAATAGTACCAAACTTTTTCCTCTATCTCTAACCGTTTTTGAGATATGACGAATATAAAAGTGTATTATAACACACAAAATGTGTTAACACACTTTTGAAAATAACACACTTTTCTCTTGTGATTGAAAATAACACAGCGATTGAAAATAACACCATAAGAAAATAAACCATACAAACGTAGTTCTCAGGATATAACTAATAATTTTGTCATTTCGTTTGTGATATCTTAGAGGTGAAGAGTAAAATATGGATACTATGCCTTAACTCTTATTCAGGATCAAATACTAACTACATTCTCATGTACGTTCGCCAATCTAACCGCACGACAAAACTAAGAAGCTACGATTCTGAAATTTTGACCATTTCATCTTTGAAAAATTATTAGTTTCGCTATTTAAATTAAGCAAGAACGACCACCGCGAACAATACGAACTTCATTAATTTATATATGAAAATAACTCAGTCTGTATTGAAGTTTGACATTTGAACATTTGAAAGCTTGTGAAAAGAAGTAAGGTTTTATGAAAACACTTCTGTAAAATTAGGTTAGTTTGCAGTGGTTGGTCGAATATTTGCAATAAAACTTCTATTATTTAAAGCTAGACATCTGAAACTTTCTAAAAAATTAAAATATTTTATTTTTTATTGAAACTATATAAGTATTATTTTCGTGCAGGTATCGTAGAATTGATGCAGTCTACACTACGATGGATAGTTTTTATATTATATATTATAAGTTATAAATAAATTAAAATGTATGTTTATTTCATTTGATATTTGTTTTAAGATGAATAAATTAGTATTAAATTGTTGTTTGATCACTCTAATCACGATGTCATCCAACTGTTTTAGCCTATTTTTATTAATTTAATACAACATTAGATGAATTTCTTATAAATTATTTATATAGTTATTAAATGTTTTAACAATAAGAACTTACAAAATTAAATTAAAATTCCTATTGTTAATTATGCAAAAAATATGTTGCGATTCATAAGATGATAATAGTATTTCTTTAATTTTATAAGTTCACAATAACGCCCAAATAATTTGATATAAGGGTTCAAATTGGATTTTTTATTCCCGTCCGAACGTATTTTCAAGGGTATAATAAATTTGCCATTACATTTGTGATACCTTAAAGGAGTCGATCTATAGATATAGAATCAAGTGTATGGAAAGGCTTAGAATTGAATTCTGAGTTGGTTCAATCATGTATATCCGTTGGTCCACCTGTCTGATCGTCGGTAAAATTCATTACAACATATCCAAAATTATTTAAAATTCAATTGGAACGCAATAAAAGTAACATAAAAAATATTTATAATGTGTTCAACTCTTGAATTAAATTAATTATATTGAAGATTACTGATTATTATCTTTGAGATTTTAAAAAAAATCTTAGCATATACCTAATATAAAATGAATACAAACAAAATGTTTGCAATAATTGTAACGCAATAATTTTCAATTTAAAATGATTGTCCTATTAAAAATTCAATAACAGTCAAATAAAAATGAAATTAATTTATTTATTTCTATGGGATCAAAAATACCAATCATTAATATTCATTTTGTTTTTTTGGTTTGCATAAGAATAATAAGTCATAACATAATAATAATAATGTCATCGTTTTGATAGATACCGCACGCATAAAATTAATTAATTTCTATTATAGTAAATAAATAAATTTCTGATTGTATTTTACAGACCTTAACATAGCTTTCATATATATCTGTTTTTGATATTTAAATAAAATGTATTTATATTCGGTTTTCTGCTTTCCCCAACAAAATTACAAATTAATTTTTAATGAAAATGCATATCGCATGCATATAATTTAAGAGTACATACTTTAAAATATTCTTCCTTTCTCTACTTATTTTTAGTTTTATCTTGTTGTTGTTGTTGTTGTTGTTTTTGTTGTTGTTGTTATTGTTTTATTTTTTAATTTTTATCTAATGTAAGTATATAATAATATTGTCAGGTCAGTTTTAACTTTTATTTTTCGACGTTGTTGTTATATTTTTATAATAATGAAATTGTTGGTTGTATCCTTTTATTATTTTCAGGAGAATTTCTTTGAGTTCATTGTACATCACAATTCACAATAATATTATGGTATCTACCAGTTGACATTAATTTCAAAAAAAAAAAAACAGAAAAATTATTCATCCTTGAAGAGAGTATGGTATTCAATGAATTCTTTTGTTGAGTTTTTCCCTCTTTCTCAGATTATTTACAAGAATAATAATTGACATAAGTTTTTTCAAAAAAATTGTTTTCTCTGTAATATGCATAATAATAATTTCCATTTTTTTATCTTTAAAACTGTTATATTCGTTTTTTTAAATGTATATATTTACAGTATTGAACAAAATTTATGACATTGATTAATTAATTACATTCCTAAATATTTATGTAGGAACTCTTCAATTATTATCCTGTAATTTTGTCCAATCATTAATGCGACAGTGATGCATCTAAATGCATCTAATTCTTAGTATCAAAGTAATTATATAAAACTTAAAATTAAACAATACATTTCATCTGTTCCATACTCATCACGTCAGTGAAATAATAAATCGATCAATATTGATAATTCACAAAAATTTAAAGAACTAAAATAAATAAAGTTTTGTCATTGTCCTTAATTGAACAAAACTTGACTTTTATAATGTAACTAGTGAAAGGGTCCAACACATGATGGGCGCCAGGCGAATAGAAAAGTTTTTTTAAATACTGTGTGATATTTTTAATCTGACGACCCAATCATTTTTAAGTAATAAAATTTAAATTTTGTTTTTTTCTTTTTTCGAGTAGCAAAAAAAATTCGGTCACATGCTGAGAGGGCTTATCTTCTTATAATAGATAATTTTTGATTGAAATATTAAAATGTACGTATTGCGGGTGTTTGAATATTTTTTGCATTTCTTTCTCTTATACATAATATGTATGTATATTCAATATTAATTTCTCATTTCACTATTAAACAATTCATTTTACATAAAAATGCCAACTTCCATCTTTTTATTAATTCTTATATCAACATAGTTAAATAATAATTATATCATTCCAATCCATTCACATTATTAAACTACATATGTATTTGAGTTGCATTATTTTTAGCACATTTCTAGAAAATTTTTAAATAAATGTGCCTATTAGTTTCACTCTGTTCGTCTGTACGTCCGTCCTTCCGTTCGTCCGTCTTTTCGTCTGTTAACAAAGCTTCTACACTGTTAAAGATAGAGAAAGAAAATTTTTAACCATGGGTAGGTTAATTAATTTTGTGGAAAAACTTTTTTATGTATCCCCATCCATTAGGAAACTACAGCCCCTCAAACTTTGAAAAAGACCTATTTTTAAACGCATATATTTCATGTTGCGCTTAACATTTTTTCAATCTGAAAACGTTATTCGAGAGGGATTTTTTTTACCTTTATAAATCAATATCAAAATTATATATATTTTCTAAATTTAGTGTTTAAATTTACCGTTATGTGAAAACCAAATTTTGCATGATTTTTCTACCTTCATAAATGCAGCACGCTTCTAGATAGGGGTTTGAAATTTTGAGGCAAAAAAAAACTTTTAGAATTAGTATAAGTTTGCTCAGAAAATTTGTACCACCCCCTCTTTATGAGCTATTAGGCCTCAAAAATTGAAAATTTACTATTTTTAAACACCTGTAATTTAGACACCCGTACAAATTTTTCTTCGGCAAGACATAAAAATTAAAGCTGCAGTAATATATTTTTACGTGTGTTAACGGTTTTTTTAGTTATATGGGGTTCCGTACTTACAGCTCAAAATTCCAGAAAAGTTCTATTTTCACTTTATTACTTATTACGTGAAATTTTAAAATTTTTGTGGAAGTCACAATTCTAAACAGTTGGTATTGACTTTTGGAAATGTGCACTTTTAAAAACCGTTGGTCTACATTTTACTTTGTTTACTAATACTAATGCTTTTTCTCGAACAAAAAAGTCTATTTGCAAAAGTCCTTATCCTTCCTTATATCCTTAGCTACTTCACATCCACTGTGTGTAGAAAAGTGGGATACCAAGAAAATTTCGTAGTCACACGGTTATTGCAACTACTTATTGAAAATAAAAACAGTAATAAACATACTTTGATTTTAACAAATTAATTCTGAAATTAGAATTAAGGGAAATGAAGGTTGACTTTTTATACATATTTTTTTTTTGTTAGTATTTACTGTTTAGTAATTAATATTGTTCTGCTATTTGCTAATAATATAATACCTATCGTATGTAAATGTAAATTGTATTCTAATTTGTACATTATAATATTGTAGTTGGTTGGTACATATGTAGGTAGTAGTAGAATTAAAATCTAAAAAGTAGTATCGTTTAAGAATAAAACCTTTTCTTTTCATATTTTGTTACTTCTTTTTTTGTTAGTATCAGTATTTAGTAAGAAATTTTGTGATTGTGTGTGCTCTAAAATTTAAAAAAAGGACACGCGAATAGCAGCAGCAGTAGCAGCAGGAGATTGTTTTTTATTATATTAAGATAGCTAATGTAAACGGAAAAATTTTGTTTACTGCGAGTTTTAAAGTTTTGTTTACTGCGACTGTAGTAAATTCAGTCTTTAGTCACCAGGTGACGGTATAGTTTTTAACGGTATAATGTAATGACCTACTTCGTTTTGTGCAAGACTATATTTTTATAAAAATATGTACCTATGTATAAATAAAAAATTAAATAATATGTATGATTTAAGAAGAACCGTTTTAAATAATTTTGTATTCTCCCTTTTCCCCCTTACATGCATCTTTTAAAGAAAATATTGTATTCTTTAAAACAGTGCAAAAATAAAAACTTTTAAAAATTTTTTTTTGGAAAGAATTTATTTTATTCTGTTTATTTATTTTTTACCAAAACATAACCACATGAAAGAATTTTTTTTTTTTTAAATTACGCCTTAATTCTTATCGGGGTGTCGAGCTCCGAACGAGTCGAGCTATATCACGCTATTTTATAGTAGCTTTTTCTTCTTAGCTTAAAATTGCTAAAACCTTTTAAGTTGACATGTATTTTAGGTATAGATTGCGCAGTGCTTCTTGGACAATGTTTCTCTAAATATCTTTATTTCAAATTTCAGCTGATCTATAACCCGAAATCGTTTTCTGTCCGACAGACTAACCTAGAACTTTGTTATCTTATGTTTGTACAATTTCATAGGCTTATTATTGTGTTGAAATATTCAGTTTTTTCTTTTTAAGAAAATCAACTCCAAAGTGAAAATCACTTCTTCATATAATTTAAGATGATTATTATGATTTGATCCAACTCAGGGCGTAGTGGTTATGTCCACAGCCTTTTAATCGGATTGTCTTGCGTTCAAATCCCGGCCAGGTATAAAAAAAATTAGTAGTCATTTTATAACGTAAATAATGTATATCGTATAATAATAATAATGAAAACAGTTACTACAGTGGAATCACCATTGGTTACTTCATGCAGGAAAGTGCTTTATACTGCTGCATGTTGTAATATACTGATAGGCTTGACTCTGTAGCAAGTAGTAATAATAATAATAATTCATATTAATAATAATAGTTGCTTCAGTGACAGCGGTGTTGCCTTCCATTATTACGTCATACAGGAAGGTGTTATAATATACTACTGCATGTTGTAACTATTGATGACTTCGTCACTTATAGCAAAATAGTAATAATAAAAGACGCATAGATTCCTTAGAGTACATTACCCAATTCAATGTTTCCATATCTTTATCCTATCTTCTTGTGTCTCATACTCCCTAGTCCCTATATAGCTTTTGCACTTAGAGGTTTTATATTATTAAATTGGCTAAAAGAGGAAGTGGATTTAGTAAGTAATAAGAATCTGCCAAGAGGGTATTCTTAATCTTTTTGCAAGATTTTAACCTTCCTTAGGAAAATTAAAATATATAATTTTAATATAATTCTATTATCTGTTTTTAATATTATTTAAGCCATAAAGGAACTTAATGCTGAGTAGACTTGTTTATATTAAAAGAAAATTTTAAACTATAAAAGAGAAGGGGGAGTTTATTTAAAAAGAATCTTTAAAATAAGAAAACGATATTTTAAAAGAAATCTTTTTCTGAAAAAAAATGATTATACATATAAGTTTGTTTTTCCAATTTTCGCACAGTTTAACAAAATTTGGCACATGTTTTGTGAATATTTTTATTTTTTCTTCTTCTTTTTCTTGAATTTTTTGTTTTACATCTTCAAAGTTTTGTTGAAAATTATTTTTTTTATAATTTTGTTTTATTTGACTTTTCTTTCATTCAAAAGCATTATTTTTTGATTTATAAATATTCTTTTGAAAATTTTACTTACCTTTTTTATTTATTATATCCCAAAAAGGACATAACAGAAAGAAGCAAAGATGAAAAGGATTTATATTATATCTTATTATCAAAATGACTTTTAATTTTCTTTTACATTTTTGTTTTAAATTTATGACAAATTTAATTAAGCCGTTGAATTGTTGAGATCTAAAACTAAATAAGAAAAAATAAGGGAATTGAAGGAACCGAAGGATACTTTATTTTTCTATAGTTTATTGTTAATAGTTGTTCTCTAAATTAGAAAAGTTTAACAAAACTGATATAATTATTATTGATACCTCACAAGTTGTATTATTGAATTTAATTTGTTAAATAGTTTTCAAATTTTCTTTTATAGATATTTACTAACAATATAAAATAAATTATGCTCTTCTTAGCTACACCAGTTCCAGGATAGGGAATTAAATCAACAATCTAAATGTATTACTTCAAAAGCATATTAATATGTAATATTGTAAAAAAAGCTACTCCTGAACAAGTAAAACTTTTTAAATGGTCAATAATACAATTATATTGATTAATTTAATTGTGTCAGAGACAACGCATCTGAAAATCTCAAGACTTAAAATTTCTTATGTTAAAATCTCGTGTTTCAAAATCACGTGTTTAAAAAGAAATGATTGAAATCGTGATTTTGTAATCAACTTAAAACCCCTTCCCTAGTTTTTTACATACATATTTAAACACAATTGCAAATATCGTGAAACGCTAACATATTAAGCATGAGATTTTAACACGCGAGTATAATATTAAAACAAGAGATTCATAGCGGTTTCTCTGCCTCTATGACATTTCTCAACCACATAAATGTGAACAGGAAATTACACAGACGTGGCTGTAAATGTCGTAAGGGGAAATAGCTCTTATGACGTGTCTGGGATTCGAACCCACACTCCCTCGGTATTTTATACGCTATTACCCACTAGGCCATAGAGGCTCCCAAGTCAAACAAATACGTTCAAAAAAATGATTTAAAGTGCAGGTACTTTAAATTACGAATTACGATGGATATATTTTAGTTGCTTCCATAGAAATTTCTCAATTTATTGTAAATGGTGGAAAATATAAAAATTATCTTAATCTATCTATAACTGTCTTTGGTGTTAAAATTGTATGAATATTAATGAAATAGATAAATTGTAACAGTATTAAATTATTAGAAAAGTAGATTTTGATTTGTAGATTTATTAGTAGATAGAATGATTATTAAGAGCAAAATCAATGGATGTGTTGATGTTGATTAGTTCAAAGATGAAAATTAATATATGTATGCTTTTATTAAGATACAAATTAAAGACATTTAAAATATCAATCATTAAAAATTATTCTTATTGTTAATGAAAAATTTTTTTTTCTATGAAAATAATATTATAAATGAAAATGTTCTGTTTTATTCAATGCTCCTTAGAATTTCTGGTACATTTGAAGATAGATGTTTAAAAAAAATATCTAATATTTTCTTATACTCATTAATCGTAAAATAGCTAGTTTTCATTTATAAGGATCTGATAAAAAGTTTCATAGAAGATACATAATAATATGTCAATATCGTTATCTCCAAAAAAATATTATGTTTTCATCTTAACTCTCAGACTATATTGGGGAATTTCATTTTACAATAATATGATCTTTTTTGATTGTGGATTAGGAAAAGTAATTAATGCATATAAGCATTTATTTCAAAATAAAAAAATAACACTACTAATATTAAAATATTCAAAGAACTTTTTATGCTCTAGCTTTTTTTAGGTTGAAGTGTAAACTTAAGTTTATTTGAATGTTTAGCAGTTCTCGTAGTTAAACGACACATTTAATTTTTACACTAAATATTTCAGTTTAAATTCTCTAATTTGGTTCTTCACTTAACTAAAAAACTATATTCTACATTCAAAAAATGCAACAGAGAAAAGTATCTATAGGATATCCATATGAATTTAATATATGCTAAATCCATTAAATTTTATATTCTTTTACCAAATGGCATAATATATCTGATTTTCTGAGATATATTTAGTTAAATTTAGAAGGTTATCTGACTCATGGAACAGTGGTTAAGTCGCCAACCTTTCTATCGAATGGTCTTGGGTTCAAACACCGGTCAGGTCATAAATAAAAAAAAATGTAGTATTCTTATATCGTAGTAATGTATATCGTATAATCAATAGTAGTAATAATAACAATAATAATATTAATATTAATATTAATAATAGTAATAGTAATAATAATAATTATAATAATAATAATAGTAATAATAATAGCTGCTACACTAGAGCCATCTTGGGTTATATCATGCAAGTAAGGTGTTATATACTGCTGCACGTTGTAATCCACTGATGGCGCTGACTCTGTGGTAAAATAATAATAATAATAATAATAATAATAATAATAATAGTAATAATAATAAAATAGTAATAATAATAATAATATTACAATAATCAAATAGTATAATAAATAGTACAATAATAATATAACAATAATTATAATAATAATAATAATAGTAATAATTATAATAGCTACTACAGTGGAACTATCTTTGGTTATATCATGCAAGTAAGGTGTTATATACTGCTGCACGTTGTAATCCACTGATGACGCTGACTCTATAGTAAAATAATAATAATATTAATAAGAATATTAATACCAATAATAACAGCCGCTACAGTGACAGTGGGGGTTGCCTTCAATAATTACCTCATGTAGTAATAATATATATACTACTACTACATGTTGTAACTGTTGTGACGGCTTTAGTTACTGTTAGCAAAACAATAATAATAGGCGGATTCATTGTTTCCTTACAGTCCCACTCCCAATTCAATGTTTCCGTATCGATTTTCCTATCCTTTCCTATTCCTACTCCCTAGCCAATATACTGCGTTCGCAGGTAAGGGTTTCATCCCACTATATTCGCTAAAGGGGGAGGTGGGTTTAGTTAGTAAGAATCTGACACTACCAAGGCGAAATTCTTGGTGTCTTTGGAAGATTCCCACCTCCCTTAGGAAAAAAAAAAAATTTAACAGCTACTCGAATCAGTTGCGCCAAATTATAACTAAATTTTAGAGAAGTTGTTGCCATAAATCTTGATTAAAAATTATGTAGCTTAATTAAATATCAAGATATAAAAGGACATAAATTTTGCTGTTGTATGACTGCTAGTCGAATCTTTTTTTCTAATAAAAATCTAACTTTATAATAATGCTTTATAATAACTTTATACTGAATGAGCTCTAATTTGTATTTTTGGTACCTCTTCCATTTTTAAGAATATTGTTTTTGTTTTTTGTACTTTTGTGTAAGTTAGGTGTTAAAAAATGATTATCATATTAATGTTACTGCGATTTATTAATGCTTCACCTTTGTAACCTTTATTCATTGAATTATTCATAATAAGTATCACTGGTTATCATCACAAATTTTATCTTTACTTACCTATACCTACATTTGTTTTTTTTCTGCCTTTCTAATTATTGTAATAACATTTCTAACTTAAATTTCTATAATTTCTTCTTTGATTAATCTTAAATATTTTTTTTTCCTCATCTTTTTTTTTTTTTTGCTAAGATTGTAAGGAATTTCCGTTAATTTAAAGAACTCAACCTTGCACAGTTCTGTTTAAATAAAACTTTAAACGAAAAGAAAAAATTGTTTTGCACTTTAAAAAAAAATAAGATAAAAAAATAAAAGAATTAAATGTTTTGTAATTGACATAAAACAGCTTGTAATTTCTAGAATCCTTTTTAACCTGAAACAAAATAAAAAAAATGTTCATTCAATGAAATCAGCAAAAAAAAAAGAAAACTTTTTAAATATGTTTAACTGCAAAGTTTATAGTCATTTGATGTTTCTTTCGTTGTTTTTTTCTATTTTTTAGCTATACAAAATAAATGCAGTTTTTCGAAAGAACATCGCATTTTACTTGGATTAAAGTTTTAATAAAAATAAACGTTTAAAAAGAAACAAAATAGGAAGTGATAAAAGATTGTTATGAAAATTATAATCATTCTTCAGTTTTATTCCGATGAGATTTTTAAAGTTTTTCCGTTAGATGAAAAGTTAAAACTGTTTATTAAAACTGTAAATTTTGAACAATGAATTTTTTTTTTCTTACTTTTTATTTTCTATAGAAAAACAAATAATTTAATTAAAAATATAAATGAGCAAGGCAGAATGTAAACCAACGGTTTTTAAAAGCGCACATTTTCAAAAGATATTACAATTTGTTTAAAATTGTGACTTGCACCAAAATTTGAAAATCTAATATAAGAAAAAATGTGAAAATATGATTTTTTTGCAATTTTGAGAGGCTGTAAGTCCGGAACGATATATAACTAAGAAAAACCGTTAACACACGCAAAAATATATTACTGAAGCTTTAATTTGTAAGTCTTGGCGAAAAAAAATTTGTACAGATGCCTAATAAATTACAGGTGTCCAAATAAAGTAAATTTTCAACTTTTACGCTAATAGCTTTTAAATAGGGAGCGGTACAAAAAAATGCTCTGAGGAAACTTAAACTAATTCTAAAAGTTCTTCTTTGTCTCAAAATTTCAAGTCCCTACCTAAAAGCGTGCCAGAGTTATGAGGTTAAAAAATCAAGCAAAATTTGGTTTTCACATAACGGTAAATTTAAATAGTAAATTACAAACTATTGCATAATTTTGATATTATTTTATACAGGTAAGAAAATTTCCGGTTTTATAGCGTTTTTAGATCGTACAGCTATTACGCAGAGCCTGAGATGACATACATCTGCAAAAAGGGGTTTTTTTTTTAAATTTTGAGGGGCTGTAACTCTGGAGCCCTATACAACTAAAAGAAACCGTTAACACATGCAAAAACATATTACTGGAGCTTAAATTTTTGTGTCTTAATGAACACAAAAATATACAGGTGCCTTAGTTACAAATGTTTAAAAATAACAAATTTTGAATTTTTCAGCCCTAATACCTCATAAACAGGCGATAGTCAAAAAAATTTCTGAGGAAACTTATATTAATTCTAAAATTTCTTCCTTGTCTCTAAAATTTCAAGTCCCTATCGTGTTAATCGTGTTATCGTGTTATCGTGTTATCGTGTTATCGTCATAAAAGTGTTCCGGGATAATCAAGGGTAGAAAAATCATGCAAAATTTGGGTTTCGCATAACGATAAATTTAAATACTAAATTTAAAAAAAATGTATAATTTTGATATTGATTTACAAAAGTAAAAAAAATTCCTGGAATGGCATTTTTCAGATTGAAAAAATGTTACGTAAAACATGAGATATACGGATTTAAAAATAGGGCTGTTTCAAAGTTGGATGGGCTGCAGTTCGTAATTGATATAGAGCTACATAAAAAAGTTGTTCTACAATATAAATTTTTTTATGAGACCTACCCATGGTTAACATTTTTTAACAGACGAACGATAACGGACAGACGAACAGACAGAGTGAAACTAATATGCACAGTTTTTCAAAAGTTTTTTGGAAATGTGCTAAAAATGAATGAATATTAATTCTAAGTATTCGAATTTGAGATTTTTGATGTGTCTTTAGTAATTACTTTGTTAATTAAATGGACCAAAAATCATACCTGTTAAATTATATCTATTTACTCATAATTTTTGTATCGGACGAAGATTAATTTGGATTGTATCTGTGATATGGAGTTTCAATTGAGAAATTTAGGTTTTTTTTTGATTTTAGAAGTTAAGCGATAATTCAACGTAGAATCAGCGTTTAGATGATACAAGGTGTTTAATATGTTGGAGGGGCTACTGCCGTCAAACACGCTAAACAATTTAGTAAAAGCGTGATTTTGAGCCAACTATAAAATCCTTATCTCCTTTTTTAACATATACACATTTCAACAACAAGTCATTTAATATAGTGGAGGCTGCCGCCCCTTAATTTTTTAAAACATTTTTCGAAAACGCGAGATTTTACAACATGATATTTTGAGACACAAAATTTTGACACGTGAGATTTAAAAATGCCAGATTTAAAAAAACGAGATTTATAAAGCATGAGGTTTCAAGACATGAAATCTTAATTCGCTAGATTTCGATATACACTCCCTATACTATACTATCTGTAGTTCCCTATACTACAGTGTTGAAGAAGGTTTTTTTTTCTCTAAATAAATATTACAAAAATGTCTTGAACAAAATTGAATGTCTATAGAATGGAAATTCATGATTTCTTTTTTCAAAATATTTTTTTTTGGGATTTGTTCTTCCGAGATTATTTTCTTCAGATAATATGTGGGGATCCCGAGATTTGAAACTGAAATTTAAACAGTTTCATATCAAATTAATCTTTTTAAATTTTTTTTAAAAATTAACGTACCTATATTTTTTCCCCCGAATCTCGAATCTTGAACCTCAAGGTCAAGTTTAAGTCTATTCTATTGATTTTTCATTTCATTTTTGTCAGCACTATAACATAACATTATTGCCTGCAAAGGATTGAATATACATATTTTAATATTATAAAACAAATAAGTCTCACGTTTTACATTCAAATAATAATATTATATGCCTATATACGAAAATATATGTATGTATATATACATATTTAGGTATTAAAATATACCGTATAAGAAATTGTGATAATGATACAAAATACTTTACATAATATAATAAAATGCTGAATAAACGGTCTTAAATCATATATGAACGTGTTCCAAATTAATGTTAATCTTTCATTATATTTAAAATTGATTTATTTGAATTCTTTGTATCTTTCCACATAAATTGAAATGAACAAAATAATTAAAAGAAAAAAAAAAAAACAAATCAAATTATAATTCGACATTATAAGTTGACGTCAAAACAAATGAAATGCTGATAAATACCAAAAAAAAAAAAAAAAAAACAAAAACAGAAAACAAAGTAGAGACTGTTAAAGCATAAAATGCTCTTGTCACAATATATCTATAATATGTAAAAATCTTGAAATAATTACTTTGATTCCAAAAAGATCTAATAAGGAATTTGGGAATTTGGAAAAAAATCTAAGAAGAATAAATCTAATAAATACAAGCATTTTTTTTTCTTAAACATTATTGCGTTAAATTTATCTATAGATTTA
The DNA here is from genome assembly GCA_947095535.1 of Poecilobothrus nobilitatus. Taxonomy (NCBI): domain Eukaryota; kingdom Metazoa; phylum Arthropoda; class Insecta; order Diptera; family Dolichopodidae; genus Poecilobothrus; species Poecilobothrus nobilitatus. The sequence goes on from OX352774.1 coordinate 112,054,304, forward strand.
TTTATACTTATATCTCACTTTATCTTTACTATTGTTGAAAGCATTAAGATTGAATAATACAAAGAACAAGGAATAAAAGTCAGACTAACCTAATTAAGTAAACATTTTTTGAAATTTATCTTAAATTTTCTATAAAACTAATTTTTATTTCACTAAATTTAATGTCTTATTAAACAATATTTGAAATATTAAAGAATTTTCTTTAATTAAAACTGTATATGTATGTAACTTTTATTAGTTTCATATTAGTGTTTCATATTTTGTCTATTTATTTTCCTAGTTAAAGATTTAATATGATTTAGATATGAATATAGACAGTTAGGCTAAACATTTTTAAAAATTACTTTAAAAATCTAGTTTAATAAAAGCTTAATAATCAACACTGGTTTTCGATCTAAACAAAATGTTTAGATAGGATTTCTATATAAAAAGTTAGTTTATGTTTGACTATATATGGATCAGAAAATGAGGAAAGAATATATAAGATTATAAGTTGAAGTTGGATAAGGTAAATTGAAAATGGACGTGAATGGGCTCTTTTTAGCATATTTCCAAAAAATGTGCATATTAGTTTCACTCTATCAGTCCATCTGTCCGTCTGTTTACAAAACTTCTACACTATTAAAGATAGAGAAAAAAATGTTAACCATGGATAGGTCTCATAAAAAAATGCATTTTATTGAACGACTTTTTCATGTTGTCCCATCTATAACTGCAGCCCCTCAAACTTTGAAAAGCCATATTTTTAAATGCGACAGGGATTTTTTTTGTACTTTTCTTTGTAAATCAATACCAAAATTATATATTTTTTTAAATTCAGTATTTGAATTTACCGTTACATGACAACCAAATTTTGCATGATTTTCCTACCTTCATAACTCCGGCACGCTTTTAGATAGGGACTTGAGATTTTAATGCAAAAAAGAATATTTAGAATTTTTATAAGTTTCCTCAGAAATTATTTTTTTATCACCCCCTGTTTATTAGCTATTAGAGCTCAGAAATAGAAAATTTGCTATTTTTAGACACCTTAGGCACCTGTACACATTTTTATTCGGCAAGATATAAAACTTAAAGCTCCAGTAATATATTTTTACGTGTATTAACGGTTTTTCTTAGTTATATATTAGGGTTCATGATATGCAGCCCCTCAAATTTGCAAAAATGTCGTATTTTCACATTTTTTCTTATATGAAATTTTCAAATTTTTGGTGCAAGTCACCGTTAATTTACATTTAGCCTTTGATATTAATTAATGTCTGAAGCATATTTCACATTTAGGCATAGTTGTTACCACAAATAAGTTTTCATAAATCGTTTTAAACCACCTACCAGTGTTCTATCAAGTATAAAATATGAAAAACAAACATAAACCATATAAAACTATACCAGCTGTTATAAAATATTATAAAAAAGAAGAAAATACAAACACAAAAGATTAAATTAAATTTGGCACAGATTTTACAAAGTACATGACACTGATTAACATAAATGAAAAACACTTTGATTCTAAATTTAATCAATTTAAAAGATAGTAATAATAATATTTATTTAAAACTTTTTGAACTAATTTTCGAATTAGATATATTCCAAAAGTTTACATTTTTTCATAGTATCTATTAAATAGAATTAAAAATAATTATAGATGTTGACTAGCCTTGAATTTAAAATTACGTTCAACTATTCAATTTCCAACTATCTTCAGTTTTTATAAAAATATAATGTTATAAGCTTTTCTCTTGTACCAAAGGCAATTCATCAAAGAAGAGTTTACATAATATGAAAAATCGAAAATGCCATAAATTGATGGTAATTTTAATCTAGCAGAAGAAGTATATCTTCAGTATCGGCATCTACTTTTTTATCCTTAAAAATCTTAGTTTCTCTTAAATTTTGATTAACACCGATTAATCATAAGAGAATCAAGACTCCTTCGAATATTAAAAGAAAATATTAAGAGAAAAACTAAAAATCTGACGATCTCTTTGAACGATCCAAAAAGAACAAAGTTCTGCTTATTTTTTAAAAAGAAATTATACTCTTACTTATCTTTACTTATCTCTTTATAAAATTTCAATTTGAAAAGGATAAAAAAATCTTAAATTGAATCTATTCATTTATTAAGTAAAAAGGGATCCTCTCTAATTTTTTATAAAAAATAAACACCGTCATTTTAATCTAATTGAACAGCTAAATAATTTTTAAAATATTTTTTAATATAGTTAAGAATATCTAAAGGGTTGGCTTAAAATAAGTAGGAAATAAATTTTCTTATATCTTTATATTAAAATTGCAAAATTGAAATATACCTAATAATTAGCGAATTTCCTTTTAATTTCTTGTTATTTATCAAATTAGTAACGCAAGTGATTATTTAACTTTTAATTTAATGAGATTTAAAGTATCTAATTAGTAAAAGGAAAATGTAATATATATATAGTTAAGACAAATTATTAATAAAATTTAATGAAAACTTTTATAATTAATATTAATAATACCTTGTATATTTTACTGGATTAAATTATGTTCTGATTAATATTTTTCTACCCTTTTTTTTGGAAATAAAATTAATTTGTTAATTAATTTTAAAGTATAATCATAAAGGAAAATTTTACTGGATTTTACTGGAAAATTTAAATATTTTGACTTAGGCATTTAAAATCTTTACCTAATGATATGAATACCTAATGATCAAAATCTAAAAAAAAAAAAAATCCCATTAAAAAGAATACAAAATTTTAAAATTCCAAAAAATCTCTATGCCTTTAAAAATTAAAAATCACCAATAATTAGGTACATTAGGTACTTAGATTATGTTCTGATACTGACATCCGTGATGTATTAAGTAATAAACTGTAAAATCCCTCCTAATCAGAATACTACAATTTTAAATTTTTATTATTCATCACTTTAAAATTTTTACGTTAAAAAAATTATTACGAAACATTCAAGAGTTTGTAACAAAATCTGAATGTTATCTTTTTTAAGAATATTTAGATATACATATATGTATAAGTCAGATTCGAAATTAGGAGGGGTTTTAAGTTGGTTACGAAATCAGAATTCTCGCTTTTTCAGAATTCATATAAGTATCTACAACATATATATTATATCGTAATATTTTAAGAAGGAGATTTTGAAACGAAAGAATATCGGGAATATCGGAGATTTTGTACTTTTGAAATTATTTTTCTGGTGTTTTTTTTTATGGAATTTTTTCTTTTGGAATTTTTATTTTTAGAAATTTGAGTTTGGGATTTTAAATTTGAGGTTTTGATTTTGGGATTTCGCACACAATCCTATTATAACTTGCGAATTTTATTGAAACGAAAATTTTTTCTTCTTTCTAACTTCTAGAAAATTTTCTTTATAAAAGTTAACATTCGAAACAAATAAGGCATTCTATCTTTAGTTGGGTCTGTCAAAGTTAAAAAGAAAAGAAACAAGTGTGGTTCAAAAAATTTATTACCGTTTTAAAATTTTAACAAAATACTATTTTCAAATTTACTAGAAAATCTCCTGTGCAATTACACAATTTCTATAGATTCAAAAACATTTACGTTATCATACTGACTCCCTTACTACCTGTATTAAGGGAGGGATTATTACATTTATTTTTTTAGCTTAGGTATATTAAATACCTAACTAAAATAACTTATGGATTTTTAATTTAATTTGAATTTTTTAGGTGTAGGGTATAAATAAGTCCGTTGCATCGACTTACTGTTACTTTTACTTGTTTTTTTTGCTTGAAAAAAATTTGCTGAATTTATTTTATTTAAATGTACTTTGGAAGAGGTCTTTGGTATATTTAATAAAAGATTCATGTCTCTGATAACGAAATTTCATAAATTTTCGGGGGCTTTTTTTTGTGACGGTCGTTTTCGACAGCTTTTTAATTTAATGGTCTAATAATAAATTAGTACAAAATTATGAATTTATTGTGAGAGAAGGCTTCTAAAATGATATTTTCTATGTTATTTTTTCTTGTTTTTAAGTAAAATATCCATTTCTATAATATTTAGTAAGTTTCTGATTTCTGTTATGAAATATAATTAGCTAAGTCTGCCGAATTTTATATTAATAAAAAAATTCGAATATTTTATGTTATATCAAAAATGCAGCTTAAAAAATCAAAATTCCAACCTAAATAAACGAAACTACTTTAAAGTCTGTTGCGAAGCTTTTACCAGCTTTTATAATAGTGAAAACAAAATCAACAATAAAATCGGCCTATTATTTGTTTCTTATATTTATAAGGCTTACTATAAACTTTGCTCTTTTCACTTTCAAGTCTTTTAATTTTATTAAGAGTATTTTTATTTTTTTCAAAACAAAGAGTCATTTGAAAACTGCCAACAGGGGATTAATAATTTATTTTTAGTTTACCGCTGCGTCAAATTTAAAAATTTGCTTTAAATTTTGTGTCGAAAGTACTTTTTAAAAAGTAAAAGTTTGTGTCTCTGATAAGACTTTTAGTCGAAGATTTGTATCTCTGATAATAAAATTTTAAATTATTAAATAAATATACAGAAATATCATAATTGCCAGTTTAGTTTATATTCAGTGTGAGTGGTTTATTATAGATCTGGCCAACATCTTGTGTGTATAATATTGTGTATGTTATCACAAATTCAATCATTAATTCCTGGTACCTATTTATTATATTATCTGATCTGATTAATAAATCTTATTTTTTTCCATGGCTAACAATATTATTAATGGTCTAATAATAAATTAGTACAAAATTATGAATCTTTTGTGAAAGAAGGCTTCTAAAATGATATTTTCTAGGTTATTTTTTTTTTTTTTTAAGAAAAATATCCATTTCTATAATATTTGGTAAGTTCCAGACTTCTGTTATCAAATATAATTATTTAAGTTTGCCGAATTTTATATTAATAAAAAAAATTCGAATATTTTATGTTATGTTTTATGTTAAAAATCTAAATTTCAACCTAAATAAACAAAACTATTTTAAAGTCTGTTACGAAGCTTTTACCAGCTTTTATACTAATGAAAACAAAATCAAGAATAAAATCGGCCTATTATTTTTTTCTTATAAATATGAGACTTATTTGCTCTTTTGACTTTCAGGAGTTTTAATTTTATTAAGAGTACCTATTTTTTTTTTTTTTCTAAAACAAAGATTGAAAACGCCAACAGAAGATTATTAATTTATTTTTAATTTACCGCTGCGACCAGTTCATAATGGATGTGGCGGTCAAATTTAAAAATTAAAAATTTGCTAATTTATTTTTATTGAAAATGTGTTTTTTAAGTATGTACTTCTCCTTTTTTTGACTAACTTTTAATGAACGGTTTGTGTCTCTGACAATACTTCTGGAAAATAAAATTTGGTCTCTGGTAATAATATTTACTAAATTTATTTATATTTTTAATTAACGGTTTGTGTCTCTTAATAATACTTAGAGTTAAACATTTGTGTCTCTGGTAATAAAATTTTAAATTATTAAATAAATATACAGCAATATCATCATTGCCAGTTTAGTTTACATTCAGTGTGAGTGTTTTATTATAGATATAAAATATATTTTTTTACATGTTGGCAAGGTCTCGCCAACATCTTGTGTATTATATTATAGATTTTTTATATTATAAAGCGAAAACGAGAAAGGGCATAGAGTTTCGAGGGAGCGAGTAGTTGACTGTGACTATATAATATTTATATAAATTTATTTCGGATTTGTTTCGGATTTTCTAACTAAACTCTATAACTTATATAACTTATAACCATATAACTTAAACATTTTTTACCAAGTTTTAGATTTTTTAAGCGCCAAAATATGAGGATATACATATTACGATATGACAGCTACCTGAACCTGTTGCGGTATAAAAATCAAATTGTGCAGCAGTTGGTGACATAAAACTTAACTTTTTTGATAACATTTCAGATACCTAGCAATTATAGATACTCCAGTTATTCTCCTATAAAAGAAAAACTGTGTTGTATATATGGCAATTACCTATACCAACCGGGTGAACTTGTTCAATTTCAATAGTAAAACTGTCATTTAGGTATATAAATATGATAATATTGATTATTGATTTATGTGTTATTTTGCGGGCGGACGCTTGCCCGAAGCTTAATTGCCTCGGAATTTAATTTTGAGGAAGAATATACAATATTATACTTCCCCATATTTCGTGTCCTCTAAGATGACACTCACGTAATAGAAAACGTATTATACTCTAAAAGCTGGATTCGTCCAAGTGTAGTTTTCCATTAATTGACTGATATCTTTACCTGTTTCTTTCTTCTTTTTCATTTTATTTCTTACCTATTTTCTGGTAATGGATAGGTACTCCTTTTCTTTTCTTATACATCTTCTACTTCAACAATAAGTATTCTTGATTTTCTTGAATCAGGTATAGAGTGGTATAATAATGTGAATGACAGGATGTTAATATGAAAGACTTCTTTTAATCTGTGATTTTAAAAATCAATTAAGGACATATGTTTCGAAATGAATCTAAGCAATAAATGGATGTTTCATATATATTTCTTATAAGTACATATTATATTATTCAATGCTCTGGCTATTAGAACTGTTTAATCAATATTCGTTATTTAATTGTTAATCTTAATATGTTTATTTTCAAAATTCAGAATTATTCTTTCTGCTGCTTGACATTTGATATGCTCTCACCATGATGTTATTAAATAGCAGTTTTTGAAATAACTTTGTATCATTTTGTAAATTATTTTTTTTAAATGCATTTCTCTGCCACATAAAATATGTGGCCAGGAAATTACACAGTCTTTCCTGTTAAGACGTGGCTGTAAATGTCGTAAGGGGGAATAACTGCTACGTGTGTATAATTCGAATCCAGACTGCCTCGGTGTTTACAGCGTATTTTATACGCTCTTACCCACTGCGCCACCGAGGCCGCTCATTTTGTAATTTAATTAGCATTGTAACTTTTATTGTTTTTCATCTTTAAAACAGTTTTCTGACAGAAGTTTTGTTTCTTTATAAATAGCTGATATCCCAGTTCCTGGGACAGTGTTCGGTGTGGTACTATTTTCATAGAAGTTTCATTTCATTTATATTTACGTAATATCTAATTCTTTATTTTGTTTTTAGCTAAATTAAATTATTTTCAAATCAATATGCAACAAATGAAATAACCTTTTAAATTTTTCGATTTCGTAACTTTCTTTTAATTTAAGAAAAGAAAAACAGAAAATAATTTAATTTTAAAATTTAATGCTAAAATTTACAAATCATATTTTCTTCAGTTATCTAATAAACCATAAATAAAGAAAGAAAAAAGTCTAGCAGATGGGAAATATATATTTAACTAAAGAGTTGTTTTTTTTTTTTTAAATGAAATAAAATTATTTTTATATCCTTAAAAATAAAATTTTCTATTTTCATATAATTATCATATATTTTTTTTTTTTTATATTCTATAAACGTAGTTTTCAAACATTTTGACATATTTTCGAAACTGTTAAAAAAAAAAAAATTTATGGCTCAAAAATTTATACACAATATTATTAAAATTAACATAATATTGAAATTCACAAAAAATAAAAAATTTCTGTCTAGAAAAATATCCTGGCCTAAAATCAACAATCTTATTATCTTATTTTATATTTCGACCCTTATCTGTTTCCTATTCACGTTTTGTAAACAAACGAATTTTTAACCTAATTTTTGTGTTAAAAAAAGAATTTAATTTTCTTAAAACTTAAAAAGATCCCATTGACTTCCAGATAAAAAAAAACCCAATAGAACTTAAAAACAAGTTTTTATTTTGTTTTTTTTTTTTTTTGTGTCAAAACGAAAAAAAATTCTTAGTCCGAAAAATTTCCATAACTTTATTAAAGTTCAAGCTGTCATTGGACATAAATTTTTCGATGTTTTTATTTTTTAAAAATTTTCGTGAAAAAAAAAAAAAAGGATTTGGACATTTCAATAAAAAAACATTATTTTGATAAACATAACATTTAAATGTAAATTCCAAATCACTATTGAAAATTAATAAGAGAATTGGAAATGCTTAAACAATATTCGATACCTATTTATTTTGATATACACATAATTGAAAAAAGTTTCGGACATTTAGACAAAATAGGTTAGAAAAAAAATAGCGTAAAAAATAAGTAGGTATTTCTTTCTTTATTTTATTTGGTTTGATTGGTCCTTCGCTAATGGAATATTGAAATGAAAATTTAGCTTACATCTCATCTTTTTAACCAGTTGAAATTCTCATTTCAAACAAGATGTAAATTTCATAAAATCGTGTCGTTCAGGCGAAAAATTTTGGGTTCAAACTCCGGTAAGGTTTATTATATAAAATAGGCGAAAGGTTTTGGGTTCAAACTCCGGTAAGGTTTATTATATTATATTAAAAAACAAAGTGACAAGTAGATCTATTTCTTCAAATTTAAGGAAACCTTTTATATTTAAGAATACCTACTGTTAATATAATATATAAAATGTAATGTTTAATTTTTGTGTTTTACTTTAAACAAATTTTCCCCGATCTTCAAATTGCAGGTGTTTAAAAGAAGAAATTTTTTAATTTCTGGACCTAATTAGCTCTAAAACCGTAGAAGAACAAAAATTTCTTAAAGATTTTCCTTAAGCTTAAAATTTTAAATATTGTTACTAAAAGCATTTTGGAATACGTAGGAATTAAAATTGGATACAATTTTAATTACACTCAACACTAAATTTAAATACTAAATTGCAAAGGCTTTTTTTGGAATTTAAATTTAGTGTTGAGGCTACTTTTCTGACAGACGGTAGATCGAACGGAAAGAAAAAAAAAATTAAAATTATAAGCTTGCAGAATCTCATTAAAATAGTTTTTCTTAAATTGATTTTTCTTAAAATACGTTTAATTTCACAATTTGTTAAAAATATTATGGGCGAATTCAGATTTGGTAAGTTTTCACACCTCCGGTTAATTTTCATTGAAAGTTTAATAGTATGTGATTAAAATAGTAAATAAATAAATGCTTAGGAGTTGATGATTTAAGGGAAACTTATTTATTAAACACTTTTAGCATTAAATTATTAAAGGAATACACTTGGTCAATTTGTAAAGATCTGACCAGAGTTAAACCGTTATTTAACAAGGTAGAATGTAAACCAACGGTTTTTAAAAGCGCACATTTCCAAAACTCAATACAAACTGTTTAGAAGTGTGACTTACACAAAAATTTGAAAATTTCATGTAATAAGAAAAAACTTGAAAATAGGACATTTTTGAGATTTTGAGGGGCCGTAAGTCCGGAATCCTATATAACTAAGAAAAGCTGTTAACACACGTAAAAATATATTATTGAAGCTTTAATTTTTATGTCTTGCCGAAGAAAATTTTTTACAGGTGCCTAAGTTACAGGTGTCTAAAAATAGCAAATTTTCAATTTTTGAGGCGTAATAACTCTTAAAGAGGGGGTGTTACCAAAAAATTTTCTAAGAAAACTTATACTAATTCTAAAAGTTCTTTCTTGTCTCAAAATTTCAAGTTCCTATCTAAAGGGGTGCCGGAGTTATGAAAAAAGAAATTTCATGCAAAATGTGGTTTTCACATAACGGTAAATTTAAATCGTAAATTACAAAATATTACATAATTTTGATACTGTTTTATATAGATAATAAAATTTTCGATCTTCTACCGGTTTTAGATTGCAAAACTATTACGCAAAGCCCGAGATATATACATCTGAAAATGGGGCTTTTTTACAATTTTGAAGAGCTGCAACTTTGGAACCCTTTACAACTAAAATAAACCTTTCACACACGTAAAAATATATTATTGTAGCTTTAATTCTTACATCTTGCAGAAGTAAAATGTGTGCAGGTTCCTAAGTTACAGGTGTTTAAAAATAGCAAATTTTCAATTTTTAAGCCCTAATAGCTCATAAACAGGGGGTGGTCCGAAAAAATTTTCTGAGCAAACTTATACTAATTCTAAAAGTTCTTTCTTGCCTCAAAATTTCAAGCTTCTATCTAGAAGCGTGCCGGAGTTATGAAATTAGAAAAATCATGCAAAATTTGGTTTTCACATAACGGTAAATTTAAATACTAAATTTAAAAAAATTGTATAATTTTGATATTAATTTACAAAGATAAAAGAAATACCTGTCGAATGACGTTTTCAGATTGAAAAAATCTTAAGCAGAACATAAGATATATGCATTTAAAAATAGGGCTTTTTCAAAGTTTGAGGGGGTGTAGCTCCGTAATGGGGGGGCTACATGAAAAAGTTGTTCCACAAAATTATTTTTTTTATGAGACCTACCTATGGTTAAAATTTTTTTTCTCTATCTTTAACGGTGTAGAAGTTTTGTAAACAGACGGACGGACGGACGGACGGACGGACGGATAGAGTGAAACTAATAAGCACATTTTTTCAAAATTTTTTTGGAAATGTGCTAAAAAGATTATTAATATTAATACTTTAATAATTTCTATACAAGATTGTTTTTTTTTTTGAAATATCAAAACGAATGCATACCATGATATAAATTAGATCATGATCAAAAAGGGAGGGAACTGGCACTTATCCTGTCCTTGAGAAAATTTGTACGCTAACCCTGAAAATTTCAATTCGTTATACTGGCGTCAAATAAATTTAATTTGAGTTTAAAAATTTTATTTTACGCAAGATAAAAAAAGCTAAATAAAACATTAAGTAAATATAATTTTATAAACATCGTCAGGGGCATCCGAAAGGAAAAGGGCCCACCCTTTATGGGTATATTTATATACCCATTTAAAGTAATAAAAAAAAAACATCGTCAGTTAAAAGTACCCTAAAACAAATTTATTGTCCACAGCCTTGTTTATATCCAATGAATATGAAAAATAAAAAGTATCCTTGAATTTTTGTTTACTTTAAAATCCCATTAATTGCTCGAGGATAATTACTGTAAAAGTTATTTAATAAAAATAATATTAATCATTTGGTACTACTGCCTGAGGTCTGACATATGTATACTACTTTTTTCAATATCTATTGAAACTACTATCAAATGCTATGAAAACTATAAGGTATTGAAATTTTTTTGTTTATTTTTTACTAGTGAAATTCTATACTAGGACTACACATCATATTTTCATTTGTTGATTGGTTCTTTATCTCATCTCGGACACAAAAATTATAGATTTATTTATTCCTTTATTTTGTTTTTTATTTAAACAAATGAATTCAACAAAATATATGTATATTTAATTGGGATTAAAATTCTTTTTTTAAAAATATGTAGATATGTAAAATTCCTAGTGGAGGTTTATATTTATAATTATTAAATCTTATATTATGATGATGTGGTATCTAAAATTTTATTTCTTAAAAAAGAAATAAATCAAGCGGACGAGATTTATTTTTTTAATTTAGAATAGTAACAACAATTTCAGAATGAATCTATTGAATGAACTTTCAGTATCTAATCAATAATATATCTTAAACATTTCACGCCAAATTTAAAATAGTATCTGAAGATATTTGTTACATCCATTTTTCATAAACCATGAACAATTACGCAAAATTCCAAATCATATAGATGTATTACGAGATTTGTTTTTACTTCTAATGACTTTTGTTTTTAATAGAGCCAATTTTTTAAGTAGAATCAATCACGCTTAGGTCCCGTATTCTAATATAGAAGGAATAAGGGTTGTGTATAACAATTGCAATAAATTTTAATGTTTATTGAATTTCTCTCGAAAAGCCTTTTATCAAAACCTAATATTCAATTATAGCTTTATGAATTCTACACAATACCACAGTTTAGTTGTTTCTGATTGAAAATTAAACATCTTAAATTCGTGAAACATTATATTCAGACAGGATCGTATCTTATGCCTGTATTTTCTTTGTATATATTATAATTTGACTGTATTTTTTGCAAGTTACCTGTATTACCATTTGACTGTATGTAAAACATATGATTAAGGGAAATTTTAGAGTTGGTTACAAAATTAGAGTTTCAATAATTTGTTTAAAAGAGATTTGAAGATCACATCTCCCACTCTTTTAAATGTGTATGAATGTGTACGTATGTAAAAAATATAATTAGGGTTAATTTTAGAGTTGGTTACAAATAAAAACCAGTGAAGTGAAGTACATTCAAATAATACATATATGCAAATGAAAATGCAGGCAAATGATATATAATCAACTGACATACAGTAAAATGACATACAGCCTTGTCATTACTGATAGTAACCCACTCAGACAATTTATTTTGTTAATCAACTTATCAACTTATAGAAAGATAAGATTATTTTTATTAAAAAATTAAATAATTTCTAGAATGCAATGTTTGACGTTAAATGTTCAAAATAGAAACCTGAACTTTACAGTTGCAAATTTCCACATTCCGTATGTTAAGTTAAAAAAAATTTTTAAATTAATTAAATATTTTCCGAGTTAAAATAAAGGTCATTCTGACTGATTCATTTGCAGCTCTGCAATCTGAGAAAAAATACATTGTAGAGTTTATTTGAATTAATTTAAAGTTGAGAAAAATCCATGATCTTTTCCGGTAAAATTCACAGTGATAGTTTTTTAGTCCAGCAACTTTGTCGTATAAGTTTCCTTTTCTTTGTTAAAAAAAAAAAAACTAAAAAACAAACAACAACAAATTAACTTTGTTAAAGGTTTTTTTTATAATATTCTTTTGTTATCCTTTCTTGTTTTATTTTTATTACATTATTTTTTTATTCTGTTCCATTTCGAAATATATTTTATTATTATTTTTTATACCCGTATGAACTATGTTCAAGGGTATAATAAATTTGCCATTACGTTTGTGACACCTTAAAGGAGTCGAGCTAGATATAGTGTCAAAGGTATGGATCGGCTCAGAATCGAATTCTGAGTCGATTAAGCCATGTACGTCCGTCCGTCCGTCCGTCCGCACGATAACTCAAAAAATAAAGGAGCTAGGGGGCTGAAATTTTTTTTACGTCACTTTTGCAAAATTGTTAGTTTTGCTATTTAAATCCAACATTTTCGGTCGGCGGGTTCGAGTAGCTGCCATACAACTTCTATCTTTATATAGAAATAACTCAGTATCTATTCAAGCTAGGTTTCTGAAATTTTGCAAATGATGATCAAGTTTTATGGCAACAACTTCTGTAAAATTTGGTTGTGCTGGTGCAGCGGGTTCGGGTAGCTGCCATACAACTTCTCCGTTTAAATGAGAATAACTCAGTGTTTATTGAAGCTAGGAATCTGAAATTTAGTAAAGAGGTGTCGAGTTACATGCCAACAACTTTTGTAAAATTTGGTTGGTCTAGAGCAGCCGGTTCAGACTTCTTGCACCTCTTGGAACCTAATGAAGCTAGGCGTCTGAAATTTTGCAAATGATGATCAAGTTTTATGGCAACAACTTTTATAAAATTTGGTTGTGGTGGTGCGGCGGGTTCGGGTAGCTGCCATACAACTTATCCGGTTAAATGAGAATAACTCAGTGTTTATTGAAGCTAGGAATCTGAAATTTAGTAAAGAAGTGTCGAGTTATATGCCAATACCTTTTGTAAAATTTGTTTGGTCTAGAGCAGCCGGTTCAGACTTCTTGCACCTCTTGGAACCTAATGAAGCTAGGCGTCTGAAATTTTGCAAATGATGATCAAGTTTTATGGCAACAACTTCTACAAAATTTGGTTGTGCTGGTGCGACGGGTTCGGGTAGCTGCCATACAAAATCTCTTTTTAAATGAAAAGAACTTAGTGTCCGTCCGCACGATAACTCAAAAAATAGAAGAGCTAGGAGGCTGAAAATATTTTTACGTCACTTTTGTAAAATTGTTAGTTTTGCTATTTAACTCCAGCATTTTCTGTCCCCGGGTTCGGGTAGCTGCCATACAACTTCTTTCTTTAAATAGAAATAACCCAGTGTCTGTTCAATCTAGGTATCTGAAATTTTGCGAATGATGATCAAGTTTTATGGCAACAACTTCTACAAAATTTGGTTGTGGTGGTGCGACGGGTTCGGGTAGCCGCCATACAAAATCTCTTTTTAAATGAAAAGAACTCAGTGTCCGTCCGCACGATAACTCAAAAAATAAAGGAGCTAGGAGGCTGAAATTTTTTTTACGTCACTCTTGCAAAATTGTTAGTTTTGCTATTTAACTCCAGCATTTTCGGCCGCCGGGTTCGAGTAGCTGCCATACAACTTCTTTCTTTAAATAGAAATAACCCAGTGTCTGTTCAATCTAGGTATCTGAAATTTTGCAAATGATGATCAAGTTTTATGGCAACAACTTCTACAAAATTTGGTTGTGCTGGTGCGACGGGTTCGGGTAGCTGCCATACAAAATCTCTTTTTAAATGAAAAGAACTCAGTGTCCGTCCGCACGATAACTCAAAAAATAAAGGAGCTAGGAGGCTGAAATTTTTTTTACGTCACTCTTGCAAAATTGTTAGTTTTGCTATTTAACTCCAGCATTTTCGGCCGCCGGGTTCGAGTAGCTGCCATACAACTTCTTTCTTTAAATAGAAATAACCCAGTGTCTATTCAATCTAGGTATCTGAAATTTTGCGAATGATGATCAAGTTTTATGGCAACAACTTCTGCAAAATTTGGTTGTGGTGGTGTGACGGGTTCGGGTAGGTGCCATACAAAATCTCTTTTTAAATGAAAGAACTCAGTGTCCGTCCGCACGATAACTCAAAAAATAAAGGAGTTAGGAGGCTGCAATTTTTTTTACATCACTTTTACAAAATTGTTAGTTTTGCTATTTAACTCCAGCATTTTCGGCCGCCGGGTTCGAGTAGCTGCCATACAACTTCTTTCTTTAAATAGAAATAACCCAGTGTCTGTTCAATCTAGGTATCTGAAATTTTGCAAATGATGATCAAGTTTTATGGCAACAACTTCTACAAAATTTGGTTGTGCTGGTGCGACGGGTTCGGGTAGCTGCCATACAAAATCTCTTTTTAAATGAAAAGAACTCAGTGTCCGTCCGCACGATAACTCAAAAAATAAAGGAGCTAGGAGGCTGAAATTTTTTTTACGTCACTCTTGCAAAATTGTTAGTTTTGCTATTTAACTCCAGCATTTTCCGCCGCTGGGTTCGAGTAGCTGCCATACAACTTCTTTCTTTAAATGGAAATAACCCAGTGTCTATTCAATCTAGGTATCTGAAATTTTGCAAATGATGATCGAGTTTTAATGCAACAACTTCTGTAAAATTTTGTTGTGATGATATGACAGGTTCGGATAGTTGCCATACAACTTCTCTTTTTAAATGAAAATAACTCAGTGTCTATTGAAGCTAGGTATCTGAAATTTAGTGAAAAAGTGTCGAGTTGCATGCCAAAAACTTTTGTAAAATTTGAATGGTCTAAAGCAGCCGGTTCAGGCTTTTTGCATTTCTTGGAACTTAATGAAGCTAGGCGCAATAGATTCGGGTAGCTATCATACAACTCCACAATTTACATAAATATATCTCTGTAGTTCGGTACTAAAACTCTGAATGTTTTTAAAAGATGATCAAGTTTTATAGAAACAGGATATATTACGTTCATACGGGTATCCCAGAGTTGACACAGTCTACTCTACTGCACTCTTCCTCGTTTTTTTAGTGCATTTAAGGATACATTTTTTGTTTTATAATTTGTTTTGTTTTGTTTTTAAAAATAAAGGGTTAAAAATCTCCAGATTCAAAAAAACTGAACAATAATAATATAATATTTAAAACTAAACAAAAATATATAAAATAAAATTATTTTGTAATATTTCATTTTAAAAAGTTAAATACTGTAACTTTTATACGTTTTTGTTTATTTTTTATTTTTATTATGTTTTGTATCAAAAAGACAAAAGTTAAAGAGGAAAAGTTTTTTTTCGCAAAAATTGAAATTTTTTTTTTTTTGTTTTATAGTTTTTATATATTTTTTTTTAAATAATAGGAATGAAAACCATTACCTAAATAAAAATAAAAATGTAAAAACAAATGGGAATACATTTTTTGAAAAAAAAAAATTGTATTTTAAATTTTATTTATTTTTAGAATATAACAAGGTGGTATGTAAAATTGTAGGTTTTATGAAAGTACACATTTTCAAAAAGACAATTTATAGCAAATATTTTAGAATTGTGATTACTTTTGGATGAAAATTTTCAATTTTTCTTTAGAAAATCAAATAAAACTTTTCTATAATTTTAAGAAAAATTTAGCCAGAACTTGAATGGAACTTTTGTCTCACCGTCAAGGACAATCAAAGAACTTATGATGTAATTTATTCTATGAATTTAAAAAATATATAAAATTCTATATAAGGAGTTGGGATTCTGTTGTGGGGTTCTATAAAGCATTTAAGGTTTTATTTCATATTTACATACGATATAAGGTTTAATTTCAGAAAAGGCCATATTTCTCATTGTAATGTTAAATAAGAGCTTATGGCTTTATTTCTCAATTGAATGATTTTGAATTAGAAGATATTTTGGAGTCGGATTATGTAAAAAACTTAGGTGTAACCCTGATTTTGTAACCAACTCTAAAATCCTCCCTAATTATTTTTTT
This sequence comes from Poecilobothrus nobilitatus, assembly GCA_947095535.1. Lineage (NCBI taxonomy): Eukaryota > Metazoa > Arthropoda > Insecta > Diptera > Dolichopodidae > Poecilobothrus > Poecilobothrus nobilitatus. The sequence goes on from OX352774.1 coordinate 112,070,829, forward strand.
TACATATTATATAGATATTGACATGAAAGAATTTACAGGAGTGGCGATTGCCACCCTAAATTCCCCGCTAAACAAATTAATGAAACCCTGATTTTGTAATCAATTATAAAGTTCTTTTTAATGGCCTCACTTTTTTTGTGTGACTCTCTTCTCTTACAGTGACGACTCAAAAGTCCATTGGATTTTTGGCTTTTTTTATGAGTCAGAAGCTCCATGGAACTTTTGGCGTCAAGAGCTTTGGCCCTGCATGAAAAATGTATATAATTAAGAAAAGCTGATAAAATATTATGTAAAAGTATAAGGTGCTCTGTAATCGGATCAATAAAAAATTGTGGTTTTAAAAGTTTGTTTTGACATTAATATTGTAAGTATAAAATAATAAGAAAATAAAAAAAAGATTTCAATGTAAGTAACTTTATTTTTGTTTTTAACAAACAGAAAATTGAAATGTATAATTTTTGGCGTAATTTGGTATTAGCTTCCTCTGCCATAATTCGATAATTTAATCTATTTTATTTATGTACCTACAACAATTAAAGATCAAATAAAATGTTGTTTTGATTTGTTTATGATTTGCTTATGACTGTCAAATATTATTTTGAAACCAGATGTACTTTATGAAAAATCCTATGTTTTGAAGATTTAAAAGACTCCCAGATATAAAATGGTTGAAACAACTGTAAAAGAATATCCATAGTAACATTAGATTGAATTTTCATTGCTTTGTCTTAAGCGGTATAAATATTTTACAGACAGGACAAAAAAGGACATCGTTTTCAATAATTTTTGTAAATATGCTAAAAAAAAAGAGACATTGTTAAAAATTATAATAAAATAATATATAAATCAAAATATATAAAATTTAAATTAAACTAAATGACTTTAGAATATTTTATTTTTATAATAAATTTGATTTTAAAGCTGTAACATAATTTGAAGGTCTAACAAAAGTTGAATATTATTTTTGTTTAAAACTATACGAAACTATTTGAAATATACAGTTTTTCTATTTAATTTGATTGTACTTAGTTGTGATTTGTTATCTTATTTATTTCCTAAATACAATATAAGTTAAATCAAATTTTACATTGTTTTTCTTAACTTCTTTATGTTTCATTCAGTTCGCTGAAGCCAATATATAATATTTTAAAATTTTTGGAAAAAATAAACGAAAATATTTTTTTTACATAAATTTTGTATTGCTTTTGTATTTATTGATGCCGTGTCATACTCCCACATGCCGTAATCCCATAATGAGGTGGTGGGTTATAATACCATAATGCAATTATGGTTGTATAACCCAACATGGTGAGACATAAATCTACAAGAAATTTGTGGTGGGCTTATGGCCCACCTAAATTCTTATAAAAGTTGTGGTGTTTTCACCCAGTTCAATTGAGTCATAATGTCATAAAACATTGGGTCATAATACCATAAATTTTCGGAAAAAAGGCGTAGTGATAATATGATATGTAATTCTCCATAAGTTCAGGTTTATTTTGGACTCTTAGGCTTTGGTAATATGTTCAACTGGTATATTTATTTTCCTTATTTACCGGCCATGGCGCGTGCGCGACCGAATATTGCCGCACGCGCCGTTCGCAGCTTCAGGAGCCGCGGAACATTCGGAGCACAGTCCGGGCGACGCAAAACTAGGGTTGGCCAAAAATAAGGAAAATAAATGGACCTATTGAAAATATTCGGATTTTATAGTCGATTACAAAATCAAAGTTATACTTTTTTTTCCAGAATATCGACCATATATATGTGTATATGCCAGATTCTGAATTTGAAGAGATTTAAACTGTACAGAAGTGCCTTGATACACCATTCATGTGCATATCAAAAAAAGTTTCCAGCTTATTTAATATTATAAAAAAGTATAAATAAAGTAATAAACCAAAAAAAAAAAAATAACACATTTTATTATTACTTAAATAAGTTAAAATTTATGTGGAGTGAAATAAGATCCAAGGGATTATTTTATTTTAAATATGTTTTCAAGAACCAGACAAAACATGACGATTGAGTGTCTTGTCAAAATGTTTACGGTCCTTCAAAATCATAATAATTTAATAGAGAATATATCAGAACTTAACCGAAAAGGGTAGCCCTTGTGAACAGTATTATATAAAATAAATCTAATTCGTGTTGTTAATTTATTTGTTAATGCTTCAAGTATTGTCAAAAACTCAAACAACCGATGAAAGACAGTTTCCACCCTGTCTGTTATGAATTAACTCGGTGATTGCTTCATTTAATCCAACTCAAAAACGTATTATCCTAAAGAAATATTAGGTAAATGTTGCCCATAAAATTATGAAAATATTTATCTAGGCAATGTTTATCATATATGGGAGTAGTGCATTGAATTATCAAAATTAATTTGGCCTTAGCTAATATTAATGAAATTCAAATAATACTGTAAAATTCTCTATAATTCTTCAAAATACAGGGAAATGAAATACAGTCAAATGAGCAAGAAATACAGGCAAATTACACTACAGGCAAATGAAATACACGCATATGACACGCTCCATATAATTATTATTTGAATTATTTAAAAAAAAAAAAATTATTATCTAATAACAAAACATTTCCTTCCTTCCGTTTTTACCGACCACATAGGTAGGTATTGTTTTCATACTAAAAATTTGTACCCCACATTTTGCAAATATACACTACTACGGTGTGGAGTAGGCTGTAAAAAATTTTTTGGCATGATTTCTGTCTTATCTCTTATAACCATAATAAGGGTATGGTTTTGTGCATTAGGAAATATTTATATGGTCATGTGATTAATTAACTTTTTTATTATAATTATCACTTATATATTTAAGGCATTTCCTAAGGCAGAGGGAAATTGATTATGTCAGATTCTTACTGTCTAAATTCACCTTCCATTCCCTTTAGGCAATATAAGGTGATGAAATCCTAACACTATTAACGCAATATATTGGCTATATTAGTTAAGAAAGGATAGGATAAGGATGCAAAAACTGATAATTACGGAGTGGAACTAAAGAGAACAATAAATTCACCTATTGTTATTAATATTCTGCTCACAGTGACGAAGTCGTAAACAGTTACAAAACATAGAGAAAGTCTGACGATTCAACCATTACAGGATGAGTCAATGTAGAACTTAATTAAACTATACTTTGACAATTATTTTAAAGTCATTTTGTTCAAATTTTTTTTCATAATCTTTGCTTTTGTATAATGAAAATTAGGTATTTAATCAAAATAGAATTGAGGACAGTTTTTTCAAACTTAACAAGTTCCATGTTTTAGCCTTTAAAAGTTTTAAAATTTTTTCAAAAACTCAACAAATGCTGTATAAAATCATCCCCTATAAAAAATGATCTTTTCTCTTCTGTTTCTGTTCTTATTCTAAATACATATATACATAACCCATATATTATTTTATATTGTATTGGTCAGTCTTGTTAACTATTCAGTAAATAGTGTTTTTAAAAGTAATTTTAATTACAAACGAAAATAAAATGTTAAACCACTGGTCGTAGTTTATTAAAAATTTTTGCTTTTGTATTGTACCGTTGCACTTGACTTTGAATGAAATAAATTAAATATTTTGTTCAGTATTGCTATGACTTCTGAAAACGTAAGTAAAAGTAAATTTGAATTATTAGTATTAATATTATGAACTGAATAAAATTTTATTTTTGAAAAAATTATATACCAATTTTTAAATAAACAATAAAAACCTTCTCCTGAAAAAAATTAAAATGTTTCTTGTTGAATTTTGAAAAAACGGTCCTCAATTAGTTAAATATATTGTCTTGTATATTAACAAAAGAGATTATAAAGTGTTATTAATTCTATTAGAAAAAAAGATTTAAATTAAAACCAATTAATTTTCAACAGACTACTTTTTAAAAAATTCATACATATTATATACATATATTAATTACAATCATTAATTAAAGATATATGTATCAGAAAATTAAAAAAAAAAATCGAAAAATAAACTTTTAAATCAGTAAATTACGACACCAATTTCGTTTTTTTTAATTAAACATAATATAAAAAAAATTCTTTGAAGTCTTAATACCATATACCCACCTACTTTTGTTCTACATAATAAAGTGAAAAAAGAAAATCTCAATTGAGTCATTACTCTGGCGTCAAAATCTTTTATCCTTCCATTACGTACTGGAAATTAAAGTGTAAATTACAGAATGGACTACAAAAACTCATACCTTTTTTTATATAATTTTGTTAAAAAAGGATATCTGTATATAAGTACATAACATCTATTTTATTTATTTTGTTAGCCTGAATCGTAAGTGTAAATTAAAATACATTGAACATAGGTTTTGAAGAAAAAAAATATAAAAATATATAATAAATATTTATATGTAGGTAGGTACTTAGAGAAAAAAAAACAGAAAATTGAAATAGAAGTCAATGTACATTCTATATTATGCTTTGTCCCTACGAAAAAAACCCTCAGACAGATTTCAATTAGAAATTACTGTAATCAAACACTTTTGAAATGTAAAATAAATTCATGTGAAAAGATGAAACCAAAAATAAACAAAAGTTTAGGTCATTCCAAAAATAAAAATAAAAATTAAAAGTTTGACTTGTCGGTTTGCTTGTTTGTTTATGAAGGTATACAGGGTGTTTCCAACTTGATGGTCTTCCTTCAAATGGTTGATCCGGCATGTAGAGAGGAACAAAAAATTATATTGGAGGGGAGGGGGTCTATTCTGAATCCTTTTCGAGATATGAGGGGTTAAGGATGTTTTAGCGACTTTTCATAAAAAAATCTATAACTTTTGAACGGCTTGCTATAGATAGATAAAAAAAATGTATTTTGTAGAGTAAGTTGTCAGTTTTAATTTTTGTGTACTAATGATTCCCATTTCATACAGTTACAAAGTTATGAAGGTTCAAAATGATTTAAAATGAACAAATTGTGTTTCAAACTCAATTTTCTTTTGAAACAGCCTGTATTTGGGATACTTTTCACAGCATATTTCGAAACAGCTTTTCAAGCGTTATTAGTAACTAATAACTTTTCCTAAGAATAGGATTTTTTTAAAGAATAGGAAATATGATGATGGTAACAAGTACAAAACTATACACTTTAGGATTTCGAATAATTTTTTTTAGCATATACATATATGAATATGCAGTACATAATAATATTATATTAAATAGATAAATATTATATCAAAACCTAGTCATATAATATTATCAAAGAAAATTAATACAACTAGATACAATTAATAATAGTATTATATGATCAAATCCTAGCGTAAAAGGTTTTGAATTTTTATATCTTAGATAACTTTTGTTTTAATATTCTAAGAAAACGAAAAGCTACATTTACAAAGCTACTCCACATTATTTTACATTTACAAAACTACTACACATTAATACAAAAACGTAATTCTACCCATTAAAGTTTTTCCTAAAGGAAAATTTATTAAAAATTTTAAGTTTTATAAAACATAAAATAGTTGCGAAAATGCTGTTTATAAAATTTATTTACAAAATTAATTTTAATAAGTAACCTGCATTGATAGATTCCTTTAAATATTAATATGATGTTTTTTTTTTGTCCTAAGGAAAGTGGGAATCTTCCAAAGACACAAAAAAATCCCCTTTGATAGTGTCAGATACTTACCGAGTAAACCCACACCCCCCTTCATGCATAATATAATGGGATGAAATTCGTAACTGCTAACGCAGTATATTAACGAGGAAGTAAGAATAGAAGAGGATAGGACAAGGGGGCTGAAGCATTGAATTAGGAGTGCGACTGTAAAGGCATAATGATTCCTCCTATTATTATTATTATTATTATTATATTGCTAACAGTGGCTATATCAATCAACAGTTATGAAATGCAGTAGTATATAACAACTTCCTGCATGAAGTAGGACTGTCAGTGTAGCAGCTATTATTATTGATATTAGAATTAATTAATAATATTATTATTAATTACTACAGAGTCAGGGCCATCAGTATACTATAATGTGCAGTAGTAAATAACAAAAAAAATAACACCCTCTTGCATGATACAAACAAAGATAGCTCCAGTGTAGCAGTTATTATTATTATTATTATTAATTATACGATATACATTATTACGATATAAAATTAGAACATAATATATTTTATATGACCTGAGCGTGGTTTGAACCCAAAACTCTTCGAATGAAAAACTTAACCATTACGTCAAGAGTCAGATATGAAAAAACTTTTTGTCCCGTTTCACCCGCTAAAATTAAAAATTAAATTTTACTGAATATTTCAAATAACACGAATCTTAAATTTTATAAACCAAAACAAAATATTTAAATCTCATAATCCTAAAATACTAAATGATATTTTGGAGTTAATAAAGTACAAGTAATGTTCTATGAAAATAAAGTTTTTCTTTTGAAATCCATTAACTCCCAAAAACCTAAAAAATATATTAAAAATATTGGAATAACATAAATTTTAGAGCCTGAATAACAATATTTTTTTAAAGCCTGAATTCATTAACAGTATTTTTTTTTTTTTTTTAATAATATAATTCTTTTAAAAAAAAGCTTAATCTGTTGACAAAACAAGAATGAATGAAATCTGCAAACTTTGTATCTGTCAAAGAAAATAGATTAGATATTTCTTTTTGAGCACATGTTCTGAATTAAAGTTCCTGGAATTCCTTTTTTTTGTTTTTATTTTTTAATTAAACATGCGCTCTTTTGTATGAGTTTTTATATTATCTTAAATAAAAAAAAAAAAAAATTCCTTTATAAAAAAAGCTTCAAAATTTTCCTTCTCTTCTATAGTCTCTTATTATAAAATTTACTTTAAAGAAGCTAAAGTTTACTTAAATGTAAACAATTTTAAATATTTCGAAAAGATTAAAAAAAAAAAAACATTCCAATGTATCTGATAAGTGATAACAGATACATAACAATAATAAAATAAAATAGTGTTATATCCTTACAGAAAATATTAACTTTACAAAAACTCATTTCAAATGTTATGTTAAAACTTATTACCATTATTTAACCGGTGCCGGTTAATATTTTGTTTTGAGTGTGTTTCTAATAGGAACGGGATAGTTGGCATCTTTCATTTGACAACTTGACAGTTAGCAAAAGACATTTTACAAAAGAGACACTTAACAAAAAGACATTTAGCAAAATGGACAGTTAGAAAAAGGACATTTAACAACTGGACACTTCGCAACTTGGACACTTAACAACTTTCACAAGAAGACATTTTGCAATTTTTTGCAATCAACATTATCATTTTACACTCTATAATTTCATTATAATATTTCATTGGCTGCATGAATCTGTGTCGAAATAATTTATATCGGAAATGTTATAAATTAAGTAAACTTAAAGTCAAAAAAGTAACAATATTATAACATTTAACATGTCGTATTAGTTGCTATCATGTTTTTTTCAATTTTATTTCATAATAAAGTAATGATTTATAACATGTATGTATATAAATTATCTAAATCAAAAATTAAAAACATAAAATTTATATAATTTATTATTATGTTTTTACCTTTTGTAAAAAAATATTTCGACTTCGCTCATTTTTTATATTTTTGTGACATTTGCACTCTTTCATTATCTGTTTAACAAGTTTAAAATAACAGTTTTTTGTTTTCTAAATTTGTTGTTACTCGTTTGAAAAAATAGTGAATTTGCTTTTATAGTGCTAAACTAATATTTTTATGAAATAATTTATACAGTGAATTTCAAATATAACGAACTCTTAAGTTATATTACATAATGGGTTGTACATTTTTGATTTTATTAAATTGATGAATTCTGAATTAGGAGGAATCTTACAGTTGGATTCAGAGTCAGGGTATTCCCTTTTTCCAGAGTATTTATGTATCATGTTATATATCTACTTATATGTCAAAGACTTATTTAGTTTAAAATATTTTCATTTTTGAAGTTTAAAATAAATGTGTGAAAATAATGAAAAAAAAATGTTATTATTTTTAATTTCCTTAACATTTGGACATTTGCCAACTTTTATTTGTGTAGGCCCCTAAGTAAATAAAAGTTGCCAAATGTTAAGTGTCTCTTTTGCGAAATGTCCACTGATCAAATGTCCGGTTGCCAAGTGTACGGTACACGTTTCTAATATTTTAACCGTTTTAACCGTTTTTAATTGGAAATTTTACAATGTTTTGTATGAAAAATAAAATTTGAATATTATATTAAAGCGAACATCATATTATTTGATATCATACCTATCTTAAAAACATTTTAAGAACAGTTTATTGAAGTTAAAGTAAAATTTTTAAATGAAAATTTGTAAAATAAAGATGTATAGATAATGAACGATGTTAAAAACAATTTCTATTCAAAAATATAGCTTTATATGTTATAGGTACGTAAATTATGTACCTTTCATTTTGACACTTATTTTGTCACTTACTCAATAAGAATTTTAGAACAAGGTTTTTCTAATTGCATATCTATTTTTTCTTTAGAATCATTTTGTATGTGATATTTAAATATTATGTTCACTATAAGTATAATATAAGTATATAAAGCTCTTTTGGAATTATTTATGTAGGAAGTGTGCCAATCTAAAACGTGTGTATGTAGTCAAATTACAGTCCGTTGTCCGGACTTTTTCGTATATTTATATAACAAGTAACTGAAACACTTAATTACAATATCGTATAAATTAAGTTATCTCTATATATAAATAAGAACATAGATAAACGATGTAGCAAGATACGATGCAGATGTATGATTACAAGAAGCTCTGTAATTCAAAATTACAATTTCCCGCTTTGAAAAAACAAATTTCGATTGTCTTTGCCATATAGACTTGGTTGGTTGGTTTACGTGGCTGGTCCTTAACACCGTTTTGCTACCACTTCCGTGACCACAAGGCTTATGTTTAGGCTATAACGGATTTAATTTCAGATTCATTTCGTGGCATTCAGGAACCTTACCATTTCTGCAGGTTTCCTAGACGCTAGATCGCTAAGATCGTTAAATTCATGCCATATAGACTTAAAATAAAAATAAAATTTTTAGTAAACAATCAATTCTGATTGAGAGAATTGTCAAGAGTGAAGCAGATTTTTTCAAGTCGCTTCAATCTCAGAAATTCATGGAAAGTGAAACCAGTTCAATTTTTTTGGAACGATGTTTTGTAAACTTTTTTAATTCCATATATTACTATAGCCGGAAAATTATCTATTAGATATAGTACAGCTGAGATTAGATTATTGACATAAAATTTCACAAACCTTAGTTATTTGGTTAACACATTTTATTTCTTTAATATTAAAGCATAGCTCTACTTATCGAAAATTTCATAAAAAATATAGTTAATACCTAAATTGTTATAAAAAATAATTAATATGCTGAACTTTTCTAATTTTCAGAAAAATTAGAATTTTTGAATTAACCCAAATTCGATTTTCATTTCCTATATATGCAAAACTACATATTACCACTCTCATATTTGTTTTTCGGACTTCCCTAAAATTTTAAAACAAGTTCTTGATGCAAAACAAAAAGATATCTATATTTTAGTATTATAATTATAGGTAAATTTATTTACTTATTATGTTTAAACGTTCTCGAATTATTGTATTTACTTTCTTATACATATACACACCGCAGACATATTTTCAAAAGCCCAAATGTTTGAAAAATTAATGACTTCCTATTAAGTTCTTTTTTTTCGAAATTTACTTTTAAAATTAATAGACGAATATAAAGAAAATTTGATTTATTAAATTTTTAAATGAAAAAGAAATTTAATTTACCAAAAATGCACCGTAAAATTTAACAAATTAATTATTTTTATGCCTGTAAATAAAACTTTATTTATGGTCTAAATTCTTCAAAAAAAAAACTATAAACAAGAACTGAAAATGGATGTCACAGTATTTAATTTGAAGTAGTAAAATAATTTTAAAATTTAAAGTTGTATATTTCTCATTTCCATCTTATTAAGAGATAATTTGAGGTTGCTTTAACCTTGATCTTATTGTAACTTGTTGTTCAATATTTCCTTAAAGAAATTTGTAATTAGGTAGCATTAATTCTTTTTACTCTATATTTATGTATTTTTTATTTTATACCTATGGGTACCAGTGTGTTTTGTGGTTAGATTAATTTAACGTCATTAAAGACAATAGGTATACCTATGAAAGTATATATAACAGTTTCATTCACTTTTCCATTCTGTATCAAAAATCTTAAATATAAGAATAATCTCTTTATATCTCTATCAGTAGAAAAAATGTTAATATGATTGACTAACTAAATACAAAATATATTTTCTTAACCTAGTTCAAACAATTCAAACAGGGACCTCGGTGGGCTAGTGGGTAAGAGCGGCTAAAATACACTGAAAACATCGAGAGAGCCATCTTCATGCTATAAATTGATAAACCAGTAATGCTTTTCAAGGTATAAGTGATAAATCCCTGAGCTTTGATTTGTTAGGCACACTTGTAGTTGGAGTCTTAGATACATCTCTGTTAGTCACTCATTCTGAGTATAGTCGCTACTTAAGAGCATATTATTATGGCGGTTAATTCGCATCTTTCGCCGTTGGAAGTTCTCTTGGTATGCCTATGGAAGTGTTAAGCAGTGTTAACATGTTCTCTCACTAAGCACCTTTAATGAGGACTACTCCTTATATTACTTAGGAAAGGCAGAGTGACCCTTCAAATTTACTATATAGATTTTCTCACGAAGCATAGTATAACATTATGTCAGGCTGGCCGCATTAACGGCTAATCACATAAATAGCTGTGATTTATACTTCTAAGCATAAAAAAAATCCTCTAGTTAATTCTACAAAAGTGTAAAATATATTATTTACAGTTTGTACAGGACTTTTAGTAAAACATAACACTCATATATACGTACATAAAAATAATAATGCCTATAATATAATTACAATGTCAGGACAAAATAGTCGTTATCGAAAATAAAAAAGTTTCTCTATCCTGCTGTTTCATTATTTAGATATTAAAAATAGACTTAAAATTCTGTATATCCTTTGCACAAAAGAAACTTTAAGTTCACTTATTGTTAACTTTTATTTGAAACATAATATGTACGTCATATAATCATAATGACTCAGTATTAAAAATAGTAAAGCAGAAAAAATGTTCATAATAATTTTGTATTCCAAAGGAGGAAAATATTATGATTGATAGAATATTGTTAGAACGATTAATGAAATCATTTTTACAAAAATGCCAAACAAATGGTAAATATTATATGATAAAAAGATAAATTGCCACATATGATTTTTATTTCACTTATTATTGCAATATTATCTTTTGAATTATTAAGAAGAATGTCAGGACATAAGAATATTTTTATCATCAATATATATAATTGGTATACAATGGTGACTACAGTGCTTAGTGACCTTGTTCATGTAACATATAATTTATCAAGGTCTTTATTCTTATAAGATATTTTGTGTTCATTTGGGTTTTTCTTCATCTTTTTTTTGTGTGTCATTAAAAAAGATAAGGCAAATCATACATTCTTATTAATCATTTTGTTTTCCTTTTATCTTAAATAGGTATGTACTCGTAGCTATGTTTTATAGAAAAGTGAAAATTTAGTTTTCTTATAGAAAGTATAATTAATTAAGGTGCAAATTTTCAGTTGCAATTGAACAACAAACTGTAGAAATATTTTTTTTTTAATGTTGAATTCGTTATACAAATACGATTATTTCAGTATTTAGAATATAATATATTCGAATTTCGAATTTATTTGAAGGATAGAACATATTTTATATTTTTTTAAAATAGAAGTACTGAAGTGCATTATTAATAGGTTCAACAAAATTTGTCAAATGTCATTAGGCAAAATGTCTTTTTGCGAACTAGATTTAAGCAAAATGGGGTGCTCCCACATAGTACATAGTTTTCTAAGTTTGTTTGGTAATTTAATTTTGTTTTTCAACGTCTGCCATGTGTTTTGCGTAATTGAATTTCTTTAATTATTTTTAAACTTCATTGAATTTTTTGTTTTTTACTTTTAATATTATACTAGTTTTTTTGATGATTGTATTTTTTTTTGTCTAAAGGTGATAGCCCAATGCTTACTTTGCTTCCTTTACTTTCTTCGAAAACTTTGACAGCTGAAATTAATTACATTATTTCTTATAGTACTTGGCCTAGTACACAAAGTATTCAAAGTAAGCAAATGAAGCAAAGTACCAAATTGACGAATTTTCAATTCCGTACTTTACGTTGAGTACTTTGACATTTGATATTTGAATATTTTTTTTCATATAAACATTAAAAAAATTTTAATAGGTTGGAAAAATTTTAAATAGGTGGGAATGTGATTTCGTACAATCCATGAATTTGACGATTTCTATAAATGTCCCGAACCGAAGATCTTCTCCTATTTGGTACTGAATACAAAAATTTGTAGGTTTTATAAAATAATTATTATATAGATATAAATAATTTTCAGAATATATTTCAGAAAAAATAAATTCAACAAAAGTCATAGCAAAAAATGCAAAGTAATCATTGGGTCAGTATTTACTTTGTTAACTTTGCTTCGTTTTGACACTTTTAAAAAGTATTCAAAGTAAAGGTAGCAAAGTAAGCATTGGACCTTCCATTACTCTCATTACAATGACTTCCATTTTCAAGCATTGATTTACAATACCTACTAATTAATGCAATACAGAAATATTAAGAAATTTAATTTAACAATTAACAAAGCATAATATTCAATTGTAAACATATCATTTTCTATTTATTATTATAACACACATTTTTTATAAAAATATTAAAGTATAAAAAAATACAATTATTGAGTGAATAGAAATCCAAGTCCTTCTGTTATTATAATCACGGCGATAAAGTTTTGTTAAACTGTCATATTATTATTATGAAGTAATTTAAAAATCATATTGTGTAGTTAGTTTGTAGTCATGATTGTTTTCCCAACCTGATACGATAATTTGGTAACACATATTGGAACCAACTTAAAAAGAAAATAGGTTCATTCATTTTCTACAGAATTTTAATAAATTAAAGAAAGTTTTTTATGAAATGAAATAAAGTTTTAAATAAATAAACTAATATTAACGTTACAGTCCCACTCCCAATTCAGTGTTTTCGCTTTGTCCTACTCTTTCCTATCCCTACTCCTTAACCAATATACCACGGTACCAGGTAGTGGTTTCATCCTACTATAATGATTAAACTGGAAGGTGAGTTTAGTCAATAAAAATTTGATCTTACCAAGGAAGAATTTTTGATGTCTTTGGAAGATTCCCCCCTCCCTTAGGAAAAAAAAAATATATTAAAGAAAACATCTGGTAAATCTGTTGTTGAAATTTTTAATTAATACAATAGAGAAAATCTAGCAGAAACTGAAGCTTTGAGATACAATTCGATTTTTTATTATAACCTTAATTAATTTACAAAAAAATCCTGCAAAGAAAACCCAATTACACAATTTTCAGAATTTTGAAAATTATCATATTAGCAACACCTAAATACAACAAAATTTATAAAATGCATCAACTTATAAAGTCAGTCGGATTAAGTATACTTCACGTAAATATTTAGACAAATTTTATTATACAAAAAACCATTAAAAGAATCCAACAAGATTTTCTTCACTTTTAATTTAGTCTTTTCTTTTAAATTGTCTCTTTTTCAAAAAAAAAAAAAAGTATTTGAAATTTTTACAAATTCTTGTCAGGTATTTGTAATAAGTACAAAAGATGTCTGCTATTTTCTTTTTAACTTTATTCCTTAAATTTGCGGTTAAATTTTGTCTGACTTAATAAACAGTCATCACATTGTCATTATTGCAGTTTTTAGATTTTTTCTTCTTATTCTTTGTCTTTTCCTTCTGCATTATACATATTACGTATAACTTATGTTTTTGAATTTTTTTTTTGATCCCATATTACAAAATGTTTATTATTGTATACATATCTATGTTAGATATGGTGTGTGTTTTTTTTCTGTTATATCTTTTTTTGGGTTAAATTTTTTTTTCTGCAATGTTTGATACGCGTGAAAAAACTTAATAATGACATAACATTTAAGAAAATACAAAAAAAAAAAAAAAAGCACTTAATTTAGTAAATGACAGACAAAATACAAATATTTTTTTATTTTATTCTCTTTCAGAAATAAATGGAAAGAACAAATTGAGAACTATAATCATTTATTATTAGTATTTATTTTATAATAGTTTTTTCTCCCCCCCCAAGATGGTAGAAACAAGATTAAAAGGAAAACAAAGTAAAACAAAGTGTGAGAATGATAACTATTTATCTTTTATTTCAACACTGAAGATAAAAAAAAAAATAAGTAAATAAAAAAAAATGCAACCCAATCATAAATAATTTGTGCTTTTGCACAACACACGCAAACTTTATAGTTTTTATTTAAAATGAGAAAAAGTATGGTTATACTTCCGAAAAGCTACTGACGTGCCTAATTTTCATGAAAATTTGTGTAACGTTATGCAATGAAAAATTAAAAGTCATTTGTGATGACGACGTTCATATAAAAGTCATTTGTGATGACGACGTTTTGCTAAAAAATTCATATCATTGCAAAATGTTAATTGAACGCATACGAGTATAATATCGAATGGTCTTAAAAGAAGATTTCTGAGGTAGAGCAAATAGTTGGTTGAATTTAAAAGAAAGTAAATTATATTTAGAAAAATATATCAGCTGCGGTTTTATCAATCTTTTCAAAGTGACGTCTTCAGTTGAAATTTTTTTCATTCTGAAATAACGTCACAATAAATTTGATGAAAATCAGAAACAGAGCTTTTTACGGAAGTACTGCCAAAAGTATTAAAGATATCATAGATTAACTTTTTTTACTAAAATATTGTGAAAAATTGCTTTCCTCTATGTAAAGAATTAAAAAAAAAAAGAGGATTATTTCAAATGGAAGTTACTTTAATCAGGAAAAAATAATATTTTTAATAACGGTTTATATAAACTGCAAAAAAAAAAAGAATGAAATAAATTAACTACATTAAATGTCTGTAATTTATTAATTTATATTGTATTCGCTGCAATACAAAACAAGCAATGGCAGAAGCCTTCCCTTGCAACTTGCCTGTATTTACATTATATTTTTTATTTTAGCTATATTAAATTAATATTTAAATTATTAATTTATTATTTTACATTTATTTTAAAATCATTTTTCTAAACTTCATTTAATTTTATATTCTTTAGTTTGAAAGGAGTATTACATAAGCATTTTATCGTTTTTAAAAGGGTTGAGTTCTCTAAACAAGCTACAAATTTTGCCGAAATATTGCATTTATTTAATTTTTGTTTTTAAACATAATTTTCATACAAAATAGTATAATAATCAATTTTTTTTTTAAATATGAAGTTATGCATAATTTTAAGATATGCACAACAGAAGAGAAGAATATTGAGTTATTATATTATGTACTATTTTTTACCAGAGAGTAGGATACCATAACGTTCCCACTTGTTCAACATTATGACTTATTAACACGAAAAATATTTAATTTGGTTCATTATGATACCACATAGAAACTTTTCCATCCCACTCATTAAGCTTTTAATTTGAGCTTTTTGCAAAGCGGAGAATTCTCTGCAAAGGAGAGTCGATTCCTCTTCTTCTTTATATTTGCGAGCTCTACAGTAGTCGTTTGCGGATAACAAAAGTCTTCTACCATGCTTCTCATTATACCTATTATCATGCCAATATCTGCTTTTTTAAGAGAAAGCAGATAATTGGATCGTCTTAAATCAGTTTTGGGCCAAATCAATCTTGTAATATTTCACGAGATCAAGTTTGACCATTTGTTATTTACCATATCCGTTATTTCCTTCCGAAGTAACATTTTGCTTGTAGAGGTACCCCTAGATACCTCTAGGTACCCCTAGGATAGAGGTACTCCTAGTTCTACTTTGTTCAGCAGGACTTGTAAGGTTGTACCAATTCTGGCAAATTCATCAGATTTTTTATTTCCCGGAATACCTCTATAACTTGGTACCCAGCAAAGCTGAATGCTAAACTGTCTAGCAATTTCGTTAAGAAGTTTTCAGTAGTTTATTACAGCCTTCGAGGTTGTATATGTTGATTCCAGAGATTTTAAAGCCGCCTGACTATCTGACGGAATGCGTACTTGATTGACGGTCAAAATGCTTCTATTCACTAGAGTCAATGACCCCCTAGAGTTATGGTGACCCCAATCTTCATCCTTTTGGCATCCGCTACCAGCCCTGCAAGATTTCATGGAGGAAGTTAATCCTGCGAGTCGTGAGGAAGATGCACCGCAACAACCCAGAGCCTTGAGTTTTTTAGCTCTAGGCTCGTCGCGATCAGATTAGCATCACTATAATTAGACATAAAAGTTAAATTTAAAGTATTTTTACCAAGTAAGCACGCTCTGTTTGCATATCTTTTTATTATATAACAAAGTATAATCTGGTATTTTGAGTTCATGAACCTGTTTTCTTGCCACCCATGGCTCTTGGATCAAGATAATTTCCTCGCCCGTTCCCTTGAGGCGGATTTCAAGTGCAGCGGAAGCCGCTTTGGAGTTATGGAGATTAATTTGGTTGAATTTAAAAGAAAGTAAATTATTTTTAGAAAAATATATCAGCTGCGGTTTATATAAATATATCTTTTCAAAGTGACGTCTTCAGTTGAGAATAGGATACCATAACGTAGAGATAATACTGTAATATTGACCTTGTTCAACATTATGACTTATAAATAAAAAATATTTAAATTATGTTATAACATAAAATCGTATAGTAAAAATATGAATTTTACTGGTCCAAAAAGGATACAACCTTCCTTAGTTGCATTCCTTTTGTACCAAAGTTTATGGAAAATGTTTAATATCTTTCATAATTATTCTAAGAGGAAAACGTTAATTGTACCAATGGGTGAAAAATTTTTGTTTACGTTTAGTGTATCGACATAAAAACGGTCAAAAGTGGAACTGCATATCCATTTTATAGCAATTTCTTCAATATTATCCCGTTTTTAGCCATTGTTGAGTTTTCGCAACAATGATTTTAAAACTAATTTTAAAATCTAAAAGTTCAATTATATTGTGGTAACAAACATCGACTAAAAATTAAAATTCAAATATTTTTCAATCTGTATATTATTGATTTTTTCGTTAAATGCAAAAACTAGCATTTTTGCTGAAATTAATTTTTATGAAGTTTTTGTGCAAAAAAGAAAGAAGGCAAATGAAATACAGTCAAATGATCCGCTCCCATTCCAAAAGCTTTTTGGGTTATACAAATAAAAAAGTGCAGGATTTTTAATGTTTTAGAATAATTCTCTACCTTACACTCTTATCATTAATATTTTTTAAATAAAATTAATTAAACTACAAATTGTATCTATAAGAATAAAAATATTATGATTTAAATTTTGATTTATTTTTCATTTAAACTAATTGTATTCTGTTTAAGTTTAAATTTGGAGGTGTTCAGGTTCAAAAGGTTAGGTTCAATATATTTTTATTATTAGAATTTATCTTTTGAAATTCATTTTCAACTACTACAGCATGTCACGTAGTTCCCGCCCAAACAATGTTTTTGTATTATATCATGAATAATAACATAGTACGAAATAAAATTATAAAATTATTGAAATTATTAAATTTTTGCATAAGTATTGCATAATAAATATTTAGTAGGTATATAATATGTTTGTTATTGGTAGTGGTATATAAGTATAATAACATAACATAACATATAACATAAAATCAAAACTATATAAAAATCTTTCCCTTATTATTATATAGTGCGACCTTGTTTTCCTTAAAAGTCAGTGTTTTACCCAAACTTAGAATAATAACGTCTATTCAGCAGGATTTATTTGTTTTTTTAATATTTTAATGAAAATTTTTGCTTACTTTAAATTAAATTTAAAATTTAAAACTCATATAAAACCATAATTTCTATATAATATGATTTATATTTAAATAAATAAAACAATGTTTTATTTTTCCATATAAATTTTTTTGAATGAAACAAATAAAAGTTTAAAAATAATAAGAATAGAGGGTGCATTATGTAAAAACAATGTGGTTTTATTACCATTTCATTATTAAATTTTATTGTTTTTAAGTACATAATATATTGTTCTTTACCATTCTTTTCATTTTTCATTCATAAAACGAAGTAAAGCATGATATCATTTAATATATTATTATTTATTTTATTTTAATCATCATAATAGTAATCATTTTTTTTTTTCTTCATTCGTTCATTATTTTATAATATGCATATTCAGAGGCTTTATGAAATGAATCCGCATCAAGAGAATAAAATAATTCTTTTGAAAATGATTTAAGTTCGCAAAATAAAAATGAAATAAATCTTATAAAATTAATTTACAAATATATATATATATATTATATTTATATAAATTTTTGAGGCGTTATTTCAAAATGAAACAGATCCCTAATTTTGGAAACAAAAATCAGTTAATAAATTTGAGATTTAATTTTATCCATTTAAATAAAGCAAAATGGAAGAAATTTGAAATATAGTGAGTGCTACTAGTGGGCTGTTGCTTTTCTTCTTCAAAAAAAAGGAACAATTTTTCCCAGAAAAATTATGCAAAAGGTTTTTTTTTTTATATAAAACTTCTAAAAATTTAATTTTTCCTTTTCCAATTTGTGTCATGTCCCATATCGATATGAAATTCAAAGTAATTTAATATTATTTATTACTTATTATAATATTATTATAATATAATATATTATATGAATAATAGTAATGCATATTATCTTAATTGTTGAAAATAGAATATTAGGTTAGGTTCGGTTAGGTTAAAGTAACTGCCGGAAAAACACCCTTAGACCTTCTTTGGTCCATTACCATATAGAAACTTTACTATTCCTCTCGTTAACACCAATTTAATCTATTTGCAAAGCAAAGAATGGTTTTCGCATTTTAATTTGGTAGAACGCTGAGATTGAAGTTGAAGTGATATTGTCTCAAATGGGTTTTTCTTTTAGTTGACAAGACTGGGCATTTGCAAAGGAAATAAAGAGTCGTTTCCGCCTTTTACGAGAAAGCAGATCATTAGATGGTCTTAAATCGTTTTTAGGCCATATCAGTCTTGTGATGTTGCACGAGGTCAAGTTTGACCATTTCTTATTTACAATATCCGTTATTTCCTTTCGAAAACAGAATATTATGTCCGATTACTTGACTATTACTCAACTCTTAAAATAAATTCGCACGAATAACTTTTACGGAATTATTTAATTTGGTTTTTGATTTATAGGTTTATTTCATGAAGTCTATATAAGATTTTTAAACATTTATTATAATTTTCTTGTATTGTACTAAATAATATCACTAATATTTAATATTTGCCTAAAATTATGCAAGAAAATTGCAACGAAAAATTTTTATTCCAAATATTATCGGAGCCTAGTGGTTAAGCACGTTCCTTAATTAAACAAGGAATTGGGAATTCAAATTCAGCATGTGTAGCAAATTTTAATAATTGAAAACATTCCTCGCAATACAATTGGCTATATAAAATAATATGGTTAAATGTCGTGTAAATTCATGTGTTTAATAATTTTCAAAAACTAATTTGGTAAGAGGGACTTCAGTAGGCTAGTGGGTAGACGCGTGGCGTATTAACTGAAGGAGTGTGGGTTCGATCCCTGCACAGGTCGTAAGTGTTTTTTTCTTTACAGTATATTATATAAACAAAATAAATAATATTAGTATATAATTTAATAATAGTATAAAAAAAAACCTATAATGGCCTTGGTAGCCAATGGTTCAATAATATTTCATTACATTTATGTGTGTAATATTAATATAAATAAATAATTATTAATATAATAAAAATAATTTGGTAAGAATTACAAGGTCACAGGAAATTAAAAATAATCCTTAAAAATACAATATCTACTGATATGGTGGAAATAAAAATTTAGTTTTTTTATTAAATTTAGTTCTTTATAGTTTATTGTTATTTCATATGTTACAAATTTTAATTGCTTCAGGGTACTTTTGTAAAAATTTTGGATTAAAAGTATGGTTTAGAAAAAAAAAATACCACTTTTAGTAATTTTAATAAAGCTTAAAAGTACATGCATTACCATAATATTAAATATTTAATTATGATCTATAAAAAATATTACGTTCATTTTATTAATCTAAAAGTATTCCTATGAAAACCACATACAATCACATACTTGTATTTTTTTCTTCAATTTTTCTCTATAAGATTATGAATGAAATTTAAACGAAGGTTTCATAAAATAGACGATTCCCCTCCTATTTCGTAGCATAAAGTATACACTTTATTGAATAAGATTTTCTTTAGAGAAAAATTTAGTTGCTAACATTTTTAAAGCACTTTAATAAGAATAATAAAACTACTTTTGTAGAATTTTTATATGAAAAATAGATTAAAACCTAATTTTATGTGTTAAATTCTTTTTTTTATGATTTTAAACTTTCAAATATTTTTCAAGATAATTTCATAAACTATAAAGAAATAAAAAAATTAAAAAAAGGAAATCCCTTTTTTTCTTATAGAAAATTTATGTATATTATTATTATCTATAATATATGATTTTATTACAAATACTCGTATAATAAAACTAAAATATATTGTAGTATAATATTTTATAAAAAATAATTTAGAAAGAATTTGAATGCAAAAAAAAAAAATACTTAAACTTACTTAGTATGCAATCAAAATATTTTAAAGCCACATAATAACCATAAAAGTATCTATAGATATTATGATTTCAAAAAAACTTCTAAACCATAGAAATTTCTTTTTATTTTTTTTTGTATGTGTTTTGTAATTTTATTGTCAATTTCTTTTTTTGGAATTGAAAAAAAAATTGTTTTAATTTTAACCTGATTTACTTTTATTTCCAATAAAAATAACATTTCTTATTTAATTGAATATTTCATAAATATGAGATTTATTATCATTTGTATTAAAATACAGGATGCTTCAGACAAAAATTTTAAAATATTATAACATCTATCAGATCACATAAAATAAAGTAATAAATTATACAATATTAATTAATAAGGACCTCGGTGGCCTAGTGGGTAAGAGCGTATAAAAACGTTGTAAACACCGAGGGGTTCGAATCCCAGACACGTCCTAAAAGTTATTCCCTCTTACGACATTTACAGTCACGCCTGAAAAGGAAAGGCTGTGTAATTTCCTCTTCACATTTATGCGGCAGAGAAATGCACTGAAAAAAAAAAAGTATTAATTAATATATCAAATGCTAAAATCAATTAACCATTTTTCGTATCTTTTAAAAATGCTTTACAATCAAAAAATTAGGTACTTTTTAAACGTCAAATTATTTAACAGAAAACCAAAATAGATCCAACAATAATATGTTATAGATTTTAACGATGAGCGTCGACATGTCATCTTTTTTGTCAATTACGTAAACAATTAAATCAAATGTCATTAGTCAATTAATCTCAATGAAGAATTAAAAGTTGGAAGTATTTGGCAAGTGGATTAAGTTCTATCCAAAATATAAGACCAATATTCATTCCCGTGAAAAGGTTTTAAATATTTACGCTTTAGCAACATTTTATTAACATCTTAAATATAACTACAAACATCTCTCGTAGGACGAAATTGAAAAAGTAGAGAAATTTTTTGTAGAACAGCTTAGCGGTTCAGACCTAATTGATTGGACACAATTTACAGAAGGATCTCAATTTTTCAAAATTTTAAATGGAAAAAATATCGAAAATCCATTTGCTCATTGGAAAGTAGTCCGTATAAAACAACTTCTGCTAGCCACTTTGCTTTGTGATTACTCAAAATTCCAGCTTCTTTAGCACAGCTTGTAAGAGTATTTTCAAATTGGTCATATGTATACTCAAACACAAAAAACAAGCCTAGTTTTGAAAATTCTAAAAAACTTGTCCATGCTTATTTTTCTTTAAAGTTTTGTGATCAAGTTTTTTAATTTAAAAAAAAATATTTCAATTTAAAATATGGATAATTGAAAATTTTTAGACACGTTAATTTAATTGTCGACTTGACATTATTGTCACGTCAAAAATTAATATTGCTGAGGTGAAGTTGTTGATGCGCCCATCGCTGGTCAAAACATTATATTTTCTTTATATTTTATCACTCTTAAGGTCTTCGTCTTCGTCACCGAGTGTTTACCCAATTTTATTATCCAAGATACTATGCAGGTGCGATATTTAACACAGATTGCAAGCGTTCATGATGACCCTTCTTACATTTCAAATGTACATTACAAAACTAGAGCCTGGTGATTACTGATGTTTTAACTCAGCTTTCATCAACAAAAACAAAATAAAAATATATTTTATCCTTAAAATTAAATTGTTGTATTATTCCTAAATATAGTAACCTTCACAATCTACAGAATAACCTATCCTTAAGGTACATATATTTCACCAAAATTTGAACATACTATTAATAAACTCTGAAAATAAATTTATTTCAGAATCATAAAGAAAAAGTATTTAAAGCTAAAATTCAAAAGTAGTTATATTTTAAATATTTTATATCGTTGAATTTTCAAATTCTTGAACGTGAGTGATAGTGATTGATTACCGTGATCCATTTTGAAACCTTTCAATTTTTCTTTTCTAAAATAATATCAAATTAATAATTTTACTTCATACTCAGTATCTTAAAGAAATATAATACCTATATATAATAAAACATAAAATTGAGTAAAAATCCAAAATTTTAAAAATTTATAATAATATCCTATTTTTATGGATAATAAATAATCAATTTGAATTTTTTGATTAAATTCTTTTCAATCTAACAAAAAAAAAAAAAAAAAAAAACATAAAAAAAAAGTCCTTTTGATTTTTTGTGTATTCTCCTATTGTTAAGAAATAATATTTCATTGTTTAAATACAATTTAAATAAAAAATTTAAATAAAATTCTTTTGATTACTTTTGATATTATTGATTGTTTTAAAAAAAATTCAATATTTTATTGAATTTTTGTACATCAATTACCTAAGGGTAAAAAAATTTTTTATAAATTTATGAGGATTTTTTTTTTTTTTGAAGGAAAACAATGAGTTGGTCTTACACAATAAAATATTATATTTACTATTAATATATTTGAGTCTATTACGAGAATTATAAGTTTTTTCTACAAATTTTAAACCATTCCTTTATATTTCTTTTAAAATTTGTTTAAATAAATGAAATTTGTAACACATTTACCTACATGTGAATACCTACTGCAAATAAACACTGAATAAAAATAGGTAAAAATTGTATATATGTTCGAACGTGTACTACTCTAGGCTTTTGCTTATACTTATTAAGAAGTGAACGTAAGTAAGAAATATAATAAGTAAGTAAGTAACATATAAAAAGAGAAATTTAATGTTTAGAAAGAATTTATTACCAACGGTTATTGAAGCTCAGAGTTTACACTGTCATGAATTTAAAAGTAATAAATTGTCTAACCTAATTAATTTTAAATTTGTAAATTTTGAACTTATTTCTCGCCTAATAATTGAGACGAGGTATAGATATATAGTAAAGAATATAATATAATATACATATTCCTATTCCTATTCGAATCGAGATCTGAATCGATTTGTCCTTGTACATTCATCCTCACCATAAATAGATCTGGAATTCTGACATTTTTAACATTTCACCTTTGTAAAATTTGCTAGTTTCGGAATTGAAATTGAGTAAGTTCGACTGGCGAGTTCAAGCCGCTCTTCTTTTCACACAACACAATTTTTTTTATTTTTGTATGAAAATAAATTAGTATCTATTGAAGCTAAGTAACTGAAATTTTATGAAAAGAATTTAAATTTTATGCCAACAATTTTGAAAAAAATTTGATTAAACACAACTTGAAAGGTACAAAATAATACATTTTTCAAAACTAATACCAAACATTTTATTAATAATACTTGATCAAATGTAGGTAAATACGATATTTTATTTTATACCTTATAACTCACATATTATATCCAAATGTCAAAATGTCGTAGGACTAATTTGAACAATAAACAAGCTTTATTTTATTTTTATTTTAGTTTTAAAACTTAGTTTTTACGGATATTTTTCAACTTGTCTTATTACTTCACAGAAGATTTTCTGAAATTTTCTTATAAGTAATAAGACTTGTTTAAATTTAAAACTACGATTTGTCTAAGCATATCAATACTATTTGCTTACTGAAGAGTTTCGGTAGTATTGTAGAACGAAACATTTCCTAAAATATAATAAACAAACAATTTGAAATAAATTATTCATTATAATATTATAACTGATATATGAAGTTAGAAGAAAATATAAACAATCCCAGATTGATAAGGTTCTAGTATTGTCTGATATTGTACTTTGTAAAATAATTAATTGAGATTAATTTTAGTAATATTTTTTTTTTTAATGCATTTCTCTGCCATGTAAATGTGGACAGCAAATTACACAGCCTTTCCTGTTCAGGCGTGGCTGTAAATATCGTAAGGGGGAATAACTCTTACGACGTATGTGGAATTTGAACCCACACTCCCTCGATGTTTACAGCATATTTTATGCACTCTTACCCACTAGACCAGCGAGGCCCCCTTTCAGTAATATTTATAATTCCATCATATATGTATTAAATAAATAGCTATTTCAAAATTTAAAATATAACGAAAAAAAAATACAAGAAGCAAAAAAATGTTTTTAATATTTTATAAAAGAAATTTATGAAATTTTAAATATTGTGGATAGGTATTTATACCAGTATGAACATATGTTTAAGTAAATTTGCCACTACTTTTGTGATACCTTAAAAAAGTCGAACTAGATATAGACTCAAAGGATAGAATCGAATAGCACGATAACTCAAGTCCGTTAGCACGATAACTCAAAAAATAAAGGAGCTGGGAGAGGAACATTTTTTTACATGTCACTTTTGTGAAAGTGTTAGTTTCGCTACATAAATCCAGCGTTTTCGGTTAGCGGATTCGAGTAGCTATTACATCTCCAAAATTTACATGAATATTTATCGGTACTAATCGACGGTATTAAAACATCTGAAAATTTATAAAAGATGATCAAGTTTTATGGAATATATTATTAAGTATTTTTTTTTTTTACGAAGGTTGGTGGAAAACTCGAAAGTCACCAAGAGGAACTGCACGTGCTTCCTCAGAGTAGTGTTGGACTTTAACCAACCAAAACCACCCCCTTTCAAAAACCAAACTTTAGGATGGATACTTTAATACAAAAGTATAGTTTGGTTTTGTGGATAGGGATGTGGGAAGGATAATTGAGGAAATTGGAATTAGGAAATTTGGATTATGGAGGATAGGTAGGAAAATTTAGAGGGACATTTTGAAGAAAGATTCAGTAAAGACTTCAGTAAGACTTCAGTAAATCGTACACATAGGAATTGCCAACTTTAGGAAACACATGCGATGGTATATGGTTCCACAAACGGGATTTGCGCATAACAAACGAATTAAAATTAATACGGGTATACCAGAGTTGAAACAGTCTACTCTTTCCTCGTTTAGAATTTAGTTCTGATTTTTGAAGCTAAAAACTTGTAATTAACATATTTAAAGTTTAGTAGTAGTTTCAAAACTAATTTTGGTATTCCCACCTATGTTTAAAACGTATCAGAAGTTATAAAGAGAATAATTTGAAATTTTAGCACAAAATATGGTAACTTTGTATTTTTATTATCAATATTTTAACGGAACCTTAGTGACCGAATGATTCAACACATGCTCAATCAACCGAGATAATCTAGTTTTAAATTTTCCACGTGTTGCAAAAGTTTTTAATAGAAAGAAAAATGACAGTACTTTTAAATTACAAAGAGAGGTTTGTACCGAAAACGATCTCGAGATTTTGACCAATTAATAAAAAAAGATTTAAAAACTACTTAATACAAAAATTTACTTTAAAATTTTCGAATAATAAAATGCAATACGGTTGAAGTGTAGCAATAATATTTTTAGTCTAGTACAAAATATTGTTGCGCATTTTTAATGCATGAAAAAACAATAAATTTCTGTCAAAAAATTTACACGTCCATATGTATATATTTTTTTTTATACACATATTTTTAAGATAAAAGTTAATAAAAATATTATTACATTTTTTTGTTTGTTTTAAATTTCGGTCATGAGTCATAACTCAAAAAGTTTTATAACAAAATGGTATTATTAAATTGTTTGGGACTGGGTGGTAATATTTTTTGTTTTGTAAATCATAAACTTGCTTCTCTTATAATAATGTAAAATAATAATAGATATTTTTGGAATTAAAAACAAAGTTAAATATTAAATGTATATATATAGATATTAGGTATATAATAGTGTATAATAATGTAAATATGTTTATAACGGGTTTTCCAATTTGAGTGATATGATTTCTTTTAAAAAAAAAACACACTAATTCTTAAGGAAATTCAAATATTTTTTATTTAATGTGAAGTACAATCGATACAATTAAGTTATGAATAAAACGTCATTCAAATAGGCTCAACGACTTCTTTTGCAGGAACGAATTCGATGAACCCAATTGTTGAACACTTTTTCCACTAAATCAAGTCGTATGTCATGAATAGCACGTTTAATACTGCCTTCTAAAGCTTGAAGAGAGTCTGGTTTATTGCTAAAGACCAATGACTTCAAATAACTCTACAAGAAATAGTCTAATGGTGTTAAATCACAACTTCTTGGAGGCCATTCAATGTCACAATTTCTTGAAATAATCGAATCTCCAAACTTTTCTCGCAATCATTCGGTTGTTGCACATGCTGTGTGGCACGTAGTCCTGTCTTGTTGGAACCAGATGTTGTCAAGATCAACTTCTTCCAATTTCGGCCATAAAAAGTTGGTTATCATCGATCTATACCACTCTCCATTGACAGTAACGGTATTACCAGCTTCATTTCGAAAGAAGTACGAACCGATGATTCCATCAGAACAAAAACTACACCAAACTGTCAATTTAGTTGAATGTAATGGTTGTTCATGAATAATTTGTGGATTTTCTTCGCACCAGAATCGACAGTTTAGTTTATTTACCGCACCACTCAGATGAAAGTAAGCCTCATGGGAGAAGATGATTTTCTTAAAAAAATCGTTATTGTTTTCAAGTTGTTCTAAGACAAAATCAGCAAATTCACGACGTTTACGGTGGTCCATGATGAAATTATAAACATTACTTAATACTATGAAAAAAAAAAACAGATCATTACATACTACAAATGGCCGAAACGTCACTTAGAAATCTTATCACTCAAATTGAAAAACCCTATAGTTATAATATTATGTGTGTGTCAGTGGCGGCCGGTAAATTTTTAAAATGGGGTGTTGAAAAAAATTTAATTAAAATTTCGGATAGAATACTCATTAAATCAAACAAACATATATAAAAAAAGCAACGGTAATATGTTTTTATTTTGTTTTTAAATTACTGTCGCGAATCACTAACACAAATTAAAACAATGGCAGTAATTGTCTTGTCAATCGATTTCATTCAAATCATAAATTATAATAATTCATGTTAAAAATTTCAAACACAAAAAAATATACCAAATAAATTTTTAAGTAGCTTTTCTAAAACAGAGACTGTAAAAGAATGTAGAAAATAGAAATATAAAAACAAAAAATTAAAAACAAGGGAAATAACATTTCGAAGTTCACTTTGTCATTTAATTTCGTTCGTATTACGTAATACGTAATACGTATACCAAATGAAACTGCAAAATTTGCAGTTCCATTCCATAATTTTCTTGTATTTTACTGTATTTATTGTATTTTATTTTGTACAGGCAATATAGGTATCAATCAACATATTAATTGTTTAATTTCCTGTCCACATTTATGTGGCAGAGAAATACATTAAAAAAAAAATTAAGAATAATTTAAGCTTTCCATAATTTTTGAAATGCGATTTTACAATAATAGTAAAAGCAAAACTACAAAAAAAATAAAATAATTATAATTTGGAAATTGGGATTGGGGGTGGTGCAGTTCCCCAGCTGCTATGAACAAGGCGCCGCTGGTGTGTGTATAAGTAAGCCTACATTAAAACAATAATTATTTTCGTATAAAAAAAGTTATATTTTTTTTTCAATTATTTTTATTATTATTCTCCACATTTTAAAGTCAGTCTAGACAAATAAACTTTGTTTTTTTGTAAATATATTAACGCTTCAGTAATTAACAAAATTAATTTTCCACTGTTAAAAACTGATATGAATTTTCCACAATAAAAATAAATCCTTTCTTTTTTCTTTTGGCTTTATTCTTTAAAATCACAAAATTCTAGGAAAAAATGTTCGTAATTTTAAAATTTTTATATTTTATAATATTATTAAATTTGATTAGTGATATTTAAATTATTATCCTAGTATCTATCTTAAGATATAAATATTAGAAAATTTTAAAAATATCGCTTTTTCAAACTTTAAGGAGCTCTAGTACTTATAGCTGCGCAATTGGTGACGCTATATATAAAACAGTTGCTTCACAAGATTAATTTTTTAGTGAGATTAATCGATGTTTTCAAATTCTATTGTTCAATCTTAAATAATCTAAACAGAGAGCCAAAGGAAAGGTAGAGTGAAACTGATAAGCAAATTTTTCAAAAAAATTTTAATATTTGTATAGAAACATTTTGTTGACACGTAGGCATGCCGGAATGGGTTAATGAATTGCAACCTTATCAATCCAGCTAACATCTTCTCTAAGAAACTATACATTTTTAGAAAATTTGAACTCAATCATTCGAACAGTATTATAGCCATGATGGTACAAAGATGAAAATTTCTTTAAAATGTCATAGTGCCGGAACGGATTAATGGAACTTTCCAAAAATTTTTTAAACAAGTACATTAAAGCCGAAAGGGAAGGTAATCAACGGGATTTCTGTGTTCAATGCAACATTAAAAGAAATATTGGTTACAATCGGGAACATCATGTAGTTATTCGTAAATAACAAACAAAAACAAGGTAAAATCTAAACCAACGATTTTTAAAAGTGCACATTTTCAAAAGACAATACAAACTGTTTAGAATTGTGACTTGCACAAAAATTTGAAAATTAAAAAAATAAAATTTAAAAAATTTTTTGTAGTAAGAAAATTTGTGAAAAATATGTTCGGAACCCTTTATAACTAAGAAAAACCAAAATATATTACTGGAGCTTTAATTTTTATACCTTGTCGAACAAAAATTTGTACAAGTGCCTAAAAATAGCAAATTTTCAATTTTTCAGTTCTAATACCTCTTATTTGCAAATTTTCTAAGGAAACTTAAACTAATTCTAAAAGTTCTTTCTTGCCTTTCTTTCTTTACAAAGTTAAAAAAAATACCTGTCGCATGACGTTTTCAGATTGAAAAAATCTTAAGCAGAACATAAGATATAAGCATTTAAAAATAGGGCTTTTTCAAAGTTTGAGGCGCTGTCAGTAGCTTCGTAATGGATGGGGCTACATGAAAAAGGTGGTCCACAAAATTATTTTTTTTCTCCATCTTTAACGGTGTAGAAGTTTTGTAAACAGACGGACGGACGTACGGACGGACAGAGTGAAACTAATAACCACATATTTTTAAAAATTTTTTAGAAATGTGCTAAAAAGGAGCAAACTAATAAATAAGCAAACAAACACACTTTCTGCTTTATATAATGAAAATAATAATATTTTAAATATTTTGTTTGTATAGACTAGATTAAGTATAGACCAATTTAATAATAAAGCTGTATAGGAAATTTTAGTAGCGATTTTAGCTTAAATAGCATTCCATATGCCATAATATGGTATTATTAATTATGTACCTATATTAAATTTATTAAAAAAATTTTAAATAATAGTAAAATAATACAAAAAAAAACTTTTTCCAATAATTCAATATTAAAGTTCTACATAAAAAATTAAAGTAAAAACTAAATCAAAGTATAAGTCCTTATGTAATAATAATAATTGCAATTAAAGAAAAAAGGTCCTTAAAGAATAAAACATCCTGAATACAGACGTTTCATGTATAACAGACAAATGAAATCTCATTTTAGTTCAAATTCATAGTTAAATCATTATGGAATAAAATAAATGGAATCTTATTTCATCATTTTACTCATATCAGAAACCCCGTCCCATAAAATAAATTGTGGTAAATTAAGTTTCAAGGTTGTTTTTTTCTATTATTATTGTCTTATATTAAATGTGCTGGTTATAAATACTATATGTGTCCTAAATAATACCTACATGTTGTTAGAAAGACAAAATAAAATATTTTGTAATTAATTATAATATATGGGTTCTATTATTAAGAATTACGCCTTACTTTATTGTTCAGTTTCTCCATTTTTACTTACATTTTAGTCCATCTCTAACAAAATACATTCTATTTGTCAAAAGAAAAATAAAATCAGATCTCTCATTGTTTTTAAAATGTGATTTCCGTTGAAATAATTTTGTATCTTTTAAATCTTATAATAATTGAAACATTAATATTCAGTTTAATTCACATTAATATAATATTATGTATTATTTATTTTTATAATACATTGTGTGAATGGAAGTCCTAAAGAATTTTATAACTGGTGTAATTGATTTTTAATCGTCCGAAATTTTTTTTTTATTTTTATGTTTCTTCAAGTTTTAATTCAGGTACATTCATCCAAACATTAAAAGTTCAAGTATTACAGTCTATATTTAAGATTTGCGGATTAAATTTAATTTAAAAAGTGTAAATGAACCAATTGGGCTGCTTACATTTTTGAATTTAAAAAAAAAATTAGCTAATTACATAGTTATTTTAGATTAAGTTGTATTATGAAGACTAACATTTATGGTGCAGGACTAAAAGTTCTATTGGGTCTTTTGTATTTTCTTTATGAGACAAAAACTTCTGTCACATTGAAGTGGGTCAGATGTTCCATGAAATTCTTGACCTTTCTGATATGAGAGAATCACATTTGTGGGTTTTGGACTTTATCAAAAATTTAGATTTTTCTATTATTTTTTTTTTATTTTTTACGAGGGTTGGTGGAAACTTGAAAGTCACCAAGAGGAACTGCACGTGCTTCTTCAGAGTAGTGTTAGACTTTAACCAACTAAAATCACCCCCGTTTTAAAACCAAACTTTAGGATGGATACTTTA
Source organism: Poecilobothrus nobilitatus (assembly GCA_947095535.1). Classification (NCBI taxonomy): domain Eukaryota; kingdom Metazoa; phylum Arthropoda; class Insecta; order Diptera; family Dolichopodidae; genus Poecilobothrus; species Poecilobothrus nobilitatus. The sequence continues at coordinate 112,102,011 of OX352774.1, forward strand.
ATACAAAAGTATAGTTTGGTTTTGTGGATAGGGATGTGGGAAGGATAATTGAGGAAATTGGAATTAGGAAATTTGGATTATGGAGGATAGGTAGGAAAATTTAGAGGGACATTTTGAAGAAAGATGTTAATGTTTTTCTTAAACTTCAGTAAGTCGTACACATAATGAATTACCAACTTTAGGGAACACATGCGATGGTATATGGTTCCATAAACGGAACGTGCGCATGAAAAACGAATTTCCATAAGCTGATAAAACGAAGTAGAAGCCCGTCTCTATTCTAAAGATATTTTATAATTCATATTAATTACATTCTTTAATCTTTATCCTTATTCAGGCGAAAGATTATAAATTCTACTTTAGAACAATCAGTCGCATCAAGGTAACCATTTTACTTTGTACTCTGATGCCATTATCCAATTAGTCAGTTTTTAACCTTTAAATCTTAACGTTACTATAGTTACATTTAAGAGAAAGTCTAAATTAAATTTTTTTTAAACATTAATACTAAGTTAGTTATGAATTCAATCGGGGATATTACTTTACTGTGTACCTAAAAAAATTTTAAATTTTAAAGTACATATAAAAAATTGACAACTTCTCAAGCAACAGATGGTAATTCTTCTTAGTTAGATATAATTTATTTATATTACAAGGATCTTATAAATTATTTTAATAAAATAATGTCATATTCTTGTATGAATGAAAAATAAAAAGCCTTCATTTTCTTTATTAGTTTAACATCGTATTATAAGGATAATTTTTGAAATTTTTCAATTATTAGTATGTAGTTATTAATATGTAGTTATTTTCTTTTTTTTTTTCAAATGTTGGTGATAAAAATAAAGTCTTTAACTTTTAATCTGTTAAGGACAAAAAAAAAATGTTTAAAATAAATTCTAGATTTTTAAAATCTCTATAATTTAATATCATGCATCTAATCAACTATTATATACACTTCATAATTTATGATCTAAAAATATTTATTTTTATTTTGATTGAATATAAATAGAATTGGCAGGTGTCAATAAGAATTGAATTAGAACAAATAAAATCTAAAAATAGGGGGAAATATTTCCCAGAAAAGAAAATTCTTCAATTTTAATGATTTATTTTGCTTTTTAATTTGAATAGATTGTTTTAGCACGTGAACATTGATTTACTCTATGAAAAGCAATGGGGAAAATATATATAAAAAAAAATATTTAGATATAAATAAATAAATAAATAAATTGTCTGTTTTTTATTGATTTTTATTCCCTTGTGTCTAATTTCCATTTTTATTGAGAAGAGAAATTTCCATATTAATATTAGAAAAGTTATACAATTTTCTTGGTGAAAAGGGATTTACATTTTACCTTTTTCATTTTATTCTTTTCTTTATTTAAAAAAAAAAACAAAACAAGGCAGTATGTATAACCAAAGATTTTTAAAGACGTACATTTTCCAAAATACAATAAAAAGCCTTGTGAAATTCTGACCACTTTTGCACCAAAATTTATAAATTTGCTTAGAATTTTATGTTGGTATAAGAGAAAAGTTGCGGAGATATAAAGGAAGTAAAATCTTGCATTGTTTACACATAACGGGAAATTTATATGCTAAACTGCTTAAAATTGTTTTTTTTTTGATATTGATATATAATGTTTAAAAAAGTGTAGTTTGTCGCTTTTAGATTGAGCAAATGTTTAGCAGAACCTAAAATATACACATTTTAAAATAGGTCTTTTGCGAACTTTGTTGATCTGTAATTCGTAATGACTCGGACTACATAAAAAGTTGTTTTAAAACATTAGTTATTTTTAGACCTATCGATGGTTAAAATTTTGTTGTTTTTTCTTAAACAATGTAGAAATTTTGTAAACAGAGCGAGAGTCTGACATAGTGAAACAATAAGCTAATTTGCAAAACAAAAGTTTGAAAAATGGGTTTAAAAACGGGAACTAACAAAATAAATTCTGTGCGAAATTTTCAAATATTATTTGTCTTTTGTGTGGTATTTTTAATATGTAGGTAGATCGTATCAAATAGAAGAGATACCTATGAGTAGTTCGTAGTCCTATAAGAATAGTTAAACGAAAAATTGTATTTTGATAATTTATGTATTTCGAAGATATTCGAAATATAAAGAGTTTAAATATTATGTCATTACTTTCATACATTATTTCGATGTAAAATGTAATTTATTAATCGCTCTTCATAATTTACTATCACAAATAATTAGCTTACATGTAAAGTTACATTAACTTTTTGGCATTCTTTTAAAAAAATTATTTTAACTGTATTTCACTTTGTAAATATCTATTATCATTCTATTCAGAAATAGTGATTGAGTTTTAATTTAATGTATTCGTTTCTTTTTATTTTTAGTTTTTGAAAGTATTTAAAAATAAGCATTATCGAATAGATTTAGGTGAAAAATATTTTAAAATCCATCTATAAATTCAATCTCAAAACCTTTTGATGCGATTTTTTTTTGGATAGATTGAAATTTTGGCTTCAGCATAATCCGACCCTTAAAAGCAGTTCTAGGACAACTATGTTCCATCAGTATTTGCTTCTTTTTCTTTTGCTGCCTATCCTTAATTGGATGTTAGCGGTCATATGATATTTGCAACGACTTCCTGGATGATGTTTCGATCCGTTGCTGAATGGATAAAATCGCCAATGTTTCTGATATCTGTCCACTTTCTAATGTTGCGCAAACATGTTAGTTGTTTTCTTCCTATACCTCTTTTTCCTTGAACTATTAACTGAAATAGCTCATATTTGCTTCCCCGCATAATATGACCGAAGTTTTCTAGTTCTCTTTGTTTGCTCTACGCAGAACTTCTCCGTTTGTAATGTGATCTGTTCACGATATTTTTGGCATTTTTCGGTAGATCCACATTTCTTCCAAAGCTTCGAGCTGGTTGAGTTCTCTTACTTTTAAGGTCCATGTTTCTACACCATTTAGGAGTATAGACGAAACATAGCATTTAACGAATCGTAAGCGAAGGCCCAAGTTCATCTCACGACAGCAAAAACTTTATTGTGTTTAAGAAATGCATTTTTTGCTGTTTCAATTCGAAATCTAATTTCCTTTTCGCAGCTCCAATCCTCGATTAATAGTATGATATATTTGTGCATGGAGACTCTCACAATTGGACGGTTATTTATTTTAATTGTTGCTGCAGTGTAACGTGTTCTTTACTCCTTACAATCATTAATTTAGTTTTTGAGATATTTATTTTTAAGTTCAACAATTTACTGTGGTGGTTGACTTTCTCGACTATATGTTGTAAATCCCTTAGGCTGTCTGTTATAACGACTGTATCATCTGCATATCTGATGTTACTAATATATGTGCCATTCACTTTATTATCATATTATCAACATCTACATCATTCAATGCTTCATGAAAAATAACTTCAGCATAGATGTTAAATAGTAGAGGAGAGATAATACAGACTTGTCGAACTCCTTTTTGAATATCAACACTTTGTGTCAGCCCACTATTTATTTTTACACAGGCTGTTTGTTGCCAATATTTATACACATTATGATATTTTGATCTATGCCAATTCTATTTAATACCTTCACAAGTTTTTGATGGTTGACCTTATCAAACGCCTTTTCATAATCCACAAAACATAAGAAAACATCTTTATGAACATCACGACAATTCTGTACTAGTACTTCTACTAGTATTTACTAATTTGTCCAAAACGATTTAAAGTTGAAAATTTTAAATTTGTTTAATTTTTGATAAAAGAAAGTGTCATTTTGATAGTAGCTTAATATGATCAAAAATTAAAAAAAATTTAAAATTTTCAATTTGAAAACATGTTAGGGTTGTTGTTTGGAATTATAGTTGAACACCATAGTTCGATTTGAAATTTTCATAGATTAAACTACAATGAGGGCCGCAATTGGCGCGCACACGGCATTAAGGCGTTAAAAATTAATATTTAAATTTATATTTTATTTTATTTTTTATTTTTATTTATTAACTAATTACACGTAAAACGATAAGTCTTTTTAGTGTGTAACATATTATTCCTTATTCGATTAATAAAGTAGATACATAATATGAATATTCTGGAAAAAGGAATTTCCTCTATTTTTAAAACAAATTTCAAAATGGATCAATAATAAAACAATATAAATTCTAAAATGTGTTTCAAATTCTAAAATACGTTTTTCTATTTTGATAAATTGCATTGTTGTATGAAATATTAATTGTTTTCATTCAAAAGTCCACCATTTTTTTTTCCAGAACTTAAGAACGGAGAAGGCTAGAATAATGTTATATGAAGTAAGTTTGGAAAGGGAGAGAATGAAAAAATGAAAATTTTTGGAAAAAATGTAACGTTCTATTTATATATTTTTTACTGTTATATTCAAAAAAGTAAAAACACACACATTTTTTTTTTTTTTTATCCTAAGGGAGCGAATCTTCCAAAGAGACCAAGAATTTCCTCCTTGGTAGTGTCAGATTCTTACTGACTAAACCCACCTCCCCCTTTAGTCAATATAATGGAATGAAATCCTTACCTGCGAACGCCAGGGAAATGGATACGGAAACATTGAATTGGGAATGGGACTGTAAGGAAACAATGAATCCGACTATTATTATTACTATTTTGCTAACAGTGACTATAGACGTTATAGTTATACGACAAATGACAATTTTAACCCCTTAATACGCGGCAATTGATACCCCTGTACGCGGCAATTGCGACCCCCACAAAACTTCATGAATTTCATTGTAGTTTAACTCAAGAAAATTTGGTAATAAATAAGCGTTTTAATAAAATATGAGAGTTTTATGTGGACTCAAAAACTCAAAACAGAAGAAAATTTTGAAATTTATTTACATTTATATGTCTATCATTAAAAATTTTTAAGATGAAAAATATACGAATAGTTTCAGTAAATTTCCAATAATTTCAGTGCAGTGCAATAATTTCAGTCAAAGTTTACAGCTAATAGTTAGTGCAAAACTGATCTTGTGGAGCATCGTCTTAAATTTTAATGTTAATTAATACTTATTTTAAATACCATGTTTGAACATAGCTACTCTGTTCTCATAGAGCACAAGGGCTGAATTTATGCTGAAAATGCTGGATTTAAATAGTAAAACTGATAATTTTACAAAAGTGACTAAAAAAAAATTTCAGCCTCTTAGCTCCTTTATTTTTTGAGTTATCGTGCGGACGGACACTGATTTATTTTCATTTAAAAAGAGAAGTTGTATGGCAGCTACCGTCGTGCCATCACAACCAAATTTTACAGAAACTGTTACCATAAAACTTAATCATCATTTGCAAAATTTCAGATACCTAGCTTGAATAGACACTAAGTTATTTCCATTAAAAGAAAAAAGTTGTATGGCAGCTACTCGAACCCGGTGGCCGAAAATGCTGAAGTTAAATAGCAAAACTAACAATTTTGCAAAAGTGACGTAAAAAAATTTTCAGTCTCCTAGCTCCTTTATTTTTTGAGTTATCGTGCGGACGGACACTGAGTTATTTTCATTTAAAAAGAGAAGTTGTATGGCAGCTACCCGAACCTGTTGCACCAGCACTACCAAATTTTGCAGAAGTCGTTGCCATAAAACTTAAAAATTTCAGCCACCTAGCTCCTTTATTTTTTGAGTTATCGTGCGGACGGACACTGATTTATTTTCATTTAAAAAGAGAAGTTGTATGGCAGCTACCGTCGTGCCATCACAACCAAATTTTACAGAAACTGTTACCATAAAACTTAATCATCATTTGCAAAATTTCAGAAACCTAGCTTGAATAGATACTGAGTTATTTCTATATAAAGATAGAAGTTGTATGGCAGCTACTCGAACCCGCCGACCAAAAATGTTGGATTTGAATAGCAAAACTAACAATTTTGCAAAAGTGACGTAAAAAAAATTTCAGCCTCCTAGCTCCTTTTTTGAAATATCGTGCGGACGGACGGACGGACGTACATGGCTTAATCAACTCAGAATTCAATTCTGAGCCGATCCATACCTTTGACACTATATCTAGCTCGACTCCTTTAAGGTGTCACAAACGTAATGGCAAATTTATTATACCCTTGAACATAGTTCTTACGGGTATAAAAATAGCATCTGCCGGTTGATAAATCATATATGTGTCAAAACAAATCACTCGCCACCGACACTCATTTAATAATACGTAAATTAATAATAGGAAATTTTATTTTGTATAAATTTTAAGAATATATCAGCTGTGAGTTGGAAAAGTCTAATAAAAAGAACTACATAGATATAACAATAGAGTTACACTTTCACCATTTTTTTTTTTTTAATTTAAAAATTTTCTCACTATTTATAGTATAACAAGTTAAGGTTGTTACTTGTTAGTTTCATTAGCGTGTATTTTATTTTTTGATCTAGGTAATTATTATACTAAAGTCACACATTATAATTAAGCCTTACGCTAAATCTAAAACTTTTAACTCGTTAGAATTATCAGAAGTAAGTCAAACTTGAATTTCAAGATGCCGTTAGTTCATGACAAAGAGAACTAAATAAAAGTGTTTAAATTAGGTTTGTGCCAGTAACGGTGTTTTATAAAAAAATGGCAATTATTTAAAGACAAGTAAATGTAACAGTAAGTCGATGCAACCGACTTATTTATACTCTACACCTAAAAAATTCAAATTAAATTAAAAATCCATAAGTTATTTTAGTTAGGTATTTAATATAAGCTAAAATAAATAAATGCTTTTACAACCTGGTACATATATGTTTGTTGTATATGCTTGTTATGTCTTGGGAAGTGTGTGAAAGTACCCGGACTACTCGGACCACCCTAATTCATCTGAAATTTTCGAGATATCATCAGAACAAAGTAGAACACTCTTATACCAAATTTCAAGTTTTTATCTATATTAATTTCGAAGATATAGTTGTGCGGTCTTGGGAGTTGTGTGGGAGATACCCGAACAACAATTCCAATTCATTTGAAATTTTAGGCAAAACGGGATTCAGGAAACAACATCCTCGTATCAAATTTGCAGTTTCTATCTTTATTAATTTCGAAGATATGCTTGTTCGGTTCGGTGGAGGGTACCCGAATAACTGCTCCAAATCATCACAAATTTTAGGCAAATCAGGGATTCAGCAAACAACACCCTAGTATCAAATATGCAGTTTTTATCTTTATTAATTTCGAAGATATGCTTGTTCGGTTTTGAGAGTTGTGTAGGAGGAACCCGAACAACCACTCCAATTCCTCTCAAATTTTAGGCAAATAAGGGATTCAGGAAACAGCACCCTCGTATCAAATTTGAAGTGTCTATTTTTATTAATTTCGAATATATGCTTGTTCGGTTTGGGAGTTGTGTGGGAGGTACCCGAACAACCACTCTAATTAATCTCAAATTTTAGGGATATCAGGGATTCAGCAAAAAACACTCTCGTACAAAATTTTAAGTTTCTATCTTTATTAATTTCGAAGATATGCGTATTCGGTTTTGGGAGGTAGCCGAACCCATGGTCCAATTTCACCTATTTGCAATCCCCTTCTTTCTTTATTAATTGTTAACCTACAGTATGAATTTCATCAAGATAGCAGAGTTATCGTGCGTACGGACGGACGGACATCGCTAAATCAACTCAAGATGTGATCCTGATTCATAATATATATACATGTCCATATCTAGCTCGCTTCCTTTTGGTGGTTACATAAACCATACCAAAGTTAATATACTTTAGGTGTAGGGTATAAAAATAAAAAAGAAACAAAAAAAGTCTTTTTTATAGAATCTTGTTCTATAGAGTATTCTCTATAAATTATTTTCCTATAATTTTCTTCTTTTGTGCACTTTATTTTCTTATATTAAGTTTCCTTCACATTCTTACTTTCATAATTAAACTTTGATCAAACAGGTCAAACTTTTATTTCTTTGATGTTTGTATATTCTTTTAATTTATTTTTGTGTTTTCCTGTTTCTGTTTCTACATAATATTATACATAATATGAACATTCATAAATCATAAGTTTTTATTTTTTGAACAATTATTAAGAAACACAAAAGAAATTAAAAAGAAAAGTAAAAATAAAAGAAAAATTAACTACAGTTAAACACAAGTTTTAGTTTACCGAAATTTTTTATTAGTTTTTCTTGAACATTTTGTTTGAACATTTGTTTATTTGTTAATTAACAAAAATAGGTAATTGATTTCCTTAAATTCCCAAATTTTTTCAAATTCTCTTAAATAGTTTTTCATACTCCAATTCGACTGACCTTACTAGGCTTAAACTTATAATAAGAATTTAACCTATCGTATTAAAAAACAATTAAATTAAGTTTAAAGAATGCATTTTTAATATTTAAAATCATAATTTAAAATCGTGTAACCGCAGCTCAATAGAAACAAATTTACACTGTATTTTAAATCATATTAGCTTTATTTTTCGTACAGTTGTTTGTTGTTAATTCAGTACAATGAAGTTATCTAATAAATAAGGAAGAAATTCTGTTTGTTTGTTTGTTTGTGCCCTTTTCACGTAAAAACCACCAGTCCGATTGCAACCAAATTTTGCAGGAGCATTTCTACGACCCCGGAAAGTGTTATAGACTATATCGCGTTTCGATTCATTAACCCATTGCGGCCCGAGAGCCATTTAAAGCCGTTTCGTTTTTTCGTTGTCCTGCCTAAACGGTTTGATCGATTGAGTTGAAAATTTGGACAAATATTCTTCTTATCATTGGACGGGTACCGAAGAAATTTGGATTCAATATGTTACCCGGATTCGACCCGGCGGGCTTCCAAAAAATTTTTTGTTTCCGATTTATGTCCAATTTTGTATGGTGGTTTTATGGTCTGAAAAAAAGCCTGTGACAAATTTTTATGAAGATCCGGTAACCGGTTTGGGCACGAGAGCCGAACGAAGTTCATTAAATGTTTTTGTTGTCCTGCTTCAACGGTTTGATCAATTTAGTTGAAAATTTACAATAGTGTAGCTCTTTACCACAGGAGCTCACTGAGTTGATTTGGTTACGATCCATTAACCCGTTTCGGCACCAGGGGTCAGTGAAGTTTTGTAATTTACTTAGTTGTCGCACTTAAACTGTTTGACCAATTGAGTTAAAAATTTATCAAAGTGTAACTATTTACAACAGGAGCTTACTGAGTTGATTTGGTTACGATCCATTAACCCATTTCGGCACCAGGACTCAATGAAATTTTTTAATTTCTTTGTTGTCGCGCTTAAACGGTTTTGCCAATTGAATTGAAAATTTACAAAAGTGTAGCTCTTTACCACAGGAGCTCACTGAGTTGATTGGGTTACGATCCATTAACCCGTTTCGGCCCTAGGGGTCAGTGAAGTTTTGTAATTTAATAAGTTGTCGCACTTAAACCGTTTATTGAGTTAAAAATTTATCAAAGTGTAGCTCTTTACAACAGGAGCTTACTGAGTTGATTTGGTTACGATTCATTAATCCGTTTCGGCACCAGGGCTCAATAAAATTTTTTAATTTCTTTGTTGTCGCACTTGAACGGTTTTACCAATTGAGTTGAAAATTTACAAAAGGGTGGGTCTTTATAACAAAATCTTTCTGAGTTGATTTGGTTACAATACATTAACCCATCAGGCTTCAGGCCATGAAATTCTCATTTTTTGTTGTTGTGCTTAAACGATTTGACCAATTGAAAATTTGCACAAGTATTGCATTTTGGCAGACAAACTCATTCAATAAATTTTGTTGGGATACATTAACACATTTCGACACGATAGACTGTCAAAAAAAAAATTTTGTTTCTAATTTCGGTCTAATTTGGCAGGATGAATTTATGGTTCTAAATTAAGCCTGTGACAAAATGTTTGTTAACGTTTGTTAACCCATTTCCACACGAACACTTATTAATAATACTTTGCCTAATTGTGTGTATTGTTATAATTATTAAAAAGATATTTTCAGCACTCTTTACTTTTATCTATACAGTTTCTAATATTCCATAAAAACTTTTCAATGCAAATTTCTAATATAGAACAGCACTGATTAAAGTAACCTTATTAAGTATCTTAAGAATACTGTGTCTAAGTCTTAACAACATAACATTTTCGGCCGTTGTTAAAAAACAGAAACAATCTCCTACATTAGACAATCATAATGTCATCATTCAGAAATGCATTACTTACATGTGGTTTATCTATATGAGATGCATGTGTATAACATTTTTCCCATAAAACATAATTAAAATATGTACATATGGTATGTATAATATCCGTATATTTAAAAATACTATAAACTTAATCAATTAAATTGGAAAAGATATTCACATATCTGTACATCATTTAATCAAAAATGAGTACATACATATTTAAAGAACAGAAAACCTTACATTCTTATCCATATACAATTTTTACACATATTTTTTGCCAATCAATTTGGAAACATAATTAGAAAAACTAAAGGTAAAAAAATTCTGGTTGATTTATAAAGGTAAAAAACAATCATGTATTTTTTATATTGAAAATATGTTAAACAGAACCTGAAATGTACGCATTTAAAAAGAAGTTTTTTCAAAATTTGAAGAGCTGTCGGTGCTGTAGGATCTCCAACGGTGAGGGTACATAAAAAAGTTGTTCTACAACATTACTCTTTTAAGACACCTATTCATAGTTAATATTTCATTGCTTTTTATTAAACAGTATATAAGTTTTAACAGACGGAGGGACAGAGCGAACTTAATAACAAATTTTTTAAAATGTGCTTAAAAGGATAATACACCAAAACATGAAGTGACATAACTTACAAAAAAAAATTGATTACATTATGGTCTTTTATAATTTAAATACGATTTTATGTTTCGGTATTAACGAATATTACCGAATATATAAGTTTTGTAAACAGACTGAGGGACAGAGCGAACCTAATAGCAATTTTTTCAAAATGTGCTTAAAAGGATATTTCACAAAAACAGGAAGTGACATTACTTACGAAAAAAAATGTACTACATTATGGTCATAATTGAAATGCGATTTTATGTCTCGGTATTAAAGAATATATTGTGGAAATTCACTTCGGTGCAATTGTGTACTTAACAGATTATTGATTCCTTTAAACATTTTTTGTAGAAGAATTGTCTCTAATTCTTGGCTCTGTTTATTCAATTTAACTAAATCTAATAAAAAATAGAATATAAACTACCAGCATCTGTAAATGCATAGTAATAAGTTAACTATATTAATTAAATTATATTAACGCAGAAACAAAAGTTAATAATTTTTATTTCATAAAGCCAATAAAATACTCCGGGCAACGCCGGGTACTCTGCTAGTAATATATTAATTTGTTCTGAAAGAAGACTAGGTATATTTCAGTTTTTTAAACGTATCGTTTTAAAATTTATAGGGGGCTATAATATAGTTTTAGGAAAGTGGGACAATTTTATTCAATTCCTTAAGCCCTCTTAACATTTTCAAAATTTCAAAATATTAGCATTAATATTTATATGTAAAAAGCTTTTACTCACAGGTGCTAATGTTATAAATTTGCCCATATTACCTATAAGTTTCTTAAAAGGTGATAAAAACTACAAAAAAGTGCATACCTATTTCACGCAATTACACTCTGCATATTTGGCCTTTAAGTTTCTTTGTATTCTTTTCGTAAAAAAGTGAAAAAAAAAATTACCACCTTACCATTTTGTTTCATCCACGCTTAAATCTTACTATGGTAAAAAAAAATTCTGCATTATTTTTTCAGATTTATTTTTTAAATTTTTTTCTTTCTTTAGAAGATAAAAATTTTTTTCACATATTCTGTCTATAGAGATATATGTATGTATATTTTTTTTTTGTTCTCAAAATGTAAAAGTAAAATAGGTATGTAGGTATATGAAAAGATAAATTTAATGTATCAGAACTGTGTTGGTATGAGTGACTGTCAACGCAACAATAGAAAACAGTGTCAACAATAACTTTATATCAATTTTTCATTCAGCTCAATATTATCATAATAATATCAGGATGAAATACTTGTAATTTTTTATACAATAAAATATTTTTTTGTGAAGTTCATGAACGACATCTTAAACAAAATAAAGTAATTTATTTTTATCTTTTTATATTATTCTGTCCGGGTTGTTGGAAATGTATTCGATTCTGAAATAAAAATAGTGAAGGTTTTTATTAAATTTGAATTTTAAGAATTAGGACATCCTAGATTTGAAAGATTTATGTTTGGAAATATTATATAATATACTGTATTGTATGTTATATAAGTGAATGTGTATTCATCTATACGTAGCAACTCCGGAAAGCCTAGGTACTTGAAATTTAACATAAGAACTTTGGGTTAAAAATTTAGTTTTGACAGACTTATCATGACGTGAAAGGTCTTTATACAATATACATATAAAAGGTCAAGACTGAATCAAGATTTTTGAATTTTTGAATAATAAATTTTGAGGCTAGCCAAAAACAAAAAAGAATTATTCTTCCCATTATAGAAAATTTTCATTTACTTGATACATTTTTCAAAGTTAACATATATTCTCAATACCAGTAACTGAACTAAATATGTATATAACATTTTATAACGTTTCAAAACAAATTAAGTTTAAATGAGTCAAATCTAAACACTATCTATGTGCTTTGGGTTTACATCATATTATAGTATACCCGAAAATCAAAAGGAAAGCACTTCAAGTTGTTTTTTAGCACATTTCCAAAAAATTTTTGAAAAAATGTGCTTATTAGTTTCACTCTGTCCGTCCGTCTGTCCGTCCGTCCGTCCGTCCGTCCGTCTGTTTACAAAACTTCTACACCATTAAAGATAGAGAAAAAATTTTTTAACCATGGGTACGTCTCATAAAAAAAATAATTTTGTGGAACAACTTTTTCATGTAGCCCCACCCATTACGGAGCTACAGCCCCTCAAACTTTGAAAAAGCCCTATTTTTAAATGCATATATCTTATGTTCTGCTTAAAATTTTTTCAATCTGAAAACGTCATTCGGCAGATATTTCTTTTATCTTTGTAAATTAATACCAAAATTATACATTTTTTTTAAATTTAGTATTTAAATTTACCGTTATCTGAATACCACATTTTGCATGAAATTTCTTTTTTCATAACTCCGGCACGCCTTTAGATAGGAACATGAAATTTTGAGGCAAGAAAGAACTTTTAGAATTAGTATAAGTTTCCTCAGAAAATTTTTTGGTAGCGCCCCCTCTTTAAGAGTTATAACGCCTGTAAAATTGAAAATTACGGCCCCTCAAAATTTCAAAAATGTCCTATTTTCACATTTTTTTTATTATTATGAAATTTTCAAATTTTGATGAATTCTAAACAGTTTGTATTGAGTTTTGGAAATGTGCGCTTTTGAAAACCGTTGGTTTACATTCTACCTTGTTTTTTTTACTATTTGAATGTGAGATGAAGTTTTTTTGGTTTTGTTGAATATATTTTTTCCATTTTTTTGTTGCTTTGTTATATAGACAAGACTAATAAATCCACACGTTATGGCCATTCAGTTTTCATGAAATTTATAAATGATCTTTCAAGTGAGATGAAAGTAAAAATATTTTTTACATTATAATAAATAATATAATGTGTGAGTTTTTTTTTGCATTGCTTGGATTTTTTTTTGTTTCTTTTAATCGCATAATAAAGAAAAATACAGAAAAAACTCAAAGGTTTATCTATTGTCTAGGGAAATGAATGATAATTGTGATTATTCTATGGTGGTTGGTGAATAACAAAACAAAATTCATGATTAATATTAGTTTTCGTGTTCGATAGAATGATATATTCAACACGAATTTATTTAGAATTGAACACCTCTACAGGAAGGCATCATTAAATCTTGATATTAAAAACGAAAACAATTTAGCAGAAAATGTTAGAGAGTTAATAAGTAATATAATACCTAATTTTTTTTTTCTTGATATAAAATTAATAATTTTAGATGAAAAGAAAGAAAATTTTTGCTTTATCCATCTTGTTTTTTCTAAGAAAACCGCATATATTATCTATTAAAAACTCCCATACAATATACAAACGAATTAATTCTGTGATTCAATTTTTGTATCCTACTTTTAGAAACTTCAACAAGTATCCAGGTTACATATGTATGTCTAAAAACAGATGTTTTTTATGCACTTATAACCTTTTGTAAAGAGTGGAAGAATAAAAGAAATTTCAGAATTTTGTAAATGTTTGTACACATAACGATAAATTTGAATACCGAATACTAAAACGTTACATTACTTTTATCTTAATTAAAACCTAAACCTAACCTAACCTAACAAAATCCTATCGCTTGATGTTTACAGATTAAAAAAAATACTCTTAATTACATAATATTATGACCACTTAACAGAAATAATTACGTAAGTAGGTATAATTGATTTTTTAAATTTATTTTTGCTGTCCGCTCTTATAACGGTATAGTCCTATGACATAACCTAAAAAACTATTTGACTGTTTGTTCGTTTAAATATAATAACATTCGGATTTGAATCGAAAAAATTATTCTGTTTGTACATCAATTTAGCTCTGGACACTAAGAATAGAGGTAATTATTTTAATTTCACATGTAACAACAATAGAACAACAAAAATCTAAAACTTAATTTCTTGAGTTGATGCATCCTTGAGAAAAGTTGACCAACTTGAGAAAACCATGAAATGTCATGTATACTTTAATATTGTAAGATATTCGTTTTTTACACAAGAAAAGTATTTTTTTATTTTTATTTATTAGAAATTCATAAATTATTGTTTACATTTGAGAAAAAATAAACTTAACTTAAGAGATCTAGATTCTCTGATCTTTACAGCTATATTAACTATATGTAATTTCCTTTTTTTTTTTCCGAAAATTTAGTTTTTAATATTGACATTCATAAGGAAAATTGAAAAAACCTTACAATTGATAATTTATTTATATGAAACTTAATCTATCCCTAAAGACTTAACCTTAAAATATATTAGCTTCTATTGCTGAGAATATAATTCACGGATCGTGTAATTTTCAGAGTTGCTACAATTTTCGAAAAACTTTGTAGTTATTTGGCTTATTTTGTCACTAGCTAGAGTAATAACAGCTAACATAATATTAAGCTTTCTTGTTGAGAAATCTCTCTCTCTTCGATGCCTATCAACTACTGGATATTAGCGGTCATATGTCCTGAAAGTTGAGTTAAAATCTGGATAAAATGCTTCTGTATAAATTTCGATCCATCGCTATGTGTACCAAATCACCAATATTTGATATACCTGTCCAGTTCCTGATGTTACATAACCACGAGATTTGTTTTCGGCCAACACCTCTTTTACCTTCAATTATTCCTTGTACGATAAGCTGTAAGAGTTCGTATTTTTGACCTCGCATCACATGTCCAAAATATGATATTTTTCTTCTTTTTCTTTTGATATCAGTGAGAAGTTCTCGCCCTTTATTTATTCTTCGGAGAACTTCAATATTTTGACATGATCTACCCATGCAATTTTTAGTATTCTTCTATAGAGCCACATTTCAAAGGCTTCGAGTTTATTCATATGGGTGGTTGTCAAGGTCCAAGTCTCTACTCCATATAATAGAACCGACCATACATAGCATTTCAAAAAACGTAAACGAAGATCTAAATTCAGTTCTCTGCACCAAAAAACTTTTTTAAAACTTAATAATTGTACCTCCCGCTATTTCAATACGACATCTTATTTCTTATTCACATGTCCGCTGCTCATTTAGCCAACACCAAAGATACTTGTAGCTAGAAACACGTTGGATGGAAGATGGTCGTCTGTAACTGTAGCTGTGGTATATGGCCTTTTACATCTACTTATGATCATGAACTTAGTTTTTATCGCATTGATTTTTAGACCAAGGTTTATGCTGTGATGATTAACTTTATGTATTAAATGTTGTAAATCACTTAAATTATCTGCCAAAAGGGTCATGCCATCAGCATATCTGATATTATTAAGATAGGTACCGTTTACTTTGATACCTATTTCAACTGATTCTAATGCTTTTTGAAAGATCTTCTTTGCATACAGATTGAAAAGCAGAGGTGATAAGATACAACCCTGTCGAACTCCACGCTTGATTAAAATGTTTTCGGTTAGCCCATCTGAAGTTTTTATGTTGGCTGTCTGATACCGGTACAAATTTTCAATGCATCTAATAGTTTTATCATCAATATCTATCGTGCTTAATATTTCCATAAGTTTATGATGTTGGACTTTATCAAACGCTTTCTCATAGCGTTTAGTGACTTCATAGTCAAGAAAACATAGAAAAACATCGTTCTTGACATCACAACAATTTTGTACGAGTACTTGAACACAAAAGAGAACTTCTCTTGTGCCCGTTCCTTCCTTAAACCCAAATTGTGTCTTACCCATATGTATTTCAGCTTTTGAGTACATGCGATTGTGGAGCACTTTAAGAAAGATTTTGAGTGCATGACTCATTCAACTTATCAGTCTATGGTTACTGCATGATATAGCGTTAACTCTCTTTGGTAGAGCGATAAATGTTGATAAAAGCCAATTTGAAGGAAAAATACCGCTATCATATACTTTGTTGAAGATTTTGTGC
Organism: Poecilobothrus nobilitatus; assembly: GCA_947095535.1. Classification (NCBI taxonomy): domain Eukaryota; kingdom Metazoa; phylum Arthropoda; class Insecta; order Diptera; family Dolichopodidae; genus Poecilobothrus; species Poecilobothrus nobilitatus. The sequence goes on from OX352774.1 coordinate 112,118,583, forward strand.
AATACATCTACGTTTTGATCATCAATTAATTTAATTATTTCTGATGGTACGTCATCGGACATTTTGGCCTTTTTGTTTTTTGCATTTTGCAATACTTTTAAAATTTCCTCTTTAGTTATGATGGGGCCTTACAATTGTACTGACGGTTCATTAGTATTCCGGGGTCTGGTCGGGTCTGAAAATAAGTTTTCTATATATTCCTCCCATACCTTTTTCCTTTCTTCGTTATCCAAAATGATTTGACCATTATCATTGAGTAGTGAAGCGAAATTTGTTTTCCTATATGATCCTGATACTTCTTTGATTTTTTTTTGTGAAGGTTGAAGTCATCATGAGACTGTTGAAGGTTTTCTATTTTGTTACACTCATTTTTAAGCCAGTTTAGTTTTTCTAATCTTATTTTGGATAGAATTTTACTTTGAATACGTTTATATTTTGCCATATTCTTATTTTTGAATGACCTTCTTTCATCCATCATTTTTAAGATTTCATCTGTCATCCACTTTTACTTTGGGGCATTTTTCTTTTCTCCTAATATATTTTTGGATGTTTCGAATAAAATTTGTTTTGTTCGATGCCATAATATATCTTCTGTCCCACTAACGTTCATTAATTGATTGTTGATTTCTAATGTCAATTGCCTTTTGATGTTATTGTCTTTTAGCTTTTCTACGTCGATTCTACGTCTACACCCTCTTTTTGCGTAATATGGTTTATTACGCATCATTTTTAAAATTTTGTTTTGTGCTACTTGCAATTTTTTTTTATGAGTTTCACCCATACAGTGAAATACTTGACAGGCATAAACCAATATTGGTTGAAAAATAACTTTCATTATACTTATTTTATTATCTTTAGAAAGTTCAGATCTTAACAGGATGGAAATAATGTGCAAATAGTTGTTTTATTTAGTTGTTTTTATTTAGACTTACCTACAAAGACCATATTGGTAAAAGTCTTTTATCTAAAATCACTCCAAGATATATATTTTACAGAGTCTTTCCAAATAATACACCATTAAATTTTAAATAAGTGCTTGGAATATAACAAGCTTTACGCTTTTTGTATAAAAATATTGAATTTATTTTTTCAGCATTTATTAAAATTTTCCATTTATAGCTGATGTAGTCGCTAATAATATTTAAAGCATTTTGCAAGGTTTCAATTTTATCTTTACTTAGCTTACCAAAAACACAAACTGAAATGTCATCAGCAGAGATGGCTGTTTTAGTACGTACTGATTTAGGAATATCATGGATATGATATGTAAGATTGAGGATCCTTGAGGAACACCAGCATGGCACAAGCTTGCAGAAAGCTCTGAATTATTTTAATCAGGTATGTTTAATCTAATTTTAAATCAAATAGTTTACTCACTAGACCTTCATGCTATACTGTGTCGAATGCAGAATTAATATCATACCTATAGATAATTTGTTATCTAATTTTGTTTTGATAAATTAGTGTAAACGTACTAGTGGGTGAACGGTAGTGTGACCAGATCTAAATCCAAAATATTTTTCTGGTATTATATTATTACAATCCAAAAAATTGATTAAATCTCGCTTTTATTATTTTTTCGAAAATTTTCCTAAATAGGTATATTTTAGTAAGCTAATAGGTCTATAGTTTTTAAGATTGTCAGCAGGCTTATTTGGCTTTAAGATTGAAATTATTTTGGCCTCTTTCCAGTATTTTCCAGTAGATATTTTATATTTTAATGAAATATAGCTATAATTAATTGAATTTTAAATTTTGAATTAGACCTTTTATTAATTAGCACAGTTAATATACTTAACTACAATGATCAATAGCTATCATATGACAACATAATGATTTTATATCCTTGATTTTTTTCAACCGTAAGTTTGTGGAACATCTTTATTAGATTTATTGAGTAAAAAATTGTTTTTAGCACATTTTCAAAAAAATTTTGAAAAAATGTGCTTATTAATTTCACTCTGTCCGTCCGTCTGTTTACAAAACTTCTACACCGTTAAAGATAGAGAAAAAAAATTTTAACCATGGGTAGGTCTCATGAAAAAACTAATTTTGTGGAAAAACTTTTTCATGTAGCCCCTCCCATTACGGAGCTACAGCCCCTCAAACTTTGAAAAAGCCCTACTTTTAAATGCATATATCTTATGTTCTGCTTAAGATTTTTTCAATCTGAAAACGTCATTCAACAGGTATTTTTTTTACTTTGTAAATTAATATCAAAATTATACAATTTTTTTAAATTTAGTATTTAAATTTACTGTTATATGAAAATCAAATTTTGCATGATTTTTCTACTTTCATAACTCCGGCACGCTTTTAGATAGAAGCTTGAAATTTTGAGACAAGAAAGAACTTTTAGAATTAGTATAAGTTTGCTCAGAAAATTTTTTTGGACCACCCCCTGTTTATGAGCTATTAGGGCTTAAAAATTGAAAATATTCTATTTTTAAACACCTGTAACTTAGGAACCTGTACACATTTTACTTCTGCAAGATATAAAAATTAAAGCTACAGTAATATGTTTTTACGTGTGTTAAAGGTTTATTTTAGTTGTACAGGGTTCCAAAGTTGCAGCTCTTCAAAATTGCGAAAAAGCCCCATTTTCAGATGTATATATCTCAGGCTCTGCGTACTAGTTTTGCAGTCCAAAACCGCTAGAAGATCGAAAATTTTATTATCTATATAAAACAATATCAAAATTATGTAATATTATTTAATTTACTATTTAAATTTACCGTTATGTGAAAACCACATTTTGCATGAAATTTCTTTTTTCATAACTCCGGCACCCCTTTAGATAGGAACCTGAAATTTTGAGACAAGAAAGGACTTTTAGAATTAGTATAAGTTTCCTCAGAAAACTTTTTGGTAACGCCCCCTCTTTAAGAGTTATTACGCCTCAAAAATTGAATATTTGCTATTTTTAGACACCTGTAACTTAGGCACCTGTAAAAATTTTTCTTCGGCAATACATGAAATTTAAAGGCTTAATATTATATTTTGACGTGTGTTAACGGCTTTTCTTAGTTATATAGGATTCCGGACTTACGGCCCCTCAAAATTTTAAAAAAGTCCTATTTTCACGTTTTTTCTTATTACATGAAATTTTCAAATTTTTGTGCAAGTCACAATTCTAAACAGTTTGTATTGTGTTTTGGAAATGTACGCTTTTAAAAACCGTTGGTTTACATTCTACCTTGTTTATTTATACTTTTTGTCCACAAAATAATTTTATTAATATTTTATTTTTATAATTCTTAAAATATTATATTTATTTATTATAAAGCCTATATATATTTTGGCATCACTGCCATCATCAGGGCGAATACAATACATACTATATACTATATAATAAGTATTAAATGGTGTATAGTACCATTTAACACTAAGCGGCAAATGTATAATAAATTGATGCTATACATATGTATTATATATCATTCATTCATGAGTGATGTAAATAAACATGAGTTATATAAGTACGGATATACCAATATCATATAAATATAAATTCTCCAAGCAACCGTTATATTTTTTATTTATTTAATTTTTTTTGTACTATACGCATCATCCTCAACAATTAAATAAAAAACAAATAAATAAAAGAAAATTTGAAAATAGGACTTTTCTGGAATTTTGAGGTGCTGTAAGTGCGAAACCTTATATAACTAAGAAAAACCGTTAACACACGTAAAAATTAAAACAGAAAATTTTCTGCCTAATAACAGAAAATTTTCAATTTTTCAGCTCTTAAACAGGGGGTGGTACAAACAAATTTTCAAAGGGAACTTCTAAAAGTTCTTTCTTGTTTCAAAATTTCAAGTTCATATCTCGTTATCTCTCTTCCTATGTCGTTTTCATATAACGGTAAATTTAAATAGTAAATTACAAAATATTGCATGATTTTGATATTGCTTTATGGAGATAACAAAATTTGCGGTCTTTTAGTGTTTTTAGATTGTAAAGCTACTATGCAGAGCCTGAGATATATACATCTGAAAATAGAGCTTTTTTGCAATTTGGGGGGGCTGTAATTTTTGAACCCCATACAATTCAAAAAAACCTTTAACACTGCTAAAAATATATTACTATAGCTTTAAGTTTTATATCTTGCCGAAGTAAAATGTGTACAGGTGCCTAAGTTACAGGTATTTAAAAATAAGGAATTTTATAGTTTTTGACCCCATACAGCTCCGAAACGGGGGGCGATACAAAAATATTTTCTGAAATGACTTATACTTATTTTCAAATACCTAACTTCTTTCAAAATTTCAAGTTTCTAACTTAAACCGTTTGGAAAATAGAAGGAATCAAGAATTTTGCAAAATTTGAGTTTCGCATAACGGTAAATTAAGACACCGTATGCCACAAGTATATATTTATTGTATATAAATTTTTAAAGCTAATAAAAGCAGTAATCGTTTGGTGTTGTCAAATTGAAGATATGCTTATACAACTTGTATTATAGCAATTGAAATATAGAGCTTTTTCGAAATTTGCGGAGCTGTAGCTCCGTAACGGATGGGGCTTCAGAAAAAAGTTGTTAAAAATAAAATTGATATTTTTATGATATAGATATAGTCAGCAGTTAAAATTTCATGGCTCTATTTCAAAAAAAATGTGGGGATCTAAAAGTTAGGTGTTCGAGAGCTACCGGAAGGTTTGGTCGGATCTCAACCAAAAAAAAAAATAGGGAAATAGGGAATTGTTGTAAGAATATTTTGTGTTAATTGCAAGACTCTAGCTTTCTTAGTTTTTGAGTTATCTTGATGACGGACGGACCGACGAACAAAGCTCAATCAGAATTTTTTTCTGATCCAAACTAACCTTTGAAGGTATATCTAGCTGCCTTATTTCGAGGTGTTACAAAAGGAGGAGCAATTTTAATATACCCGATCCTTATCGTACCGATATAATAATGTATTTACAGTGAAGATCAGAATTGGTTGACAAAATTAGGTTTCCAATAGTTTGAAGGCTAAGACGGGGTTTTGAATATATGGCATTATGTGAAATGAGCAGAATCTAATTTGTAAAAATATTATTGCTTTAACTCAAACAATGTAAGAGTTTTTAAGCATATCGTAGCAAACAAATCTTAAAACCTCCTATACACTTTATAAATAGAGCGAATTAAAGTTTAAACACTTTGGCAGAATATAAACCTAAAAGTTTTTTAACGCACAAAATTTTGCAAAATATTGTTTTCACATAACGGTAAATTTAAATACTAAATTGCAAAAATTTGTATAACTTTGATAATGCTTTTTCATATTTTGAGGCCCTCCTGATAGTTGAGGCAACATCAAAGTTAGTTATTCTAAACAACATTAATTTCATTAATTTTCATTAACTAATTTTATTGTTCCCTCTTAAACCATGTCGAAGTTTTCTAAACAGACTGACAAATGAACAGACGAAGTGAAACTAATACCCAAATATTTCAGAAAACTTTTGAAAATTGTTTTAAAAATAACTAAAAAACTCTTTAATTTCAAAATAAAAAACTTAATCAACTTCAACAGCTTACCCAACTGAACGACATTAAAAATAACACCGAAAATTCAATTTCAAAAAAATCTGCGGCAATAGACAAACATTTTGTAAAATTAAAAACTGACGTTTAAATTTCATAAAAAACTATTATTTAGACTTTAAGAGATTAACAAAATTATGCTATTTCAAGTTATTGCATTTTAATTTTAGAAAAATCACGAAAAAACTTCTAATCTATTATTGTTCATTTCATTTAAGTTTTTCCGGTAAATAACTTTTTGATTCAGGTTCAGTTAAAAATGATGAAATAATTTTGGGTCAATAGCACATTGATTAAAAATTTAACTTAAAGAGAAATCAAAATTAAGTCATGTGAGAGATTATACTGGCAAGCAATATTGTTTCATTCGTTCAATATGTTATAATCTAATGGAATTTTGAGAAATTTCTTTTTTTTATAATCGATTTGAAATTTTTATATCTGTACCTTTTTATTGTGGCTGTGAAGTAAAGCTCCCGGGGTGTTATTTTTCATTGGTAAATAAGAAATAAGAACCCAGGGTATTATCTCATTGAATGAATAAGAAATAACACACCGGGGTTTTAGCTCTCTTTTAATTTAACTTTCGACTTTTTGAGAAATGAAGCCCGAGGGTTAAGTATTATAAAATTGAGGTTACCAAACTGAAAAAAAAAGGACTACGTTGTCCGGCAAACACATAATATTATAGTTGGCCACAAAAACTCAAATAAATTGACTCTTTTATCATTTTTATATATTCAATAAAAGAGAGTAACGAAAATAGAGAAATTAAATCAGGTCTTTTGAAGACAACATATTTTATAAAAGAATCTATTTATATAAATTAGATACAATGACATATTATTATGTATATTCTGGAAAAAGGGAAATAACCTGTTTTTGTTTTTAAATTCAGTTTGGTAATTCTTCTTTAGTTATGGTTATTACTATGAAGTTTTTATTTTTGAATTTTTTTCAGTTTTGAGTGGGTTTTAAAACATATTTAAAACATACAAAAGTGGGTTTTATTACATATTTAATGAAAAATAACTCTGCGATCTTATTTATCATATGTAATTGAGAAATAAGACCACAAAATATGAGAATTATCATCCCGAGGATTTAGTTATCAAAAAAGTCGAAAGTTAAATGAAAATAGAAATAAAACCCCAAGATATTATTTCTTATATTTTGCGTTAAGTTCTCAATTACATACCTCAGAGTGTTATTTCTCATTGAATGACAAATAACAGCCCGGTGGCTTTATTTCGCAGGACCTTATTTAACGGCTCCCCATTTATTGATTTCCCTATTCTTATGCAAAAAGAATTTCATAGTGTCACATTTTATATTTTGTTATGAAAGTTGAAGTTAAATCGAAAATTAAAATTTACGATTTGGTATAAAAATGAAGAATTGAATAATAAAAATAGATATAGAGTTTAAATAAAGTTTAGTTTAGATTTGCTGTAGCCTGTAACATACAGTATATAATGTATTGTATGGTACGGATAGAATCAATTCTCAATATTTGTATATAAATATAAGGTATCTAATCTAAACCGCTTTATATACATTGAAAAGAGATAACGGAATATATTAAAACGTGGAAATGCAAGAAAAGAAAGGATATAATAAAAACGACAAAAAATTCTTCTATAGTTTGGTTTTTTTATTTAGATTTGATTTATGCAAAAACAAAAAACAAAAAAATAAAAAATAAATAAATTCAGAAAATGGTTAAAGAAAATTGAAAAATAATGGTTTAATAAATAGAGTATTGGTACGTAGGTAAGGAAAAAAAAAATTTTATTTTCTTGTAGAATTCTTTTTTTTTTTACTTTAAAGATCGACATTAAAAGATCAATTGAGGTCAAAGGGGGAGAAAAACAGTGAGTTCATTATGTTGAACGAAGAAAATAAATATTTAACAAAACTATGTAATACAATTCCAAATAAAATGAAATAAAAAAAAAAATAATAAACAAGCTGTATGCAAAGATAATAATAATTGAAAGTGCAATGAAAAAAAAAAAAAAAAGAAAACAAAAATAGATAATAGAAAAATAAAACGGATACAAAGAAAACTACAAACTTAATTCTTAAAATGTCTGTATAGGATTTCCTTTTTGAAGAACTCTGGTATATTGTAATTTATAATGTTACTGCAATCATCTCTGGTGAAAAAAAAAGAAAAACGTTTTAAAGAAGAATTTTAATAATACACTTTTTGAATTTAAAAATATTTAAAATAATTTAATTTTTATAAAAATATCTAAAAGAAAAACTTAAATAGAAAATTTAAATATTTGAATACTCGTTTGTTAGACACCATGAAAAATAACAATTTTCCACAGAATATTGAAATAATTAAAGTTCATTGAACCAAAAAATTCATTCATTCTTAGTTTACTTATAGTTTTTCCGTTCAAGGAAAATTTAATGTTATTTAACTACAAATTCATTTTCCAGTTTTAGATAATATGGGGAAGGATAAATATAGTTGCCAAAGCATCGCATTTTATAGAATTACATCCATTATTTTGTTGGTGTAGGATTTTTTCGAATTTTGACATAGAATTGCCTTTTCAACCAAGAGACCCATCAGAAAAACCTTTCTTTTAAACAACTTTTGGTGAACAGGTTGCTCTGTATCTGAACTACAACAGATTTATCTGGGAAAATGCCAAAAACTATTGAGTTCATTGTAAATGCTTAGCTGTATTCTGTAAGAAGCAGTAAAAAAAGGAATGTTATTTTAAATATTATTTTACAAAGCTCATAATATAACATAAAAAAAACGGTATGAAAAGCTAACGATTTTTAAAGACGCGATTTAAAAAAAAAAACATTAAAAAGTATTTAAAAAAAATATTTTTTTCTATTTTAACAAAACTCTAGAATATTTATTTAGAAAATTTCTAGCTCATTTAATTGAAAGAAATGTAAAGTTGATGCTTTTTTGCCTTAATTCAAAAATATTTGGTCAGGGTGTCTTCATTTAAAAATTTTCAATTTTTAACCTTTAATAACTATTAAACAGAGAAAAATACAAACATTTTTTTTCTGAGGTAAGTAAACTTACTCTAAAGTTTGAAGATTTTTCACTAAAGGCGTTCCGGAGAACGTAACGAAGAATCAAAATTTTAAGTATTTTTACTCTTAGATTAACGAAATGTAGAAATTTAATTTGTAAAAAATTAATATAATTTTACTGATTTAATAAAGCTTAAAAATTTGATTTTCTAAAAATAAACATGAAACGTGAATAAACTAAATCTTATTTTTAAATGAAAAATATATCATCCTTTTTGTCCAAATAAATTATCTGCAAATGACACAATTTATTTTCTGTTTTTTTTTTATGTCCCTTTTCTTTTTATTTTTGACAAAGCAAAATACTTTTTATGCTTTCTTAAGAATTTTTATATTTTTTTTTGTCAAAAATATTTAACTATATATTTCTTCATTTTGATAACGATTTCGAGAAAAAAAACTTCTTAGTTTTGATATTATTATCTTATGATATTAAACAGATAAATAATATTACTACATTAAATAAGGTTTTTTCTCAGTGACTTCTTTTATTTCTCTACCATTTCTAAGCACTAAATTATTTACAAGAAAAGAGCTGCTATCAATGATTCTATATGAAAATATAATGCAGGTTATTTGAATATTATTTAAATCGGTGATCTTAGACAAATTCCATAATACATAAAATAGAATGTTATAATAATTCTAGGTTTACGTCCAGTAAAATTATCAACGGAATTAGTTCCATATCAACAAATGCCATCACTCAAAAAATAAATGAGAAATGAATAATGGAAATAAAGATTACGATGAAAAAAAAATTGGGAGTTAGAATGAATACCCCAAGAGATACGGCTGAGACGGCTGTAAGTTCTTTTTGATAGGAAAATGAAACCAAAGGCACATTTACAATAAATAATTTCTAATAAATACAAAGAGTAGTTTTTTTTTATTAATGAAGACTGAGTTAGCGCAACCGTAATCAGTAATCACACATTCAAACATAGTAGTACACATTAAAGTGGTAGTTCAGCAAGAACCCTCGCGATCTTTTCTCAACTTTGAAGCGGTAATAAGACCCAATTTAAAAATTTTTTTTTTGTTTTTCCTAAGGGAGGTGGAAATCTTCCAAAGACACCAAGAACCTCCTCCTTGGTAGTGTCAGATTCTTACTGACTAAACCCACCTCCCCCTTTAGCCAATATAATGGGATGAACCCTTTACTTGCGGACGCAGTATATTGGCTACGGAGTAGGGATAGGAGAGGATAGGAAATGGATATGGAAACATTGAATTGGGAGTGGGACTGTAAGTAAACAATGAATCCGTCTATTATGATTACTATTTTGCTAACAGTGACTATAGCCGTTACAACAGTTACAACATTTTGGTTTAATTACCGCTTCAAAAAGGAAATAAAATCAATTCGGCTGTATTTCTTAGCGTAGTTATAATTTCCGAACATTGAAAAAGTCTTGGCTAAATAAAATACAAATAATCTTAAATGGTTGGTGGTAAAAGAAAAAGTAAGAAAATATGTAAGAAAAAGTCAAGAAAGACTGTGACCAAGGAAAGCAAAGAAAAAGCAAGGTGTTCTTAGTGATCTTACAAAATTTCGTTTTCACATAACGGCAAATTTACATAAAATTTTTGTATTTTTGTACCAATTTCTAAAGTTTCAAAAATTTTCTGCCGTCTAACGGTTTTAAATTGAAAAAATATTGAGTCAATTTTGAAAAACTTTTGGAAATAGGTCTTTCTCCAATTTTTAGGAGTTGTGGTTCCGAAATGGGTGGGGCTCCGAAACTTATTTCATTACATTAATTTTTTTTTATGAGAATTATCCATTGCTAAAAATTCTTTGATCTATCTGAAATTATGTAGATGGTGTTCACTAAACAGATAGACGGAGGAGCGAAGAGGGACAGAGTTAAACCAAAAAAAGACATTTTTTAAAATTTTTTTGAAAAATCATATAAAAAAGGATAGAAAATTTAATAAATTCTTTTTCAAAGAAAATTACTAATTTTCAAAATTAAAAACTAAATTCTTTATTAAAAATTATAAGAGGAGCAGTATCTAATTTTGTATCGAAATTAAAAAATTAATGTTTTGTTAACGTCAAATGATAAATTTTACATATGTAAAATAAAAAAATATTATAAAACTTAAAGAATCTAAGTAGATATCATTATATGTTTTTTTTTTCCAAAGTACAAAATAATTCTTAAAATAAATTTACATATTTTCTTTAAAATATTTTTCTATTTGTGCAAAAAAAAAAAAATTATAATATAAAATAAAGAAAAACGAAAAAAATGGAATGAAAGTTTAAATTGAAAAAAAAAAATATATATATATCTAATATTAAAAGTAAATACCTATATATTATATTTTATTTATATATAGGTATGTATATATTATTATATTATATAAGACCATTTTAGTGAACAGAAAAAAAAATGTCCTTTTATCAGAATACAACTTTAAAAACAAAAAAAAGTTTAAAATAAAAATTTTTGTAATATTTTTTTGTTTCTGTTTTAGAAAAAGTTAAAAAAGAAAATAAAGAAGGACAGGAAATGGTCAGACATGAGAAAAATTCAAAGAAATTAAAACGTTCTTAAATAATAAACTTAATCCTGCAAGAAGTTTTTGTTTTTTTTTGTTTTTATGTCTGTTTTTCTTTATTTTCTTTATAAGTTTTTTTTTACCATTGTATAACATATCAAGTTACATACCAAACACATGTAATACATTTACAACTCATATTAAAATTTTTTACCAAAATTGTTTTTTTTTAAATTTATTCCTCTAAATTCAGATAGGTAGATACATTAAATAGTTAAAAACATTTTTTGTCTTTTGTATCAAAAATTTTTATAGAGGAATAAAATTTATTCTACTCCGCCAAGCATTAATTGTTCTACAAGTAAAACTAGTACACAGATAATACATAAAAGATTTCAATTTGATATTTAATATATTGAAAGTAGTAAAATTTTAATATTTTCAGTTCAAAGCATCACTGGAATCTAAAAACTAAATTTTATTGGCACCCTATTAAATAGTTTACCAATGAACAAACAGTTCTTCTCTACTGACTCACTGGAAAACAACATAGCACATGTATAATATATGTCTATCATTGATGTACTGGACTGTGAAATGAACATTGGTATATGATACATGATAAACGTATAATGGTCGCAGAATACTTCTTCTATTTTATAGACGTAGGTTGAGCCAAAACATCAGGAACCACCAGACTTTAGATTTGTAGGGCAATTACAAACATAGGAGAAGTCATTAAGTATTTTTGTAACCCGTGTACTGGATTTGAATCCACATTATTTTAGTTATTATAAACCTAGTGTTTAAGCATACTCAGCTTTCAAGACCATTCTTTTCCTTCTCTTCACCAAAACTGTCGAATATATTAGATTCAGTTTGTTGAATGTAGACAATAATTCTTGATGTGCTTTTTCAATACCAATTCTAGTAAATTTAACTGGTATTTATATATATATATATATATATATATATATATATATATATATATATAATTTTTCTTTGATATTTGTATGTCCTTTGTGAAAGCATAATGTTTTTTTTGTCCCTTTTTTATGTTAAATTAACATAAAAAGTGTTTTTAAAACAGGAAAAAATCAAAGGAAATACATATCTATAGATATATAATTAAATATTATATTATAAATATATATTATATCTTTGATATTTTTAAAATTAAAATTCAAAAAATTAGAAAACAGTTAATTAAATTTTTATTTTAGAATTTTTTTTTTTTTTTGAAAATTCAATTTTAACTTTTAATTTTTACCAAATTTTGGTTTAATTTAAAAGTAGAAAATTGAAAAATAAAAGTTTCTTGTACAAGAAGAAGAAGGAATGTGGTAACTAAATAATTTTTTAAAAATTGTTTTTATATAGTATTATTTAAAAAAAAAATAAAAGTAAAATTTGGTCAGTAGATGATATTTTTTAAAATAAATTTAAAGAGTGAAAATTTTAAAATATCATAGAGAAACTTAAAATAAATATTGATTTGATTACATAAAATTATTTATCTATGGTGAAAAATTATATATAATTTGATCAATGGTCCTTTGTTAATATCTTTTAATATGGTATGTTCTAATTATTAAGTAAAATTCGTTTCACTGTTGCAAAAGACGTAAATTCGTAACAATCTTGCGATTTCAAAAGGAAATTCAATAGTTTGAAAATTTAAATATTTTAGGCATGCAGCTAAATCAAAAACGGCTATGAAAATGAGCACATTTTTGATGTATCGAAAAAAACAGCTAAATATTTGGGTTTGTTTCTCTTTATAAAGTATATAGTTGACCTAAAGTAGCCTACAACTCCCACATATGGACTGGTATACTTCAATCCTCATTAAGTTACCTGGATAAAGTCAAATCAAAAATCGAGCCCTAAGTTTAATTACCGAATCGGTTTTTATTATTCAGGTAACCTTTTCTCCCCTTAATATACGTAAACATACTGTAGCATGTTCTCGCATTATTTCTCTTTTATAGATATATTCTAGGTAATGAACCTTGTTTTATTCAACTAAAATCAATAATGTCCCCAATTAAACAACATCCAGCCAACACTAGGGAGGGTACAAAAGCTCATTTCTAAACTGTGGAAATCTTAGGTGGTTTAAAACTCGTTACAGAAATTCATTTATTGTGAATATCGCTAAAATGTGGAACATGCTTCCATCGAATGTGTCTCCCTTTGTTAGATATGGTTCCACTATATATCATTTGTAACTTTTTATAATTTGTAAAACTTCATCTATACAGGTGATAATAACTTTGTTTAAAGGAATCCTTTCCTAGAGTTTGTGTAGCGTGTTAAAAAGATATACAACTTACCTAAAAGTTTGATTAATATAACAGAAGATTGAGATTAATATGGAATTTGTTTTTTTTTGGTTTATTCCCTTGCCACATGAATGTGACAAAGAAATTACACAACCGTTCCTTTTCAGTTCTGGCTGTAAATGTCGCAATTATTCTTACGACGTGTGTGGGGTTCGAAATATGAAAATTTAATTTCATATCCCACAAATATTGAAATATGATTTATATATTTGTAGGATATGAAATTAAATCGAGAGATACTAAAAATCTAATAAAAAAGACAAGGCTACTATCGGTACAAGCCACTAATTGATTTTTAGCGCCATCTAATCAGCTCTAAAAATTGTAATTTACTATAATCTACTTTTAAATGACAATAATTGACAATCATTAACCTTCAACATAGTTTTTCATGTGACATACATAGTAAAATAACGGGTTATGTTTTAAATTATTTATAGTTTTATATTTTTTGTTTGGAGAACAGCTTTCGAAAAAGCATCAATCTGAAATGTTGCGTCCGCTCCCGTTATTTTATTTCCCGGTAAATTAGAAAAGTGGTAAAAATAAATTTTTATTTGCTAGAATTTCCTTTTTGTTTTAAAAACCTAAAAAGATTTAGTGCAACTGAGGAACGAAATGAAGTTCCTCAAAACTTTAACAGGAAGAGAAAAAATGTACTGTTTGTATATTGAACCTACTAATAAACAAGGTAGAATGTAAACCAACAGTTTTTAAAAGCGCACATTGCCAAAAGACAATACAAACTGTTTAGAATTGTGACTTGCACAAAAATTTGAAAATTTAAGAAATAAAATTTACGAATTTTTTTATAATAAGAAAAAATATAAAAATAAGATTTTTCTGAAATTTTGAGGGGCTGTAGGTCCGGAACTCTATATAACTAAAAAAAACCGTTAACACACGTAAAAATATATTGCTGGAACTTTAATTTTTATGTCTTGCCGAAGAAAAATTTGTACAGGTGCTTAAGTTGCACGGGCCTAAAAATAGCAAATTTTCAATTTTTCAGTCCTAATACCTCTTAAACAGAGAGTGGTGAAAAAAATTTTCTAAGGAAACTTATACTAATTCTAAAAGTTCTTTCTTGTCTCAAAATTTCACGTTCCTATCTAAAGACGTGCCGGAGTTATGAAAAAAGAAATTTCATGCAAAATGTGGTTTTCACATAACGGTAAATTTAAATAGCGAATTACAAAATATTATATAATTTTGATATTGTTTTATACAGATAATAAAATTTTCGATCTACTGGCGGTTTTAGATTGCAAAACTATTGCGCAGAGCCTAAGATATATACATCTGAAAATGGGGCTTTTTCGCAATTTTGAAGAGCTGCAACTTTGGAACCCTTTATAACTAAAATAAACCTTTAACACACGTAAAAATATATTACTGTAGCTCTAATTTTTATATCTTGCAGAAGTAAAATGTGTACAGGTTCCTAAGTTACAGGTGTCTAAAAATAGCAAATTTTCAATTTTTGAGCTCAAATAGCTCATAAACAGGGGGTGATCCAAAAAAAATTTCTGAGCAAACTTATACTAATTCTAAATTCTTGCCTCAAAATTTCAAGCCTCTATCTAAAAGCGTGCCGGAGTTATGAAAGTAGAAAAATCATGTAAAATTTGGTTTTCACATAACAGTAAATTTAAATACTACATAAGATATATGCATTTAAAAATAGGGCTTTTACAAAGTTTGAGGGGCTGTAGCTCCGTAATGGATGAGGCTACATGAAAAAGTTGTTCCACAAATTATTTTTGTTATGAGACCTACCCATGGTTAAAACTTTTTTTCTCTATCTTTAACGGTGTAGAAGTTTTGTAAACAGACGGACGGACAAAGTAAAACTAATAAGCACATTTTTTCATCAAAATTTTTTGGAAATGTGCTAAAAACAGCTGATCCGAATCAATAGTAAATAAGGTAAAATAAGTAAAAATGAAATTAGGCAATTTGTTTAAACTACTTAAACATGTTTTACGAGAATTGCACTCAAAATTAAATTATTAGTTCAACCCAATATTTTTGGTTGTTAATGTTGGTTGAACTAATTAATCTCCAATACTGATTGTGAATTAACTCCCAAAAAAAAATAACCAATATTTTTGGAAATTTAGGGGGTTAGTTCAATAAATTAACCTCTAAATTTTAGAAATGAACAAACGTTCAAAAAAATTAGTTAATCCAAATCCAAAAAAAAACGAACTAATCCCCAAAAAAAAGTTAACTCCTCCAACTTTCCATGTAAAATTTTAGCAAAAATATTAGGGGTTAGTTGATTTTTATTTTGGCGTTTAGTTCATAGCACCACTGTTACACTATAGCTTTTAAACTGATATTATATCAAAATTTATTAATTTTTTTAACATTTTCTTTGTTATTTGCATATTTTTTTTTTTTAATAAAAATTATAAAGGTTATATTTAAAATTCAAGCTCGAAAATATTTGATATGTGCTTTTAATGTAACAAATTATATTAAATTTTTGGAATAAAATTAATTTACATTCGAATTGCTAATAGTAACTATAAAAAAGATTTCCACTATATAAATTTTGTTTTTTTTTTTTTCGTTTTTTTAACCCACTCATAAACAGTTAAAAACTGATTTTATATTAAAGAATTATACGAGTATTAATTCAGAAAATCGTAATTAATTATATTTTAAGGACATATAAGTTTAATTAATAAAGTTTCCTAAATTTATTGCAATAGTTTTAAAATTAAAAAGAAAAACAAAAAACTCTTTGTACGTAGAAAAATTTATCAGGAACCAAAACTCTATTAATTAAATTTTACTCAAAAATATTCAAAAAGTTTTTCATTTAAAATAAATTGAAGAGTGAAAAAAATTAATTAAATATCGATACACTCAACAGTTTTCAAAAAAAAAAAAAAAACTCGATATAAGGAGTATTAATAGATATAAAAAGTTAAGAAAAGAAAATTTTTCACACACCAAATTTAATTTTCATAAAAGTTTGATTTTATCAATACACACACACTAATACAATAAATTAAAAGTTAACTAATTTATTAAATTTTGTTACTCAGTAGATATGAGTGTATATTTTTGTTTTAAGTGCTAAAATAACTTAAAGTTTTATTTATTGTAAATTTTCCGGTTTGTACGAAATTATTTTATTTAATCTTCATATTATCCTTGAGTGAATTTTTAACCAATTTTAATGCTTGAAATTTTTTGATTTTTATTGAAGTTTTATTGAAGTGAAGAGGCAGCTACAATTTACTTCGAGATTTTAAAACTGAAATGAATGTTATAGTAGTTATACGTAAGTAGTACTATGTAGTAGTAGTACGTAAATTTAAATGAGTGAAGATAAAGTGGTTATTTTTTAAAATTAAAAAAAAAAATCAATCAAAAATTTTAAATAAAATTAAAAAGTAAATCTATTTTTTTAAATGGGGGAGAGGATTGGTTTTCAAGAATATAAAGAAATTCGGAATTTTAAAATGAGAAATTTAAACACTATAAACTCCGAGAGATATTTTCGACCAAAATTTTTACACAAGATTAGTTATATCAATGAATATTGGAAGTATTTATGTAAAAGTGATTTACCATAGGCCAGAGACAAACTTGTATTAGTTTTTCGCAAAATAAATGACACTGGAACCTAGTTGGCTTAGTTGGTAAGAGCATATAAAATACGATTAAACACCGAGGAAGTGTGGCTGCGACTCCCACACATATCATAAGAATAATTTCATCTTAAAATATTTATAGCCACACCTGGAAGAAATGGCTGTGCATTTTCCTTATCAGATTTATGTCGCAGAGTAATAAACTGCAATAAATAAACAATAAAAAATGAAACTGAAATACTTCTAGTATTTTTGCTACTCAGTATTTTATACGGTCAAGTTAAGTTACCTAGCATCAGTTGTATGTTTACAAAATATTTATTGTAATAGACACCGATTTTGCGGCCATTGATAATGAAAAGCAAATATTGAGATGCTTCAGCTGTCACAAATTTCAAGCCAGCTATGAGTTAAAAAGCAAGTAACCGGAAATTAGTTAAATATTACATTCTTTAACAGATAATTTTAAGAACGAATTTTTACCACTGAAACAGTTTATCATTATATAAATCACTAGCAGCAGTTAATAAACTAGCAGTCATCAATGCTAGTAGTAGTCATTTGAATCGTATAACGCAAACCATATTCTGATAAGCAAATGAATTTAGGTATATTTATTTTTTATTAAATTTTGGATATTTTGACATCCTCCACTATAAGATATTTCTTAAAGTGTAGAAGATATAAAAAATGTCTTTCTTAGAATATTCTTCATTTCTAAAAGTGTGCACCAATGTGTTAGTACAAATGGAGTCAATGTGTAAATTTTCTTCGGATAAATTTTACCAGAATTGTATTTAAATATTTTTACATTATTTACACGCTGAGTAAAAATTTACCTGAAGAATTTTTCTGTAACTTTTTTTGAGTACAACAGAAGGGTTAAAAATGAGTTTTATGTTAAGTAGGAAATAAATATTTATGGAAGTCCTCGTATCTTCCAAATTTTGCAAATTAGACTCTTGAAATGTTAAAAAAGAATAATTTTTGCGAATAAATAGGTAGGTACCTATAAATTACACCAAAAAGATTTTTTTGTTTAATTTAACCTTTTTTCTGTCTCTAGTTTGAGTTCTATGTTGATTTATTTTTTTTTTATTGCATTTCTCTATGCCACATAAATGTGAACAGGAAATTACACAGCCTTTCTTGTTCAGGCATGGCTGTAAATGTCGTAAGGGAGAATAACTCTTACGACGTGTGTGGGATTCGAACCCACACTCCCTTGGTGTTTACAAAGTATTTTATACGCTCTTACTCACTAGGCCACCGAGGCCCCTTTGATTTATTTGATTGTAAATTTTAGTTCAAAATTTCATAACGTTTTTATTGTATTTAAGAAATTCTAAGCAATAACCTATAATCTATTAAAAATGGTTACGGGAAAAATGGGTTGAAGCTTTATTTTTAACTTTCATAACACTTTAGCTAAATTTTACTAAACGCAGCTATCAAAACACTGATAACTGTTAAAAATACGTTGAAATAATTATACTATCACTTATAGATAAACTCGGTGTAGCATACACAAATCTGGTAATCTAGAAATAAAATTGTTTTTTTGTTACTTAACTTTTTAATGAAATAAAAAGGAATATCTTTTTGTTCTAATATAGTTTTTATTTATCTAAAAAACGTTTTTTGATAGCTATGTTCTCTTCATCAGTAAGAATACTTAACTTTTTACAATAAGAATAAGAATAAATTAAATAAACATAAAAACATAGATAACAACACTAAGAAATCTAAAGAAAAATTTCGTAATGGGGGTTTGTTTTTTCCGTTTCTTAAAAAATAATCTTTTTTTCATAAAAATATCTAAATTCGTTAAAATTCACAATTTTTTAAATGAAATGACAAAATTGAATACTTTTGTATGGGGTTTTCAAAATTAATTATTTTTCATATATGGAAATGAAAATTTAATTTTTTTTGAATGAAATTGGTATATTGTATATATAGGATTTTAATTTTCAAAATTTTGATTTTCGAGATTTTGTTTTTTCGGGATTTCGTAATTTTGCGAGTTTGTTTTCGGGTTTTTGAATTTGGATTTTGATTTTGCGTACCGGGATTGCGTACCTAACGCTATAAATTTTAAATTCTTTTTATTCTTTTTTTCTGTTATGTGCAATATTACTTTTTGGGGGCCTCGGTGGCCTAGTGGGTATACGCTGTAAACACCGAGGGAGTGTGGGTTCAAATGCCACACACGTGGTAAGAGTTATTACTCCTTACGACATTTACAGCCACGAAGGCTGTGTGATTTCCTGTCCACATTTAGTGGAAAATGCATTAAATATATATATATATATATATATATATATATATATACGAGTATTAGTTTTTGCTATCAAAAATGTTATTATTGCAGACGTTTACGGCTTTTATATAATAGATATAAATATAGACTTTTTTTTAATTTAAAAAAAGATTTTCCAATTTAAGAAAAGCTATTTTTGATTTCAGTTGAAAGTAATTTCATTTTAAAGTTAAATTTCTTTTTTTAAGTGGAAGTACCTATTCTCTTTTCAAATGCAAGCTTTTATATTTTTGTTCTATTTGAATTATGTATGTATATTATATTATATTATAATAGGTATATTCATTTTTCAAATAGGCTACAATATATACGTGTATAGATTTTTCTTTATCAAATTTGAAACAATATCTAATTATATCAGTACACTTTCAATCAAGTTAAAATGAGCTTCAGTTAACAACCATTTATAACACTTTAAAAGGAAAAATCGAAATAAAAAATAATTGCAATTAAAAAGAAAATCTTAAATACTTTTAAAAAGGAAATGCCTGTACTGAAACTGAAATTTTTTTATTTTAAATAAAAAAAGGAAACCATTATGTATCTTATAAATTAAATTATAAGTGTAAACAATAATGTAAAAAACTTGAAGTAGTTTTACTTTACCAACACCATTAACATTACGCCGTATTTTCCGTATTTTTTTTTACTTAGTGAAAAATGCGAACACATTATTTTAAAACATTATTCTACTTATTTTATTTTGGTTTTGTTTTTGTCAAAGATTAGTAAAATTAAGAGAAAAAGATACCCAAAGAGGAAGAATTTAGCTCCTGCTTCTTAATTTTTGTTTTGAATTATTACCGTTTCTATCATCCTGCAAATATAAATTTTAATTATTAAAGACTGTTAATGTTTACATAATACAAAATAGAATATAAATTTATTTTTACTTATTTTTCTTTTCATTATAAAATTAAAGTATCTCATCCTGATTTTGTGAACTGGCTAAAATGAAACAAAATAGTCTCAACGAAAAAGTAGAGCTATTTTAATCTATTTTTAGCTTTAATTACGACATAATAATTTATAATAATTTTTCTGGTCTTTTTTGTGGTTAAAAACTGGAAATAAAATATGATATAAATTATTTTTTTTTTTCATTATATTATTATTATTATAATTATTGTTATTATTACTATTACTATCATTATTATTAATATTATTATTGTTATTATTACTACTATTAATTATACGATATACATTATTACGATATAAAAGTACTACATATTTTTATACCCGTACGATAGGATCGGGTATAATAAAATTACTCCTCCGTTTGTAACACCTCGAAATAAGCGAGCTAGATATACCTTCAAAGGTATGGATCGGATCAGAAAAAAATTCTAAGACTTTTGAGCCATGTCCGTCCGTCCGTCCGTCAGCACGCTAACTCAAAAACTAAGAAATCTAGAATCTTGAAATTTACACAAAATATTCTGGGAGTAATTTGTAGGTTCCCTATTTTTTTGGTTGAGTTTGGACCAAGCCTTAGGGTAGCTCTCGAACACCTAACTTTTAGATCCCCACATTTTTTTTGCAATAGAGTTATAAAATTTTAACTACTGATAGATCTCACAAAAATATTAATTTTATTTTTAATAACTTTTTTTTGTAGCCCCACCCGTTACGGAGCTACAGCTCCCCAAAGGTTCAAAAAAGCTCTATATTTAAATTGTTATAGCACAAGTTGTATAAGGTATATCTTCATTTTGAAAACGCCAAACGATTACTACTTTTATTAGCTTTAAAAGTATATATACAATAAATATATATGTGTGGCATACGGTGTCTTAATTTACCGTTATGTAAAACTCAAATTTTGCAAAATCCTTCAACCCTTCTATCTTCTAAACGGTTTAAGTTGGAAACTTGAAATTTTGACAGAAGTTAGATCTATCTATATGTTGAAAATAAGTATGAGTAATTTCAGAAATTTTTTTTGTATCACCCCCCGTTTAGGAGCTGTAAGGGGTCAAAAACTGAAAATTTCCTATTTTTAAACACCTGTAACTTGAACACCTCTTCAAATTTTTTTGAAGTAATACACAAAAATTAAAGCTCCAACGTTATACTCTTATTTCTGTTAACAACTTTTTTTAATAATATACTTTATAATTGGCGAAAGAGTTACTTGATTTTTTCAAATTTTCTAACAAATTTCTTTAACGAATTTTTTCCATTTTGTTTTACTCGATAATTTGGAATTGTTGAGGATATAATGCGTAGTACATAAAAATGTAAATAAATAAACAACATAACGGTTGCTTGAAGAATTTTTATTTATATGATATTAATATATATACATACTTATATAATATCATGTTTATTTACATATCGTATATGTCACTAGTGAATGAATGATAAGAGTATAGATGTATATTATATAGCGCCGTATTTACATACATATATGTATTTTATTGTACTTATAAAAAATTATTCTGCCAATGGAATATTTAAATATAATATAATATAATATTTAAAATTATATTTACTATTTTGTACTAAGTAAATTTAATATACATTTACCGCTTAGTATTAAATGGTACTATAGAATATTTGAAAAAGTTTTGGATTGATAATCGTTATGTAAAAGGTTAGAATCTGCTTTTGAAGAATGTACATATAAACATATAGTTTGAATATATGTACAACCCATAGTTCTAGAAATTATAAAATTTACCCAAATTATTTTAAAATACTAAAATATTAAAAAAATAATATTGTGAGCAGAGTAACAGGCTGTGAACATACTAACGGTTCGTACGGGTATCTAAGAGTTGACAAAGGCAACTGTATTCTTACTCGTTTATTTATGACCTGACCGGCGTTTGAACCCAAGACCCTTCGATTGAAAGGTTGGCGACTTAACCACTACGCCATGAGTCAGATGAGTCAGTCTGAGATATTTACATTTGAAAATGGAGCTTTTTTACAATTTTGAGGGACTGTTACTCTGGAACCCTATATTACTAAAAAAAAACGGTTAACATACGTAAAAATATATTACTGGAGCTTTAATTTTTATATCTTGTCGAAGTAAAATATGTGCAATAGCCTAATTTACAAATGTGTAAAAATAGCAAATTTTTTAATTTTTGAGCCTTAACAGCTCATAAGCAGGGGGTGGTTCAAAAAAATTTTCTGAGAAAGATTATAGTAATTCTAAAAGTTTTTTTTTTTAAAACCTGTCAAATGACGTTTTCACATTGAAGAAATCTCAAACAGAACATAAGGTATACGCTTTTAAAAATAGTGCTTTTTGAAAGTTTGAGGGGCTGTAGCTCCGTAAAGGAGGGGCTACATAAAAAAGTTGCTCCACAAAATAAATTTTTTTGTGAGACCTACCCATGGTTAAAATTTTTTTCCTCTATCTTAAACGGTGTAGAAGTTTTGTTAACAGACGAACGGGAGGACAGAGTGAAACTAATAAGCACATTTTTTCAAAATTTTTTTGGGAATGTGCTATTTTCATTTCTACTAATTTTTTATTTAATATTTTTATAATCTCATTTTTACTACAAATTTTATAAGTAGGTATAACGAATTTTCTTAGAAGCATTCAAAAGAATATAGAATCCTCTATTGATTTATTTAATATTAAAGATTCTTTTTAATAAGCAAACTGAAAGAAGTTTAAGAATCCAGAAAATTTTATAAATCTAATATGAAATCGGATGAAAAAGTTAAAAGCTTTATTGTAAGGAAAAAACTAAATTCTGTACCTATACCTAATATACATATATACGTAAATAATTTAAATAAAGGAAAGGTTTTCTGTCAACCAAAAACGATAAAATCAAAAGTAGTCAATAAAATATTATTACCTACAAATATTTAAGGAACTAAAAAGACGTCTTTGGATTTGAATTATTGAACAAAAATTTACTAATAAGTTTTTCTTTTTTTTTTTTTTTGGGATCAAATCAGGAAATTTATAACAATTTCCGAGAAAGTTTAAATAAATTGCTATTTTTTTTTTTTTTTTGAAATCAAATGGAAAATAAATAAAGATAAAAGTTATTGTTTTGAATTCCGGTTAAGGGTTATACATTTTTCAGAAAATATATTGTAAGGATTTGAAAACTCAAAAAAATTTGGTGGAAACGATAAAAAAAAAAGTGTGGTTTTCTTTGTGTGGAAAGTGTGCAAACCGCATTATAATTAATTTTTCTGCCACTAGATGAGATTTTGTACTAATAATGGTGTATGTGTTCGGAATAGAAAGTCATAAAGTGCCGTTATGTGATGACGTCATTTTAAAAGCTCCTGTCTGTTGTTTGAAAGTATAACCGAGTTGTTTATATTTTACAAAACTGAAAAATTCTAAAATTCATTTTTATCGACTTTTTTTAAAATGGACGCCTTAACAACATTTTGTTTTACATACCTACTGTCTAATTATTTTATTAATTATTTATTTTAATTGAATTTGATACTAAATAATGCATTCATTACTATGCAAGTATTTATTTGAATTTTTTAAATGTATAATTTTTTATTATATACATTAACAACTGAACATTGTTCTTAAAAACATAAATTCCTATCTATATGTATTACATACATAACTCATATATTATAATACATTTATTATTAATTACTATTACATGAATGTTGTATTTATTATAAATGAAATGATAATCTGACAAAAGTTACATATTTAAAACATATATAACGATAACGATATAGTATTAAATTTAAAAGGTAGGTACTTTTAATTAATTTATCACATACTTATATGCGTATGTTATACCCTTACTATAATGATTATATTTCTGATGGATACCTACGTATAGTATGGATTTAATATATTAATTTAAATAATAATAATAATTATTATTTTTTGAATAACAAATGTCAGTTACAATTAAATTAACAAAAACCGAAATTATTACATAAATACTTTTATATTTTTGCAAATTTTTAGATATTAACGAGGAAGAGTGCAGCACAGTATAGACTGTGTCAACTCTAGGATACTCGTACGAACGTAATGTATCCTGTTTCTATAAAACGTGATCATCTTTTAAAAATTTCAGATGTTTTAGTACGTTCACTACCGAGAAATATTTATGTAATTTGTGGAGTTGTATGCCAGCTATCCGATACTATTGCGTCAGTACAACCAAATTTTACAGAGTTATTGCCCTAAAACTTGATCATCTTTTGTAAGATTTCAGACGCTTTTTCATAAAGTTCCTAGAGGTGAAAGAAGACTGATCCTACCTGCTCTAGCCCAACCAAATTTTATAGAAGTTATTAGCATACAATTTGAAGTCTTTTTACAAAATTTCAGATACCTCACTTCAATAAACTTAAAAAGATAAGTTGTATGGCAGCCAGCCCCAACTTTTTGCAAAAGCACAACGAAATTTCATAGAAGTTGTTGCCATAAATCTTGATCATTATTTGTAAAATTTCAGACACCTAGTTCATTAAGTTCTAAGAGGTGCAAAAAGCTTGAACCGGCCTCTCTAGATCAACTAAAATTTACAAAAATTTTTGGCATGTAACTCAACACCTCTTCGCTAAATTTCAGATACCTAGCTTCCATAGACAATGAGTTAATCTAATTTAAAAAGAAAAGTTTTATTTACAGATATTGTTAGTGTGCAAATCGACACCATAATGCAAAATTTTAGAAACTCAGCTTCGATAGATACTGAGGTATTTCCATATAAAGAAAGAAGTTGTATGGCAGCTTCTCGAGCCCGGCGGGGAAAAATACTGGATTTATATAGCAAAACTAACAATTTTGCAAAAGTGATGATCATTTATTTTTAAGTGAAAAGTAAGAGTTCATTATTTTTTGAGTTATCGTATTAAGTTCTCTTGCATATTTTTTTTTGAATTTGAAAATCAAAATTCAGGTCAGACGGGCAGCGAACGTAAATGGCTTAATCTACTCAGAATTCAATTCTGAGTCAATCCATACTTTTGACACTATATCTAGATCGACTCCTTTAAGGTGGCACAAACGTTATGGCAAATTTATTATACACTTGAAAATAGTTCATACGGGTATAAAAATGGATTAGTTATATATTTTTTTAGAAAAACATTCAATCCAGTATACTTATACATAATATGGGCACTGTTTTGAATTCGATTACATCGTAATACTTAAAACAAATTAATATTCAAACTGTAGGAGAAATTGAAGCTCCCATACGAATATTGTCGACCTGAGTGAAGGATTTTAAAGTCAATTTTAAGTTCAAAATCAAAACTGTGTAAATCTAACTCAATTTCATCTGATAAAAACTTTACCATTATCTTTCAAATTTTATTAAGAGTTCAAGTTCTGCGAAGTGAAAATAAATCTAACAATTTCAAAACACTTTTAACTTGCTTTACTAAAATTTTTGCTTTAAGCCAGAATAAAAATTAAATTTTAAACTTGCAAGCACATACAGCTTCCGTCGTAGCAGAAATAATAATCATAGCAAATAACAGTTCAATTTTAGTCATTTTTATAAAAGCATTTTTAAGAAGTTATAGAATATTGTTTATATAAGTCTATATATCACCAATTGCAAGGGAATAGTATTAGATACTCAATTAAATTAAAATTTCGTTGTTACATATTAATTATTGGTATTTGATTTCTATACAATATAACAAAAGAATCTACAGTACTATAACAGTCAACGGCAAATTTTCTTTTGGACTTTCTCTTGACCTTGCACCTTTGAATGTCCCATAATTATCTGCGCTTGTCCCACTTTGCTTTACATGTCATGTTGCTCTTACACTTTTTCGTTTATATTTAAAGCGTATATTATTCGAAGAGTCTGCAATTTTTCAATTACTGATCTGGCTCTCGCTCTGTAGCAAATAATAATAATATTAATAACTAATACCAATATGCTACAGTGACAGTAAGGTTGACTTCAATTATTATTTCTTGCAGGAAGGTGTTACATGCTATTCCATACTGTAACTGCTGATGGCTATAGTCGGTCTTAACAAAATAATAATAATAACAGGTGGATGCATTGTTCCCCTACAGTAACATCCCCAATTCAATGATTCCGCAATTCTTGTCCTATCCCATTTTATTACCTAAAGAGGTAGGTAGGTGGGTTTAATGTTAATCAGTAAGAATCTGATTCTACCAAGAATATTCTATTATTCTTCTCTTAACTTATTAAAAAAAACATGAATTTTTATTTCATTGTTTAGCTATTCGGGTCTTCTAAGTTCTTCTTAAATTATTCTTAAAGCTATTCTGAATCCTTTTCTAAGAAAATTTCCTTAATCAATATTATGTTTTGTTAAGGAAATTCTTAATCCAGTATTAAGGTACCTAATGAAAATAATTTATGATTTTGTTTTGGTTTTTTTAAAATTCAGAACAAAAAATCATTAGTTGTAGGAATTTGGTATTTGTGCCGAAATTATTAAAATTAATATTTAAATGGTAGGAAATAAATTCGTTACATTTTCATTGACTTTTATTACTTTTTGCTATAGTTATAATAAATGTTATATAATTTTAATTGAAAAATTAAAATCCTTCAACTCTATTCATTATTATTTATACACAAGATATTAATGTATATTAACTATTATTATTTATTTTGTTAGTTGACCTAATTGTTTTTGATTCTCGCATCCAAATATACACTTAAAATAACACATAAAGTAATTTATATTATATGTACACTTTGAGAACTCTCTAATAAAATTTATGAGGGTGGCACATTCTGGATAGATACTTATTAAATTGTGTCAAATACCATACTTTAAAAAAAAAAAAAAAAAAAAGACATCTCGCGTAAAATTACTGTAGATATAATAAAAATTAAAGAATTTAAATTAAAATATATATATATATATATATATGTATATAATGAATAAAATTATAATAATATTATAATATATTGTATTTAATAAATTAATTGTTGCTTTTAACATGCAAAATTAAAATTTTTGTAACAAATATTAAATATTTGTTTTGTCAACAAAAAAAACAAAAAAGCAAAAAATCTCAAAACAGGAAAAAAGTTAAATTTCAACTTTTTGTTATGTTTTTGAAATCATCATAAGATTCAAAATAAATAAATTTAAGAGTAGGTACTACAGATACAAAAGATACAACGACAAAGTGAAATAAAAGATAAACAAACAAAATAAAGAGTTATTAATGAAAATTAAAAAAAAATAAATAATGGTTGTATTATGTATATGTAAAACGGTTTATAATAGTCTCCCACAATTTATGTATTAAACAGAGTATTTCGACGAGGCCTCGGTTGCCTAATGGGTAAGATAGTACAAAATAGGTACACCCTTAGTAGCGTTTTTGTAAAATATCTCTCAGAAACAAAAAATTAAAAACTTTATTTATCTTAAATAGACATATTCTTTATTTTTCTTACTTTAGAATAATAATTTACATGGTTCTTTTCTACCTATTTTATGTTATTTCACATTCATCCAGCTTCTATCCATAAACTCACAGAAAAAAAGATTTATTTTTAATTTCGTAGCCTATCCCAAAATTAAATAACAAACTAAGCTTCTAAAAGACTCATTTATGTATAATGTTGAACTTTTTACTAAAGTGAAATAAAAGTTTTTTAAGTTATTAGATACCACCTCCCACGTTTCGTACTGACAAATCTGCAACAAAATTTTAAATGCATTATTAGCATGTAAACAGTAAATGTTTTTTTTCCAAACAACGAAACTCAGTTGTTTGATTTTATTTCAACTCAGTTGTTTGATTTTAAAGTCCAAAACTTAAGTTTGTTTTTAAAATCCTTTATTTTGATTAAATCTCTTTAATTCTCATACTGAGTTAATTTAAACACAAAATGCCCATTAGGTATTAAATAGTATTAAACATTATAATATCTAATAAATTCATCTCATCTTATAATAAACCGGTGAAAGGTAAACTTTTGAATAATATCCTTTTTTTAGCACATTTTGTAAAAAATTTTGAAAAAATTTGCTTATTAGTTTCACTCTGTCTGTCCGTCCGTCCGTCCGTCTGTCCGTCTGTTTACAAAACTTCTACACCGTTAAAGATAGAGAAAAAAAATTTTAACCATGGGTAGATTTCATAAAAAAAATAATTTTGTGGAACAACTTTTTCATGTTAACCCATCCATTACGGAGCCCTCAAACTTTGAAAAAGCCCTATTTTTAAATGAATATATCTTATGTTATGCTTAAGATTTTTTCAATTTGAAAACGTCATACGACAGTTAATTTACAAGTGTTTAACTTTGTAAATTAATATCAAAATTATACAATTTTTTTTAATTTAGTATTTAAATTTACCGTTATGTGAAAACCAAATTTTGCATGATTTTTCTACTTATAACTCATAACTCCGCAACACTTTTAGATAGAGGCTTGAAATTTTGAGGCAAGAAAGAACTTTTAGAATTAGTATAAGTTTGCTCAGAAAATTTTTTTGGGCCACCCCCTGTTTATGAGTTATTAGGGCTCAAAAATTGAAAATTTGCTATTTTTAAACAGCTATAATTTAGGAACCTGTACATATTTTACTTTAGAAAGATATAAAAATTAAAGCTACAAATTTTTCATATTTGTGTGCAAGTCACAATTCTAAACAGTTTGTGTTGTGTTTTGAAAATGTGCGCTTTTAAAAACAGTTGGTTTACATTCTACCTTGTTTTTCTTATTTACGCTCATATGTATCAAAGTAAATTTAATATACTTTTGTCAGGGCCACAGCAATTTATGAGATTTAAAATAAAAAAAAACTTCAAAACCAAGGAACAATAAAGAAACAAAAAAAACTTTAAAAATTTGTAGTCTGCAATTACTGCTTGTGGCTGTAAACAAAAGCAACCATGTGGGGTCAAAATATTTTTTACTTCTGAAAGTAATACGTAAACAAAATATTAACCTGCGAAAAGGATTATAGGACGATACAATACGTACAACAACAAAAAAAATTGGACAAACGTAACCGAAAAAAAATGTAAACTTTAATTTGATTTGTATTTTTTAACAAAATAAAAAAATTTTAGCCCTTAGAAGAAAAATGCCTTTTTTTTTATCTTGTTGGAAAAATTATCTTTGTTAACTTTGTTTATCCTGTCGTTTTTCTATAATTAAAATATTTTGACAAAATGTTGAAACAAAAATATGTAAAAGCGACCAGCAAATATTTTTCATTGGTATGATGGGTACATAGGGAAAATAAATTCGGAGAAAAAATAAACAAAAATAAAAAATTATAAGTACCCATATTATTTTAAAACAATAATATATACAAGGTGTCCGACATAAGATATTTTGGAAATATCATATCATTTCAAAAATATAAAGGGAGTATTGTTTTATCTCCTCCATTAATCTGATTACTCCTTAAATCTAGCTGGTAATCCTTTTATTTTTCCATTTCACTCGCCTATAAGTAGCATAAAGCCTCCACTAATTCGGTTCTTATTTATATTAGATCATTTTCGTATCTTGAATTATTAATTTCAATAACGTTCATTGATTGGTTGTAGGTATTGTACATTTATTGTAAGTGAAAGAAAATATGTTTTTATTATATTGGCAGTGATAGAAAACTAAACTACTCTGCCTACATAATTAACCATTCCGAAAAATATACTCATTTACATATTATCATTCTATATTAGCGAAATGAAATGGAGAAGGCGGTCAGGGAGACGAACCCACGAATATCACGGTTGAAGAATTTCAAAACTTGGCACTTTAAAAGTAGTCAAACCAGCTAAACATTACTTTATTGCTAACAATTACTTTATTGTTTTCCTAAAGAAATCTACACTTTGATAGTAGTACTGAGGTTTTATAAGTAAATCAGATTCTATATTTATAGGCCATTCTAGACGACCTTTATATTTTATGAAATATTCCTTAATTATACCAGTATGAACGTATGTAGGATACAATCAATTTGTCATAACAATTTATGACACATTAAACAAGTCGAGCTAGATAGAAACTTAAATATATGGATCGAATCAGAATCGAATTCTGACTCCATTAAGCCATGTGCGTCCGTCCGTTCGCATAATAATTCAAAAACTTTTACTTCACTTTTGTAAAATAGTTAGTTTCGATATTTAAATTTAGCTAGTCCAACCCGGCCAACTGGTTCGAGCAGCCACCATACAACTTCTTTATATAAAAATAACTTAGTGCCAATTGCAGATATATTATATCTGAAATTTTGTGAAAAGATTTCAAGTAGCATTCCAATAACTTCGTAAAATTTAGTTGTGCTAGAGGTTCAGCTAGCTTGCGTATGTTGGAACATAATTAAGCAGTAAGTATCTGAAATCTCTTAAGAGATAATCAAGTTTTATTGCAATAACTTCTGTAAAATGAGGTTGGTTAGGAACAACAAGTTCGAGTAGATAACTCTAAATTTTACATAAATAAATGTAACAAGGAAATTACACAGCCTTTCCTGTTCAGACGATGCTGTAAGGGGGCGTTCTCATAAAGGGGAATTATTCTTACGACGTGTGTGGGATTCGAACCCACACTCCCTCGGTATTTACCTTACCTATTAGGCCACCCATGGTTACTTACCCATTAGGCCACCCATGTCCCATTTATACATAAATATATTCCCGTACTAATTAAGTAACACATTTAAAATTCTGTAAAATATGATCAAGTTTTATGGAAACAGCATATATTACATATTATGTTCATATTCATGCGGATATTACATAGGATCATCATACGGATAGTCTATTTACTTCCTCGTTCTAATCTAAAATTGATTACACAATAATATTTAACCGAAAAATATGTACTCAATACTAAAAAAATTATAAAATTTAAATTTATTTTTAAATAATATCTTTTATATCCATAAAAAACACTAACAAACATAAAATATAAATTATCAAAAAATTAAAGTGAAATCTTTTACAGTTACAGTTATTTCCAAAATCATCACTTTGATTTTCTCTTTTAACTTAGAAGATAATATAATAAATTTTTCTCTTTAATTGAAATCATATCAAAAATAAATGGATCTTTTATTTAATAAAAAGTAAAGAGAAAAAAAATAACATATAAAACAATAAATCTTAAAAATTTCTTTTTATTTAATAAAAATTTTACCTTAGGTATAAAATGTTGTTTATGGAAGTTATTTTAGATTAAATAAAAAAATATAATAAAAATAAAATTTAACAAATTCATATCTATTAATAATAATAATATATTAAATTTAATTTTTATCTAAAAATTACTATTGATTGAAGAAAATTAAATTACTAAATAATATTCAAGTTCAAATTAAATAATTCAAGGCGAAAAAGTGATTTAAAAAATATTATAAAATAATTTATATTGCAAGAAAATTATAGAGGCATCCCACTTTCACAATATTTAGTACAAAAATTTTCCTTAGAAAAAAAAAATGATGTTAAGATTAACTATTATGTAAGATTGAATTGCAATAAAACCTTATTAGATAGTTATTATATTATTATTGATAATTTGAAATTGAATATAAGTTTCATTTTATTCAATCGACATTTTTTTTTTCTTTGAGTAAGGATAGTGAGAATCATTGAATGATACTTTATGTGAGACTTTAACTCACTAAATACACAAGCCCCTTCTTAAAATATTAAAACTAGTCTGAAAGACTAATCATTAATTTTCTGTTAGCTCTTATAGATCTACTGGAATTGCAAATCTCCGTGAAGGTGACCTGCGTTTATCGCTAAATCTAGTGGCCTAGTTTTATTAAGCCTTTCATAATGTAGTAGTTGAAGCTTCTACATTTATTGTACCTTTCTAAACGGGTCTTATGTTTTAGTGCATGTTTTTTGTATTTCTTCACTTACAGTAGGTATTTTTAGATCCCTATGTAAATCCAAAATTTCGTACGTACCAAGGATCGCTAATCATGTTACGTAAAATTAAATTTTGAAAAATTTGAATGCTCTGAATATTTCTTTGTTTGGCGCAATCCCATATAGCTCTATGCCGTACAACCAAATATTCTTAATTATTTGGTTATATAACAAAATTTTATATTCTATTGGTAATCTAGAATTTCGACCTAGGAGCCAATGCATTTGTCTGTATTTCAATTCTAATTTGACTTTTTTCTTCTTGACGTTCTCTTTTCATCTCAGCTTGAAATTTAATGTCATTGCTAGGTATTTTGTCTTGTTTTCTAAGGGTATATCTACTTCATTTAATTTTACGGCTTGGGGATTTTCAACGATTTTATTTGTAAAATTTACTTGGACAGACTTAAGTTCATTAAGCTAATAATAATTTCTCAAAAAGTTTTGATACTATCGGTAACAGAGAAATTGGTCTACAAGATTTTGATTCGTTTGGAGGCTTTCCAGGCTTAGGTATCATAATTATTTCTGCCACCTTCCAAACATTAGGTACATAATTTAGTCTTAATATAGCATTCATTATGTGTGTTAGCATTGTTAGACCTTTTTTCGAAAGTTGTTTTAATACTTTCGTGAATTTGTTTTTAATACTTTTGATTTATTAAATCAAAATCTGATGCTTTTTTCAACTTGAGGCTTTTAATTTCATCTTAAAAGGAACATTAATTCATCGTGGAACTTGCAAGATAGGTTTTTTTTAGACTCTTTGTTGCTTTCCACAAAGAATAATCTTTTTTAGCAGATACATTTTCCACATAATTTTTATAATCATTAGGTACTTTTTATTTCCAAAATTCTTCTACTTAAATTTTGAGTTATTCTATTTAAAGCGTTTTATCAGCTTGGTCACGTTTTTGTTGCCATCTACGTTTAGCTCTTCTCTTTGCTTTTAACATATTTAAGATATATCTATAATAATTATAACCTGCTGCTTTATATTTAAATTCTTTTGTATCTATTATTTCATGTAGCATTTTGTTCAATTTTGATAAAACTTTCTATAGCATTATCTATTTCTTCTTTAGATTTTATTTTAGCTCTTAAATTCATTTTATTTTTTATTTCCTGTTTAAAACTTCACCAATCTGTTGATTTATTAATTATAGAGTGGTCTTATTTAGTTTTTCAACAGTCTTTTCATTCAGTTGAATGATCAGCACCACAGTTGAATGATCTAAGTCTAAATCTTGATTATCTTCTAGGCTAATGAAGTTTGGCGATATTCTTTTTGCTATAAAAAAATTCAGATTCAATCGAAATTAGAATTATTGTTGATAGAATAAAACGATTTTGTTGACCAAATACGATTCCATATTGATTTCTAAAACATTCTGGACCCTTTAAGGTCTTAGTTTAAATGAATGGTGTGTTGATTGTCTAAATTTCTATTAATAATTAAAGAGTTTACATAGTTGCTTAACGAATGAGCTTCATAATAAAATTCTTCTAATAAAATATTTTTAAAGTAAAATTGAAATTTTGTTTTTTTTTTTTTTGGGAATTTTGAAATCGCTTTGTTGATCTGACATTCTTACTGACTAAACCCATCTCCCCTGGTAGCTAATAAAATGAAATGTAATCCATTTAACGGTTTACTCCGGGCAGTGAAATTAAAGAGAGTAACAATGAGATAGGATAAATGTACAGAAGTATACACTGTAAGTCTAGCAGTTTCGTAAACAATTAGACGAACATCGAAACAATAAATAAGTGCATTTTTCTGTTTTTTAAATTTTTTTCCAAATTATGTCAAAATAATTTTTTTTTGATTTAAGAAAAAAAACTTAATGAAAATGCAGAAAATAAAGAATAAGTACGTCATAATATACAAAAAACAAAACTTATAAGATTTAAACTTATAATATTTGAAAATTATGTTTGTGCAAGAAGGAAATTCAGATACTGAAGTTTGAAATTTAAAAATCCTTAAGCAGCAATTTCAAAAAAAAAATTTTAGTAATAAATTAATAAGGAATTAATTTTTATTTTTATACCAGTATGAACTATGTTCAAGGGTATAATAAATTTACCATTACGTTTGTGACACCTTAAAGGAGTCGAGCTAGGTATAGTGTCAAAGGTATGGATTGATTCAAAATCAAATTCT
Source organism: Poecilobothrus nobilitatus (assembly GCA_947095535.1). NCBI lineage: Eukaryota > Metazoa > Arthropoda > Insecta > Diptera > Dolichopodidae > Poecilobothrus > Poecilobothrus nobilitatus. The sequence continues at coordinate 112,152,996 of OX352774.1, forward strand.
GAGTCGATTAAGCCATGCATGTTCGTATGTCCGCACGATAACTCAAAACATAAAAGAGCTAGCAGGCTGCAATTTTTTGTACGTCACTTTTGCAAAATTGTTAGTTTCGCTATTTAAATCCAGCATTTTCGGCCGCCGAGTTCGAATAGCTGCCACACAACTTCTTTCTTTAAATGGAAATAACTAAGTGTCTAGTCAAGCTAGGTATCTGAAATTTTGCAAATGATGATAAAGTTTTATGGCAACAACTTCTGTAAAATTTGGTTGTGATGGTGCCACAGGTCTGGGTAGCTACCCTACAACTTCTCTTTTTAAATCAAAATAACTCAATATCTAGTGAAGCTACGAACCTGAAATTTAGTAAAGAGGTGTCGAGTTACATGCCAACAACTTTTGTAAAATTTGGTTGGTCTAAAGGAGCCGGTTCAGGCTTCTTGTACCTCTTGGAACTTAATGAAGCTAGGCGCAATAAATTCGGGTAGCTGTCGTACAACTCTAACAACTATATCTCTGTAGTTAACGTCGGTAGTAAAACATATGAATGTTTTTAAAAGATGATCAAGTTTTATAGAAACAGAATATATTACGTTCATACGGGTACCCCAGAGTTGACACAGTCTACTCTACTGCACTCTTCCTCGTTTTTTTTTTTGATTAGTTTTAAGAAAATTTAAATTTTAATATTATTAAAATATTGTGATGTTGTGTTTGGCATAAACGGAAACGAGAGAAAAATTTTTCAAAGTTATTGTAAATAAAATTTTAATACTAAGAAAATATTAAAAATTTTTAAAATTTTATTAAATTGAATTTAATATTAAGAAAGTAAGAAATACTTACATACTTATAACATAATAGTTTAAAAAAAATTTAACTTGAAGCTTTAATGTCAAAAACATGCAATAAGATAATTCCAATATTAAATTAAAGTAAGTTTTTAGATTATTGACAGTTCAATTTTGATATTTGTTGAATTTAATATTTTATTAAATATTTAATAAAATATGATTTTGTTTTTGTAAACGATAAAGGAAGACAGGAATTATTCCTACAATTCGAAAATTTGAAAAATTTAATACAACATTGGATTATTAAAGTGATTTAGACTTAACTATTTCATCCTTCATTTAAAGAAAGTCAAAGCGTTATGAAATTCAATGAAACACAATTCAAATTTGGCACAATATTTTTCTAAGTTATTATTTCTACATAATCAAAATGTAAAGACTCAAAGATAGATAGCATAGTAATAATATGGCTATGGAATCTATAATGGCTATGGAAAATAATGTCTTAAAACCAATAGCAAAATTAATCAGCCTCCTTTTATTTAATATTTTATATTTGTTTCCCAAGATCTCCACTTAATAGTGATGTAAAAGTATTCTTGTCATAAGGATGCACGAACAGTAAGTGGTAAATTTGAACTGCTTCTTAAAAATTGCTTCCGTCGCCCAGGTAAGGGCGTTTGTATAAGAGCCTTATCTGCGTATCGCCAATCTCTATGTAGATGGAACATTTCTTTTCCCGCAACTCGTGGGAACAATAATGAATTCAACGAATAAACATAAAAATAATTAAATTTTATCTCAAAAATGTATGATGTAGTTGACTGTTGTTTAATTTAACTAACAAAACGTATTGCACTTAGTTAAAGTAAAAAAGTATATCTAACCTTTGTATACACAAGCCCTGTGCCTCATATAAATTTATTTTCTTAAGAATATTTATTTTAATAGTTTATTTCTAAAATCTAAATTTATTTTATCTGATTTTTTGTTTTTAGTGATGATTTAAAACTGTATGCAAATTTAATTTTAATATAATATGATTTCAAAAACTCTTAAAAATCATCTTTTGATAGAAGAATAAAGAAAAGTCAAAAATTAAAAAAAAAAAAAAGAATGAGTACGAGTACTTCCAAGCTTCTCTAATTTGTTATTATACATATATAAGAGAAAAAAAAATTAGAATAATCCTCTAGAGAATTCATTTTACGCTTTGCACCAATAATATTTTATATTAGTATGTATAGGGACATGTTCCGAATTTCTAAATAAATATTATAAATTTTAGTAAAATATTAACTTATTTATAAATGGGCATTAAAGCATACTTGACGTTTTTAGCACATTTCCAAAAAAAATTTTGAAAAAATGTGCTTATTAGTTTCACTCTGTCCGTCCGTCCGCCCGTCTGTCTGTTAAAGATAGAGAAAACAAATTTTAACCATGGGTAGGACTCATACAAAAAATTATTTTGTGGAACAACTTTTTCATGTAGCCCCTCCCATTACGGAGCTACAGCCCCTCAAACTTTGAAAAAGCCCTATTTTTAAATGTATATATCTTATGTTCTGCTTAAGGTTTTTTCAATCTGAAAACGTCACTCGACAGGTATTTCTTTTAGCTTTGTAAATTAATATCAAAATTATACAATTTTTTTAAATTTAGTATTTAAATTTACCGTTATGTGAAAACACAATTTTGCATGATTTTTCTACTTTCATAACTCCGGTACGCTTCTAGATAGAGGCTTGCAATTTTGAGGCAAGAAAGAGCTTTTATAATTAGTATAAGTTTGCTCAGAAAATTTTTTTGGACCACCCCCTGTTTATGAGCTACTAGGGCTTAAAAATTGAAAATTTGCTATTTTTAAACACCTGTAACTTAAGAACCTGTACACATTTTACTTCTGCAAGATAAAAAAATTAAAGCTACAGTAATATGTTTTAACGGGTGTTAAAGGTTTATTTTAGTTGTAAAGGGTTCCGAAGTTGCAGCTCTTCAAAATTGCGAAAAAGCGCCATTTTCAGATGTATATATGTCAGGCTCTGCGTAATAGTTTTGCAATCTAAAATCACCAGAAAATCGAAAATTTTATTATCTATATAAAACAAAATCAAAATTATGTAATATTTTGTAATTTACGATTTAAATTTACCGTTATGTGAAAACCACATTTTGCTTGAAATTTCTTTTTTCATAACTCCGGCACGCCTTTAGATAAGAACTTGAAATTGAAAAATTTAGAATTAATATAAGTTTCCTCAGAAAATTGTTTTGTAGCACCCCCTCTTTAAGAGTTATTACGCCTCAAAAATTGAAAATTTGCTATTTTTAGACACCTGTAACTTAGGCACCTGTACAAATTCTTCTTCGGCAAGACATGAAAATTAAAGGTTCAATAATATACTTTTACGTGTGTTAACGGCTTTTTTTAGTTATGTAGAATTCCGGAATTACGGCCCCTCAAAATTTAAAAAATGTCCTAGTTTTTTCTCATTTTTTCTTATTACATGAAATTTTCAAATTTTTGTGTAAGTCACACTTCTAAACAGTTTGTATTGAGTTTTGGAAATGTGCGCTTTTAAAAATCGTTGGTTTACATTCTACCTTGTTCATTATCCTTTATATTATATCAATTTAACAAAAAAACAAGGTAGAACAAAACTCAAAGATTTTTATACTCGCGCATTTTGCAAAAATCACTAAAAACCCTTTGGAATATTGTGTCTTGTGGAAATTTATAATTTTTCTTAGAATTTTACAATATATAAGAACAAATTGTGAAAATTAGAGAGGCACTCCTTCAATTTTAATTTAACCCTACATACTTAATAAAAGCTGCTCATACAATGTAAAAAGATAATATTGGAGCTTTAATTTTTGACTTTTATTTTGACAAAATTTGTACAGATGCTTGACTTACAGGTGCCTGAAAATAGAAAATTTTAAATTTTTAAGTCCTAATAACTCGTAAACATAGGGTGGTACAAAAAGAAATGAAATGCTCAAAAATTTTTTGAAAAATGTGATGAAAAAACTTAAATATTCCAAAAACGCAAAAAAGTTATTTCTAATTTGGAAAAGGGCCAACAAAAAGGTAAATTATTTCTAAAACGTCGAGTAATACTTCAAAAAGTGGTTGCTGTTAATTTCTAAAAAATAAATATTTTTAAGCTGACTCAAATAATATTATAACATGGACCTATATAAAATTTGATACGGTAAAGATTGCCGATATATTTGTACACCTTACACCTAAAGTATAGGGTGTATTAGCTTTGGTATGATGTTTGTAACCACCGGAAGGAAGCGAGTTAGATATGGACATGTATATATATTCTGAATCAGGATCACCTCCTGAGTCGATTTAACGATGTCTGCCCGTCCATCCATTCGTCCGTCTGTACGATAACTCAAAAAATAATGATGCTATCTTGATGAAATTTATACTGTAGATTAACAATGACCAAAGAAAAGCGGGGATTGCAAATGAGCGAAATCGGACCATGAGTTCGGGTGCTTCCATACTACTCCCAAAACTGAACTCGCATATCTTCGAAATTAATAATGATAGAAACTTAAAATTTTGTACGAGGGTGTTTTTTCCTGAATCCCTGAATCCCTAAAATTTGAGATGAATTGGAGTGGTTGTTCGGGTACTTCCCATACAACTCCCAAAACCGAACAAGCATACCTTCGAAATTGATATAGATAGAAACTGTAAATTTTATTCGAGTGTGTTGTTTCCTGAATGCTTGATTTGCCTAAAACTTCAGATAAATGGGAATGGTTGTTAGGGTATCTCCCACATAACTCTCAAGACCGAACAAGCATATCTTCGAAATTAATAAAGATAAAAACTTTAAATTTTATATAAGAGTGTTCTACCCTGTTCTGATGATATCTCTAAAATTTGAGATGAATTGGGATGGTGGTCCGGGTACCTTCACACACTTCACAAGAGCTAACAAGCATATCTTCGAATTTAATACAGATAGAAATCTGAAATTTTGTACAAAGGTGTGAAAGAATTTTTTTTTTTAACTTATATTAAATACCTAACTAAAATACCTTATGCATTTTTAATTTAATTTGAATTTTTTAGGTGTAGGGTATAAATAAGTATTGCATCGAGTTACTGTTACATTTACTTGTTTATCTATGCATTAATTTTGTTTTTAGAAACTTAAACTGAAGGAAACAGTATTACAGTTTAACTGTTGACAATGTCGTTGAATATGTATCAGCTGTCTCCCATTATGTACCTACTATTAATAAAAACTTTATAATTTATAATTTATTCAAAAGTCCTTTCAAATACATATCTATGCACAATACTTAAATTATTGTGTTAGATTTTTGCTTAAAAAAAAAAGCCAAAAGAAAATTTAGTTAAATTTAATATAGTTTTTAACGCATTTAAAAAAAAAAATAATTTATTAGTTTCACTTTGTCAGACCATATGACTGTCCGTGTGTCAGCTTACAAAACTTTTAGGCTATTTGGCATAAAGAAGTTTAATTTAAATCTACATTTAGATATTTAGATAAGCCTAATACAATAAATAAAAATTGTAAAATAAGTTTTTCATGTATCCCTAACCCCTTGCCGAGCTACAGAGTCCATCAAAATTTAAAATTTTTAAAAACTGGATATATACTACTAGATTTTAATAATCTGAAAATGCTGAACAACACGAAATTTCTTTAACTTTATAAATCAATACAAAAGTAACATAATTTTGTTTGCAGTGCAATAAATAACTTAACTGTTATATCAAAACATTATTTGTGACCACCCACATTTGGTAAATGGTTAAAGAAGAAGTCTTGAAATTTTTGAGAGGCGTAAGATCTTTAATATTATGCATAAATTACTTCAAAACTAAACATTAGTCGACATAAAGATTCTTAAATATTTTTTTTTAGTTCTGTTGTGTTTAAAAGATTTTTTAATAAACCGAATAAAATCAAATTTTGAAGTTAAACAAATTTTCTTGTAAGGATCGCATTCATCTGAGTATGTATGTAGGTATTTAGGTAGGTTTTTAAAACAAGCACTGATTTGTCATTATCGAAAAATATATTCATGATGTTTTTTGCAATTTTTTTCGTAACTAAGATATTTCAAATTTTTTTTATTCCACTACCACTTTACCAGTTCTACATAGAAATTATACAGGATATTTTAAAGCGCTTACCTAATACTTCATCATATTTGGTTTTCACATATTATATAATATACATCTCATATTTTACAATATACAGATATATATATAATATAAAATATACGTATCCACATCAGTTCATAATAACACCAACCGGAAACAGTTTTTTTTTTTCATTTTTTGGAACTTATAATGCTTATGTATGCAAATTACCGTTTACATTTAATATAATATTACATATATCTGATGACTGAGGTACTGCTTACTGATTTTTTTCTTTTTTGTATTTTGCTAAATTCACTTGGGTGTTAAAATGTTTATATCTTGCTTACATTTTTTTTTTATTCTTCTTTTTCTTTTTTGTCTTTTTTGATTATTTATTCAATCTTATAAAATATATTATGTACTTAGAATATAATAAACATTTTTATCGACTACATATCGCTTTATCTATAAGGTAGGTATTGTTTTCATACTAAAAATTTGTACCCGAGATTTTGGTAAATATGCACTACTCCGGTGTGGAGAAGGCTGTAAAAATTTTTTTAGCATGATGTCCGTCTGTGTGTGTGTGGGCACGTACAGCTTAAACGACTGAGCGGAATTTTTTGCAATTTCCTATTTAAGGTTTTGACGTAAATATCTCGGGTTGATAAGCTTTTGGAGCAAATCGGACAACGGTAAGTGGTAGTTTGCTAGTGTACTTTTTAAGTTCTTTACGAATATTTAGTCACAGAAAATTTTATGAGAAAAATTATTAAGAAAAAGTTGTTACACACTTAAAGAGCAACAACTTTGCTATTTTTTGATCCTACTAACTTTAACTTTTATTTAATTTTTTTCCCAAGTCCAAATTTCAAATACATACGAGTATGTACCTATGTATATTATTATAACATTCCATATGAATTTATATGAACAATTTTTTTGTTTTTTTTTATATCTCTAAAAATTTATATGTATACGTACTTACCTATATATATGCATATTATTTCTTTTGTTGATGACATAAAATTAAAACGGTAAAATTTTTGTTAGCAGATTCAATATTAATCCTATGTTTGTTTTGTATTTGTTTACAGTTTTTATTGTTTTTTACTTCTAATATTTTTGAATGAAAAAAAAATCATGTACATTACATAATAATGTAAATGGATGTATGAATGAATGCACATATATTTTCGATTTCATTGCTTATTATTGTTATTGAATAAAACAAAATGTTGTTAAATTATTATTTTGCTTTGATATAAATTATTATGTAAACAATCTATAAATTTTGGCATTGTACTTTTCGTGTAGTGACGGTCGGTCCTGTGGTGGAGACAGCTGATTTTTTTGTATAAATTACTATATAAGAATATTTGAAGTGTTTATTCTATTTTTGGCGCTTTTTCCGCCAGATGAATACTATACTTTCTCCTTTTTTAGCACATTTCCAAAAAAATTTTGAAAAAATGTGCTTATTAGTTTCACTCTGTCCGTCCGTCCGTCTGTTTACAAAACTTCTACACCGTTAAAGATAGAGAAAAAAAATTTTAACCATAGGTAGGTCTCACAAAAAAAATAATTTTGTGGAACAACTTTTTCATGTAGCCCCCCCCCCCCCCCTCATTACGGAGCTACAGCCCCTCAAACTTTGAAAAAGTCCTATTTTTAAATGCATATATCTTATGTTCTGCTTAAGACTTTTTCTATCTGAAAACGTCATTCGACAGATATTTCTTTTATCTTTGTAAATTAATATCAAAATTATACAATTTTTTTAAATTTAGTATTTAAATTTACCGTTATGTGAAAACCAAATTTTGCATGATTTTTCTACTTTCATAACTCCGGCACGCTTCTAGATAGAAGCTTGAAATTTTGAGGCAAGAAAGAACTTTTAGAATTAGTATAAGTTTGCTCAGAAAATTTTTTCGGACCACCCCCTGTTTATGAGCTACTAGGGCTTAAAAATTGAAAATTTGCTATTTTTAAACACCTGTAACTTGGGAACCTGTACACATTTTACTTCTGCAAGATATAAAAATTAAAGCTACAATAATATGTTTTTACGTTTGTTAAAGGTTTATTTGAGTTGTAAAGGGTTCCAAAGTTGCAGCTCTTCAAAATTGCGAAAAAGCCCCATTTTCAGATGTATATATCTCAGGCTCTACGTAATAGCTTTGCAATATAAAACCGCCAGAAGATCGAAAATTTTATTATCTACATAAAGCAATATCAAGATTATGTAATATTTTGTAATTTACGATTTAAATTTACCGTTATGTGAAAACCACATTTTGCATGAAATTTCTTTTTTCATAACTCCGGCACCCCTTTAGATAGGAACCTGAAATTTTGAGACAAGAAAGAACTTTTAGAATTAGTATAAGTTTCCTCAGAAAATTTTTTGGTAACACCCTCTCTTTAAAAGTTATTACGCCTCAAAAATTGAAAATTTGCTATTTTTAGACACCTGTAACTTAGGTACCTGTACAAATTTTTCTTCGGCAAGACATGAAAATTAATGGTTCAATAATATATTTTTACGCGTGATAACGGCTTTTCTTAGTTATATAGGATTCCGGACTTATGGCCCCTCAAAATTTCAAAAATGTCCTATTTTCACATTTTTTCTTATTACATGAAATTTTCAAATTTTTGTGTAAGTCAAAATTCTAAACAGTTTGTATTGAGTTTTGGAAATGTGCGCTTTTAAAAACCGTTGGTTTACATTCTACCTTGTTATTTTTTGTTTTGTTTACTTGTAAAATAGGATTCTATATTTTCCGTGTATTTTTTGTACGTAGCAACATGTATTTATAATAAAATAAAACAAAATATCAAAACTAAATTTGCAATTTATATTCAAATTAAATAACTTTTTATACAAAATTTTTACAAGTCATTTTACAAAATATTTGAAAAAAATTGGGCCTTATTATTATTATAGAACTGTAAAGTTATGAAGAAAACAAAAGATATCTATAAATATAACGCTTTTACTTTTTAAAGTATCTGAAAGCAAAATATTCACTCAGCGAATTTAATCAAAAGTCAGAATCAAAAAATAAAAATCGAACATTGACACGTGTGATGAATTTTTTTCGAAAAGAGATTTTCAGAAGATTAAAAAATTAGAAAACCTTTAACTTCCTTCCAAAAACAAAATATAAAGCTAAGATAAGGAGAAAAAAAGAAAAAATTAACTTCCGATTTTATTTATTGATTCAAAATTTACAAATAAAGGTTACATTTTGATATTTAGTAAAAGGAAAATTCAAAATGAATTTTTCTTTTTCTTTTGTTGGTGCATTGCGATTTTAAATTCAACATTGTAAAAACTTTAACGAAATGGAAAATCTTTAAGGTTTTCAAAGGCTAATTTTTAATTTAAGAATAGCTAATAGGCTAAGGTTTCCAATTTTGTAATATGTATGGTTTCAACTATTTGTACAGGTACGATAAGGAATGGGTATACTAAAATTGCTCCACCGTTTGTAACACCCCGAAATAAGTTACCTAGATATTCCTTCAAAAGGAAATCTAACAAATTGGAGTTCCACAAGGCACAGTTCTAGGCCCTATTCTTTATCTAGCTTATGTGAATAGCTTCAACAAAATTGGGCTAAGTGGACATTATTCAATGTTTGCAGATGATACAATAATTCTGTACAAAGGTAAAAACAAGAACCAACTGGAAGAAAATATTAGTAATGATTTATACAAAGTTAGTGAGTGGCTAAATCATAAGAGATTAACAATTAAAACTGAATTCATCATATTTAAACAAAAAAATAAAGAAAACATTAATCTATCAATCAATATTAATAATCAACAAATAAATACAAAGAGTAAAATCGTCGAAATATCTAGGTTTACTTATTGATGAAGATCTATCTTGGAAAATTCATATAAATAATTTAAAAAAAGTCGTTTTATCATTAACTGGTGCAATTGGAAGGTGTCCTAAACTAAGTGAAGATATAGCTAAATTGGTCTTCTACGCCCACATTCAGTCTAAAATAAGGTATTTAATTCCAGTTTGGAGTCAAAGTTGCAAATACGTTATTAGTTCAGTTAGCGCTATTATCAACAGAGCTATTAAAATCTTATACAGACTTCCATATGATTCTCCAACTACATCATTGTATTCTGATCGAAATTTACCTACCGTTGAACAAACAATATTTTTGGAAAACTGCAAGTTGATTTATAAACTATCAAATAACTTAACCAAGAACAATTTGAAAATACAAACAAATGCTTCAATTCATAGCTACTTCACACGAAGTGCGGAACATTATCGATTAGAAGTACCCAGAACTGAAAGAGGTAAAAGAGATATTATGTTTAATGGCATAAAAAGCTTCAATAGTCTTCCTACCTATATAAAATATGCTCCCAACATAAGGTTATTTAACAAACGTTTGAAAGCTGTACTACCCCAATTAAATAATTGAAAAATATATAAAAGAGCAAAAAAAAAAAAAAAAAATGAAATGTATCTAAAATTTTATTCTGTGTATTAAATTTTATTAATATTTATTATAATTTTAAATATTAAATTAGTTTTAAGTTAGATTATAGAAGAGATTTATACCAGTTTTACTGTCTATCTCAATTCTTTAATAAACAAAAAAAAAAAAAAAAAAAAATAAAACTACTTTTGAAAAAAAAAAAAAAAAAAAGAAAAAAAGTATGGATCGGATCAGAATCAAATTCTGAGTCGATTAAGCTTTGTTCGTCCGTCCGTCCGTTAGCAAGATAACTCAAGTAAGCTAATTTCTTGAAATTAACACAAAATATTCTTACAACAATTTGTAGGTTCCCTATTTTTTTGGTTGAGATTCGATCAAAACTTCGGGTAGCTCTCGAACAACTAACTTTTAGATCTCCACATTTTTTATACAAATTTTTCAAAAGTTCTATATCGTTTGAAATAGAGCCAATTTTAACTGCTGATAGATATCATAAAAATATTAATTTTATTATTTACAACTTTTTTCTGTAGCCCCACCCGTTACGGAGCTACAGCTCCCCAAAGTTTGAAAAAGTTCTATATTTAAATTGTTATAACACAAGTTGTATAAGGTATATCCTCAACTTGAAAACTCTAAACGATTACTTATTAGCTTTAAAAATATATATACAATAAATATATACTTGTGCCATACGGTGTCTTAATTTACCGTTATGCGAAACTCAAATTTTGCAAAATTCTTGACTCCTTCTATCTTTCAAACGGTTTAAGTTAGAAACTTGAAATTTTGAGAAAAGGTAGAGACCTAAGAAAATAAGTATAAGCCATTTCATAAAAAATATTTTTGTATCGGCCCCCGTTTCGGAGCTGTAAGGGGCGAAAAACTAAAAAAATCCTTATTTTTAAACACCTGTCACTTTAACACCTGTCCAAATTTTTTTGAAATAATACACAAAAATTAAAACTCCAACATTTCTGTTTTCATTTTTTTATTTCTCTTAGCAACTTTTCTTAATAACATAGCGTTAGCTTCAAAATTGACGAAAGTGTGACTTGATTTTTTTCAAATTTTCTAACAAATTTTTTTAATGATTTTTTTGAATTTTTTTTTACTCGATAATTTAAAATTGTTGAGGATACAATGCGTAGTACAAAAAATGTAAATATTTAAACAACATAACGGTTGTTTGACGATTTTATATTTATATGATATTAGTATATGTACATACTTATATAACTCATGTTTATTTACATATCGTATATGTCACTGATGAATGAATGATATATAATACATATGTATGGTATAAATTATTATACATTTGCCGCTTATAATTAAATGGTAGGTACTGTAGCATATTTGGAAAAGTTTTGGATTGATAATCGTTATGTGGAAGGTTAGAATTTGCTTTTGAAGAATGTATAAACATGAATATATGTACAACCCATAGTTCTAGAAATTATAAAATTCACCTAAATTATTTTAAAATACTAAAAATTTAAAAAAATAATATTGTAAGCAGAGTGACAGGTTATAAACATACTAACGGATTCGTACGGGTATCTAAGGGTTGACAAAGGCAACTGTGTTCTTCCTCGCTTTAACTCATTTTGCGTTTTATAAAAAAAAATTTCAGTTACGAATTCAAATACTCATCACTTTTCCAGATTGTTAAGTTCAAAAAAATAGTGAAACAAAGCAGAATGAAAACCAAAAGTTTTTAATATCACACATTTTTCAAAAGTCAATACAAAAAGGTTTTGAATTGTGACTTGCATCAAAATTAAATTTTCTTAAAATTGTATAGGTATACCTACAAGAATAAAATATGAAAAATCAAGAAAAATTTTCGTTAATTCTAAGGAGACTATTTTGTGCAATTAAGAAAACGGTTAACACAAGTAAAATTTTAATGTTGAAGCATTACTTTTGCGCCTTAGTTGCAGGTGCGTAAAAATAGCATTTTCCGAGATAACTTATGCTTATAATTTGTGTAAGATCTTTCGTCTTTAAAAATTTTAAAGGTTCTATCTTAAACCGTTACGAAGAGATGAGGGGAGAATCTTGTAAAATTTAATTTTTACATGGCGGTAAATTTAAGTGCTATATTTACAAAAAATAGTATAATTTTGATATTGTTTTACAAACGTAAAATGAATTTGGTCGTTTGACGATTTTAGAAGGCAAAAATATTAAATAGAAGCTAATATATAAGTTACCAAAGTTAACCACAATCTCCTAATCTAAAATTTTAATAATATTTTTATCAAGTAAAATTATCATATTTCTTTTTATTGCAAAATGCATGATAAACAAAAATTTTTTTAAAAATTAAATTAGAACAAAGAACCCTGTAATTTCAAAATATCAACTTTTTATTTTATCAGTACAAAAACGCAAAATACACTTTGTAAGCATTTTTTATAAATTGACGCTTTCAAACAAGAAAGTAAAGGTACAAAAATAAAATTGTATTTTTTAGTCTTAATATTATTGTCATGAAATAAAGACTGATTTTATAATGAAGAAGAAAAAATCTTTTTAATTAATTTTTCTATATAAACCAAATGGACTTTCGTTCAAACTAGCAACAAAATTAACTTATACACTTATAGAAAAGCAGTTTTATCAAATTTTGTTCACTGCAGTGTTATCAAATTGTTCTATCTTAAGCGTTTTATGAAAATGGAACTAACTGCAAATATAAATAAACTACATTGTAAATATGAATAAAGTTTTTAAAAACTTCATAAGAAAATAACAGTTCAGAAACGTAGAAAACGAAGAGCATAGTATTTAAGAGAAGAAAGTTATTGACCTTTAATATCAATATTGGGTGGAAAAAACCCAAGTTATGAAGAGTAGTGATGAGTTAAATATGTTACTCAGAATTATGAAAAAAATAATTCCTTTTTATACCTTACACCTAAAGTATAGGGTATATTAACTTTGGTATGGAGTTTGTAATCACCAAAAGGAAGCTAGACATGGACATTTGTATATATTCTTAATCAGGATCACGTCCTGAGTCGATTTAACGATGTCCGTCCGTCCGTCCGTCCGTTCGTACGATAACTCAAAAACTAGTAAAGCTATCTCGATGAATTTTATATAGTAGGTTACTAATTACAAAAAGAAGACTAAGTTCGAATCTGGAGAAAATCGTTACATGGGTTCTAGAAGCTTCCGAGTGATTCCGAAGCAAACGAGCATATCTCCAAAACCAACAAAAGTAGAAGCTTTAAGTTTGGTAAAATGGTGTTCTGGCATATTTTCTTTATGTCCCTGAGATGGACTTGATGAATTGGAGTGGTAATTCGGGTACCTGAAACATGCTTCCCAATTAAGATTTTTTTAAAAGTACTAAATGGTTATGAATTTAATATTTCTGATATATGTTTTCTATATTTCCTTAAGGTGAGCTTTTCTAACTTAAATTTAATCACTTAAAATCTAAGAAACACTAAAATATAGAAAACAATCTAAAAATTTAGTTTGAAATCGGTTATTCATTTAATATCAAATTTGATATTCAATTAAATACGACTCATTTAAAAAAAAAAAATTGTTCAATCACTTTTACAAACATCGATCGCTTTTGACGATAATATTGAAATTTTTACAAAAATATGGTGGCATTCAAATGTATCTTTAATTTAATAAAACCATAAAATTCACACCACTTTAACTTTTTCAATATCAAATATTTTGAACTTGAAAAATAATTATAAATAATTTTACCTTAGTGTAGAATGATTTTCTATAAATGTTTTCAATACAACAATTATGGAGAAATTTCCCAAATTACAGAAAAACAACTTTACAAAAATTTTAGATGAATCACACATTATTTACAGAAAAAAATTGAAAATATTATTCTATTGAAAGGTAAAGTAAATCCATTTCAGAGTACGATCCATAATATTTATATATATAGCTTATAGTATATAAAAATATGTGATATTCTTTAGAATTATTCGCTTCTATACCTATATTCTCCATTTTAGTTTTTTGCTTCACAATTTATTGTTCATAGATATTATCTGCTCTATATAGGTATAATACAGGTATTAACCAATGATGGGTTACATCATATTTTTCATAAAAATCATAAACATCAACATTTATACTAAAAAATTTTTTAATTAATTTTCACCTAAATGAATTTCAAGATATTTCCTATTTATATTGAGCAAGTTCGACCGGAGCGTTCAAGTAGCTGCCAACAACTTCTTTATTTAAATGAAAAAAACTCAATGTGTTTTCTTGCTATTTGAAATTTTTTTAAACGGAAGTCAAGTTACATGCCAACTACTTCCGTAAAATTCTCTTGGTTTAGAACAGCATATTCGGGTAGTTGCTTATATCTTGGAAGGTACTTAATAAAGCAAAGCATCTGAAATTTTCTTCAAGATAATCAACTATAATTGTGCGGATATCCTAGAGTTGACATTTTCGTTTTCATTAAATGTATAAATAATTGAATAGAATAAAGTATGTTATAGTTATAATATAAATATGTTTATTTAGTAGCAAAACTGTTTATAATATTAAATAGTTTTGTTCATAACAAATTTATTATAAATTATAATATATTTACAATATATATTTCATAAGTATTAGTTTAACTTTAATAGAAACAAATGTTTGCATCCTGATGATCTCCTAAAAGTATGCAAATTATTATTTTTTATTGAATATGTAGCTACCTATTTTCTTATTTTGTACAGGTACCAGAATTTTTTAAGAATTTTAAAAAATTAATGTAACTATAATTTTTGGTTAAACATAATACATACACTTTTTAATTAAATTGAAATGCCTTTATTTTCAATTAGGTGCTAATTTACAATGAAATTCTTTAAAACATTTTTATTACGCCTAATTTCGGTATGCGTTGAAAATTCGAATAAATCGTAGATTTTTCTTTAAACAAAAAATTGACTATTACTTTTTCATGTTGCTATTCTAAAACAGCTTGTTGTAATGCCCAACCATTAACAAAAACTTTAACAAGTAAGAGAAATTTAGAAGTAAAAAGAAAAAAAAGAATTAATGAATATGAACTGATTTTGATTAGGATCGTTTACAGATATTGTCTTCAAATCTAGCATTCTTTCCACTACACCATGTAGGCATATTTTGTGTACATAATGTTCTATATACAATAAATTCAAATTTACTGAATTTTTATCAATTAAACAAATTTTCAAAAAAAAAAAAAAAAATAATTACAAGTGATTTTTGCGTTTTGAAAATATGCATATTATCTAATATTTATGTAGGTATATATGAGAGTTTTCTTTTATATAAATTTTGCACAACTGTACTAAATTTCTGCAGTTACACTTAATTTTTGCGTTAAAAGAATGAGATGGTTAAAAAAATTGGTCAATACCGGAAATGTACGAAAAAACAAAAAAAAGCATTGCTGTTTTTCATCTAAAATATCAGAAAAAAAGGGAGAAAAGAAGAAGTGTTGCCAATATATCTAATATAAAAAGTAGCCATCACACCAATGATTTAATAAATTAGCATTATTTTTAAATAAAAGAAAAATATTCAATTAAAGTTTCATATCCTACTTGATTTCTAGATTTTTAAAACTTTTCATGGTTCAGTCAAAACTCTGAATATTATTTGTGTAAGACGAATTAATTATTTTTTTCTCAAATTTGGCAATGAGATCTATGAAAATTCATACTAATTATATTACATAATATTTTTTTTTGGTAAATCTCTAATACCTTTTGTACTTTAAAATTACATTTACTTGAATTCAAAAAAAAATAATTATTATAGAGTATATACAAAGTACTTAACAATTATTTTGCCTTACGTTTAATTTTGTGAAGAAAGTGATTAAATTTATTTACACAAAAAAAAAAAAAACAGATTTTCTTTATAATTTTTTTTTACCTTGTGGGAAATAAAATTTTTTATACATCTTTCTTTTTTTTTTTACTTTTTGAAATGAAATAAATCCGGAGTTTAACTCTCCTTTTGACTTCTTGTAAACTAATACTACCAGTTCTTTTAGATGTTAATTTTGTTCTACTGGTTAAAAGTAGCTAAAGTAGCTAATTCGATTTCAGATTTAATTTTAATATTACATAACATCTTTTACTTACATTTTGGCTACGTAACTACTTTGTACTTATACGGAAATACGGTTTTTCAAAGACATTTATTCGTTTTACTTACCTTGGCTGTAAGAAAATCCTCTTTCAGTTGTCGAAGATTTATTCCCCTTACGATATTTACAGTCACACTTGGAAAGGAACGGCTGTGTAATTTCCTTGTTACATTAATGAAAAAAGTAACAAGAAAAACAATAACAATATCAGCTAAAAACAACATTTGTTGCATTTTTTCTAAAAATTTAATTTGTTTTATATGAATTTTTTCGCAAACTTTTGCTTTATATGAGTTTAATTAACTTAAGACAAAATATATTTTGGTAAGAGAGTTTTTGAATATATTATTTTATGTTATTATCCTTGCCGAGTTGTCAGACTTGCCTCAATAATGGAAATTCAATACAAAAATTGAATTTTTATCATTGTACTTAATTATGATGTGTACATTTAATCACTAATATAATTATACTTTCTTTTTTCTAATGGAGGTTGAAATCTTTCAAAGACATCAAGAATTCCCTCTTGGTAGTGTCAGATTCTTGTTGACTAAACTCATCTCCTGCTTTAGTTAATATAATGAAATGAAATCCCTACCAGCTAACTAAGTATATTGGCTAGGAAATATGGATAGGAAAGGATAGGACAAGTATGCGGAAATATTGAATTGGAAGTGGAACTATAAGAGAACCATAAATCCGCTTATTATTATTACTATTTTGCTAACTAGTGACTATAACCATTAACAGTTACAAGATGCAGTAGTATTATATAACACCTGTTCTTACTTAATCTTCAGATTTTTTCGCGATTACAATACTTTGTTTATATCTTCTATTATATAGGAAAATGTAAAAAAACTTTCTTATTAAAAAATTTCCTTTGACTTTAGTTTCCGTTAAAATAATTTAATATTTTTTTTTTGTTTTTCAAATGTTTAAAGAAAACTTTTTTAAATTGTTTTTTCTTTTTTTTTTTTTAAGTTAAAATTTTAAATTAAATAAAATTTTGCAAATACTTGCAGTGGCGCAAATGAGAATAAACTGTTTTCCGGAAATATAAAATGGATTTTTTTTTAAATTCTTTTAAACTCATGTAAAATAAAATTTTGTAAAAATTTTTGTCAAGGACTTTAAGCATGAGATTTCATATAAGGAATGTATAAGTTCTTAATTTTTAGCTTATTTTTTAATTAACTTTTTATGGTAATAATACAAAAAATAGTTTAATTTTTATTGTTATTATGAAAAACTTTTATAAAGTTGCAAAATAAATTTGCAATTTATTTATTTAAATTAAATTTATAATACTTTTTTTTAATTTTTTACCTCAAAAAGGAAAGTACTTATTTTCTTTGAATATAAAATTAAAAGAGTTGATAATAAAAAGTTCACCAAAAAAAGTAAAGATCAGATGCTTATAATATTCAAAAATTGTTACTCAAATTTTTTTTTATAGATTTGAATATTATATGGAACAAGAACATAAAAAAGGAAGTACCTAAAATATTTTAAAATAAGGAAATGATCTTTTTATTGTAATAAAAATACAAATTTTAATCAAGACTGCAGCAGCACCACTTTGCGGTACACATTCTAATTTCCAATAAAAAAATACAAAAACAAAAAAAGGATAAAATATCTATATGTGAGATATATACATGAAATAAAATTTTTATAATATGACTAATAATTGAAAGTACTTAAAAAGAAAACAAACGAAGAAAGGAAATAAAAACGAAGTGAATGCAAAAACTGAATATGAAACGAAGTTAATACAAAAACTGAACATGTTTGCATTAACTTCGTTTTTTATTCGTTTCCTATGCATATGTTGGAAAACAGAGTTGAACAAATTAAAAAAGTAAAAGGGGCCTTGGTTGCCTTGTATGTAAGAGCGTATCAAATATACGATGTAAACAATGGGGGAATGTAAGTGGAATCCCACAAACGTCGTAAGATTTATTCCCCTTACGATATTTACAGTCACACTTGGAAAGGAACGGCTGTGTAATTTCCTTGTTACATTAATGAAAAAAGTAACAAGAAAAACAATAACAATATCAGCTAAAAACAACATACTAAAAGTGTGAATAATATTCTTAGAACATTAGAATTAAGAAAAAATGTAAGTGAAAAAATAATATAAATTATTGAAATAAATGAGAAAATCATATAGATAAAGAAGTTCAATCACAGCTACTCTAACGCATCAGTTACTCTAACTAACATTTTACAAAGGTGACATGGAAGAATTTCAGAATCCTAGCTTCTTTATTTTTTAATTAAGCGTGCTAACGGTCAGACAAATTCAATCCTGAGCATGATTATAATATATTCGTTTCCATATATATCGCGCCTTCTTTAAGGTCTAACAAATGTATTGAAAAATGTATTATTCCGTAAGAACTGCATTCCTACAACTACAAAATATGTTGAAACATCAAACATTAAAAAAGGATAATTAAAAGAAAAGAAAATATCAGAATTGCTTGAATTAAGTGCAAAAATCTTTAATGTGGTATAATATAAATCAACTGATATAACTTTCATCAATTGAATTGAAATAGTTGATGACATTAACAGAATATTGACAGATTTTTTAAATCCCTATCAAAATAAAAAAAATCTTAAAGCATCAGGGTGAAAATGAAATGTTGATTTACCTATTATTAATGAAACAATTATTTTTTTATATCTAATAATTAATTATTCTTTTTTTGCTCCTTCTGCATCTTTTCCTACTTCTGTGTTACTGTGTTCTATTTTATTCATGTTAGGGAATGTAAATAAATAATTTCCTATTTTTACCTTCATTAATTGTTTTTAAACTTTGTTTTTTTTTATTCACTTCATGCTGATACCTGTTTATTTACATATTCTATTTGAAGCTCTTGGTTGATAGAAGTCAGATAAACTTATAACAATTTTATATGGTGGTGTTGTATTGGATAAGTACCGCATCGAATTTTTAACTTAAAAAATTCTCTATTTGAACTATTATATGAACTCTCTGTTTCTTTATTAACCCTGAAGAACTAAAGAATTAAATATAACGAGGAAGAGTACAGTAGAGTAAACTGTGTCAACTCTAAGATTGTACGTATGAACGTAATATACCCTATTTCTACGAAACTTGACAATCTTTTAAAAACATTCACATGTTTTAGTACCGACGTTAACTACAGAGATACATTTGTGTAAATTGTGAAGTTGTATGACGGCTACCCGAACCTGTTGCACCAACACAACCAAATTTTACAGAAGTTGTGGCCATAAAACTTGATCATCATTTGTAAGATTTCAAACCCCTATAGCTTCATTAAGTTCCAAGATGTGCAAGAAGCCTGAACTAATGCTGGATCCAGCTACCCAAATATATTGCGTTAGATTGTAGAGGTGGTTGAGGCTGATATCCCAAAATCAAAATCCCAAATACAAAGTTCCAAACCTTACTTACATGTCCAAAGCGACTCATAATTTGATCCTGAGCAAGAATATATAAACTTTTTCTTATCTATCTCGTTTCTTTTAAGGTGTCGCAAACATAATGGCAAAATTATTATATTGTTAAATTATGTTTATACGGATATAAAAATTATATTATACTTTTTGTTTTAAATATGTTTTGCCTAGAAAAGTCGTTGTTGCAAATTTAATACAATAAATTGTTTAAAGTAGAATAGCTATACGTACGATATCTTTAATCCGACGACATCATTACAGTTCTTATGAAAAATATACAAAATAATTGCTGATCCTTAATTATTTATCCATATTTAAAATTTTAGTAAACATTTTTCAGCCTAGAAGAAGAAGAAATAACTGAAACGTAAAAGTATGGCAGCACTATAGCATAAAATATGTATATAGAAAGTCAGATATATTACTAAAATTATAACAAAACAAGGTAGAATGTAAACCAACGGTTTTTAAAAGCGCACATTTCCAAAACTCAATACAAATTGTTTAGAAGTGTGACTTACACAAAAATTTGAAAATTTCATGTAATAAGAAAAAACTTGAAAATAGGACATTTTTGAGATTTTGAGGGGCCGTAAGTCCGGAATCCTATATAACTAAGAAAAGCTGTTAACACACGTAAAAATATATTATTGAAGCTTTAATTTTTATGTCTTGCCGAAGAAAAGTTTTTACAGGTGCCTAAGTTACAGGTGTCTAAAAATAGCAAATTTTCAATTTTTGAGGCGTAATAACTCTTAAAGAGGGGGCGTTACCAAAAAATTTTCTGAGGAAACTTATACTAATTCTAAAAGTTCTTTCTTGTCTCAAAATTTCAGGTTCCTATCTAAAGGGGTGCCGGAGTTATGAAAAAAGAAATTTCATGCAAAATGTGGTTTTCACATAACGGTAAATTTAAATCGTAAATTACATAATATTACATAATTTTGATATTGTTTCATATAGATAATAAAATTTTCGATCTTCTGCCGGTTTTAGATTGCAAAACTATTACGCAGAGCCCGAGATATATACATCTGAAAATGGGGCTTTTTTACAATTTTGAAGAGCTGCAACTTTGGAACCCTTTACAATTAAAATAAACCTTTCACACACGTAAAAATATATTATTGTAGCTTTAATTTTTACATCTTGCAGAAGTAAAATGTGTACAGGTTCCTCAGTTACAGGTGTTTAAAAATAGCAAATTTTCAATTTTTAAGCCCTAATAGCTCATAAACAGGGGGTGGTCCGGAAAAATTTTCTGAGGAAACTTATACTAATTCTAAAAGTTCTTTCTTGTCTCAAAATTTCAAGCTTGTATCTAGAAGCGTGCCGGAGTTATGAAAGTAGAAAAATCATGCAAAATTTGGTTTTCACATAACGGTAAATTTAAATACTAAATTTAAAAAAATTGTATAATTTTGATATTAATTTACAAAGATAAAAGAAATATCTGTCGAATGACGTTTTCAGATAGAAAAAGTCTTAAGCAGAACATAAGATATATGCATTTAAAAATAGGACTTTTTCAAAGTTTGAGGGGCTGTAGCTCCGTAATGAGGGGGGGGGGGGGGCTACATGAAAAAGTTGTTCCACAAAATTATTTTTTTTGTGAGACCTACCTATGGTTAAAATTTTTTTTCTCTATCTTTAACGGTGTAGAAGTTTTGTAAACAGACGGACGGACGGACGGACAGAGTGAAACTAATAAGCACATTTTTTCAAAATTTTTTTGGAAATGTGCTAAAAAAAAACCCTAAGAGGGGAAGGAACAAAAAATATTTTTAATTACTTTTATTGAAAATCTGTTTATCTATCATTTCACTTTTATCACAATTTAAAAATATTGTTATCTCAAAAGTTATATGTTTAATCTAAAATCAACCAACCTTTTAAAACTTAAAATAAATAATAATATAACATAAATAATAATAATGTATCTTTAAATTGTCGATTCATATTTTTTAGAGCTAAATTACATCCTGTCCTAACAAAAAAACAAAAAAAAAAAATTTTTTTTATCCTTGTCATTCTTTGAAAAATGATTCAACAAGTATTTTAACGACAATTTATTTATCTTTGAAAAGTTTTCTTTAAAAATTAAAATCCTTAAAATTTAGCATAGTTTTTTTTTTCGTGCAACTTCTTATAAATTTTAAATACTTGTGGGCTCTATTTCCGTTCTACTTCTTTGCTAACAAAAATAAACAAAATGACTGTAGTGTCCCTTTTTTTTTTTTTCTAATAAAGGTTAGAAAAACCGGAACAAATTTCCGGCTAGTATTTTTCTTTTTTTTTTTCGTTGTCATTGAAATAAATTTAAAATGACAACGAAAAGAACATTAATAAAATATATAAAATTTATATATGTATGTATGTATGCTATTATAATATTATGTGTATATAAAACTGTGTACGTTATAAAAAATGAACTGCGGAAATTACTTTTTGAAAAATAGTTCTTAAAAAAAAAACAAAAAGAAAAAATGAAAACAAAAATTAGAAAATCTGATCATAGAATAAAAATTTAAGGACATATTGAAAGAATATTATGTAAAATACAATAAAATTTCATT
This sequence comes from Poecilobothrus nobilitatus, assembly GCA_947095535.1. Taxonomy (NCBI): domain Eukaryota; kingdom Metazoa; phylum Arthropoda; class Insecta; order Diptera; family Dolichopodidae; genus Poecilobothrus; species Poecilobothrus nobilitatus. Next base: position 112,175,594 of record OX352774.1, read on the forward strand.
CTTAGAACGATGTGTTATTTTCATTTCACTAAAAAAATGTTTAGGAAATAAATTGGAAAAAAAAAATAAAATGCAGATGATAATTTAAACCCACTTAAAGTATTTTTAGTGATAAAATATACAAGGAAAAAAATTAAGTGTTTTTAGGAAAACTGATAATATTAAATTTTTGTTTTCCTGGAAGTCATTAAAAACATTTCTTTAAAAAACTTAATGCCAATAACAGAAGTTATTATTTTAAATTCGTAATTAATATGATAAGACTCAGATGAACAGAAAATTGTTATGAACTATGGTTCTTTATTTGAAAGTTAATATTCAGGATTATTTCATCATACTATGGTTCATTATTTGGAAGCCAATTCAGGATTTTTTCAGGATGAAAACATTAAATTCCATTATCCATTGGTACACAAAACTAACAATATTGACAAATACTTTCAACATATACAATGTGTTAACATTTTTCACGATGAACGGAACCCGATCAACTTGTTTTCATATTTTACGAGCATTCGTTAAATGTTTGAAAATCAACAATACTTTGATACAGTAATACAATGCGTTGATAATAGTTTTGAAAGCAGGGCGATCACAGTGCAAGATCAGTTGAACAGTATTGCTTAGCTGTACATTATTGTCTACAGTAACTCTAACCAGATGCTGCAGATTAAAATGTATATTAATTGCTTGGACAAGATTATAAATCTTTGTAACCATCAGTTGGAGAATGTGATGTAAATAAATTTCTTGGGCATTATAATATGAAACAAGATCAGCTGGTGAATAAGTAGATACTCTATCCACAAGCTGGTATGCAGTCCTAAATTGATTTAGAATCTTCTTCTCTTGTATAAGAATCTCATATATAAACTTTATTTTCCTCTGTTTTGGGAAAGAGAAGATAAATTTTTAAAAGCTTTTTAAAAAAGCTCTATTTTCACATTTTTTCTTATACGAAATTATGGTGCAAGTTACAATTCTAAACAGTTTGTATTATCTTTTGGAAATGTGCACTTTAAAAAACCGTTGGTTTACATTCTGTCTTGTTTTATTTTACTTAGCTTTTTTTTTATTTTATAAAAACTCTTTCAACAGCTGTGAAATCAGAACTTTGAAAACTTAAAATTGTTCAAAATTAGAATTTAAAGAAAAGTTCGAATTTTGACAAGATAAAAATAAGAAAATCGCATTAAAAATAAAAAAAAAAAAGAATTTTAATTTTTAATAAGGGTCAGTCCTTATAGAAGTTTATTTAACCATACTAAAAAAAATGTAAGGCAGGGCAAAAAGGACGTATACTATAAAAATAAAAAGCACAAAGATATAAAGAAAATGCATTTGGAATTTATAATAGTAAAACTGTCATTTTTACCTTAACTTACCTTTTAGTGGTTACATCAACCCAAAGTAAGAGTATAGAAGATTGGATAGAAGATTGAATATTCTTATACCTTTAGTTCTATTTAATATTTTGCTATCTAAAAACAGTCCGAAATACTTTTAGTGAGAAATTTTGTTACTAAAAATGTGAACTTTGAAAATAACAATTTCCTCTGGACAAAATATTGTATGCCTTAATTCGTTTATAAACTAAAAATAATTGCATAATATCTGGAGCATGTTAGAAATTTATAAAAGTAAAAGAACATCTGTAAAAATTTAACCTACAAAATTTATAATTTTTATTTGTTCACTAGGGGTTGTTTATATTTAAAAAAAGGTTTTCGAAGGTGTGAAAAACCAGATATTATATTAAGCTTTGTTTTGCAACAACTAGGCTAGCTCTTATTTATTTATAAAGCAAATTTAAAAAATGACGTACCTTAAAAATTTAAATTATAAAAGGCAAAAATCAATGCCTTGTATATACACTTTCTTAATAGTTAATTTCCAATGATTAAAAAAAAAAACGAGGAAGTGAGTCAGTTGACTGTGCTAACTCTAGGATATACCAGTATGCACGGTTACCATCAAATATAATATTATGTTTTACAAAATTTCAGATGTCTGACATAATTAAATACTGAGGTAAATTTATGGAAATGTTCAAGTTTTATGACAGCGCCTCAACCAATTCTCATTTAGAAAATTGCAGATGTCTAGTTTTATTTAGTACCAAGATATATGCGGATTTAAATTTTATAGCTATTTGCGCTAGAGCAATCAAATTTCTGTAAAATTTTTGTTGAGATCAGAATTAATATCTTTTTACAAAATTTCACATACCTACTAGTTTTAATTTAATAGATCTGAGTTATTTTCAATTGGAAATGGATATTGTATGGTAGCTACTCGAACGTGTCTAGTGCTAATCAAACTTCTTCAATTTAATAAGCCAAAATAACAATTTTACAAAGGTGAAATGGTAAACCCTTCCGTATTCGAGATCCATTATTTTTTGAGTTATCGTGCAAACGGACGGATGAACGGGCGTACATTTAGTCATATTTCGCAGTATTGGATTTCCAGCAAAAATATAATAATATTATACTTTGTCATATCTAGCACGTTTCCTTCAAGGTGTAACAAATGTAATGATAAATTTATTATGCTCTTGAACTATTTTTATTTAAATATTCTTAAATCTCAAGGAAATTCTCATTTTTTTAATTGGAAAAAAATTTCTTTTAACTTTTTGCATAATAAAAAATTTATGTGTTATGCCTTATATACAGTAAAATTGAAATAGATAAAATTTATTAAAAATTATTCAGAACTTAAACAACATGTTGGTTGTTATGAAGGTCAAAAATTTTATATATTTATAATAAGAAATATATACTTAAGTATATTATATTATATACCTAATTAAAAGTCAATATTTAAAAAAAAAAAAATTTAAACACGTTAAACAAACATTAATAGAAAAATAATTTTTCTTTTTTTTAAGTTTAACGTTAAATCGTAATATGCAAGAGTAAATCAATAAGTTTTTAATAGAGAATATATTAATAATTTCATTTTTCCTCTTTAATATTATGAAAAATCAAGTATCCTTTATAATATTATTTTAAACTTAAATTAAAAAGGATTAAAAGAACATAATTATATTATATTAAACATTCATTAGATAATTTCAATTAATTAACAAAACGGATTCTTTGAGTAAATCTTTAAAAAGTTAATCTTAAAAAGATTTAAAATATCTCAATTTAATATTGAAAAATATTGTCATGAACACAGAAATACATGAGATTGAGCATAGTAAACTTAATTTTGAGTCTTTCAATTTTTTTTTATTTTTATTAATAAAGGTGGCAGTAAAAAATCTATGATCCTCAATCTTTTTTTTTTGCTAGTATTCATATTCAGTAATCCGTTACAAATGACGGAGGTAAAATAAATCCTACTTTATTAGGCTGACATTAGACTTTTTATTCTCAAGTTAAGAAAAATGTGTTTTTATCTTCCTTTTATTTGTTTTCATTTAATATTGAAGGTAAGTACTTTAAAAATGTTAGGCATGAAAAAGCTACCGCAGCTGTGCATGCATTTATTATGCATTTAATAATTGGTTTGACTCAATTTGTAGAATTATGGAATATTGATGGTCTAATCGATTTCAACAATTTAATTACTTCATAGAAAAGAAGACAGAAGGAACTGACAGAAAATTGCAATTTATTAAAATTGGAAAATTGATGCGGAAATAAAATTAGACAGAACTCCGTGTAGAGTTACAATAACAACGCACTGAGACAAAGGTTATGTTATCATATATTGCATTATAACGTGCAACCTTCACTTTTTTGTGGGTCTAACTAACATTATAGTTTTAAGTTAATGCATGAAATTAGATTTAAAATTTTTAGCGAAAAATCCTTTGGCAATGCTTTGTATTTGTAATTTGTGGAGAGCAAGCAAATATACAGATTAAAAGTAAATGTTAATGATCATTTTGATGGAATCTTAAATACATTTAAATAGTATGTGCTCGTATTATTTCTGATTACCTTCTGCTTGAAACACTATCTACCAGAAAAAAGTTATTTTCTGTTAGAAAATAAAAACCTTTTGAAAATTTTCTTGTTTATATTTAAGAGCAGCATGGATAAACAGGCAATATGTAAAACAAAGTTTTTGAAAAAGCACATTATTAAAAAAAAACAATAAAAAGCATCATAGAATTTTGTTTTACAAAATTAGGATTTTTTTTTAGAATTTTTTATATAAGATAAAAATGTAAAAAATCAAAAGATATTTTCTTCAGTTCTATAGAATTAAACCTTTTCCAACAATATATATATCTAATTAAGAAATCCATTAAAACATTTAAAAATTCATATTAGGACTGATTCACACAGATGTCCTATTTACAGGTGTCTATAAATAGCAAAATTTAATTATTTGCCTCCTAGAAACTCTTAAATTAAGCGAGGTACAAAAAATGTAACTTATGCTAATTCTATCAAAGATATTCCTTCCCCCAAAATTTTTGGTTAAAAACGTTACGCAGATACTATAGCTTTTTCCAAAATGTTATTGCATAACGGTATATTTATATATTATCACATCATAACACATATATAATTTTTAACATTTTTTTTTAAATTTCTTGCCGTTTGACTTTTTTAGATTTAAAAAATATTCAGCAGAACTTCAGATATGAACATTCGAATATAGGGTTTTTCCAAGTTTCAATGGAATTTTATAAGCTGCTTCGCAATAGACGAGGCTACATAAAAATATTGGTTTATCTTAAACGATGTAGAAGTTTTGTAAATAGACTAACGATTCGTCCTTCAGAAAGGAACTAAGAAGCAAATTTTTCAAAATTTTTTTGGGAAATATGCTAAAAATATAAAGCTTTAAAATAGGTAAGTGCCTAGCTAGATATTTTAATATTAAATGATATAATGATTATACAGATGGGTATTAATAAATATTATGAATTTTAAATTTCATTTTAATTTTATTTTAAAAAGCTAATTTGGAAATAACTAATAATTGCTGTTCCTTTAGCTAATTTTGATAAATCTAGTCTATCCATGGTATGTCTATTATGGTATATATTTTGACGTAATGAAATCATCTCTATCTAATTATACTTTAATTTTTGATATTTCATAAATCCAATGGAAAAGGATATAAACAAGGAGATAAATAATTATGATACCATTATAGGTAATTAAATTAAGTATTACCTATATAAAATTAATTTTAATAAAAATTTAAATAATTTATTACGTTAAAAAATTAAAAAAAAATCAGCTTGTCCACAACAGAACCGATCGTAGGAACAAGGATATTTAATATTTTCTTTTTCAATAGGGTTGTTGATATGTACATTTATCTATATACGTATATGAAACATTGTATATTAGTTATATTATATGTATATTTGTATATTTTATATATATATTATTTATATAATAATATGTAGATTTCATGCACATAATTATAAAATTGAAAATGTAAAGTAGTTTTTACACAAAATAAATTTCGTGTTAGTAAAAATGACAAAAGTTTGTCGTATCAAAAAATGTTCTAAAAAAAAATTGTTGCACTTTATTTGTGTATAACAATAACTTCTTTTATAACATTTAATAACTTTTATAACATTTTATAACTCTTAATAACTTCTTTTATAACATTATTCCTTTTCTGATTTCTAAATTTAAAAATAGCCCTATAGTAAAGTCGGATTTCCGCCTAACTAATAAAAGTTTTTCAATTAGAGAATTACGTTCAGCAATATATGCCCACAAACAGAGACAAGATACACTGTCAGACAGGTAGACATTTTGACAGACACACAGGCGGGCACCACTGCAAATTCAAGTTTTTACGTACGTAAGACTTCTAGTTACGTAATGCCATCATAATATTTTCTTTATACATTGGATGTAAAAATTTAACTTACGTCATTTTTGAATCGTAAAATTTTATATGTGCAATAAATTTGGTTTATATTTTTAAAAAGTGGTAAATTTTAATAGTTAAATTATTACATTTTAGTTATTAAATCAAAGTTAACTTTTAATTAAATCATTATGACATTAATTTCAAAACTTAATAGAGCAATGATTACATTTCATAGCAATGATTACATTTTATATCAATGATTACAATTTGATTACATTTTCATATTTTTTGTATTTTAATAAATTTTTCAATCTTTAAAAAACCGAATAGAACTTGCAATGCAATTCTTATTGAAGGATTTGATAGATATCTTCAAGTATTAGAATTTTTTAATACTTTGTATGGGAAAATATTGGAAATATTGCATATAGGTAGCCATGATATTAGTCTTAAGAAAAATATATGACCTACCTACTGGATATATATTTGTACTTTGATTTTAAATATAGTACCTATATATGTAATAGTTTAGTTTTGAAGGGAATTTATTAAAAAGAGTACAATTTCTTATAATAAATTAAAAGACTTTAAAGAAAACAGAGAAAGATTATCTCTTTTCGTATATTATTAAGAATTGTGCAAAAAAATAAAAATGAAATCACCAATAACACTAATCGTTAATTAGAATTTAAATGATGAAGATTCGGAATCAACTAAAGATCCTATTAATTATGAATACAGAAATAAGTTTCAATAATAATATTAAACTTTATATGATTAAAACCTTATTTATAGTTCTGCACTGCCTGCATTAAAACTTTACCTGATTTCTGCTAAAATACTCAGCCTGTCGTTATATTATTATGCAATACAAATACAATCTATAATTATAATTTAGAGTAGTTTTCAGCCACACACTACGTATTATGAATTCCGTTTCAAGCTTTGAACATCAGTAACTACATATTTTTTTACAATTTTTCTACTATAAAACCTATACATAATATTAATAATAAAACATAAACAACACATTTCATATTTACATTACAGTAGTATGGTACCTACGGTAGTTGGTAGTAGTAATAAAACGTACCCAAACACAACATAATAACAAAAAAAAAAACACAAAATTATAAGAGACATTCTCACTTACTCTCTTTAAAATTATGTTTCTTTTTTCCTTTTGAGTCACGAGTCTCGACTGGACCTCAACTGCTCAAGTAAACTTATAATTTACAACTTTTCTTTGGCATATGTATGTAATTTACTTTAACTTATGCATGTACAATGAATAAAATTTAAAAATTGATAAAAATCATCATTCATCACAATATGTATTGAAATTTTAAATAATGATGAATGATATTGATCTGATATTAATAATCAATATGTATCTCAGTAAGTACTTAAAGTACTAAGTAAGAGGCAGAGTCTCTTTAAAATTCAAATGTATAATTGTTTTGGTTTTGTACTTTTTTATTAAATTGTTGCATTTATGTATTATTTTTAGAATTCAATTTCTTCTCATATAAGTACTTACATTTTAGTATACAGCAGTTCATACAACCAAAATTAAATATGAATTTTTAAAAATTTTGTATGTCAATTTTATGCAGGGTTACCATTTGCACAGTTGTGGTACCATTTGGACGCTTTTCTTGCCCTCTGTACCATGTGCAATCTTCATCAAGGATTGTACGCCAAATATACGGTCTTTTCAGATTTTAAATTTTTTACATTAGGGCAAGGTAAAACGAACAACGCTAATATTGTTACAGACAACGAAGCTTATAAAAAAATTTAACTGAATTTTGCTCCAAACTTTGTTTGTGTATTTTACGAATGTTTTACGGATACCTACCGGATACCTACGGATACACCGAGTTTATTTAGAACTCGATAAATAAATAGACATAATAGTCCTCACTCTTAATACAAAGTATTCTAAATATACGTACACCAACTAAAGGCTCTTTATACAATTTAATTCTGTTTTGGCGTTATTTTAAAAATAATTTCAGTTAGTGTTTTGACGAATTTGGTTTTGCTTTCTGATTTTTTACTGATTGTACTTTTCCATAAATTCTATTTTTCGAAACTGTAACTGAATTGGGATTCAGCACATAGAATTTGACTACACAATAACAGGGGATCCTAGTTAATATAAATTTACGTAGAGAATTTTGGTTAAAATTATTTTCAGACAGAACAATTTCCAGTAACAAATGCATTTAAATCAGTCAGTAATTTGGTTCATAAGGCAGTGGAAACCAAAAAGAGTTCTACCCATAAATATAAATAAAATTTATTGGACCCATTTTATGCAACCCAAATATTATTCAGCCTAAAATTCTTTAAAAAGACATTTTTAACGCATTCGCTGCAAACTACGGTATCCGTATCGATACGGTCACCTGCAAAATAACTCATGACAAAACTTGTTTTACCAAATATAACGTAATTTCGATATCGTCTTTTGCATTAAATTTTTTGTCTTATTTTGAGACATTTCTGTCATTGAGTGAATAAACAATTTTTACAAACAAATTAAAATGAGGAAATGGATAATAAGTTTGAAATACCTTTTAAGAGTTTTGCCTGCAGTACTATCGCATTACTTATCATAAAGAATAAAAAACTTTAGGTAAAAAACGACCATGGCAGCGACTGTGGTAAAAGGAAAAAAAAATAGTTTTTCTTTCATTTGTAACAAAACCCATTCTTTTTTTCCATTTTTATTTATAGAAGTCTTTAATTTTATACTTTTTTTCAGCTTATTTTCATTTCTTAATAAAATTAAAAAACAGACCGATTCAGTTGACTTGATTTAATCGAATTTCATAGTCATTTTTAATATATAAGTTTCATTTCTTCTGAATTTTTTTTTTATTCAATCGTCAATTTCTATTTTTATAGATAATATTGTTATAGAAAATACTTTTCCAAAATTAATATTTTATTTTTCTTGTAATCATATTTAACACACAAATAAACAAATTAATACTTTAATTTTTTATTTTTTTTTCTAAATAGATTCTAAGGAAATTGTTAAGAATAAAACAAACAAGGCAGAATGAAAACCAAAGGTTTTTAAAAGTGTACATTTTCAAAAGATAATACAACCTGTTTAGAATTGTTTGTGACTTACACTAAAATTTTGACAACTTCATATAAGAAAAAATGTTATTGTAGGATTTTTTTGGAACTTTGAGGGGTTGTAAATCCGGAACTCTATATAATTAATGCACGTAATGCACGTAAAAATACATTACTGAAGCTTTAATCGAAGAAAAATGTGTACAGATGTTAAACCTAAGTTAAAGGTGTTTAAAATAGAAAATTTTCAATTTCTGAGCCCTAATAGGTCTTAAACAGGGACTGGTTAAAAAAAAATTTCTGAGGAAACTTATACTAATTCTAAAATTTAGTAATTCTTTCTTACCTTAAAATTTCAAGTTCCTATTTAAAAGCGTACCGAAGTTATGAAATTAGAAAAATCATGCAAAATTTGGTTTTCACATAACGGTAAACTTAAATATTATATTTCAAAAATATTTATAATTTTTGATATTTACTAAGAAATGTAAAGAAAATTCCTGTCGAATGACGTTTTTAAATTGAAAAAATATTAAACAGAACATGAGACATACGCATTTAAAACTAAGGGCTTTTTCAAAGTTTGAGGGACTGTAGTGCCGTAATGGATAGGGCTACATGAAAAAGTTGTTCTACAATATTAATTTTTTTTATGTTACCTAGCCATGGTTCAAATTTTTTTTTCTCTATCTTTAACGGTGTAGAACTTTTGTGCACAGAGGGTCGGACAGACAGACGTACGGACAGACAGAGTAAAACTAACAGGCACATTTTTAAATTTTTTTTTGTAAATATGCTAAAGCAAATCTATTTTTTATACGTATAACGAGTATAAATTTTTAATAATTAGGTATGTATTTCAAATTTTGATTTTCAGTAGAAATATTGACAATTTATTTTGTAAATAACTAAATATTATGATTCAAGGAAGTAAAAATAATTTGTTCAATCAGGATGAAAATTCTTTGAATAAACTTTTTTGATTTGATAAGAGATAATGAAAAGAGCTAATTATAAATATAAAATGAACGTAAATATGACGTACCAAATAGAAGAAGAAAAAAAAAAATAATATCAGTATTTAAGATGGGTCTCTTTTTTTCCCCAAACCAAAATGTGCATGGTACCAAAAGGACAAAAGGTATAACTAATTATAATTTATTAATGTGTCTACAGTGTTAGTATAAGTGTAGGAGTTAACCGTTTTTGACTATAAATTTTGATGAGATAATTTAAACATTGCCTATACCGATTATCGAAATAATATTGAAGACACTTCAAATTTAAAAAATTCTAAATATAAATAAAATTTTACGAAAAGATGGTTTTAAACCAAATAGGTACACATTTTCTTCAATTCATCTAAACTGTTTCTAATATTATAGATGTCATGTGTTTACTACGACTCTCATTTTTATATGCAACATACTTTTACATCAAACAGAATTGAGATGACTGCACAAATTTGTGTTCCAATAATCATAAAGTGAGTCAAAAGATAAACGAGGAAGAATACAGTTGACTTTGTCAACTCTTAGATACCCGTACGAACCGTTAGTATGTTCACAACTCTGCTTACAATATTATTTTTTTAATATTTTAGTATTTTAAAATAATTTGGGTGAATTTTATAATTTCTAGAACTATGGGTTGTACATATATTCAAACTATATGTTTACATGTACATTCTTCAAAAGCAGATTCTAACCTTCCACATAACGATTATCAATCCAAAACTTTTTCAAATATTCTATAGTACCATTTAATACTAAGCGGTAAATGTATATTAAATTTACTAAGTACAAAACAGTAAATATAATTTTAAATATTATATTATATTATATTTAAATATTCCATTGACAGAATAATTTCTTATAAGTACAATAAAATACATATATGTATGTAAATACGGCGCTATATAATATACATCTATACTCTTATCATTCATTCACTACTGACATATACGATATGTAAATAAACATGATATTATATAAGTATGTATATATATTAATATCATATAAATAAAAATTCTTCAAGCAACCGTTATGTTGTTTATTTATTTGCATTTTTTTATACTACGCATTATATCCTCAACAATTTCAAATTATCGAGTAAAACAAAATGGAAAAAATTCGTTAAAGAAATTTGTTAGAAAATTTGAAAAAATCAAGTAACTCTTTCGTCAATTATAAAGTAACTATATATTATTAAATAATGTTGTTAACAGAAATAAGAGTATAATATTGAAGCTTTAATTTTTGTGTATTACTTCAAAAAAATTTTAACAGGTGTTCAAGTTACAGGTGTTTAAAAATTGGAAATTTTCAGTTTTTGACCCCTTACAGCTCCTAAACGGGGGGTGATACAAAAAAAATGAAATGACTCTGAAATGATTCTGAAATGACTCATATTAATTTTCAAAGATCTAACTTCTGTCAAAATTCCAAGTTTCCAACTGTAACCGTTTAGAAGATGGAAGGGTTAAAGAATTTTGCAAAATTTGAGTTTCGCATAACGGTAAATTAAGACACCGTATGCCAAAAATATATACTTATTGTATATATACTTTTAAAGCTAATGAAAGTAGTAATCGTTTGGCGTTTTCAAAATGAAGATATACTTTATACAACTTGTGCTATAACAATTTAAATACAGAGCTTTTTTGAACCTTTGGGGAGCTGTAGCTCCGTAACGGGTGGGGCTACAGAAAAAAGTTATAAAAAATAAAATTAATATTTTTGTGAGATCTATCAGTAGTTAAAATTTCATAGCTCTATTGCAAAAAAAATGTGGGGATCTAAAAGTTAGGTGTTCGAGAGCTACCCTAAGACTTGGTCCAAACTCAACCAAAAAAAATAGGGAACCTACAAATTACTCCCAAAATATTTTGTGTAAATTTCAAGATTCTAGCTTTCTTAGTTTTTGAGTTAGCGTGCTGACGGACGGACGGACGGACGGACCGACGGACATGGCTCAAAAGTCTTAGAATTTTTTTCTGATCCGATCCATACCTTTGAAGGTATATCTAGCTCGCTTATTTCGAGGTGTTACAAACGGAGGAGTAATTTTATTATACCCGATCCTATCGTACGGGTATAAAAAGTAACAATACAGTTTGTTATTTCAGTTTTTTTATGACGAGCTATATTTAAAACCTTCATATTATTTTTTCGAATAATTAAATAATGGCATCTTTGTAATCCAAAATATGTAACTAAACTGAAAAATACCAATTAATTAGATATATACAATTGTTAAAATAATTTTTTATTTTTAACTGCTCGAATATAGTCCAAAGGAATATAATAAATTTCACATTCCGTTAATAAAACCGTTAAAGGAGACGAGATAAATATGGGAAATATGTAATATATTTGATGAGGCTTGAATTCGGTTTGGCTATGTACGTCCCTCCGTCAGTCCACATGATAACTCAAAAAATAATTAACTTCAACAAATTTGACTGACATATTCGAGTAGCTGTCATACAACTTTTATAAACTGGTCGAAATTTAGTGTTTATATAAACTGGATATTTAAAATTTTTTCAAAAAAAATAAATTAAGTTTAATGCCAACTCCTCATCAAATTCTATATGAGTGTTATATTATTTGTTTAGTCTAATGCAATAGGTGGCTAGCTACCGAAATTAACATGCTATTAGCTTCATATTTAAAAAAAATTAGTCATTTGAAATATTGTAAAAGATGAAATATTGTATTGGTTAATTTAACGCAACGAGATTGAGTATCTGACGTACAACTTCGAAATTTACATTAATATATGAGTACTTAATTAACGTTAGATATTTTAAATTTAGTTATCTTAAAAAGTACCTATATATAAAATTATGTTCCTATGTTTCTATTACACAGTCAACTCTACATCCTTTCTCGTTACTTTTATTTTGATAACTCCAACGGGATTAGAATTATTTTTTAAAGATTTCCTTATGATAACTTTTTAAATCAAAACATTCAACTATTTATATTATAATCAATGATTAGTAAATGCCTAACAAATTTTTCCAAAAACATAAAAATTAACAAATCTCGCTTTTAAATTAGAAAATTTATTTCAACACTTTTATGTCCGACGGATTAAACTTGTATTGTATTAAAATAAGTTTCAACCTGCGATAACTGAAAAAAATGATATCTGAAAGAAATCTATCTAATAACAATAATTCATACAAAACGCTTTTTTATCTTTGTATCTTATAATTTTATCGGATTTTAAGATAAAAATAAAAATATGTTTTTTTTTTCATTTTAATTAAGTCCTTACCAACAATTCCGCAAATAAATAAGCAAATAAAATTACACATAAATTAGATCTTAAAATTATTATAAAAAAAAAATATTATGAACGCCTTTAGCAATCACAAAGGGGATTTCAAACTAAAGTGGTATTATACAAAATAACTTACAATAAAGCTACAAAAAACCGTTTTTCCCTATTTCCGATTCATATATATTCCAAGGATAAAAGAAAAAAAAATTACATATCCCACCCACCATTTTACCATTGACTAAATAAATTCTAATTAGATTTCTCTTTTTTCTCTCTTTCTTCATTTTTCTGTATTGTATTAACCCCATATAAAAAAGTAATACCAAAACTAAAGTAAGAAAGCCACTAAACCAGTAAAAAAAAGACATTAACAAAAAAAAAATATCGAGCAAATAGTTCTTAACTCTTTTGTGTTAGTAAAAATTTAAAATAGAAAAATAGAATGAACAACATAAAAAGGATACAATATTGTTACATAATATAGAACATATACCTATACTAGTAGAGAAAATAGAAAGATAGAGACATATATAATGATTATTTTACTTTTACTGTTGTGCAAATAAAATAAAAAATAATCGGACATGATTTTCTGTATGTCCTTGAATTGAAATTTTTACAATTTAAAAAAATCTTGTACATACATACAAAATCTGCAAAATATTAAATTTAAAGGAAAAATAAAAAAGAATTACTTCCGGTTTATTTTTATACTAACGACTCATATATCGTTTTGAAAATTACCTTCCAGAGAAAAGGATTAACTGAAATATTTTATCCAACGTAAACATTTTTTTTCGATATCATAAAAATTCAATTTTCAACAGAACAGAAAATAAAAAAATAAAAAAAATAAAATGTATTTTTTGATTCAGTAAAAAATAACAGCTGTGTTTAAATTCAGCAGATTTTTACTTAAAAATCCGTTGAGTGATATGTAAAATAATTCTATGGGAATATTTTACTATTGTTTCCATAATATTTTAGCCTGCAGTTCTTATGTTTTCCCCTAAAGTATTTAACGACAACAATGAGTTGATAAAAGTTAATCAACAAAAAATGAATTTAATATTAAATAGCATACAGCAAAACCAATAAAACTTAAAAATCAAAAAAAAATTTCAATAATTTCAAGAAAATAATAAATGTGATCCGAAAATGCACATTTGAAGGGAAAATTAAATTAGAAAAGGGGCCTCGGAGGCTTAATGTATAAAAGCATATAAAATACGCTGTAAACACCGAGGGAGTGTGGGTTTGAATACCACACACATAATAAGAAATTTACAGCCATGTCTGTAATATTTACAGCCATATGTAATTAACATTACATATCTCAGAATCATTAGAAAGCTGTTGTAACTAGAACGACCACTATTTCAGATAGAACGCGCGTTTTTTGTGAGTTCGATTTAATGAAATAGTTTTTTAAAATAATTCCAAATACCACATAAATGCATGTACAATAATTATTGCAATCTCCAGAATTAACAGCTAAAAATAATTTCAATGGGGTTCATCATTGTTGAATATGGTGACAAAAATTAAAGTTATATGGTTTATCTGCGCAAGAAGATCATTAATTTCCAGCTGAGTTTTGTGGAACCGAACGTTTGTCTAAAATTAAACCACGCTTTTATTATAATTATTACTTTATTTAAAAAATAAATGCTTTTATAAAAAGTTGAACTTAGTTTATAAAATGTGGCATTTAATTTGCAAATGGTTGAAATTGATTTGTAAAAAGTTGAATTTAGAGTACAAAACAGTATAAGTTTTCGATTTATAGATAGTATAGTAATTCACCTAAACTTGTCAACAAAAACAATATTTTAACTTAAAGAGTGATATTTCACTAACAACGGCTAGTTTTTACTCAAGCTTTTAAAGTTGTTCTCTTTAAATTTTGATTTCAAAAGGATAACATAGCTAATATGACTTCTTTGTATTCAAATAAGCTAAATATTTGAATACAAATTTATTGTTTCCAAATTAACGGAAGAATATATGAAATTTTACAAATATTGAAACTGATATGATTTTCTTTTCCATTTTCCATATATTATAAATATTTGATGATGATAAGTTCATATTAGTGTAAATATTAATACATATTTCTAATCATACGTTGAGAGTCTTAAGACCTTATTTTATATAATATCATTTGAAAGAGCATTTCAAAATCTGTTTTTTTAAGGTTTCAATTTTATTATTTCACTAGGTAAGTACACTTTTATTAAAATTCACTCACAAAAAATCTCAAAATATAAAGACAAGTCTAAAATTTTACTCATTGTATTTCAATTTTGAGTTTGAATTTGGCATTGACATTGACAACAAACTGTGTTGTAATATTCAAACACTTATTTAACAATAGTAAAGTAAAATGAAGCGATATTCAAAGTGATTGACACTTCAAAATTAAAGAAGATTTTGTCACTTCAAAAAAATAATTTGCCTTATTAAAGATATTGATTACTCTTATAACCATGGATAATATTACGGTGGGGTATCATAAAGCCATATTTCACGAATTCCCCACCCATTCAAATGAGTCAAAAAGTCATATTAGGAATATAATAATAAATATGAGCCATAATTAAATTATTCTCTTATTGAAATATAATTTTTTTTGTATAATTGTTGTTTGATTGATGTTGAAAAATGTTTGCAAAAGTTTTGGTGCTGAAATATGTATAAAAGAAAATACTAGGGAAATATTTTAGAGTTAGTTACAAAATCAAGATATCCGCTTCTTCCAGAATATATAAATGTAAAGCTTCCGGAAAAAGAGGCAATCCTGGTTTTGTAACCGACTATAAAATTCCTCCAAATAGATACATATGTAGGCAGAACCCGGAAAAGGGCAACCTTTATATTGTAATAATTTTTGTATTTCATTTTTACAGAACAAAGAATTTGGAATCATGGGGTTAAAAAAAAAGGTTTCAGATTTTTATACCAATAATATTAAATTCTGACTGTGATTTTTATGAAAAACAAAAAAAATTAAGGCTGCTCTCGCATTCACCCGCATACCCCGTTCGCTAGCGTGCCTCCGTTTGTTCTCGTGTCATCGTTTTCCCGCGTACCCGCGTTCAGAGGCAGCAGATCCCGCAATCCCTCAAGGAAAGCGGGAATGGAGTTGTGAACGGGAGAGCTGAGGCAGGGGTGAAGAGTGGCTCGAAGAAAGAGCCGCGATGGCCGCCACGAGGCTGAGAGAAAATTGTTTGAAACCTTTTCAAAATATTGAATAATTTATGTGATATTGAGGAGGGTTTTTATAGTCGGTTACAAAATCAGGGTATTTCTCTTTTTCCAGGATATTTACATATTATATTATGTATACAAGAGATTGTGATTAGAAGGTATTTTAGAGTTGGTTACAAAATCAGGATACTTCCCCTTTTTCAAAATTCTTTTATATATGTATATGCGAGATTCTGAATTAGTAGGGATTTTGGAGTTGGATTCTAGAGTTTAATAGTTTTTCTGTTAAAGTATTTTTAATCGAATGAGATATAACACCATATGGCTTTATGACTCATTTGATTGGGTCATAAGACCAAATTTTTAAAATATGGCTTTATGACATATGGATCTATAACACCAAACCTAATATTACAACTTTTATATTACCATGGATATATTTCTATATGAATTTTAATAAGAATATTAATTATTTTGATTAAATATTAATTAGCTGGTACATATTAATTCTATAAATTTTTAAAAAATAAAAAATCAAATCAGTTTTCATTTTAGTTTTTGTTTAATTGCTTATTAATGCACAATAATTAATTATAATTATTTTGACTCATGATGGAAAGTTTTGTTTGTTTTCTTTTTATAAACTTAATAATATTGTTATTATGTTAAATATTTAATGAAAATGTTATTGTAATAATTAGCAAATAAATAATATTTACAAAAAAAAAAAATTAATTTTTAAATCCTAAAATAATAGATTTGCAATTATAAATATTATAAATGGCAATATTTTTAATTAATTTATTTTAATTGGACGTAATTTCAATTTAGAGTTCTGAAAATTTGACAAAAAAAAACTAAATGAAATCATTACAGTACTTATCAGTGAAATTTGAACAAAAGATAGTTTTTTTTATCTAGATTAGGTTATTCCTAATTTTAAAGAGATATAATTAAATAATATGACTACGGGATTTTTTCTTTGGTAAACATTTTGTATCTGCTTCATGTTGATAAATTTCAATATTAAGTCAACTAGGATGTGTTAAATTCGATTTCTATGTTGCACAATTTCCAAACACACACATGATATATATTTTTTTGGTGGTGGGAATCTTCCTTTTGTGGAATTCCTTCTTGGTAGTCTCAAATTGTTACAGACTAACCCCATCTTCCGTTTTAGCTAATATAATAAGATGAAAGCCCTATCTGATAACGCAGTATATTGGCTATGGAGTAAGGATAGAAAAGGATGGGATAAGAAACATTGAATTATAGGAGTGGGACTGTAAGGGAACAATGAATCAACCCATTGTTATTATTATTTTCTTAACAGTGACTATATCCGTCAACAGTTACAACATGCAGTAGTATATATAACACCTTGCCGCATGACGGTAATTAAGTGAAGGCAACCCCACTGTCACAGTAGCAACTATTATTAGTTATTGATATTGGTATTATAGTAATTGTTAATATTATTTTTACTTACTACAGAGTCAGAGCCATCAGCGAATTACAACATGCTGTAGTATGTAATACCTTCCTGCATGATATAATCAAAGACAGCTCCACTGTAGCACCTATTATTATTATTATTATTATTATTATTATTATTATTATTATTATTATTATTATTATTATTATTATTATTATTATTATTATTATTATTATTATTATTATTATTATTATTATTATTATTATTATTATTATTATTACTATTATTATTATTAATTATACGATATACATTATTACGATATAAAATTATTACATTAACTGACCTAGGTTTGAACTTAAGACCCTGCGATTGAAAGGCAGGTGACTTAACCACTACGCCATAAGCCAGATATTATATCTAATTTAATCTCAAATATTATTTAATTGTTGCGTTGTAAGTTAACTCTATACTAAAGCTGAGAATTATAATATACACCTAACGATGGGCCAATAATATACACCTAACCTAATATTTTATCAAAATAGATACTTTATTATATAATATCAACATTTTTATTAAAATACAATACAGATTCGTTATTTATAGCTTCGGGATCTATGATATTGAAAAAAAATAAATAAATTCCAGATTTTAATAATAATTTGAACCCGCATTATTTTATCGGAATTCCGACTTTACAAAGCTAGATTTTTTATTGTGGTATGTAAAAGAATTGTCACACGCAAAAAATCGAATATATTTAACTTATTTTCTTTCCAAAAATAAGTTAAAAAAATAGTTTGCGTTATAAAATTCTTTTAAAAAAGACGAATTTTTCCCGTTTCTAAATATACCATACCTACTTACTGTAAGTTATTTTGTTCTTCTTGATCTTTTAAAAAGGATACATTTGAAAAATATAATTCACTCCTTGGTAAATATATTTTTTTTTTTAATGCATTTCTCTGCCACATAAATATGAGGCGGAAATTACACAGCCTTTCCTATTCAGACGTGACTATAGATGTCGTAAGAAGGAATAACTCTTACCCACTAGGCCACCGAAGCCCCACTCCTTAGTAAAGTTATTAATACATAAAATTAAATTTTGATTTTTTTTTTGATTCAAAGTAAAAAACACTTTACTTTAGGCACTCTATAAATCTTTTGAAAATAGTATAAAATAGTGAAAAGAAAATTTAATAATTTTGTTAAAATAAATTTTCCAATTTGACAACTTTTGAAAAATAAATAACATATAAAATTAATGGTAACCATTATATTAAAAAAAAATTAAAAATATTAAAATCATTTCAATATCCATATTTTATTGATCAATAATTAATAAGATTCAATGAAAAATTTTCTCTATTGGCGTACGTACATAATGTGCGATAAATTAATATAAATAAAAAACGAGAAAGAATACAGTTGCCTTTGTCAACTCTTAGATACCCGTACAAACCGTTAGTATGTTCACAGCCTGTCACTCTGCTTACAATATTATTTTTTAAATATTTTAGTATTTTAAAATAATTTGGGTGAATTTTATAATTTCTAGAACTATGGGTTGTACATGTATTCAAACTATATGTTATATACACATTCCTCAAAAGCAAATTCTAACCTTCCACATAATTGATTATCAATCCAAAACTTTTCCAAATATGCTATAGTACCATTTAATACTAAGCGGCAAATGTATAATTATTTATACTATACATATGTATTATATATCATTCATTCATCAGTGGAAGACAGAAGGAATCAAGAATTTTGCAAAATTTTAGTTTCGCATAACGGTAAATTAAGACACCGTATGCCACAAGTATATATTTATTGTATATACATTTTTAAAACTAATAAAAGCAGTAATCGTCTGGCGTTTTCAAATTGAAGATATATCTTACACAACTTGTGTTATATCAATTTAAATATAGAGCTTTTGTGAACTTTGGGGAGCTATAGCTCTGTAACGGGTGGTGCTACAGAAAAAAGTTATTAAAAATAAAATTAATATTTTTATGATATCTATGTAAAATTTCATGGCTCTATTTAAAAAAAAATGTGGGTATCTAAAAGTTAGGTGTTCGAGAGCTAACCGAAGTTTTGGTCTGATCTCAACCAAAAAAAATAGGGCTACAAATTGTTGTAAGAATATTTTGTGCTCATTTCAACACTCTAGCTTTCTTAGTTTTTGAGTTATCTTGCTGACGGGCAGACGAACGGACAAAGCTTAATCGACTTAGAATTTGATTGTGATCCGATCTATACCTTTGAACGTATATCTAGCTAGTTTATTTCGAGGTGTTACAAACGGTGGAGCAGTTTCAATATACCCGATCCTTATCGTACGGGTTTAAAAATATGTAATGTATGTACCTATAATAAAACATTTTGCATAAGTAAATTGAAATATTTAAAAAATATGAATAATATTACAATATTTATTTAATATAAACCACAAAATTTATTTTTTAAAAAAAAGTATTAAAAATTTTTTTAAAAATCAATTAGAGAACGTTAAATTTAGTGAAAATAGGAAATATTGTAAACATTTTCAAAATTTAAATTTAAAATAAATAAGGATTTTTTAAAAACAGCACATTTCGAATATAATATTTGCATTTTTTTTACAGAGTAAACGACTCTTTTCTATTTCTATAACCTCTATACTATAACTATAACCTTTGAGTAAAAGTGGATGGTAAAAGTAAATACGCAAAAATTTTTCCAACAAAAAATTAACTTTTCATTTAATTTAGGAACTACTCCTGCAAACTACTGTGGAAAGAATGCAAACAATATAATAATTTTATTTAGTTAAGAAAAACTATTAAAACTTTTTTTTAACACTCTCGCTACCGCATCACTCTTTTCGGTCTGATAAGAATTTTGAATTGAATTCACTACCGCTGAGAAAAAAATACGAACAAATCATTAATATCGTAACCAATAGAGAGTAAATAAAGAAATTGTATTTTTGTGTTAAACAGTGTACAATAATGAATCAAAAAGTAGGTAGGTACCTACCATATTTTGTGCGTTCTAAAAATTTGTTTTTTTTTTAAATAATTGGAATAAATGTTATATAACTTATTCAGTCTTTTTACTAAAGTTTTTTTTTTATCCAATTGATTTATTTTAAAAAATTTGCAAAATAAGGCTATAGTTATATAAAAGAATATTTGGCAATCTTTTTGTCTGACAACTGCACATGCGAAATAATTTTTCTCAGACATTTTCGTGTGACATTTGCACGATTTAAAAATGACTGTTTTCAGGGGCCTAGTGGATAAGAGCGTAAAAAATACGCTGTAAACACCGAGGGAGTGTGGGTTCGAATCCCACACACTTCGTAAGAGTTATTCCCTTTTACGACATTTACAGCGCCGTCTGAACAGGAAAGGCTGTGTAATTTCCTGTCCACACTTATGTGGCAGAGAAATGCATTAAAAAAAAAAAATTACTGCTTTTCCAGCGCTATTGAGTGTGAGATGTCAGAAAGTTTTATAAAGAAAGAGTCGAATGGGATGTAATATACACAGAGATGGTACATATTATTATAATGTTAAGGAAAAATAGGACGGATAGAGTAAACGATCGTAACATTTATTTTAAATGTGCTAAAAATTAATTTAAAATATATTTTTTTAATCAATTTTAAGCTATATATAAATAATATTTTAATTTAATTTTGAAATTTTATAATTTTAGTCTTCATAGGTTCAAATAATAATATTTATTACTATTATGTAATTAATATATGCTCTAAATATGAGAATGCATGTACAATGTATTAATTTCAAAATAAAACTGTTTATAGTATCTATATTAAAAAATTTTAGTTCAAAGGTGTAAAGTTTATGAGCAATATATTAAAATAAATAAATATATGTTATGCACTAAGCCCTAAGTGGGGTAATAACCAAATGACTAAAATATCATAATCATAAGCTTTACGAAATCTGAAGAAATAAGATAAGCTAATTCATTAAAATACATTAAAATCGCTGATTAGTAAGAAGACATCATTTTAGAAGGATGAATACTCTAACCAAGATGACATCATCTTTACAAAGAATGGATAGTCTAAAAGTGAAATAACATTAAATATACTTGTATAGAGTTAAGAATGCATCTAACATAACTACTTTGCGAAATGGAAGTGCAGAAAAGGCGCAATCATATTGATGTATATAGTTAAATATTAATTATAATTAATGACTTCTTTCAATGACTTCTTTCGCAGTACCTCACATAAATAATTTGTTGAATCCAATTTTACTTTTTTTTTATTACCTATACCCAACTTATTAGAAATTGACTATAGAATTTTAAAACGAAAAAATTTCGATCCCCATATCTCGGAAATTTTAAAATTTACCAAAAACTGCAGAATAACTCAAAAAGAAACATAATCAATTTTTTAACGCAAATGTATAAAATTGAGGAAATTTTAAAGAAATATCAAAAAGAATAAAATTGAATTCTTGATGCTTTGAATTTTAATAGATAAAATTTAAAAAAAAAAAAAATTTGAAAATTATCTACTATTGATCAATATATCTGTCGGATTTTTCACGTGCATGAATTTATTCATAAAATCTGATATTATATAAGAAGGAAATTTTATGAATTTCAGATACATGACGGAAAAGGAGGTTACATTATTTTATAGAAAACTTAAAATTACATGTTTTAATTTATATTTAAAGGTGACTACCAACAGGGTAAAAAAAAGAAAAAATTTTATTTGTAGATCGTGTTCGCAAAATTTTTTATGATAAGAAAGAAAAAGAAAATTGTTTTTCTCTTAACACGTTCTATTTCATTTATTTCTCATTTTGTCTAGTTCTCTTTCCGTTTAAAAAACTGTAATAAATTATTTTTATTTTTTTTTAATCCTTAAGCCTTAAAACAAGATAATCCTAAAAGTTAACTTGAATATTTTTTACTGTAAATATATTTAAAAAATGTTTTTTTTTTCAAGTTTTACCTTTTTTTTTAACGGGGAAATATTTCAAGGATCAAATGTTACTTTAAAAAAAAAAATAATTAAATAGCTCTTATAGAAAGTTTTAACAAGTTTATTATTTTAACTATATAAAAAATGCATTATAATAAAATAGTCATTTAAATAATATTTTGTAAATTACATTTTTATAACTTGCCTTTACACGTAATATTCCAGACCGATGATAATAACAATATAACGACAAAGAGAGTGGAATTGATGGCACTACATAGGAGGTATTTATGTCACCTACGTATCAAGAATATTTTCACATTTAGATGAACGAAAAGGTGGAATAATTATTGTTTTCTTCTACTAATAATTGAATCTGAATAATAATATTATCGATATATTTCGCTAGAAAATTTATTTTGAAATTACCCCATCTTTAAATTGATTATTATACCTTTTCCAGTCTTGTTTTAACGATTTTAAGCAAATTTTAATATTATTTCTGCTTTTTCAATAAAAAGTGTATATTTTCTCATAACTGCTTTTTTTCATATTTCTTCATAACTGCTTTGAAATTATCAAACCTTTAAATCGATTTTTCTACCAATTCCAGTCGTTTTTTAACGATTTTAAGCATATTTTGATATCATTTTTGCTTTTTCAATAAAAACTGAATATTTTTCGTAAAAATAGGAATTTTAACCTAAAAAATGGAGTTTCTGTGTAGATGACTAGATTGATAATATATTTCTAAATATGAAAAGTAAATCCGAAACTCTATCTAGATTTTTTTTAAAATGGTTTTCTACCTTTTTCAGTAGCTTTTCAATAAGTTTTTCGTCTGGAAATGGATCTTAAAATTTGCCAATCTTTAAATCAAATATTCTTCTCTTTCCAGTCGTTTAATTAACGATTTTACGCATATTTTGATATCATTTTCGCTTTTTCAGTAAAAACTGAATATTTTTCGAAAATTATGAATTTTAACCCAATAAATGGAGTTTCTGTGTAAATGACTATATTTCTAAATATAAAAATAAAATACGAAACTCATAGCTAAATTTTTTCATTAAAAATGGGTTTTTCTATCTTTTCACCCGCTTTCAAACAAAAGTTTTTCGTGTGGGAATGGATTTTGAAATTACCCAATTTTTAAATCAATTTTTCTACCCTTTCCAGCAGTTGTTTAACGATTTTAAGCATTTTTTAATATCATTTTTGCTTTTACACTAAAAAACTGAATATTTTCCTGAATATAAGGATTTAAAAAAAGAGTTTTTGTGTAAACCATTATATTTACCTAAATATCAAAACAAAATCCAAAACTCATAATTATTTTTTTTCGTAAATTAATTTTAAAATTACGAAATCTATATTCACCTTTTAAATAAGCACACTTCCGCGATTTGATTTACAAATTATTACTTATCTATTAACTGAAATTGTATAGGTAAATTCTTTAAAGTGAAAATTGCATTATCCGTCGCTTGAACTGTTTTTTATTTATTTCTATCTTCTTCTCTAAATTTATGCAACTCGAAAATAAAGAATCCTTTTAGTATTCTCTATATTAAATTCGTATAATTCGAATATAATTATCCATTTTTTACAATTATCCAACAGAGCAATTTTAAGATTATAAGTTTTTTTCTTTTTTTGTTATCCTTTCGACTCCTCATTTATTTTCAATTTAAGATTTTTTTTTTATTTTAAATTATATTGTTAAAGCCTTTTTTTGTTGTTCTCATTTTTGTACAATTTAAAAAGAATAATGAATATGTTTTACTATCGTTAAATGAGATAAAATTATATTTGTTTTGTTAATTAAAAAAAGAGAGCTTAACAGGAAATCATAGAGAAAGAAAAAAAAAATTGCATACATATATATATACCTAATTGATTACAGTGATCTACCTTTAATGCACTCTTTAATGAGAACCAAATTAATATTTAAAAACTTTTAATGTTTTTTTAATCGTTTTAAATCTTTCTATAGATACCTGCTGTACTGATCAGAGTTTTTGTTAAAAATATACAATGATTTCTTAGTATATGATTCAAAAAAAGAGTCATAATAGCCTATAATAACTATACAACCTGGATTAAATTTTATTTGAAGTTTTTAACGCCATTTTAGTTGCCATACTATCATAAATTACAATAATTTAAATTATAGAGTACAAGAAGAATGCAAGGTAAGACTGTAAGTATTTTATATAATAATATCCTGTAACTTTTTAGTTAAATGTAAAGTGTTTATTTGAAAATAAAATAAAATATAAATTGGAGATCTATGTTGTAAACTGTGAACCAATATATTTTCCATATTTGTCAAATTTAAACAAATTTAAAACCTATAAATTGGAATACACGGAATATATTGGTGAAGAAACAATAAATTCGCAAGTTTAACACCAAATCGACTCATTAAAAGGGAATACGCATTAGCATTATGAACGTGTTGTGAATTTTGAAAATATTTGGTAACAAAAATAATATTTAATAGGGTTACAGAATATTATAATAATAGTTTTTGTTATTAAGTACTTGAATATACATATTATCGAACGTTTGGGTTTTTCTGTTAAATCCTTGAAGTTTTCATGCTCCGTTATAAATATTTTAAAACTAAAATTATGTGGGTAATTACAAAATATTTTTGAAATGGGTATTTTAGGAATAGGGAGTATAGATATATATATAGGGAAGATGAAGATATAGGGAAAATATAGATATAGAGAAGGTATATACCTATATGGATAGGGTCACAGGGTTGGACTGGGATTGAATTTAGGACCGGGAAATTTAAACATTTCGGCCCTAATATATTGTATAACATGTATTGAAATCATTTTTTTAAAAAAAATTCTTTTTTGCTTTAAAAATTAATTATTTTTTTCTTTAATAATATTCTATTCTATCATTTTATGAGATAAATTAAAGTGCATCAAAGTTACAAATTTTTTTTTTAATTAATTGTTATGCTTTTTATAATTTAACATTAAATATGATAGAAAATACCAAAATGAACTTAACATAAAATAAATGAAAATGAACAAATAAATTTAAATGAAATCACATTAAATAAATTCAATAAATTCTATTTTCATTTCCAATTTTTAATTATAAATTTTTTATTTTTAATAACAAGTTGATTATATACTATATTATTTTTCTTAAGTTAATAATTTTTTCAAGAGACTACTTTTTTCTTTTAAAATATCAATAACTTCATCGTTTTTAATGACATAATATTATATTTTTAAATAGTAATATTTTTAATTTTTTAACTTTTTTAAAATCACACACAATCCTAATTGAATGAAAGTCTTCAGCAAACTATTGAAAATTTCGTAGGCGAGATTTATGATATTTAAATGAAATTGTAGTAGGCTATGAAGTATTCCTGTTTAAATTTTATTTACGATTTTTGATATTTAAAATTTAAATTTTAAATGATATTACAGTAGGTTATGAAGTATATGAACTATTCTTGCTTACTTAACACATTAATTTTAAGAAAATTTGAAATTACTACTTTTTTTATGGGAAAATTTATAAAAATTGTTATTTTTATTTTTCTGTGGTAACATTTTTATTTTTTATGGAAAAATTTTTCCACTCTTAAAAAAAATTATTAAAGGAAACATATTTGATTTAAACAACGGCCCATCGGGAAACTCCCGGTAGCTTGGTAGGCCAGTCCAGCTCTGGATAGGGATATAGATATAGCAAACGTTTTTGTACAGCTATATAAATAAGATTGAGTCTAATCAAAATAGCAAATACACATACACTTTTGTAACCATACTTTAAGCTGTTAACCCTTTCGTACCGGTTTTCGAATACTCAAGTTTTAATACAATTAAAGTAAGGAATACATTAAGTATATACTTTTAAAATATTTTACATCGGAAAAATGTGGACACAAAGCAGGGCTCACCCAGTACCATCTGTACCATCTGTATAAAAATATGTAAAAAACACAATTTTTATAAAAAAAAGTTTACCTTTTGCAGTTAAAACACTAATATTTAATTTATTTTATTTTATTTTGTTATGTTTTTACAATTTATGTACTTTATACACAATAAAAATTACTAACAAACTAAATAAAATGTATTTTACATTCCACTTTGTTATTGATTCGCTTTGGAAAATAACAGCATAAAAAGGACAAAACAAAAAACAAATTGAACATGTTTCTTCAGGAATTATGAAACAATAGTTAACAGACAGAACAACACTTAACAAACAATTCATATTAAAATAAAAACATTTTATATGAACTTAATAAGTTGTAGGAAGGTTTAAAGTTTTAGTGGTACATACGTTATATCAGCCAGTTTGAAAGGGTTACAAGGCAAAGACATTTAATTTGATCTGATGGATTAGATCGATTGTTATTTTAAGAAATTTTACTTACCTCAATATAAGACAGATGCAGGGAGTAAGAAAGACACTAGCACGAAGTGAGTAGTTTTACAATATTTTTGTTTTAAATAACGGTAAATGCAAAATTCTAATACAAAAGTAATATGTATATATTTTATGTTTTATTTATTACACCAACAGGGTATTCGTTGTCGTTCGAATATTTTTAGATTATAAAAAGGTAGTTAGTATAACATGAGTTACATAAATTTAAATAAAAGGTTTTCCCATTTTTTACTTGTTTAAACCTTCTTGGGTAAACATTGAGAACTATTTTCATTGCTGTTTCACAAATGTTGTAGAAAAGTTTTTTACAAAATAATGAAGATTGTGTACCCTTTTTTTGGAAAAGTGTTATAAAGAATGGTATTTAATATTACTAGAAAATCCCCTGTGCAATTGCACAATTTCTATAGATTCAAAAATATTTGTGGTATCATACTGAATCCCTTAATAAACTACCTAAAAATTTCATTTTTACATCAGCACCATTAAAAAAACTTTGGAATCACTTACTTACTGATGTAATAGAAAAAAACATAAAACAAATCTAAACACATAAAATTAAAAATGTTAGGTACAGTTTATTAATTTTTTCTCGCCGTTTTTTCGTGGCGGTAATTTTTGACAGTTTTTTAATCATTGAGAAAAAATGGTCCAAGCTAAAAACACATTCAGGGTAAAAGTTCGTGCCGATATCTCAAAAATTGTTTGAAACACATGTATAAAGTGCACAATAAAAACCGGCGAAAAGCCAACCAACACCAACCGCTACGACATTTTTTGTTACATTTAAAACAATCCTAATAATCGAAATAATTTTAATATTTGTTAAAATTTTACCGACTCTCTATTTTTCTTTAGTTTTAAAAAAAAAATTTTATGTGGATGAAAAACAGTTGTTTTCGCCGCGAAATTACTTTAATTACCGTAACTACTTTCAAGTCTTTTGCGTTTATTTTTTGTTTTGTTTGAAAAAAATTTGCTGAATTTATTTAATTTAAATGTACTTTGGAAAAGGTCTTTGGTATATTTAATAAAAGATTCATGTCTCTGATAATGTAATTTCATAAATTTTCGGGGGCTCTTTTTTGTGACGGTCGTTTTCGACAGCTTTTTAATTTAATGGTCTAATAATAAATTAGTACAAAATTATGAATCTATTATGAGAGAAGGCTTCTAAAATGATATTTTCTATGTTATTTTTTCTTTTTTTTTTAAGAAAAATATCCATTTTTATAATATTTAGTAAGTTTTTGATTCGAATATTTTATGTTATATTAAAAATTCAGCTTAGAAAATCAAAATTCCAACCTAAATAAACAAAACTACTTGCAAGTCTGTTGCGAAGCTTTTACCCGCTTTTATAATAGTGAAAACAAAGTCAAGAATAAAATCGGCCTATTATTTTTTTCTTATAAATATAAGACTTACTATAAACTTTGCTCTTTTCACTTTCAGGTCTTTTAATTTTATTAAGAGTATTTTTATTTTTTTCAAAACAAAGAGTCATTTGAAAACTACCAACAGAAGATTAATAATTTATTTTTAATTTACCGCTGCGACCAGTTCATAATGGATGTGACGGTCAAATTTAAAAATTAAAAATTTGCTTTAAATTTTGTGTCGAAAGTACTTTTTAAAAAGTAAAAGTTTGTGTCTCTGATAAGACTTTTAGTCGAAGATTTGTGTCTCTGGTAATAAAATTTTAAATTATTAAATAAATATACAGAAATATCATCATTGTCAGTTTAGTTTACATTCAGTGTGAGTGTTTTATTATAGATATAAAATATTTTTTTTTACATGCTGGCAAGGTCTCGCCAAAATCTGGTGTATTATATTATAGATTATATTAATCTTTAATTCTTTATAAAACGAGGAAGAATACAGGTGCTTTTGTCAACTTAGATATCCGTACGAACCGCTAGTATGTTGATAGCCTGTCACTTTGCTTATAATATTATTTTTTTAATTTTTTAGTAGATATTTTAAAATAATTTGGGTGAATTTTATAATTTCTAGAACTATGGGTTGTACATATGTATATTCAAACTATATGCGTTAAACATTCTTCAAAAGCAGATTCTAAGCCACATATAACTTTTCCAAATATTCTATAGTACCATTTAATACTAAGCGGCAAATGTATAATATATTACGGTTTTTAAAAGTGCACATTTCCAAAAGACAAAAATTTAAAAATTTAAGAAGTTTTTTAGTAATAAGAAAACTGTGAAAATAGGACTTTTCTCGAATTTTGAGGGGCTGTAAGTCCGGAACCTTATATAACGAAAAAAAAACCGTTAACACATGTAAAAATATATTACTGGAGCTTCAATTTTTATATGTTACCGAAGAAAAATTTGTACAGGTGCCTAAGTTACAAGTGTTCAGGAACAAGTGTTTAAAAATAAGGAATTTTTCAGTTTTTCATCCCATACAGCTCCGAAACGGGGATCGGTACAAAAATATATTCTGAAATGACTCATACTTATTTTCAAAGGCTTAACTTCTCTCAAAATTCCAAGTTTCTAACTTAAACCGTTTGGAAGATAAAAGGAGTCAAGAATTTCGCAAAATTTTAGTTTCGTATAACGGTAAATTAAGTAAATTAAGTATACATTTATTGTATATATATTTTTAAAGCTAATAGCCGTAATCATTTGGCGTTTTCAAATTGAAGATATACCTTATATAACTTGTGTTATAACAATTTAAATATAGAGATTTTTAGAACTTTGGGGGGTGTAGCTCCGTAACGGGTGCCGCTACAGAAAAAAGTTGTTAAAAATAAAATTAATATTTTTATGATATAGTCAGCAGTTAAAATTGCATGGCTCCATTTCAAAAAAAATGTGGGAAGTTAGGTGTTCGAGAGCTACCCGAAATTTTGGTTGGATCTCAACCAAAAAAAACAGGAAACCTACAAATTGTTGTAAGAATATTTTGTGTTAATTTCAAGACTCTAGCTTCTTAGTTTTTGAGTTATCTTGCTGACGGACAGACGGGTGGACAAACTTAGTCGACTTAGAATTTTTTTCTGATCCGATCCATACCTTTGAAGGTGTATCTATCTAGCTTTTTTCGAGGTGTTGCAAACGGAGGAACAATTTTAATATACTCGATGCTTATCGTACGGGTATAATTATATCCAATTCTATAAAAAGAAAAAAAAACTTTGTTATGTACATCTATAAAAAACGTTAGACGTTATGTAACAAAAAATGTTTACTTGTAATTTTGTTTCTAATTTTACTCTTTCTGCACTAGAGAATTTTTATGCCCGCATACAACTAATTACAGGTACACAGTAAAAAGGAAATGCAATTAAAGATTTTTTATATATAAGTTAATTGCAAAACAAAATGATAAACAAGTTATTTCAAAATTATCTATTTAAACTTTTAATTACAAAATTTTTTTAAATAATCCTTTTCTTTTTAAAAAAAAGTGAAGGTAAAAATACAAATTCTTAATTCTTGTAATCAGATTTATTTGAAATAAATCTTTTACTGCACATATTATTCAGAAAAATACTTAAATACGATTATACAATAATAATTATATACAAATAAAAAGAATATTTATAGATACAAATAAATAAAATATTCACATTACAAATTTAATTCATAAGGATGAAACACCCATTAAAAACCTTAACGTATATACAATTTTTTTTTTTTTTAAACTCACATAGGAAGGCAAAGCTCTTAAAATTTCCAAAAACAAAATAAATTGCAAATGAAGTAAAGTTTAAATAATTTTTTTATATCATTATTTATTTGTATAATTGTGAGCCGTCCTAACTTAACTTCAACTTAATTCTTTATATTATATGCTTTTATATTAACTCGTCGGTGTCGGTTTATTTATTTTTATGTATGTTGCTAAAATATTTTGTTTACAACATTTGTTTAGGATTTAAATCAAAATATTTGCTGTCAGCATTCTTTAATGCATTTTGAATTTGCATGGTTAAAAATTAATATTTTATGTTCGTAATATGTTCATTAAATATTTAAGTGTTGTATAGTGCAGAGGAGAGCGTACAGGTTTTGAAAGTAAGAGTAATTTGGTTCGAATCCAACTCGTGTAGGTACATTTTTTTTTTTTTTGTTAACTGTATTCATCAACATTTTTTTAATAAAATTTTATGTATAACATACACATATTATTTGATCTTTCCTCCTATAATAATTTAGTTCAATCAATCTTGATGTGCACATGTATTTTGTATTAGGATTTAGCAAAACACAAAGTATATAGGTACAATATTTTTATGTTGCTAAATTATTTTGTTTGAAAACATTTGTTTAGGATTTAAATCAGAATATTTGTTGTCAACATTCTTTATTGCATATTGAATATGCATGGCGTTAAAAATTAATGTTTTATGTGTATTATTTACGAACATTTATTATGTCTATTGTGTATATAGATATACATATAAAATTTCGTTCAAAATAATTCCAATTGCCAAATTCAAACTACATATTACATACATAATATATTTTTGTATGTACATAGTAAAGAATATAAAAAGTAAAGATCATTACAAAATTATGCTTTTGCGCATTACGCATTATGATTTACAAACAAAATTTTGTCAACACAAAAAATTAAAACTACGTATGTAAATATGTACGTACGTATGTAAATAATATTATGTTAAACTAATTTCCTAAATTATTTTCTTCCGCTCCATTTGTTTATAATTAAAATCAAGATATTTGTCAACAATTTTTACTGCATGATCTTATTAAAGGATTAGGTAGGTACTAGGTGTTCAAGGTTAGATGTTTGTTTGGATATACGATATACTACTAATAGTATACTATAGAAATATACAGTAAAGTACATTTATGTACATCATTTTCATACGTGTTAGAAATGTTACTTCATCTAAAATTGTATTGTAATATTTATAATCACAGTATTTTGGTACATATTTTACTTTTCGAGGTACTTTCATTATTTATGAATTACAAACTGGAATAAAAAATTTTTACTCTTGCCATATAATAAAAATATCCCATATTTTTATACCCTTACGATAGGATCGGGTATAATAAAATTACTCCTCCGTTTGTAACACCTCGAAATAAGCGAGCTAGATATACCTTCAAAGGTATGGATCGGATCAGAAAAAAATTCTAAGACTTTTGAGCCATGTCCGTCCGTCCGTCCGTCAGCACGCTAACTCAAAAACTAAGAAAGCTAGAATCTTGAAATTTACACAAAATATTTTGGGAGTAATTTGTAGATTCCCTATTTTTTTTGGTTGAGTTTGGACTAAGCCTTAGGGTAGCTCTCGAACATCTAACTTTTAGATCCCCACATTTTTTTTGCAATAGAGCTATGAAATTTTAATTACTGATAGATCTCACAAAAATATTAATTTTATTTTTAATAACTTTTTTTTGTAGCCCCACCCGTTACGGAGCTACAGCTCCCCAAAGGTTCAAAAAAGCTCTATATTTAAATTGTTATAGCACAAGTTGTATAAGGTATATCTGCATTTTGAAAACGCCAAACGATTACTACTTTCATTAGCTTTAAAAGTATATATATGATAAATATATATTTTTGGCATACGGTGTCTTAATTTACCGTTATGCGAAACTCAAATTTTGCAAAATTCTTTAACCCTTCCATCTTCTAAACGGTTAAAGTTGGAAACTTGAAATTTTGACAGAAGTTAGATCTTTGAAAATTAGTATGAGTCATTTCAGAAATTTTTTTTGTATCACCCCCCGTTTAGGAGCTGTAAGGGGTCAAAAACTGAAAATTTCCTATTTTTAAACACCTGTAACTTGAACACCTGTTAAATTTTTTTTGAAGTAATACACAAAAATTAAAGATCCAACATTATACTTTTATTTCTGTTAACAACTTTTTTTAATAATATAGGGTTACTTTATAATTGACGAAAGTGTTACTTGATTTCTTCAAATTTTCTAACAAATTTCTTCAACAAATTTTTTGCATTTGTTTTACTCGATAATTTGAAATTGTTGAGGATATAATGAGTAGTACATAAAAATGTAAATAAATAAACAACATAACGATTGCTTGAAGAATTTTTATTTATATGATATTGATATATATACATACTTATATAATATCATGTTTCTTTACATATCGTATATGTCACTAGTGAATGAATGATAAGAGTATAGATGTATATTATATAGCGCCGTATTTACATACATATATGTATTTTATTGTGCTTATAAGAAATTATTCTGTCAATGGAATATTTAAATATAATATAATATAATATTTAAAATTATATTTACTGTTTTGTACTTAGTAAATTTAATATACATTTACCGCTTAGTATTAAATGGTACTATAGAATATTTGAAAAAGTTTTGGATTGATAATCGTTATGTGGAAGGTTAGAATCTGCTTTTGAAGAATGTACATATAAACATATAGTTTGAATATATGTACAACCCATAGTTCTAGAAATTATAAAATTCACCCAAATTATTTTAAAATACTAAAATATTTAAAAAATAATATTGTAAGCAGAGTGACAGGCTGTGAACATACTAACGGTTCGTACGGGTATCTAAGAGTTGACAAAGTCAACTGTATTCTTCCTCGTTTAAATTTAAATTATGTGCTTCATTTAAAACTAAAAAGTATAAAATAAAATAATAAGTAAAAAAAATAATTTTTAAAATACATATGCTTTTATCGAAACAGAATTCGCCGCCTAAAAAGTAGAAAATAAAATTGATTGCAAAACTTTAGCTTTTTTGACTGTTATAATATAAAAGTGAATTGCTAGTGCAAGCATTTTGGACTGTTATAATATAAAAGTAAATTGCTGGAATAAAAAAGAAACACGAACCTCAAATTTCGCAGATTTTTATTTAACCTTATTCCTATACTGCCTCATTTTCTAACTTCGCAACTTAACCGTGTATAGTCAATAATAGTCAATATAAGTTTTTCTTTCTAATTTAATGATATTAGAATATCGAATAATTAGGGACTTGAAACCCTTTATTTTCGGCCATTTGCTATGAATATTTTCTAAAATTTTTAGATTGCATTTTTTGCTTATGGTAAATTTTAAGATTATTATGCTATAATATGAAAGCATAATTCACATGTTCAATTTTGTACGACTGTCGGCGACAAACTGCAAAAGTCACCCAGGAGAATTGCAAGTAATTTTTTTCATTGTGTTTAATCAACCTTTGCTTTAATCAACCAAAACCAGCCACTTTTAAACAAGACTTTTGGTTGGGAACTTTAATACAAATGTGCAATCCATAAGAACAGGGATGTCGGAAAGATTCTTGGGAAAAGGAATTTAGGTAAAATATATGATTATGTAGACGGACGCATAATAAAATTTGGAGGGACATTTTGACGTTAATGCTCTCTTAATTCTTAATAAATTGTGCACTTAATCGTTCATCAATTTTGGGAAAAACATGCGATAACATCGACTTGGAAAAATCGAGTTTATGCAGCTGAGTAAAAAAAAATCGAGCGTCTATACAATCTTCAAAGTTTTTAATTTATTAAAAAAAAAATCGAAAGAAATTTTCTTATGATGAAGGATATACCTCAATAATTTTAAGAACAAAATTAGAATTTGTAATTATGATTATTGTTCACTTTGTATTATAATATTATTATAATTATTTATTCTATATTATTATTCATATGTGTTCATATTGCTATACGTACAGTAAATCGTCACCACAGTGAGACTATACACACTACGCAGATCAGCATGCATTCATTTCATTGATATTGAACTCCAAATGCTAAATTTGCTATTGAAGTCTAACAAATTAGACAGGCAAGTTCGAGACAAGTTATCTTCAATACAAGTTTCTTTTTTATATGAATAGAACTCAGGGTAAAATGTGTAACGTAACAGGATCAGCCATCTCACGTAACACGCAACAACATCGGCCATCGAAATTTATATCTTCATATCTTGATAGTTAAAATGACTAGACAAAAATAATAAAATAAAGATGATTCAATTTTGTGAAAACAGCATATATGTATTAAGTTCCAGTGGGTCTTCTTGAATGACACAGTCAACTCCACCTTCTTTCTTCCGAATGTTTTAAAATTGTTAAAAGTGAAAGTAAATTTTATTTCAACATTTTCTTTATTGTAAATACATGCTTATTTTTACGTAACCGATTATATACATCCTATATACATATTAAATTATTCTTACTATTATTATTTGTAGTTGATGTCACTCAATGACACTCACAAATTTTGTAGTTAATATTACTCAATAGAGGCCTATTTTTTCTATTTCTAAAACCAAAAATAAAACCTATAACTTAATTTCGTTTTAAAAACAATAAATTTTTTAGTTACCATTCACTATGTAACATAATATGCACATCATAGTATTTGCGTATTTTATACCCCTGTAAAGTTAACGTTTTAATTTTTTACCATTTTAACTAACGATTTTTTTAAATTTTTAATGGGATAATCGCTGACTTAAATTCCAGTTGATCTTTTTTTTTCATCTGTTGTCATATTTCTCAGTTTAAAGTTATAAATGTCATATTTACTAAAATTTAATAGGTAAGTATTCTCAAGATTTCGTGAAATTTTCGTAAGCTTTAGCGAAATTAGCAAAATTTTATGTGTAATGATTTAAAACTTCGAAAATGATGTGCACTAAAAAAGAACTTAAGAGGAAGTCACACACAAATATATTTTTGAGGCAAGAAGAGTTATATTATAATAATCTGATAGTAATAATAAAATCTTGAAAAAACCTTTAATTCCACATTCTTTCTTCAAGCTTCTGTTTTTGTTTTAAAAACATTTTATCATTCAGGTATGTATCATTAAGATAATGAATTTCCCTAGTTTAGTATCGAGAAAATCGAGATATAAAAGTTGAAAAATATTTCAACTTATTTCCAAGAAGTATAGATCCATTATAAGTACTTAAAGTCAGTTAGTCGTTTAGTAATAATCATTATGAGTGCCACACCACAATATCAAAAAATGATATGCCACCTTAAAAACTTCTGTAACCTATATTACATATATCAACATACGTAATCGTGAAAGTAACAAACACGAAGTACGTGTTTAGTATCTACTGATTGTACCAATTCTCTTTCATTGTATTGACGCATTGTTTAACTTGCCAAACTAAAATATGTTTCTAAAAAAAAAAACAATAATTTTTAATTCTTTTAGAAATGTCAAACATATTCGTCTGATTTCGACAGAGTCTTTACGTTCTTACTTTTTTTTTAACTTTTATTTTGTGTTTATTAATTTAATCCTTTTTATTGTTCGAAGTATATCCAAAACAAGTAAATGTAACAGTAAGTCGATGCAACCGACTTATTAATACCCTACACCTGAATAATTCGAATTAAATTAACAATCCATAAGTGTTTTTGGCAGCTACTTGAACTTCTTCCCTTTCTGTCTTATTCAACTCGAATTTCAAGAACGTAAAAGAGGCATCCGCTTGGGATATGCTTGACACCCTTGTATAAAATTTTAAGTTTCTATCTTAATTATTTTCGGAGATTGGTAGTCCTTGGGATGTTTGTGTCAGCTACCCGAATTGCCACTCCAATTCATCGAATCCATCTCAGGAACATAAAGAAAACTTGCCAGAACACCATTCTATTAAATTTAAAGGTTCTACTTTTGTTGGTTTTGGAGATATGCTCGTTGCTCTTGTGCTCGTCCGGAAGTTTCCAAAATACGAACCCATGGTTCAAATTCTTTCAAATGTCAGTTTCCAATTTTACAGAAAAGGAAACATAACAGAACACCTTTGTACTAAAAATAAAAGTTCTATCTTTGTTGGTTGTGGAGATATACTCGTTTGCTCTGGGGCTCGTCCGGAAGCTTCCAAGATTTGAACCCATGGACCAAATCCTCACAAATTTCAGAAACATAAATCAAACATGAAGGAATACCATTCTGCCTAATTTAAAGGTTATATCTTTGTTGCATTTGGAGATAATATCATTTGCTCTGAGGCTCGTTCGGAAGCTTTCAAAATCCGAACCCAAGGACCAAATCCTCTCAAATTTCAGAGGCCTAAATCATACATGAAAGAACACCATTATGCCAAAAGTAAAGGTTATATATTTGTTGTTTTTAGAGATAATCTCATTTGCTCTGGGGCTCGTTCGGAAGCTTCCAAAATCCAAACCCATGGACCACATCCTCTTAAATTTTAGAGACATAAATCAAACTGGAAGAAACATCATTATAAAAAATTTAAAGGTTCTATCTTTATTGGTTTTGGAGATAATCTCGTTTGCTCTGGGGCTCGTTCGGAAGTTTCCAAAACCCGAACCCATGGACAAAATCTTCTCACATTTCAGAGACTTAAATAAAACATGAAAGAACACCACCCTGCCAAATTTAAAGGTTATATCTTTGTTGGTTTTGGAGATGATCTCATTTGCTCTGGTGCTCGTTCGGAAGCTTCCAAAACCAAACCCATGGACCAAATCCTCTTAAATTTTAGAGACATAAATCAAACTGGAAGAAACATCATTATAAAAAATTTAAAGGTTCTATCTTTATTGGTTTTGGAGATAATCTCGTTTGCTCTGGGGCTCGTTCGGAAGTTTCCAAAACCCGAACCCATGGACAAAATCTTCTCACATTTCAGAGACTTAAATAAAACATGAAAGAACACCACCCTGCCAAATTTAAAGGTTATATCTTTGTTGGTTTTGGATATAATCTCATTTGCTCTGCGGCTCGTTCGGAAGCTTCCAAAATTCAAATCCACGGTTCAAATTCTTTCAAATTTAAACCCATGGCCAAATCCTCTCAAATTTCAGAGACTTAAACCAAACATGAAAAAACACCATTCGGCCAAATTTAAAGGTTATATATATTTGTTGTTTTTGGAGATAATCTCATTTGCTCTGGGGCTGGTTCGGAAGCTTCCAAAATCCTAACCCATGGAGCACATCCTCTTAAATTTTAGAGACATAAATCAAACTGGAAGAAACATCATTATAAAAAATGTAAAGGTTCTATCTTTATTGGTTTTGGAGATAATCTCGTTTGCTCTGGGGCTCGTTCGGAAGTTTCCAAAACCCGAACCCATGGACCAAATCTTCTCACATTACAGAGACTTAAATAAAACATGAAAGAACACCACCCTGCCAAATTTAAAGGTTATATCTTTGTTGGTTTTGGAGATAATCTCATTTGCTCTGGTGCTCGTTCGGAAGCTTCCAAATCCAAACCCATGGACCAAATCTTCTTAAATTTCAGAGGCCTAAATCATACATGAAAGAACACCATTCTGCCAAAAGTAAAGGTTATATCTTTACTGGTTTTGGAGATAATCTCATTTGCTCTGGGGCTCGTTCGGAAGCTTCCACATCCAAAACCCATGGACCAAATCCTCTTAAATTTCAGAGACATAAATCGAACGGGAAGGAACATCATTGTACAAAATTTAAAGGTTCTATCTTTGTTGGTTTTGGAAATAATCTCATTTGCTCTGGTGCTCGTTCGGAAGCTTCCAAAACCCAAACCCATGGACCAAATCCTCTTAAATTTCAGAGACATAAATCGAACGGGAAGAAACATCATTGTACAAAATTTAAAGGTTCTATTTTTGTTGGTTTTGGAAATAATCTCATTTGCTCTGGTGCTCGTTCGGAAGCTTCCAAAACCCAAACCCATGAACCAAATCCTCTTAAATTTCAGAGACATAAATCGAACGGGAAGAAACATCATTGTACAAAATTTGAAGGTTCTATCTTTGTTGCTTTTGGAGATAATCTCGTTTGCGGAGATTATCTCCAAAAGCCGGAATCATTCGGAAGCTTCCAGAATCCGAACCCATGGACGGATTTTGTCCAGATTCGAACTTAGCCTTTCTTTCGTAATTAGTAACCTACTATATAAATTTCATCAAGATAGCATCATTATTTTTTGAGTTATCTTGCGTACGGACGGACGGACGGACATCGCTAAATCGACTCCGGCGGTGATCCTGATTCAGAATATATATACATGTCTATACCTAACTCGCTTCCTTTTGGTGGTTACAAACACCATACCAAAGTTAATATACCCTATACTTTAGGTGTAGGGTATAAAAACAAACAAGAATTTATTATTTTTGATTTTTTAGAAAAGTTAAAAATTTTTAAATTTTTTTACTGCTTATTTATAAAAAAAGAATTGTAATTCCTTATGGTTTTTAAAAAAATTCTATTACATGAACAATTTAATAGTTCTTGTTCTTTTTTTTAGTACCTACCTATTGATTAAAAATGGTTATATTTTGAAAAAATCAAATGACAACATTAATGGATTTTTAAAATTTATATTGTTCTTATTTTATTCTTCATCTTTTAAAAGTAAAAAATTTTTAATTTCTATTTTTCATAGATTTAGAATGATTTTCAGGAATCAAAAAACTTTACAAAATATTTTTATACCCGTACGATAGGATCGGGTATAATAAAATTACTCCTCCGTTTGTAACACCTCGAAATAAGCGACCTAGATATACCTTCAAAGGTATGGATCGAATCAGAAAAAAATTCTAAGACTTTTGAGCCATGTCCGTCCGTCCGTCCGTCAGCACGCTAACTCAAAAACTAAGAAAGCTAGAATCTTGAAATTTACACAAAATATTCTAGGAGCAATTTTTAGGTTCCCTATTTTTTTTGGTTGAGTTCCGACCAAAACTTCGGGTAGCTCTCGAACACTTAACTTTTAGATCCCCATATTTTTTTTGAAATAGAGCTATGAAATTTTAACTGCTGATAGATGTCGCAAAAATATTAATTTTATTTTTAATAACTTTTTTTTGTAGCCCCACCCGTTACAGAGCAAGAGCTCCCCAAAGATTCAAAAAAGCTCTATATTTAAATTGTTATAGCACAAGTTCTATACAGTATTTCTTCATTTTGAAAACGGCAAACGATTACTGCTTTTATTAGCTTTAAAAGTATATATACAATAAATATATAAATGCCATACGGTGTTTTAATTTACCGTTATGCGAAATTACAATTTTGCAAAATACTTTAACCCTTCTATCTTCTAAACGGTTTAAGTTGGAAACTTGAAATTTTGACAGAATTTAGATCTTTGTATTACCCCACGTTTTTTTTTGTATCACCCCACGTTTAGGAGCTGTAAGGGGTCAAAAACTGAAAATTTCTTATTTTTAAACACCTATAATTTGAACACCTGTTAAAATTTTTTTGAAGTAATACATAAAAATTAAAGCTTCAACATTATACTCTTATTTTTATTAACAACTTTTTTTAATAATATAGGGTTACTTTATAATTGACGAAAGTGTTACTTGATTTCTTCAAATTTTCTAACAAATTTCTTCAACAAATTTTTTGCATTTGTTTTACTCGATAATTTGAAATTGTTGAGGATATAATGCGTAGTACAAAAAAATGTAAATAAATAAACAACATAACGGTTGCTTGAAGAATTTTATTTATATGATATTGATATACATACATACTTATATAATATCATGTTTATTTACATATCGTATATGTCACTAGTGAATGAATGATAAAAGTATAGATGTATATTATATAGCACCGTATTTACATACATACATATATGTATTTTATTGTACTTATAAGATATTATTCTATGAATAATATGAAATATTTTTAAAGAAATATTGCAATGTATAGCGATATACTTATAAAAATATAAATATACTATGTACACATTAATATAAATATACTATGTACACATTAATATAATAAATATTTATTTATTATATTATATTTAATATTTAAAATTATATTTACTATTTTGTAATTTAATATACATTTACCGTTTAGTATTAAATGGTACTATAGAATATTTGAAAAAGT
Source organism: Poecilobothrus nobilitatus (assembly GCA_947095535.1). Taxonomy (NCBI): domain Eukaryota; kingdom Metazoa; phylum Arthropoda; class Insecta; order Diptera; family Dolichopodidae; genus Poecilobothrus; species Poecilobothrus nobilitatus. The sequence goes on from OX352774.1 coordinate 112,216,725, forward strand.
GTTGGATTGATTATCGTTATGTGGAAGGTTAAAATCTGCTTTTGAAGAATGTATAAACATATAGTTTGAATATATGTACAACCCATAATTCTAGAAATCATAAAATTCACCCAAATTATTTTAAAATACTAAAATATTAAAAAAATATTATTGTAAGCAGAGTGACAGGCTGTGAACATACTAATGGTTCGTATGGGTATCTAAGAGTTGACAAAGGCAACTGTATTCTTCCTCGTTCTTTTTTCATTTAACTGTCAATTTCATAACTGTAGATTCAAATTTCAAAAATCGAAATTCTGGTTATTTAGAAATTTTTACTATTAAAAAATCACATTTCAAATCGAAAAAAAAAGAAAAAAAAACAATAGATTTCAAACGTAATGGTCAATTCACGACAAAAAATTTTTTCCGATTTTGAGCTGCTGTTGTAAAAATGTCAACAAAAATAAAAAAAAATTAAAATTTGATGTTAGTTTTTTATCACGTATAATGACATAAAAAAATTTTTTGACATGCACACCAGCACAAAAGTTTAAATTAATTTATCTAACTTTTTTTTCGCAGATAAAAAAAAATTTTAGTACACATTTGTTATATAAATTTCCGATATAAAAAATATGCGTCAATTACAAGTGCTGGACATTTTTATCGAATTGAATGAACCTATAACTTAAAGATTCATAATATTATACTGTATTTTGTAAACTTATATTATAACTCATATTATATTATATTATGTATTATGTTATTTAAAGTTGATATATTTTATTAAATTTTAATTTAAACTCAAATTTTCAAAATAATATTGAGTTTCTATCAAAGATTTGAGGTAAGTAAGTATTGAAATGTTAAAGAAAATTTAAGAATAAAACAGTACTTTTTAAACTAAGATCATATAATTTAAAAGATATTGTGCTAGGACAGATACAATTTAGTGATTTTGAGCTAAAACAAAATTTATCTTCTTAAAGTTTGGAGGTGTTAAACAATATACACAGATAAACGCCTGGAATCTTCAAAGTCCTGAAATTCTCAAGACATCTACAAACATCTCATCATTTGATATCTAAACAGACGTTTAATTTGATTTTAATCGGAATGCAATGGACATAAAGTTGTATTAAGATGCAAGTGTTCTTTAATTCCATTTATAACAATTACGAGTACATGTAGGATATTTGCAAAATTCAAAAAAGGCATAACCAATCAAACATTACCTTAACGTTCGCACTACAAATCACATTACAAATGATATCAGATGCAAATTCACTGTTAGATAAACAATATTAACTCAACAGCTAGACGCGATAGTATGACTATCTTTTGAGTGAGGAATTTAAATTGAAACGAAGTTTAGTTCAAAAAAAAACTTATTAAATAAATGTTGAGGATTACTTTTTTTATTTTTCGCCATTTTGAAATATATGAAATGTCAAATTACCAGCTGAATTAAGGAGTTAGCAATATATCAAGCTAATAGAGAAAATATGTAGTTGGGAACATGTAATTGTAAAATGTTCATGTATTTGTGCACAATCGTCTTGGTCTTATATTTCATCTGACAGTATGGTAAATGTTTCAATCTAATAAACAGTTTAAAAGTCGATTGGTAGTCGTGAAATATTACGAACTGAATCGAAAAAATTGAATCAAAAATAAAATATTTTATTATGATTCACAAATCTGGCAACAATAATATTATTTTCTTTTTGTTTAGTAAATCTTCTAAATTTTTAAAAGTTCTATAAAAAAAACATGATTTTATTCTTTAAAATATGTTTATTTGTTTATTCAATTTTATTCTAATTAAGAAATTTTTAAATTTTTAATAAAAGAAAATACTATTGAATATAACTTTTACAGCAGGAAAATTAAATACAATAGAAAAAGAAATATTTTCAAAATTCTGGAATTTTTTTTATAAATAATTAAAAATTTTAAATTTTTATAAAATCTGACAAATTGAATTTTGTAAATTTATTTTTTTTTTTCAACTTTAATTAAAATTATTAAAATTCTTTTATAAAAACTATAAGTTAAAAAGAGAAATGAAAAAGAATAGAGAAATTTGAAGAACATTAAATTATCTATTGGAGAAGTAAGATAAGCAATTAATAATTTTACTTCTAATAGGTATTAAAACTATTTTAAAAATATATTTGAGATTTAATAAATAGGCCTAAATAGACCTAAATTATGAACAATAATTATTTTAGATAATAATAAATTACATATGGTTTCTGTATATTGGCGCTATTTTTTACCAATAAAATATGTTTTTCGGCAGTTTTTATTTACTTATAGGCTGTAGTTCCGATTAGCTCCTGCCCGTCAAACTTCAAGTTTCAAATGACATCAGTAGTTACCTTAATACGACATTAATGTAGCATTACATTACTTTAAAAATTGGCGAAGTGGCTTCACCGATTTCAAAATATTTCCTAAATTGTAAGAACTAGATAGCAAAATCACAGTTCAGAATCTTAAAAATGTGTTATCTAATAACTTGTGATACACAATACATTCCATAAATCCGAAAGACAATTTAGAAAGATAGTAAAGGAGTTTATTTATTTACGTGTAAATTAACCGTTATTTGGATATTTTTTTTAATAATATCTCGAAAAATGTTATTTTTTATTTTTAAACACCATGTACATAAAGTATTGAATATTAGGTATATATACTATTGTATCGATTTGTTGAAAGAATTTTATCACTTTGTTTAGGCTTGGGAACTACTCGGAACTATACCTATCGTACTTTATTTAATATATTATATGTTTTTCCATTTTTTTGTTGTTGATGTCTTTTAATAATTTTTTGTGTTTTCGCGCTTCGTCGTAAATTGTTGAATATTGAAACTCTACTGCAGACAGCAGAACTACGATTTTTTTAATAAAGAGATCTACTGCGGAGTAACTTTCTTACATTGGTTTTTTAAGTTTCTTTCGTCACTTATCTCTTAACGACGTCTAAATAATCTTATTTTTATTTAATATAGTCTATTGTTACTTGATGAGACATGTACTAGATTTCTGAATGGTGTGAAATTTTCATATTTTTAGATCCTAACTAAATTTAATGAGACCAAGTAAAATTGAGAATATCTTAAATTTTTATTTTCTTATAATTTACAATTCAAGTTTTTTTCTTGTACTTGAAACAACAAGAATTCAATTTAGAAGATCTGAAAATCTATGAACGTAAAATTTGGATATCTATAATTATAAAAATAAAAATTGTTTATCTATAAAAGTCATTAATAATGAAAAAATTTCAGATTGCTAGACTATATGGAAGAAATGGAAGAAAACTATACCTAGTTTAAAAGCAAACTACTACTAACATATTTGTTATACCTTTCAATTATAATGGTTATTTTCTAGATTAGTTTTGCCGCCTTATGTTACATAAAGTAAATTTAATAAAAATAATGAATTTAAAAGACCGTTACGTTTGGACTCTAAACTATTATCGCGGAGATTATAATCGGCTTTTCAAAAAATATTAAAAGAAAATTTTAAATTAGTCTAATACCTCTTGAATTTTTATACATATTTATTTTTTTTTTGCGTACAGAATTTAGGTACGCAAATTCAAGCCTAGATCACCTTTACCAGCTTAAAATAAATTTCTTAAATTTATACTAAAGGATATTTTTAAAGAATTTAAAGTATTCAGTACCCACCAAATTCTACTTCATTCGATTAAGAAATTGTAGGCTAAAAGAAGAATACATGGATATAATAGTAGAAGAAGAGATGAGGAAAGTATATAGACTTCTTTCCTTTTAAGGAAGACTAATTTATTCATAAACTATTAAAATAAAAGAAAAATTTTTTTTTGACAAAATATAACTAACGTATATTCAAGATATTTATTTTTAAATAAAAAACATTTGATGCCACCATAATAACAATATACATACGTTAAGTGAATGCAGAAGGTGACATATTTTTGTTTTAATACTAAGGTTTGTAACAAAAATAAATACATTTTTATATACATATAGTTGCATAACATTATGTCTATCTAATATGAATATTCCCTTTGCTTCAAGTTAAATATCGTTGAACGATTTTCTTTGAATAAATTTGAATATCTAATATTTTTACGATGAAATTTTCAATCTCTAATATCGTATATTATGTACCTATTTAACATAAAATATTAGTACACCCCTATGTATATATGATAAACACTACAATAAAACGAAAAATTTTAGTAATAGAAAGAAAAAGAAAATGATATAAAGATATACAAGTACGTTATATGCAACTTCTCTTTTTTTTTTGAATTAAAGAGGTGGTAACGGGTAACGCAGAAAGAAAACTCTTGTTGGTTTTAATTTGTTTTGTACCTTGTATAGTAAATGACAGTGTAAAGAATTGTATACTGAAAAATTTTTAAGCTGTTTAAATTCCAACAGATTAAAGTAAATAATTTTAAAGGATTATTGATGTGGAAAACAAAAGTGGGAATATTTTATTAGGGAATTTGTTTATTCTTTTTGATATATTGTATTGTAGATAGGATTTCTATAGTATTAAGTTTTTCATAATATCCTTTTTATTTTTTTAAAGTGTAACTGATTAACTTTATAACATTTTTATATGTTTAAAAGTTAAAAAGTGTGGTTTGATATTTTATTATTAATAATTTGGTGGCAAGGAATTAAAACCAAAAAAAAAAATTTTTTTTATTTTCCTTTCATTCAAAATTTGAGTTTTCTTTAATGCATTTTTTTTAATATTAAAATTATCTGACTCTTTGACTGTTATCGTAATGGTAAAGCTATCGGCTTTTGAATTAGAAGGTCTTGGATTCAAACTCTGAAAAATAAATAGTCATTTTATATCGTAAAATAATAAGAATAATAATAATTTAAAATCAATACTAAAAATAATAGCTGCAGTAGTTAGGTTACCTTTGGTGACCTCTTGCAGAAAAGTGTTATATATGTACTACTGCACGTTGTAACTGACTGGTGCCTTCGTCACTGTTAAGTAAAATAGTAATAATAATTGGCGAATTCATTGTTTCCATATGGTTCCACTATCAAATTCAAATTCAATAAATTCAAAGTTCCCCCATTCCTGTCCACAAGCTTCCTAGCCAATATACTGCATGGGAAATTAAGGGTTTCAGTTAAGAGTTTCAATCCATTATATTGGCTAAAGTAGGAAATGAATTTATTCAGTAAAACAATGATACTACCAAGAATTATACTGGGTGTCTTTAGAGGATTCTCAGCTACTTTAGGAGAAAAAAACAACAAAACTTTATTCCTTAATTTATTGTCTGACCTAGTTAAAATTTGTTATTGTTAAAGCTGTTATTTTATCGGAATAGTATTTCTAAAATTTTTTCAACAGTCAAAAGATAAGTTTTTTAACTAAATGGTCAGTATTTCATTTAAACATTTAGTATCTATGTATTTAAAATAAATAGTTAATAATTTTGTTAAATTTTAGTAGATAAATTTAAACGTCAAAGAGAAAAATAAAATATTTAGTATTTTTCTGATTTATAAAGTTCAAGAAACTTCCTGTCATCAACAACAACAGAATTTTAATTATACAGAATTGTGTTCAGAAATTTGTAGATGGATTAGTAGTGAGGTAAATTTGAAAAAACAAGGCAGAATGTAAACCAACGGTTTTTAAAAGCGCACATTTCCAAAAGAAAATACAAACTATTTGGAATTGTGACTTACGCCTTGATTGTGAGGTAAATTTGAAATTTTTTTTATAAGAAAACATGTGAAAATACAAAACCGGACTTTTTTGCAATTTTGATGAGGGGCTGTAAGTGCGGAGCTTTTTATATCTAAGAAAACCCGTTAACACACATATTACAGAAGCTTTAATTTTTATGTCTTGCGAGTAATAAAGCCTTAATTCTTATGTTACAGAGTATAAAGCTTTAATTCTTATGTTACAGGGGTCTAAAAAAGCAATAATTTTAAATGTTTGAACCCTAATTGCTCTTAAGCAGGGGATGGTACGAAAAAAATTTCTGAAGAAATTTAAATTAATTCTAAAAATGTTTACTTGCATCAAAACTTCAAGTTCTTATCTAAAAGTGTACGTGGAAAAAAGAAATATCATGCAAAATTTGGTTTTCACATAACTGTAAATTTAAATAGTAAATCACAAAATATTGTATAATATTGATATTATTTTATAGAGGTAAGAAAATTTCAGGTCTTATAGCCGATTTAGAGTGTAAAATTATTACGTAGAGGCTGAGATATATATATCTGAAAATAGGGCTTTTTTGAAATTTTGAGGAGCTCTAACTCTGGAGCCCTATAATATTAAAAAAAACCTTTAACACAAGTAAAAATGTATTATTGGAGCTTTAATATTTTTGTCTTGCCGAAGAAAAATATGTACAGGTGCCTAAGTTGGAGGTGAGCTCTAATAGTAGAAAAATAGGAGGTGGTTCAAGAAAAATTTCTGTGGAAACTTATACTAATTCTTAAAGTTCTTTCTTACCACAAAATTTCAAATACCTACCCAATAGGAGTTATGAAGATAGAAAAGTCATTCAAATTTGTTTTTCAGATAACGGTAAATTTAAATACCAAATTTAAAAAAAAAATGTATAATTCTGATATTGATTTACAAAGGTATCAGAATGACAAAATGTTAAGTAGAACATAAAATAATGCATTTAAAAATAGGGCTTTTTCAATGTTGCAGCTTGGTAATGATACATGAAGAAGTTCTTCCACAAAATTAATTTTTTTATGAGGCTTACTCATGGTTAAAATGTTTTTTCTCTATCTTGAACGGTATAGAAATTTTGTAAGCAGACGGACGGACAGACGGATGGACGAACGGATAGAGTGAAACTAATCTGCAAATTTTTTAAATTTTTTTTGGAAATGTTGTGCTAAAAATGGTATTATTTCATATGCTTCAATTATTTTATTATTTTTTTCATGTACAGAATTAAAGATGTATAAAATTTTATTTTAATAAATGAAATAAAATTGAAAATCCATTAAGTCTTTCAGCAATGGAATAGCATAGATACATTCCATAAGATCAATGAAATCTGCTGTAATTAGCATACAAAATAACTCAATATTTATAGAGGAGTTAAAAAATTTTTTACGTAGGTTAAAACACAATAGTAACGATTACAAAATAATGAAGGATGAAAATATCTAGTTACCTTACATTGAAATTAGAAATTCTTTTGTAATTAAAAGTAAAACCAAAATTATTGAAGAATTATTTAAAAAGTACAGAACTATAGAAATTCGTTAGAATTTTGAAGATTCGTTATCTATCTAAAAAAATTTCGGTACTATGCAATAATTAAGGCAAAGTTTTTTTTCATAAGCAAAAGTAGGTCAAAAATTTTCTTAATCCTATTAAATTGTTTTTTAAAACTTTAAATACAACTTTCCTTTTTTTTTTGCTATTTTAAAAAAAACCTAAAATTCTTTGTTTTAAAATTTATTCTATTTCATAAGTAAAATATTATTTGGAAAATTGTTTTGAAACGTTTAGTAATAACACATGCAAATCGATAATAAGTAAAATATTAACCATAATTAATCACTATGTAGATATTATTTTAATAATATAAAATAAAAAACTAATTAAAGCATTTTATATACCAATAAATTTTCTAATTTATATACAATCAGATAATAAAAATTAAATATTTTATTACCTTCATTTGAATAACTTTTTATATAGATAGGATAATAATATTGGTATATATTATAATATATTATAAAAAATTCAAGTCTAACATTATGCATTACATATACTTGTATAGAAGTTTATCATATATTTTATTTTTATTATACCCTAATGAACATATTGTTCAAGGATATAACAAATTTGCCTTTACGTTTGTTACACCTTAAAGGAGATAGATGCTAGCTAGATTCAAGTGTATGCATCAGCTCAGAATCGAATTCTGAGTCGATTAAACCATATCCATCTGTCCGCCTGTACGTATATGATAACTCAAAAAATAAAGTAGGCAACTGTTTTACCCAAGTTTTTTACAGCAAGTTCGGCTGCCGGGTTCGAGTAGCTGTCTATTTAAGCGAGGAATTTAAAATTTTGTGAAAATATGTCAAGTTGTATTGTAATAACTTCTCTAAAATTTGGTTGTACTGGTGAACCAGAATCGTTTAGCTGACATACAACTTCTCTTTTTTTATACGAAAATAACTCAGTGTCTATTGAAGCTGGGAATCTGAAAATTTCTGAAAAGATGTCGAATTACATGACGGGAACTTCAGAGATCTGCCATACAACAAAATTAATGAAAATAACTCAGTATGACATTGCAAATTTTAGGTAAATATTATCTCGGCACTTATATAACTAGTAGAATATAATTAAATTAAAAATAAGTTAATTATATCCTATAAATTACAATTAATATCATAATATTGTAATAGCTATATAATAAAACTAGTAATGTGTGCTTGCATTGCAAGCGTCAAACAGATGATTAAACCGCATGATGAAAAAGCATGTTGAAAAAGCATTGTATCACTGATTTTTATAGTAAGGGATCATAAACGCTCTCATCCTCCAACAGAACGGTCTTCAACTATGGTCCAGAAACAAAATTTGATGATATGTTGGTCAAGATCTGTTTAATGATACCCCACATGATAATATACCGTTGTCTTTTATATTAAGGGCTTATAAACAATTTCAGGAACCAACCAGGGCATGCTAGACAATGATCCCCAAACTAAAGTTGAATAGCTCGCCATGATATTTTCAATTATACCCCACATAATCATATACAGCTGATTTTATATCAAGGACCTTTAAAAGCTTTCTGAACCCAAGCAGGGTATCCTAAAACCAAAGTTCCGAAACAAAAGTTGTTAAGCTCGCCAAGATCTTTTTAATGATACCGCACATGATAATATACAGTTTACTTTTATATTAAGGGCTTATAAGCGGTCTCAGGGACCAAGAAAGGTGTCCTAGAATACTGGCTTCCGAACAAAAGTTGAAGAGCTCGCCAAGACCTTTTCAATGATACCCCATATGACGATAATAGGTTATAAATATAAAAATTCTGGATGGTTTTACACCAAACTCTATCAAATGCATTTTACAGCGAGTCTCTAGCACATCTAGAAGTGCTTCATCTTTTTGAAAAAAGAATGAATGAATGGTTTCATGCATTTGTTAGGAACAGCTTTATATATATAATAATAATAACCCATAAATTTCTTGTATAAGATAATAGATGGCGTAGAAATAAAAGAAACGTCTTAGTCTTGTACAATAGCTACAGCCGAGTAATCAACTGTAATCAAATATAAATAATAAATGACTTAGTGGATGCCCTATATTCCTCATTGGAGTTAATTAAGTAAAACATCTGAAATTTTTGTAAAATATGATCAAGTTTTATGTGGAAATAGAATATTATGTTTATAAAGATATCCCATAGTTGACACAGTCTACTCTACTAAACGTTTCCTCATTTTTTCTTGGTTTTCCATTTATGTAATAATAAATAACATATAGATATGTATATATTGAAGTTATGGTTTATTCTGTTTGCTTCATTGTTTTTTTTTCTTAAATAATATCTATGTGATTTATTTTTGATGAAAAGCCTATACTAGATTTTATAGGAAAAATTATATTTTTTGTTTTTTTTTTTCTTATTGACAGTAAGAAATTAAAGATTTTATAGAATATGATAACATCACTCTTCTATATATATTCAGAATTTATTCATATTTAATACATATCCCTATAACTCAATTTAACAGTAATATATCCAAATATGATGAATTACATAATAATTTCGTAGATAGATACTATATCTATGTAAACTATATTATAGATACGTGAAAATATAGATAATATTATTGTTACATAAATGTTTTTATGAAAAAAAAAAACCATATCTAAAAATAATATGATATCTATAATATCGTCCTGAATTATCTTTGTAGTAGTTAACGTATAATAAATGATGCGATAAATTTCATTTCTTTAAGAATAAAAATAGTTTAAAGTTAAAATTTTCTTTAATATTTTTATTGTAAATTAAAGTTTTAAAGATGAATTACTTAAATTTAAATATGTTTTTTTATTAATTAATTTTAATGTAATGGTTGAACCATATAAGTATTTCCAATCATAGAGTTGTTTTAATTTTTTTTCTTTTTAAAGAAAATGTAACAGGTAAGATTTCAACAAAATGTTTACCTACTCAGTATTTGATGGATAATTCAAACGTCCAAAAAATTTAATTATGTACATCAACTTGGAAAAAAAATTGATGAAGTAATGAGATATTCCCAGTTAAACACGTAAGTATGTACCTTTTGCACTTATCTGTAAGTGCAATTCCACTTAAGAAAATTTATATATAGGTATCGGGCATTTTTACGCATTTATATTACATTTCATATGTACATCAGTATACATCACTTATATGTACATCAGCGCAAATATTATCCATGTATCTTACGTATTATATACTTATAACATTTAAATAACTGCAAAAATTTTCTTTTCCGGTATGTTGATGTGCATTTAAAAAAACAAAATTATTTTGTTCCGTAAAACAGACAACACGGGACTTGAAGTAAAAATCTAAGATCTTTCGCATTTGTAAAATAACATGGTTGATCAATGGTGGCACTGGAAAAATTTATCAAAATTACATTTATAGAACTTTTTATTTTTTTTTATTTTAATTTATTTATGGCATAAATAAATAGTTAAGCCCAGTTTCCTTTTGGATGTGGGCCGCATTTATGGAACTTTTACAAATTGGATAAAAATGAAAATTCAAGCTTTAGGTTTCAAAATTCTGTTCAGTTATTAGAAACTTAAAAAATTTCTTGAATTGCTAATATCCGAAAGGAAAAAGCTCCATCAACTTGTTATTGCCATTTGGGACTTTGTCATATATCTATCAAATTTGTTTAGAGATTATTAAAAATGATACGGGTACTAAAAACAGATTATACTTAGGCATTTTGCACTTTCATAGTTTTATCTCCTAATATTATTTCCTTATTCTTGGTTATAAAGTATCAATTTTATTTTTTAACATTTTTGAAGTAGTCCTCCAAGCATTTTTAATTTTTATACTACTTCAGTTTTTAGTTAATTTAAAATTGCAAGTGATTAAGATTACCTATATATAGAAAAAGAATGGAGTAATGGTTATAAATTAATATTAAATGATTTTTATTTTGGTAAAATACACCTAATTAGCACGCCTCAGCTAAAAAAGTTGCTTCTTCAAATCTCTTCTTTCGTGACAACACCGAACCGTAAAATTGAACAGAAAAAAACAAGTACAATTATTGATAATGAGATTTAAAACAATTAGTACCTAATCTACAATAATACTCCAATATATTTTATAAAAAAAGTTTAACTTAAGTAACTTTTTAAAATTGGTAGGGCAAAGAGTGAGAAACTTGCATATAAAACATTGTTTAAATTTAATTTTAAAGATTATATTCTACTCAAATTTAGAATTTTTTTGTTTAAAGCGTTTACAAAATTTTAAAAAATAACAATTTTGAGTAAATATAAATTTTCCTTTTGAATTTTTCGTACTACTGTTGTGTTTTGTACATTTTAAGATTTTTAAGACTTTTCAAGGTTATAACTCATATATCTCTCTATGGCAACCGAACCAAAAGTACCTTCCAAATAGTTAGACAGACATTTATATAGAAATAAGTGGCAAAGTGAACTAATCAGAACATTCTAAAAGATTAAAAATAGATTAAAAATAATATTAATTTATTAAGTTATTATTTACTTTATAGAAATTTTATCCAAAAACTCATCAGTACATTGTTCTACTAAACAAAACATTGAAAGAGTTTTTTTTTTTAACTTTTAACCTCATGTTACATTAATAAGAACAACATGAAAAGAAAACTAGCCGAAAACCATAAAAATATATTAACATTCATTTAGTTTTACTTTTTATCAGATAAAATGGAATATAATATGTAAGATTTTCATTTACCTTACAGTTTAACTTCTTGGACATTATTGTGACAAAATCACTTCAATCAGTTTAATTCCTTCCCTTACGGAAAACTTTAGATAAAAGCTTTTAAATGTAAAAATAAATGTTCTTATTGTTTTGTGTCCAAATTTTACGTATTAATTTTATATTTTTATTCAACTTTTGGAATCATAGATATAAAAACATTCATGTTATTATACCTAATGAAAATTATAATAATATACAAATATTACTTGTGCAATAATAATAACATAACAATATTGTAATGTTTTAAATGTCCAAAAATAAAATTTCAAAACCTCAAAATAATCATTATTACACACAATACAAAATATAAAAATGTCCATTGTCATGTTATGTGTATTGAAATTATATATGCGCTTACATCCACAGTAATAACTCGATATATGAAACATATATATTTTTAGTTAACGGTTCAATATTTTTTTATTTCCAAAAACTGCTTTTTGTTGTCTTGAATTATTTTAGGTATCATATAAAACTGAAAAATAAATATTCCAGTTCACAAAATACCTTTAGCAGCAAGCAATAAAAAATCTTCAGAGAAATATTGGAGCATTATCTTTTTTTATAGATATCTTATATAAGTAATAACACCTTGTTCTATTGAACTAAATAATAATGCCTCTCCTTAAACAATTCTACTGCAACACCGTGGTGCGGTTTAAAACTGGTAATGGAAAATCATTATTGAGAGAACGGTTAAAGTTTGGAACATGCTTTCATCCAATGTGTTCTCGTTGGATAGATTTAATCCATTATACAATTTACAACTTTTCAAAAAGCACCTGTTCAGGTTCGTTTCTAATTTACCTTCCAACTCACCCTTATTATTCTATTTACCTCCAATTACTTCACCTACTACCCAATTCTACAATACCTTTGTATAAAGAAATCCTTGCCTATTGGTTCAGTAGTATGTAAAAAAAATTTATTCAAAATAAAGTAGTCTAGCATAAAGTAATAGGGTCAATCGTTAATTGAATGTATAACCCTACTTTCAAAAGCGAAAGACTTAACTTTAAACTAAAATTCATATTATTAAAATTGTATGTTCTGTGCTCTTGGATTTGTAATCGTTTTTTATTCATATTATAACAAATTCAAATCCCTCCACTGACTTTCAATAAATATGAAAAAACTAGCTTAGAAACCTTTGTATAGAATTTTCAAATAGGATATTTTTAAAGATGTCTTGTACAATGTAACAGATCAAGATCAATAGCTTCAAAGCATACTTTCTTTCTATACAGTAAAGTTGCATATTAAATACCTTGGTTAAGTTATTAATAGAAAATATGAAACCTCTTTTTTGGTCCCTTCTTTTTAAACAAATAGTGACTTTGTAGAGGTGCCATATGGTTATCGAAAGAGATTAAAGCGGGTGTCATGGTTTACACTCTTTTTCTTAAATTGATAACTCTGTACATTTTAAATATTTTTTTATAATGAGATATTTCTGTAAAAGTAATTTTTACAAGATAAGAAAAATCTTAACGGAGAAAAAACTACTTAAAGACAAGTGTTAGGACTATTGTAAAATAATATTTTTCGGAAGTGAATCAAATCTTGGAGTTTTAATTTATTATTAAAATATACGACTTAAATGGACTTATATATTAAATAACATTGTTAAAAAATATATATATATGTATATATATATTTATTATATGCTTATTTTATGTTCGCATGTACTATGATGTTAAGTGGTTATTTAAAGGAAACATTCCGACTTTCTTGTTTTTTTTTTTATCAGTAAGTAGATTTAAGTTTCTAGGTTATTTTTATACCTATAAGTTTTTATTGTCTTTCTTTTATTTGTGTTTTTTTTTAGAATGTGTTTGTACTCATCAGTAAATAGCCAGTGAATCAATTTCCACAACAGTATATACATAGTATTTAAAAAATATAACAATTTTGACAAGAACTAATTGAAGTTCATTTCATTTATAAAAAGCATAAAATGGAATTAAAGAAGAAAAGAACAACCATTAAAAATCGTCATATTTTGTGGTTGGTAAACATTAAAAATTTATTTTAAAAAGTCGTGTTAAGAAATTGTTGATATAACAACATAAAAGAGAGGTTTCAATGTTAATGTTCCAGACCTCCAAACTATTTATGATTAGTGTTGAAAGTTTATTTTATATTGCAGTTTAATGATCTGGATTCCTAAAAAACGTTGAGAAGAGAAACCAAAATTAGAGACATTATCTATATCTTTGAGACATTAAAAAAATTTGGGAGTTCAAAAATTATTCAAATATTTTTGGGAGTTCAAAAATTATTCAAATTTTTATTTTCTAATATTTTATAAAAACAATTTATTACCAAAAAAAATCTTAGGTATAGGTAGGAGATACATTTTTATTATAAACTGGAAAATTAGCAAATTTATAATTCATTTTTATCTAATATCACAGACAGACAACAGTCGAGAATGTCACTCTTACTCTTTGAGATAAAAACAGTCCGCTTGAAGGATACTTTTGATCCTGCCCACAGATTTTTTTTTTCATTAAGCTCTTTTAAAGTTTAATTAGATATTATTGAGGATTTTTAGAGGCCTCTTCAACGAACTCACTTCAACTTATTTAGTTATTATAAGGATTTTTACTGTCGGATTGAATTCTTAACAAATTTAATTTTGAAAGAAAGAGGATAATATATACAAAAAAAATTAGACAGATTATCTTAAATTATAAAAATGATTTTAAAATTATTCAAATTCTTTTTATATTGTTAAAAGTTAAAAAAAAACTAATTATGAAAAAAAAAACAAAATTCCTAAAGTGTTTTATTTATTACCGGTCATTTCTCAGTAAATATATATTAGTATTTATATTGTGATGTTAGTAAGTTTTCGAAATATTTCGAGCATATTCTCTTGACATCACACTATTATTTTATATAACCCGATAAACGGCCAATTTCATTATAGAATAACGACGTTCAATCCTAAAATTCGTTTTCAAATTCATAAGGTAGATTGCACTGATAGAATTGTCCGGAAGAAATTTTTCACTAGTGGAATTAAGTAGAGTTGAAATAGTCGAATTGACCGAATGAAACTATGCCCTAAAATTATTCTATTATAAATATATTAGAAGCTTTAGCTCATCTCAAAAACGATCATGATTAAAATTGTATCAAATATATTCCTTCTTGCAAAAATGTACTTGCTTCAATCTATTCTACTAACTTCCACTTTCAAGTTACTTTCATTTAGTACCTATACCTACTTATCTATAACGATAACTACTATAAGGATACCTTCTTACAGGATACATAACCACACGATAATGCTATATTTAAACAGACTTCATTAAATGCTTCTAATTTCATCATCACCTATTATAGTTAACAATATGAAAATATCCTGCCATTTTATTGATAACGGTAATTTTTTCCTGATATATTTTTATTTTGATTTATTAAATCATATCATTATCCTATAGGTACATATATAAATATATAATAAATAATACCTAATATATAAAACAAGGATTGATATTTAATGTAAATAACACATTTAATAATCAAAGAAAAACAATTTAAATAAATTCATGTCCTAATCCTATTATTTTTCTTCAAATATGAATACATAAATTGTTACAAAAATCTAGTAGCACCCAGTACTTACAAAAAAATTACATACCCTATATATATACATATATAATATATAAATATTTCATTGTAAATAACATTCTTATTATTTTCCTTTTGTTTTTTTCTGAAAATTGCGAAAAATCCTTTAAAAAAAATGTATCGAAATACATCAAAGTCAAATAAAATATACATATGTTATTAACATTTAATATGAAAAAATATATATATATGACTTATATAATATTATAGATATATTATTTAGATATATAAAGATAAATTTAAAAATAAGAATCTTATAAATGATTTCAACATGAAAAATTTAAACGAATCTTATGTCGATTTTTCTTTATAAATTTCAAAAAAAAAAAATTTTATATTTTTTTATTTTTAAAACGCAATCTGAATATGAGAAATATATAATAATATATTATATGCTATACTATATTAGTTATACATAACGGTGTAGGGTTACAAGTCCTATTTGAGAAATTTCCATAAGACAATAATCCATTGAGAATATTTTCTTTGGACTAAGGATATATGTTATAATGGGATTTCTGGTATTTTCTAATGGAACTACCCGACTTACAAAAGCAAAAAATATTGTGGGCTGTGGATAATAAAAATATAATAAAAATTTAACGGTAATTTTGTGGTTAATTCAAAAATCCCTCCTGAACCAGATATGCAAACGTCACATCCTTCATATTCTGGAAAAACCGTATAGTCCAAAATCTTCTAACAAACTATAAAAACAAATGAGAGTTAAACTATCATAATAAAATCTTAGAATTATGACTCACATAATTTGGTCATAATCTCATCTCGGGCATCTAACACGAAGCGAAGCTTATCATAAAGAATAATGTATTTAATATTTAGTAAAAGTATATTAGGTACCATTGGAACTACATCAATGAGTTATGAAAGTTAGAAACCATATATTATAATCATATTACATACTTCCAAGTCTAATGGTAATTTTGACAATTGGACTTTTAATCCTCCGTCATATTTAACGCCTATACAAAATCAACATTTAAATAATTTGTATATAATATCTAATATTATGTATTTGTATTAGAATCTTTTGTAAATAATTTATTTTAGAAGGTAATTTTATCTTCATATGGTATTTTTTTATTTAAAGATATTCATCTTACATAATATTATTATTATTATTATTATTATTATTATTATTAAAGTCTTATACATACTGAAATACAATCACATCGAAGAAAACATAAATATTTTAAATCTAAAGAATAGATACTAAGATATTGTAAAGTATCTACATAAATGTATAGGTACTGAAAAATAATTTTGAAAAAACAATATTTTTATATTATATTGAAGCAACAAAAGAAGAAAACAAATGAGAAAAAAGAGAAGAAAAAGGGCCAATCTGTTTTCAGAACCCCACCCTTTAACCCCATCTCTTAACTTTTCTTTGTTTGAAAAAAGAATTTGTAAAATTCAAAATTTGTACACTTTTACACTTTAATAACCCTTTTGTTTTTTTGATTTTTTTTTTTTACTCTTGTATTATTTCAGATCAATGTCAGTATTTTGAATTTTTCTTTTTTTTTTTTATTAAGTGAGTAGTGTGAAAATATCCTGTCAGTGATTTTTGATGATTGGACTTTTTTTGTTTGTTTTTGTTTTTTGTTAATTTTTTTACTTGTTGTTATTGTTGTTGTATGTGTTGTATTTTTGTTTTTTGATTGATAATGTTGAAATTGTGTTGTATTTTTTGTGTTGAAATAACAAAAGTAAAAACAAAAACCAAATATGAGTTCATGAAAGATATTTCGACATATGAAATTTTAATGCGTTTTTATTATGCTATTTTTTTAAGTGAATGTACATTTTATAAGTGAATGTATTTCGTTATTTTCTTTGTTTAAATAGGTATATCTTTCTTTTTGTTTTGTTTTATATGTTTATTTTTTAATATTTATTTAAGCCTTTTGTTTTCAAACAATTTTTTTTTTTTACATACATAATCAATTCTATCTGAATTCATTTTATTATATTGCAGGGTTTCAAATCAAAAAGAATTAAATAAACAAAAGTTTAGGCAAAAATTGTTTTTAAATGAGAGCTACTGTTAAATTACTTTTAACTTCTTAAGGGCATTGATAGTACTTGGAATGTTTTGGAAATGATTGCTACTTTGGAATGTTTATAGAACATAAGTTATAGATTCTTTTTCGTTGATATTGTATTTAAAAAAAAAAAAAAAAATTATAATACGGTATAGAAATCACATAATATGAAATTAAGATTTAATACAAAATGTACCTACAGTATTATTTCCAAAATATTGTGTTCTATTATAAAAACTTTAATTACTTATTTTAATTAAACTAAAGAGCATTATGTTCTTAAATAAAATTATATCTAAAACGAGGGAGAAGGAAAAAGATTTTAAAGGCCCATATTTTCCAATGGGTATAAATGATGAAGCTTTGTAAGTGTACAGAAATTAAAAGGACACGACGTCAGAAGTAACATTTGGTTAGTTTTATTTAAGAACTTTTGAATATTTTTAAATCCCTTTACATTATGCAGTAAAGCTAGGTTTAAATTTAAAGAAGCTATTAACACTTGCTTAACGAAAAAGAGCTATTAACACTTGTTTGCGAAATAAACAATAACACATTAAGACATTAGAATGTTTCATCTGATCAGTATTTTATAGAGGTTGTCTGCAAGTTGAAGATTCCGAAGAAAGCAGACGATAAAGGTGGTCGAAAAAAGTAAAAAATTGTCGGATTTAAATTTTTTAAAACATAGTAATCTTCGCAAATAAACAAAGTATCTTCGCCCCTGTATAACACAGAAAATTCGTTCAGATATCGATGCACATCTATCGAAACTATGAGCTTTTATGCAAAATATCTTAATTTTTTCTAACTTTCATAGTTGAGTAGTTATAATCTTTTAAAATTGAAGGATATTCATATTTTTCCTTGTTTTTCTAAATAACTGTAATTTTTGTATAAAACACTGTTATGAACAATATTATGATTGTTATTTCATTTTCTAACTTTAATTTATGTTATCATCATTTTTATTGTATCTTTTACCTTTTTCGAAAAAAATAAATATTACCTTGTGCTTCATTGAAATTTTTTTAAAAAAACATTTTTCCCATAATGGAACGTAAATTACAATATACGAAAATACTTTGAAGGCCGTTATTTCGGAAACCGTTAATAATAGATTCCCTCTTCTCCGGAAGAATTTTTTGCTTATTTCAACCTTCCCTATCACCTCCTTTCTCCGTGACTTTTTCCATTTCTAGTCACTGTGTATAAGTACTATTATTATATAGGTTGATTCCATGAAAGAAAATTCTGATGAATATTAAAGTTGATATCAAAGTAATTTCGAAGAATGGCCTGCGCTTTAACTGTCCTTTATTGATTTCGTTTAAGATGTTTTTATTAGAAATTTATTTTAAATGCATTAATTATTTATACATATATATCTATTTATTTATTTTTCAAATCCTCTTACACTACATTAAAACTATAAAGTCCTTTTCTTTAAAATTAATCTGTATATCTATTATAATGTTATGTATTAAGCCTAAAATTTTGGTTATAAAGAATTATTTGCGTGTGGATTTTACACTGCGGGTACCTTTTCTTTTAATGTTCTCTACCCCTATTAAATTCTCTCGTATTACATAAAATAAAAATATAAATTACCTTATAATGTTATGAAAATTGGTTTTATTTATATTTAAACAGCTTTAAAAGTAACAATTTATTATTTTTATTGACTTGGGCAAAAATCGGTATTCATAAATTCGAGATAAAGCAATGTGAAAAAAATAATACATTTTTTAACATCACTAATCACTAATAAAAAGTTTTATAATGTCCTACTGATTTTCTTATTATAAAAAAATACGAGGTAAGATATTATTTAATAAAATTTGTAGATCCAATAGGATATGATGAACATATGAATAAATCTAAATATTAATAAATATAGGGGGAAGACAGTATAGTCTATAATAGAAAGTGATGCTTGTCCATCTGCAGATAGTCTATGCCGTTTTTATGTCTGTATAATTTTCTTGTGAGAACAATATACATATTATTTTGTTATAAACGTAGTTAATATATGGGCATTTTGAGGAAAATTTTATTTTTCTAAAAACGGATAAATAAAAAATTGAGGAAAAGTTTCTAAAAAAGAAAAATTACTATAAAAAATAAAAATCTTTAAGTTTATCTTCCAATTTATATATTAGCAGTTTATTATTTCCTCCTTTTCTTTTCTTTAATATTTTTACAATTACTTTTATATTGTCATTAAAGTTTTTATACTTTTGTTGTCGATATACCGATAAGAGAATTCATTATTTTTAACATTAATCGATTGATTTAACTATAATGTATTGTAAACTATAAGAAAAATATAAAAACAAAGGTTTTTGAAAGAGCACATTTTACAAAAGACGCTAAAAACTGAATAAAACTTAGAAATTTTATAGTAAGAAAAATTGTGAAAAATTAAAAGATATTTTCTTTAATTTTAAGGAAACCCTAATATATTTAAGAAAAGCTGTTAACATTATGAAAAATTATAATGTTGAAGCTTGATGTTTTGCTCGTTACTTTGAAAATATGTGTCTATAGATAGGTGTCCAAGTTACAGGCATAAAATAATCATTTTTCAGCTTTTGATCGTTGATAGCTTTTAAACAGAGGGAAGTTTAAAAAAATATAATAACTTATGCTACTTTTGAAAGATCATTCTTCTCTCAAAGGGTCTAACTAAAAGCATTTCAAAAAAAAATTGTATTTAATTTGATTGTAATTTTCACTAAAAAAATTTCATTTAAAAAATATTGTTTTAAGAAGTAAATATAGAGATGTTTTTTAGCGTTTTTAGATTAAAAAAATGTTAAACAGAATTATAGATATATATACACATTTAAACGTAGGCTATTTTTAAACTTTGTTGTTGTATTAATAGCTCCGTGAGGCCTCGGTGGCCTAATGGGTAAGAGCGTATAAAATACGCTGTAAACATCGAGAGAGTGTGGGTTCGAATCCCACACACGTCGTAAGAGTTATTCTCCCTTACGATATTTATGACCACGCCTGAACGAGAAAAGCTGTGTAATTTCCTGTCCACATTTATGTGGGAGAGAAATTCATTAAAAAACAAAAAAAAAAAAAGCTCCGTAACGTGTTCAGCAACGTAAAAAAATTTGTTAATTAACATTAACTTTTTTCAGAAACCTAACCATGTAGTTTCATAGAAATTAATTATGGGTAACATGGTAACTGAAACTTTTAGAATAAAATTTTTCTTGAATCTTTATTATAGTCATTTTTAAAAAATTTTCAAAATCATCTATTTACCTCTCAAAAGTTAAAAGTCTAAAATTTTAAAATAATTAAAATATAAAAGCAATTACTTTTGTTATTTTGTGTTTGATCTACAACTATTTTTATATCATTAAAACCTTATAAATCCTTTTATTATTCTTAATCGTATAGATATTAATCTAAATTTCAGATAATAAAAAATATTTCTGATTTTAATATACATAATTATGTGTATCTATAGAATAATTCTTTTTCAAAAAAATTATATTATTAATATTGATTATAATATTACTATAATGTATTTGTATTAATCAATACTTTACATTATGTACTTACTTATTCTGTTTAATTATCAAAAAATCCTTCACTATTATGTTCCATTAAAAAAAAAAAGAACGCGTATTATGTATCCATATACCTATAATATACTTATCTAATAATACAGTATAAATACATAATACATAATATGTGTACAAAAATGAAAATCTCTATAGTCAGCTTTTACCTATACCTACTCCAAATTACTCAATATTATTAATATGAGTTTCCAACATACAATAAATCTTATAGATATTCAGATACAACTACTATGATTCATATTAACACTAAAACAAAATATAATCTATTAGTATATCTATTGTTTTATACAATATTCCACAGTTGAATTATTCCACAGTTGATTTTTAGCAATTTTTCGTTTCTATGAAAAAAAAAAAAATCAATTATTAAACCGTTATATGATTTTATATACTCTTGTTACTTTTTCTTTTTCACTTTTCATCAGAATAATAATCGGTTTTATCATACGCTAGTAATTTATTTTTGTTCTTTTTTTTTTTTTTTACATAATATCAGTAGATATACTACAGAAATTATCAGATATGATGCTTTCACCTTAAATTAGAAGTCATTTTCAAGCCAAAATAAAAAAAAAAAAAAGAAAAAGTGTAATAAGTTTAATACAGAAGGATGTATGAGAATACTAAAACAATATATTATGTAGGTACTTAATATACAAAATACATACACCTTTATATAAAAACGTTCAGTGCGGTTATATTCATATAAATAATTGTCTAAGTTTAAACCATATTTTATCAAAACCTTAAATGTCCTTTAAAAAGAGTGTATAGATTTGGGTGAAAAAAAAGATTAATCTTGATAAAATTATATTAACTTTAATGCATATTATCAAATGACTTTAATTTAAACTTTCGGGTGCATAATGATGCCAAACTCAATTTTTATAACGGAACAGAATAGAAAGTGAGAAAACGTAACGAAAATGAGTAAATATTTAGACTTTTACCAAAAAAGAATAAAAACTCCACAAACTTATAAAAGGAAGTAAAGCTAAATTTAAGTTATAAACTAGTCCCCATATTTTTATCGTATTACAAGATTATAATCGAATTGATTCAGTGAAACCTTCTAAACAAAATGGAGTTTTCTTAAATATTAGGTTGTTAGATATCGAAATACCTTAAGTAAGCAGACATTAATTTTTTAGATTTCATTCTTTCTTTTTCCAATTAAATAATTTTTCCAAGATCTCTTCTAATTTGTAAGATAGTTTAAAAAAAAAAAACAGTAAAAACTCACCATAAGTCTATGGATAATTTTATTTATCCAAAATGATTTATTAAACAGTTATAAATTTTAGAAAAACTTTGTCTGGAATTTTTTTCTTATTAGATAGTTCTATTATAGAACAATAAACAATAAATATAAGAGTAAGGAATCGGTTTAATTTTAGTAAAAAAACGAGGAAAAGTACAGTAGAGTAGACGGTGTCAACTCTGGGTAAGCCGTACAAACGTAATATATCCTGTTTCTACAAAACTTGATCATCTTTTAAAAAAATTTAGATGTTTTAGTACTGACGTTAACTACTGAGATATTAACTAGAGATATTTATGTAAATTGGGGAGTTGTATGACAGCACGAGCAGAATTTATTGCACGAACATAACTAAATTTTACAGGAATTATTGCCATATAACTTGATCATCTTTTGTAATATTTCAGACGCTTCGCTTCATAAAGTTCCAAGAGATGCAAGAAGCCTGAACCTACTGCTCTAGCTCAACCAAATTGTACAGAAGTTATTAGACCTAGCTTCAATAAACTCATAGTTATTTCCATATAAAGAAAGAAGTTGTATGATCTTTTTGAGTAATCGTGCGGACAAACGGATGGACGGACGTACATGTCTTAACTGACTCAGAATTCGATTCTGAGCCAATCCATATCTTTTACACTATATCTAACTCGACTCCTTTAAGGTGTCACAAATATAATGGCAAATTTATTATACCCTTGAACATAGTTCATACTGGTATAATAATAAATGGTTATAATTTATAAATAATGGAAACACTATATGACCAACGAACAGTATAATTTTGTTTTGGATTGCTGTTTATAGTTACATATTTTATTTTACGATATTTTTATCCTTTATTTTTTCAGATCTCAATAATTTTATAGCTAATATATTATTATTTTGAACGGTATGCTTTAAGAATATATTCGTTTTAATTTTTTTTTTTTCATTTTATTTCCTGTTTAGTTGAAAGGACAGCAGGGAAAATTTTTATAATCCTCTAGAAAGAAAAACATATATATAGGATTCAGCTTTCTAAATAATGATTTCAAGAAATTTGATATGAAAAGGTGAGTTTTAAATTTATTTTATAATAAAACTATATAAAACAATGAAACCATTCTTGACCTATATAGAAGGTGGATAGAATAGTTGGAAATCATCAAAAGCATAAAAAAATATTCGTTTTAACTTCTTGATTGTGTTGGTATTTAAGCAAACCATCATTTTTTTTTTTTAAACGAACAATAGGAAGGGTCTTTAGTACAAATATACAGTTTGGTATGATAAGAAGGCCTCATCAGTAGGTTTTAAGTTGTTTGGTATTACGAGGATTTTTGAAAAAGACTTAAAGGATACTTTTGATTAAGTAGGATGAAGAAAATAAATTTGAAAGAGTATTATCTACGTGCAATATACAAGACATATTATTATACTTTCTTAACATTTTAATATCTACAAAACGTATAAAACTTTTATTTATATGATGTACGTATAAGAAACAAATTTTTGTAGGATCATTAACATGGTCATTGAACTATTTAGGAGTGAGTATTTTCTACTTTTCTTTTATACCCGATTGGAATATATTAAGTGCAAGTTATTTATTATCAACAAATTATTTAATTCTAGCTAACGTTTACGGAAAGTGCTTAAGACTTAAAACATTTTTTTTCCTAATTTTTCCACAGTTTTTTACCAAAATTGCGAAACTTCTTCCATATACTCTATTTTCTAAGTAGACAGACAGAATATAAGAGTATATTTCCATTTCATACTATGTTTATAATTGAACTATCTAGTATATTGATATTAACAAATTATCTTCTTCTAACACTGTCTTTCAGATTGAACCCACCTTACATTTTATGTTGAACCATGCGAATACGTTCTTCAGTTCTTTAATTTCATTAACACAGAGCGGTATTTAGGTCTGAGGCTTCCATATCTTCTTTAAAACAGAATTTTGACCCTTTGACCCTTTGACCCTTAATTGACGCTTAATTCAAATGTATACAATTTGGTTTTTGGGTTGCTTAAGGAAGGCAGTTTGGGAAATTTAAGAATTATGGTAGATATAAGAGAACATTTTGAGAAATGCTTATGTAGAGAGAAATTTTAATTTTATTCTTAAAATTTATTAAATGATTATCAACTTTTGGTAACCATTTGAGTGGTCTAAAATCAAATTATGATTAAGTCGAGTAAACGAGTAAAAAGGAAGAGACTGTTGACCTCATTTTGACAAGCTTTAAATATTAAGTTTGCACATAAAGTAGCATTGCATATTATAATTCCTGAAACGTTCTACATTGTTCCTGAACGCGTAAAAAATTATCAACTGTATCATCATATACAACCGTAAGATAATTTTTCTATCTAAAGAAATATCATGCGACTGTGGAGGATATGAAACCGGAACCCCTTAGTTAATACGCGAAGTACTTGAAAACTCATCAATTTAGATTCTAAACAAGTAAAAAAACTTATAGGTACGTTTTTGAACTACAGCATCCTTAAATAAATAATATTTATCTCTATTAGAATACCTAAAATAGTTTTGTTATCGCCAGTTAAATGAAACTTAAATTATGTTATGAAGCTAAAATTTAGTGTTTTAATTGATTTTGAGATGGTCACTAAGGTGACAACTAAGAAATCAATATATATCTATCTTTAAATAAAGATGATTGCGATGATAAAAAAAAGAAAAACCAAAAGATTTATGAAAAATAAGAACAGAAAAGTAAAAATAAACTTGTTGAATATTACAACTAAACAATAAAGAACTTTATAATTATATAATTATTATCAACTCTTTAAAATTAACTAGTTGCAACAAAAAATGTATTCATTATTACAACAATTACATAAATAAAGAAAAGAAAAACTAAAGACACTTTAAAGAAATTTTGATTTGGAAACAAAATATTTTTTTAATGTTTATTTCAATTTATAACATTTATTCACTTATTTTTTTTATTCTATGGAAAAAAGTTTTAAGATGCAACACGCCATTTCCTGAAACAAAATGAATTCATTTCGGTATTTTTTTTTAGGTTTTTACTCTGTCTTAAAAAAAGTTGTTCAATGTCAGAAACTTAATAAAAATAAAAACATTTTTCCTAAGGGAGGTGGGTATCTTCAAAAAACACCAAAAATTTCCCTTTGGTAGTGTCCCATTCTTGTTGACTAAACCCACCTCCCCCTTTAGCCAATATAAGAGGATCAAAACCTTATCTGCTAACGCAGTATATTGGCTAGGGAGTAGGGGTACGAAATAATAGGAAATGGATGCGGAAACATTGAATTGGGAGTGGGACTGTAAGGAAAAAATGAATTCGTCTATTATCATCACTATTTTGCAAAACAGTGACTATAGCTATAGTTACAACAGTTACAACATTCAGTAGTATATAACACCTTACCATGACGTAATTATTGAAAGAAACCCCCACTGTAGCAGCTATATTATTATTGTTATTAGTATTATTCTTATTAATATTATTATTACTTTACTGCAGAGTCAGGGCCATCAGTGGGCAAGTGCATGATATAACACCTTCCTGCATGATATAACCAAATATAGCTCCACTGTAGCAGCTATTATTATTATTACAATTATTATTATTACTATTATTATTATTATTAATATTTATACGATATCAGTACATTATTACGACATATTTTTTTTTTTCATTTATATGACCTGAATCCAAGACCCTCCGATTGAAAGGTTGGCGACTTAACCACTACGTCATGAGTCAGATAAATATTGTCATAGTTTCGGAAAATTACATTTTAATTTTTTTAAAGTAAATTAGGCGTACATGGTACACTTATAGTAACCACTATAATTGAATTGTTGCAACCGCTTTGATAATTTAAAACTAACCATTTTTAGTTCAGCTTTCTTTTTTAAATTAGTGAAATAAAAATTAATAATAGATCGTAGATAACTTGATCAAATACAATAAAAACTAAGGCGATAAAATAAATTGGTTTTGATACTTAGACCGTTGTAATGCAATGAACTTAGACCGTTGGCTTTATACTTTTAACTTCTATTAAATCGGCATTTTGTAAGATGTTGTAATTCTATAATTTTTTCTAGGTAAAGTTGAAAGAAAATAGTTGTATAAATATATTTTAAATATTTACAGTGTATTTCACAAGTAAACGATCAAAAAGTAATGGTATTAGTATTTATCATACCTGTGCTAGTTCCTAAATTATAAATAAAAAATTAAATTAAATAATTTTAGAGAAAAGAACATTTTTAAGTACGGTTATTTCAAAATCATTTAGAAATAAACTAACTTAATATTAAGTACTTATTTTCACCACTATCATCATCTGATTGCCTTTAAGAACACTTTTGGAAAAAACTCATTAGGTTGATGTGGATAATGTACAAATTTCTAGTAAATTACTTTCGATATTGCCATTTTCAACAACCACAATCACTAACTGTTCATTAAGTTATTCAGTAGAATAAAAATACTGCCTATACGCATTATGTGCAGAATATTCTGACCTACTGGAAGAAAAGAATGAAGATCTGTGGAAACTCACAGGAGACGAACCTTTACTAAAACAATTAATAAAAAACAAATGGAGGTGGATAGGCCACGCACGCTTAAAAAAGTTACAAAAATATAAGCAGCATGGCCTTGGAGTAAAATCCCTAACGAAGCAATAGACGCGTGGTGTCCAAACAACTTTCGTAGTCGCACGAAAGAACTATAGATATAGATTCATTTAATTCAATTCATTCTATATAGACGAACTCAAGTAGTGCAACTTTAAATGGGACAATGCAAAAATACCAACAGGAAATTGTGTTAGATGGAAATATCCAAATGGAAGTCCCATGCTCCCTGACGGAGTGAAATGGACAAGAAAAAATGTGTGTTAATTTCTGATTTTTAATATGTATATTTCTCATCATTGACTATTAAAACTATTATTAAAAACCGTTACAGAAGAAATTACTTACTTATATGATCTGACCAATGGTCAGTGCATTAACCAGGGGTTTTTCAAGGGAAAGATTTCTGACGGAAATTTTGGTTTGTTGAAAATATATAAAAGATAATAAAATAATGTAAACAATATAAATATTATAATTATAATTTATAATTTGTATAGTGGCCAGATCTAAAAAATAAAGGTTAATTTATTTCCTCATCACATTGTATCTAATACCCAAAAAATGAATGAATAAATAAAATGACTTATATGTTTCTGGGACTATTATGAGCCATTAATAAAAATAAGAATAAAATTCTTAACTGCTCCAAAAAAATTCCTTATATATATTTTGTGATATATTATATATATGTTAGATATGTATATTGTTCCCATATAAAATTGGAATGAATTATGAATTTAAAGTACAACCACATTTGTAAGATTGTGGTGATATTTATTTTGGTATAGTGCAAACAATTTTGTGCATACTACAGAAAACAGATAAAACATAAATTTTCATTTTCATTTTTAAATGCATTAATTTTAATCTTTTTTTTCTTTCAAATTTTTACTTTGTTCGATTCTTTTCCATTTGATTGCATGATAATTTAACACGATTTTTAAAAATCTAAAAAAAAAAACTGAATAAAAGATTTTTGTAATGGTACCTATATAAATTAATTTTTGTGCAATATTTTTTTATTTTCATCCCATTAAAATATAGGAATAATTCTGTCAAGTGAAATTACTTTTTGAAAGATTTTTCTTTTTTTTTAATTTTTTCTAATCTTTTCTTTTGCATCAATAAACATTTTAGATATAATTTTAGAAAATTTACTAAATTTATACGAATACACTTTCAAAATTCAGGACGTTTTTTATACAAGACATTCTTAACACAGAAAAAAAAGATTTAAAGTGTATCTAAAAACAAAAATATCCTTTTTGTTTACTTGTTTTATTTATTTCTTCTTTTCTTTTTTTTTTTTTTTGTTCGTTTTCTTTTTCTTAATGGAATTTTTCTTTTCACATTTTGCCACGTGGGATAATAATTTTCATTGAAAATGACTTTATCTTATTCCATTTTTAACAAAAAATTATGGGAAATTTTTTTTATTTGCGAAACCCATTTTTATCTTTTAAACGATTTTTATCTAAGCATATATTCGGATGCGTGCGTATACATAATGTTTTTCATTTGTTATATTTTTTTTAAATTTTTCTTAATAACTGTATTTTCTAGTACAAAATTGTGGTAGGCAAGGTATACATTAATGTTTTTTAACAGTAGATAGTATATTATTAAAGAATTTCGCAATTTTTTTTTTTTTTAACAAAAGAGAATAACGATTAGGTATTTTTTTTTTGTTTGTTTCAATGGCAATAATAACTAAAAACGAGTCCTATTTTTTTGAAAGGCTGTTGTGTTGAAATTATAAAATAATATGGAATAAAACAATAGATAGAACATACACTACAGACATATTATAAATAATAAATAATAATATAAACCTACATAATATATATTATATATATATGCATATTATATAATAATATATTATGTCTATATGTATTAATTGTTGCAAAATTAAATTTTTATGCTGTTTTCCATTTTTTTTGAATACATAGCTATATAATATATGTAGGTATTCTCTGTTACAATAATGATATAATTAGAAAAAAGTTCTTATATACATTATGGAAGAGTTACCAGTACTTTTAAATAAATAAAGCGGTACATTATTATATTTATTATTTTTAATTGTGAAAAGAAATATTCTCTTGTAAAATGTAGCGCCATAATATGTATCTTTTCAAACGAGGGGATGCACAATTTTCTTTATTTGCTGAAGATATTTCATATTTATTGTTAGAGAAACTTTTGAATTTTACTACTTTAAAAATTGAAATTTTCTAAATAGAGGGCTTCGAGGGAGGAAATATCGAGGAAGTATGGGTTCAAATCCCACACACATCGTAAGAGTTATTCCCCCTTACGACATTTGCAGCCACGCCTGAGAGGCTGTGTAATTACCTGTTCACATTTATGTACGCATTAAAACAAAACAAAACAAATTTTCTAAATATAAGCATATAGAAGATAAGGAGTATCCCGAAGTAAATATAAACATTTAGCAGACAGGCGGGTTATGTTAACGTACATTTATTTGTCGGATGTATTATATATTAAAGCAATAAGATAAAACTAATAATATACCTTTAATATAAAGTTTAAAAAATATTCAGTATAATTTCAGTTGTAAACATGTACATAATATAAAACTTTTATTAAAAATTTGTGTAGAAATAACTTGTAGGAACCAGATACCGCTTAAAAATAATCTTCTACAACTAGGATTAAAATTTTATTGCTTTACCTTTAAAGGTGTAGACAAAAATGTTGAAAACTGACTGACAGATAGACTGTAGAAAGAAAATATTAAACTATTATTAGTTTGAAATTAAATTTTTAGTTTCAATGAAATTTTTTTATGTTCCTAACCTTAATTTGTGGTTATGATAATAGGAGTCTTAAAAATTTTTAATGTTTTTTCAAATTTTTAAGGTTTTTTACATCATGTACAAACTTTTTATATTTTCATTCCGTTCATTTGTGAAAAAATACAATTTTTAAATGTAATCAATCTTCGTGGTAGGTACCTTCTTAAGCATTCATAAACCTAGACAAACATTCATTAACTTTTTCAAAATAACAGCATCCTTTCAGTTATTTTTCACTATACTATAAGGAGCATGCTCTTAACTTAAGAATTCTTTTAAATCTAAACAAATTTAATATATATAAGATGACTACATAACTGTGGAAAAAAACAATAGGTAGGTAGGTACCTAATATAAAAAATTCCTTTTAATAAAAAAAAAAAATATTCACATAAACAATACCTAGGATCATATAAACTTAGATTTAGGATTGATTAAATTACATAAGCACACAACTTATTTTGTTAGATTTTATGCAAGAATAAAATAAGCATATATTTTTTTTCGTAATAATTTTTCTAAAATGTCGATTTATTCCTTTAATACCCCTCTTAAAAGTTGGTTTGGTCAAATTAAATTAATTATTTACAAGAATCCTTTAGTCTTTTGTAAAAATCAAAATAAGATAAAATAAAAATAAAATAAACAAAAAAAAAAAAACGTGCTAAGATAATAAATAAAATTAAATTAAAGTTAGTTTTATTATGATTTAATCCATTTTTAATCCATTTTACGAGTAATTGTAAATTTAACATTTTCAAATGTTAGTTAGATAATAATATAATGGATCTTAAACTTTGTCTTTAGTGTGAAAAAAATTAAGCAGTTTTTAAAAAATTCTTGAAAAAACAACTTAGATAAAATAACCTTTTTATTAGATACCAGTACAGACCATACTTACCAAATCCGTCATTCTGTTGATACAATTTATATACCGCTTAAAATTAATTGTTAGATACTCTAGAATCCTAGATGAATTGCACATAAAAATAACGATTCTAATGAAACTTTTTTATGTAGGTACCTAGCCTTAATTTTTAAATATAGCAATAGGAACAAAGATTTAAAAATTTTTGAAAAACCCTATTTTAAAATTTTTATTATATCTCAGAAAGTTTCTCGAAATGTTTTTCTAACCTAAAAATATCAAACTTCAAGAAATTTTTTAAGCTTTATAATTCAATATAAAAATTAGCTCTACTCGCTATTTCGAAATATCTCCTCAAATTTCTTTAAAGTATGATATAAATAATTTATTATATTTTTAGATATGTTAGTAACTTTTCTTTAAACAGTTAACAACTTTTTTTATTTATGTATAGGATTATCTTAATTTATGATTTTTCAAAATTTTTTTTTTTAGTTTATTCTCCTGCCACATAAATGTGAAAAGGATACACTGTCTTTCCTTTACAACCACCCACTGTAAATGTCTTGTAAGGAGGAATTATTCTTACAACGTGTGTGGGATTCGAACCAACACTTCTTCGGTGTTTGCAACGCATTTCATACTTACTGGGACCCAGGTCCCACAATTTTTCCTTACGTTATTATTGGAAAAGAAAATCTACAAATTTTGATGTAAAATGTAATTCCAATTCTCAAATATATTATGCGCTACTCTAAAAACCTTTTATTTAAATTCTGCCTTTGTTGAATTTTATTTTAATATAAACAATAATATTTATTATAAAATTCTGATTTTAAAAAGGACATAAAGCTAATTTAATAATTTCTTTCGTTTTTCACAATTTTCTCTAAATCAATTTTTACTTGGAAATGGAGCAGTGAACTGGATTTTAATTGGATTTTGACATTTTTGTAGCTTCCTTAAATTGTTTAGGGAAATTTATAGTTATTATTTATATAAGATTTGTTTGTTAAAGATAGATCTTATAGTTCTGGAGATAATAAAAGTTGAAAGTTAAAAATTTTGACAAAAATTAAATTTTTCTTTAAAAATTAGATTTTTCAAGTGTTTGCCAAAAACAAAATATTGTATTTCCTAGAAAGGGTCTCTTTCAACTATAAAAATCACCCATGCACATTTGAAAGCCACCACCATTTTAGAAGATATAATCACTTATTAATAGAAAAAAAAATGTTATTTTGTACTACCCGGGGTCCCGTTATCTTCAGAATCCTCATTTTTAGAATTTATTGATTAAATTTAAAAAGAAAATCGATTGATAATTCAATTTTTAAAATTTTGTTAATATTGTATTTCTATTTAAATCTTCTAAAAACAAGTAAATGTAACAGTAAGTCGATGCAACCGACTTATTAATACCCTACACCTGAATAATTCGAATTAAATTAACAATCCATAAGTGTTTTCGGCAGCTGCTTGAACTTCTTCCCTTTTCTGTCTTATTCAACTCGAATTTCAAGAACGTAAAAGAGGCATCCGCTTGGGATATGCTTGACACCCTTGTATAAAATTTTAAGTTTCTATCTTAATTATTTTCGGAGATTGGTAGTCCTTGGGATGTTTGTGTCAGCTACCCGAATTGCCACTCCAATTCATCGAATCCATCTCAGGAACATAAAGAAAACTTGCCAGAACACCATTCTATTAAATTTAAAGGTTCTACTTTTGTTGGTTTTGGAGATATGCTCGTTGCTCTTGTGCTCGTCCGGAAGTTTCCAAAATACGAACCCATGGTTCAAATTCTTTCAAATGTCAGTTTCCAATTTTACAGAAAAGGAAACATAACAGAACACCTTTGTACTAAAAATAAAAGTTCTATCTTTGTTGGTTGTGGAGATATACTCGTTTGCTCTGGGGCTCGTCCGGAAGCTTCCAAGATTTGAACCCATGGACCAAATCCTCACAAATTTCAGAAACATAAATCAAACATGAAGGAACACCATTCTGCCTAATTTAAAGGTTATATCTTTGTTGCATTTGGAGATAATATCATTTGCTCTGAGGCTCGTTCGGAAGCTTTCAAAATCCGAACCCAAGGACCAAATCCTCTCAAATTTCAGAGGCCTAAATCATACATGAAAGAACACCATTATGCCAAAAGTAAAGGTTATATATTTGTTGTTTTTGGAGATAATCTCATTTGCTCTGGGGCTCGTTCGGAAGCTTCCAAAATCCAAACCCATGGACCACATCCTCTTAAATTTTAGAGACATAAATCAAACTGGTAGAAACATCATTATAAAAAATTTAAAGGTTCTATCTTTATTGGTTTTGGAGATAATCTCGTTTGCTCTGGGGCTCTTTCGGAAGTTTCCAAAACCCGAACCCATGGACCAAATCTTCTCACATTTCAGAGACTTAAATGAAACATGAAAGAACACCACCCTGCCAAATTTAAAGGTTATATCTTTGTTGGTTTTGGAGATAATCTCATTTGCTCTGGTGCTCGTTCGGAAGCTTCCAAAACCAAACCCATGAACCAAATCCTCTTAAATTTCAGAGACATAAATCAAACACGAAAGAACACCATTGTACCAAATTCAAAGGTTCTACCTTTGTTCGTATTGGATATAATCTCATTTGCTCTGGGGCTCGTTGGGAAGCTTCCAAAATCCAAACCGATGGACCACATCCTCTTAAATTTTAGAGACATAAATCAAACTGGAAGAAACATCATTATAAAAAATTTAAAGGTTCTATCTTTATTGGTTTTGGAGATAATCTCGTTTGCTCCGGGGCTCGTTCGGAAGTTTCCAAAACCCGAACCCATGGACCAAATCTTCTCACATTTCAGAGACTCAAATAAAACATGAAAGAACACCACCCTGCCAAATTTAAAGGTTATATCTTTGTTGGTTTTGGAGATAATCTCATTTGCTCTGGTGCTCGTTCGGAAGCTTCCAAATCCAAACCCATGGACCAAATTCTCCTAAATTTCAGAGGCCTAAATAATACATGAAAGAACACCATTCTGCCAAAAGTAAAGGTTATATCTTTATTGGTTTTGGAGATAATCTCATTTGCTCTGGGGCTCGTTCGGAAGCTTCCACATCCAAAACCCATGGACCAAATCCTCTTAAATTTCAGAGACATAAATCGAACGGGAAGGAACATCATTGTACAAAATTTAAATGTTCTATCTTTGTTGGTTTTGGAAATAATCTCATTTGCTCTGGTGCTCGTTCGGAAGCTTCCAAAACCCAAACCCATGGACCAAATCCTCTTAAATTTCAGAGACATAAATCGAACGGGAAGAAACATCATTGTACAAAATTTGAAGGTTCTATCTTTGTTGCTTTTGGAGATAATCTCGTTTGCGGAGATTATCTCCAAAAGCCGGAATCATTCGTAAGCTTCCAGAATCCGAACCCATGGACGGATTTTGTCCAGATTCGAACTTAGCCTTTCTTTCGTAATTAGTAACCTACTATATAAATTTCATCAAGATAGCATCATTATTTTTTGAGTTATCGTGCGTACGGACGGACGGACGGACGGACATCGCTAAATCGACTCCGGCGGTGATCCTGATTCAGAATATATATACATGTCTATACCTAACTCGCTTCCTTTTGGTGGTTACAAACACCATACCAAAGTTAATATACCCTATACTTTAGGTGTAGGGTATAAAAATGCATATTAAAGTTAAATAATATTAGAATTAGTTTTAAATAATTTATATAAAATAAATTAATATTACAATTTATTTATAATACATAGGACGTATTAAAATATAAGGAAAAAAAATTAATATAGAAGAATGTAAATAATATGAAAGTAATCGAACGTTATGCATTAAGAAATAAAACATATAAGTCAATAACCTTAAATATAGGTGCTTTGTCCAAACACATATTTACTTTAAAGCATTTTTTCATAAGCAAATAAAAATCCAGAAAGTCATTTCGATGTCAATACTTTCGAAAATGAAAGAAAACTTACATTTACCATCATGATATTAAAATATTCATGATTGCTATTACTATCACACAGTATATTAATGATGACTACAATTAAATTTTAGATAGCTAGTCTATACTAAATTTAGTCTTAATAAAGATTTAAAACTTGTCTTCTCATCAAGATCTTTTTCAATTAATTTAAGCTTATGTCTACCATATATACTTATTTCTTAAAAAAGGTTTAAATAAAATCTGTTTAAAAGAATTATACCAAGAGTATTTCATCATAATTTATCTATGACTCGTGTCGTAGTGGTTAAATCACTGGCCTTTTAATCGGTGTGTCTTGTGTTCAAGTATCAGTCAGATCATACAAAAATATATAGCAATATTATATGGCAATATGTACATCGTGAAATGATAGAACTAATAGTAAAAAGAGAATTCATTGTTCCCTTGCCCTTGATTGGTGGTAAGTGAGAATACTCGCAAACAGAAAGATTCTGACGAAACCAAAGGAGTATTCTTGATGTTTTTGGAAGATTCATTCCTGCATTAGAAAAAAAACAATCAAAATAAGTTTTAGTTAAAGGCTAAACTAAATTAAATATTTTGGACGAACGGGCGTACATGGCATAATTGACTCAGAATTCGATTCTGAGCTGATCCATACCTTTGATACTATATCTAGCTCGACTCCTTTAAGGTGTTACATTATACCCTTGAACATAGTTCATTCGGATATAATAATGTTAAAATTTTAAATTTGAGACTTTTATTTAAAATAATTTTTTTAACATTTTCTGGAAACAATTCTAAATTATTTAGGATTTGAACCTTAGCAATGTATCACCACTGAAAACTGGATTTTGAAGAACATATAAAATAACTTTTGTTCCACATCATTTCTTTATTCAATAAAATCTAAAATATAATATGTATATATATTTTTACATTATATACCTGTAATACTTAATATTATAATACCTCCTCTTGTAGATGGCATAAAAACACATACTGATAAAATTCCAAATATAACCCTGGTCTTTTTAGCCTTGTTGAATTAAGTGCAATTTATTTTGTTTTATACAATTATGTTGAACAGATGACCTTTTCAGCACATTTCTAGAAACAGAAATTGCACATTCCTACTTCAATTTCTCATTATTTTAATTTTTAAATTTAAAATTTTTCATCTCCTTTTCACAACTTAATTTCCCATAAATTTTATATGTAAATGAAAACTTTTGATCATTATGAATATTTTAAAAATAAGAGACTTTGAAAATCCTTAGTTTTGCATTACAATATCTACCTTAAATATTTAATTAAGCATTATTTTGTTTCAAGGATGAAAATAAAATATGAAAGATACAGGATATAATAATTATTATTGTATTATGTATTTTATTTTCTTTAACTTTTAAATTTTTAAAAACTTTTTAAAATTTTAACAAATGAATAAAATATTTTAATACCTAGGTATATTGTTTTAATTTTGAATTAAATGATATGTAGTACATCATATATAGGATATTATATATTCAAAATTTTTCATCTTACCAGTTAATACAAACAAAGTACATTTAAATAAATGAGTAAAAACTATCAGGATATTATTTTATTTAAATATTTTATATGACTATAAAATAAAAGTCAATTTCATATATTATTTTCTAAACATACCATACCATAGATACCATGAATTCTTCTTTATATACCTTCAATTATTGCATGAACCTCCGGTTGTTAATGTTGATTCATTCTTTTTTCTTTGAAGAAGGCGTCCACTTGCAAAACTGTCTAAAAGTATTTTTAGTAATTTAGAGAAAAATACAAAAAAACTGATATTGCAGTTTTTGTACAAATTCCATGAATTAAAATGGTTTGTATTGAATATTTACGACTATACAAATACAAATTGACAAAAGTCAAAAATTGGGGTCTATATGTTTACGAGTTATTAGTACCTAACGGAAATTTGCAAATAGAAAGTTTTGTAACTCAACATCAAGAGTAGAGAGTTTTGTTTAAGTCTCTGAGAAAAATTAGCGAGTTTAAAAAAAAAAGTATTGTATAGAAAAAAATGAAAAATTTTTCTTGCTTCAGTAAGATTCAAGAAGTCACCTGACTCTGTAATTTTTGAATATTCCATTATTCGTAAGGTTGTTCGATGATAAAAAAAAAAAAACAAATTGCTTTTCAACAAAATTAATTTATAATAACAATCCAATATAATACCAAAAAATTTTAACAAAATCAATTAAAGTAAAACTTAAAACATAAATGATAAAAATTCATAATTAACAAAAAAAATGTAAAAAAAAACAAAAAAATAATAGATTCCTTATTAACTTAATTACTAAATATACTTATACCTATTACTAAATGTGTAATTCTTCATGCAAGTTAAAACAGAACAGTCATCAGTTTGAAATTGTACAATATCATGACTTGCATTTTGCTCTATAAGTTCTTTATAAAAGAACAATTCTTCTTTTTCTTTCCAATCCGGTCCAAAATGATTTTATAATAACTTTTCAATATCATTCTTTTTTTCTTGTTTAATAGCCACCCATTTTGGTATTTCTTGTAAATCTAGCATCCCAATTTTTTTTCCTTTTTTTAACAATGATCGATATACTCCTGTATTAGTTTTATAAGCCGGCTCACCTTTAACAATGACATTTCCATTAAGTGTCCTTTTACTTATAATTCTCTTATTTTGGTTAAACTTGAAATGCCATTGGGCTGGAGCTTTTAATATTTGACCTAATTCTTTTTTCCAGTTAAATACTATAACATATTCACCTAATTTTCTTACAGTTCCATGTTGTTTGTCAAATATTTCAAAATAATCTTCTATGGTAAGTATAACTTCCTTTTTTTTTGTAATTTTTTCTATTCGTCCGAAAATTATATGGGGGGGCAGAAATGAATGCCCCACTATTGGAAATGTTATTTGAACTGGTCTTATTTCTTTTGGTGCATCGCGTAAAAGCCATTTTATCAACATTACTATCATTGTATAATTTTTGTTTTGACCATGACAGCCGTCTGCAAAAAGTTTAATTTGACTCATATTTTCCAAAGATACGTTAAATACTTTCCAAAGATATGTCCGAACTTCGTGGAAATTCATTTTCCAGACAGTTATAAATAAATACATTATTTTTATGTTGATTCGACTTCGATGATCCGTTGCAAATTGTAAAGTAATACAAATATAATTGTCGTGTATAATACGCTAATTGATCAGATAATTTTGTTTAAATTTTAAAATAAGTTTAAAATTTATGCAAACAAAAGAAGATCATAAATATATTGTGACATCCAAATTGAATAAAAAAAGCGTCCGATGCAAAAGTATTATGATACAAATTGTAAAACAAAAGCTTTTTACAAAGTATCATGATCCAAATTGCATTATGACCATTTGTACACCGCCTACAATGTGCGTTTATTTAAAATGCTTGCATCTAAAATTTTCTGGACACTTTTAATTTCTCTTTGACAATTTGATAGTGAATTTGAATTGTTATTTAACCGGCGAAAGGGTTGTTCTAAATTGTATTACATTTACATTGCATTTAGACGCGAAACATCGGTTTTACAATGCATTAAAAAACTATATGTGTATTGTTAGCGCATCCAAACGCTTTTTTTATGCAATTTGGATGTCACGGATACTTTAAGTGACATAATTTTTGGCGTCAATTATTTATATAAAAAATAGAGAGTTGTGCAGGAGTATAATAAAGCTATTGAATATTATCACAGAAAAATAGACAGTTTTGTTGCTCAACATAAGCTGTTTTTAAGTCAATTTTGAAAAAGTATTCTTAGTTCAAATAGGCAATTTTGAAAAAGTTATAAGATTTCAAATGTAAAAATATATAGAAATTCATAGAAATATATAGAAATATATCTCCGCAATTATAACGTCGGTACTAAAACATCTGAACTTGTTTAATAGATGATCAAGTTATGTAGAAACAGGATATTATTACGTTCATACGGGTATCCCAGAGTTGACACAGTCTACTCTACTGCACTTTTCCTCATTTAATTTCGACTTTATTTAAATTTTTTTTGAATTTTTTTTTTAAAGATTTAATTATTAAAATAATATAATATAGACGAAGGCTTATATATTAGTTATATTTTTAGGCAGCGTATCGAAAACTCGCAAATTAAAATCTCATGTCTCAATATCTCGTGCTTTTATAAATCTCGTTTTTTAAAATCACGCGTATCAAAATCTCGTATCTGAAAATCTCGTGTCTTAAAATCTCGCGTTTGCGCGATATTTTTTATAAAATCTCGTGAATAAGTACAAATGGAAAAAATACTGTATTAGAAAATAAGTATAGTGTAAAAGTACAGTAGATTTGGAGGGATTTTATAGTTGGTTACCAAATCAGAATTTTAATAATTTTTTTTTTTTTCAGTATTTATGTAGCGGTGGTTTGGGGGGCGAAAACCTCCACTTTTTTAAAATGTTTTTTTTTATGTTCTAATATTCAAATATGTATGCAAAAACAATAATTAGGAGGGATTTTATGGTTACCAAATCAGGGTTCTACGCCTTTTACAGAATATGTGTATACAAGTAAATCCGAGATCCCTCATTTGAAGGGATTTTACAATTGGTTGTGATATCAGGGTATTCGTTTTTTTCAGAATATTTACTAATTTGCGAGATTCTGAATTAGGGGCAATTTTAGTGTTGAATTCAAAAGAAGGGTTATGCGCTTTTTCCAGAATCCTATATACATATATCTATTTGTGAGATTCTGAATAAGGAGGGATTTTCCAGTTGTATTCAAAATCGCTGTTGTTCTCTTTTTCTAGAAAATATCACCAATTTATGAGTAGAAATAGAAAAAATATTGTTTTTTAAAAAATGATTACTCAATTTTTCCATATTTTATATTTTATAATATTTCCTTTTCAATTATATTATTTCAACCACCAAATCTATTTAAGATTTTGATTTTGAAATGCAAGATTTTGAAACGCGAGATTTCGTAGCTAACCCATATTTTTATATTCCAATTATAACTTTTAAAAATATTTTATGGTTTTTGTTTAAAATAAGTTTTACAGATAAATCTCTGAGCATTACATATGTATCTAATATTTATATTTAATAATTTCAAACTTTTCATTTCAGACTGACAAAATTTTTTTTATGGCTTATAATGTTACAATAGAAGTAGTAAAATTTCTATGTTATAAACCTAATTATATTTTTCCAACAATTTTGTAATCATTTTTTTTTTTTATATTTCTTTTTTTGTTTATTTAAATGTTCAAATTTGAAGATAATGAGTTCTTTTATATCCTAATATACATATTTCTGT
This sequence comes from Poecilobothrus nobilitatus, assembly GCA_947095535.1. Taxonomy (NCBI): domain Eukaryota; kingdom Metazoa; phylum Arthropoda; class Insecta; order Diptera; family Dolichopodidae; genus Poecilobothrus; species Poecilobothrus nobilitatus. Next base: position 112,257,019 of record OX352774.1, read on the forward strand.
TGTTTTAATTGGTTTTTGTAGTTTTTAAACCTGTGAATAATAATATTTCTTTGTGGTAGTAATTATCCTTTCATTTTGAATTTGATTTTTTAAAAGTTTATTTTATTTTTAATTATAGGTATAAAATTTCAGTTCAAATGTTTAATTTTATGTTTTCATAAATGATATTATATGATTGTAATTAAGTAAAAGTACAAGTTATATACAGTGAAACTTTTATAACTCGAACTTTCTAAATGTTCGGAAATTGGCACAAAGCATAATACAATTAATTTTTTCTTTTAAAGATAAATATTTTAATTTTCTACTGGACATTTGAATTTTCGAATTTGCAACGAACACAAAAAATATGTTATTTGCCTGAACTAAATATTTATAGCTGTCAAAATAATATCTAAAAACATGAACAAGTATGTACTTACATATACACAACATGTTAACAAATAATGAGGAAAACTAAAATAGAAATGAGAGGATAATAACAAAAACAAAAAGAATAACAAAAGTTATATTTTGTTTTCAATTTAATTCAAGAAAAAGTTCGAGTTAACGACATTTAATAGTTCGAGTAAGAGAAAAGTTCGAGTTAAAGAGATTTTCGAGTAAGAGAAACTAATTTATGCAAACAATTGAAACAAAATTTTAAATGCATTAAAATAGTTCGAGTTCAGGAGAAGTTCGAGGTTAGGAAGGTACGAGTTAGAGAAGTTCCACTGTATAAGCGATGTATATTTCAATTTTTATAATTTTTATTAATTTATTTCACTAATAAAATTCATAAGAAAAGACAATTAAAGCCGAAAGTGAATATTATATTTACAAAAATGATTCCTGAACATGAAAAATAGTGCCGCTTTCTAAATAGCAGTGGCTTTAAAATATGAAAATTAGATATATTTAAAAACGAGGAAGAATACAGTTGACTTTGTCAACTCTTAGATACCCGTACGAACCGTTAGTATGTTCACAGCCTGTCACTTTGCTTACAATATTATTTTTTAAATATTTTAGTATTTTAATATAATTTAGGTGAATTTTATAATTTCTAGAACTATGGGTTGTACATATATTCAAACTATATGTTTATATGTACATTCTTCAAAAACAGATTTTAACCTTCCACATAACGATTATCAATCCAAAACTTTTTCAAATATTTTATAGTACCATTTAATACTAAGCGGTAAATGTATATTAAATTTACTTAGTACAAAATAGTAAATATAATTTTAAATATTAAATTATATTATATTTAAATATTCCATTGACAGAATAATTTCTTATAAGTACAATAAAATACATATATGTATGTAAATACGGCGCTATTTAATATACATCTATACTCTTATCATTCATTCACTAGTGACATATACGATATGTAAATAAACATGATATTATATAAGTATGTATATATATCAATATCATATAAATAATAAAAATTCTTCAAGCAACCGTTATGTTGTTTATTTAATTACATTTTTTTGTACTACGCATTATATCCTCAACAATTTCAAATTATCGAGTAAAACAAATGCAAAAAATTTGTTGAAGAAATTTGTTAGAAAATTTGAAAAAACCAAGTAACACTTTCGTCAATTATAAAGTAACCCTATATTATTAAAAAAAGTTGTTAACAGAAATAAAAGTATAATGTTGAAGCTTTAATTTTTGTGTATTACTTCAAAAAAATTTTAACAGGTGTTCAAGTTACAGGTGTTTAAAAATAGGAAATTTTCAGTTTTTGACCCCTTACAGCTCCTAAATGGGGGGTGATACAAAAAAAATTTCTGAAATGACTAATACTAATTTTCAAAGATCTAACTTCTGTCAAAATTTCAAGTTTCCAACTTTAACCGTTTAGAAGATAGAAGGGTTAAAGAATTTTGCAAAATTTGAGTTTCGCATAACGGTTAATTAAGACACCGTATGCCACAAATATATATTTATTGTATATATACTTTTAAAGCTAATGAAAGTAGTAATCGTTTGACGTTTTCAAAATAAAGATATACCTTATACAACTTGTGCTATAACAATTTAAATATAGAGCTTTTTTGATCCTTTGGGGAGCTGTAGCTCCGTAACGGGTGGGGCTACAAAAAAAAGTTATTAAAAATAAAATTAATATTTTTGTAGGATCTATCAGCAGTTAAAATTTCATAGCTCTATTGCAAAAAAAATGTGGAGATCTAAAAGTTAGGTGTTCGAGAGCTACCTTAAGGGTTGGTCCAAACTCAACCAAAAAAAATAGGGAACCTACAAATTACTCCAAGAATATTTTGTGTAAATTTTAAGACTCTAGCTTTCTTAGTTTTTGAGTTAGCGTGCTGACGGACGGACGGACGGACGGACGGACGGACGGACATGGCTCAAAAGTCTTAGAATTTTTTTCTGATCCGATCCATACCTTTGAAGGTATATCTAGCTCGCTTATTTCGAGGTGTTACAAACGGAGGAGTAATTTTATTATACCCGATCCTATCGTACGGGTATAAATATTGTTATGTACTCTTAAAAGATTAATATTGAACCAATTTCCTCTTATAATTTTATAAAAAAACGAGGAAGAATACAGTTGACTTTGTCAACTCTTAGATACCCGTACGAACCGTTAGTATGTTCACAGCCTGTCACTCTGCTTACAATATTATTTTTTTAATATTTTAGTATTTTAAAATAATTTGGGTGAATTTTATAATTTCTAGAACTATGGGTTGTACATATATTCAAACTATATGTTTATATGTACATTCTTCAAAAGCAGATTCTAACCTTCCACATAACGATTATCAATCCAAAACTTTTTCAAATATTCTATAGTACCATTTAATACTAAGCGGTAAATGTATATTAAATTTACTAAGTACAAAACAGTAAATATAATTTTAAATATTAAATTATATTATATTTAAATATTCCATTGACAGAATAATTTCTTATAAGTACAATAAAATACATATATGTATGTAAATACGGCGCTATATAATATACATCTATACTCTTATCATTCATTCACTAGTGACATATACGATATGTAAATAAACATGATATTATATAAGTATGTATATATATTAATATCATATAAATAAAAATTCTTCAAGCAACCGTTATGTTGTTTATTTATTTGCATTTTTTTATACTACGCATTATATCCTCAACAATTTCAAATTATCGAGTAAAACAAAATGGAAAAAATTCGTTAAAGAAATATGTTAGAAAATTTGAAAAAATCAAGTAACTCTTTCGTCAATTATAAAGTAACTATATATTATTAAATAATGTTGTTAACAGAAATAAGAGTATAATATTGAAGCTTTAATTTTTGTGTATTACTTCAAAAAAATTTTAACAGGTGTTCAAGTTACAGGTGTTTAAAAATTGGAAATTTTCAGTTTTTGACCCCTTACAGCTCCTAAACGGGGGGTGATACAAAAAAAATTTCTGGAATGACTCATACTAATTTTCAAAGATCTAACTTCTGTCAAAATTCCAAGTTTCCAACTTTAACCGTTTAGAAGATGGAAGGGTTAAAGAATTTTGCAAAATTTGAGTTTCGCATAACGGTAAATTAAGACACCGTATGCCAAAAATATATACTTATTGTATATATACTTTTAAAGCTAATGAAAGTAGTAATCGTTTGGCGTTTTCAAAATGAAGATATACCTTATACAACTTGTGCTATAACAATTTAAATATAGAGCTTTTTTGAACCTTTGGGGAGCTGTAGCTCCGTAACGGGTGGGGCTACAGAAAAAAGTTATAAAAAATAAAATTAATATTTTTGTGAGATCTATCAGTAGTTAAAATTTCATAGCTCTATTGCAAAAAAAATGTGGGGATCTAAAAGTTAGGTGTTCGAGAGCTACCCTAAGTTTTGGTCCAAACTCAACCAAAAAAAATAGGGAACCTACAAATTACTCCCAAAATATTTTGTGTAAATTTCAAGATTCTAGCTTTCTTAGTTTTTGAGTTAGCGTGCTGACGGACGGACGGACGGACGGACGGACATGGCTCAAAAGTCTTAGAATTTTTTTCTGATCCGATCCATACCTTTGAAGGTATATCTAGCTCGCTTATTTCGAGGTGTTACAAACGGAGGAGTAATTTTATTATACCCGATCCTATCGTACGGGTATAAATATATTTATTTCTTTTTTGAACATATTGTAACTGGAAATACAAAATTATTTAAATCTTAATATGATAAAATATTATAATGTGAACTGCGAAAAAATTATAATAAGATAAAATTAAAATTCCGTTCAAAGGACATTAAAAAAATCAGCTATCTCCACCACAGGACCGACCGCCACTACACCAAAAATACAATGCCAAAAGTTATAGATTTTTTACATAATAATTTATATCAAAGCAAAATAACTTTTAATAATTTAATAACATTTTGTTTTATTCAATAATAATAATAAACAATGAAATCGTAAAAATATATGTACATTCATTCATACATCCATTTACATTATTATGTAATGTATCTACATGATTTTTTTTTCATTCAAAAATATTAGAAGTAAAAAATAATAAAAACTGTAAGCAAATACAAAAGAAACATACATAAGATTAATAATGAATCTGGGGCCTCGGTGGCCTAGTGGGTAAGAGTGTATAAAAATACGCTGTAAACACCGAGGGAGTGTATGGGTTCGAATCCCACACACGTCGTAAGAGTTATTCCCTCTTACGGCATTTACAGCCACACCTGAACAAGATGGCTGTAAAATTACAGGCTTTGTAATTTTCTGTCCACATTTATGTAGCAGAGAAATGCATTAAAAAAACAAAAAAAATAATAATGAATCAAAAACAACCAAAATTTTACCGTTTTAATTTTATGTCATCAACAAAAGAATAATATGCATAGATATATGTAAGTCTAAGTACATATGTATGTATATAAATTTTTAGGAATATAAAAAAAAAAACAAAAAAAAATTGTTCATATAAATTCATATGGGTTATGTATGAAATTTGGACTTAGAAAACAATTAAATAAAAGTTAAAGTTAGTCGGATAAAAAAATATTATATGACAAAGTTCTTGCTCTTTACTTGTGTAACAACTGCTTCGTAATAATTTTTCTCATAAAATTTTTCTGTTACGAAATATTCGTAAAAAACTTAAAAAGTACACTAGTAAACTACCACTTGTGGTTGTCCGATTTGCTCCAAAGGCTTATCAATCCAAGATATTTACGTCAAAACGTTAAATAGGAAATTGCAAAAAATTCCGCTCAGTCGTTTAAGCTGTCAGATCAAACATCATGCTAAAAAAATTTTTACAGCGTTCTCCACACCGGAGTAGTGTATATTTGCCAAAATCTCGGGTACAAATTTTTAGTATGAAAACAATACCTACCATATACATTAATATATGCGGTCGGTAAAAAGGTTGTTCATAACCCAAAAAAAAATTAGTTAATACAGTATTTTATATATTTGAAAGTATTATATTGTTATAAGGTAATCTTTAAATAAAAATTCATATGACATTATTAATACATAGGATGTTTCGCAATGAGTTGAATATAATATTATATTATGTCGTAAGAGAAATCGAGAAATTATATTGATTATATGGCAAGGCAAGGAGCCTTTCTCTATTTTCTCTGAAAGTGCTTTCTTCAGAATAAATATTATTTTAAATACTACCTTAAACTGTGTAACTCGATAAAAATCATAAATTACATTTGATTACTTTTATTTTAATTTTTTTCATCTTTTTCTTATATTCTTTATCATCCTTTTATAAATACTGTACAATTTTAGGAATCTTTTAGCGAAATAATTTTTCCAAAATTGATTACAATAATTACATTCAAATTACAAATTTAATCATTCATTCCAATTTAGAAATCTCAAAATAAAGGCGTAAATTTGCATATCTATAATGAAATATAGTTAAAATTTTAAAACTTGTACTTAATACTGCCTTAAAGTTATTCCTATCAATTTCATTGTTTTACTTAATTAAGTATTGGTAATCAATTTTAATCTAATTTTTATTTTCACAATAAAACATTTCCATTTATGATCAAAGGATAATAGGAAACTAGCAGTTGTACTTATACGGTGTACCACTATACATACTAATACATATACAATTAATAGATAAATACTCACATGTACAAAAATCTTCCAGAAATACAATAAGAAAAGGAAAAAACAAAACAGAGCCAGAGCATAAGAATTGTGTTTCTTTTCCAAAAAAACAAAACAAAAACCGTTTCAATAAGGTTTAGCATAACAAAAGGCGCAAAATATCAAAAGAGTATAAATAAATAAAATTAAATTTACCATTACCATTTCTAATTTTTATCATACCTACTACTACTATTGCCATTTTAAATAAGTTGCCATTTAAGTTGAGAAAATTACCAAAAAAATAAAAATAAAAAGATAAAACGAATTGTCGTAAAATAGAATATGATATTAATATGAAGGTCAACATTATGGAAGTATATGTAAAAAAATTGTTTGTGTATAATATTATGTCCTCTGTTACTTTAACATAAAAAGAAAACAAAAAGAATAAAAAAAAAACAATATCTACTGACTCTGAAAAAATGTTAAAAATTTATGAGTTTTCTCAGTTGTAGAAAATAAAAATTTATCTATAATTTTTTTTTATTTATTTGATTTTTGTTTTTATTTCAGTAAATATTTTTTTTTATATTTTTTTGTTTAACAAAAACCATAAATCATATTTTAATAGATAGGTACTGTTCAGTTTAAACGAGAATATTGTCGAAATCGTATGTTATCCTATAAGTATAGAAAATTAATTGTCCTCAAGTTCCTGCCTTAAAGCGATAGTTAAGCTGAAAAAATTTTCTGCAAAGTATAATTTAACTGTTTAATGAAAAGCCATTTTCAATAATAAAAAGAATTAAAAAAAAAATTAAAGTAAATTCCATATTTTCATCATATTTTTGGGCACTAGTAGATTTGAATGAATTTTAGATTAGAATGCCAAGGACGTTTTCTTTTCACTAGCAACATTTGTTTACATACATTTTGCACTACAATGAATTGATTGAGTATAGTACCAAATGTTTTTAGAAAGAGTAAATTTAAGACAGTTGACATTAATCCTTATTATAACGTTTTAATAACAAAAATCTTGTCTAAATTCAGAATTACATAACCACAAACAACTATCAAGAAAAATTTAAACATAATAATAATAATAATAATAGTAATAGTAATAATAACAATAACAATAATAATAATAATAATAATAATAGTAATAATAATAATAATAATAATAATAATAATAATAATAATAATAATAATAATAATAATAATAATAATAATAATAATAATAATAATAATAATAATAATAATAATAATAGCTGCTACAGTGAAGCTATCTTTGGTGTTATAACATGCAAATAAGTTCTTATATACTGCTGCACGTTGTAATCCACTGATGGCCCTGACTCTGTAGTACTAATACCAATAATAATAGCCGCTACAGTGAAAGTGGGGGTTACCTTTAATAATTACCTCATGTAGTAAGGTGTTATATACTACTACATGTTGTAACTGTTGTAACGGCTATAGTCACTGTTAGCAAAATAGTAATAATAATAGGCGGATTCATTGTTTCCTTACAGTCCCACTCCCAATTCAATGTTTTCATATTCATTCCCTATCCTTTCCTATCCCTACTCTCTAGCCAATATACTGCGTTCGCAGGTAAATGTTTCATTCCATTATATTGGCTAAAGGGGGAGGTGGGTTTAGTCAGTAAGAATCTGACACTACGAAGGGGTAAATTCTTGGTGTCTTTGGAAAATTCCCATCTCGCTTAGGAAAAATGAAAAAAATTACTTGGAGTCATTTCGGCTCCGGCTTTTTAAAGTTCATTTATATAGCAAATTAGTACGCGTCATAGAAGTCAACGAAATTAAAAAGAAGTTTCAGCAAAAATTTAAAATAATTTTTAAAGGCCTAAGAAAATTAACTTTATATTACAATAATAAGATAATCACCATTTGGAATATTGCGAAAAAGAAATACATTTGGAATTTTATTTAAAAGTTGACTAAAATAACAATTCCTATAATTTAAGATTAAATAAATTTATTTTATCACACTATAATTTATGTAATTCCACCAACCATAATATTTTTTTCAGAACATGATTTTAAGAAGAGTCAAAATCTTTTTTTTTAAACAACAAAAGAACCCTACTGACTAATATCCTTAATCAAATTCTAAGTACTTTTATCAATAGAAAACAATTGCAAGAAAATTAAAAAACCAATAAGTATATAATTATATGGTATCAATTGACCCTTTCTGTAGGTAGTTAATTGTATAAAACAGTATTGCAATTGTTAAAACGCTCCACAAGTCACCATCAAATTTAAGTAAATCTTAATGTTTACAATATATCCCTTGTTTTATATCTACAACGCATTAAAACTAAAACTCAAAAATTATATAATTCAAGCAACATATTTGATTATTTCCACCATAAAAGGCTATATTTTGTTTTTCATCCAAAATTTAGTTACTAGTAAAATTTGGAATAGAAACCAATCAATTTGAGGAAGTAGATTCCCATTGCATTTAAAATAATTATCTAAAAAAGGTTTATAGTGATAGGGGCCTCGGTGGCCTAGTGAGTAAGAGCGTATAAACACCGAGCTGTAAACACCGCTGTAAATACCAAGGGAGTGTGGGTGCAAATCCTACACACGTCGTAAGAGTTAATCCCCTTTACGACATTTACAGCCACGCCTGAACAGGAAAGGCTGTGTAATTTTCTGTCCACATTTATGTGGCAGAGAAATGTATTAAAAAAAAAGAAATGTTTATAGTGACTATTTTAAAAATTTTTGGGGAGGCTTTGGAAATGTAAATCAAAATCAATGCTGATGACAAAAAGAAAACTAAAGTGAATATTTAATAAAATGTAAATGTAAAATTCAATTGAATGTAAAACTAATTGAAAGTTTAAGCTAAGGGTCAAATAGTTAATACGTAGGTTGAAAAAAATTTCTTTCCAGAGCATATTTTGTATGATACAACTATTGCCATGCAATCATGCCAATATGTATCAGTTTTCTTAATAAATAGGATAACTTATCGTTAAAACTAGAATATTGTTAGTAATACATCAAAATATGTAAAATAGAGCTAAATAAATAGCTAAAAAGGGACAGTGGAAAATACTGAAAGTTACTCAAAGGAACTGCGGGAGATTCGTCTTGATAATGTAGAACTTTAACCAACCAAAACGAAACTTTAAGATGGGTCTTTTAATAATTAGCGACATTATGTACAGTTTGGTTTTGATTAGAAATAAGGATGTGGAAACGATGCTTGATAAATTGAATTTGGAATAATGGAGATTATAGAGAATGAAGGGTTTTTTACATTTAAAATTGACCGATTATATATTAATACTTATGAAAAACACAATTTATTGCGTAGATCACAAAAAGTTAAGTGCAATAAAATGTCATTGCAACAAAATTTAGTACTAACCTCAATCAGACTATAAATTTCTTTACATAATTTCCTCATTTTTCAAAAATCATCTTAAGTTGAAAGACCTACCTATTTTTTGATTATCACAAATTTTTGAATGATGACAAAACAAAGATCCCAGAAACGTGATTAACTATTGTAACTATATAAATTATTAATACTTTAGTGGCACAATGAAATGCTTTTAAACAAATACATAAATAATAAAATTTAAAAAATTCTCTTATGAGGATAAATTGACTTGAAAACTTTTGTAATTAGAAATAGTAATATTTTTTAATTATAATTTGATTTAAATCCTTTTTTTTTTTAATAAAAAATTTTTTCGATGTATTTAACTATACCAAACGAAATTTATAATCGTGAACAACACAATAACTGTATTTTCATAATTATTTTTTAATTATGTATAATATATGTAAATTTCATTACCACTGAACAAATACGTTAACTCTATATTCACTTAAACATAAAAAAAAAAGATTCGTTACACGATTTTCCCATTTTCTTAAAATTATTCTTTTATTTCATTAAATTCCATTACAATTTTTCATTTAATTAATTTGAATTAAATATCCAACGGCTATAGGTCGATGGACGACTACAAAATATCTAAGAGAACCCAAAGGTATATAATATAAAGAGCTAAAAAATTTCAAAAATATTAATCTCATTAACATTAATTATGTTATACAAGTTGGAATTTCATAAAAATTTTTATACAAAAGGCAATTAATTAAATTTTCCTTGTTTCAACAGTTTTGTTGCAATTATGATACAATGTTATAAGAAAAGTATAGAGGAATATAGAAAGCACAATATAGGTAGTTGTACATTTTATGGAAAATATTTTAATTGTGTGCTTTCAAAGTTCATTTCCTATTGTATTATTTTACAGCAATGGATATTTTTTGGAAACTTTTATTTTATAAAAAAAAATATTTATTTTCTGTAACGCAAAAAGCTTCTAGATGCTCAAATGTTACTAGCAGTAAAATATTACAGATTACCCTAAAGTTTCTTCTTCTTCTTGAAAGAATCTGCATGGATCGCCATTCTTTTTTTCAATTTTCTTTAAATGACACTTTATCCGACAGTGTCCCGACAGAAATTCTATTCGAATCTTCAGGTTATTTTTGGTATCCCTTAGTATTCACAACACAACGGAAATATTAATGTAAAATTAAACCCATGGAGAAATTCATTAAAGTGATTTTTTTCCAGATAAATTTTCTGATGGTTTATTGAAAAGATCGACAATAGAATCTGAACAAATATTATTTTGGCGCAAGAAAAAATGTTTCATTGGTAACCACAAAAAAAATTTTCCTCACAGTCTAGTATATCATAAGAAACAATTGAATTTCTTAAAGAAGGAGATTATATGACGTATTCTGAGTGTTGCACATACACCTATGCACATGTTAAAAATTACTTGATTGAGGTAAATTAAAATATAACTATACTTAAATTGTGGGATTAAATTGAATTGACAGACTTCTAAGCAATAAAATTTTGCGATGTGAGTTATACTGATTTTAGTGCTTTTTCAACATTATTTAGTTCAGTCAAAGAAATATTTTTAAAGTACAGCTAAATAATAATTGGTATACAATTATAAGCCATTTATGGAAATATAATAGTTTTATGTAAATCACGAGATTTATTTATTTTTTTAATATTTTTAAAGGAAGATTTTTATCCTACTATTTTTCAATACATATGTACATATTATTTATCGTGAATATCAATAAACTAATCATTTTATTTTCATTCTTATCGTTAGCTGAAATGCATATAGGTTTACAAAAAATATACTTTGACATCAACTACAAAATGTACTCAAAATAAGATAAGCACGGGTGATGACAATGACACGGATGATCGTTATCTATCTTCAAAATTATTTGAAAATAGTGGAAATTAAAAAGGGAGCTCCCCAGATATACTTTTAAACACTGATTTTATCAAAAGCTACAGTACCTAAACAATAATATGTTCATCAAAATGAAATAAAATAGTATATCGCTATTAATGCTTCTGTTTCTGATAATAAATCTTATAAAATGATTTTTTTTTTGTAGAATCGTTTAGTGGATGACTTTATCATCTTTCGCCAAGAAAATAAAATTATATTAGAAATTATTTAAAATGAAGAAGATTAATTACACCATAATTTTCGACCAGAATGTATATAGCTAGTAACATTAGGGTATGATTAAAGATTAAACTGAACTGTAATACCAAAAGGATGTCATTAAATTTACTTTTTTGCACATTAGTGTTCTGTCCTTGTAACATTAACATACAAATTTTATTAAATTTGGTAAATTTTTGTTTAAATAATTTTTTTTTTTTTATTCATTTTAAAATTTTATTGTGTTGAAAATAAATAAAAACTTAAAAAAAAAAAATAATATAAATATTTTTTTATATAATCTCTACCTACCAGGAAAAAGTTTTTTCAACCCAAGAATTTAATATAATTTAGTCATCCAGAAAAACATTAAGCAAAAAAAAAAGGTTGTAGATATTCTTTCCAAAATTTAATAAAAATAATTTCTGATTAGCATTTATAATAATCTTGTAATAATAATAATCTGGATAGGGTCATTAGTTTTGAAGTACTATTACAACCACAATGGTCCAGCCAGATATAGTATTTTGTTTTCACATTTTTTGGTATGCCAAAATTATATCCATTAACATAGTAATTTTGCGGAACAAAATCCAGAAAAAAAAAAATATATATAATATTTGAAAATTATAGTCATTCAATTATACACGTCTATAGACCACTTTGGAGATGTGAGATATATTATAGGAACAATGTAAAAGTAAAATGAAAAAGAAAATATTAAACAAAATATCGAACACAAATTTTTTTTTTTAAATTCTAATTAAATTACAAATTACATCAGAGAATAGGCACATAGTTTAGGTTAGATTATACATCATCTATACGGTGTACTTCGTCATACGTCATACGGTTCTACTGAAGTCATTCATAGTGGAGCTTACCATAAAGATATGCAGCATAATGTATTCACCCATTATAAATTAGACTTATCATAACCCACTCATTGGATAGAGTACGACAGTTGGATGTTTTTTCCGGTCGAAAATTTTAATCTAAATTATTAGACTTAATACATCATACTTAAGTCATTTAAATATATGCGACGGAAATATGTGACTATTTTATAAGTTGAAATGCAATTATAGGTATAACTAATTTCTAAGAAATGCATAAAGTAACGTGCATAAAATAATTGCTTAGAAGGAAGTTTTTTTCTAAGGTTTTAGATAATATGCTTAATTTTTATACCTATATGCCTATATTAGATATGCCTATTCGTAATTAAAATTTTTTATTTGAATAAATCAATACATCAATTTATTATTGACAGTAGAATTTAAGAAAATTAATTTATGGCGAAAGTGTTTTCTAATTATAATGTAGAATCTATTTGCCATGTAGTAATTTAAGCGCTAAATTATTAAGAAAATAAATGACTATCTTGCAAATCCACACAATCTGTACATTAATAACGACACATAAAGACGACGGGATTTTAGATTAACTTTGAAGATTAAGTGGATATAATTTAAAAACAAAAGGCACAGCTGTTTTCAGTGTTTTATTTTATCTTGTTTTTTTTTGTTAAAGACTAGTTTGTTGAGTTCAAAATTTTGACTAAAAATAAATTTAGTTTATTTGTTTTAAAGCTGAAATAGAGCTCCAAATCGATAAGACGCTAAGATAAATCTCTAAGAGATAAAAATCGGACAAAAATGCTAAACATTTATTTGAAATGAAACGATAACCCTCCGATAAACCAAAAGCCTACATTGTTTTCTGTTCCAGCTCCTAGTAAAAATTTTGAGTTCATAATAATTTATATGAAAAAATGTATCACATGTGGTTAGTAAAGCTCTAAACCTTTATCTGGCATAAAAACAGGCTTGTAAATTGATTTTTAAGAGAAATTTTTTTTTTAAATCGGGAAACTTGAAAAGTCACCGAGATGAATTGAGCGTGGTTCCTTTAAATATAGTGTTGAGCTTTAACCATCCACAACTGTCTCCCTTAAAAATTCAAATTTGTAAAAAAATGTTTTAAATGTTTTTTTCGAAATCGGGATTTTGACTCAATATGAATTTTTTAGTTTCAAAACTGGACCTTGAACATAAAATTATTTGGATTATATTTTTATTGTTAGTTTAATATTGCTTTATGTATAAGGTTTCGTTTAAGAGGATAAGCTTTGGATATTATAACATTTTAATATAATCTTGAGTATGAAAATAGATAAAAAGAAATAAAAGAAAAATTAAATAAAATTTTATAGTTAAATTTCTCGTTTATTTTATTTATAAAAAAATATTATTAGATTTTTGTTTTTTTAACAGGGTTCTTTTTATTAATATATAAAAGGAATAATATTGTGTGTTAAATGATGAAACATTTTTTTCTGATAGGTAGGTATGTCCTGTAATTTTATTTGTTTGAGAAAATGTGGGGAAAATATGAACGCCTCTTTTTTTATTAGCAAACTGGGCATTTAAAAAAGAATATTTATTTGGTGTTAATATTAAATAAACATAACAAAATTTTATTTTATTTTAAAAAGTTTGTTTGAGGTTAAGTAAACTTTTTATTAATTTTTTTAACAAAAGTAAAACTAACTATGTATAAAAATAAAATAAAAAATTTAGTTTAAAGGTTATTTTAAACCTTATTTCGAAAAATTAACTTGTTATGTGGATTGTGTAAAGAACGACTAATAGGATTGTACATATTATAAGAAAAGGCATGATTTAAGTTATCCAACTCAATTTAGTATGAAATAATGCTGTATTCCAATCATTACAAACTTTAAAGTAAAGAGTAAAGGTAAGTTTTTGGTAGTAGGATCAAGCCGATTTCTCTTTCCTTTCTTTTACGTGCGTTGGTCGAAAACTTTTAAATTTAACTTGAATAATTGTACTGATTTCTCCGGATTGCGTTGGACTTTAATCAACTACAAAATCACACTCTGTAGAACCAGACCTTAGGATGGCATCTATAATACACATATGTACAGTTTGGTTTTAACGTTAACGACGTCAGAAGGGTTCTTGAAGAAAAGAAATTTAGGATATTTTCAAGAATAGAGTAGTGCCCAGTAGTATTAAAGGGATACTGGCCAATGGTCTTAAGCCGGAGTGTGGTGCTTTTCGCCAATTGTTTAACTATGATACCAAGAGATATTTAATGTTACATAGCATATATGTTGGAGCGTTCGGAAAGCTTAGCTGTTTGGGAGACGGGCCATTCTTTTAAAATTTTCGAACCTTTTCCTATTTATTTAGCTTTATCTAGTCCACCAAATTGTGACCCTATACAACAATACAGCCCTATTATTATCGAAGTATGTAGCCAATACATTGAACGGGGGCTTACATCCCATTTTTTGCCAATGGCATTTTTTTTGCCACAGGCAAAATGTTCTATATTAGCCTTCCTCACTCTTTCTCCTTTACATGATGATTTGTTTCCGTCTTAACTTCTTGTCAAGAAGAAGGTTCAAAAATTTTACTCTTTCGTTGAAAGTTAAATAGGTATTACTTAGGATAGGAGGGTTGATTGAAGGAATTCTATGCTATAGAGTGAAGATTACTAAATCTGCTTTTTGTTGGCTTAGGATCAGACCGCATTGTCTAGCCCAAAAATAGTAATAAATGTAAATTTTAAATTTAAATTTAAATATTGTATCAATATAAATTATACAAAGTTTCTATATTTATAACACATATCCATGATAGAAATAGAATAAAAAATTAAATGTATCTAACTGTAAAAATTATTTGATGTTTTCATGAAAATTTTACAAATATTCAATTTAAAATTTATCTTTTTAAAGTACATAGACATACAATTATGTTAAAATATGGCATGGTGAAAATTTAATTTAAGCAAAAATAAAATCTATTAACTATTTTTAACCACTTTTTAAGAAAAAACCACTGAAGCCATTAATTCAACAAAAAAAAAAAAGAAAATTTGTAACCAAAAATAGGAAAATTTCCAAAAAGAAAAAGAAAATCTTTTTTACTTATTTCTGTTTATAAATTAAAGAGTTTCTAAATGCGCTCAATATAGATAACTATTTATGTCTTTCTTCCTGTCAATTAAGGTTACATCAATGACAAAATACAACCAATTTTTTTTATTTTCAGACTTTTACACCAACATCTACAAAAAACTATATAGGTAATATGTACATATCTATATATTTCTACATAATATATCATTTATTTATGTAGATTTTCCTAATAAGAAAAAAAAAAAAACAAATTTCCCTGAAAGTAATGACAAGCAACAAAAATTAAGTATCAATAGAAAAGTAATAAAAAAGCATTTTACGTAGTAAGAGATGAAAGCGATATTTTTTCGATGTAACCTAAATCATCACATCTCTTCTACTTTATACTGTTCCAATTTACCTCTACTTTTATTCTATTTAACAAATTTTATTTAGAACAAAACTTTTGGAAGCATCTCCGAAATAAAAAGAAAATAATTTGACAGAAAAACTCACTGTTGATACAAAACAAAAAAAATATCTTTCTAAATCACTTCGTATTCTTAAGTTAAAAATGTTAATATTCAGTTATGGTCAAATAATAAGCCACGTAACATAAGAAATCATCAAGGAGACCAAACAAATTTTTAAAACTTTTTAAAGCATTATTAATAAATTGTATTTTTATCAGGGCTGCGGAGTCGCGAATCACGGCTCCAAATCCGACTCTTGAATATAACAAGTTTTACATTTCCTTTGTTCATATTTTTTGATATATCTCAATAAAAATATATATATAGTTATTCTAGTGAAGGACAAAATTGGGTTTTTTTGTTATATGTATGTATATAAATGTACATCCAAATCTGTAGAAGATTTTTAAAATTATTTAAAGTAGAATTGGTATATTTCAGTAGCACTTTACATTATCGATTATTAATTGGATTTTGACTTAAAGTTATAATGTTTTGGCAATTGAGATAATATTGATATCTTGGAAATTAATTACTAATTTAATATTAAATTGGAAATTTCCTAAACGCGTTGTGTCCTACTTGTATTATTCGTGAATATTACTCCAATTTTTCAAAATGAGGAACATAAAAATAAACTTACGTTAACCCCAAAATGTATCACCGGTGAATTTTGCTGAATGTTCTTAAAATCCCGAATCAATTTACTTATTTTTATCTTTAAAAATGTTCACTGTTGATATATTGGGATGTAACTGAAGTTTATTTTGAGCATGATGATTTGGGATGAACATGAAAAATTTTGAAACATTTTAGTGATGTTGACCGGTGATATGTGTGAAACTTAATGCAATTTTATGTTCACTGATGAGCATGGAACTGAACTTGTTAATGGTACCACAATTAACTGGCTATTAATTTTTATGTGTAAAAAAGACAGCGATTTAAATTAAACCTAATTTAAAAACTTTTTTTCTATCTTCAAAATGTTTTTTTTATTAATTTTTAGTTTGCCACAACTGTACTTATACACCATATATTTATATTTGTATGTATATTTGTATGTTGTACGAAATATTTTGTCTGAATAATCATCTATAAAGCTATTTGATTTATATTATATATTATATCTAAATTTATACATTTTTATAGAATCACTAAATTTTGTAGATTGGAAAGAAATAAAAACCAAAAACAATTGGACTGTAATGGATTTAACTACACTACCAAAAATTAGGAAAATCAAGGTCATTTTTTTCTTATTACTTCTTTTAGAAGCATATGATGATTACTGATTATATCTCCATTTGACAATGTTTGTTTTTCTTGTCATGACGTGTTGTTAATTGAAGTAAACTCTTTCAGAATCGTGAATTTTCAAGCCTTATTAGGAAATTTTCATCTTCGACTTCATTGTAATTCCAATCTAGAGCTTTTCTTGATATACTCTTTGATGGCTCTTTCTAAGTGTTTGCAATAACTCTAATAAAAGTTTAAGGAATAAAAAAAAAAAATAAAAAAATCCAAGATTTATTCAAATGTATGTGTTTATATGTAAAAACAGAATAAATAGTTAACAATGTTAATTTGTATGTCAGTATTATATATATTTTATATAAATGTAATATATTATGTACAATGTACATATAAATAAATTATTTATAACTTTGACGTATAAAAACAAATCAAAATAAAAGGATGAAAAATTAATTGAAAGCAGGGATTTATCACTATTTATTGTTTTTTTTTTTTTTGTGTTTTTATTTTTATTATTTGACTTTATGTTAGGGTAATCAGGACTCCATGTGAATGAAATTAATGAAAAACTTTAACTTTTATTGGGTACATATACATTTATTATAATATACGGTTCTCTGAAATAAAGCCAAATGAAATAAAGCCAAAAAGTGAATTTTTAAATTTTGGTCTTATTTCAATATGAAAAATTTAAATAAAGACAATTTGATTTTATTTCAAATCGCTAATTTTTTTTAATGTGCAAATTGAATTGTTATTTTTCAGAAATTTTGTGAAAAGTAAATTTGTTATTAGTTGTGTTCAACAGCAGAGTTATACGCATTTTCCAGAATATTTATATATACGTGAGATTTTGAAATAGGAGGGATTTTAGAGTTGGATTCAAAATCAGGATTGCCGCTTTTTCCAGAATATTTTGTATATATGTATACGTGAGATTCTGAAATAGGAGGGATTTTAGAGTTGGATTTTTAATCTGGGTATTCCCTTTTTCCAGAATATTAAAGCAGATGATTAAAATAAAAATAATATTTTAGAAAAAAACTTGAATTAAAATTATTTGTTTTTGAAAACATCAATATTCGGCGGCCGAAGGGAATGCCCTGATTTCGAATCCAACTTTAAACTCCCCCTAATTTAGAATGTTACATATGTATGTAAATATTCTGGAAAAAGCGTGTAACCCTGATTTTGGAATCAACTCTAAAATCCCTCCCAATTATATTATATAAACCCCTCCTAAAATCCCATATAAAAATATATAAATATTTTGTAAAAGGCGAAAAAACTTCCTCTTAATTTATAATCTCACAAATACATACAACGTACATTTTGACTTTATTTCATTTGGCTTTATTTCAGGGAATCTAATATATATCTATTTAATAAAAATAGAACAAGAAGTAAAAACCAACTTCAACAATAGGTTTGGTTTTCAATTCGAAAATATTTTTAACGATAAGTAATATTAAATGTTGTGATATCATTGTTGTAAAATTTAATTCTAAATAAATTTTTAATTAATCACTTTTTAAAATTTGCTAACAAAGGGTTTAGTTAAATTAAATAGGATTTCCAATTATTCAGAAAAATTCAGAATGACATTGAAAAAGTTTTTAATTAATAAAATATCTATGGAATATCTTGGAGTATAGATATCTTGGTTTATATACTCTAGGCTAGGAGGTTAATCTAACATTCAGGTAACATTTAAGATTTTTATTTTTCTCTTCTTATAATTTCTGTCTTGGAAAAAAAGTGTCCACAAAAAGATAGAGAATATTGGAAAATCATGGGCGGAAGTGAAAAGATTGGCACAAGATATGGAAAAATGGAAAGGTTTTATGAAAGCCCTATGTTCCCTAAGGGAATGAGAAAGAAAAAAAAATTTTCTGTCAGACTAATTCCTCAATCTTCCTAATAAATTATTGGAACTAGCAAATCTACTAGTAGTAAAAATGAAAGAGTAAGTTTTTTTAATGGAATGGGCGGGAATCAATCAATGACGTTGTAGATAAGAGGTACGAGCACTATTCCTCTGTCAATGTGTGACACTTTAACCTGCTAAATAGAATTCCCCTTTTTAATCAGACAATAGATTAAGGAAGCTATAGTACTATATTATAATATTTCTTGTCCGAATAAGATGGAGTAAAAATAGTTTTAAGATTTGCAGAAATGTGATAAATCAAGATATTGATGTTTTCCTGAAACTTTTGTAAATTGAAAATTCCTATTAATCATTCCCAAATTTAAGAAACACATGCGGTTTCCGGTATTCGAATCATAAAAAAATTGCGATATAGGTAACTGAATTTTTCCATCTAGGAATTTAAACTACATAGGCTCCGCATGTTCTCCTTGTTTCTCTTTGAAAAACGTTAAGTTTTAAGTTAAAGAAGTTTTAAATAGTTTTGTAGTGCTTATAGTAAAATATCTTTTTATATATGTGTATATAATTTTTGCTTGGTTAGAATTGAGTTCGGTTCAAGAAACAAAAAAACAAAAATTGTAAAAAATGTTAATGGATTTCCCAAGAATTAGAATTTTTAATAACTGTCTATTAATTCTCGCTAATAAATTTTAACTTATGATCTGCAAGTATATTAAATTTCTTATAACCTTTCCGTATTTTGGTGCTATTTTACATATATTTGATCTGATAATATTTTGTCATATATAATGTTATATAATATAGTATCTATGTAATATATAGAATTATTGATAATTTATTACTAACTTATAAAAAAAGGATATTGCGAAGTGATTCGTATATGTATTCACTCGCAGCAAACGCAGGTGTCATTTAGAACACACAAAATTTCAAAACAAAATTGCTATAAAGTCATTTTAGTAAAGATTTATTACATAGTAACGAAAAAAATTAAATACATTGTACATAATATTTTTATGTATATAACTACATATACATATATACATATTATATAATTTTATTTTAAGTGTTAAATTGTATATTTCACTTACAAACACCGATGTTTATTAGATAGCATTTGTTAAAATTTATTTAAATATCTGTTTTTTATTGATTTTTTGTTGTTTTTCATTTTATATTTAATAAAATACTGTTATTTTGCATATAAAATTTATTAAAAAGTGAACATCAGTGAAAAAAATACCAATAGAATGAAAATGAAAGTGATAAATAAGTTATTGAAAGATATTTCGATCGATATCATTTTATTATATAGCTATAGATAGATTGGATAAAGATTTTAAATTCAGAATATATTTTTTGTGACTTGTAAGAATTTATTTTTGTATTTTGGCATAACGTTTGTTCCATTCATCATATTTTTATTTAAAAGTAAGAAAATTCAGAAACAACTGATGGAATAAAAAATATCATAATATTATGGTAACGTAAAAATGTAAAAGAAAAAAAAAATGGTTAGAAAATTTATTATTTTCAAAATTTATGTAGATATGATACTTTTGAATATGAATTTATGGAAATGTTAAAGTTAAAGACTATTAGCTTTTATTATTTAAAATAATAACGTGTAATATGTAAATATATTAATAATTTTTTTAATTTTTTACTTATCGTTTTAAAATTTAGATAAAAATTAAAAAAATGTAATGATATTAAAAAATTAAACGATAATTTTTCTTCTTGATTTGATATTGTTCCCACATCCAAAACTAATTAAGTATGTAAAATATTAAGGGAGAATAAAATTGACTCTGTTGGTATCTTATAATTTTCCGAGAAAGTTAGATGGCAAAACGCTCGCAATTGACATAGCTAGACTGTCTATGACCAATACGGTTAACGTTGATCTAACTAAAGTCGCTAGTTGGGGCCCTAAAAACAAAGTGGAGTTTAATTCTTCCAAAACCTTATGTGATCAGATAACATTAAAAAAAAACTAAATATAATCCTCATCTGAGGTTTCACGAGGAAATCGTTCACCGATCGGAAACTCTGAACATTTTGGGCATGCAACTAAATTAAAAAATGATGTGGAATGATCATATTTTTGATATTGTGAAAAGTGCTGTCAAATGCTTGGGTTTTCTCTTTAGGTGTAAATCGTATTTCTCTTCAAGGGACCTGTCCAAAATCTATAAAGCTTATATACGAGATAAGATGGAATATAACTAACATATTTGGGCTGGGCCTCATCCGCCTCCTTAAACTTTCTCGATCGAGTTCAAAAACGCGCCATTCGTCTAATTAAGGACCCCACATTGAGTAATACTATAATCTCGCTTGACATCCGTTCTAGATAATATTGGATCTTTTTCTTTTTATAGATATTTTGTAGAATGATACTCGCTCGTTAATGATACTCGCACAGTTTAATGATACTCGCACAGTTTAATTCCAACGCCCCACAAGAGGTTTAGAAATTCGTTTGTTGTTAGAATTGCAAAAATGTGGAATTTTATATCATCCACGGTATTCCTAAAAGTTGGCGATTTTGGTATTTATAATTTTCCCAAATTTAAGAAAATTCTCAACAGATTCTCCTCAAATTTACCCTTTAACTTCCCGTTATCCTCGTTTATTCAATCCCTATGCTATGCCATATAATCACAACTACTTCAAGTACGAAGGATCATATTCCTAGTTTGTAGTTTTAGAATAAAAAAAATAAAATAATAAAATTTCAGTTAAGAGTAATTTTCTACAATCTGAAGAAAATCAAATTCTTCAAGATAAACTAATACGAACGGGATGGTATCATAATTCCAAAAAATATTCTAAAGCAACAAAATTCTAGACTTAATAAAACAAATAAAATTAAATTAAATAAATAACAAATAAAATTTCACAAAATTGAGGTTTTCAATATTTTGTTAAGCGGGCGCCTGAACTGTTTAAAGTGCTTCACATGCACAGTGAAAGTTCTATTTTAGAATTTTTTCGATTAAATGGAATTTTTTTTTTGAAATTATGTCAAGGGAATTTTTGTTTTAAAATTTTGTACCCAACCCATTCCGAACATGATAAAATATTTAAAATAATCCTTACTTTTTTTTTGGGTACCGAGTTGGTATTATACTTTTTTGAAAAAACTATTTAGTTACAGATTATTATGCTTGAACCAAAGAAAAACTGTTTAATTTTACACAGCATTTGCACAGCATTTCATTTTACACAGCATTTGCGATTATATTATGCGGCACAGCCTTCATATTTTAAATCAATTGAATAGATAATAATACAACAAAAAAAAAAATATTCAAATTTATTTTTTTCAGGTCGAAATTCAGTTTGAGAACATATTCACCTGAAAATTATCAGCTATAATATAATTTTACCGGAAGAAACATCCTTGAAATATGCCTAAATGAAAAATGTACCTGGAAAAAAACATAAAATTAACAAAAGTAAGCAGTTCCAACTGCTAAGTTTCAAATAATGTATCGGCTAATAGATGGAACATCATTAGCTTCTATCTTTATAAAATAAAATAACTTTTTATAAAGCCATTCTAATGCATGTTGTATTGTATTGTACATGTTGTATTTGAACGTGTAAGAAACAACATTAATACTAAGCTCAAATAATTATTAAGATACTTCAAAGATTTCAGTTAAAATTACTACGAGATGGAATCTAAACGACTCTTATTGGTTTAAAACAAAAAAGTTTACGTTAAGAAATAACCCAAATTTATTACGAACTGTAACAGATGCAGTATAGACATATCAAAATCTGTAAAAATAGAATCAACCAACACTCAAACCAAATACTAAAACAATATAAACCATTAGATCCCGTAAGATAATTTACAAAACTTAAAATGATAATCAGGAACTTGTACCAGACTTTGAAATAAGAGGATATGTTATTACAATTCAGTTTTTTTTAATAGTAATGATGAAATGGTAATAAGTTATATTTTATAAGACTTTTGTAATTTCCTATATTTTCCACATTAATTTCAAAAATATTCATTTTCCTTGTTTTTAGGAAAATTTAAATGGAATTAGCTGGAAACAGAAATCAGAAATATGAGAACTCAATTATTTCCCCTTTCTTTCAATTACTACCTAAAATTGTAAAATTTAAATTTCAAAATTTGCAAGACTCACGTGGCATAATCAATGTTGATCGATGGGTAACAAAAAAAAATTTTGAGCAAAAGGTTTCAAAAAAATAACTGTTCTTATTTAAAAAAAAGGAAAATAAAGGACTATCTGAAAGGAAATGAAGTAATATTGTGTCCTTTTTATTAAAAACAATATTTTCGAATGTATCCTAACGGTAGATATAGTAATGGAAAACAAGATGGTTCTATATAATTATAATTGTTAATATAATTTCACTACAGGTTCATTACAATTTATTTATATGTGTAGGTAATTAAGTTTCTTTTAGGCTGTAGATACTAAATAAAATGTTGTTACATTGAAATATTATTTGATTTTTTATAAAAACCCGCTTTAGTTTTAATATTTTAAAATGTCTTATAACTAATGCATTAATATGTGGCATTTCTTGTATTAGTTTTATATAAGTCTATAAGACAAATGTAAATATTGCGGTGCAATTTTTAATCTTAAGAAATTTTAAAATAAATTTTACTTTATATCTACAGCAGTAAAAGCGATAATAAACAGACAACTAAAAAAGAAAAAGAGTGGTAGGAATATATTTGATAATAACCTAGCATGATATTTGCAAATTTCGTTTTCTTTTACTTCTTTTAGAAGCATAAGTAGGGCTTGTACTAGAATCCTCATCTTATACTGTTTTCAATGTCGCTATTTTTATTTTATCACAGATAATATTACAAACTTTTGGTTAAGCGTTCTTCTGTTTTCAAGCTTTCTGTTTTAGGGTTTTCTAAACGTGTATCTAATCCATATCCATTTTTCGTTCCATGTTTCTACATATAATCCGTAGGTACTTTTTCTTAAACACTTTCAACTTTTGGTTTGTGTTTGTTTAGCCATCTATCTATGCCATACAATAGAGTTTTTTTATAGTATGACCGATAACAAAATAATATTTGAAATTAATTGAAACAAAATATAAAAATAGTTCATTTTAATTATTTTTTTTTTTGCGGTCGTTCGCTAGGATCATTCAAAAAATTTCTGAAAGTCTAAATCCTAGATCAAAATCAATCGAACCAATGTACTGTTAAGTGCTCAAAATTAATTTTTCGTAGTAAAAATAATCACATATGGAAAGATTAAAAAGCAAATGTTTAAATCCATTTTAAGAACACATCAGCTGAGATTCAATATTTTGTATTTAGCTGTTACAACATCTTTGCCTACTTATTTGAATGGTAAAAATATAAAAAGGTTGTACAAAAATTTAAAAGTAATATTATTTAACAGCATAAGTTTTAAAAGGTTTTTACTTTCCTGTATCATAGTTATTGTTACAGTATTAAAATATACGGAAAATAAATTTCTATATTACAAAATGTTTTTTTTTCAAGATTTTACAGAATAAATTGAATCTTTTATCAATTCTGCAGTTAAATTTAGCTACAATTTCATTTCAGTAAACAATTATTTTGGAAAAAGAAAAAGGGAATAACCAGGAAAAGAAAAAGAAAAAGCTATAGAGAAGAAAAGATATAAACGGTAAATTGGTATTGACCTTTACATGAAAAAAAATTAAAGAAAAATAAAATAAACATTCGGTTTTTAACAGGATAAATTTCTAAAGTTGTTTTTTTTTCCGATTATTATCAACAGGATTTAATTTAAAATTAGAAAGTTCAGTGAATTCTGATGATTAGATGAAAGGATCACCTTCAATACTGGTATACGGGTATCTTTTTTTTTTCTTCTTCTTATGAATGAAAAAAAAGATCCTTTTTTTTTGGTTTTTGCACTAGGTAACTTGGAAAGATGATTTAGGGATCACTATTTATTTTATTACAAAATAATTTTTTTCATTCATCATCAACGAAAAACAAAACCGAACTCAGGTAAGTGAAAAATTTTAATTCAAATTTGGATATCCTTATGTTCATTTTTATTCCTTCCTTTCTTTTATTTTTATTCTAAAATGCAATATTATTGTATTCTTAGGGTTGACCTTTTTAAGTTATAGAAATCGAATTTTCTAAAAATAAAATAATTATGTATAGAAAGAAAAAAATTACCATGACAAAAAAAAAGAAGTCCAGGAAGAATAAAAAAGGAAAATGAATAGAAAATTTAAGATATAAATTGATGGGATGATTTTCTAAAGAATTGCTGGTAGTAGGTTATGGTAGGTTATTATAGAATCTGCTAAGGTTTTTATATTTTGTATAAAATAAAAAAAAGAAAAGAAATAGGTAGGTATGTTTTTAAAAGACTATAATTTGATCATATAATTTGGTTTTTTACGCACACCTTCATTTAAAAAAGAATTGAACTGAAAAACAAAATGGTTATTTTTCGACATTTTTTTTTTCTTTTTTTTTGAATAAATTTCTGAAGTTGATTTTGAGGTTTTTCGGTTTCTTTTCATTTTCAGAAATGTCTTAAAAAAGAAAAAAAAATAATATTCTTATTTAAAATATGAAAAAGAAATTTTTTTTTCTGTTTTACCCATCGATTCTCAATTTAGTTTGGGAAACAAGGTTAAAAAAATATATATACATACATATTATATAATATAATAATTACACAAAAAAAAAAAAAAAAAATTAAAGATTTTGCTGTAATATTGACATAGCTTCGCTCTTTTCAATATTTGTTGAAGTCAAATTTTCTTTAAAAAACATTTTAATTATTCATCCCAATCATTTTTGAAAACCATTTATAACCCTTTTCATCTTTACGCAAGTAGTGGAATTAAATTGCCATTCCAGAACTCCTATCTTAGATTAAATTAATATTAAAAACTAAAAATCTAATAAATAAATAAATAAACCATAAAATTAAGGAAAATCCTAACTCACACAATCGTGTAACTGAATCAAAAATATGTATGTATTTATCCCCCTCATCGGAAATGCATTTGCCATATGTTCGACATATTGTCTCATGATCTGAAATGTCAAAAAAAAATTTAACGATGTTTTATGATCGAAAATTGTTTGATAATGTGTTTGCGACGTTGTAAATACTGAAATATCAGTCAAATTAAACTGTCAAAATTTTCTGTCCATCTGTTTCGGTTCTTTGTTATTTTGAGTTTTTTTTTGTTGAATAATTAACGAATAGGGACTTTATTTTTGGAATATTTATATTGAGTCCTACTTTATGTGCTTTTGTGTTTAGGGAATCTAGTTTTACAAAAACAAAGTCCCTAAGATTGAATTCAAACAATTCCAATCCACTAGCAATAAACAACACATACATAGAGGATGTGACAAATTTCAACTACCTTGGCAGTATTCTTACCGCAAAAGGAGGAGCAGAAGAAAGCATTGAGAATCAAATAAAATTAGCAAAGATGGCATTCGGGAGACTTTGGCCAATAAGGATATATGAAGCCTGTGTGAAATCGATTCTACTCTACGGCAGTGAAACCTGGTTAATCAAAAACTCTTCAACAAATAAATTACAAGTATTTGAAAATAAATGCCTCCGAACAATTCAAAATATAAGATGGCCTAGAAAAATATCAAATGAGGACCTACTAACTATCTCTAGACAAGAAACCATACTCTGCCAAATCAAGAAAAAGAAATGGAGATGGATAGGTCACACACTTCGGAAAGCGCCAGAGAATATTACACGACAGGCGTTCGACTTTAATCCACAGGGAAAAAGAAGTGTGGGTAGACCTAAAATAACATGGAGAAGGTCTGTGGCTAAGGAAATTGATAATAGCGGTAAAATATGGGCAGAAATCAAACATTTGGCCCACAATCGAGTGCGATATAGAAGCTTTGTGGAAGCCCTATGCTCCCCCAGGGGGAATTAACGAATAGAGGCAAGTTTTGATGAATATAAAAAAAAAAAATATTTTTATTCATTTTTAATTTGTTATAAACTTCAACTTTAATTTCAATTACACAAATGGCGGGCATCATATGATTTATGATCGAAAACATCAAATAAGACATTGTGTTACTGTTGCATTGTATCGACAATTTAAACTGATAATTTAATTTTTTCGATTTTGACGAAATCAAATATATTTTTTTGACATTTCCGATGTTACCTTATATAAAAGCAAATCCCAAACCACACAGCGCATTACTTACTTTTTCTGCTAAGTCGTTCAGCTTATTGGTATTCATTTCGAATTTCAAATAATGTTAAATATTAAAACTTGAACTATTTCCTAGATGAAAATTACATTTAAGTTAATAAAAAAATTATTTAATAATATTAGATATATTATAATAATAGCAATCACTTTATTACTTGAAATTAATAAATATCGCCTTTCAACAACCTAAATATAAAACATAATAAACGCAAATATTTTTATTTTAATTACAAGAGAAAGTGAAAAGAAAACATACTTAAAATTAAACTTTTTACAAAAATTTTTATTTTTGTTCATTTAATAGAAATACTATTCTATGTGAAAAATGTATTTGGTTTTCATAAAATTTTTAAAAATATGGGTGCTGTGGCACCATTAGTAGAAATATGTAAATGTTCTTATGAAAATGGATCTATACTAAATAAGTAAATTTAGGTAAAATTTTAGCCGAATTTCATTTCATATATTTTAACCCTTCAATTCCCTTCAATGCATGATTTTTATTTTTAGACAAAACAATTTTAACTAAGGTTAAAATAAATTATTTAAAATTTTAGGTCAGTTACAGTCAGTCTTCGGGAAAGCTGCATGCAACAGTTTTAAAACCATTAAATTTGCCACTGAACTCAATGCTGAGTATGACTAGGTAGTTGTTTTCACATTCTTAGTAGGTACAATTAGTTGAATTTGTGTATTCTGCTTTTTATACCCGTATGAACCAAGGGTATAATAAATTTGCCATTACGTTTGTGACACCTTAAAGGAGTCGAGCTAGATATAGTGTCAAAGGTATGAATCGGCTCAGAATCGAATTCTGAGTCGATTAAGCCATGTACGTCCGTTCGTCCGCACGATAACTCAAAAAATAAAGGAGCTAGGCGGCTGAATTTTTTTTTACGTCACTTTTGCAAAATTGTTAGTTTTGATATTTAAATCCAACATTTTCGGTCGGCGGGTTCGAGTAGCTGCCATACAACTTCCATCTTTATATAGAAATAATTCAGTATCAATTCAAGCAAGGTTTCTGAAATTTTGCAAATGATGATCAAGTTTTATGGCAACAACTTCTGTAAAATTTGGTTGTGGTGGTGCGGCGGGTTTGGGTAGCTGCCATACAACTTCTCCGTTTAAATGAGAATAACTCAGTGTTTATTGAAGCTAGGAATCTGAAATTTAGTAAAGAGGTGTCGAGTTACATGCCAACAACTTCTGTAAAATTTGGTTTGTCTAGAGCAGCCGGTTCAGGCTTCTTGCACCTCTTGGAACCTAATGAAGCTAGGAGTCTGAAATCTTGCTAATGATGATCAAGTTTTATGGCAACAACTTTTGCAAAATTTGGTTGTGCTGGTGCAACAGGTTCGGGTAGCTGCCATACAACTTCTCTTTATACCCGTACGATAGGATCGGGTATAATAAAATTACTCCTCCGTTTGTAACACCTCGAAATAAGCGAGCTAGATATACATTCAAAGGTATGGATCGGATCAGAAAAAAATTCTAAGACTTTTGAGCCATGTCCGTCCGTCCGTCAGCACGCTAACTCAAAAACTAAGAAAGCTACAATCTTGAAATTTACACAAAATATTCTGGGAGTAATTTGTAGGTTCCCTATTTTTTTTGGTTGAGTTTGGACCAAAACATAGGGTAGCTCTCGAACACCTAACTTTTAGATCCCCATATTTTTTTTGAAATAGAGCTATGAAATTTTAACTGCTGATAGATCTCACAAAAATATTAATTTTATTTTTAATAACTTTTTTTTGTAGCCCCACCCGTTATGGAGCTACAGCTCCTCAAAGCTCTAAAAAGCTCTAAGTTCAAAAAAGCTCTATATTTAAATTGTTATAGCACAAGTTGTATAAAGTATATCTTCATTTTGAAAATGCTAAACGATTACTACTTTCAGTAGCTTTAAAAATATATATGCAATAAATATATATTTGTTGCATACGGTGTCTTAATTTACCGTTATGCGAAACTAAAATTTTGCAAAATTTTTTAACCCTTCTATCTTAGTTGGAAACTTTGACAGAAGTTAGATCTTTGAAAATAAGTATGAGTCATTTCAGAACTTTTCTTTGTATCACCCCCCGTTTAGGAGCTGTAAGGGGTCAAAAACTGAAAATTTCCTATTTTTAAACACCTGTAACTTGAACACCTGCTAAAATTTTTTTGAAGTAATACACAAAAATTGAAGAATCAATATTATACTCTTATTTCCGTTAACAACTTTATTATACCCGTACGATAGGATTGGGTATAATAAAATTACTCCTCCGTTTGTAACACCTCGAAATAAGCGAGCTAGATATACCTTCAAATGTATGGATCGGATAAGAAAAAAATTCTAAGACTTTTGAGCCATGTCCGTCCGTCCGTCAGCACGCTAACTCAAAAACTAAGAAAACTAGAATCTTGAAATTTACACAAAATATTTTAGGAGTAATTTGTAGGTTCCCTATTTTTTTTGGTTGAGTTTGGACCAAACCTTAGGGTAGCTCTCAAACACCTAACTTTTAGATCCCCACATTTTTTTTGAAATAGAGCTATGAAATTTTAACTGCTGATAGAACATACAAAAATATTAATTTTATTTTTAATAACTTTTTTTTGTAGCCCCACCCGTTATGGAGCTACAGCTCCCCAAAGGTTCAAAAAAGCTCTATATTTAAATTGTTATAGCACAAGTTGTATAAAGTATATCTTCATTTTGAAAACGCCAAACGATTACTACTTTTATAAGCTTTAAAAGTATATATACAATAAATATATATTTGTGGCATACGGTGTCTTAATTTACCGTTATGTAAAACTCAAATTTTGCAAAATACTTCAACCCTTCTATCTTCTAAACCGTTTAAGTTGGAAACTTGAAATTTTGACAGAAGTTAGATCTTTGAAAATAAGTATGAGTCATTTCAGAAATTTTTTTTGTATCACCCCCTGTTTAGGAGCTGTAAGGGGGCAAAAACTGAAAATTTCCTATTTTTAAACACCTGTAACTTGAATACCTGTTAAAATTTTTTTCAAGTAATACACAAAAATTAAAGCTTTAAGATTATACTCTTATTTCTGTTAATAACTTTTTTTAATAATATAGGGTTACTTTATAATTGACGAAAGTGTTACTTGATTTTTTCAAACTTTCTAACAAATTTCTTCAACGAATTTTTTCCATTTTGTTTTACTCGACAATTTGAAATTGTTGAGGATATAATGCGTAGTACATAAAAATGTAAATAAATAAACAACATAACGGTTGCTTGAAGAATTTTTATTTATATGATATTGTTATCCATATATACTTATATAATATCATGTTCGCTAGTGAATGAATGATAAGAGTATATATGTATATTATATAGCGCCGTACATATACCGTACATTTACATACATATATGTATTTTATTGTACTTATAAGAAATTATTCTGTCAATGGAATATTTAGATGTAATATAATATAATATTTAAAATTATATTTATATAAATGTACTAAGTAAATTTAATATACATTTACCGGTTAGTATTAAATGGTACTATAGAATATTTGAAAAAGTTTTGGATTGATAATCGTTATGTGGAAGGTTAGAATCTGCATTTGAAGAATGTACATATAAACATATAGTTTGAATATATGTACAACCCATAGTACTAGAAATTATAAAATTCACCCAAATTATTTTAAAATACTAAAATATTAAAAAAATAATATTGTAAGCAGAGTGACAGGCTGTGAACATACTAACGGTTCGTACGGGTATCTAAGAGTTGACAAAGTCAACTGTATTCTTCCTCGTTTAATAATATATCGTTACTTTATAATTGACGAAAGAGTTACTTGATTTTTTCAAATTTTCTAATAAATTTCTTTAACTAATTTTTTGCATTTTGTTTTACTCGATAATTTGAAATTGTTGAGGATATAATGCGTAGTACAAAAAAATGTAAATAAATAAACAACATAACGGTTGCTTGAAGAATTTTTATTTATATGATATTGATATATATATATATACATACTTATATAATATCATGTTTATTTACATATCGTATATGTCACTAGTGAAGGAATGATAAGAGTATATATGTATATTATATAGCGCAGTATTTACATACATATATGTATTTTATTGTACTTATAAGAAATTATTCTGTCAATGGAATATTTAGATGTAATATAATATAATATTTAAAATTATATTTATATAAATGTACTAAGTAAATTTAATATACATTTACCGGTTAGTAGTAAATGGTACTATAGAATATTTGAAAAAGTTTTGGATTGATAATCGTTATTATGTGAAAGGTTAGAATTTGCTTTTGAAGAATGTATAAACATATAGTTTGAATATATCTACAACTCATAGTTCTAGAAATTATAAAATTCACCCAAATTATTTTAAAATACTAAAATATTAAAAAAATAATATTGTAAGCAGAGTGACAGGCTGTGAACATACTAACGGTTCGTACGGGTATCTAAGAGTTGACAAAGTCAACTGTATTCTTCCGCGTTTTAAATGAAAATAACTCAGTGTCCGTCCGCACGATAACTCAAAAAATAAGGGAGCTAGGAGGCTCACATTTTTTCTACGCCAGTCCTGCAAAATTGTTAGTTTTGCTATTTAACTTCAGCAATTTCGGCAGCCGGGTTAGAGTAGCTGCCATACAACTTCTTTCTTTAAATGGAAATAATCCAGTGTCTATTCAATCTAGGTATCTGAAATTTTGCGAATGATGATCAAGTTTTATGGCAACAACTTCTGCAAAATTTGGTTGTGGTGGTGCGACGGGTTCGGGTAGCTACCACACAACTTCTCTTTTTAAATGAAAATAACTCAGTGTCCGTCCGCACGATAACTCAAAAAATAAAGGAGCTAGGAGGCTGACATTTTTTTTACGTCACTTTTGCAAAATTGTTAGTTTTGCTATTTAACTCCAGCATTTTCGGCCGCCGGGTTCGAGTAGCTGCCATACAACTTCTTTCTTTAAATGAAAATAATTCAGTGTCTATTGAAGCTAGCTATCTGAAATTTAGACAAAAAGTGTCGAGTTGCATACCAAAAACTTTTGTAAAATTTGATTGGTCTAAAGCAGCCGGTTCAGGCTTTTTGCATTTCTTGAAACTTAATGAAGCTAGGCGCAATAGATTCGGGTAGCTGTCATACAACTACACAATTTACATAAATATATCTCTGTAGTTCGGAATTCGGTATTAATAATCTGAATGTTTTTAACAGATGATCAAGTTTTATAGAAACAGGATATATTACGTTCATACGGGTATCCCAGAGTTGACACAGTCTACTCTACTGCACTCTTCCTCGTTTTTCTTCATTAATTGTTTTAGTTGAATAACTAAAAAAAATATGTCTCTTGTTTCTTATTTTCTTTTGCTCCACCAAGAATGTAAAGCGTTTTCATTAGATAGGTACTTAAAACTAAACAAAACGAGGAAGAATACAGTTGCCTTTGTCAACTCTTACATACCCGTACGAACCGTTAGTATGTTCACAGCCTGTCACTCTGCTCACAATATTATTTTTTTAATATTTTAGTATTTTAAAATAATTTGGGTGAATTTTATAATTTCTAGAACCATGGGTTGTACATATATTTAAACTATATGTTTATATGAACATTCTTCGAAAGCAGATTCTAACCTTTCACATAACGATTATCAATCCAAACCTTTTTTAAATATTCTATAGTACCATTTAATACTAAGCGGTAAATGTATATTAAATTTACTTAGTACAAAATAGTAAATATAATTTTAAATATTATATTATATTATATTTAAATATTCCATTGACAGAATAATTTCTTATAAGTACAATAAAATACATATATGTATGTAAATACGGCGCTATATAATATACATCTATACTCTTATCATTCATTCACTAGTGACATATACGATATGTAAATAAACATGATATTATATAAGTATGTATATATATCAATATCATATAAATAAAAATTCTTCAAGCAACCGTTATGTTGTTTATTTATTTACATTTTTTTATACTACGCATTATATCCTCAACAATTTCAAATTATCGAGTAAAACAAAATGGAAAAAATTCGTTAAAGAAATTTGTTAGAAAATTTGAAAAAATCAAGTAACACTTTCGTCAATTATAAAGTAACCCTATATTATTAAAAAAAGTTGTTAACAAAAATAAGAGTAAAATGTTGAAGCTTTAATTTTTGTATGCTCAAAAATTTTACTTCAAAAAAATTTTAACAGGTGTTCAAGTTACAGGTGTTTAAAAATAGGAAATTTTCAGTTTTTGACCCCTTACAGCTCCTAAACGGGGGATGATACAAAAACAATTTCTGAAACGACTCATACTTATTTTCAAAGATCTAACTTCTGTCAAGTTTCCAACTTAAACCGTTTAGAAGATAGAAGGATTAAAGGATTTTGCAAAATTTTAGTTTCGCATAACGGTAAATTAAGACACCGTCTGCCACAAATATATATTTATTGTATATACAATTTTAAAGCTAATAAAAGTAGTAATCGTTTGGAGTTTTCAAAATGAAGATATACCTTATATAACTTGTGCTATAACAATTTAAATATAGAGCTTTTTTGAACATTTGGGGAGCGTTAGCTCCGTAACAGGTGGGGCTACAAAAAAAAGTTATTAAAAATAAAATTAATATTTTTGTGAGATCTATCAGCAGTTAAAATTTACCTTAAGGTTTGGTCCAAACTCAACCAAAAAAAATAGGGAACCTACAAATTACTCCAAGAATATTTTGTGTAAATTTCAAGATTCTAGCTTTCTTAGTTTTTGAGTTAGCGTGCTGACGGACGGACGGACATGGCTCAAAAGCCTTAGAATTTTTTTCTGATCCGATCCATACCTTTGAAGGTATATCTAGCTCGCTTATTTCGAGGTGATACAAACGGAGGAGTAATTTTATTATACCCGATCCTATCGTACGGGTATAAAAATATTTGATTTGAATGAAAAAAGTGCAATATTATTGAATTTTAGAATTTGTGATGCATAGATAATATACTTGCATACATACATAGTAAAGATGTGCATGGATACATTTGTGTTTTCTCTCTATTTCTATACTCGCTATACTATACAAGTAATTCACTACACTCAATCAAGAAAGAGTACAGTAAAAGCTATACTCTATTGTAAACAAATATATATTCAACTCTATTTCTGTTGTATCAAATTCAAATGCGTATTAAATTAGATCTCGTAAAAGATTTGATGTTTCGAAAATAACAAACGAGTACTCGAAATATGATCAATATACACATAGTATAGCATAGCAGGTACTCAAATGAGAAATTATACAGAGCTTAGAATATTATATTATAGAATTTATATTAAAACGAGGAAGAATACAGTTGACTTTGTCAACTCTTAGATACCCGTACGAACCGTTAGTATGTTCACAGCCTGTCACTCTGCTCACAATATTATTTTTTTAATATTTTAGTATTTTAAAATAATTTGGGTGTATTTTATAATTTCTAGAACTATGGGTTGTACATATATTCAAACTATATGTTTATAAGTACATTCTTCAAAAGCAGATTCTAACCTTTCACATAACGATTATCAATCCAAAACTTTTTCAAATATTCTATAGTACCATTTAATACTAAGCGGTAAATGTATATTAAATTTACTTAGTACAAAATAATAAATATAATTTTAAATATTATATTATATTATATTTAAATATTCCATTGGCAGAATAATTTCTTATAAGTACAATAAAATACATATATGTATGTAAATACGGCGCTATATAATATACATCTATACTCTTATCATTCATTCACTAGTGACATATACGATATGTAAATAAACATGATATTATATAAGTATGTATATATATCAATATCATATAAATAAAAATTCTTCAAGCAACCGTTATGTTGTTTATTTATTTACATTTTTTTATACTACGCATTATATCCTCAACAATTTCAAATTATCGAGTAAAACAAAATGGAAAAAATTCGTTTTAAAGAAATTTGTTAGAAAATTTGAAAAAATCAAGTAACACTTTCGTCAATTATAAAGTAACCCTATATTATTAAAAAAAGTTGTTAACAGAAATAAGAGTACAATGTTGGAGCTTTAATTTTTGTGTATTACTTCAAAAAAATTTTAACAGGTGTTCAAGTTACAAGTGTTTAAAAATAGGAAATTTTCAGTTTTTGACCGCTTACAGCTCCTAAACGGGGAGTGATACAAAAAAAATTTTTGAAATGACTCATACTTATTTTCAAAGATCTAACTTCTGTCAAAATTTCAAGTTTCCAACTTTAACTGTTTAAAAGATAGAAGGGTTAAAGAATTTTGCAAAATTTGAGTTTCACATAACGGTAAATTAAGACACCGTATGCCGCAAATATATATTTATTGTATATATACTTTTAAAGCTAATAAAAGTAGTAATCGTTTGGCGTTTTCAAAATGAAGATATACCTTATACAACTTGTGCTATAACAATTTAAATATAGAGCTTTTTTGAACCTTTGGGGAGCTATAGCTCCGTAACGGGTGGGGCTAGAAAGAAAAGTTATTAATAATAAAATTAATATTTTTGTGAGATCTATCAGCGGTTAAAACTTCATAGCTCTATTTAAAAAAAAATGTGGAGATCTAAAAGTTAGGTGTTCGAGAGCTACCCTAAGGCTTGGTCCAAACTAAACCAAAAAAAATAGGGAACCTACAAATTACTCCCAGAATATTTTGTGTAAATTTCAAGATTCTAGCTTTCTTAGTTTTTGAGTTAGGGTGCTGACGGACGGACGGACGGACATGGCTCAAAAGTCTTAGAATTGTTTTCTGATCCGATCCATACCTTTGAATGTATATCTAGCTCGCTTATTTCGAGGTGTTACAAACGGAGGAGTAATTTTATTATACCCGATCCTATCGTACGGGTATAATGATAATTTGGAAAAATCAAGTAACACTTTCGTCAATTATAACTTAACCCTATATTATTAAAAAAAGTTGTTAACAGAAATAAGAATATAATGTTGAAGCTTTAATTTTTGTATATTACTTCAAAAAAATTTTAACAGGTGTTCAAGTTACAGGTGTTTAAAAATAGGAAATTTTCAGTTTTTGACCCCTTACAGCTCCTAAACGGGGGATGATACAAAAAAAATTTCTGAAATGACTCATACTTATTTTCAAAGATCTAACTTCTGTCAAGTTTCCAACTTAAACCGTTTAGAAGATAGAAGGATTAAAGGATTTTGCAAAATTTTAGTTTCGCATAACGGTAAATTAAGACACCGTATGCCACAAATATATATTTATTGTATATACACTTTTAAAGCTAATAAAAGTAGTAATCGTTTGGAGTTTTCAAAATGAAGAGATACCTTATATAACTTGTGCTATAACAATTTAAATATAGAGCTTTTTTGAATATTTGGGGAGCTGTAGCTCCGTAACGGGTGGGGCTAGAAAGAAAAGTTATTAATAATAAAATTAATATTTTTGTGAGATCTATCAGCGGTTAAAACTTCATAGCTCTATTTAAAAAAAAAGTAGAGATCTAAAAGTTAGGTGTTCGAGAGCTACCTTAAGTTTTGGTTCAAACTCAACCAAAAAAAATAGGGAATCTAGAAATTACTCCCAGAATATTTTGTGTAAATTTCAAGATTCTAGCTTTCTTAGTTTTTGAGTTAGCGTGCTGACGGACGGACGGACGGATGGACATGGCTTAATCGACTCAGAATTTAATTCTGATCGGATCCATACCTTTGAAGGTATATCTAGCTCGCTTATTTCGAGGTGTTACAAACGGAGGAGTAATTAGAAGAAGTTAGAAGAAGTTAGATTTTTGAAAATAAGTATGAGTCATTTCAGAAATTTTTTTTGTATCATCCCCCGTTTAGGAGCTGTAAGGGGTCAAAAACTGAATATTTCCTATTTTTAAACACCTGTTAAAATTTTTTTGAAGCAATACACAAAAATTAAAGCTTCAACATTATACTCTTATTTCTGTTAACAACTTTTTTTAATAATATAGGGTTACTTTATAATTGACGAAAGTGTTACTTGATTTTTTCAAATTTTCTAACAAATTTCTTCACCAAATTTTTGCATTTGTTTTACTCGATAATTTGAAATTGTTGAGGATATAATGCGTAGTATAAAAAAATGTAAATAAATAAACAACATAACGGTTGCTTGAAGAATTTTTATTTATATGATATTGATATACATACATACTTATATAATATCATCTTTATTTACACATCGTATATGTCACTGATGAATGAATGATAAGAGTATAGATGTATATTATATAGCGCTGTATGTACATACATATATGTATTTAATTGTACTTATAAGAAATTATTCTATGAATGGAAATATTTTTAAAGGAATATTGCAATCTATGGCGATATACTTATAACAATATAAATATACTATGTGCGCATTAATATAATATAATATTTAAAATTATATTAACTATTTTGTAATTTAATATACGTACATTTACCGCTTAGTATTAAATGCTACTATAGAATATTTCAAAAAGTTTTGGATTGATAATCGTTATGTGGAAGGTTAGAATCTGCTTTTGAAGAATGTACATATAAACATATAGTTTGAATATATGTACAACCCATAGTTCTAGAAATTATAAAATTCACCCAAATTATTTTGAAATACTAAAATATTAAAAAAATAATATTCTAAGCAGAGTGGCAGGCTGTGAACATACTAACGGTTCGTACGGATATCTAAGAGTTGACAAAGCAACTGTATTTTTTCTTGTTTTCTTTTATTTCCTGTCATAAATGTATTTATTCTTCAAATAAGATTAATACCTGATATTGGACAAATTATAATATGTACAACATTGTACAAACATTGCCCTATATAAAACAACTAGGAGAGTACCCGGCGTTGCCCGGAGTATTTGATGGGCTTTATGAAATAAAAATTATTAACTTTTGCTTTTGAGTTAATTATATCCGTCTGTTAATATAATTTAATTAATATAGTTCACGTATTACTATGCATTTTCAGATACTGGTAGTTAATATTCTATATTTTATTACATTAAGTTAAATTGAATAAACAGAGAGAAGATTTATAGATAATTTGTCTACAAAAAATCTTTAAAGGAATCAATAATCTATTGAGTACACAATGACGGCGAAGTGAATTTCAACAATATATTCTTTAATACCGAGACATAAAATCGCATTTCAATTATGACCATAATATTGTACATTTTTTTTCGTAAGTAATGTCACTTCATGTTTTGGTGTATTATCCTTTTAAGCACATTTTGAAAAATTTGTTATTAGGTTCGCTCTGTCCCTCCGTCTGTTAAAACTTATATACTGCTTAATAAAGAGCAATTAAATATTAACTATGCCTAGGTCTCTTAAAAGAGTAATATTTTAGAACAAATTTTTTATGTACCCTCACCGTTAGAGATCCTACAGCACCCACAGCTCTTGAAATTTTGGAAAAACTTCTTTTTAAATGCGTACATTTCAGGTTCTGTTTAACATATTTTCAATATAAAGAATACA
Source organism: Poecilobothrus nobilitatus (assembly GCA_947095535.1). Taxonomy (NCBI): domain Eukaryota; kingdom Metazoa; phylum Arthropoda; class Insecta; order Diptera; family Dolichopodidae; genus Poecilobothrus; species Poecilobothrus nobilitatus. The sequence goes on from OX352774.1 coordinate 112,296,060, forward strand.
TGATTGTTTTTTACCTTTATAAATCAACCAGAATTTTTTTACGTTTAGTTTTTCTAATTATGTTTCCAAATTGATTGGCTAAAAATATGTGTAAAAATTGTATATGGATAAGAATGTAAGGTTTTCTGTTCTTTAAATATTATTGTACTCATTTTTGATTAAATGCTGTACAGAAATGTGAATATGTTTTCTAATTTAATTGATTAAGTTTATAGTATTTTTAAATATACGGATATTATACATACTATATGTACATATTTCAATGATATTTTATGGGGAATATGTTATACACATGCATCTTATATAGGTAGACCACATGTAAAGACCACATGTAAGTAATGCATTTCTGAATGATGACATGATGATTGTCTAATGTAGGAGATTGTTTCTGTTTTTTAACAACGGCCAAAAATGTTATGTTGTTAAGACTTAAACAGAGTATTCTTAAGATACTTAATAAGGTTACTTTAATTACTGTTCTATATTAGAAATTTGCATTGAAAGGTTTTTATGAAATATTAGCAACAGTATAGATAAAAGTAAAGAGTGTTGGAAATATCTTTTTAATAATAATAACAATACACAAAATTAGGCAAACTATTATTAACAGGTGCTCGTGCGGAAATGGGTTAACAAACGTTAACGAACATTTTGTCACAGACTTTATTTAGAACCATAAATTCATCCTCCCAAATTAGACCGAAATTAGAAACAAAATTTTTTTTTTGACAGTCTATCGTGACGAAATGTGTTAATGTATCACAACAAAATTTATTGAATGAGTTTGTGTGCCAAAGTGTAATACTTGTGCAAATTTTCAATTAGTCAAATCGTTTAAGTACAACAACAAAAAATGAGAATTTCATGGCCTGAAGCCTGATGGGTTAATGTATCGTAACCAAATAAACTCAGAAAGCTTTTGTTATAAAGACCTACACTTTTGTAAATTTTCAACTCAATTGGTAAAACCGTTTAAGTGCGACAACAAAGAAATTAAAAAATTTATTGAGCCCTGTTGCCGAAACGAGTTAATGGATCGTAACCAAATCACCTTAATGAGCTCCTGTGGTAAAGAGCTACACTTTTGTAAGTTTGCAATTCAATTGGCAAAACCGTTTAAGCGCGACAACAAAGAAATTGAAAAACTTCATTGAGTCCTGGTGCCGAAACGGGTTAATGGATCGTAACCAAATCAACTCAGTGAGCACCTGTGGTAAAGAGCTACACTTTGATAAATTTTTAACTCAATTGGTCAAACAGTTTAAGTGCGACAACTAAGTAAATTACCAAACTTCACTGACCCCTGGTGCCGAAACGGGTTAATGGATCGGAACCAAATCAACTCAGTGCGCTCCTGTGGTAAGGAGCTACACTATTGTAAATTTTCAACTCAATTGGTCAAACCGTTTAAGCAGGACAACAGAAAAATTTAATGAACTTCGTTTGGCTCTCCTGCCCAAACGGGTTAACGGAACTTCATAGAAATTTGTCGCAGGCTTTTTCGTACCATAAAACCACCATACAAAATTGGACATAAATCGGAAACAAAAATTTTTTTGAAAGTGCGCCTGCCCGAATCCGTGTAACATATTTTATCCAAAATTCTTCGACACCCGTCCAAAGTTAAGGAAAACATTTGTACAAATTTTCAACTCAATCGATCAAACCGTTTAGGCAGGACAACGAAAAAACGAAAAAGCTTTAAATGGCTCTCGGACCGCAATGGGTTAATGAACCAAAACACCATATAGCCTATAACACTTTCCGGGATCGTAGAAATGTTCCTGCAAAATTTGGTTGCAATCGGACTGGTGGTTTTTACGTGAAAAGGGCACAAACAAACAAACAAACAGAATTTCGGCTTTATATATTAGAAGAAGATTGCCCTATGTATAACATGAGCCCAATAGAAGAATAGATAACTTCCAAAATACAGTGTTAATAGTTTTGATTTATTGGAGTATTCCTTATTAATCTTATTTGTAAATCTACGCTCTAAATTATTTTCATTTCAATACACCTTCCTGAATTATATATAAGAGAATATCAAGAGTTGAATACCTTGTGGATAATAAATCACTTGATTTTAAAGATAATTTATTTAAGCTGTAAGGAAATTTTCTGTTAGACATTTGTTAGTTTTTATTTTATTTATTTTTAGCAATTATTTTTCCAACAAGCTGCTGTTTCTATTCTAGTCTTATATTACTCAAATTCTTTTATTTTTTTTTTCGTTTGTATTATAGTTTTTATAGAAACATTATTCTGAATTAAAATTAAAATTAAATTACATTATATTTCTTTTATATGACAATTCTTTTTAATTACCTACAATATTAATTCACATAAAGTTAAAAACCTTAAAAACATTTAATATTAACTTTACCTTAATTCAAATTATTATATTTGAAAATATGACTACATTAAAGTAAAACTGAGAGAGTTAATAGCACATTAAGTTCATTAAAATGAAATAAAATGGGAATAAATGAAATTAACGGTAATTTACAACAACTGTTACAAAAAAAAAAAAACTAAATTATTTAACTATTAAAATAGCTTAAAATTATATGTTGTATACGACATTAGTTTTAATATCATTTTGAAAATATTGTATGATTTAACAGTAAAACTTAGATTATTTGAACTAAATGTAAATTCTTAAAACAGGTTTGTAATTTATTATATTATACAAAATTTACTTATAAAAACTGTAAATTTATATTTATATTTACCAAATTTTTTAGCTTCACTTGTCATATCCAGGTTCGTCTGTTCGTTTCATTATTAAATGATGTTTCAAGTCAATTTCATGTTTATTTACTATATTTCAATCTTCCAAATTAAGAAATTAATTGTCATATCTATCAAATATGAATGATAGGTGCTTTTGATAATACGAGAAATATCTTTTCAACATTTATGACGTACGATAAGAATTTTAAAGAAAAACTACATATTCTATGGCACTTAGAGTAGACAATTGTTGGTACAAGGTTTAGCTTATTTCAAAAGTTTAGGTATATGGAAACTGACAAAAAAAAAGTATGTACAAACTTTTTATTTTGTTCTTTTATAGATGCATAATATTAATTCATCTAGAGTTTCAAATTAAATCAATGCAACCTTAATTTTAGGTTGCATTGATTAATTAAAAGCATTTACTATGCTTCTCTGTGTTTACTATTTTAAATGATCAAACAGGATTAGTCATGTAGTAAATGAAATGTCATATATATTTATGAACTGTTATATATATATTTATGAACTGAAATGTTATATATATTTATGTTCGAACATTTTGTGAAAATTCAAATTTTGACACACAATTTGTCAATGTGCTAGATTAAATGACATTTGATACAATATGTAAAAATTTAATATATAAAAACTTTCATGTTTTAAAATAAAAAAAAAAAATATTATTCGATTTAAAGTTTTACTATACTGTTTAAAATTACTTAAGCAGAATTCCCACCTATGTTATTCCCACCCATAAATGTGCATCTTATGTTATTTAAAAAAAAAAACATTTTAAATAGAAATAAACAAATCAAATAATATATAAAATGAAAAAAACAACATAAAGGCATTAAAGTTTGTTTTTTTTTTTTCATATTTCTTTTTGAATATTTATTATAATTTTGCACGCCATCTGTTGACATAAAATTAAAATGATGAAAAAAAAAAATTCAAATATAAAACGTTTTTTACATTTTTTTTTTCATATCCTTTAATGGTAATTTGTTTTTTCCTTTTCTTTTTTTTTTTGTTTTAAATAATTTTTAATTTTGTTTTCGCTTTAAATATTTATTATATAAAAGTTGTTATTTCCTTTTAACTTTATTAATTTCCAACTAAATTAACACCTTCCTACTTTTTTTAGATTATTATTACAAGAAAGGACTAAAGTAAGATTAGTTGTTATTTATTTTTAAAGTTTATATTATAATCTACTGTTTATTATCTGGAAAGTAGTTGGTACTACCTTGTCTTTATTTTATGTTTTGTTATGTTATTTGCATTTGTGATTGATTTTATGTTTGAAGGTTTGGAAAATTTTATCATTTATTTAGCAAAATCATTTATCTACATAAATATTTATTGGCCTTGCATTTTATTGCAACTAGATGTTATATCTATACCTTAACCATTGTTGTGATGTAACAGCAAAGTTAAATGTTAATTCTGTTAAAATACTATAGATTTGTGTTAATAGCTGAAAATTAACATTTTTTTGAGTAAGAACACTTTCGATCTCGACATTTAACAAACAACTAAAAGAAAACTTTAAAGTAAAGTTAAAAATTTTTTTCATTGTTGTTGTATTTTTTTCATCAAATGTTTCACACTTTATTTTAGTTCTTTGTAATTTTCTACTGTTCCGTTTTGATAAATCCTTGATGGTTTTTCTAAAAAAGGCGGTGCTCAATTTTGTTATAGTTCAATTTCTTTTCAAGTTTTTATTATACAGATTGGATATTCGAAAAATTATTCTAAATCTGAAATAAAAATTTTCCATTTTTTTTTTCTACTTTTTAGAATTTTAAAATAAATATAAGAGGAAATCAAATACTAACGGACAAAATATAAGCTATTGTTTAATCATAAAAGTGATTAAATATCCACATACTCATGATGCGTAGAAAAGTTTTAAGAAGACAATTTTAGTTAATATAAGTAATGACAAACAAAAATTCATACATAAGTTCAATACTGAAAAAAATTATTAAAAATTTTTCATAAGAACGTCAACAGTAGATTATTGGTTTATACAACGTATTGGCAATACGAAATTGTGCAACTTGCGTAATGAAACATAACAAAATCATATGTGGACTTAAATCCGGTTTAACTTTTATGCACCTTTAAACTTTTGTGCACCTGTTTCAGTCTGTCAAGAGAAACATCTCAATAGTCTCTTTTTCAAAATAAACTCTCTGGCATGTATCTGCGAGAAGCTTTTAAAGTTTTTTCTGTGGGAGTGGTATCATCGTGATGGAAACCTAGCGAAACTTAGCACCAACTCTGGTCAAATAGATTTGTTTTAAAATGTGCACTACAGAACTAGAGTTTAGTGATTAGTGAAGCTTTAGCTTAGTCTAAATCAAAATAAATCGTTCAAATGGAAAAAAATAAGTCCGGTAAGTTATTGAATAACTTTGCTTTTTAGGCTAAAAGATAAATTATTCTTTAATTTATTATTTTTATAATAATTTATTATTGGAGTAAATTTAGTGTTAGTGAAGTGACAAAAAATATAATTAGAAAATAGGAAAAAGATAGTTACAATTATAAACTTAGAACAACTTCATGTGATTTAAAATTAATAATTTTAAATAGCAGTAATATACATATACACATAACAGTAATGTATATACACATTTACAATATACAAAGGTATAAGTGGAATTTTAGCTTTAGGATGATGTATTAAATGTCCATTAACAAAGGTTTCAAAATTATTACCCATGTTACACATGAAAACAAACGAATGCGCATTTATACAAACAAAAGTTAGTTTAAGCGAGGCACTATAGACTCATAAAAGTAAACTTAACTCATATACATATATAACCATTTTCTAACAATATAGTGTATACGAAATTTTTCATAAGAACGCCAACAGTACATTATTGGTTTATACAACGTATTGGCAATACGAACTTGTGCAACTTGCGTAATAAAACATAACAAAATCATATGTGGACTTAAATCCGGTAAGACTGGATCACTTTTCTGCACCTGTTTTCTTTTGTATAAAACTTTTTAACTTCAGAGTGTTTATTGAATGTTACAAATATTAGAGCGTAAAAAGTTGAAAATGTCAAAAGATTTCACAAATGATTTTCGCGAACATTTTTTTTTTTTAACCGTTTCGGTACGATTGGGATATTTTTATCCCACGTGAAGTTCAATAATTCCTAACTTTGAAAATTACTATTTAAATTGGTTCAAATATATCCCAAATCAACAAATATAGTTTTCTATTTAAAATATTTAACGAATATTTGAATTGGCGCCAAAAATTTGTGATCAACTGTCAAGAATTGTTGTGTGCTTCCACGAAAACTTTTGTAAGACGTGTATATGTTCTTATTATTTATTGTGTAAAAATGTGATTTGAGTTATAATTTATGTAAAAAACGGATAAAATAAAGTTAATATTACATATTGAGAATAAATAAATATCATATATTACGAAAATACTGGATTTTCACAAACATAAAATTGAGTAAGTTTCTTTTGGGATAAAATGTTCCCAATAGGGTTTTTTATGGGACATTATTATCCCAGTCGTCATTAATAACTTAATATTTATAATAATAAAATATTTTGTTCTAACAGAAAAAAATGGAAAGAAAAAGAAAAATACAAATAAATGAAGAAGAAATAGAAAGTTTGCTGTATGAACCATTTGAAGACAGTGGTTCTTCGTATACGCCTAGTGATTGTAGTTTTTCGGATTCAGATTCCGAATCGAGCTTGGATTTTATAGATGAAAATAATAATCTGATCGAAGATCAAGATTTTGAAAATGGTAACGAAATAAATAAAGCAAGTGAAAATATTGGTGGCATTGATATTTGGATGGATCCCCTGCCAACTTTCGAACCAAGACTAAAAATAAATAGTGACCGCATCGTTCAACTTAATAAATATTTTACTCGTGGAATGAAGCCGCTTGAAATATTTCATAAATTAGTGCCTAAAAATTTAATTAATCATATAGTTAACTGCACTAACGAAAGAATTGATATCTATAATAAAACTAGAAAAAAACATGACAAAACTAATACAGATTTTGGTGAAATATTATTATTATTAGGATGTACGTTTGTTATGTCCTATAATCGTGTACCAGCTCTTAAGCATTACTGGTCCAACAATACTTCATTAAGAAATGAATACATAAAAAAATCTATTTCGCGAGATCGCTTTTTATTTCTCATGTCAAAACTATATTTTTCATCATTGTCGTTTCCCGAAAATCAAAGATCAAAGACTTATTTTGTACAAGATTTGGTAGATTGTTTGAAAACTACTTTTCAGAAATCCAGAGAAGACTCACCTTTTCAGAGTATTGATGAGTCAATGACAAAATTTTTGGGACGATCTACTTTGAAGCAATATATGCCGCTGAAACCGGTAAAGAGAGGGATCAAAATTTGGATGAGATGTGACAGTCTTTCTGGTTATACTTACGACTTCAATATATACTCTGGTAAGGGAGATCATTCTTCATATGATTCATCAACATTGGGTGAACGTGTTCTAAGAAAATTAGCCTCCACAATAAAAAATCCTAATACAACGCTATGCTTTGATCGTTTTTTTACATCTGTAAAATTAATTAATGACTTGCCTTATCCAGCTTTATACACCTGCATTACAAACAGAAAAAACTTGCCACAAATCAAACAGAAATTAAATAGAGGGCAATTCGTGTTCAAATGCAATCCATCTGGTTCCTTAGCGGTTTTATGGCAAGATACAAAACCAGTAATGCTTCTTAGTAACTGCCATGCAGCTACAGTAGATACGGTAACTAGAAAACAAAAAGATGGCACGAAAATAGATGTACCTTGCCCAAATATTGTTAAAACATATCGACTCATAATGGGAGGTGTAGATTTGGCTGATAAGATGGCAACCGTATACGAATTAGACCGAAAGTCTGATAAATGGTGGCGCAAAGTAGCTTTTCGTCTTATAATGATGTCCGCTGTAAATGCGTGGATTATAGATTCACAAATAAATCGTCCACGACAAAATAAAACGCCTTTCTTGAACTTTTTAGTTGAACTTGCTGAAAATATGATGGAAACAGGACCGCAGGGGTCCCCAACCGCAGGGGTCCATTATCTTGTATCAAAAAAAAAATAAATCAAAATTTGCAAAATCACTTGCCAGTTATCACAAAAGAACGTAAAAGGTGTGTCAACTGCTCAACAAAAAATAAAGAAAGTCGGACAAACCAAATATGTAAAGCTTGCAATTTGGCTTTTTGCAAGAAGTGTTTTACCCCTTGTCACCTAAAATAGTAATTGTTTGCCAAGTTTTATGGTTTTATTCCTGATAATTAATAAAAATTATTATAAAAAATTAATTTTATATTCACTATTATTAATCTATTTTAAGATTTTTAGGGACGGATGGGACATTTTTGTCCCAGGAGCATATATCCTTTCCAGGAGCTTGAAAGAAAAAAATATGAAATTACTTTTTTTCAAATTGCGTAAGAAATAACTCCATAACAAAATTTTTAAATTTACTCCACGGAAAAGTTTCCGTCCCGAAACGGTTTTAATATTATAAAGAGAATTACCAGCTCGTAGGTTATATAGTGCAAAATACAGATTTATTTTGGGGAACTACATATGACACCCTAAAAGAAAACAGTAGCAAAAAATTAATGTTTATAGCCAGTTCACCTAGGTTTAATAGAAGACGAGTGTAGTTTAGCCGGTAAAAATTCGTCATATATTGTCCTTCGAGGTGTATTGTATTTTTTGAAGATCCCCCTCAACCCCCACTACAGAAAAAAGAAAATCTGTGCTAATTTTTTAACAACTGTACAAATAATTGTGCTTTGAAAAAAGTTTACAAGTAAAATTTAGTTTAAATTTAAAAATTTAAGTAAACTCTAAATGCAAGAACCGAATGATGAGAAAATGCAAGAACCGTTTGTAAAAAATGGCTTGAATTTTAATATCTCTTGGAATATCATATTTATATCATCGTACGATAAATTTAAAATAGTTCAGGCATAATACGTTTGCTCCCTAAATTTTTTTAATCTTTAAGATTTTCAAATAAAAATGAGATCAAGGACATATTTTGTTCAAGCAGGTACTATTAGCTGTTATTGAAAAATTTTCTACAATAGCTATTAGCAACTGTTATAGCTTATTAAAAAGTATATTGTCACTGTAATTAACTCAGAAAATTGCGAATCAGTTGTATATCTATTGATTTATTTAAACCAAAATGGAATCCAATACTCTGTATTTAAAATTAATATTGAATATTGTTTGTATAAAATTGAGAAAATTTCTTTAAATTACAGAAAATAAATGTTAAAACAAAAAAAAAAATAATAAGATGAAAACTACCACAATATATTTGCATTAGCACCTGAATTTCATATTAATTTTTTTTTTTATTTATTTTCTCACACTTTTTTTTTTAAATTGTTCTTTTTTTTTCGATTTGTGTTTCTTCTATGTTATTAACTTTTATCAAGATTTTCTATGGCATTTATTTATTTTCCTATATTTGTTTCTATAATGAATTTTCTTTTATTTTTATTTTTTTTTTTGTGTTTTTTTATTTTTTATTTTATTTAATTCTTTTTCTTTTTTTTTTGTTGTACTTCGACATCAACAATGTTAAATGTAATTTTGAGCTTTACCTAGGACTTATTTCTGTATTTTCACGTTATTTTACTTTTCATTATTTTATACCAAGGAATAAATGAAAATTAAGGAAAACTCTTAAAAAAAAAATAAAAAGTATTTTAGAAAAATAAGAAAAATTATTTTGCAAATTGCAAAAAAAAAAACTTCCAAAAAGAACAATCAAAATATAAAAAATGTAAACAGTGGTAAAAATTAAAAGTACAAAAATTCAAGGACGTATTAAAAATTTTTTCAAAGCTTAAAATTCTTTAATTTTGTTTTTTACTTCTTGTATTACTTTATTCCCATTGGATAAACTTTCAATTTTTTTTTATAAAATATTATATAATTAATTTTCTATTTATAATGTACAAATTTTCCGTTTATAATGTTCAACGGTTTTTATGCAATGAAGGGGCTATTTATGAATCTTTAACTTAAACAAAATATTATTTCTTTATTAGTCAGATAAATATGCGACTAAACTGTATACAAAGTATTACAACTTATAAACTAAAAGGGGGAAAAGTTTAAAGATCATTGGTAAATAATTGGTAAGGGGGAATAACTCTTACGACGTGTGTGGGATTCAAACCCACACTTCCTCGGTGTTTACAGCGTATTTTATACGCTCTCACTAGGCCACCGAGGTCTCAGGAAAAATGTAGAATGGGTAAGAAAATTTTTAAATGTTTTAGCAATGTTGATGATTACCGAAATACAATTCGGATTGACTATTAAAAAAATAATAGTAGGGAAATAGGAAAAAAATTGGCGAATTAACTATATCGATCAGTAGGTATGACAAACAAGCAACTAATGAAGCTGGGACGCATAAAGTTTCGCAAAATTTAGGTGTAAGGGTTGTCGGTTATACTCCTAACAAACCACAATATTTTAAAAATGAAAATATGTTGAATTGCATACATGTTTTTCAAAGGCTTACAAAACAAATCGGACAGTTTTAAATTAAAAGTTGTGAAAAGTAGGTTTTGTATAACAGCTGTATGTCGTAATTAGTACAGTGACAACACCTATTATTTATTAATGAGCTTAAAATTAATAAGTTAATTGCAAATCATAAGTTTGTTTTACTTTGGAGCCTTTCGTACAAATGTACAGTTTCATTCATAGCATAATGATGTGAGAAGAATTCTTGGAGAAAAAGTGATTTAGGATTATGATTAGGATTATAAAAAGTGATTAGAAAAAATAAATGCATTTCTCTGCCATATAATATATGTGGACAGGAAATCACACAGCCTTTCCTGTTCAGGAGTGGCTGTAAATGTTGTAAGGGGAAATAACTCTTACGACGTGTGTTGAATTCGAACCCACACTTCCTCGGTGTTTACAGCGTGTTTTATACGCTCCTACCCACTAGGACACCGAGACCCCAGGAAAAATTTAGAATGGGTAAGAAAATTTTTAGCGATATTTTGAAGAGAGGTGTTACTAAATTGTACAAATAGGTATATAATATTTATATTATTCAAAAAGTATTTTACTTTTTAATTTAGTTGATAAAAGTTTAAAATAAAAATTCTTTTTATACTTATACTAAGCAGGTGAGTAAATATGGTATATTATAATATTATGTATATATTATATAATATTTTTATATGAAGAAAAAATCTAATTTCTAATATGAAAATATTTAACATGATCAAAATCAAAATGAAGAGATTTTTTTTTTATCTATGATTAGTTTTGTTTATATAATATTATGTTTATGTGTTTGTTTATTTTTTTTTTTTAGTATTGTAATCTGGAAATGATGTTAAAGTCTGTGACATAACAAAAATTTAATAACTATTAAATAATACATATACAAATATAAGTAGGAATATAATTTTGTTCTTATTACTTTAATATTTTTATTATTCCATTATTTAATTTTAGTATTTTATTTTCATGGATTTTAATATTTGATCATACATTAATATGATATTAAACAGGCAGTATATTCATAGGTATTATTGTTATATATATAATATATTTTTAATAATAACAAAATATAAAAGATAATAGGTACCTATTTATTTTTAGTTTATTATGCAATAATAATAATATATGTTCTCAGTAAAGCATTATTAAAAAAAATTTGAAAAATTTGTTTGTTCCCTCAAAAAAAAAAACATGAAATTATTCTCCATTTACAATTCTCTACTCGTACTTACCCAAAAGCAGTATATATCAATAAAAATATAAGATATTTGTGGTCTAAAATCAAAAATAACTCCTAAGTACTACAGTTTTAAACTTTTTGTGGTCGAAAGTTATTTTTATATTATAATCGTCTACATTAGATTAACTTTTCTCTTAACACTTCCGGTTGCCAAAATAATTAACTTCACCAATTCTTTTTATTTATTACTGTGTCTATTATTTTTAAAGTATTATTAAAATACTTTTGTGAATAATGAACCCATATGTTGATGGCGTATTTTATTACTGTGCTAATTGTTCTAATTTTTTACCATTTAAAAAAAAATATTTGAAAAAATGTGGGTATTAGTTTTACTCTGGTCGTCTGTTTGTTCTTCCGTCTGCTCTTCCGTCTCTCCATCCGCCCTTTTTTCTGTGCTAGGTCCTGTCTTGTATTTAATTTTTACTGCTGATTTGCTAGTGGCAAATGGTAACATATGGTTGACACTTTTGCAGACGATACTAATATAATGGCATCAAGTACAAACCCGGGTCACGCTTCAGAACAATTACAAGTCGGCTTAAACAAAATATAAAAGTGGTTAAAGAAATGGAGGATAAAAGTAAAGGAGATAAAAATCGTGTGCCGCACCGTACACATTAATAATACATTTTTGCCACAACAAGAATCCGTGGAATATTCGGGTCTTTTTTTCGGAATCGGTTTAGGAATCGTCATTAAACGTAGCGAAACCATAATAATGAACAAAAATCACAGATAAGTAAAATACTTCTATACAAAATGATAATTAAACCCATCTGGACATATGGTATAGTTCAGTGGGGCACAGCTAGCATATCAAATATAGAGGTACTTGAAAGATTCTAGTTCAAAGTTTTAAGAGATATAACCAACGCACCGTGGTTTGTAAGCAACAGTACCATTCGAAACAATTTAAAGATATATTCCGTCGAAATAACAGCAACAATATCGAGCAGAAAATATCAGGAAAGATTAAGTCACTACCGGAAAAAATTAGCAAATTATTTATTAAATCACAACTACACAAGAAGACTTAAGCGTTGCCTTCCAGCCGAACTTGCCAGCAGATTTTCAATTGGCACCATAAATTTCTAAAATATGAAACTTCCAAAATGAAATAAATTGCTTGAAATCAGTTAACTAAATAGTTCTAACTATTACTAGATATCTAATGTATATTACTAATTTAGTTAGTTGTAAAATCGTGGATGTAAAAAAAAAAAACAAAATAAAATTGTTCTGTTCTCCACATTGGAAACCAAGATAAAATGATGGAAAAGAAGTGGAAAAATTTGTTAAAATTTTATTTTATAATTTGAATGAATCAGTTCGTTACCACTTTAATTTATGTTCTTTAATAATCAATTTAAATTTTAAAGTATTTTTAAACAACAAATAAGAGAGAAATCATGACCGTCTTCAATTTGGTTCAAAATACTGAGACTTATTTAGATTTTAGAGTAATATGAATAATTTCAAAGCAGCGTTGTTTCCAGAAATTATTTTTTGAGCCTAAAATTCGAAGTACATTCTGTTATGCCTACAAATAGTGTTCCACTTATTAAAAATGGAATATATAGACTTTAAAAATTTTGCATCTACCGAAAATATTTTTGCTAAATTTGTTTTTTTTTCAATTGCAATAGATGTCGCCAGGATTAAAAGTTTTCTAAAATTTTTTAACCAGGTACATATTTTGTCCAAGTTTACTTTAAAGGATGCTAAACATGATAGGAGAATATATGTCTAAAGAAATAAAATATTCTACGAAACGGTGGTATCTATTTCTAACAGTTTCCGAGATAATCATATTTAAAGTTTTCATTACCTAGATATTTATGTTTTTAAAAAGAAAATTAAATATTTTTCCGTGTATGACATAGAAAATTGATTAAGATACGATATTTTAAATAATGAAATAATCGCAATAAATGTCAAAAAAACAAGGTAGAATGTAAACCACAGTTTTTAACAGCGCACATTTCCAAAACACAATACAAACTTTAGAATTTAGTTTAGAATTGTGACTTGCACAAAAATTTGAAAATTTAAAAAATAAAATTTAAGAAATTTTTTGTAAAAAGGAAATATGTGAAAATAACACTTTTCTCGAACGCTTATATGTGAAAATAACACTTTTCGGAAAGTCCGGAACCCTTTATAACTAAGAAAAACCGTTAACACACGTAAAAATATATTACTGGAGCTTTAATTTTTATTTCTTGTCGAGGAAAAATTTGTACAGGAGTTACAGTTGCCTAAAAATAGCAAATTTTCAATTTTTCAGCCCAAATAATTCTTAAATGGGGGGGGTGCAAAAAAATTTTCTAAAGAAACTTATACTAATTCTAAAAGTTCTTTCTTGTCTTAAAATTGCAAGTTCCTATCTAAAGGCGTGCCGGAGTTATGAAAAAAAAATTTCATGCAAAATGTGGTTTTGACATAACGGTAAATTTGAATAGTAAATTACAAAATATTGCATAATTTTGATATTGCTTTATGTAGATAATAAAATTTTCGATCTTCTGGCGGTTTTATATTGCAAAACTATTACGTAGAGCCTGAGATAAATACATCTGAAAATGTGGCTTTTTCGCAATTTTGAAGAGCTGTAACTCTTGAACCCTATATAACTTAAATAAACCTTTAACACACGTTAAAATATATTATTGTAGCTTTAATTTTTATATCTTTCCGAAGTAAAATGTGTACACCTACCTAAGTTACAGGTGTTTAAAAATAGCAAATTTTCAATTTTTGAGCCCTAATATCTCATCATTTTCTTTGTAAAAATCCAATTTTCTTTGTAAAAATCCATACAAAAACTTTGAATACCGTTACTGTCTTATGAATCTTCAAAATAGACACCCCCGTTCCATAAAATTTTTTGTTTGTTTCGATATCCTTTATGACTTTCTGCTCTATGTAAAGCTTATACGTGGGGCATATTGTATGTGATATAAACAGATTAAATAATTATATAAATGGTATGTAGTATTATTATTAAATGGTAAGATTATGTAAATGGTAAGAAGGTGGTTTTCAAAATTTCAGGTTATTATAGTCTCTCTGTGAATTAAAATATAGTTCTGCAGAGACAATTCAGAGAAAGAAACAAACAAACAAACAAAAACTAAAGAGAGTGCTGGTAAAATTAAGTTAAAATGTGGGAAAAAAATATACAAACATGAAAATTAGGGATTATATTATGTAAAATAGAACAACTACTATAGCAAAACATTTAAATAAAGTAATAAGAAGTTATATTAAATTTTAATAAATATACTTAAATTTATTGATTTCATTTAATTAAATTTTAAATTATTTAAAATTAAACTTTTAAATGGAAAAATTTAAATGATCAGGAACAGTTAATACTTTTATGAAAATTTAAAGGAACAAATATAAATTTATAGGATAAATTGATAATGGAAGATTAAGTTCATAAGTATGTACATAGGTTTACATTATATTTAAGCATAAAATATGAAAAAATCAGCAGAATAAATTGTATAATAAAATAAGAAACATTAAAACAAGGATATTCACCATTGGTTTTTTAAGAAAGGACAAATTGAAAAACCCCCAAAAAATTTTTAAAATAAAAGAGAAATTATGATTCAAAAGTAGTAATAGTAGCGCTTTGGCATGGGAAAATAATTATGCAAATTAGGTCAAAGTAATAGTAGCGCTTTGGCATGGGAAAATAATTATGCAAATTAGGTCAATGACCTTGGGCGTTTACTTTGTTGTTGAGAGCTTTTTTAAGGAATGTTGTAGTGTAAAAAAACAGGTAGCAAATTAGATGTCGTGATTGGCGTTTGCATAATTAGTTTCCGGAAAAGTGTTTGTAAATAATATAGAAGGTCAACTAGATAATGTGGAACAAGTAGATAGTGCAATGACCTAAACAGGTGTGTAGTATTTCTACCGGTTGCATGATTAGTTTCCGGAAAAAGCTTTTGTAAATAATACAAGTAAGTGCAATGATCTTGTTGTGATAGTATATAGTAACATAGATTATTGTAAATAATAAGAATTTATTTTATTTTTTAATAAAAAGCTTTCACGGTCAATCAGTTATTTTAACACAAGAATGCAGTTGTTATTTATGAGATAAATAAAATGCAGATATTGACCTTGATATTGTATCTTATTTTTAAAGTAATTTTAAAAAAAATGTATTTATTGATTAATTGTTGTGTTTATTGCAGAAAAAATTTTTAAAGAAAAAATCCAGGTGTTTGAGAAAAATTTATGTTAATGTTAATTGATTTATTATATTAACTACTTTGTATTTTGCAAATAAAAAAGTCAGTTATTCTTAAATTTTTTGCTACTTTGTATAAGTAAATTAAATTTTCTGTTATTGTAGATACAAATTAAAGCATTATAAAATCAAATAGATTTATTGTGTTGCAGAAAAAATTTTTAAAGAAAAAATGCAGGTGTTTGATATGAATTTATGTTAATGTTAATTGAATTATTATATTAACTACTTTGTATTTTGCGAATAAATAAACGTCAACTATTAGTATTTTTACATTGCAAATTTGAAGTGAGTTATGGCTAGCTATAAATGAGCAAAAAAAAAAAAATTAAAAATAAAAAAGCAAATTAGTTTCATATAATATCGTTTTTATTTACCCAAGAATTGTGATCTTTATCAAAACCTAACCATTTAACAAAAACCTGATTTCCTTTTCTTTTCAATATTTTTTCAACAAGAAAAGTGTCAGGATTTTTGACGCGAGTAAGTTCATACTCGTAAAAAGAACCTGAAATCGGTGTTTTTGTATAATCAAGTAAGTTGTAAGTAATTGGATCTGTGCGTTTTACTTCTTTAATTGTAAATATTTCTGTTGACCAGTTTGGTTGATAACCTTTTGCAAAGTTTCTTTTGTATTTACTTATGCGTACATAATCTCCAACTTTATATTTTGCTTTCTGATAAAATTTCGGTTGCATGTAAATGTTCTTCAAAATATATTTCTCGTTTGCTTTTGTAACTTTTTTAGGTTGAAGTTTAATTGTCCGATGATATGTTGAGTTGTATTTCTCAATAAGTGAGGGTAAAATAGATATCCATTTATAATTACCCTGAAAACTAAACTGCTTCCACATTGAATGTTTTAAAGTACGGTTAAAACGTTCTACTATGGATGCTTTCATTTCAGAATATGTATGATAATGATTAATTTTTTTTCTTTCCATAAGTTTTCTAAATTCTTTGTTAAAAAATTCTTTACCTTGATCAGATTGAATATTTTTTGGGAGTGTTCCAGCACGTTTGAAAATGTTTTGCATACCAAGTAAAACGTTATTAGCATTTTTAGTTTTAATTGGTTCAGCATAAGCATATTTCGAAAAGATGTCTATTACAATTAATAAATATTTATTTCCTTTGTTATACTTTGCATATGGAATCATTTCTACTAAATCAATTTGCCATGTATCGTTTAAACCTTTCTGATTAAATTTTCTTCGACGAAAGTTTCGTCTGGCTGGTCTATGTATTTCCGATACTATTTGTGCTCGTGACATTATACTTGTACCATTTAATCAGATTTTCCAATTCTATTTTATAATTTTCTATAGAGCAACAGTTACATGTATCCGGTCCAGATGACGAGTTGTCGTAAGCCCAAGGACAAAGAGCAAAATGAGTTCCGTATATTGACGTAAATTTTTCTGTTATTGAAAATTCTTTAATGTATTTATACATGTGAAAAATACGTTGCTTATGCTCATTTAATAACACAGAGGAAT
This sequence comes from Poecilobothrus nobilitatus, assembly GCA_947095535.1. Classification (NCBI taxonomy): domain Eukaryota; kingdom Metazoa; phylum Arthropoda; class Insecta; order Diptera; family Dolichopodidae; genus Poecilobothrus; species Poecilobothrus nobilitatus. The sequence continues at coordinate 112,313,421 of OX352774.1, forward strand.
ATGATTTTAAAAACTCTTCCACTTCTTTTACCTCCATCTTTTAAATTGAGAATAAGTTATACACGTTTTTGCTTTTATATATTTGAAGAGCAAATCTAAGTACCTTTCAATGACTTTTAAAACGCGAACCAATAATGATATATTTTAATCATCCATTTACAATGATGGTGGCGGGACCATCTGGATGTGGGAAAACAACATTTGTTTGCAACTTGATCAAAAATATTACTAGATTGATACATCCCAAAATTGAAAAAATAAAATGGTGTAACCCAGAAATTTCTGCGGTTCCAAGAAATACAGATTTCCCTGATATAGATTTTTATGCCGGCATTCCGGAAAAGCTTAGTGAAAATGAAAATAAACCTACTTTAATTGTTTTAGATGATTTAATGTTAGATTCAGCAAACAAACAAGTATGTGAACTTTTTACTAAAGGTTCGCACCACCGTAATTTGTCTATTATATTATTAACGCAAAACATTTTTCATCAGGGGAAATTCTCACGAGATATTTCATTAAATTGTAAATATTTGGTACTTTTTAAAAACCCTCGAGATAAATCACAGATTTTTCCTCTAGCTAGACAACTATATCCGGAAAATATAAAAGGCTTCCTGGGGGTATATAATGAATCAACATCAAACCCACATGGTTATATTGTATTAGATTTAACACAAGACATTAGCGATTTGTTTCGAATTAGAACCAACATATTCTCAGAGGAATATTGCGTTTGTTTTTGTGCTACCAAAGATTTAAACAATTGCTTAAAATATGAAACGGTTGAAGAAAAACCGACATATGTTACATGTACTAGAAAAATGCAACAACAAGAATTTTCGTAAAAATATTCTAAAATATTGCGATGATGATATAATAAAAACTATTGCTGAAATTGCAATTAATGTGTTAAACGGGAACAATAAAATATCACCATCACAAAAAACAAAACTAAAAAAATATAAAAAACAATTAAGACTCTTAGCGTGTCCACAAAAAGGTATAAAAGCTAAACGAAAAATGTTAATTCAACATGGAGGATTTTTACCTACATTAATTGGTACTATATTATCTGGTATAATAGGAAAACTTCTCAGTAAGACATAATGCAGCGAATGATTGTTATGTCACCAGAAATATTTTCAAAATTTAGCAAATTATTTCAAGATGATAAAAACTTAGATTTATTGGATCAAAAAATGAAAAAAGTTTTATATGATAAAAAATTAAAACCATTGCAAAAATGGTATTTATATCGTCAAAATCTCATTAAATACGGAATTAACAAAAGGCATACAAAAAAATTACCAGAAAAGTTAAATAATGTTACATTTAATACAGGTACTCAAACAAAATTCTTTTCTAAGCGAAATGCATATACAGAAACTGAATTACCTAAATACAAATCAACGTCAACACAAACTAAATTTTTACCATTAGTTACTGATGATGTGTTTGAATATGACCCTAAAAAAGAACATTCAAATATGGATGTTGATTTAACAAATTACGATTTAGATGATGAAAATTCATTTAAAAAATTAGCTCAAACTGAAATGTTGAAAGATGAAAAATTAGTCGAAAGACCATCTCTAAGCTCTGATTATCGAATGTTTGAAACACCAAGTGGTGATGTAATTACCGTTGCTGTACCATCTCCTGAAAAAAAGAAGACACTAAGATCGGCTGGTAGTTCAATTTCCTCAACTATACTTTCACAGTTTCCTGAAACAAAAAAACGAAAACTAAAACCTTTACTAAGAAGTCCAAAACTAAGAACTTCATCAACACCGGAGTGGACAACATATAAATAGTACAACATTTTATGTTTTAGAAGAAGTTAACAAAGATGGATAGTCAAGATGACTTCTATGTAACATTGTTTAGTAATGATAATCTAAAACTGTTTCCAGACAACACTTTAGCTTCATTCGAAAATAAATTACCTATTCACTTTGATTTAAGAAATGGTAATTGGAAAGTTGGTCTTTCAGAAATTTATCTGAACGATTTCCTACAAACAGAACAATTTAACAAAGAGAATTGTGCTTTTATTAATATTGGACAGTATAATGTTTATGTAAGAAACATTGAAAAACCTCTTGAAAAAATCAAAGTAACCAAATCTATAGGCTACACATATTATTCATATAACGATTCGGAATTACATTTAGATGATTGGAAGTTTAATTTTTTGCCAACGCTTATTAAAAATATAACTCCTAATCCCGGATTTACTCGAAACCAAGTTTTTACTGAATTTTTTAATGAAGTTTTGACATATATTTCTAATCCTAAAAATTATGATGATGTAACATTTAAAAAAGTGTCAGAATCTAACCGAGGGGACTTAATTCGAATATCGCAGACTTTTGATGAAGATAGTTTTTATATAAAAGTTAATCAGAGTTATAATGTAAAAACATTATTAACTGAATTATTTCAACAGAAAAAAAATATAAAAAATTTCAAAACAAAATTACCTGAACTATTCAAATTAGCTGTTGCTAAAAATAAAGATGAATTGAATGGAATGGTGTTGATTTATTCAGATATAGTTCAATCTTCTGTTTTTGGAAGTAGCAAAGTTCGGGCGTTGAGAGCTATCAACATAGAAAATTGTAGAATACCTACAAATACTGAATTTAAAAACGTCCATTACATACCTATAGAAAAAAATATTTTTGAAACAATAGCAATTAAAATTTGCAATCAATACGGTGATGGAATAAATTTTGTTTCCAGTTACTATCCAACAAAAATTGTATTACACTTTAAAAAGCATTGATTCCCCAAAAACAATATAAATACTACTACTCAAATATGATATCCTATCAAACATGGAAAGAGCTTACGTGAGATATTATTCCTCTCAGGTAGGAGGGGGAATCAACGATATTGGGCCTTTATTACAATTTTATCCAGCTATACAAAAAGGTCGTGGTTTTGGAAATATATTCGGAAGTTTAATTCGTTACTTAAAGCCAGTTTTTACATCAGGTTGGGACTTAATTAAAAAAGAGGCTGTAAACACAAGTAAAAATATTTTTAATGATATAGCATCTGGTGCAAACATAAAAGAAGCTGTAATTGATCAAAGTAAAGGCGGTATAAAAAATTTACGGAAATCAGTAGTTAACCAACTGCATTCGATGTATGGTGGAAGACAAAGAACTATAAAAAGACAAAGAGCTATTAAAAGACAAACAGTTTCTAAAAAGACACATTTGAAGTCGAAACGACGAAAAAAGCAAAGTAAAACATCCGACATATTCAACTAAAAATGGAATGTATGAAATCTGAACTTGATCTTTTTGCGTCATTACCCGTACAAACAAGTATTTTGCGTTCAGAAGAGGTAGCATACAATCCTTTAGCTTCTTTAGAGGCATCACCGTCAACTATTGAATTTGTTTCCCTTGGAAATGGAGATACATATCGAGATTTATCCTCCACCTATATAAAATTTAAAGTTCAAATATTAAAAAAAGATGGATCAGTTTGGAGTGCAAATGATAAAGTAGGAACCGGAACTGAAGCAAGACCAGCTCCGCAGCCCAGTGTTGTAAATAATTTATTACACTCTTTAATTAAACAATGTAATGTAACTCTAAACGGAAAAAACATCACTCCTTCAGACTCCTTATACCATTATAAAGCATACTTAACTACTTTACTAAATTATGGTACAGATTCCAGTCAAACACATTTGGAAGCATCTGGTTGGGAATTGGATAAACCAAATGTAAATGATTTTAGTAATTCTGGTTCTAAATCAAGACAAAAATCATACAACAATTCTACTGTAGTAGAATTAATGGGAAAATTACATGTAGATTTCTTCAATACTCCTAAATTACTTTTAAATAATGTTGACATTCGAATTGCTTTAGCCCTAGAAAAACAGGATTTTTTTATTTTCTTTAACGATGCCGATGAAAGCTATTTAAAAATTCTCGAAGCTACGTTATACATGAAACATTTAACAATTAATCCTAGTATATTGATAGCACATAATACTGTATTGGAAAAGGCTAACGCGAAATATTTTTATACCAGAAGTGAAATCAAAACATTTACAATTCCAGCTAACACATCTAACATATCATTGGATAATATATTTATAGGGCAAATACCAAAAGCTCTAGTATTTTGTATGGTTAATAATGAAAACTTCAATGGTAAGAGATCAAAAAATCCATACCATTTCGACCATCAAAATCTCACACAATTTCAATTATATGTGAATGGAGTGCCTACACCAAACTCTGCAATTGAAACAAGTTTTACACCGAATAATTCTTGTAATTCTCGAGCATATTTAACATTATTTAGCGGAACAGGTATACATCATTCTGATAGAGGACATCAAATTTCAAAAGAATTATTTTCAAAAGGTTATACAATACTGGCTTTTGATTTATCACCAGACGGCTCGGGAACAGATACATGTCAGAGTTTATTAAACCAGGGAGTAGTAAAGATTGAAGCAAGACTCAGCTCTCCATTAACTTCAACATTAACTTGTATTGTATTTGCAGAATTCGATGCTAATATCGAAATTGATAAAAATCGTAACGTCTACGTGAACATATAAAAGGAAGTTTAGCGAACCATCTCTATTCATTTCACAATGACATGTGCTCTAGTAGATTTATCGTTCTGTACGGACGATAACAATACAATATTTGTAAAAAATATTGCTGTGGCTGGTATTAAAGAAAAATGTAAAACTATTGTAAAAGAATTAAAGTATAAATTTCCTGTCAGAGATTTGAAAAAAACAGATATTGAGAATTACTCTTTTGGACATATCGATAACGAAAAAGTAACTAATAACTTAATAAATTTGCTTGAAAAATTCGATATAGTCTTAACAAATGGAAAACTTAAAGCAGAATTCTTAACAACATTTGTACGAGGAAATACTCGACTAATTGATATTTCCCGTTTGCAAGAAAATGAATACACTTCAGATTTCAAAGGTTCTGAAATGTAATAAGTTAACACATAAAATATTTAGAGGCGTTTATGCTCTTGATAAATTACCAAAACAAGTTTCAAAACCTAGTATTTTGGTGGTAAATACCGATAATTCTAATGAAAAGGGAACACATTGGTTAGCAATATTTGTTCCAGTTCAAGGGTGTGCAGAATATTTTGATTCATTTGGAAATCCCCCGTTTCACAATGAGATTATAAAATTTCTACAAAATCAATCAACATGTTTTGTTTTCAACAATAAGCGTTTACAAAGTAATTTAACATCTGTTTGCGGACATTATTGTTGTGTATATCTATGGATGCGAAGTTCCTGTAAAAGCATAAAATATTTTCTTAATTTATTCGACACATCATCCCCACTTAAAAACGATAAAAAAATACAAAGAATATTTCGAAAAATTTTTAAAAAATGAGGGAGAAAAAATATAAATACAAAATTCTAAAATAGAATTCATCAGTTAAAACAAGAAAAATGGAGCAATCAACAAATTCGGAAGTCATTGAAAAACAAAAAAGTGAACCTCCGCAAAATCTTTTGTTAAGCTATATCTATTATTTGGATAAAAAACAAACAACAAAAATACAAATTGGATTTAATGTTGAAAATTTTGCTGCAACAATAATTTTCCAACGTCATCAAAAAGTCATTTGTGAGATGAATTATTTGGCGTGGTATGCCTTTTATCAAGATTTTACTAACAACCAACATAAATTAAATTCAAAAGGATTTGCGCTAACATTTAATCATACCGGGAAAACTAAAAAAATTACATTGCAGTTAGATGAGTACACCCGCTTTTGTCTTATGTTAGACTTTATACAAGCAGTGATGTCATATAACAACGGAGCTGAACTTAATATAAGAGAATATGTATTCAAATATTTTGAGAGATGTATTGAAAAGAATAAACTAAGATTGGAACAAGAAGATTTCTACATTCCAATGAATTTACACATAGCTCAGTGTAATTATTCCAGACTATTTTATGAAATACCTATGTTTTTGTCAGAAAAATTATCTTGGTCAACAATAAATAAAACAAATATTTTTTAAAACCAATTATTTTCTTTTATTAAATACATATATAAATTCATACAATTTTTTACAGCACATCTTTTTAAATTTTCAGTAATGTTATGGTGAGGGCAAATGGTTGTGAAATTCTTTAGTTTCTGAAGAGATGGAATGTCATTATCTAAGTTGATAACTTCTACTGAACTCGAAACAAATTTATCTAAAAATTCCTTTTTCTGGTACCCCTTTACGTAAACGACGTCGAATGAATTTAAATGTTCCTTTAAGGTATTTTTAATTGCTGAATATTCTATAAAACCATCATCCCAGTCAAGACCATTTATTTGTGTTTTATTGAATTCATTTTGCTGTTTAACATCAGTATTTAACTCTTCGAACGAATAAGGTGCTTTAAACATAAATAGCATTGGTATCAGTGACCCATCAGCTATCAAAGCAAATTCCTTCAAGAAATATTGCTTTTTATTTCCAACAGTAAATTGTAAATCTGCTACTGCCTTCCTGCTGCTCATTTTGTACCTGACTATTTTAAAATAGCTTGAAATCCTATAATTTATAACTAATACGATTTAAAAAGAGTGGAAAAAAAAGGGGAAGGGAGCCTTTAGCAGTAGCATAAACCGATAATCTCTTTCTTCTACCAGGAAATTTTAAAATAAATTTAACATAAAATCATTTCCTAGAACACTCCTTAAATTAACTAATTCTTCTAAATTAATTCCTTTGTCTAATAAACATTTAGTGATATAAAAATACATGCTCAAAATGTTTTAATTTAGAAGCAAAACAACATGAACCCACCAACGTTAAAATCAGTGGCATTAGCAAAATGGATAAACTCTGGACAATTTCAATACAGTCATTATAAATATTTATGTGCTCGAATGGACATAGAAAATATAATTTTCTATTGTCCATACCTAAAGAGTGATGTCACCATAGAAGAATTGAGAAAAAAGTGCAGATGGCTGGGAAAAGACAAAGACGCTGATGGAAAGTTCAAGTTTACGGTTACATACATTTACTATAAAATTCGGGCAAAATAAAAACTTGTGTTCCTTTATAAAATTAAAAATAATAAAAAATTGATTAAACTTCTTTTTAAAAAAAACTTTATTTTTTTCTTTTAAATCCAAATGGTACAGAACTATAATTTTCATAAAACCTTCGTTTTTCTGCTTTTAACCTGTATATCTTTGTTTCTGGAACTGTAATTACCCTATGATCATTTGTTCTTCGAAAATTTTTGTACAGAATATTTACACCGGCTTTATCGTTCAATAAAACCATTTCCTTAATTTTTTCAAAATTGACTAGTTTTGAATTATTATTATCTAGTTTAATTCCTTTTACTTTACAAACTACTGCATCGCTTTGTTTGTCAGAAGAAAATGCTTTATATGCATAATTTTTTGGTCCACCGCTAACGAATTCTTTTATGTAGCTGTCAGATCCAAATGATTCTAGTTCATTAGTCATATCTCCGATAAAATTGCCTATGACAGGTTCATATTCACCTTCTTTTGACACATATATGACGGAATCAGTGTCATAATATAAAACTCGTTCTTGTAAATTTTCCAAATATTCATACAATTTTAAACGAGCCTGTGCAGTTGTATAACTTGCAATACATACGTTCACTGTACGCAATGAATCTAAATCTTCATTTTTATATTTCCAGTTAACTAAAACCGTGTCAGAATTGATAATCATTATGTGCAATACATCTTTGCTTGGATTTGTCAATATAGAATAAAAAGTAGCTGGACTTTTTATTATTTGCGTTTTTGTCTGATTTTCTCGTTGACCAAATTTTCCCCAGAAAGAGTTCAATATAAGCTTACTGTATGATCTTTTTCCAGGGTTTTTGTAAATATTTTCTGTATCAAGTTTAATATTTTCTTGTTGGAAAAATTGTTCCAAATAATTTTGTTTTAATTCTTCTGTGTTGCAATCTTTAGGCCATCCAGAAGCTTCCTGTTTAGTTTTAAGAAATTTGTCCATCATCTCTGTAAATAATCCAGGTTCACAGTTGTCTTTGTTATATTGTTGTACCTTATAACGCCAAATTTCATGAAATTCAAATATTTTATACCCCTTTTTTACAGCTTTTACTACTTCGTCTATAACCCAAGTTCCTGTCAGAGTTCTTTCTTTATCAGAATGAAGGCATTCATCTTGATATGTTTCAAGGCTGCAAGTGAAACAAAGCGTAAACATTAATTTATTATTTTGTTTTATTGGAAGAACAGGGTGAATCAAATCAGTTGGTGGAAGAATATCACATTTTATTAAACCATTAGTATTTTCTAAGTCAACTTTAGAACATATTTCATGGCCCACTAAAACTTCAGGATGTCCTACTGGAAATTTCCCATATTTGCACACATAGGGATATAATGAGCAAATATCTATGTATTTTATTTTTTCATTTTCTTTTGCTTTGTAATACATAAAAGTGTTTCCAGTTCTACCTCCATAAAAAGCATCTCGTGGTTCTAAAGGAACGTTTTTTAAAAGGGGGTGATTTATAAGATATGACATCTCATCTTCTTTTTCTATCAATTGTTCTCTAAAATCACATTCCCACATTTCGATCACTTGATATCCAAATGATTTTAATCGTTCTGTTCTTGTTATGGTATTTTCAAATCTGATATCAAGAGTATCATGTTTGTTCCCTTGTATTGATTCATTCCTCTTATATGGAAAACATTTTGGATGGCCATGAAAATAGCACCCATGGAATTGAAAAATTTGTTTTGTTTCTGAACAAAAACCATCTACTTTTATATTTTTTATAATTGCTTCTTTTTTCTTTGCTGCATGTTGAATATTAATCTTTCTTTGATCCTCTTCCCAAATTAGCCATTGAAGAGCAATTTTTGATTGATTGTCTGCAAATCTGTAACCTTTTTTGGGTATCAATCCTATAGTTTCCGGTTTCAAAAAATTTCTTCGAAAAACTAAATTGCATGCTGAAGCAATGGTTGTAGCCTCAGTGAAAGGACATACATTATTTTCTTCTAATAGGAGTTTTCTAAATTTAATGCAGGCTTCAGTTAAAATATGTACATCATTTTTGCAATATTCTATCAAATCACGTTTCATATTGAACTCGGTATTTTTGCTTTGTTCATACCAATCAATAAACATTTTTCGATTTTCTTCTGTCATTGTATCAGGACTATAGTAGTGCATAAGTGGTATTGGCCCAACATAATTTATATTTTCTGATGTATTGAACAAATGAGGAAAATAACCTTTTTTTAAATCAGTTGATAAATCGAAAGCTTTAGGAAGTTGTGATAGTGGCATTGCAAAATAATTCATAGAATCTAAAAACCTTATATTTTTAATCTGCATCTGAATAATTTTTGTACCCCTCATGATTAATTTTGGCTCTATCTCACTTTTATGCAGCAATTCATTTAAAATAAACTGGTGATCAAAACTTTGTCCATTATGAGCTATTACAACAACTTGTTTAAATTTTTTAGCCATTTTAAAAATGTAATCAACTAAATTTGGAATTACATTTGTGTCAAAAACTGTTGTTCTAAAACCACATTTAGAACAAAAATGTAACTTCTCTTCTTTTATGCAATGATGACATCTTATACTAAGAACACATAAATTAGGTTCATGTAGTTTAATATCTTCATTATTGTTTTTAACTAGCGTTTTTTCTTGCATTGTTTCTAGATCGTAAAAGATAAACACAAAATCATTAATTTTTGGTTTGCTCTTATCTACAATAATATAACAAAAATGATTTTTTTCTACACTTTTGTTACAATTTTTACAAAAAACAGTATCACATTTATGTGGTGAATCAATCTTTCTAAAATATGTTTTAAAACAAATTAAGCATTTGTGAAATTTTTGACATGTAGTAACTGTTTTATGATTTTCAAAACATTTTCCACCTCGGAATGATCGTTTGCAATAGTTGCATGTAATAGTTGTAGGTATATTATTACATGCAGGAGACTGTCGACAACAAATACAGATACCTTCACAATTATGATAATTTGCGTAACCTACATTACATTTTTTACAGTAATGGTTAATGCAAAAAACCGCTGTCAGCGAAATAATAACGTTAAAGTGATTTTCGTAATATAATAAATTAATTCTTTTGCCATCGTTTTTACCTTCAAAAATTATATTTTTGTTATTAGCATAATCGTAAACCACGATGTTATATTCATCCCCATAATAATCCTGTATTTTTTTAAGTTCAGATATTCCTGCACTTTGCGTTATATTTAATTTTGTTTTTACCATCAGCTCTAATGCTAGATTTTTCTGCATCTTCTGTGTATCTTGGCGAATTTTTTTATAATTCATGTCACCATCTATAAAAGCTTTTCCTACTACAATAGCTCGGAGTAAGCAAAGATTATCATTATTTTTAATGACAACAATGCCTTTTCGTTTTAAACTTTCTTCATTGAAAGTAAAATAATTTCTCCCTCGTCCACTTCCAGAAGGCAACCGTACAGTTGTAGTTGTTAGTTGAAAAGAATCAGTATTCAGGCCCTCCGAATTACTTTGGAATATTTTACTTATTAGTTCCCAAATATCTTCAAACTTCACTGAACTTGCAAGCTTAAAATTCATCCAACCTGGAGTTCTCTGTTGAAAGTTATCAGCAAAAAATACTATACCAATGAGATCATTCGGTTCAACGTTTTCCACCGAATATATAACTATTTGATTAATGGCTTCTTTAGTATATGCCAATATATCTTCTTCATTTGGAGCTTTTCTTATTTTGAATGTAATTTTTCTCGACATAACTCCAAACTTTTTCAAAAACTGACTTTTTTCTTCTATAATTATGAATTTGGAAGACTCCTCTAAATATTTCTCTAATATTTGTTTCTTGGCCATTTTTCTCAGTATTGATTTGGTATGTTTATACGACTTTTTTTTTGTTAATGATAATATATAACTAATTAACCATGTTTTTATACCAATATTAAAAGGGATAGGAAATTTTCCATACATATTTTTAAAAACTAGGAAATGAATCAAATAGACAATAAAATTAACATTGCCACTCCACATTACAGCTTGTTTACATTTTACAACTCAAATTTGCATAATACTAGTAATTTCCTAGAACATAATAACTCTTGTTATATATTATAAAAATTTTTCAAATTATATTTCAATTATATTAATTCATATTATATAAAAATTAATTTACGTGTTTTTCGTTTTACAATTCATTATTAAATTATTTGCATAATACATAGTTGTTATTAATAACATATCTCAAATTTGCATAATAGAAAGTAATTTACAAGAATCTATAATAAATCTTGTTCTATATTAAATTTTTTCTTATTTTTTTTTTATAAAACATAACAATTAATCACTAAATACAATTTTTTTCTCTCGATTTTATACATACAACCTATACTATAAATTATTTTTTGTTTTTTTTTTTTTTTTTTTTTTTTTTTATATCGTTCAGATTAAAATAAAAACTAAGATACAATAACAAGTTCAATATCTGCATTTTATTTATCTCATAAATAACAACTGTATTTTTTGCGCTAATATTATGTTACAATACCTGGTTGACCGTGAAAGCTTTTTATTGAAAAAATAAGATACATTTTTATTATTTAAAATAACCTATATGTTACTATACTATCATAACAAGATCATTGCACTTACTTATCCTACATTATCTCGTTTACCTTCTATATTATTTACAAAAGCTTTTTCCGGAAACTAATTATGCAACCGGTAACAAATACTAGATATTATAACACCTGTTTAGATCATTGCACTTACTTGTTCTACATTATTTAGTTTACCTTTCAATATTATTTCCAAACACACTTAGTAAAAGCTTTTTATTAAAAAATAAAATAAATTCTTGCATATTATTTATATAGTCTATGTTATTATAGTACAACACCTGTTTAGGTCATTGCACTATCTACTTGTTCCACATTATCTAGTTGACCTTCTATATTATTTACAAACACTTTTCCGGAAACTAATTATGCAAACGCCAATCACGACATCTAATTTGCTACCTGTTTTTTTACACTACAACATTCCTTAAAAAAGCTCTCAACAACAAAGTAAACGCCCAAGGTCATTGACCTAATTTGCATAATTATTTTCCCATGCCAAAGCGCTACTATTACTTTGACCTAATTTGCATAATTATTTTCCCATGCCAAAGCGCTACTATTACTACTTTCAAATTATTTTTATTTACAAAAATTTTCCTTTATGCGCTTATTTGAATACATTTTATAAAAAAGAACAGTTTCCAATAATATTTTATTATGCAGATAGTTAAATACTTTTAAAAAGAAAACATTTTTTTAAGATTTAAAGTTTTTTGTAGTGATAAATATTTAATTGTTCAACAGTTATTATCTTTATGGCCATAAGAATTAAAATCATTTTAAATACCAAAGTGTATTTTAGTACTAAAGGTTCCAAAATATAGGGGATGGTTTTCGTTTCGTAAAATCCAACCCTATCACGGAAGAATCACATACCATTCCCCTGGATTATTGGGTAATCACCGACTCTCTTCGAAATATAAAAGATAAATAAATTTTTTTTTTGTTTTTTTGCTCTTTTTAATTCTTGAAAAAAACAATTATTTTTAATGATCCAAAATACATTCGTTTGAATAAGCGAAAGTTGCTGATATTATTGTAGTTTAAGGCATTTATCAAAGTTTAATTTAATATCTACTAGATTTGAAGTATTAAATTTTTAGCTTTTAGTTAAAAAACCACACATTTCTCAATCCGACAGCGTTTTGGATACCATTTTGTAAATGAATAGCAGCTGCTTTTAAGTTAAACCACTACTAAACTGCAATTAAGTGTACTTATGAAATTTTATTCTTCAAATTACAGTTTAAATAATGTTTTTCTTACCAAAAAAGATTTGATACTTTTCCGACTGAACATAGCACCACAATCAGTTTGGAAAATAATACAATTTTTAAAAGTTATAAAAATACTTTAGGCAAAATTTTTTTCTATTTCAATGGGAATTTTTACTCATTTTAGTGAGACAAGAGTCCCACTAAAAAAAGGGCAGAAGTCCCATTGAGATTGATTGATTTAGGTACCTAAACGCTAAAATTTAAAATCTGTTAGCTAAGCTAATTTTATGCCAAATTTTTTTGATAAAGAATTTAAACCAAACAATATTATTATTGTGATGTTATTAGATTCGATATTCTTTGCATTAAAATAAACTGTTATGATTTTTCTGAAATTCAACATACACAGAAGTTTTTCTATACCAAAAATGAGATTGAGTTTGTTATCTATACAATTATTCTTCTGTGCACAATATTATAATTATTTTATAGATAGTTTTTATTTTAAAAACTTAATTGCTTTTTCTGTTTTTTTTTTTAAGTTTTTATTTCTTTTCGAATTTACTAATTGGATTTATTCTAAAAATTTTACGAAAACATATTTAAATCTTTCTGTTTGTCCGTCGGTTTGTTTACAAAACTTCTACTCTTAAAAAAATCAACCTTGTAGAACTTCTTTATGTACCTATAGCACCATCTTTTACATCCCTCAAAATTTAAATAACAAGATCGTCTATAGCCGCTCAAAATTTGAAAAAACCCTATAACTCTATACTAAGTTTTGATTAAGATTCTTTCAATCTAAATACGGCAAACTACAGATTTTTTTTTACCTTAATGAATCAATATCAACATTGTACAAGTTTATTAAATTTAGTATTTAAATTTACCGTTATGTGAAAGTTAATTTTAAAAGATTTTGCTCCCCTTATATATATGTCTACAACGTTTTGAAGAAATAACTTCCAGAATTAGCATAAGTTGCCTCAGACACTTAGGATCAGCATAAGTTTCAGCATAAGTGAAAATTTTCTAATTTTTGACAATTGTAACTCAGGCACCTTCACAAATATATATTTAAGATTATGCTTTCAACAGCTTTTCATAATGTATTAACTAAAAGTTTTCCTTAAAATTTAAGAAAGTGCGTCTTGATTTATTTAAATTTTTCCTTAGATATAAAATTCTAGGAAAATTTGTAAGTTTTGGTGCAAGTCACAATATTGCTAAACTTTTTGTATTTTCTTTCGGTGCGCCTTTAAAAACCGTTGATTTTCATTCTGCCTTGTTTATATTATCTAAAGATAAAATTTTTAAACAGACCTTTTAATTAGCATAATATCTCATTTATTTATAAGGACTGAGATATGAAAAAGAAAAAAAAATTTGGTAGTTTTAATGAATGAAATTTTATAAAAATGGTGGAATATTAAAAATAGAAATTATATGCGAAAATAAATTATAAAAAAATTTAATTTTTGACTTTCCATTGTATTTAGAACAAAAGTTTCTTGATATAATAAACAAAATATAAATATTAAAAATTCATTTAAATGTTTAGTTAAATTATAAGACTTTTATTTTAATTTTACTATAAAATCCCAATGTATAGCTACTTTCTAAACTTTAATTTATTTTTGTGGTTAAAAATACAAGATTAGAAGAAATAAATTGAAAATTGTAAATAGAAACTGTAATAATTAAAAAAAAATTTTTATAAAAATTCATTTAAATGTTATTTAATAGCATTTTATTAATTTATTTTAATTTGCATGGAAGTTGATAATGCGAAAAAAAGGAATTAAATATTTTAAAGGAACAACATGAAATTTTATTTTATAATCTTTTTTCTTTTCATCTTCCACACTACTAAACTACTACACACTAGCTTCCAAAAGTTCAAAACACTTAAGGAAACAAAATTGCTTAAACATTTGTTTAGGTTTTAATATTATTAATAATATTAGAGCTGCCCTGCACTCGAAATTCGAGCATTTGCTTAGATTTTCCTTAGATCTTAGATTTTCCTTTCAACGCAAATTCGTGTATTCTTTTTTGTGTTGATATTCAAAAATGATTCGTTGTAACTCACACGCAACCATATTATATGAAAACTTAAGAGTGAAACATAAATAAAATACAATAAGAAAATAAAATCATTAATGAATAGGTATGAACTGATGATCCTGTAATATTCCCACTATATCATTTATGCATGCATTTGAGTATAATATTATGTTTTCAATAATTTCAAATAACTTTCTCCTAAATTTTTATCAAATCAATGCAAGTAAAATTTGTAAAATAAAAAAAAAACTTTCATTTTTACATCCTTAAATTCTGTTTTCACAGTTTTTTTAGAAATGGATTATAATATAGATTATATTATGTACACCTAATAATGATCTGTACGTTAACTTTCATAACAATAAATATTAACGCATACTAATAAACTTAATGATGAGGATGAAATGTGATGAGGAAATAAATCAAGTTGTTTTCTTTTTCGAGTGTAGTGTCGGTACTAGTTTGCGGTGTAATTGTAATATTATGTTACCTATTTTGTTTACGTATTATTTCATATAATATTTTAACCTAAGTTGGATTTGAACACGAGACCTTTCGCCTGAAATATAGTCAACTTGTTGTCATTTCATAATCCCACAGGCCAGAAGCCCACAATGGTGACATGTCCCACCATAGTGGGTTATAACACATTAATACATTTATGGCGTTATAACCCACGATGGTGTAACACAAGCCCATAAATTTCTGAGTCATAATTCCATAATTTTTTTATTATTTATGGCCTTCTAATTCTCATATAGTGGCCTTATAACTCACATAATTTTGATATGGTGTTCTGTTCCATCTGTAGTTAGTTATAACACCACAAGTGATTTAGATGGGATAGATATCACCCACTTAAAAAAATCTAAGTAAGTAAATTGAAAACGCTTTTCATTATTTTTTTTTTAATCGATTTTTACTTTTTTAAATGTAAAAAACACATAACAAAACAAACTAAATTAGGAACTTTCTCTGAAACAAAAAACGTAAATGCAATATTATTTTACACATGTTATTTTTAAAAAGTTAGCAAAAAATTTTTAAGGAATTTGTTATAAAACGCTGTCGCATAATCGCATTGTTTGTTATATGCGATTTTTTTCAGATCCTTTACAAACAAAAATTTTATATTATAAAATATAAATGTAGATATTGAGTTGTCATAAAGTCCATTGACGAAAAATTTGGGTATTATAGTCCATGAACTATAATAATACCTTGGGACTTATTTCATTCCATATAAATTTTAACTTATTTAAGTAATAATAAAATGTATTCTTTTATTTTTCGTTTATTATTTTGTTTATATTTTTTAAAAATATTAAATAAACTGGAATATAATTTTGATATTGACATCAGTGGTGTATCAAGGCACTTCTGTACAGGTGAAATATTTTCAAATTCAGAATCTGGCATATAGACATATATATGGTACAAGTATAATATATTCTGGAAAAAGAATATAACCTTGATTTTGTGATCGACTATAAAATCCGAATATTTTCAACAAGTACATTTATTTTTCTTATTTTCTGGCTAGCCCCGTTTTCGCGCCTCTCGGGCACCGCCACCGAATGCTCTGGAATATAAAGAAAATAAATATACACGTTTAATATATTATCAAAGACCAGAAGTCCAAAATATGCCTGAACTTATGGAAAATAAATACATATCGTATTATAATTATGCCTTTTTTCCGGAAATTTATTGTATTATGACCCAATAATTTATTTCATTATACCAAGGTGCAAAACACCACAACTTTTATTGCATTATGGTATTATAATCCACCATGATGGGATATAACCTCATTATGGGCTTATGGCCTGGGGCTATGACACGGCACCGGAATTTTAAGTCCCATTTTGAACAGAATTTTAAAACAATTTGCAGGTTTTATGTTATATTTTCAAGATTTATAATGGGCTTATATTTAAAAGATTTGAACATTTTTCTTGCTTATACATATTAAATTTCATACAACCATCTATTTCGCACATTTTTTTTAGAAAATTGAGATATATTTTTGAACGTTGACTTTTACATAAACGCAGCTGGGCAGCAGTTGTGCTTATGTAAATAGTAAATTTGCAAAATCAATTATTTATTTTAGCGGGAAAAAAGTAATCCTAAATCGCAAATACATAAAGAAAAGAAAATTTCACTTGAAATATTTCAAAAATAGAAAAAAGAACAAGTCTTAGAAGAATTTATTTTACATTCTTACTTTGTGAAAATCGGTTTTGTAAATTTTTGGTGTCTTTGGAAGATTCCCACCTCCCTTAGGAAAAAAAAGCAGTATTTTACTTTGTATTTCAAACTTAATGAAATGAAATTTTCTCTCAATTAAAAACTAAAAAATCAACAGATAATAAACTATATTTCTAATCAGAGCATCAAAAAATACCTGAATATGTCAAAAAATATTTTATTTTGATTTACAATTCTTGTTTGAAATTATATTATTTCCCCAATGTTAGGAAAGAAGCTTGTGTTTTCCCATTCCCAAGTCTGGTAAACCAAATGAAGAAATAAACAGCTTTCTACCAATTAGTTTACAGTTTCATAATGCAGTTTCTCAAAAATGCTTGAAAAATTTATTCAAATTAATTTGGATAAGATAGTCTCAGAAAAGGATTCTTCTAAATGAGCAGTTTGGATTCAGAGAAAATCATAGCATTATTTATCCCGTCCTATTAAGAGTTAAAAAATTTGCTAAATACAATTTACAAGAAAGTAAATTTATTGGGCTAGTAGCACTGGACATAAATTCCGCCTTTGATACTGATTGGCATCCTGGTAGCTGCTCCATAAATTAGAACTTAATAATTTCCCAATCTATTTAATAAAAAATTTACGAAATAATGTATCCTTTTATTAATAGAAAGTCAACATTGTCATCAGAAAATAATTTTCATACAGCTTTTCAGCCAATAATTCCGTATACAGCCAGTCTGGAGTCTGTGCTGCAGTCAGTGATTGCGATGCAACTAACACTAAAAAATTACAAATTGCACAAAATAAACTTTTAAAACTTGTGCTCAATCTTTGCAGGTGGTTTCCAACTATAAGGCTGCATAACAAAGTCAACAGTAACACTATTATAGAAAAAAATTAATTTTTAACTGAAAAGTTCAACTCGGATTTCAAATGATAATCCCTTGACTAGAAATTTAAACTAAAATAATTAATTAGGCTAGTTTAGTTTTAAGTTACTGTTTAAGTTTGCTTTACGTTTTACATATAGAAATAATTTTTTAAAACATGGTTTTTTCCATTTTCTTTCTTCTTCTCTTACGTAAACCAAAAACCAAAACTTTAAATTAACTATAGTAAAGGTATATAAGATATCTATATCTAAGTGAAACTTTTTGTAATGAATTATGTTATAACTTATTAAATTAAATTAAAAAAAACCTAATTTCGGTATTTTAAACTAATTAAAAGGTATTTTTTTCATTCAAATCAAATTTTTGACTTTTAGTTTTAAACAAGAAAATGCTATATAAAAATCATAACATTTTCTTTAAAAATAAAAAACTTTTATTGCAACTCATACTAAATATAAACTCAAGTAAATCTTCTTTATTGAAATATATACATTTACTTTTTAACACCCTTTTCTTAATTCAAATAAAACGTTGCTTTTTTTGTTTTTTCAAATTGATTCATCCATTTTACTTATTTATTTATTTATTTATTTATTTATATATTAAAGAGCTTAGAATCATAATGTTTACATCTATTATAACTTAGAACTATGTAGCATATGCTAACAAACATGTGTTTTAAAAGAAATTTAATTGATTTTAAGGAAAATGGCGAGAAAACCCTTATTGACTATGTATTTTATAAAATTTTAACTAACCTACAGGAACTAAAACTACACAAATATGCTAATCTAAAATCGCATTTATAAGCGGATTTTCTGCGTATCTACAACTATTTTGGAATGCTATATTTAATTTTTCAATCTTCTCCGAAATGGTATTGATATGCGCTAACTTGTGTATCTTTTTTATAGAGAACCAACGTATTTTATTAAATACAAGTTTCAAAATAACGTTTTGTTTTCTTTGTAGAAATTCTAAACTACTATTGGCAGCATTTTGCCATACTGAAAATTCGTACAATATGATGCTTTGAAAGATGTTTTTAAATAGTAATAATTTGTGAACTTCTTTTAACCTAGATTTTTTATTAATTAAGGGATATAAAATTCGGATGTATTTGTTAATTTTCTATACGTTTTTGAGAATGTGTGTTTTGAATGATAATTTTTTATCCAAAAGAACTCCTAGATACTTAATATGGTAATTTTCTCAAGTTGTTTGTTAATTATCCAAATTTAAATTTCTGTTTGGTAAAAAACTGAGTTTTTTTTTGTTTTTTGTAAAGAAAAAAAAACTCAGTTTTGTTTTTTCACCATTAACTTTAATATTTCACTGAAGGTAGTAATCTTGAATGGATTTAAAACCAAATTCGCGATTTTTAATCTTCAGGTGATTTTGATGAAGTTAACAACGCTGTATCATCAGCATATAACCCTAACAAACAATTTGTAGGCTTGGGTATATATGAAAAAAAAAATATTGTACAGGATTGGCAATAATGAGAAACTTTGGGGAATGCAATATTTTCTCATCTGATATTGCAGAACCAATTTTAACAAAATCAATTCTAAAATTTTCTATCTTGGACAAAATTGTTAATTTATTTTTGTTATGTAGATGGGAAATTTAAATTCCATTAGCTTATGAATCAGAGCATCGTGCCATACAGAATCGAGCTTTTTCAATATCCAGCGTTATCATACCTACAGATTCTTGATTACAAATTTCATTTCATAATGTAGGTATCTACTAATTCTACATTCAAATTTTTGATTTTTAGTTTTAAACAAAAAGGTGCTATACAAAAACCATAACATTTTCTTTAAAAATAAAAAAACTTTTATTGCAACTCATACTAAATTATAAACTCAAGTAAATCTTCTTTATTGAAATATATACATTTACTTTTTTAACACCCTTCTCTAAATTCAAATAAAACGTTGCTTTTTTTGTTTTTTCAAATTGATTCATCCATTTTACTTTATTTACTATTAAAATGGTCTTTTTCCTTTGTTTGAACTTTATAACATTCTGTTTGGCAACATCAGAACCATCAGTATAATACATGAAAAAAAAAAAAATTATTTTCCTGTTACTTTTAAATGCAATAACAGATTAATCAGAAGAAAATTAAATTTATATTATAATATTAAGTAAAGAACTCAATGAATAGAAGATAATAGGTTGGAATCACAGCAAGCAGACATGCTTTTAATGGTGAAATTGGAATTTGTTTTAAAAGAAAAATTTTAATCTAATATCTATGATTTATTTCCCACCATTCATTTATAATTTGATGCCTACATTTTTGTAAGCTAATTATGTTTATATTTTTTTATATTTTTTATTATTAGTGTTATATTTTTTTTTAATATGATTAGATCTTTCTAAATATTAAAAAAATTTAGAATTCTTAAAATTTCTAATATCGATTGAAATGAAAATCCAACGCAATTTTCAACAATTCTTAGAATTTATTAAAAATTATTTGTTTTTTTTAAGAGTTATTGAAATTTGTCTTAGATCGAAACAAAATTTAATAAACAAGTAAAAATAACAGTAAGTCGATGCAACCGACTTATTTATACCCTACACCTAAAACATTCAAATTAAATTAAAAATCCGTAAGTTATTTTAGTTAGGTATTTAATACAAGCTAAAAAAAATAAATGCTGTTACAACCTTTGTACAAAATTTCAGGTTTCTATCTTTATTAAATTCGAAAATATGATTGTTAGGTCTTGGGAAGTGTGTGAAGGCACGTGGACCACCACCCCAATTCATTTCAAATTTTAGAGACATCAACAGGGTAGAACATTCTTATATCAAATTTCAAGTTTATATATTTATTAATTTCGAAGATATGCTTGTTTGGTCTTAGGAGTTGTGTGGCAGATACCCGAACAACCATTCTAATTCATCTTAAATTTTGGACAAATCAGGGATTCAGGAAACAACACCCTTGTACCAAATTTGAAGTTTCTGTCTTTATTAATTTCGAAGATATGCTTGTTCGGTTTTGGTAGTTGTATGGGAGGTACCCGAACAGCTCCACCAATTCATCTCAAATTTTGGATAAATCAGGGATTCAGGAAATAACACCCTAGTACCAAATTTGAAGTTTCTGTCTTTATTAATTTCGAAGATATGCTTGTTCGGTTTTGGAAGTTGTATGGGAGGTACTCGAACGCATGGTCCGATTTCACCCATTTACAATCCCCGCCTTACCTTAGTCATTGTTAACCTACAGTATAAATTTCATTAAGATAGCATCATTAGTTTTTGAGTTATCGTGCGTACGCTAAATCGACTCCGGCGGTGATCCTGATTCAGAATATATATACATGTCTATACCGAACTCGCTTCCTTTTGGTGGTTACAAACACCATACCAAAGTTAATATACCCTATACTTAATGTGTAGGGTATAATAAATCTGTAAATACAAAATGCAACTAAGAGTTACAGTAAAAATAAAATTTCTGTTAAAATTAAATTTCTAGGTATATCTTTTATGTTTGTTAAATTACATAAAAATAAAACACTTTCGTGGCCATAGACAAGTAGATGTTATACTAATTACATTTATAAATAAAATTATTTAAATTTTTCGAAAATTTTTGTTTTATTTTCCTACGGATTATTAATAAGAGAAGTATTGAAATAATGAACAAATTGGAGATCAAGTTATTTGTAATTTATTTGGGTTTCTATTTGAAACTTTATGAAAATACTTTAGTCTAGAACATGATTCTTGATTTGAACGCTGGATAATTGGAAAATCTTAATTTATAGAAAAATTTTTACCAAACTATTGGACATTACTAGTCTCTAAAATAAAGTGAAACATAAAGAAAATATTCTAAAGTAACTTTTCGTGGTATTAATATGAACAAAATATTAAAAAATACGCCACTTAAAGCATGTATAAAGTAGCGAGAAGTTTTGATTATATGTATAACGAATTAACGAATCTCGCCTCCTTAAAACTTTCAAGAAAAGAAGAAATCCTGAAAAGAGATTTATGAAATCTCGCTCTGAAACAAATTTAAATAGAATATGATGTATACTACAATAATTGTAAGAAAACTTTCTGTTGCTCAAGTTAAACCGAGTGGGCCGCAATTAAATTGGTAATCAAATTTTGTCCGTATTTTAACCCATTTTTGAATTATTTCATAATACAAATATTAGCTAACTTCTTTTCAAATCAGTGTGAACACTAAATCAGGTTCAAAACTGTCCCATTATATTTTTTATTTGATGGTATTAATTTTTTTTTCTTTTACATAAAATTGAAATTCTTCGATTCAAACTTTGAAATCGATTTTCCTATGCATTTTCTTTTGTCTTTCAGTTTTAAAGGATAAGTTTTGTAAAAAAAAATGTTCTAAAATCCTTATTTCTGAATCTGATATTTAAAGATTCTTTTAAAGAAAAGAACAGAATAATTTTTTTTTTTGTTTACAAAGTATTTCAAATCAATCTATTAAACAGTTAAATATTTATTTTTTGATGTAACGTCAGTAACATGTAGAAAAAGGATTCCATTGAACTAATTAATTCCTGGTAAAACTTAAATTATTAAAATCTTTTCTTAAATTCAAGTTTGATTGAAGAATCAGATGGTTAAAAATACTTTACATCTTATTGTGTATTTTCTTAATTATCAATATTTTTGCAAGCGTGTTTAGGTTTTGATCTGAAACAGATAGATAACTCTTGATTGATTTGATGGACAATATTCTAAGTTGAAAATATAACATTGGTATATTAAAAAATTTAAAATGTTTTGTCGATTAATATTTTAGAAATTTCAAATATTGCAGATACTACACTTTGATCTTAGCGATAAGTCAAATATTGCATTTTTTTTTTTTTTTTTAATTAAACTTTATTTTGATCCTTTTATACAATCTTAAAATTAACTTAGCCTATAAAAAAAGTTTGAAAAAAACAGCTCTTAATATTATTGCAATTAACATTTAAATTTAGAAAAATTTTTATGTTAATATGATTCTTAATTTTTTTAAGTTATTTAGATATAGATTAAATATTTTGTTATAACAATATTTTTGTATTTTTTTATTGAAAAAAAAACGAGATTATAAAAAAATCAATATTAAATTTTTGTTTTAAGATAAAAACTTAACCTAACCTAACCTACCTAAAACTACTTAAACTAATTAGAACTAATCTGTATATTATACTTGGGACTGATTATGACTATTATCCAACCACCAATAATCCTTGTTTATAAATTTGTCTCTGTCCGGTATGGACATGTCAAATCTTAAGTTTACTTCGTTTATGTCGCCCGGGTTATATTCTATGGTTTTACATGTAGCCCGTCTATTATAGTGATATAATAGAGGGACATGATTTTGGTCTTGAATATAACCATTTTTATCTAAAAAGATGAAGTGCTCAGGGGCGATAAATCCCGTGAGCAAAGTCTTTTTAATTTACTCCTCATTGTGGTAAAATATATGAGATATTAAACCATTTTCTGGAGTGTTTTGTGATCTATCATAATGTTTTCGAATCAATTTTATCAGAAAATTGTCGATTCTTTTTATGTTTGCTTCCTTGTACAAGTATTTATTGGAATAATAATGCTTGTAGTCGGATTCGGGCGTCAAATATTGCATTTATTAATATATAATGTAAACATTGTTCAACTATTGCATACTTTAAGGTGCTGCAGATTGCAAAATGAAAAAAAAAATAATAATAATTTAAAAGGGAAACATGAAATATATGATTTGAAATGTTTAAAAATATCATTAAAAAAAAAAAATTTTTTTATTTAAAAATTGATTTATATTTAATCATTATGTTAAAATTTTTTTTTAAATTAAATATTTGAACTTAACTCTACCTTATTACCAAAATATTGGTAACATCAATCAACATAAGAGATTTCTTTTAAAAAAAAAATAATACATCTTATAAAATAAGTATATAAAATAATATAAAGAAAATTTCTTTTCAAATGCAAATTTTTCTTGTTTAAAATATCACAGAACACAAGGTCTTCACTTTAAAAAAGTAAGTGCCATAATTTTAGTTTTTTTTTTTTTTAGTTGAGAAGATTTTCTTTCTTCGTATGCAAATTAATATTTCTCCCTTTTTCTGTCTTTTGTTTGTTGTTCTTTGTGTTTTTTAGTTTTTTTAAGAGTTCCTAAATCTTAAAAAAAAAAAAAAGAAAAATCGTTTGAAAATGAGAAAATTTAAATATATAGTAAGAGAATTCTTTCCTACTTATGAAAAGCCTTAACAAAAGGTTTTTCTCAACTTTTATCTTATTCAATATTTATTTCAATGTGTGGGTAAATAAAAAATAAAGCAAAGAAAAAATACAATTTTTACTTAGATTATTTTTTTTTTTTTTTGAATTAAATTAGTTACAAAAGTAAAAGAATGTTAAAGAGAATAGTTAAAGAAGTCAAAAAATAATGGGAATAAGAAAATAATAAACAAACAAATAAAAAAGCCAAGATATTATAAGTATGAAAAGAAAATCAAAAAAAATAAAAATGGAAATGGAAAAGTGAAAACAATCCTTAGATTATGTTTCGTCTTGTATAAATTTAAAGCTTTGATATCCAGCTACAACAATATTTAATCTTTGATTTTATAGGCGTTTTGTGGTATAATATATACAAAAACGGCAGAAAAATAAGAAACAAATAAACAAAATTTTAAAAATAATATTTCTCGATATGGTATATATTATAATAGTTAATTTATTTATGGATTTTCCCAAACCAAGTCAAATCAAATTTTTTTTATAATAATTCATAAAGATTTCTAAAATATAGATAAAAAAAAGGAGAATTTAGTATCTAGAGTTTATAGATTTCCATAGATCGCACTTTTCTGCATAATTGTATTTAAAATCGCAAAATGAGTTCCATGGAATATGCTTTAATTGATTTTTCTCCAATATTATTTCATATTTGATTGGTATTTTTATAGGCTTTTGAAGTGTTATTGCTTCTTGAAAACTTTAATAATTAACTAATTATAGATACTTCTACATTCCGTTAAAATTTTTATTCGTTTAGACTTATTCTGCATAATTTTGTTTTGCCAAGTTTTAAATTTCATTATCAAGGTATTACCGATAAAAGCCAAACAAAGGTTTTTCATTATGTCTGGAAAATTAATTTCTGAGAAATTCAAGCAAAAGTTTTAAAAATAGGAAAAACTTTTATTTAAAAGTCCTTTAAATTCGGTCGGTTAAAAGTCCTTCGGTTCGGTAATATGCAATGGCGAAATTAAAAAATATTGCTACGCCCCTGAACTTGTTATCAAAAAAATAAAAAAATAAAAAATAGAATTTAATAGGTGATAAATTACTATATCGCTATCCCTACAGCTGTTGATTACAAAATAAATTTTATAATCGGTTTATTTATAAATATATAATATAAATAGATAATCTTTTATTCTTAGAAAATTGAAATTTATATATATAACAAGAAAATTAATAAATAAATGTGGGTTTTGTGAAAAATTCATGTTAAGTGCCTTGTAATATTGTATTTAAATTTTTATTTAAAAATACAATTTAAAATTCGGACTTTCACTTTAATTCTTTTTGAATTTTTTTTTATGTTAAGATGTCGTACTTAGGAATTTAGTTTTATTCTAAAATATACAAAAATAAAATATACAATATTATTTATTACAAAAATGGTCTTATCTTATCTTAAAAAAAATTAAATGTTTGTTAATTAAAAAAAAAAAAACTATTTAACATAAATTATAATTTGTTTTACATAGATGACCATCAGGTATCTTCCTGTTTTTAATCCTTACAACTCCTCCATCCATTAACCCTTCCCATCTGTTTCTATTTTGTGCTATAGCTTTAACTTGTGACCATGATTTGTAAATTTTATACCTATCTCTTTGAATATTGTTTTTTTTTTCAACTATTTGTGGGTCTGCCTATGTTTCTTCTTCCTTGTTTTTGTCAATCCAAAGTTTCTCTGGCTATCATGTTTTCTGGTTGTCTAATTATGTGCCCGATCCATTTTAATTTTTTTCTTCTTCTTTGGATTTCAATCAGATCTTCCCTCCACATACTCCAGAGTTGGCTGTTGGATATTCTGTTTGGCCAGAATATCTGGCATATTATTCGCAGGCATTTGTTTTTCTTTCATGGTTCCTCCATCAGTGCCAATAATGCTGCCTAGATATTCGAAACTTTTTACATCTTCGCCCCTTTGCTTTCTTTTATTGCATCTCATAATTTTTTTTTTGTTAATATTTATTTGACCAGGTATCAAAAACTTGTAAATTCTTAATTTTTGGAACTTTATTAATCTCTCAAACTGAAGGAAATTGAAAATACATTTTCTCTTCTCAGTTTTATTATCAAGGTATTATCGATATAAGCCAAACGAAGCTTTCAATTATGCATGAAAAATTAATTTTTAGGAAATTCTAGCAAAGGTTTTAAAAATAGAAAACACTTTTACTTAAAAGTCCTTTAAATTCAGTATTGTATTTTAATGCTAACTTTAAATGTCAAAATAATGGTTTTTTTCATGGTTTATAAGAGTTAAGAAATGTTCTTTCTATATAGGTTAAAAAAAAATCTATTAGAGCTTAAGTTTATAACTGACTGAGTACATGTTTTTCCAAATTTTGAAATCTATAGTAAAGTGTGCAAAGTTGTTCTTGAAGATATTATTGTGTTTTAAATGAGAGACCGTTAGAAAGCCTAAATTTAATTAATTACTATCTCAAATGGTGTAGACGTTCTGTAACAGAGAGATGGGAAAACAAACAGAATGAGTTCCAGAATGAGAATATACAGACAGATAAAAGAGCATTAATTTGGGTTTTTTTTTTGTAAAAAATGTATTTATTCATTTATTTACAGATAAGAAACATGAAACATTAAATGTTTCCCCGCTTCCTAAGTGGAATGCTGGGTGTTTAAAAAAAAAAAAAAATAATAATAATTCAAAATTTTACATTCTAAATCCTTAATAATATACCTTTTCTTATAAATATATTTCCGGAATATTGAAGAAAGAAGCTCTTTATTTTGCACAATATGTTCTTGTGTATAAAATTCTAAGAAAATTTAAAAATTTTGATGCAAGTCACAATATTTAAAATTGTTTTTATTGTCTTTTCGAAAATTTCTTACTTTTGTCTTTAAAAAATGCTTGGTTTTACATTCTGCCTTGTTATGACGTAAAAATGTAGTCAAAAGAAAAATAACCGGTTCCGCTAAACACAAATATAAATAATTAAAATGCTATTCATGAAATTATAAAATTTCTGCTTAAAATATTTAAATAAATAAATTTTGAAACTTTTAAATTTTCTTTTTTTTTTTATCCTTAAAATAACAAAATGGTCGATTTAACCACAATTTTTTAGAAATAGTAATATTTTTTTTACTAAAATAACGTTAGAAGAAAGAAAATATTTCTCTTCTGCTATTTATTTAAACCTAATTGACTTGAAAGTTTAGTTCATGATTTTCGAATTGAACTTTGTACATAATATATTATAAGGGTACAACTCACTATAATTCACATAAACTGCCCCGGACAAGTAATTTAATAATTTTTTTAACTTAAAAAAAAAAATGAAAAAGATTAAGCTCTAAACTGTTAACCCATATTAAATTATAAAAGCAATAATTTAATTTTTCCTTACAAAAAAAAAAGTAAAAATTAAAGAAAAGGAATGAACTGAATGTTATTGAAAGATTCATCAATTTAACGTTACCATCTTTCTATTCCAAATACAAGAACCACAAAAAATATTCTTTTTTCAAACCAAAAATTGTTTATTTCGCTTTTTTTGTTTTAATAAAATGAACGGTAATTGCATATTACAAGTGCAGTAATGCTTTACATAATATTATTACATATACATATTTTTATATATTATAATTGTTAATATAGGTAAATCCATTTTCTATTTTTACCGTTATACATACACTCTGTTTACATTGAAATGAGAAAATAATATTGAAACAAAATACCATGTACAATATTATATAATAAGTATCCAATGCACCTGTTTGTGTTCACTCACTGTTTAAAAACAAAAATATTTTCATTGTCTCATTAATCTTGGGAAAATTGTTTGTTTTTTTGTTTTTTTTTACTGTTCATTTTGTTTTTATGGGGGTGACAAATTTTCTTTTTCTGTTTCATTTATTTTAATAATTTTTTAAGAAATTTCATTTTGGTAGAAAGTCTGTCTGTTAAATTAGATTTATAATTTATCAGTAAAAGATTGTGATATATATGTATGTAAATTTTAATTTTTAATCTAATTTTTATTTTCTTTTATATTTAGTAAGAGGAATTACCGTTCCTTTTTATTTTATCGGATATTCAGTTTACCATAAATTATTATATCGTCGAAAGTTACTTTATGAATATCATGAATATCGTGAACCGCAAAGAATATAATATATTCTTATATATTTTGCAATATATTGTAATGGAAATCAAAAGATGCAAGTTATTCCGTTGCTAAGGAATCATTTTCTAACAGGTTTCAAAGCGTTAGGTCTAATGATTATACCCGTACGATAGGATCGGGTATAATAAAATTACTCCTCCGTTTGTAACACCTCGAAATAAGCGAGCTAGATATACCTTCAAAGGTATGGATCGGATCAGAAAAAAATTCTAAGACTTTTGAGCCATGTCCGTCCGTCCGTCCGTCCGTCCGTCCGTCCGTCCGTCAGCACGCTAACTCAAAAACTAAGAAAGCTAGAATCTTGAAATTTACACAAAATATTTTGGGAGTAATTTGTAGGTTCCCTATTTTTTTTGGTTGAGTTTGGACCAAGCCTTAGGGTAGCTCTCGAACACCTAACTTTTAGATCCCCACATTTATTTTGCAATAGAGCTATGAAATTTTAACTACTGATAGATCTCACAAAAATATTAATTTTATTTTTAATAACTTTTTTTTGTAGCCCCACCCGTTACGGAGCTACAGCTCCCCAAAGGTTTAAAAAAGCTCTATATTTAAATTGTTATAGCACAAGTTGTGTAAGGTATATCTTCATTTTGAAAACGCCAAACGATTACTACTTTCATTAGCTTTAAAAGTGTATATACAATAAATATATATTTTTGGCATACGGTGTCTTAATTTACCGTTATGCGAAACTCAAATTTTGCAAAATTCTTTAACCCTTCCATCTTCTAAACGGTTAAAGTTGGAAACTTGAAATTTTGACAGAAGTTAGATCTTTGAAAATTAGTATGAGTTATTTCAGAAATTTTTTTTGTATCAGCCCCCGTTTAGGAGCTGTAAGGGGTCAAAAACTGAAAATTTCCTATTTTTAAACACCTGTAACTTGAACACCTGTTAAAATTTTTTTGAAGTAATACACAAAAATTAAAGCTCCAACATTATATTTTTATTTCTGTTAACAACTTTTTTTAATAATATAGGGTTACTTTATAATTGACGAAAGTGTTACTTGATTTTTTCAAATTTTCTAACAAATTTCATTAACGAATTTTTTCCATTTTGTTTTACTCGATAATTTGAAATTGTTGAGGATATAGTGCGTAGTACATAAAAATGCAAATAAATAAACAACATAACGGTTGCTTGAAGAATTTTTATTTATATGATATTGATATATATACATACTTATATAATATCATGTTTATTTACATATCGTATATGTCACTAGTGAATGAATGATAAGAGTATAGATGTATATTATATAGCGCCGTATTTACATACACATATGTATTTT
The DNA here is from genome assembly GCA_947095535.1 of Poecilobothrus nobilitatus. Taxonomy (NCBI): domain Eukaryota; kingdom Metazoa; phylum Arthropoda; class Insecta; order Diptera; family Dolichopodidae; genus Poecilobothrus; species Poecilobothrus nobilitatus. Next base: position 112,343,299 of record OX352774.1, read on the forward strand.
ATTGTACTTATAAGAAATTATTCTGTCAATGGAATATTTAAATATAATATAATATAATATTTAAAATTATATTTACTGTTTTGTACTTAGTAAATTTAATATACATTTACCGCTTAGTATTAAATGGTACTATAGAATATTTGAAAAAGTTTTGGATTGATAATCGTTATGTGAAAGGTTAGAATCTGCTTTTGAAGAATGTACATATAAACATATAGTTTGAATATATGTACAACCCATAGTTCTAGAAATTATAAAATTCACCCAAATTATTTTAAAATACTAAAATATTAAAAAAATAATATTGTAAGCAGAGTGACAGGCTGTGAACATACTAACGGTTCGTACGGGTATCTAAGAGTTGACAAAGTCAACTGTATTCTTCCTCGTTTTAAAACATTTTTTATACCCGTACGATAGGATCGGGTATAATAAAATTACTCCTCCGTTTGTAACACCTCGAAATAAGCGAGCTAGATATACCTTCAAAGGTATGGATCGGATCAGAAAAAAATTCTAAGACTTTTGAGCCATGTCCGTCCGTCCGTCCGTCCGTCCGTCCGTCCGTCCGTCAGCACGCTAACTCAAAAACTAAAAAAGCTAGAATCTTGCAATTTACACAAAATATTCTGGGAGTAATTTGTAGGTTCCCTATTTTTTTTGGTTGAGTTTGGACCAAGCCTTAGGGTAGCTCTCGAACACCTAACTTTTAGATCCCGACATTTTTTTTGCAATAGAGCTATGAAATTTTAACTACTGATAGACCTCACAAAAATATTAATTTTATTTTTAATAACTTTTTTTTGTAGCCCCACCCGTTACGGAGCTACAGCTCCCCAAAGGTTCAAAAAAGCTCTATATTTAAATTGTTATAGCACAAGTTGTATAAGGTATATATTCATTTTGAAAACGCCAAACGATTACTACTTTTATTAGCTTTAAAAGTATATATACAATAAATATATTTTTGTGGCATACGGTGTCTTAATTTACCGTTATGCAAAACTCAAATTTTGCAAAATCCTTCAACCCTTCTATCTTCTAAACGGTTTAAGTTGGAAACTTGAAATTTTGACAGATATTAGATCTTTGAAAATAAGTATGAGTCATTTCAGAAACTTTTTTTGTGTCACCCCCCGTTTAGGAGCTGTAAGGGGTCAAAAACTGAAAATTTCCTATTTTTAAACACCTGTAACTTGAACACCTGTTAAATTTTTTTTAAAGTAATACATAAAAATTAAAGCTTCAACATTATGTTCTTATTTCTGTTAACAACTTTTTTTAATAATATAGGGTTACTTTATAATTGACGAAAGTGTTACTTGATTTTTTCAAATTTTCTAACAAATTTCTTCAACAAATTTTTTGCATTTGTTTTACTCGATAATTTGAAATTGTTGAGGATATAGTGCGTAGTACATAAAAATGCAAATAAATAAACAACATAACGGTTGCTTGAAGAATTTTTATTTATATGATATTAATATATATACATACTTATATAATATCATGTTTATTTAGATATCGTATATGTCACTAGTGAATGAATGATAAGAGTATATATGTATATTATATAGCGCCGTATTTACATACATATATGTATTTTATTGTACTTATAAGAAATTATTCTGTCAATGGAATATTTAAATATAATATAATATAATATTTAAAATTATATTTACTGTTTTGTACTTAGTAAATTTAATATACATTTACCGCTTAGTATTAAATGGTACTATAGAATATTTGAAAAAGTTTTGGATTGATAATCGTTATGTGAAAGGTTAGAATCTGCTTTTGAAGAATGTACATATAAACATATAGTTTGAATATATGTACAACCCATAGTTCTAGAAATTATAAAATTCACTCAAATTATTTTAAAATACTAAAATATTAAAAAAATAATATTGTAAGCAGAGTGACAGGCTGTGAACATACTAACGGTTCGTACGGGTATCTAAGAGTTGACAAAGGCAACTGTATTCTTCCTCGTTTTTTTTTTTAAATGACTTATAATATTAAAATATTGTTAAATTCAAAAAAAATAATCATGCCATAAAAATGAATGAATGATAATCCACAAATTGAACAGCACAAAATAACTCCTCAATAGAAAGTAGAGTTGTATTTTTGCTACCTTATCATAGTTAAATCGTTAATTGGTAGTAACAATTTGTAGGAATAGTTTTTTGAAGCCAGACTGCATGGGCTACGGTGAAGTTTCAACTCATTAGAATCAAGCCCTCGGGCAGCTGCCACACAAACACTAAATCCGCAGGTATATTTTTAAAAATAATAGGCCTAGGTGGTTAAATATTTAAATGTACAAGTAACGTATTAGAGAAAGCCGGTTTGCGAAGTTTTAAATTATTAGCCTAAGTGTAAAGCTATTAGTTAATTAGCACCAAACCTTCAGGTAGCTGCCATATAACCTTTTGGATCTAGACTCGATATTTTGAAAACTAATAGAATTAGGAGGTTGTAAATTCAAATTATTGGTAAGTAAGGTTTTAGGGTAATCACTTTCGTGAAGTTTCAAACTAATAGGTAGAGCTACATTTTTAGCTAGCTACACCTTTTTGAACGTTTTTAACTGAATTAAAATAACTCGTTGGTTTCTGCATTATTTGAAAATTTGTAGCTATAAAACTAATTGTTTTAATTTTTTACCCTATGCAAAGAAATATTCGGCTTCAGCGTTTATAAGAACATGGAATCCGAACTCCTAAACATTGTTTAATATGATCTGATAAAATGTACCTTATCAGTTTTAGACACCTTAAAAAATTGTAAAATATTTTTATCCAAAACCTTTAATATGTTACACGCAAATGACTTTACTTTTTTAGGTTGAAATTTCGAAAACACGGAAGCACAAATTATTACCGTTTATACTGAAGATCAAACAACTAAATACCTACTTTACCAAAATATTAAGTTTGAATATCTGGTCTACCGATGTACTGTCCTGGTTTGGAATGTTAAATTTAATTTGGTTTTTACTCTTTAAAATAAACTATTAAAATTGTTAAGGTACCTATTAAATTAAGAAATAAAAAAATACTCAAAATTGCTACCTATTTTAAAAATTTAATGTTTAAAAGGGATAAATACTTAAGTTAAAAAGAGATTAATAACTGTAATTATATAACAGCAAAGAACAGAACAAAAAAAAAAATTTCATTTCTATGTCGGTCTATATAGATTCAATTTTTATGGTTTTTGTAGTTTAACATTCGGTTTTGAAAAATGAAACCTTATTTACTTACAAAAATATTATATATAAGGAAAAAACATAGGTACGTACATATGATACAAAAATATACATATATAAATTATATAATATATATTTATACAACTGCAATCTATAAATTTTCCTACAAAAAAAAATATAAAAATTTGTTACAAAAAGAAAAATAAAATTTATTGATTTTAATTTTCTATCACAATTCCTTTTAAAAACTTCCATAGCAATTTTCCAGAATAAATTGGAACAAAGATATTATTATGGTGTATAGTGTATACTTTCAGTTTTGTTATTTTCTAATGGAGTTTACCTTACTTTTCATTTTCATTTTAATTTATTTTATTTTATTTTTCTTTTAAAAAAGATGACTTCAGTGAACTTCTCAATAAATTTTCATTCAAAACTTTATAGTAAAAGTTAAAAATTTGTTCCTATAAAAATTTTTTTTGGTTTTATCCTTAAATTCCCTCCGTAATTTCATCTTTCAAGTCACCATTGTGGCAGACAAAAACATAAAAAAAAAAAACAAATCTATTTAATATTTTTCCTTTAAACTAACAAATTATTATACCTCTATAGAGTATCTACAAGATATAAAAACTATAGACTATGGTGAAAAACTACAACTACAATAACATATTCTTATAGATCTCTTGAGATGATATTTCTACATACACAAACAAACAAACAAAAGAATGAATTTTGTTTTTAAAATAAAGTTTCGGAAGTTATTTTATAGGTAAATAAAAAGCTTTAAATTTGATTATTTATTTTCACGTGGTTTATATTTACAAAGGCGTGAGACATGTTGTTGGTGACTAGGTTTACTTATTCTTATTTTGGTTTTCTTCTTTTTTGTTCTCTTTGGATTTTAACCATCTTTTTACATATTATGTATTCTTTGTTATTTAATTTTTATTGTTAAAAATATTTTTAAAAAAATTTTACAGTGAATTAAGAAAAAAAAAATTATATTTAAATTTTGTACTCAAAAAAAATATTGGAACTTTATAAAAATTTTATATTTACAATTTACTTAATCGAAGCACTTTTTAGGTTTAAAAAGAAATGTTAATCAGAAAATGTTTTGTCCTTGTTCAATTCTATTGGACTTTTCAGCATGAATGGAATTAAAATTTACCTAGACATAAGCAATCTTTCATCTCACAAACCTAAATATTAAAACCTTGGCTGCCTTTCACATGCAACGTGGTCTCACACAAAACTGGTCTTTTGTAGCTGCGTGAAAGCATGTAGTCTCATATCGTGTCATTTCAATTTATGCCGCGTTGTGACACATTGGTATCATAGATCTTCACAAAAATATACAAAATAAAAGTAAACGGTCTGAGAAAACTATTTGCATATTTGGCCTGTGAATTTTTGATTCCAATGTGTCACCACAAGGCACGAAAATTTTGGAAAAATTTTTACTATTTAAAGCTAAATTAAAAAAAAAAATATATCAGCCGTGAGTCCCGTTTTTTTACGCTCCATTTTGACAGTTAACGTGTTAAAAATTAATAAAAAGATCTGTGAGTTGAAAAAATGAACATAAAAAAAGTTTTTCTATCAACATTTGGTAAAGTTTAGTCTAGATGGTGTAGATATAATTCAGTTATATATAGCTCCTGCAAACTCGAAAAGAACTGAACAAGGAGAAAACAACTTCTGATAAACGTTTGTGTTTAAAACATTTAAACATAAGTTTAAATCTTTTTTAAAATAAGAAAATGTTGTTTTTCTTTTTTAAAAGAAACGAATTTTTTTAATACCTCAATAATAAATCAATTTTATTTTCAAAATTTTAACAAAATTATTGCAAAATTATTTAAATCTGTATGAAAATAGCAAAAATTAAAATATTGTCAAAAAGATTTTAATTTCAATATGTTGAAAACAAATATTTTAATACAAGAGTTTTGAAACATTGATCCTGTGCATTTTATACTTAGCTATAAGGATAATAAGGATATCAAAATTTTCTTTAGCAATGGTTTAGGGGAAGAAGTTTCCATTATTTGTCCCCATGTGTTTCAAAAATAAAATATAATTAGGAAACATGTTTTAGTTGGTTACAAAATCAGGCTTATTTGCTTTTTCTATAACTACTGTTAAAAAATTAATCTACCAACTGAAATCCACACAAATATGAGTCAATTTTATGATTATGACACATAGGTATAGATATTCTAGAAAGTAAAAATAATATCCAGTTAATACCCGTGTGTTGTACAATAACATTGGTATATACAAAATTATAAATAGATGATACTGTGATGACAAAATATCATATTGCAACATTATAATAGTCAAGTTAGTTTTACTTACACATTTATTAATACAATAACTCTCTTAACCATTGAATACTAATCTAATTCGGACGTTAACACCAAATATTAGTCGAATCGACTAACAGTTCAAAATATCCTTCTTTGACAGAGTAAGTTTGTTTTTATTCTTTAAAATTTTAATAAGGTATTATTTAGTACACGAAAAAGAAAAAAATTCTATTATTGAACATATTCTTATTAATTTAATTCTTGTTTAAAAAACTAAAAATTAACAAAATTCCGAGTATTCTTCCTTTACAGATTTGAAATCAAGCCTTGTTTATAGCTAAAAAAAGTTGTTTCAACAAATATGTTCTTTATAACTCGAATTCAGAACACTTATCTAATAAATATGTCGATCCTCTAAAAGGGTAGGTACATATGAATACTAAATATGAATTGTACTAAATTTAAAGGTTCTACTTTTGTTGGTATTTATTATTTTATTATTGGTATGTTCGTTTGCTCTTGTGCTCGTCCGGAAGTTTCCAAAATACGAACCCATTGATCAAATCCTCTCAAATTTTATAGACATAAATAAAACATGAAACAACACAATTGTATTAAATTTTAAGGTTCTACTATCTTTGTTGTTTTAGGAAATAATCTCGTTTTCTCTGGGGCTCTTTCGGAAGCTTCCAAAATCCAAACCCATGGATCAAATCCTCTCAAATTCTCAATTTCGCCCATTTGCATGTCCCGCCTTTCTTTAGTCATTGTTAACCTACAGTATAAATTTCATCAAGATAGCATCATTATTTTTTGAGTTATCGTGCGTACGGACATCGCCAAATCGACTCAGGAGGTGATCCTGATTCAGAATATATATACATGTCCATATCTAACTCTCGCTTCCTTTTGATGGTTACAAACACCATACCAAAGTTAATATACCCTATACTTTAGGTGTATTCATTTGAGAATCAGAAAAAGAGAGAGAGAGTAAGAAATTTCGTATGTGATAGTCGTTGAATCTACAAACATTAGTGTTTAAGGGTTAAAAAATAGATAAGGTTATATATTAAGATTACGATCATTGCCAAAAATCAAATAATTAAGAAAATTTATGACTTCAAAATTTTATTATAATTTAAAATAAACTAAACCGAAGTCTGCATCCCAGTTTCGTTTATTGAATAGATAGGACGCCACTAGTTATTGAAGAAACCAAAGATCTTAATCACCAAAGAGCGAAATTATATTTGTACTAAAATATAGTCGCCATCATATTAGATACTTTATGTTATAGTAAGGTTATAGGTTACAATTGAAAATAATAGAGTAAACTTACTCGTAGGCTATTATAAAATAATAGTATACGTACATAATTGTACGTATATAAACGAATCTATTGGTAAATATCTCGGAGATCTTCTGGAAGTTTCCTTATTTAAATGTATTCGATATAAATTTATTGAAAATTAATTTCTTTCTAAAAAAAAAAAAAAACAAGAAATTATAATAAATGATGATAATAATAATTCGTTTTAATTTGTATTTTATTAAATTGTTGCGCCAACAACGTACAGGTACATCAACAATAAAAAAGAAGACTAATATTGTATTATACAATGGTTCCTGAAAATTTAATGACATATATACGGGAAGTAAAGAAAACATGCTGTTTATTTATTTTTATAAAAATTTTATTTTTGTATTGTTCACTTTGTTTTTATTTTTAAAAATTTTTGTTGTGTTTTTCTTTCCCATTTTTATATTAATTTATTATGCTCATCATGTTATTATGAAATTTATTAATGGATTTCTTGTAGAGCACCATCTTTTTTATAGAAAAAAATACACACACAATATAATATAATACATGTAATTTAATTTTCTTATTATTCCTGGTGTTTATTTACAGTGTTAAAAAAATTTGAAAATAAATTCGTCCTTGCTTTTGCCATAATATCCTTAAGAATATATAAAAGATTATATTTTTGCGAGAGTAGACGAAAATCAATCAAGGAACCGGAATAATTACAATATAAGTCCTCTATAACTGGGATTTTAAACCACTAGGCAATAGGCATCAGTTTTTTTATCTACCGAAAATAAGAAATATAATAAATTGGGTTGGATCTAAAATCGCAAAATCAAAATCAGAAAGCTAAACTTCCAAAAGAAAAAAAAAACCTTAACAAAAAATCTAAATGTACAAAATTTCTTCGCAAAATTCTTCCTGATTTACATCAGGTAAATTTTAATACTAAATTGCAAAAAAAAATAATTTAGGGGCCTTGGTCGCTTAGTAGGCAAGAGCGTGTAAAGTACATTGTAAACACCAAGGAAGAGTGGGTTCAAATCCCACATATGTCGTAAGATTAATAGATTAATTCCTCATTACAATATTTACCGCCACGCCTGAAAAGAGATGGCTGTGTAGGCTTTGTAATTTCTTTGCAATTTATGTGACAGACACATAAACTAAAAAAAACTTCTGCTGTTTGTATTCTATGTATAAGGCTTAAGAGATTTTCTGTAGGTTGACATTTTCAGATTGATAAAAAATAATCTAAAATTACACTAATCTATTGTCAAACTTTTTCCGAACTTTGAAAAATCTATAATTCCATATTGTAAATACACAGATAGCATTAAAAATGTTCTTTGCAAAATTATTGATCTTTACTGTAATTTATGTTGGTTAATTTTAAAAAATGTAGAAATTTTGTGAATAAACAACAGTTTCAACGGACAAAATTAAATTTAATAGGTACATTTTTTTTTGCTTTTAAAAAGTAATCTTCTAAAACTGCACAAAAGAAGGTTTTTCTCATCTGATGGTTTTCTGATAAAGATAAGAAATTAATTTCTTTTCCTAGTGTTGTTTTTATGAAAATATATTGTGTTGTTTTTATGTTGTTTGTTGAAAATAAATGATATTTTTAAACCGTGTTGAATAAACAGCAAAAATTAGACATTCAATTAGAGTGTCAACAGGCATTTATTATTTTATTTTTGTTAATATTCTTATAAAAATTTCCTAAATAATTAATGAGTAAAGAGTAAAGCACCTACATTTGTTTTTTTTTTTTATAATAAATTAATATTTTATAAAAATAAAATATTAAAATCGTTAGATTATTAACAATTCAATCACATAATTAACAAAAAAAAACGGAACAAAAAAAAAAAAAAACAATAATTTAACAGATTTATAACACGATGAGACAACTAATTTTAATGCAATTTATGGTTTGAGTTAATCTTTTGATTATTTATAAATTTATTAATTTAATATTTTTTTAAAATCATTTTCTCAAATTTATAAAGTTTAATTAAAATCGTAGTAGTGATTCCAACATTTTGCTTCCGAAGTGATTATTTCACAGATAAAAATTAAACTTTGAATGGCCCCAGATGAACAGTTCAAATTTTTATACCCGTATGAACTATGTTCAAGGGTATAATAAATTTGCCATTACGTTTGTGACACCTTAAAGGAGCCGAGCTAGATATAGTGTCAAAAGTATGGATCGGCTCAGAATCGAATTCTGAGTCGATTAAGCCATGTACGTCCGTCCGTCCGTCCGTCCGTCCGCACGATAACTCAAAAAATAAAGGAGCTAGGAGGCTGAAATTTTTTTTACGTCACTTTTGCAAAATTGTTAGTTTTGCTATTTAAATCCAACATTTTCGGTCGGCGGGTTCGAGTAGCTGCCATACAACTTCTTTCTTTATATAGAAATAACTCAGTATCTATTCAAGCCAGGGTTTTGAAATTTTGCAAATGATGATCAAGTTTTATGGCAACAACTTCTGTAAAATTTGGTTGTGTTGGTGCGACGGGTTCGGGTAGCTGCCATATAACTTCTCCGTTTAAATGAGAATAACTCAGTGTTTATTTAAACTAGGAATCTGAAATTTAGTAAAGAGGTGTCGAGTTACATGCCAACAACTTTTGTAAAATTTGGTTGGTCTAGAGCATCCAGTTCAGGCTTCTTGCACCTCTTGGAAGTTAATAAAGCTAGGCGCAATAGATTCAGGTAGCTGTCATACAACTCCACAATTTACATAAATATATCTCTGTAGTTCGGTACTAAAACATCTGAATGTTTTTAAAAGATGATCAAGTTTTATAATAGGATATATTACGTTCATACGGGTATCCCAGAGTTGACACAGTCTACTCTACTGCACTCTTCCTCGTTTTTTACAAAATTAGAAACATTAGAGAGAGCATTCCTGGAACAACATATATTTCCAACGATTTTGAACAACTTTTTTTTAAATTTTTAGGGTGAAATAGACCTTGTGCTTTGGGGTCAAATAGACCAGAGGACGAATACGAAAGATTAAGTAAGTTCAATAAAAATTTTTAAAAAGGTTTACTGTAGAATAATAGTTGACGGAAAAAATCAGGATTTCAATAATCTTTTTTTTTTTTGAGAGATGAAAATATTCTAAAATTCTAGTTATAAGTTTTTCTTAAAACTTTCGTTTTGGACTTTTTCGTTAAGATTTTACGTTTTCTCTAAAAACTAATATTAAAAATTTGAAAAAGATAAGTGTCTTTAATTTGTTTTGATGAAGTGTACCTACATTATTTTAAAATAAATAACATATTATTATGGTAATATGCAGGACAACAGGTTTTTTTTCAAGTATTATTGAAAAATGAGCTGGATATTTATACGTTTTATGAAAAGTTACGCATTTTAAGTCTTATTTGTTAGAGCAAATTTTAGCATATTTCATCGGTTACAGCATATTTTGGCATATTTTCTCTTAAAAACCATATATTTGTATATTTTAGCAGTTAAAACAAATGTTTAACATATTTTATCGAAATTCCAAAAACATTTTTATTTTTAAAGTTGGTAAATTTCAAGAATGTCTAGAGAAATTCAGACGCTTAAAACGTATTTTTTACAGCATGTTTTTGGTTGCCATGGTAATATGTACCTACCGCCTTAAAAAAATTTGAAATTAAATTTTCATTTTGTAATGGGTTGTTTTTTTTTTAAATAATTTCATCTATTATAAGACACTCTTCTCTCTTAAGATAATTTTTTATACTCTTTTACAATATCTAATTTCTATCTAATATACTTTTATGGTGTAGTTACTGTTCTTTATCTTTAATGTACTTTTACCAGGCATTTTGTATATCTATTCTGTAAACATTCAATTTTGGCACTTACCTAAAATAACTATAGACAATTCATTTCAAATCCATGTTTTACAATTCTTTTGTTACCTACCATTTTTCCTAATATACCAACCAAATCTTAATATGCTTTCCAATTTTTATTGCCTCAATTAATTAATTTCAAAGTTTGAGTTCTTTTCTTTTATTCCATTTTTAATTAGATCACATTTATATTTTTCTTTATCTTAAGTAATAAATTTTATATAAATTTTTCTAATTAATAAGATACAATTATTCAGCTATTGAAAATATAATTTATCAAAATATTTAAATGCCACCATTTAAATATTGCCAATGCCAATGCCACAATAAATTTATAAAACATAAATCAATTTGAACAATTGCCATCAACTTTGGTTTATTTTTTTTGGTTTTTTGTAAATATTGTAAAGAATGATTGGTACCAAAAAGTTGGAAAAAATCAAAAGGGAAAACCAATAGTTAGGAAAATATCAAAGTGAAAAGGAAAAAATGAACGAAAAAAATTTTTTATTAACTTCCTACTTTTACTGAGAAATAGAAACAAAAATTGACAAAAAAAAAGTACTTTCCTTGTCGTTTTAAATCATTTTTGATAATAAAATATTGAAAATGGTTAGAAAACATTTTTTTTTTCTTTTAATAAAAATGGCGTGTAAAACTTTGAATAAAATGCCAGTTAGTTATGTTATCTAGGAAAAAGTAAGCAAGAATTTATAAACGTTTTGTTTTGCATTTTATTTTTGAACAAAATGTTTATTGTGGTGCCATTTTGGTGTTGTTCTATTAAATACCTCATTTAAGAAATTCTTTACTTTGTGTAGTTGTTAAACTTTTGTTATTTTAATTTTTTAAAATGCTGTGGAATGAGCATATTTTTGATATAGCTAAAAGTGCTGCCAAATGTTTGAGTTTTCTCTCCCACTGCAAAACATATTTCTCTCCAAAAGATCTCTCTAATATCTATAAAGCCTACATTCGACTTAAAATGGAGTACCACTCTCACATTTGGGCTGGCGCATCCCAAACTTCTCTGAGTTACCTCGACAAAATCCAAAACCGCGCCTTAACAAGTAACACTTACTCCACTTAACTCTCGTCGTAATATTGGAGCTACTTCTCTGTTTTATAGATATCTTGTAGGTAATGACACTTGCTTTATTGAACTTAAATCCATTATGCCTCCTCTTCAACAATTCTAATGTAACACCAGAGGAGTTGTAAGAGCTCATTTCTACATTGTGGAAATTTCAAGATGGTTTAAAACTGGCAATGGAAACTCATTTGTTATGAGAACTGCTAAGATGTGGAACATTCCATCTAATGTGTTCCCCTCTGTCAATAACGTTCCGTACTACAATTTGCAAAAATTCAAAACGAATTTTTATAGGTTCGTTTCCAATCTTCCCACTAATTCCCCTTTAACATTCTATTTTCCGAATAACTAAACCTACATATGTTTAAAGGAATCCATTCATAGCGTTTAGTTAGCGTGTAAAAAAAAAAAAAAAATTTACTTCATTTTTTATGTTTTAAATGAGCATTTTTTTTTTTTTAGAGAAAACGTTCTTTTTGTGGTCTTCAATCCTTATGCAGGATGATACTAATTTTTGGCAAAAACTATATTATGGAACATTAAAACCTTGACAAGCAGTACCTAAATATAATTTAATTGAAGAACGAGGGAGAAATTGAACATATAAAAAAAATCAATAACGTAAGTGTTATTAGTGAACTGAACTATGAGTGGTCGAACTTATTTATTTCGAATTTTAAAATCATTCAAAATATAATTTCTGTTATACAATTTTAATAAAATTTGCTCAAGTGTATATTAAAACTTTCAGTCTTACGCAGGTACATATTACAAAAAGATTGAGTGTTCTTTGCCAGGTATTTACAACAACAGTGAGATTTTACAAGTTGAGTCCCATCTGAATTACTGGTGAACTGGTTAACACTGGTTGAACAAATGTTTTATGTTTACCGGTATATATATAAAAAGAAACTTACTTTAAGCATCACATACAGTGAACATCACTCAAATGTTTTAAAATTACATGGTCATCACTGTACATAAAAATTAAATTCCGTTAAGTCCCACTTGTTGAATGCTGAACTTGTTAAATCTCGCTGTTGTAGTGCCGTACTTATTGGGTAAGGATAACCTGCTGGGATATTTAAATTATTATCACCAAAATATTTAATTAATGATTATCGGTAAAATGTTTAATTTACAATGTTTTTTTGACGCCATTTTGCAGCTTTTTATTATTATTATTTGAAAGCAAATGATCAGAAAATGATACCTAGGATTTGTTGATACCTAGGACCACATTTTCTTTTCCAAAATTTTATTCTGTCTATCATACAATCATTTGTTTTATTATAGTCTACGAAACTTGAAAACAACTTTTCTTTAATTTTATAAATAAACAAACAACTGTATATATATAGAGACAAGGGTAACACATTTAATATTATCTAAAACATAATAATGGAAAGAGTAAAAAGGAAGAATAAATGGTTTGAAAGAAGGGTAATAAAAGAAAAATAATATATTATAACTTCATGCGATAATAAAAATTAAGTAAAGGAATAAAATAAAACAAAAAAACAACATGAACATAATTTAAGCAATTTACTGTTATCAGGTAATATTTCCCCAGTTATTTATGACATGATGTTCTTCTTTGCTTTTTTTTAAAAAAAATTAACATTTAAAGTCAAACGTCATTTGTCAAGAATTTTCTTATTTTTTCCTATTTGTAATTTTTACTTTTTTTTGTATTGACTTGAAAAACAATAAAAAAACTCAAATAAAGTATGAAAAGTTCATGTTTTGATGGAAACTTATATTTTTTAAATTTTAAACTTGTAAAATTTTGGGATATTTTTTTGTTACTATAACATGGATACAGAACAAAGATTCAAAAAATAAAAAACGAGGAAGAGTGCAGTAGAGTACCGATTAAAAAATTTCATGTGTTCTAGTACCGACGTTAACTACCGTGTATTAGTACCGAGATATATTTATGTAAATTGTGGATTTGTATGACAGCTAAGCGAATCTTTTGCAGCAGCACAACCACATTTTACAGAAGGTATTGGCCTAAAACTTGATTATTTTTTGTAAGATTTCTAAGCCTGATCCTAATGTTCTAGTACAACAACATTTTACAGAAGTTGTTAGCATGCAATTTGCATTTTTTTTTGCAAAGTTTCATATTCCTAGCTTCAATAGACTCAGAGTTATTTTCATTTGAAAAGGAAAGTTGTATGGCAGCTCTTCGAACCAGGCGATCAAAACTGCTGGAATTAAATAACGAAACTAACAATTTTCCTTTTTTATTTTTAGAGTTATCGTGCGGATAAAAATTAACGTATTAAATTTTAAACGGGATTTACGGTATATTGTTTAATCCGAAAAGACATACCGTGTAAAACAATCAATAGTTAGAAGAGTTAGTTAATAACTTGTAATAAAAGAAAGTTTACTAAAGAAGGATAAATTCCGAAAATTAGCTATAAAATAATTTTAAAAAAATACATCTAGGCCGAATTTATATCTAAACTGCTTCTAACCTAGAGGATAAAAGATTAAAATGTCAAAAACATTAAACTTTTGTCATAAATTAAAATAAACTAACTATCTTTTATTTAAAATTTATTAATAGCTAAGATATTGGTAGGAATCATATATAGGAAACTATTTAAATCTCAAGAGTCAGAAAAAAATTTACCATTTAAAAATTAATTCCTCATGTAATTAAAACAAAAATATAAACAAATATTTTTAAAAATAAAGTTTTTAATACAAATTTCTATACCTTTATTAATTTTATCTATTCATTTATTTTATTGACATAAGCACGGATTTAATATAACTAAGAGTCAAGATTTGAACGTTAGCAGTTATAGTCTAAAACGCATAATTTTTAAATTTTTAAATTTGATTGCATTTTCATGGATTTTTTTAGCACATTTCCAAAAAAATTTTGAAAAAATGTGCTTATTAGTTTCACTCTGTCCGTCCGTCCGTCCGTCTTTTTACAAAACTTCTACACGGTTAAAGATAGAGAAAGAAAATTTTAACCGTGGGTAGGTCTCATAAAAAAAATAATTTTGTGGAACAACTTTTTCATGTAGCCCCATTCATTACGGAGCTACAGCCCCTCAAACTTTGAAAAAACCCTATTTTTAAATGCATATATCTTATGTTCTGCTTAAGATTTTTTCAATCTGAAAACGTCATTCTACAGGTATTTTTTTTAGCTTTGTAAATTAAATTCAAAATTATACAATTTTTTTAAATTTAGTATTTAAATTTACCGTTATGTGAAAACCAAATTTTGCATGATTTTTCTACTTTCATAACTCCGGCATGCTTTTAGATAGAGGCTTGAAATTTTGAAGCAAAAAAGAACTTTTAGAATTAGTATAAGTTTGATCAGAAATTTTTTTTGGACCACCCCCTGTTTATGAGCTATTAGGGCTTAAAAATTGAAAATTTGCTATTTTGAAACACCTGTAACTTAGGAACCTGTATACATTTTACTTCTGAAAGATATAAAAATTAAAGCTACAGTAATATATTTTTAGGTATGTTTAGGTAAGGTTTATTTTAGTTGTAAAGGGTTCCAAAGTTGCAGCTCTTCGAAATTGCGAAAATCTCCCATTTTCAGATGCATATATCTTAGGCTCTGCGTAATAGTTTTACAATCTAAAACCGCCAGAAGATCGAAAATTTTATTATCTACATAAAACAATATCAAAATTATGTAATATTTTATAATTTACTATTTAAATTTACCGTTATGTGCAAACCAAATTTTGCATGAAATTTCTTTTTTCATAACTCCGGCACTCCTTCAGATAGGAACCTGAAATTTTGAGATAAGAAAGAACTTTTAGAATTAGTATAAGTTTCCTCAGAAAATTTTTTGGTAGCAGAGGGGGGGTTAAGAGTTATTACGCCTCAAAAATTCAAAATTTGCTATTTTTAGACACCTGTAAAAATGTATCTTCGCCAGGACATGAAAATTAAAGCTCCAGTAATATATTTTAACGTGTGTTAACTGTTTTTCTTAGTTGTATAAAATTTCGGACTTACGGCCCCTCAAAATTTTAAAAATGTCCTATTTTCACGTTTTTTCTTATTACATGAAATTTTCAAATTTTTGTGCAAGTCACAATTCTAAACATATTGTATTGAGTTTTGGAAATGTGCGCTTTTAAAAACCGTTGGTTTACATTCTACCTTGTTTAAATTAAATTAGATACATGCATTGAATATAGGTGTATACATTATTATCTAATATCTAAAATGATCAATTTCTAATAATTAAGTTTTAACCACACTAAATTTAAACCTCTTTTTAAATTAATTTTATTTGGCCATGTATAAAATAAATTAATTTTGTAATTTTATTTTTATTTTATTTAGACTTAAAACAAATTTAAATTGTACATATTTTTTTTTGTGGGTTTTTAGATTGTTATTGGTCGTTTGTTTTTCGTTCGCAAAACTTCTGCCCTGTTGAAGATTGAGCAATGAAATTTTCACAATGGATAGGTTAATCATCATTTATTAAATAGATTTATTAAATAGATTTGTAAAACTACTTTTTGATGTAGTCTCATTACGGAACTAAAGTATCTAAAATTTAGAAAAGTTTTGGTTCCTATCTCCGAAACATTTTTATTCAGAACCTTGAAATTTTGTGAGGGAAACGGCTTTGACAATAAGACGTATACATTACATGAAAAAGTGTTTGTAAAAAAAAATTGAGCATTTTGCTTTATCTATACACCTGTAACTTCAACATGTAATCACTTGAACTATTAACTTTGTTTGGGATTTCTTAAAAATTAAAAATAAATCACAATTTTAAAATCCTCTTATTACAACTTTGAAGATGTGCGCCTGTTAAGACTTTTGGTTTTCCATAGATATCTACTCCCTTCTTTATTTTGATTTAAATAGAATTAAAAAAACAAATTTGTTTGTATTTTAGTTTTCTATACCTATGATAAATTCTAGAAAAATATAGGTACTCTTCAAATTGAAAAGTTTAAGCAAATTTATTTTACCTAAACTATTTAGGTATACTGAAATTTAAATTCGATGTTCGATAATACATTTTTAAACTATCTGTTATACTATCTGTCAATATTCTGTCTGCCTAAGTACATTTGACACTCTACTCAACTCTAATCAATATTAAGCAACTGATGTTCAACAGTTATGGATATCTAAAGATTTTAAAATTTTTTTAAAAGTCTTCAACATCTCTGGATTATAATCGTTTCTAGTAAGCGAACAATAAAAATACTAGAAAGTTCTAACAGTTTTAATCTCAAATTAACAAAAAATTACTTCAAATGTTTGGAATATCCGGTAATCAAAAATAGAATTTTTTGCAAATTTTAAAAGTCCGTGACGTTCGGGAAACTTGCTAGGATTTTTAAATCTGCCCAGGCATTTATAGATTATATAAAGTAGAGGTTAATAAAAATTTCAACCTGTATAATTTGAATTTTTTACGTGTTTTTTTACGTGAATTTTTTACGTGCAAACAGTTTTTAATATTGACTAGGTATCTTCGAGTCTTCAACGCTATTTCTGATTTATTTTTAAAATTATTCTCAATAATTGAAAGTAGGAATTATATTTTTTTATAAATATTTTATTTTATTTGGTGTTATTATATTTTTTAAATTATCGATTACCAAATTGTAAACTACATTTCATATTTTTTACCTCTAATAACTTTTAATTTAATTTCATTTTTGTTTTTCATAAGATTAGTCAAATATGAATAATAAATGACTTAGTGGATAACCTATACTCCTCATAGGAGTGGCAAGAAAAAAAAAATATGAGTATTATATCGAAGATTACAAAACTCTCAAGTATAGATGGAGCAGTCTACAAAAAGATATTGAAAAACTATGATATAACAAAAAATTCCATACAGCTACATTATTATATTCTATTAATACTTTTGTGGTCAAACAGACATATGGTCTACATTAAATTTGAAACATTTAACCACTTATACCTAAATAGCTTCAATATTGGTAGTTATTATTCAATCTAATAGTTATTATAACGAGATACTGTTCAATCGGCAGATCTGCCAGAAGGCTACTAGTTCCCTCATATGACTTTCGAAGAAGCTGCAAAGGTGAAGAGTATAAGAAGAAGAAATCTTTCATCTATTGTGTCTTGAAGAAAAAGATAGTTTCTGGGAAAAACCTTCCCGACCTGTCGGATGTGGACTTAGTGTGGGCCTGTGGACTTAGGACTTAGTGTGGACGCTTTATGAAAAGTTACCAATCGTGCAATTAGGAAAAAATCCTATCACAGTATTTTATATCAGAATGAGTTCAAACTGGCCTATGTTGCGAATCTGTATCCCATACTTACCTACCTAGCCCAATTAAGTTCAGGATGTGGGAAGTTTTGTAAAATGTTGGTGTAAAAGATTGCTATAAATGTTGTTTAGAGAGGCGAATTTTTTTAGTAGATATTATAATAGATACATTTAGTCAATGAATATGTAACTAAAGCAATAAAAGAATCTTTTTATACTTTCATATAGGTACTTAATAATATTATGTAATTCAATATATTTAATTATAGGGTTCACAAATGTTAATAATAAATTTCCAATAGATACCTAATAAAAATCCTAATTTATTATTGTAAATTTTATAATTTTAATTTATAAAATAAAATGTTTAATTAGGTTCTTTGAATAGATAAACATAAAATAATTAAAATATTGTAAAAAAAAAAAAACAAAATCTATTGTTCGATAAAATTTTCATATAATTAAAAAAAAAATAGATGACCCCGCACTATGATAATAATGTAGTGGTATTACATAAATACAATATGTATGTATTATGTATATATATATTTTAATGCATCATAATATCCAAGGATATCTAGCTACTTAGATTTAAAATTCACCTATGTAAACATTATTGATTAAAAATTATTTATATAAAAATGTAAAAAACTGAAATTTGAATCTATTTAAATCCCAAAGGGTTAACTAATTATCATCAAATTTCAATGATTACCTATATAAAAAAAATGATAATTTAAATAGACAATATACAATAATATTATTCCATTGAAATCTTTTATTCTTCGTCATTATTTTCATTTAATTTTGCTATTAAATACTTTAGAAAATTCCTTTGAAAATTTTATTTTAATTTTCAAATTTTTGTTATTTCTGTATTGAATTTATAATAATTGAAAACGTTTGTTTGCATTTAAAAGGCTATCATCGAAATAATATAAGTTCTGTGAAATAGCATCTAATGAAATAAGATCTAAATTACAAAAATTAAATAAACTCAAAGAATTTAATGTTCTTTGGCCTCCAAACCCACCCAATTCAACTATTTCTTCAAATTACATATTAATATAAAAATAAAATTTTAGAACAAGTGGGGATGTCGTCGCCAAACCCCTTATAAACAAATTATTGAAACGCTGATTTTTTTCTAAAACTCCCTCTGTCAATTTTTTTCTTTTGCATTATGTAAAATAACAGAAAAGTATCAAAAGTAGTTAAAAACAAGGAAGATTGCAGTAGAGGAAATTGTGTCAATTCTGGGATACCCGTATGAACATAATATTAAATGCTGTTTCCACATAACTTGATCATCTGTTACAAGATTTCAGATTCCTAGCTTAATCAGGTTCCAAAATAAGCGAGCTGCCTTAACCTGCTGTTATAACTCAACCAAATTTTACAAAAGTTGTTAGGATGCAACTTGACATAAATTTCAGTTACCTACAAAAGTAAGGTAGTAAAAATTTCAGAATCCTGAAAAAAAAATTTAGAAGCGCACGGACCGACATAGATACGTGGCTTAATCGGCTCAGAATTCGATTCTGATCCAATCCATACACATGAGGCTATATCTTGCTTGGCTCCTTTAATGAGCCACAAACGTAATGTCAAATTTATTATACCCTTCAACATACGTTCAATGGTTATAGAAATTAAATAGTGAGAAATTTAGAGTTGCTTACAAAATTAGGGCTATGCGTTATAAATTGAAAAATAGTTATACATATATGTGTATGTATAACATGCTCGTCTGAAAAAAACTTTTGATCCTGCTCCATAATATAGTATTTTCCTTATATATTGCTTTTAGTTTTCTAAAGAAATTTGGAGATTTTTTTTTAGGAAGAGTTTGTTAATAATTCTTTGTTTTTTTAGATATTATTTCATTTTTTTTTTAACAATAATTTAGATGTTAATCTACAAAGTAATCTAATTTTGAATTAAGTAGATGTTTTTGATGATTTTTAGATATACATTTTTTTGTTTTAGATATATATCAAATTGAAGGAATTGTATTTTGATAAGGTTTTTTGTTTTGTTTTGTTTGGTAAAATCCATTAAAATTAAAATAGAAAAATTTTTCACGAAAAAACATTGTTATTTTAAAAATTGGTTTTTGAAGAGAAAATTTAAATTTTGTATAAAAACTAAATTAGAAATTATTGTAAAAGAACTAATATATATTTGGTTATAATGTATTTAGAGAAATAAATTTAATGAAACTAAAACTTGGATTGATTGATTAATATTCTAATTTTCCTAATATTTGACCTATCTTCGCAGCTTCAGGCAGTTTTACGTTTAATTATATTATTGCTACCATTGTTCAATAAATTACTATTTTCTGAAACTGCGGTGATATCAGTTGGAGATGCAAACCACATATTCAATAATTCATTGATATATACATAAACCAATCACTAAATACACATGTAGGCATATTAAAGATTAAAAGCAGAAACTACATGTTGATTTCATCAAAATTTAAACAACACTCTGATTGTAAATAAAGGAATGATAAAAAAATAAATTAGCATTTTTCAATTAACAAGTAACGTCATTTGCAAGGATTTACGTGGTAATATTTACGGGGCAAGTTAGTTTATGTTTTTTATTTAGATCCTTTCTTAATTTGAGTTTGTTCTACTTTTAATTATTTAAAACATTACTTTGCGTTCTTGTGCGCTCGCTTCCTGCAATTTAGTCAGCAACTCAATTTTAAAGCTGATGACAGTAATTCCTATAGATAGATATTTTGTAGCATGACTTATTAAATTAACCGGACTTGATTTTTTTTTGGAAATTAACATTTGGATGGTGTTAAATGCTTTCAAGTGTTTTCTTGCTTACTTTGAAATGTTATGAAAATTTTGTAAGTTATTGTTTGTATTTATTCATTCGTCAACATTACTAAAATATGGAGCTTCCTAAAATAAAATGTATAGCTAACGCCTATCAAATGTAAAAAAATTCAAAAAGGTTTTTTACAATAGGTTTGTAATGAATGTACCATTCAAATTTACCCGACAATATATTAAATATAAAACTGCTATCTGATAGTGTTGTACAAGAGAACATAGATATCGTTTTTAAAAATCTATTCAGTTTTGTTGTTAAGAAACCATTGAATGTATATTTTGCAAAGGAAGCTTATTTTTAATCAGTAAAATAGTAACATCTTCCAGAAAATGCCTAATAAAAATAAATCAAAAATTTATAAATTAATTTTGTTTTAAATAAATATAATATTAATATTATTATAATAAAAAACTTTACCTAATAATAATATTATCAAGATTTTACCACTATGCTGCAGTGATTAAGTTGTTATTTCAGTCGAGAGGTTTTTTGTTCAAACCCCAAACCCCCATGCAATAGTAGTAATTAAAATAAATAATAAGTCCTTGTATAAGATAATAGATGGCGCACAAATCTACAAATATGATATCTTTCATATAGTCTCATTCACTTATACAATAATTGAAGAGTTAGTGAAAATAATGACTTATAAAACTGAAATGTTTAATATGATATAATAATATTATATTTAATATGACTAATAACCCGCCTAAAGTCTATAGATATATTATAGAATCTTTATTAGATTGAAATCGACAAAACAAAAACAAATATTTCTCGATATAACTTTCAACTGCAGATATTATATCAACCTGCATAAAGATATTTTATTACGTGACGAATTTTTGAATTAAAAGTATGTTTGAAGCCAGCACTTGAATAAACCCAAAAATTTTGGTACCTATAATATATTATTATCTATAATAGTGAGTGAATGATGCATACAAAAATCATAAATTATCACCATCATAAAATTTTAACAAAATGCTATTTTTAAAGTTGTATACAATGAGTTTATTCAATCCGATCTAAATAAATTTATTGATTATTTTTCCCCATAAAAAAGAAAGTGTGTCACAATAAAACAAAGATAAAATTTAGATATGAGACAACAACGTACAAAATTAATTTTAATTTTGTATTTAGGTTGGTAAGAAATAAAGAAACAAATCAAAAATAATAATTCAAGGACTTATTAACCGACCTACTTCCACTTAGTTACTCCTTTATTTTTGCTTCCAACAAGTTATTTGAAACAGAAAATAATTTTTGCCAGAAAAATTATGCCAGTAATTTTTTTTTTGTATCTGTCTGTTTTTTTTTTTTGAAAATTTTAATTTAAATCGTTGCAATGCGCTTGAAATGCAAAAGTGATAGATAGTATTTAAAGAAATATTTTTTATATAAGTGTGAGATAAAATGAAAAAAATTAAAAAATTGGATAAAACAACTTGAAAATGTAAAAATTACAAACGAGGTAATGATTAAGAATTCTACAGTATATATATGTACCGTTCTTGGTTCTGTCAAAAAGAAGAAAAATCTCTAGGACACATACTCAAAAACTGTGCAGTTTCATTACGAACAAGATATTTGCTGCTATAAGTGTACTGCTTTACCGATGATGAATTTTCAGCAATAAACCATATAAAGATCTTCAGTTTATTACAGGCAGTAGGGTTGCCAAGAGTATTATAAGTATAGGAAACACTTAGTAATAGAAAGAGCATAGTAAATTTGTATCAAAAGGTCGGAGTGTTACTTAAACTCCTTAAATAATAATCTACTCTTCTTTTAAATTAGTAGGGAATCAATATCAACAATTTTATTTTTATTTTAATCTCAGTTTTAAGAAATAAACAGATACAATTTGTCCTGGAGCTTGATTGAAGAAAAAGCGTTAAGCAGGGAAGATTGGAAACTTCAAGTGGAAGCCCTACGCTCCCTAGTGGAGTAACAGGAAAAAAAAAAGTTTTAAAAATTGAAAGCAATTCATTCTCGCTTTGGAATGTGGTGAAAAAAGTTGTAAGTCACCACGAAACTGTTAAAGAATTTAAGTTATGATGTAGTTTCTTCTTTACTCCAGATTTATTTTCCACCTCAAGGTACCTCAATAGAATTCTATCTTATTATTGACCATTTCAGTAATAATTGAAATGTTGTGATTTTTGTGAAACGCCAGTCATGTTTGTGCATTGAATAAATATTATTGAAAGCTCATGAAAATCTCTACTGGTAAATAGGTTACCAAAACTTCAATTGAGAGGTTATTTGAAGTTAACTACATAGATAAATCATTTTCAAGTTCTATCGCAATATTTGTACAATTTTCATATATTTTAATACAAATAATTATGAAGATTAGAACATATTATTTTTCCACACTGAACTTCACCAATTACTCTTAATTAGCTTTAAAAATTACATTTACATTTAGAGACTTTATTTTAAGTTATTATCTTTATATTTATCCAAAAATTTAAAAATTTATTTAACTGTTATTAAATCAACTTTTTTTCTTTTATCTATATGGTTATTGCACATCTCTCGTAATTTTGTTTTTCCTCTAAACGATTTGGAAAGCATTTTCATTTCGTTAAAATTTTTTGTGAGAAATGTAAAAAGCAGTTTTTAAGACGACACTGCGGTTTGTGCCACCAAAAATTTATTAAGTTTGTTTTTTTCCTAATACCTACTCATATATTTTTTTTTTCTCTATGCGAAACTTTGAATTACATACATAACTAGGTACATTTATTGTGATTGGAAAATACTTTTTTGAGGCAAATAGTTTTGAAAATCATATAATTTTAATATGATATTGAAATTCTGCAGAAACTATGGATTTTAGTGCATTGAAATAGAAGGAGCTTGTACAAAATGTTCCATTTTAGTAATAATAAACTCTACCAAAACCCTTCACATATCAATTTTATATGCATATTTAACGAGGGTTTAAGTTTCCCAACCGAAAATTTTGTCAGTGGGACTATGGGACTACAACTCCTAAACTCCCGTTAATAAATTTAATGAAACCATAAATATTCTGAAGAAAATTAAAATTATAATATGATACGAATTTGGATATCTATTACAGTTATTTATCATTTTCCGAAAATAACTATTTGCCCACTACATATTGTTATATGTTCATAATTGTACATACAATCTTATCAAAGACATTTTCTGTATTTTCACTATATATCAACTCATATTATTTTTAGTTTTTGATTTTTCCTTTTAAGTAAAACTTTTCGTATTTTGTTTTTCTTTTTTCATTAAAAGATGTTCTACTTTAATCCTTTTATTCTCTAAGTTCATGCGTTTTCTCGAAGGATATTTTTAAAGAGCTTGTAAATGTGAGAATGTAATTCTCAAGACAACTAAAGTAATTTCGAAATAAATTTCATATGACATTAACCCTCTTCCTAAATATCTTTACTAAGTTTTTCTTTTTTTTTCATTTTAATGTCGGAAAGAAAATGAAATAAAAATATGCATAGTTATGTATGTCAATTTGTGGTTTCATATTATTATCTTTAAGTAAAAATTGGCTCACAGAATTGTTAAAAAACGAGGAAGAATACAGTTGCCTTTGTCAACTCTTAGATACCCGTACGAACCGTTAGTATGTTCACAGCCTGTCACTCTGCTCACAATATTATTTTTTTAATATTTTAGTATTTTAAAATAATTTGGGTGAATTTTATAATTTCTAGAACTATGGGTTGTACATATATTCAAACTATATGTTTATATGTACATTCTTCAAAAGCAGATTCTAACCTTTCACATAACGATTATCAATCCAAAACTTTTTCAAATATTCTATAGTACCATTTAATACTAAGCGGTAAATGTATATTAAATTTACTTAGTACAAAATAGTAAATATAATTTTAAATATTATATTATATTATATTTAAATATTCCATTGACAGAATAATTTCTTATAAGTACAATAAAATACATATATGTATGTAAATACGGCGCTATATAATATACATCTATACTCTTATCATTCATTCATCAGTGACATATACAATATGTAAATAAACATGATATTATATAAGTATGTATATATATCAATATCATATAAATAAAAATTCTTCAAGCAACCGTTATGTTGTTTATTTATTTACATTTTTTTGTACTACGCATTATATCCTCAACAATTTCAAATTATCGAGTAAAACAAATGCAAAAAATTTGTTGAAGAAATTTGTTAGAAAATTTGAAAAAATCAAGTAACACTTTCGTCAATTATAAAGTAACCCTACATTATTAAAAAAAGTTGTTAACAGAAATAAGAATATAATGTTGAAGCTTTAATTTTTGTGTATTACTTCAAAAAAATTTCAACAAGTGTTCAAGTTACAGGTGTTTAAAAATAGGAAATTTTCAGTTTTTGACCCCTTACAGCTCCTAAACGGGGGGTGATACAAAAAAAATTTCTGAAATGACTCATACTTATTTTTAAAGATCTAACTTCTGTCAAAATTTCAAGTTTCCAACTTAAACCGTTTAGAAGATAGAAGGGTTGAAGGATTTTCCAAAATTTGAGTTTCACATAACGGTAAATTAAGACACCGTATGCTACAAATATATATTTATTGTATATATACTTTTAAAGCTAATAAAAGTAGTAATCGTTTGGCGTTTTCAAAATGGAGCTATACCTTATACAACTTGTGCTATAATAATTGAAATATAGAGCTTTTTTGAACCTTTGGGGAGCTGTAGCTCCGTAACGGGTGGGGCTACAAAAAAAAGTTGTTAAAAATAAAATTAATATTTTTGTGAGATCTATCAGTGTTTAAAATTTCATAGCTCTATTGCAAAAAAACTGTCGGGATCTAAAAGTTAGGTGTTCGAGAGCTACCCTAAGGCTTGGTCCAAACTCAACCAAAAAAAATAGGGAACCTGCAAATTACTCCCAGAATATTTTGTGTAAGTTTCAAGATTCTAACTTTCTTAGTTTTTGAGTTAGCGTGCTGACGGACGGACGGACGGACATGGCTCAAAAGTCTTAGAATTTTTTTCTGATCCGATCCATACCTTTGAAGGTATATCTAGCTCGCTTATTTCGAGGTGTTACAAACGGAGGAGTAATTTTATTATACCCGATCCTATCGTACGGGTATAAAAATATATATATATATTTTTTTAAAAAAAAATATATATATATTTTTTTAAATAAAATAACTTGCAGTAGGCAGGGAAATTTCTAAAAATATATTTCACTTTTCAAATTGATATGATATTTGACTTAAAAAAAAAAAAAAAACAGTTTCTGAAACTTTGACTAACTTTGGACATATTCGTTCCGACATATTAACTTACGTCACAAAAGAAAAAATGTAGAAAATCTCTAGAGTCAACAAAATGGCTGTCGGTAACTGAAGCTTCCGAAAATTTATTCGACTAATATGGTTAGCCTTCGAAATTAAGGCTAGCAAGAAAACAGAAAGTTATAATTTGACACTAGATAGAAAAAAAGCTGATTTAGGATACATAGCTGATACTACCAAATAAATAACATTTCAGACTTAAGAATCAGGACGAATTAAAGACCATTCAAAATTGCATTACTCGTGACAACTGAATCTCAAAATGTTAAAAAAAAAACTTTTGGTTGAAGAACATATTAATTACTCGAGAGTTATTAAATTAAAACGATGAAAAATTTTTCGACAGTAATAAATTTAAAATTTCAGAAAGGAGAGTACAGTTATAAGGATTATATTAGGTAAAAGACAATTACTAATGTAGATATAATTGGATAATATTTTGTTACTTTTTTTAAATATTTAAAAATATCTAAAATAGAGAAATTCCCTAAACTTATAATTTAGATAGTATGGGAAAATGAATTTGAATTTTTTTGTGAAAGTGGGTCTGTATCTAATAATTTCAACATAATTTACACTAATCTAATAAATTTTGGAATGTTTTGTTGTTGTTGTTGTTTGGTAAAGGGAACTATTCTTACACCTAGGCTTTAAAATTTATTTTCCACCACAACTCCATAAGACGTTCGTTTATCACAGAGGCTAATCAACACCCAGTCAATACTCCTGGAATGTTTTATTATATTTTAATTTTAAAGTGAAAGTAATACGTGTAATGTATTTACTTTTACTTTGTATAGCGATAAAAAAAATTTTTGTTTTTTTTTTGAATCGAAATTGTAGTAAAATTCGAAACAAAAATATTATTTAGGTATCCCTTTTTTTGTTGTAATTAAATATTTACTATGAAATGTACCTATAGAATATTATAATGTTAAAAATGTAATAAAAATAAATAAAAAGACAAAGGATATTTTTTATAGAGTCTGCCGAAATTTTTAGATAAATAGCTAGGTACCTATACTGTAAAAATTCCTTGACTGAAAAAGGAAAAAAAAAGGTGTCAACTTGGAAATGATGTCATCTTTTCACAGAAAAATATTATTGTTTTATTGTATCGGATAGAGAAGAGTTTTGTGAATAGTGTAAATTTTTGTAATGCAGTATCAATGTTGGTAGATATAGATACTCTAAAAATAAAGTTTTAGTTTTGAAGTGCATAAAATTAGAAATTTCTATTTTTTTCCCTGAACGTATACTTTGTATGAACATTTTTATTTTTTTTTTTTTGAAAGGATGAAAAGATGAATATTTTCGAGGTTGGTAATATCATAATTGACTTTTTTTAATGTGATATCAAGTTTTTTTTCTTTTATATTAGCTAGGGTCGGCAATGTATTATCTATTCTTAAATTTTAAAATTTTTAAAATGAACGAGTACATAAAATACTAAAATAGACCAATATATAGGTAGGTATCAAAATTTATAGTGTTTTGTACAACATGTAAGAAGTGATCTAATTGTAATTTAAAGAAGATCTGATTTGGATTGGGCTACAATCCAAACGAGAAAGAGTATATTTTTCATATTCTAATTTCTAATTTTAACAGTGTAGTTATCTAATGACGGAAGTATGAACATTTTGAGAATTAAAAATCAAAATAAGAATATTTAACAAAATATAAATATAAAAAGCAAATAAATTAATAATAGTATTTAACCTAATAATGGTCCAGACAACTACTTGATTTGTACTAATATTTCTTAATCCTGTATGAAATAATTAAATAAAACAAGGCAGAATGTAAACCAATAGTTTTTAAAAGCGCACATTTCCAAAAGATAATAAGTATAAACTGTTTAGAATTTATTGTGTCTTACACCAAAATTTTAATATTTCATATAATAATATGTAAAAATAGGACCCTTTTGCAATTTTTAGGAGCTGTAAGTCCGTAATCCTATCTTACTAACAAAATCGTGAACATAAGTAAAAATATATTATTGGAGCTTTAATTTTTATGTCCTGCCGAAGAAAAATATGTTACAGGTGTTTAAAAATATCAAATTTTCAATTTTTGAGTCCTAATAGCTCAAACAGGAGATGGTCCAAAAAAATTTTATGAGAAACTGATTCTAAAATTTCTTTTTTACCTCAAAATTTAAAGTTTTTATTTAAAAGCATACCGGAACTATGAAGGTATTTGGTTTTCACATAACTGTCAATTTAAATATTAAATTAAAAAATGTTCTACAATTTTGATATTGATTTGCAAAGGTAAAAGGTAAAAACTTGTCGAATGGCGTTTTCAGATTGAAAAACTGTTAAGCGGAACATGTGATATAAAGCATTTAAAAATAAATCTTTTTTTTAAAGTTTGAGGGGCTGTAGCTCTGTAATGGATGGGGCTACATGAAAAAATTGTTCTACAACGTTAATTTTTTATAAGACCTATCCATAGTTAAATTTTTTTTCTCTATCTTTAACGGTGTAGAAGTTTTGTAACAGACGGATGGACGAACGGACAGATAAACTGAAACTAACATACACATTTTTTCAAAATTCTTTTGGAAATGTGATAAAAATAAAATGGAACAGTTTGCAGTTTTTAAAATATTTCAAAAATGTGAATAATATCTATTTATATTTTTTTCATTAAATTCCTTGTAACACCATAAAACATGTTACTGCATAAACTGTCCAAAAAAAAATTTTGAAAAAACTATTGCTCTCCCTTCGTCCGTCTTTTTTTTTTTTTTTTCGAGGGTAGGTGGAAATCATCGAAAGAGATTATAGATGAGTGAAAACGAGCACGCGTCCTCTATGAGTGTGTGGAACTTTAATCCATTAAACACCACCTCCATTTTTTGACCAAACAATAGGTTATACGACCTTTAGTACTCTACTCATGTATTGTCTGGTCAAAGGAAGTTGAGTTAGGGAATGAAAATTGATTTTAAATTGGCAGGCATATTGTGAACAAAATAATAAGGTAATATTCACCTTGAATGTTTGAACATTGTAAATGTAACCATTAGCAATTCTGAGGAACACAATATGATGTGGAGGATGGATCCAAATTCGAAAATTATTGCAAAACTGAAAATTTCTTTTCCCTTCATAGCGCGGTTTCAATAACACGTTAATAAAATTATTTTTGCTCAGCTAAACTTATACGAGATTATACAGAAAATTATATGAATATTAAAGATAGATATTTTACTTATAAGAACTACATAATATTATTCTTATCACATAATATACAGACGTAAATAAAAATTTATAATGTTATAAATAAATTGATATTCTCAATATGATTTTTACTCAATATTATAGACCCGAATACTGACTGGATTTGATTAGAAAAACATTTATTTTTATTAGATTTGTAATTGAAGTATACGATAAAATATATTTAATAATTTTTCTTTTTTTTTTTTTACTTAAATTAAACATTTTTTTTTTCATTATATATATATAACATTAAACAACATATTATTAACAATATTCTTATTTTTTTATTTTTTATTTTTTGCCATCTTATAAAAATATCATGTTGAAAAATCTTTTCTTATTTGAATGTTTGCTCCATTTATTCTGTAATATCAATTATTATCAATTATAATAAAATATCCTTTTAGGATGTACTATATGTTTATTTTAAATATACACACATATATTATTCTGCTCTTGAGAGCAGGAATCTCAAGAATAAAAAACATAATGTAAAATTATATATGGGAGCGCTACGAATGCTCGTATCTCAAAATCTTGTTTTTTAAAATATCGTTTTTTTTTTAAAATCTAGGTTAATCTTTTTTTTTTTTTAGAAAATACAGAAAAAACGGAGGAGCAATTTTAATATACCCGATACTTATCGTACCGGTATAATAATTGAAATTTTAATTTTTATCGAATAATAATAGTAAGGATTTGGCAGTTGGTTTCAAAATCAAGGTTTACCACTTTTTGCTGAATATTTATGTGAGATTGTATTATTATGAGATTTTTAATTTGAAGAGATTTTAAAGTTGGATTTACCAGCTGCTAATGGATCAGGGCTTCAATAATTTCTCTAATGACGGTTCTGGAGTCGTAGCCACCATCTTTTTAAAAATTTAATACTTAAAATATATATGAAAAAGTATAATTAGGAGAGAGTTTAGAGTTTGTTACAAAATCAGGGTTTCAATCATTTGTTTAGTGGGAGGTTTGCGGACGGCATACCCACCTTCTTTAAAAGCTTTTATCATGCAATATGTATAAGAAAAAAATAGAAGATATTTTAGAATATAAATATCCGACATCTGATATCCATATCTTTCATTTTAAAAATTTGCTAAAAAATAAAATAAAAACAAAAAAAAAACGAGATTTTGAGATACGAGCATTCGTACTATAACCCATAATATATACATATAGATAATATTTGTAATTATGAAGTCTATCGAATGTAAGCTTAAATGAGGTTGAAAATTACAAAATATTATAGAAAAATCAGGACCAGACATAATATTAAAAATAAATTTTATTTTGCTTTAATTTTTTATTTTTTTTGTTTTTTGTTTCTGTTGTATATTGTAATGGCATATTATGGCAGTGTGTTGAAATACAACTTTTTTATTTGTGTATATTTATATCAAAAATTTGCCAAAAAATATATTAATATATTTTTTGCAATTTTTTTTTTTATTTACTTTTTATTTTATATAATATTGTATATAATATAAACAGTGACGGTGTAAATATAGGTGCGGTTAATTTTTTAAAATAAAATTTTTAAGAAAATTATCTTATTTTTAGCAAAAGCCCAGATTCTTTAAGATAAAGAATTATTGTAAAACAAGATTTTCTAAAATCGAGATTTTCTAAAAACAAGATTCCGTACCGCTCATGGGTACACTTACCTTAAGGGTAAGTTCACAATGGATGAATGATGATGATGATGCATGATATATCATATTTATGACATGCTCTCCCTTTTGCTCATTTCAGATGCAACATTTTTTGCATCCTCTATAAGAAGCATACAAGATGCAAATTTGTTTTAACGTCAAATACAGACGTAAAATCAAACGTCTAAAAAATTTTAAACGTTAAATATTTTGAAGATGGATGTAATAAATGTAAAATATTTATTAACTGGTGAAAAGACCCATCACATGATGGGTGCACGGTGAATAATTTTTAAATAAACTGTATGGTATTGTTAATCCGACCCAATCATTTTTAAATAGTAAAATTTAAATTTTCTTTTTTCGAGTAGCAAACAAAAATCGGTCACATGCTGGGAGTGGCTTATCTTCTTAGATAATCTTTGATTGAAATATGTACATATTAAAATGCCTGTATTACGATTTACGATTGCGAGCATTTGAATATTTTTTGCCTGTTTTTTCTCTTTTGTGCATACAATACATATTATGTACAATATGAATTTCTCATTTCACTATTAAACAATTCATTTTCCATAAAATTGTCAAACGTTTTTGTTAATTCTATAATATTTATGTAGAATGTTTTACACTCGTTTTTTGTATTTAGTCTGAAAATAATCAATATTAATTCGCTTCTTTTTTCCTTACAAAATCCAAAATTTAATCTTTCTTTACTTTTAACGTTATACAATTCAAATTTTAATCTTTACTTATTTTTAGCTTTTCACAATTCAAATTTTAATCTATTATTCTTAACTTTATATATCTTTATTTAACTTTATATTTTATTCGTAACGCTATATCTTTACTTCTGAGCGGGATTCGATCGAATGAATATTACTTCTTAGTGCTAACCGTTTTTTTGCATCGAAAAAAAACCGCGAAAGCAAATGACCTATATTTGATTAAAATTTCTTTTCTTTAAATGATTGATATTATGATTATACGATAATTTGTTATACGATACTCGAGCTCGTTTCATCTGATTAATTTATAATTTTATGCTTGAATTAAAAACCCTTCTGTAATTCTGCGATGGCAGCATTCTTTGATGTTTCGTTCAATTCTTTCATGTTTCATTCAAGTTTGACAAATGAATTAATTTGTGTTGTTGTTGGTTGTTTACAATATATAACATTGTAAACTAAAAAAAGTTAAGTTTTAAAAAGTTTGTTTTTTTTTCAAAAAAA
The DNA here is from genome assembly GCA_947095535.1 of Poecilobothrus nobilitatus. Taxonomy (NCBI): domain Eukaryota; kingdom Metazoa; phylum Arthropoda; class Insecta; order Diptera; family Dolichopodidae; genus Poecilobothrus; species Poecilobothrus nobilitatus. Next base: position 112,375,734 of record OX352774.1, read on the forward strand.
AAAATTAAAAGAAGCTGTGGATATTATCCCTGAGCTACTAGGGATAGTAGTGCTATCAGATAAGTATTTATTTTAAAGAGTACTTTCTTTGTTTAAAATATATTTTTTTTAGGTGATTATCGCTGAATGAAAACAACTTGTTGGTAAGCTATTTGTTTTATATTTGCAGGTTCCTACATTTATGTATGTATATATTATATTACATGAAGTTAAATTATGGTTAATAATAACCAAAGTATATCTATTTGTAATAAGTATAATTAAACCAAACTCTTCATTTACGTAATCCTAATGCAATTTTTTACATATACCAAATCAAAAAAATCCATTAGTTAAAAGAGATGTAAAATTTTGTGGTCACGTGGTTATTGCATTTACTTGTAAATTGTGATAGATATATATACCAAATATAATATAAACGATATATGCAGATGTGTAAAGGCAATGTAAATGAAGAAAATACAAATTTCAAGTTTTCTTGAATGTGTATACTTGTGTAGATATATTTATTTAGATACGGTTGAGAGTGCATACTTGTGTAGATATTTTATTTATATACTATTGAGTGTGAATACTTGTTTAGATATTTATTTATATACGGTTGAGTGTGAATACTTGTATAGGATTAGGGAAAAAAATGTTTTTCTAAATTTTTTAAACAAATATGACGTATATTATGTATGGATATATTGTGTACATAATATATGTTTTATCTTCAGAAAGAAATATTTAGTAATATGTATGTGTATATTGTGTATATAATATATTTATCGTCAGAAAGAAGTATATATGTATGTTTATATTGTGTAAACTATTTTTTTGTATGAATACATATGTGTGTACCTATATCAAATCAAAATAGCTCGCCGAACTCTTCGTTTATTTTCGTTTTGATAAAATATTTCGAAGTAAAAAAGAAAAACATAAAATACTCAGACTCGGATTGGATTGAAAGCTTTTTTTTAAAAAAATTTTTATACAAAAATTTGTATGCTACTGGACATGTTCTAGTATGTACATATATAATATTATCTTTGGACATACATATGTACTTGGATTTTAACATACTAAGAGATTGCATTTAGCAAATAAATGCATACATATTTACATGCATGTAAATAAAATTAAAATCTGAAGAGTATGGTTATATTATGATTGTTTTTACTTTTTTTTTGAACAAAATTTAATAATGATTTGCATTTATTATATTTAGACATGTATATTAATATAATATACATATGAACATATCTATATTAATATACATATATGCGGTACTTTTTTTATTCAAAAAATATTTCTAATAAAAATTCATCGTCGCTTTAGTGCAGGAATTGTTTTTGTTCACAAAAACAAATACCAAATGCCAATTGTCAATGTCAACCACACCAATACTCAATACAATATTATGAAATATGAAATTTATGACTGTCTCTTTTTTTTTTACAAAACAAAATAATAACAATTTTATTCTCTTTGCTCTTTTTTGAATTTGCTCATTTCATTAATTTGCTTTACTGTTTAGTAATTAATATTGTATTATTTTTTGTGCTGCTAATAATATTACAATATCGTACACACATATAAATTATAATTGTAGTTGGTATTGGTTGGTACATATGTAGTAGAATTAAAATAAAGAGTAAAGAGTATCGTTTAAGAATTAAACCATTTCTTATCATATTTTTTGTCTCTTTTCTTGTTAGTATTAGTACTAAAGTAAGAAATATTGTGTATTTTATTAGTAATTAGGTAAGAAATATTGTGATTGTGTGTGTTCTAAAATTTAAAAATAGGACACGCGAATAGCAGCAGCAGAAGATTGTCTTTTATTATATTAAGATGTTACCGAAGAGCACACGAAATATAATCGAAATAATTTTTGCGTCTGGATGCATGCATCCCATGTGAACTTACCCTAAATATATTTAATAAATTATTATTGAATAAACATAAAGAGAAAACAAGTCAAAACCAGCTAAAACCAAAAACTTTTGAACAACATACACTTTCTTTAATTATAAAGAAGTTCGGTGTCATTATGAATACAGTTAGTTACACAGTATATAAAACTATATCAAATTCGAGTTTTAGATATTATATGTATCTTGTATCTTACTTTAAAAAATATTTTTAGGTTGTTCAGATTACAACTATATAACAAAATGGCAAATTTCCACATTTTTATTTCACATAGCTCTTCAAAAAGAAAGAATATAATAATTTTTATAAGGTAACTTTCATTCAAACATCTTACTTCTCTCAAAATGTTAATACATATTAATATTTGAATTTGGTGCATCGGATCTAGTAACTGTCATACACAACTCCAAATTTACATAAATATATCTGAGTATTTAACTAAGTTGAATATCTTAAATTTTCTAAAAAATTATGAAATTATGCTATTATGGAAATAGCATAATATATTTTATTTTTGTGGGTTTCAAACAACCTATTCTATACTTCTCGTTATATTTTATTTGATTGAAAACTTTTTGCAATATTACTAACGTATGCAATATCAAGTTTACTTTGAGATAGAGAAAAACGATACTTTAAAAAATTTTTGAGGAGCTTCGGTGGCCTAGTGGGTTAGAGAGTATAAAATACGCTATAAACACCGAGTGAATGTGGGTTCAAATCCCACACACGTCGTAAGAATTGTTTTTTTTTTATTAATTCAATAATTTTTTTTGATTAATATTTACAATTTATCTATAGATTTTACTTAAAACTAAAGACCTTAGCCGTAGCCTTATGGTCGCATAATTTTTAATAAATAAACGCCAAATTTAAATATTGAAATAAGAAATAAACAACAAAAAAGAAAATAGAAAAAAAAAATTGAAAAACAAACTTACAAAATTATTTATATAGAATTAATATGTTCTCTAATTTTATATTTAAATAATACTATATTATCAATATTCTTCAATTCGTTTGGTAAGTCATTGAAATCTTTTAAACACTTATACAAACAGTTTTTAGTTTTATTATATATTATAAATAAACTAGAAAATCCCCTGTGCAATTGCACAATTTCTATAGATTCAAAAACTTTTACGGTATCATACTGACTCCCTTAATAAACTACCTAAAAATTTCATTTTTACATCAACACCATTAAAAAAACTCAATAAACATAAGATACAGGGACGCTTTATATCTGATATATTTATAATGAATACTATAGATATTATAATAATGTAGGTTTTTAAAGTAATTTCTTCATATTGGTTTTTCTAGTTAATATTTAAAAATTTTTGAAATAAAAATTTAAATTAAGTTGCGTTTAAAAATTTTAATAAATACCTAATTATATTTTTGTTCAAATAGTCTAGGTTTGTGCAATGTTTATGTATGGTATGACTGTTTTGTTCAGTTTTTTTTTTTTTTCGCATAATCTGCTTTAGGAAAATACCTACTTTAGGAAAATATTATGTATTTGTTACAAAATATTTTATTGAAAGCGTGAAGACCAAAAACAAATCAATTTGATTTCGGATATATGATTAACCTGAAATCTTTTAACCCTCTAAAAGATTTTTACTTAAATGTTTAACATTTGTTGTTTTTCAAAATACAAAATATAAAATCATATGATAAGTTTATTGGTGTATTATTTTATAATATTCATGTTTTACTTTATTGCATAAGTAATATTCATACAAAGTTTAAATTATTTTGAGCGAAGGACAAAATAAACTTTAAGGATTTAATGAATTAATTTTGTTTTCAAAGATAATATTACAGATTTTATGAACCATATTACAAAGATATTCTTTATAAATAACTATTTTATTAATTTTTATAAAATAGTTTGTGCTAATTTTGATAATTTTTTTTTTGTTTTTGATATCTTCTATACAGTTAATGAGACTTTAGTATACAAAAACATATTTTTAAATGTTTTGCCGGAAACAAAATTTTTTTTAACCTAATTTTTCATTTTTTTTTTTTTTTTTCATTTATATTTTCTATTGTTGTTATTATTTGTCTGTATTTTTCTTTTGTTTTAATGTCTTCCACAAATTACCCTAATTTGTATTTTTCTGTCTTTTTTAGTACCTACAAAATTTCTTTTGTTTTTTATTGTGAGTTTTTGGCACAATTACAAAAACGAAAACTTGAAAAAATGTAGTTAAAAAATGTTTTGTAATAGAATTTTTTTTAAGGCAGTAGACCCACCCATTGTGAACTTCCAACAACCGTCAGTTAATATAACATATAAATTGATAATAGTAATATAAATTACATTATAGCAAAAATGGTCTCGAAATTATCTGATATCTAAATGCCCCGTATTTTTCCTTCTCTGTTTAATAAACCTTAAGGAAATCATGATCGAAAATTGACGTTTGCTATTCGCTAAAAAGAAACCTTGACAAAATCTTTAACTTCCCCTGACTGTTAATATGGATTTTGTAGTTGAGTAAATATTTGATGGCTAAGTATAGGTTTTCGTCTTCAAAATTATAATGTATTATCAAAATTATTTTTTTATATAAAGGATTAGATTTACGCAATTTAAGGATTCCATATATATATTATATTACCTTGTTTGTTTTATCTCTTTTTATTTTGATACGATTTTAAATTTTTCCAACAAGTCTTATTTCTCTTCTCATAATTTGTGTATGAATTTAAAGTTTACGTGCTTTTAAATAAACAAAATGTAAATTATTTGCACCATATTTTTTTTGTTTACATTAAGGATAACAAAAAATATAATGGGATTCATAAATACAATAATATCTTTGGAAGACACCTCCCTTAAGAAAAAAAATATTATGTACTTCATTAATAATAAAGTTATATTGTTGTTTATGAGTATGCTTGATGTTATGTTTATGTTATTGATCTGATATAATTTTTATATTATTATAATATATGACTCATTATAATATGTTTCAAACCTATCATTGTTACTTTCATTGCAATCAGAGCTAGCGAAATTCCAGTACTTTGGTACTTAAGTAAACACACCAGTACCAGTAACTGATACTGGCAAAAATATTCAGTAAAATTTTAGTATTGTTACTGGTACTTGAAAAAATACAAGTACCAGTAACAATACTTGTACTAGTACTTTTCCAGTATTACCAGTACTTACCAGTACTTACCAGTACCAATCAGTACTTACCAGTACTTACCAGTACTTAACCAGTACTACCAGTATTTACCAGTACTACCAGTATTTACCAGTACCACCAATACTTACCAGTGCTACCAGCATCAACCAGTATCAACGAGTACTACTATCAACCAGTACAACCAGTAGTACTAAACAGAATATTTTTTAAAAATATTTCGTTGTTAATGGAATTTAAATAATTTAATAAGCATTTATAATTAAGAAACTATTATATTTTGAATATTTTAACTTTTTATATTATATTTTTATTAAAAATTCATTGAAGCTAACAAATAAATAAATATAATAATATAATATAAAATATTCTGATTAGTAAACAGGTTAGTACAACTGGTTGATACTGGTAGTACTGGTAAATACTGGTAGTACTGGTTAAGTACTGGTAAGTACTGGTAAGTACTGGTTGGTACTGGTAAGTACTGGTTGTACTGGCAAAGCACTGGAAGCTTCCAGTACAAGTATTGTTACTGGTACTTGTATTTTTTCAAGTACCAGAGTAACAATACTAAAATTTTACTGAATATTTTTTCCAGTATCGGTACCGGTACTTGAAAAACGCCAGCTGTGATTGCAATTCAATCACAAAATAAATTTTCTAACCAGTATACCATATAGTGGCTTAAACTTTGCAATTAGGACTCGATAAACTCTTTCGACACATCAATCCAATTCAATTGTTTCGTGACGTCAAATCTTACAGATTACTTTTTTGGCCACCTGTGTATGAAAACTCTTGGTCAAATTTTATTATTGTTTGTAAAGTGGTCTTGGTCACGCAGAATAATTCATTAAAATATTTTTCGTTATCTTGTTTTTTTTTTCTACTTTGAGTTTACATAATAAATGTGACGTCAAAAGTTAAAAGTGTAATACTTAACATGAATATTAAATAAAAAAATTAAATCTATAATATTTTAAAGTTCCTGATTATATAACAAAAGCAAAGTTACTCTCTTTCAAGAGCTTCCTCTTCGTATATTATACAACAAATTTTATTTAATGAACTGTCATAAATTTTCTTTGTGATAAAAATATTTTGTCTTCCAATAATTAGAAAACAAATAAATCATAATGATCAGTAAGTGAAAAAGACCAAAAAATTATAGGCATTATTACCTTAAGTTGTAGTTAAATAAAGAAATTTTTAATGTATAAATAGGACAGGTACTGTTAATTAATGAAATATTAAATTATTTAAAAAAAAAATTGCTTTTTGATATTATTTTAATACTGACCCTGCATAAAATTTTTCGATTCTGATCTGATTCATACATTTGAGGAGAAAACTTTAATATATGGGTCGCTATCGTTCGTATATATTACATACTCGTATACTCAAATCTCTAGAAGTTATTAAATTTTAATTAGTTAATTTATTATTATTAAGGTTTTCAGCTTCATAATATAGGTTCAATATGCTTTAACAAAATAAGAAAACAAAACAATAATATTCTATCAAAATAGAATATCAAATATCTATCAAGATAGGCAAAATTTTTTCCTAAAAATATGCAATTTAATTTTATAATTTTCTTTTTTTTTTATTTATTCTCCTGTGGCTTCGTTAGCCTAGTGAGTAGGTGTGTGGCGTATTAACGAAAAGAGTGTGGGTTCGATCCCTGTACAGGTCGTAAGTGTTTTTTTTCTTTACATACCCCCTTACGATCAAATATAATGTAAATATATAGTATATAATATAAACAAAATAAATAATATTAGTATATAATTTAATAATAGTATAAAAAACCTATAATGGCCTTGGTAGCCGATGGTTCAATAATATTGCATTACATTTATGTATGTAATATTAATATAAATAAATAAATAAATAAATATTTATTCTCCTGTGTATATGTGAAAAGGAAATTAAACATCCTTTCCTTTTCAGGCGTGGTTATAAATATCATAAAGGGGAATTATTCTTAAAATGTGTGCGGGATTCAAACCCACACTCCTCCGTTGCTTACAACATGTTTCCTACGGTATTACCCACTAGGCCACCAAGGCCCATAATCTTATTTAAAAAATGGTAATGTATTAAAATAGATAATAATTTCTATAATAATAATATAGAAATACAATTAATTGATTAAATCGTTAAATTTTTTTTAAACATTTTTAATAATTCTTCTTTTGGTAACAATTATAAACAATTATTACTTTTCACAAATATTTTTATTTTTTTAGTTTCTCTTCTTTTCTTTTTACGTATTTTGACTTTAACGTCATCATCAGAGTGCTTGTACATTGCATCATCATCAGAGTGTTTGTATAGATTATACTAAAAAATAAAAATATTTGTGAAAAGTAAAAATTGTTTATAATTGTTACCAAGTGAAGAATTATTAAATGTGAAATTAATATTAATTTTCATAACAATTTTATACCAAGAAAAAATTGTGAAAAAAAAATAAACGCTTTCTAAAATTTTAATGTAATCCTTATTATAATCAAGTAAAGCTGTTAACAAATGTAAAACTATAATGTTGGAGTTTTAATTTAAAAAAGTTAAAAATTTACTTTAAAACAAGTAAATGTAACAGTAAGTCGATGCAACCGACTTATTAATACCCTACACCTTAATAATTCGAATTAAATTAAAAATCCATAAATTTTTTTGGCAGCTGCTTGAACTTCTTCCCTTTTGGGTCTTATTCAACTCGAATTTCAGGAAAGTAAAAGAGGCATCCTCTTGGGATATGCTTGACACCTTTGTAAAAAACTTTAAGCTTCTATCTTTATTAATTTCGAAGATTGTTAGTCCTTGGGAGGTGTGTGTCAGGTACCCCAATTTCCACTCCAATTCATCGAATCCATCTCAGGAACATAAAGAAAACATGCCAGAACACCATTGTACTAAATTTAAAGGTTCTACTTTTGTTGGTTTTGGAGATATGCTCGTTTCTCTTGTGCTCGTCCGGAAGTTTCCAAAATACGAACGCATGGTTCAAATTCTTTCAAATGTCAGTTTCCAATTTTACAGAAAAGGAAACATAACCGAACACCTTTGTACTAAAAATAAAAGTTCTATCTTTGTTGGTTGTGGAGATATACTCGTTTGGTCTGGAGCTTGTCCGGAAGCTTCCAATATTTGAACCCATGGACCAAATCTTCAAAAATTTCAGAAACATAAATCAAACATAAAGGAACACCATTCTGCCTAATTTAAAGGTTATATCTTTGTTGCTTTTGGAGATAATATGATTTGCTCTAAGGCTCGTACGAAAGCCTCCAAAATCCGAACCCACGGACTAAATCCTTTTAAATTTCAGAGACCTAAATCAAACGTGAAAGAACACCATTCTGCCAAATTTAAAGGTTATATCATTGTTGTTTTTGGAGATAATCTCATTTTCTCTGGGGCTGGTTCGGAAGCTTCTAAAATCCAAACCCATGGACCATATCCTCTTAAATTTCAGAGACATAAATCAAACGGAAAAAACATCATTGTAAAAAATTTAAATGTTCTATCTTTGTTGGTTTTGGAGATAATCTCGTTTGCTCTGGTGCTCGTTCGGAAGCTTCCAAAATCCAAACCCATGGACAAAATCCTCTTAAATTTCAGAGACATAAATCGAACGGCAAGGAACATCATTGTACAAAATTTAAAGGTTCTATCTTTGTTGATTTTGATCTCGTTTGCTCTGGGGCTCGTTCGGAAGCTTCCAATATACGAATCCATGGTTCAAATTCTTTCAAATGTCACTTTCCAATTTTATAGAAAAGGAAACATAACAGCACACTCTTGTACTAAAAATAAAGGTTCTATCTTTGTTGGTTGTGGAGATATACTCGTTTGCTCTGGGGCTCGTTCGGAAGCTTTCAATATACGAATCCATGGTTCAAATTCTTTCAAATGTCACTTCCCAATTTTATAGAAAAGGAAACATAACAGCACACTCTTGTACTAAAAATAAAGGTTCTATTTTTGTTGGTTGTGGACATATACTTGTTTGCTCTGGGGCTCGTTCGGAACTTAAATAAAACATGAAAGATCACCACTCTGTCAAATTTGAAGGTTATATCTTTATTGGTTTTGGAGATAATCTCATTTGCTCTGGTGCTCGTTCGGAAGTTTCCAAAATCCAAACCCATGGACCAAATCCTCTCAAATTTTAGAAACTTAAATTAAACATGAAAAAACACCACTCTGTCAAATTGGAAGGTTATATATTTATTGGTTTTGGAGATAATCTCATTTGCTCTGGTGCTTGTTCGGAAGTTTCCAAAATCCAAACCCATGGACCAAATCCTCTCAAATTTTAGAGACTTAAATTAAACATGAAAGAACACCACTCTGTCAAATTTGAAGGTTATATCTTTATTGGTTTTGCAGATAATCTCATTTGCTCTGGTGCTCGTTCGGAAGTTTCCAAAATCCAAACCCATGGACCAAATCCTCTTAAATTTCAGAGACATAAATCGAATGGGAAGGAACATCATTGTACAAAATTTAAAGGTTATATATTTGTTGGTTTTGGAGATAATCTCGTTTGCTCCGGAATCATTCGGAAGCTTCCAGAATCCGAACCAATGGACGGATTTTGTCTAGATTCGAGCTTAGCCTTCCTTTTGGAATTAGTAACCTACTATATAAGTTTCATCAAGATAGCTTTATTAGTTTTTGAGTTATCGCGCGAACGGACGGACGGACGGGCATCGTTAAATCGACTCATTAGGTGATCCTGATTCAAAATATATATACATGTCCATATCTAACTCGCTTCCTTTTGGTAGTTACAAACACCATACCAAAGTTAATATACCCTATACTTTAGGTGTAGGGTATAAAAATGTGTACAGGTATTTAAATTACAGGGTTACATGTTTCTTAAAATAGCAAATGCCATCTTAGTCCTAATTTTGAAAAATCTTCTTTTTTTGAAAATTTCAAGATTCTATCAAACCGATTCTATCAAAAATTTTGTTTTCATATAACAGTAAATTTAAATACTAAATTTAATTAATATTGATCAAATTTCATTGACCATCAATAATCAATCAATAATCATTGACCATTCTTCATTCTAACTTCATACAGTTCAGACGTTATCGTTCTTCAAAAATTAATTTTAAGAAATTTAAATAAAAATTGCTTTTTATTTTATTTTATTTTGTTAACTTGACCGATAATCATAATTTTTTAAATTTTTAAACTAGTGACCTACTTTTCAATATACTTTATTTTTTGTGTACTTCAAAACTGAATTTTAAATAACAATTTTAAAGTAATTAATAATTCAAAAAAAAAACTTATAAGAACAAAAACAATAATAAAAAACAATATTTAAAGTGAATCATCAAAGTGAATTAAATTTTTTTTTCTTGTAATTTCATATAATTTATATTGCTTATTATTACAATGGAATTTAAATGCAGTGCAAAAAATTGTTTAGTTACTGAAATAAAAGCAGATTCAGTAACTTGTAACGGGTTCTGCAACCGTAAATTTCATGGAGTTTGTTTAAACGCTCCTAGAAATTGGTATAACAACTTCTTGACGCAGCATTTTGTTTGTGAAGCTTGTTTAGATCAACAAACTTACCTGAGACAATTTTCTCATGAAATCTCATTAAACATTAATACCGTTAGAGAAAATTTTCAAGGTACAGTGGTGAAATTATTGGAAGTTGTAAAGAGCAATACAGCCAGCTTTACGGAAATGGAAAGAAATTTCGAACTACTTAATAACACTGTTAGTAATCTCAAAAATGATCAAAAAAGAAGTGTTAGCGAGCTAATCAAAGTAGAAACTAATAACTTAAAAACGGAAATTTCAACGTTTAAAAACATTATTGAAAAATCATTAGCACAAGATCCAATTAATAATAAGCTTTTGAATGCGTTGGACAATATAAAGCAGCTTTTAATCTCTAATTTAGAAAATATAAATAAAACTGATATTACAATGAGCTTTCGGGATGTAGTATTGGCCGATTTAGATATCCTTAAGGCCAAAATAGAGACAATCAATGATGGTGTTAAAATTTGTAGTATTTCGCATCAGAATGATCTACATTCAAACGATTCAGCTAAATCACTATTTGATGAAATAAATGATGTAGATAAGGCTAAGACGGTTAATATTCAAGCAACTAAGGAAAAAAATGACGATATTTCATTCGAAATAGAAGCAGTTGATCCACCAGAGGTTATTAATAAACCTAAATTTAACCTAAGGATTTCCAACCTTAGCACTAATACAACAGAGGAGAAACTAGTCAGATACATAAAAAAGAGGTCGAATTGTGAAGAGGTTCATTGTAAATTAATCACACCAAAGTGGCTGAAATATAAACCGCAGTATCATACTTTCAAAGTTAGTGTACCGGAAACGAAAGTTCAGGAAATAAATAATATTAAATTGTGGAATAAAGGGACAAAAATATCCATCTTTAAACATTTAGGTAAACAATCAAATAATAGTAAATTAGATTTAATAAAAAATAAAAATAAAACAAAACCTAATATTAATATTAATGACGCTAAAAGTAAAACAATCACACAAAAAAAAAAGAACAGAAATACACGCAATAACACTAAATCCACAAATAAAAACAATATTATAAGCAAAAACAAAACACAACCTATTTTACACAAACAAAACATAAATTTAACTCAATCACCAATTAAATTTCAGACTATTTTGCCTTCTTCTCACATTATTTCTAATACTACTTCCACCATAGAGGTGCCGAATAGCATTTCAAATAAAATTACTAATGTAGAGTACAGTTCAATAAATTCTACTAATTCAGTAATTAGTTCAGTTCCAAAAGTGTCAATAACGTCTAAACAATATTCTCCAAATGATATAATGAATATTTCACTACCAAATGCTAGCAAATATCCTAACTTCATACAGGGACAAACCTTTAATGCTGGCATTCCGTGTACTCAGAGCTTAAACGTTAACTGCAACACGACATCAATTAACGATAAGCCAATTGCATCTGTTTCATCCAAACCTAATGCAAGTTTTGTTAATCCTATACTACCTCCTATAGTCAGATTAACGAAAAATGCTGTAGCTAATGACGATCATACGTATGTCTTATCACGTTTTAGAGATCAAAAAATATATGAAAATGTAAGACTCTATTTAGCTTATTTGCATAAGGAAGATGACGACCTTTGTGTAGATGGTAAAACCAAACTCAATATTAAAATTTTTATTGATCAAGAAGGTTTGCCTTCTAACCCAAAGGAATTAATGAAATTATATGTAAAATATCATGAAGGTTTCGGAGCTTCATCTAAATCGGTTGAAAAAGATTTACAAGCTTATTGTAGTCACCTTAAAAGTAAGAGAATCGAGTATTTGCAAAAAATAAGAAAAAGTAGTAATGATTTTTTTCGTTCCCTTAGCGGCAGAAAATAACATTAACACTAATCTTATTTTAATAAATACAACAACTAGTTTTAAGGAGTTAAAATCAACATATAATAAAAGCAATTTTAGTGAAAATCTCAAAATCTTCTACCACAACTGTAGTGGTATGAGAGGTAAGCTAAAGAAATTATATGTTGATGCCAAGTCTTGTGACTTCAGTGTGCTTGCTATTACCGAAACATGGCTAAACGATTCCTTCATAAATGAAGAAATACTTGACAATAATTGGTCGATTTATAGAAAGGATAGGGACTTTTTCTCTATGAACTGTTCCCGTGGAGGCGGTGTCTTACTTGCAGTAAATAATAACCTTTCTAGTGTTCCACTAATCACTAGGACGTCCCACACTTTTGATCACCAATTTATTAGAGTAAACTTAGGTAATAATTTTATTTACCTAGGAATTGTTTACTTTCCACCTAATTCTGACAATTCCTCATATTCTGAATTTTTCGATATTTATCACTATATTATATCTAAAATGAATGAGGATGATTCAATTTTTATTTTTGGCGATTTCAATCGTCCTTCATTATCTTTTATAGAAGATGATTCAGATAATTTGTTATTACCAATTAACTTTCATGATGAAATAGATTTTGACATTATTACGGAGTTCTATGGTAATGATTTACAACAAATTATTAATTACCCAAATAAAAACAATAAGTGGTTAGATCTTGCATTTTCAAATGCATATGACAGAGTGGTGGTTAAACTCGCTGATGATGCAGTCAACCTGTTCACTAACACTCCTCATCATAACGCAGTCATCTTCGAATTTTCTACTTCTTTGCCACTCTTCGCGAAATCTTACAATAATAATATTGTATATGACTTTTTCAACGCTGATTATCAAAGCATTAATAATGCTTTATCAATTTTAAATTGGGACGATCTGTTAATACAACAGGATATTAACTCTTCAATTTCTATCTTTTACTCTAAAATTTTCGACATAATTAACTCCTTTGTGCCAAAAATTCGTAAAAAAGATAAAACAACAGAACCTTAATAGAGAAATTAGGACATTGCGTAATCAACGCAACAAACTTTACAAAAAAATTAAAGTTACAAAGGATCCTGATGTTAATTTACTGAACATGTACAAGGATCTTGCTTTTGAATTTAAACAGAAATCAAATCTAGCATACGATAATTATGTCAATGAAATTGGAAATAAATTAATTATAGATCCAAAAAAGTTTTTTGACTTCATTAATACAAAACGGAAAACCTATGGGTATCCAAGTTCAATGTCTAAAGATAATGTTTTTTCTTCTTGTCCTAATGTAATCTGCAATTTCTTTGCAGATTTTTTTCAAAAAGTTTATAGGCCATTAGATTCGCCTACCAATTTTACATTTTCTAACTCCCATAATAGATCTAATTCAATTATTACAGATCTATATCTTTCGGAAAACGAAATATTTGAAGCAATTACCAACCTTGATACAAAAAAAGGTGTAGGACCCGACTTGATCCCACCTTCTTTTTTATATAACTGTGCCAATTATTTGACTCAACCGCTTCATTTTATTTTTAATCAATCGCTTTCGACAGGCATTTTTCCGAATGCGTGGAAATCTTCTTTTTTAACCCCCATTCATAAAAAGGGTGACAAAGCTTCCGTCGAAAATTACCGTGGTATAGCTATCCTATCAACTATTCCAAAATTGTTCGAAAAAATTGTAGTCAGTAAAATAACCCCCGTCATAAATTCAAAATTAAACGAACAACAACATGGATTTAGAAAAGGTCGTTCTACTACAACCAATCTTACGGTTTACACATCAGAAATACTAACTGAAATGGAAAATGGTTATCAAGTTGATGCTATTTACACGGATTTTAGCAAAGCTTTCGATCGTGTTGATCACAATATTTTGTTTAAAAAACTTGAAACTTTAGGCATTTCAGGTTCTTTCCTTACTTGGCTTTGCTCTTATCTTACTGAAAGAACTCAAAATATTAAATTCCAAGGTTATTTATCGAACACAATTAATGTCACCTCGGGAGTGCCACAAGGAAGCCATTTAGGCCCACTTCTATTTAATATTTTTATTTCAGATCTTTCTAATAAACTAGAAGGTGTACCACATATTGCATTTGCTGACGATCTTAAAATTTACCACGTTATCAAAAATAGTTCCAATTTTGAATTACTTCAATCAAATTTACATTCTTTACAAGAATGGTGCTTCTACAACAAATTAGAACTTAACATAGCGAAATGCAAGGTCAAGGTTTTACACGAAAAAGATCTACAATGCTTTTCGACTATACAATAGATAACATAGTTCTTGAAAGGGTGTCCTGTATGACCGATCTTGGCATTCTTCTGGACGATAAACTTAACTTCCATCTTCACTATGATCATATGATTTCCAAAGCAAATAAAATGTTAGGTTTTATTAAAAGAAGGGCTAAGGAATTTAATAACCCAGCAGTGACAAAAGCTCTTTACTGCTCGTTAGTTCGATCTATTCTAGAATACGGTAATATCGTATGGGATCCAGTGTTTCAATTACATTCCAATAGGATAGAATCCGTTCAGAAACAATTCCTTTTGTTTGCCTTGAGAAACCAATATAATCCTATAGACTATTCTACTCTTCCAAGCTACTCTACAAGACTTAAATCATTGAATATGTTAACCTTATCTTCACGCAGGCAAATGCTTTCATCCTGCTTTACTTTTGACATCATAAAAAAAAATATTGACGTTCAATTCTTAGTAAATAAGGTTAGATTAAACAATGTAGTCAGAAATACAAGAAACACTAAATTTTTACTAGAAAATACACACAGAACAGAATATGGAAGAAATGAGCCAATAAACAGATGTTGCACTACATTCAACAAACACAGTCATCTTTTTTCACCAGACATATCAAGAAATTCTTTTAAACATAAATTAACACAGAAATTCATAAATGACTTAATTACTTAAATTACCTAATAATAATACCTAATAAACATTTAAAAAAAAAAAAAAAAAAATAATAATAATAATAATATATTTAATTCAAGTTCAAGTTCATATTATACATTCCACTTAATTTTACAGTCATACTGTGTTTTTGTTCTGTAAGCATTTTTTTTTTTTTTGTTTTCAAATTTAATATATAGTGCAAATTATAAAATTTTCATTGTAAATTTTTAGCTTAGTAATCAAAAATGTTTATTTTGTTAGCTTTAATTTTTTTAGCTGTAAGATTTTTTATGTAAAAACCTTGCTTTGGTTTAATAAATAAAATAAAAATAAAAATAAAAACACTGTTCAGTAATCAGAAAACCTAACCATGATTGAATTTTGTGCTTAAACCACGTAGAAGTTTTTCATCCATTATAAAATTTTTAAGCGAATATTACTCTAGTAATAAGTTCTAATATTGAAAACAAGTTGATATAAATTATTGGAAATTGGAAAAAATATGTGTAAGTTGGAAATTGGAAGTTGGAAAAAATATGTGTAAACATTATTCAAGACTACGACATAATGCAGCTTTAGATACTCCAAAATGGAGCAAAATGTAAATAATCTAAGATTCTAAAATATTTTGATTAACATATGAACATATTTAGACGTATTGAGACATATTGTGTGATTATGGGTATCTTATTTGTTTGTTTTTTAATGGATATCTAAAACTTGAATTTAGATGAGTCTATTCTTTTGTTTGTTTTTCCCCCCTTAAAAACAAACGATTATAATGTTCCTGTTGCATTTATAATTTACTGTTTTAAGATAACTAATAATTGTATCCATACATCCAAAATGTATTTTATTCCATTTATCGAATCAGAGAATCCTGCATAAATTTACTGTAAAAGAAAACTTGTTTAATCGATAAAGAGTCATAGAAATGTGAGATTAATATTATTTTATAGTTTTGTTTTAGTAATTTGATCATTAAATCAATCTAAATTAATCGACAATCTAAAATTAAAATTCTATGGCTTCGACTTAAAATCTAAACATTTAACCTGAATAATAGTAAACATTTGTTTTGGTTTAAATTACTATTTATTTATGTTCATTTTAATTTTATTCTATACCAAATTATTCTATAAATTTTATTTTATTAGTAAGTAAACTTAAGTAGAATTAAAGGGTATTAACCTATATTTTTCGAGAAAGTTATCTTTAAAATAGAAAATCTTCTGCAATACAATATAAATTTTCTTTTGTTTAAAAAATTTGATAACAAAAACTGAGTTTACGGAAATGTGTTTTCATTTAACTTTTATATCTACTCATATGAACATAGTTTAAGATACATAATAGATTTGCCATTACGTTTGTGACACCTTAAAAGAGATGAGATATATATTATATTGCTGCTCACGATTGAATTATGAGTTTATTTAGAATTCCGAAATTTTTATAATTTCATTTTTATGTAAATGCCAGTTTCACAATTGAAATTAAACAAGTTTGACCAATAGGTTAAAAGAAAAGTTATGAGAAAACTTCTTGTTTTTTTTTTATATGAAAGTAACACTAGTCTAATATTAACTTGAAAATTCGATTTTGAAATTTGGATTTTGTCAAAAGAAGTTAACTCGACCATAAAAGTTAACTTGATCCTAAATAGAACTCTGATCAAAATTTGGTTAATTTAAAGCAATAAATTCCAAACTCGGATAGCTATCATACAGCGTCCGTTTTATTTTTTCATATAACTCAGTTTCCGTATATATTAGGTACTTATTTAAAATTTTGTTTAAGAAAATTGAACTTTATACCAAAGACTAGTCTATTGTTAGGCTCCGAAGCTGTGACTGTTAGTCTATCATGATAGGCTCCGAAGCTGTCATGTATATATATACTGATATCTTGGTACTTAAGAAAATACTTGCCATCTGAAATTTTCTGAAAGGTGATAAGGTTTTATGGCAATGGCTCTGTGAAGTTTAGTTACACCAGCGTAACAGGTTCAGGTAGTCATATTTGTCATAAAAGAGAATCCAGTTTTACGAACTTTTTAACTTCCCCAAAATTTGATTGAGGTAACGGATTCGATTAGTTACGATATTTTGGTAATTAATGGAACTAAAAATCTGAAAATTTGGTGTAAGATAATCAAGTTTTATGGCAACAACTTCTGTAAAATTTGGTTGATTTTGCCCAACATGATCGAATAAATGTCATATAATTCCGAAATTTAGATAAATATATATCAGTACTTATAATTTAATTGGTATTGTGAAATTTTCTAAAAGATGATGAAATTTTACGGAAATAGAATATTTTATATTGGTACGGATATCCTACAGTTGACAACTTTATATTCTTCCTTGTTTTTGTTTTTTATTTTCTGTTTGAAAACTTAATATGACATTATTTACTGAATAAAACATCTAAAGATTTAGAAATAACCTCAGATAATAATTTTGTTCAATTACAGACAATGGATGTTTTATACAATAATATAAAAAGATAAAAAAAAATAAAAATTCAGGTTAAAATAAATGTAAGAATACAAAAACTAATCCAACTTATTTATATATTATGTACCTACCTACTTATTGGGAACTCAATAAAATAAAATTACTTCAATTTTTAGTTTTACTTTTACTTTGTTGCAATGGTTTTTTGTTTCAACATATTTGTAAAAAAAAGTTTTTCAATTAAAAAATGTTGCACAACTCTACTTACATAATATTTTGTTTTTTTCTTTTAAGAAAATAATAGAAGAAATAATAGAAAAATATAAAAGTTAGTTATTTTTTATTTTTATTATTACATTCTAAAGGCAAACTATTTCTTCTTTGTAATTTGCAATTAGTTGGTGTTTGTTTTTTTAATTATTTTCTAAATTTTCTAAAAGTTAAGGTATCTGTAGATAATTGAAAAAATTTTCTTTTAGTTTCTATTGTTAAATCTTATTGTGAGATATTTTATTTTTTTTTATATTAACACGTTAAGTACCATGCTCAACGGTGAGCATAAATAAAAAACTTGTTATATCATCAAAATATATCATCGGTGAACATCACTCAATTGTTTCAAATCCCGTCCTCACCGGTGAACAATCACTCAAATATTTGAAAATTCCATACCCACTGGTAAACAAAAAAATAAACTTGCGTTAAGTCCCAATGTATCATCAGAGAACATCACTTAAATATTTGAAAATTGCATACCCACTGGTAAACAAAAAAATAAACTTGCGTTAAGTCCCAATATATCATGGGTGAACATTTTTAAAAGTGAAAACCAGTATCTACATTAAATTTATTTAGGATTTTGAGAATATTCAGCATTTGTTCACCTGTGATTCAGCATAGTATGCGATTTTGAAACATTTGAGTGATGTTCACCAGTGATACACGTAGAACTTAACGGAAGTTTTTTTTTTAAGTTCACCGGTGAGGTCGAAATTTTTAAGTAATTGAGTGATGTTCACAGATGATACACAACGTGGAAGTGAACGTGTTAAATGAAAATTTATTAAAAATAAATTAAAATTTTAAAATTTCATAATTCATTTTAAATGAAATAAATAAATCAAATTTTTATGTAAGGGAGTTTTAGTTTCAAATGTTATTAAATCTAATGTAGAGTAGAAAGATTCCAAAGATTCCAAAAATAGAAAGAAATTATTAAATTATTCAAATTAGCATGAAAAGAAGATTATTTTTTTTAAAGATTCTACAGAACAAAATTATATTTTGCTAAAAATTATTAAAATGTATTTTCATTAAAATATTCTAGATGTTTTTTTTTTTGTCTGTTTTTTTTATTATAAATATGTATCTACGTAAATTATTTCTAGGATAAATGTTATTTGCTATGTAGCAATTTGTTCACCGCTAATGGAAGGCATGTTGTCTATGCTATTAAATTAATTTATTGTACTTCGAGATTATTTTAGTTCTGACATATTTTTACAATCTATTCTGAAAATCGTTGGAAGATAAAAAAATTAGTTCCGAAATAAATTAAAACTAAATCTTATAAAAGCTATTGAAAATATGAGCGAGCTCATATACGACAAAAAAAAAAAAAAAAAACTGAATTTTTAACTGAAACTGAAATCCTTTAAAATTTTACTATATTTTTTAAATTAGATACCTACTTACCGAGAATTTACATATGAAATTTAAATTGAACAATTTTGGTTTTAAACAGATGTGCCAATATGAGGGAAGGGGCTACTTTTAATAAGTAAATTCTGGGGAAAAGGATTAATTTTTTTTTTATTATTTTATACCTATTACCTATTAAAATTGTTTGCATCTTGGCATAAGAATGGACAATATTATGATGGTGTTATAGAGATAATTGCATTTAAAAGATAAATTATATGGTGAGTTTTATAGAAAGTTATAAATAAAATGTTTATATGTTTAATAGAATTTTAAAAATATTTGAGACTATAAATTAATAATTTCAATTTTCTTTATAAATTAAGGACTTTTTTTTTCACTTTTTAGCACATTTCCAAAAAAGATTTGAAAAAATGTGCCCATTAGTTTCACTCCGTCCGTCCGTTCGTCTGTTTACAAAACTTCTAAGACACAGAAAAAAATTTTAAGGTACAGAAAAAAATTTAACAATGGATCTCATAAAAAAATCAATGTTGTAGAACAACTTTTTCATATAGCCCCATCCATTATGGAGCTGCAGCCCTTCCAACTTTAAAAACGCCCTATTTTTAAATGCGTATATCTCATGTTCTACTTAACATTTGTTCAATCTAAAAAAGCCATTCGACACGAATTTTTTTTTGCCTTTGCAAATCAATATCAAAATTATACAATTTTTTTAAAATTAATATTTAAATTTACCGTTATGTGAAACCCGAATTATGCATTATATTACTGCCTTTATAACTCCGGCACGCTTTTAGATAGGGGCTTAAAATTTTGAGGTAAGAAAGAAGTTAGAACTCAGAGCTCAAAAATTGAAAATTTGCTATTTTTAAACACCTGTGCATGTGCATTTTCCTATTTTATAAAACATTTAAATTTTGGTGCAAGTCACAATTCTAAGCAGTTCGTATTATCTTTTGGAAATGTGCGTTTTGAAAAACCGTTGGTTTACATTCTACCTTGTTTTGTTTTTTGGATTTATGAATATAATATGTTAATTAGGTACTACATTACAATATTTTGAATTTCGAAAACTATAGCGTTCGCCACGAAATATGAAATACAAAATCCCAAATACAAAATCCCAAATACAAATCCTTAAATGTCTATTTTCTTACCATATTGATTTTTTTTTTTTTTTTATGCGGATCGATTTCTAACTAGAAATCACTCCAAATTCGCAATGTCACATATTATACATAATATATGTAAATATTCTGTAAAAGGCGTAAAACTCTGATTTTGTAATTAACTAGAAAGTCCCTCCTAATTATTTATTTTGCATACCTATTATATTTAAGCATATAATAGGGGCTGCGGACCCCAAATCTCGTTAAACAAATTATTGAACCCTGATTTTGAATCCACCTTTAAAGTATCCCCTCCTAATTGCGAATCTCGCACATACAAATATATAAATATTCTGGAAAAAACGTATATCTAACATTGATTTCATAACCAATTAAAAGTCATATATATATTATATAGGTATACATATTATAACAACATGATCCAACGCAATTTTTTTCTTAATAATCTTGTTGGACTTCAGCCCAAAACTCCTTTACTAAACAATTCCCTCATATTATCGATAATTTTTAAATCTTTAAATTTACTTTACTTGAAGTTTTGAGATTTTGATATTTTGGGGTTTTGTAATTTGGGATTTTGGAATTTAATCATTTGAGTTTTGTTTACTTGGGATTTCCGGGAGCTCCCATATTATTTCTTTAATAAAATTCCTTACAAAATAAATTTATTTTTGTTTGCTTGCTTTGGGTTGAAATTACTTAATGTCTAGTCTTGTCAAAAATGTTTTTTACTTATTTTAACTTCACTTATCACTTTGTTAACTTGTGACCTATTCAAATTATATTATATAAACTACGAGGTATAAATAAACATTACATGCCTACATTAGATTATATACATAACTACATATAGGTACCTACCTATCTTAAGTATTAATAATAATAATAATAATATGTTATAATTCCCTTTTATTCTTTTTCTTCTTTTATAAAAAAGTTTTTTTGGATAACATTAAAATTTTTATGATGTTATGTCTACTGTATATCATTTTTTAATTACTTAACGTGATTATATTCTTAAAAGTACAAAATAATGAGTAAAAATTTAATTTAATTAAAATGTTATTTAATTTAAATTAAAAATAAACAATATCATACATGAATATACATTATATAGGTATGTACCTTATGTCCAATATTTAAAAGCTTTGCAATGTAGATATAAAGAAATAAATCTCCATACTCTTAAATAACATGTATATTATTAAATAAAGAAGAATAAAGGTTGCCGTATAGGGGAGAAACTTCCAAAAAGCGAACAGTAGAATTTTCTTTATCAATAATATAATGGGAAAGCGAATTTTTATTGATTTAACGTAACGGAAAAATTTGCAAAAAAACTGATTTTTAAAAAAAATTATGTAATTCATTTTTCTGCCACCAGGCATTTGCGAAAATAATAACATATTATATATTCGGAATCTTGATGACATTAGGTACCGTTATGTGTTGATTTGAATAATTAATTATATTAAACATTTAACTTTAGAATTACAGTTACAGTTTATTCTCTAAAATTACAGTATTTATATCATGTTTAGAAAATAAACCACTGGACGAAATTCAAATTAATACAAATCTTTTTCATAGTATATCTGCCTGTTGTCAGATAGGGGTTTAACGGGTCAAATCGTTTTTGTTCTTTATTTCAATTATTAAATTTTCATAATTTTAAATAAAAACGAGGAAAAATAAAGTTGCCTTTGTCAACTTTTAGACACCCGTACGAACCCATTAGTATGTTCATAGTCGCTGTCACTCCACCTACTCAAAATATTATTTTTTTAATTTTTCAGTATTTTAAAATAATTTTGGTGAAGTTAATAATTTCGAGAACTATGGTTTGTACGTAGATTCAAACTATATGTTTACACATTCTTCAACAGCAGATTCTAAACCTCCACCTAACAATTATCAGTCCAAAACTTTTCCAAATATGCTAGAGTACCATTTACAACTAAGCGGCAAATGTATAATGTGTATTGTAATATCATTCATTCATCATTGACATATACGATATATAAATAAACATGATATTATAATAATTATGTATACCAATATCATATAAATATAAATTCACAAGCTACTCTTCTTCTTTGTTGTTTACTTATTTACATTTTTTTGTACTACGCATCATCACCCTCAACAATTTTAAATTAAAAAGAAAAAAAAATTTTAAAAAATCATTAAAGAAATTTGTTAGAAAAATTGTGAAAAAGCAAATCACACTTTCGACAATTTTAAGGTAACCCTATACTATTAAGAAACGTTGCTAACAGAAATAAATGTATAATTTTAAAGCTTTAAGTTTTATGTATTATTGCAAAAAAATTTTAACAGGTGCTCAAATCTGGGGGGTTATAGCAAAATATTTTCTGAAATAACTTATACTTATTTTCAAAGATTTAACTCCTCTCAAAATTTCAAAATTCAAGTTTCTAATTTAAACCGTTTAGAAGATAGAAGTGGGAATAATTCAGTTTCGTATATGGATTAAAACACCGTATGGAACAAATAGATATTGAAAGCTCAAGTAAAGCTTATAAAACCAGTAATGGTTTGGCGTTTTCAGATTGAAGACATACCTTATAACACTTGTGTTATAACATTTTAAATACAGAGTTTTTCGAATTTTGGGGGACTGTAGCTCCGTAACGGGTGGGACTACAGAAAAAAGTTGTTCAATAAAGTTAATTTTTTTAGATAGGTATTAAGGAGTTAGTTGTGTAAGAACTACCCGAAGTTTCGGTCGGATCTCCACCACAAAAAATAGGGAACCTACAGATTGATTCAAAAATATTTTGTGTTAATTTCAATACTCTAGCTTTTTTAGTTTTTGAGTTATCGTGCGGACGGACGGACAAAACTAAATCGTCTCAGAATTTGATTCTGATTCGCCCTATATCATTGAAGGTATGTATGTCTAGCTAGCTTATTTCGAGGTGTGACAAACGGAGGAGTAATTTATTATACCTGATGCTTATCGTACGGGTATAAAAATGTGATTAAAATCATAAAAAAGTTTCTAAATTATAATTTGGAATTACTTTACTAGTATTTATATAATTTTGTCTATTAATTTTTAAATGTTTACCAATTTGAACATTAGTCAACATTAAAATATCTTACAAAGATTTTCGCATTGATGGTTAACTTCCTAAATATTTGAGATATAATATAGTTTACCCTTGAATATTCATTTTAACCTCCAGTCCTTATTTGTTTTGCTTATTCTAAAAAAAATTCTCTTTAAAAATAATCAGGTGGCAACTCCGATTTATATTTTTATAATAAATGTATCAAATAAAAACAAATTAAGAAAATATTATAGGAAATCATATCTGTATTATGTATTCATATTATATATAAAACTAATGGGAAAAAAATAAATACATTAGGTGTGAAAATTAGTATTTTCTATAAACTGTACGAAATTAAAAAATGTGCTTTTGATTTCTTTGAAAAAATAAAATAAAAAAAATACAAAACTTTAATGGAGTTTTTCCTTTTAAAATATTATTTTGTCACAGTTCTCATTATGAAAATAAATTTTGATTAAAACTGTTTCTGAATTCAACAAACATGTTTTTTGTTTTTAAAATTATTAAACAAAATTTTAATAACATTAGGTTCCATACATTAGGTATAAGCTGTAAAACCAAATTAAACAAAAGTAAAAAGGAAAGTACTAAAAGAATTATGTCGTTTTGATTTTTTAGTTTTCTCCTAAGGGAGGAATCAGGAAGGCACCACAAATATCCTCTTGGAAGTGACTTACATAATTGGTAACGCAATATATTGGTTATGAAGAAGGGATAAGAAAGGTGAGTACAGCAATACGGAACTTTGAATTGGAGAGTGAATCTATAAGCCAAAAATTAATCTAACTAAAATTATTTCCATTTTGCTGTGAATAACAATAACCATGTTTACAACATGCAGTATAATATGACATCTTTCTGAATGAGGTAGTAATTGAAGACAAGCAGCTCAATTATAGAAACTATTATTATTGATAATTGTTATTTTGTGGCAGGTAAACATTATTACGATATAAATTATTACTTATATGATCTAACCTGAGTTTAAGCCCAAAACCTCCGGCGATTTAACCACTACGCAACCAATAAATTTGCAATGTTTTAAAATTAGAAATATTTAGTCCAGAAACCACAATATATTAAATTGATTTGTTGATTAAAATGATGTAGAAAATATCTGCCTACAAATCAGTCAAATTAATATTGAATGAATTCAAATTGTGTCACTCAGGTAACTTCAATTACTGCAGCTGAAGAAACCAATATTTTTGACAAAGCAATAAAGTTAGAATTTAATACAAATGAATTGTCAGATATCCTTGATTTAAATCTGAAAAAAGGTTACTATATACTGTATCTAGTGTGCTAGAAGTAAGCTGTATCTGAAATTTTTTTGTAACGTCAAAAATAAATGTCAGAAATAAATGAAAATTAAATTAGTTTTTTTCTTAATTTCAGTTAGGTACGTATTATCTATACATGATTTTCTTCCTTTTTCAAAAGTTGACGCATCTTAGAAAACAAACCTAAACAAATAAAAAAAACAATTCTGTTATTTAAACTAAAAGGGCTAACGTACACGTATACTTTCTTCACAATACACAAGGAAAATTTTATATTTTTTTTTAAAAAAGAAAAAGTAAGCTTATCTATTTTTCTGTAAGTATTACATATATAAAATATGTATAATAAATTTGCCATTATGTTTGTGACAACTTAAAGGAGTTGAGCTAGATATAGGCTCAACGGTATGGGTCTGCTCAGAATCGAATTCTTAGTCTATTAAACCACATACGTCCTTCCGTCCATACATCCGCACGATAACTCAAAAAATAAAGGAGCTAGGAGGCTGACATTTTTTTACATCATTTTTGCAAAATTGTAAGTTTCGCTATTTAAGTCCATCATTTTTGACCGCCGGTTTCGAATAACTGCCAAACAACTTCTTTCTTTATATGGGATAACTCAGTATCCATTGAAGCTAGGTATCTGAAATTTTGCAAAATGGTGTTTAGTTACAGGACGTTTACAACAATTGTAAAATTTGGTTGTGGTGGTGCAACAGGTTCGGTTAGCTGTCATACAATTTCTCTTTTTAAATAAAAATTATTCACTGTCTATTGAAGCTAGGTATCTGAAATTAGGTGAGAAGATGACTAATTGCATGTCAGTAACTTCTGTAAAATTTGCTTGGTTTGTAGTAGCCGGTTCAGCCTTCTTGTACCTCTTGAAACTTAATGAAGCTAGGCGTCTGAAATATTACAAATAATGATCAAGTTTTATTGCAATAGCTTCTGTAAAATTTCTTCTGTAAAAATATACTGGTGCAAGACGTACAGGTAGCTGTCATAGAATTCCAAAATTTATGTAAATATATTTTGGTATTTAATGTCGGTACTAAAACATCTGAAATTATGTTAATGATGACCAAGTTTTATGAAACAGCACATAATACGTTTATGCGGGTATACCAGAGTTGACACAATCTACTCAACTGCACTCTTCTTTGTTTTTTATTAACTCTGCTTTAGTTCCATAGAAATCGTTTTTGTTTTTTCTTAAAAGAGATAGAAATCATTTAAAAACACCAAGAAAATCCCCCTTGGTTAATGTTAGATTTTTACTAACCAAAACCACCTTCACATTTAACCTATGTAACCCTATGGATGAAACTCCTAGCTACTAAAGCAGTAATATTGGCTAAAGTGTAAGAATAGGAAAGGCATTAAAAATGTTAGTGGCGTAAAATTTACTTATAGCAAAATAAATTTTTATAAATAACGTGTAAGTGGGAGTTCATTTAAATCCCACAAAAAAAAAATCCCAAAAATATTCCAATGATACAAAAATTCAAAAACAAGATTAGCCTTTAAGGGGGTGAAATAACATTTCATTTTAATCATAAATCAAAGAAAATCACTAAATTGAAGTCATACAATTATAATGAAAAATTTCAAAACTAAAATTTTTAATTCAAAAATAAAATATTGAAAACTAATAATAATTAACAAAAAAATAAAGAAAGATATCTGTTTTTAATTAAAAAAAAAAAAATAGGAAATATTTTAACGAAATGTTTAAGTAGGTACCATGTTACTTCAAATAGCAGTAACGCGAAATTTCTAAACAAATTTTCTTTAAAATGCGAATGAAAATAAAATAATTTATTTATTTATTTATTTATATTAATATTACATACATAAATGTAATGCAATATTATTGAACCATCCGCTACCAAGGCCATTATAAGTTTTTATACTATTATTAAATTATATACTAATATTATTTATTTTGTTTATATTATATACTATATAATTACATTATATTTGATCGTAAGGAGGGTATGTAAAGAATAACACACTTACGACCTGTGCAGGGATCGAACCCACACTCCTTCGGTTAATACATCACACGTCTGTCCACTAAGCTACCGAAACCACTGAAAATAAAATAAAACACAAATTTATATTAAATAGAATCTTATAATATTTTCGAATATTTTAATAGTAAAATCTTCAAGATACGAAAGAGAGAAATAGACGTATTCTGAAATTCTAAAATTAAATTATTGCTATGCAAATTTAACAAAAAGTAAATTTTGTATAGGTACCTCTACCTATATAATATTCCTTTTTAGAAATCATTCATTATTATTCGTTTTCCTTATTGAAAACAAAACAACAAAAAAAAAAATTGAATTTAAATAAATTTTATTTTACCTTGAGAAAGGTGTGTGTAAATAATGAAATTAATAAGGTGAATAAAAAGCAAGAATAAGTAAAAATAAAATTTTTATGCTAATAATATGGTAATTTGATAAAAGAAAAAAAAAAAAAAACAAAATAAAGAAGGAAAAGAATAGGTAAACAGGATATGCACTAGGATGTCCGTACTTTACTCATTCAAATATCTAACTTTTTCCTTTTTTGTTTTCCTTTACTGTTCTTTTGAAATGATAATTACATTTCATAAAAGATAATCAAAAACAAAAAAAAATTATAATAAAAAGAAAAGACGAAATACAAAGAAAATTTTATTATATCCTTTCTTGAAAAGTAAAATTATT
Source organism: Poecilobothrus nobilitatus (assembly GCA_947095535.1). Lineage (NCBI taxonomy): Eukaryota > Metazoa > Arthropoda > Insecta > Diptera > Dolichopodidae > Poecilobothrus > Poecilobothrus nobilitatus. The sequence continues at coordinate 112,403,584 of OX352774.1, forward strand.
ATAGTTTTACATGCTAAATAGAATAATACTTATGTACTACAGTAATAACGATTAGATAAAATTCTTTAAATAATTCTAATTTATAATTACAAAAACTACGATTTAATATTTATTAACTTAGCGTAACCCGCCTTTAGTACATTTTAAAAACAATTACCTATTAGTTCCATTCTAGCCGTCTGGACGTCCGTCTGTTCGAGTTTTTAAAATATTGTACACTGTTTGAAATATAGCAATTCAATTTTAACTTTGGATTGGTATTGGAAAAAAAATAATTTTAGAATTTTTTTTTGTAGTTCCACTTATTACGGAGGAACTGTCTCCCGAAGTTCGAAAAAGTCTTATATTTGAACAGTTATTATAACACAAGTTATATAAAGTATATTTTTACTCTGAAAATGCTAAACTATAGCTACTTTTATTAATAAATATAATATATAGTTTTGCCATATTGCCATTGGCATGGTTGGTCTAAAGCAGCCGGTTCAGACTTCTTGCACCTCTTGGAACTTAATGTAGCTAGGCGTCTGCAATCTTATAAATGAAGATCAAGTTTTATGGCAACAGCTTCTGTAAAATTTGGTTGTACTGGTGCAATAGATTTGGATAGCTGTCATACAACTCCAAAATTTACATAAATATATCTCGGCAGTTATAATGTCGGTACTAAAACATCTGAAATTATTTAAAAGATGAACAAGTTATATAGAAACAGGATATATTACGTTCATACGGGTATCTCAGAGTTGACACAGTCTTGACACACAACTTGATTTAGTGGAAGTGCTCGAAAATTGGGTTCATCGAATTCGTTCCTGCAAAAGAAGTCATGGAGGCCATTTGAATGACGTTTTATTCAGAACTTAATTGTATCGATTGTACTTCATATTAAATAAAAAACATTTGAATTTCCTTAACAATTAGTGTATTTTTTTTTGAAAAGAAATCATATCACTCAAATTGGAAAACCCTGTATAAGCACAATTTAATATTTTTTTATCATTGCATTCATTTTTCTAGGAATATATCAAACGTCTTTGAATCATCATATTTTTGTAAAATTACGCTTTCTGTTAATCGGCTTTCTGAACATTTTTTCAGACATTTTTATCGAACGATAGAGTAATCTAATAAAATTATTTTAATAATAAAGGAAAGAGAGATTCGAATATATTTTATATCTATAAAAAAATACTTTTTCTCTTTAGATTCTATTCAATATATTTTCCCTTTGTTCGTCCATCCGTCGGTCTGTTTACAAAACTTCTACACCATTTAAGATGGCGCAATGACATTTTTTAGAATGGATATATCTCGAAAAAATGTATGTTGTCTTCAAATTTTCTATGTAGCAGCACAACTCATTATAAGAGCACATTTCCTCAAAGTAAAAAAAAAGCTCTTATTCAAATATGTCTATCTGATGTGTATCCTTAACATTTTTTTAATCTAAAACCGACAAAAGCTAGAAATTTTATTTAGTTTTATAAATTACCGTTATGTAAAACTATAATTTTGCAAAATTTTATAGTCTTCGTATCACCAGAATATTTTTACTTTAAAACCTTGACATTTTGATTAAATTAATTGATTGATACTTTAAGAATTAATCTAAATTATCTTATTAGATTATATGTTTATTGGGGTATAAGTGACAGTGGGACCTTTTGATGTACATTTATTTTGAGCTGCATCTATTACTATTATTGTGCATTTTTCCTCCACTTAATAATACTTCTATCCAACTTAATATCTCTAAGAAAGATAAATTGCTCTAATACTTTAATTTAAAGATATTTTGTATTCCCCTCTGTTTAAGAGCTATTAGGGCTCAACAATAAATTGATCATTTGATATTATTTTATAGATACCAGTATTTTGGCAACAATTTATCGTAAGTAAGATATAAAAATTAAAGCAGAGTTTCTTTTAAATTAAAGATTTGGGTCTTTTGATTTTTCTCACCTATAAAAAGCTTAAAAATAAATTACAAAATAAATTTTTTACCCTTTTTGAAAATATGCGGCTTTAAAATTCTTTAATTTTAAATACAATCTTGTTTAAAATATTTTAAAAATAAAGTGAAAAACTACAATAATAAAAAAAATAACCGTAAAAATTTTTATTTATTACAGTACTGGTAGATAATAAAAAAATAATTAATCAAAATCAAAAAGTCTGTTCATAATTTATTTCGTTTTCTGTTTATATTTTGTATGTTTGATTTTATGGAACAAATCATTAAGAAAAAATTTATTAGAAAAAATCCTCTTACCACCATTTCACTAATATGAAAAGAATAGGTACTAGTTGTGTGGTACTACATAAAAACAATATACACCTCTATGTAGAAATAGAAAAGTGAAATGAAACATAAAATTTTTTGTAACAAGATTCAACTCATCAACAACTTATTCAATTGTTTATTTTGTATTCAAGGAAGCAAACTTAGCTTACTTAATTATATTCGATTTTCATTAAAAATTTTTTTTCTTTTGCTTGTATTGGTTTATGTAATATCTATATAATATTATGTATGCTGCTCGATGGATATATAAAATATTCTACATAAGAAAATTTATACGTACATACCTAATGGCTATACTTAAATTAAACTTTTAGTATTTTTGATATTTTTAAATTTTACCTTATAGGTATGGTCATGGATTATTAGTCAGTAGCTTTGATAATATAATAGTATATATATTACTCAATATCAATGATAATGTATCATGTAGTTTTGTATACCTATACATAATATTATGTAATATTATGTACACCTAATAGTCGGTATATAAACTATTTTTTATTTATTTTCACTTTAAAAAGACTTCATTTTTGATAATTCTTTTTTTCACATAATAATATTGGTCAAAGAATTAGCATATAAATTAGGATTCGTTTCTGTTACTCTGTGACAACAATATTGTGTCAGTCATAAATGATTCATGATACTCGTATAGTAATTAATACAAAGATACATTAAGAAATACGAGTATTTTAATAGAAAATAATATTATTATGAAAGTTTATGGTAACTTATTAGTTCAAATTTAAATGACTATAGATTTAGGTACTATATATAATACTTTTATAAAGAGCTTTAAATCAGACATCATATGTATGACAATGCTATAATATTATAATATAATATAAAAATATTCTAAGCTTTACAACTATTATAAACCCTCACATTGTTACTAAATGCCAAATTTCAGTACAATCAGATAAATCAAAAGTTTGGCCGCCAATCACCTTTAATTCCAATATTATAGTGGTAATCAATTGCAATATCACATTACTTAGACACAAAAACCACTTTTATATAAATACATTTGTATTAAACTTAATAATGGACTTGATCTGCGAAAACTGTATAAAATATATATTTAATTCACAGGTTTTATTTAATACGATGTAAAATCGATATGATTATTTACTCGACTCTATAACAATTTTACGATCGCTATCTCCTTTATTATGTAAGCATTTTATGAATTAATTGGAACCCTCTGAAAAAGTAATTTGAAATCAATACTAAAACAGATAACATGAAAAAAGTGTGCAATTAGATATTTTCCCTGCAAAACTTGGAATATTTGATATTATAGTAATTCCTAATAACGAATAATTTGATAACGATCTTCTCAATATAACTATAAAATGTAATTTGGACAGAAAATAAAGTATAAAGCAAACATTTAAGCTAGATCGTTCCAACCAGCGTTAGACAGAACAGACGTATCCATCGTATTAATTGTTCCAGTGTTATCTCAAAGCTCCCTCTACACAGTCATCGCCGTACAATTGGCTCATTGAACTTGTTTTATAGATATCTTGTAGGGATAAATACTTCTTCTAAGAAAAAACAAAAAAGTTATTACCACCAGTTGCGTTAAAGAAGTACCAAAGACACCAAAAGATTGTACCAAACCAAAGATTGCGTAACACAGATCATGGAAAATCCTTTTTCATGCGCGATATTTAGTTAAGTTAAAGAAGAATATTGACATCTTTCATCAAAATGTCCCGCTAAACGACTTTTTGGTGTAGATCTGTTGCGCACTCACTGTTATTATGTGTTGTAGATTTTGCCTCCACTCATAATACTTAATACCTCCACTCATAATAATAATACAGCAGCCTTACTGCCTCTAAGAAAGTAAAGATCTTTATATGATTTTTTTTCTAGCAGTTCATCTTCGGCAAAGCAATGTTCTCCTGCATTAGGAGCATTAGCAGTTCCGAACAAAGCTTGCTCGGAGTAAAGCTCTACAGTTTTTTAGTATGTTGGAAATGGCGAGACTTTCTTCTTCTTGACAGAATCTGCCGGTATGGTCATTTCCTATTGCACTTTTTTTTAAGTGCACCTTTAGTTATCTGTGTCCTGACGTTGTAAAAAGTTGGAATGATTTGCTTAGTTAAAATAATAAATAATAATTTATACAGTATTTCATTATTAATTCACTTTTTCTTCCCATGCTATTAGCATTAATCAAATAATAATTTATTGTGATTATTTTAAACGCAATAACGTAATGGTTTACCTAACCAAAAACCTGATATAAAACAATCAATCTTTTTAACCGAAGTCAAACTTAGACCGTTCGAACAAGAAGTTGAAATTGAGTTTAATCACTCTGAAAATAATTTACTTTTTTTTATTAATTATCTCATATTTGTTCTTGGAAATGTGATAGAGATAAAACAAATTAAGGCACAATTGTTCACTACAACACCAATTAAAATTTAAACTTTAAAAAGTTTTTTTAATAAGTTTTTCTTTGCCTAATGATTTAATATACTTTTCATTCGTTTATTGCACAGAACGATACTTGTGTAAAAGTTAAATGATATTGAAAGTTAACTTTATTAAAGTTATATCTAAAGCTAAACCAATTTTCCTTATTATACCCTACACAGTATAAGGTATATTAACTTTGGTATGGTGTTTGTAACCATCAAAAGGAAGCGAGTTAGGTATAGACTCATGTATATATATTCTGAATCAGGATCACCTCCTGAGTCGATTTAGCGATGTCCGTACGTCCGTCCGTTCGTACGCACGATAACTCAAAAAAAAATGATGCTATCTTGATGAAATTTATACTGTAGGTTAACAATGACTAAGGTAAGGCGGAGATTGTAAATGGGCGAAATCGGACCGTGCGTTCGAGTACCTTCCATACAAATCCCAAAACCTAACAAGCATATATTCGAAATTAATAAAGATAGAAACTTCAAATTTGGTACTAGGGTGTTGTTTCTTGAATCCCTTATTTGTCGAAAATTTGAGATGAATTGGAGGAGCTGTTCGGATACCTCCTATACAACTCCTAAAACCGAACAAGCATATTTTCGAAATTAATAAAGATAGGAACTTCAAATTTGATACGAGGGTGCTGTTTCCTAAATCCCTGATTTGCCTAAAATTTGAAATGAGTTGGAGTGGTCGTTCGGGTACCTCGACTTACTGTTGCATCTTTGCATCGACTTACTGTTACTTTTACTTGTTTTAGATGGTATGTAGGTATAATTAAGTACCTACCCCTAATAGTTTTTTTTTTTATTTAGTAAACAATATTTTGAATTGTTTTAGAACTAACAATTTTTTCTTCGACTTATAGAACATGAAAATATTAAATGTTCATTATTATGATTATTAGTGGTTTTGTTATATACATATACATAATATATATATATTTTTTAAATAAAGTAAATCACATTAAAAAACTCAGGTACAATTTTTATTTTTTTTTTTTGTTTTACTTTTAAAATTTATTATTTGTGAAATAAAAGATGAATTGAGAAAAATAAAATTATGAGAAAAGAAAAAAGAATATGAAAAGTTTTTATTTTTATCTTGAGATTTGTATATTTTATAGAATTATAGATAGATGTACCTATACATAAAATAATGGAGAAAGATGATAACAAGTATAATTTTATTTTATTTTTATTTGTTTTTTTTTTTTTTGAAATGAACAATTAAAACTTTTTTTTATAACTTGTCATTTAGAAATGGTTCTTTAAAATTTTTTACTTTTTAAACTTGAATATAAAAAAAAATTTTTTATTAAAGTTTTTAATTTATTAACTCTTGGTTAAGTCTAAATAATTTGATTTGACTTGTAAATAAAAATAACTTTTTGGAAAATAAAAATTTAAAAATAATATTAATTTAATAATAATTTGCTGAATATTTTTGATTGTACAGAGTGTTTCGAAATAAAGCCGATATAGAAGAAGATATAATATTCAATGGATCAAAACACAAAAAAAAAAAATGTACCTATTAATTGGCGGGAAATTATGTTAACTGTTTTGAAAATATTAAATCTTCAGAGTTTTTTTTTATTTCTCATAATAAGTCGGTTTTGTTTTATATCAAGAAAATCATTATCAAACGTATTTATAGGTCTTTTAAGGCAACAGCTAGTATGAGCCTAAAATTTATTATTATAAACAAAGATGCCCTGCGAAAAATAATTTTTATTTTTCTGTTAAAAAAATAACCGTTTTTTAGTGTAAACTTCACCTTTAATAAATTGTTTGTTTGTTTGGCTTCCTGTACCAACTCATTCGGTGTAAGATTGGAATGTATTATTTATGCCGAAACACTTTAATATTAAAAAATTATTTTGTTTATACACGATAGGTATCTACTTGTTTTAAGCTATTTATTACATTCGGTTTTTTAAGTAAGTACTTACTTAAAATATTTTTTTATTGACTTTTGTTGAACGATGGTATGACCAAATGGGTAATCTAATAATATAATCAATTAAATCTAAATAATGTTCTTGCTGATTTCTCACTATAAGAAATTTGAATTATAAATGAAACCAATGATAATAGAAGGTAATCAGCTGAATGCATAAACCTTAGGCGAAACTCAAAATCTTCCATTTTCAAATTAAAACTATGAGTTAGGTGTAAATTTTGCTTGAAAAAGTGAAATTTGAGTTCATGCTCAGTTTTCTGCGTTCGACCCAATATCACCATTAAAAAAATTTTGTAAAGAAATTTATAACAAAGTTTTATATTTTTAAAGCTGAATTAAAAATTTTAAATTTTCTATTTAAAATTTGTAACAATATGAGAATAAAACTTTAACTTTTTTAAAATATATCCATTAAAAACTGTAGAATATAAGAAATAAGTAGGTTAAATTAAACTCATAATGCTAGTTCGAGCTTAACTGAAAACAAAAGATGGAAAAAAAAGTGTAAGCTTCTGAAAGACACAATCTGATTAATGGTGCAGGAGTGAAATCGCTGGCTTGAAATGGTGTGGTAATGAAGTCGTTTCGTTTTCAAACCTACAGAATAATAAATAAATACCAATCAATAATAAACAATACAAAATGTAATAAAAGACCACGCCCTATACAAATTTTGTGTAGGCCATGCTCTTTTTTCTTCAGATATAAAAAAGTAAAATATTAGATAATAACAATACTGAAAACAAAATCCAAAAATGCTTTTTATTTTCTTTCCCTTTTCCGTATTTTTGTTTTATGAACTTTGTAGAACTTAATATTATCTTAAGGCCTAATTTTTAGGATTTTAAGATAAGTAGGTACCTATGTAATAATATGAAATTTTTTAGATACCTAACGAAGAATAATAGTGTTTAAAAACAATACCTAGTTAAGAATTTACCATAAATGAGAATATGTAACAATAGGTAGGTACCAGAAATTTTATGTTTAATCAGTACATTTTTTATACACAAATCATGCATCTTAATACATAATATTTTGTGTATATTTTTGTTGAGCCTAATTTACCTAATTCACTCCAAAGCAAAGTACAAAATTAACAATACTTTTTAAAAATAGGAAAACAAATGAAAATAGAAAGATAATATTATGAACTTTTATAAACTTTTGAAAAAAAAAAAAAACAAAACAAAAAAAATCTTAAAAAATAAAAATAAGAAATAGACATTTTTGTTCAATTTTAAAACTTTACATTTTTTTACAATAGAAAATCTTAATTCTTCCTTATATTTTCACAATATCTTTTGTTCATTTTCTATGTGCTCATTTTTTTCACTTTGTCATCAAATTATTCTTTTTAATAGCAAAATCATACCCTTTTTAGTAACTCTTTAAAAGAACAACTAATAATGTTTGTTTTTCCACAAAAAAAAAAAATCATGACAATCAAGAATAGTTTTCCTATTTTCTTTTCAAGAATTTTCCTTTCGAAAACAAAACTAAAACATTAAAATAAAAAAAAAAAGTTAAACAAAAGTGTGATGGTATAAAGAACAAATAAAGTAAAAGAGAATAAAACTTTTAATAAGTTTCAAAACAATTCTTACTGCACCAATGGTTTTTTTTTTCAGATGCAAAAAATATACAAACAATTTTGTGTAGAAGTTCTAGAACTGACTGAACTGAAATAGAAAAAAAAATCTTATTCACATTTGGAAATATAATTTATGGGAATTTATGAAGAAATGTCTAAATTCTAGAGAGCATTAGAACGGAAAATGAGTACCTAATGAAACAATAAGAGAACAAAATGAAATTATAACAATGGCTGTAGAATCGCTTTAAACTATTCGAGACTCGAATCGTGTAATGTCATTTTTAGACGGAATGACTTTTTTTATTGCTTACTTTTTATAAATTCATCATGGTTATATCAGATACATCTAGAAAAGGTTTCAAAATAATTGTGTATTACCTCTTTAAAACAAAACTTAGATCGGTCTTAAAATTTTTAAACTATAGCCTATGGAAATATATTAATTGTGGACAAAACAATTTGTATCTTCTATGTATCAATTTATTTTGGGTAAATTTTATGATTTGTGGAACTCTTTCAATAAAAAACAATATTTAAAGCAAAAATTTAAATTTATAAAAATGTGGACTTTTTTAGATTTTTTACATAATTTTTTTTTTTTTTATATGTCCATATGTCATAATAGACATATAGAGGTTAGATCTACTCCGCAAAGCTTATTTAAACTTTATTTTAATTATCTTAAATTTTAGAAAGATGTCTACTGTTTTACTATAATTATATTATAAAAGAAAACTTTACTATATTTTTTGTATAATATTATGCTTATGGTATTATAGAATATGAGGCGTACTAGATTGATAATTTGATTGTATATCGATTTCACAAAATAGAACCTATTCTAAGTCGACATAACCCTTAACTACTAGCGCTGGATTTCATCTAAATAATTTTGTTTAACTTATTTTTACAAATAATCAAATATTTTATTAAATTTGACATTAAATTAAAATTTAAAAAAAAAAGTGACAAAATATTCATGAAATCTATATATTATCTATATAATATATGTCATACTTGTTATATACCGTTGAAAAGGATGTGAAGAGTATCTTCTAACGATATTATAATAAATATAGAGTGTCTTTGAAAATTTCACATGTATAGTGATTTTTTTTTGAAAATAGGAATTTAATTTTTTTAATTCCCACTTTTAACTGCAATATGTCAGAAACGGTAGTACCGATTAAGATGAAACAAGAGGTATATTAACGATAGTATTATGCTCTACAATATTTCATAAAATGGTTTCATTTTTTGTCTTACAGGAAAAATATAACGGTTTAATTAAAATAGTACTAAATGTTAAGTAAATTTTGTAATGCATTTTCCTGCTACTAATGGTGGCATCAGTACTAATGGCATATATATTCGAAAACTTGGAGATATTAAGTACAGTTATGTCAACTAAATCGTGGATCATCCTTCTGCGGAATTATATTCGAAAAACATATCACCTATTAATATTACAGGTATAATAAAATAAATAAAAAACATTTAATCAGTAGATATTTTGATTTGGTAAATTTTCTTTAATCAGTAGGTATATTCGAGTTTAAGATTTTTCTGAATTTATAGATAATATAGTATATAATATTATATTTTGTGTATTAAGGTATACTAAAATTTTTATATTATATGTTCATATAGAAACCAAAATACAAATTAATAGTGTGTATATTATAACAGTAAAAATATTTCACGGTTAATAAGGCTAACATAAATAGATATGGATTTTTATTTACCACGTTTTAAACTTACAAAGAAATATCTAAATTTCCAATAAACGCGTTATTATTAAAAAAACATTTTTTTTCAGTCATCTTTTATAATCAGTGGATTTTTCGCAAAAAAAAAAAATAACTTAACAAAAAGATAGACAAAAAGTTAAAAAGTTAATAATTTTTAGAAAAATGAGCTCGTTACATTTGGATATTTGGGAACTTTAATTTATGTAGATTGAGTTATGAATGCATCATGAGGGCATATTGAATACCGTTGTAAATCGAACATTTTGGCAAGGCTATCTAGAATATTATGCATTACACATAATATTTTAAAAGTTCTAAAGTAACATATTGTAGGATATAGATATACAGCGAATACACCGAATTTTATTAGTTTAAATCTTATTTTTGCAAAATCTTATTAAGTATTCAAAATCTTCGAAATTTGTTCTAAATCAAATGTACAGTTGCAATTGTACAGGATAACAATTTAAAATTTAAATAGCTTAATAAAAGTGTACTATTTAAGTTAGAAGAATGTAACAAAGTTTTACTCTATGTTCTTTTCTAATATAATAATTGAAATTTGTTTTTTTTATTTTTTTTTTTGATATTGTATATTGTCTGTAACAGATTTTTGAATATTTGGCACTTAGCACAAATTGTTAATTTTTTTGCTGACCGCGTGTAACAATTTTTGTAGCTTTAATATATTAAGTGAAGCCTTAGTTTATTTGTATTAGATCAATTCTTATTTTTTGTAGCTACTCATGTATGCTAACTAAAAGCACCTAGAATATTTGTGTTAAACTATAGTAATCATTTATTTTTTAGGTCTAATATTCAGAGTATGTACTTACTCAAAAATGAACACTAACGTTTTCATTTAACCTACTTTAACACTTTACATTTGGGAAACTACTTTTTGAATGCCTTTGATATTTACTCAATGAAAAAAAAATATGCTTTTAATATAGCACATGTGGCATAATCAGAATTTTCGAAATATTGCACTTTGCATGATTGTGCACAATACCATCGATATTATATTTGGATATAAAAACTCATATCCAGGAAAAAGGATATTATTCTGATTTGTAACAAACTAAAAACTCTCAATAATTGTAATTCCCCTTTTTTTTTTTTTACTTACAACATTCAAGCATTCAAAAGAGGGGCGGCAGTCCGAAATCCCTACTTCGAAGGGTTTCAAGAAATTTTTTAGAATTTTTTAATTTTTTATTTTTAAATTATGTTTAATAACTTCGACTTAAAAGACAATGTTTTAGGAACTGTGATTTGGATATAAACGGTTACTATCTCGTTATCTCGCGCTTACAAACACAATAATATTTAATTTTATTTTTAGAAGAAAAGACTTTACTATCCTCTTCTAAAAAATTTTGAAAAAAATGTTTTTTACCACATTTTTTAAGTAAAGAAAAACTTTAAAAGTAAAGTAAAATTTTTTTTCATAACACATTTTTTTAAAAACAAAAAAAGTCTACCTAATACCCTGGAGAAAGCTAATCAAGTGAATATAGATAATTTAAACGAATAGACACAGGTAAATTGATATAAAAGAATGCTAAATTTGTTTATACTTTAAGAGATAAGAGTCTCGGTGGTATAAAGTACGCTGTAAACACGAAGGCAGTGTGGGTTCGAATCCCACACATGTTATTCCCCCCTACAACATTTACAACCACGCCTGAACAGGAAAGGCTGTGTAATTTTCTGTCCACATTCATGTGACAGAGAAATGCATTAAAAAAACAAAAAAACAAAACAAAAGCTTTAAGAGATGGCAACAGTGAGGGACAGATAATAAAACAAACATTTATCTGTTTATAACAGCATACAATATGACTTCTCATTCTATAAAAAACCCTTGTCTCTTATTTTTTAGAATAAACTTAATATACTTGTCCACCAAAATCAATTAATTTGAACTTTCAATAACTATTATGTTCTGATAGATCATGATTATAGCATAGCGTAATTGATAGTGTTGCCGTAAGATTTCCGTCAAAAATAAAATAGTCTTAATATTTTGTATGATTTGATAATTTTTAAAAAAATTGTATATGTATGTATATAATAAATATTTATAATAATACATAATGAATAAGATGTTGAAATTTTAAAGAAAACTTAAGCCATAACAATTAAAAAAAATCAGCTGTCTCCACCACAGGACCGACCGCCACTACACAAAAAGTACAATGCCAAAATTTATAGATTTTTTACATAATAATTTATATCAAAGCAAAATAACTTCTAATAATTTAATAACATTTTGTTTTATTCAATAAAAATAATTATATGCAATGAAATCGTAAAAATATATGTACATTCATTCATACATCCATTTATTATTATTATTATTGTAGATACATGTTTTTTTTTCATTCAAAAAATAATATTAACAGTAAAAAATAATAAAAACTGTAAACAAATACAAAACAAACATAAGATTAATATTAAATCTGCTAACAAAAATTTTACCTTTTTAATTTTATGTCATCAACAAATGAATAATATGCATTGGCATAGATATAAGTACATACATATGTATAATATATAAATATTTTTAGAGATATAAAAAAAAACAAAAAAAAATTGTTCATATAAATTCATATGGAGTGTTACGTATGAAATTTGGACTTGGAAAAAAAATTAAATAAAAGTTAAAGTTAGTCGGATCAAAAAATGTTCTATGGCAAAGTTGTTCCTCATTACTTGTGTAACAACTTTTTCTTAATAATTTTTCTCACAAAATTTTTCTGTTACGAAATATTCGTAAAAAACTTAAAAAGTACACTAGTAAACTACCACTTGCGGTTGTCCGATTTGCTCCAAAAGCTTATCAATCCGAGATATTTACGTCAAAACTTTAAATATGAAATTTCAAAAAAATTCCGCTCCGTCGTTTAAGCTGTATATGTGCCCACAGACATACCCACACATGCATCCACACACACACATACGGACATCATGCTGAAAATTTTTTTACAGCCTTCTCCACACCGGAGTAGTGTATTTTTGCGAAAATCTCGGGTACAAATTTTTAGTATGAAAACAATACCTACCTTATACATTAATGTATGCGGTCGGTAAAAAGATGAAATTAAACCGTTATATACCTTACAATATGTTGTATAAAAATGTTAATGTTTAAAATTTTAATTTTTAAACGATGTTAAATATTAATTAGGTTAGGCGATTAGGAAAAAATAGTTTTTTAACTATCTATAATAATATTATATAACAAAATATATTATATTGTGTATATACCTAAATAATATTAAAAATTTTCAACTTCCTTACGTGATTAAAATTACGTTCATATTACGTGATTAAAATTGCAACAATTTTCATTTTATATAAGTACTTATTTCTACAAAGGAAATTTTTACTACAAATTACATTATATACATAATACGATAATATATACTATTTAATGTGACAGATGTCATATATTATGTACGTATAATCAAATAATCATCAACTAAAATGACATAATAAGAAAACTTTTCCTTTTTAAAGAAAGAAAAACTTTTTCTTTGTTAATTTGTCATAAAATTCATTAGGTTGAAAATATTTACTTTTAATATTATATTATATACTTGTATACTTATATAATATTATAATATTTTTATGTATATGTATATACCATATGTAGATATTTTATAATAACTAACTAAACTCAAATATTCCATCATTTGACCTAGTTTTTTTTCTTGAATTAAGAAAAACTAATAGATAGTACCCTATATGTTGAGTTAAACTATTCTTTACAGTTTGATGAATGAGAATTGAAACATATTTTAAATAATTAAATGATCAAGTAAATAACATTTTGTCATGTTTATAGTAAACATTATGTCAAAATTTATAATTGAACAAAAAGACGAAAACTTTTTTAACATTTTAACATTATGACATTACTACTATGACACTGTGACATTCTGACACTCTGACAATCTGACAATGTACATAATATGTTATAGATGTTAAACATAATTATAAATTAAATTAATAAATTTTTTAATCCATGAAAAACATAAGAATAATATGTAAGACATTATAATGTAACATCTATTTCAAACAAAGAAGATTTTACCACATTTAGTGTATATAAACAAAAATCTAAACATTCTTTTTTAAAGATAAAAAAAATCTTAAAATTAAACTGCACCGACAAACAACGCGCTATGCAGACAAGGCAACTTGCTGAGTATATTTCAAACACTTGAACAACATAAATAGCATTTATATCGGGTTGCTAGATGGTTATGCAGTGGTAGATAAAAGTTACAGACTTAGGAAGGTTGAACAGCAAATAGACGAATGTATGCCGAATGTGTATTTTTTACGTGTGTAAAAAGTAAATCCTGATATAATAACATATAGGTAGTAATAAAAGCTGGTTAATCTGAAAAATCATTACCCGGAAATCATATTGTATTCACAAATTAATGACTGAGAATCATAATATTATGTAGAACATGTTTTGATATAACAATATAAGAAATGCAGGTCTGTGGAGAGCTGTGACAGAGGGAGAGCTCTTACAATGCTCAAGAAAGATGGAAATCGTTAAGTTACACGTTTGAAAAATATCGAAACAGCCTAAGTAGAATGATCTGAGCATAGAAACTATGAAACTATGTCAGTATTTATGAAAATCAATATGACCTCAGTTCTTTTACTCAAACTTAATAAAATGGAAATGTCAAGTAGAAGCTCTAATAGGCAAAAAAAAATTGCAACAATGTAAATGTGTAACGCATTTTTATTTTATTAATATTTAAAAACAACTACAGAGAAATTATGCACATAACAATACATTAATATGGAAAATGATTCCATAATATAGATTCCACTTAATATCTGTAGGGCACGTAAAGGTAAGGTAGGTAAGGTAAAGGTAATATTTTTAATTATACAGGGAATGTCTGATTCGCAATGGTCTTCCTTAAAATGTGTAATTAAATCACCAATCGGGGATCTTGAGACATGCAAAAATTGTATGGAGATTTAATTTTCACCCCTTTAGAAGTTGTGGAAGCTTTAATTGATTTTAAACTACAGATTCGTTTTAATTTTATAGAACTGCCAATTAATGTATAATATGTATTATACCAATTAATGTATAATATTATATATTATACCAATTAATTTATAATTATACCAATAAATGTATTATTTAAAAATAGTATAGTATTTTAAAGCTTACTAAGCTTTTTCAGTATTGTTAAACATTACCCTAATACTCTCCAGATCAAATCATTTTTTTTACAAGGACAACATTTTTTTTAAATAATTATTATTAAGCATCATTTTTTTAATTTAAAACCATTTTATCTAAAAAATAACGGTACTAAAATAAAAAATTTTTAGTACAAATTATTTTCTTGCATTTTGAGTATACAAAGTACTTTCATTTTAATGGAATTAATAATTATTGAAAACGTAAAAGCCATTGCGCATTGGTATTTATTCCTGCCGTAATAATTTCACTATCATTCAAAACGCAAAACAAAAGTGGAGTGGTAAAGTTTTTTGACATTAAAATTTCTCAAAATATTTTACCGCATATTTTATCTACTTGTGTAGGAAATTTAAAACTCAACTGTTAAAAAAATTAACTGTTTTTGGCAGACGTAGTTGACTATATTAATACCTATTTTTGTATGATTTTGCAAAACTACAATTTCATCCAAAACAATTCAGTATTTTGATATTAAATAAATAAAAATCAAAAGCAACTCAAAGAGTGGATAATTGGATATCATTGGCGCCCCAATGGATAATTGGGGAATATTTTCAATGTCTTCAATGATAGCTTTTGAGCAAAAATGTACATATTTTCCCGCCGCAATCGCGTTTGGGTTTTCAATGATAGGCCTTAATGTTGTTAATTATATTCACTATTAGTCTGGTTATAATTACTATATTTTACCTACATTTAACCTGAATGATAGCTGATTAGACTAAACTGTTTATACGAAAAAGGAAATAAGAAAACTTCTTACAACTAAAAGCAAGGAACGCCAATTCTGATTAATGCATAGAGATAATAATCAGCGTTGAGATTTAATTATTTATTTTAGAGATTTAATATTTTATTTCCTTATTTTTCGTACAAAGAATTTAGATATGACTAAGTTCAGATGTTATGACAATCGAATATTTTTAAGAGAGCGTGAACTTAACTAATTTATTTTCTTCGTTTCTACTACCAAATAATTCTCAAACAAATTATAAGTTTTTTTTGCTTCTTTCAAAATAAAACAATGAATACAAATATGTTAAATCAGACCTTTGTTTTTTTTCAAGGTGAACAATTTTTAAATCAGACCAGATCACGAATGTTTCATACCAAATAATTAAAATAGTATTTTTATTTTGCTTTTATGAGACCGGAAAATTGTATCCATGTTAAACCTTTTTTTGGGGATTCTTCCATATAGGTCGTTCGAGCTTTTAAAATGATGTCATCATACATAACAAAATTTTTTTAATATTTTGTACTATTTTAATAAAATCGTTATATTTTTCTTATAACACAATAAATTTGGAAAAATGGAACCATTGTCTACAATATTGTAGAGTATAATACTGTCGTATTATATATATCTTGTTATATCTTAATCGGTACTACAGTTTCTGAGTTATTGAAATGTTGTAATGCATTTTTTCCCCTCTAGATGGAAAGCCCCTACTAATGGGTATGATATTCGGAACCGTGATATCATAAACTACCGTTATGTCATTTTAAAAGCTCGAGCGACCTATATGGAAGTATACCCCTTTTTTTTTTTTTTGTCTAACAATTTATGTTTGAACTGTGGTCATCTAAAAAAAATTAATAAATCTAACCCAAAAACTGGCAGCAAACACAAAAAATTGGTATCTTGCTCTGTTTTAATTAAAATATTTGAACAAAAATCTTCAAAATGAAGGACAAAATTAAAATTTTGTTTGCGTAGTAAAATGTATACTTATTCAAGCAAAAAAAAGAGTTTATGCAACCAAAATGAAATTAAAAACCTCATGCCTAGACGGAATTAACCATTTTTTAAGAGAAAAATACTTTTAGTGATTATATAAGGTAGGTACAGAAAATTTGGAATAGGTATTAATTACTAAAGGATACGGAATAGGTACTAAAAACCATTTGTACATAAAAAAAACTAATTGTTCATTTATTCAAGATTGTGAAAGAAAAAAAAATTTGTCAAGGTGTACCTACTATTAAATCAATATTTAAATTATATTGATTATGTAAAAATAAATATAGAAAAAGCAACAAAGGAACAGTCATAGCTTTCAAAAAACTGTTCTTATAATAATTAAACTATATTGTAAAAAATTATATAAACAATTGAAACTCGAGTTTGATAGGCTGTTGGGTAATGGATAGCGCTTGATAAAGAAATTGTTCCATAACATTATTTTTGTATAGAGATCTGTCCATGTTTAAAATTTTATTGCCCCGTCTTAAACGTTAAAGTTAAAAGCATGTGTTTTTTTTGAAATAAAGGACAGAACATCAACATTTTTCTAGAAAAAAAGAAAAAAAAAACATTTTTGAGAGTTAGTTTACACCTAAATGTAGTATAGCTAAATACTAGGGGTTATTTTTAAGATTCTTTTGTTGTTGTGAGGGTATGGTTTCAATGATAAAGGTATTTTCCGATAGTAAGTTAGGCAGATTTTCTTTTTTATGTAACAAAATGAAACATAAACTAGATTAGGTAAAAAACATTACATAAGTACAAAGGCTTAAAATTTAAAAATTGAAACCACTGCATATCTTGCAGGCAATGGCAGTTGAAAGAAGCCTATTTTAATTTAAAAATGTATCCATACCTATACTGTTTATACCCGTATGAACTATGTTCAAGGGTATAATAAATTTACCATTACGTTTGTGACACCTTAAAGGAGTCGAGCTAGATATAGTGTCAAAGGTATGGATCGGCTCAGAATCGAATTCTGAGACGATTAAGCCATGTACGTCCGTTCGTCCGTCCATCCCCACGATAACTCAAAAAATAAAGGAGCTAGGAGGCTGCAATTTTTTTTACGGCACTTTTGCAAAATTGTTAGTTTTGCTATTTAAATCCAACATTTTCGGTCGGCGGGTTCGAGTAGCTGCCATACAACTTCTATCTTTATATAGAAATAACTCAGTATCTATTCAAGCTAGGTTTCTGAAATTTTGCAAATGATGATCAAGTTTTATGGCAACAACTTCTGTAAAATTTGGTTGTGGTGGTGCGGCGGGTTCGGGTAGTTGCCATACAACTTCTCCGTTTAAATGAGAATAACTCAGTGTCTATTGAAGCTAGCAACCTGATATTTAGTAACAAGGTGTCGAGTTACAGGCCAACAACTTTTGTAAAATTTGGTTGGTCTAGAGCAGCCGGTTCAGGCTTCTTGCACCTCTTCGAACTTAATAAAGCTAGGCGTCTGAAATCTTGCAAATGATGATCAAGTTTTATAGCAACCACTTTTGCAAAATTTGGTTGTGGTGGTGCGACGGGTTCGGGTAGCTGACATACAACTTATCCGTTTAAATAAGAATAACTCAGTGTCTATTGAAGCTAGGAACCTGAAATTTAGTAAAGAGGTGTCGAGTTATAGGCCAACAACTTTTGTAAAATTTGGTTGGTCTAGAGCAGCCGGTTCAGGCTTCTTGCACCTCTTGGAACTTAATGAAGCTAAGCGCAATAGATTCAGGTAGCTGTCATACAACTCCACAATTTACATAAATATATCTCTGTAGTTCGGTACTAAAACATCTGAATGTTTTTAAAAGATGATCAAGTTTTATAGAAACAGGATATATTACGTTCCTACGGGTATCCCAGAGTTGACACAGTCTACTCTACTGCACTCTTCCTCGTTTAATTTAAAAATTTAAATTAGGAAATTACAAATCATTTTTCGAAACAAATAATGGATAAATGATTTATATTTATTTAAGTCTAAGAGAATATTATTTATTTTATGTTAATGTTTTTTAAAAATATTTATATTTAAAGGAAAATAATTTATAACATTTTTACTTTATAGGATGTAGGATGTTATTTAAACAAAAGTATTTAGGAGGATATTAGTATTAAGAGGATATTATTTAAACAAAAAAGTACTTATATAATATAATAGTATGAATAAAATTTATTTGAATGGACCAACTATTTTGAGTGTGGGTAGTATGTTTGTATTTTATCGAAAAAAATTATTAATTTCCTATAAAACTTCAACTCCATGGTAGTAGTAACGAGGTTTAAAATTCAAAACATTTGAATAGTCCCAAAGCAACATTTCAAAACATGTCAAAATATTCTTTATAATAAATTGTAAATTTCGCTTCCAAATAGAAAACCTTAAACTTATTTAGCATAATTTTTTTAAAAATGAAATTTAATTCTCCGTTGCATAGATACTATGTTATTGTAACGATTTTTTTGAGGTTGTATTTTGTTGTTTTTCTTAAGTCTATTTGCGATACGAAATTAGATATTAGAGCAACATATATTTAGTTCTGCGTTAAAGTGGAAGATTTGATAAGTTAATCTTTTTGTGGGTCTAGTACGAAATCTCGACATTTTTAATTTCGCTTTTTAAAATCTCGCTTTTTTAAAATCTCACCTTTTAAAATTTCGCTTTTTTAAACTCTCGCTTTTCAAAATCTCGCTTTTTGAAAATCCCGCCTTTTAAAATCTCGCTTTTTAAAATCTCGCTTTTTAAAATCACAAAATATTTGAATAGCATTTATCTATAACGTTATTTGTTGTAAAGATTCACCACCATGGCTACATGAAGGTATACCATGGGTACATGAAGGTGATGGTTACCATGCAGATGATCTTGTATACACGGAGATGAATTTCTTGATACATGAAGAATATTTCACAATAAATTTCTTAGATATTTTGTTAACTTTTATTCATTTATAGGTATCATTAATTATATAAAATGTATGTGAAAATGGGAAAGACTAAAAAGAAAGACACCAAAAAAGCAAGAGAATTTGAAAACACCTCCATGGATCAATTATTTATTATATAGATCCGAATAATAAAAGAAAACTTAATAATTAGAAATAAAAAAAAGTAAATTAAAGAACGACCCAATTAATCATTTTTTTTTTTAAATTTAGCCTCCATAATTTTTCTGCATTTAATTTTAGATTTAGTGTCTTTTGTATAATGTAAAGCATATCTAAAGATCTTTTGAAATAATCGAGCAAAGTAATAAAGTTTCAATGAACGTTAATATTTTTACGCTAGGTCTTATTTTGCATATTTCAGAATCTTAACATCTATTTTGCCACTCGTGATAGTATCTATTTAGATTTAGATCTATATTAGATACAGATATAAAGTTAAAGTCATAGAAATTTAATTAATCAAATCCGTAAAGTTAGTTTTAGGAAAATCAAAACTGAATTTTATGCTTAATTTATTAAGGAACTAAAATAAACAATATATGAAATTGAGTGAAGGGTTATATTGATCTACTGGAGCAAGAGTCGATAACATTTCACAGGCAAAAGGATTATTTCAATCCGAAGTAAATATGAAGTCTAATTGTTGTATCTTTAAAAATTACCTACTAGAATGGGAAACCAGTTGTAAGTTATTGATATAGGGATTTAAATTATCTACAACAAACGAATTTAGTTTTATTCACTATTCTCGAAATATTTTTCGTTATTATTAATTCATGTTAGGTTCGGAAGATTTAAATCTGCAGATAAGACAAAATATATTGCAAGGACCTGAATTACATCAAATTGAATAGATTATTTAGAAAATCAATTTCTATTTACTGTAAATTTGAGGAAAGAGGGGGATAAGTGTTAACAAATTTATTGAAAATACAAAAACATTTTTATTATAAAACGAAATACATTTTTACCAATTTATATTTCATTTTCATCATTTGTGATGGATTAGAGGTTGCATGTTTAATAAAGTATTTAATAATATTAAAATACTATATAAAAGTTAAATTGTGTGTCATTATAAAAATAAAATCTATTATTTACATTACCACTTTATTTATTTTATCACTAGTTTCAATTTCCAATAACAATAATACCTAATATTATAATATTATTATTTTACCTACACACCGTTATTTACCTACACACCGTTATTTATTCTTCAATAGTTGAAATTCATGTTGAAATTGTAGGTTATAATTATTCTGTTTTTAAAGGGTTGTAATTTTCTTTTTTAATAAAAACTTTATTTTCTATTCAAATAAGATATTAATCAAAACAAATTACTATTCGACATCTAAAAAACGCCTATTCTGCCCACCTTAAAATAAATATAATATCTGATTGATTTGGAATTTTATACTATTGATTTAAAATAATAAGAGTTACCAGTAATACCTATTTTAAAGCCGAATTAATAATTCTTTAAAGTATTATTTAAAAATTAAGTGTAACGTAGTAAATTGAATGCAGTTTGTTATGCCCCACAATTAAAATTTTGACTTACAAGTTTTTATTTTTTATTTTTCATTTAATTAAAACTACAGTAAATAGTGAGTCTTTTAAAGGGTTATTATAAAAAAGAACATTTCCTATAAAAATTAATGAAATATAAAAAATTAGTCGTTAGATTCTTTGAAATAATTTCTAGACTAAGAAACCTAATAATATGTTTTTTTTTTAATGAATTTCTTTGCCACATAAATGTGGACAGGAAATTACACATCCTTTCCTGTTCAGGCGTGGCTGTAAATGTCGTAAGGGGGAATAACTCTTATGACGTGTGTGTGATTCCATACTCCCTCGGTGTTTAAAGCGTATTTTATACTCTCTTACCCACTAGGCCACTGAGGCTCCTATATTTTTTTTAAAACATAGAGGCCAAGAATAATTAAAAAAATTTCAATTTTACATTTGGTAACTCTTCCTTTTTTACATGCATGTTTTGTATTTATAAGAATTTAAAAATCTATTTTGAATATATGGTATAGGGATTTCTAATAAGGATGTTTAATTTTAAATTATACTGGCTAATTATTTTTGAGTAAATTGATATTATTTTTCAATACTAAAAAAGATAAGTTATAATTATTTATAAAACTAAATTTTCTTTTTGAAGCGAGTGTCTATTGATACTAATTATCATTTTAAGGACGATAATCTTAATTCTAAAAATTTCAATTAGAGTCATTAGATCATTCAAAAAGTCATTCAAGTGAAATCAAATTCCAATAACATTACGAAATTAATTAATTAATTGTCATTGTGGTAAAAAAAATAATCTGTTATTAAAATATTTTGTTAATTGATACTGAATTTAGTGCATGGCGTTTACAGTCAGAAAAAAACCCTTGACAACGCTTTATATTTAATAAAATAATCTTTATATCGACATTATATCTATAGTACCAGTATAATACGGCTTTAATTTTTTGCCAATGAAATATTATTTTTACTTCATTAGATACGTTAGCTAAACACTAAACCACAGAGTCCACTTTCCCCATAATGAGCCATCATTTTCTGTAACAAAAAATTCCCTATGTATATTATTAGAAAGATATTAAAAAAATGTCGATAGAAAAATCATAATCTTTAACAAATGGTTTTCGAAGAACTTTTGCAATTTTAAAGTCCATAAAATTTCTATAAGCAGTTCCTATAAAAATTGAAAATATCAAAGTATATCCTGTTTTAGAAATATTATTTCGAAAATGTTAAAAAGATAGATAAAATTCGTTAATTATTTAAAAATTAAATCCGACATTCTTATTTGAATGCACCTACATTATAGGAATATATACTATTATTTCCTTTTAAACGTTTTCCGTGCTATGTGCTCCTATTATAGTTTTTTTAACCTCTAATTTTTTTTAAGAAAAAAAAGGATAAAAAAACATTTAAAATTGTTTTTAACATTTTAAAAGCCACTTCTTTCAAATAAAGGGATTTCTATTTTCACTCCAAAATGAAAAATCATAAAAGAAAAATAACAAATAAGAAAAACAATGAATTTTGATTGCCTTTTTTGACAATTTTTTCGTTTATTTTATTCTTTTTGTTTTTAATTTTCTGCTGGTTTTAGTTTATTTTCTATTTAATGTTGAGTATACTTTTACAGTAGTTTCAGAAAACATCTCAAATAAATATAAAGAAAAGCAAAAGAAAATGTTTTTGTTTGCATAACTTAAATGATAATTTTTTTTTTTTAATTGAATTTATTAACAAAAAAGAAAAAAAAAACTGTTTTTACGTAATAATAGAATGTTAAATGAATGAAAAAGGAAAATAATAATAAAAATCATGTTTTCCATTGAAAATTTTCAACATTTTAAACAGTTTGGTATAATTTTAAAATTAATGAATAAAATCCTAAAGTAAAATTTCTAAAGTCATAGAATAGAATTTGTATTCGCAATATTCGTATTGTAGTTTTCCTAGCAAGAGCAAATATATAGACAGGCATAATAATAATAATATATAAAATAAATTTCCAATAATATGCATATGTACGTGTTGTTTTATTAATTGTTTTTTCTCTTACTCTATTTTAATCCTATTATTTCAGGCTTTTTGTTCTCCTAAAATTCAATTATTGTGAATTTATTGTAAAATGATTTTATTGAACGATTTTTATTTACATCTCTTCGTTTTGCATATTTTCAGGCGCTTGTACACTTTATTTTCTTGTATATAAGCTAATAATATCTCGAACGTATGTATTAACAGATGCATTATGTTATAGACTGCTGCATTTATTTTTCTTAGAATAAAATAAAATATACCTATTACCTATATATTATATAATATAGGTATATATTTTTACATCCATAAGTATTTTATAAAAATTGAAAACGATAATTTAATTTCATCATTATAATCATTATCACAATATAAATCATTATACTATCATCATTATAATATACTACCATTATTGTTATCGAAATCGTGTTTAATATTAAAATTAGAAAACTAACCATTACGAAAATATCTATATATATATACGGAAGGAGATTTGTTATGTGGTAAAAAAAAATATAAAAGAAAAATAAAATAAATAAAAGAAATTAAATAATACATACATACACTAAACGATAATGTCTATAATTTAAGTGGATAATTTATAGTGGAAAAATACTTAATTCATGAAGAAGTGTTAAATATAAGTTAGAATATATTGATAAGGGTTTTTTTAATAGGACATTTTTTTTTAAATATTACTATAAATATTTAGTTTTTCATTCAGCATTTTTAAGTTTTTTCTTATTTATTCAAGTTTTCTTTAATTTCTTTTGTAAAAGTAATCTTAATATTTGTGGAGGGTTTAAAACATGAGTTAATGAAATTAAATCTTAAGTGTTATAGCCTGTTACTCAAATAAAATCTTCTTAATTCGATAAAGAGGGGCGTAACACTTGACAAAAATCAGATGACAATCATCTATATCTCCTAAGTGTACTTAACAAAAAAATTCACAATGCAAAAAATCATGTACCTAGCAAATTTCTCACTTAACAAATTTGCAATTTGCAAATATTCATTTAATACTCTTGAAAATTTGTCGCCCTTTTGCGATCTTTTTGATAAAAATGTATATGCGATATTCTAAATTAGGAGAGATTTTAGAATTGGTTACAAAATTAGGCTATTACGGTTTTTCCACATTATGTATATATGTATGTATAAGCGAGATTTTAAATTAGGAGGGATTTCATTTTTGGCTACCAAATTTCGGATTTGAATATATTGTTTATCAGATGTTTGGGCGCGGCAACACCCACTATTTTAAAGACATTATTGTTGAAATACGTATATGTACAAAACAACTAGGAAAAATTTCAAAATCAGGATCTTAATAATCTGTTCGGTGAGAGCTACAAAAATAATTATTAGAAGCGATTTTAGTTAGTTTAAAAATCAGCGTTTCCCCCATTTCCAGAATATGTATAAATATATGTTTAGGTATGCGAAATTTTGATTAGGTGGAATTTTAGAGTTGGTTACAAAATCTGGATTATACGCGTTTTACAGAATATTTATATGTATATGAGTGATTTTGAATTAGGAGAGATTTCCCTAATAAAAAGGCGTAAAACTTTTCCAGAATATGTATTATACTTAATGTCCTCCATTAACGTATATTTGATGTTATTTGATGTTATTTGAAAATTTGACAAACGGAAGTTTGCAAAGTAAAAATTTGACATCTACCCTTTTTGATAAATGCGTTTTTACAAAACGAGTTTTTGCCAAGTGATGTTTGCAATGTGAGTTTAGGCCAACTGCGCTATATCCTCGGTAAAGCTCTTCCTTTAAAATGTATAGATTAGGGAATAAAGTATAAAACAATTTCAAAACATTTTTGCACTAAGATTAGATAGATATTATTTTAACCCCATTAAAATGAATGTTAGTGGCCGTTTTTCTATTAAATTTCCCAAACTATAGACTAAATTTATAAGTAAAAGCTGGACAGACTACATATTGTTTGAGTAAAAAGAAAACTTCAGGCATGTATAGACATAAAATTGAAGATTTATTATAATAAACATAGTTATTTATGAATTATGTATCTACATATATCCTTCGTTTTTTTTTGTACTTTTTTTTTAATATTAATGTGCGTGCGAAGGCTATTAAAAATACAGAATATGGTGTTTTCTGATATTGATTTTATTATTAAATCACTTAAAAAATATGTAGGATTGTAGGATTGAAATTATGTCTGATTGTATGTTTTAAAAAATGAGCAAAAGAATAATAAGAGATAAAAAGTATTTTGTTTTGTTCTATTAAAGTTAATTTTATAAATAAAATGTATGTAATAAAAATTATTCATAATGAAAAGCAGCCTTAAATAATCTAATTGAAATTAGTATTATCAGATTTCTTTCATTTAATTTTTAATATTATAAAAGATTTATATTAATTTTTGTTAAATAAATAATATTTTTCAATTTACACGAATATAATAATAATAATGTTTCGCTAAAATTTAATTATCTTTTAGAAAATTTGAGATATATGACTTATGTAAATTTTGAAGTTGTATGACAGGTACTCAAACCCTTTGCGTTAAAAAAGATTAAACTAATGTAAATATGGCACAAGTTCTTGTTATTTTAGAAAATCGGCTGTTCTGCTTAATTAAATACCAATTTGAAGATATAAATTTAATAGTTTACAGCTTCACAGATGTAAACTGAACAGTTACCCAAAATAGTCTATATCTATCCGAACCTGTTGCGTTAGATCAATCAAATTTTGCAGAAGTTCCAGGTTAATTATACACAGAATTTTATCCGAAACCATTTTATAACTATAGACTGGAGTTAACATAAAAATGAAATAATAAAAATTCGATTGGTAGAAAAAAAAAAATTGTTTTTTAGTTTCATCCTACTCTATACATCCTATCCTACAGTTTTCCTCTTCGATTTTTAAAGCTTCTTCAATTTTGTGTTTACTCATGCCACAAAAAAGTTCGGAACCTTTAAAGAGAGTTCAGCTTCTTCTTCTGCAATTCTATCCGCTTCCTCATTTCCCTCTATACCTAGGTGTTCAGATACTCAGCAGAGAATTACTTTATTGTTTGTTCCCAAGAATTTTAATTTCACTAAGCACTCCCAAACTAATTGAGAAATTACTTATTAATTCAATTAATTTTTATTTTAAAGTGGGTATATCCTTATCTTAGATGGTTTACTGATCTTTACATTTTTTGAAAATTGTGTTTCTAGAAATTTCTTTATGTTATGTAAATACTACTTATAAACAAATTTTAAAATACCTAATAATATTATTTTTATAAGTGATAAATTTTACTTTTCAATTCGGAATATAACAACGCATTATGTAAAAGAAACTGTTTTTAAAGGAGCATATTTTCAGAAAAACAACAAAAACAGTTTAAATTATTGTGGCTTGCATCTATTTTTCATACACTTTTTATAAAAGACATAACATTTGAAAAATGAAGAGACACTTCTTCAAATTTATGTAAAACCAATAAAATTAAAAAAGCTGTTAAATTGATTTGACCAAAATTTTTGACCACTTATACCTCTTAAAAGGGTTGAAGTGCAAGAAAAATGTTTTCAGGCAACTTATACTAATTTTTAAAAATTATATAATTTTTTTTATTATTATATTATATTAATTTTTTATATTGATTTGTAGTGATTAAAAGAAATCCTGTCGTTTGACATAATTCAGATTGAAAAAACTATGAAGCAGATATTTTAACAATATTGAAAATAGGGTTTTTCCAATTTTAAAGAGGTGTAACTCCGTAATGAATGGACTACAAAAAAAAGTTATTTCGCAACCAATTTTTCAAAAAGACTTATTCTTGGTTACTTTCATTGCTCTATATTAAACGATGTCGAACAGTTAGACGGATGGACGGACGAATAGAATGAAC
Organism: Poecilobothrus nobilitatus; assembly: GCA_947095535.1. Classification (NCBI taxonomy): domain Eukaryota; kingdom Metazoa; phylum Arthropoda; class Insecta; order Diptera; family Dolichopodidae; genus Poecilobothrus; species Poecilobothrus nobilitatus. The sequence continues at coordinate 112,431,082 of OX352774.1, forward strand.
CTAATAGCAAATTTTTTAAAACTTTTTGACGAAATGTGCTAAAACTCACACATTAACATTTAAGGAGCATTAGAAATTTAAAGTACTAATCATTTTATGGCTTTGAAATTGCACCTTTAAATTTTTTTTACAAATAGTCAGTGAAGACCTCCAAAATCTGTTCGCTGACTGTTCGTAAAAAAAAAATTCAAATTTCAAGTTTCAAGTATAAATTTCAAATTTCGCTACATAAAACCTGATTATATAATAAGTAACTAAAAAATAACAATAAGCTATTAAGCATAACAATAAAAATGGGGTAAGTAGACGATTTTTTGTATAAATTTATATTACAGTTGAAATTATTCAATTGTAAGGATGGATATTATAACCTATATAAAAAGATTAAAGGAATATTTTCCCAGCATTCATTAAAACAAAAATTTATTTCAAATAAGGAGTTGTTTTTTGTTAAGTAGGTACTTTTGAAATATTTGAATAAGCAATCTTTTATTAAAAATTTCTCAAAAATAGCTATTTAAGAAGTAGCATTCCTTATTGATCATAAGGTGAATTATCAGAATCATTTTTTAGTTTGTTCCTTTTATCCAATTATGTTTCAAATAACAATGTAAATTCATATTATAATAATAAACTAAAAAAATTCTTAAGATAATTTCTATATAAAATGTAAGAAAAGAATTTCTTCTTTCTAGGAGAAGTAAATTTCATGTCATTCCTATCCCTGTCTATTTTCTTTTATAATCGATTTATAGAAAGTAAGAAATGACTTCATTCATGTTCAAAACATTAAAGTTCTACAACTTTTTTCGTTCACCCTTTTCATTTACCAAAGAAAGGTACTCTACAAGTATTAGAAATGAAAAAAAAATAATAAACATCTTGTTCAAAATAGGTGGAAAACACAGTAACCAGATAAATTGAAGGGAAGGTAGATACAACCTCATACATAACCTCAACCTCATATATAGTATATAGTAATCGGATATTACTATACATAAATATATAGTAATACATAAATATATAGTAATCGGTAATAGTAATCGGAGAAAGTGAAGGGGGTCTATCTCATGCAGTGGCCGGAAAAATACAGTAACCGTAGAAAGTGAAGGGGTCCTATCCCATATAAATTTCTAATTTAATTAGATTAAAAACTTCATAAAGGTTTCCATTATTTAAAAAATAATTTTTGTTTATCCATAGCTGATATTTCTTTTTCTGGTTCGGTCTTAAATTTAAATTAAATCTAGGTATTTCTCTTAATTTATATGGTACCTGTGTATCCGATTATTGTCCTGCAAACACTTATTCAGAATAAAACGTTTTCCTTGTTTCGAGATTTTGTCTTCCTTCTATTCTCGTATTTTGCATCTATTAAGAAACACTGTACCTAGATAATGAATTACAACCAAGGGATACAATTTTCTTATTTTTATGAGGACAATAATAATAAATTTTAGTTCTATAGTTCTAAAGATTACCAGATTCTTAGAAACTTAAGCAATCCCTTCTATTGGAATTTGCTTGTTTAAAAAATTGTTAATTTCTGAAGAAAGTATAGGAAATAGTTTCCTTCGCAATTATAAGATAAATACAAGAAACAATACAGTTGCCTTTGTCGACTCTTAGATACCCGTATGAACCGTTAGTATGTTCACAACCTGTCACTTTCTAGAACTATGGGTTGTACATATATAATTTCTAGAACTATGGGTTGTACATATATTCAAACTATATGTTTATATGTACATTCTTCAAAAGCAGATTCTAACTTTCCACATAACGATTATCAATCCAAAACTTTTTCAAATATTGTATAGTACCATTTAATGCTAAGCGGTAAATGTATATTAAATTACAAAATAGTAAATATAATTTTAAATATTATATTATATTAATGCGCACATAGTATATTAATATTGTTATGAGTATATCGCCATACATTGCAATATTTCTTTAAAAATATTTCCATTCATAGAATAATTTCTTATAAGTACAATAAAATACATTTATGTATGTATGTAAATACGGCGCTATATAATATACAACTATACTCTTATCATTCATTCATCAGTGACATATACGATATGTAAATCAACATGTTATTATATAAATATGTATGCATGTATATCAATATCATATAAATAAAAATTCTTCAAGCAACCGTTATGTTGTTTATTTATTTACATTTTTTTGTACTACGCATTATATCCTCAACAATTTCAAATTATCGAGTAAAACAAAATGCAAAAAATTCGTTAAAGAAATTTGTTAGAAAATTTTAAAAAATCAAGTAACACTTTCGTCAATTATAAAGTAACCCTATATTATTAAAAAAAGTTGTTAACAGAAATAAGAGTATAATGTTTAAGCTTTAACTTTTGTGTATTATTTCAAAAAAATTTTAACAGGTGTTCAAGTTGCAGCTGTTTAAAAATAGGAAATTTTCAGTGTTTGACCTTTTACAGCTCCTAAACGGGGGGTGATACAAAAAAATGACATACTTATTTTCAAAGATCTAACTTTTGTTAAAATTTCAAGTTTCCAACTTAAATCGTTTAGAAGATAGAAGGGTTAAAGGATTTTGCAAAATTTGAGTTTCGCATAACGGTAAATTAAGACACGTATGTCACAAGTATATATTTATGGTATATATACTTTTAATGCTAATAAAAGTAGTAATTGTTTGGCGTTTTCAAAATGAAGATACACCTTATACAACTTGTGCTATAACAATTTAAATATAGAGCTTTTTTGAACCTTTGGGGAGCTGTAGCTCTGTAACGGGTGGGGCTACAAAAAAAAGTTATTAAAAATAAAATTAATATTTTTATAAGATCTATCAGTAGTTAGCAGCAGTAAATTTCATAGCTCTATTTCAAAAAAAATGTGGGGATATAAAAGTTTGATATTCGAGAGCTACCCGAAGTTTTGATCGGAACTCAACCAAAAAAAAATAACCTACAAATTGCTCTCAGAATATTTTGTGTAAATTTGAAGATTGTAGCTTTCTTAGTTTTTGAGTTAGCGTGCTTACGGACGGACGGACGGACGGATATGGCTCAATCGACTTAGAATTTTTTTCTGATCCGATCCATACCTTTGAAGGTATATCTAGCTCGCTTATTTCGAGGTGTTACAAACGGAGGAGTAATTTTATTATACCGGATACTTATCGTATGGGTATAATAATTTTTATTTATGATGTCGATAACAGGATTATCTTTAATTAATCGAAATATTGCAAATTAAAAGAGATTTTCATTAACTCTAAACAATTCGATTCTATATAAGAACCCCTTATCCCGATATCAAGAAACATGTTACAAAAAATTACAAAATCTAGGGACAGAAATTTCTAAAATATGAAGCATTTTCTCTTTAAAGCTGAGTCTTATTTTGAAACTTAGTTGGTAGTTTACTTTTTTTCCCTGTACCATAGACTAATTATGCTCTATTGCAACATATTTTCTTTTTAAGTAACATCAATGGAGCCTCCTTCAAAAGCTTGAAACTTAATAAATATTTATAAAATCCTTCCAAAGAAATAATATCAGCAGGTGTATTAAAAAATTTTTTTTCATCTTTTTAGAATCGTTTTTTTTTATCCTGATTAAAATATAACATTTTTTTTTCATTTATAGATAAGAGCGAATTAAATATATCTTAAGTTTTTTTAACAAAATAATTATTTTTTTTTTATTTTACAAAATTTGTTCAAAATTTGTATTGTATTTGTTTTTTAATATAACAATATCTCCTTAAAAAGGATTGAAAAGGATAAGATTATATTATTCAAATAAATGTAGTTTAAATATGCTCTTAACCTTTTCTTGTTCTATATCTTTAATTCCCGGTTATTCGGGATGTAAGAAAAACAAAAAATGAGTTTAAAACGAGGAAGAGTGCAGTAGAGTAGACTGTGTCAACTCTGGGATACCCGTATGAACGTAATATATCCTGTTTCTATAAAACTTGATCATCTTTTAAAAACATTCAGATGTTTTAGTACCGAACTACACAGATATATTTATGTAAATTGTGGAGTTGTATGACAGCTACCCGAATCTATTGCGCCTAGCTTCATTAAGTTCCAAGAAATGCAAGAAACCTGAACCGGCTGCTTTAGACCAATCAAATTTTACAAAAGTTTTTGGCATGCAACTCGACAATTTTTCACTAAATTTAAGATAGCTAGCTTCAATAGACACTGAGTTATTTTCATTTAAAAAGACAAATTGTATGGCAACTTTCCGAACCTGCCATATCATCATAACCAAATTTTACAGAAGTTGTTACCATAAAACTGTATCATCATTTGCAAAATTTCAGATACCTAGATTGAATAGACACTGGGTTATTTCCATTTAAAGAAAGAAGTTGTATGGCAGCTACTCGAACCCGGCGGCCGAAAATGCTGAAGTTAAATAGCAAAACTAAAAATTTTGTAAAAGTGACGTAAAAAAAATTTCAGTCTCCTAGCTCCTTTATTTTTTGAGTTATCGTGCGGACGGACACTGAGTTATTTTCATTTAAAAAGAGAAGTTTTATGGCAACTACCCGAACTCGTCGCACCACCATAACCAAATTTTTCAGAAGTTGTTGCCATAAAACTTGATCATCATTCGCAAAATGCCAGGTTCCTAGCTTCAATAAACACTGAGTTATTCTCATTTAAACGGATAAGTTGTATGGCAGCTACTCGAACCCGTCACACCAGTACAACCAAATTTTGCAGATGTTGTTGTCATAAAACTTGATCATCATTCGCAAAATATCAGATTCCTAGCTTTAACAGACACTGAGTTATTCTCATTTAAACGGAGAAGTTGTATGGCAGCTACCCGAATCCGTCGCACCACCACAACTAAATTTTACAGAAGTTGTTGCCATAAAACTTGATCATAATTTGCGAAATTTCAGAAACGTAGCTTGAATAGATACTGAGTCATTTCTATATAAAGATAGAAGTTGTATGGCAGCTACTCGATCCCGCCGACCGAAAATGTTGGATTTAAGTAGCAAAACTAACAATTTTGCAAAAGTGACGTAAAAAAAATTTCAGCCTCCTAGCTCCTTTATTTTTTGAGTTATCGTGCGGACGGACGGACGGACGTACATGGCTTAATCGACTCAGAATTCGATTCTGAGGCGATCCATACCTTTGACACTATATCTAGCTCGACTCCTTTAAGGTGTCACAAACGTAATGGCAAATTTATTATACCCTTGAACATAGTTCATACGGGTATAAAGATAGAAAAGACAAATCAGTTTTAAAAATAATTATTTTAGTTATGGATAAGAGAGAATTATTTATTCAATATTAGTATAACTGGATGGCACAGTGTTTAGAATCCGGGCCTCTTATTCGAGAATAACTGATTTAAATGCTAGTAAAAGTTAAAACTCTTTCATTTTCTGGGTTTCGGGTTGTTTCATTTACATGTTGACATAAGATGCAAAATAATGGCAAACTATTGCATAATTTTGATATTGTTTTGTAGAGGGAAGAAAATTTCCTGTCTTCTAGTGGTTTTAGATTGTAAAACTACTACGCAGAGCCTGAGATATATACTAAAAATAGGGCTTTTTTTGAAAATTTAGGAAGCTGTAGCTTAGGAACCCTTTACAATTAAAAGAAACCATTAACACACATAAAAATATATTACTGGAGCTTTAATTTTTTTGTCTTGCCGAAGATAAATGTGTACAGGTGCCTAAGTTAAATGTGTTTAAAAATAGCAAATTTTCAATTTGTTTGCCCTAATAGCTCATAAATAGGGGGTGGTCCAAAAAAACTTTCAAAACAAACTTATACTAATTCTAAAAGTTTTTTCTGCTCTCAAAATTTCAAGTCGCTAGATGAAAGTGTTTCGGAGTTATGAGAGTAGAAAAATGTTGCAAAATTTGGTTTTCGGTAAATTTAAATACTAAATTTAAAAAAATTGTATAATAATTTTGATACTAATTTACAAATTTAAAAAAAATACCTGTCGAATGACGTTTGATTGAAAAAATCTTAAGCAGAACGTGAGACATATGCATTTAAAAATATTTCTTTTTAAAATTTTGAGAGGCTGTAGCTCCGTAACGGGTGGGGCTACAGAAAAAAGTTGTAAATAATAAAATTAATATTTTTATGATATCTATCAGCATATAATTTCATGTCTCTATTTCAAAAAACATGTGGTGATCTAAAAGTTAGTTGTTCGAAAGCTACCCGAAGTTTTGGTCGGGTCTCAACCAAAAAAAACAGGGAACCTACAAATTGTTGTAAGCATATTTTGTGTTAATTTCAAGACTCTAGCTTTCTTAGTTTTTGAGTTATCTTGCTATATGATGTCTTAATTTACCATTTACCTGTAAACAGGTGTTCAAGCTGTTAAAATTTTTTTGAAATAATACATAAAAATTAAAGCTTCAACATTATACTCTTATTTCTGTTAACAACTTTTTTTAATAATATAGGGTATAATTGACGAAAGCGTTACTTGATTTTTTAAAATTTTCTAACAAATTTCTTTAACGAATTTTTTGCATTTTGTTTTACTCGATAATTTGAAATTGTTGAGGATATAATGCGTAGTACAAAAAAATGTAAATAAATAAACAACATAACGGTTGTTTGAAGAATTTTTATTTATATGATATTAATATACATACATACGTACTTATATAATATCATGTTTATTTACATATCGTATATGTCACTGATGAATGAATGATAAGAGTATAGTTGTATATTATATAGCGCCGTATTTACATACATACATAAATGTATTTTATTGTACTTATAAGAAATTATTCTATGAATGGAAATATTTTTAAAGAAATATTGCAATGTATGGCGATAAACTTATAACAATATAAATATACTATGAGCGCATTAATATAATAAGGGTATTCACGATTTAGTGCAAAGTGGTCTTGCACAAGTGCTAAATATTGCACCGTAGCATATTTTAATTTTTTGACAGTTAAAGTGAATAATTTGTTGTTGTTTTCATGTATAAAAAAGTGCAAAATTTTGCAAGACTATGCTAGACCTAAACCCTATTGCATATTTGTGCCCGACCATTGCAAAGTTTGTTTATATATTTTTTGTAAGCGCTATATTAGATAAAAATTTAAAAAATGTGGAAAAAAATTATTTCTGATTATTTATTAAGTCATGAAGATATACAAATATCTGAAATTTTTGGTAAGCATATTAAATTTTTATGTAGACAAAACAAGCACATCAACGATATTTGACAATTCAATAGAAATTCATGCTAGGGTTGTTCACGAATTTGTGCAAATATGTGCTACGGTGCAAAAAAAATTTGCACTTTTGCATCAACTTGTGAATACCCTTAATATAATATTTAAAATTATATTTACTATTTTGTAATTTAATATACATTTACCGCTTAGTATTAAATGGTACTATAGAATATTTGAAAAAGTTTTGGACTGATAATCGTTATGTGGAAGGTTAGAATCTGCTTTTGAAGAAAGTGTAAACATATAGTTTGAATATATGTACAACCCATAGTTCTAGAAATTATAAAATTCACCCAAATTATTTTAAAATACTAAAATATTAAAAAAATAATATTGGAAGCAGAGTGACAGGCTGTGAACATACTAACGGTTCGTACGGGTATCTAAGAGTTGACAAAGGCAACTGTATTCTTTCTCGTTTTTTTTTTAAATCACTAATATAAAATAAATATAATGTACGACCCGAGATGCTACCTTGAGCTACACTTCTTTTCATTTCTCTAAGTAGTGTAGTAACTTCTCATCCAATTAAATTTTAAAGATAACCTTTCTGTTAGATATGATTGATAAATGGGTCGTATGCATAAAATTGAGCTTGAACTCAAATCTATTTTTTTTAAGCAAAAACTCAGTTTGACATGCAAACAATTTTAGTTTGAACTCATACTTGTATCATTTTCTCAAAGACTGAGATCTTGCTTAAGAATTAAAATTTCCCTTAGCTTAAGGTTAATTTTGTATGCAAAGAAATTAAGTTTTCATTATTTTTCTTAGTTTCTGAGTCGAAGGTTATAAATTAGCTATTTAGTTGCTCGAATTCGAAATGACAAGTTTACAATAATTGATTCATCCAAAAAAAACTTCGAAAAGAAAGAAAATTTCATGGATATAATTAAATACTTTGTAAAACTTTGTATATGTATATATGTTTATATATGTACAAACTATGTATATGTATAATGTAAAACTTTGTATAGATTTGAAGAAGGAAATATAATATTTTTAGTGGACTCATTAAAGTCAGAAGACACCAGAGGAGGTGCACTAATAAATTTTGACAAAATGTTTACATTTTTAAGATTAATTGGTGATCTTTGGTTTCAAATTGGTGTAGAAATTGCTGGGAGAATCCACCAATCAACGGTTTCTAGAACAGTTGAAGAAGTATCATCACAAGTTGTAAGAAAAAGTAGGTAATGGATTCGTTTTTCTATGACTCCAGATGATTTTGATGTTGCAAAATTTTTATAGAGCAGTAAATTTAAGTTTGCTGATGCAATAGAAGCGACTGACTGTACTCATGTACATATCAATAAATTATAATACTATAATTAATTTTGCAAAAGTATATACTCCAGTTGAACAAGACATGTTTTTAGCACATTTTTCAAAAAATGTTTGAAAAATTTACCTATTAGTTTCACTTTGTCCGACTGTTTGTCTGGGTTTTTACAAAACTTATACTCCGTGCGAAATAGAGCAATGGCTAGAGAAATGGCAAAAAATTAATTTTCTAGAATAACTTTTTTCTATGGCTCCACTCGTTACGGAGCTATAGCCTCCCAAAGTTCGAAAAAGCCCTATTTTTAAATTGTTATAACTCCAGTTCTATAAGGTATATCTTTAATCAAAACAATAGCATCTTTTATTAGCATGATAAATATAATAAATATATACTTTTGCCATAAGGTATTTACTGTTTAAGGTATTTTATTTTTAGGAGCTGTAAGGGGTCAAAAATTAAAAATTCACTATTTCTAAACGCTTCTAACTAACACCTGTCCAACATTTTTTTAAAGAAATGTACAAATAATATAAGCTCCAACAATATATTTTTGTTTTGCGTTAACAACTTTTCTTAATAATATAGGGAAACCTTATAATTGACGAAAGTTTGACTTGATTTTTCCAATTTTTTCAAACAAAAAAAAAAATTCACAAATTTTCACAAATTTTTTTTTTTTTATTTTAATATTTTATTTTTCAACCCAAAAGTTATTATTGAATATTATTTAATTTTGGAAATGTGCTTTTTTTGAAAACCCGGGGTTTTTTGCTTTACGTGTTTAAATATGATATACATACAATTACAACAAATATCTGTAATTGTATTGTATAGTTGTATAGGTACAAAGTATATGTACCTATAATTAACAATTACAATTAAAGTAAACAAAAATTTCCCTTTGAGTTGAGCTTTACCTTATTTTTTTGCTTACGGAATCTAATGCAAGTAATTGCTCTTCTTATGTAGAACTTAATCACGAGTTTGAACTCTTTTGTTAAAACTTTGAGCTTTAGCTCATTTTTATGCATACAATCCAATGTATAGGCAACATTTTGTCTTATAATGTATACATTAGGGCTTCCTGCCAAACTTTATTTTGCTTGCGCTACATTTATAAAGATTATATAGAGCATATTAAATTTTTATGCTAGAGCTTTTTTAACTATATCTGTAATTCTGGGTACTTGGTCAATCGTTGAATATTTTTCTCGTAATCCGAACTGACAGTTTTGTAATAGTAACTCAGAATAACTACAGAATATAACAGTTGTAGTCCTTATTGCAATAATTTATCTATAGTATTTAAGTGAAACAATAAAATTTAATACAATATGATAACAAATTAGTGTATCCGCAAACAAATAGTGTATCTTATAACTTTTGATGTATATGACCGTATATGAACCATTTTGATGAGTTTGATAAGTTTTATATCTTATATCTTATAATATCATCATAATTATAAAATATTTTTTATTGGTTAATTTTCCCCAAAATAAGTTCAGTGCAATTTCTCTGTCTTTGACAATTTTCATCTAATTTTTTTTAAAATTCTAATAAAGCTTACACAAATCTTATGATTATTTTAAAAATAAATTCATAATTAAAAAATCTATTTTAGATTAGATACTATTAAAATTTCATCATTTCAAATATTCAAAACATAAAAAAATCAATTCTTCTTTAGATTAGAACAAAACGTAAAAAACAATTTAATTTTCATATTTTTCATATTCAATTTTTGTTTTTTTGGCTGCAGGCGACCCCCTTTTTATGTTTTTGCTTATTTGAATTTCAATTTATTCAGGTACTTTGAATCTATATATACGTATATTATAATATATATGTATATATGTATACTTATTATTAGGTACGTAGAAGAAATTGATTTTATTTTAGAATCAAATGCAATTTTACATTATTTTATTGAAAATTTTAAAATTCAAAATCAAAATCTAAATCACATGTTAATTTAAACATTTTTAAAATGAAAAAGCGGGATACAAACCATAAAATTCAAATATTTCAAAATATTAATGTAATAGAAAGTTTTTAGACAAAAATAAGTTTAAATATTCGTAGATATATAAAATTTAGTTTAAAGTTGCGTTCATAATATATTTATTGTCTTGCAAGGATACATTAAGGATAAGGATACATTTTTATGAATGAAAAAGAATAAAAACGAATTTTGCTGATTATAATAATAAATGTTGAGAGTAGTACATATTCTAAAATTTGAATTATTTTCACAATATATAAATATTTTTCTTTTTTAATTAAATTATGAAAATTCAAGACAAATTTTTTTCAGTTTTAAGGAAACTCTATTTTAATTAATAGCAAGGTAGAATTTAAACCAACGGTTTTTAAAAGCGCACATTTCCAAAAGACAATACAAACTGTTTAGAAATCCGACTTGCACAAAAATTTGAAAATTTCATGTAATATGAAAAAACGTGAAAATAAGATTTTTTTGGAATTTTGAGGGGCTGTAAGTCCGGAACCCTATATAACTAAGAAAAACCGTTAACACACGTAAAAATATATTATTAAACCTTTAATTTTCATGTCTTGCCGAAGAAAAAATTTTACAGGTGCTTAGTTCCAGGTGTCTAAAAATAGTAAATTTTCAATTTTTGAGGCGTCATAACTCTTGAAGAAGTGGTACTACCAAACAAATTTTCTGAGGAAACTTATACTAGTTCTAAAAGTTCTTTCTTGTCTCTAAAATTTCAGGTTTGTACCTCAAAGCGTGCGTTATTAAAAGCGGAGTTATGAAAACAGAAATATCATGCAAAATTTGGTTTTATCATAACGGTAAATTTAAATAGTAAATTACAAAATATGGCATAATTTTTATATTGTTTTATAGAGGTAAGAAAATTTCCGGTCTGCAAATGTTTTTAGATTGTAAATCTACCACGAAGAGCCTGTGATATATACATCTGAAAATAGGGCTTTTTTGCAATTTTGGCGGGCTGTAACTTTGGAACCCTATACAATTAAAAGAAACCATTAACACACATAAAAATATATTACTGGAACTTTAATTTTTTTGTCTTGCCGAAGAAAAATGTATACAGGTGCCTAAGTTATAGGTGTTTAAAAATGACAAATTTTCAATTTTTGAGCCCTAATACCTCATAAACAGGGGGTAGTCCAAAAAAATTTTCTGAGCAAACTTATACTAATTTTAAAAGTTCTTTTATATTATTATATTATTTATAAAGATAAAAAAATACCTGTCGAATGATGTTTTTAGATTGAAAAATTGTTAAGTTGAACATAAAATATACGCGTTTAAAAATAGGGCTCAAAGTTTGAGGGGTTGTAGTCCCCTGATTTGTAAACAGAAGTACAGACGGACGGACAGAGTGAATCTAATAGGCACATTTTTTCAAATTTTTTTTGGAAATGTGCTAAAAATTACAGGTTTATGGTTTATATTTTCTCTTTTTATTATTTACATAAATTTAAAAGAGATAAAATTTTAAAAATTTCATTGCTTATTAATAAACACTTAAAAATACAATTCAATAAAAAGTACAAGGCAGATTAATTCCATCAAACAGCATGCAAAGTCAGTCTAGAAGTCAATATAAATAAAATTAAGTTCATGAGAATAAATAAGATCAGTCCGGAAAGCATAACAATAGAATATCAAGTAGGTAGTTGAATATATTAAGAGTTTCTTCCTACCTAGAAAGCACAATCATAACAAATGGAGATATATACAAAGATGTCAACAATAAGCTAAGTCTAAATAAAGGGCGCCAACGGTGAACTTAGTCCAATATTGAAAAGTGACCAAACTAAAAAGAAAACAAAACTAAGAATATTCAAGGTATGCGTAATTCCAATACTTATATGGCAGCGAGACTTTGCTATAACAACATCAGTCAAAGGCTCCAAATATTCGCTAACAAGTACCAAAGAAGACATCAGTAAAGCGTAACAAAATTACAAGCGTAAAAAAATTTAAATGAATAGGCCACAATCTGAGAAGACACGTCTGTAAGTATAACTAGAATGGTCCTCGAATAGAATCCCCAAGGATGTTTCGGAAAAAATTAGCAAAAATTAGAAATAAAGATGATCGCATGAGGATCTTCTATGCTTCCTAAAGGAGTATAAGGAAAAAAAAAGTAGAAAATATATCATAATCAAATTGCTATTTGCAAATGAAAGTGTAAACCATTGGTATACATATTTTGCCGATTGCCAATAAATACACATAGTTTAGGTTAATTGAGAAGTTGTTCCTGTTATCTGTGTTTCTTGTATCGACACAAAGTCTGAGTTTTGTCTTTTGATCTTTTAAATATACATTGTTGTTTTATTAACACAATCAATTTACCTGGGATCCAACAACTATTAGGAACATTTACTGTTTTGTATATATTATATTTTGTGTGGCAGTAATTACTTTTCATGATTAGATTAAAATCTGATGGATCAATTAAAAGCATTTCAAAGAGAACAAAGAAGAGTTATCCAAACCGGATATAAATATCGTGAATATGAAACCATTTTCCACACTATGTCTTCCTAAAATTTTCGAATATTATGTATATAGCATCCAAATAATTTTCATTCCCTAGTCTTAAATTTGGTTACCGAATTTATTATCTAACATTTGAAATATTTCAGATATACTTTTAACAAAAGAAAAACAAACTTTTATAGGTACTAAAAATTTATAAAAATGTTTTTTAATTGTTCAAAATGATGACAAAGGTAAAAAACATTATTTTTTATCTGATAGTTTGTAAAAGATTTAAAAATGCAAAAAAAAGTTAATATTGCCAACAAAACTTTTAGGATCCTTAAAGGTTTTTCTCAATTATTCCGAAAAAATAAAAATTGGAAAAATAGACTTTTTCCTTCATATTGAAACTATTAAAAAAAAAAAATTTTTTTTAGTTTTTGCTAAATTTACTTAAAAAAAAAAAGAAAAAACTTAAAAAAGTAGAAAATTACATTAATGTTTTTCTTTTTCTGAACTTTTGTTTGTTTTTTTTTTAACAAGGAAAAAATTAAATTGTTCTGCAAAATGTAAAATCATCATATTGTTTTTTTTTTCTTCTTTTTTTTTCTAGTGTTAGTTTTGATTATTTTTTTTAAATTTCAAAGGAATTTTTTATTTCTATAGAAAATGAAATATTATTATTTTTGGATTGTTACTTTTCATTTTATCTTAAGTGTTGAAGTAAATGCATTGTAATGGAAGTGGTAGAAATTCATTTAGTAATAAATGAAATTTAATATAAAACATGTAATGATCGCTTCTTTGATAAAAAAAAGTGAAAATTTTCCAGAATTTTTAACATTTTCTTTAAAAAATCCAATTAAAATTTTTTATGATAGGTAGGATTTATATTATTTGATTCATAGGGAGAATTCTAACCTGAACCTATAATTTGTTTTAGATAATTTTTATCCTCTATCTATATTACAATAGATAATCTTGATATTTTAAAAAAGAACGCATTGGATAATTGGAAATATCGGACAATAGGTAGATAAATTGTTATGAATAAGTTCTTCTAAAATTAATGTAAAACCTTTATCATAAGAATTCATAAGCCATAATTTTTAAATATTGTAATATTGTGAAGGTTGACATTATTTTGGCCGCCCCACCATATACAATGTGATGAGGAAATAAATGAATCATCCCTTTTCAGGTGCAGTTGCGATAGAAGTATTAAATTATAATTGTATTATTTATCTGACCGGGATTTAAACCCGAGTCCTTTCGCCTTCCGTCACATCGCTTTATGCATTGCACCATTGATTAAACGGAGATTAAATGAAATTTATATCAAAGGTATTAAAAATTAATTAAAAATTTAATATTGTTACGTTCTGTTGAATTGGAAGAGATTTCATTATCTCCAATATTTTTTTTGACTTTAACAAATTTTTACCTTACCTTATCTTCAATATTGGTTTTAATTCTGAAACTAATTTTAACTTTGGATCTGATATAAGACCTATAATACAACATTATAATACCATACATAATTAATTAATAAAAAGAAAATATAACATAAGGTACCTATAGAGTCACATTTATATTATTACATTAATCAAGTTGTTTTTTTTGTTACCTAATGGGCAAGGAAAAAGACTTCAAATGATTGACTCGCCAGCTAAAAAATTGTAGATTACTTTGAATAGTTAAATTTGCATTTCGTTCAAGTATCCCTTAGTAATCCCTTTTAAAATTCTTTCTTTTTTTTCGTTTTAAAATGAGATTTCGTTATCAAGTTTATGCCTAAAATTCTAATATTATATCATAACTTAATTGATATGCCACTTTGTTCCATAAATATTAACTTTTCTGAAGATAAATAAAACAGATAGCAATATTACAAGTTAACATTATCTTTAGTTTTTAAAATAGATAATTTTTGTTTTGTTATAATGTCCCAGTTTATATTAAATTTATGATTATTTTGATTTGGCTTTTTGACAGATACTCTTGCAGTCCCTTCCATTAAATTAAATTATCTACTAAAGTAAAATTTTAATATAATGATTTGATTTAACGCTACGATTCAACAATAATTTAATAAAAATGAAAATGATTTATCTGAAAAATTAATGAGAGCATAAAATATTAAATAATTAAATCTTCTCGTCCTTTTTATAAAAAATTATCATCATTATTGGTCAATGAAACGTGTAATTTATGACAATTTAATTAAAAATTTATGTTCAAAACTTGATAATGATTCTATTTTATAATCATTAACTTTTCTAGCTGAATTTGAATTTTTCTTCATTATTTTTATTATTTTTTAAGGATTAATTTTTTTTTTTATTTTTTGGGGATTTTCTCTAGAATCATTTTGAACATTTGCTTTCATTGTATGTTTCCTTTGTTTTTGTTTTCTTTTTAATTTCGTTATTTTAAAAATCCATAAAAATTGTAATCAAAATTGAATGCTTGGATTAAATTTAAAATAAAGGAAAAAATCCTCTCATTATCCTAGACTTTAACAAAAAAAAAAAAAACAAAAACAAAAACAAAATGGCAAAAATCATGAAATATAATTTAAAAAAAAAAAAAAAAATATTTAATCGAAATAAAGAACTTTATTTTATTTATTTTTTTTTTATTTCATTCGTTATCGTTCATTTGTTAATATTTTCTTCAGGTGAAAAAAATTTCTTGTATTTCTGTTCACAACTTCTTATTCATTTTCCTTTCATTAAATTTTTATTTCTGATATTGTTTTTTTTTTTATCCTTCTTAAGAAGTAAAAATCACGTTAATTTGAATTTTTCGTTAGCAAATGTGATAAGAAAAAAACAAAGCAAAAAGAACAAACAAAAAAAAAAAGAACTTCTTTGAATAAAGAAAAAGTTTTGTTTTTACGGCATTTTTTCTTTTCCTTGTATGCAATTTTTTACCAGACGATTTCGCTTTTGCTATCTAATTTTTGTCTTTTTTGACGTTCAATTAAAATTTTATTATTTTTCTATTTTATTTTGTATGTTTATAACAGTAGGTTTCAACTTTAAATTTTACATTAAACATTTAAATAATAGCGCTATCGAACGCGCTTAGCTTGGGATGATTTTAGATTTAACAGATTTTTTATTAGCTTTAAGTTTAACAGAATGATTAATAGCCAAAGAGTATTTTATTAACTTTCAGAATCTTATCTTCAGAATTAAAATTGTCTTAAAACATATATTAATTCTCCGGACTACTTTCTTCATTGTTATTTTCCTCTCTAGAGGCCAGCTCTCCTAACTTTTTTAACAACGTGTACACAAATAGTGTTCCCTTTATTCCTTTGCCTTTACAATTTCTTAAACTTTTGGCATAATGTTTTACATATCAATTTGAGTTTTCTTAAAAGCCCGATTCTTCCGATTTTTTTAATTGTTTCTCTTATAGATGTTTCCAAGTTCTTCCTTTAGTACAGGTAGGTAATGCAGATAACTCCCTTTTTATTTTATATGACTGATGGACATTTTTGTCATTGCTGTTCCGAATATTAGATCCGAATTGCGAATAGCATTTTAAAGTTTTACCAGTAGGTACTTAAAAATTCCCGCCAGAATTTTACAGAAATTTTTGCACCTTCACAATTTCAATTCTATATGTAATATCAATGTACATTTATTTCTGATTTTAAGTTCGAAATATTTAAACTTTAACAATTCTTCTATGACTTAACTTTTATGTTTAAAAATATAAAAATATCAACTTTTCAATTTTTGACCTCTAATAGCTCATAAAAAGGGGGTGGTCCAAAAATGTTCTGATACAACTTATAGTAATTCTAAAAATTCTATTTTACCTAAAAATTTCAAATTCTTATCTAAAAGCGTGCTAGAGTTATGAAGGTAGAAAAATCATGCAATATTTGGTTTTCACATAACGGTTAATTTAAATACTAAGTTTAATAAAAATGTATAATTTTGATACTGATTTACAAAGGTAAAAAAATTCCTATCGAATGGTGTTTTCAGATTGAAAAAATATTAAGTAGAATATGAGATATAGATACGCATTTAAAAATAGGGCTTTTTCAAAGTTTGAGGGGCTTCGAATGGATGGGGCTACATGAAAAACTTGTTCTACAACATTAATTTTTTTATGAAAGCTACTCATGCTTAAAATGTTGTTGGTTTTTCTTAAACGGTGTAGAAGTAATTGTAAACAGATGGAGGGTAAGAGTGAAACTAATAAAGGTACATTTTTTCAAATTTTTTTTGAAAATGTGTTTAAAACTGCCGGAAATCTACTTTTGAAAAAAAAGGTTACTTTTCTAAATCTACTTTTGTAAAGAAAGGTTACAGCCAATTAGCATTTTTTAGAATACATATTATATTAGATGAGAAAAACATAGTATGGGTAGGTATTCTAGAGGTAACAGACCTATTGAAATATTATTCAAGTCATAGTACCCTATCTATAAACATTTTAATATTATCTAATTTTTTGATATAATCTAAAAAAAATCACCCAATAAAATTTTAAATGATATTTTAGTCTGAATCTAATATAAAAAATTTATAAAAATCAGATTTTTTTATTTATTTATTTATATTAACATTGCATACATAAATGTAATGCAATATTATTGAACCATCGGCTACCAAGGCCATTATAGGTTTTTATACTATTATTAAATTATATACTAATATTATTTATTTTGTTTATATTATATACTATATATTTACATTATATTTGGTCGTAAGGGGGGTATGTAAAGAAAAACACTTACGACCTGTGCAGGGATCGAACCCACACTCCTTCGGTTAAGCCACGCGCCTACCCACTAGGCTACCGAAGCCCCAAAAATCAGATTGAATAACACTGGAAATATTTAAAATAAAATAATTGCATACTTATAGGTAATATTATATTTGTGATTTATTGCCTGAGAAACGCGTCCCTCTTTGTTTTTTAATATCTAAGTAAATAACAAGGTACTTTTGTTTATTTTTTTATTCATTTATTTATTTCCGTGATTTTCTTTCTACCGTTAAAAGAAAATAATGATATAATAGCTGAATAACAATGTGAAAAAGTTAAATAAAGTAAAGAAAATGGTGTCTACATGCGTATCAAAAGATTGAGGAGTTGAACATTACTTTTATTTTATATACTTTTTCATATTATTATACATACTACATAATAATATTATATCAATTGTAAATAGAAAGAAATAAAAATATAAAATCTTTGTAGTTATAAAAATTTAATAGCAACAGGATTGAAAGAAAACTCTTAGTATCTACATTTTGTTCTTCTTTACATTGGATTTTATTTATTTTAGAATTTTTAAATTTTTTTGTTTTGTTGCTACTTTTAGTTTTTAAGTTTTGATAGTATAATGAATTTTTAGAAACAATAAATATTTATTTACTTTAATTATATAATAAATAGTTATGGGTTTTAAACTTCCCAGTTAGTTATACTTTTATTATTTTTTTATATTTTTTATAAATATAAACTAGTATTCGCCCACTCCTCGAAATTCGAGGTGTTATAATAAGCAATTGCAATTCACATAACCAATAATAAATATTCAGAATTTTTTTAATTTACTCTATAAAATGTATATGATAGTCCTCAAAAGAATTTTTGTATTATTATTGTTTTTTTTTGTTATTTATACGTTGAATTATAAATTTGAGGTTGTTTGATAAATAACTGTATTTAACCACAATAATTATCCGTAGTCAATATATATAATTTTTAAAATTTACTCTAACTAATAAGTATTTGGTAGCCCCATAAAGGGCTTTATTTATATTTGATTTTATTTCATATGTACATTTTGAGTTAAAAAATTAAATAAGCAATTTTTTTTATGATCTTATCATAAAAAAAGTATATAAAGGTACAGTATATAGTTTTTTTTATGATTTTATTTGAAATGTAAAAATACATTTTTCAATAATTAATGCCCTTATGAATTTAAAATTTCTTTACAAATGATATTTTTTTGTAAAATTATTATCTTTTAAACATGTCCCTGATTTATTGAGTATTGGAAACTCAATATATACCTATTATATATATTATAGATACATTTTATAAGATGCCCCAGATTTATGTGTGTGTTTTATTTTTATTTGTATAAACATTTCATGTTTATTCAAATAAAAAATCCTAAAATAACAAACTATCATTTCAAAGTTTTGTTTATGTCACTGTCAAGACAAAAAAAGGAAAATTTAAAATTTAACGGAAACAAAAGAACAAAAAAAGAGCATCTTATTTGAATATTATAATAGATATAGATTATACTATATGATAAATATGTACATATGTAAATTCTTTTATGGGTTTTCTTATAAAAATGGAAAATAAATAATGAAAATCGGAAAATTTTGGGAAAATATTGGTATTGTAATATAACTGAACTGAATATTTATCATTAAAAAAATAAAAATCGGTTCATAAATCATTGAGTAAAAGGGTTTTAAAAGTCTATCATTCACAGATTAAATATTATGACGATATCGTGATGATATAATAATGTGTATGTTCAGGATATTGTAATTTTCAAAACTTATAATATAACATTTAATTTCTTTTGGATTAAATTAATTATAATATTAATGCTTAATTAGCAGTTCCTCTTTTATATTTTTGTAATCCGTTATATTTTGTTTATTGTAAAATACAATTCGGTTTCTGGAAACGAAGGAAGCCTTGTAATCTTATAAATATAATATTTTTGTGTCATTTCCTCATCCCTTTATTCCATACTATCTCTATTGTTCCCAAAGCAAAAACTTACTAGTTAAAAAAATTTACACCAGAGTTTCAAAGTTTAAATAGTTCATGCATAAGATTTTATTTTGTTTTATTTAGTGCCAACATTTGAAAATATGTTCATTTTTGTAAAATCAGAAATAATATTCGAATCCTACATTGGATAAGAATTAAACGAATCAAAAATCGACAATTTCCTATTTTCAGACCCAATATATTCAAGAAAGTTTAAATATTTTATATTTTGTTTAGTTAGTGTAAACAGTTGTAATTGTAACAGTTTTCCTTGCAGTATATATCTATCTATAGGTTATCTTATGATATTATATACTTAACATTGAAGAAAATATTTGCTACTTTTTCAGTATTTTCTTTTACAAAATTTGACGTAAACTAATTCTTGAATGCTTTAATAGTTTAATATTATATTACTGGTTAAAAAAAATTGCCCTATTAAAACCTTTTATTTATAATTTCGTCTTTTTTCAGAAGTTTATAGGTGAAAAAAAAGAAAAATAAATATCTGAAACTGAAAAGATTTGACTTCAAATCAGATAATAACACAATATATTATTCAATAGTAGATTTATGTTGTCTTCAAGAGTTTCCACATCGTCGCTTCATGTTAAGCTTAAGAAATGGGTTGTTTTATTTTATTCTATGAAAAAGTCAAAACATTTTAACGCAATTCGATTGAACAAAAACTGTTGTTTTTAATTCTAAATTAAAGTAATTTCAAACTTTTGCCACATTTTAATACAAATGGTTTTTGTGATTTTGCTAAGTTAAAACAGCTTTATTGCTTCAATTTGCTCATGCACAACAACTTGCAGTAGTACCTAATTGGTGCTTTAAACAGCACATTCCATGGTCAAAATTTCCAATTTGATGACGTTTTATGTTTATAAGTAGGTAATACTCGAATTACATTCATTATCATGAGAATTTTTTTTCTTTTCGAATGTGATCCCGAATGTGAGAATTTTTTGCTCTCGAATGTGTTCTGTTCATGATCCTGAGCATTCTTCTGTAGATTAATACTATGAAATACTTCCTCTAAGCCAGCTACTTCCTATAGTGATCCACACACAATATTTTCTAAATTGTATGCAGATAAATACATTGAAATTTTTTTTTGGAGAATGTCGGCTATTTTAATGACAATATCCATGTAACAAACGTCAAATATATTTGCAGGTGAAAACTTGTTTATTCTGACACTATTGTTCAGTTCCCTATTATGTTCATATTCCGTTTATTATCATGAATTTTGAACGTTGATATTGTGATGAAATTGATCTATTATCGATTTTCGAACATGACTTTGTTTATTAATTCTTTTGAAGTTTTGCGCAAGTTCGGTATCTGTTTAATCGTACGACAAGTCGTAAAAAAAAAAGAATCTACAAATTTATCAACATTTTACAAAAACATATACGATTTTATCTTTAATAAATCACCAGCTCTTTTGGAATTGTTTTTTTTTTTTTCTCTTTTTTGGTACCTACGTACCTATTCAGTTGATTGTTTACCATAACTTTTATATAACATGTCAATTTTTATTTTGTTTTTGTTTTATTATTAGAATTTACTTTTTTCATTGTTTTATTTCTGGTATCGAAAAGAAATACTTTGGTATATTCCTTCTAAAAACCAAAAAAAAAATGTATAAATTGAAAGAAATAAAAAATTAAAATAAAAATTGTTTAAAACTACTATTGATTAGGTATTTAAAGGATTCGAAGTTATGTTGATTAGGGTAGAAAATAGAAAAATTTATAACACCTTAAAGGTAGTAGAGATAACATTTTTTTTGTTTTCAGTATATTAATTTGAAGTTAAAAGTTTTATTATTTTTCTTTTAATTTCGTTTTTTTTTTAAGATAATACGATAGTATCATCGAGAAATCTGTTCCTTTTTCAATTCGGATTAAATGTTAGAAATTGGGTTTAAAATTTAGATATAATTTTTAGTTTTGTTTGTTATTAGGCCTCATGTTTGTTATTAGGCCTCATTATATAGACTATCCCGCAATAGATGGAAAGTGTGATGGTAATAAATTTGTTTTAGAAAACGTGGTAAAAAACAACAAGTTGAAATAATCATTCTAAGATTCATAACAAGAACGGATATTTCTTTTTAAGTTGTTGAAAATTATTTGGTTTGATTACATTTAAACGCAAAACTGGAGTAATAAATTTTATAACAATATTTAACAAGGTAGAATGTAAACCAACGGTTTTTACAAGCGCACATTTCCAAAACTCAATACGAACTATTTAGAAGTGTGACTTGCACAAAAATTTGAAAATTTCATGTAATAAGAAAAAATGTGAAAATAGGACATTTTTGAAATTTTGAGGGGCTGTAACTCCGGAATCCTATATAACTAAGGAAAGCCGTTAACACACATAAAAATATATTATTGAACCTTTAATTTTCATGTCTTGCCGAAGAAAAATGTTTACAGGTGCCTAAGTTACAGGTGTCTAAATATAGCAAATTTTCAATTTTTGAGGCGTAATAACTCTTAAAGAGGTGGCGCCACCAAAAAATTTTCTGAGAAAACTTATACTAATTCCAAAAGTTCTTTCTTGTCTCAAAATTTCAGGTTCTATCTAAAGGCGTGCCGGAGTTATGAAAAAAGAAATTTCATGCAATATGTGGTTTTCAGATAACGGTAAATTTAAATAGTAAATTACAAAATATTATATAATTTTGATATTGTTTTATATAGATAATAAAATTTTCGATCATCTGGCGGTTTTAGATTGCAAAACTATTACGCAGAGCCTGAGATATATACATCTGAAAATTTGGCCTTTTCGAAATTTTAAAGAGCTGCAACTTTGGAACCCTCTACAACTAAAATAAACCTTTAACACACGTAAAAATATATTACTGTAGCTTTAATTTTTATATCTTGAAGAAGTAAAATATGTACAGGTTCCTAAGTTACAGGTGTTTAAAAATAGCAAATTTTCAATTTTTACGCTCTAATATCTCATAAACAGGGGGTGGTCCAAAAAAATTTTCTGAGCAAACTTATACTAATTCTAAAAGTTCTTTTTTGCCTCAAAATTTCAAGCCTCTATCTAGAAGCGTGCCGGAGTTATGAAAGTAGAAAAATCATGCAAAATTTGGTTTTTACATAACGGTAAATTTAAACACTAAATTTAAAAAAATTGTATAATTTTGATATTAATTTACAAAGATAAAAAAAATACCTGTCGAATGACGTTTTCAGATTGAAAAAATCTTAAGCAGAACATAAGATATATGCATTTAAAAATAGGGCTTTTTCAAAGTTTGAGGGGCTGTAACTCCGTAATGGGGGGAGGCTACATGAAAAAGTTGTTCCACAAAATAATTTTTTTTATGAGACATACCTATGGTTAAAATTTTTTTTCTCTATCTTTAACGGTGTAGAAGTTTTGTAAACAGACGGACGGACAGACGGACAGAGTGAAACTAATAAGCACATTTTTTCAAAATTTTTTTGGAAATGTGCTAAAAATGCTTAGGGACACAAACATTTTTCAATAAATTATTGGAAATCAAATTGAGGCTAAGGAATTGAAATTAATTTATTTTAAAAATCTTATAAACATTGTACTTTAAGGAAAAAATTAACTTTCTGTTTTGTGTCATCAATTTTATAGAATTTTATTGAAATTTTTCAATATTAAATTTTTAAGGTAATATTTAGACTGAGATAAATTTTTTTTCTACAGACCTACGTTTAACCTGTTGTAGACTTTCCACTAACTATGGAATACACCATAAATTTAGGACTTTGAAAAGGATAATAAAATTAATATATAATAAAGGTATTATTTTTTCGTTATTTAAAAAGTTTTTTTTTAAAAAAATGATAAAATCAACAGGAATGCGAATTCAAAAAGAAAAAAATGAAATTTTTGTCTAACTTCAGATCAGAGAGAAAGAGAAGAATTATTGTTTTTTTTTTTTGTATGTGTATATAATATCCATTTAATATATTACCAAAACTTTTAAATGAATCAGATAAATTTAATATTTTTGTTTGAATTTGTACCCATATTAATGGTTTTGATTTTCTAATTTTTAGGAAACTCATCCTACCCTTTTATACATAATATTATCCTGAATCAATATAATTTCTTAAGATTTTACTTTCTTTTTTTTTTCTCTTTCTGCAAAAACTATTAAATTCCGGTTAAGAAAAGGCATTGAAAAAATACAATGTTTTATGGATCCGATTTCTTTCACTTCAAATAAAAAAGTTGGAGAATTGAAAAAATTAACTGAATTATCTTCCTAAACTTAAATAAATGCAAAAGATATTACCATTAGTCAGCTAAATAAAAATTTTGTAGCATGATTGCACAAAATAGGAAACAAGACAATTAAAATCCTTTAAAACAAAATGATGTCTTCATTCAATTTTAATATTGCCAAATTACTATTTGTAAGACTTGATGAGATATTTATTGATTCAAGAAAGAAAAGTAGCATGATTGCACTTAAATTTAAAATTTTTATGATTAATATGTGAAAAGTAATGAAGGTTTTCTTAAACTTCAAAACTATTATCAAATCACTATTTGATAACTGCCAACTCCTCTTATAGAATTAATGTAAAATAATAAACTTAACTTATAGACTATTTTAGTTACTATGGCTCCAACATCGAAATATTTCTATAATTTTAGAATATTGTAAATATTCGACTCTTGTTAACGATAATATCAATTTTTTCCTTCTTGTTATTTTCTGAGTTCAATAAAAAGTCAAGAAAGAAAATTTTTTAGAAATTCTGAGTCGATTAAGCCATGTACGTCCCTTCGCCCTCCGTCCACACGATAACTCATAAAGGAGCTAGGAGGTTAAGGAGGAGGAGGAGGAGGAGGAGCTGCCATACAACTTATTTCTTTATATGAAAATAACACAGTGTCTATTCAAGCTAAATATATCTTGGTACTTAACATCAATACTAAAATAACTGAAATTTTGTAAATGATGAATAACAAATGATGAACAAATGATGTTTTAAGGAAATTACATATTACATTCATATGCGGGTATCCCAGAGTTGACACAGTCTATTCTACTGCATTTCTTACTTGTTTAAAATTTAATATTAAATTTTACGCAAATTTAAAGTGTAACAGCTGTAACTTTCAGATTTCACCTTTGTCGCAATTTAATTTTGGCGTAAATGTAACAGTTGACTGCGTTTGAAAATGTTTAAAACTTTAATTGTATACAAAAGAAAAATAAAAAAAAATTTGTTATACCTATATTTTTATTATTTTTAATAAATATGTGTTATGTACTTTATTCAAATTTTGCAATACATGCCAGTTTTAATACTTAATTGCTACAATTAATCATATAACGGGAAACAGAAAAAGTGATGAATAAACAACAACTCCTGGACATGCGAAATTAATACTTTTATATACCATTACAGTTTCAATCCATTATAATACTAGTATCAATATTCATAGTTCTAAGAGTATAGTACATTTCCCATTACGTTATAATGCCGTAAAGGAGACGCGATGGATTATGCAAGAGTATAATATAATAGACTCAGGATTTAATAATGGATCGATTTAGTTATGAGTGTCTATCGCTCCATCCGTTTGTCCATCCGAATGATAACAAAACAAGGTAGAATGTAAACCAACGGTTTTTAAAAGCGCACATTTCCAAAACTCAATACAAACTGTTTAGAAGTGTGACTTACACAAAAATTTGAAAATTTCATGTAATAAGAAAAAACGTGAAAAAAGGACATTTTTGAAATTTTGAGGGGCCGTAAGTCCGGAATCTTTTACAATTAAGAAAAGCCGTTAACACACATAAAAGTATATTATTGAATCTTTAATTTTCATGTCCTGCCGAAGAAAAATTTGTACAGGTGTCTAAGTTACAGGTGTCTAAAAATACCAAATTTTCAATTTTTGAGGCGTAATAACTCTTAAAGAGAGGGTGCTACCAAAAAATTTTCTGGGGAAACTTATACTAATTCTAAAAGTTCTTTCTTGTCTCAAAATTTCAGGTTACTATCTAAAGGGGTGCCGGAGTTATGAAAAAAGAAATTTCATGCAAAATGTGGTTTTCACATAACGGTAAATTTAAATAGTAAATTACAAAATATTACATAATTTTGATATTGTTTTATATAGATAATAAAATTTTCGATCATCTGGCGGTTTTAGATTGCAAAATTATTACGCAGAGCCCGAGATATATACATCTGAAAATGGGGCTTTTTCGCAATTTTGAAGAGCTGCAACTTTGGAACCCTTTACAATTAAAATAAACCTTTAACACACGTAAAAATATATTATTGTAGCTTTAATTTTTACATCTTGCAGAAGTAAAATATGTACAGGTTCCTAAGTTACAGGTGTTTAAAAATAGCAAATTTTCAATTTTTAAGCCCTAATAGCTCATAAACAGGGGGTGGTCCGAAAAAATTTTCTGAGCAAACTTATACTAATTCTAAAAGTTCTTTCTTGCCTCAAAATTTCAAGCTTCTATCTAGAAGCGTGCCGGAGTTATGAAAGTAGAAAAATCATGCAAAATTTGGTTTTCACATAACGGTAAATTTAAATACTAAATTTAAAAAACTTGTATAATTTTGATATAAGTTTACAAAGATAAAAAAAAATACCTGTCGAATGACGTTTTCAGATTGAAAAAATCTTAAGCAGAACATAAGATATATGCATTTAAAAATAGGGCTTTTTCAAAGTTTGAGGGGCTGTAGCTCCGTAATTAATCGGGCTACATGAAAAAGTTATTCCACAAAATTATTTTTTTATGAGACCTACCCATGGTTAAAATTTTTTTTCTCTATCTTTAACGGTGTAGAAGTTTTGTAAACAGACGGACGGATGGACGGACGGACGGACGGACGGACGGACAGAGTGAAACTAATAAGCACATTTTTTCAAAATTTTTTTGGAAATGTGCTAAAAATAAAGAAATTAAAATAAAAATTCAAAAATTTTCTTTTCTATATAAATGCCATATTTACTATTGAAAATAGACAAGTTCGACCAGCCATTCCATTTTTTATATCATCTTAACTCAAGTCATTTTATATAAATTATATTTTTATATAAAAAAAAATTTTAATTTAATTTAGTAGATATAACATTTTTATTTTATCCTTTGGTTCTTTTATTTAAATCATTTATTTCACACTTTTTTTAAAAACTTTCGATAGCAAAAGATGATAAAAGTGCTCGGTATTAAAAACATAAAAACATTTTTAACAAAATTCTTTCAATTAAAATATAAATAATTTTAAACTTTTTTAGGGTTTTTTTTTAAAAACATTTTTCTATAAAATTTGGAAATATTCTTGTTATTTTCAGTTTATGCGTCTGTTCATCCGTCTTTTTCAAACAAAATTTCCACACTGCTTGAAATCAAAAAATTTAATTTTAAACGTTAATAGATCTCATAAAAAAGTGACAGTTACAGAACAACTGTTTTATGATTCATGTTTGAAGTAAAGATTTTTAAAATTAACTTATAACATAAAAAAATATTTGTGTTGGCCTCTATTTGAGAAAATATAGCCATATCATATTAGACTTGTGACACATATCACCAGTTTAAAGCTCGAACTATAGAAATTTTAATAATATTTTGTCATAGTCAGCCATGGTTTTTTACCTTTTTGTAATCAAATAAAATTAAAAACTGCATGGTTTGAACCCCAATTCAATGACAAATTTTGGTGATACGTATCACAAGTATCAAATATAATAATGTTTATTTTATGCATATGCAACCTCCATACTGTGAATATTTTTATTTTTAACGGTTTTTCTTAATAAAATTTGTAGGTATTGTAAGTTTTAGTTGTTTTGAAAATGTCTCTTAAGTTTTCACAATTTTTTATTCCGCATACAACTTAATTTTAGAAATTTTTAGATAGCAAATAGTTGCATACAATATTCTAAATGCTAGTGTTTGTATGAAAATGTACGCGTTTAAAAAACTTAAGTTTTAAAATTACTTAAGTTTTAACTGTTAAAATTGATTTTAATGTTAAAATAAGCAAAATAACGGGTTCTAGTTTAAAATCTTAAATCTTTAAATCTTTACATGTTTATTTTATTCTAAAAAAACTTTGATTAAAGTCTTCTACAAGTTAATAGTTGGAGCAATCATTTCCTCCCTTATTTTTCGATCTTGATCATGATTATAATATAAAAATATCATTTCACACCATTCAATCACTTGTTAAGCCTAGATACCGCATACATTTTTGATTGGTATAATTCAAAATTTAGGTTTTGAAAATTCTCAAACTTCAACGAAGTTTATATTATTTTCTTTTATATCATATCTCATGATATCTCAATTTTTTTTATATTAGAGACTTCTGCTTTATTGTCTCACAATTCTGCTCATTCCAAACTGTTTTTACCTAAAAATGTTCTTCTAAATTTTTTACTAAAATTTATTAAAAATTTTTGATTAAGGTTGGGAACAATAATCCTTTCAACAAACGGAAGGGATTACTTAAAGAAGAAGAAGCAGTTATTTAGCGAAATCTTTTCTAAGAAGGTAAACTTTTTCATACGCAGGCATTATAAGATACCTATTGATTAAAAAAATTAAAATATTAAATCTATTAATTTAAAATTGAAAAATAATTTTATGCTCCTTATATTACTAATAGTGTTTTAAAAAAAAATGTTGAGTATTATATGGAAAAACATCGGTATTAGACCTTCCTGTAATTAATTTTTCAATATTATAAATCAATTAAAATAGAAAAAGCATTTTTAAAATCCAGAAACGCTATAGAAATATAAGGCATATTTTGTTGGGTTTTTGTATCTAGGTGCTAAAGATTTTTAAAAATCTTTGGAGATCCAGTTTTAGCCTAATCTTAAAGATCAGTTATATAAGTATTATAAAAGAAGACTTGTTTTAAGTTACAGTTTTGACTGCATTTTGAAATAAAACGTGAGCAGTGACTTATTAAATTATATTTTAGAGATTTAAAATCTACTTTGACAAGTAAAACCAAATCTAGTTTCACAATTCTCAGCATCCATTCTCAGATATTATTTATTTATCTTTCAATATACATATTATGTTAAATCCAATATTACAGTATTCAGATTTAACATTTATATATCACAAACAGTGAATGAAACTTTGGCTGATCTTTTCCTAATCTTATGAGTATAATAACAGGGTGACCAGATTTTTGTTTTTCAATTACCTCACATATTCGCTTCCAGAGCTTTCAAATTACTGACTATGGTATTAATTTGCCTAAAGTTAATTATACCTACCTTATAAAATTTTTCTGTACAATTGTTTTATAGTCTCTGAAGTACAGTTGCTAATCTTTGTCATAAGCTTCCGAAGACACTTTGTCGACTTCTTAATTTCCATTTTCTTTTAAATTCGTTCATTATTAAACATTTGATTATTACTTTTTATTTTATTTTACAACAATATTATAATTGCAATATAATATTAATATAAAGAAGAATCATTTATTAGAATCATCATTGTTTTATTTATAGTAAAATATTTTCTGTTTTAACACGTTGACGTTGGAAAAAAAATACGTGAGGTCGCTCAGAAACGAGTAATCTGTAACTTCATTAGTTGTTGAGATATATTGACGCGGTAAATATCAAGTATGTTTAGATACAAAATAAATTTGAAATAAGTTGTATTTAAGATTTTTTTTTTGTGACAACTATGGTTGTCATTTGTTTTGTGATATTGTAATATGAGTTATATTTCAAATGACAACTATAGTGGTCATGACAACTATTGTTGTCATTTTTATAATAAGGGGCAAATAATATAGTTCTGAGCAAATGGCAACT
Source organism: Poecilobothrus nobilitatus (assembly GCA_947095535.1). Taxonomy (NCBI): domain Eukaryota; kingdom Metazoa; phylum Arthropoda; class Insecta; order Diptera; family Dolichopodidae; genus Poecilobothrus; species Poecilobothrus nobilitatus. Next base: position 112,460,766 of record OX352774.1, read on the forward strand.
ATAGTAGTCAAATTTTTCAATTTGATATTAGGCTCATACAAATTTTTTTTATAGTAAAACATATTTTGATATTATTTTTAAATATCCATTTTTTATTTAATTTCATTTTAATTCAACATGAATTCAGACTTATAATAAATAGGTAGTAATTATTAAAAAATAAACTCTAAAATTTTAATATAAATCATATTATCATATTACAAAAAATCAAAAAATTAAAAATTTGTTAAATTAAAAGTTTAGTAATTTGTTTGATATTGGATTTTTAGTAGGAACAACAGAATAAATTAAATTTTAAAATTATAAAAACAAAACAAAATAATAGAACGAAAAAAAAACCAATTCAGTCTTATATTATATATATAACATTAAAATTCGTAATTCAAAATAATAAAAAAAATTAAAAATTTATTAGTCTTTGAATATTTTTGAATTAATTGTTTAAATTATTATGAAAATCTTCGAAACATTTAATACACAAAGGGGGTTTATCTGGGCACGTTTTACATCTATTAGATGTACAGGATCGCTTCTTTTGTTTGTAACAGTGTCTGCAGCGCAAGAAATGTGTTTTTCGTTTGGAACATTTTGGTGGTGTTATTTTCTCTATAAAATGTTGAACAAATGATGGATTTAGAAGTTTAGAAGAAGAAGTTTCAGGTGATGCTGAAGTAGACGGAAAAACTAACGGTGAAAAAGCGTAAACTGATGGTGTAGAAGGAGATGGGCAAGCTGACGACGGAACAGGAGAACATTGACCTTGACTTCTTTTGCGTGGCCGGCCAACTAAATTCATTTCTGCAACTAATTTTGTACCATGTGTTATATTTGTTGGAAGATCTATTAAGGTTAGTATAAGCATATCTCTGAATTCCAAAAAATTTGTTTTTTCGTGGAATTGCTTATAAATATAAAAAGCGTTCCAAACACACATGTCTATCAGATGAAAAATCACCTTTTTATACCACCTACATGTTTTTCGCGGGGTCGAATAGTATGCGATCATTTGATCGCACCGATCAATACCCGACATATTGGAATTGTAATCGATAATATCCACAGGTTTAATTTTTTTTTGTTTGTATCTGTTTTCAGTTTCCATTAACTCCGGATGATGGGCTGTACTAATTGAAAGTACATCACGTTTGTCTTTCCATTTTGAGACATACACATTTCCTTTTCTTAGCCATGTTAACTCACCGGTCTTAAGTTTTTTACTGACAACGTCTTTTGGATTTTCTTTACGATTTGCACGAAGAGTTCCGACTGTGTGTGTTTGGTATTCTAGAAGCTCTTCAGATAAGGCGACACTATTATAATAATTATCCATATATAAGTAGTGCCCCTTATTTAAATACGGTTGCATAAGACGAAACACCAAATTTCGTGTTTTTGAAGTAGTTCTGTCAGTTTCTCCTGCATGCTGACCCTGATATATTTCCATATTGAGTACATACCCATCATGAGTTGTAAGCTCATAAAATTTAATACCATATTTCGCTTTCTTTCCTTTGTTATATACCCGAAAGCGTAAGCGTCCCCTGAATAGAAGAAGAGACTCGTCTAATGAAAGGGCTTTATTTGGTTTATAAGCTATTTGAAAATTGTTTATAAAGCAGTTTACTATTGGTGAAATTTTATTAATATTTATTTCATTATCTTGATTATTTTCATCCGTACTGTGGGAATTAAAGCATCTTAGTAAATTTTCAAAGCGTAAGCCTGACATAGTAAATTTGAAAATTGGATTGAAATATAACGGGTGTAATGTGAATAAATGGCGAATACTAGGTTTTCTATTTTGAGCCTGTAAAAGGCACAATCCAATAAATTTTAACAACTCAGCTTTATTTGTTTCCTTAAATGATTTTTTTTTTGTTGAGCGTGTAGTTAATTTGGCGTTTTGGGTTTTACATAAATTATTTCCATAGCTGTTTGTACACTTAACCAGCCTTTCAATTATATCATTTGTAAATAGAAAATCAAAAATATCGCGAGGACTGGAATTTGCAGAAACATGAATTTTTATTCCAGCTTCATTATCGTTGAACGGAAATTTTAATATTTCTTTAATATCTTGTGTCCAATTGCTGACGACTTCATTGTTGTTTCCAAAATTCTCATTTTCTATTGATACACTGACACATACTTTACTGGTGCTGTCCTCAAAATCACGTTCATTATCAGGGGCACCAATATCAGAATCCTCGCTATCGCTATAACTGTACGGTTGATAATTGGGATCATCACCATATTCTCCATCATCAGCAAAAATATCAGCATCAGATTCAAATTCTGAATCAGAGCCTAAATTGCACAAATTTTCCTCTTCATCACACAATTCTGCTTCATATAATAATTTTTTAAGCTTTTCTTGTAGCTCCTCGAAGCTCATTTTCTTAAAAAAAAACACACCAAATTGGTTTGCAAATACATAAAAGAAATAAATCTAGCTCCTTACCGTATATAAAAAAGATATAACAAATAAATTAATTACTCAAATAAAAAAAAACTAGAAGAACACAACGAAAATAAATAAACGTATCACAAAAAAAATTTTAAAAAAAAACTAACGTCCACTCAAAAACAAATACTTTTACTTACTGAAGAAATTTGTATGAAATTATGACAACTGTTGTTGTCATTTGATTTTGTTGTATTTTGTTTATTTGATTTAGGGAACTCCCCAAATTATATCAAAATACCAGTCGTTTAATTTAAATTTGGGCAATGTTGCCAGTTATTTAAAATAATAATATGTATCTCTAAATAAAAAAATATCAAAATAGTAGGGATAGCAAATTATTAAATATTTACAGGCAATTTATTTTATGACAACAATAGTTGTCATTTGCTAATAATAAAAATTTTTTTGACAACCATAGTTGTCATTTACGGCAACGTGTTAAAGTCGTATTAAATTTCTGGTGCTATAAAGTTTTTAATGATGTTTAATTAATAAAGTAGAAAAAAACTTCGTGTCTTTTTAAAAGTTAAAATTAAAAATAAAATATTTCATAAATTTTCTTGTTTGATGCAGTGTTTTTTTTGTCCTTCAACTTACTGACAAAATTTTTAAAAAGCCGAATTTCCAAACGGAAAATTTCTAATTACCAACGGAAAATTTCGAATTACCAACGGAAAATAAATTTCTTTTGGTTACCATGCTTTGTTTTGTGTTTTATTGTGATGAATTCTTTTCATTTAAATTCTTTTATCTATTATTTTTTTTAACTGCTTTTACTTTTCTCCATAGAAAGAAGAAATAAACAGCAGAAAAACAATTTTACTAAGATTATTAATTAAAACATTTTTAGTTTTGCATTATTAGTTACTTTTGTAAAATGGAATAATAAGTGGTACCTATTTTAAAATGTAAGTTTTTTAATAAATTGAGAAATTTTTCTAAGCATTCCTAATTAGAGAGAAGTCTTGAAAATGAAACTAAGTGGAAAAAATTGAAAAAACTTATTTCACGGGAACTTAAATAAAAATTATTTCATAACAAAAGTTTTGTTAATCCTTATACGAATGAACTGAGATGCAAAATACTGTGTCTTAAAATACGCATATCCCATTCGCGTCCCCATCAAAACAATAATATTTCTATTCATAAAGAAATATGAACTACCACACAAAGTAACCTATCAAACTGGGGGAATTGAAGTAGTAGATCAGATAAACGAAGTTAAGTTCTTAGGTTGAATTTTCGAGAGAAAAAGATGATGTGGGATAAACACATCGAAACAGTAGTCACAACAAGCCAAAAGAACATTAATGGTATCGGAACATTACAGGAAAAACGTGTGAGGCTGCAGTTTCGCGAATTTTAAGTTGATGTATACTATATGTTGGTGAAACCAATGATCATTTTTGGCACCGTAACGTGACTTAAAACGAGGAATGCACTTAATAAAGAGTAAAACCTTCCTAGATTTGCATGGCGAGAACAATGAATTTAATTCTTTTTAGAGTACTGTTTAGTTTCTGCAATCATTTGCTTTTCTGTAAAACTACTAAAGACAAATACATTTTAAATTATTTATGGACCTCTATTGTACAAAAACTACCTGACTTATTTATTTATAATTTACTACTTATTATGACTCAACAACCGTCTTGATTTTTTATTGAGACCCGAACAGTAACACTCTGTTGTATAGCAAATCTAATACAAACGGGTGTCCTAAGTATACAGTAAATACATCATACAAAATACATCATAAATAGATTAAAAACTCTTAAGATGATTCTATCAAAAAATTTTTAAAAAAAATTGAATCGAACTCATAACAATTAATGCAGAATTCCTTTAAAGAGCCTATGAACCTGCTGAAAATTCTTCTTAAAAGTTAAATTCATAATTCAGTAATATTAGCAGGAAAATAAATGGTTAATATGGAATTCAAAGAAAGCAACCCAACATTAGACATAAGATTATAATATGCTTAATTGAAGAACTTGTTCGTAAAGTATTTGAAAAGGGGAATGCACCGAAATATTTATTTAGATCACATATTATTAAAAATTATAATCACGTAAGAAAGAAAATTTAGCAGTAATATAATATTGCACTTTATTAATTAAAAAGGTAATTGTAATGATAGTATTGCAATGGTAGTGTAATAGCTATATCACATCCTCATCCTAACAAAAAAAAATTAATCTCTCACATTAGAAAACAAAAATTTTAAGAATTTAAGGTAAATTTTTATTGATATTAGGAATGCTGGAAAATAAATTTTTAATGTAAACAATTTACAATTTTGAATTCAAATAATTTTAACGTAATCAGAAATTATTGTTAAAAATTTTTAAGCATTTAGAATTTATAGTTAAAAATTGGTTTTAATTTAATATTTCAGAAATTTATTTCTTAACAAATTCCTTTTAATTCAATTGCAAATTTCCAATTTACAAGCAATTTAATAAGAAAATTTTCCTAAATTTTATAATTGAAATTTTTAAAAAATGAAGTGAAATTTGAAATTACAGAAGCGTTCATATTACAATATCTTTAAAAAATTGGTTTTTAGATCATTTATTAGTTTATTTAACACTTTGAGTCCCACGTGTATCACCGGGACATCAATTAAATGCTTCAAAATCTTGTGCCCACTAGCGAATATAAAAATAAACTTGCGTTAAGCCTCATGTGTATCATCTCTCTTCTGGGGTCTATTTAACCACAAAGCACTAACAATTAAAAAAAAAAGTTATTAAAAATTATTGGAAATATGTGTTGTTGTAGGAATGTTTCAGGAATGCCAGGAAATATAACTTGATATGTTCATTAGGGTACATTTTGTGACAAAAATTACGATATGTATATCAAATCGTTACAAAATGCTTATATAAAACTGATATACCTAATCCGTCTAGTGAAAAACGTATTATTTTATCAAGCAAAAAGAAAATTTTGAAAAGTTTGGCCATACTAATAAAAACATATTGTTTTAGTCATAAACATATTTAAAACATATTTTTAAAAGATTGCAATTTTTGCGACGTATTATAAATATGCAATGATAAGTTGAAAGATAAAAAATCTGTAATAAAATTTAAATCTGTGATAAATAAGAGGCATACGATTTGTAAAATAAGAATAAGTTGCAAGAAAAAAAATTTTATATTTTCCTCTGTTTAACAGCCTTGAGAAATTTAAAATTTAAAATTTGCTCTTGTAGACAACTGGAACCTTATTTCAATTTTTTTTAAGGTAAAATGAAAAAAATAAATACAAATATTATATATTTCTCACATGGTTAAACGATTTTTTAATTAGATGCATCAACCCACTGCTGCAGATGTAAGTATTTATTAAGAAAGTTTTCCTCTTCGTTTCAAACTCTTTTCCAATAAACTGATTTTATGGTTTAAGAAAAGGGGGAATGAAACGAAAATTAAAATGTTCACTCGTGGCGGCTTCGTACGATAAGATCTTCTTATAATTAAAGAAATGTCTTAATTTTCGTAATTTTCTTCAAAAAAAAAAAAAAAAATTTTTAAACAAAAATTTAAAAAATTATCTAACATTAGGTATCTGATATTAACATCAAATACTGGTAACTATGGTCACCAGACCAGAGATACATAAATATATAAGTAATATTACCTATATTGAATTTAAAATCTGTCTAGATACTTATTTATTTTACCAAATTATTTTCTAAATATTATCTCATCTTTTAAAAATAAGAAAAATTGAAATTCCTTTTAAAATTGAATGATTACAATAATTTTATGTTCAAAAACAAAATTCGTTTGTTCTTTTAATTCTCGTTTCGTTTCATTTCTGATTGCAAATCATCAAACGTTTATTCAACTTAAAAATAAGTGTAAAAATAAAAAATACAAAGTTTATTGCCTTTTGATATTAAATGACCTTGAGACTTTTAAAATGTTGTTACATTTTTGTGTTAATTGTATGAATTCATTTTCTATATCAAATTAAAAAAAAAAAAATATATTTTTACATCACCCTAAAGACGTGGACAGTTTTTTGTACTTGTAAAATGAAAACTTGCTATTATACAGAACAAAGACCATTTACCTTTGTAGTTAGTATATTTGTTATCTATTTTATCTATTTTGTTATTACAATATTAGTATCTATTAATTCTTCATAAACTTTAGCCACCTGTTCGTATCATAGTCATCATCTAGAGTCTAGACTATACTGTCTCATATGCCTGGTATGATCTAAATAAAAAATATTCCTTAGAAAATTTTTAAAATTACCGTCTGTATTGCACTTTTATTTTAAAGTGTTAACTAAGTACTTCTGTACTAAGTTAGACACAAAAGGATATTAATTAAATTAATCTACAACATTGTTTCAGAAGTTTTTTTTATCAAAAACTTATACTTAGTAAGTACTTAGTAAGTACTTAGTAAGTACTTAGTAAGTACTGCACTGAAAAAACAATTAATATTAAAAAAACTTACATCAAAGCACAGAATAATATGTAGAACCCATATGAAAGAAAATATAATAATAAGTTTATCTTTATTTTTAAATATTAGACAAGATTTAAGCGAAAATATACGATAAAATAATCAAAGATAATCTAGAAGAAGAGCTTCCATTGTCAGAAATAATTTGGTTACGAAAACCTAAAATTAACATAATAATCAAAAGAGTTGAATACTGAAATGTTTTAATAAGCGGTACAAATAGATACCAACAACATGGCAAAAATTTAGATATTTAGAATTATTATATTATACCACCTCTGATATATTTTCAAACTTCTTAATGTAATATTTTTTAGTTTAAAAATTACAAGGTCAATGAGGTTTGACCACGTTTGTCTATTTTGCATCATACTAAATTTTCAAATATTTCATATAAAAATTTTAATTTTTAACAAAAGATATTACAGAATTCTCTGTCCAAGTATAATGATATTTTTCTCCCTCGGATCTTTTTTAAATTGTACACTTACTGTTACATACAAATATTTTTTCAAATATTTAGAATAGGCAAAAAATTAGTTTTATTTTTTCTTAAAATCACCCTGTACCTAAAAAGCTAATGGTTCATTTTCAAATTTGACATATAATTAGAAAGAATGTCACAAGAGTCAATACCTCTTTTATGTTATTAATTGATATTAGGTACATTCTCAGGGTTTCAACAAGGGTATTTACAGTAATTTTAATTTTTAAGAGTCGATATTAACACCTTAATGGCGTAATTGGTCTATTGCCAATAACGGTGCACTAAAAATTTATTTTTAATAATATATTTTGTTAAGCGCAAAATTTGAAAAATATGGCCAACTATATATAGAACTAAAGTCTTTTTCTTTTACAGTATAGCCAAAATAATTTATGACATAAAAGCATATTCTTTAGTGGTTCTCTTAACGTAGCTATTCATGGAATTTTGTTTTACTTTTTTTAATGTAATCATGCAATTTTCATTTACTTTTTGCATTCAGTTACAAATTAGGTATGTTTAATATGAAACATAAACAAAATAATTAAGAAATCAAAGGAATAATAAAGAAATAAGATGTAAGAACGACGAAAGAAATGAATTTTCTTTAAGAAAATAATTAATGATTTCATATTATTAGAATTTTGTCTGCGTCGAAAAAAGGACCAAACACCTACTTTAAAAATTCATTTTCTTATTATTGATATAAAAATAACAATTAAAGAAAATTAATTCTTTTTTAAGTAAATGTAAAGAAAAAATGCAAATAAAGAAATTCAAAAGAAATTTGTAGTACAAAAAATAAAAAGTTGTTTACAATGAAATTGAATAATATAAAAAAACAAGGCGGAATGTAAATCAACGATTTTTAAAAGCGCACATTTTCAGAAGATAATACAAACTATTTAGAATTATGACTTACCCAAAAATTTGAAAATTTCAAATAAGAAGAAATGTGAAAATAGGACTTTTCTGGAATTTTGAGGGGCTGTAAGTTCGGAACCCGATACAAATATGAAAAACCGTTAACACACGTAAAAATATATTACTGAAGATTTCATTTTTATGTCTTGCCGAAGAAAAAATTGTAAAGCTGCCCAAGTTACAGGTGTCTAAAAACAGCGAATTTAAAATTTTAGAGCCCTAATAGTTCTTAAACAGAGGATGGTCCAAAAACTTTTCTGAGGGAACGTCTTATACTAATTTAAAAGTTCTTTTTTCCCTCAAAATTCAAGTCCCTATCTAAAAGCGTGCCGGAGTTATGAAAGTAAAAAAATCATGCAAAATTTGGTTTTCACATAACTGCAAATTTGAATACTAAATTTAAAAAGAAATGCATAATTTTCTAATAATTACAAAGGTAAAAAAAAATCTTGTCGAATGGCGTTTTCGGATTGAAAAAATGTCAAACAGACGGACGAAAAAATGACAGACTGACGGACGAACGGACAGACAGAGTGAAACTAATAGGCACATTTTTTCAAAATTTCTTTGGAAAGGTGCTAAAAAGTTAATTTACTTTTCTTAGTAGAAAAATATAAAAAAACTGGTACAAAAAAAATGCATCACAATGTCTTATAATGACATAATTTAAGTTTTTCTCTTTTATCTTGCATTGCAAAATCTTCCACAATTAATTGTAAATAGTATAAAATGATGAACATGTGTACACTAAAGTTCGATTAAAAAATTACAGTTTCAATAAATTACCGTACCGTAGGTTTGAGATAAGAAGCAGTCAGCACTATAACTTTACTATTGTTTGTGATTTAGATTTTATCAAGAAAATCAGTGTATCAATAAATTCGTTAGTAGTAATTTTTGGAGCGTCATCTTCGTTTTTATACCCGTAAGAACTATGTTCAAGAGTATAATAAATTTACCATTACGTTTGTGACATCTTAAAGGAGTCGAGCTAGATATGGTGTCAAAGGTATGGAACGGCTGGACGGCATGGATTAAGCCATGTATGTCCATCCGTCTGCACGATAACTCAAAAAATAAAGGAGCTAGGAGGCTGAAATTTTTTTTACGTCTCTTTTGCAAAATTGTTAGTTTTGCTATTTAAATCCAGGGTTCCGCCGTGTTCGAGTAGGTGCCATACAACTTCTTTCTTTATATGGAAATAACTCAGTATCTATTCAAGCTAGGTATCTCAATTGATGATCAAGTTTCAATCTATTCAAGCTAGGTATCAATCATTTCAAGCTAGGAAATGATGATCAAGTTTTATGGTAACAATTTCTGTAAAATTTGGTTGTGATGGTACGACAGGTTCGAGTAGCTGCCATCAACTTCTCTTTTTAAATGAAAACAAGTAAATGTAACAATAAGTCGATGCAACCGACTTATTAATACCCTACACCTAAATAATTCGAATTAAATTAAAAATCCATAAGGGATATGCTTCCTCTTGGGATATGCTTGAAACCTTTGTAAAAAATTTTAAGTTTCTATCTTTATTAATTTCGAAGATTGTTAGTCCTTGGGAGGTGTGTGTCAGGTACCCGAATTGCCACTCCAATTCATCGAATCCATCTCAGGAACATAAAGAAAACATGCCAGAACACCATTGTACTAAATTTAAAGGTTCTACTTTTGTTGGTTTTGGATATATGCTCGTTGCTCTTGTGCTCGTCCGGAAGTTTCCAAAATACGGACCTATGGTTCAAATTCTTTCAAATGTCTGTTTCCAATTTTACAGAAAAGGAAACATAACCGAACACCTTTGTACTAAAAATAAAAGTTCTATCTTTGTTGGTTGTGGAAATATACTCGTTTGCTCTGGGGCTCGTCCGGAAGCTTCCAAGATTTGAACCCATGGACCAAATCCTCACAAATTTAAGAAACATAAATCAAACATGAAGGAACACCATTCTGCCTAATTTAAAGGTTATATCTTTGTTGCTTTTGTAGATAATATCATTTGCTCTGAGGCTCGTTCGGAAGTTTCCAAAATCCGAATCCAAGAACCAAATCCTCTCAAATTTCAGAGACCTAAATCAAACATGAAAGAACACCGTTCTGCCGAATTTAAAGGTTATATCTTTATTGTTTTTGAGATAATCTCATTTGCTCTGGTACTCGTTCGGAAACTTCCAAAATACAAACCCATGGACCATATCCTCTTAAATTTCAGAGACATAAATCAAACGGGAAGGAACATCATTGTAAAAAATTTAAATGTTTTATCTTTGTTGGTTTTGGAGATAATCTCGTTTGCTCTGGGGCTCGTTCGGAAGCTTCCAAAATACGAATCCATGGTTCAAATTCTTTCAAAAGTCAGTTTCCAATTTTATAGAAAAGGAAACATAACAGCACACTCTTGTACTAAAAATAAAGATTCTATCTTTGTTGGTTGTGGAGATATACTCGTTTGCTCTGGGGCTCGTTCGGAACCTTCCAAGATAAGAACCCATGAGCCAAATCCTCTTAAATTTCAGAGACTTAAATAAAACATGAAAGAACACCACTCTGCTAAATTTAAAGGTTATATCTTAGTTGGTTTTGGAGATAATCTCATTTGCTCTGGTGCTCGTTCGGAAGCTTCCAAAATCCGAACCCAAGGACCAAATCTTCTCAAATTTTAGAGGCATAAATCGAACGGGAGGGAACATCACTGTACAAAATTTAAAGGTTATATCTTTATTGGTTTTGGAGATAATCTAATTTGCTCTGGTTCTCGTTCGGAAGCTTCCAAAATCCAAACCCATGGAGCAAATGCTCTTAAATTTCAGAGACATAAATCGAACTGGAAGGAACATCATTGTACAAAATTTAAAGTTTCTATCTTTGTTGGTTTTGGAGATAATCTCGTTTGCTCCGGAATTATTCGGAAGCTTCCAAAATCCGAACCCATTAACCGATTTTCTCCAGATTCGAACTTGGCCTTCCTTTCGTAATTAGTAACCTACTATATAAATTTCATCAAGATAGCTTTATTAGTTTTTGAGTTATCGTGCGAACGGACGGACGGACATCGTTAAATTGACTCAGGAGGTCATCCTGATTCAGAATATATATACATGTCCATATCTAACTCGCTTCCTTTTGGTGGTTACAAACACCATACCAAAGTTAATATACCCTATACTTTAGGTGTAGGGTATAATAACTCAGTGTCTACTGAAGCTAGGAATATGAAATTTAGTAAAGAGCTGTCGAGTTACATGTCCACAACTTTTATAAAATTTGATTGGTCTAAAGCAGCCGGTTGAGGCTTCTTGCACATCTTGGATTTTAATGAAGATGGACGTCTAAAATCTTATAAATGATTGTCGTACAACTACACAATTTACATAAATATATATTTGTAGTTAACGTCGGTACTAAAACATCTGAAAGTTTTTAAAATATGTTTTATAGAAAAATGGAATATTACGTTCATACGGGTATCCTAGAGTTGACACAGTCTACTCTACTGATCCTCGTTAATTGACAATTTGCATATTATAATAATATATTAGAGTGCAATCACACGATTTAATTGCACCCCAATTTAGATGCAAGACATTTTTAATATCTTTTGATATATTTTGTCACAATATAATATATTTTGAACTTGTAGATTTTTTCAAGGAAGATTTTGTATGCTAATTATGCAAAAGTTCGGGTATAACCCTCAATTTATTGCATAACAAACTGACAGAAAACATTTAGCTTTGTAATTATTCCAAAATGTTAAGTTTTACAATTTTATACTTAGGTACCTATTCATTTATTACCTAAGTTCTTATTTTGATCAGCTAAATAAATTGTCAGCCTTTGATGACATTGCAAAGTGTCTACCTATGATGAATTATTTTAATTAAATTGTTTTCGATATTAAGTACTTAAAAGAGTAGATATATAATTTTAAAAGTTAATTGGATTATATTAATTAGTGATTATATGAAAATATATTTGTAAGATTAAAATTTAGTAGAAGGCACAAATAAATGATTCATTTATTCTATATAATATTTCTTCTATGACACTAAAATCGCAATTATTTGCTATATGAAGAGACAATTATTGACACCCATTATAAATGGTCGTATATTTCCAGTTTTATCCTATATTTTAGTCTCATGAGGGCATTTTTGTTAATTTCAAAATTTAAGTTCTTCAATCTATAAGAATTCTTAGAATTCAAAAAGCCTTGTTTTTTGCATTAAATAATTGTCTTGTTACATTTCTTTTTTGTTTTGTAGATTCATTGTAGTTATTTGCATTCTTGTTAAAACTATTGAACATCAAACGGGATCAAAATTTTCAATTTTAGGTACCGAAACCAATGCAGTTCTTAAAAAATTATTTTCGCTAATTTAATTTCAAGTTCCAAAGGGGGGGTCAATGATACCAGCTCTTACCAGTCATTTTTCAAAGTAAATTCATTTAATGTAAATGTTATTGCATTATATTTTCATCCTTTAAAAAAATTGTTAATTACTTACCTACATGTTATAATATGTAAAAATGTTTACCTAATGTAGTGTAATAAACAAAAAGAAAAAAAGAAATCTTACACTAAAGTTTTCCATTAAAAATTATTTTATTTATTTTTACAATTATTGTCTTTATGAAGAAAATAATAGAATAGAAAGTAATTCTATATTTATAGTAATTAAATTTATTTTTGAAAATTACTTACCTACTTACCTACATATTCCTTTTATAATATCCCTCTGCTGCATAATTTTTTTCCCCTTGTGAGATTTATACCTTTTTATTTGTAAATTTGTAAAATCAAAGATTTCTAAATCAGCACATTTTCAAAAAGACAATAAAAAGTATTGTGTGACAGCCAAAGTAATTATCACATGTCCCAAATGGCAAAAATTAGAAAATTTATAATTTTTGACCTCTTGAAAGTGTATCGCTTGCAAAGGGGTACTTAAAATATGTATTAAAGTAGGTACTTTAATATTTAATGATCTAACTTCTCACAAAATTCACTCTTATACTCAAAAGTACATTCTGTACTTCTTAGTAGACATTTAGAAAATGCCTTGGGTCCAACACTTTATTATGTATAATATGTAGAATTTTTTCTAACTATTTTTTTGAGATCGTAATATAGCACCTATCGTTTCAAGCACGGATTAAAGCCCTTTATTTTCATCACATTACTTAGAACTGGAACTGATAACATAACAACTGTAAAGAAATAGATAACAGCCAGATTTTTATCGTCAAATTAAAATAATATTATTGTAAACGAACAAGTAATATGCTTAAATTATAATCAAATGTTTGCTTAGTTTTAAAAACGTAAATCTCAAGAAATTTATTGTCGAGAACATGATATAAGATAGGTATTATGATAGAAGAATCGTTTTCTTTAATTCACTTAAATAGATCGTTTAAAAAAAAAAGTTTAGAAAAAGAACCTTCATTAAATATGGAGTTAAAAATTTAAAACTTTTTTTATACTTTAGTATAGAAATATGTGTGAAAAGATGTAAGCAGGATACATTATAACATTACATTGAGTACTTTAAATTTAAAATTACATAGCTACCTATTAAATAAATAATCATACTAATAGTACACTATGATGTACAATTAAATAAAATTGAATCATTTTAATAATATGATATTTAAGAAAATCTTCATTTAAACCTGGTTGGATTTACTCGAAATACAAAATATTTACTTTAATAAATTTTGCTTTAATTTAAATCAACCTTCTCAATTTTTCAGAGTTTTATTTTTTGACTTTGTTCTTGTTTCTCTGTCCATTGAAAATTATTTTCTACACTGAATGGTTATATACATGAAATATAACAAAAATAAAAAAAAATAGTTGCAGAGAAGAACGAAAACACAAACATTTAAAATAAAAGAGATGGAAATGTAATGGAATATAGAAGAGACAAAAATATAAAAATGATTAAAACAGAATAACAGAGAGAGAGAAGTAAGATAATAATGTTATTGCATAATATTTTCTCATAAATCATAATAATGTTAATTAAACTGTCTAACATCTTTTCTATAAACGCGGGTTATGGAATGAATGCTAGGAATACTTTGTTAAATAATATGTTGCCATCATTTTGTACGGATGCAATCATGTATGAAGATTTATAATGTACACTTTTCTGTCATATTAGAAAATAAGATTTTTGAGTATGAATCCATTCTATTAATATAAAAATTACAAATTTTGAATTGAATAATGAAAAAAAAAATGTAATAGATAATAATATAGAAGAAAGATAAAATAAAAAAAATTTAAATAAAATGTTATAATATAATATACAAATTCTAGATATAAGGAGTAAGGGGTCCCCAACAAAATCCTAACTCATAAAATCCACAAACTCAAAATCCAAAAACTAGAATGCAAACACTAAAAAACCCAAACCCCACAATATCCAAATACCGTAAAATTGAAGCATGACAAATTTCAATTTCATACTTCAAAAACCTAATTACAATATCCCCCTATTTTTAATAGCTGCGTTTTTGCTACAATACTCGACATTTCATATTGAATTAATTAAATAAATAAAATTAAATAATATTTAGTTTACATACATATTACAACAACAAGAAATATTGGAGGCTGCCTTACCAAACCCACGCTAAGCATATTATTAAACCTTAATTTTGTGACGAACTATAAAATCCCTCCTAATTATTTGCTTTGGATTAAACTAGCTATAAGACATTTAAAATAGTGCCCCAATCCTCCGCTAAACCAATTATTTGAACCTTCATTTTGTAACGGACTCGAAAATGCCTCCTAATTATTTATTCTTACATACTTAACTGAACTATAAGGTTTTTAAAATATTGGAGACTGCTGCCCCAAAACATCCAATAAATAAATTATTGAAATCCTGATTTTGTAGCCAACTATAAAAACTAATAGTTCAAGTCCATAATCACGATTTTCTAATCTCTCTTTTTTGGGGCTATCACCTCTAAAACGCAGTCTCACACTTGGATCTGGGTCAGTTAAGATTTTATATTGTTTGAATTATATGGTGCTGGCATTATCTGTTTTTGGATTATGTTGTATTTGGCTTATCTATGTTTGGATCATATGCTTTTTGGATTTTATGAATTTCTAAAAATAAAACATGTTTTGGATTTTGTGGGTTTTGATTTGGAGAAATGGGATTTTGTAGGATTCTCATATGAAGAAAATAGTTGTGAATATAAAATATTAAGAAATATTAAGACAAATGAAATGTTAAGAACTAAATAAAATTAAAATTTGACATTAGTAGAATAATTAAATTATTTTAATATAATAAAAACGAACAAACAAACAATTGGTATTACTGATTATACTGATAATATATTATTACATAGTAAAATGACAAAGTTCATATAATTATTCCAACAAATTATACAACCGTAGAAAAAAGGTTAAATTATAACCAATATTATGAAAAGTGATTGAAATGTTAATGTAAAACAAAAATAACTGAATTAAATACGTAATTATTATTATGTTATGCAAACGTTATTTGATTTTATATTGTAATGATTTGATACTATATTGTAATTAAATTCGAATAATATTCTTTTGATTAAAAAAAAAATTAATCCTTAGAATAAAGCATCAATAAAAGCATTTTCTTAAACCCACATTAAAATTACTAGAACAAAATATAATGGTACCTAATTATATCTGTAAGGATGTATGACAATGAATTGTAAGGATAATCTGAAAGAGAATTGTAAGGTTTGATAGAAAATCGAAAAAACAATATTACGGTGAAATTAGAAGTTCAATTGAATATCAACCTAATAACCTATAAAAATTGTCTTCAAAGTATCAAAGGATTGAAAAATTGTCATAAAAGAAAGACAAACTAGTTATGAAAGAGAATAGTATTTGGTACTTGTGAAGTGAATTCACGAATTTTCAATTTGTTAACACTTAGAATGTTCATTAAAACAAGTAATAAGCGTCTGAAAGTAATGAATTCAATGTTTTTATAAGTTGCCTTGTAATAAGTGAGATTAATATTTTATTTTAACTTAATAAGTGCCTTTATCTTCAAGATTCCTATATCTATAAATTCCTGTTCGAATAATTAAAGTCAAAAATAAAATGACATACTATATTAAATGCGTTACGCTGCGATCCGAGTGAAAAGGAGAGAAAAATGAAACTGGCAATTCATTTTCATAATATACTATTTTATGAATATACTACAATCTTAATAATAAGAGAGGAGGGAAGATACAGACCTTATTAGTAACTTCAAATTCTTAATGACTAATCCCACTCCCTCTTTAACCAATATAATAAGATTTATTTAGTTAGCGGTATAACGTAATACCCTGACTAGGGAGTAAGAATAAAAAAATATAGGACAGTGATGCGGATATTTTGAGCATCTCAGAAGGTCTGGAAGGGAATATAATAAATCCGTCTATTATTATTACTAATATTATTATTACTTTTACATTATTTTACGATTTTACATTTTACGATTTACATTATTACGATATAAAATTAATACTTATTTTTATACCCGTACGATAAAGATCGGATATATTAAAATTGCTCCTCCGTTTGTAACACCTCGAAATAAGCTAGCAAGATATACCTTCAAAGGTATGGGTAGGATCAGAATCAAATTCTAAGTCGATTAAGCTTTGTCCGTCCGTCCGTTTTTCCGTCAGCAAGATAACTCAAAAACTAAGAAAGCTAGAGTCTTGAAATTAATACAAAATATTCTTACACCCATTTCTAGATTCCCTATTTTTTTTTTTTGAGATCCGACCAAAACTTCGGGTAGCTCGCCGCTTAGTACTAATGGTACTATAGCATATTTGGAAAAGTTTTGGTTTGATAATCGTTATGTTGAAGGTTAGAATCTGCTTTTAAAGAATGTGTAAACAGATAATTCGAATATATGTACGACCCATAGTTCTAGAAATTATAAAATTCACCCAAATTATTTTAAAATTGCAGAATGACAGGCTATGAACATACTAACGGTTCGTACGGGTATCTAAAAGTTAACAAAGGCAACTGTATTCTTCCTCGTTTTACATGATTTGACCGTAAATGACCAAAAGATCCGATTAAAACAGTACTGATTATGAACCACTGCGCCACGAATCAGATTATTATTATTATTGTGTAATATGGATAACAAATAAATTTAGAATACTAAAATAAAGTACGCATAACACTGTAGATGAGTCAATACTAGCTTTTCTGTTTTTTTTTTCTTTTCAGCACATTTCCAAAAAAAATGTTTGTGCCTATTAGTTTCACTCTGTCCGTTCCTGCGTCCGTCTGTCCGTCTGTTTACAAAACTTATACACTGTTAAGATAGAGAAAAACCGTTTTACCCACGGGTAGGTCTTATAAAAAATTTAATTTTGTGGAACAACTTTTTCATGTAGTCCCATCCATCAGGGAACTACAGCCCCTCAAACTTTGAAAACTTTGAAAACAATACAGTCAATCTTCCTACAATGCGATATTATGGAAGTTAACTGTTAAGTAAGGAATATGGTGCGGGAAACTTATTAGAAGAATAGAGTAAAAATAGCTTAAAAGGAAAAAACAATAATTATTGCATTTTAATACGCATAACATTGTAGATTAAAGTACCGCTTCATTGTTATTGGGGATTGTTACATTATTGCATTCATATGTGTACGATTTATTTAAGTTGAAGAAGAACATTAACATTTTTTTTCAAAATACCCCTCCAAATTTTCCTACCTATCCCACATAATTCAAATTTCCTAATTCCAATTTTCCCAATCATCCTTCCCTCATCCCTATCCCTAAAACCAAACTGTACATTTGTATTAAAGGTTCCATCCTAAAGTTTGGTTTTAAAAAGGGTTTGGTTTTGATTGGTTAAAGTCCAACACTACTCTGTGGAAGCACGTGCAGTTCTCTCTTCACCTCTTGGTGACTTTCAAGTTTTCACCAACCCTCGTAAAAAAAATAAAAATAAAAAAAAATTAATCAAATCTAAACTTTAATTAGTCGAAATCCAGCTTGAAAAATATTTAAAGAAAATTATAATAGAATTTAACAAAACCATTCATTTTTACAATTTAAAAATTAAAAAAAAAAACAAAATTCAAATTTTCTAAAATTAGAAAAAAAATATAATAAAAAATTAAAATTCAATAAGAAATCCAAATATATAGATAGTATTAGGTAATTTAAGGAAATTTTTCTTCACCGCTTTTGAATGAATTATAAAAACCATATTATCTCGCTATTGAATGAATTATGAATGAATTGAAATCCAAATCTTGCTGTTAATTGAATTATGAGTGAATTACGCAGGGGACATTTATCTGCCAAATGAATCTGAAAAATCTTAATCTGAATTTGGTTTGTCGTCATATTCATGTATATACAAACAAAGGATCTCAAGTTTTAAAAAATCTATATGTGTGATATTTTTTTTTAATTCGGGAGATTCCCTTTAATAAATTTGTAATTAAAATCGCCAATAATAGTTTCGTGTTATAGAATTATCATAAACAGAATCTGCTTTAAGTTATCTAGCCAATATATTTAAGTACTAGGCAATATTCTGCGTTCGCAGGTAAGGGTTTCATCCCATTATATTGGTTAAAGGGGGAGGTGAGTTTAGTCAGTAAGAATCTGACACTACCAAGGGGGAAATTCTTGGTGTCTTTGGAAGATTCCCACCTCCCTTAGGAAAAAAAATAAAACAGTTGTGATTTTCAAAATGGTAACATCTTACATTTGCTGTCATATTTTACTTATACAGTTTTGCTACCATAATTTTTTCCAAAACTATATTTGGAAAGATCGTAACCGTAAATAACTGCTTTTCCCTGTCTTACACTAAGGCAAGGAAATGCCTTACACAAGTGCTTTTTTGCAAAATTTCATTAAAATTAAATTAATAAGCTTTAAAAATTAATTTTTATAATATTAATATTAATATTTATACTATTACTTACACTAAATATCTTTTTTTATAAATTTTAGATAATAAATCATCAAAAAATCATGGTTAAAAAATAAATTTTAAGAAAAGAGAACTTGAAGGAAAACTTCAAAAAAAAATTGTGAAAATTAATTAATGTGCATAAAAACTAAATTTTGACTATTTATTTTAACTTACTTTAAATATTTTTTCAAGCAAAACATAAACTTTAATCTTTATCTAAATCTATAAATTTATATTACTTACTTACAACCGTAATAAAATATAGATATGTATATCGCAAGGTCATGTGTGTAATTTAATTTCATACAAGTTTTACAAATTAAATATAAAATTCTGCGAAAATAAATTCTAAAAATGGGTGACCATCTGTTTATAAATATATAAGAAATTTATACTGTTACCTTAAAATTCTTTTTATATTAAACAAGGTAGAATGTAAACCAAGCAGTTTTTAAAAGCGCACATTTCCAAAAGACAATACAAACTGTTTAGAATTGTGACTTCCACAAAAATTTGAAAATTTCATGTAATAAGAAAAAACGTTAAAATAGGACTTTTCTGGAATTTTGAGGAGCGGTAAGTCCGGAACCCTATAT
The DNA here is from genome assembly GCA_947095535.1 of Poecilobothrus nobilitatus. Taxonomy (NCBI): domain Eukaryota; kingdom Metazoa; phylum Arthropoda; class Insecta; order Diptera; family Dolichopodidae; genus Poecilobothrus; species Poecilobothrus nobilitatus. Next base: position 112,480,718 of record OX352774.1, read on the forward strand.
AACTAAAAAAAACCGTTAACAGTAAATTTGGAACACTATACAATTAAAAGAAACCATTAACACACATAAAAATATGTTACTGGAGCTTTAATTTTTGTGTCTTGCCGAAGTAAAATGTGTACAGGTGCCTAAGTTACAGGTGTTTAAAAATAGCAAATTTTCAATTTTTCAGCCCTAATAGCTCATAAACAGGGGCCGGTACAAAAAAATGTTTTAAGCAAACTTATACTTATTCTGAAAGTTCTTTCTTGCCTCAAATTTTCAAGCCCCTATCTAAAAGCGTGCCGGAGTTATGAAGGTAGAAAAATCATACAAAATTTGGTTTTCACATAACGGTTAATTTCAATACTAAATTTAAAAACTATATATAATTTTGATATTGGTTTATAAAGGTAAAAATTCCTGTCGAATGGCGTTTTCAGATTGAAAAAATGTTAAGCGCAACCGGAAATATACGTTTTTAAAGTTTGTGGGGCTGTAGTTCCGTAATAGAGGAGGCTATATGAAATTTTTTATGAGACCTACCCATGGTTAAAACATTTTTTTCTCTATCTTTAACGGTGTAGTAGTTTTGTAAACAGACAGACAGACGGACGGTGGCACGGACAGAGTGAAACACATTTTTTAGGCACATTTTTTCAAAATTTTTTTTGGAAATGTGTTAAAAAAATATTTGGCAGTTGACACTTAAACACTTTATTTAATTTTTTATTGCCAAAAGGAGGTGGAAATCTTTCAAAGACAAAAATTTCCCCTTGGTAAAATCAGATTCTCACGACTGAACCCATCTTCCGCTTTAGCCAATATAAAACCCCAAGATGAAACCCTTTATTTCTAACGCAATATATTGACTATGGTATAGTGATAGGAAAGGATTCATTCTACGTCATTGCTATCAAATTTCATTTAACTGTAACTATTGTTGTCAATTGGTTGACAATATTATAATAATTGATAATATATCCCTTAGTATTCAAGTTCAAGCAAAATAAGTATATGAAAAAGACCTGATTAAATTTTAAAAATAAAGAGGAAGAGAGGTAAAGCACAATTTATTTATCAGGAATTGAAAAAAAAATAACGTACTGTTACCATCAATTTTTTTAAACATTTGGTAACTTTAATAATGAAAATTAAATAAAACTAAAGAAAAAGACTTTCTTAATGGTTAAAAATACTTTTCTGACTTTCCTTTTTTTTATTTTTATTTAATCCTTTCTGTTTTTCTTTTAGATGAACATTATAACGTAACTTACTAACTCGTTTACTTTTTTTCTATTCAAGTCTATTTTATAGAAGTCACATATTATGCCTAAGAAAAATTAAATAAAAATTTTTTTTTTATTTATTTTTACTTTTCTTCGTTTACATAATATTACATTATGTACCTACCAAAATATTTGTATTTCACATTAACGAATACGAAACACATATATTATTATCTATATATATATATATTAATAAAATAAAGAATTTTGTGAGTCTTTAACATTCATATTGTGCAAAATATCTAGAATAAATTTAATTAATTATCCAATTAAGTAGAAAAAAAAGGAAAAAGAAGAGAATAAAACCCCAAAAAGGATTACGAGAATTTCCTTTTATTTGCCTAAACATCAATAATCCTTTTTAAGAGCTGACATAAAATTTTTTATTCGTGGTTGTATTTCGTAAGTTTGAGTATTCTTGAATTTTAATGGATTTTTTTTTATATATATACATTTTAATTGTTTTTTATTTTAACACTAAACAATAAGAAAAAATCTGTGGCAATTACAAATAATCACTTAAGTCAAAATTTTGTAATTTTACAGAAAAACAGATTTATGTACCAATATTTTGATTAAAAAATTTTTAGAAAATAAAATTGAAGTTTGAATAACACTAAGCTCTTAACTAAAAAAATTATAAACTAATGTTAAATAACAAGTAAAAGTAACAGTCAGTCGAAGCAACCGACTTATTTATACCCTACACCTAAAAAATTCAAATTAAATTAAAAATCCATAAGTTATTTTAGTTAGGTATTTAATATAACTAAGCTAAAAAAATAAATGCTTTTACAACCTTTGTACAAAATTTCAGATTTCTATCTTTATTAAATTCGAAAATATGCTTGTTAGGTCTTGGGAAGTGTGCGAAGGCACGCGGACCACCACCCCAATAAATCTCAAATTTTAGAGACATCAACAGGGTAGAACATTCTTATATCAAATTTCAAGTTTATATATTTATTAATTTTGAAGATATGCGTATTCGGTTTTGGGAGTTGTATGGGAGGTACTCGAACGCATGGTCCGATTTTGCCCATTTACAATCCCCGCCTTACCTTAGTCATTGTTAACCTACAGTATAAATTTCATTAAGATAGCATAATTATTTTTTGAGTTATCGTGCGTACGGACGGACGGACGGACATCGCTAAATCGACTCAGGAGGTGATCCTGATTCAGAATATATATACATGTCTATACCTAACTCGCTTCCTTTTGGTGTTTACAAACACCATACCAAAGTTAATATACCCTATACTTAATGTATAGGGTATAAAAACATATCTAATATAAATCGATCCTTGGAAAATTATTCAGATTTTTCTAATTTTAAGCAGAAAATCCCATCGAATAATCAGGTACAAAATTTTATCAACCTCAAGGCTAATAATTACTAAGGTTAGGTAATGTTTCAACAAAAGTGTCATATTTTAGACGAGCATTTGATAAAGTTTAAAAAATTCGACATGTTTGTTGATGTTCGAAAGGATAAGCGCTTTAATGAGAAGAAGACTGAGTAGTTATCTAAAACCAAGGAATTTAAAAGGAGAAAATTTTCAAAAATTCAAAAAATTATAACTTCTCTGAAAATTTAAAATTTTTTTTTAGAATCTTAAAAATCAACAGACACAATCTTTAATGGATACCCTATTTAGTTCACAAAAATGTTAACAAAATACATAATAATCTATGATAATTCTCAACCATAACCCATGTTATATAAACATTATTTCTGAAGATTTTTATTCTTAAAGGCCCTAACTCCATTAAATTTACTAGTTTAAAGCTTATGTTTCATATACATATATACATATATTATTAAATATTCTTTTATTTTTAACGGGCCTTCTAACACTCGTTGGGTTTTACCATATATACATATATTTATATAATATAGTTATACATTTTGATTGGTTCTTTTATATTTTACTTAAAATTTTTATTTTTTTTTATGGTTTTATTTTTAAAATCGGAGCTTAGGTGTTTTAGTGGTTAAGAGCGCATAAAACACGTTGTAAACACCGACGGAGTGTGGGTTCAAATCCCACACACGTCGTAAGAGGGTTTCTCCCTTACGACATTTACAACCACGCCTGAACAGGAAAGGCTGTGTAATTTCCTGTCCACATTTATGTGGCAAAGAAATGCATTAAAAAAAAAATTTTTTTTTAACTCGTCTTGATGAAGTTTTTAGGTCTACCACTACGTACCACTTTTAATTGTTTTTTAATATTTGTATTTGAATTTTGTATTTGTATTTTGAATTTGCTTTTTAGAATTTTTTTTTTTCATTGTTTAGACACCAAAACATTTTAAATGACACCATCATATTTTTATCATATCGCGTATGCCGTGCTTTAGACGATATTATTTTGTACGTAAGATACGTAAAAAATAATATCTAACGTTTGTACGTTAGATACGTAAAACAAAAGTAAATATTAGGTTTGGTGAGAATGTACTAATTTTAATAAGAAAACTTGAATTTTTAAGAATATTAACCAGAAATTATTTAATAAACAAGGTAGAATGTAAACCAACGGTTTTTAAAACCGCACATTTCCAAAAAACAATACAAACGTTTAGAAATGTGATTTGCATAAATATTTGAAAATTTAAAAAATAAAATTTAAGAGAAATTTTGTAAAAAGAAAATATGTGAAAATAACACTTTTCTGGAATTTGGAACAAGAGAGGCTGCATGTCCGGAACTCTTTTTAACTAAGAATAACCATTATAAAACAGATAAAAATATATTACCGGAGCTTTAATTTTTATGTCTTGCTGAAGAAAAATTTTTACAGATGCCTAAGTTACAGGTGTCTAAAAATAGCAAATTTTCAATTTTTGAGGAGTAATAACTCTTAAACAGGAAGTTGTACCAAAAAATTTTCCGACGAAACTTATATTAATTCTAAAAGTTCTCCCTTGTCTCAATTTCAGGTTCCTATCTCAAAACGTGCTGGAGTTATGAAAAAAGAAATATCATGCGAAATTTGGTTTTAACATAACGGTAAATTTAAATACTAAATTTAAATTTATGTATAATTTTGATATTGATTTATAAAGGTAAAAAAATTTCCGGTCTTCTAGTGCTTCTAGATTGTAAAACTACTACGCAGAGCCTGAGATATTAACATCTGAAATTAGGGCTTTTTTGTAATTTTGAGGGGCTGTAAATTTGGAACACTATACAATTAAAAGAAACCATTAACATATATAAAAATATATTACCGGAGCTTTAATTTTTTTGTCTTGCCGAAGAAACATGTGTACAGGTTCTTAAGTTAGAGCTGTTTAAAAATAGCAAATTTTCAATTTTTGACCCCAAATAAACAGAGCTCATAAAATAAATAGCTCATAAACAGAGGGTGGTGTAAAAAAATTTTCTGAGCAAACTTATATTAATTCTGAAAGTTATTTCTTGTCTTAAAATTTCAAGCCCCTATCTAAAACCGTGCCGGAGTTATGAAGGTAGAAAAATTATGCAAAATTTGGTTTTCACATAACGGTAAATTTAAATACTAAATTTAAAAGTTATACTGATTTATAAAGGTAAAAAAAATTCCTGTCGAATGGCGTTTTCAGATTGAATAAATGTTAAGCGGAACATGAAATATACGCGTTTAAAGATAGGGCTTTTTCAAAGTTTCAGGGACTGTAGTTTTCTGATGGATGGGGCACCATGAAAAAGTTGTTCCACAAAATTAATTTGTTTATGAGACCTACCCATGGTTATTTATTTATTTTTTTTTTTTTTCTATCTTTAACGGTGTAGAAGTTTTGTAAACAGACGGACAGACGGACAGACGGACGGACGGACAGAGTGAAACTTATAGGCACATTTTTTCAAAATTTTTTTGGAAATGTACTAAAAAGTATTAAAATTTATTCAATATTGTCGATTTTTAGTACCTATATTGTTTTTTAATACAGGTAGAGTAAATATAGATACTAGAAACCTCTTATTGTTGAATCTTATTTATTTAAATCAAATCAAAGGCGAGATTTATTTTATTCAAGAACTAGATCCTTATTAATAAATTTTCTTTTACCTTTTTTTTATTTTTTTTATTTCTTTTTTACTATTTTTAATGAAATTTTCTCTGAAAACTTTTTACAAATAATAAATCTAAAGCAATTATTTTTCTTGGAAGTATTATTTAAATCTGAAAAAGTTATTCTAAGTTTTTGTTCAAATGTTGTTGATGTTCCTTTTGATGAAATATTTTTGTTAATTTTTTATTGTATTAGAATTCATTTTCATCAGAAGAAACAGAATCAAACAGAAAAAAGAAAAACAAATAAATAAAGCCAAAAACGCAATTTTTGTGACTTTGTAAGAGTTATAATGAGGGTTGACCTAAAAATTAATTGAAATATTTTTAAAGAAAATTGAATGGATTACAAAGAAAATCCAAGATATTTTTATTAATGAAAATTTTATATATGTATATAGGAAAAACAAAAGAAATTTAGAAAAGTTTGTTATGGTTTCAACAAGTATTTTACAAAGATAAATTAGATTTTCTATTCCAATTAACTATTTATAAAATGAAAATGGAAAATTTAATGAAAAGTTATATTTTCAGAAGTTTTCTTTTATTATTTAAAAAATTTAAAGAAAAAAATTAATTCAATTTAGTTTTATTTTAAAATTAAAAATAATTACCTAATGTAGTTGCTATGATAAAACTATTTTATGTAGTTAAAGGAAGAAAATTAATATAGGTAAAGGATTAGGATTAGATTGAATTAGAAAAATTAAAAAAAAATTACTTAAGTATCCCTGTTTTCTGTTTTTTTTTTTTTTTGATTTATTTATTTAATTTAAACAACAAATAATTTTGAATTAATCTGGACTCGCTTTATGCATCTTTGAAACAAATTAGGTTAAAACCTTAAAATTAGTAACAGGCAAGTGAATTTGAAGTTATTCGAACCAAGGGTTAAGGTAGATGTCATACAACTATCTGTGATTATTATACCCTACACCTAAAGTATAGGGTATATTAACTTTGGTATGGTGTTTATATTATATTACAATTATATTAACTTTGGACATACGTATATATATTCTGAATCAGGATCACCTCCTAAGTCGATTTAGCGATATCCGTCCGTCCGTTCGTCCGTACGTACGATAACGTAATAAATAATGATGCTATCTTGATGAAATTTATACTGTAGGTTAACAATGACTAAAGGCGGGGATTACAAATGGGCAAAATCGGACCATGGGTTCGGGTACCTCCTATACAACTACCACAACCGAACACGCATATCTTCGAAATCAACAAAAATAGAACCTTTATTTTTGGTACAATGGTGTTCTTTCATGTTTGATTTATATCTCTAAAATTTGAGAAGATTTGATCCATGTGTTCAAATTTCAGAAACTTCCGAACGAGCTCCAGAACAAACGATATTCTTTGCAAAACCAAAAAAGATAGAACCTTTAAATTTGGTACAATGGTGTTCTTTCATGTTTTATTTAAGTCTCTGATATATAAGATGATTTGGTCCATGGGTTCGAATTTTGGAAACTTCCGAACGAGCACAAGAGCAAACAAGCGGATCCCCAAAATCAACAAAAGTAGAACCTTTAAATTTAGTATAATGGTGTTCTTGCATGTTTTCTTTATATCCCTGAGATGGATTTGAGGAATTGGAGTGCCAATTCGGTTACCCAACGCACGTCTCCCAAGAACTAACAAGCATATTTTCGAAATTAATAAAGATAGAAACTTGAAGTTTTCGGCAAGGGTGTCAAGCATATCCCAAGAGGATGCCTCTTTTACGTTACTGAAAATTACGTTAAATTCGAGTTAAATAAGATAGAAAAGGGTAGAAGTTCAAGCAGCTGCCAAAACACTTATGAATTTTTAATTTAATTCGAATTATTCAGGTGTAGAGTATTAATAAATCGGTTGCATCGACTTACTGTTGCATTTACTTGTTTTGAATATCTTCGACACTATCAAGGTGCTAACAATGTTTCTTTATAATATTAGAATAGTGAAAGTGACACCGTATTCTATTTTAAACATTATAACGAGTTCATATATTATTATGTATTTTAGAATCGAAAATAACAACATATCCTTTCCCATTTTTAGTTTTAATAAATCTAATTTTCTATACTTATGATCAGTTATAAATATTGTTGGTAAAGGGAAAATAAAATAGTATCATGCAAAAAAGACCTATAAAGATATTAAAAGTGATTGAATTATTTCGAAGTACATTTCAGGAAATGTTGATGACAAGATTAAATTAATTAAGAATGCTGAAATAATGTTGCTGGACAATTTTGCTGGCCATAAATATAGTATTTAATAGGTGGTTAAGGACATTTACAAAAAAAAAAGCAATTTTCTTTTTAAATATTTATTAATCGTTTTGTAACCGCAATTGATCATTAAAAATAGTTGATTTTAAACAGATTTCTTTCAGTAAAATTTACACAATTTTTTCAGTTGATTTAAATTATAGAGAGGGCAAATTTGAAATTTATTGAAGGATATATTATCTAGACTTTTGATTTAATTATCTTCATTTATGTATAAGAAGTTGATTTTTCTAGAAAAATTTAATTATTTTATTCTCAATTCAAGAAAATTTAAAATAATGGTTTCGCTTTTTGAAATAAATAAAAATAGTTTTTTGGAAACTAAAAACTTAACTGATATCTACATTTTATTATTTTAGTATAAGATGGGTTGAAAAGAATTGTTTTAACATATTATGAATTTGGTCTAGTTCGATACCATCGGATTTCACTCACATTAGAAGCTTTTCTCGTTTATCAGAAATCGAAGTCATTGATTAAACCAATATTTTTAATATTTTTACCTCTCTAAAATCGCTTAAGAAAAACATTCTATAATAATTGTGATTTTTCTAAGAGGTATAGATAAGGCTGCACAAGATTCACATATTATGCAGGCGGCATCATATCATGTTTTTTTCTTATTTCTGCGATTACCGGAAAAATAATTTAAGGAGTTGAACGAATAAAAATTTATTTTATATACGGAAGATCTTTCTGAATCAGATATTATATTAGGTAATATCTTCTTTGGTGTAGTTCTTACTATATATTAATTAGGTTCTTTTGTGTAGTTCTTACTCTATATTAAACCCCAATGTATAAGAAGGTAAGATGAATATAAAACATATTTAAAGCAAGACAGCTTAACAGTTCCTATAAACGTGAACATACTTGAGGGAAATTATATCATATTCCAATTAAACACATCATTTTTGATCAATAAATCATTTTGAAAAAGTAATTTTAATATAATTTTCATGAAATAAATAATTTTAGGCCAATGTCTCTCAACCGTTTGAATCATTAATTAATAGTTACATAATATTACATACGTACGTACATAACAATAGTAATTAGTTGGATCACATTTTTGTTTTGTTCATTGCCCGCAAGAGATTTTTGCGAATTGAAATAAAATTGCAAAAAAAAAAAAAAAGAAAAGAATAATATTGAAACCACTTTAGCATACAAAAAACAATTTCCTATTAAATTATCCTCTCATCCTGAATTTAACTAACTGTAAACAAAATAAAAAAATAAAAGAAAAAAAAACCGAAGAGGAAAGACATTGATTTTTTTTTTTTTTTTTTATGAAACAGAGCAGAAAACCCAAAGAAGAAACATAACAATGACAATTTCCTCGATTTCCTTTTCATTCTTGTGGTCCTCAAAATGATGCCCATAAAGTAAGAAAGAGATAAAAAATTAAATAAAAAAAAAACCTAGTCCCTCACGTAAAAAAAAAACTATTTGTTTTCCTTTTTTTTTTTATGTTTATTTCATTTGGAACTATAACGGAAAATATGAAAAATAAATTATTTGTGACGTTCTTTTAAATGTCCTTGAACTGATGTTTCACTTGTATAATATAAATTATATATATGTATATATGAAAGTATGTCTGGATAATGTTATATGCTTAGATAGTTAGATTTTTCTATATTTTTATATTATGTACTATATTTTGTTTACTTGCAACATGTTTATTGAAAGTAAAGAAAAATAAACAGAAAAAGGAAAAAGAAAATATTTTTTTAATCTTAGAAAATAAAAAAAAAATCTTGAACCCATATCATAAAACATTTGACCGTGGGGAAGACAACTCGTCGTCGACCTACTACACTACTGAATTGTAAATACCTAACAAAAGCAGTTTTTTTTAAATGTCATAAAAAAAAAATCTGAATAAATAAACCAATAAACAAACAACATTGGCTAAATGAGTAAGAGTGATAACTAAAATAGTTGTAGATTTATGTGAGAATATACAACAAGGATATAAAAAACATCTGGGGATATAAATTTTCTAACTTTTCTTTTTTTAATTTTTTGTTTATTTTTGGGTAGGTATGTTAGTGTAGGTGTGTGTTTTATTTAGATTTAGAAATATAAAATTATGTTCACGTTCAATTTGAAATTTCTACAAAAAAAATGTTTTTTGAATTTTTTTAAGCAATTTTTTTATTTTTAAAAGTTAAATATAATATGAATTCTTTAATAATTAATATAAATCCAATAAAATAAAATGTATTTTTATTAAAACAGCAGTTTTTTTTAAATAATTTTACCCCCCAAGTTTTTATATAATTTTAAAAAGTTTTTGTAATTAATCTAAATGAGGAAGGCTTAATATGGCTATTTGACAAATCACAATGGTTAAGTTGTCGGTTTTTCAAATCAAAAGGTCTTGACAAAAGTAAGTAATGAAATATAGGTAAGACCTTTTCGATTGAAAGCCGCGCTATTGAATCACTACGCCATTTCTATCATAATAATATTAGACTAAAACTTCAGTTATGTGTTATCAAATAGTTTGTTATATACCTATGAATAAACAAGTAGCTAGTATATATCACAACAATAATTCAATATAAAAATATAAAACCACAAGCAACAAAAATAAAAAAAAATCATATAGGTACTTATATTATTTGGGTTTCCTAGTCTAACAATATATTAATCCAACATAGACACAGTAACTACAGCCGATTTATCAAAAGCTTACGCAAGATAATGATTAAAAAAATAAACTTTCGTTTAAGAATAAGAATCGATTTTTTGGATGACATTGTTGATGATGATAGAAAAAGAAGACAACAAAAAAACTATTATATTATTTTAGGTAAACAGTTAAAACCTATAACAATTTTAGGTAAATCATGAAATGTATATATACACATATATATTTGAGAAAATCAAAAATTAATAGATTTATAGTGCAAGGTTTCGGCTTTTTAAATTTCAATTGTCAATATCTATGACCTGCAGGCAAGTATATTAGGTATTATTAATGAAATATTTAAGAATAATATCATTTTATTTATATATTTTGTTTTATATTATATTTTCCTTTATTTTCCGTTTTACTCTTCATTATTCGGACGGTACCTAACATCGTTCTTTTGTACGGAAGTGAACTTCTTTTAGTCTTTTCTTCTCTTTACTAATTTATGACGGAAGCATTTTTATTTTACTTTTATGCATAATAAGTTAAACTTCTGAACAGAAATCGATTTTACATAGGTGATGAAAATGATCTATTTATATAACATATCGCTTATATTTTAATTAACTAAAATTGTATTAAATAACATATATAAATTAATGACATATTTTAATGATATTTTTTCGGAATTAAAATAATTTGATTAAAATAATGTGATCGTTGCACAAGAGTGTGCCATTTATTAGCATAACCAACATTAGTTTCAGAGTGTTTAATTTTAAACATTTACAATTATTATCAAAATAAAATATATTTCAGATATAATAGTTTCACTATTGAGGGTTTCGCTTTGTTGATAACAGGCAAGTTTGAATTTTTGAACCATTAAAACTCATCCTGTTAATACCTCCTCATCCGGAAATTTCTTAAGGTTACTGCTTTGTGAACTTAAAATTTTGGGTCGTTCATTTTCTACCAAATTTGTTGTAATTTTAATTTACTATTCGAAAAGATAAAAACAATCAAGACCCCTATCCTCAGTAAAGCTATGAATTTTGTTCGTTATATACTAACTAATTGTTCTTTCAACCAAATTTAAATTTAAATGTAATGCTTTTTTGTAATGCTTCTAACTTTAAAAATAAAATTGTTTAGAATATTTTATGATTTTTTTTTAACTGTACCCGTATGAACATATTATCATAAGTACAATAAATTTACCATAACTTTTGTGACACCTTAAAAGAGCCGAGCTATGTATAGGCTCAAATGTATAGATTGGATCAGAATCAAATTCTTTGGTAAAATTGTTAGTCTCGCTATTTAAATCCAGCAAGTTTAGCTGCCGAGTTCGAGTATCTGTCATATAACTTCTTCCTTTATATGTAAATAACCAATTGTCTATTGAAGTAAGATATATGAAATTCTGTAAAAAGATGTCGGGTCGCATGAACAACTTCTCTAAAATTCGGTTGTGCCAGAGCAGAGCAGTAGGTTCAGGTAGTTTCCACATCTTAGAACTTAATGAAGCTATAGGCATCTGAAATCTTGATATAGATATGATCAAGTTTTATTGTGGTTCTGTAAAATGGGGTTCGTTGGGCGCAACAAGTTTGAGTAGCTATATAGCTTTATATCATACAACTGTAAATTTTATATTAATATATTCTGATGCATAATTAAGTAAAACACCTGAAATTTTGTAAAATATAATCTAGTTTTACGAAAACACAATATGTCCGTGTACATAATATAAGAGTATCCCAGAGTTGACACAGTCTTCTACTCTACTGCAACACGTCTTTCTTTTTTTATCATATCAATTTTTTTTTCAGTTTTCTTAGAATCTGATAACCATAAAAAACATGATTGATGATTTATTATAATCTCAAGAACAAAAAAAAAAACAAAATAAAAAAATTCTAAAAATATTTTAGATTTTTTTTTTTGAGAAATTTTAAAAATTTCAAAAAAAAACTTGAAAAATTTATGACATTTTTTTAAAAAAAAGTTTTTATGATATTTTACTTTTTTTCATAACCGCACTTTATTTGTTTTGTTTTTGTTTGTTACTAAAAAGTGATCTTTCACATTCACCATTTACTTTTATTTTCAAAATTTTTCCGATTTGTCTTCTTAACTCTCCATACTTTTATAAAATTTTCAATCTCTCGTAACACAAAAAATCTCTTAAAGAACAGGAAATAAAAATATTATTTTTAGAAAAATTTTGAATAAAAGTTAAAAAGTCCTCTAAAAGTTATGCCTCTGGTATACCTCTAGGTATAGATACATTAAATTTCTTTTCAGGTAATTAATATGAATACATACTTACGTGCAGTTTTTTCAACAGTTTTTTTTTTGTTTTCTATAAGTTTACGTGTGAAAATTTTTTAACGTTTTTTGCTCAAACAAAATAATTGTTATATGTGTATATGTGTGTATTGTCATTAATAAACATATTAAAAACATTTAAAACATTTTTTATAAGGATATCATATTTTCCATCTTCTCTTTATTTCGATGTAAGTGAGAAATATCAAAAGACATCAATTAAAACATTGAGACTCTTTGGCTGTTGTGAGAAATTGACCAATAAAACGCAATATCCTTTTTAAACTAAACAATAGGTTATGATATTTTAAACGTATTTTTCTTTTGTGGTTTCCAATTAAGGAATTTGAGAGTTAAGTTAGGAAATAAGAATTAATGATTGATATTGTAATGAATAAAGGATATTAGAACTTCTATTCATGATAATGTCCTTTTTAAATATTGTGTTTTCGTTTCCGTTTTCCATTTCTTTTTCAATATCTCTTATTTAAATTTGTTTTGGATGACATTTGTTTGTGATGATAATCATACTTCTAAAAAATTTTTTTGATATCGACTTTGATATTATTTTGATATCGACATCACTCGTGTATCATTTTTTTGAAGGACTGAACCATGATTTTAAAAAGAACTGTAATATCCCCTCTAATTCAGAATCACGCATATATAGATATTCTGGAAAAAAGGAATAGTATAATTTTGAAGCGAACTCTAAAATCTTAAAAATGAAGCATAGACCTTCTTAAATCTCTTAGATGGGTTTTTTGATACAGAATCTTTTATCCATGGGGAATTTTATATAGAATATTTTGCCGTACGATAATTTTATTATACCCGTACGATAGGATCGGGTATAATAATATTACTCCTCCGTTTGTAACACCTCGAAATAAGCGAGCTAGATATACCTTCAAAGGTATGGATCGGATCAGGAAAAAATTCTAAGACTTTTGATCCATGTCCGTCCGTCCGTCCGTCCGTCCGTCAGCACGCTAACTCAAAAACTAACTAAGAAAGCTAGCATCTTGAAATTTACACAAAATATTCTTGGAGTAATTTGTAGGTTCCCTATTTTTTTTGGTTGATTTTGGACCAAACCTTAAGGTAGAAGTTAGATCTTTGAAAATTAGTATGAGTCATTTTAGAAATTTTTTTTGTATCACCTCCCGTTTAGGAGCTGTAAGGGGTCATAAACTGAAAATTTCCTATTTTTAAACACCTGTAACTTGAACACCTGTTCAAATTTTTTTGAAGTAATACATAAAAATTAAAGCTTCAACATTATACTCTTATTTCTGCAAACAACTTTTTTTAATAATATAGGGTTACTTTATAATTGACGAAAGTGTTACTTGATTTTTTCAAATTTTCTAACAAATTTCTTTAACGAATTTTTTCCATTTTGTTTTACTCGATAATTTGAAATTGTTGAGGATATAATGCGTAGTACAAAAAAATTTAAATAAATAAACAACATAACGGTTGCTTGAAGAATTTTTATTTATATGATATTGATATACATACATACATACTTATATAATAACATGTTGATTTACATATCGTATATGTTACTAGTGAATGAATGATAAGAGTATATATGTATATTATATAGCGCCGTATTTACATACATATATGTATTTTATTATACTTATAAGAAATTATTCTGTCAATGGAATATTTAAATATAATATAATATAATATTTAAAATTATATTTACTATTTTGTACTAAGTAAATTTAATATACATTTACCGCTTAGTATTAAATGGTACTATAGAATATTTGAAAAAGTTTTGGATTGATAATCGTTATGTTAAAATCTGCTTTTGAAGAATGTATAAACATATAGTTTGAATGTATGTACAACCCATAATTCTAGAAATTATAAAATTCACCCAAATTATTTTAAAATACTAAAATATTAAAAAAATAATATTGTAAGCAAAGTGACAGGCTGTGAACATACTAACGGTTCGTACGGGTATCTAAGAGTTGACAAAGTCAACTGTATTCTTCTTCGTTTAATTTTAATATTTTTTTAATTTAAGCATTATATTAATTTATGTTTATAATGTTTGCATTCCTTTTACACAAAAAGAGTAGTTGAGAGTAGTTGGGAGTAGTTGGTAAATAGAAAGGTAATATTTTTCTTGAAAAATGTTAATTAAATCCATCTACAGAAAAATGTTTGCCTCATTATACATTATCCTATATATCATTCACTCTTTCTCAAAAGCTGATGTAGTTAGGAATGGAAAAGCGTAGTTTACTGTTGAAAAAGAAAACGAACAATATTGTAGTATTTTTTACTATACTTATAATTTTAATATACTTAATAATATAACTAGACCAGACCAACAGATCTACCTACCTTTATCTTTAAATTTTTTTTATTGAATTCTTGAGAAAAATTTTTTTTTTTTTTGTAATGTAACAAGAAAATTACACAACCTTTCCTTTCAAGGAGTGGCTGTAAATGTCGTAAGGGGGAATTATTCTTCCGACGTGTATGGGATTGGAACCCACAGTCCTTCAGTGTTTACAATGTATTTCATACCCTCTTACCCACTAGGCCACCCGAGGCCCCTGAAAAATATTGAAATATAATGCAAAATGCTTTTTTGGACAATAAAAGAAAAATGTTTTTTTTTAAATAAATTAATTGGATTATTAAAATTTTCTGCCAAAGCATTGAAATTAAACTAAATATATTATCGTAATTACCATTTATTTATATAATAAATTCAATTTTAATTAAAATATTTATTATTATATATCCGTATATTTTTTATTTAGTTAAGTTTTTAATTTAAAAATTAAGTAAAATCAAATTTATTATTAATATTTTAAGTTCTGCTGTTTTTAAGGTGCTAACAAGGATAGATATACAAGGATATATAAGTTTTATTACCTATAAAAACTGATAGAGAATCACAATAAATTGTATAGTTACTTCAATATACCTCCCCATTAATGATAATTTTATAAATGCTGCTTAATATTTTACAAATTTAAAATTAGATAACTCTCTTTCATTATCCCTTTTATGCCTCATTTCCCTTTAATGTGACCTTGACATTTTATAGTCACATCACATTATGGCCCCACATTATGATCCCACTATAAATCACTCATCTTACCATGATAGAATTTCCAAATTTTTCTTTTTTTAGAATTTCTAAACTTTTAGAAAATAAATTAGCTATGAAAATTCTTTTGTTTTCTCATCTTTTAAAGCATTAAAAGTCAAAAATGAAAAATTTATTATTATTTTTAAGTGTCACGGAGCCTGCACAAAATTTGGAAAGTGGAAGAATATTATAGCATTAACATTAAAAAAATCCTTGAATTTATATACTTCATTGTTTGTACATTATTTCATTAAAATGTTAAATTAAATGCAATCAATTGAACTGTAATTTTGAATTTATCAGTTCTTCAAAAATTACGGAAAACTCCTATTGATTAGGTATTTAAAATTGTCGGAAATAACAAAATGAAGCGAAATTATACTACCATAATTACAAATTTTAAATTTAATTTGAAGATCTTTTAATGTCACAAACTAACTGTAAATCCTCTAAATTTCAATAATAGGCAAAAGATAAAAATTTCCAATTAAAATTTAATTGTTAAATAAATACAAAATTAATTCGACAAAAAAAAAAAAAAATTTAAATATTTAAAAAAAAAAAGACTAAAATTAATAAAATGATGTACGTATGTATGTAAATAAATTTGAAAATAAAATATAGGTAGATATATAATAAAATTTTATTTATACATTAACATTTCAAAATACCTACTTATAAAAAAACCAAAGGATAATACACAAACTTAAATCCAAAGTCAAGAACATAAGTCAAAAATAGAATCCAGTATTTTTCATCATTACATACTTTAAAACACAAATAACTGATAGTCACATCATCAAAACAAGGAGGAAAAAAACTCGATCATAGACATCAAGTGTAAAAGAAGTGTTAGGATACGAATAGTTTTTAAAACCAAAAAAAAAAAAAAAATAAAATAAAATTTAACAAAAAAATTTTTACACTTCAAGTCTTTTGAATCCTTGAATGAATCCTTGAATATTTAAAAACTAAATATTTAGTTATCATTATCAATGTTATATCTATACACATATCCATACACCTATTATTATAGAAGAATATGGTATATTTTATATAAAAGTATAATATTTGAGTAAATAATTTAATAGAAATAAAATAAAAAACAAAAAAAATTTGTGTTATACAGCAGTTTTTTTAAATATTTTATTCTATGATGGAAGATGGTAAAAGTTTGATGTAAAAAAAAATGATTAAATTTCATATAAAACAAAGAACGGAAAAACGATGTCATGTCAAATTATGCAAAAATTCTTTAAAAATAAAATTCTTAATTTTTTTTATCCTTTAATGAGACACTGTGATTGCTTATAATACATTATGAAATTTTAAATTTAAGTGTACCCTAGATTCTAGAATATGAGTGAGATAAAATTTATTTAAAAAAAAAAAAAAAAAACTATCAAGATCGTGAAAGATAATGGAATTTTAGAGGACCTTACATTTTCTAAGACATTTTCGAAATTTAAAAGTATCGCAGATCGTTAGCAAATAAAGGATTAACATTAATTAAAAAATTGTGGCTATAGATGATACTCATATAACTGTGTCAATGTCATCCATGTATTAAAGCAGTCATTCTTTTAATTTTTATCTTTTGGAAATCTTTTTTTATTGGAAATACTATCAAATATTTTACATAATACTTCGTATTATTTTTTAGATATTTACCCACCCTACCCAGCCTCTAAAAGATCTCTTAAAATCTATAAACAATTTTTTTAACGAGATATCGTTTTAAGTTACCTTGTGTAAATATCATGGATAAAATTTTTTTTTTTTTGTTTGTATGTAATATGGATATTAGATATTGTTAATATCTTTAAAACAATATAAATTTATTTATTCGCTGATATAAAAATACATCAATGCCTTATACCTAATAATGTCTGAAATTCGTTATTAAAAAAAAATTTTAAGAATATCAAAGGACAAAAAGTTTAAAAAACAATGATTCTTTAGTTGTGTTCATGGCTTTCTTTGATTTTAACAAAACCATGCATATAAAAATTTATAAAGTATATATTGTATGACAGTATGTAAAACAAAAGTTTTATTAGGCACATAAAGGCGCGAAAGACAATAAAAACAGTTTAGAATTTGTGACTTGCTCTAGCGCTTGGAATTTTTCTTAGAATTTTATATATATAAGAAAACATTATAAAAAATGAAGACCTGCTTCCTTCACTTTTAAATAAACTCTATATATAATGAAATAAAAAGCTCTTAACACGTGTAAAAATATAATGTTGAAGCTTTAATTTTTGAATTTTATTTTGTATATATACATTTGTACAAGAGTCTAAAAATATCAAATTTCCAATTTTTGATCCCTATAAAAAGCTCATAAACAGCAAGAGGTACGAAAAAAAAAATTTTTTTTACTCTCAAAATTAAATGTTCTAACTAAAATCACGTTTTTTTCTATTAGATACATCAGTAAGTGATTTACAATTCATAAGGAAGCGCGACTGCTTGTAATTGGTGCAATAATGGCAAAATAAGTTGTGTCTGTTTCAAATAACAATTTTCCAAATGATTTCTTCTCTGACGATTAACTTTTTTTTTACTGGTGCTAATGTAAAAATCAAACTTTGAAGAAGTTTATTTACGGAATCAGTAACATAAATCTTTTTCAATTTATTGTAGTAATTATGTAATATTGTACAGGGCATTTCCTAGTAACGATATATTTAAATATTAAATTGCAACAAATTGCATAATTTTAATATTGGCTTATAAAGTTAAAACTGCATATCTGTCATTTGATTTGGCGTTTTAGATTGAAAAAATAGTAGGTAAGTAAATAAAATCTATATTATACTAAATATATTATACTGTTTTGCAATGTATGACTTCTTCAAACTTTAACATAATGAGTGGCGCTATATAAAGGAAATATTAGATACAAAATATTAATTGTTTTAAGAGTTCTAATCTATCTATTATATTGTTCTATCTTAAATGTTGTAAAATTATTGTAAAATTTTTGTAAATAGACGAACGACAGAACGAACGAACAGAGCGCAAGTAATAAACCAATTTTTCAAACTTTTTTCAAAAGTGTTCTAAAAAGCTTTTGTTCAAATTTAATGATTTAAGTTTTTTAAGCCCTTTTAATTATGTGACTAATGACATAATGATTAAGGCGACGGCCTTCCAATCTAAAGGTATTGTACTCAAATCCCGATCGGGGCATATCCAATATTAATAAGTTATATCATAATAAATAACTAATATTATAATACATAACATAATATAAAATAAAATAAATAGTTCATGAATAAGATAATAGATGGCGCACAAATAATATAGTACCTATTTGTGTTTCAAAATCTTATACAATCGATACCATACCGTGTATACTGCTTAATAAATATAATGGTTAAAAAGAAAATGAAGCTTATTCAACTAATATAAATAATAAACTACACTTAAAGAATACCCTATGGTCTTCGTAGGAAAGGGGTAAAAAACCATTAAAATGCATCAGCTAATTCTAATTGTCCGATATCAATGTAAAAGTTATCCAAAATTAAAATGTGATAGCTTCGTAAATTTTTCTATTAAATTATTTTTTGTTTCTTGGAAAAACTTTTAAAATACCTAACTAAGCTAGTGTCTATAGAGGCACTGACGTACGTGAGGATATAACATATATTATAGGGATGCAAACCGGATCCTCCTTCTTCTAGTAGAAACCTCACTAAGAGGCAAGTTAGAATAAGATGTAAGGCAAATAAAGATAAAATACAATACCTATCACACAAATAATTTTAACTAAAATGATACACTCAGCAAAGTTAAATGAAAAATCAAATAATTTTATAAATATTTTTATACAAACGTTGTCTTAATCAGGTCACAAAAACTGAAAATATTTTTGTATTCAGTTTAATTTTTTATTTTCTTGGAATAAAATGTTAAAAAACAAAAAAAAAAAAAATGACGACAAGTAACGAATAAGAGCGTGACATTCAAGCAAAAGTTCAAATTTTAAGAGTGCATCGTCTAAATGAATATCTGCATCTATTATAATATTATATATAGTTGTATATATAGTGTAAGATTAGTAAAATATTTTAAGTACTTGCAAATATTCAAGCATATAGGTATCTAAGTCTAGAAAATATTTTACTTTACATTAAAAAATAGCTGATATAAGAATTTCCATAAGAATAAAATAGAATTCATTTTACATTACATTGTGTTATTATTGTGTTGAAAATTTCTGGAAGGATTTTTAAATAAGTTTTAGGATAAAAGATTTAAGGATTTAAGGAAATTTTTAGTATAGGTAATCGTTTTTATAAATATTTTAATACATATTATATAATTTAAATTATGTAGCATTCCTTTTTTTTTTTGTAATCGTTCTTTTATTACACTAATAATCATTTACAATATCTAATTTCAGAATTGCAGGATGGAATTCGAACACTATAACAGAAAATAACTGAAGTAGCTATATAAAGTGTTGATGTTTTTGAAAAATTTGCCTGACCCTTTTCTAGTACAGTATATCTTTTGTTTTTTTTGAAGTGGTGGAGAATATTAAGCATTCAAAACTCCACTTTAAAGGCAATAAAAACGATTATGAATATTAAAAACTATTTAAAATTATTAAATTTTATTTTCACTTCATTTCTGGAAACAAAAAAAAAAATAAAAAATGAATAGAAATGTACGACTTCATTTATTCGATCACGTTCAATATTTTCTTTACTTTTTCCTCCAAGTCAACATGATCTTGTAATAAATTTTCTATTGCATTGATTCTATATTTTATATAAAAAAAAAAATAAAAAGAAAAAGAAAATTAAATTAAATTAGAAAATTTGCATTGCAATGAATAATAATACATTATAGTCTAGCGTCAGTAAAATTATATAAAAAACATGATCTAAAAAACGATTTTTCAATTGAAATTAAATTTGTATGCAATTTTTCTTTTTCTTCTTTCATTTATTATTATTTTTTTTTTTAAATTTGTTTTTTTATTTGTATCTTAAATAAAATATATATCATTATTTTTATACATTTTATTATTATTAAAATATATAATAATATATTATTTTTTAGTACAGTATGTGTTAAAAATAAATGTACACATTAATTTTTAACTCAAAAAAGTACTGGTCTTGTGTGATGGACGTTTAATTATTATAATATACTGTTAGGTTGTCACCTTACGTCATTTTGTGTATTGATTGGTCACCTTTCATAATATAAAATATGATATACTCAAACGAAAAGTTTTAGTTCTTATTATTTATGACTATGAAATTTTAATAAGTTAAAATTTGCATGAGTACTGGTTGATAAAATAAAACGTTTTTTTTAAAGTAATATTAAATACAGTTATAAAATATTTCAAAAATGTTAAGTACAAATTTTTTCACCTTTATGGATTTTTATTAAGTGGTATAAGGTATTTTGAGCAAAGTAAGAATGTCTGTTGTTCTGCTGTCTGCTGTCGGGGGTTGTCTGTTTTCGAAACTTCAGCCATTAGTATATTGACACCACTGAAATAACTGTTGAAATTTCGTCAACATTGAAAATATTTGTAACGGACATTTGTTACAAAATATGCTGATTATGCAAATTTTTATAGAATTATACTAGATAAATTTATATGATATTAAAACTGTATCTAAGGTAAAATTAAAATTTACATTTAAAAGAGCTTTAATGGAGTAATTTGTAATCTATTTTAATAATTATAGGTAAGACTTATGATATTATTTAAAAATTCCAATATTTCTGCTTTATCCCTTCTGTTCAATTCAATTTCTTTCTGATTTTGTTACCTACCTAATACGAGTTAGATTCAAAATGAATCATAAAAATTAAGATCTCTTAAAAATTTGGCCAAAACTGTATTTACAAAATTTGCAGAAATTTTATGTATAGCTAACAACGTTATTTATCATATAGGTACCTATTTATCTTTTATCTTAATTCCTGAGTGATAAACAATAGTTTTTCATGAAGTGACAGAGTCCTGATCTTTATAATAAAACATAATTGAGCATTCAAAAAGATTCTGTTTTGTATTAAAAATGTTTATTAACGTTGAGTAGCTGTATTTTAAATTTTATTTTATTCATTACACTTAAATTCTATAGAAAAAATAAATGTATTTTCATTGATTTAGCTTTTATGTTTTTTAGAAATTGAGTATATCCTTCAGGATTTTTTATAATTTTTCTGTTTTTACCGGAAAATAAAAAAAAAAAAAGTTGAAAAACTGAGTTCAACAACAAGAATAATTTTCGTTAAATGCAAAATTAAATAAAAATATTTCACTAAAGCTTATTTCATGGAACATTTAATTGTTTCAACTTTAGTTTTGTGATTATTTTTTTAAGGTTAAAAAATAAAATTTAAAAGATAAAAGTCATTTATAAAACTGAAAAGATAATCCTTTATTTTGTTTTGTTTGGTATATCAAAAAAAATTATTCATTTTAAATTTATTTGATTAAAAAATTTTTTTGTAATAACTGTAATTCAGTTGTTCATAAATTGCCATCACTGTTACGATGAACATAGTTTAATTTTATATTTATCCCTTATGAAATTTCCAGCCACGCCTGAAAGGGAAAAACTGTGTAATTTCCTGTTAACATTTATATGGCAGAGAAATGCACTAAAAAAAAAACTTTGTTTTAAGGCCTCAATTCCTCAAACCTTTATTTCATTTATTCGTTTCTTGAATAATTCTCTATTTATAACTAAAGGTGACTCTTTATAAGGCTTGCTATTGCCAGTACAAGTCAAATTCAGATTAATTCTAGATGAATAGTTTTTAGTTCTTTCAAACATTTTAATTAGAAAAAACCCACAATTTCAAAAAGCCAACACAAACATTTTAATATAATCGTGACTTAAGCGTAAAGAATTTTTATCGTTGCAAAATATCTCCAGTAGAACTTGAGATATGAATATTTAAAAATAAGGCTTTTCCCAACTTTAAGGACCTCTTCAAATAAATAACGCTTCGTATAACGATCATAAAAAACTTCTTCCACAAAATAAATTTCTCAATCGAATTTATTCATAATTAAGATTCAATTGCTTTATAATAATCAACGTAGACAGAAAATGATGATGAGTTAATTATTCAAATATTATTTTTCAAAAATGCACTAACAACGACTAATATAGAACAATAAAATAAAAAAAGGTTCAATTTAAAATTTTGAGAAATGCTGTTTTTTAAAATGTTTTTTATATATTCTTATCCCAAACTGAGGAGCACTTTTTATACCGAAAATTTGTCCGTGTTCCATTTTTTTATATTTTTTCTTCGGACCACGGTGGTGTATCTAGTGGGTAAGAGCGTATGAAATATGCTGTAAGCACAGAGGGTATGTGGGTTCGAATCCCACACACGTCGGAAGAATAATATTCAACCTTACGACATTTACAGCCACTCCTGAAAAGGAAAGACTGTGTAATTTCCTTGTCACATTTATGTGGCAGGGGAATAAATTTTAAAAAATATACATATTTTTTCTTTGGTTTTATTTGGAATATAATACATAATTTCCAAAATTAAAATATTATGTAAATGTAAATATGTAATGTAAATATTTTTTACTTACTACAAGGGCTTATTTTTTGTTCAGTTCATTTTAATATTTTAGGATCTATTAATATTTTGCTAACAAGTACCATTCTTTTTCTTACTATAATACTCTTTGGCTTTTACTTATTTTTGTCAAATGAGTTTAAACTATGTATTGAGAAACGTAGTTCATATTTGAAGCAGTTTTCTGGAATAATATGGTTACGATATAGTAACCCATTCCGAAAAGCCGATTTCTCAAAAAAATATTCTAACCAAGTTGTGTACAATTTTTCAGACTGTTTAATGCCTTTAAAAAACAATTCTAACGATTTTTGTAAATTTCTGATAACCCATTCTAGAACTACCACAGTATTTAGAAGAAATTTTTTTTAAAAGAAACTTGTTTCGGAATATTAATTTTCATGCCATCATCGCAAACTTAGTAAAAACATAAATTCTTAACAGAAAAGTTCGTTTGATTCCTTTCATTATTTGTTACCATATTCCGCCACGTAGAACAGTAAAAACAAATTCTAACCGAATCGTAATTTACTTGAGTTAGTTTATTGGTAAATAAAAACTAAACTACTTGTTAAAGTGTTGTGAGATATTACAAAAAGGTCGACCGATTTCAATTTGTGGGGATTTATCATACATCATTTCGTTCGCGAATAAAAAACGAAGTAATATCACGTATAGCTTTGGAAATAAATAATATTTTGTTTTTATACCCGTACGATAAGTATCGGGTATAATAAAATTACTCCTCCGTAACACCTCGAAATAAGCGAGCTAGATATACCTTCAAAGGTATGGATCGGATCAGAATCAAATTCTGAGTCGATTAAGCCATGTCCGTCCGTCCATCCGTCAGCACGCTAACTCAAAAACTAAGAAAGCTAGAATCTTGAAATTTACACAAAATATTCTGGGAGCAATTTGTAGATTCTCTATTGTTTTTGGTTGAGTTCCGACCAAAACTTTGGGTAGCTCCCGAACAACTAATAGGTCTCCACAATTTTTTTGAAATAGAGCCATGAAATTTTAACTACTGATAGATATCATAAAAATATTAATTTTCTGTGAATATGAATTTTTCTGTAGCCTTACCCGTTAAGGAGCTACAGCCGCCCAAAGTTTGAAAAATCTCTATATTTAAATTGTTATAACACAAGTTGTATAAGGTATATCTTCAATCTGAAAATTCCAAACGATAGGTGCTATTTATGAGCTTTACCAGCATATATATAATAAATATATTCAAACATTTTTTTTGTATCACCCCCCGTTTAGGAGCTGTAATGGGTCAAAAACTGAAAATTTCCTATTTTTAAACACCTCTAACTTGAAAACTTTTTAACATTTTTTTGAAGTAATACCTACATAAAAATTAAAGCTTCAACATTATACTCTTAATTCTGTTAACAACTTTTTTTGATAATAAGGGTTACTTTATAATTGACGAAAGTGTTACTTGATTTTTTCAAATTTTCTGACAAATTTCTTTAACGAATTTTTTGCATTTTGTTTTACTCGATAATTTGAAATTGTTGAAGACATAATGCGTAGTACAAAAAAATGTAAATAAATAAACAACATAACGGTTGCTTGAAGAATTTTTATTTATATGATATTGATATACATACATACTTATATAATATCATGTTTATTTACATATCGTATATGTCACTGATGAATAAATGATAAAAGTATAGATGTATATTATATAGCGCCGTATTTACATACATATATTATGTATTTTATTGTACTTATAAGAAATTATTCTATGAATGGAAATATTTTTAAAGAAATATTGCAATGTATGGCGATATCCTTTTTTTTTTTTTCCTAAGGGAGGTGGGAATCTTCCAAAGACACGAAGAATGTCCCCCTTTGTAGTGTCAGATTCTTACTGACTAAACCCACCTCCCCCTTTAGCTAATATAATGAGATGAAACCCTTACCAGCAAATGCAGCATATTGGCTAGGGAGTAGGGATAGGAAAGGATAGGAAATGGATATTTCAACATTGAATTGGGAGTGGGACTGTAAGGAAACAATGAATCCACCTATTATTATTACTATTTTGCTAACAGTGACTAAAGCCATCACAACAGTTACAACATGTAGTAGTAGTATATAGTAACTACATGAGGTAATTATTGAAGGCAACCCCCACTGTCACTGTAGCGGTTACTATTATTGGTATTAGTATTCTTATTAATATTATTATTATTTTATTCAGAGTCAGCGCCATCAATGGATTACAACGTGCAGCAGTATATAACACCTTACTTGCATGATATAACCAAAGATAGCTCCACTGTAGTAGCTATTATTATTATTACTATTATTATTATTATTATAATTATTGTTATTATTACTATTAGTTTTTATTATTATTATTGTTATTATTGTTATTATTTTACTACAGAGTCAGCGCCATCCGTGGATTACAACGTGCAGCAGTATATAACACCTTACTTGCATGGTATATCCAAAGATGCCTCCACTGTAGCAGCTGTTATTATTATTTCTATTATTATTATTAATATAATTATTGTTATTATTACTATTACTATTATTATTATTATTATTATTATTACTATTATTATTATTCTTATTATTATTATTGTTATTATTTTACTACAGAGTCAGCGCCATCCGTGGATTACAACGTGCAGCAGTATATAGCACCTTACTTGCATGATATAACCAAAGATAGCCCCACTGTAGCATCTAATATTATTATTACTATTATATAAGTTATCAAATCGTGTTTTTGATTTATATAAAAAAAATTAACTTTATTACTTAATTATTTTATAATAGTTACAATTTGAATTATTGCCGATTTTACAATTAGATGATACAATTAAATTCGTATTCTAATTAAGACTAAACATTATTCTAAAATACATTGACTTATATACTAATTTTAACACATGTTGGGCCACGTGAATTTATTCTGATGGGAATTAAGTAAACGCTAAATAAGCGTTTTTGGTGAGAAAATAATTTATATAGTAAAAAACGTTGAAAATTATGTAGACGCTGTGTAAGCGTTTTTTTTGGTGAGAAAATAATTATACGGTATTAGGCCTGTGGGAACAAAATGTAAATGTGCAATTTGGTAATTTGACACGTTGTTAACTCTTCCCCCTTTAAAGATCTGCGTCCCGTAGATCGATTGTGAATTCCAGTGGTTTGATGGTTGGAGTTTTGGTTGTTTTAACATCCGAGTTGGTTTCTTTGGTAGCTGATTTGACTGATTTTTTGATGCTTTTGGATACTGTGAAGATAACGATTATGATGATAATCAAAATGATGATTATATCTGCTGACAATGAGATTTTATCGTTTGAAAAAAGGTTCTGAATATGATGTGTGTTGTTAAGTTGTAAATTGTGAATGTAGTCCAGGTTCAATTTGATATTGCCTGTTGTAATATTTGTTTGAAAGATGGCTGGTAAAACTTGTGACGAAGTGACTATTCTGTTTACGAAGGTTTGTCCCTTGATTTCCACTGTGTCATTATAGTGTTGTATCACAAAACTCCCGCTAAGTTGTCTGCTGATGTTTCCGCTTGTTAACTCTCCATTAAAATTGGAAAGGAAAATTGTATTTTCATCTATAGCTTCGACTATTTCTTCCTTGTTGAACTGAAGGTTGCATTTAGCGCTTTTGCCTTTTAGAAGTTGAGATATACAGTGTTCTTCTTCAAGTTTCCTAAGTTTACCTTTTTCGCATATAGTTATATTGTTCATGGTGTCGCATTCTCCTAGTATACCATAGATATTGTCTTTCACAAATAATTCTTTGTATTCGAGATGTATTTGCTTTGAGTTTCTGATTGTTGATCTTGCTACAATGTGATCATACTGTTGGTTGCTGGTTTTTGGTAGTGAAAGGACGTACAGGATTGTATATCCATTCGTTATGACTTTTGGTTGAGCATACTCTATGGCTTCAATTTCATTGTTATATGGTAATGTTTCTGTTTCTTTTAATATTTTTTGGATGTCTGCTCTACTAAGTAAGTTTGTGTTGACAATTGCTTTTTTTGCTATCTCGGCTGCTAATACGATTTCGTTCAGCGTTTCTTTTATAATGCCGAGCTTGTTGAAGGTTATTTGCTCGAGTTGTTGGTCCATTCTATTCACTTGTTTGAGAATAACGTTGTATCTTTTTATCACTTCACTTGTTACTTTCATTATCTCGCGGTTGATACTGTATTGTTGATTATTGTTATCGATTAGTTCGCTTTGGCTCTTTACAATGATGTCCCAGTCGGTGGCATCTGGTGTACCAGCCAGCCATTTCCATGCGGCTCCAATCCACTTGATTGATCTTTTCTTGATTCTTGTCCCTCTCAGTTTCGTTAGTGATTGCATGATTTGGTTTATTTGAAACTCTAGCTGAGGTTTGATCATGTTTTTTGAATTGATCTTTTCGACAAGTGGGATTATTTGTTGCAAAGCTTCGTCATATTCTTCGAGATTAATGATGTGAACCAAATTGAAGTTGCCGTTTATTATTCTTCCTTGACCTTGTTTTATGGTTGCAATTGGACCTTTAAATTCAAATATTCCTGGCCATGCGATGGTTTTTGTAATTATAATTCTGGAAAGATAAAATTATTGATTATCGGTAATATTTTTTATGAGGGATTTATGAATTTTTTTCCCGGATGTTGTGGTTATTGTAACTTTATTATTTTTCATAACTATTTCTTTTTTATATATTGGCTTGTGCTTGGCTTTAATCTGCTTATCTCGCACATAAATTATTTGGCCAATTTGGTAATCTTTGGGTGTATTTCTTTTTTCATTTTCCCTTTTCAGTTTTGATTGTTGATTTTTCTCAATGCGGGTGCTCAGTTCGTTACTAATTTTTGTTCTGGCTGCTAATAAATCTTGATAGTTGAATTTACTGGATCTCCCAAAGAATATGTCACTTGGTTTAGTCTTTGTTACAGAGTGTATTGTATTGTTGTATCGATCGACTGCCAAGTATATAATTTCTTTTTGCGAAAGGTCTTGATACTCCTTGCTGAGGCACCTTACTAGTTCTATTATTGTTGAGTGCGCTCTCTCGATACTTCCATTAACTTCGCTCTTTTGTGACGGTGTGTTATAGACTGTGATGCCAAGTGCTTTAATGTAGTTTAATGTAATGGGACTCATAAAGCTGCGCTCGTTGTCAATCACTATCATTTCGGGAACTGTGAAATAATGTAGGACTTTCGTTATTTTATCTCTTAAATGCAGAGCTGAGCGATCCTTGATGTGGAAAAATTTTAAGAATTTCGAAAATTTATCGATACATGTTATATACTTTTCTCCTTGCATTTCCATTAAATCCATGTGAAGTATTTGTGTTGGGAATTTCGGAATAGGAGTTTGTTGTAATTCCGGTTTATTTGGCCGTCTGTCATACTTGCTGCTGTTACAAATTTCGCAAGTTTTGATAAATTTCTTTATCTTACTACTCATCTGTGGGAAATAGTACTTGTCCAGTATTTGCATCCGGTTTTCATTGGCGTTTCTGTGTGCTCTCCTATGTTCTTTTTCGATGATGGTAAATTTCCTGTCTTCTAGCGTGACATTTTCTACTATTTTTTGTGTAATCCGGATTTTATATTTGCTAAAATGATCCTTAAAAACACTCTGTAGAATTGGGAGGAAATTTTCAGGAATCTTGATACCGTTGATTACGCTTGGATTCAGTTTCTCCTTCAATATTATTTTTAGAATATCTTGATTCATTTCTGGTACGTCCACATAGTGCCTATGATATCTTGCATGTGGTTGTTCGTATATTATCATATGCTTTCCGTGTCTTATGATTAGTTGATTCAAGAACACGTTGATTGGAGCTTCGCAATGAGGAATTAAGCTTGTGCTGTCCTCGTCTGCGCTATGTACTGTGTGTGATAAATTATCTTCATCCGGAATGCTTGCTGTTTCCGTTTCGCTATTCTCGTGTGGACTATTTGCTGTGTCTGTAGAGCTTTCGGTAAGGTTGTTTATTTCGGTTGGCAATCTGGATAGAGCATCTGCTACGACATTTGTTTTTCCTGGCTTGTAGACTAGTTCGTAGTTGTACTCTTCAATTTTGGCCTTCCACCTTTTAAGTTTAGCATTATGGTTACGGTTTCCTAGCGAAAATGTTAGTGGCTGATGGTCTGTCAGGATTTTAATTTTTCCTGCACCATAAAGATAATTTCGTAGGTTATCCAGTGACCAAACTATCGCCAACATCTCCTTCTCGTTCGTGGCGTAATTTTCTTCTGTGCTATTCAAAGTCCTGGAGATAAAAGTTATTGGTTTATCCTTGCCGATTTCTCCCTGTGACAATACTGCTCCAATAGCTTTATCCGAAGCGTCTGTAGTGAGTACGAAGGGTTTTTCGAAATTCGGAAATATCAATATTTCAGAAGACGATAGTAGCTTTTTTAGATTGTTGAAAGCTTGAAGTTCTTCCTTGTTTAGTTGTATATCAACTTTTTTCGACATATTTGCTTTAATTTGCGCGTTTTTTCCTCTGGTTAGGTTGGTTAGTGGTTTTGCTATCTTGGCAAAATCACGAATGAATCTGCGATAGTAGGATGTAAGTCCCAGAAATGATTTCAGATCCTTCAAGTTTCCTGGGGGCCTGATGTTTTGAATGGCCATTACTTTCTTTGGATCAGGCTTGATCCCTTCGCTCGTAACTAAGTGGCCTAGGAATTCAGTTTCCGATTTTAAGAATTTGGTTTTTTCCAGGTTTACCCTTAGATTAGCTTTTTCCAACCGTGAAAATACTATTTCGATATTTTTTAGGTGTTCTTCCTTTGTTCTTCCAAATATAATGACGTCATCGATGTATACATAGCAGGTTTTGCCTATCTGATCTTTGAGTACGTCGTCTATCATACGCTGGAATATCGACGGTGCGTTCCTTAGTCCGAACGGAAGTCTTAGAAATTCGTACTTACCGTTCATTGTAGAAAAAGCTGTTTTTGGAATGTCTTCCTTCTTCATCATTATTTGATGAAATCCTGAAGTAAGATCGATCGTTGTAAAAAATTTTGCTTCTCCCAAACTTGCTAGTGTGCTGGAAATGTCCGGGATCGGATATGTGTCGGGTGTTGTTACCGCGTTTAACCTTTTAAAGTCGATCACCATCCGATATTTTTTATTTCCTGATGAATCTGGCTTTTTTCCCACGATCCAGATTGGCGAGTTGTACGGGCTTTTGGATGGTTGTATTATTCCGTCATCTAGCAGTTTTTTAACTTGATCTTCGACTTCCCTCTGGGTATGACTTCGTACCCAGGCTATGACTACTTCCCTTGGGTATGACTTGATCTTCGACTTCCCCGGTATGGGTATGACTTCGTATATATGGGCTCTTCGGTTGTTGTTTTGATTTCTGCCTTTACTTCTGTGTCAATTATTTCTTTATTATTAATTGGGCCAAATATTTTTTTGTGGCGGTTTACGATTGCTAAAATTTCTTTCCTGGTTTCGGTTGATAAATTTTCTGCTTCGATTTCTATGTCATTCACCTGAGCTGACACTTTCGCCTTCAATGGTATTTGGATGCCGGGATCGATTTTCAAGATGTTGTTTTTCCTGTCGATTATAGCATTAAGATTTTTTAATGTGTCGTCGCCTATTATTCCGTCAAAGGTTGTAAGTGCTGGCAAAACAAAAAATTCCAAGTAAGAGTTGTTTCCTAATTTTTCGAAAAATTTTCCCCCAATTTTCTGCGAGATTTGGATATTTCCCCCTGCAGAGCGTACAGTGAAAGGTTTATTCGCTGGTTTGGCGTTGGTGGCGATTTCAGGTTTCACGAAGTTTTTGTTTGTTCCCGTATCAACAAGAAATTTTAGGGTTTTTTTATCTCGTGTGTGGTATTCTAGGTATGGAACGCTGGATAGGCGTCCGTCATAAAATTTATTTCCTGGACTTCTTCTTCCGGGTTTTCTTCAGCTTCAGCATAATCAGGATCATAAAGGGCTTCGTCTTCATATTCATCTTCATATGGAGTTTCTATTTGATATAATCTCTGGTGCTTGTTATTCGGAAGATTACTTGAACTTGGTGGTCGTTTGTATGCATCATTGTAGTTTGTAGGTCTATTCATGTAATCCACTTGACGTGTTTGCATGGATTGATCGACTTCCATTTTTTCCAAAGGCTTGGGTGGTCTTGGTGGAGGTACAGATGGTCTTTGATGCTGGATGTTGTATGCGGAAACTTTTTGCTGTGGTGATAGCGATGGTCGCTGTTGGAATTGTTGTCGTGATGGTATAAAGGGTTGGCGTATGTTGCTATTCGGAACCCTGTTCATTGCGGTTGTATTTATATGACTGCTGTTTCTATTATGCAAGGTGTAGCTTCTGCAATTATAGTTTTGAAGCTCTAAGCATGTTGAATATGCCTCTGGGAGTGTTTGTGGTTTTTGCAGCATTAAGTATTTTGAGAGTTCCCCGTTAACTCCTCTAATAAAAACATCTAAAGCTCGATTTCTTTGTGATTCTATCAGAACCTGAATTGTTTCTTGTGAATAATTCTCAGTTTTCACTTTGTTAATTATTAACGAGAATTGATGATTTATTCTCGCGTAGAATTCGTCGATAGTAGATCTTCCCTGAGTGAGTGTGCTCATCTGATATTCTAATGTTCGGATGTCGCGCTTGTCTGCGTAGTGGAGAGATAAGCATGTTTTTATGGCCTCCCAGTCATCGTCAAATATGTTATATGATATCAAAGCGGCGTCGGCGCTTCCTCTAACTTTCCCCCTGATTGCTTGGAGAATCGCTCTATAAATTGGTTTGCCCTTCACTAAATTGTAATCAAGTAGGATACTTTCCACGTTGTGGACCCATGAAACGTATTGAACTGCATTTCCGTCGAATATTTGCAATTCCTTAAAGCTGTCGGGTAACCTTGCTATGTCTTTTAGGTCTTGCTCGTTTCTTGGCGATGTAAATTTTACTTGGCCTTGGTCTTGCACTTGTTGGTTTAGCTTCGATTCCAGTACTGTTAGCCTTGAGTCGAGTCTTTTCCCTTGAGCTATCTGGGCGTTTAATGCTCCGGTCATTTCTTTAAGTTGATCAATGATTGTCTCCATTTGTGCTTCCATTTTTAATTTTTAATTTTTAATTTTTAATTTATTTTAATTAGTTATTTGGTTTAGTTTTTATTAATTAGTTTTATTATTATAAAATTTTTGATTTTATTAATAAATTATTATTTTAATTAAATTTTATTATTCGTATTTTTTTATTCTTTTTATTTTAATTTTAATTATTTCCAATTTAATTATATTAGTTTTAGGTAATTTGTGAACCCTTAAGGTTTGTTTAAATTTTTACTCGTTGAATTCCCTCAATTTTTAGTTTTTCTACGCAGGTATGTAGGTGAAAAAAAAACACTTACAGGAACAAAACGGTTGTTTTCATTTTCTGAGTCTGGTCTGATCGGCTTTTACTCCAGAGGTTGTTTCGTAATATCCTTTTTAGACGTTCTCTTTTATTTTTCGTGAACACCCTACTAATGGTACGAGATACAACACGCCAAAGTTTTTTCGTTTTTTAGGGTTCTTGCTTGATTAAAGAACTTTTACGATCTGCTTTTTTTCCTTGATTTTTCCGGATTTCCACAATATTTCGTAAAGAGACTTCTTTAAAGCTGCTCGGGCGCCAGTTATCAAATCGTGTTTTTGATTTATATAAAAAAAATTAACTTTATTACTTAATTATTTTATAATAGTTACAATTTGAATTATTGCCGATTTTACAATTAGATGATACAATTAAATTCGTATTCTAATTAAGACTAAACATTATTCTAAAATACATTGACTTATATACTAATTTTAACACATGTTGGGCCACGTGAATTTATTCTGATGGGAATTAAGTAAACGCTAAATAAGCGTTTTTGGTGAGAAAATAATTTATATAGTAAAAAACGTTGAAAATTATGTAGACGCTGTGTAAGCGTTTTTTTTGGTGAGAAAATAATTATACGGTATTAGGCCTGTGGGAACAAAATGTAAATGTGCAATTTGGTAATTTGACACGTTGTTAACTTATATTATTGTTATTATTACTATTACTATTATTATTATTAATATTATTAATGTTATTATTACTACTATTAATTATACGATATAAATTATTATGATATAAAAGTACTACATATTTTTTATTTATGACCTGATCGGGGTTTGAACCCAAGACCCTTCGATTGAAAGGTTGGCGACTTAACCACTGCGCCATGAGGCGATATACTTATAACAATATAAATATACTATGTGCGTATTAATATAATATAATATTTAAAGTTATATTTACTATTTTGTAATTTAATATACATTTACCGCTTAGTATTAAATGGTACTATAGAATATTTGAAAAAGGTTTGGGTTGATAATCGTTATGTGGAAGGTTAGAATCTGCTTTTGAAGAATGTATAAAGATATAGTTTGAATATATGTACAACCATAGTTCTAGAAATTATAAAATTCACCCAAATTATTTTAAAATACTAAAATATTTAAAAAAAAAAAATATTGTAAGCAGAGTGACAGGCTGTGAACATACTAACGGTTCGTACGGGTATCTAAGAGTTGACAAAGGCAACTGTATTCTTTTTCGTTTCCGTAAGGGAAACGTTCGTTTTCGTAAGGGAATGAATATTGTAACAGCCACTAAACAGCGTGAGTGGAGAGAATTCAAGTAAAATAAAGAAAATAGCTATATAATCTTATAAGATTAAAAATGTATTTGATAAGTCCAAGCAAGATTGCCTAAAACAAAGCAAAAAGTTTTGTTGAACTGATTCAATACGTGAAATGTTCACGATAGGGAGATTATACCTAAGTTGAATATTCAAGGATAGACCTTACATAAACAGTGAAGAGTAGTTTTGGGATATAAGGATTATAGAACTCTTTGACATAGAACACACAATAACAAACTCCAAAATTGAGTTTATCTTTATTAGTTATGAAATTGGGGAATGTTTTAAAAAATAATAAATGTGGTCGCAACTAAGAAAAGTGTACCTCATTAATAATTTTCATAGAAATCAAAATTATCAAAACATATAAGATTTATGTAGATAGGAATTTTTTAATTTACTAAAAAAATAAGAATTCGACAACATTATAGCAAATTATAGTTTCATAACAATGGAGAAAGTTTTGAAAATTTACTTAAAATAGAGGGTAACAACAACAAATTAATTTAATCATATTTTATTTGATCTTTTTATTAACTGAATAAAATTGTTTATTTGAGTGACTATATTTGATACCTACGTAATTGCAAAAGAAAACTTTTATTCAAAATAATATACCTAAAAATGAATAGGTACTTCAAACTTAATTTACATGCACGACAATTCTAATTATTTAACATCATGGTAGTCCATGCAAACTGCTCTCATTCCAAACATAATGCCATGACGTGTTTTATGATTAGTTTTCTTTTATAAAAATAAAATATACCTTGGTATTGGAGATACCAAGAGACGCTTTTACTTAAAAAATAAAATAAAATATTTTATGTACTAATAAGTAGTATGAAGATAACTTTTCAATCCTCTTAAACTCTCTGATAAATCTACGAAAACTGATGTGTTAACAGAATATATTTGTCAAACTTACAAAATATGTAATACATGTTTATATAAAACTGCTGTAACGCCAGCAGTTTTATATGCAGAAACAGATAACTAACGAAACTTTGTATCAGTAAATATAT
The DNA here is from genome assembly GCA_947095535.1 of Poecilobothrus nobilitatus. Taxonomy (NCBI): domain Eukaryota; kingdom Metazoa; phylum Arthropoda; class Insecta; order Diptera; family Dolichopodidae; genus Poecilobothrus; species Poecilobothrus nobilitatus. Next base: position 112,515,794 of record OX352774.1, read on the forward strand.
GAAATACATGAGTAGGTAAAATGATAGAATTCTATATTCAAGGTAGTTAGTTTCAAAATATGGCTGATAATTCAGTTTAAAGTATATTAAGAAAAAACTAGAAAACAAATCGAAAGAATTTAAGCGGATCTTAAGAAACATTGGGTTCCAATATAACAATAGAGTTACAAAAGGATGAAATAAAAAACCATCACAAAAAAAACAAGTTCTTGTAAATTTGAACATTTAAACAGACCCGACTTTAATTAAATGGAAAAAGGCAAAGAAAATATGGAAAAAGCAAACAGTTACTTTATTGAAAAATTAATAACTGATACTTTTTCCTGTAAGAAATGAAAAATATTTGTTGCTGTTATTGTTTTGTAAAAGGGATAGATAACTATCTTTATACCTAGGTCCTGAGACCCATTGGGTAGTCAACTCCACGATACGTGTTTTTCGAAGCGAAGCGATTCGAAAGTGACTCCTGGAACAACCCCTAAAGAATCGGACAATTGTTTTCTGCTCAAACACCGTTAATTGTTTTCTGCTCGAACACCCTTCTTACTTCGGAAATATCTTCCAGTAACCCTTTTCCGAAGCCCTTTTTGTTTTGGCAATTGGCATCGTGAGCAATTGGCAAAGTAGATACCACCTCTCTTTCTTACACAATCCTCTCTGCCTATTCTTTCTGGCTGTGCCTTTAGCATCAGTTGGCTCGTGTTGACGTGGAGTCTTAGATCTGTCCTATTCAGTTTCAGGACTTTCTTTATCTTTTTCCATTTCGGCTCGTTACAAAATGCTCCAAAAATAATCTGTTCCTTTAACATTTACATTTAAATTTTTTTTAACATTATAAAATTTAAATATGTAACTTTAATCAACATTTTTATCAGACTTTTAAGAACTTCCAATAAATCTTAATATTAGTCCATTGACATATAAATTAACTTTATTTTATTTTTTATATAAATTTCTTTGTTAAACAAAAACTTTACTTATGTAATTTTTTTGGTAATTAATTATAATATTTATTCGCAATTACCGTAATATAAGCATTACCCATATATACAAATATTCATATTATTAAAGCCTATTTAATAAAAATATTTACTTGACAATTAACTTGATAAAAAAACAACCGGAAATGAAAAATAAATGGATCCCCAAGGGATGAAAATTACAAAATAATACCTGTTTTCCATTGAAATGTATTCCGTTGTGTACGTCATTGTTTTAAAGATTCAAAATAAAACAATTGTAATGGAAAATTGAAAATGTTGCATTCATTAAGGAAACAACACGACAAATATTAAAATTTCTTGTTGTTATTTCAAATTTCAGTTTTTTTTCAACAGTTCGTTATTGTTCTTCACATGATTGGTTATATCTTGGTCTGTATATGTCTATGTACATATTTACTACAGCTGGATTACGTACATGTAAATCGAAATTTTTATTGTTTCTTTTTTTTATCAGAAATAGTTGTAAAAACAAAAAAATGTAACTTAACTTTTTTAATAAAAAAAAAAAACAATCTGAAATAATTTAAACATTGGAAAAATAATGGCATATAAAAATTTATAAAAATTTAAAATACATTATTGTACCTATATTATGTACCTAAGTATTTACGAATTAAATTTTTAACGTGCTATTATAAATAATCAGCTGGTTTAAATAAATCAACATTATATGTGCACTAAATGTTAGGTGGACTAAAATTTTAAACACCAAGATAGTTGAAGATTTTTCAATGCACATCAAAGTTTCATGTCTATTTAGACAAATGAAACTAGCAATAATTATATTATTTACTAAAAACAAAGTTTATATTGCTTTAATAATATTAATAAAGGGTTTACTAAACACTTTATTGCAATTTAAAACGAATGAACTAGGATGCTAATAAGTTTAATTAATTATATGAAGATAGAACTTGTTGAAGACATTATCTGCGACTATAAAGATTTAGTTTTTGGTAGACATCGGCGTTTTTGGTAATCTTCTTTTTAATAATTCGGATTTAAACAACAGATCTGCACAAATTATTATTGATTTTTATCTTAAAGACTGTGAGTTTAACATAATATAGTAACATTAAGAAAATTATAAATATCTTCTGACTAATCACTACAGATTACTGAACTGAAATGGGGGCAATATACAAATATCTGAAACTGAACTGAGATGGCAACTGATATGATATGAGAATCAACTTTAAAACTTTATCTCATTGAAAGCGTTTTGGATTCAAACCCCGCTCAGGTAATTTAAAAGAAAAATATGTAGTAATTTTATATTGTAATAATTAATAATGATAATTAAAAGAATAATAATAATAATAATAGCTGCTACACTGGAAGGATCTTTGGTTACATCATGTATGAAGGTGTTATATATTACTGCACTTTGTAATCCAGTGATGGCCCTGACTCTGTAGCAAATAACAATAAAAATATAATAAAAATAATTAATACTAATACCAATAATAATAGCTTCTACAGTGACAGTGGGGTTGTCTTCAACTTTTATCTCATGCAAGAAGGTGTTATGTATTAACTGCATGTTGTAACTGTTCATGACTATAGTCACTGTTAGCAAAATAGTAATAATAATAGGCCCATTCATTGTTCCCACTTACAGTTCCATACCCCAATCCAATGTTCTCACATTCTTGTCCTATCCTCTCCTCTCTCCGTACTCTCTAGCTAATATACTGCTTTACCAGTTAGGAGTTTCATCCCATTTTATTGGCTAAAGAGTAAGGTGCATTTAGTCAGTAAGAATCTGACACTGCAAAGGGGGAATTCTTGGTGACTTTGCCAGATTCTCACCTCCCTTTGGAAAAAAAACTTTAAAATGGCAAGAGGTGATATAAAAGAACTTGATCTCGTTGAATTGAAGGACAACCGATAGTTTTGCTCGAGAAATAATAGTTTAAATTTTTCATACATTCCAGTATATAATATTATTTTAATTCGTTATAAATTTATAGTATGTGTTATAAACGAAGAAATTAATTTAACTGTATTCTTAATATCTATAATACTTCAACTTGATATTTTTGTGAAGAACATGGATTTAAATAAATTAAAACAATAATTCTATAAATCCGCTACTTTTTCTATTAAACAAATAAATAAGTTTTTTTGATAAAGAAAAATAACTTGTAATATTACATTTGAAAAAGTTAATTAAAATTTTACGGACTATAAATTGTCAACAATAATAAGAAAAAAAATAAAATAAATAAATATTTTTGTATTTTGTTATACAAAAACAAAAAAAAAAAAAATATTCAAATGTAATGAATTATGAATAAATTTACTTGCATTTCATTTCAAATCATTTTTATTGTAAAGAGATTTTGTATAATTTAATATCATCCATTCATTTCAACGTATTTCTTTGTAATTTTCTTTCTGTTTTTCCTATTTACCGTTTATTGTAAAATTGTCCTTTTAATGTTTTACGGTTCATAATTTAAATGAAATAAAATAAAGTACATTTTGATTACATAATACAAATTATTATATTTTATTAATTTCTTTTTTAAAACTTTTATTTGTTTTTTATTTAATTTAAATTTAAATTTAAACCTTTACTAAAATAATCATAATAGCCATAGTAATTATCTTTGGATATATAAATTGACAAAATTATAATGAGTATTTAAAATAATATTTAAAACAATGTTAAAAATTATGTTTAAAAATTTTTATTTAACGTTATTATTGATGTGAGCGTAAACAAAAATGAGTTAATAAAACAAAAAAAAAACTTTAATTTATATTATATACAATTTAAATTGTCAACATTTATAACACTTTGTCTTAACTTTGAAAAATTCTTACGTTAACTAATTATTCTAACTGTTCGTCCCTCTGCTGCTTCGAAAATCTCTATACCATTTGAAAGAAAGCATATAAATTTTTAATTAATTATCTGACTCATGGAGTTGTGGTTAAGTTGACAACCTTTCAATCGAGGGTCTTGGGTTCAAACCCCAATCAAGTCATATAAAGAAAAAATAGGTAGTAATTTGATATCGTAATAATGTATATCGTATATTTTATAATAATGCTAATAGTAATAATAGCTGCTACAGTGGAGCTATCTTTGATTATATCATGTAGAAAGGTGTTATATACTACTGCATATTCTAATCCACTGATGACCCTGATTATGTAGTAAAATAATAATAATATTAATAAAAATATTAGTACCATTAATTATAGCTGCTACAGTGACAGTGGGGGATGCCTTCACTAATTATCTCATGCAGTAGGTGTAGTAACGGCTATAGTCACTGTTAGCAAATAGTAATAATAATAGGCGGATTCACGGTTTCCTTACAGTCCCACTCCCAATTCATTGTTTACGCATCCATTTCCTATCCTTTTCTATCCCTACTCCCGAGCCAACATACTGAGTTAGCAGATAAGGGTTGCATCCCATTATATTGGCTAAATAGAGAGGTTGGTTTAGTCAGTAAGAATCTGACACTACCAAGGGGAAATTTTTGGCGTCTTCTTGGGAAATTCTTGGAAGATTCCTACCTGCCTTAGGAAAAAAAACTATAAATCTCATTAAAAGTTGGTGTTACGTTAGAGGGATTTTCTTTTATCTAGTGCCCGTTTAGACACTTCATCCATGGTAAGTAGGAAGAAAGGCTACGTTCAAGATGACTATAACTCAAATTCTGAATCAAAGAATACCTCAAGCTGAGAGAGTGTAAATAATTATTTTAATTTGTTAAAAATTTTTTAAACACTTGAAAACTAAATTTAAAAATTGAATAAAGATAAAGTAATTTAGTGAAGGAAATTTTGAAATATTATAATATATTTTAATACTCTCGAAACCTCTGCTAATCAAATTTTTAAAACTCTGATTTTGAGAGCAACTTTTACACATTCTTTACAAACTACGAATTATCTCATTATTCATTCATATTGATATAATTGAGATAATACGAAGAATTGAGATAACTCGAAGTAAAACTTGTTTTAACCAAGTATAACTTAATTTTGTTATGACCTTAATGTATTGAATTTATTCACTCATTTTGGCTCAGAAAATTGAGTGGATAAACGATTTTTACAAAGAAATTTAAATGGGAAAATATACGGATAATAATTTTGAAATGTCTTTTAAGTGTTTTTTATGTAGTATTATTTCATTATTTGTCATCAAGAATTAGAAATGAGGTGACCTTAGTCAGATTTACGAAAACTATCATGACACCGAACATCTCTCCTAATTGTTTTTGTCAAAATTCAACAACATAATATTTTTCTGCTTTAAAAAAATTAGGTCGCAGCTACTTTTAAAAAACAATGTTAAATATTTTTTTATTTAGAAATCCGACATTATTAACGTATTTGGTATCTATCGACATTTTCTTCTAAAATTTTTTTTTTCGTTTTACATTTTTTTCAGTAAAAATTTTTCTTTTTTTAAACGGAATCCTTATTTAAGTATGAATTCGGCGGCTTGTATATAATAGTGGGAGGTTTTTGCGACCTTAATAGCAGTAAATGTACCTCAAGATAAGGTATGGTATACCAAAATTTCTGTGAATACAATATTGAAAACAAAGTAATAAAGATAAAAAAAGAGAATTGAAATGAAATTCAAATAAAACGTGGCGGAAAAAAAAAGTAATTCTAAGAAAACCGTAATCATAGAATGTTTTCAAATTTAATTATATTTTATTAGATACTTTCATAGTTTAATTTAAAATTTGGTTTTCATATAAATATAATTATACATTAAAAACTAAAAGAGAGAGTTACCACTCTTAATCCTCACTATATAATATTGGAACCCCAGTGTTGCAACTAACTATAAAATTACTTTTAATTCAAATCTACATATTCTGAAAAACGCATAATAATAACCGTGATTTTGAAACAAACTTTAAAATGTCTACAAATTATTTTATTTTCATACATAGTGTTCTGAAAGACTATTCTAAATAAAAAGCACTTTAACTAATGAGTACTTTAAGTAGGAACTACCGTAACCGGGTCACTGCTAAACAAATGAATCAAACTTTATGTTTTTAACCAACTTAAACTGGTAGTGGCCAAAACCTTAAAATTCTCAGAAGAAGAAGAATGTTAGGCGTTCCTATTAGAACTTTTAATAATCTTACCTACTTTTAATGAATCTTACTATGATTAAGATCTAATATTACAATTTAAGATTAACGCGTTTTACTAATATAAACTGACTATAATCCTTGTAAAAAATCTAAGAATAATATTAGAACATGGTTCAGTAACCTTTAGTTTGCTAAAAGCAATCAACATTGTCCTTATTCGAATCTACTTTTCTAGAAACATAATTTTATTAATGAAACTTCTATAACTTGAACTTTCTAAATGTTCGGAAATTGGTTCGAGTTAAAGAGAAGTCGAGTAATAGAGACTTAAAAAAAACTGCACAAAGCATAATTAAATTAATTTTTTCTTTTAAACATAAATATTTTAATTTTATACCGGGCCCTAATTTCTAGGACGCCCTGTTTGGTCCTTGAAACTGTTAATATAAAAATAAGCCCTTAAGCCCTTAATATAAAAATCAGCGGTATATTATCAGTGGGGTATCATTAAAAAGGTCTTGGCGAGCTTATCAACTTTTGTTTGGAGCCTCTGGTTTCAGGATACCCTGCTTGGGTCCAGAAAGGTTTTATAAGTCCTTGATATAAAATCAGCTGTATATGATCATGTGGGGTATTATTGAAAAGATTTTGGCGAGCTCTTCAACTTTTGTTTAGCGACCATTGTTATAGAACCCCCTGCTTGGATCCTTAAATTGTTTATAAGCCCTTAATATAAATGTCCGCGGTATAATATCTTTGTGGGGTATCATTGAAAAATCTTGGCGAGCTCTTTTGTTTGGGAATTTTGGTTCCGGGTCGTCTTGCTTGGGTACTAAAGGAGTATATGGGTTCTTACTATAAAAATCAACGATACAATGCTTTTCCTAAGTGTCATGCGATTTCGTCAACTGTTTGACGCTTACAATGCAAGCACACATTACTAGTTATTATATGTGACTGTTGAAAGTAGTGTTGATCTTTTCGGAGTATAATATTTAAAAGAGTCCTATAAAATAATATAATATAAATATAAATAAATATATATGAGGATATAAGGAACATTTTTTTTTTTCAACTTTACATAATTTTAATATTCTGTTATACATATAACTAAGTACAAATAATATATGAGTAAATATATATAATAAATAAATAACCAAATTGTATTCATTGTCTAGATATATTTCATTTTTTAATTTTCATTATATTAATTTTTCGTTTTAATAAACAACTTGTCAGAACTTTACGCTTGATGTTCTGATATAACACGAATAAATAATAAATTTTGAATTCTGTTTTTATATTTTAATATTTTTTGTTTTTTTTTTTATATTAGTATCTATGTAGATACGTTTTTTTATTTTTTTGTATTTAAAGTTACATTTCATCATGTTTAACGCACCGAACCCTATCATATAATATATTATTATTAACTACGAAGTATATTGTATATTTACATAAAAATATATAAATATTTACTGTTTTTTGTATAAATGTATTTACCATGATTCAAATAGGTATATTAATTTATGTTCATTATGATTGTGGTAACCCATATATCTTAAATGGATTTTTGCCTTTTGAAGTTTGATACTTGTTTTTCTCCTAAAAAGTTGCTTTTTAATTTAAACGTGGTAGTATATCGTATGAAATCAAATATATTTTTAAAATGCGTATTTGTAAAATCTGACAAAACTATTGTATCTATTCTAGAAGCATTCCAGAAATAATACTATATTCTAAACCTATATTTATAAAAATTTGTATCATCCTAGCTCTACACAGAAAAGGAAGAGAAAAAGTTTTAGCTAATAAGAACATATCTTTCTTATTTCAAAATTAACAAACTTCTAAATTCTTAACTGTCGCGTTGAGAAGATCATATTGTTACTTACTTATGTATATTGTAAAAATTTATATCTGTTTTCAATACAGCGGAGCTGTAATTGTATTAAAACTGCGGCTACAAAAAAAAACTTTACCAAATCTATCAATGGTAAAATATGGTAGATATTTTGGAAATGAAGAGCAAAACAGACGGATGTCCTAAAGTCATAATTTATCGTAAAATATTTTTCATTATTTTAGTCATAAAGAAATAAATTTTTAAATAAATCAATTCTTTTAAAATTTCTACTCTAGCTATCGTCATATCCCCTTATTTCAGATACAATTTACCATTCTTATTTTACTTATTAATGTATGTACCGAGTAAATAGAGGGGTAAGTGTAGTTGTATAACATAATATTATTATTTAAATACATTTGTGCTGCTACTTGTTAAATAGAATTTAAAATGGAAGATTGTAAAAGTGTTTATATATAGAATATTTTGCAATATACGAGAAATAATGCAAAAGTAGGAGCGGAAGCCGAACCAAACTAATAGTTAACAAACAAGATGGGATTCAGGTACGTATTCATAGGATGGAATTTATTTTTAATGATAATTTATCTTATAAGATTCTATACACATTACTGGAAGAAAAACAACACTGACAAATTTAGTCAAAATTAAAACTTCAAATTTTGATTAATATAGTTTATTCTTTCTATCGAACTTTAAATAATTTGTCCGGATTAACCTAAAAAAAAGATGTAGCTAAACATTTAATTAAACTCATCGAGTGAACTTTTATGTTCACTATAGATTTTGCTGTTGAATCATACTATATTGAACGTTCTAAACGTTTAATCATCTATTTCTGCTAAATCCAGATTAACCAGCCTATAGTCATCACTTTTTATTTTAGGCCGATTGCGATTGTTGTCACAATAAATATCTATAAGAAATGGTAGGATGCCACCAGAGCATGGTTATCCGCAAAGCTATAGATTAGAGTAAGAGTGAAGTGAAGATTATGGCATTTATTGCCGACAAGAAGACGAATGTTACGATTCGAAAGAAATCGTCAATTCAATTATTAACACTCTTCAATAAACCAAAATGCCATACTCGAACAAATCCTTTTGCGATATTAAAAACTGTTCCCTTAGATTCATCAGGAATTCCAAGAATTTCCTATTCCAAGGATTTCCAGAACTTTGGAAAAGGTTGACTGGCGTATTTTCCAGCGGTAAATGATAGTGAGAGAAGTTGAGCATAGGTTTTTTAAATAGGATAGATAATATTATGTTTTAGAACCATAGCTGGAATTCCCTTCGGATCAGTAGACTTTTTAACATCAAAATTTTTTAGAGCCTTCATTATAATTACAGTAACGTTTTTGGAGAATTTTAGCTTTTGTGCGATAGACAAAAGGAAGTACTGCCGTTGATTGCACTGTAAAAGCAATTGCGGAGTTTTCGGAGTTTTTGCAAACAAATTTGCCTTGTCAACTCAGTCTGAGATATAGTTGCTAGTATCAATCATCAATTGAAAAATTAACTCCCAAAATGTTTATACCCGTACGATAGGATCGGGTATAATAAAATTACTCCTCCGTTTGTAACACCTCGAAATAAGCGAGCTAGATATACCTACAAAGGTATGGATCGGATCAGAATCAAATTCTAAGTCGATTGAGCCATGTCCGTCCGTCCGTCCATCCGTCAGCACGCCAACTCAAAAACTAAGAAAGCTAGAATCTTGAAATTTACACAAAATATTCTGGAAGCAATTTGTAGGTTCCCTATTTTTTTGGTTGAGTTCCGACCAAAACTTCGGGTAGCTCTCGAACACCTAACTTTTAGATCCCCACATTTTTTTTGAAATAGAGCTATGAAATTTTAACTGCTGATAGATGTCACAAAAATATTAATTTTATTTTTAATAACTTTTTTTTGTAGCCCCACCCGTTACGGAGTAACAGCTCCCCAAAGGTTCAAAAAAGCTCTATATTTAAATTGTTATAGCACAAGTTCTATAAGGTATATCTTCATTATGAAAACGGCAAAAGATTAATGCTTTTATTAGCTTTAAAAGTATATATACAATAAATATATAGTTGTAGCATATGGTGTCTTAATTTACCGTTATGCGAAACTAAAATTTTGCAAAATGCTTTAACCCTTTTATCTTCTAAACGGTTTAAGTTGGAAACTTGAAATTTTGATAAAAGTTAGATCTTTGAAAATAAGTATGAGTCATTACAGAAATTTTTTTTGTATCACCTCCCGTTTAGGAGCTGTAAGGGGTCAAAAACTGAAAATTTCCTATTTTTAAACACCTGTAACTTGAACACCTGTTAAAATTTTTTTGAAGTAATACACAAAAATTAAAGCTTCAACATTATACTCTTATTTCTGTTAACAACTTTTTTTAATAATAAGGGTTACTTTATAATTGACGAAAGTGTTACTTGATTTTTTCAAATTTTCTAACAAATTTCTTTAACGAATTTTTTGCATTTTGTTTTACTCGATAATTTGAAATTGTTGAGGATACAATGCGTAGTACAAAAAATGTAAATAAATAAACAAAATAACGGTAGCTTGAAGAATTTTTATTTATATGATATTGTATTATATACTTATATAATATCATGGTTATTTACATATCGTATATGTCACTGATGGATGAATGATAAGAGTATAGATGTATATTATATAGCGCCGTATTTACATACATACATATATGTATTTTATTGTACTTATAAGCAATTATTCTATGAATGGAAATATTTTTAAAGAAATATTGCAATGTATGGCGATATACTTATAACAATATAAATATACTTTGTACTTTGTATTTAAAATTATATTTACTATTTTGTAATTTAATATACATTTACCGCTTAGTATTAAATGGTACTATAGAATATTTGGAAAAGTTTTGGGTTGATAATCGTTATGTGGAAGCTTAAAATTTGCTTTTGAAGAATGTATAAACATATAGTTGGAATATATGTACAGCCCATAGTTCTAGAAATTATAAAATTCACCCAAATTATTTTAAAATACTAAAATATTAAAAAAATAATATTGTAAGCAGAGTGACAGGCTGTGAACCTACTAACGGTTCGTACGGGTATCTAAGAGTTGACAAAGACAACTGTATTCTTCCTCGTTTTAATAAAAAATTAAAAACCTTTTTCTTAAGTAGAAACTTCTAAATTTGCAATTAATCTAAACAAATTGGCAAAATTGTTGTTACGACAACATTATCACCCTCTTTCTCTAAGTCGCTCGAGCGAAATGAATAAAAACGATATCGCGCCATATCTATAAGTTTATATACTTTCTGTAAGATGAAACAGTTTGTTATGTTGGTAGTACTTATTTAAAAAAAAAAAATTTAATTTGATTAGTATGAAATTTGTTTTTTTCAAGTAATTTAATTATTACTAAATATTACTTACGTTAAAATTTTTCATTCATGTTATTTGAATATTGCGGTTATAGTTTTTTTTGTTTTAACAAATTTAACAATTTTTTAATCTAAAAAAAGTAACTAATAGAAAGCAAATTAAGCCTTTGATGACGTTAATAGCAAATAATCCCAACCTGACAAGGGGTTTTAGTGGATTTGACAGTAGTAAGTTGGAATATGGACGAAAATTAAAAGAACTTAGAGTGACTCTTAATAATTTAGGACCATGGTGGTGCTGTCTCGTATATTTTTCCCATCACATTTACATTTGTTTGTCCTCAGAAGAATCAGAATCATGTAATAAACAGGAGCTCATCATTTATGTTTTTTTTATTTTACCTTTACATTTCTTTTTCCTCAGAAAATTCAGAATCATGTAATAAAAAGGAGCTTATCCTTTATTTTTTTTTATTTTTTTACCTTTAGCATTAAAGAAAAACATTATTACAATAAATTTCTCCAAAAATATTTATTTCTTAATAATAAAAATAAAAAATCTATATTAATCGTACGAAAATTTTGAAGTGACTGAATAATGACTATCGCGTCGCAGGTAAAGTTTTATATAAATACTATACACGATAAATTTCACATTTCATTCGTCTCAACTTGAAAATATCGCTTCAGCGTCTTACAGAAATGGCATTAGTCGCTTCAGCGTTTCTAGTCGTCTGATACAACTTAGAGAAAGAGGCTGTATATCTGCAAATTTGATAAAAATTTTTTTTTTTTTACTTCGAGAATTCTATCATTATTCAAGTCTGTAGATTTCGTCATATTTCAGACACTGTAAAAAACAAAAACTAATAGTAATCTTACATAATATTCTAAAAGAACTACTCTTTTGATCCTACGTTCTGCAAACATTCCAATTTTTAAATCTCAGAAACCACAAAATAATTTGCACAATTATTGTTGAATATTTGTATGAAATTTGAGTGTATTATTTCTATGCTAAACCACGTATCATATTATACGTACTTTAAATATATCCTTTTTCAAAATTGATCCTATTAATTTTTATCGAAAATTGTTTTAATCGTTAATCTGCCTAATGACCTAGATATATAAATATGTATTAGTACATGGAAAAACAAAGCATAGTGTTTGTAACAAAAGTTTTTTAATGGAGCACATTTTACAAATGCCAATAAAACAGTTTGAAATAATGACTTACACCATAATTTGTAATTTTTCTTAAAATTTTATATTAGAAATTGTGAAAAATCAACAGATAGATTCTTAAATTTCAGGAAATCTTATATTTATTTTGGAAAGTTATTAAAATAAATAGCTTTAATTTTGACGCACTTCAAAAAAAATGCGCAGATGTCTAAGTAAAATATATTAAGAAAGAACAAATTTTCAATATTTGACCCCTAAATTAAGAGTTAATTACAAACAAATGTTCTGAGGTACCTTATATTAATTCGGAAAGAGTCTTTCTTCAAGCAAATTTGAAGCTTCTAACTTAAAAAGTGTTGAAATTATGAACGAAGGGTAATAACGGTAAATAAAAATACTAATATTATAAGAATAAAATATGTTCTATCGTTTGTAAATAGAAAAAATGTTGCAGAAGGAGTTATCTAAAAAAATTGTCCCACAATTGTACTTTTTATAGGATTTTTGCCTTGTTAAAATTTAATAAGATAGAGGGACATAGTAAATCCAATAAGAACATTTTTTAAAAAACTTTCAGAAAAATATTTTAAAAATAGATACGTAAATTTGTAGCGTGTACATAAGTAAATTTGATTTTAATCCTTTAAAATTTCAATTGGTATAATTTATTTTTTTTTAATTTATTTTGCAAATTTTTTGTTTGGATTCAATCATTATGGTTTAATGTACCATGTCTTTGAACCTAAATTTTACATCAGCATGAAAATGCAATTTAGAATGCATATTCAGCGGTAATTATTTGTATACTAAAAAAAAAAAATTTATTTATGTATTCAAATGCATCCTATTTAATCTTTTCGCAACTTTGAAATTTTAAATATAATATTAAATAAAACTTTATATAACAATAGAGAGAATTAATTAATTTTAGATTTTCCTCATTTTAAAAATATGAACAAACGGCCGCAAAAAATTATCTAACACCCAAAAATTTTTTTATTTTTCGGGCATTAATTCGCGAACTAACACCCAAAACTCTTCGAGTCGTTGGAGCCCGGGTGCACGCCGACTTTTTCGGAGGGCTATCGAGACCTAGCCAACATCATAGTTGTACACCTTCTACAGAATATGTATATGTATATAACATATTCTGAATTAGGAGGGATTCTAGAATTGGATTCAAAATTAGGGTTGCCTCTTTTTCCAGAATTTGTACATACTATGTATACCGAAAATATTGACCCTTTTTTGAAAGATTATTAACATAAACACAGCGGTTTCAAAATTATTATTTTATTGATAATTTTAGAGATATTCATTATACAATTAGTTAATGTGATTCTCTGACAAATAGATTATTGAAACCTTGATTTTATAACAAACTCCAAAATCCATCTTAATTCACAATCTCGCATATATATATATATAAATATTCTGGAAAAAGAGTAGGTGTAACTCTGATTTTGAATATATTTCTAAAATCCCTCACTAATTCAGAAAATTACATATTATTATGTATTATAAAGCTACTTAGAAATGGAATTAAAGTTCATGGACTTTATTACCCTTTACAAAGGTATTAAAGTTCATGGACTTTAAATCAAGTCACGATATAAATATTCTGGAAAAAATGAATAATCCTGATTTTCTAACCATTTCTTAAATCCTTTCACAATTATTCGTTTTTTTCAGATATTTCTACATACGTATATACTTTTTTATTTAAGTGGAATTAATTTATTTTATATAACGCCCGAAAGGAATACCTGAAATAAAAATAACAAAGTTAGTTAGTTCATTCGGGCGTTAGTTTGTGGAGCTTAAAATGACATCAATTGACCAGCTTCATATATTTATTTACCGTTACGTTTTAATGACGATATTACAAACAAGATGAAAACCCATTAATGATGTGGTTATTATGCTAAGGCTTATCCTTAACATAACAATAAAATTGAGTAAGCTTTCAATTTTATAATATTGATGCTGAACTTCTGCTGAACCTTATATTAAATATGTTTTAGCTCAGAAGCACCCTTTAGAAAAACCTGCTTTACGTACAAATGATTTAAAAAGTCACTTTCATGATTGATATTTGCTTTAATTTGAAAATATAGTTACCTACATATAAAAAAATATATACATATATTTAAAAATATTTACCCTTGAAAAAAAGTCCTAAAGTATTAATAACCAGAAAACATTAAAAAAGTCCTAAAGTATTAATAACCACAAAACATTAAAATTTTTTTTTACATTATTATCCATCCGTTTGTTTTCTATTTATTTCTTTTAGTTATATACTTGTTATTCTTTAGGCATATAATATATGCAGATATGTATTTTATATTTCTATAGATCATTAATATGATTCATTAAAAAAATGGAGTATCTGTAATTATCAAAAAAAAAAAATAAAATAAAAAGGTTACAACATCATATTTACTAATGTAAAATGCAAATATAAATGATTCTGGTAAAAATATTCATGTTCACTATCAAATGCAGATGTCGTTTGTATTAGTGATTCATATATTAACTACTATTTAGAATCATTATAATATACCTATATATATGTATATATATACCTATTTATATAATATATTATGTATATGTATTATATTTTATTATTTCATTGTATGTATACATGAGCTATATAGTTTTTTTAGTCTTGTTTTTTTTTTTTGGATATCTAATTTAAAAGTACACTCTTCTATTGTATATAAGCTTCAATAAGTATTATGTTTTGGTAATCCTATACGATTTAAGGATTTTAAGGGTCCTAACCAGCTATTAATGAGTTTGTGTCCAATTTTTAAGAGCGTAAAAAAAATATAAAAAAAAACAAAACATTGAATATTTTACAAAATTAAAAAAACCAAAAAATTATCATATTAAAACAATGAAAATTCAGTTTTGTGCTGTAAAGCGTATTAAAAAGGACAACAATAAATTTAAAATGGAATAAGAACTTTTTACAACTATAATAAAATGTCATAATAATGATATTGACGCAAAGGATTATAGTAATTTATAAAAAAAAAAATGTTTTTGTTTGAATTTCATTTAATTGAAAATACACTGAAGAAATAAAAAATGTTTTCTGATTCTATTATAAAAAAATCAAAATAAAATCTTAAAATAAATTAAGATATTAAAGAATTTAACAATCTTTATGTCATAACCTTCGAAAAATATTATATTATTTCACGAGCATTCATTGATGGGTCGTATACATATAACTGAAATTGAACTCAAATCTCACTTTTTTAAGCAAAAACTTTGGTTTGGTATAAAAAACTTGAGCTCATACTTGTATAATTTTCTCAAAGAATGAAATCTTGCTTCACAATTAAAATTTGCCTTAGCTTAAGTTTAATTTGGTATGCCCAAAAATTAAGTTTTTATTATTATACACTACACCTAAGGTTTGGGTATATTTATTTTGGTATGATGTTTGTAACCACCAAAAGGAAGCGAGTTAGATATAGACATGTATATATAATCTAAATCAGGATCACCTTCTGAGTCGATTTAGCGATGTCCGTCCGTCCATCCCTTACGCACGATAACTCAAAAACTAATGATGCTATCTTGATGAGATTTATACTGTAGGTTAACAATGACTAAAGAAAAGGGGGGATTGCAAATGGGCGAAATCGGACCACGGGTTCGGGTACTCCCATACTAGTCCCAAAACCGAAAACGTATATCTTAGAAATTAACAAAGATATAACCTTTAAATTTGGTACAATAGTGTTCTTTCATGTTTTATTTAAGTCTCTGAAATTTGAGAGGATTTGGTCTATGGGTTCGGATTTTGGAAGCTTCCGAACGAGCACAAGAGCAAACGAGCATATCTCCAAAACCAACAAAAGTATGATTGAGATGGATTTGATGAATTGGAGTGGCAATTCGGGTACCTGACACACGCCTCCCAAGGACTAATAAGCATATCTTCGAAATTAATAAAGATAGAAACTTGAAATTTTCTACAAGAGTGTCAAGCATATCCCAAGAGGATGCCTCTTTTACCTTCCTGAAATTCGAGTTGAATAAGACAGAAAAGGGAGAAGTTCAAGCAGCTCCCACAAAACTTATGGATTTTTAATTTAATTACAATTATTCTATTATTATTCAATTATTAATTCGTCTAGGTTGCATTGACTTCCTGTTAGATTTACTTGTTTTTCTTAGTTTTTGAGTCGAAGGTTATGCGTTTGCTATTTAATTGTTCGAATTGTTTCATTCAAAAAAACTTACAATGAAAGAAAATTTCATGGATATAATTGTAAAAATTTGTATATAGATTTAAAGAAGAAAATATAAAATTTTTAGTGGACTAATTTTTGGAAGAAAGTGACAAAACCAGACATGGTGCTCTAACAAATTTCAACAAAATGCTTACATTTTTAGGGTATATTGGTGATCCTAAATTTCAAATTGGTGTAGGAATTGATATGGGAATCATCAAAAGTTATAAGAAAAAGTAGACAATGAATTTGTTTTCCTATGACTCCAGATAATTTATGAATATCATACACAACACAATATTTAAGAATATGGATTATGGTATGTAACCTTTTGTTATTTATTTATTTTTTGTTTTTTGTACGTACATTGTTAAATGCATAAAACTGACCTTGAACTCAAATCAGACTTTTTAAAACAAAACGGCTTGAACTCATAGGTTTTGTTTGAAAAAGTGATATTTGAATCAGTGGGCCAAATGCTTAAAACTGAGCTTGATTTCAAATTTCACTTTTCCAAACAAAAAATAAGAGGTCAAGCATAGTTTTTGTTTAAAGAAGTGAGATTTGAGTTCAAGCTCATTGTTTTAGCCACTTCACCCAAAGAGTCTATATTTATTTTGAATTTAAAATTTGTCATTGAAAATAAGTGAACGAACATTCAATTTCAGAAAGTTTAGGCACCGATATATTAAGTACAATAAAAATTATTGAGATTTTACCCTCAATTAAACTTATATTTTTATATTATAGATCTGTATAAAGATTCGTACTGAAATTGAAAATAAAACAAAAAATACAATGGTTTTTTAATTGAGTCAAAAATTTGTTAAGGAATTGTTATAGAAAATAAACAAAAAACAGGATTTCTGACTAAAAATTTATGACTAAGAAAAAACTTTTCTAATAACTTTTGTAAATAATAACTACAATGTACAAAGATTAAAGAATATATTATTTAAAAATGCTAAAAAGCAAATAAATATTGAAGCTAATAGAATTGAATTTCAAAGAATCTCAAAACTTAAATAAATTCCCATAAAAATAAAAAATTTATTGATTATAAAGTGTCTAAAAAATGTTGAATCCTTATTCATAAAGAAAAGAAAACAATTTGAAAAATGTCAGAAAAATTTTAATTAATAAGAGTTTTTTTTTTTGGAAACCTTTACATATAAATTTTTAAATCTTTTAATAATTTTATATAATACAAAAATTACTCACCAAACATTAGAAGAAAAGATAAACAGAATGAAGAATTAATGAGTACCAGAAATAGGGCTCGAAATAAATATGAGCAAAACAAACATGATGAGAATAAATACGAACAACTCAACTAGCATCACAATAAGTAAAAACCACGAACATAGGAAGATATTATGGAAGGTAATTGATTTCCTGGGTAGCATTACAAAAAATGAATATATAAGCGAAGACATAACAAACAGTCTAAATATGGTAAGATCAGCTTTCGGTATATTATGGACAAATATCCTGAAAAACAAAAATTAGAATATTCCACTCCTGACTGAAATAAAATTGCCTTATATGGCAGCGAAACTTGGCTAATAAATGTCATCGTATACAAATAAAAAAAAAAAAAACCCTGGATAGGTATTTACCGGTAAAATACCGGTGTACATGACACATATTGAGAAGGCATCATGTTTCTTCCCATGAACATTCCACAGTAGAGAGACCCAGATATACATAGAAAAGAACTATTAGAGAAGAAATAGAGGCAGAAGTCAAATTAATACCCGTAAATAGTATTAAATGGCGTGGTTTTGTGAAAGCCTTAAGAGTAGTCCTAATCATTATAATATAAAACTTTTTTTTGAAAACTTATAATTTGGGTTCAATCATATAACAGTATCAGAATAATTCTAGTCAATTTAATTATTTGGTTTTTCATATGGAGTCTTGTAATTTTCACCAAGAATTTTGACAAAAATACAAAGAATACTTCCTTCGTAGTGTCACATCTATACGGACGAAACTCACCTCCCTCTTAATCCTATACAATGAGATGAAACTATTTTAAACTGCCCATTCAGTATACTGGCTAGAGAGTAGGGATAGGAGTTTGATATGAAAACTTGGAATTGGGGAGTTGGACTGTATAGGAACAATGAAACCGCCTAGTCTTATTACTGTTTTGCTAACTGTAAGGAAGTCTACAACAGTTCCAACATTAAGTAATATATAACACCATCTTCAGTTTTAGATAGATCATTTTTAAATCTATCTAAAACTGAAGATGGTGTTATATATTACTTGCGGATTAAATAAAAAAAAATTTTGTCTATCAAGTTCCGACTAGGAGCTAATATATGTTAATCTTAATTCTACTTCTACATCACCTTAATTTAACATTTTTTGTCATTCGAAGGCATTTTGGCATATTATTTTAGTGATGTATAAGGTATATGTCTAGAAAATTCTCTATGATATAATTTGTAGGATTGACGTAGACTAATTTATCAAACAATTTTTTTTGTCAAATATTTATTAATTTTAAAAAGTACTACAATATAAAATACCTTTTTTATTTATTTCCCATTTACACACAAAATATTTATTATAGTTTTTAACTCATTTTTGTTGCAAGTTTTTTTTATGTCATTAACTGTAATACAAATAAATTTATTCCAAAATTATTTAAAGATTTAACAAAAAAATTCAGTTTCTAATTAATTATATCAATATTACACAAAAAATTAGACATAAATGTTCTCATTTTCTCACTGTCGTTTTAAATTTTCAGCATACAAAAAAGAATTAATGAAAAAAACAAAACCTCAACCATTTCCAAAAATAAATAGTGTGAATTTTCTATTAAATACTATAGTAAAAAAGTGTAACAGATTTTATTTTTACAGAATTGAAAATAAAATTATAAGAAAAAAAAATTGGCAATGACACTTTCGTTTTATTATAATGGTAAATCACATTTTCATTTATTCTTTTAATATTATAATATTAGATTATATTCACTTTATTGAGAATAGACAAAAGCGAGAAAGAATATTATAAAGTTATTCTTGTCAACTCTAAAATATCGGTATGAACTAACAAATTTGAGTGGCGGCTATTTCAAGCTGGCCCAAATAATATGAAACTATACAAATGCACTTTCTCTGTCACCTTACTTCCAAGTTTCAGAACGAATACAGATTTTTATATGACCGCTATCTGAAAATTATGGCACTAATAATTTGAAGCTTTATAAAAATGCTTACCTTATTACATATCTTGTCCATTTTACTTAGCAATTTTTTAAATTTAAGATATGAAAACTGGGTTCAGAAATATGTATGACAGCTACCCAACGCGTGGCTCTATCTAACAGCAAAATGTGGATCTTGCAAATTGTATTCAAACTACGTTGGATGAATTTCTAACTGTTTTAGTTTTTGAGTTATCGTATTGCCAGATAAACAAAAGGGCGGAGCTTAGCTTTTTCCACTAATTTTTCGATACTGATCTAATCCAGATACTTAACTTTACATTTGTCACAGATTACAAACGATATAGCCGTATTACTATCGTTCTTTTCGATTATAAAAATTAGTTTAGTTATGAAAAAAATTACCTTATGAAATATTATAAATAAAAATTTTGTAGTTTGAAATTGAATAGAATTTAAATTACAAAAACAGAAAAAAAGAATTTATATTATAATTTCTATTATATAATATTTTAGAGCAAATATAAAAGCCATTATCAATTAGCCATACTTTTTTTAATGCCTATCAATACAAAGTAATAAGTTGAGATGATTACTCTGCGGAGGTTTACAGATAGTTTGAAAATAGGCGGATTCATTGTTTCCTTACATTCCCACTCCCAATTCAATGTTTCCTGATCCATTTTCTATTCTTTCCTATCCCTACTCCCGAGCCGATATACTGCGTTGGCATCAGCTAAGGGTGTCATCCCATTATATTAGCTAAAGAGAGAGGTGGGTTGAGTCAGAAAGAATCTGACATTACCAAAGGGAAATTCTAGGTGTCTTTGGAAGATTCTCACCTCCCTTAGGAAAAAAAAAAAATCTTTAGTATCTATGTTTTTCCGTAATTGTTATATATCCAATCTTTTGAGATATATTTCTGTTCTGAAACGCTATCGATCATCTCATTATTAAAACCAAATGATCAACGGTATTTTGCTTTAAAAATCAATAAATTGGATATTAATGGCAGAGAAGACTAGGTTAAAATAATTTGAACTCAATCAGAAAAGTTGAAATAGCGATTGACGTATACTGGACACATACTTAATGAAATGTTCATTTCAAATTATATTTTTTAAACATTACCTAATGGTTGTCGTTCTGCGGCCAAGAAAATAAATCTTAATTAATCGTAACCACATTTCTATTCAGTAGGTATTTAATTCTCCCTAAGTTGTTACCCAACTTGCAGTCAACCAAATCATATTGTTATTTAAAGCTCTTCTACTTCATTTTTATGTTTAAATTTGGTACTAATATTTACAAAAAACAAATGTTTCAGTTTATATCCTATAGTTATACATATTTTTACTCTAAATTTTTCGTTTTTATTCAAAAAAATTTTGCCGAATCAGGGGGAAAAAATTGAAATAAAAAAAGTAAATTATTGTAATATTATTTTTGATCAGTATACTATTAGGTATACATAACTATGTAACTTCATATGTAAACATTAACTAATATTAAAACATACATTTACAACGTGAAACAAATCTCCATTTTAATTTAATACCAAGAAAATAGTTTAGCTGGGAAAAATGTAATTGAGAATACTTAATCCTGCAAGAAAGTTTAGCGTGTCCTTCTTTATCATCGGCAATCTATGGTTTTGTTTATTGTTATACCCCTACAGAGTTTCACCTAAATACATTGTTATTAGGCTATAATAAATTTAGCAATACGATTCTAATCCTGTAAATAAAAAGTACTAGATATGGAAAATAATACATATTATATTCTTCCTCAATATTGAATTCTGAGACGAGCTATGTAGTTACATCTGTTCGCACGATAACTTAAAAAATAATGGAACTATAATTTGAACAAGTTTCGAGTTCTCATAAATTTCAGTAGCTTCATCTATTTTTATATAAAGTAATTGGATAAATGAAAATAATAATTAACTACAGTTAAAATAAATAATTAGTATATAAAATAATGCATTGAAAAACATATTGAAGATAATAATATGTAAACCTCAAAAGATTTTATTTATTCATTTCATTTTTCTAAATTACTCTGTAATGCATTTTTTTTTTTCATTTGAAAGAATTAAATTTATTTAATTTGAATACATTGAAATGTAAGTATGTACATAATAATATATATGTATATGAATAATATTATTATGTCATTAAACTGAAACACTTCTTTTAACCTATAAAATGAAGAAGAAAAAATACAAAGTTAAATGTTATCAAATCCTTAACCTAGATTGTAAATAGATTTTGCCAGATATACAAAAAATAAAATTATAGAATTCATCTTGATTTATTTTAGGACACACACATTATATTATATTATTATAGTAGGCATATAGTTTTTTAGGTAAATAGAATGTGAATAGAATGTTACAAGGACGACACAGTTTTTTCTTTTTAGATAATATGGCTGTGTAAGCATCGTAAGAGAAAATTATTCTTAAGATGCTTATTATTCTTACGGGATACGTACCTACACACATTCACTGTTTACAGCGTATTTTATACCATCTTATTCACTAGAGGATCGATGCCGAAAAAGTTCGATTTTACGAACAGAAGAATTTCAAAATATTAATTAGTTGAAGCTTGAAGTTTGAAATGGCTATACTTTGTGATATTTGTGATATAACAAATGTGTCTGGAGACTAAATTTACAAAAATACTTTAAAATAATTATGAATTTAATAATAGGTACATAACATAATATGGTCGAAGGAAACCGGTAGTTTCGAAAGTTCAATTTACATTCATTCATAATAAGCATTGTCATCTTTAAACCCTTCCCAATCAATTTATTGAAATCATAATTTTAAGAAAGAATCCATAATTTTGTAATAAAACTTAAACAGAATAGAAATTCAATGATTTTTTATGCAAATTACCTTTTGCCTAGAATTTTACGGCAAAATTACCTATTTGCCTAGAATAACTATATTTTAACGAAAAATATGCAAAAATAAATAAAATAAATGAGATGCAGTTTTATATGCATGGAACCCGAATCTATTTATTTAATACAAAATAAAATTTACGTAAAAAACTACAATCAGAAAAAGAATGTTATATTGTATGAATAGTTAAATTGTTTAAAATCTCTTGTTACTTTGAAAGCAAATATCATTGAAACTTGTATCTATAAGACTCTTTTTGTTTTCATAAGAATAACTTTTTGATAATTTAGTACTTTTCACTATAGTTAAGTACAGGGTGGGGCAATTTGGACTGACTGATTAGAAATTCTTATAATTTTTTTTTACTTTTAAAGTTTTTTATTTTATTTTTTTTACAGATAATAAACAAAATTTTCATACTCAGTGCAAGAACGTGTAAAAGTTGTTAAATTTTATTATGCTTCCAGACGTTAAATTTTTTGAACAATCTCATTATGACCGATGAAGCACGTTTGAGTATGGTTTGGATTAACGTCCGCGTCCGATTGTAATGAAATTTATTATAACGGCACTTGGTAACGTCATACAAAGAATATACGTTGGCCACCTTTCTAGACATTTTTTTTTTTTTTTTCAATGTTTTATTTTATTTATTTCCTTATTATAATATACAATTCAAAATAAAACGAAATGAATTTTACTTAAAATTAGATTTGATATGCACTTAGGCTGTTAGTTTAACTAGCACTCTCATTTACACTTATTATCTATTTTCTTTCATTTATACTTATAATTTTTAACTATAACTAACTTAATATCTAAAAAGAACTGAATTATTGGTTTAATCTAGTGATTATTATTTTATTTTATTTTATTTGTTTGGAAAATTCATACAAAAACCAATCCTTTATATATATTGTGTTTTTTTAAAAACTAAAACTAAACTAAAATAAAGAACTTAAAACTAATTTAATTTCTAAAACTTAATCTAACTAACCTAAAGCCTATCCTATTGTTTCCAGAAATATGGTATTTTATCTATTAGTTTCTCTTTATTAAGGATAAACATATCAAATTTGAATACACTTTCATCATTAACATTATGCCACCTTTCTAGACATAGAAGGTGCCTCCAACAATATTCATGTATCGGCTATACAGGATTCACTGGGAGATCTAGGGGTAGAAACTGCCCTTAGACAGTGGATCATTAATATGTTGCAATCAAGAGAGATTCAGTCGGAACTCGGCAACCATAAGATTACTAGAAGAGTAAGCAGGGGTACACCCCAGGGTGGGGTGCTATCACCATTACTGTGGCTTTTAGTAATGAACAGAATTCTTAAAGACTTTCGGGATGAGGGAATCAAAGCCATCGCATATGCAGATGATCTAACAGTATTAGTGTCTGGGAAGTATCTTGATATAATCAGTGGAATTATGGAAAGAGCTTTAGCCAGGGTTGGTGGATGGACTAATGGTTGTGGCCTACGTATCAATCCGAGTAAAACAGAACTAATGCTATTTACAACCAGAACCAAGATTCCGGAATTCACTAAGCCAAAATTGGATGGTGTGTATCTGAATCTAGCCTCGAACGTTAAATACCTAGGAGTGGTACTTGACCCAAAATTGAAATGGAAAGCTAATACCGAAGAAAGAGCCAAAAAGGCCTATGTAGCTCTGTATTCTTGTAGGAAAATGTTAGGTAAAAAATGGGGATTAAAGCCAAGAATGGCTTTATGGATGTACACAGCTATAGTGCGCCCCATCCTTACCTACGGGTCACTAGTGTGGTGGCCAGCGCTGGAGAAGGAGTATATTCGAACCAAGCTTGGTAGAGTACAGAGGGGTGCATGTGTAAGTATTACGGGTGCGTTAAGGTCAACGCCAAGTAATGCACTGGATGTACTTTTATACCTTCTCCCGGCTGACCTTCATATTAAATCTCTAGACTGTTGTAGTGCAATCAGACTTCGAGAGAATGGATACTGGCGTGCAAAACCCTATGGACACAGCAGTATTCTAAGCTCGAAATATCATGATCTGCCAGATTCCACAGACTACGTAATGCCAAGTTTGGAAATTACCAAGAACTTTAAAGTCAAGATTCCATCAAGAAGGGAATGGAAACAGAAAAACCCCTTGGGAGAAATTGACGCCGCACTCTTCACTGATGGTTCAAAGATGGAGTGTGGTGTTGGTGCGGGTGTCTATTCAGAATCACTAAAAATAGAACATGCTTTCCGTCTGCCAGATAAAGCGAGTGTATTTCAAGCTGAAATGCTAGGAATCTTGAAAGCATGCCAAATACTAGGGAACAATTCTTCTCTGGGAGGAAGCATTTCAATAGTTACAGACAGCCAAGCAGCAATTGCGGCTCTCAACTCTGCAATAATAACATCTAAGCTCGTCAGAAAATGCTTTGACGAGCTTAAGAATGTAAGTAATCAATTCAATGTTACATTACTGTGGGTTCCGGGACATAGGAACATAACAGGAAATGAACATGCTGATGAGTTAGCAAGGAGGGGTTCCAGCCTAAATGCTTGACTGGTGGAACAGGTAGAGCCCCCGCTAAACAGCGTTAAGAGAGATATCTTCCTCCACTTTTTGTTCTTAGCAAATAGAAGGTGGAACGAACTAGCCACATGTTGTACGGCCAGGAAAGTATGGCCATCGTATGATAAAAAAAGAACCGAAAATCTATTGAAGCTATCCCGACGGAACATAGCCAGAACAATAGCTGTGTTCACAGGCCACTGGCCAATTGGTGAACATGCGGCCAGAATAGGTATTCCATTCAATTCATTATGCCGCAGCTGTGGTGAACAGAATGAGAAAGAATCCATTACACACTTCACCTGTAAGTGCCCAGCGCTGGCGAGGGCCAGAATAGCAATTCTGGGTAGCCATCAATTCAACGATCTTAGTGATCTAGCGGTTAAGCAACCTGCAGAAATGGTAAGGTTTCTTAACGCAACGAAATGGATCTAAAATTAAACTAATATAGCCCTATTATAAGCCTTGTGGTCACGGAAGTGGTAGCAAAACGGTACTAACGCGCTAATTGGGGTCACTGCCAGGAGCGGCGGTGGCCAGCCACTCACACCAATCAACCAACGTCACCAACATTTCGTAGAATACCCCTTTGACCGACAAGTTCATTTGAAGGTCAAATTGATTATTTGAAAATGTTCCTATTATTTTGTATTATTTTACTTTAACAGTTATATTTTTCGTCTACGATAGTATACAGGAACCATTTCCTACATAATTATAGGGCATAATACTATCCTTAATATACAACTTGTTTCGTCTTAATCGGTGCTACCGTTTTTAAGATATTGCAGTTCCAAGTGGAGATTTTGATAAAAAAAACTTTCAAAAAACCACTGTACATGTAAAATTTTCAAAGACCACCTATATTTATTACTATACCATTAGAAAGCTTTTCAGCTTCTTTTCAACGGTATATAACAAGTATGGTAAGACTTGGCAAATAGTCCTACCAGAGAATACAAATGCGAAATTGAAACAAGAATTTTAATAAAAAATACATTTCCATCCTTGATTTCTCATACATTTATTTTACCTGTTTGTTTTTTGTTGAAATATGTAATAAAATTGCAATTAGAATGGATTTTAGAGTTGGATTCAAAATCAGGGTTGCCCCTTTTTTCAGAAAATTTATACATATATTGTAAACGTGCGATTCTGAATTAGGAGGCATTTTAGAGTTGGATTCAAAATCAGGGTTTCAATAATTTGTTTAGTGGGAGTTTGGGGGCCGCAGCCCCCACTATTTTAAAATTTTTATTTGTTGCAATATGCATGTAACAAATTAAAAATAAACAATAGAAAAAATTACTGTAAGAATTTATCATAAATTTAAGTCTATTAAACTTACTTATATTTATATATACATACGTATGTATTATATTGAGTTTATAATATATATATGTATAATATAATAAATATAGTATATATAATATAATATGTAATATATATATAATATAATTAATATATAGGTATTATGCCAATATTATGTGTAATATATTATATTTTTATTTAAAATACAAAATAGGGAATGATAGTTTTTTTATTAAAATTCAGTACTTGAATGATTGTTTCAATATCGTTTTTAGCACATTTCCAAAAAAATTTTGAAAAAATGTGCTTATTAGTTTCACTCTGTCCGTCCGTCCGTCCGTCTGTTTACAAAACTTCTACACCGTTAAAGATAGAGAAAAAACATTTTAACCATAGGTAGGTCTCATAAAAAAAATAATTTTGTGGAACAACTTTTTCATGTAGCCCCCCCATTACGGAGCTACAGCCCCTCAAACTTTGAAAAAGCCCTATTTTTAAATGCATATATCTTATGTTCTGCTTAAGATTTTTTCAATCTGAAAACGTCATTCGACAGGTATTTCTTTTATCTTTGTAAATTAATATCAAAATTATACAATTTTTTTAAATGTAGTATTTAAATTTACCGTTATGTGAAAACCAAATTTTGCATGATTTTTCTACTTTCATAACTCCGGCACGCTTCTAGATAGAAGCTTGAAATTTTGAGGCAAGAAAGAACTTTTAGAATTAGTATAAGTTTGCTCAGAAAATTTTTTCGGACCACCCCCTGTTTATGAGCTATTAGGGCTTAAAAATTGAAAATTTGCTATTTTTAAACACCTGTAACTTAGGAACCTGTACACATTTTACTTCTGCAAGATATAGAAATTAAAGCTACAGTAATATATTTTTACGTGTGTTAAAGGTTTATTTTAATTGTAAAGGGTTCCAAAGTTGCAGCTCTTCAAAATTGCGAAAAAGCCCCATTTTCAGATGTATATATCTCGGGCTGTGCGTAATAATTTTGCAATCTAAAACCGCCAGAAGATCGAAAATTTTATTATCTATATAAAACAATATCAAAATTATGTAATATTTTGTAATTTACTATTTAAATTTACCGTTATGTGAAAACCACATTTTGCATGAAATTTCTTTTTTCATAACTCCGGCACCCCTTTAGATAGGAACTTTTGAATTAGTATAAGTTTCCTCAGAAAATTTTTTGGTAACACCCCCTCTTTAAGAGTTATTACGCCTCAAAAATTGAAAATTTGCTATTTTTAGACACCTGTAACTTAGGCACCTGTACAAATTTTTTTTCGGCAAGACATGAAAATTAAAGGTTTAATAATATATTTTTACGTGTGTTAACGGCTTTTCTTAGTTATATAGGATTCCGGACTTATTGCCCCTCAAAATTTCAAAAATGTCCTATTTTCACATTTTTTCTTATTACATGAAATTTTCAAATTTTTGTGTAAGTCACACTTCTAAACAATTTGTATTGAGTTTTGGAAATGTGCGCTTTTAAAAACCGTTGGTTTACATTCTACCTTGTTTACCCTTTTGTAAGACTATTTATCGCTCTATAGCATACTTGTTATATACCGTTGAATAATAGGAAAATTTTCAAATAATCAATTTGACCTTCAAATGACCTTGTCGGTCAAAGTGGTTTTCTATGAAATGTTGGTGACATCACTAAGTACCGTTATCAAAAATTGCATTTCAATCGGACGCGGACGCTGATCCAAACCATTTCTGCACATTTTCATTTAAATGGATAAGGTCAATAAACAGAACTGTAGAATTTGCGGTACAGATACACCTGTTTGGTGTGGAATTATGTCTGATAGATTTATCGGTCCATATTTTTTTCAAAATGAAACTGAGCATCCAGAAACCATCTCTGGGGCGGTATACCGGACCATGTTAAAAAAATGTTTACGTGCTTTTTAATAATCGTGATATATGGTTCCAGCTCATACCGCGAAAGAGACAATGGCGATTCTACGAGAATTTTTCGATGACCGAATAATTTCAAAAATAATTTCGTTCCCCAGATTTGACAGCCTCTGATATTTTTTGTGGGGTTTCTTGTAGGAACTAAAGCAGAATATTTGCACAGAAATTGCGCACAATATTGTGAAAAATTATAAAGAAACATTTTCTCACTTTTAAAGAAACTTTTCATAATGTTGTTAATACACATAACATTAAAATAACAGGTATTTAAGTTGTTGCTTCTGTCTAAAAAAAGCTCAATTTTAGACGCCAAATAACTTTTAGCAAAGAGAGGCATAAAACAATTTCGGAGATAACTTATGGGCTAATTCCAAAAACTTTTTCATCTCTTAAAACATTCAAGGTTGTAACTAAAAGCATGCCAGACTTATGAAGGAAGGAAAATCTTGCCAAGTTTTGTTTTCAGATAACGGTAAATTTAAATACTAGATTACAAAATATCTATTATTTTGATTCAGATTCTTAAAGAGAACCTGAAATATTTCAAAAGAGGACTTTTAAAACTTTGTGAGATTGCATAAAAAAGTTGTTCCACAATATTTGTTGCTTGGTGTTTCACTTGGCTGTTTTACATTTAAGTGCATTTCACTTGACTGTATATATGTAAAACATATAATAAGGCGAATTTTATATAGAGTTGGTTACAAATTCAGAGTTTGTTTAGCAAGAGTTTGTTTTTTTTTTTTTTTAAGGGAGGTTAATATGTTGCTAACAGTGACTATTAGCCGTTTCAACAGGTACAAGATGCAGTAGTATATAACACCTGAGGTATGAGATAATTATTGAAGGCAACCTATACTGTCACTGGAGCAGCTATTATTATTGGTATTGGTATTACTTATGAATATTATTATTAACATTTCAGAACTTTTTTGCAATCATACTTTTTAAACAAAATTCAAAATTCCAAAAAAGCAGTTCTTTGACCAAAAGTGGACTAAAATAACTATAATACAGATTTATATTTTTAAATATTGAAAAATAAAGTCACCGTCAATTGCTTTGATTCTAATAGATAAAAAAAATTGGAGCATTATTGACATTTTGCTATCAATTTTAATCTTAATTATATTTTGTGTTAGTTTTTATTCATTTGGGATTTTATTAAAATTTTGGAATAAAAATCTAATATTTTTGAAAATAAATAGAAAATTTTTTCATATTTAAAATTTATGAATTTTTGAAGGATAATTTTATAAAGTCTATAGATAGGCTTGTAGCGAAAACACTACATTGACTCAGAGATTGTGTTGGATGTTTATAAATAATATTATTCATTTATTTCTTGTTCCAAACTTACAAACGTTTTAATTTATAATGACTTAATTATAATATAGTGGTCGGTTTTCACCTTACAGCTAAACTATAAAAATTTTATTGTTTATTTGATACATATATTATTTTTAATTCAAATTTATTAAGAGGAAAGGAACTGAAAACCTCTTTTGACCTTTGACTTATAACTAAAAATAAAAACTTACATACTATGACTTAAAAACTAGAGAAGGAATAATTTTGAATATATCAAAATGATTAATTAAACAAATTTTGTATTAAAGGATTTTGAGAATCATTGCTCCTAATAATAAATGAGCTCTTTCTATTTATAATCATATTTCCAATTGTTTTAACATTTCCAATAGCATGAAGTCTTGTAGTAGAAAAAAAGAATGGTTTGTCTAACAATAATTTTAATTTTATTTTGCTTAATTTGTATTCGGTCTAGGTGTGATTTAGCACATGAACCCCAAATTTCTGAGCCATAAAGCATCAAACTTTGGAAAACTGATTTGTAAAGCAATATTTTGTTATCTTTCAACAGAAGTGATTTCCGGTTTATTAAGGGATATAAAGTTTTTATGACGATGTTGCATTTTTTAATTACGAAATCTACGTGTGTTTTAAATAATAGTTTTTTATCCAATTGTAACCCTAAATACTTTAAGGACTCCTCCCAGGTAATTTCAACACTATCAAGTCCTAAATTTATCGTTGGATGTTTACATTGTATTTGAAATAATTTTTACAAAAAATTTTTTTAAACATTTGACAATAAAAAACTTTAATAAAAAATAAAAAAAAAATTAATTTTATTTATTTTGTAATGTAATTTTTATTGTCGATTTGATGTTTTTAGATAAATAATTTTTTTTTTAATGCATTTTCCTGGCACATAAATGTTCAGGCGTGGCTGTAAATGTCATGAGGGGAAATAAATCTTACGACGTCTGTGGGATTTGAACTCATAGTGTTTACAGCGTGTTTTATACCTTTTATCCACTAGGCCACCGAGGCCCCAGATAAATAATTACGTAGATAGTCTTCTAAAAGTATCTTTAGAGAATTAGATAATTAGGTAGTTAGGTAATAGTCTTCTAAAAATATCTTTAGACCATTCAAATAATAATTAATCTTAATTTTTACTATTTCATAGCTAGAGTAAAGATTCGAAGTAATGTCTAATTTATTAGATATGGTGTTCATTAAATAACGGCTGCAAATGAATCTAACCAATGGTGTAGAAGTTAAGTCATCAGCCTTTCATGCGAAAGGTTCAAACCCCAGCTGTCATATAGATTAATAAAAAATAATATAGATTTTTCTTATAACATGTAATTAAATAAAAAAAAGTACATACCTACATATTATTATATAAATGTAATAAATTTAATTAACATCATATCGAAATATATATTAAAACTAACAATAGCCACAACTGAGTATTCAACGGCTTCGTGAAAACTATTGATTTCTGAAACTGAAGTTCAGTCAAATATGAATAAATGCTTTAATGGGGAGCTACTCTATACTCTATACTACTCATACGAGTCGAAAAAAAAAAATACTGCTGCGGATACTTAAAAAATTTATTATCCATTATTTTTTTCTATTTTACAAACTACTTACTAGTAGAACTACCAGAGTTGCACCGACTTCTTTCAAACAATTTTTAAAAATAAATGTTAAAAGTTTCTGTTCCACGATCTTGTTTATTACATAGATATAACATGTCTTGCTTAGCAAAGGAAAAAATCTAAAAACTTTGAAGTCAATCGATCAAACCGTTTAAAATTGAAAAACCAAATTAATAGCCAAAAAATATTGCAAAAAAAATTAGTGGCGCAACAAGTTCAACAAACTCTA
Organism: Poecilobothrus nobilitatus; assembly: GCA_947095535.1. Lineage (NCBI taxonomy): Eukaryota > Metazoa > Arthropoda > Insecta > Diptera > Dolichopodidae > Poecilobothrus > Poecilobothrus nobilitatus. The sequence goes on from OX352774.1 coordinate 112,547,708, forward strand.
ACGATAAAATGTTTTGAAACTTTATGTTGGGTCGGAAAAGCTTTGTACAAAATAGGACATTATTCCCTTAACAACACTTTTTGATTAACCGTCGTATATATATATAAACCTCTTTGAGCCTCAGAGGATAATTTATGTCTGACTTATGGGCATATCTATACGTTGAAATACATTAAAAAAGATATGGAATATGTTGACTAAAATATGGTAATTTTAATATGTTTTGATAATTGAATTATGTTGTTCTTTTAGTTGGTAGGAGTGATGTTCGTTATTAACTCGTATCAGGCTAAAAATTAATTAAAAGAAGACATTGTTGAGATTTTTAAAACATTTACTCTTGAGATTCAAATGAATTTTTAAATTAGCACTATATCTACCACCTTTCAGTCGTTTAAATCAATTAACATGAGGGGATTTAATTTGAAACTAAATACAAAATTATTTTAATAGGTTGTTTGAAGATTGGTTGAAGTTGAAAAAATAAAAGTTTTTTTCAAATTTATTGTGTAATAGTATACTTTAAAACTTGAATTCAAAAGTTTTTAAAAATTGTGGTCTTTATTTCTTGAAGAATGTTTGGATATGTCTATATATTTCCTTTTGATGATATTGTAAAATGATAATTTATATTTTAAAATAAAATATAAAACAAAAATGTTTTAGCTTTTTATCGAATCCTAAATATTTTTGGATCTAAAAAATGTAATATCACTTTCAATCTACTTACATAATTCATTTAATATATTCTAATTTACTTTGAATGTGTTTTAGAGTATACAGTGCCCTTCACAATAATATAATTAAAATACAAAAATAAAAAGTTTGATTAAAGGTTGTGGATATTAACCGTCTTGGTGAGGCTTAGACATTAAGGTCTCAAGACAAATTTTATGAAAAATATTTTGTAAGATAACTTTTTATCTCTCTTACCAAAAACAAATATTTCAATATTAACTTTACTACAAGAAATCACCAGCTATTTACATCGTAATCTGATATTTGTTCTAGTTGAATTAAATTACCTCAACATTAATTCAAAAGTTTCGCGAAAACGAAGTACAGTGACTTTGACGTTTGTTTTATATATAATACCTGAAATTTTCGCCATATATAATGCTTCTAGGTTCATAAAAAAATTGAATTACTGAAGTAAAAGTGTTGAATTTTCCATTTTATACAAGGAGTTATTGATCTCAAAGTTTTCCTTATATTTTAAAGAGAAAAAATGAGCCACCTTTGCACGATATGAATAAGAAGTTATCTGATTTGAAGAAAAAAATTGTACGAAACAGCAACAATAAAATTTAAAACTGTGTTACCACTAAGGTTTGGGTTCAAAATAATCAACGATTTTTACATAGAAAATATCCTTTAAATGTTTTAAATCCTCACTCTAGAATCTCATGAATAAAATCTTATTTAAAAATTTTTTAAAGACAAGATAGGTATTATGAGAAAGAAGTAAAAAGCCAAAATTAAATCAATTCACTTTCTTCAAAATTCCTCTTTTCAATATTGTGAAACAAAAAAAATTAATAATAATCTATACTTACTTACGAAAGTTTGAAAGCAATTAAATTGAACACAAAAATAGGAAAAAAAAAATTATAGGTACACCTACCCTTAATTTAAAATTAACGCCTTTATTTCATTATTTAATCATTAAGAGATTTTTTATAAATAGTAGTTCTATCTAAAATATTTTCGTCTCTTCATAAATTAGAAAAATTTGTCAGTAAAAAATTTTTGGAAGTGAATTTTAATTACCACAAAAATTTTAACAAAAAAATATCCTTAAAGTTCTTGTCAGCTAATTTCGTTGATGTTTATGATATGAATGGGGGAGAGGTGGGGAGGGGGCATAAAACTTGATAAATTTTATTAGCTGCCGTCCTCCACTATCTAATTTTTCTTTTTTATTTAACAAAATATGGTGTAATAACTAAATACATAGAGTTTCAGTTAATTGACGTACTTGATATTCTTTATACTTAAGAAGTTCGTTTTACTTTTAAGGGATACCTTTTAATATCTTGTAAAGTAATTGATCTGAAACTTCAAATTATCTTTAGATCGAAATTTTTAAAGTACCTGTTCTTTACCTATATTAATATTTGTGATCGAAGCTCTCGAATCTGTTTGATGAATATAACAATACATCATTTATAGTATTTCTTAAGTTTTAAATTCTTCTTTTATTCTTTTTGTTTTCCTTTATCTTTTAACTGTACACAAAATTGTAAAATTAATTCAAATTTTATTATCTAAAGATCTTAATATTGGATCAAATAGGTACCTACCATAAAATAATATGTAGCTATTTTTATAAAAAACAAGTAAAAGTAACAGTAAGTCGATGCAACCGACTTATTTATACCCTACACCTAAAAAATTCAAAATAAATTAAAAATCCATAAGTTATTTTAGTTGGGTATTTAATATAAGCTAAAAATATAAATGCTTTTACAACCTTGTACAAAATTTCAGGTTTGTATCTTTATTAATTTCGAAGATATGCTTGTTCGGTCTTGGAAGTTGTGTGGGAGATACCCGAACAACCATTCCAATTCATCAGAAATTTTTGGGATATCAGGGATTCAGGAAAACACACCCTCGTACAAAATTATAGGTTTCTATCTTTATTAATTTCGAAGATATGCGTATTCGGTTTTGGGACTAGTATGGGAGTACCCGAACCCATGGTCCGATATCGCTCATTTGCAATCCCCGCCTTACTTTAGTCATTTTTAACCTACAGTATAAATTTCATCAAGATAGCATCATTATTTTTTGAGTTATCTTGAGTACGGATGGACGGACATCGCTAAATCGACTCAGGAGGTGATCCTGATTCAGAATATACATACAGGTCCATATCTAACTCGCTTCCTTTTGGTGGTTACAAACACCATACCAAAGTTAATATACCCTATACTTTAAGTGTGGGGTATAATAAAAGTGCCAGCAGTTTGATTTCCTAAAAAGCAAGTTAAAAAAGTTTTGTAACATTTAAATTTAACAGATAAAGTAAAAATGTACGAAAATAGAAGCAGATAGAAGCCGATTTATTATGTATTTCATTAGAAATTTTCCAAAATATTTTGTCAGATTCATAATAACAAAGACTTACAACAAACAAAAAGGAATTTATTTCACCATTAAAAATCCCAAAAAAAAAAAAAATGAAGTAACACCCAAAAAAGTGAAGGATTAATTATTTCATTATGAAATGATATCCAAAATTCAAAATGAAATATTTCCGTAATAATAACCTTCAAATTGAAATGAAATAATCTTTCAAATTTGCTTTTAAAATGTTATCTACTAAGAAAACTTAAATTACATACCTATGCTACTTAAAGGATCACTTTATTTTCCCGAAAAAGAATATCCCGAAAATCTTAATTCCGAAAAAAAAATTTTAAATCTCCCGAAATTTCAAAATCGCGAATTATAAGATTTCGAATTTCAAAACCCTGAAAAAATTTTAGAAAAATAAAAGTTATACAAGCATATGACGTGTATAAGTGTAGATTCTTAATTAGGGTTGATTAGGATTTTACAATTGATTACAAAATCATGGTTTCAATTTATTTAGCGCGGGTAGGCTCGGCAGTCGTCATTATATCAAACCGTTTGACAGCGAAATTTGTTATTATATTTTCTTTGGGGGACTATTTTTTGCGGGGTTATTTCTGGGAGCCATTGAATATTCTTAGAAATAGGTATTTTAACAAATTTTTAAAAACTTTTAATTTTCAATGTACCTATAAAATGCGTTGTAAAAATTTTTCTAGATAATTTTAATTTTTATTTTTTGACTAATGTCAATTTTAATGAGCTTGTGTAAGAATCAATTTTTAAATTTTCACTACATAATTTTTCAAAAATAATTATAAAATTTACTATTTACCTTTGAATCCTTATATAGTAATGTCTAGAAAACGTTTTTCTTTTTTTAGGTATTTTACTTATTTTAAATTTTTTCCACTTTAAATATTCCAGGAATATTTTTTTTTTATTCAATTGTAATTTATAAATAATTATTATGGAATTAAAGGATAAGAATTCCAATTTTGTTTGAATTTTTTAAGAATGATAAAAATACCCAAAAATTATAAAGAGTTACTGAACCCAATGACGAACAATAGGTAATTCAGGTCAAAAACTAAATTTAAAATCAGTTTTATGTTTTACTGAGATATATTATATTCTATTTATATGGATAATTATTCTCTCCACAATATTCCTAATTTTCCCCAAATTCTCTTAGCCCATTATAACCCTTAACCCCACATTACACCAATCTCATGTTGTTTAAATATGATAACTGTTCAATATTAGACAAAAGTGTAAAGAACAAATTGATATTGAGCCACCCAGAATAAGAGGTAAATTTATATTGAATAAAAGTATAAATGAAACAAGCGGATTCTAAAAATTCATGAAAAAAACCGTTTAGAAAAGAGTTGGTCTAATTAAAATAAATTAAATAACTTGTTTTTTTAATGAAAAATCATTAGACTCTAAGTCAGCAGTGCACCTTCAAATTTAAGAGAGTTCATTAAAGAGTTCAGTTTCTTTAGATGATAATATGTTCCACAATCTTGAAAAAAAAACCACAAAATTATGGTTTTTTCTTGAAATATCGAGATAGGTGCAGAGAATGTGTTCCACTTTTCTATAGCATCAATTGCTCTAAAAACCCTACCAGTAAGGTCTACTTAGATTCTAGCATGCCTACTAATCACACAATCCTTAATACCATTAACCATATTGTATTAAATTTTTGAGAAAGAGAAAGGATTTTTTTAAACTTAAACTTAAATTCGTTTATATGGTTTTGGTGATTCCTCAACCTGTACTTGCAATTCACCGTTCTGTAAGGTTCGCGGACAGATGGAGTATCCTAAATATGTAACTCAAGATCAAATCTGTACATTTGGTATGTCATATCATTACCCGATTTTGGTACTTCATGGGCCGACTAGTTTTACTGTGATATTCTCATACCCTAGGACCCAAATCAAGTTGAAAGCGATTTGTACTGAATGTACTTAGTCCTCCATCAGCTTAGATTTGATAACTTTTGAAACATTTGCCTAATATGTGTATCACGAATTATTTCCAGTACTTTTAGCAAACAGGAAGGTAGATTTGTTTAGATCTCATGTCATGCATCTCTTTGGCTAGATTTTCCTACTTTTGGTATACAAAATGAACTTAATCGTTTTCCAGTGTCTTGATATTTTTCCTAATGATTAAATTAACATTATTGATTAAAACTATAGCATTTCTTTTTCAATATATTTTTTACTGAATATAAACTTTTCTCCTGTATATTATGTAGTTGACCTAACCATGTAAAACATATTATTTATCTTGTACTCATCTTTACCCATGTTATGGGTAAAAATAACTGTATATACAGTATCTTATATTCATTCTTTTGTCATATCAGTTTAATTATTCTTTCGTTATTAATATTTTAATTCTTTTTTAAAGTTTAATATAGTTTATCACTTTAAACTCATATAGTTAAAGTATATATGCATACATTCAAGAATAGCAGCCTAAAAGTGTTTTACTTACTAAGATATTGTACATAGTCTTCAATATATATTTTCATCTTTTTATTTTTTGTTTGAATAAAAACGTTGCTCTCCAATAGGATTTACAATCTTGACACAAATTTGTTGTACTTTTCCAATATTAAAATGCATTATTACATTACGAGTTTATTTTTCAATATTGCACTCAATTCACCAATTCAAACTTCAATATAAAACCAAATAATTTCCTATGGGATGTACAAGATCTGACTTCATATATTTTAGGTATTTGTTGATTTTAATCTAAAGGGATATGAATCCTTTATGCAATATTCTTTTTATATTAAAAATTTTCTAGTAGTTTAAGAAACTATAGTTTATGGAAGGTCAACCACGTAGTAATAGACGTTTTATTTTTTTTTTATTGCACAATAAAACAAAAAAAAAATTTGTTTTTCTTTAGAATTAAGTTTTCTGTCCAAATGAAAACACAAAAAAAAAAAAAACATTATTTTGAAAAGACAATTCATTCTGTTTTAGACTATTTTTCAACTTAAATAATACAAAAATCAGCGTTTATAAATTTGAATGACACAACTAAAAATTTATCTATAGATAAATGGTAAGCAGAACTGACTTCTGAAACTATGATTAAATAAATTTTGGAATGTAGTTGAATATATTTTTAAATTCAAAAAACTTTAAGGCTTTTATAATTTTGTATACTTATTTGTTATTTTTTAACTGGTAGATATCTGGAAAATGTTTTTTAGAAACAAGTAGAAGATGTTTTTTAATAAAACATTGAAAAGTTGTCCATGTTGTTTTGTTTTCCACTTCCCTTTGGGGCAAAATAGATAAGTAACAATAAAATTTTTCCTAAAATTTGAAAATATTGATATGGTTGAAGATACAGATTTTGAAATAAAAAAAAAAATAAGGAAGTAAATAAAACCAGAATCTGCTAAAAGCACATAATTTGCAAAACGTCTATTGTTAAAAAATTTTAAAATTTTTCTTAAAAATTTCTTTATTTAAAAAGAAAATTTTGGAAAACCAAGAAATAATTTATTTAATTAACACAAAATCTTTTTACACCTGAAAAGAAGATAAGATTTTATTTTAGATTTTGAGTTTAGATTTGAGTTTTATTTTTGGTATCATACCATTAAAATTTGTTTTGAAGAAATTGAGATGCTAATTTTTAAAATTCTTAATCGCTTCAAGATGAAAAATTTCTAACTTTAAACAATCGTGTGACGTGTAACGTACAATTAGCAAATTGTATTTAGTAATTGGACATTTGATCAGTGGATATTTTGCATAAAGGACACTCAACAGAATGGACACTGAACAAAATGTCTATTTGGAGAAAAAAAAACTCTCGGTGACAAAATGAACTCTCAGATGTTCAAATGTTAAGAAAATTAAAAATAATTTTATATAAATTATTAAATTATAATTATTTCTACTTTTTTTTTTATAATTTTTACAAATTTATTTTAAACAATTTTTTTTTTTTGTTTTCGATATTAATTTCGATGTAATCTTTTCGATATTAATTATTTTGACACAGCTACTAAAGATATAATAAAATTCTCTAAAATTAAAAGAGTTGCAAATTAAATCATTGATTGTTAAAAGCTGCGAAATGTTCACTTGTAAAAGTTGTTAAGCGTCCAAGTTGTGAAGTGTCCAAGTCACCAAGTGTCTAGTTGTTAAAGTTGTTGAATCTCCTATTGCTAATTATTGTCCATTTTGCTAAATTTCTTTTCCTTAAGTGTCTTTTGGCTAAATTTCTTTTTGTTGAATGTATATCTTGCAAAATGTCCCCTGATCAAATGTTCACTTGTAAAAGTTGTCAGGAGAAAAATTCCCAACTAACCGGTTGCTTTTAAAATAATTCTTACCAAATTAAAAATCTTGGGAAATTTTATGTAGTTCTACATTTTCTAAATGTTAAAAATTATCTAGTAGACTTCTAAAAGCATGTGGTATGACTTATATCTAAGAGAACCTGATTTGTATAGTTTTTTAAATTTATAGCACCTTTTGCGATTTTTGAATATTGCAGCTCCATAACGGACTCTGATACGCATCATCTTTTCTTCAAAAAATACATTTCTTAATATCTACCTACAGTTTAAATTTATATCAAATGGGGTTGTAGCATTATAGCCAAAGAGACGGTAGAAGAAAATCAAAATTTTATGAAAATATGCTTAAAAGCAATTTAGAGTTCATTTTAAATTTGAGCCTTTCAAAGATACAATTTGATCCTTTCGTATATTAATAGTTACCATAGTTTATATAATACATATAATTTCTTGTATGTTGTTTTTATTGCAACCTCTTTTTCAAATTTGATTACAAATTTAACATCAAATAGAAGTTTACATTGTTTATCCTTACAGAATTTGAAACAAAAAACCAACTATTCTGTGGCTGTATAATAAAAAGAAAAACAAAAATGATAATAAATAAATAAAAATTTATTTCATTTTAGGTTCTAAATTTAATACTAAAATTAAAAATTGTAGTTAGTAGATAAATTAAGTAATTTAAATTCCACCTCCTTTAAAATGGATTGGTCTAGTGAATCTAATAATTTCAGAAACTAAAGCTAAGTTAAATATGATTAATAACGAACTTACTGGATGCCTTATCTATATGCTTCTTTAGGATTATGGAAAGCAGAAAAAAAAATTATAAATAGCTATTTTTTACTCAAAAGTTGTAATTATTGTAAAACTAAATGGGATTCCAGGTTGGCCACTAGATACTAAAAATTTTTGTTTTAAATTTTTTTTTTTAATTCTCTTTTTAGATCTTTATTAGCCGTGTATAAAAGTTTCCCATTAAAATTACTTTTTTTTTAAATATTACATTAAGACAGCCAGCAAGTATTCTCTAATGGTAGGTATGAGAATACATCATTATACAAATATTGTTTTTTTAATGCATTTCACATATGGTTAAAATCCTAGTTTGCCATTATTCTTGAATTTAAAAGAGGATTGGTTTATTCAATTTTCAACTATATTTCAATTTTTAGTCTATAGTTGACTCTTAGTCTATAGTTTAGTCTATAGTCAAGGATACCAGTACAAACATAATATATTATGCTGTTATCATAAAATTTACTCATCTTGGACAAAATTTCAAATACCATATTTATGTAAACTTTAGAGTTGTATAACAACTACTCGAAACCGTTATTTCGAACCAAATTTTACAGTAGTTATTGCCATAAAAATACATCATCTTTTACAAAATTTCAGATATCTATAACTTGATTTAGTCTCAACATATTATAACAGATGCTACCTAAAATTATTGCACTAGAGTAAATCGAGAATCATTTATTGTGTCATCGAAGATAAAATGGAATATTGTGTAAGGAAAGTGTAGTCAAGTATACTGTTCAACAATCTTGAATAAGGAACCAATTGCCAATACATATTCACTCCTTGCGCTGAAGAAGGAAATTTATAGAGTAAGCGCTGGTATCAAAAAAAATTGTTGTCAAGTCTTCTGTGGAAAGGTATTCTCAACTTAATCTATATCAGAGCAGAAAAATTGTTAAATTGATTGACGTTCATATCTGACAAATTTCATTCTTTCTTTATAATACCTAACTACTTTTGTAGTTAGATTTTGAAAAATATTTTATATAATGCAAAATAACGAGGAAAAGTGCAGTAGAATAAATTATGTCAACTCTGGAATACCCGTATGAATGTAATATCTTGATCATCTTTTACAAAATCTCAAAGGTTTTATTTCAGGTAGTTTGCCTATCTTGGAACTTAGTATATCTTACAAAAGATGATGAAGTTTTAATACAATTACTTCTGCAAAATTTTGTTGTGCTGATGCAACAGATTCGGGTAGCTGTCATACAACTTCTCTTTTTAAAGTAAAAGAACTCAGTGTCTATTGAGACTATAGATATCTGAATTTGTTAATTGCATAATACCTAGTTAGTTAGTTGTATACTAACAACTTCTGTAAAATTGGGTTGTGATTATGCAACAGATCCGGGCTCCTGTCATACAACTCCAAAATTAACATAAACATATCTCGGTTGGTACTTAACGTCGGTAGGTACTTAAAATATCTGAAATTTTATAAAAGATGATCAAGTTTTATGGAAACAGCATATATTATGTTCGCACGGGTATTTCAGAATTGACACAGTCTACTCTACCGCACTCTCCTTCGTACTAATTTTAATATCGCAATAATTTTGTATGGATATAACTCGTAGTGCTATTTATTTTTTGCAGTTTAAAAATCTCTAGCTTCCTAAATTTGCAAAATAAAACAAAAAGAAATAAGTATGACACTCATAATATCTTTTCTAGTGTATGAATAATTAGCGATAAAATAGCTTTTTTTAAATGTAAGTCTAAACCCTTTAGTTCTAAAGGAAGTATTAGATGCTTATACTCATTATGTTTAGGGAGGAAAAATTGTACATTTTATAAGCGAATAATTGAAATTGTTTTTTATACATATTATTATTTAAAATGTTAATAATGGTTTGTTGGAGCTCAAAATATACTTCCCATTTGGTTCAATTAAGAAAATTATTTAAATTGTTGATAATTCTTTTCTTAAACTGAATTTTATATCAAATAGAAATACCACAATATTTAAAAAAAAAATATTTGCCAAATTACATTTAAATTTTAACAAAATTGCTAAAACTTTGAGTCATACTATAATATTATATTTTTAAGGAAACCGCAAAAAAATTAAATAGAAAATTAAGAAAAATCCATTTTGAAATCAAAATTTTAAAATTATTTTCACCACAAGGAAAAAGTTTTTCTCTTTGTTTTGTTTTTTTTTCTTTTTATTTTTAATATGGTAAAATATTAAAATATTTCTTCTTATTTTTCTCTTATTTAATTTACATTTTAAAAATTTAATTAACCATAGCCTTGCAAGTGTTCCCTTTGTTAAAATTTTATTTTATTTCATTTTATCTTTTTTTAATTAAATGTAAAGTTATTTAATATTTGTTTAATTAGAAGAGCTAACAATTTGGTAATTTGTCCTTTATTTGTTCGAAAATTTTTTACTGCAATATTCTACTAAATCATCTTTAGATATGGAACAACAAAAAAAAAAAATATTTAATGACTTAAAAGGTTTTGTGAAAAACTTTTTCAATATTATAATAATATTTAGTTGTTCTATATAGTTACACTATAAATTGTTCAATAATAACATCATATATTAGCTTAGCATCATTTTTGATTTTCGAATCTTTAAAACTTTATTTTAGTAAAATATTTTTCAACATAGGCTTTAAAATAAATTAGCTTATTGGTTCGCTCTATCCGTCCCTTCGTCTGTCTCTTCATTTAACACTTCTTAAACATATTTGAAACAGATCAATGAAATTTTAACCATGGATAAATTTCTTAAAGTGTTAATGTCTTTTAAGTAGGCTCACCCATTCTGAAGTTACACCCCTCTAAAGTTTGAAAAAGTCCTATATCAAATAATGTATATTTCAGCTTCTGCTTAATATGTTTTTTCAATTTAACAACGTCAAACGACAAGATATTTTTTTAGCTTTGTAATTCAAAACCAAAATTATACAATTTTGTGCAATTTAGTATTTAAATTTTCAGAAAAAATTTCCCAAAAGTTCAACTGCGCAATTACTTTGTAACTTTTCGGATTAAAACTACAATATAAACAAATCACTTCGGCATTTATTAAATTTTTTTAATAAAATTAAGGGTTTTTGTATTATAATTATTGTTGTTTAATATTTACAGAATATTCTTGTCATTAAAAAAACCGTTATGTGGAAAAGTTCCACTAAAATTTAAAAAAATAAATTAATTCAATATTTAAAAAAAACTCCACTTTGTGATTTTGAAGTCACCTTGTGTGAAAATATATATCACCTGAAAGGTAATTTTATGAGATATATAACGGTTGTTTAAAATATTCGAAAGGATAAATAGGATCTTTAAGGGCTTATCGCCAAATGAAAGCGGCGCCGAAACATTTTTTTTTAGTATAGTTTTAACTAGGTATAAAAGTTACAAAGCAATCGCGCGGTTGACATTTTTGGGACTTCAACCAAATTTCCCGTTATGCTAAAAGCTGGTTTAAAGAAGCTTAAAATGGTTTATGAACTATTTTGGATCATAAATTTGAAGTTTACTATTTTTAGAAGTATTTTTAACTCAAGCACCTGCACCAATTTTCTCAATATAAAGCGCCATTAATAAAGCTTTAACAATATAATTCTACATTTTACATTCTGTCTTGTGAATTTTATAACATTTATTTATTTTGATTTATTTCAGTCTTCAGATTTGAAGACCAGCTACCTTACAATCTGAACAATTTCAATCTTTTCAAACATAATTTCCTCTGTTACATTGCTTTTTTTTTCTCTTAATTTTAGTTTTGTAGCCCAAATTCTAAAAATATAAATAAACTGGTCCGATATTATGTACCCAAAAATATAATTAATATATAACTTGGCGATTTTAATTTTAATCTAAACTAGGCCCAGAAACTTCCATTTATTCTAACTGAAGGTGGGGTATAATTACAGCCAAAACTAAAACAAAAATCTATTAATATATTTGGAGGAATTTCCTCATTCCTGTTATCCTGTTTCCTGTTATTAGTTTTTGAATTATTGAGTAATCGACAGGAGCATATTTGTGTGAAGATATACATAGCTAAATCGACTGATTTTTTATACTGATCCAATCCATATCCACTAGAGTTTTAATCTATCATGCCTATTTCTACTAGTTAGTCTATCATTGCAAATTTTTTATACATTATGAAACAACAACAATTTCTGTTAAAAATTTCCAGCGATCCTTCGATGCTACCATCCAAAACCATCTTCAACTTTTATGTGAAAACCCTTATTACTTTTTATACCCGTACGATAGGATCGGGTATAATAAAATTACTCCTCCGTTTGTAACACCTCGAAATAAGCGAGCTAGATATACCTTCAAAGGTATGGATCGGATCAGAAAAAAATTCTAAGACTTTTGAGCCATGTCCGTCCGTCCGTCCGTCCGTCCGTCCGTCCGTCAGCACGCTAACTCAAAAACTAAGAAAGCTAGAATCTTGAAATTTACACAAAATATTTTGGGAGTAATTTGTAGGTTCCCTATTTTTTTTGGTTGAGTTTGGAGCAAGCCTTAGGGTAGCTCTCGAACACCTAACTTTTAGATCCCCACATTTTGTTTGCAATAGAGCTATGAAATTTTAACTACTGATAGATGTCACAAAAATATTAATTTTATTTTTAATAACTTTTTTTTGCAGCCCCACCCGTTACGGAGCTACAGCTCCCCAAAGGTTCAAAAAAGCTCCATATTTAAATTATTATAGCACAAGTTGTATAAGGTATATCTTCATTTTGAAAACGCCAAATGATTACTACTTTCATTAGCTTTAAAAGTGTATATACAATAAATATATAATTTTGGCATACAGTGTCTTAATTTACCGTTATGCAAAACTCAAATTTTGCAAAATTTTTTAACCCTTCCATCTTCTAAACGGTTAAAGTTAAAAACTTGAAATTTTGACAGAAGTTAGATCTTTGAAAATTAGTATGAGTCATTTCAGAAATTTTTTTTGTATCACCCCTCGTTAAGGAGCTGTAAGGGGTCAAAAACTGAAAATTTCCTATTTTTAAACACCTGTAACTTGAACACCTGTTAAAATTTTTTTGAAGTAATACACAAAAATTAAAGCTCCAACATTATACTTTTATTTCTGTTAACAACTTTTTTTAATAATATAGGGTTACTTTATAATTGACGAAAGTGTTACTTGATTTTTTCAAATTTTCTAACAAATTTCGTTAACGAATTTTTTCCATTTTATTTTACTCGATAATTTGAAATTGTTGAGGATATAATGTACAAAAAAATGTAATTAAATAAACAACATAACGGTTGCTTGAAGAATTTTTATTTATATGATATTGATATATATACATACTTATATAATATCATGTTTATTTACATATCGTATATGTCACTAGTGAATGAATGATAAGAGTATATATGTATATTATATAGCGCCGTATTTACATACATATATGTATTTTATTGTACTTATAAGAAATTATTCTGTCAATGGAATATTTAAATATAATATAATATAATATTTAAAATTATATTTACTGTTTTGTACTTAGTAAATTTAATATACATTTACCGCTTAGTATTAAATGGTACTATAGAATATTTGATAAAGTTTTGGATTGATAATCGTTATGTGAAAGGTTAGAATCTGCTTTTGAAGAATGTACATATAAACATATAGTTTGAATATATGTACAACCCATAGTTCTAGAAATTATAAAATTCACCCAAATTATTTTAAAATACTAAAATATTAAAAAAATAATATTGTAAGCAGAGTGACAGGCTGTGAACATACTAACGGTTCGTACGGGTATCTAAGAGTTGACAAAGTCAACTGTATTCTTCCTCGTTTGTTATAGAATTCTTCATTGAATGAACAGAAGAAAAACATATTAATTATAATGCATAGAAATTTGTAAAACAAAAAAAAAATTAAATTCACATAATAACAAACAGAAAATTTTAAAATTTCAAAAACTAAAATTTTAACAGAAAAGAAAGGAAGTAGCTAAGTATAAAGCAAAACTGTCAACATTTTAAATTTAATAGGAAATTCAATAGATTATGATGAAAAATCTTATAGAAGGATCTGTTGTATGGTTAATTATGTAAATTCTATTTCCTATATTTATAAATTGGAATAAATTTGATTTATCGTATTTTAATAAGAATTTAACAACAGAAAATAATTTGGTATTATTGCATTTAAAGTTATATAAATAAATTGTTTTATGAATAGTGTTTTAGTGAACGACAACAGAATATTTCGGTTTTGTCTTTACCATAAATTTTTTATGCTTTTTGGAAAAACTGGTTGAGACAAGTAAACCCATTTCAATATACAAATTAAATTAATACCCCAAAGTATCCCTATTGGTATAGAAATTTTACTAAAGCATTTTTTAAATTCGAAATTTCTTGATCCAACCAAATTTCACGGAAGTCATTGAGTTATCGTCCATTATTTTTTTAGTTATCGCGCAGACGGACACCGATCGATTAGAATCGATTTCAAGTTTGATCTTTTCGATTTAGAATTTGATCTTTAACAAATATATATATATACTTTTCCATATCTATCTCATCTCATTATTAAGATGTCGAAAACGTAATGGTAAATTTATAATACCCTAATAAAATAAATAATAATAGTAAATTTATTCTACCCTGAGAACTACGTTCCTATATAAGTCTATAAAAAAGCAAAAAACAACATCAAATTTTTATAAAAATTCATCATAAAATATTTATGAAAAGTATTATTAGTACAAAATCTACCAAAGGTTAGATTAAAATGAGGTTCAACAAGAGTTTGACATAAGAAAAATTTTCAATATTTAAAAAACAAAATAGTAAGTCAACTAAAGTTAAACATTTTTTTAAACCTTTTTGATTTTTTACGTTTATAAATTTTGTATAAAACTTTCGATATTTCAACGATTTTTTTCTTGGCTTTTTTCTCTACAAGATTTAAAAGAAAAAAATTAAAAAACAAGGCAGAATGTAAACCAAAGGTTTTTAAAAGTGCACATTTCCAAAAGAAAATAAAACTGTTCAGAATTGTCACTTGTACTAAAATTTGAAAATTTCATGTAAGAAAATCCGGAACCTTTATATAACTAAGAAAAATGTTTAGCACATGTAAAAATATAATATCTACTAAAGATTAATTTTTATGTCTTGCCGAAGAAAATTTTATACAGGTGGCTAAGTTACAGGTGTCTAAAAATAGCAAATTTTAAATTTTTGAGTTTGAAAATTTTCTTAGGAAACTTATACTAATTCTAAAAGTATTTTCTTCCCTGAAAATTTTAAGTCAATATGTAAGTCTATATAACGCGTCCCGTAGTTATGAAGATAGAGAAAACGGACGAACGGATAAAGTAAAACTAATAGGCACATTTTTTCAAAATTTTTTTGGAAATGTGCTAAAAATACATAGTTAAATTAAAATGAAGTGAAAAAAATTTAATTTTAGTAAAAAAAAAAATTTATATAAACTTCTGCATTTGCCATTTTTGCATACCAAAAGAAATTTTCGCTTGAGGTGGACTCATGTAAGGAAACATAATTAAAATAAATTTTAACAGTAAAAAAATATTTTAGTAATAATTTATTGTATTACACGCTTAATAATTTTTTAGAACATTTTCAAGGATATTTTAAACAAATTTTTGATTATTTTCTAATAAAAATACTTTTATAATTTTTTTAGTATACCCTTGTATAGGTAAGTATTGTACATTTTATGGTAAATGGAGCACATAAAATTAATTGTAGAATAGGTAGCTATACATTTAAAATTCTTTTTTTTCGTTATTATTATGAAAGGTTTTTTTGTAATTATTTAGAATTGTAATATAATACTGAATTTTAAAGTTTTTCTTTAAAATTATAAAAATAATGAAAAATAATTATAAATCTAATGAATATCAAATAAAAAAAGATTTTTTTTTTTTGTTTTTGTTAAACCAAATAGCAATTAACGTAATAAACCCGTAAGAATTTGTGATCAACTAAGTTTTTCAGTCTTAGGAGGTTATAATTACATTTATTCTACAATGAAAAAAATATCTTAAATCAATTCATTTTAGCACAATTTACAAAAGAAGGTCGAACTGAATATTCCGATTTTGTTGCAAATACTAGGATGAAACACAATTCACAATAATTGAAAAGGAATCTTGGTAAGGTTAGCAGTTGAACCTTGATTTAAGGAAAGTTTTCTAATATTTTTGATTACGAAGTTCTTTGTTGTCTATGTTAAAGGTTTTTTTTTATTAAAATCTTAGTTGATCAGCTGTAATGATTTGGAATAAATTGAATCATATTGTTTAGAATAGCTATCCTGAGATGCGATTTTGAATAAATGGTTAATAGTGGAGCGTGCAGTGCCTATAGACTGACAAAATTTAAGTTATGAACGATATAAGGGCGTCCACATCAGATTTTATTATTTTAGTCTCAAATAAACCTGCGCAGTTAATTGCCTTCGAATGAAGTTTGAAATAAACCTTCATAGTTAAGTTTCCGACAAGAGTGGAAAAAACCCAGAGTCTTAGAATACCGCAAAATACTATAAATTGGTAACTCGAGAAATGTAAAAATATGGTGTTGGCGTAACTATTTTTAAAGGCAATCCGTAAATAGCAAATATATTTTTAGTTCTCCAATTCATAGTCAAAGGATGTTACGAGAGACTTACTCATTTAAGGTAGTAGTAGTACGAAGGTAGTTTTCTCAGTGTGTTATCATATAGCTATATTTAAGATAATGAATATAAGGAAATAGCAAATTATGGCTCAATTAGAACTCTGAAACAAAAACCACACACATTTTGTAAAACTTTGAAAGACACATCACACTTTCACATTTTTTATCATCAGCGAAATCTAGGTGGGCTATAGACTATGCATAACAGCAAATATCAAAACAGTGTGCTATTTATACACTTGTAAAATATTGTTATTATTGACATAAACTCCAGGATATGAACTAGCTGCTAGGATGGGTGTTTCTCATAACATACAGAGTAGAAATTGTAAAAAGGAAGGGATGAATGAGACTCTTCAACGCTTTTTCTGTTAGTGCCTGATTAGGACGAGTAAAAATCTGGGGATTCTCTATTCATAGACTTAAAACTAGATATCAGTAAGTTCATAGAGAGAAAACATATTTTGTTATTTTGAAACTTACAGCCTCGATTTAGTATAATAGTTGACAATTTAGTTGACTCGTGTTTTCCTTTTCTGTTCTCTTAAATTAAGAGTCATGTAAACCAACACACAAACCAGAAAAATAATGTTTTAATAAAAATGTACTATTATTTTTATAGATACCTTTTCAGTTTTTACTTACATGAAAACGTACTTTACAACCATATTATTTATATCTATTCAATAGAATATATTATAATATTATCATCAATATTATAAAAAGCAGACTTTATGTTTATTAAATTGTCCTCTATGTCTTGGTTCACCGTAACATCCTATCGAAACCATCGAAATGTTCTTGAAAAATAAACGTTCCTCCGACTAGGAAAAGCTCAAGCACCATTTTCTCTGCTTTGTAAAGCATTTTCAGTGCAAAAGCTTTTTTCCGTTCTCTTAAAGGTTCTACATGTGAGGCTCTATGTAAAAGACATTCGGTGCACTTACGATGAAGTTGACTGAAATAACATACTTAGAATTCGTTAACCTATTTAACCAACGGCGATTCGTCAAAAAAAAAAAAAAAACTCAAAGCAAATTATGTTCGATTGTGCTCTTTGAATCAAAAGAATGTCTAGAGAAAAAATAAACAAAAAAACAAGATTTTTAATAAATAGTTAAGTAACATTTCATTCTATAAAAGTGATTTAAAAAAACTTATTTCATTCTTTAAATATCACCAACTTTGCATGATTTTGCGAAGAGTGGTTTTAATTCAGAGGAAGTTCATCATTTTAAAAATGATCAAATATTTGCCTATTCAGAAAATTTAAAAAAATGTCACCGAATATCATTTAATACATCTTTAACCATAATGTTATAGCTTGTTTTAGAACAATAATATTTTGTAGACAGTTTCTATTTGGCATGTCTTATTAAAAATTCAAGTCAAGTTTAGAGAAACGACTAGAGACATACCCAAAGTCGACAGACCCAAATTAATTTAAGTTTTAGTATTTAGGTGCTTTAAAACATAATGACTAACCAATTTTTATTGTTTGCTTGTAACTATATTACCTGTAACTATGTAACTATCTATACTTTTAAATTTTTACTAGAAAATCCCCTGCGCAATTGCACAATTTCTATAGATTCAAAAACATTTACGTTATCATACTGACTCCCTTAATAAACTACCTAAAAGTTTCATTTTTACATCAGCACCACTAAAAACACGTTGGAATCACTTACTTACTTGCTGTAATAGAAAAAAAACATAAAACAAATCTAAACACATAAAATTAAAAATGTTAGGTACAGTTTATTAATTTTTTCTCGCCGTTTTTTCGTGGCGGTAATTTTTGACAGTTTTTTAATCATTGAGAAAAAATTGTCCAAGCTAAAAACACATTCAGAGTAAAAGTTCGTGCCGATATCTCAAAAATTGTTTAAAACACATGTATAAAGTACACAATAAAAACCGGCGAAAAACCAACCAACACCAACCGCTACTACATTTTTTTTTTGTTACATTTAAAACAATCCCAAAACTCGAAATAATTTTAATATTTGTTAAAATTTTACTCTCTATTTTCTTTAGTTTTAAAAAAAAATTTTTATGTCGTTGAAAAACAGTTGTTTTCGCCGCGAAATTACTTTAATTACTAAAACTACTTTCAAGTCTTTTGCGTTTATTTTTTTTTGCTTGAAAAAAATTTGCTGAATTTATTTTATTTAAATGTACTTTAGAAGAGGTCTTTGGTATATTTAATAAAAGATTCATGTCTCTGATAATGAAATTTCAAAAATTTTCGGGGGCTTTTTTTTGTGACGGTCGTTTTCGACAGCTTTTTAATTTAATGGTCTAATAATAAATTAGTACAAAATTATGAATCTATTGTGACAGAAGGCTTCTAAAATGATATATTCTATGTTAGTTTTTTTTTTTTTTTTTAAGAAAAATATCCATTTCTATAATATTTGGTAAGTTCCAGACTTCTGTTATGAAATAAAATTATTTAAGTCTGCCGAATTTTATATTAATAAAAAAATTTCGAATATTTTATGTTATACCAGTTATTCCGAAAATTTAGCTTAAAAATCTAAATTTCAACCTAAATAAACAAAACTACTTTAAAGTCTGTTACGAAGCTTTTACCAGCTTTTATACTAATGAAAACAAAATCAAGAACAAAATCGGCCTATTATTTTTTTCTTATAAATATGAGGCTTACTATAAACTTGGCTCTTTTCTGAAAGTCGTTAAACTTGACTCGGCTCTGGCCTGAAAGTCGTTTTAATTTTATTAAGAGTACCTATTTTTATTTTATTTTTTTCCAAAACAAAGATTGAAAACGCCAACAGAAGATTAATAATTAATTTTTAATTTACCGCTGCGACCAGTTCATACCATTATGGCGGTGTGGCGGTCAAATTTAAAAATTTAAAATTTGCTGAATTTATTTTTATTGAAAATGTGTGTTTTTTAAGTATGTACTTTTCCTTTTTTGACTGTACTCACTTTTAATGAACGGTTTGTGTCTCTGATAATACTTCTAGTGGAAAATTTGGTCTTTGGTAATAATATTTACTAAATTTATTTATATTTTTAATAAACGGTTTGTGTCTCTTGATAATACTTTGAGTCAAAAATTTGTGTCTTTGGTAATAAAATTTTAAATTATTAAATAAATATACAGAAATATCATCATTGCCAGTTTAGTTTACATTCAGTGTGAGTGTTTTATTATAGATATAAAATATATTTTTTTACATGTTGGCAAGGTCTCGCCAACATCTTGTGTATTATATTATAGATTTAATACGTTAAATGTTACAAGGGGTTCATGTAAAATATTTCAATATATTTTAATTTTCTCAAAGAGTACCTGAATGAATCTGAAAGAATTTTCTTGATATTTTAAATTTCACCAATTTTATTGATATACATAGATATACCATAGTATATAGATTTAGTATCTATATACTTACCTATCATTTTATTAAATAATACACGGATATTATTTAAAGTCATATAATTTTCAATTAAATCAATACTAATTAAATTTTCTTTAATCGTTAGCATTTTAGCTGATTATAATAATTTAATATAATAAATTTCCTTTATACATCATATCATTTTTATTTTTATTTATGTACATTTTGTTCAAGGATTCTAGATATTTAATATTAGTATTATAGATAGATTAACTTTTTAAAGTTATTTTGCCACTTGAATAATCAATAAATTTATAATTGATAAAATTATGTTCAAAATGTTGACTTATTATTTAAACAATGTTGGCAGACAGAAAGTGTCCAAAAATATTTTATTATTTATTTTATAAATACTTAATTATGTTGTTTTAATTTTGTATTTTAATTTTATATAAATAAATTTAATTAATTAATTTAATGAGATATAAATATTTATTTATTTTAGTCAACAAATTTCAATGTCAAAATTAAAAACTTAAGTAACCATTTCTTTTAATTAAATTGTTTTAGTTTTAGAAGAGAATTAATATTGATCTAAATGGAATAATTTATTATACTATATTTAGTAGTATATAATAATATAACCAACTATTTTTGAAACCCCATTAACACATTGACTGTCCAGCCAATTTGGAAAATGTTTATCACAAAGTCCATAAAATTTTTTTTTTAATTTATCTTATTCTCAACATTTAAATGACATATTTTCAAATTGAATTAAATTTTGAGGTCTCAGAGGAATCAAAAGTGATAGCCAGGGCTTTCCATGAAACTTGGAGTAAATTTTCCAAAGTATCCTTAAATTTCTAAATCTTTTGAAGTAAATAAAATCTAAAATTTCTTTATTATATTTTATTAAATTTTACTTTTATTTTCTTTTTATACCCTACACATTAAGTATAGGGCATATTAACTTTGGTATGGTGTTTGTAACCACCAAAAGGAAGCGTGTTAGATATAGACATGTATATAAATTCTGAACCAGGATCACCTCCTGAGTCGATTTAGCGATGTCCGTCCGTCCGTACGCACGATAACTCAAAAATAATGATGCTATCTTAATAAAATTTATACTCTAGGTTAACAATGACTAAGGTAAGGCAGCGATTGTAAATGGGCCAAATCGGACGATGCGTTCGGGTACCTCCCATACAACTCCCAAAACCGAATACGCATATCTTTGAAATTAATAAAGATAGAAACTTAAAATTTTGTACGAGGCTGTGTTTTCCTGGATCCCTGATATCCCTAAAATTTGAGATGAATTGGAGTGGTTGTTCGGGTAGCTCCCATACAACTTTCAAAACCGAACAAGCATATTTTCGAAATTAATAAAGATAGAAACTTCAAATTTAGTACTAAGGTGTTGTTTCCTGAATCCCTTATTTGTCCAAAATTGGAGATGAATTGGAGGAGCTGTTCGGGTACCTCCCATACAACTCCCAAAAGCGAACAAGCATATCTTCGAAATTAATAAAGATAGGAACTTCAAATTTGATACGAGGGTGCTGTTTCCTAAATCCCTGATTTACCTAAAATTTCAGATGAATTGGAATGGTTGTTCGGGTATCTCCCACACAACTCCCAAGACCGAAAAAGCATATCTTCGAAATTAATAAATATAAAAACTTGAAATTTGATATAAGAGTATTCTACCCTGTTCTGATGATGTCTCTAAAATTTGAGATGAATTGCGGTGGTGGTCCGGGTGCCTTCACACACTTCCCAAGACCTTACAAGCATATCTTCGAATTTAATAAAGATAGAAATCTGAAATATTGTACAAAGGTTGTAAAAGCATTTATTTTTTTAGCTTAGTTATATTAAATACCTAACTAAAATAACTTATGGATTTTTAATTTAATTTGAATTTTTTAGGTGTAGGGTATAAATAAGTCGGTTGCATCGACTTACTGTTACTTTTACTTGTTTTTGTTTCATTTATCTTAAAACAATTCTCATAAGTTCTATTCGGCTAACAATATTCCAAAGAAAATACAAATAGGTAACATATCACGGAAGACTCGACGCTTAAACTCCTACTCCTACCTTATTTGTATTTGCATTTGATGAAAACACCTGGAAAGTTAATACATAGTGGCTACCATATTCGACAGCCAAAGCTTGAACAGAAACATCACTGGCTTTTTATGATAGCAATACCATGGTCAATGTTTTAAATTGTTTGTTAGGTGAAGCACGAATTACTGTGTTTTAATGCATCTAGACGAAATCAAATTTCTTATATAATACCACCAAGTAGATATATATAATACATTTAAACCACCAATACATTTAAACATTTTTGGCTTTCTTCTTTAAAATGAAGTTTAAGATTTTTAATATAGGTATGTACCTATATAGATCCAACTGCAACTAGATAATAATTATATTTAGCAATAAAAAATTTTTGTTAAAAAAATTTAGACCTTCAACGACTCCTTTTTTTTTCCACGATGTTAACCCAGATTTGCCTGGTAGATTACATCTAGTATGCTCACTTATTTGCAAATAAAATTTTATAGGAATCACATTCAACCAAATTTTGTTGCATTTATTTATACTGACATAAGTCCGCACAAAAAGTTTTAATAGTGTTTTAAATTTCATAAGCAAAGTTGGCCGTGATAAATATTTCTATTTCTTAGTTTTGTTAAATTCATAAATCAACAAACATGGCAGACTAGGTAAGTATATATTGCCATGGCATGGTAGGTAAGTATATATTAAAAATAAAATAATATGGCCATAGTGAAATAGCTTTTTTTTCTTAAAACATAAACTAAAAACTAAAAACTAAAATTGAAATAAATAGTATCGTTTATTGTAGTTTACAGTTATAATGTTGATATACTACATGTAGTCCACCAGGAAAATAAGGTGTGATGAAGTTTTTGTTTTATTTTTGTTTTGTTTAAATGATATTTTGGACGCTTTAGAAGATGATGATGATACTATTAGATATGCTAAGTTCTACGATATAAATATAATACCATGTGTTGAAGCAAAACGTAATATCACAGTCGAAGATTCAGGCGATGAAAATGTATTAGATACAATTCATTTACCACCCAATTTATTGAATTCAGCAGCTGAATTAATTGTGCATTACAATGACTGTGGTAATAACATTATAAATAAGTATAAAATTTTCTCTAGCATTTTTGCTAAATAGGCCTAACGTTTCAGAATCTGATGAGAATGACGATTTACCTCTATCTTATTTTAGTACCTACTAAACAAACAAAAACTAATAACGACACGAAGAACATATGGAAATGGGAAAATAAAGATCTACCTTTATTTAGCAATCCTACACTCTCTGTAGAAGATGTAGAGGAAACAGTCGAATCTCCAACAGATGTATTTACAAAGTTAATCGAATGAATTTTTGTTAATTTTTTAGTAAAACAGTCGAATTTGTATGTTAACCGAAAAAATTTAAATGGAAATATTACAAGCGATGAAATACGATGTTTTATTGAAGTATTAATGTTATGTGGCTAGAATATTATGCGCAGGCGGCGTATGTATTGGGAAACTTCATAAGACACAAACTGCAAATTTATTTCATCGTATATTTCATGCGATCACTTTGAATATGTATAATCTCCGTAATTCATTGGTGTGATAATGAAATTTTGGATCAGAATGATAAATTTGCTAAAGTTAGACCCATTTTGAATATTCTAAACGATAGGTTTAAAAAATATGCACCTTATATAGCTCAACACAGCGTAGATGAACAGATGGTCCTATATTACGGTCATCACGGGTGTAAGCAGTATATTCATGTGACGCTGATAAGATATGGCTATAAATTTTGGATAGGTGTTACACATAGCGGTTATATAGTTTGGCTGGAACCTCATCAAGGTGCTGGTGCATTTGCAGGAAATATGTACAAAGAAATGGGTCTGGGAGCAAGTGTTGTTTTGTCATATGCTGATGTACTTTTGAAAAAAGAACAAAATAAAAATGTTTGTCATTTATTTTTTGACAATTTATTTACTTCGTTGCCATTGCTATTGCAACTAGAAAGACGTGGAAAGACGAAATAATAACAGTGCAGTAACTGTCGCTTTTAATTATTGTTTAGTTGAACCTGTACGTCAAGCAAGTTTCACGTTGGTCCCGCAAAGAAAATAAGTATACCACAACCACACTTAATACAATAATACAATAAGTACATGGGTGGTGTTGATCACGTAGATCAAAATATAAGTTTATATAGAACATCTTTGCGTGGTAAAAAGTGGTACTTCCCATTATAAAACATTGCATTGATATGGCATTACAAAACTCTTGGCAACTGCATAAATTTAATAATGAAAAACTAAATCAACAATAAAATATGGTCGTCCTTCAGCTACTAGAGGTAATTATTTTTCTGCTTCTAATGTTGACATCCGATATGATCGTATGAATTATTTGCTGGACGAGATCCCACGAGAAAACAATGGAAGTGTCAAGCAATTAAAATGCAAACAGTGTCACAAAAAAGCAACTACCAAGTGCATCAAATGCATTGTTACATTAAATGCAGCGAATTGCAACGTAAAATATTACACAAAAAATGAATTATAATTATTTGATCATAATACAACATATTATATAATATTTTTTAAGTTTGGTTTTGTTTTAATAAAAATGTGGATCTATTTTTTAAAAAAAATGCAATTTGTTTTAATAATTTTATACCATATTTTCCTTGTAGACTACAATTTAGTATGGTCAATATTTCTTAGAACAACTACTACTATTATTATTTTTTGTTTTGCTTTTAATATTTGAGACAATTAAAGGATCATATTAAAAATTTGAGAAAATTCCTCCATTGGTTTGACAATAGGCAAATCTGGGGGACTGTAAGGTATCCACTAAATCGCTTTTTATTCATAATAGAATAACCTCATTAGTTTATGATAATATTAATTCCATTTTTCACTAAACATTTGATTACTTGACTGTATAGTGATTATGTAAGATTATGATAAATACATGGATATTATATTTGTTTAACCACGACTTAAATAACGGTATAAACTATACCCTAACTTAAATAAAGACAAATTAATTTTAGATATATTATAGAAGTATAAAAGAATTATTTTAAATTGAAGTTTTTGTACTTTAAAAAGCAATTTGAAAATTGATGACTTTTATGAAATAAACCAAATAAATTTTATTATTAGGAAAATCTATAGGGTAAATAATGCTAACTAGATCGATTAAAAAAATGCTTTCGATTAAACATTCGAAAAAAATTTAATAACACTTTATTTTCTATAATAGAAAAATCATCATTCCAGAAGAATTTATAAAATAAATTAAAATCTATAGAAAAATCATAAAATATTTTCAATCAATTTTAATAATGTTCATTATTTTCTTTATTAATGTTTTTCGTTTTGAAAATTTTGTATATAAAATTGTATATTATTATATTAAATACACAACATATTTTTATAAAAAATAATGAAATCGTTAAAAAAAATAATAATAACTAATAAAACTAACAATATAAATTATATTTATACTATTATCTAAGAAAAAAAAACTTTATTTTAACTAAAATAAATATAAAATAGTCAATTTAATCGAAACATTGATAAAAAAACAACAAAATGGTTGTTTTTTTTTATGAATAAAAAATATTATCTTAGTATTATAATATTTTATAGCATATTGAAAATGAAAAATATTTCTTTAAATGACCTAAAACTAAGATAAAAAAAATGTTTGTAACTACGGCACCATATTGTCTGCAGTATTTAAATTCAAATAGATTTCTTATATGCTTTATTACAATATAAGATTATAATATTGTCAACATTTATGTAATTTTAATAAACTTTTAATTTTCTTAGTCCTCCAATAGTCGCATGCGGATCTTTTTGATCCAAATCTATTTTAGAACCAAATAACAATTTTTTTTTAACCTTCCGTCGGAGCAGTATAAAAATCATATAAACAGGCGCAATATATCAAATTGATATACAGTACTGTTATGATGTTATGTTAAATAGATAATAGGTACGTAAAAATGTCAAAAGAGCAATTTTATTTCATGATATCTAAATTAAAATTAATAAAAACAACAAAATTCGTAAAATTCATCAAATTTATTTAAAATATATTTTATAGGATTTGTTTTATTATTTCAATATTTAGGAAAAAAAAATTAGTAAATAATATAAAACTAATCAATATATCGCAATATCAAATTAATACTTTCTTCAAGCTCTCTCCTTTCTGAAAGCCTTTTTAAAAAAAAATCTCAGGGGCCTCGGTGGCCTAGTGGGTAAGAGCGTATAAAATACGCTGTCAACGCCGAGGGAGTGTGGGTTCGAATCCCACACACGTCGTAAGAGTTATTCCCCCTCACGACATGTACAGCTACGCCTGAACAGGAAAGGCTGTGTAATTTGCTGTCCACATTTATGTGGCAGAGAAATACCTATAATCACTTCTAGACATATTAGCAAAAATATTTATTTATTTTTTAACTTTATTTTCTATGACATTTTAAATTTGACAAGTGGAGCGTTTATCTAAATTGACACATCTCTGAAAGTTAATAATACATTTCACGATGTATTTCGAAGTTCACTAAAACCATACATATTTATTAGGTTTCCTATTATTTATTAGGAAACTTTTTCAATCGCGTTGGTTGGGTGTCGCCGATAATGAACTAAATTGAAACATTTGGTTTGATTCTCCATGTTATATAATTCTTCCATTTTGCATATTTTTATTGTACATATTTTAACCCTTCTTCTGTGCTATGTTCTGCTAATAAAATACGCGCTGTTAATACAGTACCACCATCAGAAAAACTTGAAACGGCAGTATTTTATATAATTGACAGATCAGGAGAATATAATAACAACATAACAATATTTTGTTCTAGAACTTTACGTTGTGGAATGTATCAACCACAAATTTTCTATTTTCATTCTGATATTTTGATACTATTTTCGATTTTGGATATATATCTATTGTAAGTAGGTACTAATGATTAAATTGATATGCGATAAATGCCGTTTTAACTGGAACCAATACCAGTGTAACAAATGTGACAGATTTTATAAAAAGACTAAACTAAATGACTTTAAAATAAAGAATATTCTAAATAACATGCGCACTTCGTGGCGTATTTTCTAATAATTTTAAAAATAGAAATTATTACTTAAACAGTCGTTTTCAATAATAGCATTTTTTCGGTATTCTTAAGATATTATGGAATTGCGATTTCCCAATATTTCATAATCAAAAACAAAAAACTAAAATTTGGGGTGATTTAAGGTATTATAAATATAATAGCTATATATCGTGATCAATTACCAAAATTAAAATATTTCTAATCAGTCAAAAAAAAAATTTATCTAATTAGATAATTTGTTTCTATGTTCACATATACATTCATACATTCACAAACATATGTAAATATATATACATACATAGTATAGGAAATACTTAATTTGGTAAATAACAAAGTAAATTATTAAACAATTTCATTAATTTATGCATTAACAGAAGTTTTTGTTTTTTTTTTTTTTTTTCAAAAATAAATAAAACTAATTAATTTTAGGCCATTACTTTTATAATTCTACCAAATTTTTATTTTATTTAATACAAAAGTTATACAAAAATGAAATAATAAAAGAAGAAATTTTGTAATCGTATTTAATTAGCTAACAATTTTACCAGTGATAATAATTAAATAAACCTAATTCATTAAATACTGTACATAATATTACATATGCATACATACATACATAAATACATGCATACAAAGATAGTACTTATGTGAGTAAATAAATTATAATAGGTATTCTACAAACAAATTTTGTATTTTCATATCAAGGTAATGTCAAATAGATAATATTATGTAAATGAATGTATAATTATAGAGTACTTAAGGATGATTTTATTGATTCGCTGAAATAAAGTCAAAAGAAATAAAGCCGAAATCCACATGTTTGGCTTCATGTCAATTGCACATTTGAAATAAAGCGAAAATTATAAAACTAAAATTAAATAAAGTCCAACACATATTTAAAGAGGTATACTTTGATAAACTTCATTTAAGTTGTTAAAGTATAAGTTTAAAGTTGTAACCAATTATAAAATGCCTCGTCTTTAGAACCTTGCTTATACATCTATAAATATAAAAGCTAATTTTTGTCTGTTTGTTTGTGATTTATAGGCTCCTAAAATGTTCAGCCGATCATCATGAAAATTTGTATATAAAGGTTTTTTGGTACGGGGAGTGTTTCTGGGCTAACGATTTTGCTCTAACGGGTCGCCAAGTTGAGGCTGTGGTGCAAATATTTAAATTGTTTCGCTCTAAAATAAAAACGCTTTGACCGATTGACTTAAAATTTTGTATATGTGTTTGCTCTTTGAGAGTGTAGTTGACTTTATTAACAGACTTGAAATTTATTAACCCATATCTTTAATTAAAAAACCATATGTTTTATTTATTGAGGGTCAAAGCAACGCGCATAGGATATTAGCTATAGTAATATATATATAAATATTCTAGAAAAAGCATATAACTCTAATTTTGTAATCATTCCTAATTTCAGAAATTATTTTTTTTTGGGTATATTCAAAATATGTTCATAAACTTTTTTACTGGTTGGATTCAAAAGTATAGGGTTGCATACTTTTCCATAATATTTATATATGTGTATATACGATATTCTAAATACGAAATATTTTATAGTTGGTTATAAAATCAAGGTTGCCTTCTTTTCCGGAATCTATGTATATAATTATACAAATAATTTGTCCTATAACAAATTCTATAACAAATCTCTGGAAAATACACATTGTTTGCACATTAAAAAAAAAACAAATAAAAGTTGAAATAAGACCAAAATTTAGGAATTCACTTTTTGGGTTTTTATTCAAATATGACAATCAAATAAAGTCTATTGGCTATTGGATTTATTTCATTTGGGTATATTTAAGGGAACCATTTTATTCCCGGAGAATATTAAAAATTGTTTAATGAATTGCGAGTGAAATAAATTCTATATAGAAACAATTGTCTTATCTTGATAAATGATACCAATATAGGCAATTAAAGTTTCCTGTAAAATTAAATACCATAAAATGTATTATTATAATTTATGAATCTATTCAAATATTGTTTTTAAAAATGTTTTATTTCCTTCATTGATTAAAACTTTCTATTAATTCAATTTAGGTATTAGAAAATAATTTAAGATTAAAATTTGATTTGTGGTGTGTATTTTAGGGAACTGTAGTGATCGAATTGCTTATCTCGCTCACTTCTTAAATTATAAATTTAATTATTTATAATTTAATTTTAATTAAAACACTGACATTTAAATACTCAAATTACAATTTATTAAACTTCACTGTGGTCACTTAAACTAATTACTTATGTCTAAAATATATTTGAGTAATAAATTATGTATAATGTATAATGTACAGTACATATGTATTCATTTTGTTTGTATAATCATATTCAGTTGCGGCGAATTCATGAAAATAGGGTAAGATGTACAGTGTACGCCAGATGAGAACTACTGACAGAACTAAACCTTTATTATTTTTAAGAATATTTTCCTATTAAATCAAACTAAAGCTACCTGCCTTTGGTCCTTGGAATCATTATTTAGAAATTTTATTTTAGGCTTTTGATATTTTGAAAAAGATTTTGTGTTGCAAATGGATCGCTTAAAAAATTACAGAAGAAGAAAAGAATCATAGAAAAAAGAAGTATACAAGCAATATTGATGAAAAGTAATACGCAATTATACTATAATCACAAAGACTTTTACATTTTAATTGCAATAAGAATGTATGCCGCGAATAACGTTCTAAATTACAAAATTTTTGATTTTATGTTTTAATGAAAAAACGTTCTATATTCAATTCTGTATATTTCTCTCATATCTTGCAACGGTATCTCTCACTCATAAATTATAGTTTTCGATCGTTAAATTTGGCAGTTTATGGAAAAACGTTGTAAAGTAAACAAGTCATGTAAGAAAATTCTGAAAACCGGTTATTAGAAAAGATTAATAGGGGCAAAAAAAAAAAAGTAAATGCTGCAAACTGGAAAGACAATAAAAATAAAAGTTTAAAAAATAGTGGGAAATGTTATGAAAATAGAAAAGGAACAATAGTCCCTGCAAAAGTGCTAAAGTTATAGATTGTTATTTTAATAAGATATAATTTATTATTTATACGTAGATGCTCCTTGAAAAAATGAAAAATAATAAAATTTTGGAAGATAAACGTTGGCTTCATATCATACGAATAGGCCCCACAAAGTTAAAGATGCTGAAAAAGATTCGGTTCGAAAATAAATAGTTTTCCCGTTGAAATCAGCCATTATTCTAGAAATATTCGTAATCGTAAATGTCTCAATCCGAGTTTGGCAGTTAAAAAAATGTACGATCTGTATATTGAAAAATATCTGGAAATACATTGAAAATAAATACTTACCGGGAAGTATTTAATACAGAATTTAATCTGCGCTTTGAAACACCTAGGTCTGATACGTGTAAGTATTGTGAAAAACTTTTTCTACAAATAATAGCAGCTGAAATCGAATCTGAAATTAAGAAAATTCAAAAAGAAACCGAAATACATCACAGAAGAGCCGAAAAGGCTTATTCATCACTCAAAACCGATAGTGATATTTCTAAAATAAATAATAGTAATAATACTAAAAAAAATAAATAACAGTAATAATAGTAAAAAAAGTTCTATGTGTTGATCTGCAACAGGTTATATACACACCACAATTAACTCATTCAGGTGTTTTCTATCAAAGACAGTATGATAACTATAATTTTTCCATACATTGGGAAACGCGGATCTATGGAAATCGTCCAAAAATGGAGATGGTCCAAAAATAATAATTGGACCATCATTGCACTTCTACATTACCTTATTCAAAAGAAATATTTTATTGAAATTAATCAGTAATTTTTAGTGAATGGCCACAGCTTTTTACCGTGTGATCGAGATTTCGATTGAAAAACGTAAACAAGTTATTATTTCATATGTTCCGGAGGATGTTATAGAAATGATTAAAACTTCAAAAAATACTAATCAATTCAATATCTTGAAAATGAATCAAAATAATTTCTACAACTTGGAAATTTTTAAAGAAAAAATAACAAAGCCTAAAGAATTAAAAATAACAGAGGTGAGATGGATAGAAATGTGTAGTGATGACCGCAATAATTTAAAAGTACGAAAAACACATAATAATATTGAAGGGTGGTCCCTCTTCAATATTATCAAGAGTTCTCGTGGGCGTAAACGTCGTAATTTTGGAGAAACGAATATTGATTTCTTACCACAATTATATTCTGAGCCTATTCGTCTGAAGACAACAAAAAAGACTCAAAATCTTAAAGATATGTCCAAATATCTGAGTGATCATCACCGCAACTTTTATAATAATTTATTAAGCGAAAATTAACTAAGAAAACTAGTTTCTATTTTAATGTTATTCGATGAATTTAAATTATGTTTTTGTTATTTTTCTATCTGAAAATGAATTTAAATCTTTACGTTACATTTAAAATGAGTTAAAAATGCATACATTAATGTATAAGGTAGGTATTGTTTCATACTAAAAATTTGTACCCGAGATTTTGGCAAATATGCACTGCTCCGGTGTGGAGAAGGCTGTAAATTTTTTTTAGTATTGTGTGTGTGTGTGTGTGTGTGTGTGTGTGTGTATGAGTGCATGTGTGGGTCTGTCTGTGGGCACGTGTACAGCTTAAACCACTGAGCGGAATTTTTTGCAACTTCATATTTAAGGTTTTGACATAAATATCTCGGATAGATAAGCTTTTGCAGCAAATCGGACAACCGCAAATTGTAGTTTACTAAGGTACCTTTTAAGTTCTTTACCAATATTTCGTAACAGAAAAATTTTATGAGAAAAATTATTAAGAAAAAGTTGTTACACAACTAAAGAGCAGCAACTTCGCCATAGAACATTTTTTGATCGACTAACTTTAACTTTTATTTAATTTTTTTTCTAAATCCAAATTTGATACATATTATAGCACGCCATATGAATTATTATATGAACAATTTTTTAACAGCTTTTTATTAACTTGGTTGGGTAAAGGATGGAATCTTAGAAGCCATTTTAAACACACTTCCCGTTGAGCTAGAGACTTGAAATTTTCTTCATTAGATCAGATCCCGATGAATATCGAAAAACATTAGAGAAATTAGCTTAATTTCAAAATTAAATTTTCATACAAAGATATAACAGAATTTTTAACAGAATTATTACAGAACCAAAATAAAACATTTAACTAAATTTACTAAACTCACCAATACCAATACCAATACGTATTCGTAAAACATAAATGTTTTTTTTTTCTATAAAAGACTATTGTTTTTTATGTAGCCCATTGCATTGTATGTGTACATATACATAGGAACGTACTTAAAAATATGTAATAATAAGTGCTTCGAAAATATTTTTGGTTTGAAAGCGATGAATTTGAAAGATATGAATGTGTAAACAAATTAATGTGCCGCACTTGAGAACACAGTGTAAAAAAATTTTAAATTTTTAGCTTTTATATTAATTTCACAGACTTTAAAACTTATGTATACTTATATTTACATATATATTTGACATATTGAAATAAACTTTTTCAAAGAAATCTCGATTGTAACAATATAGTTTAGAAAATTACAGAAAAATTTGCTATTAAAAATTTATTTTCTACTTTTTAGTTCAAAAAAGCTGTTTTTTTAAAAATTTTTTTTATTTATTTTATTTTGTTTTCTTTTAAAAATTTATATACATAATATGTATGAACATATGTGCTTATATCTATGTATATTATTCTTTTGTTCATCACATAAAATTAAAACGGTAAAATTTTTGTTAGCAAATTCAATAATAATGCTATGTTTGTATTGTATTTGTTTACAGTTTTTATTATTTTTTACTTCTAATATTTTTGAACGAAATTTTGAAATTGTACTTTTCGTGTAGTGGCGGTCGGTCCTGTGGTGGAGACAGCTATTTTTTTTGCAAATATAGGCATTTAAAATATATTTTTAGATATTTTTTCTTGTTAGGAACAAGAAAATATTTGAAATTATAAAATTTAAATTATAATTTAATTAAATTTGAAATATTATTAGTTAAAAATAGTTTTTTTCCACTATTTACGAATTTTACATTTGCTACTTAGAACGTTATTTGCGGCATATATTCTTGTAGATGATAGCATTTCTATAGTAATATTCATATTTACAATTTTTTAATTAATAAATTTTAATCATTCTTTCAGGTATCGAAATGGAAAACACCCTGAACCTATATTAACCTTACATGTTTTAATTTTTGCAACCACGTGTAAACAAAAAATTGTTAAAACATCTAGTTAAATGTAAATTTTTTTTTTTCATTTTAAACGTTTTGGTTTAATTTAGTGTTGAATAGACTTTTGGAGAGTGAAGTAATTTAAGTTTTGTTCAAATTGATACAGCGCGACCGATCTCGTTACTTTTTACAAGTTCAAAAATTTTATATTATTTTTTTTTCAGTAAGTAAAACAATTCAATTTATGAATATACAATCATATAAAAAACAAATAAATGTATAATTGCCATGAAGATTTTCAATTTGTATCAAATTGATACAACGCGATCTTTTTTGCTAAATCAAAATTTTACTACTAGATTTCAAACATTCTACTATACTTTTTTATCTTCCATTTCTTTATTTTTATTATTTTCTATTTTTTTTTCTTTTACTTTTTCTTACTCTTTATTTTCCTTTAATATATAGAAACCATGGCACAAAAAAATAAAAACGAAAACCTTTTAAATTTGGACGATGTAGCAGAAATTAGAAGACTTCTATTCAACGACGACGATGAAATAGAAGACTTTGGAGATGAAATTGATACTGATGCAGAAGAACAATTTGAAATTCGGGAAGAAAATTCAGAAACCGATGAAGAAGATAATGAAGAAGTTGAAAATTCCTTTGAACAGAGTGATAATTGTTTCATTGAAAGAGATAAAGCAACTAAATGGAACAAAATTCCTTCTTTAAAAAGAGGACGTAAAAAAGCTCATAATCCTATTCGGAAACTACCAGGAGTTATCGGTAAGCCCAAAGAAGCACAAACGCCTTTAGAGTGTTGGAGTAATCTCATATCCGATGATATATTAAACATTATTGTTAAATATACAAATCAATATATTAATAATATTAAAAATGCATGTGAACGAGAGAGAGATGCAAAATTCACAGATATTATAGAATTAAACGCCGTTATTGCTCTTTTATTTTTAGCGCAAGTTTACAAAGCTAATAGATTACGGTTAGAAGATTTATGGGGACTCGATGGCATTGAGAAATTTCGTCTTGTAATGTCTTTGCGTCGATTTAAATTTATTATTCGGTGCCTTCGTTTTGATGAAAGATCTACACGAGATTCTTTCATCTACACGAGATGAAAGAAAAAAAATGGACAAGTTTGCTCCAATTCGAGAAATATTTGATATTTTCATAAAAATTGGAAGCTTTCCGAGGAAGATGTAGTTTTAAGCAATACATACCGAGTAAGCCAAACAGATACGGGATCAAAATTTATGCTCTTGTTGACTCCCAGCTATTGTATGTACACAACTTAGAAACCTACGTTGGTTTACAACCTGAAGGTGAATTTACAGTAAGTAATAAGCCTTCAGATGTTGTTTTGCGTGTATGTGAACCTATATATAAATCAGGACGAAATGTAATTGCAGATAATTGGTTTACAAGCATTGAGTTGCTTGAGGAGTTACGCAAAAACGAATTATCTTATGTAGGTACAATTAAAAAAAAACAAACGCCAGATTCCATTGCAATTTACTATAAGTAAAGATAGAAGTATCCGCAGCAGTCTCTTCGGTTTTCAAAAAAATTACTCAATCGTATCTTACATTCCGAAAAAAACAAGCTGTGAATCTTGTATCGAGTTTGCATAAAGATAATACGATTGATTCTGATTCCGGAGATATGAAAAAGCCTTCCATCATTACATTTTATAATGCAACAAAAGGCGGTGTAGATACCGTTGACAAGTTATGTGCTTCATATGATGTTGCGAGAAATACTCGACGTTGGCCAATGGTAGTATTTTTTGCCATGTTGAACATTAGTGGAATAAATGCCCGAATAATTTATTTCGGAAATGATAATGAATTAATTCAAAGACGAGAATTTTTGAAAAAATTGTCTCATGAGCTAGTTTTGCCACAATTGATTCGGAGAAGTACAAACAGTTCGTTGAATTTAAATTTACAACAAAGACTAGCTTGTTATAAGCCTGACGCTGCTCCAGACAACATTTTTAATAACAATGAAAATGAAAACATGGATGGAAGAAAACGTTGTAGAGATTGTGTGAATAAAAGACGACTAACCAAATACAGTTGCACAAAATGTAAAAAATCTATCTGTTTAATGCAAAAAGTTCTGTGGAAATTGTATTGAACGATTACAATGCTTACCAAATGAAGATGATGAATAAAATTGAAAATTATTTCTTTATTTTTTGACGTCAACATGTCAACATAAAGCTTAAATTACCTAGAAAGTTAACTTTTGTTATTAACTATATTAATTGGAATGAATTTATGTTTTTCTTTTTCGAACTTTTTCTTTTTGAAAATATAACCTGAAATATTTACTTTTGTTATCTTAATTAATTTTAATAAAAATATATTAAAAATTAGAAAGTAATTCTTTTTTGTAATTATGTTACAAAATAAAAAACATATTACAAAGCTCCAAAATACTTATTAGGATTTCCGATATAACTATTGATATCAATTTGATACAGCGCGACCCATGTTGCTCAAAAACAGGGCGCGACCGACGGAAGGTTAATATTCACGACTTGTTCATATAGAATGATAGTAAAATTGTAGCATAATAATTGTACTTTGATATCTACGCCTTATGAATGAAGATCGTTATTTAAGAATTTTAACTTTTGTATATATTTCTAAAAAATTATATTATTAATTAGGAATATTTTTTAGGTGATTCGAGATATCAACTACAACACAAAATAACTTGACAGAAGAATGGTCCAATAAATACCATATAGTCTCCCATTGAAATACAAAGAATTATTGATTGACATAAAAAATTGGTGTCAAAGTGAAGACAAACTGTATAGTCTCAAAATTCTCTACAAATCGTAAATGTTTTTGCCGATTTACACTACATTCGCATATTAACATAAATGAAGAAGAAGTAATAGAAACTTAAGTTGGTAGAACATAGAGACGATTGCCAATACATTGTTGATAGAATAAAGAGACGATATAAATAAATATAGAATTTAAACTAAAATAACACTAGAAACCGACGTCTTTATTAATTTTGGATAATAGTGTGTGATATTCTATAACTACGAAAGCAAAGTAAATTAAGTCTGCTTACGAGTATAATATTATTTTTTTAATTTTTCAGTATTTTAAAATATACAATTTTATAATTTCTAGAACTATGGTTTGTATAGATAGTAGATACATATAGGTATTCAAACTAAATGTTTATAAATTATTCAAAAACAGATTCTAAGCTTCTACAGTTCTACTTAACGTTTTTAGTTTTTGACCCTATACAGCTCCGAAACGAGGGGCGATACAAAAATATTTTCTGAAATAATTCATACTTATTTTCAAAGACCTAACTTCTCTCAAAATTTCAACTTTGTAACTTAAACCGTTTGGAAGATAAAAGTAGTCAAGAATTTTGCAAAATTTGAGTTTCGCATAACGGTATATTAAGATACTGTATGCCACAAGTATAATGTATATATATTTTTAAAGCTAATAAAAGCAGTAATCGTTTGGCCTTTTCAAATTGAAGATATACGTTATAGAACTTGTGTTATAGTAATTTAAATATAGAGCTTTTTCGAACTTTGGGGAGTTGTAGCTCTATAACGGGTGAGGCTACAGAAAAAAGTTGTTAAAAATAAAATTAATATTTTTATGATATCTTTCAGCAGTTAAAATTTCATGGCTCAATTTAAAAAAAACATGTGGGGATCTAAAAGTTAGGTGTTCGAGAGCTACCCGAAGTTTTGGTCGGATGTCAACCAAAAAAAAAGCGAACCTTCAAATTGTTGTAAGAATATTTTGTGTTAATTTCAAGACCCTAGTTTTCTTAGTTTTTAAGTTATCTTGACGACGGGCGGATGGATGGACGGACCAAGCTTAATCGACTTAGAATTTGATTCTGATCCGATCCATACCTTTAAAGGTATATCTAGCTAGCTCATTTCGAGTTGTTACAATCGGAGGAGCAATTTCAATATACCCGATACCTTTCGTATGGGTAGATAACAAGACAAGAGATTAAAATATTGTATATTTTTATAAACTTAAAGGAAAATATTAACTTTTAAAATTAATAAAAATATTTAAAAACAAGGTAGAATGTAAACCAATGGTTTTTAAAAGCGCACATTTCCAAAATATAATACAAACTGTTTAGAATTGTGACTTGCACAAAAATTTGAAAATTTAAAAAATAAAATTTTAAAAAATTTTTGTAATAAGAAAATATGTGAAAATAGGACCTTTTTGGAATTTTGATTTGCTGTAAGTCCGGAACCCTTTATAACTAAGAAAAACCGTTAACACACGTAAAAATATATTACTGGAGCTTTAATTTTTATGTCTTGCAAGAAAAATTTGTATAGGTGCTTAAAGGTGCCTAAAAATAGCATATTTTCAATTTTTCAGCCCTAATACCTCTTAAACAGGGGGTGGTGTAAAAAAATTTTCTAAGAAAACTTATACTAATTCTAAAAGTTCTTTCTTGTCTGAAAATTGTACGTTCCTATCTAAAGCCGTGCCGGAGTTATGAAAAACGAAATTTCATGCAAAATATGATTTTCACATAACGGTAAATTTAAATAATAAATTACAAAATATTGTATATGTAGATAATAATCTAATATTGTTTTATGTAGATAATAAAATTTCCGGTCTTCTGGCGTTTTTAGATTGCAAAATTATTACGCATAGCCTGAGATACATAGCCATGATCTGAAAATGGGGCTTTTTCGCAATGTTGAAGAGATGTAACTCTGCAACCCTATATAACTAAAATAGACCTTTAACACACGTTAAAATATATTACTGTAGCTTTAATTTTTATATTTTTCCGAAGTAAAATGTGTACAGGTTCCTAAGTTAGAGGTGTTTAAAAATAGCAAATTTTAAATTTTTGAGCCCTAATAGTTCATAAACAGGGGGTGGCCCAAAAAAAATTTCTGAGCAAACTTATACTAATTCTAAAAGTTCTTTCTTGCCTCAAAATTTCAAGCCTCTATCTAAAAGAGTGCCGGAGCTATGAAAGTAGAATAATATAATCATGCAATTTATTATTTATTATTCATGCAATTTATTTAGTAGAATAAATAATCATGCAAAATTCGGTTTTCACATAACGGTAAATTGAATTTTAAAAAATTGTATAATTTTGACATTATTTTACAAAGTTTAAAAAAGTACCTGTCGCATGACGTTTTCAGATTGAAAAAATCTTACGCAGAACATAAGATATATGTATTTATGTATGATAGGGCTTTTTCAAAGTTTGAGGGGCTGTAGCTTCGTATGGATGCGGCTACATGAAAAAGTTGTTCCACAAAATTATTGTTTTTATGAGACCTACCTATGGTTTTTTTTCTCTATCTTTAAGGGTGTAGGAGTTTTGTAAACAGACAGACGGAAGAAAGGACGGACAGAGTAAAACAAATAAGCACATTTATTCAAAATTTTTTTGTAAATGTCCTAAAAATAATAAAAATAAAAAAATAAAAAATATTGAATTTATGAAAGTTTTATTTTAAGGATTATTGAATAAATTATGTTTCATAATATTATATATTACATAATAAATATACATACATTTTAAATAATACATACATTTGTACATTTATTACATTTAGATATTTTTTTAAATTAAAAAATTTAGTAAAATTAATTACTTTGAATTTTTAAAAACATGTTTTAGATATTAGGACTCTAAATAAGGAGATTTTTTTCTAATTTTGTATAAAATTAATTTTACATAATATGATTATTGTTATATAACATTGTAGTTTAAGTACGAAATGTTTTCCAAACAATATTAAATATTTTATAATTATTTATAAATTTTATAACACCAAAATGTTATTTAATAAAAATATTTTGAATAAAATCATTTTTTTAATCTGTTTTATAACAAATTTTCTCTCTAAATTGAGTTTTTTTTTTTTTGTACCATTAACTAATCCTTTTTCCTTATGATTTATTATTTTAATCTTTTCAAGAGTTATTAAAAATAACGCTGATACATATAATATTGTTTTATGATAGCTTTATACTATGTACTGTGTTACCGGGTCTATGACAGTTAGCCATTAAAGCGATTACGCTTAATGCCATTTTATAAAAAAGGCTTATTGCAAAATGTACTTTCACAAAAAGATTTTTAACAAAAAGGACATTTGGCAAAAGGACTTAAAATTTGAAAAATTTCTTTATTAGATTCATTTTGTTCGTCAGTCCCTTTACAAAATTTGAACACTGTTTAAGATAGAACACTGAAATTTTAACCATGTATAGGCCTCTTAAAAGATTTATGTTGTAGAATAACTTTTTTATGTAGCCCAGCCAATGAGGAGCTACAGCCTCTAAAAGTAAAAAAAAAAAAAACCTTATTTTTAAGCTCTGTACATCTCAGGATCTGGCTAGGGATTATGGAGGTATTAGGGATCAAAAATTATTTTATCCCTAGGGATTATTATTGAGGTATTAGGGAACAAAAGTATTTTTATTTTTCTAGACACCTGCAACTTAAGCACCTGTAAATATTTTTGTCAAAATAAAACAGAAAATTTGAAGCCTCAATATTGAAATTTTACATATTGGGTTAATGGCTTTTGTGTTAATTATGGAGAGTTTCCTTAAAATTAAAGAATGTGTCTCTTTATTTTTCACATTTTTTCTTGTGTATAAAATTCTATAAAACATTATAAATTTTAGTGAAAGTCGTAATACTCTATAAACTGTATTGTCTTTTGGAAAAGGTGCACCTTTAAAAAATCCTTGATTTCATTTTGCCTTATTTAACTAATAATAGGTTTGAAATTATTATTAGGATTTTAAAAACAAACCTTTTTTAAACTGACCCCTATTCTAAATTCCATCGTAGAGCAAAGTCGTAGAGAATCTACGAAAAAGCGATTCTCAATTCTTAAAAAAAAATTTTTTCTAAGTTTTTTTTTTCCAAGTTTCGTAACATAGCAATTCTCAATTTTAGCGTAATGTAAATTAATTGTCAAAAGTCTACGACAGAAATATGCATTCGTAGTAGTACCTTTGTTTAGTTTTGTTTGCAATTTTATTTAAACTATTTTGTTTTTTTTAATAAACATTTTTTTATTTACTTTTTTACTCTTTTGTTTTAAAAATTCAAAACATCTGATTTTCAAATTTCAAAATGTATAATTATTAAACTTCGAAAAAAAGTTCCATTTACGATGGCATTTAGAATAGTTAAAAATAGTACATCGTATGGTAGCTAATGTTCCGTAGACACAATGGAATTTAGAACAGTGGTGAAATTATTTTTTTTTTTAATATCTAAGAAGTATCCTGAATATCCTTAAGATATATAATATAAGTTGCAAACACAAAGTGAGTGTGTGTTCAATAAGTTGTAAACACAAAGTGAGTGTGTGAGTGTGTGTGTTGTTTTAAGAATAATTCCCCCTTATGATATTTACATCTACGCTTAAATATTTAGGTGGCAGGGGTATAAACTAAAAACAAAATATTGTTTTAATAACGAAAATATGGATTCACAAACAAAAATATGATCCTTTAAAAAAAAAATCCTAAGACACGTCTTCACTATCAGATCCTGAATTTAGATTAGAATTCAAATATGAAAAATAAATGATTTAGTGGATATCCTCAGCTCCTTAAAGAAGTGAAAAGGAAAAAATAAAACTAAAATGATTTTAATTTAAGTTTTTAACGAACAAGTACAGAAAGTAAGTATTCAATGCTTACAATAATTGTGTTTTTTTTTTTTTTGAAAGCATAAAGTACCTAATAATATTGTCCAAAACTCAAAAATTTCAAAATGAAATCTAAATCAATTTATTCCTAATATTTTATTATCTAAAATTTAAGCGCCCTTATCAATCATTATAGCTTTTCTTCTAATCTTTTTTTCATTCACATTATAATTTTAGAGTTTTCATTACATTACTTTTCCATTATGCTTCCAATAACAACAAAACATAATAATAACAGGGAAAACACCCCACTGTGGTGTAATCATCAGTTATTGACTTTTCTTATTATCATTATTCATTATCCTTATTTTTCTTTGTTTAAGCATAAAAATTCACGAAAAAAATCAGAAATAATATATTAAAGAAGGTAGCTATTATAGATCTTTAGATTTTTTTTAAATTACAATATTATCCTACTTAAAATAATTCTTTTATTTTATGATAAAAAAAAACATAATAACAGATCTAATGACAGAACGGAATAATAGGTCTAATTTAAATCAATGTAGATATTCAAATTTTCATTATTTTTTTAATTTTTCACTTTGATAGATTTAATAAGTAAATATTATTAACAGATTATTTAACAAAATTTTTGTATCAATTGAGTATTCGATATCGCGACCGTTTTTTGCAAGGAATGCATTTGTTTTTTAAGAGTAATGAAATTTTAGCCTTTGAAAGTTCGTTTTTTTTTAGAAAAAATGCCATTGAAGTAGTAAAATTTATTGAATTTTGTAATTAAATTAGTCATCAATCTTCATTATAACATTATATCCTGTTAAAAGTAAAATCTGAATATCTTTATGAATCAAAAAAAAATATTATTATTAATCAATTAATTTTGTTAGTTTCAGGAGTTAACTTTACTTCAGTTGATATGATTAATCTTTATAAAGGAAGGAAGTACAACATTAATTAGAAATATAGATTTTGAAAAAATTTGAGCTGTATAATGCTGGTTATTGCAGCTGAAGGTAATTAGTGTTAAACATCTGTATTAAATATTAAAATGTAATTAATTCCCAAATGTATAGCCACCTGATAGTTTCAACTAAGCCCGGATTCCCACAAAATATTACAATGGTCTTATACTATTCGAGAAGAGAAAAATAACTGCTATTTTAATATCCTTTAAAACTAGCATTGTTGAGGAGGTCGCAAAAGTTTCTGTAATTTGTGGGTACATTAAGATAGTTTCAATAATAGAAAATTAAGTGGAGACTTTCTTTGATGCTATTTCGAAGTAATAGTGTTCATAGTCAATAACCAGGAGAACAAATAAAAACAAGGAAGAGTGCAGTAGAGTAGACTATGTCAATATATTTATGTAAATTGTGGAGTTGTATTACAGCTACCCGAATCTATTGCGTCTAGCTTCATTAAGTTCCAAGAAATGCAAGAAGCTTGAACCGGCTGCGTTAGACCAATCAAATTTTACAAAAGTTTTTTACATGTAACTCGACATCTTTTCACTAAATTTCAGATAGCTGTAGCTTCAATATACACTGAGTTATTTACATTTAAAAAGATAAGTTGGATAGCAGCTACCCGAACCTGTCGCTCCAGTACAACCAAATTTTATAGGTGTTGTTGGCCTGCAACTCGACACGATTTTACAAAATATGAGACACATAGCTTCAATAGATACTGA
Source organism: Poecilobothrus nobilitatus (assembly GCA_947095535.1). Lineage (NCBI taxonomy): Eukaryota > Metazoa > Arthropoda > Insecta > Diptera > Dolichopodidae > Poecilobothrus > Poecilobothrus nobilitatus. The sequence continues at coordinate 112,590,863 of OX352774.1, forward strand.
ATTATTTCCATATAAATTAAAAAGTTGTGTGGCAGCTACTCGAAGCCGGTGGCCGAAAAAGCTGGATTTAAATTGCAAAACTAACAATTTTTCAAAAGTGACGTACAAAAAATTTAGCTTCCTAGCTCCTTTATTTTTTGAGGTATCGTGCGGACAGATGCACATGGCTTAATCGGAAAATTTATTATACCGTTGAACATAGTTCATACGATTCGGGTATAATTAAATGACATATTAGCCGATAAATTCTTAAAAGATTTGTAATATGTCTATAATGATTTCAAGAATACTAGATATAAGTATACTTATAAGATATAAGTACCCGAAGTTTCTTAATGAAAAACAAATTAATTGAACAAAACAAAAAATATTGTTAATTAACCAATTTATTCAGCAAATCGACATTAGTGTGGCATATCTAATTGATTTAATTGACAATACATTTTGCAATGATCGGAATTGGTATTTGCAGCCTTTATAAAATTAATAAAAGATTACCTTAGACAACTTTTGATAAACGGATTTCTGTAAACAAATTTTTAATTCAGTAGTTTATAATTTTGTATTTCCCCTAGATAAAATGAGAAATGAGAATGAATTATTTTCTCTCAGCTAACTGTCATTATCATGCTTCACATAATAAACCAGCATCAACTTCAAACTTCATCAGAATTTACGTCTTCTAAGACTATTTCATATTTTTCTTGAGACAGAGATATTTTAAAATATTATGTTAAGCTTATATTTTTATCCAGCCAATGGTATAGTTAAGACACCGGCCTTTCATACGAATGGTCGCGGGTTCAAACCCCGGTTGGATCATATAGATTAATGAAAAAATAACATAAATTTTTCTTATAATATAATATAATTAGTAGAATATAATTAAATTAAAAATAAGTATATAAATATGTCTTATAAATTATAATTAATGTAAATCATATTGTAATATTATATAATAAAATAATAATAAATTATAATTCTTGTATAAGATAATAGATGGCGCAGAACTAAAAGAAACGCCTAGTCTTGTACAATAGCTACTAGTCTTGTACAATAGCTACATTATTATGCCCTTATAGAAGTACCAAAAAAAAAATAAATAAATTTTAACTAGATCTTTTAGATTATACTCCATTTTCTATTGATAACATGGCTGGTTTTAAACAGTTTTTTTTTTCAAAATCACAAAATAAAAATATTTATTTCAATAAATAAATTCAGGTTCAGTAAAATTGTATTAAGCATAATAAAATTACGTTATTAGAATACTAATTTAAAAATTTTTAGGAATAATAAAATAATTAATATCAATAAATACCTACCTAATTATTACGTTTGAATTGAACTGTGGCTTTAACTCTTAAACCAAAATAATCCCTTATAAAAATTTCAAAATATTTTAAGTTAAATAATTAAAAGTTGTTTTTATGTTCATAGAGAAGTGAAAAAGTTATTCCTTTCACAACCAATTGATGATTTATAGTGACATCATAATTGGAAAGAAACAAATTTTTAATAACTTTTCTTAAATACTTACTCTATAAATATATATCTAGATATTTACCTTTCGTTCCCCCTTTTGGATTTATTTAACACTAATACAGTACTAAAAAAAGAACAAAAATAAAGGGACAAACAATCGGATACTATTAATTCTCCCTGCATAAATGCTCTTATCAATTATTAACTTATTATAAAAATAACATCTACTGTTAAGGATTTAATTTATTTTAAGAAATTTCCTGTTTGCCAAATTACCACAATATGCATATCGAATATTGACGTAGTCTGTCGACTATGGTCAAATTGATCTCTGGTGATAAAAAAATGTTTTTTTATATATTATTCAAATATTAGTAAGTTAATTAGTTTAAGCAAGAAGTAAGTTAATTGTTTTAAGTAAGAAACAAAGGAGGGTGCTATTGCAGAATAAGTCCGATTATGCTTCTCCAATATAACATGGAGCCTTCGATTAGTTCATTAATTACCCCAAGAAACGACTAAAGTTTAAAAAATCGTGAACAGATAAAAGATTGAAGTAAATATTTATTTTTGTTTAAAAAATAGATATGAATTCGAATGTGCTGTATAATAAACATTGTGCCTTTTTGTAATGTACCTATATTCAACTATTCTTCCCTAATTACAATTAATGAATGAAATTCAATAAAAAAATATTTAAGATCCTTAATTAAAAGATCAGACCTAAATTTTGGTTATGCATGAACTGATTACACAGCCTTTCCTGTTCAGGCGGTACTGTCAATGTCGTAAGGGGAAATAACTCTTACGACGTGTGTGGGATTCAAACCCACATTCCCTCGGTGTTTACAGCGTATTTTATACGCTTTTACCCACTATGCCATCGAGGCCCCTTATTTACCAAAATGTGTTGGATCCTTTATATTTTTTCATACGTGAAAAATTTTCTACGTTTTATTTCGAAATTTTTAGTTTCCTAAGTTTATATATTGTTATGGAATCTTTTGACTTTATTTGTAAATCTTAATTTTTAACTGCCATTATTGTTCATTTTTTTTCGTAAAGTAAAATTTTAAATTTATTACAATATACCAATCAGTTCTTACAAACTAAAAACTAAAATATTTTTGTAGAAAAAAATTATAAAAAGCAGTATGGAGAAAAATAATATCGGAAAATCCACACCATACATTTTAGTAACATTTGCAATAAAATCATTTTTATCTGATTGACATTTTAACTTTCTAACATTTAAAATTTTCAAATTAAGGATGAATTTAAATTCTTTATCTAAAATTTTACATATTTGCACTTTAATAATAATTTCAAATAGCATTTTTTATAAAGTATATTTTTTATTTATCTTTAGAATTGTAGACGAATTTTATTTATGAAAGAGTTGAAGAACAAAAAACACCTTTGAAATGAAATAACTCATATGAGTAGTAAAAAGGTATTATATATTTTCATTCAACAAAAATTCAACTCAGTGTATTGGATTTAAGTAGAAATCCTTATTGTGTAATTAAAATGAATAGAATAGTTAGCCATCAGATAGAAAAATTTCAGTGTAAATATATATATATATAAATATACACATATTACACATAGGGTTAGTGAGAGTCAGAAAGCAACTATTGAATCATATTTCGAAAAAATGTAATAGAAATCTAATTGAAAAGTAAACATTTATAGGTAAAAAATTATAATCCTGTTTTAAAAGGATACAAAAATTATGATAGATATTTTTAAAAATCCTTATAATCCAATGATTTTAACTATAATATGTAACGTGATTTTGTTGAAATATTTTTTTTTAACCATACATACATTTTTAAAAGGGATTACTTAAGGGATATCAGGAGTTTAAATAGTTTTTTGTGTTTAAAAATCATCATTTTTTTTATTTTTATCAAATTTATGTTACTTTAAATTGTTACATTAAATTTGACGGTTAAATGTTACATTAAATTTGACGGTTTAGATAAATGAGTTATTTTCAAGTAACACTGCAATTTTTTGATGTAGATGTAAATTGTATTCTTCCTATTACTACATCTTGTGGATTTGGTCTCCACTTATAATATTTTTGTCAGCCTCACGGCATTAAGAAACTAAAAATCTGTAAAAGATTTAATACTAGAAGTTTATCTTCGGTAAAACAATATGCTTCTAGGTGCACAGATGAAGGCTTTTCTTCTTCATAACAGAATCTACGTGCATCATCATTATCTATTTCAATTTTTTTTTAAGTATCTCTTTAGCCGGAAGTGTCCCGACATTAAGGCTGTCAGTATTTTAATTTTTTTTTGATCCTATATTTTTATATGTTTTTCGATAGCTCCTTAGACGAGCTCCTCTTTTTTCCCTGATTTTTCACACCATAGTTTGTTGCAATAGCTTTCCTCTACGATTTTTAGTAGTTTCTTATTTTGTGATTACATTAATACCATAGAAAGCTCAGCACCGGCAAAGCGAGTGGCAAATCCTTACTTTGCAAGTTGTATCGCATCCTCATTTCCTGCTATACCTAATTGTCCGGATAACCAGTAGAAGAGTACTGTATTGCTTGTTGCTAAACGGTTTAGTTTCACTTCTCGATCTTATTACTTAGGTCAAAGTGTAGTATCTTTTCTTATCAGCTTAACATTTAATATAGGCTTAAAATTATATATTCTAAAACCTATTTTAAAACTATCTCATTCTTTCTAGAATTACAATCACTATTTTTATCTAGAGTGGAGTTCTATATTCTAATAAACTTAAATTTTAAAATTATTAAGACACTTACTTTCCTAGTATTGAAAGTTATACATCTTAAATTTTGAAAAGATATTATTAGCATTTGGGAAACTGAAATGCTGTAGAGAATATAATGTAGGATCTGCATTGTTCTTTCACAAAACTAAGACTTTGGCATATTTTAGTAATTTGAATTGTTAATCGAAATTGTTTATCTAAGAAAATGAATAATAGTTTTGCATGAATAGTTTGTTTCGTGTATTTAGTAAACTTAAAATTAATCCGAAAGCACTGCATAAAAAGCATCTAACAAGGTTCTTAAATTTTAACTACCTTTTTGAGTTATATCTAAAATTTTATATTATAATGATTTAATATTTTAATCTATCCGTATTTGAAAATACATAATTATATATACACCCTAACGGTGAGTTTGCAAAGTGGCTAAAGAGTCAACCACTTATACCAAAACCATACAAAATCAAATATTGACATCAAGTAAGTGTTAAATTTTAGAGTCAAATTTTAGAAACATTTTTCAAAGATTTGAGCTTTGATTTGGGGGAAAAAATGTTCTTTTAAAAAGAACTCCTGCCCAATCGCTGTTGTTCTTATTTATGCTTCTTAAAACTCTTATCTACATTCTAGCAAAGTATTCTAGCATATTGTATTAAAGTTTAATACCTAAAAAATATAAAGCGTTGAAAATATTTAAAATAATGTCCAAAATTTGTGTCTTAACTTAATATGATTAAATAAATGTATTAGATCTTTCTTATATCCAAAGTTCCGCGTAAAAATGAAGATGTTGTAAAAATCAAGATGTGAAAGTTGTTATTAGAATATAGAACTTATATCTATAGATAAATAGTAATTGTAATTCTAGAAAGAGTGGGATATAACAAAAATTATTAGATTTTTCTATGTATCTATATGTACCTACCTATAAACATTTTCAATTAACCTGATGTGTATTAACAGATTTTATTAAGTTATATAACGACAACGAAGTTATATCTATAATAATAATATAATGCTATAACCTAATAAATATTCCTTTTCCCTAACAGTAGACTTTTTTAAAATTTTGTTGAGATTAGATTAGTCTTTTCATTGTCACCATATTGAACGAAATTAAAAAAAAAATATATTTTCATGTTCATTTTTCATTTTTCATATAATTGAAAAAGTAACGGAAGAGATTTTCATTTTTGTAAATATCAAAAAAAGAAAATTCTATTTAAAATAGGGAAAAAAATCCTACATAAACGTAACCAAGTAACTGACATAAGTACACTTGAATAGTTTGCAGTCCAAAGGTGAAGGATTTATTAATAGAAAAAATATATCTACTGCTATGCATCTTTAATCTACATTCTGAATACATTTTAAATGCAAATATGGAAAATAGTTTTTCACCTTATTAAAATTCATTTCACTCGTCTCGACCGAATTACTTATCTAGTTAACACTATGAATAAACTTTGAATGTTGGAAAAAAATTTTCAAAACAAAATGATAAAAAAAAAAAAATGTCAATTTATCTCGGAAAATCTGCTATTCAAATTGAATTTTATTCTTTGCTATAGGTTTAACATTATTTTCCACCAAAAAGAAATAAAACAAAAATTCTTTTTTAAATTCTGTCTATTCGTCTGTTAACAAAAAACAAAGTATTTTTTTTCGATAAAGTTCAAAATGCCGAACTATTTTCTATAAATTTTATCGGAAAATTTATTCCTTCTAGAACTGGACATGACATTTTATAATATAACTAACTATATAGTCATTCGTTGTCATTTAAAAAATATTCGCCATGTCATTTGTAAATGATAGAGATCGTACAAATTCATATTATATCCGTGCTATATCCTTTGTTATCCATACTGCCTAGCCAATATACTGCGTATAGGTAGGGATTTCATCCCATTATATTGGCAAAAGGGAGAGGAAGGTTTACTCAGTACTAGCACACTAGCAAGGCGAAATTTTTAGTGTCTTTGGAAGATTCCCACCTTCATTAGGAAGAAAAAAACTTATCGAATATTCATATGATATTTAATGACTATTATTACGTTAGCGGTAATTCCCGAAAGTCGTAATGTATTATATGAGTGTGTATTTTGTATAATGGAAATTAAATCCTTGTTCATGTCTTGTTTAAAATTAATTTTAAATAAATCATTAGAAATGTTGTGGATAAATTATTGTTGATTATGAACTGAAATGAACGCTGATTCAATCAACATATTTTATAGCTCAGAGCGAACTTTAATTTGCATTCCATAATATTTACGTTGTTTGTTACCTTTCACTTTTAAAATTCACAAACTCCAAGTATTTACATATTTAAAATTGCAGTATTATTTTTCATAATATGGTCAACTTATACTATAACTATTGTATTTTTATATTATGATATTTGGTAATTCATTGTTAGATATTAAAAACATTGAACAAAAACATTGAAAAAAAACAATATTATTATTTAAGAACTTTTTAAGTTATTATAATAACAAATCGTCGGTGTCAACGGTTTTTAACCTTATTTCTGTTCCGTCTGTTAATATTTTTGGACATTATATTACGAATTTAGCTTGTGTGATTGTTAGATACTCTAAATTGAAAGTATCTGTTTTATAGAAAATTACAAATAACACTACTGTATAAGAAAAAAATTAAACCATTTCCTTTTTAATATATTACTGATATTTTATAGCTAGATATCTCCTTTAAATTGGAATTTTACGGAAGTTAATATAAACTGATAGGTAGCACATTTAATCATAGTCATACAACGCAAACCATAAACCATGGATTGTGATTAATCCAACAGTAACAATGGTCTGAAAAACCTACGAAAATATAATAATATTTTGTCACCTCTACAAAATATTTTAATTTATTCGATTCAATTAGTGTTTATGTCAGTTTTTCACTCTGTTTATAAAACTACTACAAGATTAAATCAATCAAATCAACAAAATCTTAAAAATGTTAAACAAATAAACTTAGAGATAGGTAAACATTTTTTTTGTTTAAAACTGGACCTTCTTATCTCTTTCTAATGGTACCCATTTTGAGGTTGAGATCTTTGATTTTTATACCAAACGTTTGTTCCCTTACTGAATTTAGATTTTTATATACTAACCAATGCCTCTAAATAATGATTTAACAATACCAAATTTTGTTGATTTGTTCCTTATACGATTATGAAAGGAAAATGAAAAACAACATTCAAGAAAATTGTATATTAAGTAAAACTTTTATTAAGTACAAGTTAAAAACAAATTGACCAAATTCGCATTAGTCAAACCTAGTGATGCCTGTGGATCTCAGGTTCCTTACATACAAAAGCTTCTAGAATCTAGGACGAACCGAACGGTAAAAATTAAAATAAATTTCGGTATCAGCGCAAGCCACCTGATCCTAAACGCACACATTGAGAGAATAGGTAGAGCTTAAGAAACACATTCCGTGTGCAGAGAATGTGTAGAGATTGTGACCAAGAGCAAAGACGGTATTACACGTCCTTGCAATGCTTGTCTTTTGAATCTCAAAGGAGGAGAACCTTGGAGGAAAGCTACTGGGAAGATGTCTCCGAAATGTCTCGTCTTCTTTAGGAACCTTGATCGATGAAACGCTGTGATGAACGAGCCTATCATAGAGTTGGGTTAATAAGTCGCAAGGCCTAGGTGTCAGGATATTTGTCTATCCCTCAACAACAACATAACTGAAAAACTATTTATTCAACTCAAGTTACAGTATAATCTAAAAATTATTATATTATTATGTATTTAAGTAAAAAAAAAATTATAAATTGAAACAAAAATATATTTTTAAATATTCTATTTATTTACACATCTAAAGATACATTTTCTAAAACTGTAACAATTATTTGACGTTGATAACTCCATTTATTTTATTATAATTTTTACAATCTAATCAAAATCATACATTTATTTATCTAAATTGCAAACTTTTGTACAACAATGTGTACAAAAATTTTTTGAAAAATTCTTAATAATTGGCTTAACTTTATCCGTTCGTCCGTTTGTTTACAATTTTATACCGTTTCAGATCGGACAATGAAATCATAGGTGTTAATAAAAATTTATTTTGTAGGAGATCTTCTTTTTGGTACCTTCCCTAAGGAACTGTTTGGAGCTTCAGTCCCTGAAATTTTGAAATAGTCCGCTATTTTCAAAATTTTATAATATCTTAAGTTTTCCTAAACTTTCAATCTCTAAAAATATGTCAAATGATATAAAATTCTTTAAGTTTTATAAATTTTGTGAACTTTAGTATTTAAATTTACCGCTATGTAAAATTAAAATATTGCAAAATTTTGTTCCTCAATATATCCTTGGAACGAGTTTATTTTATTAAGAATTTTAAAATTTTGAGAGGAGCTAAATCTTTAGGAATAATGATAGACTTAGAGAATATTTTGTACTTCTATCTGTTTGAGAGCTGTTAGGTATCATAAATTTAAATTTTTCTATTTGTGGATATGGGGGTAACTTGAACATTTGTAAAACACAAATATTAACGCTCCAAAATGTAAATGTTTTATATCCATATCTTGATAGCTTTACTTAATTATATAGGATGTTTTAAAAAATTGAAGTGAGGTCAATATTTCACAATTTTTTCTTTCATAAAAAATTGGAAATTTTGGTGCAAATACGATTTTAATAAACCTTACGCTTTATATATTACTTTGTTATTAGATATTTTCTCTCAAATTTTGTGTTAAATATTATTAAATAAAAAATCAAAAAAATAATTTTCCTTATTTATAAAAATTTCATCTACAGTTTTACAAAGCAAATCATTTTAGTAACCTACTTTTATTTATTTTGTTTTCTATTATCACAGCTATTATCTATGGTTTTATATAACCTTTATATTATATGATGTTCTAACGATAATCACATTTTAAATTGTAACATAATATAGAACTATTAACTTTCTTTTACAGATCTACAACATCACAGGATTTTCTTATTATCCATAAGCATTATTATTTGTAATATAAGAACAATTCGTTGGCCTAATAATGCTATAGGTACCAAAATAAAAAAATTTTTGTATAGTGACGTCTAACTCAATATTAACTTAAATGGCAGTATTCTTCATTCATCAGATAGAAATGTAAGAAGAAAGTATTTTATATAATGTATAATAATAAAAAAGATATTTGACCTCAATTTTCTTTCATAAATACACATAATATTAGATACATGTTGTGCTAATCATAAAACCATAACAAATCATTAAGAAGATTTAAAAAATGAAACAGAAATAGAAGATTCTGACAGAAAATGATCATACTTATATGAAATTATGAGTAAATGTTATACAGTTGTTTAATTTTCTTGAATGATTCTTATATACTATTGTTTTTTTTCTGTTGTTCTTTTATTATATCTGAGCTCAATTTCAATTTTGATTGTTTTGATTGTATAAGAACTGATTAAGAAAACAGAGAACTTATCAATCTGAAGAATTTGAAATAATTATTAATAAAATATTATAAAAAGACAATTTATAATTTTACGTCATCAAAGTGATTTTAGGAGAATGTAAAATAAACTGATTATAATGTCAAGTGTATGTAGATTTTCTTGCTTACTGTTAATATATTATCTGATCTGACATGTAACAATTAATTTTATACCGTAGTAATTTTTTTTTTCATTTCAATGAATATCAATGAAACTCGTGCGAACGAAGTTCTTATTGTATAATACATTTTTCATTACGTTGATAACACCTTAAAAGAAAGGAAGGAAACGAGATAGATATGGAAAAAAGGAATATAATATGTTATATTTTTGTTCCGGATCGAATTCTGAGTTGGTTTAGCCATATACGTCAGTCTGTCCGTCCTTAAGTTCGCATGATAACTCAAAAAATAATGGAGCTAGGATTCTGAAGTTTTTACAATTTCTCCTGTATAAATTTATTGTAGTTTCACAATGATCAAGTTTGATCGACGGGTTGGGGTAGATGCCATACAACTCTTTTTTTATATGAAAACAACTCGGTATTTATGGAAGCTAAGTATATAAAATTTTGTAAAAAAATGTTAAGTTGAATACCAATAACTTCTGTGAAATTTGTTTGTACTGGTGCAACAGATTTCGATAGTTTACACTTGCGAACGACTTTTGCAAAATTTTCTTGATCTTGAGGAGCAGATTCGAGTAGCTGTAATATAACTGCAAAATTTATCTGTCTCGGTACTAAATCAAATATATGAAATTTGTAAAAGATGATTAAATTTTACGGTAACATCATAACTTATATTCGTACGGATATCCAAGAGTAAACAAACTCAACTTACACTCTTTCTTGTTTTCTTTAAGAATGTAAAAGTTCATCAATGAACTTAAAATCCTTAATATTTGAATTAGCAAAGGTTTTTTTTATCTTTTACACATGTTAGATAATATTTTTTAGATTAATTAACATTAATAAACCGTAAGGGTAGGTTTATTTTTATCTATTGTATTCTTTATAATTTCAAATTTTTATAGCATTTATGTCTGATCTTTTTTTTTCAATCTATTTTGCTACATTTTTCTAATTACCTAAAATTTGTTCAACAAGTATCTGGTATGTATTCTAAAAAAGTAAATTACCTATTTGATGTGATATAAAAAAAATATATTAATAGACTTCCATCAGACGAAGATAATTTATAATATTAAATTGGCGACATTTTTCTTGATATTATATAATAAAGTTTTAAGCAATTTTGGAAAAATAAAAATTTTAAATTTTCCTAAAATTGTTCTGTATTTAGGTTAAAAGAATATACATACTAAAATAATTTTTTATTATTTTCTGAAAAGAAACAATTTTGTGAAGAACATAAGTTAAATTAATATGTTTTCGAATATGTGGGAACAAAAATTAATGATGTGATAACTTCGTTTTTTTGAAAAATTTTATGGTCCCTTAAGAGTGACGAATATCCTACACTTAAAATATTATCTATGGGCAGGAATAATTTAAATGTTAATTTGACTGTAATGGATAGAAAGATATAAAAAAACTAGATACGAATCCGAATAAAATTGGTAATCATAATTAATACTTAAGTTAACCAGAAGGTAATGGTTAGTAGGACCAGTTTGCAGTGCAACAAGAGTCTTTTTGCCCAATTTGAGTTTAAAAAGATCTAAATGTATACTTTTCTCTCTGTAGACCTGAAATAAAACAATTGGTTTATGTTATAACGGGTCATTGTCTTATCGGTAAATATGCAAGAAAATTAGGTATGTATGTGGATCTTAAGTATGTATGTAGATCCTAGATTGCATTTAGAAACGGATGTTATAGAGAGCGTGGAACACTCCTCTGCACCTATTTCAATCTGTTATCTTGATCCATAATATCAACTTCAACCAATAACTATTTCAAATTCCAATTTTATGACTCTTATGACTATATGACTCTTACTCTTAAACAGTTTGATTGCTTATATTTTAGTGTCTAGGAATCTTAACCATGAATTTAAGCATTTTTATGAATTTTCGCTATAATTTTATGTAAATTTCATGGTGGAAATTATTTTTACTAATCAGAACGATATTTTAAATTTCTTTAACAATACTTGCATATTTTCATTTTAATGAAGAAAACCAAAAATGTGCCATTCTATTCTATAGTTATAGTTGGTAATTTCGAATACTACTTCTCAACCGTATATCCATATAATATGCAATCAAAATAATTTTTCTCTATGATAAAGGAAACTCTCTTGGGAATTTCCAAACAAAATTAAAGAAAAAAGGATGAAAAATAGTTCATTAGTAATATGTCAAGAAAAATAATTATAATTTATGTTTTATCAAATATAATGGAAATTCAAAATTTTTTTTTTTTCTTTCCCATTTCCAGCATTAACTTCATACAAAAATCTTGTTAGGTACCTATACTTTAAATATTTGTTAAAAATTAGGAACTTTTAAAGTAGGTGGTATACATTTAATATTTTTGTGAAAACTTATGTAATATAGAATTAAAATTACATACAGATCCCACATCTTATTCTTTAATATTTTATCTTTTACTTGATCTTTTTCAAATTATAGATAAATCAAAAAATGAACTTTCAAAGTTATGAATATGTTCGTATTGGGGCGTCATCTGGGAGTTTTTTGTTCCAGTTTTTAAATAAACATAATATCTATTATATAAAAATATCGAATATAATAAAAAATGAATTTTTGGGAACATTATTTTTTTCTTATATAATAAGATATTAAAGGGATAAAGTAATCAGTTCAAAAATCAAAAGTGAAATAAAGTCATATTGAAAGTTTTTATGATTCAACAAAACAGAAAAACTTGTTTTTGAAAAAATCTTTTTGTTTGAATATAAATTTTCAAGGGCCTCACTTTATTGATACCACATTTATGTTCCTATAAATATTTTTTAAAATGGGTTGAGCTAATGCGTTAGTTATTACTAATCACAAAGTCTATAGTGAACCTATAAAACGTAAGAGAAACTTTTCGACAAGAGCTGGTCTTAAATTCCTTAGATTTATGCAATGATGGTATAGACGGAGGAAGCTTTGAAAGTTTCTCAGATCCATGTTAGAGAGTTCACCTAAATCTTGAAAAAAAATCTACCGTGATATTTCTGCCTTTTTCTTGACAGACTCGGGCAGGTCCAGAGAAAATGTTTACGTTTTTAATGGCGTCAATTGTTCTAAAAAATACAAAAAAAAATACATTTAAATATAGCTAGGCTCTAGCATATTTATTTGTATGGTAGGTCTGTAGTACAATGTTTTTTTGTACATAAATATTGTTAGGTATTGTTAAATAGTGAGCTGATATTTGACAGGCGAATTTTCTACGATGATTACAAGGTCTGAATGAAACATTTCAATTTTAAATGAGGTCGAAACATGATATAACTTACAAACGAGCAAATAAACAAAAAAAAATTGTTTACTTAGCTTATTCCATCGATTTAGTTTACGGTCAAATTATGGGGCGGATCTAACAATCACATATTCGAGCTCCCGTTATTTATTATGAAACCACATAAAAATGTATTTGTTTCAATTAATATCTCTTTTAAAAGCCAATACTTATACTGAAAATCTAATAAAGACAATACAACATTTAGATGTTTGTTATAAGTTCGGCCGAACATAATATATTTGTGACTCTGAGCTTTGAACGTTACCGTGCAATCATTTTCATTAATTTGAGAATGCTTCAACATTCATGTTATTAGTTTTCATAATTGAACACGATTATATCTTTAATTACTGCTACTGTAGAACCTGGGTACTTATGAACTCCATTCCAATAATAATTTCTTATTTCAAAGATTTTTTAAATGTTTTTGTAAATTCCAATATATACGTCCTGTAAAAAAAAATGTACACTTCGTTAATACGGTGTTCATCTGAAAGCATAATGTTAAAATTTATACTTTCCTTTTTTCTTAACTTAAATCTCCATACAAATATAATGTATCTAGTTGTTAAATATTAATTTTAAAAATAATTTTTAATCATTATGTGTTACTGTTCCATATTTCATGTCACTTTAAATTAATATTCAATGTAGCTCATAAATATTAAAGTTATTGGAACTTCTTCATTTTTAAATATTCTTAAATTAAAAAATTCCCCCATTATTATTTAAAATGATGATCATTATTGTTTGTTTTAATTCACTTTAAGCACATTTACAAACAAAATTAAAAACAAGTGCTTATTATTTTAACTTTGCCCCTCTGTTTGTCTATATGTGAGATAAAACAGAAAACTGAAAATTTTAAACATGAATCCATGATGAATCCATTGAAACATATATCCATGATAAAATCATAATTTTGTAATTAGAACTTTTTAAGATAGTTTCTTCAATATATTATGAAGTTATGATGGACCAACATCGAGAAAAGCCATAAAAACCTTTTTAAAAGGACTTTCTAATAAAATACTTTTTCCTTAAAAATTTAATAAAGTGTATGTTGATTTTTTCTTTAATTTGGTTCCCGAAATAATTAATTCTAAAACAAATTAGATATTTATTATTTTGATAGAAAAATAATCACAATTTTTGGAATGCTTTATAATACATATAATAAACTGTTCTTATTTTAATTTATCCCTTGTTTATAATAAAATTTTCTTTTTAATTTATATTTGCCCATATCCGGACACTTTAGGTATAAAAATATTTAAGGATAATTCTTAATTTATTATACAAGGAACTGTATATTTTTATCACTGTACGTGTTATTTCGTTTTATGGAGATTAATTGATTAAAAATTTGAGATTCTAGCGTAATAAAGCCATAAGAAATAAAGCCATAATGGCTTTATTTCGCATTTGAATGGGATATTGAACCATACGTAAAACAAGGTAGAATGTAAACCAACGGTTTTTAAAAGCGCACATTTCCAAAAGCTAATACAACCTGTTTAGAAGTGTGAATTGCACAAAAATTTGAAAATTTCATGTAATAAGAAAAAAACGTGAAAATAGGACATTTTTGAAATTTTGAGGGGCCGTAAGTCCGGAATCCTATATAACTAAGAAAAGCCATTAACACACGTAAAAGTATATTATTGAACCTTTAATTTTCATGTCTTGCCGAAGAAAAATTTTTACAGGTGCCTAAGTTCCAGGTGTCTAAAAATAGCAAATTTTCAATTTTTGAGGCGTAATAACTCTTAAAGAGGGGGTGGCCTAAAAAAATTTTCTGAGCAAACTTATATTAATTCTAAAAGTGCTTTCTTGCCTCCAGTTTGTTTTTAAATTTGATTGGAGTAAGTTAGGATTCATTATACAAAATAATTATTAAATATATATTTTAGAGTTGGATTCAAATAAGGGTTTTAATTGGGGCGGCAACCCACATTCATTAAAGGGGTATAATAGGGTATATTGTGGAATATAGGTATATATGAATATACTACAGTTGGATTGAAAAGCAGGGTTTTCCACTTTTCACAGAATATTTATACATATTTGCAAGATTCTGAATTAGGAGGTATTTTAGAGTTGAATTCAACAAAGGATTGCCGCTGTTTTTAGAATATGTATATATACGTATACGCCAGATTTCGAGTTTGGAGAGATTTTAGATTCAAAAGTAGGATTATACGCTTTTGCCAGAATAGTTTTAATATATGTAAACGCGAGGTTATAAATTAGGGGGTATTTTAGAGGAAGGGTTTAAAAGAGGGATTTAAAATCAGGGTTATTCGCCTTTTACAGAATATTATAAATATGTTGTAATATATACGCGTGATTCTCAATTGGGCGGGATTTTAGAGTTGGATTAAAAATCAGGACATTTCTCTTTTCCAGAATATTTATAGATATCTACATGCGGCATTCCGTATTAGTAGAGACTTCTCTCCACCTTTCTAAAATGCTGCGATTGTTTTACTAGCTGTTATTTGTTTAGTGTTATTACTACTAACGAAAAAAATTTAATTTTTAAAAAGTAAATAAAGCCATACGAGAATAAATTTGCGTTTTGGCTTTATTTCTCATTCAAAAGCGAAATAAGGCTATTATGGCTTTATTACGTATGGCTTTATTTTACGACGTCTTAAAATTTTACCAACATGTTTGTTTACCTTTATTTGTTATTCATTTATATTATGTTTCAAAAAGTCTCCGGATGAGTTATTGGACATTTAATTTTAAGAATGGTTAAGATAATTTTTTTATTTTTAATGTAGGTATTAGAATTTTACAAATTAGAAAGAAATACAGATTCATATAGCTATTATAAAATTAAAAATAGTTCATGATTTCACCAAATTCTTATTAAATTCAGAAAGATTAATTTGAATGTAGGCTTTACTTTAATTAGCTTTAAATAAAAACGAGGAAGAATACAGTTGCCTTTGTCAACTCTTAGATACCCGTACGAACCGTAAGTATGTTAATAGCCTGTCACTCTGATTATAATATTATTTTTTTATTTTTTAGTATATTAAAATAATTTGGGTGAATTTTATAATTTCTAGAACTATGGGTTATACATATATTCAAACTATATGTTTATACATTCTTCAAAAGCAGATTCTAACCTTCCACATAACGATTATCAATCCAAAACTTTTCCAAATATGCTATAGTACCATTTAATACTAAGCGGGAAATGTATAATAATTTATACTATACATAATTATGCATTCATCAGTGACATATACGATATGTAAATAAACATGAGTGATATAAGTATGTTTACTAATATTATATAAATATAGTTTACCGTTATAAATATAGTCAACCGTTATAGTTTTTATTTATTTTATTTGTTTGTATTCTCAACAATTTCAAATTATCGAATAAAAAAAAAATTTAAAAAAGTCGTTAAAAAAAATTGTTAGAAGAATTTAGAAAAATGAAGTCACACTTTCGTCAATTTTAAGGCAACCCTATATTATTAAGAACAGTTGTTAATAGAAATAAAAATATAATGTTGGAGCTTTAATTTTTGTATATTAGTGCAAAAAAAAATTTGAACAGGTGTTCAAGTTACAGGTGCTTAAATATAAGGAATTTTTAGATTTTGACCCCATACAGCTCCGAAATGGGGGGCGATACAAAAATATTTTCAGAAATGACTCACACTTATTTTCAGAGACCAAACTTCTCTCAAAATTTCAAGTTTCTAACTTAAACCGTTTGGAAGATAGAAGGAGTCAAAAATTTTCTAAAATTAATTTGAGTTTCGCATAACGGTAAATTAAGGCACCGTGTGGCACAAGTATATATTTATTGTATATATATTTTTAAATCTAATAAAAACAGTAATCGGCGTTTGGCGTTTTTAAATTGAAGATAAGTATACTTGTGTTATAACAATTTAAATACATTTAGATCTTTTTCGAACTTTGGTGGGCTGTAGCTCCGTAACGCGTGGGGCTACAGAAAAAGCTGTTCCATAAAATTAATATTTTTATGATATCTATCAGCAGTTAAAATTTCATGGCTCTATTTAAAAAAAAAAATGTGGAGATATAAAAATTAGTTGTTCGAGAGCTATACGAAGTTTTGGTCGGATCTCAACTAAAACTTACAAATTCATGTAGGAATATTTTGTGTTAATTTCAAAGCTCTAGCTTTCTTAGTTTTTGAGTTATATTGCTGACGGACGGACGGACGGGCGGACAAAACTTAAACGACTCAGAATTTGATTCTGATCCCACTCATACATTTGAAGGTATAGCTTATTTCGAGGTGTTACAAACGGAGGAGCAATTTCAATATATCAGATCTTTATCGTACGGGTATAATTTATAATGGCAATACTTGGCTATATTTTAATTAGAAATTCAATAAAAATAATGAATTCGTGTGATGTTTGATGAGTTCGTGATTGGCGTCGGAGCGATTAGACAGTTAACCTAGTCCTTTTAAAATATTGATAACAGATTCATGTTACTGTAATTATCTTTTAACCCGCTGGCGCCATGTTATCGGTACCCTGGAGGAGGCCTTGAAATCCATCTTCTAGTTAAGCATCAAAGTACAACTAACTTTTAGATCTCCACAATTTTTTTGAGATAGAGCCATGAAATTTTAAATGCTGATAGATATCATAAAAATATTAATTTTATATATATATTAATTTTCCTATAGCCCCACCCGTTAAAGAGCTACAGCCCCATCAAAGTTCGAAAAATCTCTTTATTTAAATTGTTATAACACAAGCTCTATAAAGTATATCTTCAATCTGAAAATTTCAATCGATAGGTGCTATTATGAGCTTTACAAACATGTATATAATAAATATATATTTGTGCTATACGGTGTCTTAATTTACCGTTACGCGAAACTGAATTATTGCAAAATCCTTTAAACCTTCTATCTTCTAAAGTGTTTAAGTTAGTAACTTGAAATTTTGGCAGAAGTTACATCTTTGAAAGTCAAGAGTTAGATCTGAAAGAGTCATTTCAGAAATTTTTTTTTGTATCACCCCGCGTTTAGGAGCTGTAAGGGGTCAAAAACTGAAAATTTCAAACATTATACTCTTATTTCTGTTAACAACTTTTTTTAATAATATAGGGTCACTTTATAATTGACGAAAGTGTTACTTGATTTTTTCAAATTTTCTAACAAATTTCTTTAACGAATTTTTTCCATTTTGTTTTACTCGATAATTTGAAATTGTTGAGGATACAATGCGTAGTACAAAAAAATGTAAATAAATAAACAACATAACGGTTGCTTGAAGAATTTTTATTTATATGATATTGATATACATACATACTTAATATCAAGTTTATCTACATATCGTATATGTCACTAATGAATGAATGATAAGAGTATAGATGTATATTATATAGCGCCGTATTTATATACATATATGTATTTTATTGTACTTATAAGAAATTATTCTATCAATGGATATTTTTAAAGAAATATTGCAATGTATGGCGATATACTTATAACAATATAAATATACTATGTACGCGTTAATATAATATAATATTTAAAATTATATTTACTATTTTGTAATTTAATATACATTTACCGCTTAGTATTAAATGGTACTATAGAATATTTGAAAAAGTTTTGGATTGATAATCGTTATGTGGAAGGTTAAAATCTGCTTTTGAAGAATTCATAAACATATAGTTTGAATATATGTACAACCCATAGTTCTAGAAATTATAAAATGCACCCAAATTATTTTAAAATACTAAAAAATTAAAAAATAATATTATAAGCAGAGTGACAGGCTATGAACATACTAACGGTTCGTACGGATATCTAAGAGTTGACAAAGGCAACTGTATTCTTTCTCGTATATTATTAGTTTAAATATAGCGTGATTTAAAAAAAATGTAAATATTTTGCTCTTGTGGAAATAAAGCCATCTGGACCGGTTGACTTTTTTATATCTAAATTCTTAAGGGCTTGTAGAATTGCACGAGTCCTAAAGGAAATTTTATCTAAGGAGCAGTCAATTGTTGGAAAAATGCATGATATTTTGTGTTGACTGAGGCAGTGATGTGTTGATGGCCACTTTTTAGCAAAACGATTTACTTTTACAATTTCATCGGTTGTTTATCAACCAAAGGAATGTTCTTCATTCATAACTTATACCATTAAGCCTTTTAGCAAATGTCGAAAACGATGTTCAGTGGGAAGATGCAAAAGATGCAGATGCAGTTGGAAGATGCAAAAGTTACCTTCTCAACCATCCTGTTATGAAACTTCAGCTTGTTGATAACTCCTCTACAGTTACAGTTTTTGACCATAATATATTTGGTCCTATTAACCTGAGTTCTATCACTGGGATTTCAAATCGCATACTTAGTGGTCTTTATTTTTTTTTGTAAAAACATGGATTTTTTCATTAAAAATTCTTTTTACTATAGATTATTTTTAAGTGTTATTATAATATAATAACACTTAGAAACAATAATAACAATAAGAAACTTAACTAGAGAAATTAAATTAAATGTTTGTTATGACTTTTAAATGTTGAATTATTTCTTATTACCAGTTTCTCCTTCAGTTTTGCTACCACTATCAATAATGAAATAACTGATGCATTCATTAATTCATTTAAAAATTATTGTTTGTTTTTCAATTTTCTTTTTAATAGCATTAATTTAGTTTAGCACCATATAATAATAAATTTTGAAAAATTATTGCATTTTAATGGGAGAACGCAAAGAGAACAATATAATAAGTGTAATGAACTTTACTACAACTTTGCGACTTTTCATTAAAAAATTATATTTTTAAGAGAGAAAATGTAAAGTGGTTGAAATATTATTCCTGTTAAAAGAAAAATTAATAACGACGTAAAAGAAAGTGACTACAAGGATTTAAAAAAAATTAGATTTTCTAATAATAGCAAAAAAATGTTAAGTCTTTTTAAGTCTTTTAAGTCATTTTAGACCTGTTAATATTAACATAGTCAGAATGTCATAGTCTTAGTTAATAGAAACATTTAAGAAATGTAGTCTTATGAAACACAACAATTGCTTTAGTTATTTTTTTATTATATTTGTAGACAAATTGTCCGAAATAATGTTCTGAGTATACCAACTTTAAAAACTGTAAATTATTTCAAAAAACGTTTACTCCTATTTAATTAAACGTCTACTCCTTTAGACAAACTACCATTTCAAAATAGTGCTTTAAAGCTTTTATAATTGAAAACCTATATCATCCTTAAAATGCCAAGTGTTTTAAAAGGATTATAATAAAGGAAAAGAAGTGTCAAGTGATAAAGAAATAAAAATATTTGATCAAGCTTTTTAATCTATGTAATTTTTAGTTTAAAAATCAAAAATAAATGTGTTCGTTTTTCCTTTCCTATTAAAATTATAAATACTTAATTTAGTAATAAAATAATTACGCATTACCCGTACCCGTACCTACCTATACGACTTATACCTAATAGCTAATAATATAGAATATATTCCTAGTAACAATATAGTTCTAAAATAACATATTTTAGCATGTTCGTCAAAAGTATCTAATTATTAGGACATTACCAAAAAATTTAGAAAAAAAATGTGGCTATTAGTTTCACTCTGTTTGTCCGTCCGTCTGTCCGTCTGTTTAAGAAACTTCTCCACCGTTAAAGATAGAGGAATGAAATTAATTTTAACTATGGGTAGTTCTCATAAAAAATTAATGTTGTAGAACAACTTTTTCATGTAACCCCATCTTCACAGAGGTGCAACCCCTTTTTTTTATCTTTAAATTAGTATAAGTTTTTTCAGAAAATATTGTTGTATTAAGACATAAAAATTAAAGCTTCATCAGTAACATATTTTTACGTGGGTAACGGTTTTCTTAAAACAAAAAGGCAATTTTTTTCAATTTGTTCAATTTTCAACCTTCCCATTGTGTTTAGAAGAAGTAATGCAGAAAAAATGTTATCTAATCTGTAGTCCGTTATGCTTTGAAATTAAATTTCCCATAAAATTTTCTGGAATTTGAATATTTAAATTAGCCCCTTTAAGTTAGTCGAGATTCGTTGGTGATTCTATTCACAGATTTTAGTAAAATTCCGAAAAGATTCAAAATAATATTTAAAAAATAAATGAAATTAAAGAAAATTTATTCTAATTTCAATGTAACCTACTTATTTAAATACTATTTTATAACAAATTCTTAGGTATGTACTTACCTTGAGTTCTGACAGGTAGATAGTTATTATAAATTAATTATTCTGAAATTGTTTATCAACGTTTTAAATCAAAAAGCTTTCTGTATAACTTATGAGAATAGTAATAGATTTTTTTTCTAAAAAAATATACCTACATAAATTTAAAACAAGTAAAAGTAACAGTAAGTCGATGCAACCGACTAATTTATACCCTACACCTAAAAAATTTAAATTAAACTAAAAATATATAAGTTATTTTAGTTAGGTATTTATTATACCTAAGCTAAAAAAATAAATGCTTTTACAACCTCTGTACACAATTTCAGATTTCTATCTTTATTAAATTCGAAAATATGCTTGTTAGGTTTTGGGGAGTGTGTGAAGGCACGCGGACCACCACCCCAATTCATCCCAAATTTTAGAGACATCATCAGAACAGGGTAGAACACTCTTATATCAAATTTCAAGTTTTTATATTTATTAATTTCGAAGATATGCTTGTTTGGTCTTGAGAGTTGTGTGGCAGATACCCGAACAACCATTTCAAGTCATCTGAAATTTTAGGCAAATCAGGGATTCAGGAAACAACACCCTCGTATCAAATTTTCAGTTTCTATCTTTATTAATTTCGAAGATATGCTTGTTTGGTTTTGAGAGTTGTGTGGCAGATACCCGAACAACCATTCCAATTCATCTCAAGTTTTAGGGAAATCAGGGATTCGGGAAACAGCACTCTCGTATCAAATTTGAAGTTTCTATCTTTATTAATTTCGAAGATATGCTTGTTCGGTTTTGGGAGTTGTGTGGGAGGTATCAAAATAACCACTCCAATTCATCTCCAATTTTAGGGATATTAAGGATTTAGGAAAACACATCCTCGAACAAAATTTTAAGTTTCTATATCTTTATTAATTTCGAAGACATGTGTATTCGGTTTTTGGAGTTGTATGGGAGGTACCCGAACCCATGGTCCAATTTTGCCCATTTACAATCCCCGCCTTATTTTAGTCATTGTTAACCTACAGTATAAATTTCATCAAGATAGCATCATTATTTTTTGAGTTATCGTGCCTATGGACGGACGGACGGACGGACATCGCTAAATCGACTCAGGAGATGATGCTGATTCAGAATATAATATATACATGTCCATATCTAACTCGCTTTCTTTTGGTGGTTACAAACACCATACCAAAGTTAATATACCCTATACTTTAAGTGTCGGGTATAAAAATAAAAGGGTATAATCAGCCTCCTAGTG
Organism: Poecilobothrus nobilitatus; assembly: GCA_947095535.1. NCBI lineage: Eukaryota > Metazoa > Arthropoda > Insecta > Diptera > Dolichopodidae > Poecilobothrus > Poecilobothrus nobilitatus. The sequence goes on from OX352774.1 coordinate 112,613,500, forward strand.
TGTTGTTCTTCCAACTTATGTTTTTTTTTCCAAAATTTTAATGAAAAAAATTCCAAAAAGTAATAATTTAAAATATGCTTGTTTCATGCTGAAATTGATGCTTTTTCTTCTTTTTGGGGACGTTTCTTCTTTTCGAGTTCGGGGACGTCGCATCATAACAACAACTCTGTTTGCACTTAAATTTATTGAGATTTTATTCAAAAATTTATATTTCGGACATTCAGTTCAACATGAATTTGTAATTTTTGTTTCAAATTTATAAATGAACAACATACACTTCATCCAGACAAACTGTGTGTCTGCCCTTATTTCTATATTGATTTATTTTTTTGAACAAAATCAAAACAATTTTATTGTTTCAATATTAAAATATTATCGGTTATCTGAACTATAACTAAAATAAGAAACCTCAAACAATAATGGCCTTTAATTGCTGCTTCCAATCATTTTTTAACAGCTGTCAAATACATTGTACTTACAATTTTGGAAAAACCCTTTTTCATAAACAGTTTCGTCAATTTTTTTTTTGTTTTTTAATATGAATTTATTTTTTACTTATAACTTTAGCAAATTCTTATATGTTTATAAACTAATGCCCTCCGTTAGAGATCCTACTCTATATAAAAATTTTTGTTGTTTTTAATTTTTTGCTTTTATAATCCATTATAATCTTCTCTATAATATTATATATACAGAAGCCTCTTCCTTTATATACTACTATTGAAGGCACCACAAATTACGTTCTATATTTTTCTGTCTTTCGGTACTGATTTGTTAAATTTTTGAGGTATTATATTTGCTAGTATTTGCCTACTCAGTCTGTCTGCTGATATTCTAGTATATGTCGTCCTTCGTGGTGATGGTGATAGAACAGTTGATCTTTTTCAGTATTTTGCAAACAAATAAATAAACCTTTCTGAACGGATAATTAATCCCCTTTCCATAGCATTCTACAGGACATTGCAATAAACTGTGTTTGTAATTGTCTTGCTGTTGTAGATATAAGTCCTGCTTGAGAATTTTCTTATAATAGATATTATGAAATTATTAATTCTTTTAAATTAAGCTTTATTATAAATAATTTTATTTGATGTAATATAATGGAGATGATGAGTTTCGGGTTTTCGCTCCTCATCTAAACATATTCTTATGCATTTTCGTTCAAAACGCCATAGTTTCTCCTTAAGAAATAAACCTATATTGCAACCATACCGTGCAACCATAACTCATAACAGATCTTGTAATCGTTTGATAATTTTAACCCTATATTATACTTGAATAAAATAATTTTTTAGCTATAAAATAATATATCTTGTTGGCTTTCCTAATTTGATTTTCAGTGAGCTGTATAAATTTCATATTATGTTTTAATGCAATTCATTAAACTTTAACTCATTTTGTTCATCGCAAACTCTCTCCAGTTTCGTTTTATAAAAAAAGGGCAGTTTCCAAGACATTTCGAAACAGTATTAATTCATACTTTACTTACTAAAATTGATTCTTAGTTTCCAAGAATTATAGAATATAACTCGCCACTGTTGTAAACAGACCATTTAGACTGTTTTCTATGATCCCAAAGTCCTTGTTTCACACATAAATTGTCAAATCGTCCGCAAAGTATATATCATAGTTACTGGGATCCTGGCTGTAAAGTTTTATTAATAGTTTGTTTATATAAATTCAAAATAGAATTGACTGAGTTGACTATACCTTGTTGTTGGTCATACCTTTTTGTCTATAAAAATAAAAAAAAAACAAAAAAAATTAAATACACTTTCATATTATGTTTCTCTTTTAATATACAAGCTTTTAACATAAATTTTTTTAAAAGGTTGCCATACCTAGTTAAAATTGGAAATATTTTAATAAAAATAAAACAATTTTTTTTTTTTAATTTATTTTCGAATTTTATTTTTGTTTTTCAGTAAAATTTTTTTTTTATTTTTCTTTTCTAACTTTTGTTAAAGTTAAGTTTTCTTTCATTTTTACTTACATTAAAGTTTTTTTTTTTTTATTTTATTTTATATTTTTTTTTTTTAACAAACAAATTAAATATTAATTTTCTCTCTGTTTTCGTCATAATAATTAATATTATAAATAGATTTTTTTTATTCTTTTTCACATTTAAAATTTAGTTATTTTTATTTTAGATAATTAAAATAATATAAGTTTTTTTTTGTTTTAATATTTGATAATATTATTTGATTTTGAACTCAGTTTTGATTTTTACAATATTTTATACTTTAATTAATAATGTTATATACTTATTTGAGTTGTAGTCTTTAGAGTTTTTAACAATTTAAAAATTTTCTTTTTAAAATCATAAAAGGTTTAATATGTAATTAAAAAAAAAAAAAAATTATACATTATAAATTTTATGGCTTCGTGAATTTGGGGTAATAATTTGTTTAAAATTGAGGCCCCCAAATTAAAATTAAATCCCAAAAAAGAATTTTGAAAAAAGATCATATATTGTACAAAATATATATTAGACCCATATTGTAAAAAATGAATTAGTATTGGTTCCCCAAAAATAATATTTTGTGTATAACAATAATAATATACAGTAAAAAACAATTTATTAGGTAATAAGAAAAGTTTTTAACAATTTTAAACACATTAAAGAGTAGTAAAAAAATATTACATTTTCCATCCTTTTCAATTTGCTTTTTCCAGAAGGTTTAGAAAAATTCTGGAAAAAGTGTCAAACCCTGATTTTCTAAACTTGAAGTCGGTTTTTTCTTATTATAACATTATAATGCATAAAAACATGTTTTTTTTAAAACAAAACAAGTTTTTTTTATGAAAGTAAAAATTTAATTGAACATTAGTTTTAACAATTTTTCAATAAATAAAAATAAAATCCCAAAAAAGAATTTTGAAAAAAGATAAATATACCCATATTGTTAATATTCCCGAAAATATTAATTGTCATACAAAATATAATGTTGAGACCATTTTTCATTTTATTTATATAGGGATAATTCACGGAACCAAATTTTACGATGCAAGAAAAAAGTAACAACAGATTACATAGACATGCTTTAAAATATTCACAATTTAGGAATTTTTAAATGTAGGTACAAAGATTTTTGGAAAGATTAACCTTGTTGAAACGATGGAAACGATTAGTTTAAAGAGGTATTGAAATTTTCAGTAGACCGTTTAAAGCAACATTTGCTGATATATTAAGAAACTTGTACCAAAAGCAGAGTTGATCTACAGAAAAGCAGTTTCCAGTATAGTAAAGTTGATTTAGACAGAAAGATTAAAGAAAGAATGATAACCCCTTTCTATTATTTCTGTAAAACAAGTTTTTATGCAGAACATATGGTTATGTTTTTGAATAAGTCTTATAATTGTTTTAAATAATATGGTGTGTCATAAAAATAACGAACAGTTAGCATTTACATAACTCGAAATTAAGGTAATGCTGATTAAACTTAAAATACATAATATATTCGAACAGAATGCAACATCAGCATATAAAACCAAGTAATGTAAAAAACCAAGGGTTTCCAAGAAGCACATTTCCAAAATTAAAAAATATTCCATAATAAGAGTAGAATAAAGAGTAGATATATTGAAAAATATATTTATAATAATGTAAATTACGTATTTTATTAATACAAATTATGAATAATAATGAAAACAATAAGAAAAAATTGAAAAAAATCAAATCATACTTTCGTCAATTATAAGATAACCATATATTATTAAGAAAAATTATTAAAACAAACGAAAATATAATGTTGGAGCTTTAACTTTTGTATATTACTTCAAAAAAATTTTAATAGCTATCCAAGTCACAGGTATTTAAAAATGGAGAATTTTCAGTTTTTGACCCCTTAAAGCTCCTAAACGAGGAGCGACACAAACATGACTCATATGACTCATATTTATTTGAAAAGATCTAACTCCTCTCAAAATTTTGAGCTTCTAAGTTAAACCTTTAAAATATTATCATTAGATGAAAGATAGAAGGGGTCCAAATTTTTACAAATATTGTATATAAATATATTATAAAACCAGGTATCGTTTGTCGTTTTCAGATTGAAAATATACCTTATAGAACCTATGTTATAACAATTTAAAGATAGGGCTTTTTCGAACTTTGTAGGGTTGTAGTTCCGTAACGGGTGCGGCTACAGAAAAAAGTTGTTCCACAAAATTAGTTTTTTGGCGATGCCTATCTATAGTTAAAATTTTATTGCTGTATTTTAAACGTTGTAGAAGTTTTGTAAACACCCAGACGGACGGACAGAATATGGACAGAGTTAAATTAATAAGCACATTTTAAAAATTTTTCTTTTCAAAATGTGCTAAAAAACAATTTAGAAAAATTGGACATACAATTTTTAAAATTTTCCATAATTTTATAAAAAAAATAAGTTAATCTTTTCTGATCCGTATAAAGTCGACAAAAAAATTTTTTTTCCTTTTAATAAGAAACAATAATTTAATTTTATTTTAATTTTCATATTTTATATTTAAAACTTTAATTCTTTTTAATTAATTCTTTATATCTTTTATATAATTCTTTTATTATGTTGTTGTTGTTGTAGTTTTTTTTTCAATTACATATTTTATTCAATTTGATTATTATTTTTTTTTTACTCTATTTTCACTTAAACTTTATTTTTACAATTTTTTATATTTTTATATAAACGTTTTTCTTTATTATTATATAATTTTATAATTCTATATTATATCATTATGTTTATATTATATAATATGAAATAAAAAATTAAATTTAATAGAATTATTTTTAATTTTATTAAATTTTTATTTATTTATTTATTATAACTACAACTTAACGAATATTATTTATATTAATTTTTATTAATAATAAATTTTTTTTTCTTAACTATTAGTTAATAATAAATTACAATTATAAATTTAATATATAATAATATATACATATATTATATTGTACATTACAATATTTTATTTAATTTTTGTAATACCCTATGCTAATATAAAAATGAAAATAGATTTCATATTATTAGGTAGTCAATCGAGAAATGAGTAAAAATAATATAATATTAAATAATATGTAAAAATACATTTTGTATAGAGTCAAAATCGCCATCTTCGAAAAATATATCAGAAACCCTTATACTCATTAATGTTATTACACGAAATTTAGGCAGCCTCGGAGGCTTGTAATGTGAAGCTTGTTATACCTAAGATATAAAAAAATTTTATAAATTAATAGTATTTAACCTTAATGTTCCTACGTCCTGAATAGGATATTCGAAGAAGAAGAAGAACCAATAATGGACTTAGTAGCCGATGATTTTTTTTTACCATTGCATAATAATCATCACATAATATTATTTATTTATTTATTTATGTTTTAGTCGATATATTTTATGGACTATTTGTTTTTTTTTTTTTTTTGAATGTATTTCTCTATCACATAAATATGGACAGGAAATTACACAGCCTTTCCTGTTCAGGTGTGGCTGTATATGTGTCCTAATGGGAAAGAGCGTATGAAATACGTTGTAAACACCGAGGGAGTGTGATTTCGATTGCCACACACGTCGTAATAATAATTTCCCCTTACGGCATTTACAGCCCATGTCTGAAAAGGAAAGGTTGGGTAATTTTCTTGTCACATTTATGTTGCATGGGAATATACTAAAAAAAACCATGTTTATATTCATAGCAATGCAGCAGATTTTATAATATTGTTTATTATTCAAAAGCTTTATATTGCATTATATGTTAATAAAATGCCTTCCAAATATTATCATTAATTTAAATTATATAGGATAAGGTTTGAAGTTAACCATTCTTGAACTTTTATTTTATGTGGAATTTTTACTCAAATTTATTCAGCGATTTTAAATAATTGTGGCAGCTATGTTATAATTTAAAAGCTAACGTTTATTTATAACACATTTGTTTTGTTTTAAAGCGATAGAAACATTTCTATAGAAAAAAATAGTTAAGGTAACATAAAAACTATAATATTATGTAAAATAATTAGAAAGTGTTGTAAACAAATATCAAATCAGACTATCAAAAATTTAATTCAATCGGATCCGAAAAAATTTTAATCAACAATGGTAAGTTGAATCAAATGTCTTGTGCGTGGCTTATTTAAAATTTTTTTTTTTTTAATTTTAGAATTTTATTTCACTGTAGTCAAAATCAAAACTACAAATAACTATTGCATAATTATCCAAGACAGTTCAATATTATTTTCAATTCTTATTCTAAATCGTGTAAAAAAAGTTGCTTACAAAAATTATGTCTAAGGGGATATTTAATTATATGTTTTATGTTTAACCATAAAAGGGGAAAACTTGCTTCTAAAATATACATATCTTAAATCAAAGTTGCCTCATTTGTAGTTAAGTGTCCCAAATGACGAAACAAGTTCCTCAAGAATAAAATTTTTTTAATTGTAGTAATACGTAAACCAACATTAAGTCCTTATATGTGTTCAAGTTGAGCAACTTTGAAGGCAACTTCTTTGTGAAATATCACATACTTATTTGTTCGCATGTCATTTTTTAATTGGGAGATTTATTAAAAATGTTTAAAATAATGTTAAATTTTAAGTTTTAAAAATAGTCAAAGTTTTTGGCAACAATATAAATTCATATAATATGGTAGTATTAAATAAATATAATATATATATTATTAAACTAATTATAATATTAAAAATAATAATATAACTATTAAAAATGCTTGTGCAAAATAATACCTATTGGCAATAGTTTTTTTTTTAAATTTTAATTTTTAATACCTAAATAAATTTTTATTAATACCTAATTAATTTTAAAATATTAGATAAACTATAGCTACTTTGATCCATATTTGCAAAAAAAAAATTTTTAACAGTCCAACCTAAATTAGAGCGTACGGCGTACGGCGTGTGTCAAAATTAGCTCATGATAATACAATTCATATAAAGGTGTCTGAAATACGCCACGCTGATACGCCACGCCGTATATTGCAATTTTCAATTTCGACAAGCGTATTTTTGTTGTCATAACATTTTCTTGTTTATTTATGTTCAATAACAATAAAAAAAAAATGTTCTCAGTTTCAAAAAACATTTTTATTCTTTGTTTCTAAAAAATAGCTTAGCAATAAATGACAGCAATTTTTGTTAAATGACATAAACGCGGCGTGTTAATTGCGAGTCAAGAAAGCGTATAGACTATTGACGTATTACATGTCGTAAGCCGTACGCTCTAGTTTAGTTTGGACTGTAAAGTTATTAAATTTCAAAATTATTCACATTTAACTTTAAAATAATATTTTAATTTTTCTGTTTCAAATAAAGTTGCTGTTAGTGTTGCCATTCCATATTTGCGGTATTAGCCACAAGCATGCTTAAAATTACTCAATTTCATCCACATTTACCCAATATTTTTTAAGCATTTTGAAAAAATTTTTTTAGATAACAATGACTTTAAAGATCAACAAAAAAAATGCTATTCATACCAAAAATATTAAGTACATACAAAACAAAAAAAAACAGCATTTTCGGCCTATTAAAATTAAAAATAAAAAATAATATGTAAAAAAAATATTTTTTTAAAATATGCTTTTATCAAATCCGAATTCGTAGAAGTAGAAAATAAAATTGATTGTAGAACTTGAGCATCTTCAAGTGTTATAATATAAAAGTAAATTGCTGCAAGAAGGTTAACTGAAATCTGGAAAATTTGGCGTTCGTGGTTCTTTTTTGTTCCAGTTTGGGATGACAAACAACACTTATAAATGTTGGAACTGAAGGAAATGAAGGAATACAACACATACATTTTGCGAACAGATTACGAATATAATAAAAAGTGTGACAGAATGACAAATAAATAAATAAATAAATCGACACCGACGAGTTAATATAAAAGTATATAATATAAAAACAAAGAATTTGCCCCAAAATCGACAGATTAATTGCTAATATTTATAATGATATTTGATTTTAATGCAAAAATACGATTCTTAGATTCTTTTGTTATAAAATATAGTTCATTCCAAACTTTTGAATGCAGTAACTTCTTTTCAGGTTCAAATTTAACATAGCCCATCTTTGGGTCAATAAAAGTTAAGCAACTTCTAGATGTGCTAGAGACTATAGCTGCAAAAGACATTTGATAGAGTTTGGTGTATAACCATCCAGAAAAATTGGATTCTTTGAAATTGGATCTTAACTCTTTAAATGTTGTATGAGGATTTCAATATTTATATCCGAATGTTGACATTAGATAGAGTTTGGTGTATAATCATCCAGAAAAATTGGATTCTTTGAAATTGGATCTTAGCCCTTTATAATATGTTGTATGAGGATTCCAATATATACATCCGAATGTCCTCATGTGGGGTATCATTAAAAAGGTCTTGGCAAGTTCTTCAACTTTTGTTTTAAGACCATTGTTCTGGAGCACCCCGCTTGATTCCTGAAACTGTTTATAAGCGCTTAATATAAAAGTCAGCGGTATATATATCATATAAGGGATATCATTAAAAAGATCTTGGTGAGCTTTACAACTTTTGTTTGCGGATCATGGTTTAAGACCGTTCTATTGGATGGTTTATAAGTCCTAACTATAAAAAATCTGCGATACAATTCTTTTTCAAAATGTCATGTGATTTAATCAACTGTTTGACGCTTGCAATGCATGCATACATTACCAGTTTTGTATAAAAGTACATAATTCTAAGGAAAAATCTAAGAAAAAAAATATATATACATTCATTTAACTTGGAATAAATTAACGATGTTTTGTATAAAAAGCAGTCGGTTTCTCATTGGTAATCTACAGGATGTGAAAGTTTTTTTTTCGTTATGATTTAAGTAGTACTTAAATAATATGAATTCTATTTTATTTATTTATATTATTATTTGTTTTTCTCATAAACACTATGTATGAGTATTTTTTACATAGTGTTTTAATAAGTAGATATTTAAAACACTGTCTTTAGTTTTATAAATTCCAGGTTTTTTTTTTATAAATAATAAATTTAAAATTTATATAATGTATTGAAAATATTAATACTATATATTATTTATATAATCATCTTTTATGTAATTATTATATACATATTTAGTAATTAGGTACAATTATAATTATAATAATAATATATAAAAACTTTTAAATTTTGTTTTTTTTTTTTTTGAAATATTATAACATTTTTATGATTTATATTTTCAATTTTAGTACCTATATTTTTTTTTTATTAAATTCATTTAAATATTTTTTATTAAATTCATTTTTAGTTTAAAAAAAAAATAAATAAATAATAATTGGTTTATTTTTTTGTATAATATGACGTAATTTGTGGTCTATTTTTATTACAATTATTATATTATTTTTAAAATTTCATTGAATTAATACCAGATACTTTTGAAATCCTATTTATTTATTTAATTATTTTTTATTTTTTTTTTACTAATATAATTTTCATCTATAGATAAACATTTTAAATTACTTTTCTGGTAAGTTTTCTTTTTTCGGTTTTTGTTTCAGTTCAATTCAATGAAAATTTTGATCGATGATTCATGAAATTTTTACACAATATATTTTAATTAATGATTTAAATAATATTAATAACATTTAAATAAATAATTAAATAAAAAAAAAAAACAATACAAAATTTATATAAATAAAATTTAATTAAAAAAAATAATTTTTTTTTTTTTTTTTTTGTAATAAAAGTTATTGTATCTAATAAAATATGTATAATACATGTAATTAAGTAATATTTTTAAATTATATATAATAATATAATACATAATGTATTTCATTGACGGATATATTAATATGGATCACATGATTAACTTAATAATTATCTCTTTGTAAAAATCAAACAGAAATGAAAATAAAATGAAAATTAATATAAAAATAGAATTAAAAAAATTTTTGAAAAATTTATAAAATACAAGAGTAGAGTACACTGGATATCTTGATTAAATATGGTTAATGGTTTCCGCGTATACACGGGTTAGTTAATAATTATACTATTTATTTTATTGTATCTGTCCTTTTTCTCTCTCTCTCTCTCACTCTCTTTGCATACTGAAAATCATTTTAGCTGCTTTTTATTAAAATTAAAGTTTTGCGAAACACAATAATAGATACATTTTGTGTAAATCAGGGGGTTTTTGGATATAAAAGCTTGTCATTTAAAAAGCTAAAAACTTTATGATTAGTAAAGAATATACAAATTTTTTTTTTTTTTTAATGCATTTCTCTGCCACATAAATGTGAACAGGAAACTACACAGTTTTTCCTGTTCAGGCGTGGCTGTAAATGTCGTAAGGGGGAATAACTCTTATGACGTTTGTGGGATTCGAACCCACACTCCCTCGGTGTTTACAGAGTATTTTATACGCTCTTACCCACTAGGCCACCGAGGCCCCAATATACAATGTTTACTATAAAATAGTTTGAAGATATCAAAATAGCGTTTGCAGTACTGCTAGTAGTACGATTTATTATTTTAATAATAGAATTTTTTAAAAAATGTCCATTTCGTCCTTGTACAATACAATGTAGCTAAAAAAATAATTCATAAAAAGGATTTAATAAACACGTGTTCAATATTGGGTAAATCCTCGATGGTCTACTGGGTAAAAGCGTATAAAATACGCTGTGAACACCAAGGGAGTGTGAGTTCGAATGCCACACACGTCATAAGAATTATTCCCCCTTACGGCAGTTAAAGCCACGCCTGACAGAGAACTGCATACTATGTGGCAGAGAAATGCATTAAAAAAATAAAAAAAACAAAATGTTTAATAACATGAATTTAATTATTTAATATGGGTATCTAATACAGAAAAATAATCATTGGAATATTGCACACAATTTTAAAATCGTTTAACGTTTATAATGATTCTTTTTTTATTTTATATAAAATCTTCTTATGTTCTTATGTAATTGTGTTTGTTCTTTTTTTTTTGTTACAGGGTGTTCAACTCTTAAGAGTCTTCCTTCAAAAAGATAATCGGCCATGCCCTGTCCAAAAATTCCAATAGAAGGGATTGTCTATTTTCACTTTTTTAAAAGTAATGTGGTTTTAATTGATTTTCAACTACAGTTTAGTTTTTAATCTATAAATTATTGACAACAAAATATTAAGATACACATAAAAATTTTAAAAAATTTTTAAGGTTTTAAGCCTCAGCTTGCTATAGTATTAACAGACATTACTCTAGAAGCATAAAATAAAAAAAAAAAAATTATCATTAATAAAATAATTAATTCTAATTTTATTACAATAAGATTTTATTAAAATGTTATTGTACCTACTTTATAAAATAATTTTTTTTTCAGAACCTACAAGTTTTTTGGTGTAAATTGCATACAAAGCTATTAAGCTAGAAAAGTACTTGTGAAGGTATTATACTAATATCGTTATTGTTTTTCATAAAGGGATTTTAAATGATATTTTGTTAATAATTATTAATAGTTTTAAGCTCTCATATAATTTTAGTTAAAAGAGTTTTAGAGTAATATCTGTTAATACCTACTGTAGAAAAAAGGTGGCTTAATAAGCTCCAAAATTTCTTTACCATTTTTTGATGTCTATCTTATTTGGTTTCAATTTCAAATAATTAAAACTTAACGATAGTTGAAAATCAGTAAAAGCGCCATCTTCTAAAGGAGTAAAAAGAGACCATCCCCATTCCATACAATTTTTTTTTTGTCTCGACATCTCCGACTACCATTAAGAGTCAGACACTTTTTATATTGTTTCAATTATAGTTAAAACTATTATATACAGGGTGTTCGAAACTCAAAGATCACGAAGAACGGAGGTAATAGAAAGGTTCATAACAAGCTAAAAATTGTTCTGCAGAAGATGAGGGGAGGGGGGAGGGGTCTATTTCTAACGGTTTCCGAGATAAAGACCTTCAAAGTAATTTCGTTAACTTTTTAAAGAAGTAACAACATCTTTGTTGCTATAATATAAGATAATTAGAAGGTAGATAGATAAGATAGAAGATTCGTCTAAGTGTCGGTAGCTAGCAGAAGTTATTAGATTTCACACAAATATCCCAAGAGATAATTATCTAAATATGTGCTTAATTACAATTTTGTTAAAAAAATTATTTTCAATATTATTTAGGTACATAAAAATAATATAATTACTTGATAAGTAATCACATGGTTATATTTAGAAAACGGTAAAAGATAAGAGAAAAATGTATGAACTTAAATTGAAGCTGAGGAATTTGAAAATGCTGAGGTGATTTTGAAAATGAAATAAAATTGGTACATTATTAGCGGTTTTTTATGCAAAAATTACAGTTATTTTATAGAAACATCTCAGAAACCTTTAGAAATAGACCTCCCTCGTCAGCAATTATTTGTCCGTTTTGAACTTTTCTATCTCCTCCGTTCTTCGCTATCTTTGAGTTGCAGACACCCTGTATATCATTTTTTTAAATTTATTTACTTAAATAAGATAACTTTTTTGTTAATTTATTTTAATTTAATTTTTTACAAAAAAAAAAAAAAAATGTAAATTAGAATATACATAACTAGAAATTTAATTGCAAATGGATATTTTATTGAAAGAAATAAGTAAAATTTTAATTATTTTAAGGTCTTGAGAACGATCTGTTATTAAACATAACATTTATTTTATTTATTTATTTATGGTATTAAAATTAATTTATATATATCAATTTTTAAATTAAATGTATAATATTTTAATTAAATAAAATTTTATTTTCTTAGATTAAATTAAAAATGAATAGGTACACAAAGATACAAAATTTTTTTATGCAATAAGAATCGAATGACAATTCAAGCAATATATTTTAAAATACATTTTTATTTTATTATTTTTTAAATTAATGTTTAAGAAAATTCTACAGAAAATATTTAAGAAAATTATAAAAAATATTTTGATAATTTAATTTAAATTTTTATTTGTTTCTAATTACAGTAAAGAACAAAAATCGGTTTTAAAATAAATCTACTGTTAACACAATAATGATATGTAGGTATGTGATTAAATTTTCGAACATAAAAAAAAAAGAATCGTAATAAATGGGTGAAGAAGAATTTGCATTCATAATTATTAGGAAGGACGAAAAAGAAGTTACATATTATATATATACATATTATGCATTCTTTTTTTTGACATACATTTTTATAAACTCAAATCCTGTTTCATTAAATTTTATATTTTTAATTCTCGAATTATTTTGCCCAGTTTATTTTAAGTAGACACATCTTAAGTTTCAAGTACAGTTAGTATTTTGAATTGATTAAAATGCAAGTTTTTTCACTTGGAATAGCTAAACTTTATTTTTCTAAGGATTTTATGGCTATTAGAGCACGACTTTGTACTACAATAAATTTTCTAAGAACGAAAGAATGTGTTTATCGCTTTGTGTGAAAGTTAACTGTAATTCATATTTTTTAACTTGACTAGTATAATGGTACAGGGCCAAAATACATGTATAATGGTACAGAGCCTTTTTTAATGGATATTTTGGTTCCGATTCACAAAAATGAATTTTTTTTTATGAATTTAAAAAAAATGTATATAAGATTCTGATTAGGAGGGATTTTATAGTTAGTTACAAAGCCATGATTATACGCTTTTTCTTTGGAAAATTATCTATGTGTATATGCTAGATACCGAATTAGGACAGATTTAGAGTTGCTTATGAAATCAGGGATACTAAATTTATAAAAATTTTGAAAAAGGCGGTAGCCCTGGCGGTTTCACACAACCACTAACCAAATTCAGAATTTTGCATCCATATATGCTTATTATATACATTTATTCTGGAAAAAGGGCAACCTTAATTTTCTAATCGACTATCAAATTCGCTGTAAATTAAGAATTTGACTTTTTTACATAATTAAAATAAAATAATATTATTAATTTTGATATTTGAAAATTTAACCATTGGAACTTCTGACCCATTAAAGTTAGTCAAAACTGCCATGGAACTTTTGACATTTTTAAAATTTTTTTTTTTTGTGGAACTTTTGTCTTACGAGTCAAAATTTTCATGGGGATTTTGGCTTTTTTTAATGAGTGAGAAGTGCCACAGATGTTCTGGCGTCGGCACCTTTAACCCCTGCACCTGGTTTAACAGGAAAAACATAAAAAAAAAACAATCAAAAACAAATATCTATTTGGAACTTTTACAATATCCTGATATAAATTTAAAATAAACAAAAAAAATAAAAACCAAAACCTATTATAGTAATTTTCTGATATATTTTCTTTTTAATTAATTTAATTACAAAAAAAAAAAATTATAAAAAAATAAAAAAATTATAAAAAAAAAAAAAAAAACAAAATTTTATTATCCTTTCAACTCAGAAATAATTAATTTAATTCAATTTCATACATATACAAGTATATGTATTTATGCGTAAATATACGTACATCTTATATTGAATGCATATAAAATATTTGCATACATTTTTATATACATATTATGTATATTTATGTACATAATTTATTTTATATATTATATAATATATAATATGTATAATATAATACCATAAGTATATACAAAATTTATTTTGTTCTTTTTTTTTTTTATATTAATAGAAATATTCATATTATATACATGTGTGTAATATTATATATTATATAATTATACTTATATACTTAATAATATGTATTTTTATTTTTAAGTTTTTTTTTTTATATATTTATTTATTTAATATATTATTAATATATGTTTGTATTTACTATAATATTTATGTGTTAAAAATAAATAAAAAAAAAATAAAATTAATAAAAAAAAAAATATTTATTTATTTTATTTATATATTTATCATCTACATTTATAATTGTTTGTAAATGACATGAAATTTGTTAAATTACTTAATGAACGATAATTAAAATAATTTAATCCAATCAATAGTAATATAATATTAAACCAACTGTATCGGCAACCAGATGAACCAGTTTGCATTGCTTCTGGATGTTCACCTGAAATTACGGCCCGCACTAAATATAAATAGTTTTATCAAAATTTTAATTCTGTTTTAAATTAAATCTATTTTAAATTAATTTGAAATTTTAAAATAAATATTAAATAATAAATTATAGATATTATTATAATATAAGAATCCAAAATAATAAATAAAAACAAGATTTTTTGATTTAAAGCAAAGAATTATTATTAACAAGAAGGAATTCAAATTTCTTCGGTACACCTCTAAAGCTAAGAAGAACATTTTATGTAAATTTTCAACTCAATCGGTTAAACTGTTTAGTCAGGACAAGGAAAAAACCAAAAAGCTTTAAAAGGCTCTTGGGCTGAAATGGGTTAATGAACCGAAACGCGATATAGCCGATAACTCCTTCCAGGCTTGTATAGAAATGTTCCTGCAAAATTGGAATGGTGGTTTTTACATGAATCCAACCCAAACAAACAAACAAATAGAATTTATTCCTTATATTAATATATTAGAAGAAGATTTTTTATATTTTGTAAAATAATATTCAATTATATAACTACTAACGGGAGTTTTTTTTAGAATGATAGAACTTTAAAATGAAATAAAACTACACAGGTACACATACACATTCATGTAATCATTCTAAAAAATAATAAAGTAAAATATATTGATAAGTAAACTATAAGATACGAATATATCGAATATCTGGATTTATAAATTTATTTTCAGAAAAAAATAAATCTTATTATTTTTTTATTTTTTTTTTTATGGTATTTAAATAATAAATAATCAATAGAATTAATATTGAATTTTATTAATTTTTAGTATACTTTCAAAAGACTTTAAAATATAAATGAAATTTTACATGTACCTACTATATAGTACGTGTATTTTCATAACTCCTACATTATTTGAGATAAAACAATATTACTTTAACCATAAATAATTGATTAGATTTAATTTAAACTAAGAAATTTTTTATATAACCCACCCGTTATATGAAACGAAAATCGGTTAAAACCTTTAAAAGTCGAAAACAATCCAATATTCAAATTTTTAATAACTTAATTTAACTGAAAATAGTTTTTTAGTCTTGAGTAACAACAATAAATTTTTTAATCATTATACTATAGGATTTTTTTGAAATTTGGTATTTTAATTTGCCGTTAAATAAAGAATTTTGAAAAATTTTAAACTTTCTTTACCCTCTAATTTAATCCAAAGAATCTGTAAATATTTTCCGTTAAAATTTTCGAATTACAGTGAATTATTCATACTCGCACATATTGAATTGATTTAAAAGAGCAATGGCCCAGCCATAAAAAAGTTTTTTTTTTTTTAATATTAAATTTGATGAACGACTAAAAAATATTACAAATCAGGTGGCTAAATAATATTGAAATAATGATCTTGAGTGATACAATTTAGGAATTGAAAAATATTGCAATGGAAATTGCATGGAAAAATATTATAAAAAAAACTTGAAACTTATGTCTATAAAAGTACATATCTACATAGATTTTGCCTCATAAAGGTGATGACCCAATGCTCGAGCCGCTTCTAACGTCGCTTTCTCAATAAAATAAAGACCAAATGCTAGCGTCGCTTTATGACCAATATAAAATAAAATAAAAAAAAATTTATTGTCAACGAGAGTAATAATAGAAAGTTACTCTGCTCTAGCGTCGCTTTTCTATTTGGTTAAGTTCCATTTAAATCAACGTATTCTAATTAAACGTCAAAGCGACGCTAGAGGCGACGCGAGCATTAAGTCATCACCTTAAGAAGAAGCATAGATGAGGAAGAAATGTACTGTACATAAGCAAACATTTTTCATTCATCCTATACATTTCCATATCAGTTGAGCTGATTTTTTTTTTGCTTTTTAATTGTTTTAACATATTTTTTTTAAATTAATATAAGAAAATTAACTTCAATTCGGTATCAAAAGAACTCCTTTTTTTCGAAATAAACAATTGTTATATTTTTTACCATAATTACTTACTTCTTTATATATAAAGTTTAAAATTAAAATTAAAATTTAATTAAACTTAATTAATTTAGTTTTTGTTTGTATTATACAAAAATCTAGTAAAACTTTTGTATAAGTTTTCTGAAAATTTCATTATCAGAATAAGTATTTAAACATTTGAAAAAAAAATTTTTTTTTAATATTCTTTTATCAAAGAAAAAAATAATTAAAAGTTTTATTTTTGGCAATGCAATATTATAATTAAAATTTAATAAACTCAAATTTTATAAAATAATTTTCCTTATATACGAATCTACAGAATGTATGTACATAATATATGGAAGGAACGATATTAATATAATAGGTAGGTACTTAGGTAGGCAGGTTAGGTAGGTACTTAAAATTTTTTCATTAAAAAGGTATGGATATACACTTTAGAACTAATGAAAAACAAAATAGAATGTAAACCAACGGTTTTTAAAAGCGCACATTTCCAAAAGATAATACAAACTGTTTAGAATTGTGACTTGCAAAAAAATTTGAAAATTTCATGTAATAAGAAAAAACGTGAAAATAGGACTATATAAGTGGGTCCGGAACCCTATATAACTAATAAAAAGCGTTAACACACGGAAAAATATATTACTGGAGCTTTAATTGTTTTGTCTTGCCGAAGTGCTTTAGTTACAGGTGTTTAAAAATAGCAAATTTTCAATTTTTGAGCCCTAATAGCTCATAAACAGGGGCTGGTACAAAAAAAATGTCTGAGCAAATTTATACTAATTCTAAAAGTTTTTGCCTTAAAATTTCAAGCCTCTATCTAAAAGTATGCCGGAGTTATGAAGGTAGAAAAATAATGCAAAATTTGGTTATCACATATCGGTAAATTTAAAAAATATATGAAATTTTGATATTGATTTATGAAGGTAAGAAATTTTCTTATCGAATGGCGTTTTCAGATTGAAAAAAATGTTAAGCGGAACATGAAATATACTTGTTTAAAAATAGGGCTTTTTCAAAAATAGTTCCCTGATGGATGGAGCTACATGAAGAAGTTATTCCACAAAATTAATTTTTTTGAGACCTACCCATGGTACCCATTTTTTTGAGACCTACCCCTCAAATTTTTCGCTATCTTGTCGAATGGCGTTTTCAGATTGAAAAAAATGTTAAGCGGAACATGAAATATACGAGTTTAAAAATAGGGCTTTTTCAAAAATAGTTCCCGGTGTAGAAATTTTTTAAACAGACGGACGGACAGAGTGAACCTAATAGGCACATTTTTTCAAAATTTTTTTTGGAAATGGGCTAAAAAAAAAATTTCATTTTATGTTAATTTATGACAAAATTTTTTAACGAAAAAATTTAATTACAAGATAAATCCTATGAATTTATTCCTTACTAAAAAAAAAAAAAATTTTTTAAATTAATTGACAGTTTTTAAGAATTTTAAAAAATTTTCAATGGAAATTAGAAATTTAGCAAAACGTTTTTTTCTTCCTTTTAGGGCATTTTCAAAAAATTTTGAAAAAAGTGCTTATTAGTATCTCTTTCTCCGTCTATCCGTCTGTCCGCTCGTCCGTCGGTTTGGGTGTTTACAAAACTTCTATATACCGTTTGAAATAAAGCAAGACATAGCCATATAAGGGATAGACATAGCCAAAAAACTAATTTTTGTGTTTTTCTGTAGCGCCACCTGTTGTGGAGCTACAGCCCTACAAATTTCGAAATGTCCTATCTTTAAATTGTTATTCTAGCTTTCAAACGATTTAACTTAGAAACTTGAAATTTTAAGATCTTTTGACAGAAGTTCAGAAGATCTTTCAAAATAAGTATGAGTTATTTCAGAAAATATTTTTGTGTCGCTCCCCATTTAGGAGCTGTAGGAGTCAAAAATTGAAAATTCTCTATTTTTAAACATCTGTAACTTGGGCACCTGTCCAAATTTTTTTAAGTAATATACAAAAATTAAAGCTCGAATATTATAAAAGCAGTAATAGTTTGGCGTTTTCAAATTGAAGATGATATACCTTATACAACTTGTGTTATAATAATTTAAATATAGAACTTTTTCTAACTTTGGGGAGCTGTAGATCCGTAACGGGTGGGGCTACGGAAAAAAGTTGTTAATAATAAAATTAATATTGTAGAATACGGACGAAGCTTGATAGCGACTTAGAACTTGATTCTGATCCGATCCATACCTTTGAAGGTATATCTATAGCTAGCTTATTTCAAGGTGTTACAAACGGAGGAGCAATTTTAATATATCCTATCCTTATCTTACGGATATAAAGACAATACAGAATTAATTTCACAATAAGAAAAGAAAAAGACTTTTAAATCAAAAATGTATTTTTGAAGATAACTGTACGTAAGAGCAAAAGTAAGAGCAATTTTAGGGAAAACCTATTGTAATTAAGAAAAACACAAGTAAAATCATAATGCTGCATTTTAATTTTTGTGCCGCACTTTTTCACATCTGTGCAGGTTGCAGGAGGGAAAATAATAGCGAATCTTCAATTTTTAATGTGTAACAAAACATTAAGGAATTTGTAAATTTCGAAAGCGTTGTTCTAGTATAAAAATTTCACAAATCTTTCATTGTACAGGGATTGAAATTTTTTTGTTGAGAAAAAAAAATGTCAAATAGTAGAAAATATTGGGAAAAATCTCGACTTTTATGTTAAACATTTTTCTTGTTATATGCACATAATATTGTTGTTGTTATATGCACAATATATTATGTATAAAAAATTATTAGAAAAGATTTTAAAATTAGCAACCTTATATTTACTATTTAATTTTTATTTCTAATGTTTTTAAATTTATATTGAATTTTAATTAAATTAAGTAACTTTATATTTTTAGAACTCCTATATCAAATGTGTAAATGTGCATTTATGTTTACTTAAAGTGAAAAAATTTTAACTTTAAATGAAAATTGTTTTACTTTAAGTGAAGACTTGTAATAAAAGTTAAAATAAAATAATATATAAAATATATATATGAAATATAATATATAATATGCATATACATGATTATCAGATCCAAAATAGAAATGTATATTGAAGTAAATATTCTTCATTTAAAGAAAAAATGCCTTCATTTAATGTAAAAAAAATTCACATAAAGTAAAAACGTCTGCACTAAAAGTAAAATAGTTTTCAGATGAGGTAAAAAAGATATATTATTTATAGTTACGTTAATCGATAACAGCGACAATATTGGTGAAGAGGAGAAAGTTTTAAACTGATTTTATATTAAATTATGTATAAGTGTACTAGAATAACACGTTAATTAACGACAAACGATAAGAGCATCAATTTATTTTTTAACTGTAATTTTAAACAATATTTTATGATTTCAAATTAATAAGTATAAAATAATTGATTTTATTTTATTGTAAATTACATATAATAAAAGGAAAAATAAAATATAATTAAAACAATTTTTGATTTAATCATTTGATATTAATAGCTTTTATGTCTATAATTAAAATAATTAAATTTCACATAAGAGTATAATAAAAACTTAATTAGTAAATTTGACAATCAATTTTTTTTTTGCTGATTTTTGTCAATTCGTCAATAAATATAATCGTAAAATATTTTCATTACTTTAATTAATGTTTATTGAAAAGTAAGTCTACCAATTTATTTTCTGTTTTTGAAAATTGTAATAAAATGTTATAAATGTGGTTTTTTTATCCTTTAATTATTGACGAAATAAAACAAAAAGCAAGGTGTATATAAGAATAATATCGAAATATATTATAATATTAATAAGAATAAAAAACGAGAAAGAGTGCAGTAGAGTAGACTGTGTCAACTTTGGAATACCCGTAAGAACATTATACATATATTCTGTTTCTCTAAAACTTGATCATCATTTAAGAAATTTCAGATGTTTTAGTACCGACGTTAACTACCGAGATATATTTATGTAAATTGTGGAGTTGTATGACAGCTACCCGAATCTATTGCACCAGCCCAACCTAATTTTACAGAAGTAATTATAGAAGCCTTAAAACTTGATCATCTTTTGTAAGATTTCATAAAGCTTCATAAAGTTTCAAGAGGTGTAAGAAGCCTGAATCTACTGCTCTAGCTCAGCCAAATTTCACAAAAATTGTTGGCATGTAACTCACACCTTTTCACTAAATGTCAGATACCTAGCTTCAACATATTATACTAAGTTATTTCCACATAAAAGAAGTTGTATGGCAGCTGAACTCGGTGGCCGAAAATACTGGCTCCTTTATTTTTTGAGTTATCGTGTGAACGATAGAAGTACATGGCTTAATCGGCTCAGAATTCGATTCTGAGCCTATGTATACCTTTTACACTTTATCTAGTTCGACTCCTTTAAGGTGTCACAAACGTAATGCTAAATTTATTTTACCCTTGAGCATAGTTCATACGGGTATAAAAAATTAAGCAACGAAATATTTTCCACAATATCACCACAAAACATTAAGATTGCGGTATAATGTGCAGATACATGTTAACACTCACAGATTGATTGAGTATTTTTTGTTAATGAAAATTTTTATTTGAAAAAATTTACGAGTAGTAATTTTTTCAAATAAAAATAAATTAAAAATAAAATAAAAATAAAAAAATTCTAAATAAAAGAAAATTCGA
This sequence comes from Poecilobothrus nobilitatus, assembly GCA_947095535.1. Taxonomy (NCBI): domain Eukaryota; kingdom Metazoa; phylum Arthropoda; class Insecta; order Diptera; family Dolichopodidae; genus Poecilobothrus; species Poecilobothrus nobilitatus. The sequence continues at coordinate 112,635,036 of OX352774.1, forward strand.
TATTGAAAATTTAAACAATTTACTTTAAATTTTTATTTGATATTAAATTTTATATACCTATAAATTGATATTCTTGAATTTCAGAAAAAAAACAAATACTACCTATCTACCTATATTATTTTAAATTTACTCATGTTTACGATAACAGTTGAGCACCAACACAATCGTTAGAGATACAATTTTGAATTTAAATTCGTTCATCACTACTGTTTAATTCGTAGGGAAGGTGAAATTATTTACCCTTTCAGAAACGTATATATTCATTTACAAATTTTTGGATTGGTATTTTAACTCACAGACCCTTTTATTAATTTTTAATATAAAGGTTCGGAGATAGAAAAAATTATAGAAAGTTGTCAATAGGTAAAATTTAGTTCTATATAGTTCCTAAAGAGTCCAATAGGATTAAACAAGGAAGAGAAAGAACTTCTTTTTTAAATTACTTACTTGCTTAAAACACTTAAATATAATTTAAAATTTTTTTAAAGAAGAAAAAGTTTTCTTTTACATTTAGTATTTAACTCATGTAAGAAAATACCAAAAGAATTGAAGCATGTTGACTTCAAAACAAGAGTTCTTTTAGTTCCAGTTTTACGTTTGTTCTTTCATATTTATCTTAGCTTGGTCGGTTTGTGCCTTTACTATTATTAGTGTCCGCAGTAGTATTTATTAATCTCTGATCTTTTTTTGTTTTGTATAAGCTATATTTGATATGATGATATGTAAAGAAAACATGCTTAGCATATACTTTATATACCGTAACTTGTTAAATAGTTGGCTGATTATTTTATGATGTATTAATAATTAATAGACAAAATAATGTAAATCATTGTTAAAATTTTGTTAAATCATTTTAATGTCTATATTTGAATACTTTCTCCAGAATTTGATAGATGGTAAAATTTTGTTACTTTTCTAATGCTCACAAGTCACAACGCATCATTTAAATTGGTTTGACATTAATTGATTAAATATAAATTTTAACATGTACCAATGTGATAAGAGAATCACACTATTTTTATTTTACAGTTGATTTGGTATATTAAATGCATAGTTTAAAAATCGTTTTTCCAGTTTCACAATTTAAATAACAACAAACTAAAATTGGATGAAAATTCAATTAAAATGGATGAAAACTTAATTTTATAATACATTTTTTGTTAATGTTTACTAACAGCTGTGAACCAGTATTAATGATTACTACAAAAATCAAGAAACTGAATTTATTGAACAGTCTTCTCTGTTCAGGCGTGGCTGTAAATGTCGTAAGCGGGAATAACGTCGTGTGTGGGATTCGAACCGTTACTCCCTCCGTGCTTACGGCGTATTTTATACGTTCTTACCCTCTAGGCCTCCTAGGGCCCCGAGGAAACTTTTAAAACTCTGTTACAATATTTTACTTTTCTTCTAATTAAAATGATTAAAATATTTCTAAATATCTGTATATTATTATCCAATATAATAAAATAAAGTTGTTTTTTTTCTACCTCATCACTGTTAAATCGTTCATCGAATTGTCAAAAAATTTAGCTGGAACATTTTTTGGAATCCAAATCGGGTGCCGGTGAAAGTTCAATTTATTAAAACTTTTAGGTAGCTGTTATACAAATTTTTGATTCCCTACGCTATATGTTGAAAACTAATGGGGCTTTTTTTAGCTTTATAAATTGATATCAAAATCAATAGGTATCAATATTTGCTTTTAAAGTTTAATATTTAAACGTACTGGTTATGTGAAGGAAACATTTTGCCAGATTTTTAATAATAATCCGTAATCGTTTCAGATAGAGCCTTGAAATTTTGAGAGAAGAAACATCTTTATAGCATAAGGTAAACGTTTTTTTGTAGGTACTATCCTTTCTGAGTTATTGACACCAAAAATTTAAAATTTCCTATTTTCAGATAGCTGTAACTTAGGCACCTATATAAATTAATACACACAAATTATAGCTTAAATATTATATTTTTACATGTCTTAAAAGTTTTTCTGAATTATTTAGGTTTTTGGAAATTATAGAGAGTGTGACTTTGTTTCACTAATTTTTACTAATAAAAATTTAGAAATTAAGAAACTTTGTTGCAAATCACAATATTCCTAACTATTTTTCACCCAACTTTCAAAACAAACAAACAAACTTTCAAATAATATTTGAGTCGAACGTTTAACAACTTTGATACCCTGCAGACTTATTCATTTTTATTTGGCGTAACATTCGTAGTATTTTAATGGGTTGGATACGACAAAAGAACCTACGTCAAAAGATCTTATACAAAAAACTCTACGACAAAACTTTTTTGAAAATAGTTAGCAACATTTTTCAAAAATTTTGGTATTAAAAAGTAAAATTATTAAATTTCATGTACAACTCCTGATTCTGAATGCAACTCTAAAATCCTAATTCAGAATCTCCTAATTCAGAATCTTAATTAAATTTGAAGTACCTTGATTTTGAATGCAACTCTAAAATCCCTCTTAATTCAGAATCTGACATAATATACATAATCTGATATATTCTGAAAAAGAGACTACCCTGAATTTGAATTCAATTCTAAAAACTTAAAAATCAAACATAGACCTCTTTAAATTTTTTAGATTGGTCGTTTGATGCAAGGTATTTTGTCCATAGAAGATTTTATATAGGCTCTTTTGTCGTAGAAGATTTTTTTCATACATTTTTGAAATTGAAAAAGGATTTTTCGTACTAGGAAATTTTTAAAAAGAGTCAAACGTACCGCTTCCCTATGTAAAATATTTGAGTGCGCCATAAGTTTGTCTATTCCTTTTGGCATACTTTACTATTATATAAGTACCTAGTAATATTTTATATTAACTACTTTTTATTTTATTTCATTTTATTTAATTATCTGTAATAATTTACAAAAGGAATTTTTTAAATGATTGAATAAACGATTTTGTAATCAATTTTAAGGAATTCATTTTCTATTTTTTTTTTGTTTTTTTATGTATAAATAAATGTGTAAATTCAGTACGTACACATTCATGTAAATAAATACATTATATGGGTATATGGGTATATGGTTATATTATACATTATATGAAATGTACATTCAAGAAAAAAAAAATCAAAATTGCAATAAAAATAATTGAAGAAAATGGGCAAGAAATTTAATATAAAATTGCTGAATAACCAAATAAATTTTCCGCTCTTAAAAAATGTTAATTTATTTTTGTTTTTCTTTTATTTCTCTTTCTTTTTCTTTTTTTAATACAAAATCATGTCATTACATTCTTTTCTAAAATATACAAATGTATTCCGGGTTCTCATTCTTATCCGGGATTATGAGAAAAAAAAACAAAACATTATAAAAAAAAAACAAAAAAAAATAAATAAATAAAAACATAAAAAATAAGTTGAAAAACGATCAATAAAAGTTTTCTTTCTCATTTCCTACATTAAAATAAATTACTACAAAAAATATACATATATATATAATACTTGTATATCTTTAGACTATATATGAATAGTAAGAAGAAAAAAAAAAGCAGTTAAAGTGTCCTTGACGAAGACGCATAAAATAATATATTGAAAATGTCAGTAGCAGAAAAATGACACAAATTATAATAATAATGATAAAATATACCAACATTATATTATATGTATGTATGTACTTTTATCTTTATACACATATGTATTGTGTATGTGAATTGAAGTAGAAAGAGATTTATCCGGCATAAAAAAAAAGGAATCAAACAATATTATGGTATTCAAATAAACAACTTTACAATTTCATATAATAAATTACAACAAAAAAAAAAAATACAAATATATATACATACATTATATAATACATATATGATGTAAATAAAAGAATGTATAATCAAAGAAATAAAACCAAAAACAAAAAAAAAAAAAAAAGGGAATGCTAAGAGTTGTAAAGGGTTTGGAACGAAAGGTTTTTTTTAAAGCCGTACATTTTCAAAACTAGAATAAAAAATAAAAATATTTCGACTATTTTTCTCAATAAAATTTTTCTTTTTTTTTGAAATTTTTCCCGAAGGAAAATGTGAAAAATCAAGAAACACATGTGCAATTTTTAAAAAATTGTACACCTAATATAATTAATAAAATACCATTTATTACATTTATATTATATAACAACCATTTAATTTTTAACATATCACCTTTAAAATGGTTTAACAGGAGGTTCAGATTCCGAGTATAGAAAAATAGTAAATATTTAATTTTCACCCGTTTTTGTTCGTTAATAGGGTAACGTTATCATAAATTAACCAAAACTTATTTGGTATTACTGAGTTTAGGAGATAATAAGAGATCCAAATTTTTTTAAATGTTAGTTTCAAATAAAGGTTCATTTCCAGATATTATACTTTTGTTCTAATTTAAAAATATTAATAAATTTTTCAGAGTCATTTGAGATTTTTTGTCAAAAATTGTTTTACTACAAAATTTTAATTATAACAACTATTTAAATAGCGTTTTACGTATTAAACAACATAAAAAATATTTCTACATATTATCCGTTGTTTTTACAAAACAGTCCTACTTATTGCAAAAAGATATGACACACGTTTAGAATACAGCTAGAAAACATACCGAGAGTGTACCTAAATTGGAGCCCACAAGATAGCAATAAACGCGATTGATCAAATAACATATTTTGGCAAGAAACAATCCTTCTGGAGCTGAGTATAATTTTATATAATGTGAAAACACCAAAACAATATAGTTGAGAACCGACTTCTATGAAAATGTCTATTGGGGATGCTATTCTACCAAAAGGAATAAAGATACAAACAAAATATATAATATAATAATATATTGTAAACATTTCATTGTTCTATATCTCAAACGTTGTAGAAATACAACAGACAAAATAAAACTAATAAGGAAATTTTTAAATATTCTCAAAAGAAATTCAGTAAAAGAAAAACCTAATATAAATTTTAATACATTTTCTTTAGATATATATGTAGACGTCATGTATTATTTAAGGATTCAAGGATTTAGGACTTAGGGTGGGTCATTCAATTTTAAATTGGATTCTTTTTAATAAAAAATGTTCCCCATTTTATAAGATATTTTGCTTTTTGCAATAAGAAAAACAAAAAAAAAAAAAAATATTTTATTGAAATTGACACAAACAATTTGTTAAGATTTACGTAAAGATTTACCAAAACCCAATATACAAAAAAAAAAAAAAAAAAAATGAAAATAAAAAAAAAAAAAACAAAAAAAAAAATAGGAAAATAAAGCTAGACAGGAAATACAATATACAAACCTTAATATGAAAGAATATGACTTTTAATATTTTGAATAAATTGTAAATAAAATATAATAAATATGAAAGAAATAAAAACATTTTTTTTTTTTTTTTGTATATAAATAAATTATTTACATTTTATCATATTTTTTTTGGTTTTGGTTTTTTTTTGTATAAGAATTTATGGTTATAGCAAGTAACATTTTTGTTTTAAATTTTATTTATTTTTGATAAAGTGATTGGATTTTTGAATATAAAATATAAAATACTCTACTAAAAAAAAAAAAAAAATTTATAAATTTTAATTTAATATTTAATTGGTTAGAAAATAATCAATAAATCTTAATAAAACTCTTAAATAAGAAAATATTATTTAATTGACATTTTTAAGTATAATTTTTTAAGTACAAAAAAAAAAAAAAACAAGTCGTTGAATTTTCGGATTACTTCAGTAAAGGAATTTCGATGCCAATTTAATATTCATTAAATTTGAATAAAATAAAATGATTATCGATTTTGAATAAATTTTTGTATTTTGTTGATTTACATCAAAATTTATCTGAAGTTATAGATATTCTCCTTAATATTTTCGGTTACTTATATATTGGAAGATATAAGTGAGTAACGAAAATTTCTACTAGATGCATGACATATAGTATAAACTAATATTGTATCGAAATTCTCTGTAAGGCAGAGTATCTCAAATCTCAACCATGTTGTTTTAAAAAATAAAAAAACCTAAAAACAACAAAATTCAATTAAAAATTAGGCAGAATGTAAAGCTAAAGGTTTTTAAAGATGTAATTTGCAATAAAATTTGTAAAATTTCTCTGCATTTGATATGAAAAAATAAAAACACATTATGAAAAATCCAGAGACATTTTCTTCAATTTTAAGAAAATCCTATACTATTAAGAACATCTTTACATCAAGTTCAACACTGTCAAAGAGAATGCATGAGTTGATCTTATTTCGAGATTCTCGCGTACCCTCTCAAAAAAAAATCAAAATATAATGCTCAAGCTCTAATGTTTTGGATTACTTACTTTGAAAAAATTTGGTGTATAAGTTACAGACAGGTGACTAAACATTAACAAATTTTCAATTTTAAACCCCAAATACCTACTTTTAAACGAGGATTTCTGTAAAAAAAGATTTTTGAGATAAAATTTCATGGTTCTATCTAACACTTTACGGGAATATGAAGAAACGAAATTTAAATTTAAATAGGTAGGTATACATAATAAATAAGATAAATTCATAAAGTTATTGAGCACTTAATTTGTTAAGAGACTTACTTAAAATTTAATTCTTCCATCGTTAGTAGTATAGAAGTTTTGTAAACAGACATCCGGACGAACAAATAGACAGAGTGAAACTATTAAGAAAATTTTTTAAAATTTTGTTTCAAAAATATAAAAAAAGTCGATTGGAGGTCAATAGAAAAAACCGATATATTAATTATTTTCGAACATTATTTTGTTAAATTTTTAACACTGTGTACAGCACAACTTGTACTTGAGTGAAGCAATGTTTCTGTTAATAAATTTAAACTATAAAATAAAATATAAAATAAGGGTTTTAAGAAGCTTGTATAATAATTCGAGTGTAGAAATTTCGGAAGTTCATGAAAAATCCAAACAAAATTCTAAAAATATTTTAGTAAAGTTTCGTCCAAATTTATTTTCCACATTTTGAAAAAAAAATTTGAAAAAATATGCCGATTAGTTGCACTCTGTCTGTCCCTCTGTCTGTTTAGAAAACTTCTACACGCGTTAAAGAGAGAGAAAAACATTTTGAACCATAGGTCTCATAAAAAAATTAATGTTGTAGAACAACTTTTTCATGTAGCCCCATCACTGAAATTTTTAAAAAGCCCTATTTTTAAATGCGTATATCTCTTGTTCTACTTAACATTTTTTTCAATCTGAAAACGCAATTCGACAGGAATTTTTTTCTCTTTCTAAATCAATGTAAAAGTTATGTATTTTTTTAAATTTAGTATATAAATTTACCGTTGTGTTAAAACCAAATTTTGCATGATTTTTTTACCTTCATAACTCCAGCACGCCGGAGATAGGGATATTCCGGTTAGATAGCGATTTGAAATTCAGGTAAGAAAGAACTTTTAGAATTAGTATAAGTTTCCTAAGTAAATTGTTTTGGACTACCTCCCAAAAAAAGCCATTAGGCCTTAAGTTTTGAGCTATTAGGCCTCAAAAATAGAAAATTTGTTATTTTTAAACACATGTAACTTAGGTACCTGTATAAAATTTTCTTCGGTAAGACATAAAAATTAAAGGTCCATCAGTAATATATTTTTACGTGTGTTAAAGGTCTCTTTTAGTTGTATATGGTTCCAGAGTTACAGTGCCTCAAAATTTCAAAAATGTCCTATTTTCAGATGTATATATCTCAGGCTGCGCGTAGTAGTTTTACAAACTCAAAACGCTAGAAGACCGGAGCTTTAAACTTGAAAATTTGCTTTTCTTTAGAGAGATGTAACTTAGACACCTATACAAATTTTTTTTCGGCAAAATATAAAAAATTAAGCTTCAATAATATATTTTTACGTATGTTACGTTATATGATAGGGGTCCAGACTTACAGCCTCTCAAAATTGCAAAATAGACCTACACATTTTTTCTTATTATATCAAATTTTCAAATTTTGGTGCAAGTCACAATTCTATACAGTTTGTATTATCTTTTGGAAGTGTGCGCTTTTAAATACCGTTGAATTACATTCTGCCTTGTTTATTTAGTAGTTTTTCTAATAAAAAAAATACTAAAATTGAAATAAAATTTAAAAAATTTTTATGGATAAAAATGGCTTTGTACATAAATTTTTTAAATTTGTACCTAGGGCAGATATAAATTAATACTAATTTCTTTGAAATCCAATATGGTGGTAATGTTATTTAAAAGCACTATAAATAAAATTGTTTTTCCATTAACCCGTTTTTTTTTTTTTTTTTGAAAAGAAAATAAACTAATTTTCCAGTAAAATTTTAATATAATTGGACAAAAAATTGCTTCATATGACATACTCGTACGTACTCGTATGCATTTATAAATTTATGATACATGACGAATGTCTACAAAATTTGTGATAAAAGAAAAATTTTTGTGTTTCAATTTAATTTCGTCTACAGAACAGCTGCAGGCTGGTTCCATATTCCCTTTGACAATATTACAGTATCATGCACCAGTACAATAACTATATTAAAGCCAGCTAGATAAACAATCGTAAAATGTATCTACAGCAATTTCATAAAATGGTTAAAAAATTGATCCCTATGATTTATAATTTAATTTAAAGTAATCTTAAAGGTAACAAGATCATAAAAAACAATAAAACATTTTTTTGGTTATATTTTTTTTTATTATAGAAAATAATTATTTTAGCTTCCGAGTGCGATAAATTTAATATAATTGAGGAACTTAATATGTTTGTTAATTCTCTTGTAAAGTATATAGCTATTAAATATCTACACACGAATGTTAATGAGCTTGAACTCAAATCTTACATGTTTATAAAGCAATTTTGGCTTGCAATTTTTCTTGTAAAATCTAAGCAAAAATGAGTTTTTCAAGTTCAATGTTAAGTGGTAGTTTAATTAAGGTTAAGTATAAAACTTACGTTTGGTATCAACAGTTTTTGTTTCTAGCTGAAAGCGTTTGTAGAAATAGAAATTTGAGTTTTGAAAATTTTAGTTTATATAACGATTTCCAGAACATTTTACGAAATTTACACAAAAACCCCTTACATAAAATTAATGAGATCCATCGTGCTATGTATAATATTTTAATTTATACATATTTAGTTTTTATAGCAGTATGAATGTAGTTCAAGAGTGTAATAAATTTCTCATAACGTTAAATTAGTAAAACCTTACAGGAGCTCAGCTAGATATGATAAAGTACATAATATTCTTGCTCACAATGAAATTTTAAATCGATTTAGCCATGTACTACCGTCCGTCCATTCGCACAGTAACACAACTATTTACATTAATTTTTTTGAGCAATTTTATTTGTGTTCAAAAAGCTGCTTTTTAGCACATTTTTAAAAAATGTTGAAAAAATATGCTTATTAGTTTCGTCCGTCCGTCCGTATGGTTGTTTACAAAATTTCTACACTGTTTGAAATAAAGCAATGAAATTTTAACTACGGATAGGTATCACCAAAAAACTAATTTTGTAGAACAACTTTTTTCTGTAGCCCCACCCGTTACGGAGCTACAACCCTACAAAGATCGAAAAACCCCTATCTTTAAATTATTATAACACAGGTTCTATTAGGCGTATTTTCTATCTGAAGACGCCAAATGATAGCTGATTTCATAAGCTTTATAAATATATTATGTATATAAAATGAATATGTGGCTTTGCCATGCGGTATTTTAATATACCTTTATATGACTCTATTTTTAGAAAAATTTGGACCCCTTCTATCTTTCAAACGGTTTAACTTAGAAGCCTGAAATTTTGACAGGAGTTAGATCTTTGGAAATAAGTATGAGTCATTTCAGAAAATATTTTGTGTCGCCCCTGTTTAGGAGATGTAAGGAGTCAAGAACTGAAAATTCTCAATTTTTAGGCACCTGTAACTTGGGCAGCTGTTCAAAATTTTTTTGAAGTAATATACCAAAATTAAAGCTCCAACATTATATTTTTGTTTGTGTTAATAATTTTTCTTAATTATATAGGGTTACCTTAAAATGAACAAAATTTCTATAACAAATTATTCTATCGTTTTCTTTCAATTTTTGTATTATTATAAATTAAAGAGTTATAATAAAGAGTAAATAAATATTAAGTAGTTATATTGAATAAAATATCAATATAACTACTTAATATTTATTTACTCTTTACCAAAAACTAATTTTGGAAATGTGCTTTTTTGAAAACCCTTGGTTGTTTATTTGAAAGTCTAAATCGATGTCTATGAAAGCTAAATATATGAAATTCTGTGTCAACTAGCATACCAAAAATTTCTATAAAATTTGATTAGTTCGGGGTATCAGCTTCGAGTAGCAGTCACTCAACTCAAAAATTTCTCGATGCTTAATTAAGTCAAACATCTAAAATTTTGTAAAAGATGATCAAGTTTCATAGAAACATTATTTTTATGTTCATGCGTGTCGCCATAAGTAACTAGAGTCGCCACAGGTTGCTCTATACTTAATGACTTCTAATAGTTTTAAACATAAAACAAAGTGAAACAAACAATTTAAAATATTTTTAAAAATATGTTTTAAAAAAAAATAAAAAGAGCTAGAAACTATAATATTAATATTTAAAATTGGAGTTTTTACTTAAGTTCGACATTTTTTAATTAAACTAAGAAAATTTAAACTATTAGGTAGTTCTTTTTCTTTCCATTTCTTAAATTATGAGAACAATTTTTAATAGATTTTTAAGACTAGAAAAATTTAAACAAAGCGTATGAAAATTAAAGTTTCATAAATTTGATGCTATACAATTTTTGCCAATAGGAACATCAATTACAAGAAACATGAGTTTATAAAAACTAATTAGGAAGCTTTTAGAAAGAAATTCATAGATTTAACAAGTTCTATTATATTCAAACATATAAAATATATTGAATATACATATATATTCAAATAATTGTAAAACTAAAGATAATACAACAAATTTTTTTCTAGCTAGAAAAATTAGCCGTTTTGAAGTGAATGAAATTTTTTTTAGTAAACACAAATATCCTTTTTAATCTCTGAATATCGTCCTTCAACAATTTGTTAAACACTTCTAAAAGGCTTTTATAACAGTTGTTACCTACTTGTTAAAATAAAAAGTAAAAAAATTATGTTTAAATTGGAATATTTTTCTTTGTTGGTGAAGGCTGAGCTAACCTATCGTTATATGCTAGACTCTAGGTCCTTAGTGTAGCTTCGAAAACGTACGAGAACCTGTTTGGCTCGAAATGGTATTAAGTTTCCCGAGATTTATCCTACGATGATGCAACTTCAACAGAAGATCTTTAAAGGCTTCTCAAATAAGTTTCAGATAGTTCACCTATACTTTGAAAAATAAAAAACTACTGAGATATTTCCGCCTTCTCCTTGACAAACCAGAACAGGGGAAAAGAAAAAACTCCACGATCTCTATTGCATCAATTCTCTTGCAAAACCTACAGTTCAGATTCATATGAATTCCTAATCTTCCAGAGAAAAATATTATATTATTGCAAGGTTAGTAGTTATATGGATTACCAGAACTTCTGCTGGGAAAACTCTGCAAAAGCCAGGCAATTGGTTCTGTAATTAGAAAATGTTCAATGGCCCCTCCATAGTCTCAAACAGAAGTGAGTATAATATTTTTTCTAAGGTAGCTAATTTTCATTGTTAATAAGTATTTATTATGGTTTGCAAAATGTCGAGGTTCTGTTTTCAATCAGAATCAGGTATCAAAATTTTTTAAAAGTTTGTTTTCATATAACGGTAAATTTAATTAAAATACAAGAAATTTTATAATTTTATATTGATTTATATATATTTTTTTATAGAGATTAAAAGTTTTGTTGTCGTCTGACATTTTTAGACTAAAAAAAGATTTTTTCCAAACTTTAAGTTACAGCTCTTTAATGGATGGGGTAGATAAAAAAGATGTTCTGTAACTGTTATTTTTTTATAAGAACTACCTATCCGATAAAATTATTTTGCTTTATCTCAAATGGTGCAAGATTGTCATAATTTTGTATACAGACAAACGAGCAGATGAACAGAGTGAAACTAATAAAAAAAAATTTTCAATTTTTTATAAAAAACATCCTAAAAAAACATATTGTCTATAATCAAAAACTAATAAAAAAATACAAACAAGTAATATTTTATGTAATTATTATAATATTAAAATATTATAAATACAATCACTATTATACATACCAGTTAGTACATGTACTCTAACACTTGCAACATCTGCATTTGATGGTGCACATGAATATTTGCCAGAATCAGCTAAATCTGCATTTTGTATTAATAAAAATGATGTTGTTATATCACCCTTCTCAGTTATTACAGATACTCCACCCCTTGATGAATCATAATTAATGACCTAAAAAGTAAGAAAATAATAAATTGTTTTTTAAAACAATAAACAACACGGTAGAAACAGAAACAAAAAAAAAATATTGTAAATTTAAATAAGAAAAAACTTAATTTTTTTTTTAAATTGAAATAAAATATGTTACAATAAAGTTTGTCATGTATTAATTACTGATAATATATTATTACAAAACTCAACCCAATTATAAGGCATCTTACACCCATTTTTCATAAAATAATTAAATGATTGTTGGACATATTAAATTAAAGCTATTCGCACTATCCTCTGTGTTCAATTTTACACTATAGGGCACTAAAAATTTAAAAACTAGGGAAAAAATATCGAGTGTTTTTTCTACTGTTTCTACCGTCAAAAAAGTAACTTTATCTCTGTTTAAGGGTGTTATTTTTTACGATTGAAAATCCATTGTTTATGTACCACAGAAAATTCTTTGTTTATATTTAAACGTCAGCATCTGACTATACTTCAGCCTAATTCGGACATCCGATGTGAAATTTTCAACTGTTAGTAAATCCATTTATTTTTAAAATATTAAAATTTCTTTTTTTAGTTTATTCCCCTGCCACATAAATGTGACAAAGAAATTACACAGCTTTTCCTTTTCAGGCGTGGTTGTAAAATATTGTAAGGGGGAATTATTCTTACGGCCTGTATGTGATTCGAACCTACACTCCTACAGTGTTTACAGTAGTATGCAGTTATCTTTCGATTTGATTGGGGTCGTTTTTAAAACCAATAGATAAAAGGTATTTTAAGACCAATAGAATAAAAGGTTTGAAAAATTATGTATAAATAGAATGTTAATGAATTATGTTACAATAAAACGACATCGCTTAAAACATTAAAAAAATTGATTTTCCTTTTAGTCTTGGAAGTATTTCCATATAACTACGACCAGTTTAAAACTACATCGTGTAGTATAACAAACTGCTTCAAAAGTACCAATTTAAAATTTCTTTACGACGATATTAAATCAAGGCAAAATGTAAATCAGAAATTTGTAAAAGCGTACATTTTAGAATAAAAATTATTTTGAATTTATAATTTGTAATTTTTCTTAGAATTTTATATCATTACTACGACTTTTAAGGGAACCCTATATTATTAAGGAAAGCTGTTAACATATTATTTAAAACTATAATGTTGAAGCTTTAATTTTTGAATTTAATTTTTAAAACATTTGTACAGGTGTTTAAAATAATAACAAATGAAGAATTTTTGACGCGTAATACCTTCTAAAGACAGGGTATTAGGCGTTACCAACTGTGAAGCAGATTGGAAAACTGAAATATAAACATTTAAAAATAGGGACTTCATACTATATAGCTATAACTATAATGGGTGGGGCTACAAAAAAAAGTTACAAGTTTTTAAGAGTCATATCCATGGTTAAAGCAAGCTTTCACGGATACAGTGAAACTAATAGGCACATTTTTCAAAAAATGTTTGAAAATGTAGCTATGAAGAGAATTTTTTTGTTTGTTTTTCTTTACATTACTGTAGGCATAAATAGGGTGGACATTGAAGACACTTGGAATGACATTTTGTCTCAATTGACAAAATTATCATACTTTTCAACAATAAAACAATTGATCAAAGTTTAAATAATGAGATTATTAAAGTGGAACCTTTTTTGAAAGTTTAGATTTAAATATTTTAAATTAATTTCGAATTAAAAAATTTGTTGCATTAAATGAAAACCAGTTTAGTCAAAATAGCAAAATTGTATTAAAAAAAGCAGATCAAAGTTACAACTTTCTTTAAAAAAAGGGAAATATTGTGTGTATACCAACTGCGTCGTAATATGTATTTTTTTTTTGCTGTAATAAGCATAAGGCGTCCACTAAGTCATTTTTATTATTTATATTTGTCTAAGCTTCAGTTTCTGGTATCATTACTTTACTAAGCCGTTGATTACTCGGTTGTAGCTATTATGTCAGACTATGAGACATTTCTTTTTATTTCTACGCCATCTATTATCATATACAAGAATTATGTTGTATTATTTTATTATATTATTACAATATGATATTAATTATAATTTACAAGACATATACTTATTTTTAATTTAGTTTTATTATACTGATTATATATTATAAGAAAAATCTATATTATTTTTTATTAATTTCTATAACCCAGCCGAGAGCTTTGAACCCGAGAGCTTTCGTATGAAAGGCCGGTGTCTTAACCACTGCACCATGTGCTGGATTTCGTCGTCATAATTTATATATTATGTATAGATATGTTATGTATTATGTAATTTTTATATGATATAATACAATAAGAAAATTTTTTTAAAGTCGAAGGCTTAACATGACTAAATTTTGCTGGTCACTTCAATGTCGTTTTAAACGGTTTTTTGCTGTACCTACTAAAAAATCAACTTTTTTCGTTTCAATAATTTTTAACTACATATTGTAGTAATACACATTTTAATACATGTTTTTGTGTACGTATATAAAAACCGCACATATGTTCAAACTTATGTGGAAATAAATGCGTGTAATGAATGATTTTACAGAAGTAAATTGTTACAAGGTCAATTTTATTTTGAGATTTATCTCATTCAGTAATAATTTTTTTTTGTTTTACTGTAATTAAAAATATTTTTAAAGAAAAGGTCAGAGAAGGGTAAAGGTTGTTTGATTCAACAACTAGGTTAACATCATTACCATATTTTTAGTTCTTTGAAATTTATAAGAGATGTTATATGTATATTTAGTGATTTTTCATTTTGTTTTTTTACTTCTAAATTCTAATGTATAAAAGAGTTATGTATATTTTTAAAGTATTGAAAAATTTAAAATTATAATGAACAAGTACTAAAAGGTTTCAAAAATTTTAATTTCTAAAACAATGTACATATTATTATAATAGTATAAGGTATTATAAGATGTCGATTACATTTTTTTGTTCGGTTGTCAAGATCCCAGATATTAATAGTAAATTTAAAATTTTTAAAAACTCCGTTTACCACAAAAATGTACAGGATTTTCTTGGAGGTAATTTATAGTTTTTTTTATAGAAAAGGACTAAAAGGCTATAACTTCTTATAAAGACTATAAGTTGGTGCTCATATATCTTGAATTAGAAAAATTTAAATTCTTATTTATGACCCAAAATGCGAAATGATGTATTTTTCGATATTTAATGTACCTACCCATTTATTGCATCAGGTTATTAATAAATTATTTGCTTTTGCCTTTATCAACAATCTTTTCCAGTTAGGTAGGTACTGTTTTTTTCTTTCTTCTTTTTAATTATATCATTTGTATTGCAAGAGAAATGAGTTGATACTGAACTGGATTGTTGTTTAAAAACAATGACAAAATGAAATATCGGAATATTTTAACATAGTTATATTATTTAATAGGTAATCAAGTAAAATAAAAAAAACTAACTCTGTCCGTTTATTTACAAAACTTCTACACCGTTAAAGATAGAGAAAAAATGTTTTAACCATGGGAAGATCTCATAAAAAAAATAATGTTGTAGAACAACTTTTTCATGTAGCACCTCTCATTACGGAGCTACATCACATCAAACTTTGAAAAAGCCCCATTTTTAAATTCGTATATCTCATGTTCTATTTAACATTTTTTCAATCTGAAAACATCATTCCACTGGAATTTTTTTTATAAATATATTTTCAGCCCCAAAAAATTTTGAAAAAATGTTCCTATTATAGTTTTACTCTGTCCGCCCGTCCATAAAGATAGAGAAAAAAACCAACCGGGTAAGTCTCATTTTTTTATGGGTTTCTATGAGTATAAAAAATGAATGACGTAGACCAACTTTTTCATGTAGCCCCATCCATTACGGAGTTGCAGCCCTTCAAGCCTTTTAAAAAGCCCTATTTTTAAATGCGGTTTTTCTCATGTTCTACTTAACAGTTTCCATAATATATTTTTACGTGTGTGAATGGTTTTCTTAGTTATATAGGGTTTCGGATTTACAGCCCCTCAAAAAGACCTTTTCGAAGGGAAATTTCTTATCTCTTCTTTCAAATTCAATCTTTATGTTGTTGACTTAGAATCGTTATCATTAACAACAAAAACATTAAAACAATCTTAAAACTTATTTATAATACAAGGGGCCAAATTAAACATAACATATAGCCACATCGTTTTCTATTTATTGTTAATATAATGAAATGTAAAAAACTTAAATGAATTTTATGATAATTATTTGTTAAATTAAATAGGGTCGGCCCTAGAGGGACGAATCATATTGCGATCTCAATATAAAACTTTCTTTCGAATTAAATTTTTAAAAAAAATATATATATCTTTTGTATCAAAAATTAAATCTTTGAAACAACTTTTTCAAAAGAGTTTAACTAATCAAAAATATTCCAACAGTAATTAAAATGATTCGGTTATTAAATTAATATCCAGACCCTTCCATTTGAATATACTTTTAAAATTTATTTAATTTCAAATTTCCTTTGTCTATTGAATTCATAATAGGTACATAAAGATTAAAATTTCTGTTTCGTTTAAAACAAAGGTCCGACACTACAACAAAGAGTTTCATCAGCCTTTTTATTTGACTCCAACCTACCCTCACAAAATAAAGTCCCACCCAGCAAACAAAATTTGATATTTAATTTTATTTTAAAAGTCATTATTTTCAGTTGTCATGTAAATATTTAGTTTTACATGACGTAACATTTGTTTGAATCAACTTCACATTTTCTTAAAATAATGTTCTAGACTTTACACTAATTAAATTTTTTTTTCTTAAAATTTTATAAGAATTTTATTAAAATTGAAATAAAATTAATTAATAATAATAAATATCAATGTGTGCGTTTTTTTTTTTCGTTTTATTATAATTACCTCCTCATGATGATACCAAAATATGTAGGCTGGTGGTTCTGGACTATATTTAACTGTACATGTAAGATTTATTGTACTGCCTTTATCAACATGAATATCAGGACTTCCAAGAATTGTTGCTGTTGGCACTAGAATTAAATAAAAAAATTAAATATTTTTTAGTATTTTATAAAATATAAAAAATCTTTGATTTTTTTTTTTTTTAATTACACAGGTATTAGAATATTCCAAAAAAGAAGCCATTAATGAAAAATAGAAATAAAAGTTTATTATAAAAAGGAAAAATTGTAAATTTCCAGAAATTTTACTTAATTATTATACCTATGTACATAATATCCATTTTTAGGATTTCGTTAATTAAATTTTCTAAGTAAAATGTCTGGCGTATTTTTTAAATTTTTATACCCTACACCTAAAGTATAGGGTATATTAACTTTGGTATGGTGTTTGTAACCACCAAAAGGAAGCGAGTTAGGTATAGACATGTATATATATTCTGAATCAGGATCACCGCCGGAGTCGATTTAGCGATGTCCGTCCGTCCGTCCGTCCGTCCGTCCGTCCGTCCGTCCGTACGCACGATAACTCAAAAAATAATGATGCTATCTTGATGAAATTTATATAGTAGGTTACTAATTACGAAAGAAAGGCTAAGTTCGAATCTGGACAAAATCCGTCCATGGGTTCGGATTCTGGAAGCTTCCGATGATTCCGGGCTTTTGGAGATAATCTCCGCAAACGAGATTATCTCCAAAAGCAACAAAGATAGAACCTTCAAATTTTGTACAATGATGTTTCTTCCCGTTCGATTTATGTCTCTGAAATTTAAGAGGATTTGGTCCATGGGTTTGGGTTTTGGAAGCTTCCGAACGAGCACCAGAGCAAATGAGATTATTTCCAAAACCAACAAAGATAGAACCTTTAAATTTTGTACAATAATGTTTCTTCCCGTTCGATTTATGTCTCTGAAATGTGAGAAGATTTGGTCCATGGGTTTGGGTTTTGGAAGCTTCCGAACGAGCACCAGAGCAAATGAGATTATTTCCAAAACCAACAAAGATAGAACCTTTAAATTTTGTACAATGATGTTTCTTCCCGTTCGATTTATGTCTCTGAAATTTAAGAGGATTTGGTCCATGGGTTTGGATTTGGAAGCTTCCGAACGAGCACCAGAGCAAATGAGATTATCTCCAAAACCAACAAAGATATAACCTTTAAATTTGGCAGGGTGGTGTTCTTTCATGTTTTATTTAAGTCTCTGAAATGTGAGAAGATTTGGTCCATGGGTTCGGGTTTTGGAAACTTCCGAACGAGCTCCAGAGCAAACGAGATTATCTCCAAAACCAACAAAGATAGAACCTTTAAATTTTGTACAATGATGTTTCTTCCCGTTCGATTTATGTCTCTGAAATTTAAGAGGATTTGGTCCATGGGTTTGGATTTGGAAGCTTCCGAACGAGCACCAGAGCAAATGAGATTATCTCCAAAAACAACAAATATATAACCTTTAAATTTGGCCGAATGGTGTTTTTTCATGTTTGATTTAAGTCTCTGAAATTTGAGAGGATTTGGCCATGGGTTTAAATTTGAAAGAATTTGAACCGTGGATTCGAATTTTGGAAGCTTCCGAACGAGCCGCAGAGCAAATGAGATTATATCCAATACGAACAAAGGTAGAACCTTTGAATTTGGTACAATGGTGTTCTTTCGTGTTTGATTTATGTCTCTGAAATTTAAGAGGATTTGGTCCATGGGTTTGGTTTTGGAAGCTTCCGAACGAGCCCCAGAGCAAATGAGATTATCTCCAAAACCAATAAAGATATAACCTTTACTTTTGGCATAATGGTGTTCTTTCATGTATGATTTAGGCCTCTGAAATTTGAGAGGATTTGGTCCTTGGGTTCGGATTTTGAAAGCTTCCGAACGAGCCTCAGAACAAATGATATTATCTCCAAATGCAACAAAGATATAACCTTTAAATTAGGCAGAATGGTGTTCCTTCATGTTTGATTTATGTTTCTGAAATTTGTGAGGATTTGGTCCATGGGTTCAAATCTTGGAAGCTTCCGGACGAGCCCCAGAGCAAACGAGTATATCTCCACAACCAACAAAGATAGAACTTTTATTTTTAGTACAAAGGTGTTCTGTTATGTTTCTTTTTCTGTAAAATTGGAAACTGACATTTGAAAGAATTTGAGCCATGGGTTCGTATTTTGGAAACTTCCGGACGAGCACAAGAGCAACGAGCATATCTCCAAAACCAACAAAAGTAGAACCTTTAAATTTAATACAATGGTGTTCTGGCAAGTTTTCTTTATGTTCCTGACATGGATTCGATGAATTGGAGTGGCAATTCGGGTAGCTGACACAAACATCCCAAGGACTACCAATCTTCGAAAATAATTAAGATAGAAACTTAAAATTTTATACAAGGGTGTCAAGCATATCCCAAGCGGATGCCTCTTTTACGTTCTTAAAATTCGAGTTGAATAAGACAGAAAAGGGAAGAAGTTCAAGCAGCTGCCAAAAACACTTATGGATTTTTAATTTAATTCGAATTATTCAGGTGTAGGGTATTAATAAGTCGGTTGCATCGACTTACTGTTACATTTACTTGTTTTTATAAATATTAAAGATAACTAAGTGCAAGTGATTTTTTTTTTTTAAAAAAAAAAATACCTACAATTTGTTATTTAGAAAAAAAACAAAGGAATTTAAAATTACCAATTAATACTACCTATTTCATTTTCCTTTAGCAGATTTTTAAAACTCTGTCCGTCTGTTCACGGAACTTCTGTATCATGTGTGAGAAAAAAAATCTCTTAATAAAAGTGACAGATGTTTTACAACAAACTTTTTTTTATGTAGCTCCAGCCACAAATATTGAAAAAGTTTTTCGATTTGACATTAAAAAACAAACAGTAAAAACAAAAATTAAACGCTTTACTCTTGATTTTTGATGATTCTAAACGCTTTAATCTTGATTTTTAATTGAAAATTACATTTTTGAGGCAGTTATTAATATCTTTAAGAAACATTATATTAAATTACATCAAAAAAATGTTTGAATTCCTCCCTATTTTAGACCTATTAAGGGGTCAAATTTTGAAAATTTGTTGACACTTAAAACCTGAGTATCTTTTTCACGATTCCTTAAAATTTGAAGAACGAGGCTCTTTATTTTTCATAATGTTTTTATAATGTTTTTCATAAAACATTTATTTTGAGCTTAAAAATCTTTTTGGACAAAAATTAACTGAAATTTGAACTAAGTGTGTTGAACTTTAAATGCCGTTAAAGTTAAATGTATTTTTGCGCTAAACTTTAATATTTATATCTACAATAGTTAAAAACTTAGTTACAGTAATTGTATACTTCCTCAAATATTATGTATATGTAGGTATATATTCATAGGTTCAATTGGCATTCGTGCAATATTTATATTAGTAATATTATACTTTAAAGTCATTCTTTTTCAAAGTACATAGATATTATTGGGTACATGCTGGATTGCAAGTACAGATATAAGGTACAATAATATATTATAAAATTTATCTTAGAAGAATAGAAACAATTTCTTTAAAATAATTATGTAAGACAGTCACTATAGACAATAATAATATTAATAGTTGTGCCAATAAGTGTTTAAAATATATTATTGAAGCGAATCTGAACACATGAGTCTTCCGGTACTTCAAAAATTAAACTTTAAGAGTAAACTAATAAAAATTGATAGTCAATTAAATATTTCAGCAGCATTTCCAGACGTTTACTTAAAATAGACAAAGTGATCACAGGTTGTTGTGAATAGATATTTGTACATCTATTGTCAACGACCTGCATTTGTAAACCATCATGAAGAGAAACTTTGACAACATAACATTCAATTTCTAAATTTAATGAAACGATTTTTATTAGTCATTAAAAAAATTATGAAAGTTGTGTTTGGTTAATTAAGATAAAAAAGGAGTTTTATTTTATTAAAAACTACAGATTCTCGTTACTTTGAATCGGGGATAGATACTGTAGTATTAAGTCTTTAATAACTTAATTAAATTTAAATAAAAGTTAACCATTTTTACTTTAAATAAGCAAAATTTCAATTTTTTTAAAACTTAAATTCAGCAAACCAACTTTTCCCCTCTTTTAGTAATAAAGAATTGAAAAATGGTTAGGTATGGTTTTATTATATTATTGATTTTTGATACGGATTATTGTCCTTAACACATCTTTATAAACATTAAATAAAGTAGATTTTTTTAATACTGATTACGTAAAATTACATAACAGTATCACTAAAATGATACTCAATCAGCTTTGTCTTGAACAATGAAGATTTCCCCTTAGGATCAAATAAAAAAAAAAGAACTCAATTTAAAACATTTGTGATTTAGGATCCTTCACTATGGTTTAATCTAATAAGAATTGCTTTTCATTTTGATATTTTATTACAATTATTCTGATTGTAAATAAAATTTTAATATTACATTTTATTGACAATCAAAATTTGATTTATGTCGACAAAATGAAAAATATGCTATGATAAGCATACAAAATTTTATGATGTTGTAAATAAAAGCACGCAATTAAATATTTGAATGCGTAAATGTCTGCATATCTAAAGATGATTGAAAAATCTGATTTCAATTTAATTTAATACAAAATAAACAAAATGTTTTATTTCGAATATTTTTTTTATAAATAAAAAAGGAAATAAACTTAAATTATTGGCAGAAAAATGTTTCAGTTGGTTGTTTCCCATTCATAAAATTCGCCTTTTAATTAACTAAAACATTATTTTAAAGATAATGGGTTTTGGGTAAACGAAGTAAAAATTTTATTTCAAAAATGTTCAATTTAATAAAAATAAAAATTAGCCATTTCCACCACAGAACCGAACGCTATTATACGAAAAGTATTTTTTTTTATTCAATAACAATAATAAGCAATGAAATCATAAAAATATATGTGCATTCCATAAACTACATAACGTACATAGTATATTTATATTGTTATAAGTATGTCGCCATACATTGCAATATTTCTTTAAAAATATTTCCATTCATAGAATAATTGCTTATAAGTACAATAAAATACATATATGTATGTAGGTAAATACGGCGCTATATAATATACATCTATACTCTTATCATTCATTCATTCATTCATTATAAGTGACATATACGATATGTAAATAAACATGATATAATATAAGTATGTATATATATCAATATCATATAAATAAAAATTCTTCAAGCAACCGTTATGTTGTTTATTTATTTACATTTTTTTGTACTACGCATTATATCCTCAATAATTTCAAATTATCGAGTAAAACAAAATGCAAAAAATTTGTTGAAGAAATTTCTTAGAAAATTTGAAAAAATCAAGTAACACTTTCGTCAATTATAAAGTAACCCTATATTATTAAAAAAAGTTGTTAACAGAATTAAGAGTATAATGTTGAAGCTTTAATTTTTGTGTATTACTTCAAAAAAATTTTAACAGGTGTTCAAGTTACAGATGTTTAAAAATAGGAAATTTTCAGTTTTTGACCCCTTACAGCTCCTAAACGGGGGGTGATAGAAAAAAAATTTCTAAAATGACTCATACTTATTTTCAAAGATCTAACTTCTGTCGAAATTTAAAGTTTCCATCTTAAACCGTTTAGAAGATAGAAGGGTTAAAAGATTTTGCAAAATTTGAGCTTCGAATAACGGTAAATTAAGACACCGTATGCCACAAATATATATCTATTGTATATATATTTTTAAAGCTAATAAAAGTAGTAATTGTTTGGCGTTTTCAAAATGAAGAAAACCTTATACAACTTGTGCTATAACAATTTAAATATAGGGCATTTTTGAACGTTTGGGGAGCTGTAGCTCCGTAACGGGTGGGGCTACAAAAAAAAGTTATTAAAATTAAAATTAATATTTTTGTGAGATCTATCAGCAGTTAAAATTTCATAGCTCTATTTCAAAAAAAATGTGGGGATCTAAAAGTTAGGTGTTTGAGAGCTACCCTAAGTTTTGGTCCAAACTCAACCAAAAAAATAGGGAACCTACAAATTACTCCCAAAATATTTTGTGTAAATTTCAAGATTCTAGCTTTCTTAGTTTTTGAGTTAGCGTACAAACGGAGGAGTAATTTTATTATACCCGATCCTATCGTACCGGTATAAAAATTACAAAAATAAAGTTGGTCGGATCAAAAAATGTTCTGTGGCAAAGTTGTTCCTCTTTAATTGTGTAACAACTTTTTCTAAATAATTTTTCTCTTAATATTTAAAAAACAAGGTAGAATGTAAACCAACGGTTTTTAAAAGCGCACATTTCCAAAACTCAATACAAACTGTTTAGAAGTGTGACTTACACAAAAATTTGAAAATTTCATGTAATAAGAAAAAACGTGAAAATAGGACAAATTTTGAGGGGCCGTAACTCCGGAATCCTATATAACTAAGAAAAGCCGTTAACACACGTAAAAGATTATTGTTGAACCTTTAATTTTCATGTCTTGCCGAAGAAAAATTTGTACAGGTGCCTAAGTTACAGGTGTCTAAAAATAGCAAATTTTCAATTTTTGAGGCGTAATAACTCTTAAAGAGGGGGTGTTACCAAAAAATTTTCTGAGGAAACTTATACTAATTCTAAAAGTTCTTTCTTGTCTCAAAATTTCAGGTTCCTATCTAAAGGGGTGACGGAGTAATGAAAAAATAAATTTCAATGCAAAATGTGGTTTTCACATAACGGTAAATTTAAATAGTAAATTATAAAATATTACATAATTTTGATATTGTTTTATATAGATAATAAAATTTTTGATCTTCTGGCGGTTTTAGATTGCAAAATTATTACGCAGAGCCCGAGATATATATATCTGAAAATGGGGCTTTTTCGCAATTTTGAAGAGCTGCAACTTTGGAACCCTTTACAATTAAAATAAACCTTTCACACACGTAAAAATATATTATTGTAGCTTTAATTTTTATATCTTGCAGAAGTAAAATATGTACAGGTTCCTAAGTTACAGGTGTTTAAAAATAGCAAATTTTCAATTTTTAAGCCCTAATAGCTCATAAACAGGGGGTGGCCCGAAAAAATTTTCTGAGTAAACTTATACTAATTCTAAAAGTTCTTTCTTGCCTCAAAATTTCAAGCTTCTATCTAGAAGCGTGGCGGAGTTATGAAAGTAGAAAAATCTTGCAAAATTTGGTTTTCACATAACGGTAAATTTAAATACTAAATTTAAAAAAATTGTATAATTTTGATATTAATTTACAAAGATAAAAGAAATACCTGTCGAATGACGTTTTCAGAATGAAAAAATCTTGAGCAGAACATAAGATATATGCATTTAAAAATAGGGCTTTTTCAAAGTTTGAGGGGCTGTAGCTCCGTAATGGGGGGGGCTACATGAAAAAGTTGTTCCACAAAATTATTTTTTTTATGAGACCTACCTATGGTTAAAATTTTTTTTCTCTATCTTTAACGGTGTAGAAGTTTTGTAAACAGACGGACGCACGGACGGACGGACGGACGGACGGACAGAGTGAAACTAATAAGCACATTTTTTCAAAATTTTTTTGGAAATGTGCTAAAAACCGAGATATTTACATCAAAACCTTAAATATGAAATTTTAAAAAATTCCGCTTAGTCGTTTAGGCTGTACACTTGCCGACAAATATACAAACCCACACACACACACACATGTACACTCACACACACCCACAAGCATACACACACACACAGGCATACATCACGCTTAAAAAAATTTTTACTGCCATCTCCGCAGCGGAGTAGTGCGTATTTGCCAAAATCTCGGGTACAAATTTTTAGTATTAAAACAATACCTACTTTATACATACATAATTTTCGGTCGGTAAAAATTGAATTGCATCACATATAAAAGAACAATAAATTTTCAATTTTATTTTCAGATTTGCCAAAAAAAAAATTCTCAGATTATACTTTTGCGCAACAAAATATTTATTTTCTTGAAAAAATGACAACATGTAGAGCGCATTCGTAAGTAGGAACATGGTGTGTTACTTGCCAACATTTTTTATGTTTATTTTACTTTTTT
This sequence comes from Poecilobothrus nobilitatus, assembly GCA_947095535.1. Lineage (NCBI taxonomy): Eukaryota > Metazoa > Arthropoda > Insecta > Diptera > Dolichopodidae > Poecilobothrus > Poecilobothrus nobilitatus. Next base: position 112,660,301 of record OX352774.1, read on the forward strand.
CATTCACTTGATAATTTGTTTGCGAAGGGGGTATAATTTTTTGTTAATTACTTAAATTTAGTTTTAAAAAAAATAAATAAAATTAGTTTTTAATAATTAATACTACAAAATTAATAAACATGTAAGTATATTCATATGCCATTTATATAATGTAATACTGCAATTAAAGTTCTATGCTTAAACACACACTAATTTAACAGTACTGTTTTTTTTTATCGATAGCATCCCAATTTCCTATTATAAATATCGAACGAATCCCCACTAACAAGAAAAGTTGTTTAAAGTTAAGATCAATTTTTTAGCACATTTCCAAAAAAATTTTGAAAAAATGTGCTTATTAGTTTCACTCTGTCCGTCCGTCCGTCCGACTGTTTACAAAACTTCTACACCGTTGAAGATAGAGAAAAAAAATTTTGGACCTACCATGGTCCAAATTTGGTAGGTCTACCATGGTCCAAATTTGGTACCAAATGGTAGGTAGGTCCTACCAAGACCTACCCATGGTAGGACCTACCTACCATGGGTAGGTCTCATAAAAAAAATGATTTTGTGGAACAACTTTTTCATTTAGCCCCTCCCATTACGGAGCTACACCCCCTCAAATTAATATCACCCCCCTTTGTAAATTAATATCAAAATTATACAGTTTTTTTAAATTTAGTATTTAAATTTACCGTTATGTGAAAACCAAATTTTGCATGATTTTTCTACTTTCATAACTCCGGTACACTTCTAGATAGAGGCTTGAAATTTTGAGGCAAGAAAGAACTTTTAGAATTAGTATAAGTTTGCTCAGAAAATTTTTTTGGACCACCCCCTGTTTATGAGCTACTAGGGCTTAAAAATTGAAAATTTGCTATTTTTAAACACTTGTAACTTAGGAACCTGTACACATTTTACTTCTGCAAGATATAAAAATTAAAGCTACAGTAATATATTTTAACGTGTGTTAAAGGTTTATTTTAGTTGTAAAGGGTTCCAAAGTTGCAGCTTTTCAAAATTGCGAAAAAGCCCCATTTTCAGATGTATATATCTCAGGCTCTGCGTAATAGTTTTGCAATCTAAAACCGCCAGAAGATCGAAAATTTTATTATCTATATAAAACAATATCAAAATTATGTAATAATTTGTAATTTACTATTTAAATTTACCGTTATGTGAAAACCACATTTTGCATGAAATTTCTTTTTTCATAACTCCGGCACGCCTTTAGATAGGAACCTGAAATTTTGAGGCAAGACAGAACTTTTAGAATTAGTATAAGTTTCCTCAGCATTTTTTGGTAACACCCCCTCTTTAAGAGTTATTACTCCTCAAAAATTGAAAATTTGCTATTTTTAGGCACCTGTAAAAATTTTTCTTCGGCTAGGCATGAAAATTAAAGGTTCAATAATATATTTTTACGCGTGTTAACGGCTTTTCTTAGTTATATAGGATTCCGGACTTACGGCCCCTCAAAATTTCAAAAGTGTCCTATTTTCACGTTTTTTCTTATTACATGAAATTTTCAAATTTTTGTGCAAGTCACACTTCTAAACAGTTCGTATTGAGTTTTGGAAATGTGCGCTTTTAAAAACCGTTGGTTTACCTTGTTCTTTTCATTCCATTCTACCTTGTTTTTTTTTAATTTTGTAAAGCTAAAAGTAAAGTTAAGACTAATTCTTGAATTTTATGAATTTAAAAGTAAAGTTAAGATTAATTTTTGAATTTTGTGAATTTAAAAGAAAAGTTAAGATTTTTTTTTGAAATTTGAAACTTTATGAATCTAACTTAAATTTAGACTATTGTATACTTATTATTAATATTAAACTTTTTTTTGTGATAAATTAAAATATTGAACTAAAAAAAAACGATTGAAAATATTTGAACATTGTAAATATTATTATTGGCTATTTTTATATTAAACAAGAATAAAACGAATGCAAAACTTTCTACATGGTAGAAAATAAATAACATTATGTTTTATTTTACAAACAAAAACAAAATGTGAAATGCCAATTTTAAAAATTTTAGAAAGAAAAACAAATGTCAAAGTGCTAACTTTAAATATTATCAATGGTAGCACAATTTTGCGATGCGTTTTTGTTGCATGGTATAAATTAATTTACGCATCGCAAATCAAATGCTCACATTTTTGCGATGCGTTTTTTTTTACATGGTAGGGGCCCAGATTATCAAAATGTTCAAACTAAAAGTTCCTGTAAAAAAAGTTTCTTTATTATAGATTCCTGTTAATTTTTAATTTTAAAAGGTTTCGGTGGTCGAATATGTTCAAATACTGAGCTCCACAAAAGCTATTAAAGTATGTTAAAAGCTTTTGACTTTAAGTAATTCACAATATTAGTCACTTTTTTATTGTGTTGAAAGGAAAGGGTAAGGGTTCCTTAAAAAGTTATAGAATAGAATGGATTATTTATTTTAATTAATTTTTTTTTGAACAGCTTTTTCGGAACAGTTCTTCTTCTTCAGAGTACGAACAAGAAGAGTTCCATTTTCTTGATTCTCTATATTTTTAAAATTTAGAAATGTTAATCAGGATATGAACAAAATATTTTTATAAATAAGAAAGAAGTAAATTTTAAATTTTAAGTTTCATAAAAAGAATTTTTAAATATTTTATAAGGTAGGTATTTTAATTAAATTTATGAATTAAAGATTTTGTTTCTTCTTCAAATGCAGAATAATAATGAATACATTTTTTGTAATTCCATTTAATTATGCGCATTTTCATATGAAATTTGTGTTCCAAATATTGTAAAAAATATACGAGCTTTATTCATACATTTTTATGAAAAATTTGATATGTAAAATAGCATTAAATTGAAAAAGTTAATTTTAAAATCATTAATATTTATTTTGTAATTTACTGCAGCTTTTAAAGGAATATTTAAGTAAGAGAATAAAAAATCTGAAAGAGGGTTAGAAGTTTTACAAAAATAATTTTTTATATCTACATTAAAAATATAAAAAATCTTAGGATTGCTGATTTACGAACCATCCTACACGGAATTCAAAACTGAATTGTAATAATTTAGATTTTTATTTGAATAAAGATTTTGGATAACGTGAATTAATTTTTATTATTATGAATAGTGATGGGATGATATTTTAATAATAGTGTTTCTGTCACAGTGATTCATAAATAGCAACCACTTTAACAGTTAATAATGTCGGCAATCACAATCAATCATTGATTGTGATTTTGTTGTGAATTGTGATTTCCATATAAAATATTAATTTTAATACCTACTTACTTTTCTTAATGCACTTCACAATTGTTCAGAAACACTACTTTTAATTTTATTTAATTAAAATGAACTAAATGTAAATTTCTCCGCATTTAGGAATCCCACACAATACCTCCTGCAGGAGTTGCAAAGAAGCAAACGAAAGTGAGAATCTGGAGCATTTTCTTTGCAGATGTCCGGCTTTAGCTAGAGCCAGACTTCTCTCACTCGGTAAACTTTTATTCCACAACCTCAGCTAGCTTTCCAAACACAAAATCAAAGAACTGATTTTGTATCTGAACCGCTCAGGTTGGATATAAAACTGCAAACAATCTAAAAACACAGGTCACGTGAATGCAGTGGTATTAAAATGGCACAATCTAGTGCTAATTGAGACCTTCACACAGCATCGTGAAGGTCACCACCCTACCTACCTACCGTCTCCGTATTTATTAAATATTTTTACTCTCAGCATTAAGTAGTACTGAGTACATACTAAAAAAAATTGAGCGTTATACTTCAAAAACTGACAGGAAGATTTTTCTATGCAAAATTTTATATTAAAATAAAATTGGGAATTTTTTTTTAACATAGATATTATCAAAATTTCAACTAGAAATTTTAAACATTTTTACAGTAAAATATATTTTCTAGTTTTCTTACCTTTTAATATTATACTAATTATACTAAAAAACATATTATACTAAAAAATATAAAAGTCAATAAAATAACTTTGACAATTAATCACAGTGATTTGAAAATCCTTATTTTTCCCATCTCTAATAAGAAAATCTACATTTTTTTTGTTTTATTAATCAAAGATTTCAACATAACGTTTTATTGGGTTTTTTTTAAAGCAAGACATACAATTCATTAGATTCTGCCCACTCTATTTCATTATCGAAATTTTGATTGCTTCAAATTCAGAAGTTAAAAATCACGCTTATCGAAATTAGCACTACGCGGTAAGGCACTAGTTTATTGAAGAGGACACATCTTGAAAAACAAAGAATAAGAATAAGACATTAAACCTAAAGAGAAAATAAAAATTCTCTTGTATTATTTAAAGTAAAAAGTTCATTTGTTTGTTTTATTTGTCCATTGAACATTATGTCCTGCGATTAAACTCAAGTCATAATTTATAAAACGAAGGAAATATTAGTATGGTAATGCGACCAATGCCCCGACAGCCTAATAAAATTCAAATTTTTCTCTAATTTTTTTCTAAATAATTAGATAAGTATTATTATAAAATAAAAACTTCTGTTCAACTTACCAACAACATTTAATCTTATAAAATAACTTCGTACAGGTTGTGTTGATATTTGGCACTCATACATCCCAGCATCACGTTTTTGGGCCCATTTTATTTGAAGAGTCCAGTCTTCTGTTTCTTTATGATAAGTTGCTTGAAATCGTTGATCTGATGTATATGTATAACTTCCTACTGTTAATATATGTATATCTCTATGTCGTATCCAAGATACCTTTAATATAAAAAGAAAAAATAAAACATAAAGTTAAGTGATATTAAGCTATAATAATAATAATAATAATAATTTTGAGATATATATTATATTACATGGTGTTTGATCATGAAATATTACATAAAAAGATAGAGTTTTTTTTTTTAGAGTAATTCCTTTTTATCCCATATTTCCTTAATCGATGTAATGAGATTTGTTTTTTCAATGTGAATGTGAAACCTTCCACCTAGTCCTTAAAATTGGTGAGAATTATTAATACAATATCCAAAACTTTAAGATTAAAATCAATAACTTGATTCACAATACGATTAAAAAAGAATTTTCATTCCTTGTCCTTAACTTTCCCTTTTTTAAACTGTATATTATTTTTACAGGACTTGTAACCTATTGCTTTGTTAAAAGCGTATTTGGTTTTTAGTGGATAAAAGTCTAACCCCATGATAGAGAGTGTTCAGTGCACATTTCACTAGTCTGTATGGTCCTTAACGATTCCCATCTCTTTTATCTTTTTCATTATTTGTCTTCAATATTCCTCAACTTTCCCACGTCGAAAATGAGAGGGGCTCAAAAATGTATTAATTCTAAAATACAATTTACCTAAAAAATCTATAATAAAACAAAAATAATTATTAAAATAAACTTTAAACAGCTATTTTTTTTAATAAATTAAAAGACTAAACTCTATTTCTTTCCAAGTTTTTTAAATAAATAACTAGCTGTTTTTGAAGCGTAATGCAAAAATCGCAAGCTTTAGTTTTACCCACACAAAAATTGAAAAACGATTTCCTTTTTTAGAAAAACTTGACATAAAGTTGCCTCAGGTACGTAATGAACAAAATGTTTCCCGATTTAAAAAAAAATATTATTTTCAAAAACATAACAAAATATTATGGTTGTAAATTAAATTTTCTTGAAATAAAATAAAATTTTTTTTATATAATGGCGGGGCATTAAAAAAAAAATAATAAATATTTGTTAGTCTCAAAAAAAAAAGTTTTTAAATAATAAATCCAAACTACCAACTACCTATTTGTTTTAAAAGTTTCATTTATGTCGTGGAAGTATACCATTTTTTTCATTGTTTCTAAACCTATAGTATCTAATAAGTTTTATTATCAAGTTATCTAACAGGGTAATAAATCATAACAAAAAATTTCTAGTTTTTGTGCGGAAATTAAATCAATGCTTTTGTTTTTCGTTCTATTCCATAAGAGCCAAAATTACCTTTCATGTTTTGTGAACACTTTGCAATCCTTTAGCTGATGACATATCTATACATAATAGATTAACTATACCTATTGATATAAATGTGAAAAAAAAAGAAATAGAAAAACAACAATTCACATTGTTAAGTTACATAAATGACTCTTAGTACTATCATAGCTAACAAAAATGAGGAAACAGAAGTCAGAATATGAATTCATCATTCATCTTTTTGTAACAACCGTCATTTCGCGTCAGCAATCAAAAATAAAAGAAATAAAGAAATATAAAAATATAGAAAATATAATTTTAGGATAGCAACGTAAAAAGATAAAAACAAAAAATGCTTTATATAACAGACATTTTGATAAAAGAAGAAAAAGGGTGAATGAATTATATTTTAAATAGACATCATACATAAATGACTAATGTTAGCGATTAAAGTCATCATATCACCAATAAACGACAAGCTTTCATCAGATTTTATTTTTTTTTATTTTTTAATATTTTAGAAAATAAACAAAAAAGAGAAAAAATATATCTGAATTATTTTCTGTCAAACAAAGAATAAAAGTATCTTTTCACTGAATGATGCAAAAAAAAAAACATTATTTGCAGAAGGTGACGTTTTTATATTTCCGTTTCCTGTATTCTAGTAAGTCTTTAAATGAATTTGAGTGAATGTATTTATAAGTTTCCCTTTATCTGATTGTCGGTTTAGGTACTTCTACGTCAAAAAAATTTTTATAACGCAAGTTCTTCTGAATACTTTTACAATCTGTCAAACAAATGAGTATGAGGTTTTTTAAACTTTGTAAATCAAATATTTTTTTTTATTTTTTTTTTTAGCTGTAATTTAAATTTTAAATTTACGGTTATGTTTCACAAACACATTTTAAATGTGTTTGCCCTCACACCACTTCAATATTAAAGGAAAATTTAGAACCTTTAAAAATATAGACATAGACCGTTTCGATACAATTTCGGTTTATTCACAACTACTTAAAGACAGACTATCAATGCATGATCAATGATTCTTAAAAATAAAATCTGAAAACAGTGTGCAAAATGTTTTAAATATGAGTTTGCAAAATAAAATAATGTTGAAAATGATATTTTTACATGAAGTGTATAAAAGGTTTTGCAGAACTAAATAGAATGTCAATGAAATTTCAGAAGCTATATCTCTTAATTTATACTACCTAAAAATAAAAAATAACAATTTTTGATAAGAATGTAGATAAATAATAAATTCTAGAATAATTTGAGGAAAATTGATGTCCAGAAATTCAGAATAGCATAGACTGGTTAACAAATAATTTTAAGTAATTAAACAATAGCTGCAGATGTCACTATATTTTTTGTATTTCTGTAGGAAATATTTAATGCTTTTATAACAAACTTAAATAATTTTTGATCAAAAATTTTAATTTTAGTTACAAGCCAAACAACTAAAGCATCCAAACAAACATATTATTAAAACCATTTTATTTTTTCCTTGCTACTCCTATAAACCTAGGAGCATATTGTATCCACTAAGTCATATATTGTTTATATTTGACTAAGCTTCGCAATTTCTGGAATCATTATTTCACTTAGCAGTTGATTACTTGGCTGTAGAAAATCATTTAAAAAAAGAAATCAATAAAATTTGTATATGATTTCATTTTCAAACCATCATTATATTTTCAATTTTTGATAATAGGTATTTTTCAATTTAAGACTGGAAAATTTCATGCCGGATATCTAGAAATCTTAATCTGGCATTACATTTGGAACTCTATGTTTGTATGACAATAACGTATTAGCCTTAAAAATATGAAATTTCATGTATTGGTATTATGATATCAAGGAGTTTTAGTTAAAAAGGTTTAAATTTTATAAAACTATAAAAATAAAATTTCGAGAATCGAAATAATAGTATAGTTAGGTACATTTCGACGAGACTTATTCCAAAAAGTTCCTCTGTCAAATTCCTATGTCTTTAATTATATAAAGGAATATATTATAATTATTATTATCATATATGTATGACTAGTTAAATAGAACACAGGATGTGTGTTAATATGAATAAAGTAAATAAGATTAAATGAAAAACACATACATTATTTTCTTATACTTTAGTATACAATATGATATAGATAATATATATGTAATGTATTTATATATACATACATAGAATAATTTCTTCAAACAAATTAAATGAAATTCGTAAAGTTTATTTCTTAATATTACATTAAAGTTGTTTTTATGTATATCTACATATACAAAGGGAAAAAAAAAAACAAGATGATAATATGTGGAAAACAAGGACATTTAAAGAAAAGTAAAAAATTAAGAAATAAAAAGTTAAGAATATGGATACCAAAGTGTGTAAAGTACCTATTCAAAGAATAAGAAGAATCTCTTATTTTTACTTAAATGAGATAATAAATGAGATTATTTTCTCTATATATCTCTTTTAATTCATTCATTTTATTTTTCATTTCAACAACAATAACTATTATAAAATCTAAAAACAAATTTTTTTTCTCTTTAAATTATTCAGGCATCCCAATATAGTTTCACATTCCAGTAAATCCTTTTTTTTTCATTTTTTTTCTTTTTGTTGTTTTTGTTTTTCCTTTTAAGGTTAAAAACTTAAAAAGAATTAAGAAGAAAACATTCAATTTTATAGAAAAGAAGAGAGAGAGAGAGAAGAGAGAAAAGAAAATATTTTGTATTTAAAATTTTCATCAGTTTGTGTTGAAAATTTTCCTACATGAAGAAATGAAAATAAAAGGTTGTTAAATTTTTCTTAATTAGGAAACAAAATGTAATATGGATTTCCTAACTTAATATAAACGTATACTGACATATCTACAAGTAGAAAAGATTAAAATTTAACAAAAAAAAAAAAAAAAAAGAGGTTAAAACTACTTAATCCTACCTAACTATCTACTATGCAAAAACAGATTAACAAAATGAAAGAAAAAAACAAAAACAACAAAAAATGAAAAGAACATAAGATAAATATTTTTTGTTTTATTTATTTTTTTTTCCTAATATAAAAATAATTGTATGTGTATTAGAATAAATAAATAAAATTTCGTTTGTTTTTTAAATTACACATTTTGTTGTTTAATTTCATATCTTTTATAATATTGTATATACCTATATAATACATACATGTTTGGATCTTAAAATATTTAAATAACATTAATTACATTCACACTTTAACCCTACAATATTGCGCGAGATATATAAGTACCTATATAAGTACCTACTTGCGCTGGGTTATATTGACTTAAACTTCAAAATGCATACAAGTGCGTTGATAATATAGGATATCATGTAAATCATTTTTTTTTTTGTTTTTTCAGATAATATCTATAAGGTTTTTTACAAATAAGTAAACATTTATTTAATATATTTAATTAAATTTATCTAAGAAATGAGGAAGAGTGCAGTAGAATAGACTGTGACTCTGAGATACCCGTATGAACGTAATATATCCTGTTTCTATAAAACTTGATGATCTTTTAAAAAATTTCAGTTGTTTTAGTACCGACGTTAACTACCGAGATATATTTATGTTAAATTGTGGAGTTGTATGACAGCTATCCAAACCTGTTGCACCAGCACAACCAAATTTTCCAGAAGTTATTGCCATAAAACTCGATTAAGTTCCAAAATGTGAAAGCTACGTGAACCTGCTGCTCTAGCCCAACCAAATTTTACAGAAGTTGTTAGTATGCAATTTGACATCTTTTATCAAAATTTCTGACACCTAGGTTCAACAGGCAATTAGGTATTTTCATTTAAAAGGAGAAGTTGAATGGCAGCTACCCGAATCTGTTGCACCAACACAACCAAATTTTATAGATATTATTGGCCTGTAACTCGACACCATTTTGCAAAATTTCAAATACCTAGTTTCATTAGATACTGAGTTAATTCCATATAAAAGAAGAAATTGTATGGCAGTTACTCCAACCCGCCAGCCGAAAATGCTGGATTTAAATAGCGAAACTAATAATTTTGAAAAAGTGACGTTAAAAAAATTTCAGCCTTCTAGCTCTTTTATTTTATGAGGTATCGTGCGGACAAACAGGCGGAAGCATCAATGACAAAATGACAGTTATTGTTTCAAAAAATATTAAAACTCATCCTTTAGAAAAACTGAAGAGCTTTATGCTTAAGAAAAAAAAATTACTGGTTTCAAAAATATATTTGAGTCTAAAAGACACCTGAGCGAGTACTGAAGGGTTAATATTAAATAATAATATAGAAATAAACTTGAAAAACGTGTTTCCTCTGTATACTATATTATTTTATATATTATTGTTCGATAATATAAAATGTTATACAAAATCAGTAATTGTTAACCTAGGTTTGTTGATAGCTATTTGAATTCTAGTTACCTACTTCTGTTAAAATAGTTTATAGTTAAAAAAAAAAAGAAGAATTCGAAAATATGAATTTATAATAATTAAGATTTTGTGCATAACCTATCTATACTTTAAGTTTCATTTTAATTTCTAAAGTCTATTTTAATAAATTTTTTCCATTTTCTGTAACTTTTAACAGGCTGTTCCTTTTAATATTTTTTGTCAAATTTGATGGCTTTAAAAATCTGAAAAGTTTTAGGTGTCCCTATTTTCAAATGTGTATATTAATAATACACCATAGTGGTTTACAATTTAGAATTTAAATTTTCCGTTATATGAAGTGATTTTGTTTCCTTCATTATACCAACACGCTCTCAGTTAGAACCTTGAAATTTTGGCTAAAGAATAGAATATTTTGGGTAAAGAAAGATCTATCAAAATTAATTTAATTATTTCAGATTTTTTTTGTAACACCTTCTGTTTTTAAAAGAATTCCCTCTATGATAGAATAGCGAGTTCGATACGTTCCTTTATAAAGATAAAACGATACTTAAAAATGCATTCTATTTGCGTAATTATGAAATTGTAGTTAGATGCAAGCTATTTATTGAATTTAGAATATCCAGCGACTAATTTGATATTAGAAATTGACCGAAAAATTTATAAAACGTAAAAAAATTTATTTATAATACAGTACAAAGAAATATACAACGAACATTACAGATACATTTTGTTATTTTATTTCGTTACTTATAGTCTTACGATGAGATTAACTAAGCGAAGCTATTTCATATAACTTATATATGGGTTTTTAAAGAATGACAGGATTGTGTTAATTTTATTTTATTAAAAGCTACAACATTAAATTTTTATTAAAAATAAAATAACACAGTTTTTAATTAATTCTGTGGAAAAGTGATCAATATGTTGGTATATCTATATTATTATGAAACTTCAAGATAAAATCTATGAAGTTTGTTGCTTTAGTTTTCATTACCTCAAAAACTCTTTTTCACTTTATCTTTTTGTTTCTCTTTATTTGTAAATATATAAATACACAATATAACGATTTGCAGTTAATTTTACAGTTAAATATTAAAAATTTAACGCGTTATATGAAATTATTTTGTTGTTAAAAATTTTGGTAAACAAAAATATACCATAATATTGTATATACTCGTATAATACAGTATATGGAATATTATTGAATTTAATTCTGGATATATGAAGTAAATCTATAAAAATCTTTAAGAAAAGAAAAAAAGTTGACTACAAAATCTTACAAAAAATTCAATAAAAATAAATAAATAAATCATGTTCCGGAAAATAATGTATTATTTAAATGTACCTATAAATATTAAAATATAGAAAATTGCAAATTAACAAAATTAAAGTTGCCTAATAAATAACAACTTTTGAGAATTTTCAATTTTTGACCACTAATATAGGCCAAGAAAGGAGTCTTAAACAGGTAGATGAATAAAAATTCTTTGTTAAGTTATTTACGTTGGTTCCTAAAGATTTTATTCTCCTACTTTCGCAAGTTTCTGTCTAAGCGAAGATACAAAATGTTGCAAAATATTGTTTTCACATAACGGTAAATTTACATACTAAATTGCAAACAAATTTTATACAGCTTAAAAAATGTTCCGCTTTACGTTTTTAAAAAAACAGAACTTGAGATAGAAGCATTTGCAAATATAGGCTTTAGCCAATTTTGAGGGACCGCAGCTCCGTAATGGTTGGGACTAGATAAAAAAGTTGTTCCACAATCTTAATTTTTTAATGATACCATCATTAAATTTTTATTCATATACCGCTACAAAAGTACACACCTATACTTTCAAGGCAAAATCGTTAAAACTTAAACAAACAAAAAATTAAAATGTAAGCTGTGTATTCAAGATGAACAACATTTTTTAATTTTTGTTGCTTAGAGATAAATAACAAGCCCATTACCCAACCCCTCAACTATCAGCGAATAAAATAGGAAATATCTGACTCATGGCGCAGTGGTTAAGTCGCCAACCTTTCAATCGAAGGGTCTTGAGGTCAAACCGCGGTCAGGTCAAAAATATGTAGTACTTTTATATCGTATTAATGTATATCGTACAATTAATAGTAGTAATAATAACAATAATAATATTAATAATAATAATAATAGTAATAATAATAGTAATAATAATAATAACTACACAGTGGAGCTATCTTTGGTTATATCATGCAAGTAAGGTGGTATGTACTGCTGCACGTTGTAATCCACTGATGGCGCTGTCTCTGTAGTAAAATAATAATAATATTAATAGGAATACTAATAACAATAATAATAGCCGCTGCAGTGACAGTGGGGGTTACTACTATATATACTACTACTACATATTGTAACTGTTGTGGCGGCTTTAGTCACTGTTAGCAAAATAGTAATAATTAATAGGCGGATTTATTGTTTCCTTACAGTCCCACTCCCAATTCAATGTTTCCGTATCCATTTCCTATTCTTTCCTATTCCTACTCCCTAACCAATATACTGCGTTCGCAAGTAAGGGTTTCATCCTATTATATTGGCTAAATCGGGAGGTGGGTTTAGTCAGTAAGAATCTTACATTACCAAGGGGGAAATTCTTGGTGTCTTTGGAAGATTCCCACCTCCCTTAGGAAAAAAAAAAGTAAAAAATAAAAATCTTAGCGATAATTAACTTTTAGTTGTACACTTGTTGAACCTTGTAGTTGTACGTCGAATGTCGATAGTCTCAATAATTATGAGTAAATACATAAAAGTTCGTTTTAATTTCTTAGTCGTCAATTTTTCGTCAATGATTGAAATTCTTATTGTATAATTATCACTTTATGTTTTAGTTTTAGAAAATTATTTAAAACCCGTACGCGTTTTAGAGCAATTCCAATCAACAAAGATATTATTTTTCTTTATCCAATTATATCAATTTAAAAATGTATTGTTTTAAGGATGTTCATATCTTGATGAAAGTTGAATACTGTAATATATACATTTATAGTTTTAGAAGTAATACCATTTATAGCGTATCTATGCCCTTTTTTATAAGAAAATAAGTGGATTTTTTGTGAAATCTAATAATTTTAGACTTTTGTTTTAGAAATAAGTGATTTCTGAAAAATTGAAAATCAAAAACGATAAATGAAAAGGTGTAGGGATCACGGTGTCTTAGTGGTGGTTAAAGCATATAAAATACATTGCAAACACCGAGAGAGTGTGGGTTCGAATCCCATGTCATAAAAAGAAATCCCTCTTATAACATTTACATACCATAACTAAAGAGGAAAGTTTATGTAATTTCCTTGTCTCTTTTATGTAACCTAAAAACAGATGTACGACAAAGAAAGATGAAATCAATATATTATTACTAACTGAAATGTTAATATTGAAATAAAGCGCAATGCATCAAGAGAAAAGTACATTATAATAAATTAATTTTGTTTTTAATAATGACAATCAACATCCAGTATCTTGTTATTTTTATTATCCTAGGGCTTATATGATTTTATTATCCTACGGCTTACATAAACAAGATAATCTAATGTTATCTTGTTTATGTAGTGATAGTAGATACTATATTCTTAACTTTCACTAACTTTTTGATCGAGAATATAAATTTTAGTTGGTTTTAAGATATTTGTAAGGATATTCAAAATAATGTTTGTTGTTGAGGATTTGAAGCCTAATACAAGAAAATATTTAATGCAATCCAATATAAAGTTTCTTTTAAAAATTTTTAGATCTAATATAATTTTAATATTTTAATATCTATATAAGGAAAATTTTTCGTTTAAAAAATACACGTAGACCTAAATAATATAAACGTCACAAATAAAACAACTTATAAATAAATTAGGAATATTTTAGGAAAAAAAAAAACTTTGAAGTTAAAGGAAATGTATATCTAAACGGATTATTTCAATTGACACCTATTTATTCAAATAAAGTTTTAAAAGCATAGTAAAAGCATGTACATCACATTCTAAATATTATATAGGTACAGTAAATCCAATTTTCAAAATAAATCAAAGAAAATAATCTTAAGAATCCTAAATGTTAAAATTTTTTGAGCATACTACTGAATAATATATATATATTATACTTTATAGGTATATGTATACCAATATTTCGCAATAAAGAAAGTTTTATTTTATAAAGGAAAAAATTGGGTCCTTTAATAATCGAACAAATTGTTTACTTTTTACTGGTACAATTTCTTGTAGCCGTAACAAATTTTTAGCATATTTTGAAAAAAACTTTTGAAAAAACGTGCCTATTAGTTTGATTCTGTACGTCCGTCTGTTGGTCTGTTTACAAAACTTCTACACCGTTAAAGATGGAGAAAAAAAATTTTAACAATGTGTAGACCTCATAAAAAAAATAATGTTGTAGGACAACTTTTTCATTAAGTCCCATCCATTAAGGAGCTACAGACCCTCAACTTTGAAAAAGCCTTATTTTCAAATGCGTATATCTCATGTTTTTATACCCGTATGAACTATGTTCAAGGGTATAATAAATTCGCCATTACGTTTGTGACATCTTAAAAGAGTCGAGCTAGATATGGTGCCAAAGGTATGGGTCGGCTCAGAATCGAATTCTGAGTCGATTAAGCCATGTACGTCCGTCCGTCCATACATCCGCACGGTAACTCAAAAAATAAAGAAGCTAGGAAGCTAAATATTTTTTTACGTCACTTTTGCAAAACTATTAGTTTTGCTATTTAAATTCAGCTTTTTTGGCCGCCGGGTTCGAGTTGCTGCTACAGAACTTCTTTCTTTATAGGGAAATAACTCAGTGTCTATTAAAGCTAGGTATATGAAATTTTGTGAAGAGGTGTCGAGCTACATGCCAAAAACGTTTGTAAATTTTGGTTGGTCTAGAGCAGCCGATTTAGGCTTCTTGCACCTCTTGGAACTTAATGAAGCTGGTCAAATGATTATCAAGTTTTATGTCAACAACTTCTATAAAATTTGGTTGTACTGGTGCAATAGATTTTGGTAGCTGCATTCTTCCTCGTTTCAATCTGAAAACGGCACTCGATAGACGACAGTAATTTTTTTTCCTCCATAAATTAATATCAAAAATATACAATTTTTTTAAATTTAATATTTAAATTTACCGTTATGTAAAAACAAAATATTGCATGAATTTTCTATTTTCATAACTCCGCTACGCATTTAGATAGGGATTTGAAATTTTGAAGTAAGAAAGAACTTTTAGAATTAGTAAAAGTTTCCTCAGCAAAGTTTTTTGCACCACCCCCTATTTATGAGCTATTAGTGCTCAAAAATTGAAAATTTGCAATTTTTAAAGTTTTAAACACCTGCATACATTTTTCTTCGGCAAAGCATAAAAATAAAGTTTCAATAATATATTTTTACGTGTGGGGTTTTCCTTAGTTATATAGGGTTTCGGACTTACAGCCCCTCAAAATTGTAAAAAAGTCTTATTTCAACATTTTTCTTATTACATAAATGGAATTCTAAGAAAATTACCAAATTTTAGTGCAAGTCATAATTCTATACAGTTTGTACTAGTCTTTTGGAAATGTGTGTTTTTAAGAACCGTTGGTTTGCATTCTGCCTTGTTTTTATAATATGAGTGTAAAAAAAAATTTTTTTAAAGATAAAAAAATATATTTTGTGTAAAAAATATACATAAATGTATTTATTCATGAATATTAGAACATGTTCCTAAGTCACATAATAAGATTATGTATATGTTGATACACAATATTAAGGATAGAAAAATAGTTTTTCTTTTTTTTTTTAATTTAACTATTATTGTATTATATTTTTATAGTATGAAATTGTGTGACAGATACTTTTATTATTTTTTTTAATAATAACTAGGAATAGCCATTTACAATAAGAAGATACTCAATAAGTTTATATTTTTTTGCTTATTTCTAACTAGATACGTTTCAATAACTATCTTTGAAATAATTTTGCACAAATAATTTTTTTATTTTTGTTATAAAAAAATGTTCTTTTAAAATAAAAACAAAAAAAAATATGTTCAAAAGATACATTTAAAAATATTCATAAAATTGTTAAAGTAAAAAAAAAAATTTGAAAAAAGTTGATAAGATGTGTGTTTTCTTTTTTTTTTCTTGTATTAAGGATAATTTAACCTGGACATATTTTGCAGGACCTGCAGGACATATTTTAATTTTTTATTGATTGAAAATTTTAAATAACTGAAGTCAGCCGTTAATTAATAATTATTAATAATTTCGACTCGATCATCTAGCTATTCTAGAACAACGGTTCTTCTTCAAAATTAAAAATATTATTTTAAAAAATTATTAATAAAGTGTTTTAATGATGCAGTGACAGAATGCCCGAGGAGATCAAGCCCGCGTTAATTCCTTTCTGAATTGGAATTTAATCTCATAATTAAAAAGAATTAAAACGGGTTTTAATTCCTTTTAAATTGGAATTGAAGACCCACACTATTTTTTGTTATTAAAAGAAGAGAGTAATAGAATATGCAGAGCAAACGCATTGGGAGGGATTTTAGAGTTTTGGATAAAAATAGGGGTATCCCCTTTTATTACTTATATTTAGGAGTATTACTTATATAAGAGTATTACTTATATTTGGGAAAAAGCATATAACCTTGATTTTGTAACCAACTCTAAAATCTCTCCTAATTCAGAAACTCGTATATGCATATATCTAAATATTCTGTAAATAGCGTATAATCTTGATTTTAAATTCAATTCTAAAATCTCTCCCAAAATCTTTGAGGCCTTTAGCAACGAGACAAAAGTCCCATGAGACTTCGCTGGCTCATTGAAGTGAGTCAAAAGTTCCAATAGGACTTACCGACATGTTACCAAATAAAATTCAGTCAAGAGAAATACAAATTCATGATAGTAACCTTTGTGTTACTCTGTGGGCTTTAATTCTTTTTCGAAATGGACCTAAAGCCCACAATCTAGTGGAATTAAGACCCGTGGGCTTTAATTTTTTTTTGAAAAGGAAAAGTTTTGGAATTAAAGTTCGCGGGCCTTATTTTCTTGGGCTTTCCGTCACTGCACCGTTTTAATATGATCGAACATTTTTATGGAAGCTTTCATTTTTATTGTGAAGGATTTTCTGAAATTTGTTGTTCTAATTTGTTGTTGTCCACAGTTGATTAATTTAAGAAAAAACATAACGTTTAACTTTAAAATAAACTAAGGTTTAAAAGTCTTAAAAAATACGATCAATATGTTAACAAAAATTTTTGTATTCACTTTAATTTTTGCAATAGGTCCGGTATTAAAATTAGCCGATATTTTTTAGCATTCGTATTCAAGGAAATAGTAAATGTATTTTTTTGCTGTTATCAGTTTTCATTAAATTCCTTTCTTCAATTATTTTAAATGTTATGTTAATGTATTATGACATTCCTCAATCGTAAAATTTGTGTCAATAGTATTAAATTACACCGCAAGCACTTAGAAACATTAATAATGATGTTTACAGGATAATTAAGTTAAATGAGTAAAAATTATATATATTATACGTAATTTTATAACAATTTATCGATTATACCCTCTAACCGAAATCTAGTTTGAAACGCAAAAATACTTTTGGCTACCTTAGAAAATGTAAAAAACTCCTATAAGAACTTTTTCCAAACAAAATTATATACATTATAAAATAGAAAATGCATAAAACATAATCTCTGGGATGTCGTGTCCAAAATGTCTAAATATAATTTTTTTTTATGAAATTGAAAAATCTAGTTTTGTACGAAATGTTTTTTACATCTTCTGTAGAAGTCTGCAATCACTGGTATATAAGATTTATTTTACCTATATTTTCTGTACAAGTCTGTAATAGTTATGTATGCTTTTCCACTGTTTTCTAATTCTTTCTCGACTGATATACGGCCCGTTTCACTTGGCTTACCTATTTTTCTTTTAGCCTACAAAGCTAGCCTCGTGAATTTGTTTGCTGGCCGTCTGAGATTGTACCCCACCCATATCCACTTTGTTTTCTTTATTTAGATGTGGGGTCTTGTTCCTATAGGTTCCCAGGGTTCTGTATTTCTAATACTTCTGGGCCAGAATATTCTGCATATTATTCGTAGGCAGTTATATTAGTGAAGACCTGTATTTTATTTATGTATGACTTCTTTATCAGTCATATTTCGCTTTCATATATGTATATTTTACTCAGAATATAAATAGCGTATATTTGAAGAAAATTCGAGTGAAGTTTTACACTAAGAAAATTTACATATTTATAATAGGTATTACAAAATATAAAAATGTGACTAAAATTAAAAAGTTTGGAGATTTCAAAAGTTAAAATTGGGTAAAAAGTCATCATGAGGGTTAATAAAATAATAATTATAATTAAGTTTTCTTTTGTTTGGTCTTAATGTTATTTTATATCATTTTTATTATTTTATCATATTTTAGAGATTATTTCATTAATGGTTTTGTGGCACTTTTACAAAAAGAATATGATAACAAAAAATGAAACATTTTTAAATATTGTAAGAATAAGAATATTCTAATTCTATACTATACTATACTATAAAGATTGTTGTAATATAAGAATATAAGTAGGTAGTTGTAATTTTTTAATTAAGTTGTAACTATTGTTACAACATATTAAAATGTAAAAGAGGTTTCTAAGTTTAACTTAAATTTTTTTTTTTAACTATTATTAGTTTTTCTTTTTTTTTTTTTTTTTGAAAAACATTAGATAGGTACTTTAAAAACATACTTATCTTAAATGAAAATTATAATTAAATTTTATTTAAATATATTAGGTAGGTATATATGTATATATATGACTAAAAAACTATGATATTGTTATTTTAGGATTATAATATTAGAAAAATCGAAAAATGTCTTTGAAATTTTGTATACCTTCATTATCCTTATAGAAAATAATGTTTTTTGGACAATTTTTAATTAAATTAAATGTTATATATTCGATATTTTTGATTAAGTTCACTGTTTGTTGGTAAGTTTAAAATTATTGATTGTTAATCCTTTTACATAACATATAGAGTGGTGGATATTTAAGAATTCAGAAGTTAAATTTGGAATATAATAGTAGGTAGAACTCTAACAAAAATAATTAACTATAATTTTTTATAATTTTTTATATTATTTTTAACAATAGTTATGCTGGATTCATTGTTCCAGTACATTAAGTTCTGAACTATTTTTTTAAAAGAGAATTCTAACGCCACCGATTCATTGCTTCAGAACATTCTGTTTCGAACAAAAAAAAATTAAACTGGAAAAACATATTATTCTGCTCTTTCTGTCTTCTAATAAATTTTTTTTAAATGTCAAGATATGTCAAAAAAATTAAAAATGGCAGCAAAAAAAAAATAGCTAGTTCTAAACTAAAAAGTTAAAGTTAAATCAACTTTTGTTTGAGAGAGAAAATAAAAGTTCTGTAAGTTTTTGAAAATTGAGAGAATTCAATATAAAAAACATGCGCGCGCATCAGTTCGGAACAGAAACAGTGAATCCAGCATTAGGTACCCATTTGTATACTAATATTATATAAATCAAAACCTTCTATAACGTATTACATGCCTACCTACATAAATATGTTAAAAACAACACGTAAAGGCATGACATTCTGATATTTTTTTAGCACATACCCAAAAACATTTTGAAAAAATGTGCCTATTAGTTTCAGTCTGTCCGTCCATCCCTCCGTCCTTCTGTCCATCTGTTTATAAAACTTCTACACCGTTAAAGATAAAGAAAAACAATTTTAGCCATGTGTAGGCCTCATAAAAAAATTAATTTTGTGGAAGAACTTTTTCATATAGCCCCATACATCAGGGAACTACAGCCCCTGGAACTTTGAAAAAGTCCTATTTTTAAATATGTATATTTCATGTTCAGCTTAACATTTTAACACTGAAAACGCCATTCGACAGGAATGTTTTTTAACCTATATAAATCAATATCAAAATTATACATTTTTTTTTAATTTAGTATTGAAATTTACCGTTATATAAAAACCAAATTTTGTCTGATTTTTCTACCTTCATAATTCCTAAACGCTTTTAGATATGGGCTTGAAATTTTGAGATAAGAAAAAACTTTCAGAATTAGTATAAGTTTACTCAGAAAATTTTTTGGGGGGTCACCCCCTGTTTATTAGCTTTTAGAGAAAATTCCCTATTTTTAAACACATGTAACTTAGGCACCTGTACACATTTTTCTTCGGCAAGACAAATAAAATTAAAGATTCAGTAGTATATTTTTACGAGTTTATGGTTTCTTTTAATTGTATAGGGTTCCAGAGTTACAGCCCCTCAAAATTGCAAAATCTTTTTACTGATATATATATATAGCTCTGGCATAATAGTTTTACAATCTAAAACACTATAGAAGACCGGAAATTGTCTTACCTCTATAAAACAATATCAAAATTATGCAATATTATGTAATTTACTATTTAAATTTACTGTTATGTGAAAACCAAATTTTGCATGATATTTTTTTTTATAACTCCGGCGCGCTTTGAGATGGGAACTTGAAATTTTGAGACAAGAAAGAACTTAGTATGAAGAATTAGAATCAGTATGAGTTTTTTTAGGAAATTTTTTTATACCACCCCCTGTTTAAGACCTATTAGGGCCCAAAAATATGCTATTTTTAGACACCTGTATCTTAGGCACCTGTACAAATTTTTCTTCGGCAAGGTATAAAAATTAAAGCTCTAGTAATATATTTTTACGTTTATTAACGGTTTTTTTAGTTATATAGGTTGTGGATTTACAGCCCCTCAAAATTGCAAAAAAAATCTATTTTTTACATTTTTTCTTGTTATATCAAATTTTCAGTGGAAGTCACAATTTTAAACAGTTTTTATCTTTTTTGTATTATCTTTTGGAAATGAGCTGGTGATTGATTGGTTTACGTTTTGCCTTGTTTAATTTTTATTAAAAATTCGTATTATCTTTTGGAAATTAGCGCTTTTAAAAACCCTTGGTTTATATTCTGCCTTGTTTAATTTTTATTAAAAATTCGTTTTCGTACGTATGTAATTTTTATTTAAAATGATAGATCAAGTTCAATTGATTTGAGAACTTTGTATTTTAAAATGTCAGTTTTAGGTACTCTCTCTCTGTCTCTCTCTCTCTCCCTTTTATTGTTTCAATTTTTAAAAATATTGGTTTCTATTTTTTTAATTTTTACAATTTTACTATCAAATGGTTATACATAGAACCAAACTAATACCAGCTACAATTATTTTTACATTTTTAATCGATTTCATTATAATTATAGATAGACATTAAACCTTGTAAAATAGCAAAATTCACCCAAACATTTTAATCAAAAACGACGAAAACTGACGGAAAAAACGTTTATTGAATTTTAATCTCTTTAATTGACATCAAAGTACTGAAATATCAAGACATTACGGTTAGATAATCACGTAAAAGTGACAGTAGTATAATGAAAAATAATTAAAAAAATACTACATTACATGAGCGACCAAATTGCAGAATATGAATTTGCGAGGTGAAAATTCACATAATATTGCAGTCTGCAGATATTGTTTTCGTAAATATCTTCTCAAAAATATTTTCCATTTTTAAACTAAACCTTTGAATTACATAAATGTAATTTGTAAAATATTTAGTTATCAATTAAAAACAAAAACAATATTGTCAACTTAAAATAAAATCTGTTTTGTCATGAAAATTTGCGATAGGTTTCGGATTGACATATTTTGAGGTTATTTACAAAAAAAACGTGGTAAATGCGAATATTATGTAACATGTTGTTGTTAACCAAAAACACTTGTCAATATGCTACCATGCCACAATGCCATACACCTTGCACTTGACGATTTGTATATACTATTTACACTAATTTTACCTGAATAACTTTATTTGGTAGGTAGCTTTTTTTGATGGTATTTAAAAGTGCAGTATTATGCGTAAAGATGATAACCACTAATGATATAGTATAACTTTCATATTATAGATTAGTACTTATCCGTATAAAAATTTAGTAATTTTTGCATTACAAAAATAATTTATATGGTGGAATTCTTTTAGCTAATATATGGAGGAGGATCAGATTTTGCATTCTTCCATTAGAAAAGTCAATTAAAATATAAATAAGGTAGAATATAAACCAACGGTTTTTAAAAGCGCACATTTCTAAAACACAATACAAATTGCTTAAAATTGTGACTTTCACAAAAATTTAAAAATTTCATATACCTAATAAGAAAAAATGTGAAAATAGCACTTTTCTGGAATTTTGAGGGGCTGTAAGTAAGGCCGGAACGCTATATAACTATAAGAAAAACCGTTAACTCACATAAAAATATATTACTGGAGCTTTAATTTTTTTTTCTTGCTGAAGAAAAATGTGTACAGGTGCCTAAGTTACAGGTGTTTAAAAATAGTGTGGCATAAAGAAATTTTCTGAGCAAACTTGTACTAATTCTAAAAGTTCTTTGTTGCCTCAAAATTTCAAACCCCTATCTAAAAGCGTGCCGGAGTGATGAACGTAGAAAAATCATGCAAAATTTGGTTTTCACATAACAGTAAATTTAAATACTAAATTTAAAAAAATATACATAATTTTGATATTGATTTATAAAGGTGAAAAAAAAATGGCAAATGGCACTTTCAGATTGAAAAAATGTTAAGAGAAACATGAAATATACGCGTTTAAAAATAGGACTTTTCCAAAGTTTGAGGGGCTGTAGTTTTCTGATGAATGGGGCTACATGAAAAAGTTGTTACACAAAATTTATTATTTCTTTTATGAGACCTACCCATGGTTAAAATTTTTTTTCTCTATCTTTAAAAGTGTAGAAGTTTTGTAAACAGACGGACGGACGGACGGAAGGACGGACAGAGTGAAATTAATAGGCACATTTTTTCAATTTTTTTTTTGAAATGTGCTAAAAAGGAATCAACCATAATTTTGATATTTAAAATGAAAGTAAAACCAAATAAAATTTAAAAAGGTACTTACTGTTTTATTTCCTAATTGTCTAACTCTACAATTTAAATATGCTGGTCTGCCAACTAATGCGGTGACATTTTTTGGTGTCATCGAATCAAAATATGGTTCAGCCCATTTTGGATGCATATAACTAGCTTGTGTCGTTGTTGTTGGCGTTGTTAATTCCTCAGAATCTTCTATTAAGGAATTATATCCTTTTAAAGGACCCTGAACACCACCATTTGTCATATCTAAAATAATTAACAAAAGAAAAATTTAAAAATATATAATTAAGATATAATAAAGTACATAAAAACTTAAAGTACATAAAAACTTCGTTAAAAATAAATATAATAAATATTATATTGCTGGATTTTAATTATATATAAATATTTTTTTGTCATTTTGCATTCAATAAAAACTTTTATTAAACTTTTTGTAATGAAAATAAAGTTCAGAATTTGGAATTAAGGCCTATATGGGGTTCATTTATAATTTTGAAAAGAAATTAACGCCCATGAATGCTATTTTCAAACTTTTTGGCTGGCGGGCGTTCTGCCTCTGCACTGGTGCAGAGATAGATAAAATAGTAATTTTAATGAATTAGTGGAATGCTCCCATCAAATGTTTTAATAAATATTTATCACCAAATTATTTATATTTATTACTATGTAGTTTGTCTATTTCTATAAGTATACACATCAATTTTTGTACTCTTGTCTTCAATGGCTTTTAGCCTTTTAGGACATTTTTAGTATGAATAAAAGACGTTTCAAATAATTATCTGGTACAAATTAAAAACATCCCTTTTTAAATAATTGAGTTGAATATTTTAAAACTGATACAGTTAAAATTGGAAAGTAACCAAAATAAAAAAGATTCCATTACTCCATTCCATTTCATTATTTCCATTATGTTCCACTCCAAACACTTTACTTTTCTTATACTTCATGAACGAATAAAAGTTAAATTAACATTTGAACTATCAGTACAAAGAATATTTGCATTACAAATAAATAAAAATGCAACGCCTTAAAGCAGTCATTGCAGGGGATTTGTATAGTGTACATTATTACATAAATATGTATACATATACATAGGTATATTAACATCAGGTATATCACAACTAATCTTTAAACTGGGACAAATACAGATTTTGCAAACAGTAAAAACTCAAAAAAAAAACTCTGAAACTTTGTTATTTTGTCATTTGTTGACACTATTGAAAACTAGACTCAAATATCTCTAAATACACATCTTAAAATATTTTACGAAAATAAAAAATTTTCACATAGGAAATATTTTAAAGTAGGCAAAGATAATTTTGAATAATAGATAGATACTTATGTTATAATATGTGGTTCATTACAGCCGAGTAATCAACAACTCAGTGAAATTAATGATTCCGGAAACTGAAGCTTAGACAAATATGATTAATAAATGGATTATTGCATGTCTCTATGCATATGGATTATGCACATAGGAATGGGAAGAAAACAAAATATTCAGGGTGTCCCTTAATTAAGTGCACTGCTATATATGGAAAAAAAAAGAGCCTCGCAGGTTAGCTCTCATATAAAAATATTACTTTCACGTAAAGGTCTATACAGCGGTATATAGCAGTACACTTAACTAGGGGACACCCTGCATATGTGGGTTATAGCATATTAAATTAACCAATACACTTGTGAATTTATTTATTTATTTATTTATGTTAAAAAAATATAAGTAATACAAAAAGTATTGTCATTTTCCTAGAGGATGGGGTTTTTGTAAACATTTCGATGAGAATAAAATTAATATATTCATTATCGTACACGCCATTGTATTTCAATACTAATCAATTTTAAATTGAATTTTATATTTTGAATAATTTATGTAAGTAATTTTAATTTAATTAATTTCAGAATGTACGTAAGTATATAATTAACTAATGTACGCATATACGTATATATTAACTAATGTATGTATAACTAATGTAAAATACGCTGTAAACACCGCGGGAGTATGGGTTCGAATCCCACACACATCGTAAGAATTATTTCGCCTTACGACATTTACAACCACAGCTGAACAGGAAAGGATGTGTAATTAATTTCCTATACACATTTATGTGACATAGAAATGCATTCAAAAAGAAACGCCTTAACGAGACGATATAGATATGAAAGTGTATTATACACCTTAAACGAAACGATATATTTGTAATGAAAATAAAATTATTGGGAAGGATTTCATAGTTGAAAAGAAAATCAAGAGTAATCTTTCATCTTAAATATTTATAAATAAGTGTATGCGAGATTCGAAGGGATTTTAAAGATAATTCTGTTTTTCTAATCAAGTCTTAAATACCTACATTTTTATTATTAAATTGTTTTTTTTTCACATACATCAAATAATTTAAAATATTGGGTAGGTATAATTATATTCTTGAAAAGTGGAATATCCTGATTTTAAATCAATTTTAAAATCCCGCCTAATTAATTTTTTTTTATATAACAAAGCACTTAAAATATTTTGTAATTAACAGATTCTGTAATGCAAAAATACTTCGAGCTTTATTTGTGCCATTCTGTAAAACTAAATTCAAAAAATTTAAAATTGTTTTGCTTTTGCAAAGGTATATAGTTCATTATTATTGAGGATTATTTCATTATTTTAGGGATTAAGTTAATTTTTTTTTGGTTTTTTTGGTTAGTTCATTTTTTTAAGGCAAGATTTTGAGGCAATTTTATAGCAATACATACAACTCTCTTGCCCAAACAGTACAATAATACTAAAGGTCTCCTAATTTAATGTTTAGTCAAGAATCTTGAAGCACTAACTTATTGGTTGATCCAAAAATCATGCTGGTGCCGCTCGTCTACAGCGATTATAATTCCCTATGAAAATTGTCGATTCAATGTTTTCCACTCACCCTCGTAAAAAAAAATATTACCTCACTCAGTACCTTACTTAAGTTATATAATATATTAAATTTTTAAGAAGATGAATAAATTTTATGGTAATAGCATTATGTTCGAACGAGTATCTTAGAGTTAACACACAGTCTACTGTACTTTCTTTCTCAATATTTTTTTTTTTTAATTTTCAGCAAATTTTAATTAAACTTTTTTTTCCAATTTATATTTCGATATTTTTCTATTGCAAAAAAAAATTAAATTAAATTTATTACAGTCATGTAGACGAAAAGAAGCAGACGAGATTACAGGAAAAAAAAAATTAAATAGATCGTGTTAAAAGAAAAACAATTTTCCAATTTTTATTGATGACAAGATTTTTTTCATTGTAAGAAAATTTTCTGAGCACGAACTAGAAATATATGTATTTTTTTTTTGAATACACCTTAGCCTTAAAATAAATTTAAATTTTTTACACATGTAAATTTTTTTTTCGTAATCGTATATCTTTTGTATACAATAATATGTATGTAATTTCCTTAAAAGTCATTCTTATACCGGAATTTATGCATAGATTCATGCATGTATAAAATCCAAAAAAAAAAAAACATTTTATTGATCTGTAGTTTCACTTAGCTTTCAATTTTTTAATTTTTCCGATAAAAAATTCAAGGCGACATGAATACTAAATTTCTTTAGGTTTTTGTTGAAAATTTCAATTGGTACACTTTTGTGCAAAAATTTACTTTAATTTTTGTATTTATTTTTTGTGATTGTGCTATTTTAAGAATAGGACGTACCTACATCAAAATTTTTATTATTTCCGTAGGGTTGTATATATGGGTCAAAGTTTTTCCTTTATTGTCCAAATATGGTGAATGAAATAAATTCGTTCACCGGAAATTTGTAAATGATAGTTTGTACTGCATATTAATAATAATCTCGTCATTAATATTAACAAAATGCCGCGTCGTTAAAATCTTTTATTGTATATTTATTCTTTAATCAACCTATTCCATCTGTCTTTTCAATTAAAAATTTAGGAGTACTTTTAGACAGTAAACTATCATTTTAGCTTCATGATACCTATATATTAAAGAAAGGAAATTCAATGCTCGGTTTTATTAAACGTTGGGGAAAAGAATTTCAAGAACCTTATGTGTTTAAATCGCTTTATGCTTGCTTGATAAGACGCAATTTAGAATATGCCAGTCAGGTGTAGAGCCCATTATACATATTAATAGGGTTGAATCTGTTAAAAAAAGTTCCTCAGATTTTCTCTTCGTCACCTTTCTTGGGGAGACCCGTATAATTTCCCACCGTACGAACATCTTTTGAACTTATTAAATCTTCCTACCCTTAAAAAAACGTCGTGATGTTCCCGATATAATATTCTTAATAGAATTGCTAGTAGGTAATATTGTGTCTACTCTGTTACTTGATAGAATTGATTTTTGTCCAGTTTCAAGATTAAGATCACATAACATATTTTATGCTCAATTTCATAGAACCAACTATGGTAAAAACGATTCTCTAAATAGAATGATGTCCTTATGTAATAAACATACTAAACTTACTTTAAAGAAGCATCTTTATTTGCATCATTGAAATTTAAGGGGTACCTTTAGCTTGTTTCTCATTTTGATTAATTTTTATTGTTTTTTTTTCTTTATTTATTATTAAACTTGTGTGTTGCATTTTCAGATTGTTAATTATTTAAAGTTTAATTAATATTATTAATATAAATAAGTATTCCGAAATTTCAATCATTTCCTAAATAATAGAACAATATAACATAGTATAAGAAGAAGACAGAAGAAGACTTAAGAAGACAGCTCAGCTTCTTTAAACGTTAAACGGTAATCCAAGATTCCATCATATATTATATAAAAAGAAACCTAAATTAGGACTTTTGTGATGTCATTCAAAAATTTAACGAAGACGAGAAATTCATTATTATCCTTAATTATAATAGTTATTAGTTTAACTTATCATATGATATCATAATAATATGAAATACACGTTTGCATCACATTTTATATAACTAACTGTAAGGTCGTAATCGTCATTTAAAAATCATTCGTTAAGTCATTATTTTACGAAAGAGAGCATCAGTATATGAAAGAGAGTATATGAAAATGGGTGGAGAGGAGTTTTAAAAGTCAAGTGGGATACTGACAAAATAAAATGCCCACAAATAAGGGAAAGGTTTCACATGCTATTGAAGAACAAATCCAGATAATTAGCGGAAATGCCACCTTAAGTTTAAACACAAACATAAACGAAGAATGGCAAAACATTGAAAATGCTAAAAACACAGCATCAACTGAACTAGTTGGTAATATTCGAAGGCAAAAAATGACAGACTGGTTCGATGTGGAATGTCAAAGACCAATTATGTCAAAAAATCAAGCAAGATTAAAACTTTTACAAAGAAACACAAGAATGAATCACGACGAATACAAACAGAAAAGAATAACAGCAAATAAACTATGTAAAAAAAAGAAAAAACAAATGATGAAAAAAAAAATAGAACAAATCTAACATGAACACAATCTAAATAACATAGGAGTTTTTTACAAAAATATTCAAAGAGAAACTCGAGGATACCAGCCAAGAATTAGTGCCTGCAAAGATAAAGAAGGGAAATAATGTCGAAAAATAATGATGTAATAAAAAGGTGGCGCGAATATTTTAACGAGTTATTAAATAAGCAAGAAGAAGAAAAATCAACATCTTGTAATATACATTACTGATATATAAAATGTTGTACCACCACAATACGAAGAAACAGTGCAAGCTATTAATAGACTGAAAAACAACAAAGTCCCAAGGGAAGGCAAAATAACCTTTGAGATACTAAAAGCAGCAAGGGACCAAAAATTAAATAATCTAATATGTACAATGTCGATGTCTGAAAAATAGAATACTGATATGCCCAATATCTAAAAAAGGTGATAAAATGAATTGCGCAAACTATAGATTATAGATTATTACGTTACTGAACACTGCATATAAAACATTATCAAACATAATATTATATGAAAGAATGAAAACACTTGCGGAAAGTTTGATAAAACAATATCAAGGTGAATTCCGAAGTGGCAGGTTCCGTTGATCAGATATTTGTAATTAGGCAGAATATGGAAAAATGCTATGAGTATAACGCTGATCTCCACATACTCTTCATTAACTTTCGGCAAGCTTTTGATAGCATTAATAGAAAGACGGTCTCTAATGCATTGATAAATTAAGGAATACTGAAAAACCTTACTAATATGACTATGATGACGTATGACGTATGATATCTAAGCGAAACAGTATGCATTTCCCCATATGTGAGAGAATATAGGCTGGTAATTGAAGCTATTTTGCAAATAAAAAGTTGTTACAGTTAAAATTGTTGTCACGACAAACAAAGCTCATAATATACCAAACTATATAATCCGAACAGTAATTAAATATGGATGCGAAATATGGACGTTAACCGCAGACGAAAATAACCTAAGAGTTTTTGAAAGAAAAATCTTACGAAAAATGGTTGGCACCAGAAGAATGGAAAACGGCGAATATATAAGAAGAAGTAATACAGAACTGTATGAATTGATTAAACAAGAAGATGTAGACAGATTTGACAAGGCACAAAAACTACAATGGGCCGGGCATATGATGCGAATGAATGAAAGCCAGGCACAAAAGAGAGCTTTCGATTTCAAACCTGATCTAAAAAGAACTAGAGGCAGAGGCTAGAGGCTTAATATTATTGAAAACTACGCTTGAGTGTTGCAAATTATAAATTGAAAATATGTTGCTCAAGATCGTGATGAGTGGAGAGAGGTTGCGAAGAAGGCCAAAGCTCACATCGAGCTGTAGAGCCACAAGAAGAAGAAATGAAAATAGGAAATCATATATAATCATTAGTAATTTGATATTTTTTATATGATTTGTTGTGATAGTTAGGGTGGTGATTTTGTATATCATATAATAATAATTGTATCAAAAACTTATCATTATATGATATTAATGATTATTATAGTTAGGGATATTGAAATGGAAAAAGATATAGGTAACAGAAAACATTGCATCATAAATATTTGAAACTGAGTTTGTTTCACTTTTTAAAGGATGATAATATTTTTTATTATAACCTTATAATGTTAATTAATTAAATATGACTTTCGAGTATCCTGCGTTATTAAATCATCAATAATTTTAACAATATATGTAGAACATTTAATAAAAATTAAATATTTATAACACATACTGTATATAAATCACTCTATTATAATTGTATAATAATATTTAATTTTAACACCAACTGTACTATAGATTTATACCACAGTATGATTTTCATTCGTTTTCTATTATTGTAACATATGTAGGTACTTTTTTCGTCAGATGTATGTAGGTACTTTGTATTAAAATGTGTAGGTTTTTTGCAATTTACATAACATATCTACTTTATAAAAAATTATAAATTAAATGTAACTTCGTAGGTGGTAACATTAGATTATAAATAATTTTTTTTCCCTTAAATATTATGCACGCACACATATTAATTGCACTTAACAGAATTTTGATTGATTTTCTTGACAAAATTAGCTTAAATATGCTAAAAGTTATTGAATCTACAGATAAAAATTTATTTTTCCCTCGTTTCAACAGCTGTAAGTTTGTATAGGCCAATTTGTAATAAAATGTGTTACGTGCTTTGAAAGCAAAATACACTAGATATTATATTATATTATATTTTAGTATAGATACATAAGTATTTTATAGAATTATATTTTAAGAATTAGATTATTGAACAGGGCTGTTCTATTTTTTGTAGAAATTACTTAAAATCTAATATGATTTTTAATATGAATTATTACTGTTTCATTATTCATTTATATATTCTGATGTCATGTGGAGGTTCATAGGATAAAATAGAAAGATATTTTTTATATGTTACCTTTACCTTTTATCTTTTGGTTTATTATAATGAACCTAACGATTCGGTCTTTTCCTTTTAACGATAAGTAGTATTTTTATTTTCATAAGCCCCGTAATACATAATATTAATTATTGTAGAGTGTATTAATACTCTAAATGTTAAAATAGAGTTGAAACTTTATATTTTTATTATCTGCTACACTTTTTATTTGATATTCTTAAAAGACTTATACTTTTGTCTTGCTTTGTACGTTTACTAGAATTATTTGGAATCCGCTCTACGAGTCCTTACGCGACCAATTTTGCTTTCTTGTATTCTCTAATATATGGTTTTTCTTCAAGTTTTTATTATGCTAAATCATTTTCAACTTCCTTGCAGATATTTTTGGAGGATTTAAGTTTTAAAGATTTTTTGATTAGGTGCCTTTTTTTCTCATCGTATTACTTGTTCATACCAAGGTAGTGTTAACTCACAGATTTCTCCAATAATTACTACTATTTTTATGATATCATGGATGCAGTCGATTCTTTACACTCGTTTTTAACGTTGGACTGTATTTTTGTAATCCCAGAACACTTCATAGTCGACATACAAACATACATTCACTATTAATGCCGTTTTTGAGAGTATTGTCTCTATTTCAATCAATGGAACCGGGGTATTAACACTTCGTCGTTTACTAAGTAGTATGTTCTGATGATAAAAAATTAAACAACCGTCGTTCATTTATACAAAATTTGGGGGAAAGCCTTGTTCGACCATGCATTGCGTCGTCGTAACCACCTTCCCAGGTCTGAATTTTCTGCTAGCATTGTTCGTGGTATTCAACCTGATCGAATCAGCATCATCATCATCTGAACCACCTGCTAAAAAGCAAAAACCTAGTGAGCGCAAACGTTGTAAAATTTGTGGATGATGATGTTCTGAAAAAATGTTCTGATGATGATGATACATGCATCCCTAGAGTGTTTGTGTCGGATTTTTCTCAGTCCATTAGTTCAATTAATTCGCCTTTCACTTTATCTAATAATAATGTATATTATGTATGTGTCGTAAATTTTGATATGTTTTAGTAACTATGGTAATGACATTTCCGTACAGAAAAGTCAGATGCTAAAATTTTTGTTGTTTTACAAGTAGGCATATTATACTACATCGGGATATTGAAAATAAGAGGGGTGACTGTCGATCTATAGTGAACGCCTACACTAACTGAGAAGGTATCTGATGTTCCAGATAATATTCAAATATTAGTGTTTGAAATTTCTGTTATTCATATGAACGGTTAGTTTGTATTATAATTTCTATAGTAATATACGGTGGATTAGAGCTACAGCGCTTTTCTATAATTGAGCTTATTGTGCTTATTTGTTTTCTAATATTTTTTCCGATGGTATCATTGTATCTGATGTTAACTTTATGACTTCAAAATTTTAATTAAAAAAAAAATTTAAAACATTGAAATTAACTATAAGTGACACTAGAAATTAATTTAATATTAATACAGAAATGGTAATTATTAACAGTAATTATTAAAAATAATTAATATTTGTTTTTTCATAATTAAAATCAATTAACGATAATTTTAAATTTATTTTTATTTTATGTTAATTTATTATTTTTTATTTTATTATTAATTTATTATTGATGGAAATGATAATGTGTACTTAAGAAAATAAATGTCATTCGCAATGAAGATTGAAAATTTGATTTGAATAAAGAAAATCAAAAACATTTGATTTTGAGTGTCATTCATGGACAGAATAGTTATTTATTTTTGAGATTGTATATTGTTTCTAATGACACTAACTGAAAGTGAAAAACATAAAATTCATGACTTTCGAGATTACACTTATGAATGATTAAATAACCCAGCGTTAAATACTGTATTGATGCGACTGCGAAGACTAAGTGGTTACGCGCACCTGTACATAAACTAAAACAGTGGGGGTGCGCAGATAAAGCACCGTAACTCAATAATTAACAATAGTGCTTATTTCATGATATCGTTACAAGACGAGGTTTTTATTGTTGTGATGAAATTTATATATTTAAATTTAAACAAATAAATAATTTTCAAGGAAAGCAATCAACACTGTGATGAAGTTGTTAAGTTCGCCGTAACTACAGAGAAAATGATCTTTGAAATTTGCTATTAAAGCTTGAAATTTGCTCAACCCGAGTTATTAAAATTAAAAAAATAAATAAATTTTAGAATCGGCAAAAATAAGAGCTCAAAATAAAACAAGTAAATTTAATTTCTTTAGACGCCAGTTATAGCTATCATTGAAATGCTTCCGGAAAAAACGTTTCATTCAAAACTTATAATTTTTTCCGTATAGGCAATTATAGCAATTAGAGAAAACTGTCAGTTGAATTATTTGTCAAATGGCAAATGACAATAATGAAGGCAAAATGAAAATAAATGTAATTTAAATTTAAATTTTTGTTGGCTTTATTTCGATGTTTGCAAAATTATATTAATTTATATTTTATTATTTTAATTTATTTAATTATTATTGGTAGAAAATGGTACTAATAAAGAATAAAAAAAGATTTTTTTATTTAATAATGACATTGGCTGAATTGAGAAGAATACAAAAGTATACATAAATTTTCTCGAATTAATTTTTTTTTTTACTTTTTTTGAAATATGCATTTTTAAAGCAAACAATTTCAAAACTAAACTTAAACAAAATAATAAAAAAACAAAATTTAAGTCTAAACTCATTAAAATACAAAATCATCATGAAATATATCAAGAATTGCATCAGAATTTTTTTCAATGACAAACTGAAGTGGAAAGAAATGAAACATAATGTCATTGGAACAATTTTCTTTCATTAGCAAAATCACTGATTAGTTGTTCAGGAAAATAATTACCAATCCGGAAAATGATAAAATTGTTTTTTTGTTTTAAATATTTAACTTAAAATTTAAAAATTCGTAGCAGTATTTATTTTTTAGAAATTATTTAATCATTGAATTTAACACTTTTGTTAAATTTTATATGTCTTTGCTGCAAAAAAATTTAATATAAAAATTTTTCGGAAGCATTTCAATGATAGCTATAACTGGCGCCTTAGCCAGTTTAACAAAATAATCTTAATTTTTGTTAACTTTTAGAACCTAATAATTCAAAATCTAGAAAAGGGAAACTTTTATAATTCAAAAGGGAAAAGAAACCTGAAACTTTTTGTTGTAATATAATCTTTTTGTTGCATAAGTAAATTGTGTAATTTACAATAATTGTTATTCTTCACATCCGAAAAAGGCGAGAGAAGCTTTTCGATTTTTCTTTTGAGAATCGGGGTCACTTGTCAATTCTAAAATATCTGTATGAACCAGTTATAATTCTTAAAATTCAATAATAACTCTAGCTGTACAAATTTGTTTTAATAAATTTTTATTATACATCTAACATTTTACAAAATTTAGAAGGATAGCCTTTATATTTTCTTTTTAAGAAGTATGTAATAGTATGTTTTTCCTTTATTATATTAGTCAGCATATCTAATTTCGTTAGGTTAGGTATATAACAATATAATATAATATATTATGAGTATATATAACTATTTTTGTTTTATAAACTATATAACTATATTTTGTAAATTAATATTAGAATAGCACATACTTTTGTCTATTTTTGAAAAAAATTATTGGACTGCTGTAGCGCAACCAAATTTTACTGAAGTTGTAGGCATGCAACTTAACATCAGAAAATTTCAGACACCTTATCTTCAATAGGCACTAAATAATTTTCATATATAAAAAGAAGTTTAATGGCAGCTACTAGCTGCCCGTCGGCTGATGTTGCGAAATTTAAATAGGAAAACTAACAATTTTAGGAAAAGCGTGACAAAAATTTCGGAATCCTAGCTCCTATATTTTTTGAGTTATCGTGGGGACAGTCGGACGTGTACTAAAAGCTTTTCTTAATTATGAATTAGCTGTGAAACTTAAATAAACGAGTAAATAACTGAACAGGCGATCTGTTTTACGTTTTAGAAAAAAAAACATGAAATAGAGAAATCTTTTACATGTATGTATGTACAATTGTAACACTGGGCATTATATAATATAATGTATTCATATCAATAGTAAAATGTATAAAATGAAACCTTTTTATATTTTTGGTTTTTTTTTTTCTAGAAAATTTTCAACATAGAGACACGTAAGTCTAGTTAAAAATTTACTACGTCGTAGAGCAGCACAATTCAAAGCAAACGTGAATCGAATATTAAATCGAATATAACAATAATAGATATGGGTTTAAAAAAGAATTTCCAAAAATGTTATATATTTTTACCATTATCCTATCGATTTTTGGCTACCTATAAGGATATTTCAATTACTCTATTCATTGACAAAAATTTTTAATTTCTTATATTATTTTGTTTCTGTAGTAAATTTGGATGTTATGACACCGGAGTTTGTCATAAGAAATTTCTTCAGTAAATCGATTTTACTTTAGGGGCAAATTCGGTTATAATACGAGTTCCTGGTTTTAAAAATAAAAACGTCAAAATTAAAATAAAACGAAGAAAATAATTTTTCTTTTCAAATTTTAAAAGTTCCTTTTTTTTTTGGTTTTTATGTTTGTATGTATATATGTACGTGGATGACATACATATGAGTATTAAGTTTTGGTTTTTTTCTGTTTTGTATAAATTGTAAAAATTTCAATTCAAGGACATTCAAAATATGATGTCCGAATTTAGTATATTATTTTTCTTTTTTTCTTCGTGGGTATTGAGTATAGTTTTTTTTTTTTTTTGTTAAAAATAAAAAAAAAACCAACAATTTTTGGGTCAGTATTTTATTTTCTGTTCTGCTGAATTTCATCTGTCCTTTTTTTTTGTGTTTTGTTATTTGTGGTGTATTGTTTTGATTTGATTGTATCCTTTTTCTGTTTTATTTTATTAATACAGATGAGAAGGAAATAGTTTTTCTCTGGTTTTTATGCTCTGTTAATTTTTTCTTTTAGTCTCCTTTTAAAGGGCTTACGAGTAATATAAAAGAACAAAAGAATAATCTTATATAGGAAATTGTGTGGTAGAGAGTTCTGTATGGAGTGTTGTTTTAATATACTTGACTGAACATTAACCGGAAAATATGTGAAAAAGAAAAAATAAAAATTCATTTTTTGTTTTGTTTATGTTTTATTGTTAATTATTTTTTTTTTTTTTTTGTTAATCCTGGATGGTTTGAAATTTTTATTTGTGATTGGTTTCAGCGTACATAATATTTTTTTCATGATCGTCCCAAGACCAAAACTTTATATTCTATATTAAATTTTTTATGCTGTACATTAATTTGTCGGCTTGTTGGTCAAAACTCTTAATGAAATAAAGTAATTTTGCAGGGTGTTAAAAGGTCATTTGCAGAAAGTTTTTTTTTTTTTATAAATATAAAAAAAAAAGAAAAAAAATTATTTTATTATAAAAAGTTTCTGCTTAAGAATATTTAATTGAATAAAATGTAAAATTTGAATATTCAGATTTATATAGAAAATAATCTTTAGGATTATTAATAAAAAATAAAAAACTCAAAAAATGGGATTAATATATTATCAAAAATATTAAGTTTTTAGAGTTCAATATGAAATTTAACTTTTAATTTTCCACATTAACAGCATTACTGATTGTCTCAAATTTAAATCTAAATGTATCTAAATTGTATTTTTGTGAAATTATTTTTAAAAAATACATTTATAAATTAAACGTGAACGAAATAGAGAAATGCTATATTTAAATATTATTAATGAACTTAAATGTTCTTTAGTAATAAAATCATTAGTACGAATATCTGCTTTCATTGCAATATGTTTTGTTTCTATCAGGTCTATTATAAATCATCATTTTCCATTTGATTCAATTTATTATTCTTGAAATGACTTACATTACTTACTTACTTACATAAATGGTTTTTAAAGTGTCCTTTCTTATTAATTTACTTGCTTAGTTTCGTTCGTTTCTATGTCATTCTGTTTTACAGGTACTCAACTCGTAGGAAACCCTGAAGTTAATTAAAATTCCTTTTTGGATCAGAATATTTAAATGTTTTGTAATAAAAAGATATGTCTGCCTTTTTCTTAACATACTGGGATAAGTGTAAAAAAAATGCTTCGCGTTATCTATAGCATCAGTTACTCTGCAAAATCTACAATTAAGATCTACCACAGCTATAGTTAAATTGCAGATATTGTGAAAATTAACTTTTTGACAATATCGACAATTATAATATTAATAATTATAGAAAATGGGGTAAATCTTTTTACCTCATTTCCAAAAAAAATTTAAAAAATGTGCCTATTAGTTTCACTCTATCTGAAAGATAGAAATAATATAAATAATAATGTCTGAAGATAGAAATAATATATGTTAACCATGGGTAAGTCTTATAAAAACATTAATGTTGTTGAACAAGTTTTTCATGTAGCCTCATCCATTACGGAACTATAGCCCCTCAAACTTTGAAAACCACAATTTTTAAATGCGTCTGTCCGTTTGTTTACAAAACTTCTACACCGTTAAAGATAGAGGAAACTTAAAATTTGTAGCGCTGAATTAATATTGCCTATTTATTAGCACATTTTCAAAAGAAATTTTGAAAAAATGTGCCTATTTCTTTCACTTTGCCCCTCCGTCCGTCCGTCCATCGGTACATCTGTTCGTTAGTTTACAAAACTTCTCCACCGTTAAAGATATACGAGTAAATAATAAATTTTAACCATGGGTAAGTCTTATAAAAAGATTAATGTTGTTGAACAACTTTTTCATGTAGTCCCATCCATTATGGAACTGCAGCCCCTCAAACTTTGGAAAGCCCAATTTTTAAAAGCGTAGGTATATCTCATGTTCTGCTTAACATTTTTTCAATATAAAAACGCCATTCTACAGGAATCAATATGAAAATTATACAATTTTTTTAAGCTTGATATTTAAATTTACCGTTATGTGAAAATCACATTTTGTATGATTTTTCTATCTTCATTTAGATCTTTAATTTTCTATCTTCCATTTTATATTTGCACGCTTTTAGATAGGGGCTTGAAATTTTGAGGTAAGTAAGAACTTTATACAGTCTATTATTTATATATCTATATATTTATAAGTTTCATCAAAAAAATTTTTTCGCCCACCCCCTAAGAGGTATTAAGAGGTATTAGAAATCAAAAATTGAAAATTTGCTATTTTTAAACATCTGTAACTTAGGCATCTGTACACATTTTTCTTCGGAAAGACAAAACAATTAAAGCTTCAGTTATATATTTTTACGTGTGCTAATCGTTTTCCTTAGTTATAGTTTCGGTCTTACACTAGCCCCTTTTCACATTTCCAAAAAGTCCTATTTTCACATTTTTTCACATTTTTCATTTTTGTCTCTGCCTTCTTGTGAATCTTTATCGTTTGATATCCAAGACTCCGAAATACAACAATATTTGAAATACTAATGGGAATTCAGGTTTAATTAAATAACTTTTTGAGGCACAATCTTTAATCTTTTTGATCTTTGATCTACATTAACATTGTATGTTAAAAATAATAATTAAATTTTATTGCATATCAATATAAATATGTATATATAGATATTGTATCTAAAAGATAAATTTTTAAAATTTATTTAAACCAAAAGCAAATATCAACTCTTTGATTAATTTTGGAGCACAATGTACAATAAGTACTCACGTATAATTTTTGAAGAGATTCAAAAATAAGCCTCTGAAATGAAAAATTAATACATCATACCATTCAATAATAATTATATTAGTGCATAACTCAAGGCTATTTTTACTATTATTCATTACTATATTTTAAAATATTTTTATTTGTTTTATAATATGTACATGTATATAAGAGATTATATCTTTTTGTAATACTCAGTCAATTTCACAAAAGGCTTATAAAAAAAATTCAAAAGATTAATATTTTCACCACTAATTAAATTTCATTTTTTAAAAATTTATTTTTTATTTAAAATAAAATTTTTTTTTGTTTTTAAATGAGGAAACAGTCACAACTATCAATCAATTTTATTTATGATTATATTTATATTTCTTATTTATTTTTATTGAACTCGTTATGGTCATTCAATAGAATAAAAAATTTCAATTTTTTTTTAGCTTGTGGCTTAAACTGAATCCATTGGCTTTTAAACATATTTTTAACATAAAATATAAAAAGAAAAAATATCATTTCATATTATGTACTTACCGCTACTATAAAAATTTCCATTGAAAAATTATTCAAAAGAAAAAGGAGTCGAAATTATTCATAAAAGGATAACCATATCCACAAAAAATTTCAATTATACATATTTTCATATAATTAGAATTGACTGGTATATACGAGTACTATTTATATAGGTAGGTATGTAATAAATATGTGTATGTATTATAAATTAAATAGGGTGGCGTATAAAAAATAACAATTATTTTAATATTACTGTTAAATGAAATAAAGTTAACTATAAAGCAGTATCTCGGTATAACCAAAGATTTTTATGGTGCACATTTTCCCAATGTTAACATAGGGAATTATTAAATTGATTTTATTTATTTTATAAAAAAAAAAAATTTAATTATTCTTTTGAAATTTTTCTCCACGGAAATTTTGTAATAATTACAAGGCATCATCATCCTTTTAGATTTCCAGAAATCCCAATTTTTAGCTCAAAAAGTCTTGCTTAGATTTTTTAAAAATTTTAAAAGATTTTTTTAAAATTTTTTGGAAATATTCTGAAAACTTTAAATTAAAATACTAATAATTATATTTGAATACAAATGGAAAATCTTTTTTTCTTAATGCTAAAATTATAGCATAATATGAATACTAACAAAAAATACAATAATTGTATGGCTTGTGAGAACAAACAATGTTAACACTAAATATAAATAAGATAAATATTATATTGTAGGCGTCGCAAGCATGCATTCATTAAAAATAAATACAAATTTCTTAAATATCTTTTTCTATTAATAAATAGATGGCGTACAATATAAATATTAAAATAAATAAATTTCTATTATTGGCAGTTTTTAACATTCCGGGCTTTAGTGCAGAAAATGGTTACCTGAAATAAAGCAGAAGGAAATAAAGCCAAATGACACTTTTTTTACTTTATTTCAAAACGCATTTGAAATAAAGCCGAAAACATAAAATTTTTGTTTTTGGCTTTATTTCAAATGGGTGTTGAAATAAAGTCAAAATTAAAAAGAAATAAGATCAAAAATCAGTTTACACTTTTGTGGCTTTACTACTGTTTAATAGTACGCCTAATTATGAAGGTATGCCAAAGTTGTTCTTCCACAAAAAAAACTTAATAGTTAATAAGTACGCTATAAGTTAATAAGTACGTAATAAGTAGTTGTTCCAAAATTTTTTTTTTATTTTTAATTTAATTTAATTTATAATCAAATTTTGCTCCTCTTCTTTCTACTGCTTAAATACGAATGATCCTTAAAACTACTATATTAACTTAAACTAAAATTATATTACTGTATACTAAATATTATGCTAACTGAAATTAAAATTACGGTTTGAGTTCATAAACCTTTCTTATGTACAAAAGAAAAAGTACCTATCATCATATGTTTTACTATTCTTGTATATAATGATGGTATATAACAAAAAAAGTGAGTAAGTTTAATTCGATTCTCGTTTTTAATTTCTTATTTCATAATTATAATCAAATTCAATTTCTTCCTTAGAAAGCTTTTTAACAATAGTTTATTATAATTCAATTATTCATTTTTAGCACATTTCCAAAAAAATTTTTAAAAAATGTGCTTATTAG
Source organism: Poecilobothrus nobilitatus (assembly GCA_947095535.1). Taxonomy (NCBI): domain Eukaryota; kingdom Metazoa; phylum Arthropoda; class Insecta; order Diptera; family Dolichopodidae; genus Poecilobothrus; species Poecilobothrus nobilitatus. The sequence continues at coordinate 112,701,190 of OX352774.1, forward strand.
TTTCACTCTGTCCGTCCGTCCGTCCGATTGTTTACAAAACTTCTACACCGTTAAAGATAGAGAAAAAAAATTTTAACCATATATAGGTCTCATAAAAAAAATAATTTTGTGGAACAACTTTTTCATGTAGCCCCCCTATTACGGAGCTACAGCCCCTCAAACTTTGAAAAAGCCCTATTTTTAAATGCATATATCTTATGTTCTGCTTAAGATTTTTTCAATCTGAAAACGTCATTCGACAGGTATTTCTTTTATCTTTGTAAATTAATATCAAAATTATACAATTTTTTTAAATTTAGTATTTAAATTTACCGTTATGTGAAAACCAAATTTTGCATGATTTTTCTACTTTCATAACTCTGAAAGTTTGCTCAGAAAATTTTTTCGGACCACCCCCTGTTTATGAGCTATTAGGGCTTAAAAATTGAAAATTTGCTATTTTTAAACACCTGTAACTTAGGAACCTGTACACATTTTACTTCTGCAAGATGTAAAAATTAAAGCTACAGTAATATATTTTTACATGTGCTAAAGGTTTATTTTTGTTGTAAAGGGTTCCAAAGTTGCAGCTCTTCAAAATTGCGAAAAAGCCCCATTTTCAGATGTATATATCTCGGGCTCTGCGTAATAATTTTGCAATCTAAAACCGGCAGAAGATCGAAAATTTTATTATCTATATAAAACAATATCAAAATTATGTAATATTTTGTAATTTACGATTTAAATTTACCGTTATGTGAAAACCACATTTTGCATGAATTTTCTTTTTTCATAATTCCGGCACGTCTTTAAATAGGAACCTGAAATTTTGAGACGAGAAAGAACTTTTAGAATTAGTATAAATTCCTTTAGAAAATTTTTTGGTAACACCCCCTCTTTAAGAGTTATTACGCCTCAAAAATTGAAAATTTGCTATTTTTAGACACCTGTAACTTAGGCACCTGTAAAAACTTTTCTTCGGCAAGACATGAAAATTAAAGGTTCAATTAAATATTTTTACGTGTGTTAACGGCTTTTCTTAGTTATATAGGATTCCGGACTTACGGCCCCTCAAAATTTCAAAAATGTCCTATTTTTCCTACATTTTTCGTATTTACATGAAATTTTCAAATTTTTGTGTAAGTCACACTTCTAAACAGTTTGTATTGAGTTTTGGAAATGTGCGCTTTTAAAAACCGTTGGTTTACATTCTACCTTGTTTTTTTATCCAAAAGCTTTGTATTATTTTGACATTTACAGAGATTTCTAAAATAAGCACAAGTAAGTTCATATTTAATTGTGATAAATTTTAAAATTAATTTTTAATATATTCAATTTCTAATACATTTCTATTATAGGTTTTAGATGAAATTCCAGATGATGTTGCTGTGATGCTCCAGTTTATTTAGATAAGTATAACTTTATAAAATGCATAAAAGAATAAAGTTCTTTGTGTTTTTTTTTATTTCATTTTAAGTTGATGTTGCTTGTGATTCTGGAACAACCATATTCAATACCAAACTTTTTGTATTCGGCTTTATGAATAAAGCAACAATAAAAATGAATAAAGGCAAAAATATTATTAACAGATGATATTGATAAATTTTAATTTTAATTAAGAATTTTAGAGTTGGATTTAAAATCAGGGTATTACATTGTTCGGAATTTTTTTACTTATACCGTATATTATATAAATATTATGAAAAAAGAGAATACCTGTATTTTTAATCCAAGTCCAAAATCTCTCCTAATTCGACCCTCTTCTATGCTATATCGGTAGTGAGCCAAAACCCAGCAGATGATTGGCTTTATTTTAAATAGTTAACGGCCACTGGCGAGATATCGTCGGAACGGCGCGCGATGGGCATACATCCCTCGGCACCCGATCACAGCGCACGCGGTTTACGGTCATTGACGCAGACTTTGGTAACACACATCACAACAAGTAAATGCATTTATTTTTTTATAAATATTTTAAAGTAAACATTGTGGTATAATGAGTAGAGATTGAGATATCTCGGAAAGACCTATGGATTTGAGTCCCTGCTTGTATGGTGACCTAACTTATTGTCCGCAACCTTATTGTAACGGTAAATATGTAAAATTATTAAAAAATACTTCAAATGTGGAATTTCATGTTAAAGATAACATTTTTGGAATAATTTTTCGCAAAAAACTGCATTACTAAATGATGCTTACTAATTTTCTATTTAAAACATTACCAAAATGTTTTTAAGCAATAAGTAGTAGGTGCCTACATAATATTTAATTTTTTTTTAGTTTCGAAATTGTGTTTCTGCTGACTCTATAAAGGTTTCTTCGCGTTGGAGAACAAAACGTTTATCGCAGCAAGAAAAACGGAAATTTAAAGGAATTCAGGCAAAAATATAAGAGTAAGTCTAAGATTTTTAAACCACGTCAAATCGGGAAAGCTTGTAATTCTTTGCAAAAATGTAGGGAAAAACCATGTAATAACGACCTAACCATTTTTAATGAGTTTTCGAACATATATAGGTGATTACAAGAGACAGAACACTTATCTCTTTACTGGAAGTAGCATAACCAAAAAGAAGAAATAAAAGCAAATAAAAACAACCTGGCATCTCCAGAAGACAATTTTCTGTCACGTATTATATAAAATTAAATGGAAAAAATATAAAAGTATGTAAGACAGAGTTTCTTGCAGTTCATGGCTTACAATAAACAGTAAATTAAGAGTTGAGTTACTTATAAAACAAATGAGTTCTGGATTGTCAACATCTCATGCTGATTGCAGGGACCAACATTCAAATCGACCGAATAAAGTTTCAGAAGAACAGTTCAAGTCTATATAAGAACTTATATTAAATCAATACCAAAGTATACCAGTCATTATAGTAGAGTAGATAATCCTGGTCGTGTATATCTGAATAGTGATTAAAATGTCCGTAAATTATTCTAAAAGTTCTTTATTACCTCCAAATGTTAAGTCCCTATCTTAAAGCGGGCCGGGTTATGAAGGTAGAAAAAAATTGTATAATTTTGATATTGATTTACACAGGTAAAATGACTTCCTATTAAATGGTGTTTTCATATTGAAAAAATTTGAAGCAGAACATGAGATATATACGCATTTAAAAATAGGACTTTTTTAATTTTTAGTTTGAGTGGCTTTCTTTGGTCCAAAATTTTTAAATGTTGAAATACAAATGAAATGAAATGTTGACATACATATCAAATAAATTAATATTAAAATGAATTTTGGACACTAATATCATTTCAGTAGTTACAAGCAACTGTATTAAATTTTAACTATGTATAGTTGTGTGTTCTGGAATTTTTCCTTTAAATTCTTTTTAAATCATTTAAAAGTAAATTAAACAAAATCTAATATCTAAACACTTTCACAAAATGATTAGATAGATACTATTAAAATTTGTTAAAAGAAAAAAATAACTGTAAATAGTATCTTTCAATATAAGGGAAGGAAATCGATTCCTTTTAAAGTTTTAATATGAAAAGAAAATTATTTTTAAGAGTCATGCAGTTTTTGCAATGGAAAAATTTACAAACAAATATTGTTAAAATCCTTTTTAATTATCCTTATGTATATGTGTTATATTAATAAAAAAAATATATAAACATTTAACCTTCATAAAAACCAACTGTTTTTTCTTAAAATTTTCAGTAAAAATAAATTTTATAAATTCTATATTTCACACAAAATAAAATTTATCCTTTAAATAAAATGATGAAATATTTTTAATAGAAAATTAGTTTTTATTTTAATATTTTTTTCCAATTAAACTTTGTTTTATTTATATTTTGTTTTTTTTTTCAAATTTCGATTTTAAAAAACTAGAAAATGTTGTAGCTAAAAGAATCTGTGAAATATCCAAAAAAAAAATAAATAAATAAATAAAATCTTTCATATAAAAACATTGAATTTATTTTTTCCCATTTGAATACTCAACAAAAACAATTTTGTATAATATTTTCATAAATATGTTTTTTGATTATTTCTAAACACTAAAATAAAAATGAAACATGGTGATAAAAAATATAAATTTTTATTATTTTAAATGAAAATAAATTTTCACTTGTACAAAATAATTTTTACAGTGATTAAAAATAATGCAAAATTTTTCATTAGATTTTCGATATTATTTTGGGGCAATCCAAAAAATTTTTATTCGTAAATATTTTTGATCTAATATTCTACTACATTAAAAAAAAAAAAAGGAGCAGCTGTGTATATTTTTACAATTCAAAGTAAATTTAAAGATCTTCAACTAATAGATATGAAAATAAGGCCGAAGAGAATTTTTTTTTTTTCTATTCATAATTAATTTGAGGTTAATTTTCACTTTTCCAATTTCATTTTACCTTATAAGACAAAGGTTAGTTGAACAGTTTTTAACCAATTAGAAAATAATTATTTGACAAATAAATAAAATAAGCCGTGGCTAAGATGTTTTTTCACTTTTTAGACGGTCACACTTATTAATATTATGATTAAAACATCAAATAATAGAAATAGTAATTAACAGTAGTTGATATTTAAATACTTTAGAGTTATACACATTATTTTATTTTTGAAACTTCTTTTGCAATTCAAATCACATAATAGCAAAATCAATATTTTAGAGCTGGTGGGTTGTCATATTTAGAATATGGCTTAATGACTCATTTGAATGAGTCATAAAATAAAACCATATTTTTATAAAACATTTTTTGTCATAAAGCCATAATTAAATTATTCTCTGATTCAAATATAATTTTTTTTTGTATGATTGTTGTTTGTTTGATGTTGAAAAATGTTTGTAAAAACAGGATATCCGCTTTTTTCCAGAATATAATATATGTAAAGATTTTGGAAAAAGGGACAACCCTGGTTTCGTAACCGACTATAAAATATCTCTAAATAGATACATATATAGGCAGAACCAGGAAAAGGTCAACCTTTGTTTTGTAATAATCTCATTTTTACAGAACAAAGAATTTGAGATCATGGTGGTAAAAAAAGAAAGCTTTCAGATTTTCATATGAAAAATATTAAATTCTGAGTGTGAAAAATAATAATAAATTTTGTGAAAATTTAGACATTTTTATAAAAAACAAAAAATAAGAAAGAATGAGCGCTGCTGACCCCGCGCCCGCGCTCAGAGGCAGCAGGTCCCAATCCTTTAAGAGAAGGACGAAGGCAATTGTGAAGGGGCTAAAGGAGTGGTGAAGAATGTCTTGAAGAAAGAGCCGCGATGGCCGCCACGAGTGTGATAGAAAATTGTTTGAAACCTTTTGAAAATATTGAATAATTTATGTGATATTGAGGAGGAATTTTATAGTTGGTTACAAAATCAGGGTATTTTCCTTTTTCCTTAATATTTAATATATATTATTTATAAAAAAGATTGCGAATGAGGAGGGATTTTAGAGTTGGTTACAAAATCAGGATATCCGATCCCCTTTTTCAGAATATTTACATATATGTATATTCGAGATTCTGAATTAGCAAGGATTTTAGAGTTGGATTCTAGAGTTTAATAAATTTTATTCCAAAGTATTTTGAATCGAATGAGGCATAACACCATATGGCTTTATGACATCCCACCTATTTTAGACATATTTAATTATTTCAGCATTTTTCACTAATTTTCTAAATATAAACAAATCTATATACTTTAAAGACTTTTTTTATGAAAATCGGTAAGTTTTCATTTCGTCAAATGTCAAAAGTCTCTTGTTAGGAATGTAAAATTCACTGTCTACAATCGATCACGAAAGTGAAGATTAACTAATTAACTTAATAGTTTCAGTGTCTTAAATTTCAAAATATGCGGCGACTCATATGTATGATTTTAAAATTATTCTGTCATTGTCATGTCTGATGTAAAACTTAATTACAACAAAAATTCAAAAGCTCAATGTTAGCATATTATGCGTAAATTATAGTTTTTTATGATAGTTTACATATTTAGCGTGAGGAATTGTAAAAAAATTTAATAATGCAGGTATGCATAAACTATAAAAAAAGTAAAAACAAAATATACTTAAACAATGTAAAGTTATTTGGTTTGTGACAGTTCAATAGTGGTGAAATGGGCTCATACGCAGAAGAGATACCACCATTGTTGGCTTAAAAATACATCGATTATCAATATATGTATGAATCTATATTAAAAATATATGTATTATATTATTATACAAATATTATCAGTAAACAAAATCATTTTAAATTCACTTATCCTATTTCTTATTTTCCATGGAAGCGCTAGCTAGCAATTAAGGTCACTGTATAGCGAAAACAAGAGAGCCTTCTGCAAAATTTTAGAATATGGCATAACATATAACAACATAGTAAAAATGAAAGAATTAAAAATAAAATAATCAAATGTAATATGCAATATAGTTGGCCCACATTTTTAATTGGCAAAGGATCCTAAAAATATCGGATGTCATTTATGCCAGTTCAGTATAAAAAAATATAAAATAAATAAGTAAATTGTCCACGGAATTTTTTCAAAATAAAAATATTACAGACAATATTCTACTCTGATCTTTGTACGTTGTTCTTTACATTGCTTAACACATATTATACAACAGTCAATCATAGTCCTTATAGTAAATTACAAAATTATTTAGGTACATGTAAATAATTGTATAAAAAATTTGGCGTAACTTTTTTTGCCAAGTTTTGGCAACAGCTGACTTAAATTAAACACTTAATACACTTAAAGAAGTTGAAAAATTATAATAATTTATATTTAGAATATAACGAGCATTACAAAATAATATAATACGAAAAGTCTGCTCAATCATAGAGAAAATAAAATATGTAATAGGTAGATACTATTTTTCTGAGGTTCAGTGTTTTTGTATAGCCAACTTTTTTATATTATATGCATGCATTATTATTTTAATATCATTATTAACCTAAACAATTTATTTTAATTTTTTCTTCTTAAGGAATGCCTTAACTACATACAAATAGAAAACGTTAAAGGATTGTATAAGATTATTATAAAATCTACAATTTTTTTAAATTTCCCAATAAATTTTCACACAAAATTAGAGCACAATATGATTTTATCCTTGAGATTTTGTTAGACCGTTGTTTAAAAAGAAAATTTAAAAATTTTTTACATCCGTTTGTCTGTTTAGAAAACTTCCACACCGTCTATAATGTGAAATAATGAAATTTTCACTGTGGATAAATTTAAAAAACAATAAATAATGTTGTAGAAGAAATTTTTTATGTAGCCTCAACCATTAAGAAGATAAATCCCTTTAACCTTAAGAAAAAGCCCTATTTTCAAACGTGTACATATCTTTCTTAATATTTTTTTTAATTCAAAATATTTTTAACTTATTACTTAAATTTCCCGTTATGGGAAAACAGAATTTTGTTTCCTTCGTATCTCCCTTCTAATTTTAGTTAGAGCCTCCATATTTTGAGCGAAAAAATCTTTTAAAATTAGCACAAATTATTTCAGAAATTTTTTTTGTATCACAGGTTTTATAAAAGGTAAACTCGTAAATATTAAAAATTCATCATTATATTTTTACGAAAGTTTCTCTGATTCGTCTGATTTTTTCCTTATTTATAAAATTCTAAGGACACTTAGAAATTTTGATGCAAGTCAAATATTCTAAAATGTTTTTATTGTCTTTTGAAAAATGTACCCTTTTTAAAACCTTTTGTTTTATATTTATCCTTCTGTTTTTTTTTAAATATTTCACTGAACAAATATAAGTACATGCATAATATGTGAAAATTTATAGCACAATATAATAGTATTGAATAGCATACATACATACATATATACATATATAGCATACATACTTAATACTAAATTTTTGGGTCTTAAACTGTTAAAAATATTATCTGTTATGAACGTTCACATTACAGGAAATTAATCAACTAAATAATACAAAAAAAAAATCAGCTGTCTCCACCACAGAACCGACCGCAACTACACAAAAAGTACAATGCCAAAATTTATATATTTTTTACATAATAATTTATATCAAAGGAAAATAACTTCTAATAATTTAATAATATTTTGTTTTATTCAATAACAATAATAAGCAATGAAATCGTAAAAAATATATATGTACATTCATTCATTCATCCATTTACATTATTATGTAATGTACATGGAATTTTTTTTCATTCAAAAATGTTAGAAGTAAAAAATAATAACAACTTATACAACAAATACAAAACAAACATAAGATTAATATTGAATCTGCTAACAAAAATTTTACAGTTTTAATTCAATCCGAGATATTTACGTCAAAACCTTAAATATCAAATTGCAAAAAATTCCGCTTAGTCGTTTAAACTGTACACGTGCCCACAATCATACACTCACACACACAGACGGACATCATGCTAAAAAAAATTTTACAGCCTTCTCCCACCGGAGTGGAGTGCATATATGGAGTGGAGTGCATATATGGAGGTATCAAATCTTAAATTTTTAGTATGAAAACAATACCTACCTTATACATAATTGTATGCGGTCGGTAAAAAAGGATATAATGCATAACAAATAACAGAAAATTTTCCGAGAATGAAAAGTAAAATTTTTATTCCTAATTTTATTATTTTCAACAAAAAAAAAAAAAAAAAACGCATGATGTTTATTTTCTATATAGAACATTAAGAAAGTTTTAATCTAAAAAAATATTTTTTTTTAATTTAGTAGATACAATACTTGAAATAATTAAAAACTTAAAAAAAAAAAATAAAAAATCTATTTCTGGATGAGTAATTTGGTATTTTATAACCTTGTTTTTTTGTTTTTTATAAATTAGATTAAAAAACACAAAATGCATGCATATATGGAAAAGAACTATAGTGAAATAATCTAGATAGTGAGTCTTTTTTTCAGTAGTGAAAATAACAATCATATAAATACAAACAAAGGCACTATCTAAAACTATGGATTTTTCTCAAGCGTACATTTTTAAAACGATAACATACGGAAATCCAGTATTGTTATTATTTTTCCATTAAAATTTGTATTTTTCTCTTAGGTTTTCTTTTTTTTTATATTTAACTTTTTTTAATTACCCATATAATAGGGATTAGTTACAAGGGTATTTAAAAAAAAAATGGGTTTAACTTTAATTTTTGCATTTCATTTTCAAATGCATTTGCATAAATGTTAAAGTTCCAGATTTTTAAAAATATTGAATTTTAAATTTTTGAACGAACGAGAATACAAATTCTTTTTTCAAAAGTTTCTTATGCTTCTTTTCGTAATTTCACATTTCAATCTTAGGCCGGTTGAAAGATACCAGAAGTCGAAAATTTACCAAAAATTTTGTTTCTCATAACGATAAATTGAAATGTTTGCCTACTCTTTGTTTTGATTTACAATTGAGCTTAAGGAATTGCTTGTCTTTTGAAGGCATATACTATTATTCTTAAAAAAATGTTTGAAGCCTTAAATGTACTGCAAGATAATGCAATTTAAAGGACAGGATAGGATTGATAACATCCATGGACCTAACAAAAAGGGGAATTAAAGTAACCGTTGAATTCCTAAAATTGGTTCCTCCGTACTTATTAATTATATAAAACAATTATATGTATGAACGACCGAAGAAAAACTCCTATAACATCCATCTTAAGTATATACCAGCACAAGGTTTAGAAATTAGCAGGTATATTTTAACCTCAATCTGAAATTTCTTTACACAAAAATGAAAATTAAGGAATCCTGTTGCCTAATCTACTTGTAAATTATGATTTGTAAAAATTAAATTCAAATTTACAAAACCCAAGTTGTGTGTTAGCCAGAAAAGAATAGTATCAAATATGCAAATCGTCATCTCTGAATATTATGTTTCACTAAAAAATATTGCCTAAACTGAGTCTGGATGAATCAAAAAAAGGCTATATTATTATATTAGAACAATATTATAAAAAACTTAAGAGCTTCTGGTTACAATAATAAGATTCTCTCATATGTTTTCGACAGATGTGTTGAAATTAAGAAGAGGAAGAGACAACAGTATGCGCGTTTTGTTTTACCAAGAGTATCTTATACTAAGTCGCAGATTTTTTACAAAAGGACGTCTGGACTATAAATATTGATTTAATTCATTTACTACGTTTCATAAAATATCAAAATGGCTCCTATTTGAAATTGATTGAAAATATTTTTTAGTACTTTTTGCAGATCTAAAATATTATCTGATGATATAGATCTAAATTCTGGAATTAGTATGTATATATAAGTATAAGTGTATCTAAATTCTGGAATAACTGTGAATAATATTTATTCTAAAAAAAAAAAACTCATTTTAATTTGAATTCTTATTGGTGCAATATCTTGTAAGTAAACAATTTTTACGGAATAATATTCTTTTCCCCACAAAATGAAAGAGTAAAAAAAAACTTCTATAAAACACTCAAAATTTTAAAAAGAAAATTGAAAAGTTTTTTTTTCACTTATGGAAAGCTTTTCTTTCTCCTTTCCCGTTTTATTGCATTCTGCTCTAATATTTCTAAGGTTTATAATAATTATTTTACTTTTTATTCATAATATACTAGGTGCCCAGCAATAAGTAAAAAATAATTTAACATGTAATATGGGAAATAAGCTGAAAATTCGCTGGTGTGTAAATGTAAAAGGACACCCTACATATTATCAAAATAAATTTTCCCTTTTCTTTCGTGCATTTCTTTATTCGTCCTATTAAATCAAAGTATTGTACACATATTATCACTTTGTTCAATCATTAAGTTAAAACTCTTATGTAAAATATTATGTTAGCACCTAAAAGGGATTACCTTGCTCCAGATATATCATTTTATTACTTTAGTTTTTAGCACATTTCAAAAAAATTTTGAAAAAATGTGCCTATTAGTTTTACTCTGCTCGTCCTTCCATCCGTCTGTCCGTCTGTTTACAAAACTTCTACACCGTTAAAGAAAAAGAAGAAAAAAATTTTAATCATGGGTAGGCCTCATAAAAAAATTAAATTTTGTGGAACAGAATTTTCATGTAACCCCATCCATCAGGGAACTACAGCCCCACTTTGAAAAAGCCCTGTTTTTAAATGAGTATATTTCATGTTCCGTTTAACCATTTTTCAATCTGAAAACCCCATTCGATAGGATTTTTTTTTTACCTTTGCAAATCAAATTATGCATGATTTTTCTAACTCCTTCATAACTCCGACACGCTTTCAGATAGAAACTTAAGATTTTGAGAGAAAATTTTGTTCTACCACCACCTATTTAAAAGCTATTAGGGCTCAAATATTGAAAATATGCTATTTTCAGACACCTGTAACTTAGGCACCTGTACAAATTTTTCTTCGGCAAGATATAAAAATTTAAGCTCAAATATTTTTACATGTGTTAACGATTTTTGTTAGTTATATAGGATTCCGGATTTACAGCCCCTCAAAATTGCAAAAAAGTCCTATATTCACATTTTTTCTTATATGAAATTTTCAAATTTTGGTGCAAGTCACAATAATTTTAAATAATTTGTATTGTCTTTTGGAAATGTACGGTTTTAAAAACCGTTGTTTTACATTCTGCCTTGTTTCTAAATGTTATTAATATAAAAAGGATAAGAATTTTCCACTATGCGTGTGGCGATGTAATACATAAAAATATACAACATTTTCTTAACTATGTCGTGGCAATAATTATTATTTTAATTTTACTTTAAATGTTTATTTTAAAAGTTTAAAATTTTAAAATAAAAGTGATTTTGGTGCATTATGTTATGTAGGTGTATTGATATTATGGCCAGAAATAAAATCTATCTCTAAATGTATATCAAACGTAGCTATGTCTAAAATATTAAAATTTTATGTCAACTTTTTTTATAAGAAATGATTAAAGGAAATGACGAAGAACCATTCAGGTTTTTAAAAATATTAAATTTTAAATACAGCTTTTGTTTAAAAAAGTATAATTTTTTTTCAAAAACAAAAATATTGTTCAATATCTGACTTATATTACAAAAACGAATCTATTGAGTTTAAAAAAGAAGATTTTACATTTAGGTTCTAAGATACGTTGTAATTCTATTATATCAGGATTATAGGAGAAGATCTCTTCATTATTTTCCAGTTAGGCGATACGCAATATCTGAAGGTAATTTTTAAAATGGACGATATATCTTACTATAACAGATCATATTTTTACAGGTTAGACTGCAATAACATTAGTATAATTTACATTTTGGTGAAAATTATAATGATTAAAGTTTGCTATCAAATCAAATCAATCAAAAAATAAATTTTTTATTTTCTGCAGCTTTTCGCTCATTAGAATTTTTGTACGTTATTTTTATGTTTCCCCAAAATATTTTTTTAAACTTTTTTGGAGAATAATAATATGGTGAATTAATTAAAACCTAAAGAAAATAAAATTGACTTTTACTGCAAAACAAATCAATCAGGAGAACATAATCACTAAATAAACTGCATTTTTATAATTTATCAGTAAATTTACGTGCTTAAAATATAAAATAGGTCAAGCTTTATACTTATATCATTAAAAATGATGAAAAACGAGGAAGAGTGCAGGAATACACGTGCGAACATAATATATATATGCTGTTTCGATAAAATTTGATCTTCTTTTACAAAATTTCAGACGTTTTAGTAACGACGATACGATGCTTTAGTACCGAGATATACTTATTGTAAATTTTGGCGTTGTATTACACGCAAAATTTCAGATATCTAGTTTCAATGGACACTGAGCTATTTCCATATAAAGAAAAAAGTCTGTATGGCAGCTACTCAAACCCGGTGGCCAAAAATGCTGAATTTATATATGCGAAACGAACAATTTTGCAAAAGTGATGTAAATTTCAGCCACCTACCTCGTTTATTTTTTGAATTATCGTACGGACGGACGGAGATACATTGCTTAATTGATTCAGAATTCGATTCTGAGCCGATTCTTACACTTGAGCCTATACTTAGCTCGATTCTTTTAAGGTGTCATTTTAAAATTTAAAATACCTTTAAATACCATAAAATTTTTTATACCTTTCAATATACGTTCATATGGGTATACAGTAATTAAAATTTGTTATCGTATTAAAAGTTTAGAAAATATTACGTATGTAAAACATATTTAACTTTATGTAAATATGACACGTGGCACGATCTTTACCTTATGAAACACTAATATTATGAACATTTTTCTTGGCTTTTTGTAGTTTTTTACTCTTAGTGAATTGTTTTTTTTTTTAATTTGTAAAAAATATAATTTTGATGAACATTGAATAATGTTATATACGGATTAAAAATACCTAGGGAATTATGAAAAACTGCAATGTACGTATATTTTGCTCTTACATGGATACATTTTATTCGCTTTTGCTCTTACATTTTATTTACATGGATAGCAAAAGCGTTGCCATAAGAAGCATATTATTAACTTTTATTAAACTTGAAGAATAGATTAATTTTTGTTACCCAGTTTCTTTTTGCTCTTATGTATATTGAATTTTTTTTTAAACATTTTTCGATGATATCCCATTTAGACAAAAATTTATTTTTATTTTATACATCCCTTAAAGTGTTCATCAAAAAAATAAAGATTTACTTAGCAATAATTATTGAAGGCGTTGGTAGAGTTTTTAAACTTGTAAAAAATTCAAAAATACTAAATCTTCATTTCTAATAGGATAATTTATAATTTTGTTATTGTTTACTTTAAAATGATCTCACAAAAAAATTTTGTAATAGAATCATAACAGCCCATTTTGTTAAATGTTTTTAATTTATTACTAAAGGTAAAAAAAATGTTTTTAATAAAATATTGTTTTAATTTGCATACTTTATCGGGCAATTCATATGAATTTGTAGTTTGCCATTTTCTTGTTTGCAATTCAACAAATTTGAGGGAAAACATTTTGGTACAAAAAAAGAATAATATAAATTCATCAGATTTTTGTAAAATGATAGCGCTGCAATTTTTAATAAATGATAGCGCTGCAAAATATTACCTACTGTTTAAATGGTCAAAAAGATTTTAATTAAAATTTATTGATTGAGAAAAGATGGTAACGTTAAATAATATGGAGCTATCTATTAATATAATAGTAACTAATTTTAATTAAATTTGTAGTGAATTGCCAATGAAATATTACAATTCAATTAAAAATGTATGTTACAAATCAGATGCTCGCCTATAACATTAAAAATATGACCAAGCGGTTAATATATGGAAATTTTTAGATGCATTATATCACGCAACATAATATGCGAAAGCTACTTCTGCAGCTGACTTTTAATATTTCAAATTTAGAAGTAGAACACTATATCGAAATATTTTTACATAAAATATTTAAGTTGATATAATATCTTTTTAGCACATTTTTCGAAAAATATTCATAAAATGGCTTACTTTTTCCGCTCTGTCCGTTCGTCCGTCTGTTTATAAAACCTATAAATTATTTAAATTAAAACCATATTCTTTACCATTTCAGTGAACGAAATAAAATAAAACATAGACATTCCTATATGAAAGTGACAGTTGTAAAACTACTTTTTAATGTAGCCCCATATATGTTTCTAAGTTATAGACATTGAAAGGTGTAAATTCCTAATATTATTAACTTAATATTTTTAATAACTAAAGTATATACCTATACCTAATTAACTCGCAACTAAACATTTTGAGAGGAGTAGGATAATTTAAAATTAAACAAAAGTTAGGTACTAAAACAAAATTAATTCTTCCCCGTTTGAAGTCTATTTTAAGTATACAAAAATTTAAAATATGCTGATTGCGAAAACTTGGAACAATATCATTAGATATTTTTAAAGGATAATAAGATCCATAATATGTTAACACCTTTTTTTAATTATCTAATATGTCGCTTTCATTTTTAATTTACTTAAAAACAAATTTAATAAACTGTGCTTTAATTTTTCATATTAATTTTCATAGAAAAAATTCTAAGGAAAATTGAAATTTTGGTGACAAAGTTAAAGTTAAAATTATTTTTAGGTATTGTGCTTTTTAAAAATTCTCTGGTTTAAAAACTTATAATTTTATAATACTGTCCTGTTTTGTTTTAGGTGTGTTTATAATATTGCTATAATTATACTAATACATCTAATATAAACTACCTAGGTACTTAATTTAAAATAGTTTTTGCAAAAATTTTCTTTATATCTCACTTATAATAAAAACATCAATTACATGGCATAAATGGTATTTTCAATGCTACAACTCAACAAATAATTTTAATAAAAATGCTTTTATTTTGGAATATAACTATACTAAATAGAGCTCATAAATTGCATTTACATATTCACTTTTAATAATAACGTTTTCTAAAATATCCTTTAGTTCATTTATTATTAGTTATTACTTATTACCTATTTTTTACCTATATATTTACTAAATGTTAATCTTAACCCTTTTTAAGACATTGGCAATATAGATGCCACTACATTAAAATGCTTATAAATAAAGAAGAAATTATTCATTTGGTTTGGTACTTTGATATATCTGTTAGTGACATCTGTGTTGAACTAATAAAATTAAAATTTTTAATACTTTTTTTTTTTTTGCTAGTTGGCCTTCATTTGAATTTCAAAAAATGGCCTTCATTTGAATTTCAAAAAACGTAATTTTTTTCCATCATATTTTCGATTTGCTCATATTTGCTGTTAAAATTAAGATAAAAGAAATTTTAATTACAAATATATTAAATTACATTATTTTAATTCAAATTATAAAACAAAAAAAAAAAATTTTAATAAATAGAAGTATTTTTAGATTTTCATATAGGTGGCAATAAATCTGCTGTTGCCTTTTAATAATAAAAGATAGGTGGCTATATATTTGCCGTCGTACGTTAGAGAAATTTTTCATAGTATTATTTTTATATTGGGAGACAGAAATGGCTACAAAAAGTTTGAATGAAGTTGAAATTGCTGAAATGTTAATTGATTAGACTAAAATTTCAGAAGACGAATATGAAAGTAATGATGATTTAATGAATTTGTCGGATGAAATTCATTTTAAGTGAAGTGAATTCACAGATGCCGAAGACTAACAAATTGAAATTGTAGATACTTTGAATTATTAAAAAAAATATTTTTTCTATACAACTTTTTGTGTTATTAACAGACAATGGCATACATATTGCCACCTTATTTTTTTTTCCAATTTACAGCTATTTTTTTGGTATTTTGCAAATTATATATTTAGCATTAACAACTAACTAAAAACTAGAAAAGATTTAATGATAATACCAGTGATTTCTTATGTACGTTAAAGGGTTAAAATCGTAATCATAATATATTTTGTTATATAGATGCAATTTTTTTTTTTATATTTGAAAACTTTTAATTGAATTTTGAAAATAATCATATATAGGTATAAGTACTAAACTTTTGGTTTAATTCAAACTTTAGATAATTTTATAATGTTTCATATTTAAAATTTTTTATTTTTTTTTTTTAAATTACTTAAATAGAAAATTTTTTAGTCGAATAAATAACAAGTTAATGCTCTTTTTTTTACAACAACTGAAATTAAAAAGGATATTATATGAAATATACATATACATACATATATCTACATATAGGTAAAGTACATAAGTGAATATTATTTTGTATATCACTATTAATTAGAAGCTATAGAGTTTTTTTTTTCTTTTTTAATTCATTATTTTTTTGTTGTTGTGCAAAAGTTGAAGTAAGGAAAAATTACGAAAATGAACAACATTTTCTTTTTGAAAGAAATTTTAAATGTAAATTTAGACAAATTTATTTTTTATGGTAAATAAAAATTACTTAAGTTCATAAACCTTTTGGAGAAAAAAATAAATTTAAATTCAATTCTATTCATAAAAAGGTACGTGTGCTTAAAATATAAAAAATCATTGTTTTAAGGTATTGGCGCATAAAGTGAAATTAATTTACGCATGAATAAAATTCAAAAACAAAAAATTAATGAATATTTTTAAGGATGAAATAATCAGTCGTAGGTATACCTATCTCAATTTAGATTTATTATTAGTATTTTTTTTTATTTTAAAAAGGAAAATTTAATTATATTTTCAGAATAAAAAAAAATCGCAGAAACTCTTCCTTTTTATTTTCTCGAATGCAATTTAAGGGTACCGAAATAATATTGAATGAACAAAAATATTTGTAATATTTATGTAATTTTAGAAATTCTATTAAAATATATCTAGTTCAAGAAATTATAAAATTTGATTTCGAAAATGGGAAAATCCATTTCTTAACAATATCAGAATATTATTTTAACTTGGAAATCCCAAGGTAATTATTTCGAACATAATAAAACACATATCATAACTCACTTAAATAACCCACATAAAGATATTTTTTAACTTTACCCCATAAAGATGTTAAAAATGTTTATTATGGGATTATTTTCAAAATTCTATAAAAACTATAAGTTTTTAAGTTATAAGTTGTTGTTTCGTAATGGCAGAAACCTAAAACCTAGGTTGTATATTACTTTGTTACCAAACCAATCCATTCTCTTCAAGCAAATAATTTCTTTACAGATATGCACTCTCAATACAGAAAAGTTACCCCAGTATCGTTTTACCAAAGTTCTCCTCAAAATCGAGTATGTCTCCTGATCACATTTTTATTTAAATAAGTTTCCTTTCTTTTAATTTTTTTAGCATGTTTTAGTAGATTCAGATGACTCGTTTAAAATATATTAAGCTTTAGCGAAAATTGTTAATTATCTTGTTTAAATACAGATATAAAGAATCGTATTTTCAAAATAGATATTATGTTAGTTTATTGTTACTTAACATGTTGAGTCACACGTGATACACTTAAGGTAATAGTTAAATCTCACATGTATCATCGGTGAACATTGTTGAATGTTCTCAAATGCCTCGATCAATTGTACTGTTTTTTATCTTTAAAAATGTTCACCTGTGATACATTGGGACATAACTGAAGTTTATTTTTATGTTCACCTTTGAACACGAGATTTTGAAACATTTGAGTGATGTCCACCGGTGATTCACGTGGAATTTAATGCAAGTTTTTTTTTAAGTTGAACTTAAAGCGTTAAGGCAGTTTAAAACGTTGAAGTTCAAGAAAATTATAAACCTGATGCCATTAAATATATTTAATTTTTTTTATTTTGTTTCTACCTAACATAAGGTCTTCATCTCCAAATATTTTATAATTTTTTAACTTTTATCATAGCTTGTTAATAATATTGTAGAGCACAAATTAATCCTTTGTTTAAAAAAATTGACTTAGTTATAGAAAGTAAAGCTTTATATGTAATAATTTTCTGATAGAAAAAAATGAAAATAATGTAATTTGGGATATTCAAAAGATATTCAACACTTAATATGTGATAAGTCCTATTATTTTCATTCATTTTCTACAGCTATGTTATATACAACGTAAATGTATATGTACATCAAAGTATATTATCAAAAATGTCAACATATTATTATTACAAAAGCTGAAAAAAAAAATGTGTAAAAATTTAAAATGTACTATTATTTTAATTATACCTACATATATCTATAAAACTGACACTACAATGATACTGTCATAATTATATGCTAATATTAAACGAACACTGAACATTGAACACTTCATCATTCCGTTTTAAAATGATAATAAAGCTGATAATTTTGTATCATGATAAAAAAAATTTTTTATATCATGTCGACGAAAGTTATTATATATGTAGATGTAGATACACACACTTTAATATGTATAACTAAGTCTATAACGGTATAACCTATACATTAATTCAAAATCTCATATACAATTTTATAATATTATTAAATGTCACAAAAAAACGTTTTTTTTTTTAGAAAACTTTGGGAAAATTAAAATGTCACTGACATAAAAAGTACAAAAAAAAAAAAAAACCATCTTAAATCCTCATAATCGTGAATAATAATATTATGATTTTTGAAAAATTTTTAGCACATTTAAAAAAAAAAAAATAAAAAAAAAATTGTTTATTACTTTCTTTCACTTGTCCATACGTTTGTTGTTTGCAGAAAACACCATTTTCAAAATATAAATTCATTCAAAAATAATAATTATATACCTATCTATATAAAATGGAAGAACCATTTTTATGGAGCCTAACCTAATCTCTTAGGGGGAAATATTCCGTATATAACCAAATGGTTAACAATTAGATCTATTCATGGTGATAACCTAAAACAACTATTCATTATTTTCTCTAGGTTGAAAACCTATAACAAATGCAAATTTCTTGATTTTTATTCTAATATTACCGTTATTTGATATCGAAATTTATCTAAAATTCAGAATACCCAATCTTCCTATTTAAGTGCTTCTCTAAAGTAATGTTATCTAAAGGTTTCAGTAGTAATTACATATATTATAAATGGTGTAATTTAATGAGGGCTAAAGTAAAATATGATTGATTCTCTTATAAAAATATATCTAGATAATGTTTTTTAAAAAAGTAAGCTTAGTACATACTAGGAACGTCTAAAGGACGATGGTAAACATATTTTGGTATATTAGGAATGAATACCTATAAAAAATAATCTTAAGATTTTATCAATTAAAGCAAATGTAATATACAGAAAATTAAAAGGCTTAGAAAGATTAGAAACTGTTCAAAACTTGAGCTATGGAAACGAAGTCATCTCTACTAGATAGCACTTTAATTGTTCGTATATTATAAATGTTACATCCATTAGATCTAACACAGGGCATTAGAAACATTCAATAATCAACATCGGTAATCAACGCTAACTTAGAAGTTTTTCAATATATAGATATCCTATTATGCCAAATATACCCTATATTATATCCCTCATGTTATGCCAAACTGGTGTTATATGCAGATTATTAGATAACTGGCTCGATAACAGGGTAGTTATGGGGATTGTGTGTAGTTAGATGTTCTTACGAAACAACGACAACACTTAAACTTAGTTTTCAATAAGCATTTAAAAAAATATATCTTCAACGAATTATGTTACATATAAACTTTTTGAAAATATATCCTCATAAGGAAACTTTGATTTTATACACTGACTTGTTTAAGTTATTTTTGTTTTGAACACCTGAGTTTTACACACTTATTAATGCCAAGGCATTTTGATTCGTTGATTCATTTATGATTGAAATCAAATATGAAAAATTATAATACGAATCTACACAACTTAACAATTAAATGGGAAGAATTTTTCTAACGTTAAAATTTTCTTTTTTTTTTTTGGTTTAATATAATTTTCTTTTTTTTTTCAAAAGAAAATTAAAAATTAGGAAAATATAATTTTAACAACCATATGAAAAAGGAAATCATTTTTACATTTTGACTCTTATTATATTAATTTTTTTTTAAAAATAGGATAGCAATCGTATTTCGTATTAAATTATCAATTTAGAAATCATTAAAAATTAAAAGGAAAAAAATAATTTCCAAACAAATTAAAACTTATGAATTCAAGTAATCAGTCAAATTTCCTACCAAAAGAGGAAGAGTAAAAGTTGAAGGAAAAAAAAAAAAAACGGAAAGTGATTGATGTTTATATCCTTTATAAAGAATAATATTATAATTGAGTTTACCCATACTTAGGTGTAAAAATGTTATTAAATTTTTTAAAATTAATATTTATGCTGTGAGAAAAATGTTGACGTTATTTGAAAGAAATTAAACATATCATAATTAAAATATAATATTATTTTGTATTATTTTTTTAATAAGGTTAAATAATTATTGTTTTGTTTCAAATATAAACAATTTAATAAATTGAGATAAATTTATATCAGATGTTTAAAATTAAAGTTATAACAGTTATACGACGTTTGAAAACAAAAATAAAATTAATTTGTTTGTGCGACATCTATTATCTAGTACAAGAGATATATATTCTTTTTTTTTCATATTGAGTTTTTTAATGAATAGTTATTAATTGTTTGTATTAAAATTTTTTGTTTTTGTTAAAAAATATGTCATGGAATCTTAATACTTGTTTTGGGGCAAAATTAATTTGGAATCTCATACTTGTAATATTTTATTTATTCCTAATCCTAAGTAATTTTCTAACTAATTTTATTATAATATAACAAATTTCAATTTAGGCTTTAAATTTAAAAGTCTTATCCTTTATTAGAAGGATAAATATTGAAGGTTAATCAATTTTGTGTTTTACAAAATAAAAATTTTAAATCTGATCCTTTAATAACTCTAGGTCTTTAATAGAGGCCTAATAAACTTAAACAAAAGAATGATTGTACACGTACCATTTACAGAACTAATGAATTTTAAAACCGTGTTTGAATAAGGAAATAACAAATTATTCATTAGCCAGCTGAAAATATTGCCGAAAATGAATGGTCTACTATTAAACATGGTCTGCTGGTTTTAGATATTAAAAGAGCAGTGTAAAATACTCATACGATATTGTAATTACTGCATGCATTTTTCGATAATGAAAGATTCATCAAATATTCTTTGGGACGTCTCCCAAGTATGTCATAAAAACACTAAAAAGGTCTATTCAAATGTTTCTGCCAAATTAGAAGTTTTCCATACTGCATATTTTATACCCTACACCTAAAGTATAGGGTATATTAACTTTGGTATGGTGTTTGTAACCACCAAAAGGAAGCGAGTTAGGTATAGACATGTATATATATTCTGAATCAGGATCACCGCCGGAGTCGATTTAGCGATGTCCGTCCGTCCGTCCGTCCGTACGCACGATAACTCAAAAAATAATGATGCTATCTTGATGAAATTTATATAGTAGGTTACTAATTACGAAAGAAAGGCTAAGTTCGAATCTGGACAAAATCCGTCCACGGGTTCGGATTCTGGAAGCTTCCGAATGATTCCGGAGCAAACGAGATTATCTCCAAAAGCAACAAAGATAGAACCTTCAAATTTTGTACAATGATGTTTCTTCCCGTTCGATTTATGTCTCTGAAATTTAAGAGGATTTGGTCCATGGGTTTGGGTTTTGGAAGCTTCCGAACGAGCACCAGAGCAAATGAGATTATCTCCAAAAACAACAAATATATAACCTTTAAATTTGGCCGACTGGTGTTTTTTCATGTTTGATTTAGGTCTCTGAAATTTGAGAGGATTTGGCCATGGGTTTAAATTTGAAAGAATTTGAACCGTGGATTCGAATTTTGGAAGCTTCCGAACGAGCCGCAGAGCAAATGAGATTATATCCAATACGAACAAAGGTAGAACCTTTGAATTTGGTCTCTGAAATTTAAGAGGATTTGGTCCATGGGTTTGGTTTTGGAAGCTTCCGAACGAGCCCCAGAGCAAATGAGATTATCTCCAAAACCAATAAAGATATAACCTTTACTTTTGACAGAATGGTGTTCTTTCATGTATGATTTAGGCCTCTGAAATTTGAGAGGATTTGGTCTTTGGGTTCGGATTTTGAAAGCTTCCGAACGAGCCTCAGAGCAAATGATATTATCTCCAAATGCAACAAAGATATAACTTTTCAATTAGGCAGAATGGAGTTCCTTCATGTTTGATTTATGTTTCTGAAATTTTTGAGGATTTGGTCCATTGGTTCAAATCTTGGAAGCTTCCGGACGAGCCCCAGAGCAAACGAGCATATATCCACAACAAACAAAGATAGAACTTTTATTTTTAGTACAAAGGTGTTCTGTTATGTTTCCTTTTCTGTAAAATTGGAAACTGACATTTGAAAGAATTTGAACCATGGGTTCGTATTTTGGAAACTTCCGGACGAGCACAAGAGCAACGAGCATATCTCCAAAACCAACAAAAGTAGAACCTTTAAATTTAATAGAATGGTGTTCTGGCAAGTTTTCTTTATGTTCCTGAGATGGATTCGATGAATTGGAGTGGCAATTCGGGTAGCTGACACAAACCTCCCAAGGACTACCAATCTTCGAAAATAATTAATTAGAAACTTAAAATTTTATACAAGGGTGTCAAGCATATCCTCTTTGGATGCCTCTTTTACGTTCTTGAAATTCGAGTTGAATAAGACAGAAAAGGGAAGAAGTTCAAGCAGCTGCCAAAAACACTTATGGATTTTTAATTCAATTCGAATTATTCAGGTGTAGGGTATTAATAAGTCGGTTGCATCGACTTACTGTTACATTTACTTGTTTTTAATTATTATTGAAATTATTAAATTATTAAATCAATTATTATTGAAATAAATTTAAAATAAAAATAAAATTAAATAGGAAGCTATTTTATGAGAATATACAACATATTGCTTTAGACACACAACCTGAGAATTAGCGATACTTCTAATTTGAAAGGAAATGGAAGTGAAGAAAAAATATAATTTCTAAGAATTGAAAGAGAAATCGATTTTTAACTTTATTAAGAGATGTAGAAAGGTTCGGATTTATAAAAGTCCAAGATAAAATGTGAAGCTCAAATCAAGCAGTGGTTTTAAAATATTTTATATTTTATAGCAACAAATTGCTTTCATGAAATTTAAGGATTTCTTAAGAAATACTTTTTGTTTTTTACAAGTCTTCAAATTACATTCTCATGCAGGGAGTTAAATATTTTGAAAAATAGACACAAAATACTATAACTTTTCATAGTCCTTCAATTAAGGTTTTAATTAATTTCTTGATCAAACCAAAATGTTTTTTTTAACAATTTTTTTAATTTTATAATATCTATCTATAACAAAAAAAAAAAATTTGTAAGAATTTTCCAGGCATATCATTATGCAATCAAAATTACAAACTTGAAAAATATTTTAATTGAGTTGACATCTTAATTGTGTTATTTTTAAACAAAATATTTTCTGAGGAGTTCTAAAAGAAATCCTGCAGGTTTTCTTATTTTGCATCTTTATTATTTTCTTTTGGAAAACTACTTTTCCAAAAAATAATTTCCGTAATATTTTTTATACTTATATATTAATTTTTAATTATAAAAATTATTTCCTTTTGATTTTTGTTGTTTCTTTTAATTTATATTAAAAAATACTGACTGCTCCAAAATTTTTTCCGGTCTTATTATATTTTAATAGAAAAAGGACATTACAGAAAAATTTTTTCTTTAAACTAAAAAAAACTAGAACGGAAAAAGGGCCCACAACTATTTAAATTAAAAAGAAATTATAAAAAAAAAAAAAATAAATAATATCCTGAATTTCAAGGATATTTATTGTCAAAAGAAAATTGTTGAAAAACATTATAATTAAAACTTGTTGAACCTTTCTTTAAGTATGACAAGGTTATGAAACAAATTCTTTGGAAAAATTTTCGTTTACAACAGGATGTAATTTAACTTTTAAAACTAAGAATCGATTTGTTAAATATTTTAAAAGCAAAACAAAAACAAGGTATGATGTAAAAACCAACGGTTTTTAAAAGCACACATTTCCAAAAAACAATACAAATTGTATAGAATTGTGACTTGCACAAAAATTTGAAAATTTCATTATAAGAAAAAATGACAAAATAAGATTTTCTGCAATTTTAAGAGGCAGTAAGTCCGGAACTCTATAATATAACTAAAAAAACTGTTAGCACACTTAAAAATATATTACTGAAGCTTTAATTTTAATGTTTTCCCGAAGAAAAATTTGTACAGGTGCTTAGTTACTGGTGTCTAAAAATAGTACATTACATTAAACAATGGATGGTACAAAACAATTTTCTAAGAAAACTTATACTAATTCTCAAAATCTCAAAATTTAAAATTCCTATTTAAAGCCGTGGTGGAGTTGTGAAAAAAAAAATTTCATGCAAAATATGGTTATGTGTTTTTCACATAACGGTAAATTTAAATACTAAATTTAACAAAAATTGCATAATTTTGACATTAATTTACAAAGGTAAAAAAAAATACCTGTCGAATGACGTTTTCAGATTGAAAAAATGTTAAGCAAAACATATATATAGGAATTTAAAAATAAGGCTTTTTAAAAGTTTGAAAGGCTGTAGCTCCGTAATGGATGGAGTTTCATCAAAAACTTGTTCGACAACATTAAGTTTTTTATGAGACCTACCCATGGTTAATTTTTTTTTCTCTATCTTTAACGGTGTAATAGTTTTGCAAACAGATGGACCGATGGACGGGCAAACGGACGATCGGACAGAGTGAAAATACTAGGCACTTTTTTTCCAAATTTTTTTGGAAATGTGCTAAAAAGCTTTGGCTTTGTAAGTGATTATAATTCGAAATTTTTGAATAGTAATAAAAAAAAATATCCTGTTATAAGAAAAACCTTAGTTTTGTTTATTTTTCGTCCTAAAAACTTTTTAAATTGGGGGATTGCGGAATTTGTAATGCCTTTATTTATAGGTCTTGCAAAAATATCGCCTATGCTTCTGTAAGTCTTTACTTAACTAAAACCTTTACCAATCCATTCTTTTTTGAGCCACCTTTTAATAGCCTTTCTTAATCATAAGTTTAAAATAATTGTTGACTGAAATGTTAAAATAAATAATATAATATGATTGAGGATAATGAAGCAAAAATTTATTACCTCAGGCCTTTTAGGAAAAGGAAATCTTATTAACGGAGTTTTTACCAATCCTCTTCGAATTACTTTTAAAGTTGAAACTATAAAAGTAAATAAATGGTTTCAACGCAAATTTTTATTCGTACTTGAACAAGAGGGCTAAAAATAGGTATCCTGGAATTTAAAGGAATGTCTTGGAAAATTAAAATCGATACAAAAAAAAAAAAATTGTTTCAAATTTTTGAGAACACTAGCGGTGGTAGGTTTTTTTTCAAATTTGCAATGTACAGTCTCAAACACAAAATTAGCGCTAGGTCTAAAGCTTTTTTTTGGTATATATCACATTTTAGAGCGCAGTCAATGCTTTATTTTCATATCATCAAATAATGCTTAATAGGCCTTAATATAGAGTAGTCCTCATAAATTAATTTTGTGGTACATTAGTTTTCTACCTCTCCGTTAGTAAATATCTCCAGATAAAAACTATCAAGAAAGCATATTGAAAATCTTATAACTTAAAATGTTCTATAGCAATTTTTTTTTAAATGGAAAACTGGACTGTTAAACGGATAGGAGAAATAATTTTGTAAAACAAAACTAATGTAAGATCATTTTTTGCGATATTGTGTCTAAATCTAATAAATAATTTACAAAATTTCGGATCTTCCCCTATCTTATGAATGCTTCTAACTAGAAATATAAAATTTTGGGAGAACTAAAGGAATGTTCGCGCTTTCAAATTTTTTAAATTTATATTTTAAAGTGTAAAAAATGCATTTCTTAAAATTGAAGAAAACAAATTTATCGTAAGCATTTATGATTTTGCATAATATTTTCTTCAAAAATATTAAGAAAAAAATTCTTAGAAAAACTGAAATTTTAATAGGAAATCATTTTAATTACAGTAGGTACAAAATATTTTTTTACTCCGCAATAAACCTCCAAAATTTTATTTTACTTTATTTTTTTTTTTACAATGGTTGGTGGAAAACTCGAAAGTCACCAAGAGGAACTGCACGTGCTTCCTCAGGGTAGTGTTGGACTTTAACCAACCAAAACTACCCCCTTTTAAAACCAAACTTTAGGATGAAACCTTTAATATAAATGTACAGTTTGGTTTTGGAGATAGGGATGTGGGAAGGATAATTGGGGAAATTGGAATTGGGAAATTTGGATTATGAGGGATAGGTAAGAAAATTTGGAGGGACATTTTGAAGAAAGATGTTAATGTTCTTCTTAAACTTAAGTAAATCGTACACATATGAATTACCAACTTTAGGGAACACATGCGATGGTATATGGTTCCACAAACGGGACGTGCGCATGACAAACGAATTTCCATAGGCTGTATTTCGCCATCTTGATAACTCCACATGGTAGGGATGAGCATCTGTTGCCCTCCTTGTTTCTCGTTGGAAAACTTCGAGTGGAGGCATTAATTGTTTTATTTCTTTGGAACAAGTGTTAATCCCTACGAGATACCTATAAAACAAGGTCAGGGACCCAACTGTGCGACGATGGCTTAGTGAAGTGAGCATTGAAGTTACACTGGGGTCGTTGATTACCTAAATAATCCAGTGTGGTTTGAGGCCCTGCAGCTCAAATGTGTGCATTATACTCCATTTTCGGCCTAATGTACGTTTTATAGATATTGATAAGATCAGATGCGGAAAAGTAAGTTTTGCAGCGATACAAAAAACCCAAAAATTTAGCTGAATCCTTAGCTATACCAAAAATGTGATTTGACCAAGTCAATTTTTGGTTTAACCCGATGCCCAGCATGTTGAAATCCCTTGAATGCTGTAAGACTTCTCCCTGAAATAGTAGGTTAGGAACAGTAGTGGCAATTTTCCGCAAGATCAGACAGCATTGTGTTTTTTTGGTATTGAACTCAACTCTGTTGACTCTGTTGACATTTTAGAATTTTTGCTAAATCGTTATTTAGCTCACTAATAGTGAAATTTTTTGCTGTTGTATTAATCTGGTGATTAATGTTACAACGGCTATGAAACTCATAGGAAGCTACAAGGGTGCTGTCGTCTGCGAAACTATGGATCGGATTGGAGGTTAATGAGAGTAGGTCATTGCTAAATATTAAGAAAAGAGTTGGGGATAAAACTGATCCTTCGGGAACACCTGCATTAATTTTGAATTTGTCAGATGAATATCCAACGACCGCGTACGCGAATCGTGCGATTCGAAAAGAAATCTCCAATCCATTTTAGAAAGACCCTACCTAAAACTAATGCTTTGCATTTTGTCAATAGAGCATCATGCCAAACTCTATCGAAAGCCTTAGAAATATCAAGAGCCGCAACATCAAACTCACCAGGATGATGAAAGTTGATGCTTAGATTTTCACAAAGGTAAGTCATGAGATCACCGGTTAAACGACGGGCTCTGAACCCGTATTGACGATCATGAAGCAAACCTTTGTGGTACAGGTATTTCAGAAGTTTTTGGTTCACTATTTTCTCCATTACCTTGGAGAGGATCGAAGTTATAGCAATAGAGCGGTAGTTGGAGGGATCGCTTTTATTACCTTTTTTGGGAATTGGGAAAATATGTGCAACCTTCCATTGGGTAGGATGAACACCCGAAGTGAAAGAGAGGTTCAAAAAGTTGCGCAGAGGTTTTGAAATAGTGGAGTAGGTATTTTTAAGCAGTATGGTGGTTATACCATCAATGATGTATGGGTCAATATAAAATGGTAAGAAAACCGTTTGTTTATTTTTCTTATAAAATATTTTGCTTTTATTAACCTTCCTAAAAGAAAATAGGTTTTACGTATTATACAGCAATACAACATACAGTACCTATATTTTATGCATAAAACTTTTTATGCATACAGGTGTTTAAAAATAGGAAATTTTAAATTTTTAAGCTCTAATAGCTAATAAACAGGGGATGATGCAAAACAAATTTCTAAGAAAACTTATACTAATTCTAAAAGTTCTTTCTTTTCTCAAAATTTCAAGGCTCTATTTAAAAGCGTGTCGGAGTTTTGAAAGTATAAAAATCATAGAAAATTTGATTTTTACATAACGGTAAATTTAAATACTAAATTTAAAAAATATTAGAATTTTGATATTGATTTAGAAAGGTAAAAAAAAATCCTGTCGAATAGCGTTTTCAGATTAGGTAAGCGTTAAGTTATAATGTTAAGCGCAACATGAAATATACGCATTTAAAAATATGGCTTTTTAAAAGTTTGAGAAGCTGTAGTTCCCTGATGGATGGGGCTACATGAAAAAGTTGTTCCAAAAAATGAATTTTTTTATGAGACCTACCGATGGTCAAAATATTTGTTTTCTATCTTAAACGATGCAGAAGTTTTGTAAACAAACGGACAGATGGACCGACGGATGGACGGACGGACGAACAGATAGAGCGAATCCAATAGACACATTTTTTCAAAATTTTTTTGGAAATGTGTTAATAAATAGTCAATAGTAATTCAGGCCAAACAATTATTCTAACCAATTCGAGGGAAGGAATATCATCAAAAATTAAAGTAGTAAACTAAGATTTTTTCATCAAACCAATTTATTGAGAACAATTTTACATTCTCTTTTAGTTTTTCCTTTTTCAGGAAATGGAAATAAAACGTTTTATTTTTATTTTATGATATTCTTTACTAATCATCATATAAAACTTAAAAAGTGTTTGGTAAGATTATTGTTAGAAGATTAAAGTTCATATTTTAGTTTTTGGTAAACTTTAATTTTGGGCATCTTATCAACTATACCAATAATGGTGAAAATGTCCACGTTTGTGTGAAAATATTGAAATATTTCAGAATATTTAATACATAAAAAATATAATACATAGCATTATTAAAACTTTTAGATTTAATAGTACCAAGTTAATAAAAAACATAATATAAAAACTATCTTAGTTATTAGATAAAATATAAGGAGAAAGTAGAATTTTACTTTATATAATTTTAGATTTGCTAGATATTATTTTATAAATTAATTACGTAGTAGAATGAAAAGAAGAATCTCAAATGCACGTTCTCAAAAGTTGCGGAGCTTTATTTATAGAAATATATGTGCTCCTGGGAGTATTTCCTTTCTTTTTTTGGAGGGTAATTCGTTTAGCGAAGATAAACTGCCAACAATAAACTCTTTACAGATCCTTAATTTCATTGAAGCAGTAGAGCTGACTCAATTATTATAAGTCGAGAAAAAATTACAGAGCTATTATAATTCGAAGAGCACAAAAGGTCTACATTAAATATCGCAGTGTTACTTATAACCCTTAAAGAAATAATCTTATGTAATCAATTTTTGTCTTTACAGAAAAGATGCGACGGTAACAAATTTCTACGAAAGTTTTAATAGTAATATTATGCCCTAGGTCTATTACCCTGGGGTTTACAGCAGTATTTAATTTTTGAAACGCTTAGACTTTATAGAAAATTAAAGTAAGAACACTTTTAAAATTTACAAAAATATTGCGTTAGTTTTATTCCGAGTCTGTCTATTTCCGAGTCGAGTCTTCCGAGTCCAAGTCTGATCAAGAAGTATTTTATAAGCCATATAGAATTCCCAATTATTTCAAGCCGTTTTATTATGATTTCAAAATTTCCTCGTGTCATTTATGAGTAATTAAAATATCACAATACAATATAACATAATAAAAAACATTAGATATAGTTACAAAATATAAACAAAATTATTACAACTTCTTTTCAACTCACAGGATAGATTTCGAGATCCCTTCACTGTTACTAATTTTACTTTTGTAACAAAGTTTTTTTGATCAGAATTTTATTCTAGGTTTTTCTTTCTGAAAATTAAATTGTACGACTTTCATCATTTCATCAATTCATGAACAACAATTTAAAAGGATCATTCATTATATAAAACGACATAAAATTATAGCTTTTAAATAGGGTCCTTTAAAGAATATTGTTATAATGAACACTTAATTCTCACTTGTTATTAATATTATCAATATTTTCAATCATATTTTTGATATATAGGTTGTTATGGCAACTTTACTGTTAAATTTAAATTCCATATTCGTATTGTCATTAAAATTTCTCGAAAATACGAGTAACAATGGAATAAAATATGTACCTAGCTACTGCCTAAATATTATCATCACTATATAAAATAAAATCCTTGAAAAAGTTTCTTTTTTTGGTAAAATTTAATTAAAGACGATTTTGTTTCCTTCATATATGAATGCGTAAAATAAAATTCATTGTTTATAGTCTCAATGTAACATTTATATTTTCTTAGAAAAGACTTTTAATATTCTTGATGAAAACTTTTAAAATATTTTTAAAATAAAAATTTTTAAATAATTTTGGAAAGGAAATTTAGACAAAGAAATTAAAAAATTTATAAAAAAAATTTGTAAAGGAAAAGCAGAGAAAAAGAAAAGAAAAACATAATAAGTTTTATTAATTTTCCGGGAGGCAGAATATTTAAAAAACAAAAAAATTATTAATCAGATCAGGCCGCTTTGTTCAAAATATTAAGCCCATGACAAGGAATATTTTAATATACAATAAATAGACTTAATAACAAGTTATAGCAATACAAATTACATCTTTTACATATTTTACAAAGACTTTACATATAAGGCTAATACGAGAGTCTTATTCCTAAAAAAATATGTTATTAAATGGTATTCTAACATGTAAAACTATATTTCACGAGTCTATGATTTCAGACGTTTTTACTTCTTCATTCTATCAAATTACTTTTCAATTGTTTAATTAATTAATAAAAAATTGAAATCTGGGGCTGTGGAAAACATCGAAAGTTACACAAAGGAACTTAACAAGGTTCATTTGGCTAGTGTCGAATTTTCACCAACCAAAAAAACAAACCCTCTTTAAAACCAAACTTTAAGATGGGACCTTTAATACATAGTGGTATAATGTACAGTTTGCTTTTGGGAAAAAAGATGAGGAAAGGACTACTTGGGAAATTGGGTTTGGGATAATTCAGATTATCGAGAATGGAGAAAGGAATTTGAAGAGTTATTTTGAAGA
This sequence comes from Poecilobothrus nobilitatus, assembly GCA_947095535.1. NCBI lineage: Eukaryota > Metazoa > Arthropoda > Insecta > Diptera > Dolichopodidae > Poecilobothrus > Poecilobothrus nobilitatus. The sequence goes on from OX352774.1 coordinate 112,732,618, forward strand.
AGGATGTAATGTTCTTCAAATTTCGTTATATATAATATCATCATATAATATATTATAATAATCATCTTTTGAAATTGAAGATATCTGACATATGTAATTGAATTTTGGAGTTTTGGGAATTTGAGAATTTTGCGGAAGTGTTTAGTATAAAACTTAATTTCTTTTGACAATTTTAAATACTCATCTTATATAGACACTGAGTTATGCTCATATAAAAAACGAGAAGATTGCCTTTTTTTTGGTGAGTTACCGTAAGTGGTAGATGAAAGCACGGCTGGACGGACGTACTCATCCAAATCACAATCTTGACTAAATAATGGTTTTATATTTTCATTTCTACTCCTCAAAACTGTCACAAACTTAATGTCAAATTTAATTAATCAGAATGAACACATACATAGTTCAATATGTCATTAGTTCAATAATCACAATATTCGTTATGAGCCACATTAAAAAACTAAATACAAAATAGAAAAGAAAAATGACTTTGTTAATCTTATTGTATTAGTAATTTTAAAATAATAGTAATAATTTTCTAACAAAAACTGTACATATTTTATTGCATGACATATTATTTCATGTCTTTGGTTTACTATCTTCATCCTGCAAAGCGTTAAAGTGTTAAATATCATATTAATAGTTTTATTTTAGTGAAAAGAAAACCGTAAAAAGCGCCTTTCATATTATCATAGAAAATAAAAAATGTCATATGACAACTAATTTATAAATTAATTATTGTGTTGGTTATAGGGTATTGTTTTTGTCTACGCATCCTACAACTTTGATCTGAAGGTATAATGAACTAACTCAATTTAGTTAATAGAATCAAAAAAAACCGCCTGAAAACAAAATATCGAAGGTTTCTTTTCTTCCAGAAAAGAGCGAAGTAAAATTTCCTCCCGCATAAATGAGACAGCAGAAACATAAAATGTAGGAAAATTCCGGAAAATAATGTAATCTTGTTAATCAAAAGCGGCGGAGAAAAGTTTCGTGTATTAAAATTTGTCGACTTTTTTGAAATTTTTAAAATTTTTCGAATAATTCAAACAAAATACACCTCAACACTGGTTAACGGAGCAGAAAGTAACTTAACCATTTGAATCATGTTAGTAAAATATATCTGCAGTGAATAAGGAACGAGAAAAAGAAAGGAAAATCGGAATCGATAAAAAGAGAAATTCCTCTTTTAAAATTTTTATTCAATTAAAGGTGTTATTTCTATAATATCTAACATGCAGCAAATTATTTGTTTCAACATTGAATTATCTTAGGTGAGATATTTTGAAAAATATAATTTTAATTTACCAAAACCAACAGCAAAATATATAAATCAACATGGCCTAAAATACAAATTAAATTTTAAGAAGAAATAATACTAAGTGTTAAATTTTTTAAAATTAACTTTTGATCATTTCATACTTACTAAACTAGAAAATTCATCAAAAATTTTGATAACTCACCTGAAAATAAAAAATAAAAATAAATTAGTAAGGGATCAATAAAAGTTCAATTTTTAATATATATATTTTTAATTATTTACATATACATATTTTTCTTTTCTTAAAACAATAATTTATATGAATATTCCGGGAGGAAACCAGGGAAGCACAAATCAATCCATGAAATAAAATATTAAGTCAAATGAAATTAACAAAGACTCAAGTTAACCTAAAACCTTGAAGTGAAGTAGAATTTCATATAAATATGATAATATTGTAGAAAAACGGAATATACGCTTCCCGACATTCTGTTAATTCCTTTATACCTCTTACCACACATCAAAACACAAACAATTTGCACACAACTTTATGTTGGCTTCAACAGCACATTCTTATACTTTGGGAATTTCTATTTAGGTTCCTCCTCTCGATATCTTCCTTCTTCTTATCTTCCAATTGTCTCCTGTATCACTTAGTTTTCCCAAAATATTTTGCTGTCTTACACAAACCTACAAAAAATTTGTATAAAGTAATCCATTTCGCGAGCATAAAAGAAAATTAAGCAAAAACATTTCGACTCACAAATGTCCAATTTTTCATGACAGTAAAAATTTCGTGAGTAAAATAGAATTGCCTATTTATTTTTTCATTTATTTGAGCTTATTTGTGCCTTGCAGATTGAACTTATTTTAAACTTGACAATTTTTAAACGAAGGCGATGCAAGCAAAAAAATGTAATGTCCTAGTTGTTACTTTAATAATGACGAAACTAAAACAAAATCAATTCAAAAGGCGTCGTAGGAACATACAATCAGAGGGGATCTCTAAAGAATTTAATTTAGTTGAATAAGAAGCAGAAGGAGTAAAAAGCGTTGTAGAGCTCCGTTACAAAGCTTTTCACTATTTAGATTATTTTTGTCATTAAATACATTTTGCTTTTCTCTTAACTCTGTAAAATTAGTAGTCAAATAAAATTAGGTTAATAATATGGAAATACAAATATTTGCAATATTTATGTTTTTTTTTTTAAGTAAAATGTAAAACATTCTTTTAAAATACACATTAAATACCCTGTCAAATGTTTATGTAATATACAAAGTATAAAACTACAAAATATTTTAATGACTTGCTGTAACTTAAAGCAAATAACATGGATTATTAATTTTCCATTTTCAATTTTAAATGCATTTTATTTGCATACAAAAAAATAAATTAAATTTATGACCAACTATGTAATTCATTTTATTTACTTGATATTGTTGTGATGCAATTTTGTATATGCAACAAAAATATAAGAAAATGTTTTGAGAAAAAATTTATGTGTACCACATTATATTTTACATATTTAAGAGTCCCTAATTAAAAATTCTCAGGAAAAAAAATTGTGGTATTGAGGGGATTAAATTATAAAAACAAAAATAAAATTATTTTCAGATAAATTACGTATAAGAATTATTTTTATCCCTCAATCTAATCTAATCTAACGTTTAACGAATTTTTGGCACATTTCCAAAAAATTTTGAAAAATGTGCCTATTCGTTTTACTCTGTCCGTCATTCCGTACGTCTGGTTACAAAACTTCTACACCGTTAAAGATAAAGACAAAAAAAATTTGACCATGGATAGATCTAAAACAATTAATGTTGTAGAACAAATTTTTGGTTGAAATTTTGAAACAAGAAAGAACTTTTAGAATTAGTATAAGTTTCCTTAGAAATTTTTTTTGTACCGCCCCCTATTTAAGAGCTATTAGGGTTCAAAAATTTAAAATTTGCAATTTTTAGACACCAGCTGTATTTAGGTACCTGTACAAATTTTTCTTCGGCAAGACAAAAATTAAAGCTTCAGTAACATATTTTTTTCGCGTACCTAATAACAATTTTTCTTGATTATGTAGGGTTCCGGACTTACAGCCTTTCAAAATTGCTGAAAAGTCCTATTTTCACATTTTTTTTTATTAAATGAAATTTTAAAATTTTTGTGCAATTCTAACCAGTTTATTGTATTGCCTTTTTGAAATGTCGCTTTAAAAAACCATTGCTTTACCATTACCTTGTTGTTTTATATTATGAACATTTTACGTTAACGAAAAAGTTGAAATATTTCCAAGTAAGAAGTTTATTAATATTTTTAACTACCATTAATAGTTTTAGTCTAGTAAAAAAAATTTAGTTTCACTTTTTCTTATAAGGGAAGTGGAAATCTTTAAAGGACAGTAGAAATTCTTGTTTGTAAATATATAGCCAGTTTTTTTTTGTTTTACAGCTAATGTAAAATTCAAAAAAATCTTAATAAATTAATTTTGAAAGTTATTAACTGTACGGTTCCATTTATATACCATTATTATTAGATTTTGAACGAAACAAACAACCAAAAATGTATCGTTATTTTAAGGATATTTAAAAAAAAAAAAATTTTTCAACTTTGCCAATTTTCAGAAGTTGTTTGGCAACTACTCAAATCTCGTAGCTTTAATAACAAAACTGTGATTTTCATCAAAATAAAACTACAATAAAAAATATCAGAATATCAGGAGCTCTATTATTTTTTTAGTTATTGTGCGAAAGAACGGACGCACTCATCTCAATTGATTTAAATTTAAATGTGAAGCTAGATTATTATACTTTACCATGACTATCTCGTCTCCTTTAAGGTGTCGCAAACCTAATGCCTTTTTTATATAGCTACAATCGAAAAATGTTCGTACGGGTATAAAAATAAATGGTATTCTGTCCATCAGATTAAAAATTTGAACATACTTTCTTATTTTTTATGGTTTAAAATAAATAAAAATTTTCTTCACTTGATCTAAGAAACTACATTTTCTTTTTTTTTATTAACTGATTTAAATTCTGATATAATGCTACAAAAGGGGAGATTATCAAAACTTTGAGATTAAACCTTTCTATTTAATAAAATATGAGTGAAAACAAACAAAAATTAAATTAACTTTTGATTCAATTTTGGATTGGAACTTGGATTTTCCTTTGCATAGAAAATAAAAGGATTTTCTTTTTTTCCTACGCGTTTGAAACTGTTTTAAAACTTTGTGTTAACATTTAAAATTTGGTGTTAAAAAAATAGTTTGTTAATTATATTTTAATTTGTATGAAAAAAAAAATTAATTACTTTTTTCAATGATGTTTTTAAAACTTAAATTATAAACAAAAAAAAAAAAAAACTTAATTAAAAGTACAGTGAATAGAGTGTTGAATTTTTTAAAGATAACAAAAGTTACAAGGTTTTTTTTTTTTTTTGCGGTTCACTTTATGAATTTTTAATAAAGTCAAACACTTCTTTTGCGTAACATTAATTTCGCTATTCATTTATTTTTTTTTTTTGGAAAGTTGGTTTTTAAAGTGCAAGTCTTCAAGAAGTTTGAAAGTAAATTACATTTGGAATTAATATTTAGATAAATATAAATAATAGTTAAAAATCTAATTAAGTTTTTTTATATAACAGCCGATATCTAAAAGAAAAACTATAGTTAATTAATTATTTAAAAATAAATTTAAACTTAATGCTTTATTTATATTGTGATAATGTCTTTAAAAACCAAGAAAGAATAAAAGTATAAAAGGAAATCAATAATAAATTCATGGAATAGCGATATAAACTAATAGTCCAGGCCAGTAACTGGAGAATGAACACATGGTGTAATAAAATCAGGGCTTCAAAAAATAAAATTTTATTTAAATTTTTAAAGAATGGCAATTAATTTACGAAGAGTGATATCAGTTTTTATCCTCAAAATCTTCTTAAAGCGTCTTTACCTTCTTTAACAATGGTCAGATACAATAATATCGGTATGATAATCGTTCAAAACAAAAATATTAAAATTATTGGCTTTCAATATTTTCCCACTTTTAAAATTAAATTGAATTTAGCTAATATCCTATCAATAATATTTTAATATAAGATTGTGATAAAATAAATTAAAAATTAAATTCTAAAAAGAAGAAATTTAATTTTAAGTTTTAAAGTATCACAAACAATTTAATTTCGATCAATATCAGTGTTTCTTTCCTTACTTTTTAAATTGAATGAGATTTTCTTTTCTATTCTTAAATTTCAAAGTTAATTTTCAAAAAAATTGATTATGAATAAAAGAAAACTAAGTAGTATGAAAAATGAAAGGTTTTTAAAGGCGCAAATTTTAAAAAAGCCAAAAAAAAATAATATTTTGGTGTTGTGATTACTTCGGCATCAACATTTTGTAATTTATTTTTACACTTTCGATATCTACCAGAAACACTATTTTTAATTTTTTAAGGAAACTCTAATTAAGAAATACCATTAACGCATATAAATATATAATTTTGGAACTTTAATATTTGTGTTTTATTTTAAACAACTTGGAAAAAGTATTCAAATTACAGAATTGTGTCTAAAAGTAAAAAATGTTATATTTTATACTGCTACATAGTCAAGCTTTTATACAGGGGGTAGTTGAAATTTTTTTTCTGAGAAATTTTATACTTATGTTATTAAAGATCTTTTTTATCTAAAAATTTGAAGATCCTGACTTGAAGCTGATTTTTGAAAGAATCAATGTTCAGTAGAAACTATGAAATAAACATTTAAAACTAAGATTTAAGCTTTTCTTTAACTTTACAGTACTATAACTTCCAAATTGATGAGGCTATATATTAGAAAGGTTTTCCGGAAAATAATATGTATTTTTAACTAACTATCCACGATTAAAATAACATTTCTCAATCTTAATTGGTATAAAATTTTTATAAGCAGACGAACGGAAGGACGGACCAAATGAAACTACTAAGCAAATGAATCAAAATATTTTTTTTTTGAAATCTGTGCTATAACAAAATATATTATATAACATATTATAATAAAGATAAAAAAAAAAACAAGGTAGAATATAAACCAACGGTTTTTAAAAGCGCATATTTCCAAAACTCAATACAAACTCTTTAGAATTGTGACTTGCACAAAAATTTGAAAATTTCATGTAATAAGAAAAGTATGAAAATAGACTTTTCTGAAATTTTGAAGGGCTGTAAGTCCGGTACCCTATATAACTAAGAAAAGCCGTTAACACACGTAAAAATATATTATCGAACCTTTAATTTTCATGTCTTACTGAAGAAAAATTTTTGCAGATGCCTAAGTTACAGGTGTCTAAAAATAACAAATTTTAAATTTTTGAGGCGTAATAACTCTTAAAGAGGGGGTACTACAAAAAAATTTTCTCAGAAAACTTATATTAATTTTAAAAGTCTTGCATCAAAATTTCAAATCCCTATGTAGAAGCGTGTCGGAGTTAAGAAGATAGAAAAAATGTTAAGCGGAACATGAAATATACGCGTTTAAAAATAGGGCTTTTTCAAAGTTTATGGGGCTGTACTTCCCTGATGGATAGCGCTACATGAAAAAGTTGTTCCTCAAAATTAATTTTTTTATGAGACCTACCCATGGTTAAAATTTTTTTTCTCTATCTTTAACAGTGTAGAAGTTTTGTAAACAGACGGACAGACTAGTTAATAGGCACATTTTTTCAAACATTTTTTAGAAATGTGCTAAAAAGGAAGGATATAAAATATGTCTTCTTCGATGTTCTTTTTCTTTTATTTTCCTATTTTCTTCGTACAAAATAATTTAATCAATAAAATTCGACAATTGAAGTGGACTTAACATTTTTAATTATTCTCTTTATTTTTTAGATTAAAACTTTGCAATTTATTATGAGGTTAGTTTGAACATGTTTTTTTTTTGTTATTTTTTATAAAGGTGTCTAGTAAATAGTATTTGATCAACTTAATTAGATATTCTGTTATTCCAATATCTTTTAAGAATATGTTTTATAAAAAATAGATTATTTTATCTAAAGTTAAAGTGTCTCATCTAGTTTTTTTCATTTTTGTTTAATTTTTCACGAAATTTTATTGATTTAAAATTCCATTTATATCTTTTTTAAATCACTTTACTTGTAAATATAAGTTTTTCGCCTTATTGTTTGCTAATTTATACACTTTCTTATTCACCACAAAAACCAAAAATATAATAAAAAACATTTTTATTTTATTTTCATAGATACAATTTTATTTACATTATCTTTAAATTATTTAACTGTAAATCCTTTTTAGTTTCAAAATATTATATTACCTATGGTTTGTTGGAAGAAAATTAATTTAAAATCGGAACGAATTTTAGAATCAGTTCTTCAGAAATCCTACTATTCAGAAGAAATTAAAAGATTTGAATGCACATTTAGGAAATGTAATTACAATATTATGTTAGCGTAATTTTAAAATGAAAAAGAATCTAAATTTTTCCTTATTATATACCCATTAATTAATGCTATTCCTTAAGCAATAAATATATCCCTTCCTATCTCTTCTATTCTAACTACTCAGCCACTGTACTGTTTAACGCCAACTGATAAAATATTTATCCTCTTATTCTAGCTTCTAGCTTAAGGTGGGTTCATGAAAATCTCACGACTACCCAAGATAATTTCGGATTTCTTTTGGTGTATTTTGCATATTTCCACTCCCCTTAGAAAAAAAACACAACAACAATAGGTTTTTTCTCATTTTTCAATTTCAAATTTTTCGCTCTTCTCTAATTATGAATTTAAATGGTTTATGCATAACAAAATTACGTCCATTGTCTTCTTTCAAACTTAATTTATTTGAAATTAGATCGTTTCCTGTATCATAAAAATTAACAGACAATTTTTTCAAGGAGTCCTTTAATAACATGAAAATAAAATAAATGTTCGTATAAAATATCAAGAACAAAATATTCTGCTAATTTATTAGAGAAGTTTAATTTTCTACTATCTAAAAAATCAAAAATTAGTTTAAAGTTTCAGTACACATAAAATAATACGTATCTAGCAATATAATATAATAACAAAATATAATGATACATTTGGGAATAAAAAAAAATTTTTTAAAATTTTACAAATTTCTCAAATATATCAAAAATTTCTTTAACTTCTTTTATTTATAATATTATTATCTTTTTGTACATTGAAACTGCTTTAGTTTTCAATAATAATATTAAGTGTATCTTTCATAAAATGTATAGATTCAGTTGCCAAAAAAAAAATATATATATCTATATATATTTTTCCTTCCTTTTTTATTACTTCCAACCATTTCTAAAAAAAAATTTCAAGAACGTGAATATAAAAAAATAACTATCTGAATAAAATAAAAAAAAAAAAAAATAAGTAAATACACATGCATATTATATACGTTCAACTACACGATATAAAAAAGGATAAAATGAAACGCGAGGAACACAACCATAAATAAAAAAAAAACAAAAACAAAAAGATTTAATATCAAATTTAAGCAAGAGTAAACATTTAAGGTTTAAACATTAACTGAAAAAAAAAACGAATAAAATTTCTCTTAAAATTTTCTTAAATTTTCTCAATATTTTTCATTTTTGTTAACAAGCTATACCTTAGATACCATTCTACTACCATCTATCACGAATCTTACTAGCTATTCTTATATTATTATTTATAGAATTGTTATTTTAAAGTAAAATCATTTTCATTCCTTAATTTTCATTTCATTACATTGTATGTATTTTAAATTCATTTTTGAATTTTCTTTTCTTATTACAAAATTATATTTTGTCTTATATTTTTTTGTATGTTATATTTATACAAACGTATATAAATATATTATATACATAATATCTATAGATAATGTATAAATATTTTGTATGCACATAAATCAAAAACAAACAAGGATATAATATATTAAATACTTAATATATATATTTTACATTGTATATGTGCATATATATAGTATCTATATGTATTTATATTTTTGTAAAATAATTTATAGCAAAGAACTAGAATCTATTGGATATTAAAATAATGGAAAAGAGATTGCTAACGAAAATAAATAAAAAAAAAAAAAAAACGTAGCCTAGAAGTATGCAACTTTTTATAATTTTTATAAAATACTATGAGGAATCCGGGGCTTCGGTAGCCTAGTGGGTAGGCGTGTGGCGTATTAACTGAAGGAGTGTGGGTTCGATCCCTGCACAGATCGTAAGTTTTTTTTTTCTTTACACATCCCCCTTACGACCTAATATAATGTAAATATATAGTATATAATATAAACAAAATAAATAATATTAGTATATAATTTAATAATAGTATAAAAACCTATAATGGCCAGAGTAGCCGATGATTCAATAATATTGCACTACATTAATGTATGTAATATTAATATAAATAAATAAATAAGGAATCCTCGGCGTTCTCCGATGAATAAAATATGTGCAGTGGTACAATTAAATTAAATTTTTTTTTTATCAACCACTATTAATATCACTTTGAGTACATCACATAAGATTTTGATAAATTCTTCGTTTAATAAACTATTTTAGGGGCACCGGTGGCCTATTAGTCGTTCAGCATATAAATTATTTATTAAATAGTAATTCATTGCAAATAAAACTACTAAAAAAGTAATCAGGAACAAATCACTTTTGCTACCAAGTACAGTGTATATATTATAATATAAATTATTAAATTATGAAGAAAATGGGAGTCTCGGGGGCTCAGCGTCTACTGGCTATTAACAACCCACGAAGTACGGGTTTAAATCCTGCACAGGTACTAAAGTTTTTTAATTAAAAAAAACATAAATAATATTACTGTATAAAATTAATAAAATTCGCCATGTAGTACTTCATGGTACCTATTTAAGTTTTCACATTAAATAATAAGTAATAGGTATTGATTGTATATTATAAGTTGTGTTTAATAGCATTTAATGTAAGCTTCTTATTAAGATATCGAATATTCTGCAAAAATAAGGAATATGGAAGATTCTGCAAAAATAAGGTCTAGCTAGGTCTTTATTGACATTTTAATAAGTTTCACCTTTTTATGAGTTTAGTCTTTTTTTCTTACATTTCTTTAAGGAAATCCACAAAAGATATCCACTGAATAGATTACTGTTCATATTAAATTAAAGTTTAGTTTCTGGAATCAAAGCCATCGTCTAGACATTTGCATGTAACTATTGTACAATATATTATGTAACAAAAATGTTTGACAAATAATCCCTTATACACAAGATTTATTTATTTATTTGCACTTAGATACATTGAAGAGTTAGACTTTAATTTTATAGTGGTTTTTTATTGTGATGTTAACTAACTTAAAGTTCAAGAAATTCAAGCGAACTTCAGTATAAAACTGAACTCAAAATAAAACCATTTTTTTTGTAAAAAAATGAACATCTTAACTTAATTCTTGGACGAAATGTTAGTACTGTAACTTAAAATATTTATGAACATCCTTTTAAAAGTCAATTTCTACTTTGTTGAATTTTTTTTTTTTTTTTGTATCAGACAAAAATTTTTTTCGAGTACTGTATTAAATAACATTAGTACCAAATAATAAATGGACCACAAGTACAAGTACAAGTACAATTGTATAAAAGACCACAAAAATTTCTTAAAGTTAAAGGGAAAATAAAATGTAAATTAAGGAAAGAAAAATAAAAAATTTAAAAAAGGACAATGTCAGAAAATGTTGGGAAAATAAATCCATATTTTTGTTTATACAAGAAGTATTCTTAGATATTTTTTTTTTATTTATTTATTTTTAGTTATTCATGTTTCGTTTTTTTGTAAAATATTGTTAAACCGAAGATTTAAATTAATGTCATGTTTTTTTTTTTTTTTTGTTTCAATATGATAAAAAAAATTCAATTTAATTAAAAAAAATGTGGTTGATCTGGTCAACTTAAAGATAAATATCTACTCCTTAATTAGTATAATTTGTCATTCGTATTAAATAATATCTAATTCAAAAATCGAATTTTATAATCAACATTTTGGAAGCAAAAAATGGTTTTATTATTCAGTAGCAATAATAAAAGAAATTATAAATACTTGTATAGTTTTTAAAACTTTTCATCTGCATCTTTCGTTTGAATCCAATATTTTCGCCAAGGATGTTATTATTATTCTTACTTAAACATCAAATTAGGTTAACTAATTTGTTATGTAAATAATAACAAAATAATTCATGAATTATATAATAGATGGCATAGAAATAAAGAAATATTTATATCTCATTCTCTTGTACAATAGCTACAGCCGAGTAATTGACGACTTCGTGAAATGAATTATTCGATGGAGTGGGAAATGCAAACACACGTCTATAAGTATGTACGTATACAAGTTTCTTTTGTATAAAATATTTGAATAGTAAATCTTCGATATATAAAAACGTCTACAAGCCCTTCATCGTTTTTGTGAACAAATGGTTACTACAGCCAGTTACTAAACAGCCACCTGATTAGTCCAGTGAACTAATACAAAATGTTCACAAATTCAATAAAAAGAAATGTATTACTAGGTACTAGGAGTAAAAACCTAAAACCAAAATTTAAAAATGATTAATAAAATTGAATATATTTGAAAAACCAAAATTAATCTTTTTACATTTTATACATCCTAACATCACTTAAAAATGTTTTTTGTTTGAATGATTACCTTCAAAACATTTGTTTTGAAGAATTGATGTACCGAAGTTGATTAATACTAACGCTTTGAAATAAATTAATAAATGCTAACGCTTTTACGAAAGAATGGAAGTTCATACTAATTTTAAAACTAGTCAAGGAAATAATTTAGGCAGCACACCGGGAAAACTTAAAATTCTTTAGCAGGTTCTTTTATCATTACAGATTAACATATTATTGAAAGGACAATTTTTATCTCTTTCTAGGCTTAGGGACATATGGGAATATAGAGAAAACAAACAACCATAGAGAATGTTTAATTCACACATTTTCTGCTTAAATTGTAATTCAAATTTCGTTGGATCTAGAACTTTTTAAATGATAATATTGAAGTTTTAATTTTAGACACCTAAAGGATTTTAAACTGAGAGTAGTAAGAACATTGTTAATAGAGAAGCTTGTCCTTATTATAAAAATCTTCTACCTTTCAAAATTTCAAGCACCGGAATCAAAATTTACCTTCATATAACGGTAAATTTAAATACTAAATATCAAAAAATCATTTATTTTTATACCCGTACGATAGGATCGGGTGTAATAAAATTACTCCTCCATTTGTAACACCTCGAAATAAGCGAGCTAGATATACAAAGGTATGGATCGGATCAGAAAAAAATTCTAAGACTTTTGAGCCATGTCCGTTCGTCCGTCCGTCCGTCAGCACGCTAACTCAAAAACTAAGAAAGCTAGAATCTTGAAATTTACACAGAATATTCTGGGAGTAATTTGTAGGTTCTCTATTTTTTTTGGTTGAGTTTGGACCAAAACTTTGGGTAGCTCTCGAACACCTAACTTTTAGATCCCCACATTTTTTTTTAAATAGAGCTATGAAATTTTAACTGCTGATAGATCTCACAAAAATATTAATTTTATTTTTAATAACTTTTTTTTGTAGTCCCACCCGTTACGGAGCTACAGCTCCCCAAAGGTTCAAAAAAGCTCTATATTTAAATTGTTATAGCACAAGTTGTATAAGATATATTTTCATTTTGAAAACGCCAAACAATTACTACTTTCATTAGCTTTAAAAGTATACCTATATACAATAAATATATATTTGTGGCATACGGTGTCTTAATTTACCGTTATGCGAAACTCAAATTTTGCCAAATTCTTTAACCCTTCTATCTTCTAAACGGTTAAAGTTGGAAACTTGAAATTTTGACAGAAATTAGATCTTTGAAAATAAGTATGAGTCATTTCAGATTTCAGATGTTAGATTTTTTTTGTATCACTCCCCGTTTAGGAGCTGTAAGGGGTCAAAAACTGAAAATTTTCTATTTTTAAACACCTGTAACTTGAACACCTGTTAAAAGTTTTTTGAAGTAATACACAAAAATTAAAGCTTTAATATTATACTCTTATTTCTGTTAACAACTTTTTTTAATAATATAGGGTTACTTTATAATTGACGAAAGTGTTACTTGATTTTTTCAAATTTTCTAACAAATTTCTTTAACGAATTTTTTCATTTTTTTTCTGATCCGATCCATACCTTTGAAGGTATATCTAGCTCGCTTATTTCGAGGTGTTACAAACGGAGGAGTAATTTTATTATACCCGATCCTATCGTACGGGTATAATAATATTGTAAGCAAAGTGACAGGCTGTGAACATACTAACGGTTCGTACGGGTATCTAAGAGTTGACAAAGGCAACTGTATTCTTCCTCGTTTTATATTATTTTATAAAGCTTAAAAAATTTATAGTCGTTTGACGTTTTCAAATTATATTTTTAGACCTGCAACCTTGTAAAGCAGCTGTGCAAAAACCAATACCTATTCTAAAACTATTTTAAGGCACCTATAATTAAGGTACAAAAAAATTTTGCAGAATGTGTTAATATACAAAAGTGGAAAATTAATGGTTTTACAATTGAATTATTTTTAGATTTTTCAGATTAAATTAAAATATAAATTTTTTTTAAAATAATTTATAAAATTTCATCAATCATTTTTTGTTACAATCTAGGAAAATCATATTTTATCTGATTCATACAAAATTTAAAAGAAAATTATTTTCTTAAATTGAAAGCGAAAGAGATAAAATTACAAAAAATTATAATAAAATTAAAAAGAATTTTAGAAATAGATTTAAAGATTAAGTGATAGTAAAATAAAAGATATAAAAAAATAATAATATTCCATAAAGTCGTTTAGAACGTAATAAATGAAATTTCAAAAATGACGGTTGAGAAGATATTATAAGTTTTCAACTACCTCCTTAAAAAATGGAATAAATACTTCAACAGACATAATAAAACAAAATTTATTATACGTATAAAGTTGGTGCCATCTCAAATTCTGATCGGAAGATATTTATTTGAATATTATTTTAAATTTGTTTTGCACAAGCATCTCATATACGATTAAAAAATAATAAACTATTTTCCATGTCATGTTCTTGTAGGCATTTTAATTTTGTACAAAAATTTTGGTAAATCAATAATGAACTTTTCTCTTTTATAGTTTCCTTCCTAATAAAACAACAGGTTATATATTTTAAATTTTACTTTAAGAATAATTACTAGTATAAAATAAGGCATTATGTAAAATCAAAGGTTTGATGGTACAAAATTAGAATATTTTACCTATTCTGACATTAAAATTTGTAATTATTTTTCAAAGAACTAACAGACGTTTTCTTCAAATTTAAAGAAACGCTAATAAAAAACGAAAAACCATTAAAACAAAATAATGTTGCAACTTTAATTTTTGTGTCTTAGATTCAATTAAGTGCAGTCCCAGTGCAACCTTACAGGTTATAAGTGTTTAAAAACAGGTAATTTTTCAAATTTTTATCCGTACAGAGCATTTTTCTTACATATCTTATATGCTAATTCTCAAAGATCTTCGCAGAGTCTTAAAGAAATCATACTCTCAAAGTCTTAATTTTAACAAATTTTACGATATATAAAAAGAAAGTTTCACAAAATTAATGACGGCCGAATGGAAAATTAATAAAATAAAAGGAAGGCCGAACGATTTTAAAACATTATTATGCCAAGAAATTTTTTAAAGATCCTTAGTTAGATCCTTACAGAAAATTTTGAAATTTTCTTTGATTGATTCTTTTACAAAGCATGATAATTATTTTTTCTAATTTCTTAATATTATGTCCTCCTCCTTAAGAGATTATTATTTATTACAAATGTGCAAATAGTGAGGTATATCTATTGTAATTTGACTTTTTTACTTAGTTTTAATCCTTACACATAAATATTATATCGTTAAGGTGTTGCACCAACCAATCGTTATCAAATTTAGTGGGTGTATTTTGCTTTTAGCTATTATAAGGGTTTATTTTTTGTTAGATTATAGAATTTTTGCTTTTATAAAAAAGTTTCGAATTTTTAACTTTCAGTTTTACACAGAAAAAAATTTAAATAAAATGTGTAGGTATTTGAATATAATAATGTAAACCTTAGATTAAGTTATTCCTTATTTTACAACACATTCAGAAGATAGCTACAATATTTTTAAAAATGAAAAAACAGGCAATGATATCGAAAAAACATTTAGACACAAACCGAGCAAATGAAAATTTTAATATTGAACAATGATATTAGCGAAATATTATATTTTGTAAAAGGAAGACGTTATCTATATTTGATTTTAAAAAGTGCGAAGCATTTCAGTACGTATTAGCACATATATCAAAAGAAATATTTTACTATTATCTTCACTCTTTTTCCAGCCCCCACTCCATCCGCCTGTTTATAAAACTTGTACATTTTAAAAGTTTGATAGATACGTATAAATATAACTCTTCTTCTAAGATAGAAAAATGAAACATGGGCACGCCTCTGAAAAAAATTAATGTTTTACAACAACTATTTTTTATATATTAAAAGGTATACAGCTCCTCAAAGCTTAAAATATGTATATCTTGCTGTTTTCAAATGTGGATATCTCATATTCTGCTTAACATCTTTTCAATCTATAAGATTTTGGTCCCTCCTTAACTCCAGCACGCTTATAGTTAAAATCTTCAAGGTTTGAGAATAAATCATTAAAATTTTTCTTCAGATCGGTGTGTAAACCCCCTGTTTACCTTATATAACTCTTTTTATGTATATAATTATTGTATATTGTATAATTATAGTTTTTTTGATTATTGTATATATTTAATTATTGCATATTATATAGTTTTTTTATATACATTAATAATTAATGAAAGTGTTTCTTGATTTTTGACAATTTTTTTGATGGCATCATCATAAATTAGTGGCATTAGGAGGTATTAAAATAGGTTGATTAAGTTATGTACTGACAGTATTGCAATACTTTTCAATAACCCTCTACTATTTTAGATCTTATATTATTGGCTCATTATTGCTTAATCGGCGGTATGACAAAAGTCCACGTCTACTACTTTAGATCTAGTAACTCATACTCATTTTAGCTTAATCGGCGATATGAAAAAAGTCCCGGAGTCAATAAAGTCCCCTGGTAACTTACGTCTCAAAAAATAAGCCAAAAGTCCCTGGAAGACTATAACTCCAATGACTGAGCCAATAAGATCCCCTAAAAAATAAGAGATAATTCCCCATAAAATTATGTTTTTATATATTCGTCCATGCAATATTATAACTTAGGAGGTATTCCAAGGTTGGTTACAAAATCAAGGTTATCCTTTTATTCAGAGCATGTTTAATCTGAAAAAAGGGAATATACTCTGATTTTGCATCTAACTCCGAAATCCCTCCTAGTTTCGTCTATGCGAGATTCTATATTAGGATGGATTTTAAAGCTGGTAATAAAATCAAGGTTGCGACTTTTTGCAGAGTATTTATTTATTTATTCTGGATAAAGGAAATACCCTGATTTTGTTTCCTAAAAAGTCTACAATAGTTAAGGGATCTTAAGAAATTCATGTTGGTTCAGCCTTTTCAAATAAAAAATTTAATTTTTGATTTTACTAGAAATTGTTGTTTCAAACTAAGTACACATCATTTCAGAACATTGACAGACTCCCAATGGATTTTTATCACTCATGTTAATATAAAAAAATCTTGTTCATAATTTTTCTTTTATTTTTTCTACTATTGTATCTATTAAAGATTAGCTATATAACACCAAAATATAATCAATAACTTTATATTGCTATTTTGCGAATACTGGAGATTGCTGTAAAACGATGAACTCTCTTAAGAACTATATTCTTACAATTTCTTTCATTTTTATACCTATATCCTTTTATATTTCACTATTCTTTCACAGCTGTATGTTTTATTGAGAAAATGTCCATTTTTAAAACTTGCCAAACCAACAATTAATCAAAATAACTTCAAATATTTTTTAACAACAAAATGAAATAAATTTAGCTTCAAATTTTTTTTATATATCTAAAAATATTATAACTATCATATGAGTTAAACGATTTGCAGTGTTTGTGTAACCAAAAATAAACCAGTTAAGGATTTCGTACAAAAAACAAAACAAAAAAAAAAATTTAATTTAAAAATATTGTTCATTTGTCAGAAAAGAATAAGGAATAAGATGTATGGGGAAATTAAATTTATAAATTTATTATAAATCGTTTTTAGAAAATGACAAAAAAAAAGGACAAAAACAATTGAATGATAAATTGTGTTTCACTTGAGAGCAATTATCTTTTTTTATTTTAAAAACTATTTTCAGATACAAAAACAAAAATAAAATATTAATGTAAAAATATTTCAATGCAATTTTAAGGAAGGAGAATGAAAAATTTAAATTAATAAACAAGGCAGAATGTAAACCCACGGTTTTTTAAGGTACACATTTCCAAAAAAAAATACAAAGTGTTTAGAATTGTGATTTGAACTAAAATTTGAAAACTTTCTTAGAATTTCATATAAAAACAAAAAATGTGTGAAAAATAAAGAGTCACAAATTTTCAATTTTTAAGCACAAATAGGTTTTAAACAGGGGTTGGTACAAAAAGAAAACTTGTACTAATTCTAAAAGTTTTTTGTTATCTCAATATTTCAAGTCTCTATCTAAAAGGATGTCAGAGTTATGAAGGAAGAAAAATCAATGCAAAATTTGGTTTTCACATAACGGTAAATTTAAATACTAAATTTAGAAAAAACAAATGTATGATTTTGATATTGATTTATAAAGGCAAAGAAAAGTGCTGTCAAACGTAGTTTTTGAATTGAAAAAATGTTGAACAGAATTTTAGATAGATATACACATTTAAAAAGAGGGCTTTTTCAAAATTTGAGGGACTTGGTAATGGATGGGGCTACATGAAAAAGTTGTTCCAGAACATTAATTTTTTTATGAAACCTACCCATGGTTAACATTTTATTGATCTATCTTGTACGGTGTAGAAGTATTGTAAACAGACGGAAGGACAGAGTGAAACGAATAGGCGCGATTTTTTCAAAAGTTTTTTGGAACTATGCTAAAACCAAAATTGGTTTCAAATGATTAAAAACGAAGTTTTTATAAGTGTTTTTAGTACATGTGTTTTTAGTACAAAAAAGTTCCAGAGAAAATAAAATTCAGTAAAATCCAATGAAAAATATTTTTACTACATTTTCAGTATATTTATAGTTGCTGTCCACCAGACTTGAAACTAATTAATTATATTCTGTAATCAACTACACATCAAATTACATTTAACATCAATGATAATTCAATTTTTAACAATTTACAAATACATGAACGTAATTGAGGTTTTACAGTTACAATTACATGTAAATGAAGAAATTCATGTAATTAATTATTGTTAATGAAGAAATTGTTTTACGTTTTTAGTTCTAGGTAAATACTCTGTGTGCTTACTGCTACATAGTATATAAATAATAGGACGTACATTTAGCACCTTATATATAAAAAAAAAGACAGTTTAGTCTCTCATATAACAGTTGCGTGCGGTTATTGAGTGCAAGGATTGCACTTAAGAATAAAAAAATGTACTATATATATTT
Source organism: Poecilobothrus nobilitatus (assembly GCA_947095535.1). Lineage (NCBI taxonomy): Eukaryota > Metazoa > Arthropoda > Insecta > Diptera > Dolichopodidae > Poecilobothrus > Poecilobothrus nobilitatus. Next base: position 112,751,514 of record OX352774.1, read on the forward strand.
AAAACTAAAAAAAAACAAGGTAGAATGTAAACCAACGGTTGCCAAAAGACAATACAAACTGTGTAGAATTGTGACTTGCACCAAAATTTAAAAATTGCATATAAGAAAAATTGTGAAAATAGGACTTTCTGGAACTAAGAAAACCCGTTAACACACGTAAAAATATATTACCGGAGCTTTAATTTTTATATCTTGCCGAAATAAAATGTGTACAGGTATTTAAAAATATAGTAAATTTTCAATTTTTGAGCCCTAATAGCTCATAAACAGGAGGTGGTCCAAAAAAAAATTCTGAGCAAACTTATACTAATTCTAAAAGTTGTTTCTGCCCAGTTATAAAGATAGAAAAATCATGCAATACTTGGTCCTTCACATAACGGTAAATTCAAATACTAAGTTTTAAAAAAATTTATAATTTTGACATTAAATTTGACATTGAAATACCTGCCAAATGGCGTTTTCAGATTGAAAAAATATAAAGCAGAACTATGCGCATTTAAAAATAGGGCTTTTTTAAAGTTTGAGGGGCTGTTAGCTCCATAATGGATGGGGCTACATGAAAAAGTTGTTCCTCAAAATTAATTTTTTCATGAGAACTACCCATGGTTAAAAATTTTTTCTCTATCTTTAACGGTGTAGAAAGTTTTAGGTTGATAGACGGACAGACAGATAGGCGGACGGACAGACAGAGTGAAACTAATAAACACATCTTTTCAAATATTTTTTTGGAAATGCGCTAAAAATTAAAATAAAAACATAATTTAAAATCATCATTGCTCAAATTTAAAAACCGTTAAAAACTGTTATCATTGCTTACGTTTCTTTTAGAGGAAAAAAGTTATTATTAGTTAGTTAGGAGAAGTTGGTAAATAGAAAACTAATCTAACATAACCGTATTTACTCTTAACTAGTCTATCTCAAAGACTGATGTAGTTGGTAGTAGAAAAGAGTAGTTTACTCTGTAAAAGAGACGCAAACAAAAAAATAATTCATCATAGCTTTTTAACAAATTATTTTCATTTCAATTACTTTTTTTCATTACAACATGATGTGATTGAGATTTGATTGGAAAAACTACAATTATAAATAGCATATAATTGTAATTAAAAATTTGGAAAATGGAAATATTTCAATTACAATTGCATTTAATTATAATTGAAATAAATTCGATTAAAATTACAAGTAATCGTAATTGAAATTTTGTAATTGTGATTAGCCCAAAGTCTGCTGCCTACAGATAATAATGGAATTTTTTGCCAAACGACTTTAAAAAGCGATCAAACATTTTTACTTACACTATCTAAAATTCTTTAGGTTTTACATTTTACCATTTTATGCTTAAAAGTATATATATATAGCAATACTTACTATAATATTTATTCGCAAATATTAATTTTATTTATATAAGTACAACAAATTTTTACAGGATTCTTTTTTTTTTATCGATTTTTATTTTTTCCTCTTTACTAACTTTATAAATTTAAGTGACGTTTAAGCATTTTTAAGTGACTGCATTTAATTTATGAATTATAGACAAAAAATTTTTAGTTTTATTTTAATGTTCCGTTTTAGACAAATAAATTTACTTTACAAATTCTTTATACTCCTCCTTGGGTAGGAAGAGAAACTGAAAATTATATCGCATTCATTTAAAATGTTTTTCTAAAATAGGTAACCATATTTTGTAGCTTTATAACAAAAAAAAAAAAAAATTAATTAAATATAATGTTATGACTCATAATGAGGTCATTCCATATTATTGACAAGGAGTAGTAATACTGTCTCCCATTAAGTGTCAATTTCTTGAATTAATCTCATTGTATGAATAAAAATCGATAACATATACGAGCTGTTCGAAACTCAAAAGTCACGAAAAACGGAAGTGATAGAAAAGTTCATAATAAACAAAAAATTATTCTGGAGGAGGGGGGTTTATTTCTAATGGTTTCCGCGGTAACGCCCTTCAAAGTTATTTCATTCATTTTAAATAACAACACATTTGCCCCTGTATAACATAGAAGATTCGTTAAATTGTCGGTGGCTAACTGAAGTTTTGCGCTTGAATTAATAATAAAAATTTATAAAGAACATCCACCCCAAAATAAATTTGCTTTATTTTATTTTTGGGAAAAGGCCTTAGAAATATACCAACATTTTTATACTTCTTCGGGAAATTAAAACCATATTTATACGTATGTAATTTTCCTAAGTTAAAAATAAAATATGGAAATTTATTTTCTTTTATACAAAATTATGGAAATTTGAACTTTAATCAGGTATGTTTCTTTATTTGTATCTCTTACTTTCATATTTAAAATTCAAGGAAAATTTTTTTCCTTTCGTCCTTGATAAAAAAAATTTTGAAAACTCAATTTACTTATAAATAAATTTAAATAAAATAAAAAATTTTAACTGAATGCATTATTTATTATTATTATTAATAAAATGTTTATGAAATTTTGTTCCTTAAGGATTTTTAAGCTTATTTGAATTCCTTTTTTTTTTTACACTTTAAAACAAAATACTTACAATAGTTATTTTGTTATATTTTCTTTTTTCCAATTTTCTTTTAGTTTTTGCTATTTTAATTTACAATTATTCCGTTTTTTTTTTTTACCCCTACAATAAAGAAAATCTGTTTTAGTATGAACAACTAAAGAAAAATAACAGAGACTTTCTCACAAACGAAACCAAAATACAATTTGTAAGTAATGCGCCTGCAGTCAATGGAACAAAAATAACAAAAACTAAAAGAAAAAAAAAAATTAAAATGAAAATTAAAATTGAAATTTTCGGTTTTCTAAACTGAAAGAAAATGAAAACTTTTTATTGTTTTTCTTTTATATTTAAATAAAATGGTTTTATTTATTGCCGTTTTTTGTGTTTCTCTACTTTAGTTAGAGGAATTATAAGTTTTGTTGGTTCGAAAATCTTCCGGTATAAATTTAACTTTTGTAAGCTAACTGTTTAGTTAAATGCTTAATAATCAAACTAAGATAATTTTAATATTAGGTAACACTCTTGTTTGTATCTAGATTTTATCAATTCAGTAGTGTCTATATGAGCTAAAAGTTAAAATTTTTAATAAATTATAGATACAAGCAAGACCATATTAAATTTCTAACTTTAATTTATCTAAAATAGCACCGGTTAAGTTAAATTTATTGGAAATATTTGTATATTATTATCCTTTGACACTTTAAGAAAATAATTTTCGCAAAATGCATTAAATTTCAATCTTAAACTGGCAAAAATATGAGATTCAGCGTAAGGGTTTAACATTTTATGTCTAAATTTTCTTTCTGTTATTCTTAGTAATAATAATACTAAATCGAAAATTAAATGTTTAAGCCGAAAAAAATGAAATCTCCGAACAACTAAGTACGACACAAAGTAAAGGTGGTGACACAATGCTTATGTCGCATCTAGCGTCGCTTTGACATTTAAGTAGAATACATTGACTTAAAAGGTACTTGACCAAATAGAAAAACGACGCTAGAGTAAAGCAACTTTCAACATACTTTTACTAGCGATTGTCAATCATTTTTTATTTTATTTTATATTGGTTGTTGGATGTCATTGACAATATAATTTTTATAATTTTTACATACATAATTCAATTTATTTCATAAAACGACGCTAGCATTTGATTTTTATTTTATTTAGAAGGCGACGCTAGAAGCGCGCGAGCATTTGGTCAACACCTTAACAGTTACAAAAGAATCAAACAGCCATCTATTCCCAGTTTAGTATCGAAAACATTAATTTTAGTCATCTCACCTTTAGTCATATATCACCAACATATTTTGTATTTAAATACTTTAAAATAAACATAATAATAACACATTTTAATAACATTTTAACATCAAAAGTTACAATTACTGCAATTACAATAACGGCACATTTTTTATTTTCTTATTTGGTTTTTTATTAAGCTTTTTAATTTGGTTTTTCTTTTTAAATTTCTGTTAAAATATTTTTTTCTTATTATAATGCAGTTTTGCAGATTTACCACATTTTTTTTTACAAGATTAAATAAAAGAAAAAAAATTTTTTTTAAAGAATTTTCATTTTAATAAAAATCTCAATAATAAGAAATAAAAATGAGAATAAGTAACTGCATAAATGGTATACCAGAAAACATAAATTATTTTTATGTTCTTTGTAAAATTAAAACTTTAAAAATTTTATTTAATTCAATTTTTTAATATAATAATAAATAATTTTGTCGAAAATTTTGTCTGTCAAATCTGTAATTTGTAATATTTTTAAAAAGATAATTTTAGTAGCGAAATTATTTCATATTTATTTAAATTGAAGTAAAATTATTAACTAGATATACTACCTATATTCTTGAATGTCGTCCTAAATGACGAAAGTAAAAAATATAAATCTATATAAAATGTATTACAACTTTCAACTAAAATGATTTAATGATTTAAATTATCATTAACCCAACAAGGCATAAAACTATTTACTAATGTTAACGAACAACAGTCCCTATATTATAGTCTCTGTAAGCTTATATACAAATATTTTTATATTAAAACGAAGAAGAGTGCAGTATAGTAGACTGTGTCAACTCTGGGATACCCGTATGAACGTAATATATCCTGTTTCTATAAAATTTGATCATCTTTTAAAAACATTCAGATGTTTTAGTACCGAACTACAGAGATATATTTATGTAAATTGTGGAGTTGTATGACAGCTACCTGAATCTATTTCGCCTAGCTTCATTAAGTTCCAAGAGGTACAAGAAGCCTGAACCGGCTGCTCTAGACCAACCAAATTTTACAAAAGTTGTTGGCCTATAACTCGACACCTCTTTACTAAATTTCAGGTTCCTAGCTTCAATAGACACTGAGTTATTCTCATTTAAACGGATAAGTTGTATGGCAGCTACCCGAACCCGTCGCACCACCACAACCAAATTTTGCAAAAGTGGTTGCCATAAAATTTGATCATCATTTGCAAGATTTCAGACGCCTAGCTTTATTAAGTTCGAAGAGGTGCAAGAAGCCTGAACTGGCTGCTCTAGACCAACCAAATTTTACAAAAGTTGTTGGCCTGTAACTCGATACCTTGTTACTAAATATCAGGTTGCTAGCTTCAATAGACACTGAGTTATTCTCATTTAAACGGATAAGTTGTATGGCAGCTATCCGAACCCGCCGCACCACCACAACCAAATTTTACAGAAGTTGTTGCCATAAAACTTGATCATCATTTGCAAAATTTCAGAAACCTAGCTTCAATAGATACTGAGTTATTTCTATATAAAGATAGAAGTTGTATGGCAGCTACTCGAACCCGCCGACCGAAAATGTTGGATTTAAATAGCAAAACTAACAATTTTGCAAAAGTGCCGTAAAAAAAATTCCAGCCCCTAGCTTCTTTATTTTTTGAGTTATCGTGCGAACGGACGGACGGACGTACATGGCTTAATCGACTCAGAATTCGATTCTGAGCCGATCCATATCTTTAACACTATATCTAGCTCGACTCCTTTAAGGTGTCACAAACGTAATGGTAAATTTATTATACCCTTGAACATAGTTCATACGGGTATAACAAGAAAATTTTTTATAACTTTAATAAAATTCAAAATAAATTTTTTTTTTATTACTATTGAAAGGTCAAAATAGACAAACTCGCTATACAATTTATAAACCCCCCCTTTTTATTTCAGATAAGGACTCTGTTGTGCTCTTCAGGGTTAAATACACACAAGCAAGTTTTTCAAAATTGTAGTCGTAATTCGTGATTTTGAAAATTGAAATTCACAACAGTAAAGTGCAATCTGTAAAAGTCAATATCGAAAATCAGGGTTGTACCTTCAATCGATTTCAGCACAATTGTGCAAATAAATAATTTATAGAAAGATACCAAAACTAAAGCGTGAAACAATGAACTGAAGAAAAAAAATGTGTTGCGAAAATATATGACCAGATGATTATTGGGAATGAAATTAATTTAATGTCATATTATTAACTTTACAATTTTGTATAGGAGTAATAAACGGTATCACGAAAAAATAATGATTCAAAAATCGAAAACTTATGGTCAAACTTATGGTTAAACAAATATGAATAAAAATGAACTTTACGGATAAAGAATCCTATAGGTGTTAATCTATTATAAAAATATATTGATACCATATAATCTGAAATAATATCTACGATTTTAGATTTTGTAATAATCGGTGAATTTTAAACAAAAATTTTATCACTTACACTAAATGTAGTAAGCAAAATGTTTTTAAAACTAGATATAAAACTAAATAAATATAAATATAGATATATTCTTTATTTTTATTTAAATTATTATAATTTTAGCACATTTTAAAAAAAAAATATTAAAATTTACTTATTAGTTTAATTCTGTCCGTCCGTTCATTTGCCTGTCTATTTACAAAGTTTCTACATAAAGGCTATATCAACGAATTTTAACCATGAATTGGTCTCATTAAAAATAATATTGTTAAAGAACCGTTTTTATGTAGTCCCATGTCCTCACAGCTTGAAAAGAGATATTTCCAAGTATGTATCTCTAATCCAAAAAGGGCAATACTGACCGTCCGTCCGTGCGTCTATCCATCTGTCCGTCTGTTTACAAAACTTCTACACGGTTAAAGATAGAGAAAAACAATTTTAGCCATGGGTAGGTCTTATAAAAAAATTAATGTTATAGAACAACTTTTTCATATAGCTCCATCCATTACGGAGCTGCAGCCCCTTCAACTTTGAAAAGGCCCTATTTTTAAATACGTATAACCCATGTTCTACTTAACATTTTTTCAATCTGAAAACGCCATTCAACAGAAATTTTACCTTTGTGAATCAATATCAAAATTATACAACTTTTTTTTAAAATTTAGTATTTAAATTTACCGTTATGTGAAAACCAAGTTTTGCATGATTTTTCTACCTTCACGCTTTTACATAGAAACTTGAAGTTTGGAGACAAGAAAGAACTTTTAGAATTAATGTAAGTTTCCTCACAACATTTTTTAGTACCCCTCCATGTTTAAGAGCTATTAGGGCTCAAAAATTGAAAATTTACTTTTTATAGCACCTGTAAAAATTATTCTTCAGTGAGACATAAAAATGAAAGCTTGCGTAATATACTTTTACGTGTGTTAACGATTTTTCTTAGTTATATAGGATTCGGGACTTACATTCCCTCAAAATTGCAAAAAAGTCCTATTTTCATATTTTTTTTTATATGAAATTTTAAAATTTTGGTGGAAGTCACAATTCTAAAGAGTTTGTATTATCTTTTGGAAATGTGCGCTTTTAAAAACAGTTGGTTTTTAGACTGCCTTGTTTATAATTACATATTATATAGAATTTCTTGTAAATTGAAGAATGTATATCTTGCTTTTCCACAATTTTTCTTTAAGAAATACTATCAAGTTTTGAAAAATATAATATTAAATAAATTATAAATCTTAGTTAAATTAAAATCAATTATTAAATAATTTAATATTTATTTAATAATTTGATTTTATTTTATTTTAAATAAATGAAATTATTGAATTTAAACACAGAACTCTTAAATTAAATCCTGGACAAAAAATTTTTGAATTCAGTTAATGGTAAGATTTCCTTTAAAAGTAAAAAAAACAAAACAATTTCTCGAAATAAAATTTAAAAAATATGTGATTTTGTTTTAAAATGAAAAATTTCCTTTTTGACATTTCAATTTTGATTGGAAAACCTGAATTCTTTTGGAATTTTTCCAATTATTTTTAATATTGTAGAAAGCAGGTGCCAAAAATAAATTTTAAAAAAATTTTAGAATTTTGATGGATTGATTATAGGAAATGTGAAATCATTTTCATACATATATTATATAAATCCACCTACATGATTAGATTTTTCTGTTTGAAGGACAACTTTAGATGTCAAAGTTTTTTGTTCTTTTTTTTTTTTTGAAAAACAATCGTAGGTATTTACGGCTTCTTTCTATTGAATCAAAAAGATTGATATATTTATTACGAATACCTACCTAGGTAAATTTATTTTGAATCATTTTTTATGTAGAAAATCAAACTTAAACGAAATTTATAGATTTATTTTGATTTGGTGTAAAATTATAAATTTATACATTATTGATTTGTTTTGATTTTATATTTATACTTGAAATTGATTTTTCCATGAAACTTAATAATAAACAGCACTACAAGTATTTTAAAAGGTGGTTTCCGTATGACACGTGACGATGACATTGATTGATGACACGTGGCACGTGGCGATGATGATTTGTTTAGAGTATACAGACGCTGAATGTGAAGGCGACAATGTATTTTTCTTCATAAAATTGTTTAGGTACCAAATAAAATTCAATTCTACGTTGTCATCATGCAACGATTTTTATTTTATTTTTTTTTTTTTTCATACTCCACTGGCAATGACGCGACGTTTTGTCGAAAGTTTTGTCGAAGTTAACAACAATATTTTAAATCACTGCTGCACGGTATTGGATCATCGTGACCTGCACGACATTTTTGCCGGTATAGAATGAATACATTTACAAGAAATACATAGTATGCATAGTATGCAATTATGCATGCATAGTATAATCAATTAAAACCACATCAAGACACCATCATATGCCGTTGCAATGATCGGCTTTTAACCATATAGGGTAATTTCTATTTTATTTTAATTCTTCTAGACTATATAAAAATGAATCATCTATGCCAGCTCTGTCCTTCTCATCTAACCCATTTATCACTGGTGAAAAACTGAATTATGAAGAGAAAAGAGTTACCGCAGTAAATAGAAAAATAAAGGGTTTTCAAGTAAAAGGGCATAAAAGGAAAATATAATCCCAAAGTGCCACATTACATGAACGACCCTATGCAAAATATAAATTGCAATGTAAAAACAAATACAGATGTCGTAAATTACTGATTGTTTCAGAGAAATATTTAATTATATTACACAAACTTTAAAAATATGCAAGAGTAAATATTTAAAATATGGAATAGAGTTGAGTAATTATAGGATATTTAAGTCGTTCAGTATTTTTTTATACATGAAACAAAAACAATTTCTATCACAAATTTTCACCGATCCTTCGATCTTACGATGCAAGACCAGTTTGCACTTTTACCTGAAAATAACATATTACTATCCTAGAAATCTGTTAAAAATTTTCGAGAGAAAGTAATATGAAAGGAAGGATCAAACATTCAAAATTATGAATATCCTAGACCTAGAAATATCAGAAATCTATCAAAATTTTTTCTTTGTAATATTATAAAACATTCAGAAATTTGTTATTCTTCAGAATTCTATAAATAATTTATTTCATCAAAAAATTTATTTATCTTGACAAAATAAAGGGAATGGAAATTGTTGACTTCTTATTTTCATTTGAAATATAAATAAAGTAGAGTGAGCATCATAATAAGATACCCAGTTAGAATTTCAATTCATAAAAATGAAATTTCAATTAATATAAAATCCTTTTTTTGTGATTATTTTTGGAAATTTCATTGGAAATTAAATTATATTAACTAATTTGATTTATGTATTTTTGTCACTTTAACTTTCTTATTTTATTCCAAACATCTATTCTTTAGTTAATTTTTTTTTTTTTTGAAAGCAAGGATAATTAAAAGATATAAAATTAGTATCTGAAAACAAAGATAATATTAAGAGATTTAAATATTGGAGTATTATATAATTTGTTCAAGAAATTTTTGATCATATCATTAAAACGATAAGTCAAGTGTCACATATTTTAAAATAGGACTTTTTCAAGCTTTGAAGCAGGCTATATAAAAAAGTTGTTTAAAACTTGCATTCTATCCAGAATTAAATTTTGATTGTTATAAATGGAGTACGTATCATAAAAATGACGGATGGACAGGGTGAAACTAACACGCAAATTTTTCAAAATTTTTTTTTTTTATAAGTTATAGCAATTTCGAAAGGTTGAAACGATGGGACTCGAAGCCTGTCAAACTCTGAATTGACAGTAAAATAAACTACCTAGCAAAGGCTTAGTTACAGTATCTATTTACAACAGTTTGAAAACAATTATATTACAAGTATATTTGGCAGACCAAAATGATCAAAAAATCGTTCAGTAGGGGAAATCTATTTTGCTCGGTTCTTGAATTAATAGGCCTTAAAGTATTTTTTTTTAATTTTAATTTAATTTCCTTATATCTCGAAAACTAAACAACAAATTAATAAGTTCGAAAAATCGTCACAAAGTTTTGCACTTCGCCATTCCATATTTTAGACACTGATTATTCAAATGGGATTTAAAAAAAAGAGCCAATTTTTAACTTTTGTTTTATTCGAATGTTTTCCCTCATTTTTTTTCTCAATTATTAATTTCAAAGAAAAAGACTCTTTTACACAAAATCAAAGAGTTTTTTTTGAAATATTCAAAGGGAGAACATTTAAACAATAATAATAATAAATTTTAAATATTGGTTCTTTTGTCCATTTTTTTTTTCGTTTACATGCTTATGCACTTTTGAACAAAAAGTATCTAAACATCTAAAAAGCAAATGGAAAGCTGAAATATACAAAGCTTTCCGAAACTGTTTGAAATTAATGAATTAGTTGAGTAGTTTTTCGAAATATATAGCAAATTAAATGAAAATTAAAAAAAAAAACTTTTAGGCCCCTTTATCTCAAGAACCGAAAAACGTAGACCCCCGCTTCTACACAACAATTTTTTTGTTCGTTTTGCTCCCCCAAACACATCCTATAAATAAATATTCAAGACCGAAATAGAATTATCATATTATATTATAACTACGGGGCCCCTGTTAATGTGTAGTCAAATTTTATTTTGAATATCATATAATAGACAGTTGCAGTTTAGAAAAATAAAATTTATGGAAAAAGTACAATCCGTAAAAAATCAGAAAGAAAAACCAAATTCGTCAAAACACTAACTGAAATTATTTTTAAAATAACGCCAAAACAGAATTAAATTATATAAAGAGCCTTTAGTTGGTGTACGTATATTTAGAATACTTTGTATTGCGAGTGAGGACTATTATGTCTATTTATTTATCGAGTTCGAAATAAATATTTTAAAGATACGTGGCGAAAACAGAATAGGTATCTGTAAAACATTCGTAAAATGCACAAACAAAGTTTGGAGCAAAATTCAGTTAATTTTTTTTAGTGAGCAACGTTGTCTGTAACAATATTGCCGTTGTTCGTTTTACCTTGCCCTAATGTAAAAAATTTAAAATCTGAAAAGACCGTATATTTGGCGTACAATCCTTGATTAAGATTGTGCATGGTACAGAGGGCGAAAAAACCGTACAAATATTACCACAATTGTACAAACGGTAACCCTGTATAAAATTGACATACAAAATATTTAAAAATAAAAAATTATTCAAATTTAATTTCGGTTGTATGTTGTATACTAAAATTTAAGTACTTATATGAGAAGAAATTGAATTCAAAAAAGAATACAATTAGAAAAGTTTTCTAATCGCTTCAAATAATATACAAACATTCATACATAAATGAAACAATTTGATAGAAAAGTACAAAATCAAAACAATTATATATTTGAATTTTAAAGAGACTCTGCCCGCTGGTCATACATAAGTACATACTTAGATACATATTGATTATTAATACCAGATCAATATCATTCATCATTATTTAAAATGTCAATACATAAATTGTGATAAATGATGATTATACCCGTATGAACTATGTTCAAGGGTATAATAAATTTGCCATTACATTTGTGACACCTTAAAGGAGTCGAGCTAGATATAGTGTCAAAGGTATGGATCGGCTCAGAATCGAATTCTGAGTCGATTAAGCCATGTACGTCCGTCCGTCCGTCCGTCCGCACGATAACTCAAAAAATAAAGGAGTTAGGGGGCTGTAATTTTTTTTACGTCACTTTTGCAAAATTCTTAGTTTTGCTATTTAAATCCAACATTTTCGGTCGGCGGGTTCGAGTAGCTGCCATACAACTTCTTTCTTTATATAGAAATAACTCAGTATCTATTCAAGCTAGGTTTGTGAAATTTTGCAAATGATGATCAAGTTTTATGGCAACAACTTCTGTAAAATTTGGTTGTGCTGGTGCAGCGGGTTCGGGTAGCTGCCATACAACTTCTCCGTTTAAATGAGAATAACTCAGTGTTTATTGAAGCTAGGAATCTGAAATTTAGTAAAGAGGTGTCGAGTTACATGCCAACAACTTTTGTAAAATTTGGTTGGTCTAGAGCAGCCGGTTCAGACTTCTTGCACCTCTTGGAACCTAATGAAGCTAGGCGTCTGAAATTTTGCAAATGATGATCAAGTTTTATGGCAACAACTTTTGTAAAATTTGGTTGTGGTGGTGCGGCGGGTTCGGGTAGCTGCCATACAACTTATCCGGTTAAATGAGAATAACTCAGTGTTTATTGAAGCTAGGAATCTGAAATTTAGTAAAGAAGTGTCGAGTTATATGCCAACAACTTTTGTAAAATTTGTTTGGCCTAGAACAGCCGGTTCAGACTTCTTGCACCTCTTGGAAGTTAATAAAGCTAGGCGTCTGAAATCTTGCAAATAATGATCAAGTTTTATGGCAACAACTTCTACAAAATTTGGTTGTGCTGGTGCAACGGGTTCGGGTAGCTGCCATACAAAATCTCTTTTTAAATGAAAAGAACTCAGTGTCCGTCCGCACGATAACTCAAAAAATAGAGGAGCTAGGAGGCTGAAAATTTTTTTACGTCACTTTTGTAAAATTGTTAGTTTTGCTATTTAACTCCAGCATTTTCTGTCCCCGGGTTCGGGTAGCTGCCATACAACGTCTTTCTTTAAATAGAAATAACCCAGTGTCTGTTCAATCTAGGTATCTGAAATTTTGCGAATGATGATCAAGTTTTATGGCAACAACTTCTGCAAAATTTGGTTGTGGTGGTGTGACGGGTTCGGGTAGCTGCCATACAAAATCTCTTTTTAAATGAAAGAACTCAGTGTCCGTCCGCACTATAACTCAAAAAATAGAGGAGCTAGGAGGCTGAAAATTTTTTTACGTTACTTTTGTAAAATTGTTAGTTTTGCTATTTAACTCCAGCATTTTCGGCCGCCGGGTTCGAGTAGCTGCCATACAACGTCTTTCTTTAAATGGAAATAACCCAGTGTCTGTTCAATCTAGGTATCTGAAATTTTGCGAATGATGATCAAGTTTTATGGCAACAACTTCTGCAAAATTTGGTTGTGGTGGTGTGACGGGTTCGGGTAGCTGCCATACAAAATCTCTTTTTAAATGAAAGAACTCAGTGTCCGTCCGCACTATAACTCAAAAAATAGAGGAGCTAGGAGGCTGAAAATTTTTTTACGTTACTTTTGTAAAATTGTTAGTTTTGCTATTTAACTCCAGCATTTTCGGCCGCCGGGTTCGAGTAGCTGCCATACAACGTCTTTCTTTAAATGGAAATAACCCAGTGTCTGTTCAATCTAGGTATTTGCAATTTTGCGAATGATGATCAAGTTTTATGGCAACAACTTCTGCAAAATTTGGTTGTGGTGGTGCGACGGGTTCGGGTAGCTGCCATACAACTTCTCTTTTTAAATGAAAATAACTCAGTGTCTATTGAAGCTAGCTATCTGAAATTTAGTGAAAAAGTGTCGAGTTGCATGCCAAAAACTTTTGTAAAATTTGAATAGTCTAAAGCAGCCGGTTCAGGCTTTTTGCATTTCTTGGAACTTAATGAAGCTAGGCGCAATAGATTCGGGTAGCTATCATACAACTCCACAATTTACATAAATATATCCCTGTAGTTCGGTACTAAAACTCTGAATGTTTTTAAAAGATGATCAAGTTTTATAGAAACAGGATATATTACGTTCATACGGGTATCCCAGAGTTGACACAGTCTACTCTACTGCACTCTTCCTCGTTTTTATCAATTTTTAAATTTTTTTCTTTATACATGCATAAGTTAAAATACATTACATACATAAGCCAAAGAATAGTTGAATCGTTGAGCCGGAACAGGTCGAGTCGAGACGAGACTCGATAGGAAAAAAAAATATACAATTTTAAAGAGAGTAAATTGAGAATATCTCTTATAATTTTGTGTTTTTGTTTTTTGTTATTCTTTTGTGTACGTTTTGTTACTACTACCGACTATCATAGATATCATAGTACTGTAATGTAAATATGAAATGTACGTGTTGTTTATGTTTTAATATTAATATTATGTATAAGTTTTATAGTAAAAAAATCGTAAAAAATATGTAGTTACTGATGTTCAAAGCTTGAAACGGAATTCATAATACGTAGTGTGTGGCTGAAAACTACTAAATTATAATTATATATGTTTTGCAATTTGGTATTTAAATTTATTGTTACGTTCTACCATAATTTTGCAAAATTATGGTTTCACCTTTCACCATATCTGCTCTCTTTCAATTGTAATCCGAGGACAATGTTTCAGAATTAGCATAAATTATCTAAAAAAAAAATAAATTGTGTACATTTTGTCGTAAGTAAGACATAAAAATTCAACCTACAATTTAATACAATAATATATTTTTATAATATGTAGGTATTAATGGCTTTTTTTAATTATTTCTAAAGTTTCCCTAAAATTGAACAAAATTTTTCTTGATTTTCTATAAATTTTTCTTTCAAAAAAAAAATTGTATCTATCAAAAATTAAAAATTTTAATTCAGTCAATTTTTTATTCACTGTCACTGTCTCTGTCTTACCTTTGTCGGTCTTTGTCACTGTTTCTGTCTTTTGTTCACTGTCACTGTCTCTGTTCACTGTCACTGTCACTGTCACTATCACTGTCACTGTCACTGATCACTGTCTTCTCGCAAACGGTTTATTATTTTTTAAAGTAAAAGAGTAATGTCCAGAGTGAAATTATTATGTCAAATCATTTCAAATTTAAAAATAAATACAAAATTCTATAGGTTTACTCAATAACACACTATTTAAAAACTACGTTTATCTTTTTATATTTTAAAATACGTAACCTAAACTATATAAACTCTTAATCTTACTGGAATTCGATCGTAAAGTGCTCCTACCGGCATTATTCAGTTTAATGTCGGGAATTCCCATTTTTTTTTGCCTGGGAAAAGCATTCCACAAAAATATTGAACAACAAACGCAACAACCACATTAGAACATTTCAATACTGAAATCCTTCTTTCTTATCAATATGTTAAAACTTTTAAATAGCGTTTCAAAAAAGTTTCAATCGTTTCAATTTCAATTCAATTTCAATATCAATTCCTAGAATCTAGAATTCTAGAATTGTCATTAAACTGTCATGTACTTTCATAAATTTTATTTTAACTTTTGTTTTATTTACAAAATAAAAAATCAAGAAAATTCTCAACGTCATAATTTCTTTTAAAAATGTAAAAAAAAAAAAAAATATGAATTATTTAAAAAGAAATTAAATAGAAAAAATAAAAATAGAATAAAAAATTACAAAACAAATTAATGTTTCCTTCTTCCGGTTCCGATCTTTTTTTTTCTTTTTCTTTTGCTGTTTATTATTTTCTATTGTTTTTTTTTAGGGTTAATATTTTGTTTACAAAATATTTTTCAAGATAAAAAATTATTACCTAACCATTATCCTTCTTTTTATCCAGTATCTGTATTTTACTATAAAAATCATAATATTTTTTTTTATATTTATTTTTTTTTATTTCAAGGTTTTTTCTTTTTCGTTTTTCTCTTGTTTCAAATATTTTAATACACAAATTTGTTAAACTTGGCCGTGACTAAATTATGTGTATTTTATTTGAATTAATTCAAGTGAAAATAACAAAAATGGGATATTGTTTGTAATTTTTGGTTATTATTGTTTTCATTAGAAGGTTTATCATATTATAAAAAACATATTTTTTATTTTTTAAACAGGACCTTGAATTATGCCAAAAAATATAAAATGAAGAAGAACTTTTTGAAGAGCTGGAGGATAACAATCATCTTAATGTGATTTGTAGCTTGTAAAGTAAATATACATCTACTTTTAACACATTGACTCCCACGTGTATCACCGGTGAACATCAATTTTGAATTTAACGTCTTTTCATTTTGAGATTTTCCCATCTTTTTTTAAATCGAATGCATTTTTTTTTTGTTACTTTCTACTTTTATGAATTAAATAATTAATAAAAATCATTAGATTTACGCACTTTTAATTTTTATTTACAAAAAAATGGGTTTTATTTGCTTTTATTTTATGAGGCGTCCAATTGCAAACAACGCTTTATCCATTATTTCTGATTTCAAAATAATAATAAAAAACATTTAAATCAATAAACACTGGAAGAAGATTATTGAAAAAAGTTGTGAGCTAAGTAAATACAGCTCAAATTTATCTTTAACTATTTTTCTTGAAATCTCAAAAATTAACTAAATAAATGGAAATTTAATTTGGATAAGGCGATTTTTGAAATAGAACGATGGATAAAACGTGTTTTGCAAATGTAAATAAGGGATCTAGTGTAATTTGACTCTGCAAAGTAACATAAAATAAACTTTAAATTTAAAAACTAAAACAAAAAAAATTAAATTCTAATATCGTCGTCCTCATCAATATAATTTTCTTCTTGTTCATCATCTGTAATAACGTCACTGGTTTCATTATGAACCAGATCTTTATAAAATGAAAGTTCTGGAAACGTTTTCCAGTCATTACCGTAATGCTTGGTTAGTATCTAATTTATAAATATCTTCGATTTTTTCTTTTTTGACACGAATATCGGGATTAATTTCTTTGGGTTTTATGAATGATAAGCTTTTTCCTTTTTTTATTAAACTTTTAAAAACGCCGACATTAATTTTATTAATTAATTTTTTCCTTCCTTTTCCGCAATCAGCACTTTTAAATTATATTCCATTTCACTTTAAAAGAACTTCTATAAACATTTTTTTAAAGTTCAAATGCCTGCTAAGACATTTTTTTAAATTTAACAGAAAAACGCGCACAACAATTTTTAAATGGATAAAGTGTTGGTGGTGTATTATATGTGGATAACGCGGCTTTTGAAATTGTATTTGATTTTTAAATTTCTCTTTTATTGGGATAATGCGTATGTATTTTCAAATTGTATTCAAAGATAAAAATATTATGTTTAGCATAAGCAATCGATTTCTACCAATATTTCAATTTTTTTCAAATGTGGATAAAGCGTTATTTGAAGTTGGACGCAAATATGTTTTCGGTTTTGTTTTCTTTCACAGAAATTAAATATCTTTTACCATTACTTAGCCATCTAGCTTTGCGTAAAATTTTAACAATGTTCACCGGTGATAAATTGTAAGTTTTTTTATTATGTTTTATTATGTACTTAACTTAATGTGAGTTTTTTTATTATATTCACAGGTGAGCGCGAGATTTTGAAACAGTTGGGTAATGTTCACCGATGATACACGTGAGACGCAAGTTTTTTTTTGTTCACCGGTGAGCATGAGACTCACTGAAGAAAATTTAATTTTTTGCTTCTGTACAAAGTAATAAAATTATATCTCAAAATTAAGGGGGAATTACTCTCTCGTTCATTTTCCATACAAAAAACGCGTTTTTCGGTACCATTTCCTGGGAAACTACTGCACCGATTTCTGTGAAATTTTGCACACATGTTCTTACTGCCAATTTTCGTCTGAGGAATTAGAAAAATATTGCTTGATTTCAAAATTATGACATGAAAAAAAAATTTCACGTTTTTCAAGCTTTTTTAACATTGCTAAAAAGCTCCCTCTCAACATATAGAAGAATACTCAGTTTAAAATATAGCTATTGAAACCACCTTGAAAACAAAAAAAGCGTGTTGATATCTCTTATAGTTTTCCAGAAAAGTGTACTGAAAATTAAAAAAGTGAATTTGCTTACAACTTTGAACCACTTCTACTACTCAGATAAACTTGATGTGAGATTTTTTATACACAGAACTGAGTGTAGAATTAGAATCGGCAATAAAAAAATCAATTTTTATTTTTATTTTCAAAAAATAACTAAAAGAGTAAGAAATATAAATACCTACTTAAAAGGGGTTACTATCGAAAGCCTGTATTCAAATAATTGTATTTCATTTGCCTGTATTTCATATTATACAAAAATATATAATTATTATATAAATATTCTGTAAACGGCTTTTAACTTTGATTTTGAATTTACTAAAATCTGTCCTAATTCAGATTCTCACATATACATATACAAAATTTTCTGAAAAAAGCTTATACAAACTTGCTTTTGAATCCAATTCTTTTTCTAATTATCTTTTTACATACTATTTTAAATACTTATTGTTGAAATATGTCCAGTCAAAATGAAACACAAGCAAATGACTGTCAAATGAAATACAAGCAAACGGTAAGAGGTAAATGTTAATACAGGCAAATTGCAAGAAATAACAGGCAAATGAATTGCAGGCATATGACACGCTTCCATCTAAAATAATTAATTTTTTCCATTGGTCTACTAATCTCACTGTACTTGACAGATTTATAATACAAAATTTGGAAAATTAGGAAGTAAAACTAGCAATTTTTAAGTCAAATATAAACAAACAAGAGTAGTCCTCAAAGCAAGACTTTAATAAAAAAACTTTTAGAGTTTGTAAATCTGCCAAAAGAGTTATATTTTGAAAAGTTGTCAAATATTCAGATAAAATATGACAGAGTCCACTGACTATGTTAAAGGAAACAATATAGTAATATGCATTAAGTACCGATTCTCTTATTAAATCTTATTACAAGTTTTTATCAATACTTATTTATATTATTATGATAAAGCTAATCTAACTTAGGGTAATAATCAATACTCTGAAGTACAAATACAAATTCAGTTTGGGGTAATCATCAATATATTATATTACTTCATGTGTCTTTGAGACAATGTGTATCTTATAACTCGACTGTAATTTTTTTTTTTCATTCATTTTTTCACTTTAAGTGAACAGTTTTCTTTTTTTTACGTTTAAAATATCTAAAACTCAATTACCTAAAAGAAAATATCTAAAACTTATTTATGTAATATAAGAAAACAAATTATTCTCTTTTTAAATAATAATTAAATATGTGATTGTTAAATAAAAAGTGGCTGGTAAACACTCTCTATCGGTAGATACCAAAATGTAAAAACGATCACTAAAACGCATAATTTATTGTAAACGCTTCTCTGTGTTAATTTTTTTTTAGATAGTTCATTATTCTTAAGTTCAATTTTATTTTATTAGAAAATTGTTTTAATTTTTTTATTATTTTAATAAATAACGATTTATTAAATCGTGATAGCAAGAGATAAGCTATAAAAAAACAAACGTTCACTTAAAATGAATTAAAAGAAAACAACTAATTTAAATCATACTTATACACTGAATTTATATAAGGACATCATTATTTATTCAATTTAAAAAGGTAAATATTTAAATGTAATATTTTCGAAAACCTAGGACGTAAAACTACTTGTAAAAACGTGGTAAAAAGAAAGTAAAAAATTAATTTAAATAATTTTCCAACATTTTAAGATTTTTTTTTTTGTTTCTTTTCAATTTTTAATTCAAAATTTTCAACTTCCAAATTCGATATAAAAAGATTTTGTAGGAAAGTCTGAACGGAACACTGATATAATATAAATATGCAAATACATATAAAAAGAAACTAACATGATGACAAAAAGTCCTTTTTATCATTATTTTAACATAATAAAGAAACAAAATATGAATTTATATTATTTTTTTTATAAATTTATATTCTATTATAAACGATTTTACAACAATATAATAATAATATAATAATTCTGTACACGTTTGTTTTAATTGTAAATTCATTATTATTTTGTTTGTTTATCTTTTATTTTACTTTTTGTTTGTGCAAAATCTACTCTTAGATTTATTTATTTTCAGTCTTATGTTAATTTAACAAAGTAAATATTTATATTTTTCTTAACAAAAATTTAATTTGCATATATTCAAAAAATGACTTTTAATATATTTTAATATAATGTTTACTTTTATACAATTTAATTTTTGCTGTCCTATGTAGGTACAATAATAATTAAATATATGAAATTTATACAATGTATGTTTTAATTCCTTTCATTTTATATGACGTATAGAAAATTTTGGAACAATTTAACATATTTTAATAAAATAATAATGTGTTCTTATCCCTTTCTTGCCACGAGTTGCTTAAAAGCAACTAACAGAAATTTAGCCTTTATTTGCTTATTATTAGCACTAGAGGTGTTAAAAAAAAAGGTTTGTGTATTGGGTAGAAGTATTTTTACAATTTTAATATGTTTTTAGTGGAACTATATATAACTATAATACTAAAAAGCTATATAAAAAAGTTTAATTTTTTATGACTCTAATTACCCGGAGTTGCTTATAAATAACTGCATAATTCTATTTTCTACATCCTGGATCCTGAGTAAAAAAAATTAAGTAAATTGGTTTGAAAGCCTCCAAAAATCATGAAAAACAGGCAAATAATTTTTAACTTAATAACTGTAAATTTGGTCATCAAAGGGATAACCTTTGGCATCAAAGAGATAACCTTTATTCATATCCTTATAATGTGTCCTTATAATATAGATATGAAACGTGATTTAAAGCATATATTGTATACCTATGTAATAAAGCAATTTGAAACAAATATGTTCTACATAATTAAATGAATAAAAATATCCTTAATATGAATAGGCACATAAAAATGAATTATCGAAAATCTTTGACAAAAAAAAAGAAATCTTATTTTCGATCTAAAATAAACTTGTAAACAAAAGTTATTGTGTTCTAATTAAATTTTTAGTAGGTATTTTAGATAAAGGGTAAAATAATAGAAATTCGAAAAATTGCATATAAGTAATATATAAATTTTATAGGTGGACAGTCAAATTTTAGTAGAAAATAAGATTTTATGTTTATAAATATTCTAATTAAACAGCTTTGCTAGTAAGCTTTAACATTAACTGTGGGAAGTATAATTCCCCCCTAGTTAAAAATATTCTAAAAACTAAAATTTTAGCCGTATAAATAATTTATTGTTTTCAGAGCTCCGGCACGCTTTTAGGTAGAGGTTTGAAATTTTGAGGCAAGAAAGAACTTTTAGAATTAGTATAAGTTTGCTTAGAAAATTGTTTTGCACCGCCCCCTGTTTAAGAGGTATTAGGGCTGAAAAATTGAAAATTTTTCTAATTTTTCCTCGGCAAGACATGAAAATTAAATATATCCTCCAGTAATATATTTTTACGTGTACTAACAGTTTTTCTTACTTATATAGGGTTCCAGACTTACTGCCCCTCAAGATTCTAAAAAAGTCCTATTTTCACATATTTTTTTACTACAAACAATTTCTTAAATTTTCAAATTTTTCTACAAGTCACAATTCTAAACAGTTTGTATTGTGTCTTGGAAATGTGCGCTTTTAAAAACCGTTGGTTTACATTCTACCTTGTTTGTAATTTATTTTTATTTGTGCAAATATATTTTTTAAAATGGATACAAAAAGTAAGTATTTTGTATTATTTTATGTTTTTAATGTAAAAAAATAAGGTATATTTACTTTGGATCGTACGTAAAGTGAATTTTTTTAGGTGGAAAGTATTTTTTTCACGACCCACGACCTGTGACGGTATTTTTTTCACGGTGACGGTCGGTGGAAATTATATTTCCCATGACCCATTTATAATTTATTTTTTTCTGATTAAGACGCAAATGGATATTTCTAATTTTAATTTAGATAATCCAAAACATGTTAAACGGGTTTTGGATATATTCTTTTCATTACCATCTAATGATGGGAAGTCTGATCGTGAATCTGATTTCGGTACTAGAGAAGAATTGGAAGTATTAGAGGAGCCAATAAAAAATGAATCTTTCGATGAAAGCATAGAAGAAATTATTTTTGAATCGGAAGAATGTAACAACAATTTGATCTATAAACAAGATGTTGATCTCAATGAGAGCGAAGCAATAGTAAATAAGAAGACATAATTTTTTTATTTTGAACGGGCAATGGGAAGTATCATTCTCAGCAAACGTAACTTTTCTCACAAACATAAACAAAAAAAAAATATAAAGATGAAAATTAGTAGTTTTTTTAATTTTTCATTTTAAGTGAACGTTTTTTCCCTAAGTTTCTCTTGATTTCACGATTTTATTTTACCATTTTGGTAATGTTGGCAGTCCGCTTTTTTTTAACAGCCATATATTTAAGTACCATTTCAAAAGATAATGATTTTTTCTTACAATATCTGAAATTCTAAAGTTATAGATTCTAATTCTAAAAAAAAAACCTTCATTTAAAGTAAAAAATTAAAAAATATTACAATCTGTTCATTGCCTCAAAGAAAAATATATTTAATATGAATAAAATGAAAAACATAAAGATTCGATAGTTTAATGGTCAAAAGTATTGCGAATAGGTAGAGGCAATGCGGATGAAATACTAAAAATAATTAATCGTCCTTATACGATAATGTGTAAGTATATTATATAATTAAAACAAATTAATTACACAAGTTTTAAACTAATAATAGTAGGTACTATTATTATGAACCACAATCATAATGCAAAAGAAATCTTGCTCTATTAGTTAATATAACTGGGGGAAATAAATATAAACAAGGTAATAAGGAAAACCTCAAAAGTTTTTAAAGGTGCAAACTTTTAGAATGACATGGGAACTGTTTAGTATGTAGTTGAGTACTTTTGCATCAAAATTTTTGAATTCTTTCAAATTTGCTTATGTAAGAATTGAGATACACTTTCTATTATTTTAAAGAAGCCGTAGACAATTAATTATTAAGAAAAGTAAAAGTATAATAATGAAGCTTTAAAGCTTTAATTAAATTTATGTGCTTTACTTTGAAAACATTTGCTAAGTGTTTAAGTTACAATTGCCTAAAAATACCAAATTTTAATTTTTTAATTCCTAATAACTCTTAAACAGGGGTGGTACCTAAAACTGTTTTCAAAAAGCGAATACTTATTTTCAAAGATAATTTCAAGTTTGATTTCTCTCTTCAACCAATTTCAATTTCAACTTTTTGCAAAAAGTGTTCTGTAGATAAGATTCTGTCTAAATTTTTATATGAACTAAAATAAAAAGTAAATTTAGAAATTAAATTAGCTTTTTGACGTTTATTTTCCTTTCGTTTGACATTTTTAGATTTTAAAAAGATTCAGCAGATAACATGAACATTTGAAAATAGAGGCTTTTCCAGATTTAACAGACAGTAGTTCTGTAATAACTAGAGCTATAACACTTAAAAGTTCATCTATTTTTAAATTTAGAAAACCATTACTCCAACCTAACCATATAAAAGTTTTGTAAGCATACAGACAGACGACAGTGTAGTGTATCTAATAAGTGAATTATCTGAAAGTTTTTTTGAAAAATCTCCTAAAAAACGAAATAAAGCTCTATAATAAAATATTCTTTATTGATTTTAAATTACCAACACACCATACCAATGATTTTGTATCATAAATAAATATTTTAATTAAAATAATTTTTTTTTAAAGTAAAATTTTTTTTTTTTTTTTTGACTATTTATTGAATTTCTATTTTTTTTTTTTGAAGTTCCGAAGCCTTAATATTTCTTTTGCCAGAAACTTGAAAATGATGTCTTTTATCTTTCTTTAATTTTTTTTTTTGTAAAATAACCAATTCATTGGAAATTATTAAAAATTTCCAGTTTCGATTGAAAAAAAAAAGGTAAAACTGATTACTAAATTTGTGTCCAATATAATCCAACTACAGTCATCGTTAAGCCTTTTAAATGAGTAATAAAATTTTATTGAATACCTGAATTTTATTTTATCGTTATTGGTTGACAAAAAACCCCACCTCTTTGATTTTTAATGTCATTTATTTATTTTTTTTAACCTTCTTGACCCAATTCTTTATCAGATATAGAAAATTTTATGGGTACAAACAAACCCTTGCCAGAACAAATCCTTTTTGTTTTTTTTTTTTTGAGTTTTTTTAAGAATTTATCTCTTTTAGATTCTTTGATATTTTAGAAAACAAAAATTTTAAAGAATTTATATTAAGTTGAAAAGTTGAAAGAAAAGAAAATAAAATTTTCAAATTAGAAATTTAATAACGTTATAACTTTTTTTTTAAATATTTTAAATAAAAAAATAAAAAATAATTTAAAAGTGAATCTTTGACAGTGGAATTGACTGTAATAACAAACTTAAAATTAAACATATTCGAATTGGTTAACCTGTTTGGGCAGAATGATTTGTCATAATTTTCAAATCAAAAGTCCAATTTCTAACAGGGTTTCTTTCACCGAAAAAAAAGTCTCAAATATTTTTTAAAAGAGTTCCACTGTTGTGTTACAATAGACTCTTAAAGACCTTTTAGTTTTTTTGCTCCTAATGCTAACTAATGCTCTAAATGGTTTGACTAATTGATTGCAAACTTTTAAGATGTCTTCCTCTTTCACAAACGCATGACTCTGCGTGTTCAATCAATTTGGGTTAGGATTTGAGGTAAAACAAAGAAGAAATATTTGAAAGAAAACCGTGTAACATCGCGATTTATTCTTATAATATTAGTATTTAAAAGTTTGAGCTAATTTTTTTTTTAATAATGTAAAGAAATATTATACTGAATAAAATGAAAGGTTCAAATTTGAAGTTTTCGAAAAGAGAACTTACTATAATAATATAATAAAAGATATTGGATTGATGTTTTATGAAATATCGTTAGTTTAAATGAAACTTTAGAAAAAAATTTCAAATTAAAATTTTTTCTATAAATAATTTCAATGCAGTTAGAATATAAATATAAAAGATATAATGCTTCAGCTTTATCTCGTAAAAGGAAACAATATTACTTTAATATTTTTGGATCTTAAAGTCATTTATAACATAACATCTTGTTACATAAAAGCTGTAACAAAAAATTCATACTATTCTTGGTATTCAGAAAAGTGAGTTTTTAATATGTGTAACATTAAATTAGATTCATTTTATTATTCTCTAAATAATTTTTTATATATCCTCTTTATTATAATCCTGCAAACTTAGTTCTCAGGACAGTCATGAAAGATTTCAAGTTTCAAAAGTCAAGTTTCATGCCAATAACTTCTATGATTAGTCTATCGCAATTGTTTAGTCTATCGTAATAGGTTCCTGTAGCTGCCAACACAACGTCTCATTTTTTCTTATACGAAAATAACTCAATGTCTGTTGAAACTAGAAGTTAAAAAGTTAAGTCTCATATTAACGACTTTTGCAAAATTTGGTTACTCAATCACAAGGTTCGCGGCCAGCTCCTATACAATTTCTTTTCTTGTTATGAAAATAACTTAATGCGCGTATTATATTATCTTAAATTTGGGGAAAAGACATCTGAAATTTTGTAAAATATGATTAAATAATATTGAAACAGCCATTCGTTCGGTTATCCTAGAATTGACACAGTCAACTATAAACTGATCCCCGATTTTATTTTAGTTTAGATAAATTGTTTTGAGTTTAAAAGTGCTTAAATATTTACTTATGAATGCCATGAAACGCAATTAAACAACACTATAAGAAAACAAGGTAGAATGTAAAGCAACGGTCTTTAAAAGCGAACATTTCCAAAACTCAATACAAACTGTTTAGAAGTGTGACTTTCACAAAAATTTGAAAATTTCATGTAATAAGAAAAAATGTGAAAATAGGACATTTTTGAAATTTTGATGGGCCGTAAGTCCGGAAACCTATATAACTAAGGAAAGCCGTTAACACACGTAAAAATATATTATTGAACCTTTAATTTTCATGTCTTGCCGAAACTGCTCTGTACAGGTGTCTAAAAATAACAAATTTTCAATTTTTGAGGCGTAATAACTCTTAAAGAGGGGGTGCTACCAAAAAATTTTCTGAGGAAACTTATACTAATTCTAAAAGTTCTTTCTTGTCTAAAAATTTCAGGTTCTTATCTAAAGGCGTGTCGGAGTTATGAAAAAAGAAAATTCATGCAAAATTTTGTTTTTACATAACGGTTACATAACGGTAACGGTAAACGGCTTTTACATAACGGTAAAAATTGTATAATTTTGATTTAATTTACAAAGATAAAAGAAATACCTGTCGAATGAAGTTTTCAGATTGAAAAAATCTTAAGCAGAACATAAGATATATGCATTTAAAAATAGGGCTTTTTCAAAGTTTGAGGGGCTGTAGCTCCGTAATGGGAGGGGCTACATGAAAAAGTTGTTCCACAAAATTATTTTTTTTATGACACCTACCCATGGTTACGTTTTTTTTCTCTATCTTTAACGGTGTAGAAGTTTTGTAAACAGATGGACGGACGGACGGACAGAGTGAAACTAATAAGCACATTTTTTCAAAATTTTTTTGGAAATGTGCTAAAAAATGAAAATGCTCCTTAATAATAATACAGCATTATGGAATATTTCTCTAGTTGGCACTTTTCATTAAACCCATTTTCCGAGCCCGAGTTACTTTCGGAACCTAAATTTTAGTCCGCAATATTTTCGCAAACTGCATATCCTTTTTCGAAAGTAATTGTGATTATGAAGGCCCAGGGAAACACATCTAAATGAGCAGAATAAAATTCAAAGATATTCAAATCATCATTTTATACAAATCCTCTAATGCAAAACTTTCAAAGCTAAAAAGATTATTACAGCCCTTTAAGACAGAGAAAAGCAAAACATACCAGGAGATATTAATATAGATTTTATAAAGTCGGATACTTTTGAGGAATTTCTTAAGGCATTTAATTTTTGTTTACAAAGCCCAAAGACCAAACCAACCACTAATAGTGGGACAGTAATAGATAGGATGTTTTCAAATTTTGAACTAGAAAAAGTTGAGGTTTACCAGAGTTTGTACAGTTTTAATAAGCCCCTTATAGCCCTAATTAATATTTAAATTTAAATATAAATTTAATTGTAAAGTTTAGTAAAAATACATACTGCTTAAAATATTCTTTTTTTTATTATTTTCACGGCCTATTATTTATTTAACTGAGGGACTAAAATTTAGTACAAGTATAAAGTTTAGAAAGAAGATGTAAGTGGTATTAACTTAATGTAAGTAAAATCTAAATATAATTCTGTTATAAATTGGAATATTGTTGATATTTTGATAATTGTTTTAAATTTTGTTTTTTTCTCGTTTTCATATTATGATGGCATCGAACTGAGATTTACTTACCAAAAAGGAATGAAAGAAATTTCAAAAAAAAAAATGTAAATTGTAAATTCTATTTTGGTTGTATGTATTTTAATATTTTGTTATTAATCCCGCAGTAGATCCATACGAGGGCTGTACATCGACAACATTAGTCAGTTAAATTACCTACATATAAAAGTAGTTTTGCAAAGACAAGGCCTGTATAAGTAAATTCAATTAATTTTTTAACTAAAAAATTATTCTACAAAATCCATTCAATTCATTCAATTTTTACCACATTTTTAACAAAAAATTTTGAAAAAATGTGCTTATTAGTTTCACTCTGTGCGTCTGACCGTCCGTCTGTTTACAAAACTTCTATACCGTTAAAGATAGAGAAAAAAAATAAAAAAAAAATAATTTATTCTAATAAATCTAATTCTCATAAAAAAAATAATTTTGTGGAACAACTTTTTCATGTAGCCCCATCCATTACGGAGCTACAGCCCCTCAAACTTTGAAAAAGCCGTATTTTTCAATGTATATATCTTATGTTCTGCTTAAGATTTTTTTCAATCTGAAACGTCATTCGACAGATATTTTTTTTAACTTTGTAAGTTAATATCAAAATTATACATTTTTTTTAAATTTAGTATTTAAATTTACCGTTATGTGAGGCAAGAAAGAACTTTTAGAATTAGTATAAGTTTGCTCAGAAAATTTTTTTGGACTACCCCCTGTTTTTGAGCTATTATGGCTCAAAAATTGAAAATTTGTGAGACACCTGTAACTTAGGCACCTGTACACATTTTTCTTCGGTAAGACAAAAAAATTAAAGCTCCAGTAATATATTTTTACGTGTGTTAACGGTTTTCTTAGTTATATAGGATTCCGGACTTACAGCCTAGAAAAGTCCTATTTTCACGTTTTTTCTTATTACATGAAATTTTCAAATTTTTGTGCAAGTCACAATTATTCTAAACAGTTTGTATTATCTTTTGGAAATGTGCGCTTTTAAAAACCGTTGGTTTACATTCTACCTTGTTTAAAATTTTTTCAACATGTTTAAAACTTTCAAAAATTAGACATTAAATTTTGAAAGAACTTTTTTCTTTTTTTTTGAACAATTTGATAAAATCTAAGACAAGAAGTAAAGTTATAAATTTTTGCATTTGTTATTTTATGAAAGTACATAATATAAATATTTTTCCAACAATTCGACATTTTGTGGTGAAATTTAAAATAAAAAAATTTTTTTTTATTTATTGTAAAATTTTATTTTGCAAAAAAAAGGATGAAAACACTAAACAAGTTTTAAGAGTATCATGTATTATGTTTGTTTTTTATCCTTTAAAGAATGTTACATTTATTTTTGTACTAATATTTTCCAAATGAAAAAAAAAAAAACAGAAAAAAAATTTAAAAAGCAAAACAACCTATAGATTTTATTTAAATCCTTGTTTCTAATATCCATATAATTTATAGGATATAGATACATAACAATAATAGATATATTGTGTATACCTATAGGTAGATAAAGGTAGATAATATATTATAGTTTTAGATAACACAAATTTACTAAACTATAAGTGAAAGTATAAACATAATATAGGTACATATTATATTATACGTGTATATTTTATAATTATACGTACATTTGTATATAAATTCCGGATTGTTTACTATTAATTTCATATAATCATTTTTGGAATTTAGAATTACGCTAAAATTCGGGTTGGATTAGTTTAGATTTTTTTTTATTGTATATCTAATGACAATAAAAAAAAAGAGTATAATTCCATATAAAAACACTTTATTAGAACGTATTACTGTTATTAGTTTTTTTTTTTCCTTTTCTTTTCTTTTTTTTTTTTTGGTTTTTTTTTTAATTTTAAGACAAACATTTTTAACTATTATAGCTGAGTGATTTTATATGTCCCATTTTTAGGACGAAGTAAAATTTTATCTAATTTTTCTTTTTGTTTTTTTTTTGGGAAATTTCATAGGTTTAAATCTACAGATACAATTCTGTTCGAGAGACTTATAATATACAGAATTTTTGTGTAAAAATTTTTATTTTTTTTTTTATTTAGGTATAAAATGTTATATACCTAAAGGATATTATATGTATATAGAAAATTATAAGGATGTACAAAAAAAAATATAATATATAAACTGATGATATTCTACCTATATCCCTTTTCATTTTTGACGTTTAAAATATATTTTCGTAATATTTTTAAAATATTATTTGAAGATATGATGCCTTAATACCGAAAGGAATATTTTTAAGTCAATACTTTACAAATAAATTTTTTATTAATTTTCTTTATTTTTACGGTACGAAGCATAATTTTCAATCTTCTTTTTGAAGCTAAAATTTACCAGCACCTACATTTTCGTTTAGTATCTAAAAGGAATGACCTAATGCTCGCGTCGCTTTGACATTTAAGTAGAATACATTGAAATAAATGGACTTTGATCAAATAGAAAAGCGACGCTAGAAGCGCCGCCCGAAGCGTCGCTAGAGTAGAGCAACTTTCTACTTTTACCCGCGTTGACAATAAATTTGTTTTGTTTTTTTTTTGTTTTATATTGTTGGTCATAAAGCGACGGTAGCATGTCGTTAGTCTTTATTGTATTTAGAACGCGACACTAGAAGCAACGCCAGAAGCGACTCGATCATTGGATCATCACCTTTAGACTCATTAAACTATTTGTTTTCTATTTAAATATTAAAATACATGTTTAGCTAATTTATACAAGTAGATAATAAATATCATCTTTGACTAATCATCTACTTATGATAGATTAATTTTAAGGACTAAATAAATAAATTATATTTAAACTGAGGGGTGAACGACATTTAATTCTCATTTTACTCAAATATAATACATATTATTATAGCTTCAAATTTAACTCAACATACTGTACAATGATCATATTATAGTGAAAAAAATCAATAGTTTCGTCGTTCGTTAAATTGCAGTATTTCTAAAGTGTTACTGAGGTATATTATGAAAGCTTTTGGAGAAATGGCACAAGAATTTGATTAAAACATACCGTTAAAAAAAAAAATAAATTACAAAAATCAATTAACTTTTCTCTAAAAAAAGACATAAAAACAAAATCTTAGAACCCTATAGTTGTTCGGGAACTTCACTCCCTTTTTTCATTTTTGTGGCTTCCTATAAAGATTTCAATGTATGAATGCATATTCCTATTACAAATATATATCATTACATATATTTAATAACACAACCTATAACATTTTAGTTTCGATGTCCACTTTAGTAAAAGGATAGTTTAGAACGTAATAAGTGGTAAAAGAACAACAAAACAACAAAAAAAAAGAATATCTAAAATAAAAAAAAATATAAAATCAAAACAAAACTAACTAAGATCGAAAACATGTTTTACGGAAAAAAACGACATTTCGTTTTTATTTCCTTATTATTACTTAAAATATACACGTATACATTCTTAAAATCCTTTTTTGTATGGTTTTAATAATTGGTGGTTTGGTAGAAAAGTTTTCTTCCATTTTCTTGTTCCTACAAAAAAAAAAACAAAAACAAAAAATAAATATTTCATTTTTTTACTTTAAATGGACAAAGGATATTTTTGTTGAATTTTAAATTTTGAGTGTTAAAATGTGTAAAATTGAAAGAAAAAAAAAGGCAGGACATTTTTTTTTTTTTGTGATAATTATCAATTTTGGTTTTTACAAACTTCCAACTATGTATCTATTGTAAAAAAAAGGGTTTTTGGAAAAGGAAAAAAAATTATCTATATCAAAGAAAGGGATAAAATGAATTGAAAATTGTAATTTTATTTATTGAAAAAAAAATTATAGAATCTTATAAAATAACTTTGTTAAAAAATTTAGTTAAAAAAGTATAGTAGATACACTGGTAAACGTAATAATAGACTGGTAAACTGTTCAATAGATAATTTGAGAGGCCTCGGTAGCCCAGTGAGTAAGAGCGTATGAAATACGTTGTAAAAACCGTGGGAGTGTGGGTTCGAATTCCACACACGTCGTAAGAATATTTCTCCCTTACAATATTTACAGCCACGCCTGAAAAAGAAAGGCGTTCACATTTATGTGTCAAAGAAATATACTAAAAAACAAAAAAACCAAAAAAAAATAGATAATTTGAACATTTAAATTTAACTTATTAATTAGGGACTATGAATTTAAAATAAAAAATTCAAATAAACATCAAAAAAATTTGGGACAAGAGAGGAATATGCAGAATTATAGATACTTTTGATAGATAGATAGATAGATAATTTACTTTATTATTGTCATTAATGCCAATAACAAGTTTATAGGCACTTTTTCTTTCGGATGTGGACCATAGATACTTTTGATTATGATAAAAATCAATGCTCCTCCCATTCCTTCCTTCTTTTATTCTAATAATAAAATATTTCTTCAAAATGTTAGCGAAATAATTTTTCAAATTAAGGTTTACATGTTATAGTAATATGAAAAAAGGAATAGCATGCCAAATAGAATCTTTCAAAAAAGTGGTTTTCCAAAATCAAAATGGAGAAGCTCAAAAGCAATTAAAAT
This sequence comes from Poecilobothrus nobilitatus, assembly GCA_947095535.1. Lineage (NCBI taxonomy): Eukaryota > Metazoa > Arthropoda > Insecta > Diptera > Dolichopodidae > Poecilobothrus > Poecilobothrus nobilitatus. The sequence goes on from OX352774.1 coordinate 112,783,222, forward strand.
AGAGTCCTTAAAAATTACTATATAAAGGACTCCAAAAGAATGAAGCCGTATTATTTTCAACAGTTGTATAATGCTAATCGACGTGAAAAATATTGAACTTAATCAACTATTTAAAATAGCTTTAAACGTTGTGTTAATTACAATTCTGCTTAAAATAGTAATTAGGAAATTCTAATAGAATGTGGCTACTGCAGCTCTTAAATAATGTTATACGAGCCCCATAATCCCTCATAAATTGTAGAAGTAAAATAAAACCTAGAGTTTTTATTCTTTCATTAGACTTTTTATCACCAATTTAAGAAAAATGCGGTAATTAACATTTTTCTTTCTTTGTTTACAACCAAAAGTGTGTTTTTGAATTTTCCTTAAAATACAAAATATAGTGTAGTTTTTTTTTAGATCTTATCTTTAGAGTCATGAATTTCAAACATTTCAAAAAAGTAAAGTAATTTAAAAACGCCAAAATCGATATGGTTTCTGACTGCAATAATAATATTACGAAAATTGTATATAATACAAATATTATATCTATACATATTTTCCTATATTTTCTATCAATCAGGCATTGTTACTTCTAGATGTTACACTGAACCTAAAAATTATGTCGATACTTTTATGGGATAATATTGTTAAATTAAGAACGATCTCTAACATAAGAAGTAGTAGGGAGCTTGGTGGCCTAGTGAGTAAGGGCGTATAAAATACGATGTTAACACCGAGGGAGTGTACCCGTCCACATTTATGTGGCAGAGAAATGTATTACAAAAAAAATAAGAAGTAGTTCTATTTTATTGCATTCAGTTATTAACTGAATAAACTGGAAATATAAAATGAAAATATTTGCAGCAACTAATAAGTGATAATAATTAGACACATGTAGACAGATTCTAACGACGGCAACACTTATTATGTGAAAATATAGGGTTTGACTTTGTAAACTTTAATTCCATATCAATAATTACATTCATTTCGAAATTCCATTTTCATTTTGTGACTCAATTTCTTATTAATATTAATTAAGTATTACCTAGTAATAGTCTATTAAAAATCTATCTAGTAAAAAATCTATTAATGCAGATAAATAATTTATTTTGATGACATGTTATTATTTGAACGGATTAAACGACTACGTACTTGATTTAGTGGAAAAAGTGCTCGAAAATTGGGTTCATCGAATTCGTTTCTGCAAAAGAAGTCGTGGAGGCCATTTGAATGACGTTTTATTCAGAACTTAATTATATCACATTAAATTGTACACAATGTGTTGTACTTCACATTAAATAAAAAACATTTGAATTTTCTTAACAATTAGTGTGTTTTTTTTTGAAAAGAAATCATATCACTCAAATTGGAAAACCCATTACAGTTTAGAGAGTTATTACAGAATAATTCTAATCATAAATTTTCAAATATTTTGCCTTTTAAAGTGGGAGGGAATAGGTACAATAATTTATTGTGATGTAGCTTTTAGTATATCTGCAACACATTTTACTTTTCTCAAATTTCTCGTATTAGGCGTTTAAAAAATGCGCAATGCCAACAATTTTAAGATTTGAATAATTGAAGTTTCTCATAAAGGTAAATAAATTTGAATAAATATAGTTTTGATGATTTTTTTTTTACTAAGAAACTAAGAATAAAAGGAATTTGGGAAATATGGAAGGTTTCTTGATGTTGGAAGGAATGTTTAGAACAAAAATGTTGATGTCCTTCTTGAATTTAACAATATTGTATAAATTATCGTTGGAAACTTTTAAGAATATTTCCGGTGGAAAGCTGTCTCACATTTACGCTGCACACATCACAAACGAATATTCATGTAAGGAACTGTGACATCTGGGGATTTATAAGTTGTAAGGGTTAGCTGGGTAGAGATTCCCTGATTTCTTTCATTTGAAAAACTATCTATAGAATTAGAGTTATAACCATATTTGAGTAATAGGTTTTTTCTGACCTTGAAGGTTTTTATTTAACAACGAGTATATACAATTTCATTACTTTTTTTTAAATATTTGCCTCAAACGAATGGATGCTAATAAAATATTTTAAAAATATAAATAACAATTTATTATGTAACATTTTATTAAAAACTTCATTCCATATTATAATTATGTTTCCTCATAATGTTTAATTCGACATGATATTTAATTTAATCGCCTTTCCAAACAATATTAAAGATAAATGATTTTAATTATTTTAAACTTAAAAACGTCCATTACTTATGAAAAAAAAAAAATGGTTATTTATTTTGGCATTTTAATTTTGTGTAGTTTTTCTCGATAAAAAGAAAATTAGATAGAAAATTTGCTTATCTTGTTCAACCTTGTATAAAATAAAATTATATAAAATTAATCTGTTCCAAATGACATCTATTAAAAAGTTTTAATTGATGACCTTCCTTACATTTTTAACAGTTTTTTTTTTGTTTTTTTTTTTACCTGTAAATCGTAAATAAAATAAAAGATAACAATAAAACATCGCTATTTCGCTTCTTTTTTTTTTTATAATTCTTTAATTTATTTTTTTGTGTGTTCTTGAAATATTTTTTTTTGTGTCATTCATCTTTTTGTCAAGATAAGAAGTTTTTCTACAACATTTTATTTATTTCCACGATAAACTTTACCGTTTCCTATTAGAAAAATTTAAATGTCATATAGAATTAAAAACCTAAGGATATCAAAAGGTTAAAATTATTTCGTTTTCCCTAAATATTTTATATAAGAATTTGAAAAAAAAAAATATATATATATATAAAATATAAATTAGAACTATCAAGGTAAGGCATATACATTTTTAGTTTTTAAACTTGTTAAGTCGATATAAAATTAAATTAAATTTATTGTAATCTGATAAAAATATAAAAGTTTAAATATTTATACGCATGCTGATTTTTTTATTGAGCCAGGCTTCGTTATAATGAGATTTGTTATTTAGTGTAGGTAATACTTTAAAAATAAAATTGTTTGCTCCTAACTCTTAGTATGACCGCTGTAGAAAAATACATAATTATTTTTTTGTCCGTTGTTATATTGTACTTATATATTTTTATTAAGGTTAAATTTCAACCCTTTGAAACCTACTTGTATCACCCGTAAAGTTTAGTCAAATGTTATAGGAAACAGTAGTCTTTGACGCATATAAAACGATACCTACTTATATTAAACTCCACATACTATAGTACCTACTTATTGTTGAATATTGCTGAATATTCCCAGAATCTTGAATCCATTCCTAAAGTATACTTTAAATTATCCCAATAAGCTAAAATACAGCAATACAGCGTACTCCAATTCATTCCTAGCATGTCCTAAACAATTTAAAGTATACTTTCAATTGTCCCAATATGATCAAAATATGGATAGCAATATAACATACTTATGATTTAAATTTAGTATAAAAGATGACAGTAAAAATGTACCATTAACCTTTACCATTAATTCTTACCATATTAAAATTTTTTAACGCCTATCATTACAAAGACTTTTGAAGAACCTTAAAAATGTTTATCGGTCATATACAAAGAGATTTTCACTTAAGCTTTTTTAAATATTCACCAATGAACACGGAGTTCTAAACCATTTTAATTATGTTATCTGGTAAACATGTTCGGGTGAATTAATGCAAGATTTTTTAAATGACCAACTAGTTCATGATTTTTTAAAATGACCACTAGTTCAATTAGTGACCACTAGTGAGTGCCTGGAATTTAAAGTGTTATTAAATTATAAAAAAAAATATTTTGGGAAGTAGTTTCGTAAATATTTGTAAACATTTTCGTTCAAACATTTTGTTTCAAATTGGTAAACAATTTTATTCAAGAACAAATTTGATTGGCTATAATCATCTACTAACAATACAAAATAATTTTAATTTTAATTTGTATTGAAAAGTTTACTTTTTCAAGTGCTGTTCCATTTTTCTACTTTAAAATTCATTATATTGAAATTACTTTCGTCGTCCTTTTTTCATTCTTCAATAGTTAAAAAATATCCTGCTTCTATATTGTTTTTTATTTCACCTAAAATTATTGTTTTTGTTTTAATAAGTTAAAAAGAATTCTCAAGAGTTTTAAAATAATCCTTTTGGGTATGACTTCTTCACTTCAATTTTAATAGGAAAACTTTTTTCCTCTCCTTCATATTTAAAATATTATGTTTATATATTATAATTTATTTACATAACAAAATAGAATTTTAAAATAAAAATCAGTTTTTCCTCTTTCGAAAAAATATAGTCTTATTATAAAATCCGGAACATTTTAGTTAAAAATAGGTACCCTTAAGAATTTAAAAAAATTTTTGTAAGTATAGGTAACTAATATTATATAAAACCAATGGTTATCAGCGTCCACTGTAGTGAAAATTAATAGAAAAATTATCTAACAGAAGGAATCTGTTCTTAAGAGTTCTTGAAATTCTTTTGTGTCTAGAATTATTCTAAAATGCATTTTGAGGGAATTAGGTTTTAAAGAGCTTCCTATTTTGGATTATGGATGAATATATTCTAAGTTTATTCCAATGATAACAATTGGGTTTGATCTGACTTTTTGTTAATATGGTCATTATGTTAAAATTGCATTGTCGGGAACTATGAAATGGGTTGCTCGTTCCATAAGTTTTTTTGAAGCTATAATTATATCAATATAGCTCTCATAATGGCACTATTAACATATTATACTAAACTAAAATCTGAGTTATTAAACTTTTACCTGTTATGTTAGTATCTAATCTAGATTTTTCTTTTAAAAACCTAACATTATAAATTGTTTCTGTGGTAACTACAATAAATTTTCTAGATGCAAAATATTGCTTATAATATAAAATTTAATTTCGTCAACTCAAATAGTTCGCAGTTTTAAAAACGATGTAAATCGAGTTATCCCTAATGAAACCTTTATTGTGACTGTCTTTCATCGTATTCGGAGATTTAATTTAATAATTCTTAACTTCAGTTTTTCAATATTATGAAACATTTGATTTGAAAAATTATTAAATTTTATAAAATACGAGTTTTGACTGTGGAGATATTTAACATTTACCTAAGTGTATATACTATTTTACTATCACTGAGAAACCCGTTATTTTTATATTTAGAAAATTAAACTCACCTCATTTGAGGTTAAATCATTCGAAAGTAATTTTTATTTTTTTGTTTTCTTAAACTCAAGGTAGTTTAGAACATCCTTTAATATTATTATGTATATAACAATAAGTTGGTATATAATAAATAATATGTAAATATATTGTATATAATATCTATTAAATCTTAACGTTACTGTACATAAAATATAAGAAGAAAAAAAAAAAAAAACAAATTAAATACTCAATCCAGTATAAATTGAGGAAGTTCGCTTCTTTGAATACAAAATGGGAAAATTGAATGAGTTGAGTGATGGTTTAAATGGAAATTTTACGATTCGTTTCACTTTCTGGTATTTACTTGAACTTATATTAATATATTGTATAAGTATATATCCAACTATTCTATACGGTTATACGTCTTATAAATACATGTTATAATATATAGGTATATTATAATATTTATTAAAAAACAAGTAATGATCAGTAAAAAAAAAAAGGAGGATTTCTTTTAAGATGATGCACTAAATAAACCAGGCTGATTGATGGGTTCTATTATGACTTATTTTTGTTTTTTAAAACATTCAATGTATTGGATTAAAGGACTTTTTAATTTTGATGGATTGATTGTGAAGTGTTTAATAAATAAAAAATATTTTGTTTTTTAGTCTTAAGTTTACTTTCAAAAAATAAAAAGCGATTATCTAATAATGGTTAATATTATTATTTTCAAAATTAATTTAAAAATATTCGCATAACGTACCTATATTTTCTATAAATATCCAGAAAAACTATAGTTCAAAAGAAAATCCAACAAAATTATTTTATTTTTCAAAATATCCCTCCAAATTTTTCTACCTATCCCCAATAATCCCAATTTTCCTAATTCCAATTTCCCCAATCATCTTTTCCACAACCCTATCCACAAAACCAAACTGTACATTTGTATTAAAGGTTCCATTTTAAAGTTTGGTTTTAAAAGTGGAGTGGTTTTGGTTGGTTAATGTCCAACAGTACCCTGAGGAACCACGTGCAGTTCCTTTTGGTGGCTTTCCAGTTTTCCATCAACCCTCGTAAAAAAAAAAATTAACATTAAATTGCCCTTTGACTCCGTTTTTATAACCATAGCTTGGACAGGTTGTATAAATAAAATTTATTTTTAAAACGCAATTAATTGAGAGCTCAAAACTTGTAAAAACTTATTTAAAATTAGCTTTTCCTCATTTGTTAATAAAAACTTTTATGCCTACATTATATAAAAACGTAAAAAAAGCAAAAGATTTGAAGATTCAAAAGATAAGATTAGATTCAAAAGATAGAGACATAAATTTAACGGAAAGGAACATCATTGAAAAATTTAAAGGTTCTATCTTTGTTGGTTTTCGAAATAATCTCGTTTGCCCCGGAATCATTCGGTAGCTTCCAGAAACCGAAACCATGGACCGATTTTGTCGAGATTCGAAATTAGCCTTCCTTTCGTAATTAGTAACCTACAATATAAATTTCATCAAGTTAGCTTTACTAGTTTTTGAGTTATCGTGCGAACGGACGGACGAACGGACAACGTTAATTGTCTTTAAAATCAAAGTTAGAATTGTAAACCGCAATTGTTATGATTCACTTAAAAAATGTTTAAGAGTGAATTTCGCATATTATAATATCTCTGAAGATAGTTAGATGCTTAATTTCCGGAAATTGAAATAATGATACCGTTTACATAAACAACAACGATTTAACTTTGTATAATGTGTAACAGAAAGAGTAAAAAATGTAAAATACTTTGACCAAATTAAAATGGTCTGACAATAGAAGACGGTTACATCTGTATACGAGTACAATACAATGCCCAACAGCAGAAAACCTACCTATCAAAAATGTTTATAATCGTTGTATAATCAAGAAATATTTTATTGAAATGTTCGGTATTTTTAAAAAAAGGACAACAATATTTTCAATTAATTTCCTTTTTTTTTAAAAAATCATTTTACCACAATTATAAAATCGATATGCTCAAAAAAGAACTTACTAAATTTGTTATTTTTGAAATAAAATATTCGCCCGCAACCATGGCACAACGTGTATGTTTTTTTTTTTTCCACTTTTTCTTTTAATTTATTTTGTTATTTAGAAAATTTACTAATGTTCACTAATTGAATACATTACTATTTTCATAGATATGCATTTATATATCTAGTACTATAGATGTTTTAATATTATAGTCAGTATCTAAAATTAGTTGTCCATTTCCCGATTTTAATATTGTCATTATTTCCATTCGAAATATTCCTATAAGGGATGAATATAAATAGATATTATATAATATGTATGTATATAAAATATGTGCTTTTCCTTTCATTTTTCAATATATTTCTATTGGTTTTTCATTTCTATTTTTAACTTTTTGAATACTAAAAAAGAAAAATTATTTTCGTTTTTGTTTTTTTGTTTTTTATATTTCGATATTCCGCTAAAGGTTTTTTAGGTTTCTATAATATAATGGAATTCTATTTTGAATTTTAAAGAATGTGGTAGCAGTTTGGGAAAATAAAACATTTATATTCAGAATTAAATTTTTCAAAAACACTAGAGTAAAGTATAATGAAAAAAAAAAAACAAAAAAAAAAATTAATTAGTCCGATTATAATATTGTTTCCATTGTTTTATTGAAGAGGAGAGTAAAATAAATTTTTCAATGTAATGAATTAACAATAATTGAATAGATAATTTGAAAATACCAGCCACAAAATGTGTTGTAAAAATATTGATATACAAAACTTTAGATATACAAAAACTAACATACGATCCTATATTATATTAATTAGGATGATTGTATAGCTATATTATATTTAAAATAGAAAAAGAATTTTTCTATTCTTTATAATATTATAATCATTTAAACTTAGACTCCAACTAATGGTGTAGTGGTTAAGTCACCTAACTTTAATTAGTTCAACCCTGAATTTCAAAAGCCTGGTTCAAGTCCTCGATATTTAAATCTAAAGTTAAAATATTGTATCCAAACCTCGGTCAGATCATATCAAATATTAATAGACTTAATTTAAATTGTAATGTGTAATTTATATCATAAAAATATTAATATCGTAATACATACATAATAAATAAAATAAATAATTCTTGTCTAAGATAATAGATGGCACGCATGTTCTTTAATCTTACTCAGTAGCTACAACGGGATAATTTAACAGTTTAGTGAAAATAATAATTGTATAGGAACTGAAGCTTTGTCTTAAATTAAAAATATACGATTTAGAAGATGCCCTATACTTCTTAAAGGAGTTGGAAGAAAATCAGAAAAACAAATTTCAACTTATATAATTGAACATAAAAGGGTTATTAGTATGTCCGTTACATAGGAAATTAACTGACAAAGAAAATATAAAACACTAGGTACTTAAAGTCATGAGAAAGAATTTCAAGTCTACAATAATACTGATGTTAAATCATTAATACATTGAGTCCCATCCTCACATGTGAACATTGAACATTAATTAAAAACTTGCGTTAAGTCTTGACAGACGAGAAACTTAAAGCAAGTTTGTTTTTATGTTCACAGGTAAACACGAGATGTTGAAGTGATGATACACGTAAGACTAAATGTGTTAACTGGAAGAAAAGTAAAGTCATCAGATAAGCCTTCTAAATATAGTGATCCTGATTAGTTAAAAGAGGACATATTATTATCTATATATAGATAATTTATTTACAGTTAATTTTAAAGTGCTTATTATACGATAGGTTCATCGATGGTTAAATTAATTTATAACGCGGCTGTTATACAATCACTGTATTGTACATTTGATATAATTGTCAATAGTTGAGGCAATATTTAGCTGTTGAATGGTTCGAATTTTCAACTGCCTATTTCAAGCAATTTAAATTTATTTGATATTATAGTTTTATATTGTTTAAAAAATTCTGATTTCATTCTGTTTACCACTATTGGTTCCTTAAGAATACTGAGGACATCAACTTCTCGACATCAATACAATAATTGACACTTTCAAAATTAAAAAATATTTATAGTTTTATATTAAATTTTACAAAATATGAGTATAATACAAAAAAAAATTTTTTATTTTCCCTATTTGTTGATTTTTTAATAAAAAGGAAAGACAAAGGGGGTAATAGTATTATCAATCAGGGAAGAAGAATATGCTATAAATGAGTCTTCTATTTTCTTTAGACTATTGTAACTCTCCAAAATAAATTGCCTCAACTTTATTAAGGCGTGTAAATATTGAAAGATAAATCCTAACGCTTATTAGAATGATAGACTTCTTCTGAGTCTGGCATACGCCTACACATTTACAAAAAAAAAAAATGTTTTTTTTGTTCCAATTTATTTTAGTCAAAAAAAAGATAGACATTTTACAATAATATATAATATTAAAATGTAATTAGTTCAAATGTTATTGACATTAATTATATGCTTTATTTCATAAATTTCCATTTAAAAGAAAAATAATAATGAACTGCTGCCCTATTTACCAACTACTTAATGTATATAGATAAAAAGCTATTATTTTAGGTAACTTTGTAATAATAAGGGTACTAATTTCTATTTGTTTGTGTTTTGTTAAGTCCTATGGTGTTTTAAATATTTTTTTTTTTTTTTTAATTTTGAATTTTTTAAATTAATTTTTCTATAGTAGATATAAAATTTTCTATTTTATTTTTGATTTCCTTTTACTGCAAAATAGAAAAAAAAAAAAAATAAGATCACGAAATATTATTATCCTGTTGTAGTACAAGTAACCTATTTTTGGATTTTCTTTTACTTTTTTTTTCATACATTATAAAAAATCAAAAAAAAAAGAAAAAACAAATTTTTAATTTTATAATGGAAGGAAAAAGCAAGTCAAAAACAAATTTATAATATTCTGCCTTTTATTATATAAACATTAAAAGACTTTAATTAAAATTTATATTCATAATGATAAATAAAAGGGAATATTAACATTCAAAACAAAAAAAAAACAAAAAAAAAATAAGAAAGGAAATTTTAAAATTATATTTAAATATTAATGTAAGGGATAAAAGGAACAAAAAGGACGTATTATAGAAAAACAATTTTTTTTTTAATTTGCCTTTATTTTGGCTTTTTTTTTATCCTTAAAAATAAAATCTATACGCAAAATAAATAGAATAAAGATTAAAAGAAGTGTGTACAGCTTTTTAAAAATTAAAATCATAATCAAAATTAAAATTCTCAACAAAATTTAACGCCATCAATTAAAAAAAGTATCAAAAAAAACAAATCAAGAAAATAAATTTTCTATACAGAAAACAATATTATATTTATTTATAAATCGGCTTTGAAGAAATATTAATAATTATTTTTGTTAGATTTTTCTCTGCGAAATAACCCCCAATGAAATAAGAACTCGAATAATTATTTACAAATTTCGTGTTTATACCCGTATGTACTATGTTCAAGTCGATTAAGCCATGTACTTCCGTCCGCACGATAACTCAAAAAATAAAAGAGCTAGGATTCTGACGTTTTTTTTACGTCACTTGCAAAATTGTTAGTTTCGCTATTTAAATCCAAAATGTTCGGCCGCCAGGTTCGAGTAGCTACCATACAACTTCGCTCTTTATATGGAAATAATTCAGTAACTATTGAAGCTATTATAGGTATCAGAAATTTTACAAAATGGTGTCGAGTTACAGGCTAATAACTTCTGAAAATTTGGTTGGGCTAGAACTGTAGGTTCGGGATATGTGCACTTCTTGGAACTTTGTGAAGTTAAGCGTCTGAAATCTTACAAAAGATGATACGGACAGTAACTTCTGTAAAATTTGGTTCTGCTAGTGCAATAGGTTCGGGTAGCTGTTATACAACTTCACAATTTACAAAAATATATCTCGGTTATAGTTAACGTCGGTACTAAAACATCTGAAATTTTTTAATAGATGATCAAGTTTTATAGAAACAGGATATCTTACGTTCATACGGTTATCCCAGTCTACTACACTCTTCCTCGTTTTTATTTGCAGTTGTTTTTTCCATTTCATTGCGTTATGGTTAATTGACTTAGGTTCTTCTAATTATAAATTGAAGCTTGAGGGTCTCTAAATATTAAGAAATAACATCACTATGTTTTTTTAGTCACATTTTGTTATTTGACAAAATTAACAACTATTCGTTTTCGATAAATAAAAAAAATTATAAAAATGTTAAAAAGTTCTTTTTGAATAAAAGATATTGTAGAATCAAACAGTATATTGACAGAGAGGAACACACAAGATTTAAACATGATATACATCTTGCCCATTCTCATAACAAATGAGTTTCTGTAACTTATTTTAAACCACCTATAGGAAATTCCACAATTAGGAAAGGAATATTTATTTCCTACCCCAAAGTACGGTGGAATATATTTTAAAAATATAAAATTTATAAAATGTTTTGTTCAAAAATACTACCGAAACTCTGACATTAAGTATGTAGTTAGTATATTGATATGCTTAAACAATTTCCAAAATTTAATTTTCAACAAAGTGCTTTTTCAGAAAATCTTCTGTGAGCTACATAAAGACAGGGTTGAAAAAATCCGTAAAACTGGAATTTTTACGGACAGTAAAACATAAGAACATAAATTAAAGCATTAAAAAAAAAATGTTTAAGACGATCAATAATTGACTTTAGTTCATTAGAGCAAGTGATATTACCTACAAATATATCTATAAAATTTTATACTTTAAATTTTGTATTCCAGAATTTAGTACTTTATTATAACACTAGTAAAAAAGCCCGTCATACGACGGGTATAAGTAGAAAAATATAGCTTTTGTGAAAGTTTCCTCAGTTTTATGAACAATTTAATTTTAGTAAATTTATTCAAATACTTATATGTATTATATTTAGATATTGATAAATGTAAAATTTATTGCTAAAGTGTTTTAAATAATGAAAAACCTCAATGATGCTGTGAAGTAGTTTCTTTCAAAAATGTAATAAAAATGATTATTTAATAAATCTAATCTCTTGTAAATTTCTTTGTCAAGCTTTGGATTAAAAAACCAAAGGTTGGATTAAAAACCAATGGTAAATAAATTTTTGCCAATAGTAACAAAAATTTTCGCTTCGAAAAAAATACAGTATCAAACTTTATAATTTTGAAACTAAACTACACTGATCTGATGCATTTACCTAATTATAATATATAGTACACTTGTTATATTTTTCTATGGTTGCCATAGCAAATGCTTCAAAACTTTCTTTGTTATATTTTTCAAACAAATTTTTACTCTATCCGTAATAATATTCTGTCTCTTTATCTATCGCTTTCTCTACAAAATCTTCACACCGTAAGTTTTACGCACCTTTTATGTAAAACAATAAAAATTGGCTGTGCATATAATGTTGAAGTTTTAGAAAATAAAAATCATAAGAGAAGCACAAAATTAAGAAAATGTTACACATTCAAAATTTAATTGAAAATTGTGATTTTATAATTTAAATTGCGCTCCTTTAAAAGCTTTGGTTTTACGCACCGCTTTATTATACCCTACACCTAAAGTATAGGGTATATTAACTTTGGTATGGTGTTTGTAACCACCAAAAGGAAGCGAGTTAGGTATAGACATGTATATATATTCTGAATCAGGATCACCGCCGGAGTCGATTTAGCGATGTCCGTCCGTCCGTCCGTCCGTACGCACGATAACTCAAAAAATAATGATGCTATCTTGATGAAATTTATATAGTAGGTTACTAATTACGAAAGAAAGGCTAAGTTCGAATCTGGACAAAATCCGTCCATGGGTTCGGATTCTGGAAGCTTCCGAATGATTCCGGGCTTTTGGAGATAATCTCCGCAAACGAGATTATCTCCAAAAGCAACAAAGATAGAACCTTCAAATTTTGTACAATGATGTTTCTTCCCGTTCGATTTATGTCTCTGAAATTTAAGAGGATTTGGTCCATGGGTTTGGGTTTTGGAAGCTTCCGAACGAGCACCAGAGCAAATGAGATTATCTCCAAAACCAACAAAGATAGAACCTTTAAATTTGGCAGGGTGGTGTTCTTTCATGTTTTATTTAAGTCTCTGAAATGTGAGAAGATTTGGTCCATGGGTTCGGCTTTTGGAAACTTCCGAACGAGCCCCAGAGCAAACGAGATTATCTCCAAAACCAATAAAGATAGAACCTTTACTTTTGGCAGAATGGTGTTCTTTCATGTATGATTTAGGCCTCTGAAATTTAAGAGGATTTGGTCCATGGGTTTGGATTTGGAAGCTTCCGAACGAGCACCAGAGCAAATGAGATTATCTCCAAAACCAACAAAGATATAACCTTTAAATTTGGCAGGGTGGTGTTCTTTCATGTATGATTTAGGCCTCTGAAATTTAAGAGGATTTGGTCCATGGGTTTGGATTTGGAAGCTTCCGAACGAGCACCAGAGCAAATGAGATTATTTCCAAAACCAACAAAGATATAACCTTTAAATTTGGCAGGGTGGTGTTCCTTCCCGTTCGATTTATGTCTCTGAAATTTAAGAGGATTTGGTCCATGGGTTTGGATTTGGAAGCTTCCGAACGCGCCCCAGAGCAAATGAGATTATCTCCAAAACCAATAAAGATATAACCTTTACTTTTGGCAGAATGGTGTTCTTTCATGTATGATTTAGGCCTATGAAATTTAAGAGGATTTGGTCCATGGGTTTGGATTTGGAAGCTTCCGAACGAGCACCAGAGCAAATGAGATTATCTCCAAAACCAACAAAGATATAACCTTTAAATTTGGCAGGGTGGTGTTCTTTCATGTTTTATTTAAGTCTCTGAAATGTGAGAAGATTTGGTCCATGGGTTCGGGTTTTGGAAACTTCCGAACGAGCCCCAGAGCAAACGAGATTATCTCCAAAACCAATAAAAATAGAACCTTTAAATTTTTTATAATGATGTTTCTTCCAGTTTGATTTATGTCTCTAAAATTTAAGAGGATGTGATCCATGGGTTTGGATTTTGGAAGCTTCCGAACCAGCCCCAGAGCAAATGAGATTATCTCCAAAAACAACAAAGATATAACCTTTAAATTTGGCAGGGTGGTGTTCTTTCACGTATGATTTAGGCCTCTGAAATTTGAGAGGATTTGGTCTTTGGGTTCGGATTTTGAAAGCTTCCGAACGAGCCTCAGAGCAAATGATATTATCTCCAAATGCAACAAAGATATAACCTTTAAATTAGGCAGAATGGTGTTCCTTCATGTTTGATTTATGTTTCTGAAATTTGTGAGGATTTGGTCCATGGGTTCAAATCTTGGAAGCTCCCGGACGAGCCCCAGATCAAACGAGTATATCTCCACAACCAACAAAGATAGAACTTTTATTTTTAGTACAAAGGTGTTCTGTTATGTTTCCTTTTCTGTAAAATTGGAAACTGACATTTGAAAGAATTTGGACCATGGGTTCGTATTTTGGAAACTTCCGGACGAGCACAAGAGCAACGAGCATATCTCCAAAACCAACAAAAGTAGAACCTTTAAATTTAATAGAATGGTGTTCTGGCAAGTTTTCTTTATGTTCCTGAGATGGATTCGATGAATTGGAGTGGCAATTCGGGTAGCTGACACAAACATCCCAAGGACTACCAATCTTCGAAAATAATTAAGATAGAAACTTAAAATTTTATACAAGGGTGTCAAGAATATCCCAAGCGGATGCCTCTTTTACGTTCTTGAAATTCGAGTTGAATAAGACAGAAAAGGGAAGAAGTTCAAGCAGCTGCCAAAAACACTTATGGATTGTTAATTTAATTCGAATTATTCAGGTGTAGGGTATTAATAAGTCGGTTGCATCGACTTGCTGTTACATTTACTTGTTTTTTTATAATTTCTACTTAAAAATGCAACTCTTTAAAAATTTTGATTTATGCACTGCCTTGTTTTTTCATTCTTTTTATAGCATAACATTTTAATTCTTTTTTTCTATCTGTTATGTACCTCAATATCAGATGGACTTTTCGTTCTTTTCATAGCATAACATTTTTTTTTTTCCCTTTTCTATCTGTTATGTAGGTACGTAAATATCAGACGTATGTTTTTTTCTTTTAAAATCATAACATTTTAATAGTTCTTTTTTTCTTTAAAAATATTTAAAAACAATCAAAGTAACATTTTTGTTCTCTTTTTTTTCTATTCGTTTTTATTTTTCTTCGCAGTATTACATTTTACTTTTTTTTTTTTGTTTTCTGTTATTTTTTTTAAATATTAAATTTATACATCAGTCTATTTAATAAATATAAATTATATCCTATAGAACATTTTAAATTTTTTTTTGTTCGTTTATGTTTACCGTCCATTCATTCATATTAATAACTGTTGCCTATATAAAAAACGAGGAAGAGTGCAGTAGAGTAGACTGTGTCAACTCTGGGATACCCGTATGAACGTAATATATCCTATTATAAAACTTGATCATCTTTTAAAAACATTCAGATGTTTTAGTACCGAACTACAGAGATATATTTATGTAAATTGTGAAGTTGTATGACAGCTACCCGAATCTATTGCACCTAGCTTCATTAAGTTCCAAGAAATGCAAGAAGCCTGAACCGGCTGCAATAGATCAATCAAATTTTACAAAAGTTTTTGGCATGCAACTCGACACTTTTTCACTAAATTTCAGATAGCTAAATTCAATAGACACTGAGTTATTTTCATTTAAAAAGAGAAGTTGTATGGCAACTACTCGAACCCGGCGGCCGAAAATGCTGGAGTTAAATAGCAAAACTAACAATTTTACAAAAGTGACGTAAAAAAAATATCAGCCTCTTAGCTCCTTTATTTTTTGAGTTATCGTGCGGACGGACACTGAATTATTTTCATTTAAAAAGAGAAGTTGTACGGCAGCTACTCGAACCCGTCGCACCACCGCAACCAAATTTTGAAGAAGCTGTTGCCATAAAACTTGATCATCATTTGCAAAATTTCAGATACCTAGATTGGATAGACACTGGGTTATTTCGATTTAAAGAAAGAAGTTGTATGGCAGCTACTAGAACCCGGCGGCCGAAAATGCTGGAGTTAAAGAGCGAAACTAACAATTTTGCAAAAGTGACGTATACAAAATGTCAGCCTTCCAGCTCCTTTATTTTTTGGGTTATCGTGCGGACGGACACTGAGTTATTTTCATTTAAAAAGAGAAGTTGTATGGCAGCTACCCGAACCCGTCGCACCAACACAACCAAATTTTGCAGAAGTTGTTGCCATAAAACTTGATCATCATTCGCAAAATTGCAGATACCTAGATTGAACAGACACTGGGTTATTTCCATTTAAAGAAAGACGTTGTATGGCAGCTACTCGAACCCGGGGGCCGAAAATGCTGGAGTTAAATAGCAAAACTAACAATTTTACAAAAGTAACGTAAAAAAATTTTCAGCCTCCTAGCTCCTCTATTTTTTGAGTTATAGTGCGGACGGACACTGAGTTCTTTTCATTTAAAAAGAGATTTTGTATGGCAGCTACCCGAACCCGTCACACCACCACAACCAAATTTTGCAGAAGTTGTTGCCATAAAACTTGATCATCATTCGCAAAATTTCAGATACCTAGATTGAACAGACACTGGGTTATTTCTATTTCAAGAAAGACGTTGTATGGCAGCTACCCGAACCCGGGGACAGAAAATGCTGGAGTTAAATAGCAAAACTAACAATTTTACAAAAGTGACGTAAAAAAATTTTCAGCCTCCTAGCTCCTCTATTTTTTGAGTTATCGTGCGGACGGACACTGAGTTCTTTTCATTTAAAAAGAAATTTTGTATGGCAGCTACCCGAACCCGTCGCACCAGCACAACCAAATTTTGCAGAAGTTGTTGCCATAAGACTTGATCATCATTTGCAAGATTTCAGACGCCTAGCTTTATTAACTTCCAAGAGGTGCAAGAAGCCTGAACCGGCTGCTCTAGGCCAACCAAATTTTACAAAAGTTGTTGGCATATAACTCGACACCTCTTTACTAAATTTCAGATTCCTAGCTTCAATAAACACTGAGTTATTCTCATTTAACCGGATAAGTTGTATGGCAGCTACCCGAACCCGTCGCACCACCACAACCAAATTTTGAAAAAGTTGTTGCCATAAAACTTGATCACCATTTGCAAGATTTCAGACGCCTAGCTTTATTAACTTCCAAGAGGTGCAAGAAGCCTGAACCGGATGCTCTAGACCAACCAAATTTTACAAAAGTTGTTGGCATGTAACTCGACACCTCTTTACTAAATTTCAGATTCCTAGCTTAAATAAACACTGAGTTATTCTCATTTAAACGGAGAAGTTGTATGGCAGCTACCCGAACCCGTCGCACCAACACAACCAAATTTTACAGAAGTTGTTGCCATAAAACTTTATCATAATTTGCAAAATTTCAAAACCCTAGCTTGAATAGATACTGAGTTATTTCTATATAAAGAAAGAAGTTGTATGGCAGCTACTCGAACCCGCCGACCGAAAATGTTGGATTTAAATAGCAAAACTAACAATTTTGCAAAAGTGACGTAAAAAAAATTTCAGCCTCCTAGCTCCTTTATTTTTTGAGTTATCGTGCGGACGGACGGACGGACGGACGGACGTACATGGCTTAATCGACTCAGAATTCGATTCTGAGCCGATCCATACCTTTGACACTATATCTAGCTCGGCTCCTTTAAGGTGTCACAAACGTAATGGCAAATTTATTATACCCTTGAACATAGTTCATACGGGTATAATAATAAATCTAATATATGTATACCCATATTTTTATTCATATATCTATATTATGGGCTAAACTTCTGATTCTAAAATTGTACTATATTATGGCAAAATTTTTAAAAAATTAAGAAAATGTTACTTAGCAAAATTTAAATAAAAATATTATTGCAATTTTATAATGTTCTACTTAAAAATACGACCCTCTAAAAACTTTGATTTATACACTGCCTTGTTTTTTCTTTCATTTCATAGCATAACATTATAATATTTATTGTTTTCTATCTGTTATATGGGTAAATATCAGATGTACGTTTCTTTCTTTTCATAGTATAACATTTGTTAAATTAACATTTAACATAACAGTAGGGCACGCTACTCAGCAGCAGCAACTTGTCTTTTATTATATTTAGATTTCATAGCATAACATTATAATATTTATTGTTTTCTATCTGTTATATGGGTAAATATCAGATGTACGTTTCTTTCTTTTCATAGTATAACATTTGTTAAATTAACATTTAACATAACAGTAGGGCACGCTACTCAGCAGCAGCAACTTGTCTTTTATTATATTTAGATAAGCAACCTATTATTTTAGTTCAAAACTTAAGTTCAAACTAATATAAATTTTAAAGAAAATTTATATTTTCAAAATATTTAAGAATTTATTTATATTATATACTTATATACCTATATTTTATATACAACAAAATGTTAACAAATAAAAAACCAAATCAAATAAAAATTTTTTAGTACGATCATGACATAAAATTTCTTACTATGGCACTATAGACATTTTATATCGAATTTATAGTCTCAGCTCAGCTTCAGTTTCTTAAAATTAAAGTAATTTGGTATAAAAAAAAAAAAAACAAAAATTTATGAGAAAAACTAACAATAAAATTAAAATTTTTATAATTTTTTTTTTTTTTTTTTGAATTTATATCACTCGTACTTTAAATTAACCCGCTTATTTTCCTCATCTAAAAAGTGACATTAATAGTTTTTCTCTTATATAAAAAATATATTTTCACTATCTAAACAAAAAATTTTTAAAAATTAAAAAATTTACAAAAAACACAATGAAAATAATATAATATTTTATTACTTACCATTTAAAAGGATCACAAGGATGAGAAATGTCCCAAAAAGACTTTTTATAATATCTATTTTAACCATTACTACAAGAGCAATCAAAATATATAAAAAGTTGGTGAATTTTTTACATTTTTTTTTGTGTTATAAAATTATTGCATCTAAAATAACATATTTTTAGTAAGTTCATCCGTCAAATTCAAAAGGAAAAAAAAAAATTAACACTTAGATACACAAGGATATAATGTTTATAGTTTATATAATGTGGTTGTGGTTACATTTAAAATTAAAGAATCATAGATGAAAATATTTTAATTCATTTTTTTGTTTTTTTTTTAGATCACTTCCTTTAGTTCTTTTTTGTGTTAAGTAATTTATATAAAAAGGTTTATTTTAGAGAAAAAATGTCAAGTTGTTACAAAAATGTCACTTATAATTTTTCATTAAATTGTTCTTTTTTCCTTGTGTAGTGTTTTGGTTTTTTTTTTTTTGTATTCCTGAAAAGAGAAAAATAAAAAAAATAAATTTTTTAGTTAAATTAAATTTAATAGTTTTTTGTACTTATAGATAATTAGTATAATAGTATAGTATAAATAATTTATAATCTTTTGTTTAGTGTTGTATAAAACTAATTTATATTATACCTACACCTATTAATATACTTTTAAAATTTCATTTATTTGTCAAAAAGTTTATACTTATAAAAAATTAGTAATGTATGCTTGCATTGCAAGCGTCAAACAGTTAAGTAAATCGCATGACACTTTAAAAAAGATTATATCCCTGATTTTTATAGTAAGGGCCCACAAATTCTCTCAACACCTAAGCAGGACAACCGGGAAGCACGATTCCCAAACAAAAGTTAAATAACTCGCCAAGATTTTTTCAATGATACCCCACAATGATAATATACCGCTGACTTTTATATTAAGATCTTATAAACAGTTTCAGGAACCAAGCAGGGCACTCTAAAACAATTGCCGCTAAACAAAAATTGAAAAATTCAAATACAGCTGATTTTTTATCAAGGGCTAGTAAAAGATTTTTGAACCCAAACAGGGCATCCTGGAATCAAAGTCTACACACAAAATTTATTTAGCTCGCCAAGACCTTTTTAATGATACACCACATAATAATATATCGCTGCCTTTTATATTTAGTGCTTATAAACCGTTTTAGGAACCAAACAAGACGACCTAGAACACTGGTCCCCAAACAAAAGTTGAAGAGGTGGCCAAAATCGCTTTAATGATATCCCATATGATCATATATAACAGCTGATTCTATATCAAAGGCTTAAAAAAACTTTTTGAACCCGGGGCACCCTGGAGCCAGATCCCGCTAACAAAAATTGTTCAGCTCGCCAAGACCATTTTGATGGTACCCCAATGAGGACATTCGGGTATAAATATTGAATCGCCACACAACATATAAAGGTCTAAAAGGGCTTCATTAGAACCACAAAGATTCAATTTCAGATTTTTCTGGCTGGTTACACCAAAATCTATTAAATGTCTTTTGCAGCTAGTCTTTTGCAAATCTAAAAGTGCCTCATCTTCTTGATGTATAAAAAAGTCAATATAATAATATAATTTTGCGGCGATGTTCTAAAAATTTTAGTTTAATTATCGTACACATTGCCTGTAACTTTTATTTTTTGATTCCTTCAAATCGACTTTAATGATAGAAAATGTACCTTCCATTGAAATAAATTATTTTAAGAAGAACCTCGCCATTGTGACAATATATTATAGCTAATTTTGGAAATTCCATTTACAATTATTCTATATTTTTTTTTGTTTCCCCACCACATATAATGTGAAAAGGAAATAAATTAATGTTTTTTTTTTTCAGGTATAGCTACGGTATAAGACGTATTAAATTATTTAGGCAATGTTATAGTAGAATAAGAAATAACGATATTTAGTATTTTCTTAACAACGTCTTCTTTTATTTTAGGCAAATTATCAGTTAAAAAATTTCAGTATAATTATTATTAGTTTTGCATAACCAGCTGCTTATAAATTAATTATAATATATTTACACTATATTTCAAATAAGTCAACTTCTTGCATTTTCAAAAAAGTATCAGTAAAAGTAAAAGTATCTTTTAGTAAAACTTGTTTGATTCCATAATTTTATATTATATTTCCATATCATTTTATTCTTTTCTGTAAAAATTTCTGTAATTAATTCAGTAAATTTATAAATGAAATAATTTTGTTAATTTTATTAATTTCCCTGCTAATAAAATTAAAAACACGTATTGTCATGGGTATTCAAATTGTGTCGAAAATTTGAAGTGTCCGGTTGAACGGAAAGTATAATCTAAAATGCTTTTCTAAATTTCAACAACCAATCCACCATATTTGGTTAATAAAACTATTTTAAGAAATCATTTTTCTTTTAAAAAATTATACCACAAGCGTCAAATTGCATTTAAAATAAAGGAAAACATTTCAAACGTATATTATCTTAGGTTTAAACAAAGCGACCACTGACCCACAAATAATCGTGTAACTGTCAAACTATAAGATATCTATATTATTTTCAAAGAAAAGTATTCAAACCAGAATAAGCTTCAGAAGAGAATTTATTATGGAGTCCTTCCAGATGAAAAAATATGCTTCCGATTAACAATCCACTCAAATTTTCATATGAAGCAGAAGTTTTTAAGAATTTATTTAAAAAATACTCTTTTAATTTTTATAAAAAAAAATTTTTTTTTGGAAAAAATCTTGTAAACAAAAAAATGGGAGCGGGTCATATGCCTGTATTTCATTTGTCCGTAGTATCTTTTGCCTGTATTTCTTGATCTCTTGACTATATTTCAATTGCCTGTAGTATCGTTTGTTTGTATTTCATTTGCCTGTATTTCATTCTAAATTAGGAGAGATTTTAGAGTTGCATTTAAAAGCAGGGCTTTATGCTTTTTCCAGAATATTTATATATATATGTATATGTATATTTATGAGAATCTGTATTAGGAGTGAATTCAAAATCAAAGTTATACGCCTTTTACATAATATTTATATAATATATTTTCTATTTAATATGAAACACAGGCAAATGAAAATACAGGCAAATGATAATGCAGGCAAATGAAATACAGGGTTGTGATAGTAACCCCAAAAAAATGTAAAGTAAATATTTTATTGTTTATAAACTTTTTAACAATTAAAACTATAAATTTTATAAAATTGATTTTGTAACCAACTATAAAATACCTACTACTTGTTTTACATACATTTTGAACAACAAAGCATCTTTACGTATATCTTTCAGTTTTATATTAACTTTTTTCTAATTAAGACAATATAAAATCAATTTTTTTTTTATTGTATCAATTTTTTTAAAATCCTGAACGAAGTATTTAATTTTAAGATAAAATTCTAGATATTTTCATTTAAAAATTTTAAATACCTTATTTGAGGTAGGTAGGTAGGTATGGTGGTGACCTTCACGATGCTGCTTGAAGGCCTCAATTAGCACTAGATAGCGCCATTTTGATACCACTGCACTCATGTGACCCGTGTTTTTAGATTGTTTGCGGTTTTATATCCAACCCGAGCGGTTTAGATACAAGATCAGTTCTTTGATTTTGTGTTTAGAAGCTCGCTGAGGCTGTGGAAGAACGGCTTGCCGAGTGAGAGACGTCTGGCTTCAGCTAGGGCCGGACGTTTGCAAAGAAAGTGTTCTAGATTCTCACTTTCGTTTGCTTCTTTGCAGCTCCTGCATGAGGTGTTGTGTGGGAGTCCTAATTTGGCCGCATGCGTACCCACTGGCCAGTGACCTGTGATGATTGCTACTAGTCTGGCTATGTCTATGCGGGATTTGGATATCAACTCGATTGATCTCCTTTTGTTGTATGTGGGCCACAATGTTCTAGATATGGTGCAATTGCTCAGATTGCTCCACCTATTTTGTGATTTCGCTATATGCAAAGAAAGGATCCGTTCCTTGACGGTATTGATTGGGCAACTAACTCTCCGGTAACTTTCCGGGGAGTTAGTGTTCTGAGTAGCTCCTTTCTTTGCTAGTTACTCTTATTTGAACTCGGTCCCATTATTTTTACGAATTAACATTTTCATGAGCGAATTTAAAATTTAAATTAAAATAATATTAACCCAATAGGTACCTACTACCTAATTCTAATATATCTTTAAAATATAAATTTAAAGTGTAAAATTTTTTCACCTATTTAAAAAAAAAAATCAAAATTTAATACAAAACTGTTTGACTAAAATAAAATCAATTTTTCATGAGTAGCTATTCCCGTTTTAATTAAAACTTTGATGAAAGCTAATAATTAAAATACCTAAAAAAAAAAGTATTTTTTCAACTATTTGAGGTTTTACAGATTTGAGGTTTTAAAATTTTAAAAATATGGTTTGTGTGTTGATATTCAATTAATTTTTTAACACAAGTTAACATTATTAATTAGTTTTTTTTTTTGTTCCGAAAACCGTAGTTTTAGAAAATTTCCATAAATGGGTCAAAAACTAAAAGTTTATGGTTATGCAAAAAAAAATTATACAAAAAATAATTTTTATTAAAGCATTTTGGAACGAAATTTATAATATTTCAAATTTTACTTTATACTGTTTTTATTTTATTTTTTTTTTTAATTTTTAAAACTAATGCAATAAATTTAGAAACTTTATTAATTAAACATAACCTTAAATATAATTTATTACAATTTTTTTTTAATAAATTTTATACTAATTCTATATGCAAAAATTATATTAAAGTTAAAAGTAATGATAATTATTGTATGAAACGGAAACTGACTCGTATGGAAATATAAAAATTTATAAAGAAAAATATACATTTCATCTTTTTAGTAAATGAAGTTTTTAAGTTTTTTAAAGAATGCACTTCAACTTAAGGTTAAATATTTATTTTCAAGTGGTAAGAAATGAAACTTTAAAATTGTTTGATGTTTTTATAAACCTTTATCAATATTATCAATAGGGGGCGTCGGTGGACCAATTTTTATCCATTATCGTATGAAACATGCTGTATACAGTAAACTCCGAGCGATTGTAAGTTCATAAAAAATAATTTCACCGACATTTACAATCGCACCTACTCCCAAAAACAAACTGTACATTTGTATTAAAGGTTCCATCCTAAGGTTTGGTTTTAAAAGGGGGTGGTTTTCGTTGGTTAGAGTCCAACACTACCCTAAGGAAGCACGTGCAGTTCCTCTTGGTGACTTTCAAGTTTTCCACCAACCTTCATAAAAAAAAAAAAAAAAAAACAAGGCGCAAAAGTTTCCGTACAGTTCTTTATCATATTTATGTGGGAGTAGAATAAAGTAAAACAAAAAAAAAAACAAGCTAGAATGTAAACCAACGGTTTTTAAAAGCGCACATTTCCAAAACTCAATAAAAACTGTTTAGAAGTGTGACTTACACAAAAATTTGAAAATTTCATATAATAAGAAAAAATGTGAAAATAGGACATTTTTGAAATTTTGAGGCGCTATAAGTCCGGAATCCTATATAACTAAGAAAAGCCGTTAACACACGTAAAAATATATTATTAAAACTTTAATTTTCATGTCTTGTCGAAGAAAAATTTGTACAGGTGCCTAAGTTACAGGTGTCTAAAAATAGCAAATTTTCAATTTTTGAGGCGTAATAACTCTTAAAGAGGGGGCGTTGCCAAACAATTTTCTGAGGAAACTTATACTAATTCTAAAAGTTCTTTCTTGCCTCAAAATTTCAAGTTTCTATCTAGAAGCGTGTCGGAGTTATGAAAGTAGAAAAATCATGCAAAATTTGGTTTTCACATAACGGTAAATTTAAATACTAAATTTAAAAAAAATGTATAATTTTGATATCAATTTACAAAGATAAAAGAAATACCTGTCGAATGAAGTTTTCAGATTGAAAAAATCTTAAGCAGAACATAAGATATATGCATTTAAAAATAGGGCTTTTTCAAAGTTTGAGGGGCTGTAGCTCCGTAATGGGGGGGGGGGGGGGCTACATGAAAAAGTTGTTCCACAAAATAATTTTTTTTATGAGACCTACCTATGGTTAAAATTTTTTTTCTCTATCTTTAACGGTGTAGAAGTTTTGTAAACAAACGGACGGACGGACGGACAGAGTGAAACTAATAAGCACATTTTTTCAAAATTTTTTTGGAAATGTGCTAAAAATATTATCAACACAAAAATTTAAATTGTAATAAAAATATTTTTAACCTCTTTGAAATTTTAAAATTCCTAAACTCTTAATATTTTTTAGTATATTTTTCAAAATTATTTTGAAATTTTAATTTTAAAAAATTTATAGTTTTGAGGACCGTCTAAATGTTTAAGGTAAGTCGATTTCTACTAAAATGTTTAAGTTAAGATTAAGGATGTTAAATTACCTTTTTTAGGTGGCTCTCACTCATTGCGGACTCTTTCAAAATTTGTAAAAATCCTATTTTCAAAAATGATTATCTTAGCTCTCGGTTAGCATTACTTCAATCTACAGACGCCAAACGATATAACCTTTTTTCAACTCTGTAAATTAATATCAAAATTATTGCAACTTTAGTATCCAATACCTCTGACATATTTTCTGTTAAAATCTGTTTTAAGAGAAGAAAGATCTTTAAGAATTTATTACCTATAGGTTATATAAGACCTCACATTAGCATAGCGCTAACATAAGTTACCTATTTAGGAACCATTAGCGATAAAAAATTTAAAATTATGTATTTTTAAGCATTGTACAAATTTTCCTAAAGTAAAATACAAAATTAATGTTTCAGTATTATAATATTTTTGAATGTCTTTTACAGGTTTTCTTATTATTGTAGGGTTTCCCTTATCTTGAAGAAAGGAATGACCCTTGGTTTTCCTCAATTTTTTGTAGATATAAGTTTCTAATAAAATTTACAAATTCTGGTGCAAGTCAATAGTTTAAACTGTTTTTATTGTCTTTTGAAAAATGTGCTTTTTTATAAACCTTTAGTTTTATAGTCTGCCTTGTCTAAGATCCTGTAATGCATAAAATTTACAGTTCAGCTCAAGGATTTTAAATTTTAGGATTATCAACTTTTACGTTATAAATATCTCGTTTTCTTAGTTACAATATTATAAATTTTTAAAGTGGAAAAATTAAGAAAATTTTAGGTTTTTTTTTTGGAAATGTGATATTTCTGAAAATGTGAAAAGAGTGGTATAGGTATATAATTTATAAATTTCCTATGTTCTCAACCTTAATTTATATTATCATAATTTCTATTACATCTTTTACAGTTTTAGAGATACTAATTCTGTATAAGTTTTCTGAACTCCAGTCAATAATAGATGACTCTCTTTTGAGTTTTCTTTTCTGAATGAAATTACATTGAAGTATACTAATTCAATACCTGATTGCTCTGAATTCAATACCTGAGAAGACTATTCAGAGGCGAAAATCTTCCTTTTTTTTTTCAAATGTTACGACGATATCTACGTATAGTGGTATATAGGTAATATTCAAATTTTTAATTTAAAATTTTTTTATTTTCAGAAACTTTAAATTTGTTTTAAGAGAATCATTAATTATGTTAGTCTTTATTATGTGACCTTTTAAACCACAAGACCCAATATCTGACACTAATTGAAGAATTTGAAATTTCAAATACATAAATAAATTAATGACCAGTAAAATAGTTCAGGAACTTAAAAATTATTTGACTGCACCTACATCTACTAATAATTAAGAATAACTGGACCAAAATAATGAAAAGAATTCCCATATTAGAAAATTTAATTGCATTAATTGCAGTACGTATAAGAAAAGGACTTTCTATATTATAGTAGAGAATTATTTTTTTTCTTTATATGATATTACATTTTTCATTTGTTCAAATTTATTTTAATTTTCTAAAGTTCTCTCATGCCAGACCATTTCCTTACTTTTTTTTCATCCTTTATCTTTCAAAAAAACGAAAAAAAAAACATTAAAACTTTATAATAGAAGGATTTTTTGTATTGTACATCACTTAAACAGTTTTATTTATTTAATATCCTTTTTAAAATATCCAAATTTGCAAAACCAATGACTACATAATATTCCTACGCACACATATGAAATTGCTTATGTGAAAACACACACAAATTGTTTTTTTTTTTTTAATCTAGATAGAAGTGGTTTTAGGAATGTATTATTTTATATAAGATATTTCCGTTATTCATTTCCTTTCACAAAGAATTTATTAAAAATATTTATTTATCTATAGATATATTATATTATAAAAAAATTGCCTAGTAAACGTAAAAGAAATTTAAAAGAAAAAAAACGATTACCACAAGGATATTTCAAATCTACTTATAGGAAAAGGATTTCCTAGAAAACTGCCTTCGTTTTTTTGCACAAAAAAAAAAAAAAATTCATTTTAATTTCAAGATTTTTTTGAAGACTTTGTTTTTTAATTTTTGACTCAATATGTCCACTAGAACAAACACAAAATTTAAAAAAATTTATTTTTGATACCATAATAAATTATAATTTGTTAAATTGGAGTTTGGATGTCATATAATCAGCAGTTTTATCGATGTTATGCCAGCTTTATAGGTCATCGGATATCCGGTCTTGAATTGACACTTGCTGTGGTCGGTACTACTCTTTAAATATTGGTGTACCTATTTATGATGAACGAAGGATAGTACGTTGATTTTTTTTCTTTTTTTTTGACTTTTTCATATAAGAGACCTTTTCATATAAAGGGGTCGAGTAATTATAGCATTTTTTTGAAAAATTTTAGCCATTAGTAATAATTTCCTTAAAACTATACATATAATTTAAAATGTCTGTCTACGAGATTCGATCATCGTTACCAGTTTTTTAGTGTCGAAAATTGTGAATGGTAAGCACTTCCATTTTCAGAAAAATAAATTTGCAATAAAGATGTTTCGGTGGAAATGTTATTAAAATGAAAATAGGTACCTATACAAAATTAATTTTTCACTAAATAGTGCTAAACATTGATACAACGAAAGCTCGAGTAATTTTAAAGACGAATTTAATTTATTAGACTGAAAGCATATTATAACAAATCTAAAGATATAAAGTTAACATTATGAAGCAAAATATCTATGTAATTTTAGCTTAGGTATATTGTATCGTTTTATATCTAGCCAATTGTGTTAAGTTGAAGTTACCGGTATTTAATTCAAAAAATATCGGTTTTAAGCTATCTAGATTTTTAGTTAACTTAAGTTCAAACACTATAAAGTTGTCGGTAAATGATCATCAATTAAATTGAAATCAAACTATACTATATCCGTTTCAATCATATCAAACAATATCCCTTAATGATATATAGTAATAAAAATGGAATCAACATCAGCTCAGGAATATGGTGGAATTTTAAGACGTCGTTTGCCTCTTCACTGAGATGTAAAACGCATACTTCGCAGTAGGTAGAACCTTCCACAGTAGCTTGCCTAAACTCCTGTTTAGACAAGCTTATAATCAAAAAACATCAACAATGAAATTTGCAAAGTCCCAGATACAACAGATTAAAGTTCAAAAGACAACAGCAGCTAATAGAGCTTGACGAAAATGTCTGATGAAGGTTTTATGCTCCCAACAATTAAATGGTAGAAGAAATGTATCTGAATTCACTACAAAAGATTTATATTTAGATTTGATACTTTAATTTTATACTAGAAATGTAAATTTTATTTTAAAAATGAATTAATTTTAATCTTTTACTTTTGACTCTATATGTACACGTCGAATAAAAAAAAAACTTAAAATTAAAATTAAAAAAAAAAAAAAAAGGAATCCTTTTTAAGCTTTAATCTAGTAAAAAAAAAAAAAAAACAAACAACAAAATATAAACAAAATAATAATGATAAAAGAAATGTGTCATCTGCAGATATTCCAACATGAAAAAAAAAGGATAAGGTTTAAAATTTTAAGTTAAAAAAAATACGAAAGGCTATTAATTTTTTTTAACATACATGTTTATTGTTTTTTCTTTTTCAAAACAATAATAGTTTCGGATAAGATTCTAAAAAGTTTTTAATAGCAGGAAATAATTCTTTAATTTATTTTCTGCACGTATTTAAGATTTACACATTTCAAATCCTTTAAGATATATTTCATTATTTTTTCTACTTTTGTTTTATAAAGTTTTTAAAGAAAATTGAATAAAAATTGTAAAGGATTCTAAGTTCAGAGTTTTTTCAAACCTTTAAATTTTAATATTTTACATCGTTTTCTTTTAGTTGTTCTTCATTAATTATTTTATTACGTTCAAGAATTTTTGATTCTGAGACAGTCACTCGAATGCATGGAACTTCTCTTAGACTCAAATCGAATATTTTTCACACAAAACTACGAGTTCAATCGTACTTTCTGTTTAAATAAATTAGATTTGAGTTTAAGCTTAATTTTATGTATTGAACCCAATATTTTAATACAATTTAGAGGACAGCCTTATAACTTAGACTTGACTTAGACTAAAGAAAATAAAACAGTGAGGAATACGTCAGTAAATTCGCGGTACTTTTAAGAATCACTTGTCCTCTTTACTAACCTAAAAAGAAAAACCTAAAGAAATTGACGGTTTTACTGTTAGAAAAAGTTTAAAGAGGTCTCTGGGTCATAAATTCATTCAATGAGGCAACCATTATGTTAGGGCTCTCTAAAAAAAACATTGGAGGAAAACGTAATGAAAACAAAATAATTTCTGTAACTTCAACAAATAAAATTTTCATTTTGGAATATAAATTCTTTATTTGTCTCAATTTTTTAAAATATTTTGTTTTTTTTGTTAATTATTTTTTAAATCCTTTATAATATAGAAATGTTAGCAATTGCGTTAAAAGTATTCCAAAGCTGTATCTATGTACGTAAAAAAAAAACCCTGTAAAAACAATTAAACTTTAGTTTTTATTTTTCATTATATCCGTTCTATTTCTTTTACTGCAATTTTAAATATTATCTTTGCATAGCATCCGTTCATTTTCCTTACTTTATTTTTAGATTTGCATTAGGTATAGGTACATAACATAGGTACAATTTTGTTGAGTTTTAATTTTTCTTTTTAAAAGTTCTGAACCTATTTTATTTTTGACCTTTCTTCATCTCTTAATGTTAATCTTTTAAACCCGTAAATTGTTTCTAGCACAATTCCAAAAATGTTTTGATAAAATTTGCCTATTAGTTTCACTCTGTCCGTCCGTCTGTTTACTAAACTTCTACACGGCTAAAAATGGAGAAAAAAATTTTCAAATTGTGGGTAGGTCTCATTAAAAAAATAATGTTGTAGAACAATTTTTTTATGTAGCCCCATCTATTACGGAGCTACAGCCCCTCAAATTTTGAAAACGCCCTATTTTTAAATGCATATATCTTATGTTCTGCTTTCAATCAACAGTTTTCAATCTAAAAACGCCATTCGACAGGAATTTGTTTTACCTTTATACATCAATATAAAAATTATACAATATTTTTAAATTTAGTATTTAAATTTACCGTTATATGAAAAGCAAATTTTGCATTATTTTTCTACGTTCATAACTCCGGCACGCTTTTAGATAGAAACTTGAAATTTTGAGAGAAGAAAGGACTTTTAGAATTAATATAAGTTTCGTAAGAAAATTTTTTGTACCACCCCCTGTTAGCTATTAGGACTCTAAAATTGAAAATTTGCTATTTTTGGGCACCTGTAACTTAGGCTTAACCTGTACAAATTTTTCTTCAGCAAGACATAAAAATTAAAGCTTCAATAATACATTTGTACGTATGTTAACGGTTTTTCTTAGTTATTGGGGACTTACAGCACCTCAAAATTTCAAAAATGTCCTTATTTTCATATTTTTTCTTATTATATGAAATTATAAAATTTTTAGTGCAAGTTACAAGTTCTAAACAGTTTGTACTATCTTTTAGAAATGTGCGCTTTTAAAAACCGTTGGTTTATATTCTGCCTTGGTTTTTTGTTTGCATTTCATACTTTATTTATTTAACTGCTTTTTATTAAAATTTTCTTTCTTTTCTTTGTTTCTAGGTTCAGTTTTATTTTCAGGCACAGATCAAATCAAAACAAAAAGGATTACGTTGCAAAGGATATTCACACTATTTATATTATTCTTATATTTTCTTTTTTTAGATAGAAAAAAGATTGTTTTAAAATTTTTGGATGCATTTGTACATAATTTAAACTGTACAAAGTGCCTTCAATAGATAAGGAATATTGTAGAGGAAAGATAGGTGATAATTAGACCTATATAAGGGATGATATAATCAGGCTTATTAGTTAGAAGATGAATCGTTTAAGAAACGGAAACATTTTTTTAGCATTCGGTAGAGAAGCGAATAAATATACGAAATGAAAATTAATATGTATATACCAATGCATTTTTGACAATACAGTTCACAAATTTAAATTATTTCTTTGTAATTTTTATGGATTCCAAATTTTTTTTAGGTTCAATATTATACCTACCAAAAAGGCGTTGACGATCGATTAATCTTTCTTTCTAATGGTCACTTTTACAAATTAGTAGATACATTATTATGTTGAACCAGCATCAACGATTGTTCTCTCATATTGCAGAACACTTTGTATAATATGTATATAACAGCAAAAATAACACAAAATTTATTAAAAGACAAATCTTTTAATTTTTATTTGCCTTTTTTTTGTATTAAATTTTAATTAAAATGGTGTTAGGTTTTGATTTTCAAATAGCTTTTGTTAGTTTTTCTAAGCAAAAGAAGAATTTAAAATGATACTATCTGAAAAACAATGAAGATTATCTATAATAAGTATAAATAATTTTATAGATTTACTTATCATATCAAATAAAATTCAGAAATACATCCTAATCTAAAGTGATAATATTGAAGAAATTCAATCATCATAATGTTATTAAGATTTGAACTTTTTGTTTAAGTTATAATTTTTAAGTAGTATTTTTAATAGATAATACATTAATAATATTATTGTCGACATCACATAATAACATCGTTTAATAATAATTTTCTAAAAATAAAAAAATGTAAAATTTTGATGTAAGTAATGAGGAAAACCTTAAAGCAAAATTCATATTAAAAGATTCAAGGTAGATTATTTATTTATAGTTTTAAGTGTTTAAATAAAGTAAAATTAAATATTTAATATTCAAAGTGAAGGTTTGTAGATCAGACTTCTGGCATAGTCATTGCTTTGCGCGATGTCGTTTTTTTTTTGTTGGAAAATGCTTACCTCTACATTAGTATATTTTACTATCAAATCCACAAAGAGACTCATGTTTTAAGTGTATTCCAAAATAAAAAGCATATTATTCATTTTAGTTGAAGTATAGCTATTACCTACGTTAAAGGAGCCTCGGTAGCCTAAATGTTTCCCACGTGATTTATATTATTAAACAGAAAGAAATTTTAATTCTTCGTGTAGATTGTTTTAAGTAAGTGTAGAAAAGTGTAGAAAAAAGAAGCAGCTAAGCATAACACAGCATATAATTGTCAATTACAATAAATTACCTCCTTATCACCAATACCATATAATAATTCAAATTCTCTCCGAATTTTGTTTTTGAAAACTGAGAAGTATAAAATTTAGTTCCGTAAGTTGTCTAATTAACTAGTTTAATTAATTGATGTTAACTTTTGGAAGAGTAGATTGAAAAAAGAAAAAAATGTTCAAGGTGTGAACAAAATAATTGGTTGCCAATCTTACTTATTATTACTTAATTGGCACTACAGACCTTTAACCCTGGAAAGGTAATCTACGTAAATTTTACTCACACATTTTTTTTTTTTAGCCTACTACGAAAGCAATATATTTTTTGAAATCATGTAACTGTACTTTATTCTTTCTTCATATTTTTAATTAAACAAAAATTAAATAAATAAGTAGTTTATATTTGAATATTGAGAGTTATAGACGTTCCAGTAAAAGTCGGTAAGTACATTTTATTCATGTTTACCTAAATAGGAATATTTATGTGAGTAAATTTTACTCATGTTTACCTAAATAGGAATATTTAGGTGAAAAAATGGATTAGTGTTATATTTTTTTTGTTTTTGTTATTATATTTTTTATGTTATGAATTGCTTTAATAAAAACTATTTTTCTAAATAGCTAATTTTAATTATTTTTTTTAAATATTTTTAATTATTTTTCAATTTGTGATATCGTTGGAAATCTAAAAAGTTTTATAATATCCGCCAATGTTTGATTACTCCAACCAAGATTCGACAGTCTTTGATATTTGTCGCCGTAAGGTTTCCATTCAAAATTATGTTTGTTGAAACACTTTGATCCTAATGCTTTACGTGATCTAGTCAGTGGAGTCGACGCAACACTAATTGTTTTTACTAGATTCACCGGCATTCTACAGCTTCTAAAATTCGGCGTTATGTTTTCTGCTCTAAATTTCGTTGTTTATTCAATGTTTTCTTATCTTAATTTATTGAAATCTTTTTAATTAGATTTATTTATAGTTAAATTTGTTTTATTAGCTCTCTTTTGATTATCATTTTAAAATTGAAACGTTTTCTATTTAGTATGGAATTTTTAATAAACATTATTTTAATAACAATTGAAAATATATCAACTTTTGGTGGGAACATTTTTTTTTTCTCTAGTTTTCTCTTATCAATTTTTATCACATTTGCCGTCTATTACGAATATAAAAATATTTTAAAAGTGTCCTTAAAATTTTATTCATTAGGTATACTCTTAAAAATCATCTTCCAAATTTTCAAAAAACGTATTAATCAATAAAAGAAACCAAAATTGTATTTTTTTAAGTATATCAAAATGAAAGTTTATATACCTACCACATAGAATTCAATAAAGCGATTTCATTTTCTTATACATTTTCTAAATATATACTTTAATTTTCAATAATCAATTTTAAGAATCCCTTTACCTTCCTAACACATTATCTTTTACACATACCTAGACATATACGATATCCTATTATTTATTCTTCCATTTAGAATTTATTTTTATGAGTATCATTTTCACCACCACTATATTCAATAAAATATAGGTGAGAATTCAATTTTCCAAAATTGTACAGAAAAAAAAAAGTTGACAATCTAAAGTAAAAAAAAAGGTTTTTTCTACTTTGTTTATTTTTTTGTATATGTACGTGTTATTATGAGTTTCCATTATATTCTACTTTTTATGACTTTTTGAACGCAACACAAAAAAAAAACCAGAAAATAAAAACAGAGACAGAAAACAAAGTGAGAAAAACGCAAAGAAAAAATTAAGGTGTCATAAAAACACATAAATATAAAAAAAAGCAAAAGAAAAAAAATATATTTTGACAAATGAAGTTCGATTTTAAACGTTACCTACGAGACTTTTTTTTTCATTTACTTTTTTTATAAGCAAAAAAAAAACAAGAATAGAAAAGGGAAAAGAAGGGGTTTTGTAAAAGTAGCTACATAATATTATATTTTCTAAAGACGCAGATTTCTGAAACTTAAATTGAAGTATTTAGATAAAAAATAAAAAATTTAAAGTATTTTTAATAATCTGATTATAATTTTAAATTTTTAGACTCCGAACACCTCTTAAAGGAGGAGGAGTACCAAAAATTTGTTCGGAGACAAATTTTGCTTGTTTTAAACCTTCTAAAACAACTCATGTTTTCAAGTAATTTTATTGAGTAGTTTAACGGTAAATATACCATATTACAGATATTTATCAGATATTATTTGCAGATTAAAATAAAAATTGTATAGAACTCGATTAAAATAATTTTTAAATTTAATAGGTAGATCTCATTTCCGAACAATGTTTTTGAGCAATAGACGGACAATCATTAATAGTTAAAACTTTTTTCAAAATGTGCTAAAAATGTTTATGTCATAAATAGCTGCGAATATATTACGATAAGGTGATAATATATTATTACCAAAATACATTCACTCACATTCATATTCACATAATAGTACCTATATACAGCTGATGTACGTGAAAACTTTTTTATGACTTTTTCTCATTTTCATTATCGTTAGTTTTAGGGTTTTTTTTTATGTTTAACATCACTTGTTTTTTGTTTTGTTGTTGTTGGCCTAAATAACTCTTATAATATATTTTGTTTTCAAATTTATTTTACAGATAAATTTTTGTTTTTTTTTGTGTTTTAATAATACTGAAATTGAAAATTACTAAGAATTAGAAAAATGTAGAAAAAAAAGGATCATAAACATAAAATTGATGGAAACGAAAAAAAAAAAAACCTTTACATTTTTTAATAAATCAATCAGAAAATAATAGTCGACAAAACTGAAAATGACATAAAATTAAGTTATTTTTACAGCTGTATAGGTACAAAATTTTAGGGTAACTGTGTATGATGTAAAACTATTAAGGAATAGGTTGCTAATAAATTAAAACGGTTTACCGCAACTAAACTACAGCAAGTAAGATTATACTGTAATTAAGCAAAAAAAGAAGAAAAAACAAAATCAAAATTAGACCTAGTTCCTTCCCTTTTGTTGTATTCATTTTTTGTTGTTTTTATTCTATTTTTATTTTCTTCTTTTAAATTTTTCTTAAGTTTTTCCTTTCCCCTATTTTTATAAAGGGAAAAACTTGTTTAAATTATAAAAATTGCGATAAGAGTTTTATTATCATGTTCTTTTATATTTTCGTATATAATAAATCCAAAATTAGTTGATGTGTTATGGAAATATTAAATTTTTGTCGCTTTAATAATGATCTTGTCGATTAAAGATTTTTTGTTATAACGGCAAATAGTGGTATCTTTTTTTTTTTTTTTTTTAAATCTAATCGCTTGAGTTTTAATTAACTGGAATATAATAATATATTATGTAATTCGAATATGATGAAGCAAATTTAATAGTTTTTTAAGCTGAATACCTATTAATCTTCTTATACTATAATTTTAATTATAGCAGTACCAGTCAATGGCATTGTCTTTCTTTTTCTTTTTTTGAATGAGAAGGTTTTTGCCATTTTTGTACTGTTATAATGTAATTTTATACTGAAAACTATAATAGAGGACTAAATATATCTAATCAATTAGATACCATAATTTTAGTACTTCATAAGTTACGATAGAATCATATGGAAGGGGAAATTTTAACAATAAATTTAAAAGCATGACAGTAATACTGTCTTTAATTATACTTATATTAAATAACAGCTGGGGTGCATCCGTACATTAGCTTTACTTCCTGTTGGAAACTAAGAATAAGAATGTCTCAGAATAACTATAAGAATATATTATTTTTTTGAGAATAAAATAATTAATATATTTTTTTCAGAGAATATAATATCTTTATTGTTTAGATTATTAACAGATCATTAGTGATATTGATTGATATTACCTATATATCTGTATATATTATTTATGCACTATACACAGTTACACGTGCAGTTACACGTGTGCAGTTACACATGTTGCAGTTACACGTGTCTAAAAATAGCAAATTTTAAATATTTGAACCCTCATAGCTCTTAACTATATGTGAACTCTACTAGCTCCTATCCGTCTGTGGTAGAAAAAACTTCTAAACTACTTAATTAATTCTAAAAGTTCTTTCTGGTCTCAAAACTATAAGTTCCTATCGAAAACGCGTCGGAGCTATAAAAAAAGAAATATCATGCAAAATTTGGTTTTAACAAAACGGTAAATTTAAATAGTAAATTGCAAAATATTGCATAATTTTGATATTGTTTTTATACAGGTAAGAAAATGTCAGGTTATCTGGTGTTTATATATTGCAAGATTACTATTCAGAGCCTGAGATATAAACATCTCAAAATAGGGCTTTTTTGCAATTTTGAGGAGTTGTAATTTCGTAACCCCATACAATTAAAAGGAACCTTTACCACACGTAAATATATATTAGTGAAGCTTTAATTTTTATGTCTTGTCGAAGAAAATTGTGTAGTTACAGATATTAAAAAAATAGCAAATTTTCAATTTTTGAGCCGTAATAGCTCATAAACAGCTCATAAACAGTGGTTGGTTCAAAAAAATTTCTGAAGAAACTCATACCAATTCGAAGTTCTTTCTTCTTCAAAATTTGAAGTCTATGCAGGTAGAAATATCATGAAAAATTTTGTATCCACATAACGACAAATTTAAATAATATTTAAATATTGACTTACAAATATAAAACACATTCCTGTCAAATGCGCTTTCAGATTGACAAAATCTTAAACAATATCGCAGGTTCTGTTTAATATTTTTTCAATTTAAAAACTGATAAACAACAGGACAATTTTTTACCTTTATTTACTAAAGTTTTGTAAGATTTTCTTTCCTTCAATCTCCGGAACGTTTGTAGATAGAGCCTTCAAATTTTAGGAGAAGAAAAAATTGTAAGAAATAACATTTAATTGCCATAAAAATATTTTATTTCACTCCCTCTTTAAGAACTGTTGGACTTAATTTTTAGGGTCCCAAATTTTTTTGTTTAGAATGAAATTTTTAAATATTTTGTCTGATTTTACAGAACTTTAAATAAAGCTGATAAAACTTTCACTCGAATTTATTATTATTATTATTATATTTATATAATATTTATATAATAATTTATTATTATATTTATTTATATTATTTATGTAATGTCCGGCTAAAAAATCAACCGAGGAATTTTTTTTAAAGATGGTGGTGGTTAATAGCTGAACATGGTCGTTGATAGCTGCTCTGCTCTCTTTACTTTACTTTTAATTTAAATACTAGTAAAAATATCTGTCCAGTTTATGCACACAACTCTATTTATTCATTTGAATAAAAAACTACTATAATCTCCATATTAGTATTCATGTTATTAAATGTTTCACCACAATTTCATAGTCATTTTCTAATCATTTATAATTTACTTCCTTAACAATAGCTAAAAATTTAAAGTTTAGCATTTATATTGAGTAAATTGTAAAAATAAATTTAGATTTAAAAGATAAGAAAAAAAATCACATCTTCTGTCTTTATTATGAAGAAAAAAAAAATGATTCCACTACTACACCATAAAATATGGGGCCATGAAATAAGGCCCTTACGAAATAAGACCCCGTAATGTTTTTTCTCATAGTAATTGAGAGATAAAGCCCCCGGGGGTCTTATTTCTCTTGCAATTTAATCTCCGACTTCTTGAGGAATAAAGCCCCGAGGTGTTATTTCTCTGTTAATTTAATATTCGACTTCTTGAGAAATAACACCGCGGGACTTTATTTCTCAATTACTATTAGAAATAACACCTCAGACTCTTATTTCTCATAGTTTCTATATAATTTGAGTTGGATTGGCACTATGGAGATTTATTTTTTGATTTTTTTTTCAGGTAGATTAGGATAACCAAACTGACTTAAAAAAAGAAGTATATATTGCCCTTTTCCAGAATATTATTTGATAGAACACCATATGTATATTCTGGAAAAGGGCAATATACTTTTTTTTTAATTCAGTTTCGTAATCTTTCTGAATGTTGTTTATTACTTTATTATAAAGTTTTTATTTTTGAAATTTTTTCAGCTTTTAGTATTACAAAAATGGATTTTATTACACATGTAATTGAGAATGAAAATTAACACACCGGCGCTTTATTTCTCAAAAAGTCGAAAGAGAAATAACACCCCTGATCTTATTTTTCAAATTTTGCGGTGTTATTACATATGAGAAATAAGAACCTGCGGTGTTGATATGTAATATAATGATATAAAATTATTGTTGACACCAATTTCTTTTGTTGTTTTGACATTCGCTCATACCGACATGGTTTTTTCATAAAATTTTTTTCATTGAATGAAAAATAGCACCTCGATGGTCTTATTTTGCAGGGCCTTATTTCATGCCTTCATAAAATACTTGAAATATCATTAATAAATTTTAAAAATAAAACCTGATAAGCGTAACAAGTGAATTATTAGTTCTATGTCTATATGAAAAAGCGACACAAAAGTATAAAATTATTTTTAACAAAACATTTTTAAACTTCAATGTTCTCTTAAATAAAAAAAAAATAGAGAATTACTTCTATATTTTTTCAATAGATGTCGTCCATGGATCATTCTTAAAATTATAATATTTTCTTTAAGAAAATTTACAAGAATATCCCGTCATGATATGATAATATTTCGTTTTTTAATGAAAAATGATATAAAATTATTGTTGACACCAGTTTCTTTTGTTGTTTTGACATTCGCTCATACCGACATGGTTTCTTCATAAAATTTTTTTTATTAATTTTTATTTTTTATTATTCTTTTAAAAGAACAAAAAGAAAAGATCCCTACAGACAACAGAATTTGTGGGGGAAAAACTTTTTTTTTTTTTGGATTTTTTTTTTTAAAGAATTTAAAATAAAAATTTATTCTAAAAACACCTGTGAAGATTTTATTTTTTATTATAACATGATAACGGGAAATTCTTTAAAGTATATAATATGTATACATTTTAAAAAAAAATGTTACTTTTTTTCTTTTTTAAGTAATAATTCTAGTGTAACATGTTCTTTTAGATTAAGAAATATGGCACGTTTAAAACTTGCTATACAAATTTTTATTTTATTTTTTTTTTTGATGTAAGAAAACCTACACAAAATTTTATTTAAAAAATCTTGTGAAGAATTCATAATTAAATTAGCTAATATTGTGCTAAAAAGTAGATTGAAAGGTGGTAATGGTAAAGACCTTAAATTTAAATTCATATTTGAAAATTTTACATCAAGGAACTTTTACATTATATAATAAAAATACTTAAAAAATGCTTTTTTTTTCCTAAGGAAGGTGGAAATTTTCAAAGACACCAAGAATTACCCCTAGGTAGTGTCAGATTCTTACTGACTAAACCCATCTGCCCCTTTAGCCAACATAATGGGATGAAATCCTTACCTGGTACCGCATTATATTGGCTAGGAAGTAGGGATAGGGAAGGATAGGAAATGAATGCGCAAACAATGAATCTGTCTAATATTATTACTATTTTTCTAACAGTGACTATAGCTGTTACAACAGCAGCTATTATTGTAGCGGCTATTATTATTGGTATTAGTATTCCTTATGCCCTGCCACTGTAGCAGCTATTATTATTGGTATTAGTATTCCTTATTAATATAATTATTATTTTACTACAGAGTCAGGGCCATCAGTGGATTACAAAGTCCAGTAGTATATAACACCTTCCTGCATGATATAACCTAAGATAGCTTTAATGTACCAGCTATTATTATTTTTACGGAGTTTGAATCCAAGACCCTCCGATTTAAAGGTTGGCGACTTAACGACTACGCCCTGAGTCAGTCTTTTTGTCAGTCGAAATTATTTCACTATTTAAATGGATTAAAATCGGGTTTAAAAGAAATTAACATAATATTCCAAATAGATTTAATCAGCTGATTATTTATAATCTTTATATTTCATTTAACAGAATATACCTGTATGGGTTGTGCCAAACAGAAATTATATTTTTTTACTCAATAAATCTAATATAATAATAATATAATAATTTTGTGCATAAAAACTATAAATAAAAACAATTTTTTACTCAATAAATCTAATAAAGATGTTCCAAAAACTTACGGTTGAAAAAATTCAAGAAACATAATGTTTTATAGTATATGTGAAAGAGCAATCTTCATCGGGATTTCTAGATTGTATACACAGCAGCTATTAGTAACCAGGTTTCTAAAACAATAAACTCAAAAGTTTTGAAGTTAATTTAATAATATAAAAGTGTTTAAAAACAGTTGAGATCTATTCATTGGATGAACTTTTGATATAAATAAC
This sequence comes from Poecilobothrus nobilitatus, assembly GCA_947095535.1. Taxonomy (NCBI): domain Eukaryota; kingdom Metazoa; phylum Arthropoda; class Insecta; order Diptera; family Dolichopodidae; genus Poecilobothrus; species Poecilobothrus nobilitatus. Next base: position 112,823,843 of record OX352774.1, read on the forward strand.
TGTGAGCTGTAATAGTAAAGAAAGAAATCTATTGATCGTTTGAAAAGGTAACACAATGTCTAGTTACAGGGGTAATTATTTCTTTTGGGAATTCCTATCATATTTAAAAAAATAACAAAATAAGTCTAAAGTAAGTCTCTATCTTTTGTCTAAACATATTTTTTTTAAATGTTAACACTATATTACTTTACATAAAAAAATACACTTTGACGCTACAAAAGAATGAACACAAAATAAATTTGTATCGATATTCAATCCACTTTTGACTGATCAGCTGGTTAACAAAGGAACACATTCGAAAAACTCATATGATAAATATACATATACATATGTATGTAATTCGAAGTGGCCATTAGAATGTACATTATTTATTGAAGTTAGAAAATTTATTAACGCTCTTTATAAACGCTTTCAGAGCATCAAACTTTTTAAACGCTCAAAATTTATATAAGCACTCTTAAAAAATCAAAATTGGCTTTTCCAATTTTTAATATTAAGAAATTTAATTGGATACCCCCATTTCGTTTATAAAGTTCCACAAATGTTAATCTGGTTTTGAAGAGGTTTTCGAATTTCAGATTATTTTATTCGATTTGACTGCTTTCCGACAAAGTTAAATAATCGAAAGCTTGATGTTTTCGATTGCATAACCGTATTAATGCAGCGGCAATTACCTTTTTTTCAATATCATGGAACCTATAAATAATTCAAATATCTCTCCGCCATTGAAACATTAGTTGATTGTAATTTTGTTCGTTTTCCACCGTTCGAAAAAAAACCTACCTACCTATATAAATTTCCTTAAGAATTTTAATATTTTGTTATAAATTTTAAAAATGTTTCAAAAAAATGAAGACATAAAAAAAATGTTTTTCTTTTTGCATAATTTTAAAATTCATATATTATTTATATTGTCATTCAAACGGTTTTATAATCTGAACTAAATAAAAGTTTAGAATTAGCATTTATTTTTCAATAAATAAATTTTAAATAATAAATTAAAATAATAACAATGAATTATTATGACATATTTTCTCTCCTGTTTAAATTTTAAATGTTTGAAGCCATATTAAAACTCTTGAGAATTTTCCTATTATTTCGGAAGCGGAAGCTAAATTTCTTTTAAATTTAGGAAAACGGAACTTAAATTCTTGTTTTTTTTTTATAATGAAGTTTTTCAAAAAAATTTTTCCGTTTAGATAATATTATTTATTTTCTTACTTTACGACTTCTTATTTTTATAGTCGCATAACCTCTCCTCTTTTTATAGCTTTTGGGGCTCTTTTCATAGCTGTTTATTCTATTCTTTTTCCGTTCAAAAAGCGCAAAAAAAGAGAAAGTGGGAATATTTAAAACAGTTTCTTTTAATTTATAAATAAACATAATCATCAAAATAATCTTCAAATAATATTTCTTTATAAATAATAAAATAATAAAATAAAAAAAAAATTATTTTCTTTTTTATTGCCTATACATTTTTTGTTCAAAATATGTGCAGTGCCCCATATAAGAATTAACAATAAAAACAACTTAACAATAATTTTTATATCTATTAAATTTCTAATAATTGGAATTTAATACCTATTTTAAGAAAAAAATTTGTTTTTCTTATCCACTTTTCTTATCCGCATATTATGAGTCATTGATTATATATTTTTTATTAAGTATCAGTTTCTGTAATCATTAGTTTCACTAAGTCACTATTGGTTACTCGGCTGTAACTTATGTGTAAAACTATGAAACCTAAATATTGTTTTTATCCTGTGCACCATCTATTGTCTTGTACAAGATTTATTTTATATTTATTTTATTATATAATCACGGTATGATATAAATTATTGCATATTATTAAATTGTTAAACTTATTTTTTATTTAATTATAATTTTTATACTAATTATGTGTATAATAAGATAAATCTATATATATATATTTTTTTTAACTACAAAATCCCAGCCAAAGATTGAATCTGAGGCTTTGTGAATGTAATATAATAATTTATGACTTAATCAACACAATCATTGGAACTGTTAACCTACTGAATTATCAACTCTAACAAAAATAAAAATAATAACAATAGTTTAAGAATTTTCAGTAGAACGGCAAACGCGCAATTTTTTTGCGACAAGAATGCCATTTTTTATGTTCAAAATTTATTTAAATTTTTATGGGCGATTTTACGATAAATTAAGAGAATATTTAGATTTTTTTAATTTATTTATTTAGCTATTAATATTACAAAATCATATTTAATGCTAAAAATAAGTCAAATGACACTACAGACAAATTAAATAGTTTGACACGTTCCCTGAATGTTACAATATATATATATACATATATTATAGGTATATATATATAGTAATTTCTATATAATAGTATACCTATTTATAGTAATTTCATAACCGTTAATAATAATTCAGAGCAAGACTAATATTTAAAGGTTTCACTAGACAGGCGATTTCTTGAGGATGAAACATTTTTTTCCTTAAATCTAGCTTATCTCCTGGGAGCGCGCCATATGCCGTAGTTTTGTCATATTTTTACAATATGTTAACCATATAATTAAAATAGATTTTAGACTGAGATTACCAGATCAGGGTTTTAATAATTTGTTTAGCAGAAGTTTGGGTGTCGCAGTCATTAAATATTTAGAATTTATTACAAATGTAATCCAGTCAAATGAAATACAGTGAAATAAAATATAATCAAATGACATACAGTCAAACAAAAATACAGTCAAGTGAAATACAGTCAAGTAACATAATATACTCAAATGAAATATAGTCTTGTGATAGTAACCCATATCTTCTTTAATTTTTAGAGAGTTGATATGGATATTTTTAAAAATTTAACAAAAACTCTACTCTAAAATCTCCGTCAATATTATAAAATTTGCAAAAAGTACGATATCTCTAAATTTGCAAATAGTACGATATAGGATGAAGTATGACAGATGCGTAGGCAGGTTTATGATCTTAACAGTAGAACAAATTAGCAATCAAACTAAACAAAAGAATAAAGCAACTAAAGCAAAATTAAACTAAAAAATTCAATAAAAAAAAATTTTTTTAGATACTAAATATCAAAAATATATTCACTAGTCACTATTATGCTTACGTCTAAGTTCCCAAAAATCGTATCTAGGAAAAATACCCCTAAAAAGTTATTCGGCGACGTCTATTTTTAAGAGTTTGGGAAATGATACAGATAAGTCATTTAATATAATATAAAGCTATATTATATTCTTTTTATCCAATAATAGATATAGTGTAAAGTTCTTTAACATATTTATATTCGTTCATATTAAAAATTGTGATGTATTATACTCGTACAATTCATTTTTATAAACAATCATTTTAATATTTTGTTGCAGTTTTCAGTGATATTTGAACAAAAGGTTATTCACATCAGTTTTACCATACAAAATACAAATCCCATTGTACAAATTTTTTATTTTGAAAAAAAAAACAAAAGGTATCTATATAAAATTATACAGGTAGTATTGTTACCGTAGTAAATTGTACCCCTGATATTTAAGTTAAATAATAATCGTATCTACTTTTTATTTTATAGATATTTCAATAAAATCATCCCCATTGATTAAAAAAAAAAATAATAAAATAAATAAATAAAGATACCTACCTGTAATGCATGACTTCTTCTCCTTCCACAAACCGTATTCCGGGTGTAGTCACATTATAATATTAATATGTACATAATATTAATATAAAAAACCTTTCAATTCTTCTTGAAAATGTGCTTTTATTATTACTTCGCCTTATTTAATCAATACCACATTAAATGTAAAGTTTATTCCATTGTGGTTTTAAACATAATTATATTTTGCATAAAATGCTTATTCTTTAGTTGATTTCATTTCATTTCATTTCATGATTTCTTTTTTAATTTTATCAACCGTAAATTTTACTTTATTATAACCCCATAACCCTACAAATATTTTCAATTTTCAAAATGTGTTTTTATTTTATACGTTTAGCATGATGTACTTGTAGCTCTTGACATTTTAATAAAACAAATTTAATATTTTCTGAAAAAAGATTGTAAATTTTTTTAATAAAATAAATTTAGATTTTAGGGGGTAAGAGCGTATATACAATACACTGTAAACACCGAGGGAGTGTGGGTTTGAATGGGTTTCACACACGTCGTAAGAGTTATTCCGCCTTACGACATTTACAGCCACGGCTGAACAGGAAAGGATGTGTAATTTCCTGTCCACATTTATGTGGCAGAGAAGTGCATTAAAAAAAAATTTAGATTTTATCCCATTTCAAACATTAGAATTAAAATTATCATGGCTAAAGACAAATAGTAGCAGTACCAGTTAACAATAATACCAGTCCATTAAGGAATTCCAAGTAATAGTTTTGCAGACACCGAATGAAACAAGGCCACATAAAAGCCTGTTATAAGAATGACAGTTAACTATTATCTATTTCCATATTACTTGTATAGAGTTTTATAAAAGCAAAAATCATAATCGGAAAACGAAGGCTATAATATAGAATAAATTAAACACTTTCAGTAAGCTTCACTCTGCTGAGGTAAAAAACATAAACCTGTCTTAGAGGAACAGATCGAAAGGCATCAAATTAATAAGAATATGACTTGAATGTACTCTCTATATAAATAAGTACATTTTCCGCTTCTGGCGAAAACTTACAACATCTGCAATAGTACACTAACTATCATAACAAGCATATTGTAGAAGAATTCCAAGGACAACAAAAGCACTGGAATCAACTTGAATAAGCACTTCGGAATTCGAAACATTACGCATAAAGAATAATGTAACTTTCAGTATTTGATACTCCAAATATTTTGTAATTCTTTTTTTAGCTTTGTGTTTTACATCTAAGTTTATAGTAATATAAATTTTAACCATAAAAGTATTATAACAACTTTGTAAGTCAGACCCTCGATAATGTCTTGTAGTCAAAAGGTTCAAACTCTATCTAATAGCTTAGTTTTAAAATTATATTGGTTCAGTACAAAAAGCTATAAATAAGCTGTAGTTGAAGTTTTAAGATGAAGAGTTGGTTTGAAGTTATCTTGAAGACAGCTGACAGAACCAGAAAAAATTCACATTAAAAATGTTATATTTAGTGCATTACTGATCTTGTAATAGTAAAATATACAACCACAATATTTTCGTAGGCTCCATTAAACGACAAAACGAAAATTTAAAAGTCATGTATAAACAAAGAAAAGTCTTTATTATGTTTATTGGAGTTTTTTTGCGATGAAGTTTTGAGTAATTTTGTAAGAAAGGATATTCCTGAAATGATAGAAAATGAGTCGTTCTATCAAGGAAATGAAATGCTATATCAATAAAGAAAATTCTAAAATGAAAATGATTTGATGAGTTACTAATGATAGAAAAAACTAAAGATCGAAAATTTTCTAATAATTGTAAATTTGTTAAACAACAAAATTTAAATGTTTCTCTTAAAAATTAATACTTTGTTCCTATATCCTTCAGAGAACCATTTTGTTTTATTTGTGTTGGAATAACAAGATAATATTAAATTTAAGACCTTAACAGATTCCTTGTAGCTTTTTATTTCTAATTCAAACATAATATGAAATAAATTAATTTCTAAATCGTAATCGTTTACCAAGTAAATGACAAAAGCAAATTATTAGTACTACAAAAATAATTATAAGTATAGGAAAACAAACCTTTCTAAAGTTAGTTATATAATATGTACCTAATTATTTTAAACACATTTTTCAAAAAAAATGTACTTATTAGTTTCACTCTGTCCATTTTATCCGTCTATCCTATCGTTTACAAAACTTTTTCACGCTTTAACATGAGATAATGAAATTGTAAAGGTCTCTTAGAAAAATTAATATTATTGAACAACTTTTTTTATGTAACGCCACCTAACATTACAGAGTTACAACACCTTAAATTTGAAAAAAAATTATTTTCAAATTTAAATATATCAGATTCTGCTTAAAATTTTTTCAATATAAAATTTCTCCTACTTAAGAACTATTTGGGGCGCAAAAACTTAAAATTCCCTATTTTTAGACATCTGAAACTTAGGCAAATAATATTATAACATGTCGTCTTATCGGAAATGCTATGTGTTCAACACGGTCTGAAATGACAAAAAAAATTTTTGACGATGTGTTATGATCAAAAATCGTTTGACAATGTATTTGCGATGTTGTAAACACTGAATTGTCAGTCAAATTAAGCATTGAAAATTTTTTGTGCACTCATTTTAAAAAATCGTCTAATCTAGGCAAGTTTTCATGAAAATAAAAAAAAAAAAATGTTCAGTCATTTTTAAATTGTTATAAATCTAAACTTTAATTTCAATTCCACAAAAAGCGGTCATCGCATAATTTACGATCGAAAACGTCAAATAAAACATTGTGTTATTGTTGCAATATTTGTCACTGTACTAAATCAGTTTCTATTGTAAACGGATTTACAGAAAAATCAAATAATATGGACTCAATTAGCAAAATTGATTCGATGTCTTACAAGATTTCCAACAAAATATGAATTTCCTCGTTGTAAATAGGTCTTAAAGAGAAACTTAGACTATTCATTTATCCCATTAGAATATAGCTGATATTGCATTTTTGTTTGTTTGAAGATTGAAGTGTTGAAGGTAAAATAATACTTAGGCTAAATTGCCCATCACGCAATCATTGAAAATAAATTATAGAAATAGAAAATAAAGGAAAATAAAAGAATAATAACTGAGAGATTTGCTTTTTTTAGTCGTAAAAGGTGCTTTGAAATTTTAGAATTCTTAAAGAGTGCAGTACCACCATAGCTGTTGTTTCGTAGGGGGCGGGCGTATGACTGCCTTTACTACTTGGCCCTACGACCTGTTGTCCGAAGTACCACAGTAGTAGGACATATTCTTTATATCTTTCACATATAAAATTATGCATAAATATTAATTTTATTGAATCTAGAGAATTTCCCATATATTACCATAAAACCTGTAGGAACTGTTTCGTAACGCAAATCTTTATTTTTAATAATATATTTTACATTATTTGCATTTAGGAAATATATAATATAATAATATGTAAATGTGTGTTATATATGCTATTATATAATATCATATTTTATGTATTTACTGTACAATGTTTTATTTTTTTTTTTTTTGTGTTATTAAAAAATGATTTATGATTATTTTATGAACCTTTTCAGAACTTTTGAATTTCAACAGAAATTTTCTTATTTTTCATAATATTTTTTAACAATTTATTCTTTCTAACTTTAATATTTTATTTTCTTTGTAAATTTGTTTTAAAATGTAATTAAACTTTCATCAAAGGTGAAATTTTTGTTTTTTATTTGTTTGACAAAAACTGTTTTGATGAACTTGAGAACTGCAATCTTCATTTCTAGAGATTTTAAAAAAGAAATTTGAAAAAAACAAATTTAAAAGGAAGTAAACAAGGGAGAATGTAAAAACAAAGGTTTTCAATGATGGAAATTTTTCAAAAGATAATAAAATGGCTTACACTTAATTGAATTTATCACCAAAATTTATAAACACTTTACCTATATAAGAAAAACATGGAGACAATTAAGAGATAACTTCCATATCATAAAAACACCAACTTTAAACTAACTTTTCATTTAATTTTTTAAACTACACTAGATTGAACATTATGAAACAAAAATTTTGAATAAAAAAACGACGTTATAAATAATAAGCTATAATGTAAACCAACGGTTTTTAAAAGCGTACATTTCCAAAAGACAATAAAAACTGCTTAGAACTGTGACTTGCACCAAATATTTGAAAATTTAATACAGCAATAAAAAAAAGTGAAAATGGAACTTTTTTGCAAATTGGAGGGCTGTAAGTTTGGAATCCTATATTATATAACTAAGAAAAATCGTACACACATGTAAAAGTATATTATTGAAACTTTAATTTTTATGTCTTGCCGAAGAAAATGTGTACAGGTCAACCGGTGTCTAAGTTACAGGTGTTTAAAAATAGCATATTTTGAATTTTTGATGCCCAATATAGCTCTTAACCAGGTGGTAGCACAAAAAATTTGCTGAGGAAGTTTATACTAATTCTAAAAGTCCCTATCTAAAAGCGTGCCGGAGTTGTGAAGCTAAAAAAATCATGCAAAATTTGGTTTAGTTTATATAATTTTTATATCCATTTATAAAGGTAAAAAAAAATTCTGTCGAATGGTGTTTTCTGATTGAAAAAATCTTAAGCAGTACATGAGACGCATTTAAAAATAAGGCTTTTTCAAAGTTTGAGGGCCTGTAGCTCCCTAATGGATGGGGCTATATGAAAAAGTTGTTCTACAACATTATTTTTTTTTATGACACCTACCTAAATTTTTTCTTCTCTATCTTTAACGGTGTAGAAGTTTCGTAAACAGACGGACAGAGGGACGGACAGAGTGAAACTAATAGCTACATTTTTTCAAATTTTTTTTTGGAAAGGTGCTAAAAATAGGCTTTAATTTAGTAAAAAACCAAAACCAAAATAAAATTATAGCTATTATAGCAATGCTAATTTGTAACACTATTTAGTCAGAAAATTTATAAAAGGCATACAGAATTTTGTTGACGCTTTTTGTTCTGTTTTCTTCTGTTTTTACGTTCTGACGTTTACAATGTGAAATTAGCGCGATATATTTAATTTGAGAATATAATGGACCTTAAAGAATCGTGCAGGAAATTATACAGCATAATTTTCATATTTTTAGTTCTTGGTTGATTTTTTGTGCAGTTCTTAAAGTATATTAAAAAATAAATATTTAAAACCGATATATTTTTATATTTTTCTGATAATAAGTTATTGGTTTTTTTGAAGTATAGTATCTAATATTGTTTTTATTTTGCTATTTAACAATATTAGCTCCTTCTACCTTCGACAGTGTACAGAATTAGTGTTTAATTTATGTTTGCATTTGATTAAAGTTTAACTACCAGTTGATCCATACCGAATTAAATTAACTCTTCTCATTAATAACAGAGTTCATTTAGCTAAGGTGACGAAAAGACGACCTACTAGGGTCGGTCGAAATAAACAATCTAAACTAGTTAATAAAATTGGAAATAAAATTCATCCATCTACCGTGAAAATTTGTTTTTATTGTCTTTATATTTTCTCTTACCTTCCTGTATGTTTATCTCGTATGTATACACATAATATATGCTTTTGCTTTCGAAAAACAGTAATTCAATAAAAAAATGTAAAGTTTAGAAAATTTCTTTGGAAATTTTTTATTTTAATATTATTAAGAAATTCTTTTGCTTGTATTATTTCAAGGGCAAATTTTACGTCATTTATTTACAGTTCCATAAATTTTTATAAATTTTATTTACAAAAGTGAAATAATTTAATAAAATCACAAGAAATTAAAAGAAAACAAATCAACTTTAAAAAAAGAAAATACCTAAAAAGAAATATGTATTTTTTTGTTTTAAAAAAAAAACAAAAAAAAAAATAAGAAAATTATTTAATTTGACAATTTGTATGTAAACAAGTGATTGTGAAAGCGTTGATATATAGCAAGATGTTGTGTTTTTAAAATACAACTATATAACATGGGAAAATATTATTCGGAAACAAAAAATTAAAGTAAAATAAAACAAGGTAGAATGTAAACCAACGGTTTTTAAAAGCGCACATTTCCAAAACTCAATACAAATTGTTTAGAAGTGTGACTTACACAAAAATTTGAAAATTTCATGTAATAAGAAAAAATGTGAAAATAGGACATTTTTGAGATTTTGAGGGGCCGTAAGTCCGGAATCCTATATAACTAAGAAAAGCTGTTAACACACGTAAAAATATATTATTGAAGCTTTAATTTTTATGTCTTGCCGAAGAAAAGTTTTTACAGGTGCCTAAGTTACAGGTGTCTAAAAATAGCAAATTTTCAATTTTTGAGGCGTAATAACTCTTAAAGAGGGGGCGTTACCAAAAAATTTTCTGAGGAAACTTATACTAATTCTAAAAGTTCTTTCTTGTCTCAAAATTTCAGGTTCCTATCTAAAGGGGTGCCGGAGTTATGAAAAAAGAAATTTCATGCAAAATGTGGTTTTCACATAACGGTAAATTTAAATCGTAAATTACATAATATTACATAATTTTGATATTGTTTCATATAGATAATAAAATTTTCGATCTTCTGCCGGTTTTATATTGCAAAACTATTACGCAGAGCCCGAGATATATACATCTGAAAATGGGGCTTTTTTACAATTTTGAAGAGCTGCAACTTTGTAACCCTTTACAATTAAAATAAACCTTTCACACACGTAAAAATATATTATTGTAGCTTTAATTTTTACATCTTGCAGAAGTAAAATGTGTGCAGGTTCCTAAGTTACAGGTGTTTAAAAATAGCAAATTTTCAATTTTTAAGCCCTAATAGCTCATAAACAGGGGGTGGTCCGAAAAAATTTTCTGAGGAAACTTATACTAATTCTAAAAGTTCTTTCTTGTCTCAAAATTTCAAGCTTGTATCTAGAAGCGTGCCGGAGTTATGAAAGTAGAAAAATCATGCAAAATTTGGTTTTTACATAACGGTAAATTTAAATACTAAATTTAAAAAAAATGTATAATTTTGATATTAATTTACAAAGATAAAAGAAATACCTGTCGAATGACGTTTTCAGATTGAAAAAATCTTAAGCAGAACATAAGATATATGCATTTAAAACTAGGGCTTTTTCAAAGTTTGAGGGGGTGTAGCTTCGTAATGGGGGGGGCTACATGAAAAAGTTGTTCCACAAAATTATTTTTTTTATGAGACCTACCTATGGTTAAAATTTTTTTTCTCTATCTTTAACGGTGTAGAAGTTTTGTAAACAGACGGACGGACGGACCGACGGACAGAGTGAAACTAATAAGCACATTTTTTCAAAATTTTTTTGGAAATGTGCTAAAAAAAACGAGGTAGAGTGCAGTAGAGTAGACTGTGTCAACTCTGGGATACCCCTATGAACGTAATATATCCTGTTTCTATAAAACTTGATCATCTTTTAAAAACATTCAGATGTTTTAGTACCGAACTACAGAGATATATTTATGTAAATTGTGGAGTTGTATGACAGCTACCTGAATCTATTGCGCCTAGCTTCATTAAGTTCCAAGAGGTGCAAGAAGCCTGAACCGGCTGCTCTAGACCAACCAAATTTTACAAAAGTTGTTGGCCTATAACTCGACACCTCTTTACTAAATTTCAGGTTCCTAACTTCAATAGACACTGAGTTATTCTCATTTAAACGGATAAGTTGTATGGCAGCTACCCGAACCCGTCGCACCACCACAACCAAATTTTGCAAAAGTGGTTGCCATAAAATTTGATCTTCATTTGCAAGATTTCAGACGCCTATCTTTATTTAGTTCGAAGAGGTGCAAGAAGCCTGAACCGGCTGCTCTAGACCAACCAAATTTTACAAAAGTTGTTGGCCTGTAACTCGACACCTTGTTACTAAATATCAGGTTGCTAGCTTCAATAGACACTGAGTTATTGTCATTTAAAAGGGGAAGTTGTATTGCAGCTACCCGAACTCGCCGTACCACCACAACCAATTTTACATAAGTTGTTGCCATAAAACTTGATCATCATTTGCAAAATTTCAGACACCTAGCTTGAATAGATACTGAGTTATTTCTATATAAAGATAGAAGTTGTATGGCAGCTACTCGAACCCGCCGACCGAAAATGTTGGATTTAAATAGCAAAACTAACAATTTTGCAAAAGTGCCGTAAAAAAAATTTCAGCCTCCTAGCTCCTTTATTTTTTGAGTTATCGTGCGGACGGACGGACGGACGGACGTACATGGCTTAATCGACTCAGAATTCGATTCTGAGCCGATCCACACCTTTGACACTATATCTAGCTCGACTCCTTTAAGGTGTCACAAACGTAATGGCAAATTTATTGTACCCTTGAACATAGTTCATACGGGTATAATGAATCAAAAAAATTGATAAAAATAAAATGTTGAAAAAGTTATTCTCATCTCTTATATTTTATAAATTATAATTCTGTGTTTATATAGAACTCGACATTTAAGAGAATCAGGTTTGTTTAGAAATTTTTTTTTTAAATTGTCAAAATACCTACTACATACATATACATTTGTTCCATCTGACAGTTTTTGTTTACAATCTGAAAGGAAAATACATTAATTTAATCAAAACTTTGTTGTAACATACAAAAAAATAAAGTTAATCAGATTGAATCACATTAGAAAATATGCTGTTCAGTAAGTTACATTATATTGTAGAAGGAAGTCCCTCATTTCCTTCAGATACTATTGGAGTCAAATATGTACATTCCCATATAGTATAACATATTTTAAAGGTTTTAAAGTAAATGGTTCAATATTATTTTCAACATACTACAACATTCATTACCGTAATATTTTGGCAACTATTTATTTGGCAAATATTTTTAATGTACATACATACATAATATGTATATATCTTATTGATAGGTTTTGTCAGCCATGTGATGCCAACTTAAACATTTCATAAAATATTCAATATTATTTTATGTTACTTTTAAATTTTACTAGAAAATCCCCCGTGCAATTGCCCAATTTCTATAGATACAAAAACATTTACGATCTCATACTGACTCCCTTAATAAATTCCTTAAAAATTTTATTTTTACATCAGCACCATTAAAAAAATCTTGGAATCACTTACTTGATTGTAATACAAAAAACATAAAACAAATCTAAACATATAAAATAAAAAAAAACTGAGAACAGTTTATTAAATAATCTCGCCGTTTTTTCATTGCGGTAATTTTTCACAGTTTTTTAATCATTGAGAAAAAATTGTCCAAGCTAAAAACACATTCAGGGTAAAAGTTCGTGGCGATATGTCAAAAATTGTTTAAAACACATGTATAAAGTGCACAATAAAAACTGGCGAAAAAATGCCGGCGATTTTTTTGCCCGGCTGAAAAATTTATATTTTACAATTTTCTAGCGGCGAAATCAATATAGCTATGTAGTTATATTGTAACATTAAAATTCAAAAACAATGCCATTTTTTAATGCCATTTTTTTAACATTCGACTTGTAGATAGGTTAAGATAATAATATATCATTTGAAGAAAAATAAATCGAGGAAGTAATAAGGAAAATAGTAAATTAAATGAAGACAGCGTCACTCTTGTTAGTTTCAAAAAATGTTCTTCATCCCTTTCTTTTATTTCCATATAATATGTTACGAAACAACCATTTTATTCTGATCTTCATTTGCGCTACTTTTTCTCTGGCGGTGAAATCTTTTCCGTGACAGAATTCAAACCATATACTAGCAATTTCAGAGAATCTGATTTGATGATATTATCTAATAAATCTTATGTTTTAAGGCTTCTAAAATGATATTTTCTATGTTATTTTTTTATTTTTTTTTAAGAAAAATATGCGTTTCTATAATATTTAGTAAGTTTCTGACTTCTGTTATGAAATATAATTATCTAAGTCTGCCGAATTTTATATTAATAAAAAAAACTCGAATATTTTATGTTATATCAAAAATTCAACTTTAAAATCAAAATTTCAACCTAAATAAACAAAACTACTTTGAAGTCTGTTGCGAAGCTTTTACCAGCTTTTATAATAGTGAAAACAAAATCATTATATTTTTTTCCTATTATTTTTTTCTGATAAATATGAGGCTTACTATTAATAAACTTTGCTCTTTTCACTTTCAGGCCTTTTAATTTTATTAAGAGTAATTTTTTTTTTTTTCAAAACAAAGAATCATTTGGAAACTGCCAACAGAAGATTAATAATTTTAATTTACCGCTGCGACCAGTTCATAATGGTTGTGGCGGTCAAATTTAAAAATTAAAAATTTGCTTTAAATTTGTATCGAAAGTAGTTTTTAAAAAGTAAAAAATCATATAATGCTGTGTCTCTGATAATACTTTTAGTCAAAGATTTGTGTCTCTGATAATAAAATTTTAAATTAGTAAATAAATATACAGATATCATCATTGCCAGTTTAATTTACATTCAGTGTGAGTGATTTATTATAGAAATAAAATAATTTTTTTTACATGTTGGCAATGTCTCGCCAACATCTTGTGTATTATATTATAGGTTTTCCCGAACTGAAATAAAATTTTAATTTAAAGTATTAGATATATTACAAATCTTAATTCTCTAATGTCACTCTAAATTAAACTAAAAATACTTACAAGTTACCGATCCCCATGGTAAAACAAATGCGAATTTTTCAATAGAACCATCATATAATCAATTTTTTAAATACAACTATCTGTTCCATCTTTAGTACACAGTACACAGTATAATATTGGGTTATTTTAATAGTTTATTTTTATATATTAAGATTTTAGTCCGCGTTCAGCTTTAATAACTGATACAATTAAGAATATTTTATGCATAACACAATGGTACCTACCCAATTAAAATAACAATATTCAAATAATAAACAGCTCTGTATAAAGGCAGATTTTCGACTTAACATTAAAGCAACTCATAGACTTAATATTTTATTATACAAAACTAATAACGATTAAACGATTAAAGTCGAATTATATCGATGCTATGTTGAATTTTGATCTCACCACACCTAGAGAACAGCAATCTGTAAAAGCCATATAGGGAAAGTTTCATTATGATATTATGTAAACTAGGTACATAGATCTTGATTGATATTAATGGTAAAATACTTCAAACACAAAAGTTAATTTTGTATGTTTCTGGGAAACAATGCAGGCAAGGAGAACTGATAACTATTATAGAAACCATTAAAAATATCAGCAAAACTGGTGCTGAACGCTAAAAATAAAATTTGTTTAATAGATATCATAAATAAAACGTAAGGCTATCATTGTGCACTAGAGTCAAGTAATCACAACGTAAGAAAAAATTAAAGAGAATCCAAACCAAACTACGAAACTTGAAAAGTGTTTTAGAAATCCGTTATTTTTGATGCTCATGATATCATTTTATTTATTTATTTTTTGTAAACAACAATTTCCCTAATCGAATAAAAAAAATTAATTATAATAAATAATAATTAATAAAAAAAAAAACATAGTTACTGGGAAATATTATGAAAAATGAGGTAATTAATATAAAAAGCTATTAATATAGAGAACATGTTACATTTTAAGAATAATAAACTCAATAAAAAGCAATCGCAACAATAAAACTGACGGCAAAAAAATGTCCACTATAGGTAAAAATATATGATGGAATCACAAAAATTTTGAACTCATATTTTTGGAACGGTATCAAATACTTCAAATCAGGTGGATTGAAAAGTATATTTAATTAAAGGCTAATAATAGAGACAATATAGAAAACCATTCAGTATATTATATTTAGGCTATAGTAAATATATGTATATTTATATAATAAAATATTATTTAGTATTCTATTCAACATTTTATATTATTTAATTAAGTGTTTGATGACTTCAGCTATCTTAAGACTAATTATAGCATGTATTTTTTCGAATATGACAAACTGTCACAAAAATTTTATTAAAATTTCCAGCTCATTAACCTTAAAATTACCTTTAAAATTCCTAATTACTGTTGACATCAATTTTCTGAAAAATATAAAAAATAGTATTTTAAAATAATTTTTATTTTAAAAAGATTGAAATTAAAAAATAAAATATTCTTTCAATAAGTAGCAACTTAAAAAAATTTTAAAAATAAATTAAACAAAAAATATTTCTGAATTGAATTTTTTCTTTTTGAGTTAACGCTTATTCTTAAAGAAATGCTGGAATTTTTCAAAATTTCAAATTTTTAACTTTAGGTCTCTGAGATACGGTGGCCCAAAATATTTATTTATAAAATTTTTGATCTTCAATACCGAATTGTACTTGTATTATTTGCCTATTTAGACAGATGTTATTATTTATCTCTAACTCTGTTGAAGTTTTTGTTAATAGTCTGACAGATGAATATATATATTAACAAATTTTTTAAAATTGTTATGAAAAATATTCTAAACAAACACGAAATAGAGCCATTTTAACATTATATATAATAAATAATTAATTAATAATTAATAATAATAATTAATAATAAAAATTAATATAATATTATTTATATTACATTATATTATAGAAATGACAGATACAAACAGACAGACGAACGAACGGACAGAGAGCTAAACTAGCAAGCAAATTTTTAAAAACTTATCATGATAAAAATGAAAAATAAAATATATTATAATATTATATATTAAACACAGGGTGTCCGCAACCCAAAGTTATTGTTTTTTAAAATTTTATATAAATATTTAAAATATTGACATTTAAACTTTAATTTTTTTTTTTTAATGAAAATTTAAATTTATAATTTAGAGGAAAACTGCTGGAATAAAGTTGGGATACAAAATAAAATTTACTGGAATGAAGCGTTTGAAATAATTAAACTACAAATTAAATCACTTTTTTTAATTTTAATTGTTCTAAAAGTTGTACTAACAGAATTAAAATATTTCTTTATATTATGGAAACCCATAAAATTAGATAACACCATGAAGGTCCTCTAATATAATTCATAAGATCCAGAACTTTTGTATGTTATACTTATTGAAAATGATAAAAATCTAAGAGATAACTTCTGAAAATCTTACTAATGGCGCAGTGGGATTTTTCAACAAAGCGTATACGTGAGTTCAATACTCTATTATGGCTCTATGAAATAACCTCGCAAGAGACAATGTAGCATTAAAAAATAAAATTAAGTCGTAAAATTTGCCACCTTTTCATTATGAAATAAAATCGCAAATCAAAAATGATATAATGTCGTAAAAAGGAAATAATATCGAAAATTTAAGGTCGCAAAATTTCACAAAAATATTTTCTTTTTGCAACGTTATTTCATTTTCAATTTGCGACTTTTGTAAAACTAAAGACTGGCTTTAAAATTTCTTTATTGTTGAAGTATAATCAGGTATAATTATTGTCATAACCAATAAACTGTATAATAGTGGCCTATCATCATATTACTAATTGATTTATGATCTGGGTTTGATCTGTGTTCAAAACCCAGTTAGATCAAAATAATAAAATACAATAACATAATGTCAACAAAATAAATAATATAATTATAGTTTAATACAGCAATACAAAAATATATGATTATACTTACACAGCAATTATTGAAAGGGGAAGCTTAATTAATTTCCTCATCAAATTACTTATGTCAATGTGTAGTGGGGATTGGGGAATCAAAATAAACAAAAAAAAAAACCTTAAAAAAAAATTTCGCATTTATATTTTGTGTTTATCGTATCTATAATAATTATTATTATGTTTATAAAGACTGGTTTTCATAAGAAATTTCGTGGATATTATTGCAATTCTAGAAAGAGAAAAAAATATAATCTACTACCAATGGGAAAGAGGGAGAAAAAAAATATACACAGAAATATCGTTGATAAAATACTTTTCTAAAGAATTTACAGACGATATTCAGCTAATTTATGGACGATATTCCACAAAATAAAAAAATCATTGAACGATATTTTTATAGAGTTTTCTCTTTTACACACATGTCATTTTTGTATTTTCTATCTATGCTCTAACATTTTCGTGGATACTTTTTTTCTCATGAAAACCAGCCTTAAGAGATACGTACATACATATGTAGAGGTAAGTATATGCTACAAAATGCTAAACATATTTAAACTTTTACCATTTTTATAATATCTTCCATTTGCAGAAAGGAATTTCTTTGCTTTTTTTCTTATTTTTAAACACTTTAGCCTTAACCTTATTAGCACGTGAAAAAATGTGCTTATTAGTTTCACTCTGTTCGTCCGTCGTCCGTCCATCTGTTTACAACACTTCTACACCGTTAAATATAGAGAAAAAAATTTTAACCATGGGTAGGTCTCATAAAAATTATTTTGTGGAACAACTTTTTCATGTAGCCCCATCCATTACGGAGCCACAGCCCCTCAAACTTTGAAAAAGTTTTATTTTTAAATGCACATATCTTATGTTCTGCTTAAGGTTTTTTCAATCGGAAAACGTCATTCGACAGGTACTTTTTTAACTTTGTAAATTAATATCAAAATTATACAATTTTTTTAAATTTAGTATTTAAATTTACCGTTATGTGAAAACCACATTTTGCATGACATTTCTTTTTTCATAACTCTGGCACGCCTTTAGATAGGAACCCGAAATTTTGAGACAAGAAAGAACTTTTAGAATTAGTATAAGTTTCCTCAGAACATTTTTTGATACCACCCCCTCTTTAGTAGTTATTACGTCTCAAAAATTGAAAATTTGCTATTTTTAGACACCTGTAACTTAGGCACCTGTAAAAATTTTTCTTCGGCAAGACATGTAAATTAAAGGTTCAATAATATATTTTTAAGTGTGTTAACGGCTTTTCTTAGTTATATAGGATTCAAAATTTCAAAAATGTCCTATTTTCACGTTTTTTTCTTATTACATGAAATTTTCAAATTTTTGTGCAAGTCACAATTCTAAACAGTTTGTATTGAGTTTTGGAAATGTGCGCTTTTAAAAACCGTTGGTTTACATTCTACCTTGTTTAGATTCTTATTGATTTGAAATGACGTATTCAAATTCAAAGTGGCAAAAACTAATTTAAAAAAAAAAATAACTCAAATATTTCTCATAATTTAAGTTCTCTAACAGCATAATATACTTATACAGTATTATATTTATTTTCCACACTCCCTCTTTTTTTTTTCTAAAAAATGAAGAAAATCATAAAAAAAAAAAAAAAAACAAAATCTTTTACCACCAATAAAATTGTACAAAATATAAGTATCTATTCTTTTTCTAGTATTAATATGCAAATTTTCTTTTGCAATCGATATGGAAATAAGACACAACGGTATAAAAAAAAATCAATAAAAATACAGACATTTTATTTTTATTGCGTCTTCTTTCACACAAATTTCATATAATACGAGTATGTTTCCTACCCTAACTGTAAGTATACAATTTTGCTAAGCGTGCAGGTGAAAACAATCTATTCAAATTTAAAATATGGAAATATCATGTTGTTTTTGTTTTTTTTTTTCTACAAAAAGAAATAATGATTTTTTTATGAATGAGTGGTAGAATTTTTTTCCCACTCCGTTTTTTGTGTATTTTTTTTTTTTTAGAATAAATCAGTTGTTGCTAATTGCATTTAATTGACACCAGCTGTCAGTTATATTTATGTATATTCAATCAAAATTATTTTCAGATCATATAAATTATGAAACACAAATTTGTTAGAAACATTTTATTAAAATAAATAAAAGAATGAAAAATGTCAATTGATACAATGAACTAACCTTTCATGGAGGGATTTTTGGAAATTTAAAAGAATTTTCTATAATGAAAGGTAAAATCGCGCAAAGGAAACAGAACTGAAAATGTTATCTATATTTGACATAACATTGCAATAAACCGGTAAGTACTACATACATCTATTTACAGGAAAATTGAAAAACATACATATGTAAGTAGGTACATGAATTTTTGGTGCCGTGATATCACGCCATATGTCATAAAGCCTTAATGGCTTTATGACTCACTTGAGTGTCTCATAAAGCCATAATCGCGAAATTTTTTAATATGGCTTTAAGTCACACTCGAATGAGTCATAATGGCGTTATGACTCACTTCAAAGAATTTCTTTTTTTTAGGAAAAATCAATAGAAATATTATTATAAAATCTCTCATATACATACATATATAATATAATATATAAATATTCTGGAAAAAGCGAATACCCTGATTTTGAATCTAACTCTATAATCTCTCTCAATCCGAAATAACGTATACATATATATGTATATAATGTATGTACATATTCTGTACAAGGCGTATAACTCTGATATCGCCGAGCTCTGTCCAGCCCTCCTGGAACGCGGTTCCAATACGTGCCTACCCTATACCCTAATATTCACTTAAAAGAAAAAACAACTTGCAGAAATCAACAAATTTTATTTCTATATTTATAATGTAAAAACTACATCAAATAAATAAAATTGAAATTTCTAAAAGAACTATGTTCAAGGGTATAATAAATTTGCCATTACGTTTGTGACACCTTAAAGGAGTCGAGCTAGATATAGTGTCAAAGGTATAGATCGGCTCAGAATCGAATTCTGAGTCGATTAAGCCATGGACGTCCGTCCGTCCGCACGATAACTTGTTAGTTTTGCTATTTAAATTCAACATTTTCGGTCGGCGGGTTCGAGTAGCTGCCATTCAACTTCTTTCTTTATATAGAAATAACTCAGTATTTGTTCAAGCTAGATTACTGAAATTTTGCAAATGATGATCAAGTTTTATGGCAACAGCTTCTGTAAAATTTGGTAGTGTTGGTGCGGCGGGTTCGGGTAGCTGCCATACAACTTCTCCGTTTAAATGAGAATAACTCAGTGTATATTGAAGCTAGGAATTTGAAATTTAGTAAAGAGGTTACATGCCAACAGCTTTTGAAAAATTTGGTTGGTCTAGAGCAGCCGGTTCAGGCTTCTTGCACCTCTTGGAAGTTAAAGAAGCTAGGAGTCTGAAATCTTGCAAATGATGATCAAGTTTTATGGCAACAACTGGTGCGGCGGGTTCGGGTAGCTATCATACAACTTCTTTCTTTAAATAGAAATAACCCAGCGTCTATTCAATCTAGGTATCTGAAATTTTGCGAATAATGATCAAGTTTTATGGCAACAACTTCTGCATAATTTGGTTGTGGTGGTGGAACGGCTTCTGGTAGCTGCCATACAACTTCTCTTTTTAAATGAAAATAACTCAGTGTCCGTCCGCACAATAACTCAAAAAATAAAGGAGCTAGAAGGCTGAAATTTTGTATACGTCACTTTTGCAAAATTGTTAGTTTTGCTATTTAACTCCAGCATTTTCGGCGGCCGGGTTCGAGTAGCTGCCATACAACTTCTTTCTTTAAATGGAAATAACCCAGTGTCTATCCAATCTAGGTATCTGAAATTTTGCGAATGATGATCAAATTATATGGCAATAACTTCTGTAAAATTTGGTTGTGATGATATGACAGGTTCGCGTAGTTGCCATACAACTTCTCTTTTTAAATGAAAATAACTCAGTGTTTATTGAATCTAGCTATCTGAAATTTAGTGAAAAAGTGTCGAGTTGCATGCCAAAAACTTTTGTAAAATTTGATTGGTTTAAAGCAGCCGGTTTGAGCTTCTTGCATTTCTTGAAACTTAATGAAGCTAGGCGCAATAGATTCGGGTAGCTGTCATACAACTTACATAAATATATCTCTGTAGTTCGGTACTAAAACATCTGAATGTTTTTAAAAGATGATCAAGTTTTATAGAAATAGGATATATTACGTTCATACGGGTATCCCAGAGTTGACACAGTCTACTCTACTGCACTCTTCCTCGTTTTTTTTTTGAAAAAATCAATGGAAATATTATTATTTCAAAATTTATAATTTGGTGACAAGTATACCTTCTATGCGTAACCATAGTGTCATTGATTTTGTAACCGACTATATAAAATCTCTTCTTATTCAGAATCTCTCATATACATATATATAATATATAAATATTCTGGAAAAAGCGAATAGCCTGATTTTGAATCTAACTTTAAAATTCCTCCCAATCCGGAATAACGTATATATATATTTATAATATATGTACATATTCTATAGAAATATAACTCTGAGTTCATGAAGAGAACAAATAATATAGTACGATAATAATGATAACTGTAAAATTTTATGATATACAACAATTTTAACTCAATCATTCAATTTTAATTATATGGTGTTTTGACCCAAAATTTTTAAAACAAAATATGGCTTTATGACTCGCTCGAGTGTGTTTTAAAGCAATATTAAAGAATTTCGCGATTATGGTTTTATGACTCAATTGATTGAGTCTTAAAGCCATTATGGCTTTATAACATATGGCGTTATATCACGGGACCGAATTTTTTAGTATAAAGTCTTTGTATTGTATTCTAGAGTGTTTTTGATGTGTGTAGATATTTTTTTTTTTGTAAGAGAGTGGTTGTACTTTTAATTATTATAATTCTTTTTTAACGTCGTGATGTTTATAATTTTATAATAATATAATGTGCAGTGAATACCTCTATTAAACGCACATAACGTGCCTTCTCTATGTGTTCCTATTGTATGTGTTCAAAATGGTTATACCTACTTATAATTACACGAAATTTATCAGGAGAATACTCGTATGTCATCGAAAAGCTCGATACAAAAAAAGTTCAAAAGGAAAGAAAGAAAAACAAAACATTTACGATAACTTTTAAACTAAAATTCAGCATAGCGCTGCAATATAATCATTTCATGAATCATTATTATTTAATTAAGTGGTACATATTAATTATATCTAATTAATCACTTACATATTTTTGTGTAAAAATTAAGTTTATTAATTTAATTCGAACATTAAAAATTAATGAAATTAAGACCAATAATATTAATTTGTAAGTTGGGCGAACAAGAGAGAACGCAAAATAACAGTATTTCTTCATGCAAATTTGAGTCCAAGTGTTTACGTATCAAACTTTTCAGTTTAAGGAAGAACAAATCAAATATAATCAAGAATATACTAGAGTCTACAGGCAGCTAATAAATGTTATTTTTTACATAAAAACATTTTTACTTCAACCCTCTATCATTCCTATAGGAAAACTAAATTGAACTTATAGTTTCAAACCATTATGTGGTACAGTTACGAACTTCACTAACCTTGAAATATTCGATAGAAAAATTTAAAGATGGAAGAAAAAAAAAATCATAAAGAATATTTGGACTAATGCAAAATTAAGATATAGAACATATTGATTTGAAAGAATTTTAACTATAACTCGCGAGGCAATAGTACAAATAATAAGTTGAAACTTGAATAGTACAAGCTATAAGCTGGGTATATAGCTTGTATGTCGAATGTACAAAAAAATTATCTATAGGTAATATTGATAATAATATGAAAAAGCCTCGTACATGTACAGAAAATGCTGAAGACTTAACCGATACAGAAGAAAAATATTTGATATGCTGTATTGATGGGATGGAAAAAGATGGATAAAAAAAATTGGAAAATAGTCTCGGACATTGCATTGGAAGAGAATCGTTTTAGAAACGTGTGTGTCGGTAAGAAAAAGGAAAACTTGATCAAATTCTTATTAATATTTTATGTAGGATGTTGGAATTCTTATTAATACTTTTCCGAAGTTGTGGAAATATTATTATTAACTTTTATTAAATCCCAATCTACATCAGTTCTTTCTATGACATTTACGTATAAAAATTTCCGGCAATTACAAAAAAAAAAAAATAAACTCTTTTACTTATTTTAAGTTAAGAAAATAATGTAGAAATAATAAATAGGTGCTTTTTTTCCTTAATATAATTATTTTTATATTAAACTATTAAGGAAACCATACAAGATGTGGAAATAAAAGACACTCATAATATAACC
This sequence comes from Poecilobothrus nobilitatus, assembly GCA_947095535.1. NCBI lineage: Eukaryota > Metazoa > Arthropoda > Insecta > Diptera > Dolichopodidae > Poecilobothrus > Poecilobothrus nobilitatus. Next base: position 112,847,324 of record OX352774.1, read on the forward strand.
ATCCATAAATTGTCATTTTATGACTTTTTTCATTCTTAGTTTTACCATTTATTTTATCGCTTGTGTAACTTTCTTAGCAATTTTTATTTTTTTTTGTCCCAATTTTTTTTATGATGCCGTTCTGTTGTAATTTATGTCTCATGTTTTTATGATAAAATTTTCGTTAAAACAATAATCTTTTTAGCACATTTCCAAAAAAGATGTAAAAAAAATGTGCTTATTAGTTCCACTCTGTCCGGCCGTCCGTCCGCCTGTTTACAAAACTTCTACACAGTTAAAGATACAGAAAAGAAATGTTAACCATGAGTAGGTCTCATAAAAAAATTTATTTTGTGAAACAACTTGTTCATGTAGCCCCATCCATTACGGATCTACAGTCCCTCAAACTTTGAAAAAGCCCTATATTTAAATGCGAATACCTCATGTTCTGTTTAACATTTTTTCAATCTGAAAACGTCATTTGATTAAATTAATATCAAAATTATCCAATTTTTTTAAATTTAATATTTAAATTTACCGTTATGTGAAAACCAAATTTTGCATGATTTTTCTACCCTCATAACTCTGGAACGCTTTTAGATAGGGACTTGAAATTTGAGACAAAAAAGAAATTTTTAGAATTAGTATAGGTTTCCTAAGGATTTTTTTTTGTACCACACCCTGTTTCAGCACCTGTACAAATTTTTCTTCGACAAAACATACAAATTAAAGCTTCAGTAATATATTTTTACGTGTGTTAACGGTTTTCCTTATTTATATAAGGTTCCGGACTTACAGCCCCTCAAAATGCGAAAAAAGTCCTATATCCACATTTTTTATCCACACATGAAATTTTCAAATTTTTGTGCAAGTGACAATTCTAACCAGTTTATATTGTCTTTTGAAAATGTGCGCCATTGGTTTACATTCTACCTTGTTTTTTTTTTTGTTATTTATGCAATTTTTTTACTATTTTACAACTGTATTTGCAGTATATTTTACAAATAAAAATATTAATGTAAACTCTTTTCTATCTAACTTACATTTTTTTGTTATAAATATTTAAAGATTTATTTCAATTTAATTTTTATTTATAAAATAAATTTTAGGAAATATTTGGAAAAATAAATTTATAAATATTATAAAAGTAGGTATATATATAATATTATAATATTTATCTATCTATATAATACAACTAATAATTAGAGCAAAAAAGTTGTCTATTTCTTTGTTTACTTGTGCATTATAATACGTTTCAAGATGATGCAATCAGACTTAGTTGTCGTGTTACCACTAACCACATACAAAAAGTATAATATTCAGATACCTACCTACATACATAGCTATAGCATTATTTATTTTTTGGTTATTTTCCATAAAAGACAGTAAAACTTTAAATTTTAAAAAAATTTGAAAATTATGAATTCAAATTGTAGGTATACAATTTAGAATTGTTTACTTCTTTTACCCTAAATCTTTAAAAAAAATTTTTTAATATTTTATAAAAGAAAAAATTTTGAAAAATCCAAAGATACTTTTTTAATTTAAAACGAGGAAGAATACAGTTGACTTTGTCAACTCTTAGATACCCGTACGAACCGTTAGTATGTTCACAGCCTGTCACTCTGCTTACAATATTATTTTTTTAATATTTTAGTATTTTAAAATAATTTGGGTGAATTTTATAATTTCTAGAACTATGGGTTGTACATATATTCAAACTATATGTTTATATGTACATTCTTCTAAAGCAGATTCTAACCTTCCACATAACGATTATCAATCCAAAACTTTTTCAAATATTCTATAGTAACATTTAATACTAAGCGGTAAATGTATATTAAATTTACTTAGTACAAAATAGTAAATATAATTTTAAATATTATATTATATTATATTTAAATATTCCATTGACAGAATAATTTCTTATAAGTACAATAAAATACATATATGTATGTAAATACGGCACTATATAATATACATCTATACTCTTATCATTCATTCACTAGTGACATATACGATATGTAAATAAACATGATATTATATAAGTATGTATATATATCAATATCATATAAATAATAATAAAAATTCTTCAAGCAACCGTTATGTTGTTTATTTAATTACATTTTTTTGTACTACGCATTATATCCTCAACAATTTCAAATTATCGAGTAAAACAAAATGGAAAAAATTCGTTAAAGAAATTTGTTAGAAAATTTGAAAAAATCAACTAACACTTTCATCAATTATAAAGTAACCCTACATTATTAAAAAAAGTTGTTAACAGAAATAAGAGTATAATGTTGAAGCTTTAATTTTTGTGTATTACTTCAAAAAAATTTTAACAGGTGTTCAAGTTACAGGTGTTTAAAAATAGAAAATTTTCAGTTTTTGACCCCTTACAGCTCCTAAACGGGGGGTGATACAAAAAAAATTTCTGAAATGACTCATACTTATTTTCAAAGATCTAACTTCTGTCAAAATTTCACTTCTTAATCTTCTTCAAAATTTCAAAACTTAACTTCTGTCCGTCAGCACGCTAACTCAAAAACTAAGAAAGCTAGAATCTTGAAATTTACACAAAATATTTTGGGAGTAATTTGTAGGTTCCCTATTTTTTTTGGTTGAGTTTGGACCAAGCCTTAGGGTAGCTCTCGAACACCTAACTTTTAGATCCCCACATTTTTTTTGCAATAGAGCTATGAAATTTTAACTACTGATAGATCTCACAAAAATATTAATATTATTTTTAATAACTTTTTTTTGTAGCCCCACCCGTTACGGAGCTACAGCTCCCCAAAGGTTCAAAAAAGCTCTATATTTAAATTGTTATAGCACAAGTTGTATAAGGTACATCTTCATTTTGAAAACGTCAAACCATTACTACTTTTATTAGCTTTAAAAATATATATACAATAAATATATATTTGTAGCATACGGTGTCTTAATTTACCGTTATGTGAAACTAAAATTTTGCAAAATCCTTCAACCCTTCTATCTTCTAAACGGTTTAAGTTGGAAACTTGAAATTTTGACAGAAGTTAGATCTTTGAAAATTAGTTTCAGAAATTTTTTTTGTATCACCCCCCGTTTAGGAGCTGTAAGGGGTCAAAAACTGAAAATTTCCTATTTTTAAACACCTGTAACTTGAACACCTGTTAAAATTTTTTTGAAGTAATACACAAAAATTAAAGCTCCAACATTATACTTTTATTTCTATTAACAACTTTGTTTAATATTATAGGGTTACTTTATAATTGACGAAAGTGTTACTTGATTTTTTCAAATTTTCTAACAAATTTCTTTAACGAATTTTTTCCATTTTGTTTTACTCGATAATTTGAAATTGTTGAGGATATAATGCGTAGTACATAAAAATTTAAATAATATTAGTAAATGATATTAATATATATACATACTTATATAATATCATGTTTATTTACATATCGTATATGTCACTAGTGAATGAATGATAAGAGTATAGATGTATATTATATAGCGCCGTATTTACATACATATATGTATTTTATTGTACTTATAAGAAATTATTCTATCAATGGAATATTTAAATATAATATAATATAATATTTAAAATTATATTTACTGTTTTGTACTTAGTAAATTTAATATACATTTACCGCTTAGTATTAAATGGTACTATAGAATATTTGAAAAAGTTTTGGATTGATAATCGTTATGTGGAAGGTTAGAATCTGCTTTTGAAGAATGTACATATAAACATATAGTTTGAATATATGTACAACCCATAGTTCTAGAAATTATAAAATTCACCCAAATTATTTTAAAATACTAAAATATTAAAAAAATAATATTGTAAGCAGAGTGACAGGCTGTGAACATACTAACGGTTCGTACGGGTATCTAAGAGTTGACAAAGTCAACTGTATTCTTCCTCGTTTTTTTTTTAATTTCAGAATATAAAGAAACCACGTGACATATTTTTGACAAACATGATAAATTAAAATTTTAATTTAAAAAAATTATAAGATAAAATTATTTTTTAAAACTTTCAACTTAATTTCAAAGTCAATTTTAATGGTTTTTTTTTTTTTGTGTTTTTTACCGTTTTTTTAAATACATTTTGATATATAACAGACTCTAGTGTAAACGAGGAAGAATACAGTTGCCTTTGTCAACTCTTAGATACCCGTACGAACCGTTAGTATGTTCACAGCCTGTCACTCTGCTCACAATATTATTTTTTTAATATTTTAGTATTTTAAAATAATTTGGGTGAATTTTATAATTTCTAGAACTATGGGTTCTACATATATTCAAACTATATTTTTATATGTACATTCTTCAAAAGCAGATTCTAACCTTTCACATAACGATTATCAATCCAAAACTTTTTCAAATTTTCAAATTCTAGCTTTCTTAGTTTTTGAGTTAGCGTGCTGACGGACGGACGGACGGACGGACGGACATGGCTCAAAAGTCTTAGAATTTTTTTCTGATCCGATCCATACCTTTGAAGGTATATCTAGCTCGCTTATTTCGAGGTGTTACAAACGGAGGAGTAATTTTATTATACCCGATCCTATCGTACGGGTATAAAAAGAAAAAACACGTGAAAATTTCTTTTAAATGTTGAAAATGTTTATGAGAAAATATTTTAGAATATTCCAAATGAGAAGAAAAAAAAAACAAACAAAAAAATAGTAATTAATTTAGAGAAAATAAAATGGGTAATTAAATTAAATAATATGAATTTGTTCTTGTCTACACTGCACAAGAGATAATTAAAGTATCAACATAATAAATTGTCTTAAATAAATTTTTTTCACTGACTAATTATTAATAAAATTGTGCTCAGTCTCTTTAAAAATAAAAGCCTTTATTTAATTTTTTAATGAATTTTTCATAATGAACATGTATTTTATTTTATTTAAAAGAGTGGTAATTTGACAAAAACAAGATGAATTGACACAGTAAAAAATTATATTTTGAAATGATAGTAATAATCAATGGGTAGGATACACTTTATAAAAAGATATATTAGAAAAATATTTATAATATTTTTAATTAAATACAGTTTTTGTATAAAAAAATCAACTTAGCAAAACTTCCATTTGACAAAAGTGAACAGTTTCAAAAAATCTGTATAACAAAGTGGAAATTTGACAAAAACAAAGATACGATTCATATTACAAGAATTGTTGAAAATGGCACATTTTTGGAATAGCTGAAATCTCTGAATAGCCAAAACTATTTTTACACAAGTAGATAGACGTACGTATATTAATAAAGTAATAGGAATTTTTATGAAATGGTTTTTTTGTTCAAATGACAATTTTACTAAGGGTATAGTATCTACCTATTTGCAATTAGTTTTTTTTCTAAAATGTACTTTTATTAGAAAGGTATCTTGATGAAATTTTCGTTTGTAAAACATCTTTTGTAATGTCTCGATCTTCCATACAAAATATTACATTAATCCAAACTATTAATAGATGATCCTTTAACGGCCAATTTAAGACCTAATACCAATAGAAATCAAGGTAGCACGTGAAATTAATAATGAGATGAAATAAAATATTTTAAGGAGCAGTAGAGTCAAAGAAAGTTACTACATCATAGGTCTAGGAAATCCTTATATAGCATAATAGTACAGTTTGAGAGCAAAAATATTTCATGATAGTTTAAGAATGCTATTATCCTAAAATATATAATATTAACAAAATTCTATAACCTATTTACTATTAAGTTATCAATGTAGAATAGCCGATGATACAATATAACGAATACTAGTATAAACAATGGGCAAGAATAGATACTCTTCCAAAATGATCTTTTTGTTTTTTTACTTACAATCTCAAAGAGTTTTTTTTTTAAATTATTGCATTTTAAAAGTTTAAAACATAAATGAATTTATATGTATTCTAAACTTCTAATAACATCAATTATATCTTTCAAAATTTCCAAAAAAAAAATAAAAAAAAACAAAAAGAAAGCGAAATTATGAGAAAATAACACGAAATGGCATTAATGTTTGCGCGTATCTAATTTAATTAACATAAAAAATTTAAGAAGTGGCAAATGGAATGAAATAAAAAGAAAAATAAAAATGTTTTCGAAAAAAAAAAAAATAATAAAACCAAAATAAACAAATGTAATAAGTAAGAAAAGGAAAATTAAACATGAGAACAGGAAGGTTTTATCATAACGTCGTGGACCGCGCGTATAATATTATTAATTATAAAACATTTTATTTTAGTTGTTTGACTTTTCAAATTACTCATTTCATTCCCAGAATAGAAAACAAAAAAAAAAAAAAAACAAAAATAAGAATAGTAAAAAGAAAAATAAGAAAAAAAAATATTTTTTAATGTTATTAAAGAAGGGCGAACTTAATTTAATACAATTTATTTTCCTGGTTCATGGTTTTTCAGGAGTGATGAAGAAAAATTAAAGTCCTTTATTTCTTTATACTGTATGATTCAACCACAAATTTGAATTAATGAGATTGTAGTTGCCTGTTTTACATGAAATATAAGTATTAAAGATCCTTTATAATAAAGGATTTTTTTTTTTTGTTTTGGTTGTTTTGTTGTTTCTTTATTTTGTTTTTAAATTACAATTATTACATAAGCATTTACACTTTAGGAATGAGAACATTCTGTAATTTGTTTCATTTTCTACTTTAATTTTTTTTTTTTTTATTCAACTCTAGTATATAATGACTAAAATTATGGGATAATAAATTTTAAAATGTTATAGTTATTATTATTATTCTTATGTTTTGTTTTTGTATTAAAAATACTAAAAAAAAGTTTATCTGCAATTAAAAAATACACCTATATTTCAAATTGAGTATTTCAGCATTATATTTGCGTATTTTTTTTTAATTTTTCTTTTAAAAATAATAAATTTAAACCAATTTAATTAAAAAAAAAAAATATATAAATTTACCATTATATGACTGTTATTTAAGAAAAAAATAATGTTTCGGTCTGTTATTTTTGTTGAATAAAATTTTAGAATTTTTGCTATACATCATAAATTATTATATGTAGTTTTAAGACAAATTTTGAACTAGAGGAAATAATTCTTTTCCCATTTATTAGTGATTTAGATTTTAGTTGCATTTCTTTGAGAAGCGTTCTCTAATCGTTATCATCATCATCAATAGTGGGAAGAATTATTCTCTCGGTCATTTATAATATATATAAAGTATGTCAACCTATTTGAACTCTGAAATAATATGAAATTCTTTTGTATCACGTATGCCAAAATATTAGTAGCTTATGTGTTTCCTAATTCTTAAATATTGCAAAAATTTAAGAAACAAGTCATCGTTTTATCATTTTGCATCTCAATTTCCAATTTAATCCTACATAAACAATAAATATATAGCTTTTCATTCCTTTTCCTTCCTTACTCCTTACATTCATTACTGCGCAAGTATATAGTTAGGACGTTTTTCCAAAATTCTGGTTACGGAGGGGAGAAATTGGTAGGTTTAGTAAGTAAAAATTTCATACTTTTCAAGAAAATTTTATTGATGTCATTTTAAGATTCACACCTTCTTCTGGAAACAAAACGGACAAATAGGACATTTTATATTATCTATCGTAGGTAGGTAGGTATGATGGTGACCTTCATGATGCTGCTTGAAGACCTCAATTAGCACTAGATTGCGCCATTTTGATACAACTGCACTTATGTGACCCATGTTTTTAGATTGTTTGCGGTTTTATATCCAACCCGAGCGGTTTAGATACAAGATCAGTTCTTTGATTTTGTGTTTAGAAAGCTCGCTGAGGTTGTGGAAGAACGGCTTGCCGAGTGATAGACGTCTGGCTCCAGCTAGGGCCGGACATTTGCAAAGAAAGTGTTCTAGATTCTCACTTTCGTTTGCTTCTTTGCAGCTCCTGCATGAGGTGTTATGTGGGAGTCCTAATTTGGCCGCATGCGTGCCCACTGGACAGTGGCCTGTGATGATTGCTACTAGTCTGGCTATGTCTATGCGGGATTTGGATATCAACTCGATTGATCTCCTTTTGTTGTATGTGGGCCACAATGTTCTAGATATGGTGCAATTGCTCAGATTGCTCCACCTATTTTGTGATTTCGCTATATACAAAGAAAGGATCCGTTCCTTGACGGTACTGATTGGGCAACTAACTCTCCGGTAACTTTCCGGATATATATTATCTATAGAAAACTATATATATTATCTATAGATACTTATAGTTTTCAATTGACAATCTTAAAATATAATTCATTACACTTGAAAACGATGTATTTGTACGTGTAGAAAAATATAAATACGTATTTAAGTATTGTCGAACAAGAATCACCAAGGGAGGCTTTGATTTTATAATAATCAGTAGGTAACTTTAAATTATGATTTTAATCAATTTTTTTTTATGGTTTTTTTTTAACTTGTCTATTATTTAAATTATTGCCTATTAAATAGTATTTTTTTTTTTTTTCATAATTTTTCAGTTAATGCTATTTATTATAGTTTAAGTTAAGTTTTTTTTTTTATTGTATTATAATCATTATTATCTACAATATCCCAAGGGTCAAAAAATTATAAACAAAACTACAAAATCGTTGCAAAAAAATTTTAATAAAATACAAGTATAATAAAATTTTATCCTGTGATCTAATTTACATAATATAAATATTTGTGTAATCTTTTCCAAAATTTTTTTTTTTGTTTTTCTTTTTTTTAATAATTTGATCTTTATCCTTTCTTCAGATAATGTACTTTACGATGAGTTCATAACAAAAATGAGAATTTATAAGAAAAGAAAATGACAAAAACATAAAAATGAAAAAAATTAAAAAGAAAAAAGAAAAAAAAAAACAAGGACAAAAAATCACCATAAAAAGAATAATAATGGTATTCAAGAAAATATTTTACTTTTCTTTCAATAAATTTGATGGGCTGCTTTGCTATATAGAACTGAAAATGACGTCTCACCAAATTAAATTAAAATAAAAGATAAAAATTCAAAAAATATTGTTTTCCTCTCTTTTATATTAAAAATTTTGCTTTATCAGCGTTTTCAGTTTTTGTTTTTTTTTACACCTTACCCTGTATATTAATTTTAGTAAAAAAAAAAAGCAAAAAAAATTTTTAAATTATGTAGGAATCTTACTTTTTTTTTTTTTATTTACATAGTAATATTATTTATGTTTTGATCCTGCCTTTTTATAATTAAATTTTTGGACATATCTTAAATAAATATACCGAAATTAAATAACAATTTATTATTTAAATTACAGGCATTTAAAAAAAAAACACTTATTTTAATTTTATTATTAACCTTAAGAGGAAATACAAAAGTAATACATAAAAAAGAATGAGAGATTGAACTGATTTTAAAAATATTAAGGTCAGTTTCTGCAAAAACAAAAATATTATATTGAAGACTGGTATTGCAAAAAATCCTTATTAAAAATAATATTGAATATTATCAATAAATTGAAATCCATTTGGTATATAATATATACTGAGGTATACGCATACTAATAATAACTATTTTGTAGCTATACGAGTATGCCTATATATAATAATAATATATGGGGCTTCGGTGACCAAGTGGGTACGCTGTAAACTACGCTGTAAACACCGAGGGAGTATAGGTTTGAATCCCACACACGTCGTAAGAGTTATTCCCCCTTACGACAATTATAGCCCCGCCTGAACGGCTGTGTAATTTCCTGTCCACATTTATGTGACAGATAAATGCATTAAAAAAATAATAATATATTCGGGGTTAATGAATGTAAAAAATGGATTTGTTGCGAAAACTAAGGACATAACACCACTAAACTATGTGGCACAAACATTAAGTTAAAGATTCAAATATAGGCTTAATGAAATATAGGCTTCCCCTTGGCTCTATCAGATTCTTACTTACTAAATCCGCTAATCTAATGCGATGGAACCCTTTTCTGCTAACGTAGTATATTGGCTAGGGAGTAGGGATAGGAAAGGATAGAAAATGGATACGGAAACATTGAATTGGGAGTGGAACTGTAAGGAAACAATGAATGCGCATATTATTATTACTATTTTGCTAACAGTGACTATAGCCGTTACAACAGTTACACCATGCAGTAGTATATAACTCCTTATTCAACTGCATGAGGTAATTATGGAAGGCAGCCACCACTGTCACTGTAGCAGCAATTATTATTGGTATTAGTATTACTTATTAATATTATTATTTTACTAGATTGTCAGGGCCATCGGTAGATTACAACGTGCAGTGGTATATAACACCTGTCTGGATGCTATAACCAAAAATAGCTCGACTGGATCATTTATTATTATTATTATTTTTACTATTATTATTATTACTATTATTATTATTATTAATGGTATTAATTACACAATATACATTATTACGATATGAAATTACCCTCTAAATTACAAGACCCTCCGATTGAGAGGTTGGCGACTTAACGACTATGCCATGAGTCAGATCTGGCCGTGCTTGGTAAAAAAAAACAATAACTCTCTTCTTTAGACGACAGATTGAAAAAACTTATATTCTTGTCAAACGATCCGATTTTTTAAGTTTTTTTTCATACGAAAAATTTGTACCCAAGATTTTTGCAAATATGGATTACTCTGGTGCGTATAAAGCTGTATTTTTTTTTTAGCATGATGTCTGCGTGTGTGTGTACGTGTATGTTTGTATGGGCATGTCTGTGGGCAGTTGTTCTGCCCAAACGAACCAGCAAATTTTTGTCTAAATTGCATATTTAAGGTTTTGGCGTAAATATCTCGGATTGGTATCTAAGCTTTTGGAGCAAATTGGATAACTGCACGTGGTAGTTTACTAGTGTAATATTATTCATACATTCATTATGTCCTTGTAACGATTTGAATTGAATAATAAGTAGTTGGAAAAATCAGTCAGTATTTTAAGGATTACATGGCTGGATAAGGGTTACATGGAAAACGATAAGAAAAATAGTTTAGAATAATATTGTGACTTGCACCAAAATTTCCAATTTTCCAATTTTTTCTAGGATTTTATATATATGTAAAAAATGGCGAAAAATTAAAATACTTTTTCTCCAATTTTAAGGAAACTCTATAAAGTTAAGAAAGCTGTTAACTTTATATATAACAAATTATGCACGAGTATATAAAAATGTTGGAAATTTAATTATTATGTTAAAATTTGCACAGGTACCTCATCTACTGTCGACTAAAAATAACAAATTTTCAAGTTTTGATTCCAAATTGCTCTTAAATAAATAAATTTTCACAGGTGATTTACTAATTTTTTCTTTTCTCAAAATTTCAAGGTTTTATCTAAAAATATGCCGAAGATGATGGAAGCAAAATATTTCATATTATCTTCGCCATGCTGTTTTTTTTAAAAAAACGGTAAATAAGTAGTAAGTTATAAGTATTTTTAGATTGAAACGAGGAAGAATACAGTTGCCTTTATCAACTCTTAGATACCCGTACGAACCGTTAGTATGTTCACAGCCTGTCACTCTGCTTACAATATTATTTTTTTAATATTTTAGTATTTTAAAATAATTTGGGTGAATTTTATAATTTCTAGAACTATGGGTTGTAGATATATTCAAACTATATGTTTATATGTACATTCTTCAAAAGCAAATTCTAACCTTCCACATAACGATTATCAATCCAAAACTTTTTCAAATATTCTATAGTACCATTTAATACTAAGCGGTAAATATATATTAAATTTACTTAGTACAATATAATTTTAAATATTATATTACATTATATTTAAATATTCCATTGACAGAATAATTTCTTATAAGTACAATAAAATACATATATGTATGTAAATACGGCTATATAATATACATATATACTCTTATCATTCATTCACTAGTGTACGTTCATTTACATATACGATATGTAAATGAACATGATATTATATAAGTATGTATATATATCAATATCATATAAATAATAATAAAAATTCTTCAAGCAACCGTTATGTTGTTTATTTATTTACATTTTTTTATACTACGCATTATATCCTCAACAATTTCAAATTATCGAGTAAAACAAAATGGAAAAAATTCGTTAAAGAAATTTGTTAGAAAATTTGAAAAAATCAAGTAACACTTTCGTCAATTATAAAGTAACCCTATATTATTAAAAAAAGTTGTTAACAGAAATAAGAACTTAAGTTTCCAACTTATACTGTTTAGAAGATAGAAGGGTTAAAGGATTTTGCAAAATTTGAGTTTCGCATAATGGTAAATTAAGACACTGTATGTCACAAATATATATTTATTGTATATATACTTTTAAAGCTAATAAAAGCAGTAATTGTTTGCCGTTTTCAAAATTAAGATATACCTTATACAACTTGTGCTATAACAATTTAAATATAGAGCTTTTTTGAACCTTTGGGGAGTTGTAGCTCCGTAACGGGTGGGGATACAAAAAAAAGTTGTAAAAAATAAAATTAATATTTTAATGAGATCTATCAGCTGCTAAAATTTCATAGCTCTATTTCAAAAAAAATGTAGGGATCTAAAAGTTAGGTGTTCGAGAGCTACCCTAAGGCTTGGTCCAAACTCAACCAAAAAAAATGGGGAATCTACAAATTACTCCCAGAATATTTTCCGTAAATTTCAAGATTCTAGCTTTTTTAGTTTTTGAGTTAGCGTGCTGACGGACGGACGGACGGACGGACATGGCTCAAAAGTCTTAGAATTTTTTTCTGATCCGATCCATACCTTTGAAGGTATATCTAGCTCGCTTATTTCGAGGTGTTACAAACGGAGGAGTAATTTTATTATACCCGATCCTATCGTACGGGTATAAAAATGTTAAATAGAATCTGATATAAAGGTACCCCTCTATCTAAAATTACACCTTTTTCGAACTTTGAGGGACACCATTAACTTTTTCATTGAGACTTATTCATAGTGAAAATGTGATTCTATCTTAAACTGTATTGAAGTTGTGTAAACAGATTGGCGAATGATGTAACAAATAATGAAATTTTTTGAAACTATTTTTTAGAAAATGCGCTAAAAGGGCATCCATACGAATTATGGGTTTTTAAAACACAAGAATTTAAATTTATATTTAAATTATTTTATTTTTTATTCCTCAACTTTAAAGTTTGAGTTTGATCTTAAGACTGAATTTTATTTGACAGAGTTATACTTATATATTAATATGCTTAAATTAACTTAGTGCTAAGATCATCAATAAAATAATGTTGTTTTATTTTTTTGTTAAAATATAAAATATAAAAATGTTATTGTTAAAATATAAAAATGTTTAAAACAAAAAAAAAGGTGAATGAGCTACTATAATATTATGCCAACACAATACCATGCAACATTATATTAAGTTGTGTCAACATGATGTATCATGCTACATTATGGCAACACATATCTCATGCTACATTATGTCAACATAATATTATGTAACTTACGCATAATAATTGTTGTAATTTTTTTTTATTAAGTATTTTAATGAACTTTAAAAACCATTCATTTATTATTTCATTTATAAAAATCTTGGTATCATTTTTAAGATTGTGAAAGTTTACCATTCTAAATTTTCAATTTTTTCATCTTGATTGGTCAAGAAAATTTTTTGTTTTTTTAGAATTTGATCTGCATTTAAATGTCTTTCAATATTAATATCATGTCACAAGTTTTTCTTGATGGTTTTTTAATTGTCTTATTTTTAATAAAAAAAAACAAAAAAGTTGAACTTATACTTCAACTGATCCTAATTCTAATTAAAAAATTTAAATTTTCTGAAGTATTATTCAGAGCCCTTTAACTTTAGTTTACAAAAAAATAACTATAAGATTCCAAAATATGTAATTATACATTTTTTATATAAATGGTTTTTAGAATACCCTTTGTGGTAGTGTAAAAATGTCAAAAAGTTGAACAAAAACTTTATTGTAGTTTTAAAAACTATTTTGTACTTGAATTGGATATTATAATGAAAACTTTAAACTTTAAAATTAATAGAGAAGGGTCAACAATAAATAATAAACTAAAACATTTACAGATAACTTTCACTTCTGCATTTTAATTTGATTGCAATTTAAAAAAAAAAAAAAATACTAAAGAAAAAAGTTTTAAAGTTGACTACAAACTTTTTTTTTTGTTCCGAGTTTTATTTTATATAAAGTATCCGTATTTGGTACATGTTACATTAGATATATAAATAAACTATACATTTTTGAGTTTAAAATTTACATAATATAAGTTTGAGGCCATAACAAAACAAAAAAATTAAATAATAGTTTTGTTCTACTAATTACTGAAGTGTTATAATATTATGTACGAGCATCTATTAGGTATTTATATACATGCTTATTATGTTAGTTATATTTTACTTATATTTAAAGAAAAAACGAGGAAGAGTGCAGTAGAGTAGACTGTGTCAACTCTGGGATACCCGTATGAACGTAATATATCCTATTATAAAACTTGATCATCTTTTAAAAACATTCAGATGTTTTAGTACCGAACTACAGAGATATATTTATGTAAATTGTGGAGTTGTATGACAGCTACCCGAATCTATTGTGCCTAGCTTCATTAAGTTCCAAGAAATGCAAGAAGCCTAAACCGGCTGCATTACATCAATCAAATTTTACAAAAGTTTTTGGCATGCAACTCGACACTTTTTCACTAAATTTCAGATAGCTAGATTCAATAGACACTGAGTTATTTTCATTTAAAAAGAGAAGTTGTATGGCAACTACCCGAACCTGTCATATCATCACAACCAAATTTTACAGAAGTTATTGCCATAAAACTTGATCATCATTCGCAAAATTTCAGATACCTAGATTGAATAGACACTGGGTTATTTCGATTTAAAGAAAGAAGTTGTATGGCAGCTACTAGAACCCGGCGGCCGAAAATGCTGGAGTTAAATAGCAAAACTAACAATTTTGCAAAAGTGACGTATACAAAATGTCAGCCTTCTAGCTCCTTTATTTTTTGAGTTATCGTGCGGACGGACACTGAGTTATTTTCATTTAAAAAGAGAAGTTGTATGGCAGCTACCCGAACCCGTCACACCACCACAACCAAATTTTGCAGAAGTTGTTGCCATAAAACTTGATCATCATTCGCAGAATTGCAGATACCTAGATTGAACAGACACCGGGTTATTTCCATTTAAAGAAAGACGTTGTATGGCAGCTACTCGAACCCGGGGGCCGAAAATGCTGGAGTTAAATAGCAAAACTAACTATTTTACAAAAGTAACGTAAAAAAATTTTCAGCCTCCTAGCTCCTCTATTTTTTGAGTTATCGTGCGGACGGACACTGAGTTCTTTTCATTTAAAAAGAGATTTTGTATGACAGCTACCCGAACCCGTCACACCACCACAACCAAATTTTGCAGAAGTTGTTGCCATAAAACTTGATCATCATTCGCAAAATTTCAGATACCTAGATTGAACAGACACTGGGTTATTTCTATTTAAAGAAAGACGTTGTATGGCAGCTACTCGAACCCGGGGACAGAAAATGCTGGAGTTAAATAGCAAAACTAACAATTTTGCAAAAGTGACGTAAAAAAATTTTCAGCCTCCTAGCTCCTTTATTTTTTGAGTTATCGTGCGGCCGGACACTGAGTTCTTTTCATTTATAAAGAGATTTTGTATGGCAGCTACCCGAACCCGTCGTACCAGCACAACCAAATTTTGCAAAAGTTGTTGCCATAAAACTTGATCATCATTTGCAAGATTGCAGACGCCTAGTTTTATTAACTTCCAAGAGGCGCAAGAAGCCTGAACCGGCTGCTCTAGGCCAACCAAATTTTACAAAAGTTGTTGGCATATAACTCGACACCTCTTTACTAAATTTCAGATTCCTAGCTTCAATAAACACTGAGTTATTCTCATTTAACCGGATAAGTTGTATGGCAGCTACCCGAACCCGTCGCACCACCACAACCAAATTTTGTAGAAGTTGTTGCCATAAAACTTGATCATCATTTGCAAAATTTCAGAACCCTAGCTTGAATAGATACTGAGTTATTTCTATATAAAGAAAGAAGTTGTATGGCAGCTACTCGAACCCGTCGACCGAAAATGTTGGATTTAAATAGCAAAACTAACAATTTTGCAAAAGTGACGTAAAAAAAATTTCAGCCTCCTAGCTCCTTTATTTTTTGAGTTATCGTGCGGACGGACGGACGGACGGACGGACGGACGTACATGGCTTAATCGACTCAGAATTCGATTCTGAGCCGATCCATACCTTTGACACTATATCTAGCTCGGCTCCTTTAAGGTGTCACAAACGTAATGGCAAATGTATTATACCCTTGAACATAGTTCATACGGGTATAATGATCAACTTTTATACGTCTAGACAAATTGGAAGTGCTTGCATTAAGATAAATGATGGAGAGAATGTAATACACTTTTTCTCAACTTCCCTATTTTTCTTTCCCTTAAAGAAAGCAATATGAAAGCTTTTTAGCACATTTCCAAAAAAAAATTGAAAAAATTAGCATATTAGTTTCACACTGTTCGTCCGTTCGTCTGTTTACAAAACTTCTACACAATGAAAGATAGAAAAAAAAATTTTAACCATGGGTAGGTTCTCATAAAAAAATTAATTTTGTGGAACAACTTTTTGATGTAGCCCCAGCCATTACGGAGCTACAGCCCGTCAAACTTTAAAAAAGCCCTATTTTTAAATGCGTATATTTCATGTTCTGCTTAAAATTTTTTCAATCTGAAAAAGTCTTAGTGGTAAAACCTGAAATTTTGACACAGGAAAGAACTTTTAGAATTAGTATAAGTTTCCTTAGAATTTTTTTTGTACCAGCTCCTATTTATGAGGTATTAGGGCTCAGAAATTGAAAATTTGTTATTTTTAAATACCTGTAACTTAGGCAACTGTACAAATTTTTCTTCGGCAAGACATAAAAATTAAAGCTCCAGTAATATATTTTTACGTGTGTTAACGGTTTTTCTTAGTTATATAAGGTTCCGGATCCACAGCACCTCAAAATTCCAGAAAAATCCTATTTTCACATTTTTTCTAATTTGCAATTTCCAAATTGTTGTGCAATTCTAAAAAGTTTGTATTGTCTTTTGGAAATGTGCGCTTTTAAAAACCGTTGTTTTACAATTTACCTTGTTTTATGCATAATTATTATACGATTGTTTATAAAAATCTACATGGGGTTACTATCACAAGACTGTATTTCATTTTGGATGTATGTCATTTACTGTATTTTTATCATTTGATTGGATTTCATTTGTATAACCAACTCTAAAATCCTCGCCAATTATATGTTTTTTCACACAGTCAAATGATAATACTTCTTTTTTTTTTGCAAAGTTTCAAATAGAGAAATAATACTAATCTGTAAAGCTATCGAATTAAGTAAAATAGAATATTTGTAAAAACATAGAAAATGTATCGGAAATAATGTTCAATTTTGATATATTCAATGTGTTACGGCTTAAGTTGAACTGTGCCTTGTTGTCGAGATTTATCAGAAAACTAAATGGTTTTCTATATGGTTGTCTACAAATATTAGAAAACTAAAATACTAAAATAACAGATGATACCTACAAGAAATATTAAAAACACAGAAAAAGTAGAAAAAAAAGAATGCTATGAAATCTCTAAATATTTTACGGAAATTCTATTCGGAAAGAAACATCGCATCGTAAAGATTTTTAAAATTTAGGAAAATTTAACTCAATACAAAAAAAATAAATTGTAATTATGCACATATTGTTTAATATGTGCATAATTTTCTAATGAATGGAAAATTTTTTGTTATTATCTTTTAATTTCATGAATATGTTGGTATGTTGTGATTTGAATATTGTGGAATTTAAAAATTTTTTATATTTTGTTCTATAAAATTTATTAAAGTTCATAATATTAGATACTAATTTTCAAATCTTAAATTATTTTTAATTTAATTTTTGTAGGATGCAAAATTAATTTAGGTACGTACTTATATGCATTCTATTTCTTAAATACATACGAGCCTTATATCAATGTATAAATTTAAATAAAATATATTGAGATAAAAACGTAATAATTGTGTTCTCATCTCATTGTTCTGTATAAACAGAACAAACATTATAATATATAGAAAACCAATACGGAACAAATTTGTACAATATGGAACAAATTTATTCCCGATAACTAATTTAATTATAATCTCCTGATGAACCTCTGTTTGAACTTCAAATATAAACAAACAATTTCATTTAAGATTTTTTATTTTGTTCGGGATAGTATATAGAATAGTATTCTATAATCTATGCAGAACAATGATCGAAATAAAAAACCTCCACAAAATTTTAATTTACAACTCTTTTGTAGCAATTTAACCTTATTAGTTATAGATAGAAGGGTATTTTATAATTATTTGCCACATCTACTGACTAAATTTTTCATAAGACGAATATTTTTTAACACATCTGACATCTATGATAAATACGATATTATAATAAGTATAGAAGGTTTTTTTTATTATTTTATGATGTTTCAAAAAAAAAATATAATTAACAATAGAAAATATTTTTTTTTGAAATTTTACTCATCTTAAAGATATGCAACCATTTGTTATTATTATTAACAAAGATATTCTATTGGGAATGGACACAAAAAAGGGAAGAAAGTAGGGAAGAGTTATAGAAAGTAGTAATAATTTTAAATTTTTTGAAAGAAATCTTATCTTTAAAGACTTTTAAGGTTTCTTATCAAAAATATTTTAAGTCACATTTTTAAAACTTTAACTTGTTCGTTATTTTCACTTAAAATATAAACAATTTACACATAATAATTAAATTGTTTAGGTAGCCGCTAATGTCATCCTTATCATGAATGTACAAAGTAGTCTCTAACTGTAACAGTTGAGAAGTTCTTCTTTTTTTAAAACTTTTTTTATAGCTTTGATATGCTATTTTTTATTAAAAACTATTATTTTGTTACTGATTTTTAAACACTTTTTTAAGTTTTATTTATATTTGTGGTACAAATTTCAAATCATCTTCAATTTTAATTGAATTGTCCAAAATTAACTTGAAAATAATCGAATAAATTTATTTTGCACGTCAGGTTATTGTCTCTACTACATCGTTATTGGAAAAATGTTCTTAAATTTGATTATTTATTAATTTGACTGTTTTTTCTGAAGAAATTTACCCATCCAAAGTTAAGGAAAAGGCATTCCAAATGGAAGGATTCTTATTAAAAACTTTTAGAGCTAATTTTTTAAGTAAAATTTTCAATAATTCATTAGCAAACAGGTAAAATTAATGGTTTTTTACAATAAGTCAATACTACAACAATAAGTAAATCCTAAATCAAAGATTAGCATATGTATAGTTAGCTTCGTCAATGTGATAATGAATTTTTCGATGCTAAATTTTTATTTCTATCATTTAGTTTAGCATAAGATCAAACTTTAATAATTTTAATAGAAAAATTAAATTAATTTTAAATATTAAAATAAAAAAAGTTGAGGGGCCTCGGTGGCCTAGTGGGTAAGAGCGTATAAAATACGCTGTAAACACCAAGGGAGTGTGGATTCGAACCGCACACCACACGTCGTAAGAGTTATTCCTCCTTACGACATTTACAGCCATGCTTGAACCGGAAAGGCTGGGTAATTTCCTGTCCATATTTATGTGGCAGAGAAATGCATTAAACAAAAAAAAAAAGGTGTTTATAAGTTTCTTTTTCTTCTTTCAAAATCCAGCTAGTATAATATTTAGATATAGCTATTTAAATATTTTATACGACTAATTTTCCTCTGCATTAGTATCTAGATTTTATTCGGTTAAATAATTTAATTTAAATTTTTATATACTGGGAAAAAATTTATCCAAAGCTCAACTTTTTTTTGATAAATTTTTTTAAGGATAATTTGTTAAATTTTTAACTATAATTTTAAGACTCCAGATAGTTCAAAATAAAAATTAACACTGAAATAAAATTGGCTTACTGTATAAAGACTATATATACAACAGTTTATTTAATTATGTCTAAATTTAGATCATTATTATGTTGTTTTTATGAAATGTATATACAAATTTCTCTAATAACAACTATAGGTACAGTAGATACCTATATATAATACAATGCATATACACTATTTAAAATACATATAATGCTTGAAAATACAATAACCCAAAACCAATTTATTCACATACATAATATATTTATCTTATATAACTTATTTTTTACGTAAAACTAACAAATCCATTAGTATAATAATATAACATTCAAATACATGTTATATGTGAATGTATAAAAAGGTCCTTAAAGTTGATTTTTCCTTTATTTTACCTTAAGTACCATTGTAATTTGTAAGGTATTAGGTAAAAAGAATAATTTTGTTAATTTTTGTAAAAAGAAAATCTGATGAGTATTTATAAAAAAAAAAATGAATCTACCATTATAACAGTAATTATTCCCAAAACGCCAGAAGGATATCCAAGAATTTGTTGCTCTGAGCTGCAATTTGATAATGTTTTGTAATTGGGCGGCAATTTAGTGTAACAATCAAAAAATAAAAAATTATATAATAATTTTATATTTTTGTACATGGAATTATATATATATATATATATTTTATATTTAGGTATATCTAATTATATCGATGTTGCCCCTATATAATGACATTTTACTTTTTATTGTTATACTTAGAAAAAATAATTTGAAATTTGATTAAAAAACCTTGTAGAATTTATTTAATTTCATTAAAAACTTTTATTCTTTGTTAGACCTTGTATAAAGGTATTTATTTTATATAAACTAAAATTAAAAAAAAACAAGATATTAATTAAAAGAATTTAGTTTAATGAAATTTTAGAATCACTTTGTTTTTAGTAATAATTTTTTTATTTTTATTTTAATTAAAATCAACTCAGAAAAAAATCATTAAAATTGGTATAGAAAAACTATTAATAGATGTTATATTAATTACATATAAATATATGAGTAGCTTAAAAACTGAATATAGTAAAATATATTATATAGATTCAATATCTGATTAAATAGAATTTGAAAATAAAACTAATTAAATTACAATAATACAAAATAATTAGAAAAGACAAGAAGACAACGAATATTGCTTTTTGTTACTATTGGTAGTCTTCTTCTAAGTAAAACTAAGAAATCGAAAACTCTCATGATACAATCAATTGCCAACTATATTGTTTTATATATATTAGATTATTATACGTCTAACAGGCCTTTTCTTTTTTTTCGAGCTTGCAGAAGTTTCACATGTCTTCATTGCTTTAAAAACTGCGGAATCCCTTTATGTTTTCCTTAACAATTCCTTTGTGTGGATTTCTACGAATATTTTAATAGATAAGGGATTTTGAAATGGGTATGGTTTTCTGTACTCTAGTATTAAAGAGAACCCAATTGTATAATAGGTGATAGTAAGATACTTATATAAATATGAATATTATTAATACTTATATAATTTTTTTTTAATAATCATTTATTTATTTTTAAATATTAAAAATATTTCCGTTATTTTCACATAGTGGATTTTATGTTAAAAAAAAAACACAAAAATTGTTTCATTTTAAAGATTGTTAAGTTATATAATGTCCAATTCAAATGGTGACAACAATCTCCGGCAGATAACTTCCCCGAAAGTTAAGTTAACATTCTTTTAGAACGCAGGGATTGTAGGAATCTTATGACCATTTTAAAAATACTTTCTTAAATCAAGGGCCAAAATGTTAGTATTACAAATATTACATTATAAATATGTTATTGAGAAATTTGCATTACAGTTTTTTAATCAATTGTTTTTAAATATACATATATATACTTATTTAATAGATTGACGCTCGAATAAATTTATTTTAATTTCTTTATTTCGCATTTTTAATTTTTTTTTATTTAAATATACAATTATAAAAAAAGGTTATTTTAAATTTAATTAAATCTATGATAAATACTAATTAAATGTAAAATTGAAAAATCTTTCAAATTTTGAATAAAAATTTCGTACAAAATTTTAAATTGGAACTAAACAAAAAGAGGAGGAATAACTCTTACGACGTGTGTTGAATTCGAATGAACACTCTCTCGATGTTTACAGTTTATGTTAAACGCTCTTACCCCACTAGATCACCGAGGCTCTTATTTTTTATTGCTAAAATTTATACTTTTTTATAAAAATATTTATTAGATAAAATATTTACAATCTATAGATATTTTCCTTATAAAAATGATAGATATTTACTAGAAATCAGTTTAAAATAAAATAGAAATAAATTAATTTCTGAATAAAAGAGATATTATAATCTAAGTCTTCCTTTATTAAATAAGTCTAAAAAAAATTATTTGAAATATAAAATAAATAAATATGATTTCTAAGAAAAAAAGTATATATATGAGGTAGACAAATCTAATAAATAAGGAAGAAATTATGTTTATTTGTTTGTTTGTGCCCTTTTCATGTAAAAAACACCAGTCCGATTGCAACCAAATTTCGCAGGAAAATTTCTACGACCCCGGAAGGAATTATAGGCTATATCGCGATTTTTTTAATTTACTTTGTTGTCGCGCTTAAACGGTTTGACGAAGTGAGATGCACATTTATCAAAGTATAGCTCTTCACCCCAGAAGCTCACTCAGATGATTTGGTTACGATCCGTTAATCCGTTTCGGCACCAGGGCCCAATGAAATATTTTATTTTTTTTGTTGTCGCGCTTAAACGGTTTGACCAATTAAGTTGAAAGTTTACAAAAGTGTAGGTCTTTATCGCAAAAGCTCTCTGAGTTCATTTTGTTACGATACATTAACCTGTTTCAGCATTAGGTCTCAAGCTGTGAAGTTTCTCATTTTTTTGTTGTTGTACTTAAACGATTTGACCAATTGAAAATTTGCACAAGTATTGCACTTTGGCACACAAATTCATTCAATAAATGTTGTCGTGATACATTAACACATTTCGGCATGATGGACCGTCAAAAACAAATTTTTGTTTCTAATTTGTGTCTAATTTGGCAGGATGAATTATGGTTCTAAATAAAGCCTGTGACAAAATTTTTATTAACATTTGTTAACTTATTTCCGCACGAGCAGCTATTAAAAATATTCTGCCTAATTTTTGGCATTGTTATTATTATTAGAAAGATATTTCCAACACTCTTTAGTTATATCTATACTGCTTTTAATATTCCATAAAAACCTTTCAATGCTTTTCTAATATATAACAGTAATTAAAATAACCTTATTAGGTATCTTAAGAATACTGTGTTTACATAACATTTTCGGCCGTTGTTAAAAAAACAGAAACAATCTCTTATTTACGACAATCGACGTGATGATCATTCAGAAATGCATTACTTACATGTGGTCTACCTATATAAGATGCATATGTATAACATATTTCCCATATATCATTGAAATATGTACAGATAGTATGTATAATATATTCGTATATTTAAAAATACTATAAACATAATCAATTAAATTAGAAAACATATTCACATTTCTGTACAGTATTTAATCAAAAATGAGTACATACATATTTAAAGAACAGAAAACCGTGCACTCTTATCCATATACAGTTCTTTTAGCCGTATTCAATATCAATTTGAAAACATAATTAGAAAAAGTTAACGTAACGTGCTGTAGGATCTTCAACGGTGAGGTTACATAAAAAAGTTGTTCTACAACATTACTCTTTTAAGAAACCTATGCATAGTTCGTATTTCATTGCTCTTTATTAAACAGTATACAAACTTTAACAGACGGAGGGACAGAATGAACCTAGTAGCAAATTTTTCAAAATGTACTTAAAATGATAATTCACAAAAACATGAAGTGACATTACTTACAAAAAAAAATGGATTACATTATGGCCTTTTATAATTTAAATACGATTTTATGTTTCGATATTAACGAATATATTGTGAAAACTCACTTCGCCGTAATTGTGAACTCAACAGATAATTGATTCCTTTAAAGATTTTTTGTAGACGAATTGTCTCTAATTCTTCGCTCTGTTTACTCAATTTAATTAAATGTAATAAATAATAGAATATTAACTAACAGTATCTGTATATGCACAGTAATAAGTTAACTGTATTAATAAAATACGCAGAAACAAAAGTTAATAATTTTTATTTCATAAAGCCAAAAAAATACTCCGGGCAACGTCGGGTAGTATAATAATAAGTAAATAATTTAAAAAATTTTATATCATTTCTATAATATGATTTTGAGTTGGGCTACAGTGTTTCAATAAATAGATTAGGTAGATGGAGTTTTAAAACTGGTAGACCACACTGTGGAAAGATAGATCTTTCATTTTCGCAAGCTTCAACTGACATTAAATTTTATTATTAATATAACAGATTTTTAGATATTAAATCTTCAACAATTTGCTGTACCAAAGAGCATCAACACAATACTGAAGGAGTATAAGAAATACTTTTAGTTTTAAATTTGCTTAAAAGCTATTGCATGAAAAAACAAACAGAATAATATAATATTACTATGTGCCTAATTATACTTGTCACATACATTTTTATACTATATAGTTTGCTCTCTTTTTTCTCTCTATTTTTTTAATTGCCGTTATGTTTTGTTATGGTTAATTCCGAAGAGCTTATAATTGAGTAAAATAAACATAAGTGAACAAAATGAAGGAATAGGCAGTTCCCCAAGAAATTTTCTTTATTAATTATTTACTACTTAGTATACGCATTCGTTGCCAACTATGAGGTATTTCGTAATTGATATACGTATCGATACAGCCACTTACGATATAAGTCGTAGTAAAACCTGTTTTACCAAAAATAATTTAATTTCAGTATGGCCTTTCGCATTAAATTTATTCTCTCATTTTATTGCAGAAAATTAAGTTAATAAACGATTTTTATAAAAAAAATTTAAAGACGAAAATGCGTTCCACCTTTATTAGAAGGTGTCAGAATACTTTTTGCTAATTTTTAAAAAAAAAAGTAATAGGTATTAATATTTTAACAATGACTTGATACGAATCACATGAAGCATAATAGAATACGTCCTATAGTTCACAAAAACACAATAACCTTCTCTCTCTCCTTTTTCTTTAAAATACTTAACACATTGAGGATGTTTTCAATGTTTTATCTAGTTCAGAATAAAATCTTACAAACTTATAAGATCATACTAAGTATATAGAATAAAATCGTACACATTATAAATGAGCTCAGTAAGGCCTAAAGGGTTAATAAAAATTCCCATCTACATATTTGTATTCGTGATACGTAGGATTGAATTCATGTTTTGTACATTATTATAAAATAGTTAAACGTTGTTTATAGGTTTACGACCTCATTTTTTATTATTTGTATATAAATTTCATTATAAATATTATTATTTTTATTGTATTTCAGTTCAAAAACTTTTCAACTTAATTAGTGATATTAATAAACTTTAATCTTGGGGCCACGGTGATCTAGTGAGTAAGAGCGTATAAAATACACTGTAAACACAGAAAGAGTGTGGGTTCGAATGTCACACACGTCGTATTATTCCCCCGTAGAGTTATTCCCCCTTATGATATTTACATCCACGCTTGAATAGAAAAGGCTGTGTAATTTTCTGTCCAGATTTATGTGGCAGACAAATGCATTAAAAAAAAACTTTAATCATCTAAAAAGGATTCTAGAATTTATATTAAGAAACGTTGGCGCCCGCTAAAGCTAAAATTTTACAAACATTTTAAATAAAAAAGTATTTTTTTCAAGTAGCTATAATATAGTATATATACACAGAAAATGCGTTTTTAAAGTTGTGATATTTTGGAATCACAAACATATTAATATATAAATACAAACTAATACTATCCGGATAAATCTACACTGTATTATATATGTATTTTCTATAAATTTTACTCTTTCAAAAAAAATACGATACGACGAAATAAAAAAATAAAAAAGAATAAAAGGACATTCGGTTCAATTCATTTTAAACATTTTTTTAATACGACTTATTTAAACAAAATTCTAAAATAGCCAAAAAAACAAAACAAAAAAAATAAAATAAAATATTTTTTTTTTATTCAAACTAAACAAAGTAAGAAAATATTTTTCTATGAAATAAAATTTCTTATATAAATAATTCAAACCAATTTATTTTTCCAAAAAAAAAAAAAAAATGAAAAATGAAAGAATCTTAAGATAGAATTATAAATCTTTTTCTATTCTTTTAAATATTATCAATAAAAACGAGTATATATTATTATGTAGTACAATATTTATTTATAGATGAATGAAAATTATATTAAAATTTATTCTCTGGACCGAAGTCAAGTTTTCGATAAATATTTGTTCATTCATTCATATATTATTGTCATCGATTTTTAGGTAGAATTACAATAAATTTTATTTTAAATGGAAATTATTAATATAATATCTAACAATTTTATTTTAAGATATTTATTTTTTATTTTTTTTCTATCAACATACATTCGTTTTATTTTATAAAAAAACGAGGAAGAATACAGTTGACTTTGTCAACTCTTAGATACCCGTACGAACCGTTAGTATGTTCACAGTCACTCTGCCTACAATATTATTTTTTTAATATTTTAGTATTTTAAAATAATTTGGGTGAATTTTATAATTTCTAGAACTTATGGGTTGTACATATATTCAAACTATATGTTTATATGTACATTCTTCAAAAGCAGATTCTAACCTTCCACATAACGATTATCAATCCAAAACTTTTTCAAATATTCTATAGTAACATTTAATACTAAGCGGTAAATGTATATTAAATTTACTTAGTACAAAATAGTAAATATAATTTTAAATAT
The DNA here is from genome assembly GCA_947095535.1 of Poecilobothrus nobilitatus. Taxonomy (NCBI): domain Eukaryota; kingdom Metazoa; phylum Arthropoda; class Insecta; order Diptera; family Dolichopodidae; genus Poecilobothrus; species Poecilobothrus nobilitatus. The sequence goes on from OX352774.1 coordinate 112,874,116, forward strand.
TATATTATATTATATTTAAATATTCCATTGACAGAATAATTTCTTATAAGTACAATAAAATACATATATGTATGTAAATACTGCGCTATATAATATACATCTATACTCTTATCATTCATTCACTAGTGACATATACGATATATTGTAAATAACCATGATATTATATAAGTATGTATATAAATCAATATCATATAAATAATAATAAAAATTCTTCAAGCAACCGTTATGTTGTTTATTTATTTACATTTTTTTATACTACGCATTATATCCTCAACAATTTCAAATTATCGAGTAAAACAAAATGGAAAAAATTCGTTTTAAAGAAATTTGTTCGAAAATTTGAAAATATCAACTAACACTTTCGTCAATTATAAAGTAACTCTATATTATTAAAAAAAGTTGTTAACAGAAATAAGAGTATAATGTTGAAGCTTTAATTTTTGTGTATTAATTAAAAAAAATGTTAACAGGTGTTCAAGTTACAGGTGTTTAAAAATAGAAAATTTTCAGTTTTTGACGCCTTACAGCTCCCAAGCGGGGGGTGATACAAAAAAAATTTCTGAAATGACTCATACTTATTTTTAAAGATCTAACTTCTGTCAAAATTTCAAGTTTCCAACTTAAACCGTTTAGAAGATAGAAGGGTTGAAGGATTTTGCAAAATTTGAGTTTCACATAACGGTAAATTAAGACACCGTATGCCACAAATATATATTTATTGTATATATTCTTTTAAAGCTAATAAAAGTAGTAATCGTTTGGCGTTTTCAAAATGAAGATATACCTTATACAACTTGTGCTATAACAATTTAAATATAGAGCTTTTTTGAACGTTTGGGGAGCTGTAGCTCCGTAACGGGTGGGGCTACAAAAAAAAGTTATTAAAAATAAAATTAATATTTTTGTGAGATCTATCAGCAGTTAAAATTTCATAGCTCTATTTCAAAAAAAATGTCGGGATCTAAAAGTTAGGTGTTCGAGAGCTACCCTAAGGCTTGGTCCAAACTCAACCAAAAAAAATAGGGAACCTACAAATTACTCCCAGAATATTTTGTGTAAATTTCAAGATTCTAGCTTTCTTAGTTTTTGAGTTAGCGTGCTGACGGACGGACGGACGGACGGACGGACGGACATGGCTCAAAAGTCTTAGAATTTTTTTCTGATCCGATCCATACCTTTGAAGGTATATCTAGCTCGCTTATTTCGAGGTGTTACAAACGGAGGAGTAATTTTATTATACCCGATCCTATCGTACGGGTATAAAAAAAAAATTAGACTAAAACTTTATTAAATGGAAATTTATTAATACAAACAGTATATATTATAAATTATTAATAAAGTCTCGACAAAATAAAATTTAAATTTATAATTGATCCGGGACTTGAAACTGTATAGAAAAGAAAAAAAATTCGGATGTGGGTTTAAAAAAAAGGGCTGCTTCTATATTGACGATCTCTTGGATGTTTGTTTCTGAAGATTTTGTAAGATTCTAAAAATTTTGTTTTTTTAAAACCCTACCGTCTTTCGTCGATAACAAGGCCCGGTACTTTTGAACGATTAGAAGCACTAGTGGTTCTTCTATTAGTCTAAAAGGACTGGGCTTTATAATAGAGTGCTAAGCTAAGAATTTCATTCATTTGAACTCGTAAAAGTTGTCTAATGTAAGCATTTTGTAATTCGTAAAAAGTTTTATCAAGCCAAGCTTTCGTTTTGTCATTTTTTCAAAAGTCAAAATAATTACAAATATAGGTCTACTATTATTAGATCTATGTCTATTCGTTCTAAATAAAATTTTATTTTTTGCACTTGGACAACTAAAAATTTGTAGAATATAGAAAAAAATTCTCTCAATACAACTATCACAAAATAATAAATTTATTCATGTACCTATGTAAAATTTTATTTTTTTACAACAAAAAAAAAACTCTAATGACATTAAAACATCATGAATAAAATTTTTATACTGGCCAATTTTAGTGATCAGAATATTATTTTATTTAGAACGAACACACCAGATGTCACATTTTACTGAACATAGTCAACATGACTTGTCATTTTTTGAATTAAAGTCATAAAATATTCAAACTGAACGGTTTTTGAAATTCAAAAGGTAAAATTTATAATATAGATAGATATTTAATAAAAATATTAAATTTTATTAATTTACCGTTTCAGAATGTCTGAAGAAAATATAAATTTAAGAAAATTATACACAGTACGCCAAAAACTAAATATAATTAGCAAATTCGAAAGAAATGTTCGAAAATTCGAAAGAAATGGATTTACGAAAATATCAAATAAAACCTCTATTCCTGTAACTAATTAAAAAAGATGGTTTAATCAACGGTGTGAATTAGAAAAAATGTTAAAAAATACTAATATTTCGGTCAGAAAAGTACGAAGACTACAAGGCGGAGGAAGAAAGGAGCAGTTTAAACAAATGAAAATATTGCTGGATAAATGGATTTCTGAAAGAAATCTGAATGGATTACGCGTCAAAGATATACGTATGTTCAAGTCAAAGCTAAACTTATAAGTCAAACAATATATGAAAAAGAAGGTGACGAACAATATAATAACTTTAAAGTAACTGGAGGCTGGCTGGAAAATTTTAAAAAGTGTTATAATTTTGTTTCAAGACGGCAACCTCATCAAGAAGTCTTCCAGATAATGTCGTAAATATCATTACAAATATTCAATAGAATTGACCAAAAAAAATCGAATATTGCAAGAAAAGAAAGGGGTTTTTACCGGCAACACATTTTACTTTTAATTTACAGCTATGGACCTGATGTGAAATTATATAACAGCAAAAAATGGGAGAAGAATAACATTTTTATAATATTAATTCCACCAAACCTCAATGGAATTTTACAACTAGTCTATGTAGTTCCAGTGAAGTTTTGGTCCACTCTAGGAATTTTGAAGAATTTTACAATACTCAATATGACCCAAAGCTATATCAGAAACGAATTTGTAAACAAAATCCGGCAATGCAAAAATCCCATCATATTTCTTTGTGTCAGAATGGGTGTTAAACTGGATCAAAACACAAAGTGATGATAAACTCAAGCGTGCCTTTTCAGTATGCGGAATTGGTTCCAGAGAAAGCTTTAGCATAGATAACCTGCATAGTATATGGAAATACTCTTACTATAAATACTTATTTTGATGAGAATTCAGATGAGTGATTGTGGCCATCTGAATTGTTAGCAAAAACAAGTTTTTTTAGATGTGTTAAAAGTTTCATATGTGATGATGCAATAGACTTTTCAGAATGGATGAAAAATTATGGTCCGAAAATAATCGATTTAATTAAAACGGAAGGTACTTTTGATGGAATTTATGACGATAAAGATATTGAAATAATATTAAATGGGGAATGTATAATAAGCTGCTTGGAAATAAAGGCTGTTTCAATCTATGAAAAGTGGGAAATAACTTTAATTTAACTTGATGCTGAATTTGTTTGTGTAAATGAATTGTTGTTTGCAATGCCAAATAATTCGAAGGTATTGACATTTGCTCGTGCGAAAGAATATTTTGGATACAAAATATGAACTGCAAATTGATATCCTAATTTTATTTTTTTATACTTATTAGAATTTTTTTGAATATTTGAATATTTTTTTTTTTGTCAATACCTTCGAATTATTTAGCATTGCAAAGATGAAACAACTAAGCATTGAAAAGAAGTAACAAAGAATTAATGTTATTTCCCACTTTTTTTTTTAAGAAGTTAAGTTTTATTTTTTGGAATAGACTTAGCAATTTATCTCCAAATTTTTATTTTTTTTATACACATAAATAATAAATACAATACACTACAAATTAAGTATAAAATTATATATCTATTATTTAAATTTTTTTTTTTAACAGAACTGGAATTTTGAATTTTGAAAAAATTTGAATTTTATAACTTGTAATAATTTTTGCATTATATTTTATTTTCTTTCAATTAGAAGGAATGGTCCTTCTATTTAAAAGTTCTTGTATTCGAGAAACTTTATGAACTTCTAAAATTTATAAAAAAGGAAAAACACGATTATAAGGACCAGGAATATTATTGAGGGAAGACGGTAGTCTTGCGTCGTAATTTCTGAAATTCCAAGATCTTCATGACTGAAGTTTTTCTAAATTCTTCATGACTGAATGAGGAAAACCCGAATCTAAAGGTGGAAATCCAAACTTTAGTGTTTAAAAAAAAGTGTTTGATGTGCCTAGGTGTAGATTATTTTCTAAGTCAATTAATTTATTATTAGAATTTTCAAAATAAAATAATTTTTGTCCTAGACATATTAATAACAATATTAATTAGAATGTTTTAAATTCTTTAAAAGCGGAATTCCTTTTCAAATAAATTCAAAAAATGGTATTATATAACAAAGTATTATGTTTTTATTAATGTTGCTCATCATTTATGTGATATCATTAAAACCATCGACTTCTAAGGCATAATTTAAAATTGAGTACTATTAATAATTTATTATAAATAGATATGTAATCTAATTTATTTTAGTCAAAAATCTGCCAGACGAACTGCATGAGTGTTGAACTTTAACGAGTTGAAAAAACCCTATTACAAACTAAAATTTAAGTTGGAAAAAAAATTTTTTAAGTTTAAATGCAAACGAACGAATTGTTTTTTGAATCTGAAGAGGATGCTTGGGGAATGACTATTTTATATTAATTGTATTTAAATATATAAAGAAGAATCGAAGCAAAATATACTACACATCTAGAAACAGAAGAAAATTAAATACAAGGTTTTTATTTTCGTGTGTGACAATTACACATATATAACAGTTTGATTAAAAAAATAATACTTTCCAAAGACTGTTATTACAACTTTTCTGCACACAGGCACGCAGGCACTATTGCGTTATGTTTGTATTATCAAAGTCACTGATATTAAGTAATCATATTTATTTTAAAATAAATAAATTTATTTTGTGAGTTGTAAGACATCAAGTAAAATGATTTAAGTTTATTTAATGTTTTATTACTTTTTCTACATTCATAAAATAAAAGCATTAAATTTCTTATTTTGAATTTATGAAAATAAAGAAGAAAATTGTGATTGTTACAAGTTTCAAATCAGATAAAAGTATTTTATTTATTTCAGAAGATTTAATACTATATATATTATAGCTATAATTTATAATAATTTTATTTTATTGATAATATAATAATAAAAAATATTAAAAATTTACAATGACTATTTATTATTCTTAATTCTTATAATATAATGCTCAAATTCAAAACTTTATATCAAATATATTATTATTTCCGATAAAAGTATAAAATGTGAAAGAGATTTTAAAAATTCAAATAAACACTGTCAAAACACCTCAATAATTTAATTAATTTAGCAAAAGATTTAAAAAATTATGACTTAAATCTTACTTGCTCACAAACCTTACTCTTATTAAGAAATTTGAAAGAAAAGGTTTCTGAGGCTATTTTTGTAATGAAGCCTTTTTTCGTGTATTCAATGTTTCTTCCTACTTGAACATTTCTCGAATAAATTCAAAACTGTGGTAACTGAGTTGACCCGTATCAAATGTAATTAAAAACGAGGAAGTGTGTATAGTGAAAGCGTAGAGGACTCTGTTCCTGTACGACTATAAGTGATTTTTTTATCATAAAATTTAATCACCTATTAAAAAAATTCAGATATATTATATAATTTAGTAAACTATCGGGATACATTTATGGAAATTATGGAGTTGTATGAAATCTACTCGAACCCGTCGCTCCGAACCAAACAAATTTCACAGAAAATATTGCCTTAAAACTTTACATCATATTTTACAAAGTTTTAGATGTCTAGCTTTTAGTACCGAGATATGAGGATAAAAATCTCGTAGCTACACGAAACTGTTACTTTTTGGTGTCATTAAAATGTAATGGTAAATTTTTTATACTCTGGAAAATTAAATTCGTTTGGGTATAATAATATGGGAATAAAATTTTATTTTTTTCTTTAATGCATTTCTCTGCCACGTAAATGTGGACAGGAAATTACACAGCCTTTCCTGTGCAGGCGTGGCTGTAAATGTCGTAAGGGGGAATAACGACGTGTAGTGTGCGGTTCGAACCCACACTCCCTTGGTGTTTACAGCGTATTTTATACGCTCTTACCCACTAGGCCACCGAGGCCCCTTGAGAATGAAATCCATTTCAAAATTAAAATACATAATATTATATATATAGATAATTAATATGTTGAAATTGCCTATGTTCAAATATTTAAATTTTTTCAAGAAAATAATTATTGTTTGATGGCTTTTTATAAACTCTTTCTGGACATCACCCCATGATTCAACAAATTTACTGGAAGAATTAAAAAACAACCTACTTCATGGACAAGGGAGTTTAAGGAACAATTATTTTAATATTCTTCTTCAACCTTTGAATGTATAATGTTTCAATACATAAAAATGTTTTAAGATCTGCATTCATTTGCATCAATAACAATAGAAACTAGGACTTTATTCTTTCTATTTGGCAACATTTAAAAATCGAGGAAGTTTGAGGAGGTATATAATTTATTACTGAATAGGGTAATAAAATATAATTTATTGTAATATTTTTAAACTTAAGATTAAATGTTTTACTCGTTGTAAAAACAATAAAAGACGCTAATAAAGCTCTATAAAATTTTACTTTTCTTTTTTAATGTTGCACAAATGTTATATTAAACAAACAGCAATGTTTGAAGAAAAAAGTTAATTTAATGTTAAAGTGATTGTGTTGTTTGTGTTTTTTTTTTGTGTTGCGGAGAAAAGTATAAATTAGCGAAAAAAATTCAAATTAATATATTATTGCAATTAGAACTGTTAATTTTGTTTCACTTTTTCTTTTTCTACACGTACGAACATATAGTTTCAACGGTATAATAAAATTGCTATTACGTTTCTGATACAGTAAAGAAGAATATGACATATACATATATATGGAAAAATATATTATATATTCTTGCTCAGCATTGAATTCTGAGTTGATTTATAGCTATGTGCATTCATTCGTCCGTTTGTACGTTAATTCAAAAAATATTGAGTTAGAATTCTAAAATTTTTACGATTTAATTTTTATATAAATGCCACTTTTGCTATTGAAATTGAACAAGTATGACTACGGTTCTCTACCTTACTCGTAAACCGATTGCAAACAATTTTTTATAAGGTGGGTATTGTTTTCGCCCAAAAATTTGTTCCCGAGATTTTGGCAAAATGCATTACTCCGGTGCGTAGAAAGCTGTAAACATTTTTTTAGCGTAATGTCTTTCTGTGTGTGAGTGACTGTGTGTGTGTGTGGGTATGTTTGTGGGCACGTGTACAGCCTAAACCACTGAGCGGAATTTTTTGATTTCATATTTAAGGTTTTGACGTAAATATCTCGGGCAGATAATTCATTGCTTCATTGATTGATACTTCATTTCTTATTAATTGTTATTGAATAAAAAAAAATGATTTTAAATTATTAGAAGTTATTTTGCTTTGATACAAAATATTATGTAACAGCGGTCGGTCCTGTGGTCGAGACGGCTAATGTTTTTTTAGTGTATTCCTCTGCCAAATAACAAGGAAATTACAAAGTCTTTCCTTTTCAGGCGTGGCTGTAAATGTTGTAAGGGGGTATAATTTTTACGACGTGTATAGAATTCGAACCCACACTCTCTCGGTGTTTACAAAGTATTTTATACGCTTTTGCCCAATAGGTCACCGAGGCACTGAAAATATGGTGCTTAAATTTTAATATAATAAATAAATTTGTTGAAGTAGAAACTATTATGAATGATGAAATCATAAAAATAAACGAATGGATGGCAATGCAAAAATTGACTATAAATTCTAACAAAACTAAATATATGAAAATTCATACTGTCTCGCTGTCACTATCAATTTACATACCGCAAAAAAAGATTGAACAAGTAAAAGAGTTTAAATATCTACGCTTTTGGTTAGATAACAAACTCAGTTGGGTTACCCATACAGAAAATCTTAGCAAAAAATTAAGCGCAGTTGCTGGAATCTTTGGTAAAGTATCACAATTCATACCAGAAAGGACTAAAAAATCAATCTACTATGCTCTATTCAACAGTTATCTCAGCTATGGATTTAAAATATGGGGAACAACCTGGCAAAAAAAATATCGATGTTTTACAGACTACCCAAAACAAAGCACTGAAAAACTTGTTTAATTACGATTAGCATGAAAATACACTGAAGATTCACAAACTAAATAACGTATTATTAATAAAGGATGTAATAAAATTAAAGCTGATATTACACATTCATAGAATAGAGAAAAACCAAATACACACCACAACGAATCTATCAAAACGTGAAGATAAACATCAGGTCAATACAAGAAGTAAAAAATTATTACATATAGATTTCAAAAGAACATCTAACTATGGTACTTCAACAACACTTCATATAGCAATTGAACTGTATAACAATCTCAACAACAACTTAAAACTTTTAGATGGCAACAAACTCAAGCAAGAATTAACTAAAATATACCTGCATATCTACTAATAAAATAAAAATAATATAGAATAGAATAAAAATATGTATCTGCAACTTACAATTAATGTAATAAATTTCACTTCTCTTTTTATTCTTTCAAAATTGTGACTATATTATGTGTCTTTATTAGTTATTACTTATTACCTATATTGGATTTTAATAGATTTTTATTTTATTTACATTTATCAATGCTCTTGCAAATTATTAATTATTATTTTATTGCACCTATTTTATAGTTAGGAATGTTAATTGTTTTACTTGTTAATTTTTAAATTTTATTTATTTATTTATATGCAGGTACCGTGTACATAAATGTGCCAGGTAGCTATAACCCCTGTTTCCTGGTAGGAATGTGGGGTGTACGAGATATTATGTGATATATTATTGTTTTATATTATAATTATTGTACCCAGCCGTGGAATCGAACCCGAGACCTCTCATTCCTTTACGAATGAGAAGGGGTGCGTCAACCACTGCACCAATAGCTGGATATTTTTAATTTGAAATTTTTAACAAAATTTAAAAAAAAAAAAAATGGAAAACAAATTGTAATGTATGTACATATATAAAAAAACACTGTATAGAGCCTTATCATCATAATCTTTAATATCATAATCTCTTTAGGCATAATTGAAATATATAAATAAATAAATAAATAAAAATCAATATATTATAACAGGAAGTATAATAATATAACATTATGATAAATCTAATATCCTAGAGTTGACAGAGTTAATTATACTTTTCCTCGGTCTAACTATAAAACGGTATCGTATGTATGCTATGTATATCCAAAAAATAAGTCATTAAGGATTTTTTTTCCCTTCTAACCCAAATTAATTTTTTCTTCAATTCGAATTTGCTAAACAAACTAATATTTCAGGGTACAGAAAAAAGTTAATCTATAAGTTCTTTAATTAATATTTTTTTTATATATTTTCTAAATGAGAAAAAAAAAAAAAACAAAAAAAGTTTGCGTGTGTTGTAGAAAAGAAATTTATGATAGGGTTGCAATTTTTTTTTTTTCTTTTTATCTTAAGTGTTGAAATGAAAGATAAATAGTTATGTTTCTCATATTATTTGTTTTTTTCTTTTTTTTTTTCATTATACATATTTAATTCTGCCATGTTTTAATGCTTTAAACATTTATACTTAAAAAAAAAAATAGAACTAATAGATACAACTACCTCTATATAGATACAACTAATAGATATCACTAATAATAAATGATTATATGGTTTTTACTTGTTTTTCTTTTTAAAATTAATTATGAGTGTGATTAAAATAGAAAATAATACCCTTACCATTTTTAATTTACTAAATTAAGTTAGATATTTTTTTTTTGAAATGACGGTACCATTATTAATTTCATACACGCTTAATATTGCGTGAACATAATTTTTCACTAAAATACAATCATGTGAATCAATATTTTCTACAATATTTTATCATTTCATATTATTTATATGTTTAGACAAAAAGTATCTGTTACCTGTGTTTATGTCACAAAAAAAAAAAAAAAACAAATAGAAACTTTTATCAGGATCAAAAATAGTTTAAAGATATAAATGTTCAAATAAAAATTGCTAAAACACACGTAAATCTTAACAAAAAAAAAAAAAAACAAAACAAAAATGCACTCAGTTTCATTATATAGTTTTAATTCATTTCTATCAGAAGAAAATAATTCTAGACAACAATTAAAGTAACATTTAAGTAGAAATGATGACATTTTTCTGCTTATTACAAATACCTGATATGAATGTGTAAACATATTATATACAAAAATTTTTAAAAAACATGTAGAACTTTATTTATAAATATGTACCTAATGAAATAAATGAAAAATATAATAATACATAATACAAAAACAAAAATATATATATAAATAGGGTGCCTTTTAATATAATCTATTTTTATAATACCTACTTACTCAGCATATAAAATTTTACGTGTCTATTACTTTACTACAAGATACATCAAAAAAATTAAAAAAAAAAATCAACGGTAACAACTAGGATCTAAGATGCATGGATATTATTCTTTGAGATATTTTTTGTTATTGATGACACATTTGTTTAAAAATAAAAAATAACTAATAACAGCTTTAATATTTAGATTTTATAATAATTTATGGGTAGGTATAGGTATTTTTTCCATCCTCTATTATTTAGAATAATAATAATAGTTATAAGCAACAATGCTATACTTTGGTATAAAATTAATAATTTTTGACAAAAAAAAGTTTTAGATAATATTGTAATCTGGTAGATTCTTAAAATGGAACATTTTCTATTTTAAGAGGTTGCAGTAAATTCTATAATCAAGTGTTGGTTTACGAAAAAATATTCTCTACAAGAATTATTTAAAAAATAAAATCTGTACCTAAATGTCAGAATAGTTGTAAGAAAAGAAGATAAGCAGATAAAAGAAACGAAATTAATTTCCAAGCTGCCACAAATCTTAACACATTTTAAAATTTTCGATATCAAATTTTAGTGGACACAATAACTAAAATAATTTTTTGCAATGTGCTCCTTGAAGTTTACAAAATTTTCATTAGCATTTAGTTTTTTTATGCATTTGGGCCAATTTTTAGGAATGAACATTTTAATTTGTCCCCAATTTCTGAAACATTAACATTAATAATATCTGCATTTGGCATTTATGTCATAGTTAAAAGGAAAGTTCTTAATTGTAATTTTTAGACTAAGGATATTGGTGGTATCTCAGTTGATCATTTGAGATTGATTGGAAAATTAAAGTTCAGATGTTATATTTTTACAATTAAATTACTGTTTTTTTTAATTAAATAGAGTTCCATTAAAGTTAAAAATGTTGTCCTTTCATTTCGCATAATTTTTTCTTACTAAAAAAATTCTCACTCATTTGCGGGATTTTAATGGAACGTTCAAAGGTTTTTTTTTAGAATGCGGTTTAAAAATAATGTTGCTAAGAGTAAGAGTTTTAATTTTTATGAATTTTATAATAGTGTTATTACATGTAAAGACAAAGTGTTGAAAATTCTCGGTTAAAATTTTTTATTTTTTTAATGCATTTCACTGCCACATAAATGTGGAGAGGAAATTACACAGTCTTTCCTGTTCAGGCATGATTAAATTTTTTTTTTTTTTTTTCCTAAGGGAGGTGGGAATCTTCCAAAGACACCAAGAATTTTCCCCTTGGTAGTGTCAGATTCTTACTGACTAAACCCACCTCCCCCTTTAGCCAATATAGTGGGATGAAACCCTTACCTGCGAAAGCAGTATATTGGCTAGGGAGTAGAATAGGAAAGGATAGGAAAAATGGATACGGAAACATTGAATTGGGAGTGGGACTGTAAGGAAACAATGAATCCGCCTATTATTATTATTTTGCTAACAGTGACTAAAGCCGTCGCAACAGTTACAACATGTAGTAGTATATAACACCTTACTACATGAGATAATTATTGAAGGCAACCCCCACTGTCACTGTAGCGGCTGTTATTATTGGTATTAATATTTTTTATTAATATTATTATTATTTTACTACAGAGTCAACGCCATCAGTGGATTATAACGTGCAGCAGTATACAACACCTTACTTGCATGATATAACCAAAGATAGCCCCACTGTAGTAGCTATTATTATATTATTATTACTATTATTATTATTATTATAATTATTGTTATATTATTATTGTACTATTTATTATACTATTTAATTGTACTATTATTATTATTATTATTACTATTATTATTATTATTATTATTATTATTATTTTACCACAGAGTCAACGCCATCAGTGGATTACAACGTGCAGCAGTATATAACACCTTACTTGCATGATATAACCAAAGATGGCTCTACTGTAGCAGCTATTATTATTATTATTATTATTATAATTTGTTTTACTATTACTATTATTATTATTATTATTATTATTATTACTATTATTAACTATTATTATTATTGTTATTATTTTACTCTACAGTCAGCGCCATCCGTGAATTACAACATGCAGCAGTATATAACACCTTACTTGCATGATATAACCAAAGATGGCTCCACTGTAGTAGCTATTATTTATTATTAATTATTATTATTATTATTATTATTATTATTATAATTATTATTATTATTATAATTATTATTATTATTATTACTATTATTATTATTATTATTGTTACATTAATTCTTATTTCAAGTTTAATAAAATTTTATTGTATGAAAATGGGAACGTAACGAAATTTTATTTTAAATATTTTGTGCTTAAATATGTACCCATGTATAAATATAAATTAGGAATGAGATATTTTGTAGTTAATTACATGGAACAGAATGAAAGACAAAAAATTTTGATCAAATAAAATTTTAAAAAGTAGGTAACTCAAAATAAAATTAAAAATAATTAGATTTCGGTATGGGCTCTATACAAATAATTGCCTTTATAAAATTTTGAATTAATTTTTGCTTTTAATAATATTTAACATTAATTTTAACTCTTATTGCTACATTACGAATTCTATAAAAGACTAAACGTTAATCAGCTAGTCAGTAATGTAGTAACAAAAAGTTTCACTAAACATGAACTAAATAATAATTAAGAAGAAAATTCATATTGGGATAAAATCAACAGAGTTAACTTTAACACTTTTTAAATATAATGCTGTCCAGTCTCACTTAGATTAAATACTGCAATACCTAACTTCATATATTAAAATTAGACCTGGCAACATATACTGAAAGTTTGACCATTGAGCTGAAGCAAATATTAAACTGGTCTAACCACCCCAACTACCAATTTTGAAAATTATAAGTGTGAAATAAGAGTTAAAAAAGCCTTATTTCAAACTTTTAATAACCTTCTGGGGAAATTTTTCAGCATATAATATTGAAATAAGAGGCATGTAAGATATTATATATATAAGAGTCATATAAGGTTAATTATTTTTCTTATCAAAGAATCTTATAAGAATAATTTATTGTATTTTTACTAGATTCTTGACTAAGGTTGTTATTAGACGTAGTGTCTTGAGAAAAATACTTTAAAATTCTATAAACATTCATGTTTCTTATAATTAACTTTTATAAGATACAATTGTTAAATTATCATTGACATAAAATTATGAAATATATAATTTATAAATGATTCAAAGTTACATATAATATTTGTGAAGACATCTCTGTCACATAAATATGAACATAAATATGAGGCGTGTCTGTAAATGTCGTAAGGGAGAATAACGCTTACGATGTGTGTGGGATTCGACGTGAAGGGAACTCACACGCTCTTGGTGTTTTCAGCGTATTTTATTCGCTCTTACCCACTAGGTCACCGAGGCACCCAAAGCATGGAATTTTGATGCGAATTAAAATTTTTCGATTAAAAATAAAAAAACTGTCTAATGAAATCTTGCAAATAAAATAAAATGTTAATATATGAGACTCCGAGACTTTTTCATATCGCCACTGTAAATATGTAATATTATAATATAAACAAAGTAAATAATATTAATAAAAAAAAAAATTGAGAAACTAAAAAAAAAATTATTTATGTACGGAGACTTCGCAAATTCTTAAAATTGCTAAAATACATGAAAATATTTAATTTTAAAATATTATATTATAAATTACAAAATAACAGCCATTTTTCTAAAATTAACATTAGTAAAAAAAATAAGGACTGTAATGTTATGTTAAGTGAAGTATCTTGTAAGTTGATCTTTCAAGTTTGTCTTACAGAGAACTTATCAAAAACTATTAACAGAATATTTTGGCTTCATATTTTACAGAAAAATTATTTAAGTATGCAGTAAGGCAAATGCATCAGTTTCCCTTACAGAGAACTTATCATAGACTATTAACAAAATATTTTGGTTTCATATGTTGTAGAAGAATAATTTAAGTATGCAATATTAAGGTAAATGTAGTTTGCTTTCTACAGAATTTTCAAACCCGAAACAATATTATTACTCATTTCGGAGTACATTTTTTGACGTTTGCTATAAATGGTTCCACTTTTTTTAACTTTTTTCCACTGATAAAGATTACCGACATATTTATAATGTATATTTACTAATAAAACTAATTCCGTTTCTTTTTTCAAATCAATTTTTTGTTAGTATTAAACGTCAATCAGAAAGTTCTTTGACGTCTATGAAATAACTTTTAAGATTCTTATAAAAGAATTCGACTATAAGCATTCTTATAGCGTACTATATTAAAAAAATCCCTTTACAATCTTAATCTTACGAAACTCTTGATTGGGAGAATTCCTACAAAACACTTATAACTTTTAAAATCCTTATATAAGAATTCTACAACATCATTCTTATAGTGCTCTATAATAAGAAACCTTTTAATCTTATAAAACTTTTGGTCAAGGGAAATCCAACGAAACACAAATAAGGAAAGAATTGAAGAGTATTGTAAGAACAAATCTGTCAATTGATCTGTCTGTCAGAGTACAATAACCCTCATGTAAAAGCAGGCTTATAAAAAGGTTTACAAAGATGTAATTAAGAACAGAATTTAATTTTTAAAACGCTACTTCTTCGACAAAGTGGTTTACAAGTATTTAGTTATTTATCAAATTGGTAAATGTTAAGGTTCTTATAAATTATAAGCACATTTATAAGACAAAATATTAGTTGGGACGTTTTTTGGTTAAGAAAGCAACGAAATGTTTAGCGAAGTGTAAGACCTTGTTTTCATCATTCCTCAAAATTGCCAACTATATTGTGTACAATATCGATAAATTCAAGAAGAACATCAACATTTTTGTTCTAAAGAAATCCCCTTAACGATCAATAACTTCCTATATTAATGATTACTTTTTGTTAATGGCTCCAACTTTAAACTTTAACAGATAAGAAGATTTTCTTTGCTTTGCATAATATACATATTGGTATCGATAATTTACTTGTTATTATAATTTGACTTCAATGATTTATTATTGCAGCATAAATAAATCAAAATGAATTTATTTTAAATTGCACCAAATCTCTGACCCTCGAAGTCATCACAGTATCATTTAGCTCTTCTAGAACGCTGAAGAGAGGAAATTAAAACAATATCTTTAAAAAATTGAGTTTTAAGTTCTTGAAATTACTAATTTCTTGCTTATAATAGCAGTTTTGTTTATAATATAATATATTAATTTTAAAAAATCTATTTTCTAAACATAAAACAATAAAATATTTCCATTTAAAAGATAAATGATTGCAATATAGCTATAATAATATTAAGTAATTTAATATTCAAAACTTATACGTAGGAGAAAAAATGAACCTAATAGAATTAGTTTAGGAAACACTTTTTTTTTAATAATCATTCTACTAATAGTTTTACATTTCGTACAATAATCATTGAATAAAAAAACAACTCTTGAAACACTCAAATATCATTGATAGTATTTTAGAAAAATCCAATAACTAATAAATAATTTATTTTACAATGAAGAACTATACCAATTTTTTTGCTTATCTTTTTTATGTCATACAAATAATAAATTGATAAAAACAAAACAAAAAAAAAACAAATGAACAATATGACACTAGCTATTATCAGTAATATATTTTAGAAAAAGACCGTCACCTTCATAATACTATATTATATTAGGTATATATAGTTAAAGATGATCAACCTTGTGTGTCAATTTTATATTGATGATAAAAAATTATATTCTTATATTAGATACTGATTGACATTTTTGTTATGAATTCAAAAGATTTTATTGACAAATAAGTAAAACAGAAAAATATAAAT
This sequence comes from Poecilobothrus nobilitatus, assembly GCA_947095535.1. Classification (NCBI taxonomy): domain Eukaryota; kingdom Metazoa; phylum Arthropoda; class Insecta; order Diptera; family Dolichopodidae; genus Poecilobothrus; species Poecilobothrus nobilitatus. The sequence goes on from OX352774.1 coordinate 112,890,405, forward strand.
AACATTTTGACATTTTGTTTATCATGTTTCATTTTTGTTTGCTCACATTTTTAGTATGAAAATGATTTCATTAATAGCTTTAACAATTTTTTCTATAGGTAGATATGTCATATTTTTATTTTTCTTTTCGCATTTGATGGATGAAGAATTTGATGGATTTTTTTTATTTATTTTATTTTTTTTGTTCTTGACCATTTTTATAACAGTCATTAATGTACACACGTCTTTAGTGGTATAAAAGGCCACAAAAAGGACGATACAAAATCATGATAGGTATGTGCTGAATATTGAATCTTTTAATACATCAATAAAGAATCAGCATGATAAAAGAATGTTTTTTTTTTTTTTTATTGATGACGATAATTTAATAGTTACTGATGTTGTTCTTGTAGTTATTTTTGTTGATTTTGTTGTACTTATTCTGTTTATATTTTTTTTTATTTGGAAATTTTTGCATATATTTTATATTACATAAAAATAATATGTTACTGTTAAGATCAAAAAATAAATAAAGTATATACATATTATAATATATAAATTTTATCTTCCACTTGCTTCATCCACGGCTTTGATATTTCCGTAGTAAAATATCTTAATAAAGATAATTAATACAAGATAATCTCCTGATCGGTTCTTAAAACTTATTACTAAGAAAAGAGAGTAAGTTTTAATACTTCTAACCACTTTTAGCTACTTTTTAGCGCCTATTAAAAAAAAACAGTTATTTTCATCCAAAGATTAATGGATTGCATATGTATATTAAAAAACTTCTCAATCCTTAAAAATTTTCGGTATGGAAATTAATCGAAAATTTTCGTGGGACACTCATATCTGATCGCTATAATTCTCAAGAAAAGAATGAAGTCTTTAATATTTATGATTTTTATAGGCAGAAAGAAAAGAAATATTTTTAATATGTAAAATGTATATTCAGCAAAGACTTGACAAATACATTACTAAAACAAAGGTATGTTACATGATTCGTATTATGTACAGAAATTCAAAGGGAAGATCTAATTTTATTATTATAATTATCTATAATCCCACTGTTACAATTTATAATTAAAATTTCCTGGCTATGATGTAGTTTTAGGGAGTATAATCACCAAGGTAACATAGGTTTCCTTGTTATATTTAAAAATCTACATTTCCACGAAAAAAAAAAACCTTTATATGGGTAGTAGAATCAGTTAGGATTAAACTGTTACGCTATAACATATGCATAATATTATAATATAATAAAAATCTGATCAATATCTTAATTTTGAATAATGCCAAAATTTGTTCAAATATATTCAAGGTTATCAATGAGTTAGAAAATTATGTTGATTTACTCATAGCAGTGCAGTTATTTTGTAGGAAATTATTAAATATTTGCATATCCTAACATTTGAAATTAAATCAAACTAATTTCAGACTTTTTCAGTAACAAAAGTTAGTAAATATAAAGTTATTTACTTTCATAAGCTAAAAATCATAAACAAAGATAAAAGAATAATATAAGTAAATTCTAAAGGTCAATAAAAATGACAAATTGTCCTTTTTTATAATATTATAAATCTTTCGGTGTACCGAAATTTTTTGAACACCATAAAGAAAATAAAATTTTGTTTCTGTTTTCAAAATCAACAATATTAAAAACTTTTCTTGTTATTTAATTGAAGGATGATTAAGCATTATATTGTCATTCTTAAAGTTCTGATATGAAAAATAAAATGTGTAAAAATGTATCTATACGTAACGTGATTAGATATTTTTGCAAGTGCTTTCATACGAAATGCTAAAATTTCATTATAAAAGTTAAGAATAAAATATTATCTTAAAAATTCAAATTCAATTAAATTTTATTTATCAGCAAAAACAATATTAAAAAAATGTTAATAAAGTTATTTTTTCTTTAGGCTTCACTTTTTCCCGCGGAAAATTTATTATTCTACCTTACAATTAAAGTATAGGGTATATTAACTTTGTTATACCCTACACTTAAAGTGTAGGGTATATTAACCCTAATTAAGTAATTAAGTGTATAGTAGGGTATGGTGTTTGTAACCACCAAAACAAAGCTAGTTAGATATGGACATGTACATATATTCTGAATCAGGATCACCTCCTGAGTCGATTTAGCGATATCCTTCGTTCCGTCCGTCCGTCCGTACGCCCGATAAGTCAAAAATTAATGATGTTATCTTGATGAAATTTATACTGTAAGTTAACAATGACTAAAGTAAAGCAGGGATTGCAAACGGACGAAATCGGGCCATGGGTTCGGGTACCTCCCATACAACTCACAAAACCGAATACGCATATTTTCGAAATTAATAAAGATAGAAACTTAAAATTTTGTACGAGGGTGTGTTTTCCTGAATCCTTGATATTCCTAAAATTTGAGATGAATTGTAATGGTTGTTCCGGTACCTCCCATACAACTCCCCAAACCGAACAAGCATATCTTCGAAATTTAAAGATAGAAACTGCAAATTTGATAAGAGGGTGTTGTTTCCTGAATCCCTGATTTGCCTAAAATTTCAGATGAATTGGAATGGTTGTTCGGGTATCTCCCACACAACTCCCAAGACCGAACAAGCATATCTTCCAAATTAATAAATATAAACACTTGAAATTTGATATAAGAGTTTTCTACCTTGTTCTGATGATGTTTCTAAAATTTGAGATGAATTTGGGTGGTGGTCCGCGTGTCTTCACACACTTCCCAAGACCTAACAAGCATATCTTCGAATTTAATTAAGATAGAAACCTGAAATTTTGTACAAAGGTTGTAAAAGCATTAATTTTTTAGCTTATATTAAATACCTAACCAAAATAACTTATGGATTTTTAAACGTAGAAGAGTTATCATGGACGCCTACGATCTGAGCAAAATTTACAACTGCACTCTCTCGGTTAATAAGCTATATGTTTAACCACTCTTCCCCCTAGAAGGGAAAAAATAACAGTTTATTTAATAGCTTGATCAGGGAGAAAAAGCAGTGTAATGTAATTTTTCGGTCAACTAAGTACTTCGGTGAAACGATGATAGTAATGAACTTGTTATTAGATTGAAGCATTGATGATTCATTTGGATTTGATCATATTCAAAAATCAAAATTTCAAAATGGCAAAACTAAACTCACCTTATTATTTTTGTATCAACGTTTAGTATATTTTCAAAAACTATTTCAAAAATTTTGTTTTCCGTTTGACTTTGTCCGTCCATCGGTTTTATACTGTTTGTGATCAATTTTAGTAACAGTTACGAAGCCACAGCGGATTTAAACAATTTTCTAAGCCAATGTTACATCTCAAGTTTTCAGAAATATATTTTTTTTTATTTAAAGTGGTAAAACTTTTTATAACCTTTGTTAGCAAAAGTTGGCATTTAAATTTACCAAAACGACGAAAGTTATTCAGAATTGTATAGATACCGCGTACAACGAAAATGTTTAAAACAGAAGCTGATCTTTAAAAATAATAATATGATCATCAAAAATAAATATTCCACTGGTATAAGAAGTATACTAAGTAAAAAGGAATAGGTTAGAGAGGGCTAATGATGTACAATTTGGCCATTTGATACCGGTTATAATACTCCAAATCTGTGTCCTCTTATTTAGACCAAACCAAATAATATTTTATAGATTCAATATACAGCGAGAGAAGTCCGACAGATAGAAAATATTATTGAAGAATAATTTCCCCTGAGAACATCTTCTTTTGAGTACAAGAGCTGAAGTTTTAAAGAAACAATGGGCGATTCATTCCTCTTCATGTTTGTAATTTCTGAAAAAAGATATATGTCAAACCTTATTAAGAAAAATTGTGAAATTAAAATAAAATCGTAATTTTAAAATACTTTTAAATTATCTATCGTTTTGAAAATGTACCCCCTCCTTAAAAATAACCTTTTAAATTTTATTAAGTTTATTTTTTTAGAATTTTTCAAAATACCTAAAATGTTATTTTTTCCAAAAATTTAACTATTACCTATAGATACTTTTATATATACTTTTAAAATAAGTTAACACTTTCAATACTGTTATCTTAAATCTTTTATTTTTCTTACTGAAACCATATCTAAGTATTTTTATTTCATTACTTTATTTTGTTTTTTGATTTTTTTTTTTTACAATACAATCCTTCGACTCATATTCATTTCGTTTTATTATCCTTTTTTCCCCACTTGTATCATTCATCTTTTTTTTTTGTATTTTTCGTAATAATACAATACATTTCCACCTCACTTCATTTTAATACTTAACATTCTTTTTCAGTTAAAACATCGAAAGTGAAAAAAAATAAAACTTAAATATTTATAAAGAGTGTTTTTTTTTTTCACGGATTGTATTAAAATACAGAATTTAATATTTGGGTAAATAAGAATAAGGTTATGAAAAAAAATTTTTTTTTTTAAATCACAGCCTGTTTTCTTTTAATTTGATTATAAAAATAAATGTGTTCTTAAAACAGAATTGTTTAGCAGAGAGTCTACCGCCGGGAAAACCCCTTTTGTTTAAATTCATTTTATACTCACATAATATAAACATTTTCACACTTCCTTTTTTAAAAAAAATTGAAACCATTAGAGCACACTTAAGTACAATTTTGAATAATAAAATGACGATGATCATGAATAAAAAAAAATATAATGTTTAAGGGCGGGGGACAGGAAAAAAATTACCAATGCCTTTTACTTAAAGTAATAAAATAATATATAGGTATGAATATATTAGAATATATTGTGCTTATACCTATATTATACATATATACATAATATATTAAAAATCTTAAGAAGTCAAATAATATGTCTTAAATGAAAAAGAAAGTAAAACGTTTAAAAAACATAATATAATAAAAATGCATTAAAATTTAAAATCTTAAAAAATCTTTTACAGACCCATAATTTTTATTTGTTTTTGTTTTTTTTTTTTTTTTTACAAAAGCATCCCTAAAATCATTTCTCTAACTCAATTTGTGCTTTTAAAAATCATTTTATTCACATCACAAAAGTAAAACAGTGAAGTAGTAAAGAACGGTGGCAACATATTCAAGAGGGGAAGGAAAATACAAACTATAATAATATGAAAGTAAGACTAAAACGATAAAATTGTTTTAAATAAAGATATATTTTTCTTCGTTCTTATATTTTTGTACAACTAAATCGTTTTGAATATTATTCATAATGCTTTTTTTCTTTTTTGTAAAATTTATAAATCGTTTTTTAAGTCATTACGATGTTACAATAAATTACATAAATTAAAATGTTTAAAACCAATTAGGTAATATTTTTTGTTAATTAAACACTTAAATTCAAATAAAATTGTCATATCCTATAACGCTTTGAATTCCAAGTATTTCGCAAGGTAACGTCGGTATTTTCTGCCAGGAGTATGTAGATCACTCTTTCGTCACCGATGAATACAAAAAAGAAACCTCCATATAAATTGTGATTGGTGATTGGTGAGCGTGGAACTGAAAGTGTTAATCTGTTCGTAACGTTTGAGTATTTGTTCTCCCTATATTATTTTGTAGAGAACATATTATAATATTATAACTATTTGGTTGTTTCTTTGTCTAATGTTGTGGTACTTCTGACATTTTACGCATCTCCTGTATTTATACACATTATATTAATTATATACAAATTTCATCTATATTATGTTTAATTCAGCTGTAAGGATTTTACAGAGAAATTTACAGAAATTATAAAAAGTATCCTGTATATGAGTTTTGAAAAACAAACTCCTTTAAGAATTCTTAGAAGCATGAAAATGTCGTTAACATTTTCTTATTATTACTTCTTGTCTTATTATCTTTACACATTTTTTATACACTAGGCTGAAGTATAGTTATCAAATACCTTATGTAGGCACTATAAAAAAAGAACCTTGTTAGACTTTTGTTTAAGTTCTCGCGCATTGGTTCATGGACCAGGAGAACCAGATATGCAATATTTTAATTTTTAAATAAACGTATAAATTTGAGTTCAATTAGGTTTCAGCGGTTTAGTCTTTAAGGATCTAATAAAAGATTGCGCTTTCAAATAGTGAGTTTAAATACTTTTAAAAATTTTAATTGGGAAAGAAAATGATTAAAAAAGTAATTGAAATAATACGATTATCTCCCTAAATAAAATATATTCTCCTACCTCCTAATTTATCACTAAATATGAATCTAAATTTCCAGTAAAATTTTTAAAACAAAACTCACCTATAGAATATTTTATGTAGAGTATTTAAAAAATAATTTAAGAAAAGTGTAACTTTAAAACGCACTGTTTGTGCGATTTCCGATTACAAGACATTTAAAACTCGACTTCTTAAGTTGGCCACTCAAGGTAAAGAAATACATAATAAGAAATTAAAGAATTTTTTTTATTTTATTTTTTACACTATCAGGATTTATTTAACAAGGATAATATTTTATAAATAGTGAAAAATGTTACATGTCTATTGTGTATTTTCCAGCAGCATTTCTTTCTCATTAATATATTTCAAATAATTACTATATCCTTCTAACTTACATAAGACCTTTCCATTTCTATTTCTTTAACCTATTTCTATTTCATGCATAGATATACAATTAATATGTTCATACTATAAAACCGGAAGTTTAAAAGTTTGACTAGTAAAAATCTCACACATCAAGGAGATTCAGGATTTCTTGACAAAAAATTTTCTTGGATTTTGTTTCCCTTAGGACACAAAAAAAAAATTTTTTTTCATAATTTATTTTTTGTCTTTGTAATGTGAAAATAGAAAAACTTTTCAACATAATAAATAAAATATACAGGTTTACTATATAGGTTCAAAACTGGAATAATTCCCTTGTTAGTAGATAGGATAGAATTGTTATAAAATAAAAAGAAATAACATAAATACCTACTAAATCTTATTATTTATTTTTGGAAATTTATATTATGAAATTTCTTTCATTCATTATTTGTGATTACAAGATTAATTACCTCTGGCTCTGAAACTGTTTGGATTCTGGTTCGACCTAGGTTCAAGATAGATTCTTATTCTGGTTCAACCTATTTTACTAGGTTTGGTTTGGGTTCAAATTATTTTAACCAAAATATTAACTGAACAAAGTTATTAAATCCAAAAATGTGATATGGGTAGTAAGCACAATTAAACTGTGAATTCATTCTGTGAACTCAATATAGAAAACTTTAAAAATTTGATATTTTTGCAAACATCCGATTTCTGAATGTTTAAAAAACGAGTTTTCAATTTTTTATAGGTAATAAAAAAATGTAATTTTATATTGTTTTATTTATTTGTTTAAAAAATTTAGGCTTACCAATAAAATGTTTTAAAATTTTCTTTGTTTTTTGTGGTAATGTAAATTTTAAGCCGGAAAAGGGCCTCCCTACACTCATTTGTATACAGCATGAACGACTAGTACTATTTGAGTAACTTCATACAGAAATGGAGTCTCCAATTTTGTTTCCCACCAAAAATTCAAAATGATATGCTTTCCTCAATTTTTTCTTTATTTTATTTAGGCAATCGTACAGCCGCATGTATGGTGACTTGAAAAAATATGGAAAACAGTTTTTTTCTTACATCTATACCAAAACGACATACATATATTGATACATACCTACCTAAGAAAAAAACGACATAAATATATAGATATATTTTTAAAGAAAATAAAAAATTGTGTGTCTTTTCCAAACCAATTAACTTTTTATTTGTATTTATTTGAGAAAGGTTCGGGTTGGTAAAAATACTTAAACCGTAACTAGTTGTAGGTTCGAGTTTGAGTACGGTTTATAGCCTTGATTGGAAAATTTTCAATTAAAAATCTATATCTAGAATTTCTTAGCTGCTCAATTACTAATTATTGCAAGTTTTTAAAAACAGATATTATATAAATTAGGTATACTTTTTAAGAATAATCCCTTTATTGGAAAACAAAAATGAATGTATTAGGTAGCTATTATAGGTAGATAGGTAAATAGGTGTGCAGGTTGGTAGGGGCTGCAGATATACACATTTTAATTTAACTATTAGGGGTTTCTTACAAAGCACTGTAAATTCAGTAAGCCCACCTCCAGCAGATCAAAAATATTATTTAAGATGAATTTTCTAGAAATTTTTCTCTTTTCTGAATAATAGCTTCATTCATAGCTTCTGCAAAAGTCATATAAAGCAAATCCTAGGCTTCTGGTATGTCTGTTGACGGAACATTGCCACATTAAAATCTCTCTTACATTATCGATATTGCAGCGATTTAGAGATAAGAGTCTAGTTGGTCGTTTAAGATCTAATGTAGACTCCGTCTCTTTGGCTACAGCGCAAGTATTAATAGAAAATCACATGCAGTTTGAGAGTAGATTAGCTTGTTGTTCAGACCAATTATTTACGTGTTGTAAAAGCAATTTCGAGTTTCTCCTTTTTTTGGATAATTTAAAGATTTGTATCGCTCCCATTTCTATCGAGTTCATCAGCTTTGCACTTTTCGAGAAAGCTCATGTGTCCAGCTATCCAAACAAGGTTGATGTTGAAAACTTCACCCTTTTCATTTAAGAATGAGAATTAATGTATATACAAATTTTGTATATTAGATTATTTTACTGTGCAGATTAATTTTATTAATAAAAAAAAAATTATGTAAAACTGTTAAAGACTTCCAGAAAATGTTCAGTAAAACAGAACTTTAATACGTAATATAGTAAATTTTATCACCAATATGTCACCATGTTTATTACCCCACATTGAATTTAACAATTACAGAATAAAAACGCAAAAAACAAGGTAGAATGTAAACCAACGGTTTTTAAAAGCGCACATTTCCAAAACTCAATAAAAACTGTTTAGAAGTGTGATCTGCACAAAAATTTGAAAATTTCATGTAAAAAGAAAAAAATGTAAAAATAGGACATTTTTGAAATTTTGAGGGGCCGTAATTCCGGAATCCTATATAACTAAAAAAAGCCGTTAACACACGTAAAAATATATTATTGAACCTTTAATTTTCATGTCTTGCCGAAGAAAACTTTTTACAGGTGCCTAAGTTACAGGTGTCTAAAAATAGCAAATTTTCAATTTTAGAGGCGTTATAACTCTTAAAGAGGGGGCGCTACTAAAAAATTTTCTGAGGAAACTTATTCTAATTCTAAAAGTTCTTTCTTGTCTCAAAATTTCAGGTTCCTATCTAAAGGCGTGCTGGAGTTGTGAAAAAAGAAATTTCATGCAAAATGTGGTTTTCAGATAACGGTAAATTTAAATAGTAAATTACAAAATATTACATAATTTTGATACTGTTTTATATAGATAATAAAATTTTCGATCTTCTGGCGGTTTTAAATCGTAAAACTATTACGCAAAGCCTGAGATATATACATCTGAAAATGGGGCTTTTTCGAAATTTTGAAGGGCTGCAACTTTGGAACCCTCTACAACTAAAATAAACCTTTAACACACGTAAAAATATATTACTGTAGCTTTAATTTTTATATCTTGCAGAAGTAAAATGTGTACAGGCTCCTAAGTTACAGGTGTTTAAAAATAGCAAATTTTCAATTTTTAAGCCCTAATAGCTCATAAACAGGGGGTGGTCCAAAAAAATTTTCTGAGCAAACTTATACTAATTCTAAAAGTTTACGGACAGAGTGAAACTAATAAGCACATTTTTTCAAAATTTTTTTGGAAATGTGCTAAAAAACGTTCTCTACAATCTGAAGTGTTTCTTTTTTTTAATTTATTATTCGATCTTTATTGTTAAAACATTTTTCAGTTTTTACACGTTGAATTTTGACTCAGGTGTACTTAGAAGAAGTCAACAAAATTATTGTACAAAAAAAAATTTTTTTTTTGTTTTGTTGTAAACTTTTTGAACTCAAACAAGAAAATACAAAATATTAAAACAAAATCAAAAAAAAACTTTGTGAGAAAAACTGAATTTATGGCATATAACTTTATTACGAAAAAGTTTCAATTTTCTTAAATTGAAATTTCATAATGGAAGAAAATAAAAATAGTCTGCAACGATAACACTTACTAAAACAAAAACAAAAATATTACAAAATGCTATTTAAAACAATATTTCGAATCAACGGAAGACCAAATGAAAGAAACACTTGTTCTTAAGTGATTTTTTATTCATTATTATTTTTTTCTTTATTTTTTGTTTATCAATAAATATTTGCTATATAATAAAATTTTATTAACTATAATAATATTTTATTGGAACTGAAATAATTAAATAAATATATCAACATTGTATAATAATGTCTAATATAAAAAGAAAAACATAAGCCGAATTTTATTTAAATTTTTTTTAATACAATAATCAAATTTATATTCAAAACAAGGATCAAAATCTAATGCAAAGATTTGCAATTTTCAAAACAGTTTGAGAACTTGTTGTAAAAAAAAGTTTATTATGAGTCTGATAATTTTTAATTTTTTATAATAATATTTTTAATATTCCTTTTGTCCATTTAATTTTTGATTATAAAACAACTTTTACTGCTTCAGTCAAAAATATCAGCTTGTCTCAATGATGTATAAAGTAGACTATCTTTAAAGTTAGTCTATCAAAATTTTAGATGTGAACATTTTTTTTTCTCGATGTAAAATATTTTTTTAATTGGAAAAGTTCAAAATAATTTTTTCATCTTATTTTTATATGGCAATTAGATTTTGAAAATGTAGATTGATATGTGGTAGAAATTTCTATAGCTTTACTGAATAAACCACCGATTATTATTGTAAATTCGACAAAGATTGATCAAATTATATTTGATTATTATATTTGACAAAAATTGATAAAAAATAGTTGCAAAACTATATGTTGATAATAACAACAGAGTTTTGTTAGTTTTCACATAAATCTGAAAAATATTAGTTGCACGTTATTTTTTAATATGGTAGCGATATCCATTCTGGTATTCTAGTACGATTATATGCTACCATCATTGGTAAGATAATAATAATTTCTTTTCTTTTTATGCACCTATTGCCTATATTTACTTTTAAATACTTTGAAGAAAAGTTAGCCAATGTAAAAATTTAATAAAATAAAATTAGATTGAATAACCCGATATCAAAATAATCGAAAGAACATTTTGAAGCCAAGCCTCAAGAACTTTTTGAAGCACAACCAAGAAATTTACATAGTAAGACAACTTAAATACTGCAAATACTGCAGACTTGTTAAATCCTTGAAAAATTTCGTCACCAAAAATTGCTAACGTTACGTAACTTTGTTTCGACACTAGACATTGAAGCTGATACAATTACGCTACTAACGTGTCAGTGTCGACAGGGCGATATAGATTGTGAGAACACAAAAATCGTCACAATGTCGTGTTAATATTCTCTTTTTGTGAATATTGTAACTTGTACAGAATTATGTTTTAACAAACTTCAAAAAAGTATTTTTACTCTTTTACTTTTAGAGAAAATAAATCAAAATTTATATTTTTAAAATTTTATTAATCATAATAAAATTTAATAAAAACAGATTTTAATAAAAATTTTATGATTTAAAGCTTTCCAAAATTGTGCTGGAGCCTGGAGGATATGTTGTTTTGATATTACTGTATTTTTACATGTATAAGTATATTAAAAATTACATTACATCTTTAAACCCTCACAGCATCTCTAATTAAATAGTTAACTGCATAACTACGATGAAGCGTAAAAAAGTTACCACATCTTGAATCATTAAAAATAATTTTATTAGAAGTAATGAATTTTAACTATTGGAAGAGTTTTTAAAAAACAATTTTGTATAGTTTTAAAAAAATAAATAAAATAATAACACCAAAAAATTAACCACGCAGTTAATCAAATAAGAACAGAAACTTTGTCCGTTCAGTATTAACATACCTCCTAAAGTTTCAATTAGTCATACAAGTAAAATTGATACGTCTATATGTCAAAATTGTTTTCGTTGAATTCTTCTTCTCATAATTATTTATTCCATAAATGCGTGCAATATTATAGCAAAAGAAAAATAATATTGATACTTTTCATAACACCACTTTATAATTTAACTTAATTATTTGATTACTTCAGCATAAATTTCTAAAAAACTATACAATTTTTGATCAAACTTAGTAGAAAAGTACCATAATATTAAACTACGTTTTCCAAATATTCGGTTCTCTATAATAATAAAGTCTCTAATAATATTTTACAAAATTATTTTATTATGAAACAACTGTTTGGGAAATCAAAATCACCTATTACCTATCTAAGTACTAAATGAAAATTTGCGATATGTCCTATTTTTGAAAGAACATTGGGTGAAATGGCGTTTTACAATTTATAATTCGATTAACTGAACTATACTTACAAAATATATAGCGGCAACTTAAAAAACTATTTAAGGTTTTTCCTTTTGTTTTATTTTATCATGAAATATATCAAAAGGTTCATAGGAAAACAAAAAAGTTCATTATAAATTTTTTAGATTTGTTTTTAATTATACTGATGAGCAAATCTTCTGTTTAGTGAAGATTAAAAGTTTTCTCAAAATGTAATTTTTATTAATAATTTATCTACTTTTCCATTTCCTTCTAGACCAAAGTTTGCAAACTACTATTTTAGTTCTATGTTTTGAATTATAATTCTTTATTCATTCTCATTTTTAGCACATTTTCAAACTAATTTTGAAAAAAGGTGCCTTTTAGTTTTACTCTGTCAGCCCGTCCGTTTGTATGTATGTCTGTCCGTTCGTCCGTTCGTCGGTCTGTTTACAAAACTTCTATACTGTTAAAGATAGAGAAAAAAAATGTTAACGATGGGTAGGTCTCATAAAAAAATTAATGTTATAGAACAACTTTTCATGTAGCTCCATCCATGACGGAGCTATAGCCCCTCAAACTTTGAAAAAACCCTATTTTGAAATGCGTATATCTCATGTTCTGCTTAACGTTTTTTCAATCTGAAAATGCCATTCAACAGTATTTATTTTTGGCTCAATAAATCAGTATCAAAATAATGCAACATTTAGTATTTTACTATTTAAATTTACCGTTATGTGAAAACCAAATTTTGCATAATATTTCTTTTTTCATAACTCCGGCACGTTTTCAGATAGGAACTTCAAAGAAACAAGAAAGAACTTTTAGAATTAGTATAAGTTTCTTCAGAAATTCTTTTTGTACCACCTCCCGTTTAAGACCTATTAGGGCCCAAACATTGAAAATATGCTATTTTTAGTCGCTGGTTTACATTCTATTTTGTTTTTTATTTGTTTGGAAAATATATATATTTAGCTTATAAATTCGTGCAGTGTATAAATCATATGATTTTGACCCATTTATCACTTGGATAATTTAATGATTAAATTTACATGGACTCGTCTTAACATTGAATCATAAAATTATCAAAAACTGTTGATATAATAAATGATATAATTTTTTCTTTTCCTATAAAAATAATTTTGTGCCAAATGGATTTCAATTTTCTATCTAATCATAGTATTCTTTCGTTTCGGAATTTCACTTTTCATCGAATTTCACTTTCGGTTTTTCGGAACACCTGTGACTAAGGTTGCGGAGTAGATATGCTTCACGCAGCACTCGTATAGAATGAATAAATTAATTAATTAGTTTATATTTTAATTTTTTGTTTTTTAAATTTTATAAATTTAACCTTATTTTTTTTTTTTTTTTTATTAAAAATATTAATTTTAAACATTGATTACATTATTTTACTCAATTATTCTAGATTTTAGGCAGATTTTATTTGAAGCTGTATGGTCGTTTGTAGAGTTTCCAAAAATTAATTTTAAATTTAAACAGAGATTTGATCTCTTTTTAAAAGAACAGGATATCCAAAAATCCTAAAGAGCCAGCAACTACGTATAATTCATTTATTCATAAAGGAGTAGCTATTTAAATTAATATGAATTTTTTTATTAAAACTGAAAACCAGTTATAGAATAATAATATTAGGTAGGTACTTACCTTAATATGATTTTTTTTTTTTCAATTTTCCTTTTATGTAATTTTCCTATTGCTTACAAAAGCTGATCATTTTATTTTTCCTGTTGATAAAAAGGATTTTGTATTAAACCATCCTACTATTTTATTATAAGTAATTGATAATTTTTTTTTTTAGTTGTTCAAAACTATAACAAGATTAAAAATAAAAAATAAAAAAAAAAAAAGAGTAAAAAAACTTTTTCTTCTAAAAATATTTAATTATTTAATAATTTTACCATTCACTCTTAAAACATTTTTTTTTTTTTTCTGAATTAATTTTCCAATAATATATGGTAATTTTTAATATATATATATTTTTTTTATTAATAATACAATAAAAAAAGGCCTTATTATTTGTTTATTATAATAATAATATATCTATTAGATATTAATATTTTAATTAAAATGATTATTATTATTATTATTATTTTTTTTTTTTTTTTTGAATAATTTTTGTATTATATTTAATACAATTATTTCTATTCAACTAATCTTATTAATTTACTTTAGAACAAGAATAATTATAAACGTCATAAAACAAAAAAAAAAAAAAAAAAAAAAACACTATATTTTATATTAAACGTTTTTTATTTTTTTTTTTTATTTCTTATTTTTTTTCTTTTTTTTTTAATAGAATTTCTCTTAAACAAAACATATACGTCCTTCTATAAAAAGCTTTTTATTATTTTGTTTTTTTTTTTTTTTTATTTTCAGTTTTACTTTTATCCTTAGTACATGTGTATATTGTATATATATATATATATTATGTATATTTATATTTATTTTTTTTTTTTTTTTGTTATTTTGTTTTAATAGTACAAATCCTTTTTAACATTATATTATATCCTTTTCATGAAATAAGGATAATGAAGCGGTTGTATATATTTCAATTATTTTTGTAGTGAACGTTATAAGAGGCAAATAACATAATTTTCAATTAATTGTAGAAGTTTTTTGTTTTAATTTGTCGTTTTTGGAATAATTTTTTTTATTTTTTTGCTAAAAATACTCAAATGAAAAAAAATATAATTCCGATTAAAAGTTTTTTTTTTTATAGGTATTAAAAGTAGTTTATAAAATTACTTTTGATTTGATTCAAAATATACATTTTCTTTTTTTTTTTTTTTTTGGTTAGAACTATTTTAAGGATTTTTTATGATTTTTATTATAATAGTAAATTAATAGGTATTTAATTTATTTATTTTTTTTTTTGAATTGATATTTTTCTTTAGAATTAAGAAAACACTTAAAGAACTGATTTAACCACTCATTATTTCATGGATATTTTTTTCTTTTTTCTTTTTTTTGGAGTAAATCTTTAGCATAAACACTAGAAAATTAAATTGACACACTTTTATTTATAATATATATATATATATATTTTTTTTTTTTATTAAATTATCTTAAAAGAGCTTTTCTTATTTAAATATATATATATATATATAATATATCAGTTAACCGATGTATAGAACTAAATATATATATATATATGTTTATATAAATATTATCCTTTTTATAGAATAAAATAATTGTACACACATAAATAACATTTTATTAAGAGTTATCTTATTGAACTGATAGAACTATACGTACATATATATAGTAAATTTGTAATTCATATATACTTATATAAGTAGATATAAATATTTAAAATAAAATATTATATTTTAAGGACATTTTTATATTCTCATCGAAAATTCTTCTTAACCCCATTATTTATTGACATTTATTCTTTATTAATTTCTTTATATAGAATAAATTAAGAAAAATATAAAAAAAAAAAAAAAGAAGAAGTTCCAACACTTTAATTTATTTCAAGTATGTATGAAAGAAAATATAATACAACCTAAATTTAGAATATTAAATAAATTTATTTCAGTATGTCAACTTTTATCACACTTTTTAATAATATTACAATTAATAAAAACTTGTGATGAAGAAAAAAATATCTATTTTTCAATGATAGCTGCTATAAATTTCTTTTTTAAACGACAGAACATAAATATTTTGTAAATATTTTATGAATGACACAATTTATAAATTTCACTTTAATTCACTTTAATTTAAAATAAAAATCACTGATTTTAAACATTTAGTGAAATAACAATTTAAACAGTAAGAGATGTAAAACTTATGTTAAATCAAAACTAAATAAAAAAAAAGGATAATTTCTTTATTTGTATCATATGTGCTTTGAAATGTCAAATTTGACATTTAAATACTTTTTTAAATTTTATTTTATTTTTTTCTTCTAATTTTTTTTTTTTGTTTTCTTCTTTCAATAAGTATTTGATTTTTCTAGTTTTTATTATTTTTATAGAAAAAAAAAAAAAACGGGATATTTTCTTATACACTGTTATTTTCTTATAAGGTTTTCCAAGAAAATAAAAAAAGGCTATTGAAACAGGCTATATAAAAATTACAATTGTAATGCGTATTTTTTTTTTCTTTTTTATAATTAAAAAAAAAAAATTTAAATGTTGAAAAAATTTTTTTTGTGTTTTTCCGACACAAAAAAAAAAAAACCCCGTTAAAATAATTTAAACGCGCTCGGACTAAATATTATCCAATACTGACTGGTAACGTGGAAAATTTTTAACATACTGGTCTTGATTACTCTAACAAATTCTAAGGGATAACATTATGGAATTTTTGCTTTTAATGTTGTTGCTGTTGTTGTTGTTGTTGGTGTAATTGTTGTTGATATTTTTATTATCAGACTTTTAAAAATGTAATTTTATTCTATACATATCGGTTAACTTCGGTTTTTTGAAGAAATAGTAAGAATCTCTAAATAAAAGGGGAAAATTTTTAAAGCTTTTTTTTTTTGTTTTTTTTTTTTGTTAAATAATGAACGTAAAAATTCTTAAAACAAAGCGCATATTCTAAAATATGGGAATAAAAATATGAATATAAGGAAAACTTTCAAGGATTTTTATTCCCAGATCATGTGTTTAAATTGACAAAAACAAAAAATTCTATTTAACATGACACATGTAAAGTTTGCAGATTTTTCTTTTGTTTTATAATGAATAGCTTTTATTTTCAATAAAAATTTTTAAAACTTTAAAATAAATACTGTTATGTTAAATACTGTTAAATTGAAAATAATTATGAAAAAGAATTTAAGAAATGAATGTGTTGCCATTATATATAAAAAAAAAATTAAAATCTTGTATTAAATCGCTTAGTAAGAATTCATAAGTTTTATTTTGGAAAGTCTTTAAAAATTTAGTATTAAATAAAACAACAAGGTACTTAGAAGCTATTATATTTTCGGTGAAATTTATACACGTTAAATTTTATTGATAACAATTATAAGAAGTATTGAATGACGTATAAATTATGGATGTATTTATGTACGAATTTATATTCTCTTGTTTAAGTACACTTTGAACTAAAGAATCGAATAAAATTAAAAAAATTAATCAAAAATTTTCGTAAAAATATTATTAATTGCTATACCTTTTCTTAGTGTACCTACCACACATTTTACGCACATTTCTCAGTATATCACACGTGATACGTACCACAAATTTTTATACCCGTACGATAGGATCGGGTATAATAAAATTACTCCTCCGTTTGTAAATATATATTCTGTTATACGGTGTCTTAATTTACCATTATGTGAAACTGAATTATTGCAAAATCCTTTAACCCTTCTATCTTCTAAACTTTTTAAGTTGGAAACTTGAAATTTTGATAGAAGTTAGTTCTTTGATAGAAAATAAGTATGAGTCATTTCAGAAATTTTTTTTGTATCACCCCCGTTTAGGAGCTGTAAGGGGTTAAAAACTGAAAATTTCCTATTTTTAAACACCTGCAACTTGAAAACCTTTTAACATTTTTTTGAAGTAATACATAAAAATTAAAGGTTCAACATTATACTCTTATTTCTGTTAACAACTTTTTTTAATAATATAGGGTTACTTTATAATTGACGAAAGTGTTACTTGATTTTTTCAAATTTTCTAACAAATTTCTCTAACGAATTTTTTGCATTTTGTTTTACTCGATAATTTGAAATTGTTGAGGATATAATAATCTTTATATCCGCGTAGTACAAAAAAATGTAAATAAATAAACAATATAACGGTTGCTTGAAGAATTTTTATTTATATGATAATAAAAATATCATGTTTATTTACATATCGTATATGTCACTGATGAAAAAATGATAAGAGTATAGATGTATATTATATAGCGCCGTATTTACATACAAACATAATATGTATTTTATTGTACTGATAAGAAATTATTCTATGAATGGAAATATTTTTAAAGAAATACTGCAATGTATGGCGATATACTTATAACAATATAAATATACTATGTACGCTTTAATATAATATAATATTTAAAATTATATTTACTATTTTGCACTTAGTAAATTTAATATACATTTACCGCTTAGTATTAAATGGTACTATAGAATATTTGAAAAAGTTTTGGATTGATAATCGTTATGTGGAAAGTTAAAATCTGCTTTTGAAGAATGTATAAACATATAGTTTGAATATATGTACAACCCATAGTTCTAGAAATTATAAAATTCACCCAAATTATTTTAAAATACTAAAATATTAAAAAAGTAATATTGTAAGAGTGGCAGGCTGTGAACATACTAACGGTTCGTACGGGTATCTAAGAGTTGACAAAGGCAACTGTATTCTTCCTCGTTAAAATTATATTTACTATTTTGTAATTATACCCGTACGATAGGATCGGGTACAATAAAATTACTCCTCCGTTTGTAACACCTCGAAATAAGCGAGCTAGATATACTTTCAAAGGTATGGATCGGATCAGAAAAAAATTCTAAGACTTTTGAGCCATGTCCGTCCGTCCATCAGCACGCTAACTCAAAAACTAAGAAAGTTAGAATCTTGAAATTTACACAAAATATTCTCGGAGTAATTTGTAGGTTCCCAATTTTGTTTGGTTGAGTTTGGACCAAAACTTAGGGTAGCTCTCGAAAACCTAACTTTTAGATACCCACATTTTTTTTGAAATAGAGCTATGAAATTTTAACTGCTGATAGATCTCACAAAAATATTAATTTTATTTTTAATAACGTTTTTTTGTAGCCCCACCCGTTACGGAGCTACAGCTCCCCAAAGGTTCAAAAAAGCTCTACATTTAAATTGTTATAACACAAGTTGTATAAGGTATATCTTCATTTTGAAAATGCCAAACGATTACTACTTTTATTAGCTTTAAAAGTATATATACAATAAGTATATATTTGCGGCATACGGTCTCTTAATTTATGCGAAACTAAAATTTTGCAAAATCCTTTAACCCTTCTATCTTCTAAACGGTTTAAGTTGGAAACTTAAAATTTTGACAGAAGTTAGATCTTTGAAAATAAGTATGAGTCATTTCAGAAATTTTTTTTGTATCACACACCGTTTAGGAACTGTAAGGGGTCAAAAACTGAAAATTTCCTATTTTTAAACACCTGTAACTTGAAAACCTTTTAACATTTTTTTGAAGTAATACATAAAAATTAAAGGTTCAACATTATACTCTTATTTCTGTTAACAAATTTTTTTAATAATATAGGGTTACTTTATAATTGACGAAAGTGTTACTTGGTTTTTAAAATTTTCTAACAAATCTCTTTAACGAATTTTTTGCATTTTGTTTTACTCGATAATTTGAAATTATTGAGGATACAATGCGTAGTACAAAAAAATGTAAATAAAACGGTTGCTTGAAGAATTTTTATTATGCTTGATCAATGAATGATAAGAGTATAGATGTATATTATATAGCGCCGTATTTACATACATATATGTATTTTATTGTACTTATAAGAAATTATTCTATGAATGGAAATATTTTTAAAGAACTATTGCAATGTACTTATAACAATATAAATTTAATATACATTTACCGCGTAGTATTAAATGGTACTATAGAATAATAGTTCTAAGAAAATTACGTCAAAACTTTTTTGTATCAAAATTAAATGAAATATAATATAATATGATTTAAGCAATGTTTAAAATAACTGATCAATTTACGTCATAATTATGATCTAATCGATTTAATTTTTACTTTTACTTATAAATAGTAATAAATTATATTTATCATTAAGTGCAGTGTAGGATTTGTCACCATAGTCCGATCTTTAACATTATTTGGCAACAAAATATCAGTAATATAACATAATAAGAAATCTAAATTAATTGTGAGTGGTTTAGTAGAGGCAGCTACCATAACATGTTATTATACCTAGTTGATGATCAGATAGATAGAAGCATCATCTTAACTACTGTTCATTTTAAATGTTTACCAAAAAAGTAATCACCACATAATGTTCGAAGGACTTGAATATTATTTATAATGACATGCTATTATCAATAATAAATCCATAATATAAAATACATTATATGGCATAATATCTGATAAATTTTGAAGAATAGAAAGGAATTTTTAGTAAAAAGATTTTTTTTCACCAAAAAAATACAAATTATTTTATTCAATATATAGAAATTCTCTGACAGAAAATGTAATATAACCTTTTAAAAATTCATTACCAGAAAAATTCAGATCGATATAGATAGTTGTACCTAAATTTTATTAAACAAGATAAAGGAAAAAACGTACAGATAATTCAAAAATTATTAACGAATCTACACAATATGGTTCAATTTTAGTCTCATTCGTTGTCGATGTTAAACAAAACGATGTTTCAGCAAACTAAAAGGAATATAGATAGTACATTTGTTATTCAAAAAAGACATTTCAATCCACTGGATTCAGAAGTTTCATCAAGAAACTGCCTGCAATCACATTCTGCGGAAGGTTTCTTTAAGTTTTGCTTCGGAAACATTATCTTACTTAGAAATCGAAAAGCTTTAGTTTTCTAAAAATAAACTGAAAGAAGTGAATAACTGCCGACTACATGAATTTCATAAGAGTTAAAATTATAACCAATGATCAATGGAGATAAAACGAATTCAAAATTGGTAAAATGAGATAAAGATTAAATGAAGTTAATAAAAATAGGTAATAATTCTTGTATAAGATAGATAATAGTTGGCGGACAAATAAAAATATTTTTGTTTAATAATTTTCTACAATCGACTGCAGCCGAGTAACCATCGGTTCAGTGAAACTAATGATTTCAGAACTGAAACTAAATAATTAATAGTCTTATAGTCCTTAATGGAAGTGGGGAAAAGAAAAAATTAATAAAAATAGTTATATATATCATTTTCTGGTTAAATGCAGGTAATTATTAAATATTCTCAGGTATTTACTAAATATATTCAGGTTTTTTTTTTTAATTCAGAGTTTTACTAAATGAATTCAGATTTTGTTTTTTGTAATTCCGATTTTTATTAAATAAATTCAGATACTTATTTTAATTCAAAAATTGTAAAAATTGAAAACTTTTTATTGATAAACATGCAAAAATTCTGAAAAATATTTACCGTCGACTTACCTAATTTTGATAACTTTTTAACATTAAAAGTGTAATAAAAATTAAAGTGCCTATGTATTTTAGTTGGAAAATAGAAAGTTTGAAAAATTAAGGGCTCCATGAGTTCTTACCTACATCCTAAAAAAAAATAGAAGTGAAAATATGTGCTTTAAGGCCATTTTTATGATAAAAGGTGGTGAAGGTTAACTTTGTCCAGCATAAAAATATTGAAAAAAGCGTTGGTCGAAGTTAGAGTAACTAAGTAAGAAGCCTTAGTCAACGTTGATGGTTTTAATCAACTTTAATCAAAAATTAAAGTGCCTATGTAATTTAGTTGGAAAATAAAAATTTTTGAAAAATTGAGGGCTCCGTGAGTTCTTACCTACATCCTAAAATAAAAATATAATGGAAAATATGTGTTTTAAGCCCATTTTTATGATAAAAGGTGGTGAAGGTTAACTTTTTCCAGCATAAAAATATTGAAAAAAGCGTTGGTCGAAGTTAGAATAACTAAGTAAGAAGCCGCAGTCAACGTTGATGGTTGTAATCAACTTATGAGAAAGCAGGTAGTAAAAGTTTGAATAATCCCTGTGAAAGTTTGTGGTTTTAATTAATTATGAGAAAACAATTTAATTTTTTTTGATAAATTATAATTTAATATAGAAAATTTGTAAAACTTAAACTTTTTTAATTAAAAAATATATTAAAATATACCTATATTAAAATTTTAAAAATTTCAATTTGCTGTTTAATTTAATTGTGCTAACACTATTTTAAAATTTTTACACATTATAAAAGTACTTGTTCAGAAGCAAATTTTGTTTAAATTCAATTTTTTATCTACGCAGTATGCATTTTAAATCTGTTTTAAAAATTTTATGCCATCTTTGGACAAATTAATTAATTCAATTTCTTGATAATAGAATGTAGATAGTGATGATGTAGAGATGATAGTAAATTGTTTTCAAAAGTTTTTTATTTTTTCGGTCAATGTTACTCTACATAGTCAAAGTTAGGCAAGTCGACGATAAATAATTTTGAGATTTTTTACATGTTTATCAATAGAAAGGTTTTAATTTTTACAATTTTTGAATCAAAAAAATTATCAGAATTTACTTAGTAAAAATCGGAATTCCAAAAAAAAAATCTGAAATTTTTTAGTAAAAATCTGAATTCATTTAGTAAAACTCTGAAATCCAAAAAAAAATCGAAACTTTTTTAGTAAATTAACCTTAATATATTTAGCAAAAAACTGAATATATTTAGTAAATACCTGTGAATATTTAGTAAATATCCGAATTTGACCAGGAAATGCTATTATCTACATAGATATTTTGTAAAAATTATAAATTAAAATACGAAATTACTTTAAAGTTAAATTAATTTCATAAAAACTCAAATTTTCAAGTAAAAATGGTGTATTCAATAATTGTAACCTAGCAAAGCACTAAAATTTCCAAACTAAATCAAAATTAGTTTATAATAATTTAAACGAAGTATGATTTATTTTAATACCTGTGGTTCATTATATCAAAATGTAATTGATTTTAATCTTGGAATTTTTTTTTTTTTTTAATTCTATAGTTTTAAATCCTATTGTTTTTCTTGAAAATTGAATTTTTTATCGAAGTTTTTTCTTTAACTGTTTGTTTTCTTTTTATACCCGTATGAACTATGTTCAAGGGTATAATAAATTTGCCATTACGTTTGTGACACCTTAAAGGAGTCGAGCTAGATATAGTGTCAAAGGTATGGATCGGCTCAGAATCGAATTCTGAGTCGATTAAGCCATGTACGTCCGTCCGTCCGTCCGCACGATAACTCAAAAAATAAAGAAGCTAGGAGGCTGAAATTTTTTTTACGTCACTTTTGCAAAATTGTTAGTTTTGCTATTTAAATCCAACATTTTCGGTCGGCGGGTTCGAGTAGCTGCCATACAACTTCTATCTTTATATAGAAATAACTCAGTACCTATTCAAGCTAGATTTCTGAAATGTTGCAAATGATGATCAAGTTTTATGGCAACAACTTCTGTAAAATTTGGTTGTGCTGGTGCAGCGGGTTCGGGTAGCTGCCATACAACTTCTCCGTTTAAATGAGAATAACTCAGTGTTTATTGAAGCTAGGAATCTGAAATTTAGTAAAGAGGTGTCGAATTACATGCCAACAACTTTTGTAAAATTTGGTTGGTCTAGAGCAGCCGGTTCAGACTTCTTGCACCTCTTGGAACCTAATGAAGCTAGGCGTCTGAAATTTTGCAAATGATGATCAAGTTTTATGGCAACAACTTTTGTAAAATTTGGTTGTGGTGGTGCGGCGGGTTCGGGTAGCTGCCATACAACTTATCCGGTTAAATGAGAATAACTCAGTGTTTATTGAAGCTAGGAATCTGAAATTTAGTAAAGAAGTGTCGAGTTATATGCCAACAACTTTTGTAAAATTTGTTTGGTCTAGAGCAGCCGGTTCAGACTTCTTGCACCTCTTGGAACCTAATGAAGCTAGGCGTCTGAAATTTTGCAAATGATGTTCACGTTTTATGGCAACAACTTCTACAAAATTTGGTTGTGCTGGTGCGACGGGTTCGGGTAGCTGCCATACAAAATCTCTTTTTAAATGAAAAGAACTCAGTGTCCGTCCGCACGATAACTCAAAAAATAGAGGAGCTAGGAGGCTGAAAATTTTTTTACGTCACTTTTGTAAAATTGTTAGTTTTGCTATTTAACTCCAGCATTTTCTGTCCCCGGGTTCGGGTAGCTGCCATACAACTTCTTTCTTTAAATAGAAGTAACCCAGTGTCTGTTCAATCTAGGTATCTGAAATTTTGCAAATGATGATCAAGTTTTATGGCAACAACTTCTACAAAATTTGGTTGTGGTGGTGCGACGGGTTCGGGTAGCTGCCATACAAAATCTCTTTTTAAATGAAAAGAACTCAGTGTCCGTCCGCACGATAACTCAAAAAATAGAGGAGCTAGGAGGCTGAAAATTTTTTTACGTCACTTTTGTAAAATTGTTAGTTTTGCTATTTAACTCCAGCATTTTCTGTCCCCGGGTTCGGGTAGCTGCCATACAACTTCTTTCTTTAAATAGAAATAACCCAGTGTCTGTTCAATCTAGGTATCTGAAATTTCGCAAATGATGATCAAGTTTTATGGCAACAACTTCTGCAAAATTTGGTTGTGGTGGTGTGACGGGTTCGGGTAGCTGCCATACAAAATCTCTTTTTAAATGAAAGAACTCAGTGTCCGTCCGCACGATAACTCAAAAAATAAAGGAGTTAGGAGGCTGCAATTTTTTTTACGTCACTTTTACAAAATTGTTAGTTTTGCTATTTAACTCCAGCATTTTCGGCCGCCGGGTTCGAGTAGCTGCCATACAACTTCTTTCTTTAAATAGAAATAACCCAGTGTCTGTTCAATCTAGGTATCTGAAATTTTGCAAATGATGATCAAGTTTTATGGCAACAACTTCTACAAAATTTGGTTGTGGTGGTGCGACGGGTTTGGGTAGCTGCCATACAAAATCTCTTTTTAAATGAAAAGAACTCAGTGTCCGTCCGCACGATAACTCAAAAAATAAAGGAGCTAGGAGGCTGAAATTTTTTTTACGTCACTGTTGCAAAATTGTTAGTTTTGCTATTTAACTCCAGCATTTTCGGCCGCCGGGTTCGAGTAGCTGCCATACAACTTCTTTCTTTAAATGGAAATAACCCAGTGTCTATTCAATCTAGGTATCTGAAATTTTGCAAATGATGATCGAGTTTTATGGCAACAACTTCTGTAAAATTTTGTTGTGATGATATGACAGGTTCGGATAGTTGCCATACAACTTCTCTTTTTAAATGAAAATAACTCAGTGTCTATTGAAGCTAGCTATCTGAAATTTAGTGAAAAAGTGTCGAGTTGCATGCCAAAAACTTTTGTAAAATTTGAATGGTCTAAAGCAGCCGGTTCAGGCTTTTTGCATTTCTTGCAACTTAATGAAGCTAGGCGCAATAGATTCGGGTAGCTATCATACAACTCCACAATTTACATAAATATATCTCTGTGGTTCGGTACTAAAACTCTGAATGTTTTTAAAAGATGATCAAGTTTTATAGAAACAGGATATATTACGTTCATACGGGTATCCCAGAGTTGACACAGTCTACTCTACTGCACTCTTCCTCGTTTGTATATGAATCACAAATTATTGTATTATCTACTTGTTTATATATACAGGATAGTAAAAAATGGACATGTTTTTTAAAAAAACAGGAACCTTCTTATGTTCTACTATGTCATCAATAGTTGGACAATTTTTGTATCTAAACCAATTTTCTTTTTTTATTGCCTTTTTTTATGTTATAATATTATGTATGTTCATATGTAGATATAGTTATTAATAATATACAGGGTTAAATATATTTTCATTTAAAAGGAAATCAATTATTTTAAAATTTTTCCGGCTCAAGTATAATAGAAAACTAAATATATGTTTTTGTTTATTTATAATGCAAAATTATAATTTTTCTATAGAAATAAATTACAGTTATGGACAAAATGATGAAATTATTATAAACCCGTTCTTTTCGAATTCAGAATTAAACTTAATTAAAGAATTCGAATATGCAGAAAAACTATATTTATTTTACAATTTTATTCACTTTAATTTTAAAATTTACTTAAGATATTTCAGGGCTTTTCCTTATATAATTAATTTATTAATTAAGTGGATAGTGAACCCAACATTTTCGTGTGCAAAATTATATATATAGCAATTAAATATGTATTATTTTCATAGTATTACTGATTTAATAAAAATTATCTATCTACACTTCACTGTCACTGTCTGGTTGAGGCTTTAAGCACTAAAGCAACAATCTAAAAATTTTTTAATATTCTTCGAAGATTTCACAAAAGAAAAAATTAGAAAACAGGAAAATTGATATTATGAACTAAATATATAAAGGATATAATGTAGAGTTCTAATATTATACTAATTGTTTATTCAAGGCCATAAGAACATTTTCGAAGAAAGAAGTATTAATTTTATAAAACTTGTTACGACGCCTCATTTTTTAAAATTTTTACATAGTTTAATTTTCTTAACAGATTAAAATTTTTGAAAAACGAGGAAGAGTGCAGTAGAGTAGACTGTGTCAACTCTGGGATACCCGTATGAATGTAATATATCCTGTTTCTATAAAACTTGATCATCTTTTAAAAACATTCAGATGTTTTAGTACCGAACTATAGAGATATATTTATGTAAATTGTGAAGTTGCATGACAGCTACCCGAATCTATTACGCCTAGCTTCATTAAGTTCCAAGAAATGCAAGAAGCCTGAACCGGCTGCTTTAGACCAATCAAATTTTACAAAAGTTTTTGGCACGCAACTCGACACTTTTTCACTAAATTTCAGATAGCTAGCTTCAATAGACACTGAGTTATTTTCATTTAAAAAGAGAAGTTGTATGGCAACTATCCGAACCTGTCATATCATCACAAATATTTTGTTTTATGGCAACAAATTTTACAGAAGTTGTTGCCATAAAACTGGATCATCATTTGCAAAATTTCAGATACCTAGATTGAATAGACACTGGGTTATTTCCATTTAAAGAAAGAAGTTGTATGGCAGCACTCGAACGCGGCGGCCGAAAATGAGTTAAATAGCAAAACTAACAATTTTGTAAAAGTGACGTAGAAAAAATTTCAGCCTCCTAGCTCCTTTATTTTTTGAGTTATCGTGCGGACGGATACTGAGTTATTTTCATTTAAAAAGAGAAGTTGTATGGCAGCTACCCGAACCCGTCGCACCACAACAACCAAATTTTGCAGAAGTTGTTGCCATAAAACTTGATCATCATTCGCAAAATTTCAGACGGACACTGAGTTATTATACCCGTATGAACTATGTTCAAGGGTATAATAAATTTGCCATTACGTTTGTGACACCTTAAAGGAGTCGAGCTAGATATAGTGTCAAAGGTATGGATCGGCTCAGAATCGAATTCTGAGTCGATTAAGCCATGTACGTCCGTCCGTCCGTTCGTCCGTCCGTCTGCATGATAACTCAAAAACTAAAGGAGCTAGGGGGCTGAAATTTTTTTTACGTCACTTTTGCAAAATTGTTAGGTTTGCTATTTAAATCCAACATTTTCGGTCGGCGGGTTTGAGTAGCTGCCATACAACTTCTATCTTTATATAGAAATAACTCAGTATCTATTCAAGCTAGGTTTCTGAAATTTTGCAAATGATGATCAAGTTTTATGGCAACAACTTCTGTAAAATTTGGTTGTGGTGGTGCGGCGGGTTCGCGTAGCTGCCATACAACTTCTCCGTTTAAATGAGAATAACTCAGTGTTTATTGAAGCTAGGAATCTGAAATTTACTAAAGAGGTGTCGAGTTACATGCCAATAACTTTTGTAAATTTTATGGCAATAACTTTTGAAAAATTTGGTTGTGCTGGTGCAACAGGTTCGGGTAGCTGCCATACAACTTCTCTTTTAACAATTAACAAACGATTTTGCAAAAGTGACGTAAAAAATATTTCAGCCTCCTAGCTCCTTTATTTTTTGAGTTATCGTGCGGACGGACGGACGGACGGACGTACATGGCATAATCGACTCGGAATTCGATTACGTAATGGCAAATTTATTATACCCTTGAACATAGCTCATACGGGTATAATAATAGGTGTTGATTATTTAAAAGTAACTTTTTTTTAAAATATGGCAATACAAGCAAAGCATGAGAATAGATGACAACAATAACATATAACTTACATGCCTTAGCAATGCTTAACTAATAGATAGAAAATTCCTTATTCTCTATTTAAAATTTTTAATTCATAATCATCATTTAACTTGACTAACAGAAATTAAGTAGTTTAGTATATATTTATTTACTAAGAAACTGACTGAAGTAAAATGATGTCTACATCAGTTAATGGTAATTTTTAAAATTATGAAAATAATTGATACTTCTAGTAAGCAACACTAATATCTAGGAGTTATAAATCGCACTAAATAGGGCATTAAAAAACTTTTCTGTGTTAAAATCCCCAATAATTTTTTTAAATAAATAATTAAATTCCACTAAAAGAAATTCAATCTACCATTTTGTAAAATATTTTTAAATATCTTTTACAACAACAAACATAAAAAAATCGTGAGGCCTCGGTGGCCTAGTGGCTAAGAGCGTATAAAATACGCTGTAAACACCGAGGGAGTGTGGGTTCAAATCCCACACACGTTGTAAGAGTTATTCCCCCTTACCACATTTACAGCCACGCCTGCAAAGGAAAGGCTGTGTAATTTCTTGTTCACATCAACCATAGATTAATTGACTTGAATTGATTGAAAAATTTTTAATTACTGTAACAACACCTTTCTATTTCTTTGCAGTGCATTTATTTTGCGGATAAATATACCTGTAACACAAGCTAAAAAAACCGATTTATGTATTATTTTAATTATCATTTGTTAATCAAGTTTGTTTTGTAAAGAACTACGACATGTCTGAGTCTTCAATGTATTTCAAAGTAGATAACAAATATTTTTGATTAGACCAGTCTAAGTCACAATATGAAAAGGGATTTCTGCGAAAAAAATTGATATAATATTGGATAGGGGCAAAATCCACAAAAAAAAAAAATCGACAATTATTTTAAATACTGTTGAAATATGTATGTTAAAATAATAAGGACGGATTTCAGAGTTGGTTCCAAATTCAGGGTGTTTTTGCTTTTTTTCAGAATATCCTTTGCATATTTTTGAATTTGTGGATTCTTATTTGTGGATTTTGACTTTTAAATTTTTTATTTATGGATTTTCGTTTGTGGATTTCGTCACCACCTCCACCAATCCTAACATATTATTTTATAATTTAAATATTTTTATAACATTTTGTCACCAACTGTTTAAATATTGAAAAAGTTTATTTTATTTAAAACATTATATTTTGTTTTTCATATTTAAGTGGTCCCAAGAATAACATAATATGTATATAATATGTAGAATCCTTCAATATATTTAAGGATTCATATGATTTCAAAAGATCTAAGTTTTAAAAATATTACTCCAAAAAAAAAAAAAATTAAAAATATCGAAAAAAAAAGGATTTTATTTTTGATTCATTTTTCCATGGTTAAAATGTAAATAAAGATATGATAAATTGAAAATATATACATATAATATTTGTTGGTTTTTGCTCTTTTTAAGCTTAAGATAAATTTCAATTACATCTCTTACAAGGGTAACAAGTTAGTTTAGATTTTGTTTTGTGGTTTTTTACTAGAATAGTACCATAGAATATTTACTCTGTTTTATATAGATAGTACTATTCTATAAAGTTAATAATTTTATGATCAGTAAAGTGTTTTCTGAATATTTCTCCTTTTTAAAAGGTTTTATTTACTTTATAATATACAGTTTATAATAATAATACCTACATATATGTAATATACATTTGGAGTAGGATATAATAATATATTAGATATCTGTACATATAATATTATATTTAACATCTTACTGTTTTATTTTT
Organism: Poecilobothrus nobilitatus; assembly: GCA_947095535.1. NCBI lineage: Eukaryota > Metazoa > Arthropoda > Insecta > Diptera > Dolichopodidae > Poecilobothrus > Poecilobothrus nobilitatus. The sequence continues at coordinate 112,920,318 of OX352774.1, forward strand.
AAAATTTATTCTAAAATTTTAGATTTAAATTTTTGGATTTCATAAAATTTTAATATTTAAACGATACAAAATTTATTTAAATAAAAATTTAAAATTAATATATTTATAACAAATAACTTTAGAAAAATTTTTTTAATACCATAAAACAAAATATAAATTTTCGAAAATTTCAATTAAATAAAGTTCTTTCCATAATGCTATCGGTTTTATTAACCATTATAATATCGTGTGGTGTCTAGGTACTCAAGTAAAATTTTTGATGTAATATTTTTAGTTGTTTCTACTCTTTTATTAGTCTAACCACTAATCACTGTACGGACGGAATCAAGAACCACGGACCATTAATTATCTGTATGGACGAAAGGCTTAAATAAAAACTAGGTATATTTTGATGCAACTGGATGGAAAATTTTTGAAGTAATATTTTAAGTAGTTCCTAATTTTTTTTTAATCAAACCGCTAACTACTGTAGTGACGGAACCACTAATTAAGTACCACGGACCATTAATTATCTGTACGGACGAAAGGGTTAAATAAAAACTAGGTATATTTTGATGCAACTGGTACTGGTACAACAAGGTACTGAATAAAATCTTTCTTAACTTTTCAATTGTAAAATACTCAAAATGTTAAGCTTGCACAAAAAATTTAAACTTGTGATGAATTCAAAAAAAAAACTCATGTTATAATATGCCAATCCTTTTCTATTTAGTAAAAGATTTTTTGATCGTTCCAGAAGCTTCAAAAAAAAAAAAATGGTTTATGAAATTATAGTCGATATTTATACAGAAAATCAATTATTATAATGTAGGGTTAAAGAATATAATAATCTTTACTGAAAGAGTACAAAAATAACTTGATTTTATCAATCTATAAAATTTAGATTAGACACTTTATTTTAGCCAATTCTTGGATAATTCTACGTCCTTTGTTGTTAGGGCGGCCGCGTTTCCTATTTCTTTATATTTCCACTCTAAGAACATTTCCGCTTGGGTTGTATTTGGTTTTCTAAGTGTATGATATCTTCATTTCCATTTTCTGCGCCTTTTTATTGGTTATGCATTCTGTACACATTAGTATCCAGAAACATTCATTCAATATTGTACTTCATATAGATATACCTAACAAAAATTTATTGAATATTCAAACGATAGTTAATGACTACTATATTTAGGGGGTTATGTTGAGAAAGATTTTGTGACTATGGCATCAAAATATATACCTTCATTAAAAACTTTAACTGCGACGTTAAATAAGTGAGTATTTCATTACTCTTTTGTCAGACATTTTAGAGTCAAACAGAGTATTGTGAGTTGTTAAGGAGTGGTATTGTACTTTTAAAACATAATGTTTTCTTACAGTTTATAGTGTGCCATGTTCAACATACTTTAAAAAAAAAAGTTAAAAATGATCTGGCATCGTCAATTCATTAACTAATTATCAATGAAGAACTAAATTATTTGTGCATATCTAAAATCCAATATCTTAGTTTTTACTTCATGTTAAATTTTACGATATCTTGCTTTTATTCAAGCAATCCTTTTCATTACGCTCTATACTATAACAACATTTTATATATTATGAAATATTAATTTAAAATGTAAAATCTATTATGTACCTATTTTTAGGAAAAAAATAAAAAATTCAAACTAAAATAATTTTTTTTTACAGAAAAATTATTTATAGAAACTAATTTTTAACTAGTTTACAATTTAAAATTTCATTGAACAGGAAAACTGCTTTCCTAAAGTTAGGTACCTTTTCCCATATTTTTTTTTGTTGCTCTGTTTAATATTAAAGTCACAATTTTTGCAATTAGTTAAAATCTGTTTTGTGTGTTATTTGAAGTTAACTGGAACGTTAAAAAATGTTTAGCTTATAACTGTACCTACTATTAACGGTACTATAATGTAATCCCAATTAAAGAGCTAGCAATTTCTTAGATTATTAAGATATAAGATATGAGAATGGAAGAATCCCAGCTTGTTACGTATTATCTATCTATGTGATAAGTAACACAAAATTGACTTTAATTTTCATATCTTTGGATGAAATTTTATCTAATTTTAATTTGTGGCATCTGCAATTTTTTTGTTTTTACCAAAATTATGTAAAATTATTTATTTGACAGCTGAGTATGCAATTTTTTCTGTTAACGTAAGATTTTAAAAAATATGGCTGCTGTAAATCAAACAAAATATCTTAATTTTCAAAATATCTGGACAAAATATCTTAGTTGGACAAAATATCTTAATTTTCTTCGTGTTTCACCAGAATTATATATAAATTTTTATACGTTATTTACATATTGGGTAAAAAATCACTGAAGGCAGCCGAATTTCTCTGTACATTTTTTGAGTGTCACATGACAGGATATATTCATTTGTATTCTTTAGATAATCTTATCTATATATTATTGTTAAATCATCAAGGGAATAGAATTTAATGAAAATCAGAAAAAATATCGTAAAAAAAATTTAAAGTTTTAAATTTCAGATGAATATTGCCCGAATTTGGACATTCATCTTTCTGTAAATCCTTATTTTATTGTCATTTGTTAAATAATAAATTTGTATGAAGTCCCATGGGACTTTTGTCTGATTGTAAGGCCTCAGGGATTTTTCGGCTTTAATTCCAATTTAAATTATGGGCTTTAATTCCCATTAAAAAAGCATATCCTCGGGCGTCCTGTCACTGCATCTAATACACAATTAGATAATAAATTAATGTTCAATTTCTTTTATTATGTTCACTTTAAAATATTTTTTATTTATTTTTTTTTAATGCACATAAATGTGGACGGGAAATTACACAGCTTTCCTGTTCATGCGTGACTGTAAATGTCGTAAGTGGGAATAACTCTTACGACATGTGTAGGGTTTGAATCCACACTCTCTCAGTGTTTACAGTGTATTTTATACGCTCTTGCCCACTAGGCCACCGAGGCCCCTTTAAAATATTTGTTTCATTTTCGTGATTTTAAAGTACTTGTAGTGTTATATGAAAATTTCTCCCATGAATGTTTAAACAGCCACACTTTAATACGATCATTAGCTAAAATATTATAATAATAAAGCTTTTATAATTAGAAAATTGAAAATTGAAATAAACCTCTTATAGAAATTAGTATTCCGTCCAATATAAATTTAAAAAATTAAAATAATTAACTATAGATTGCTGCACAATATGTAAAAAACTTCTCATAGCCATTTAAACTAGTATAATTTACACTCTACTTTTAAATCTACTAGGAATACAAATTAGAGCGTAAGTTTTGCAAAATTTCTATAAAATTTTATTTAATTGTTTTTCAAATCTATAAGATATACCTAATTTTTTTTTTTAGAAAATATTTTTTTTAGGAAAACTTTCTTTACTAAATTCTAGTAATAAGTAGGTCTCGCGAATTTTGCGTAAAATTATCAAATTTAAATGAAAATTTGATATACGAATATCTAGTTGGGGTATAGTTTCTTTCTGTATTATTACAGGGTTCTCCAAAATAGATAACATGTTATAATAATATAATATTTGAGAGAAAACTTTAAAACAAGAGTAAAGTCTTAATGCAGGGGAAGTCCATTTTTTAAAGTTAAAAAAAAAACTGGTTCCTAATATCGAATTTAAGTCCATTAAATTTTTTGTTGTATAATCCTCAAAATTACTTTTACAAGTTTCTAAACACGTAATACATTTTTTAGATATTATGTATATTATTTTAAAAATCAACGTCAGAAAGATTTTTTTGGTTCACAAAACTTTATTTTTTTATTTCCGAATCTTTAAGTATGTAAGTAAGTGAAGACGAGAACTCGAAAACGAAAAGCGGGTAATTTTCAAATTTCATATTAATAGGTATGAAGACTTTATTTAAAACTCCCAATCTGTTAAATGGGTGAAATCTTTATAAAAAAAAAAATTTCTGAAAAATTAAATTATTTGAAAAGGAAATATTTTGACGCACCAAAATATCTAATGGAGCGTTAAATATCGTGACTTTATCACCGCTGAAATACCGTGGTTGTATCAAACAAGTATAAATTTTGTTCTATGATTTTACAGTTTGGCCAAAGTGTTAGTATATAACCACAACGTTTATTTATATTATATAAATACTATTACAAAGAATATATATTATAAATTTAGTCCTTTTTACTGATGGAAAGACTGAGGTTTACTAATTTATTTACAATTTTTTTGCTAAAAAGCTTGTTGTGCATGTAACAGTTTGAATTAAATAAAATTTCATGAAACAAAAACAAAATTTTTTTTAAACTTGTTAGATTACTTTACATTAAGTTACTCTAAGTTAATTATAATAGGATAACCATGACACCTAAAGTCTCTAACAAATTATTGTACAATTAAAGCATATTAATCGCAAGCTACCCCCTTAGAAGAATACTGCCACAAGTTTAAAAATGGAAAATATAAGTTAAAATAGGAGAAAAATTCATGAGTACATTTTAGTCCATTTCATATCAAACATAAATTAATAAAATTGGCCTTTGTACACTTTTTTTTATAAACCAATATTTCTATGGAGATTTTTGGTCAAAATGGAAGACTAACTCATTTGCGCTTATACACCTTTTCGTCTGAAACAGCCACTACATTTTAAGAAATATCATCAAACGCATCTTTTACTTTATCATCAAACGCTGTTTTTTTAGTTGGGGCACTATTCACTTCAGTATTTTAAAAATAAAACCGCTATGATATTCTGGATGAATACTTTCGCAATTTACTTTGTGGCAATATCATTCACAAAATAGTTACTTACTTAACTATAATAGTTACTTAAAAGTACAACTAACAAGACTACTACAGTCTTTCTTTTTCCATACAAAATTGATTAAAACTTTGATTGTAATTTTATCGAAACTTAAAATTTTGAAATATGACAATTTTCCACTAGACATGCGAAATATTTTATTTTATTCTTCTTATTCATTAGATCTTGATCACTCAATTCATACAACAAAGCAAATTTATTAAAAATATATTATACTAACTCTATATCGCATTATTATTTTCTTATTGTAGCTTGAGTTGCATTTTGAAAACAAATATTTAGCTATAAATATAGTAGTAAATAAAAAAACCAACGTAGAATGTAAAGCCAAAAGTTTTTAAAGACGCACATTTTCCAAAAAAACAATAAAAACCATTTAGTACTGCGACTTACACCAAAATTTGTAAATACTTATCAAAATTTTATATGTAAAAAAAAATTAAATTAGTTTTTATCTATTTAACGTCGCTACCATGATCTACGTTCTTGATAATACAATTAAGGCGCAATGACAAAACGCCCAAGGAAATAAGGCCCGCAGTCTTTAATTTAAAAATTTTGGTATTACCACCCGTGGGCTTTGAATCCTTTTCAAAAAAAAATTAAAGTCCACTGAGTAAAATAAAGGTTACTATCATGAGTCTGTATTTCATTTGACTGGATTTTATTTGGTGACATGTCAGAAGTCCCATTGGGAATTTTGGCTCATTTGAAGGAGTCTTATAGGACTTTTGTCTCATTGTTAAGGCCTCTGATATTTTGGCAAGGATTTTTGAATTGAATTCAAGATCAAGATTATACGCCATTTAAAGAATATTTAGCTATATGCATATGCGAGTTTCTGAATTCGGAGAGATTTTAGAGTTGGTTACAAAATCAGGGTTGTACGCTTTTTCCAGAATATGTTATAATTCTCCTAATTCAAAACTCGCATTTGCATATATCTAAATATTCTGCAAAAGACGTATAATCCTGATTTTGAATTCAATTCTAAAATCCCTTCCAAAATCCCTGACAATAGGAGTATAACTTATATGCATATTTTGAAAGGCATATAACCCTCACTTTGGAACCAATCTAAAATCCCTTCCAATTCAAAATCTCGCACATATAGATACATATCAGTAAATATTCTGGAAAAAGAGGGTACCGCAATTTTTATTCAAAATTCTAACATCTCTCATAATGCGTTTGCTCTACATATTATATTACTCTCTTCTTTTAAAAACAAAAAATTGTGGGGGTCTTAATTCCAATTCAAAAAGAATTAAAGTCCGCAGATTTTAATTCTTTTTAAAAGTTATGGAATTAAGCTCGCGGGCTTTATGTCCTTGGGCTTTCTGTCAGTACACCTGTAATAAATATTGTTGTATTATTGATGAAAACGTTACAGGTTTTTAAAAATATCAAATTTTCAATTCTTGACCCATAATAACTCTTAAACAGAGGGAGATTATGAAAACGTTTAAACTAAAGTAGCTGTTTAGTAGTAGATTGTTTTAATTCATACAAAATTTCAAGATTTCATCTAAACGTGTATTCCGGAGATATGAAGGAAGTAAAACCCTCTTGGCATAACGGTAAATTTGAATAATAAATTACAAAGAAATTGCACAGTTTGATACTGGTTTATAAATCTAAAAAAAAGGTCTATAGTTTAACGTTTTTAGATTGAAAAGAATGTTAAGCAGAAATACACATATACATATTTGAAAATAGAACTTTGAAGGACTCCATAATGGGTGGAGAAAGGACTAATAACTTTATCACAAAAAAACGTTGTTTTAAAACATTAAGTTTTTTAAGGAACCAATCCGTTGTTAAACTTTCATTGTTCTACCTTAAATCGTTTAGAAATTTTGTAAACAGACGGACAGGCAGATAAATGGATGGGCTTATTATTAAAAATCGAAATTTTTATAAATTTTCTGAAAAATATCCAAAAAATTATAGCATATAAATAAATATTTTAAAACCCTTTAGAATTTATTTAAAAAAATATCTTTTTTTAGCTTTCTCTGTATTCTTTTATTCCAAATTATATCTTTAAAATCAAATTTTTAATAAAAGGAAAATGTGAAAATTATTTCTTAAAATAGAATACAGAAAAAAGGAAAAATAAAAATGAAATACAAATAGTAATTTATTTATTATCGATTTAAATTTTTTTTTTGAAATTCCATGAAAAAGGATATTGTTATAATAAATATGATATCTAAATGACATTTAGGAATGCACAACATTTTTTATTTTTTGAAAAAAACAAAAAAATAAAAATCACTTGAAAGTGATTGATTAAAATAATTTTAGTTCATTTTTATTCATTTCAAGTATCCTTGTAACCGTAATTGTAACCATGTCTGATTTATTTTTATTTATCGCAATGAAAACGCGTATACAATAAAATATAGGAATACGTACATTGACCTTATTTAAATCTGTTTGTTTGTTTTCGGAGTTCAGTATTATACGTATGTATAGGTATTTATACATATGTATGAGAATATTATGAATGAATGATTTTCATTTAAAAAAAAAAATATGATTTTCAATGTGTACGATTTTCATTTAAAACTTAAAAATCGAATTAGGGGCATTAGACTTGTAATAAATAAAATAGATAAATATTATTATGTATTAAGTATCTTGTTACATATCATTATTATTGGGGGTAATAAAATTTAATATGATAATATAGAAAAATTTATATAGGTATATACCTAATACTATTGGACCGAAATTTATATTGCAAAAATAATTGCAATTTTCCTAAAATCATTTTAAACAAAAGGATAATTTCGTAAAAACAAACATTTTGAAAAATGTTACAAGATATTTGTGGGCCTATTACAAATTTTTAATACTTTGTAAAAGCGATTTGCCAAAAGTCTCGAAATCATAAGTCCCCTATATATCCAAAATTTGTAAAAGTATATAGATAATAGATTTGAATATTTTTTTGATAAGATTTTACAGTTGGATATGAAATCAGGGTATTCTTTTTTTCCAGAATGATAAGATTTTCGAGCTGGATACAAAATCAGGGTATTCCTTTTATCCAGAACACATAAATAAATATGTACTCTGGAAAAGCGGCAACCTTGATTTTGTAACCAACTTTAAAATTCCTCCTAAGTCCTAATATAGAACATCGTATAGACGTTAATATATAAGTAAATAAATAATTTCATGGCGAATTACGTCTTTCTGTTTAAGAAATTTTGGCTCGGTTTTTGAGCCATAAGCCCCCCAGGGGACTTTTGACTTCGGGTGTTTTTTGGCATATCGTGGTTTTTAAATATAGGTACAGTAGAATTTTGAAAAACTAAAATGAATAAAACAAAATAGTAGTCCTTTTCAGGGCTACATAATTTTATATGAATGTAATTTTTGGAAGAAGGGGTACATAAAAATACTATAGTTTTCGTAAATTTCTGGAAAAAGTAGATAGATAAATTCGATGAAATCTTTAGTTCTTCGCCAAGCATCTTAAAAGAAGTTTTATAGTACTTATTACTTGTGGTCCACACTTTATTTTTTTGCAAATCCAGTTTTTTTAATAAATTGACTTCAGTGAATTCAATGTTTTTTTCTGAGTTTTGTAAATTGGTAGGCTCCCAGTATGTAAAATATATAATAATGTAAAACTGATAATACAATTACATCTTTTTTATAAATTTTATAGAGGGTTTTATTATATTAGAGAGGGTTTTATTATAGACTATGTTAAATACATTTTGATAAAAGTTTTTTTACTTTTTATTTTTGTCTGAATTAAAATTGTTATAAAAAGGTTTTCTTATGGATAAAGGATATCTTTAATAAAATTTATAATTTATTTGTATATGCCAATTTGATCGAAAAATTCTTAAATGATTTGCAATATATTAAGTGAATAGCAAAATTCTTAAAACTCTTCCATCCCTTTCGAACACTTCGATAATATTGATGACTCGTATAATATTAAATCATTACTACTAGAACGAATAGTAATGGCTAGTATAAACAAATATTCATGCTAGCTGTTGCAATAAGAAAAATTTGGTGGGATTGCAAAAAAAAAAAAACGAAAGCAGTAAAACTGCATTGTCAAAATTTTACTTAGACAAAGCTGCAAAAAAAATTTCAACTATGTATTTGAGTTCATGATCAAGAAATTTAATGCGAATCTCGACTAAATCATTTCATTTTTTTTTTAGAAAAGTAGCCTTGTATTGTTTTATTTGTATTAAAAGAAAGGCAGTGTGGAAAACTAAATATTTTTACGGGCGCACATTTTCAAAAAGTCAAACATTGGAAATTAGAACAAAACATTTTAGAATTTAAGAAGTACTCAGACTTTTGCATTAAAATTAAGAAAAGCAGTAAACACCTTGTACAAATATTATGTTGGAGCATTAATTTTTGTGTTTAAATTAAAAAAACATTGCACAGGTGAAAACAAATTGCAGCCGGGGTCTTAAAATAGTAAATTTTTCAATTTTCAACTGTTATAGTAGTTTTTAAATAGAGGAGAATAAAGTTTTTTTGATAGTGTAACGTACATATATACTTATTGTAACACATTAACACACTTTTTACGCAATCGAATTTTCTTTAAACTTTTTAATTTTCTAATTTTCTTAGAAAAGTCTGCCTATGTACACTTAGATTCATTTAGATTTGAAGCTCAGAAAGCAAAAAAAAATATAAATGATTTAAATGTGCATTTGAGAATCGTTTTAGGAAGGCGTTGAAAGAAAAATTTTGTGGCGTCATTGTTCATCTTAGTTAAAATTCTAATAAGGAATAATAAAGATGATTACGGTAAAAAAAAAATTATTAAAAAAATTTTCGAGACGATAGTTGTCATAAATGTCAACGTGTTCAAAGAATTTTCTTATTAAAATTAATTTTCCTCCTCTTAAAATTTCAAAGTGAACTAAATAATGAAAAGCATTTTATACCTGATACGAACAAACCAAAATTTTGATTTTTGATAACGGTAAATTTAGATATTAAAATGTCAAAACAATATGTCATTTTAATATTGATTGGTTAGATTGAATAAAGTCAACTAATAGCCAAATTTTAAATATTTTTTCGAAAAATATGCTTAAAATATAAAACCATTATTATGTGATAATTTGATTTTACTATTATTTTACAATTTCAATCAATCCCGTCCTATAAGAATTTTCTTCTTTGTAAAAAAATATCTTAAATTAACCCTATATAAATGCAATTGAATAAAAAATATTTTACTAAATAAATTTTATTTGAAAAATAAAATATTTTAATACGGATAACTTTGAACTACACTCATTTCGGTGTAATGATAAAATATCCACGGAAATAAAGCAGGCGGCTTTTATTCCAAAATTATTAGACCCGGTTTTGATTTAATTTTAATAAGTACTTTTTATTCTAAATTATCTTCGTTAAAAACAATTAATTAGATAAGGTGCTATATAAGGCTTTATTTTATATTTCACTCAGAAATCAGGCCTTATTTCTCATTCGAATGCGCAATAAAATATTTTTTTTTTTAATTTGAGTTTTAAATGTTATTGAATTCTAAATACTAATTTTTAATATAATTATAAACATAATGGAGTTAATGTATTTAAAAAATTATTTCTAAGAACTTTAGAGTTGTGTTAGATTAAAATAACCACATGTTTTATGTTCATTCCAATTATATTTCTTAGTTATATTATCTTAATTCTTACATTAATGAGTTCTTGTAGTAAACTAAAATTAAACTTAAAACTATTTATTCCAATTACACTATTCATTCAAACTGTATTTCACTCGTTATAGGAGAGACATACCGTATAAGTAGAATGTAATACTTCTGTACTGTGACGTCATCATATTCATGATTTTATGATTTATAATAATTTCACAGTACCGGATGCCTACAAGCTGTTTAGAATAATTTGTTTAGCGGGGCTTTGGAGTAAACCCCCACTAAACAAATTATTGAAACCGCACTATTTTAAATGCTTTGATGTTGTAATATGTATGTAAAATAAATAAATGGGAAGGATTTTAGAGTTGGTTTTTTCCGGAATATTTTTATATATATTATAAAAAAGGATATTTCTATATATATATATATTATTGAAAAGGTAATAAAGCCCATGAACGTTAATTGCAAAAATAAAAAAATTGAAGCCCGTGGGCTTAATTCCGCGGGCATTCTGTCATTGCACCCTTATTTCAGGTATTGAGGCAATATAATAGATATATTACATAATATTAAATCGAATTTAATCGGATCACTGAATAAAATCATTTTTTTTTTCTTTTTTGGAGTATAAACAATAAAATTCTTTTGAACTCGAATTTACTTTGGTTTTTGTCAACTTTTATTGTTTTTTTTTCTTTTCTGTATCATTTTGTATAATATCTACACAATGTAATATATTTTCAATATTGAATTGAATTTTATACATTAATATATTATTTTATATAAAATAATTGAAAACATATTTCAATTCAAATAGTGGTCGATATAAAAATCGCTTCATTCCATTTCGTAAATTTCAAAAAAATAAAATTTTTTACGTTTGTTTCCTAACAGAATGCTGTTAAGAAGGAGAAAAATTTTCAGGACATATCATACTGAAAAACTGCTGAGCTATAATACTCCGAACAAGGAGCATATTGTTTTATTAAAGATGAACTACTAGCAATAATCCCTCTACAGAACTTGAATTTCTTAGAGGCAGGGATGACATAATTATTTTAAGAAGAGGAAAAATCCACAACATTTAGTAATAAGGAGAACACAATAGATCTACTTAAAAAAGTCGCAGTATTACAGTTACCAAATTCGTATATCAGAATATAGCTTAAGGTTTAATTTTTTTCTATTTTTAATATGAAAGATAAAAAAATTACAGTTACAGCCAGTAAATTGTTAAGTCCTCGATGTAAAATTTAACTCTTGATTTAGCAACAAAAAAGTAATGTTTCTAAAAAAAAAAAAAAATGACCTTAAATTGAAAGCAGAAACAGTAAATTGTTTTTGACAATCATATAACAAAAAAAAATATATATATATAAACTTCTCATAAAAAATGTTAATGAAACAACAAAGGATAGAAAAACAAAAAAGTCTTTTACAAAGTTAATTTATTTGTTTTTTTTTTTTTTAAAAAGGAAAGTTTTCTAACAAAATTGTTTGAACAAGAAACTATTCCTATTCATTTGAACGGAAGGTCACATACATTTTTTCCATTGTAAAATATTTAATGAACACTGTTGGACAGTATATTGGAAACTTAAAAAAAAATGATGAAAATCCCTATTGAAAATTCTTACTGAAGAAGTATCAGGTGTAAACTGATAATTTTAACTTTTAGCTTAAGAGCCAAATAAAAGTGATACTGCAACCTTTTGATGTAGAACAATATTGTGTTCTTTTTTTATTATGTAAGGCTTAGTAAGGCTTTTTATGTAAGGCTTAGAATATAAGGCTTAAAAAGAGTAAATTCCCAACATAAATAAAGAACTTTAGTATATTCCTACTCCCCTTATCCATTATTCTTTTTTATAACATTTTTTCCTAGTACACCTCCCTCAAGTTCCAACATATATACCTATATATCAATTATAGGGCGAACAGACAGCCTTATCAGCCTAATATATGAACAATTAGCATAATATTTTTCAAGATGCATATTTTTCAAAAGACAATTAAAACAGTTTAGAATAGTTTGACTTGCACCAAAATTAGTACATTTTCTTAGCATTTTGTATGTAAGAAAAAATTGTGAAACATCAAGAGGAACTTTCTTCAATTCTTATATAATTCTTATATAATTATGAAAAGTTGTTACCTTAAAATCTTATCTCTTGGAAATCTTATATAATTATGAAGAGTTGTTACCATGTACTATAATTTTTGGGTTTTACCTAAAAAATATTTATGAAGGTGTTACCTAAAAAATATTTATGAAGGTTTATGAAGGAATTTACAATTGCCTAAAAATAGCAAATTTCTAATTTTATACCCCTAATAGTCCTTAAATAGGGGGTGGTATAAAAAAATTTTCTGAAATTACTTGTATGCTAAGAAGTCAATCATGAAAGTCTTGCGAGTTAAGACTTTTTTCTTCTCTGAAAAGTCCTTCAAAAAAATTCACGCAAAATTGAAAAGAAAAGAATTTGCTTTGTATGGAACATTTTTGGTGTCAAAAATATAAACAGAATTTCTTATTGAAAATAAAGACATTTTTTTTGTATTTAATTTTGTGGATTGAAAACAATAAAAAATAAAATTGGGAAAACTAGATTTATTTGGAGTTTCATTTTGGATGAAGAGATTGAAGAAATGAAAAGGGAAGTAAATACTATTGTGTACCGTGAAAGAAGACGTCTAAGAGATTCATCGAATTTTTGGAGACACAGATAAAAATAAATTAGACTTAGAAAAAAAATTATAGTGTAATTAATATTATATAGGCCGTTTCATATATGACTATGCAATAGCGTAGGTTGCAAGAAGCTCCGGTATTTTGGGAATTAGAAGTCGGAACTACATGATTTAAAAAAGGTACGCGCCGATTGTGTAGTAGAATTTAAGTTAGTAAGCAGAAATAAAAAAATTCTACTTTTCAGCCCGTCCGAAAAAACGCGAACTTAAAAAACTAAGGTGTCATTTTCCGAACCTATTTTAAATTTTTTTTTAATTTTTAGTTTGTATTACAGTATTGGGAACTAGGTTTTTTAAATAACATTGGTTCGACTTCTGGTTCCTAAGATATTGATGTTTATTGTTCAAAGTCCACACCCACTGAAATGGGTGTGACTTAAAAAGTGTGAAATTAAGAAAAAAGTCAAACATTCATAATAACGAAAAATAAGGACTTTTGTTCTTAAAAGAAAGAATTCTTTACGCATGAGACTTTCATGATTGACAATTAATGACTTTCTTCTAAAAAAGAAAAAAGTCTTAACTCGCAAGACTTTCATGAATGACCCATAAGTCTAAATAATTTTTCTTAAAATTTCAAGGTTCTATTTAGAAAGTGTAGCAAAAGGAAGCAAAATCTTGTACAATTTTCTTTTTATAATGGTAAATCCAAATACTAAAATACAAAAAATTGTAAAGAAGAATTGTAAAATTGCTTTGAGAAACTGTAACCCCGCAATGGGTGAGGCTATATAAAAAGTTGTTTTACAACATTCATTTTTTTAAGAGAGCTTCATTATTTTATCTTAGACTTAGATGGTGTACAAGAAGTATAATGAACAGTCAAACGGATAGACGGACAGATGGACAATCTATAACTATTTAACAAATTTTTTAAATTTAATATTCATATAGCATTTTGGTTATTATTTTCCATTAAAATTAAAAAGTTGGAAATTATTTTTGGCATTTAAGAAATAAAAGTGTCACAATTTATTAGTCTAATTCGAGGATACTGTTTTTAAGTGATATTCATTTCCAAAATTTCTAATACAGTAAATTATTGGCAGATTAAACATTTACTTCATACTAATGTTATACATATACATATACAATTATATAAAGTCAAAGTATGACTTGTTGAGTTTAGTTGAAATTTCTTTCAACTTAAAATTTTTCAAATAGATAAAGTTGTTTAACACTGTCCTAACCGATGGATTTGATTATTCAAGCCGTCGAATCAGTTATTTTAAGTTTTAATTTTTTTATGAATTAAATAATTTATTTTGACTTAAGGAAAGTATAATTCATAACTGTAGATTTTATATAATTTATTTTTTTTTCTTTTTTATTTTTCATTTAAAATTTAATCCTATTTTGTAAACCATCATATATTATTATTTACCTTTATTAAATCGATTATTTTTCAAAACCACAATTGAAACCACATTTACATAATATTTTTTTGATAAAATTTCTTTTACAATAAAAAAAAATATAATTGATTTTAAATTTAAAAAAGTTATTTGTATAATTTTTAATTTTGAACTTTTTAAATCTATATAAATTTTTAACATAGTAATTAAATATTATTGACTTTAACTAATTTCTCTCTTGAAAATCAAAAATATTATTGAAATTTTCGATTTTCCAGAGAGAAATAATTGCCGAAGCTTTACTCAACTTTCATTACTTTTGTTTGTATGAAGAGTAAATGGAAAAAAATAATAATTGCAGATGATGAATAAGGACAACGGCACTATGAAGTAAGTCATAACAATAATACCGGTTTTTCAAAATAAAAATTTTTGCATCGGGTAGTTTTTGGGATCGATACAAAATTTCGTGTCACTAAATATATTAAATCTACTCAAATATATTAATATGTACTTGTATTAAATCTATTTTTTAATTAATTAAAAAATTTTTTTTTTGTATACAGTAAAATCCGATTAAGTAAGTTCCGTATAAGTAACTTTTTCGTTTTAGAAACCAGAAATATTGACATTTTAAAATTATCTGAGAATTGAATAAAAATGTACTCGCTTTAGTGCTTCTCGTTTAAGTACCCAAACCTCTTAAGTACTCTGTTTTTCAAAGCACAATATTAAATTTTTGAAGAGGCATCTACTTTTGATATCGAAAAAATATTAAATTTTTGATTAAAATTTTACTTTTAAGTGCCTTAAGAGACATCTACTTTCTATAAAAATATGCCATTAGTTATGGATTAGTACCTAACATGAGGTAGCTAAACAAATTTTAAATAAGTACCTTACTTGAAGCACTTACCCGAATTCGGTTAAAAGCTTTGTTCGGATAAGTACTCAAAATTACTAACATTTTTGTAAGAGCAGTTAAACGGATTTTACTGTAATACATATTATATAATATAAACATATTATAATATGTATTTATGTATTACATAAAAGTATATAATATACCTATATTATTTATATATTTATTTTAAATTTTTAAATGGAATATAATATAAATACTTTATTTATATATTTATTTAATACTATCTACTACTAAAATGTACATAGTATTCTGGAACAAGCGTAAAACGTTAACTTTGTAATCGATTATAAAATCCGAATATTTTCAACAATTACATTAATTATTTTCCATATTCTGGCCGAGCTGGCGCCATTCGCGAATGGAACGACTGTGGCGGAAGGCTGTTCGGCACGCTTTGTTCGAGTTCCAGGGTTTTAAGATCAACTTATAAGACTTCTGACCATGAGATTTCTGAAACGTCATCAAAATTTGTTAAAAAAAATAAGAAGGAAGAATTTCATAAAATTAGGAAATTGGAAATTTTATTTGAAAGTGGTGGCTCTGTTGCGGAAAAGAAAAGAGAAAAAAATTAAGCATCGAAAA
Source organism: Poecilobothrus nobilitatus (assembly GCA_947095535.1). Taxonomy (NCBI): domain Eukaryota; kingdom Metazoa; phylum Arthropoda; class Insecta; order Diptera; family Dolichopodidae; genus Poecilobothrus; species Poecilobothrus nobilitatus. The sequence continues at coordinate 112,936,400 of OX352774.1, forward strand.
GAAAGAAAAATTAAGGGAACCAAATGAATTATTAGAAAATGGTAAAATATGCCCAATGATGTTCTTAAAAGGAATTAGATATAATAACGATAATAGGATATTTGAGAATTTTGATAAATTTAAAGAAGTTGATGAGGATAATGAAAATGGAAGCGAAGTTTCAAGTGAAACAGAAGGGGAAATAAAGAAGAAATATTAATCAATTACAAGAGATTTTCCTAAATACATGAAGTTTTTGCTTGGCGAATCTTTCCAATCTATAGTTCTTCTTCCGTGCTGACATATGAAAATATGTCACTTATGTCTACAGCACTTACCGATAACAAAAGTAACTACTATTGTCCGTATTGTAGAGAAATTGTTCAAGAATCTATTCTAGTTTTCATTTGAATAAATTCTTCAACAATTTCTATTGTGATAAAAAATTATTGAATGTTTAACTTAATTCATTTTTTTTTCTGATTTAATTCATTTTTGTAAATTAATTCATAGCGATAAAAAAAAACTATTTTTGAACTTATTTCATTTTTATTTTTTTAACTAAGTTCATTATGAACATAAATGTGAACAGGAAATTACACAGCCTTTGCTTTACAGGCGTGGCTGTAAATGTCGTAAGGGGGAATAACTCTTACGACGTGTGTGGGATTCGAACCCACACTACCTCGGTGTTTACAGCGTATTTTATACGCTCTTACCCACTAGGCCACCGAGGCCTCAATATTAAAAATGAAATAAGTTCGAAAAAAACTAGAACTTTTTTTAACTTAATTCATTTTTTTGTTTTCTAAGTTAATTCCTTTCTAACTTAATTCATAGCGCCAAGGACAACTCTACCACAACAACTTAGTTACTTCTAAAGGTACTGTGCATAATAAAAACAACAAATAATTGATTATCAAAAAATATTGAAAAGTGTTAGATTGTGAAATTCAAATTTTTATAATAGCAAAATTACATTTTAGTTATTAAAAAAATCGCGTGTTGTAACCTCGGTGGCTTAGTCGTTAAGCGGGTTTCATAAAATATTTAACTTAGCAATAAAATTATTGTATTGTTTGGTTAAATAAAATAAAAAAAAATGCCTATCACTGAAAACCCAAACGTAATTGTCGCACTAAACTACACTTCCTTTTTCAAAGACTGAAATTAAAAAAACATTATTTACTTTCACGACTTCAATCTTGTAAATAAAAATAATTCAGAAAAATTTTCAATTTCATTTTATTATCTACTGTGAAATGTTAATTTTATCTTTCTTTTGTATTGAAGTCAGTATTTTTATACTGGTTCACAATTACCAATGGACTTGATAATATCAGATATTATAATAATATTATATAAAATATCTTTTGATAGAAGGTACTTAATAAATCCTTAGCCCGCAGGTTATGGCACAATCTTTATAGCATTAGTTCAATATCGGTTATTATTTAATCCTGGAATATTAACATCAGAAACTGATATCAAATTATTGAAGATACTGATGAGAAAAAGAAAAATATACCTACAAAATTTCCTTAAACATTACTGTTATTTTACTGAATTCTTAAGATCCTTCCTGGAATTCAAAGTATACATTAATTACAACAAAATTTTAAACCTATAAAATAATTATGTGCCTATATATTGAAATCTTTTTATATGTATGTATTTTAAATTTAATATTGTATGTAAGCTTCAAAATAACATTTGTTATCATCCCTTTGGCTTTTCTACGAGAAAAAATTATTTTTTTCGAAAAGTTATTTACAAACTTTTTATTTTAACTACTAGAAGTTTTTTTTTAATATTTTTTATAAGTGACTAACAAAAATTTTAAAAACAAATGTAGGTTCTATGACCGGTTAACCTTATATAAAACTATGACATTTTTCTGGATCTGATGATTTATTAAAGTTGTTCAAAAACAAAATAATAAAGTTTTTGTGTAGATACCGACCAATTTTTTTTTTTCAAATCAATGTGATCTTTTTTGTTTCTCAGGCAAAACTAGAGTTTAAAATTCGTATGTGTAAAATTCGTACACAAAACGTGAACTGAAAACCGATAAGGGTCAACCTAATTAAGGTCAACTCTAATATATAATCATAGTTTAATGTTATATTTTTTATATATTTGTATCTTAAAATTTTTTTGAATATTAATAAGAATATCCCAATTTTTTCCGAACTTTTCGAAATTTTTAAAAACAAAACTGAAAGTTACCTTACATTTTTAGAATACAAAATAAGATCAAAATTGAATTGATATATCTACATATTTCTTTTTCTATTAATTGTTTTGTTTCAAAATATTTTATATATTAGGTTTTTTTATAACCTAAAATACCTACTCTAGTGTAGAACATGATAAATTCTAAAATTAAAAGAATCGACCGGGAGAATAAATTGCAATAGAAAAATTTTATTTAAAAACTCTAAAGCTGATGCCTAAATTAATGTAATATGAAATTACTTTTTTTTCGTTATTAAATAAATAAAGTGGATAAAAAATATTTTTTCTGTTCTATTCTACACCTAAACTAGTAAATGTAACAGTAAGTCGATGCAACCGAATTAAACTAAAAATCTTTCTTTCCCTATTCAACTCGAATTTGAAGAACGTAAAACACACATGCTTTAATACCCTTATACAAAATTTCAAATTTCTATCCTTATTAATTTCGAAGATATGCTTGTTAAGACTTGCGAGGCGTGTGTCAGGTACCCTAATCGGTACTGCAATTCATCTCAAATTTCAAGGACATAGAGGAAACATTACAGAACACTCTTGTACCAATTTGAAAGGTTCTATAGTTATTTGGTGCTTCCAAGATCCGAAATCGTCGACCAAATTAACTTACACTTAAATTTCAGAGATATAAATCAAATATGAAGGAACATCATTGTATCAAATTTAAAGGTTCTAAAGGTTCAATCTTCGCCTTCCTTTCATAATTAGTAACCTACTATATAAATTTCATCAAGATACCTTTATTAATTTTTGAGTTATCGTGCGAACGGACGCATTGTGATTCAGAATATACATGTCCATATCTAACTCGCTTCTTTTTGGTGGTTACAAACACCATACCAAAGTTAATATACCCCATACTTTAGGTGCAGGGTATAATAAGGAATACAATAAAATAAAGCGAACTGATCAAAGATAAATGGTTAATATTTGGTTCAAAATTCATTTATTTTTATTTAGAAATTAAAACGTGTCAAAAATCAAACTAATGATTTTGAGTTGAGTCACGCAATAACTTAAATAATGGTCGACAATCTTCCTATTGAAAGGTTATTAACATTATTATATACAAGGTATTTGGTTGCTCGAAGATAATAGTGGCAAGCAAATAAAATATCATATTGCGATGGCCAGAAATGCCTTTTTCAAATTTAAAAAAGAACTCTGCAGGAATGAGCTAAATAAATTTAAGTTTGAAGGATGCTGAAAATCCCATAGGTCAAAACTGGATGGAAAATCAAGATGATCATCAAATTATTCGTTCTTCAGCAAGTTCCTAGCAGAATAAATACAAATAGAGAATTCTTATTTTTAAAAAGTTCTTATTTTGTCCATTAATAACAGGCGACAATTCAATTAATAACACTAGGATATAGAAGGTAAAAGAGGTATTAGACAAAACAAATACCGTGTCTTTGTGTAATATAAGAAAATGAATAGTTATTACGAATATTGGAGATTTGATACTTTTAGAAACAGAAAGGGGTGAATTTCAAGACATAATCAGAAACATATGAATGGAAACTTTCAATAGAATATGCAATAAACGAGAAAGGTTCAAAAATATTTATAATTAATTAAAAAATATAATTAGGAGTTCATTACTTCATAAAATTAGGATATTTAATGGACCTCACTTACTTAGAAGTTTAAATTTGCACTAAAGATTTACTAACTAGAACTGAGGTATTTTATTATTAGGTGTATCAATTTAGAAAAATAAAAATAAAAAAATTAATTAAGTAATTAGTATTATCTATAAAAATAAATTACTAAGAAATTAAGTTGTAATAGTCTAGGTAGCTAAATTATTGTCGAATAACTTATATTATATTTTAATCAGCAATTAAAACCAGAATGATAAATAATTTCTAAGATCACGGTGTAATATAATTTTGTTTTGTTGTTGTAATTGTGTGCTAAAAAGAATAGACAAATATCCTTACGCAGTTCACCTCCAACTGCAGGAAACACTCCTTTATTACAGTAGCTGATTGTGCCAGTATTTTTTTGATTTAAAGTATTTATTGGTGAGGTTTTTACATATGCTACTACAACCTATAGTTAATATTATGTGTAGTAATTTTTATTATTAAAATAAATTCGTATTACTACTGCCAAGAATTTATTGTTTATGGGCTAAGGCCAAAATTTATGTAAAATTAATATAATGTTATCTACTGCACTGTATTTATCTTTTTATGGAATTTGAGGACAACATGAAGTTTCAAATTTAAAATAGGGTCTTAGATCTTTTGTTCTGAAATTGAAAATTAGCTAAACAAAATAATTTCCAAAAATCCCAGCTTTAATGCATTGTATTTTTAAATCTCTTTAATAAATTGAGTTAGTTTATTCTGTTACTGCTGTATATAAATTACTTTAACAAATATTTTGACAAAAAAAAAAAATAACATCAAGAATACATTAGGAAATTTGAAAATTTCAATAAATCATTGAAGCCCTTATCATTAATATATCATTTTTAGTTTTTAGAAAATTAAGACTAATTTAGACCTAAAAAAAAACTTTTCAATTTAAAATACAACTTTTCGTAAATAATTTTGCAGGAATTTATCCAAAAAATCCCTAAAGAAGCCTGAAAAAAAAAAAAATTTTCATTACATTAAAGCCTAGGTATATTTTAATTTTATATTGTTTCGGAAACTTTAATAATATTTTATTTTTTATTTCGATTTTATAACACCATTAACAATAACAAAAAAAAAAGGACCAACGATTTTGGAAACTGAAAAACATATTTAGTCTAATAAACATAATTTATACACCCGTATAAACACCCGTCGATCATAACCGCCATCAACTAAATTATTTTTATTGAAAAAAAAAAATAAATAAAAAGTACCAAAAATACCGCATTTTATTCCATAAAACTTTTTTAGAAAATTTATGAAGAAGTTTTAAACATTTCCCAAAAGAATTCCCATTATAAAGTTTATTCATCTCTGTTTCACCACCAATAAAATGTAAACATATGAATCTATACTATAAAATGAGAGTCAGACATGAATATACATGTACGTATATAGATATAAATATTAATATAGCAGCTAATATTATGATATATGTATACGCATTGATGTTGTTTCTGATGTTTATTGATAAATAAATTTTGATTTACCACATGTCATTTTTTTTATGAAAATTAATGAAAATAACGGTGCTTTTAAAAAAAATTAACTAAAAATGTACATAATATTATAATATGTATAAATTGGTATAATATTATTATTATCTAATAATATTGATACTATAATAGTGTTGAATTGAAGGCTGCAGTCTTCAAGAATATGACGAAGGAAATATTCCAAAGCCAACGGAACAATATAACATGATGTTATATGCAATATGCATCCATTTTTTAGCCTTTTAAAGTTGACTTAATAAGATCTTAAATCTAGATGTGGTTTAACGAAATTGCTTTCCTCAGCTTTTAATTAGGGATTAAATAGGTTAATAATATGTTGCAAAGATAATTATTAAATGTCGAAAAAAATTTTGAAAAATAAATGTCGGGAGGAAAAAATGGTGTTTTTTTCGTCGTAAATGCCACCATATTTTTTTTTTAATTTTACTTATTGTTATAAATTTACTTATTATTATTATTTACTTGTACAAATTTTTCTTCGGCAAGATATAAAAATTAAAGCTCCACTAATATATTTTTGCATGTATTAACGGTTTTTCTTAGTTATATAGGGTTCCGGATTTACAGTCCCTCAGAATTCCAAAAAAGGCCTATTTTCACATGTTTTCTTATATGAAATTTTCGGATTTTGGAACTAAACACTTTCTATTATCTTTTGAAAATGTGCGCTTTTAAAAACCGTTGTCTTACCTTCTGACTTGTGAATGGGTTTAGATTTCGATCGAAATATTTTCTAGCTATTAGTACCTAGTATTAGTATTAACTTTCTGATAGCCTTTTACAAAGTTAACTAAATATTTTCAAATGAATTGTTGATTTAATGCGAAAAATGATACGATTAAATTTCTGAAATAAAAGATAAAATTGTTTTTTTGTTCTTTCAGCCCAGGCAGGCGATGAAAAACGAATAAATTATAAATGTTTCTAAAGATATTATAATGAAAAAAAAAAGAAACAAAATAAAAGAATGGACACCTAAAATTTTGAACTTAACATTTCTATTAGTTTAAAACTTTAATCGTTTATTTTATACGATGATTAAAATTTTGACAACTTTTACAAACTTTGTATAATTTTCGTTATTTCTTTTTTTTATTTAGCAAAAAAATCTTTAGAAAATTTATCAACAACCTTACAACTTAAAGCCTAAGAAAATTATTTAAAATATAGATAATATAAACAAGGTGTCCCGCAATATATGAAAAATTATATAGTAGACTCTAGTTACCAAAAAATTTCGTGATAAATGGTAAGCTATTTTTAGTAATTCTAAGATTTGTTACCTAACCAAAATTGATATGAACAGTTTGGGTACAAAATACCATTTCTCAAAATTCTGATCATAAAATCTCAATCACGAAATCTTAAACACAAAATCCCAAAATTATAAAATCCCAAATTGTAAAAATCTTATTCAAGCGCATTAGTCCTACTTATAATATATTATGGTAAAAGTTATAATTCTGGTAAAAGTGTATAATTATGTAACCCAGATTTTGCAACTCTTAAATCCTTCTTAATTATTTTTTTACATAAGCATAATATTTCAAATCTATATCAAAGAAATAAAAATAATGGAGTTAACCCCATAAACCCCCGCTAAACAATTTATTGAAACCCTGATTTTGTAACCAAATCTAAAGCCTTTTCTCATTATTTTTTTACATACATATTTTAACATTAAGAATTTTTTAGAATACATGAATATTTTGTTTCCAATTTTGGGATTTTGTTATTTTGCAATTTTCAAATTTGATATTATGTGATTTGCAATTATGTGATTATGATTTAAGATTTTGTAAGTTTGGAATTTTGAGAAATGAAATTTTTGGGACGCTTCCGATATAAAAATGTTTTGGAAATGAAAAATGTTATGTCAAAAATTTTTTGATTCTAATGATAAGCTATTTACCTTTATAACGGTAGGTGCAGTAAACAAAATGTGGAAAGACTTAATCAAAATAAATGAATACCTACCAAAAATATTGGATATTATTATTGTATCCTATTGCCAATTATAAGCTAGACTAGAGCCTCTTAAAATTAAACGTTTAATTTTAGGTCATTTTAATTCATCATGGGAAATAAAATTATTTCAAAAACCTTCAAAAGTTAGTCCTATTATTTCAGATACTTTTCTTTTTAACTTGTTAGTTGTCACAGTACTTGCGTTACCACATTTTTAAGTGGTCTCTTATCACATTTTCATTTATCGCTTATTGTTGGACATCCTGCAGTGTTATAAAAAATATAGAATTTTGAAATTTAATTTTATTTAATATTTCTGCCCGTGTTCTTAATAAACAATATTTTTTTTTTATCAAAGGTATATTGCTTATATTTATGTTTTTTTTAAATAGTCGTCTGGTCTTTTTTATTATAAAACTCGAAAATTATTGTTAAATTTATAAAAAAAAAAAAAAAAACAAATTTAGTACTTTCTGATTTACAAAGAAAACTTTTTTATAATTTTTCTTTTAATCAAAACATTTTTTATGTTGTTTGAACAAAAATATACTGTTTATAGCACATTTCCAAAAAAATGTTGTCTATCAGTAATTTTACTATGTCCGTCCGTCCGTCAGTCCGTTTATTTGAAAAAACTCTACACTGTTAAAGATAGAAAAAAAAATTTTTAACCATGGGTAGGTTTCACAAAAAAAAAATCAGCTGTCTCCACCACAGGACCGACCGCCACTACACAAAAAGTACAATGCCAAAATTTATAGATTTTTTACATAGGGCGTTTTTCTTTTTCTCATCAGATCAATGCTCAGAGCAGATGTCGAGCGCTCAGAGCAAATAATACTCAGAGCAAACTTTTATCTTAACTCTGATCGCTCAGAGTTAAAAAAGAAACGCTCAGCGCACAAATTGACAATTTTTATCCAAATTATTTTCTAACGTCATTATTTTTATTTTATTTCATTATTTTAAATGCAAAAATGTAATTGTAAAAGGAATTTATTCGAGAAATAAAATGAAAAAAAGTTAATTTATGAAAAATCTTATTTCATAAAATTTAAAAAAGAAACTTAAAAAAAAATATTTATCTATGCACGAGATTTTTTTTTTAATGACGTTTTTATTATTTTATTCTTAATTTGACGTTTTATATTTTAACAACTCTGTGAAATCTGAAAAATTTTTACGAGCTCACAGATCGCGCTCTGATCACACACCGAGTTAAAAAAGAAACACAAAATGGATAATCTGGATAATCTGAGCATAAAAAGAAACACAATTTTTTTGCTTGACAGCTCTGACTCTGCTCTGATGAGGAAAAGAAAAACACCCATAATAATTTATATCAAAGCAAAATAACTTCTAATAATTTAATAACATTTTGTTTTATTCAATAAAAATAATTATATGCAATGAAATCGTAAAAATATATGTACATTCATTCATACATCCATTTATTATTATTATTATTGTAATGTAGATACATGATTTTTTTTTCATTCAAAAAATAATATTAAAAGTAAAAAATAATAAAAACTGTAAACAAATACAAAACAAACATAAGATTAATATTAAATCTTCTAACAAAAATTTTACCGTTTTAATTTTATGTCAACAACAAATGAATAATATGCATTTATTTATATATGCATAGATTTATAAGTACATACATATGTATGTATAAAAATTTTTAGAGATATAAAAAAAAACCAAAAAAAAAATTGTTCATATAAATTCATATGGAGTGTTACGTATGAAATTTGAACTTAAAAAAAAAAATTAAATAAAAGTTAAAGTTAGTCGGATCAAAAAATGTTCTATGGCAAAGTTGTTCCTCTTTACTTGTGTAACAACTTTTTCTTAATAATTTTTCTCACAAAATTTTTCTGTTACGAAATATTCGTAAAAAACTTAAAAAGTACACTAGTAAACTACCACTTGCGGTTGTCCGATTTGCTCCAAAAGCTTATCAATCCGAGATATTTACGTCAAAACCTTAAATATGAAATTTCAAAAAATTCCGCTCAGTCGTTTAAGCTGTACACGTGCCCACAGAGATACTCACACACGCACCCACACACACACACACAGACAGACGAACATCATGCTGAAAATTTTTTTACAGCCTTCTCCACACAGGAGTAGTGCATTTTTGCGAAAATCTCGGGTACAAATTTTTAGTATGAAAACAATACCTACCTTATACATTAATGTATGCGGTCGGTAATGAATGTTTTAGAACAACTTTTTTATGTAGCCCCTTGCATTACGAAGCTACAGCCCTTAAAACTTTGAAAAAGCCCTATTTTGAAATACATATTTCTAATGTTCTGTTTAAAATTTTTTCAATCTGAAAACGCATTTGACAGGAATTTCTTTTACCTTTTTAAGTCAATATTAAAATTGTGAAATTATTTTAAATTTAGTATTATGTAATTTACCGTTATGTAAAAACCAAATTTGGCAAAATTTTTCGATCTTCATAATTCCGGCACGCTTTTAGATAGGGAATTGAAATTTTGTGACAAGAAAGAACTTTTAGAGATAGTATAAATTTTTTTGTACCGCTCCTTTTTTAAGAGCTATTACGGCTCAAAAATTGAAAATTTGCTATTTTTAGACATCTGTACCTTAAGCACCTCTACAAATTTTTCTTCGGCAAGACATAAAAATTAAAGCTTCAGTAAATAATATATTTTTACGTGTGCTAACGATTTTTTTAGTTATATGGGGTTCCGGACTTACATCCTCTCAACATTTTTAAAAACGTCCTATTTTCACATATTTTGTTATTACATGAAATTTTAAAATTTTGTTGCAAGTCATAATTCTAAACAGTTTGTAATATCTTTTGAAAATGTGCGCTTTTAAAAACTATTGATTGAAATTCTGCCTTGTTTTTTATTTGTAAAAACGTGTAAATAAGTATTCTTATTTATTATTGTTTTATAGCATTAAAATAGTCTGCATTTAAAAAAAAAAAATAATTGAAACACAAAATTCAAGAGAACAAATAAATTGAAGTTAATTATGCCTTAATTCTTTAAAAATTTATAAAACATTTGTACAATTAATAGAGTATCACAATTTAATCCATATAATAAATAATTAATCTCATTCTAACATTGCATTTTGATTGAACGCTAAAGTCTAGGGTAAAACCTTGGATCCCCTAATAAATTTCTTTTATATAACTTGAATTTTAGAAGGGTTGTGCATATTTCAGATACATAAGTTCATATTTCACACCTAGCATTTTTTTCGGTTAGATTACAGCTTTGTGAGTGCTTTCATTCCTAGTTGATTGATACGATGTTGGAAGGTCACTTTTCGTGTAGCATCTACATATTTTCTCTGCAAACGACTATAGGTAGATTCTCACTACAACGGAACGTAACCGCATGCTCTAACGTGATTTTTATTTAGGTATGGTAAACATTTGTTATGAATATATTATTACCCTATGGTTGGTTGGTGTGAGTGGCTGGCCACCGCCGCTCCTGGCAGTGACCCCAATTAGCGCGTTAGCACCGTTTTGCTACCACTGCCGTGACAACAAGGCTTATAATAGGGGTATATTAGTTTAATTTTAGATCCTTTTCGTTGCGTTAAGGAACCTTACCATTTCTGCAGATTGCTTAACCGCTAGATCACTAATTGATGGCTATAATGGATGGATCACAACGATGAAGATCGTTGAATTGATGACTACCCAGAATTGCTATTCTGGCCCTCGCCAGCGCTGCGCACTTACAGGTGAATTGTTGGATCCTTTCTCATTCTGTTCACCACAGCTGCGGCATGATGAATTGAATGGGATACCTATTCTGGCCGCATGTTCACCAATTGGCCCGTGAAAACACCTATTGTTCTGGCTATATTCCGTCGGGATAGCTTCAATAGATTTTCGGTTCTTTTTTTATCATACGATGGCCAGACTTTCCTGGCCGTACAACATGTGGCTAGTTCGTTCCACCTTCTATTTGCTAGGAACAAAAAGTGGAGGAAGATATCTCTCTTAACGCTGTTTAGCGGGGGCTCTACCTGTTCCGCCAGTGAAGCATTTAGGCTGGAACCCCACCTTGCTAACTCATCAGCATGTTCATTTCCTGCGATGTTCCTATGTCCCGGAACCCACAGTAATGTAACATTGAATTTATTACTTACATTCTTAAGCTCGTCAAAGCATTTTCTGACGAGCTAAGATGTTATTATTGCAGAGTTGAGAGCCGCAATTGCTGCTTGGCCGTCCGTAACTATTGCAATGCTTCCTCCCAGAGAAGAATTGTTCTCTAGTATTTGGCATGCTTTCAAGATTCCTAGCATTTCAGCTTGAAATACACTCGCTTTATCTGGCAGACGGGAAGCATGTTCTATTTTTAGTGATTCTGAATAGAAACCCGCACCAACACCGCACTCCATCTTTGAACCAGCAGTGAAGAGTGCGGTGTCAATTTCTCCGAAGGGGTTTTTCTGTTTCCATTCCCTTCTTGATGGAATCTTGACTTTAAAGTTCTTGGTAATTTCCAAACTTGGCATTACGTAGTCTGTGGAATCTGGCTGATCATGATATATCGAGCTTAGAATACTGCTGTGTCCATAGAGTTTTGCACGCCAGTATCCATTCTCTCGAAGTCTGATTGCACTACAACAGGCTAGAAATTTAATATGAAGGTCAGCCGGGAGAAGGTATAGAAGTGCATCCAGTGCATTACTTGGCGTTGACCTTAACGCACCCGTAATACTTACACATGCACCCCTCTGTACTCTACCAAGCTTGGTTCGAATATACTCCTTCTCCAGCGCTGGCCACCACACTAGCGACCCGTAGGTAAGGATGAGGCGTACTATAGCTGTGTACATTACCCTATACCAGCAACAATTAATACATAAGTTGAAATTTTCTACGCCGCGGAAATTCCTAAGTGTTTTAAAAGTGGTTATGGATATATACCCATTTCAAATAATATAAATGCATTTATCTAATGTACTCTCGTCTGATAGGTATCGTTCATTATAATAATGTTTAAAAAAAAGTCTGATTCAGTTTTCCTTCCAATTTACCTTCCAACTTTCCCTTATTATCCTATTGCCATTCTGCTCTTCTTTACCTAAACCTTCAATAAGTTTGTAAAAATTAATTCTTTCCTAAAGTTTGGTTAGAGTGTAAAATAACAAAGCTGTGAAGACTTTTCGACACCGTACAGTGATTTAAAATATCGTTCTTAACTTAACTTATTGCATGAATATATTCACAAGAAACCTAGAGTATAAATAAAATTAAAAATAATAAAAATTTTAAAAAAATAAAACCAAATCGTCGTTAGGTATATACGAATAGAATAACATGACGACAACAATTCAATATTAGGTATTTGGTATACAATTTTATGAATAAAAAATACGTCCTCGTCATGTCCGTCGCCGGTCTTAATTGTGTAAATAGAAATACGGTGTCATCAATGTTCGTAGTCATCTCATCGTCGCCACTGGGCCGTTATAGATGGAATTGTCCTTAAGTCTTTGCTTACCTCACGTATCAGTGGTCAATAACTTCGGTCCAATAAATAAATCGTTTTGTATTTTATGGTAGAACCATAAATTAGAATCTAGGAAAGGGTCAGAAAAATATTTAAAAAAGAAAATTCTTACATTAAAAAAAAACAAAAATCAGTAGATATATTATAAGATAGCCTCATAACCTGTAATTTGTAAACTTAAAACAAAATTAAACATTTATCCACTGTAAACATTTATTAATATGATTTTAATATTTCTTATGTTATGTAACTCTTAATGTTATACAAATAAATAGGCAGTTAAAAAAAACATTCAATTCAACGAAAATTTTGGCTTTAATTATTTTAAAAAACATTAAAATTCTAAACCCTCATTTATGTGCTCTAGAATGATTTGTTTTTGACCTATCCAAACACTTTGTATGCTATTTTAGATAACATGTTTATTAAAATTTAAAAATGGGTAACTTTCTAATATTATTTTTAATTACTATATTGGAATTATGGAATGTTGACTTGAAATAGGTCTGATTAATAAAAATTAATATTTTTTTTTACTGAAAAATTCTTATAAAATTGAAATTTAATGAAAAATTCTTATAAAATTGAGGAAGAGTTTAAAGTTAACTGTTTCAACTTTAGGATACCAGTACGAATGTAATCATATTTTACTATATTCCACATAACCAGCTTAATTAACTAATGATATAATATACCTATTCATTTTAATTGCGTAATTGTATCCCAGCTACTCGATCTGGTTGTATTCAAATTTCAAAGTAGTTATTGCCATAAAATCTCTTACAAAACTTTAGATGTCTCACTTAATTAGATCTTTAGTTATTTTCATTTAAAGGAAAAACTTGTAGTTTGATTGTATGTTGTACTTGTATGTTCGATTTTGCTGATAGACCTCTTCAATTTCAATAACATGCAATCTTTTATAAAAATAAAATAATAGGCATTTCAAAATTCCAGCTTTATTATTATTTGAGTTATCATGAGGAAGGAAGAAAGGCGGGCTTATTTAAATTTTTAGATAATATACTGCATTAGTAAGTAGGGGTTTCATCCCATTATATTGGCTGAAGGAGGAGGTGGGTTTAGTTAGTAAGAATCTGACACTGCCAAGGGGAAATTCTTGGTGTCTTTGAAAGATTACGAGAGAATTCTAATGTGTCCTTATCACAAACGCAATGGTATATTTATTATAGTCTTAGCACTTGGTTCGTATACTTGTATTATAGAAATGTGTTAAAATTTTATGCCCACAAATTATTGTAAGCAATTAAAAGTAATTTTTTCAATCTGTCTCCTTATAATTTTCTTTTTGAAGTAGGTAAAACTCCACATTTAATTTAAAATACCTTTTAAAAAATTTTAAAAGTAATCAATTTAAGATAATAAAAGTTAAAATCAAAAAAGAAATGCTTACATCCTTTATTCCTATATCTTTTTTTTGGTTTTGTTTTTGTGTTTCTTTTTCTATTGTTGTTTGTGTACCTTTTTAATGATGGTTTTAACTTTTATGTTGTAATATTTTAAAAAATAGCTTCTGTTTAAGACATTTTTTAGAACATTTATTGGTAAATTTATTGAAAAATATATTTGAAAGTGTTTTTTTTTAAATTTTTTTTTTAATTTCATGGAATATTTTATTTATAGAAAGTGATATTTTTAATTAATTTAATAAATAAATGTATAAAGAATGTATTGAACACTACGCACACTACGTAATAACTTTTTTAACAGATTAAAAATCTGATTACTAATACAGTAATTCCGATCCTTAGGTTCAGTTTGCTTTGTACATCAGTTTGTTTGACAAACGACTTCACAGTTTATTAACTAATTAATAAATACTTTTGCTGCAGTACCTATAGCTGCTGTAAAATTTTAACCATAGATAATATAATAGATGTTCAAAAAGTAATTTGGCGAAAACTTTTTTTGTACAATAGTCCTACTCATTAGACGAATACAGTTTTTCATATAGATTTGACTTGCAATCATATAGATTTGACTTGTACCTATTTACGTTTAAAAAAAAAAACCAAATACATACTCTATTTATCTTCGCCTGAAATAAGATAATCAGTTGATATTACTACTACGGATCATTGTCTGATCAGAAGACCCCCTAGAAAATTATTTATGTATGTGGATTTTAACTTTAGATTTTGTAGAAGAATTGATGCTATAGAGACCGTGGAACACTTCATTAGCAAGTACCCCAGTATGTCAAGGAAAAGAGGGAAATATTTCGGTAGTTCTTGTTTTCAAAATTTAGGTGAACTCTCTAAAATGTTTCTAAGCAGGTTTCTAAATTTCTACCGCCAGAACTATAGCATATATAGTGGCGCGAATATAAAAAAAACTTAACAGCAAAACTAGTTCTCCTACGTTTTGAAGATGCACTATAGACATAAATTTATATGATACTGACCTTTTAGCTCATCTTTTATCAATAAAAAATACAAGTTAAAATACAAAATATTTCTTTGGTGTTTTGGTAGTTTAATTTGTCAGAAACTTGTAAACCGAAATTTTAACATAACGTTAAACTGATTAAAAAATACAGTTTATAATTTAAACTGCACCCTTATCTGTCTTATACTTATTCAAAATTAACTGAAAGTTTACATTCTTAATTTTTCATCCCTTAAATCCTGTCTGAGCGAAAAGATATTAAAGGATATTTAAAAGCATTACCAAATAAAATGAAGAACAAATAAAAAAAACACTCCTGAATATTCTTGAAGGAATAATTTAGAATAAATTAATTATTTTTTGTTTTCAAAACTTCTATGATATCTCGATGGTAAATAATAAGGAGTTTTTTATAGTTAAAACTTAGAAGACATATATAATATTATTTTGTAAGATTGGGAAATTTTAGATTTTTTGAATAAAATTAGTAAATCCAAAATGTAAGGCAAAATGTAAATGCAAAATGTAAAACTAAAGTATTTAGAGAAATTTATTTAATTTATAATAATAAAAACTAGAATGCGAATTGTATTCTCGAATAAAATTTCTCAAAACAATATTAAACAATAAAAAAAAATTTGAAAAAATATGGGTATTAGTTTCATATTTGTCTGTCTGTCCGTCTTGATGTTTACAAAACTTCTACACCGTTTAAAATAAAGAAATGAATTTTTAACTACGGCTAGACATTTTAAAAAAAAAACAAGTAAATGTAACAGTAAGTCGATGCAACCGACTTATTAATACCTTACACTTGAATAATTCGAATTAAATTAAAAATCTATAAGTTTTTTTGGCAGCTGCTTGAACTTCTTCCCTTTTCTGTCTTATTCAACTCAAATTTCAGGAACTTAAAAGAGGCATCCTCTTGGGATATGCTACACACGCTTGTAGAAAATTTCAAGTTTCTATCTTTATTAATTTCGAAGATAATTATTAAGCTTGTTAGTCGTTGGGAGGCATGTGTCAGGTACCCGAATTGCCACTCTAATTCATCAAATCCATCTCAGGGACATAAAGAAAATATGCCAGAACACCATTGTTCTAAATTTAAAGGTTCTACTTTTGTTGGTTTTGAAGATATGCTCGTTTGCTCTTGTGCTCGTTCGGAAGTTTCCAAAATACGAACCCATGGTTTAAATTCTCTCAAATGTCAGTTTGCAATTTAACAGAAAAGGAAATATAATAGAACACCCTTAGTATTAAAAATAAAGGTTTTATCTTTGTTGATTATAGAGATATTCTCGTTTTCTCTGGGGTCGTTCGGAAGCTTCCAAGATTCGAACCCATGAACCAAACCCTCCCAAATTTCAGAAATATAAATAAAACACGGAAGAACACCATTGTACCAAATTCAAAGATACTATCTTTGTTGGTTTGGAGATAATCTCGTTTGCTCTGAGCTCGTTCGGAAGCTTCCGAAAATTCGAACTCATGGACCAATTCCTCTGAAATTTCAGAGACATAAAGAAAACATGAAAGAAGACCAGTGTATTAAATTTAAAGGTTCTATCTTCGTTGGTGTTGGAGATACACAGGTTTGCTCTGTAAAGTCCGAATCCATGAAACAAATTCTCTCAAATTTGAGAGACATAAATCAAACATGAAAGAACACCATTGAAAAATTTTTAAAGGTTCTGTCTTTGTTAATTTCGAAGATATGTGTGTTCGGTTTTGGGAGTTGTTTGGGAGGTACCCGAACCCATTGTATGATTTCACCCATTTGCAATCCCCGCCTCTCTTTAGTCATTTTAAACCTACAGTATAAATTTCATCAAGATAGCATAATTATTTTTTGAGTTATCGTGCTTACGGACGGAAGGACATCGCTAAAATGACTCAGGAGGTGATCCTGATTCAGAATATATATACATATTCATATCTAACTCGCTTCTTTTTGGTGGTTACAAACATCATACAAAAGTTAATATACCCTATACTTTAGGTGTAGGGTATCTATAACAAATATTATGAAACCACTTTTTCTGCAGCCCCACCCGTTATGGAGCTACGGCCCCACAAATTTCGAAAAAGTACAAATTCTAACACAAGTTCTATAAGGGATTTCTTCAACATGTAAATGGAAAATATAAAATGAATAACTTTTGTCATGCGGTATTTTAATTTACCGTTATACGAAACTTACTTTTTACAAAATTTTAGATCTCTTTTATTTTCCAAACTGTTTAAGTGAGAAACATGAAATTGGAGTTAGATGTTATAAAATAAGTATATGTAATTTCAGAATAAGTAATTCAAATTAGAATATTTTTGTGTCGCTCCCCATCCCCGCTTTAGTAGTTTTATAGGTTAAAAACTTAAGATTCTTAAGTTTTAAGACTTTAAGACTTAACAACTTTAACAACTTTTCTTAATAGTATAGGGTTACCTTAAAATTGACAAAAGTGTGCCTTGTTTTTCCCAATTTTTCTAACAAATTTTTATTGTATACATATTTAATTATTTTTCAGTATACCTAGCCTAGGTACTCTTTACTCAAAACATATTATTGAATAATTTTTAATTTTGGAAATTTTATTTTGAAAACCCTCCGCTTTTTTATTACTTCTTTTTTAAAAAATATTTAAATTAAAATAATATTGAATAAATAAGTGGAGAAGTAGAAAACAATTCAATACTTCAATATTATTATCCTCTTAATTTTTTTCTTAATGACGTTATATTATATAGGTTCTATTATTAATTTGTTCATTACTGCTTTATATATCACTCAATATTGTTTTACTTGAAAATATTTTTCATAAATAGAAAGAAAATCTCTTCATTTTCTTTTGACCTTTGTACAATATTAAAACTCTTGAAGGATGCCTTTTGAAGTTAAAAGTACATCTATTAAAAAAAAATTAATAATGAAAAGTTTTTTAAACTAATTGAAATCTTTTCAAATTTTATTTGAATAATAATAATAATTATATTCTAAAAGTTTTGCAATTATTTATAATTTAATTAATAATTTTTGTTTTTAATACTTTCCGCTGTTCAAATTTTAACAGTATCTACGATTTTTAATTAGCGTAATCTATTAAAGCATTAATTTTTTTATAAAAATAGTTAAAAATATAATCAGACTGAAAAAGGAATAAGAAATAAGTAAGTATGATGGATGCTACGAATGGGATAGTATGGGTAGATTACCTTGTAGAGATTGGTATGTTAGGTACTACGTTGTAAAGATGGCTAAAATTATCTCTACACTAGATTGTTTTTAACAAATTCGAAAAGTTTTTATTGAATTGTCTTTTTTCCAATCTCATTTGTTTTATTAAATTTTAAGAAATCCGTGCTGAACAAATTATTAAAACTCCAATTTTGGAAGCAAACTCTTACAGTAACTACTCAAACTCCACAGTAAAGTTTCTATTCTATTTATATATTGTAATGGGTTGGATATATGTAGTTCAAATTCCCAGATGAGTTCATGTATACTCCAGAATTGGTGATGATTACATTTACATCGTGCAAAAATTAAGGTGAATATTAACAATTTTGTTCACAATATGCCTGTCAATTTGAAATCGATTTACATTCCCTAATTTAAATTCTTTTGACCAGACAGTACATGAGTACTAATGGTCGTATAACATATTGGTTGGTCGAAAAACGGAGATGGTGTTTAGTAGATTAAAGTTGTCCACACTCATAGAAGACGTGAGCTCATTTGACTCCTGTATAGTGTCTTTCAATAATTCCCACCTACCCTCGCAAAAAAAATAAGAAAAATAAAATTTCTGTGTTACACAATATTATATTTATTGCATAAATGTATTATGTATTAAATAAACCAAAACTTATAAACATTTGGCAGGTATGACCAGATCAAATGCAAGATAGATTTAGGAAAATAGAAGGGAATAATTATTACCAACAAAACTTAATGAAGATGAACATCACTTAATGGTGATAAACACCAAAGAAATGCTTGTATGGCATATCAAGCTAAAAGAATTGATAACATTTTCAGTACCTACGGAAAATTCTCATGTAAAGGTTTATATACATACGATTAATTACAACCACCGCCGTATTTACGAAACGGTTTTTATAAGAGTCATATTAAATGTCGACTTAATTTTACGATACACAGCCTTTCCTTTTCAGGCGCGGTTGTAAATATGTAAGAGAGAAGTCCACCGAGGCCCTCATTCGTGAGATAAAAATTTTATTTTTCCTTGAATTTCAAAAATAGGTGCATATTAACTTTAAAATTTGAACATTATTTTTAAATTTTTATGTAAAAGTAGACTTTACAGAAATTAAATTTTTTGCCTTCCTGTAGTAATTAAAAAATTCTCTTAGAGTAATTTGATTTAAATCATATTATTGGAATAAATCAATAGATCGATAAATTTTAAGAAAAACAAAGTGGAATGTAAAGCAAAGGTTTTTTAAAGAAGTACATAACCTATAATTATAGTTCTTAAACACGTGGAAGTTCAAAAACTATTTGTGAGGTAACTTATGCTAAATCTAAAAGACCTTTCTTCTCTCAAAATTCCAAGACTTTAACTAAAAAGTGGTGCACTAAATTTTGATGAAAAATCAGGTCAGAAAAAAATTTAAGAACGTTAATATCTTTCTTCAAAATAAATCTCCAAATTTTCCTCTTCATCTTCAAAAATCCCAATTTCCCTGGCATCCTTCTCACATCCAAAACCAAAGTTTCATTAATTCACTGTATTAAACTTTAACACAACTGTATTGTATTAAATCATCCATTCGAAAATTCGATAATTTTTTTAAAAAACTTTAATTTCTGGCAATGTTTTATGTAGATCTGAGTTAAAAAATTAATCATTTTTTTGTTATATAAATAAATAAACCGCCTTTAAAAAGTACAATATTTAGAAATAAATGTTAAGTCATCTTATTTTTAAATTTATACTCCATTATTTATGTTATTTTTATACGAATAATAATAATAAAAATCATTAAAATGTAATAAATAAAAAATCCCTTCTGATAGACACCGAAATTTCGAAGAATCAACAGAACAATAGAAGCATTAGTCTTAACGTTTTAGATTGAAATTCCTTTAATTGCTTGTGGTTTACCATAATTCTATAATCTAAATTTGAATGTGATCAATGTTCGGATGATATGCATCAAATTCTTTATTTTGTTGTTTTGAATATGTTTTGAAACTGAATTGTCTATTAGCAATTTAATTGAACCACTTAAGGAGTGATTTAAAATTATTATAATGAATGCACCTTTCAGTTGAAACAATTATGTATAAGTGATTACATTAGTGTTATGAATATTATTTCATTATATCCCAGAGCTATTTCTTTTTCGTAGGCGTAGATAACATTGATTTGTTCGTTCAACTCCATGTTGATGCATATTATATACATTTTCAACCACTTTTGTATTTAAAAAAAAAATATTTATGAAGCAGATATTTCAGATTAGGCAGTTGATTTAACATAATTGTATTAGTACTACTACACTATCATGTGGTACTGCTGATTTTATTAGTATCTATATCCGTATTATTTTTTTAGTGAAATTTTAACCTTCTAATCTGTATCAAAAACTTACCCAGAATGCTCTTCATGACAATAAGAATAACAGCAGATACGTTTTGGCTAGGTTATGGGATAGTAAAATATTTGAAAATGTTAGACTATATCTTGCATATCTTCATGATAAATCTAACGAAGTTTGCATTGGTGGCAAAACTAATACATCGCTAAAAATAGTGATTCAACAAGAAGGTTTGCCCACCGATATTAACGATTTACGTAATATTTTTTTGAGATATCATGAAACATTTAACATATCCGCTTATTTGCAATCATATGCTTCACATATTTCATCAAACAGGATTAATTATCTTCAAAGGACGAGAGAAAATAATGGTAAGTACTTTCGTCCCCTTTCTAGCCAGAAGAAATCTATTGCCACCTGTTTCTGAATCACACACAAAGGATGCTTTTAAATTAACTGTTTATTATCAAAATGTAAGAGGTTTACGTACAAAAATTAAAAAGATTTTTTTAAATTCTTCACTTTTAGATTTTGATGTTTTTGTTTTAACGGAAACTTGGCTTACTTCATCAATTAATAATCTTGAAATTTTCCCTTCGTCTTTTACTGTCTATAGGAATGACAGTTATGATTGTCTTTTTTCTCATAATATTCCAAGAGGTGGTGGTGTATTAATAGCTGTAAAAAATACATTCTCATCCTCGCAATTGTTAGTTACTCAGTGCGATTCGTCTGAAATTATAGAAACGATTGCCATTAAAATTGAATTGCAGTTGATAAATGTTATTATCATTAACTGTTATATTCCTGCTGGATCCAGTATTGAAGTATATACTAAGTATATATTAGAAATTAAATTACTAATTAGTAATCTCAACACAAATGATAATATTATACTATGTGGTGATTTTAATCTACCTAATATTAAATGGATTGCACATGAAGAGGAAGCTTTTTTAGTACCATATGAATTAGTTAGTAATATTGAGTGTTTTGTAATCGATTCTTTTAATTCTTTTAATTTTCAACAGGTATCCTCGGTTTACAATAATCGTGGGAGGCAGTTAGACTTACTATTTACTTCAAACTGGAATAATTTAGTTACTATTACCTGTCCATTTGAACTCGTCGATATTGATGAATATCACCCTCCAATATATTTTTCCTTTTCTTCTCTTATGTCTCCTAATGTTGATTCAGCACTTTCTTATCGTTACAATTTTTCCAAAGCTAAATTTGAAGCAATTAATAACTATTTTCATTTTTATCCTCTACCAATTTAGAGGTTACATTTAATAATTTCTATAAAATCCTTCATTCCATTATTTCACAACATGTACCTTTAGTAATTGATAAGATCAGAAATCTTAAGAAATAAAAAAATAAAAAAAGCCTGGCGTAAATTCATTAAAAGCAATAATAATCATGATTTTAATGATTTTATTATTTTATTTAATGATTTCAAGTCAATGTCTAATAATCTTTACTTTAGCTATGTACGGAATATGTCTTCGGATATTAAAACTAATCCAAAACTCCTTTGGTAATCAATTCTAAAAGAAAAACTGATCAATATCCCACTTGTATGAATTATAAGAACTCTAACAGTAGCGATTCTAAAGTGATTTCTGAATTTTTCCGTGATTTTTTTTCAGTCAGTTACGTTCTGCCTGCGTTTTCTTTAAATAAAAATTATTTCTGTCACGTTAACTTTCCTAAAACAACGCTTACTAATATTCATATTGATTCTAATGTAGTCTTAAACTACTTACAAAAGCTTGACAATAATTCTAATCCTGGTACTGATGGTATTAAAAACATATTTTTGAAAAAATGTTCGATTTCATTATGTGGTCCCCTATTTATCTTATTTAATTTTTCTTTGACTTCTGGTATTTTTCCTTCTATCTGGAAGACTTCTCTTATTAAGCCTTTTCACAAAATCTTAAAAATGATGTAACAAATTATAGCCCAATTGCGAAACTATCATCTATTCCCAAACTTTTTGAATTGATCATATTTGATTCTATTTATGATCATTGTACTTGTTTTTTATCTGCTTATCAACATGGCTTTGTCAAGCATAAATCAACTGTTACTAATCTTATTGAAACCACCTCTATTTTCATTAATAACATGGAAGATGGTTTTCAAACAGATGTGATATATATCGATTTTAGTAAAGCTTTTGATCTTCTTCCGCACAATATTATTATATTTAAGTTGAAAAAACTAGGATTCCCCATTTTTTTCATTAATTGGGTTCACTCCTATCTATCCGAACGTAGGTATAGTGTGTCTTTTAGATCCGTGACATCTTCTGAATTCGATGCTGCCACAGTTGTTCCCCAAGGTAGTCATCTTGGACCTCTACTGTTCATTATTTCCATTAATGATGTTACTTCGTTAATATTTAATTGCCATATTAAAATTTACGCCGACTATATGAAAATCTTCCTAAAAATAAAAAATTTAGAAGATACTTTAGCTTTGCAAGCTGATCTTAATCGATTTTATGATTGGTGTTGCAATAATAATCTTCAATTTAACGTTAATAAATGTGCATTAATTACTTTTACACGTCGTTCATGCCCAATCTTGTATTCCTATTATTTCAATAACCAAACTATTCCTAAAGTTGTCTCTATAAAAGATCTAGGGGTACTCTTTGATAGTAAGCTTTCTTTTTACCTTCATTATACTGATATACTAAATAAAGCCACTTCTATGCTAGGTTTCATTAAACGTTGGGCAAAAGAATTTGATGATCCTTATGTATTAAAATTTCTTTTTACTTGTTTGGTAAGACCTAACTTGGACCTATATGCTTCCCAGGTATGGAGCCCATTTTATAATATTCATATAAATAGAATAGAATCAGTTCAAGATTTGCTTTACGCTTTCTTCCATGGGAAGATCCTTTAAGACTACCGCCATACGAACATAGATTGAATTTATTACATCTTCATACCCTTGAGAAACGTCGTAAACTAGCAGATATAGTGTTTTTAACCGAATTAATTAATAGGTTAATTAATTATTAATAGGATGATGTCTTTTTGTGACATATATAAACCTCGTATTAACCTCTTACTAACAAAGCAATCACTTAAAAGAAATCTATATTTGTGTGAATGAAGTTATTGAATAACCCTTGACCTGAGGATTCTTAATTGAATTTATTTTGTTGTAATTTATAGTTAGATTTTTATTTTAATTAATTATAAATTGTAATTTTTTTTTTTTCTCATTTAATTATTATTAATTAGTTGTTACTTGATTTTTTGTTTAATTTTAGCTTTAAAGTAGATTAAGTATTTTAACTGTAACTTGCTTGATTTAAGCTCGTAATAATAAATAAAATAAAAAAAATTAAATTAAAATCAAAAATGATGAGTGTCAAAAAATAATATGTATTTTTACTGTTGTAGTTTATTATGCTTTTAAGTGCTGTTTGCCGAAATAAAATTGGTAATCTTAAACTAAACTTCTGTCTTTATTGGCTTTAAATTTTTTAATAAAAATTTCTGGAATAATTATTTTTTGTATACCTAATAGTGTGGTATTCTTCTAAGTATGTCCTGTATGCATAAAAGTTTGGTTGCAAAACTAGAGTTTTCATTCTTGTCTTCAAAAGATTTTAACGGAGGGAAGAACGATTACGACCGCATTTTTTTTTTTATAACTTCTTATATTATTTTTCTTCACTTGTTAATCTTTAATTCCTTTATTTGGTTTTGATTTGTTTGCAGTAAAAAAGTTTTTCCTAACAACTAGATACCTATTTTTTAGAAAAGTTCAGTTATTTTATAGAAAAATTTAAAAAAGAGAGTAAAAATTAAGTGACTAGCAATAAAGTTTATAGTTTAACATATTTAACAAAGTTTTTTTTTTTTGCTGATCTCATTAAATGACAATTTATTTTTTCACTGTAAGGTAAAGACTTAAAAAAAATTCTTAACGTTTTTCCTCAATTATATATTAAATTTTTTTTTTTAAATTTTTTTTTTTTATAAAGGAGGAAGTAGGTAAAAAAAATTTTTTTTTCTTTAATTTAAGGTTTTATATTTTCAACAAGTAAAAAGGAAAGTTTTGCCTTTATATTAAAAAGAAACGTTGAATAAACTCAAAAGAAAAGATGATATTTAAAAGGATTTTGAGATTTTTGTTAAAGAGGACAAAATATTATAAAAAAGAGATTAAGAGAAAAAATATTTTTAAAGCCTAGAAGCCAACGTTTTTTAAAAATTAAAACAATAATTTCAAATCAATTTTAATGAATTATATTCGTCATATTTTCTAAATATCTTCAATATTAATGGTTAATATCAATATTCGGGGCCTCGGGCTAGAGCGTATAAAATACGCTGTAAACACCGAGGGAGTGTAGGTTCGAATCTCACACACGTTGTAATAGTTATTCCCCCTTACGACATTTACAGCCAAGCCAGAAAAGGAAAGGCTGTCTAATTTCTTGTTAACATTTATGTGGCAAAAAAATATATAACAAAAATATTTATAACAAAAAAATATATATATATCAATATTCCAATATACTAATGTCCTTTTCCCATTACTATTTAAAAGTTTGCATAACAAATAATCTAAGGGATTGAATTCGATATATGTAGATAAAACGACGAAGAATACAGTTGCTTTTGTCAACTCTTAGATACCCGTACGAACCGTTAGTATGTTCATAGCCTGTCACTCTGCTTATAATATTATTTTTTTTAAATTTTTTAGTATTTTAAAATAATTTTGGTGAATTTTATAATTTCTAGAACTATGGGTTGTAGATATATTCAAACTATATGTTTAAACATTATTCAAAAACATATTCTAAGCTTCCACAAAACGATTATCAATCCAAAACTTTTCCAAATATGCTATAGTATCTACCATTTAATCGGCAAATGTATAATAATTTATATTAAGCATATGTATTATATATCATTCATTCATCAGTGACATATACGATATGTAAATAAACATGAGTTATATAAGTATGTATACTACTATCATATAAATATAAATTCTTCAATCAACCGTTATGTTTTTATTTATTTAATGTTTTTGATACTACGCAAATTCAACAATTTCAAATTTATCGAGTAAAAAAAATGCAAAAAAATCAAAAATTTGTTAGAAAAATTTAGAAAAATGATGTTACACTTTCGTCAATTTTAAGGTAACCCTATATTATTAAGAAATGTTGTTTAGAAATAAAAATATAATGTTGGAGTTTTAATTTTTGTAAATTACTTCAAAAAAATTTGTCACAGGTGTAAGGTCAAGTTACAGGTGTTTAAAAATAAGGATTTTTTTGTTTTTGACCCCATACATCTCCGAAACCCGGGGTGACACAAAAATATTATAGACTGAATAGACTGAAATGACTCATGCTTATTTTCAAAGACCTAACTGCTCTCAAAATTTCAACTTTCTAACTTAAAGCGTTTGGAAGGTAGAATAAATCAAGAATTTTGCAAAATTTGAGTTTCGCATAACGGTAAATTAAGATACCGTATTCCACAAGTATATATTTATTGTATATGTATTTTAAATATGTTATAACAATTTAAGTATAGAGCTTTTTCAAACTTTGAGGAGTTGTAGCTCCGTAACGGGTGGGGCTACAGAAAAAAATTTTAAATAATAAAATGAATATTTTTATGAATATTTTATCAGCAGTTAAAATTTCATGGTTCTTTTTCAAAATAAATGTTGGAATCTAAAAGTTAGGTGTTCGGGAGCTGATGTTCGAGAAAAAATGATGTAAAAATATTTTGTATTAATTTCAAGACTTCAGCTTTCTTAATTTTTGATTTATCTTCCTGACGGACAGACGGACGGACAAAGCTTAATCGACTTAGAATTTAATTCTGAACTTTTGACTTACATGTTCTACGGAAATTAACTTAGTCTTGTTTAAAAGCTTATTTTATTATTTTCCATTATTTTTGGCCTTACAAATTTTCGCCTAAAATATTTGCCCTCTTATGTGAAACACCCTGTATGCAATTATATTTTATTATTTCAACGAATTTAACAAATTTTGTCTCAATGTTAAGATCACATAAAATTTGAAATATAAATAATGCATAATTCATAATAGAATGAGTAGTAAGGTGCTGCTCATTTCGAAAATGGAATGGAATGGAAAAAAATGATATGCTTGTTAATTTTATTGCGTCCATGTTTACAAAACCGTTATTAATATAACAACGAAATTTTAAGCCGTATATCTGAAATCTAACTTTTGAAATTTTTAAATGTGTTATATTTGGATATCATGAATGTACTATGAGTACGGTGACCTTTGTCATAAAAGTAGAATGCTATCCTTCAAAGAACAAACAACAACAAGAAATTTAAAAATAAGCATATGTAAATTATCTGAAATAAATTTTGGTAGGTATTCTGTAGGTACAATTGAAAACAATGCAGTTTGTTAGTGTTCTTTAATTTAAATACAAAAATAATTGGTTCTATACATTAATAATCTGTAAATGTGTGCTTTTAAAAACTCTGATCTTAATTAAATTTGATTTTGTTTGCTTTATTATTTTTCATAATTTAGTTTTTTTTTTTCATTTTTAATTATTGCTTAGGGATATTTTAATAAAATAACATATTATTTACATAAAATATTAAGCTCGTAAACAAATTATTGAAAAGCCTTCAGGAGAATTAAATTTAATATTATTATCACAAAATGTTAAATAATTCGTGTAGTTTCTAAAATTAAATCAACTGATAAAATAATTAAGAAATTATAAAATATGAATTTTATGGATAATTTAAAAGTTTATTTAAATAAAAACTAAAAAATGAATTCAATTACATATGATTTAATTTTTAAAAGATTTTTAAGCATTTTAAAAATTAATATTGTTTTTAGGAACATGTGGTTATTGTTGTTGTTTTTTTTAGAGGAATTAAAAAACCTTTCTTATACCTAGATTCTGAGACTCGATAAACAACCCGACTCTTTGAAACGTTCGTTTATCACCCTTAAAGAATCGGATGATGGTATTCTGGTGCCCTGACTTCGGAGAAATTTTTCCAGTAACCCTCTCCAAAGGCTCACCACCTTTGGAATTACAGTGTCAGGAAATGACAGGGTACATGAAATACCATCTCTGTCTCCTGCCACAGCCTCTACACATTCCTATGCCGACTCTGTCTATTCAGCGTCAGTCCATTAGATGACGATTCCGATGTAGAGTCTGGTCGAGCTCTGCAATATTTAGATTCAGGACATTCTTCGCTTTTTTTCCTGTTCGACTCACCTTAGAAAGCCTTTGTATGTAAAGAACATAGAGTATGCAGCCAACCTTTTTTTAGCTCGGATTTTTCCATGTGCTTAGACACTTGTTTCATTTTTGTTTCAGTTAGACTTCCCTGCATCAATTTTATAATGGATTTACAGTCATGTAAAAGTGATAATTAGTTTTGCTCAATTCCTTTCCTGGGTGTTCTATCGCTTTAAGGAAAATTACTTTGAAATTTTAATATCAAAGACGATGTTAGTTGTAAAATTCTAAAGCACATTTATTGTTTTATTTATGACCTTAATCTATTGAAAGTTAATTTCTTAAAAGGAATAGTGAAAATAATTTAATGAATAGAAAATACTAAAATAGAACTATAAACCTATAGGAAATATAATTTAATATAGCCATTTGCAAAACATGTAAATAAGGACATACGGAAAAAGAAAGATATACAAAGAAATTTTTTTAAATATTCATATTATAATTTCTTTAACATGATAATATTTTCCTTTAACAAGATGGCATTTATTGGAAGGAGGTATTTAATTACATACTGTATTTTTCAGATTCTTAGAATCACTGAACCCATAGAAAACTCCTGACATAAACAGAGAAAAGTTATTTTATAATATTATAGTTACAAAATGAAGACATCTAAAATTTTATGCTAAGAGAACAATATACTCCAGAATCAGAAAATAACGAAACTATTCTAAAATTGGGCTGCACAAAAAAGAAGAACATGTAATCCTTAGAAATATCTGTTGACGGAATATCCTTCCAGCCAACCTTTGACAGAGAATTTAAAAATAATAAATAAAACTTTTAGAATTTTTTTGGATTTTAAAAAATAAAAACGAATTTCCAAAAAGTTATCTATTAGACTCTAATCAATTTAAATTGCTGACTGACTAAAATAAAATTAATTTTTTTTTTATTACTCAGCAGTAAAATAATATTTTCCTTTTCATTCTATAAACTAAATAATATATGTATTATTTTATAATATGTAGCTAGAATTACATCCGTTTAAAAGGTTTTTCAAATCCACAAATACAATATTTAATTTTTAACAGCAGCTTTCAAACAATTTAATTTAATTGTCACTTTTTTTGTTTCCTGATTTTTTTTGTCTTTCTAGCAATTTAGCTCTCTCACTCTCACTTTTTTTTTAGCTCTCAACTCAACAAATGAATGACTTAAGGATTGACATGAATTGAAATAAAATAAGTAGAAAAAAAAAATCAAAGTCATTTTGATGATATGATATAATATTTCCTTTTTTTTGTACATCTATTAAAGTTTTAATCAGGAAGAAAATATATGAATAAAAAATGTACAAAGGAAATAAAAGTTAATGCCTTTGTAAAAAATAATAAAATTGTGCATAAAAGAATTCTTAAACAAAAGGAAACAGAAAAAAGAAATTAGACAGAAAAGAAATCAAAGAATTAAGAAAAAAAAAAAATTTTTTATAAAGATCTACCAAAATGTTCTTAGAAAGTGTAAGAAATCTTTAATTCCACAAAGCAGTGCTATAGATAATAAAAACCAGGGAGAATACAAAACCAAAGTTTTTTAAAGGCGTACCTACATCGTACAAAAAACTTAAAAACTGTTTAGAATACCGTGATATGTACCATTTTAAATACCTTTAGAATTTTATATTATAGAATAACAAATTATGGAAATTTAAGAGACACTTTCTCCAATTTTAAGAAAAACGTATAAAACTAAAGAAAAACCAAGTTCAAACCTTTTCAGATAGAGCCGTTGCAGAGCCGTTGCATATAAATTAAACAAATTTACTTTTAAATTTCATATAAAATATTAAATTGAAAAAAATGTGTATAATTTTGATTTTGATGAAGGTCCTGTCGTTCATCATTTTTAGATTGAAAAGTTATTCAGGCTAACTTTAAAGAACTATACCTCTGTAATGGAAGGGGCTACATAGACAAGTTGTTCTACAACAATATATATTTTTTTTTTTAAAGAAGTGTAAACTTTCATATTTTTATCCTATACGGTGTAGAGTGTTGTAATAGGCGGGTGGACGGACAGACGGCCAGAATGAAATTAACAAGCAATTTCATTTTGAAAAATGTGCTAAAAATATCAAAATTATTTTTATTCTGTTTATCAGATATTTTTTTAAAATCTTTGTACCTTTCAAATTTTGGTTTTGAAATTTAATTAAAATAATTGTAGTATTTAACCTGTAAAGGTGGATTAGAAAGTGAGAGATTTTGATTGCCAAATTTTTTAGATAAAAGAAATTTTTGTCGGTAGATTCGAAAATTTTGTTGGGAAATCCTTTTTGATAGAATACTATATTATAATTTAAGTTGTATGTTATTGAATTTAAGAAGTAATTGTAATTTAAATTGATTACAAATTTAAGTACCTAGTTACAATTAAGCAATAAAAATGTCTCTATTATTTCTTATTATTCTAAAATCTAAAAATAATTTTGTCTATTCAGTAACATTTATACACACATCTTTTTCTACTATTAATTCGTAAAACAATTAAACGATTACTTTTTGATTGCCAAATTGATAACATGCGATTACCAGATTAGTTTAAAATTTAATTAAACTGTACATTATGACTTGCAGACATCAAATCTTTTGTTAAATCCATTCTGATTGATAATTTATGTTCTTCAGTTTTATAATTTGGAAACTTTATTTTATTGAAATTTTGCAAATTATACGGCGGTAATATGCTATATATATTGATATATATTATCTAATATATATTCTATAATAATTAATAGTATATCGCAATATAATAAGAAAATAAAAATAAATTAATTCTTGTACAAAATAATAGATGACGCACAAATAAAAAAAATGTGTTTTATACTCTTATAATAGCCACAGCCAACTAATCAAACGGCTTAATGAAACTAATGATTCCAAAAACTGAAACTGAATAAAAAATTAGTTACGGTTTTTCTATTTAAAAGTTCATTCACGTGTCAGTCACTGTAATGGGTTATTTGCAATTCTGGGATTACATATGGAATATATACTGCGATGGTATAAGAAATAGATTCCTCCTATAAAAGTTAAAATTTTATAATTTTTTATATTTCGGGCACAATAGATAGATAGTATTTATCTTAAATTTTCAATTTAGACACTTTTTTGTCCATGATAATAACTTCTAAGTGTCATATACATATTATAAACCTCTACAACAGATAAAATCCTTTAAATAAATGTTGCTTTCCAAGTACATAGAAAAATATGGAACTCCACAATATTATAGAACCATTCATATCTTAGGTTTTTCTTCATTATTTCTAAATTCAATATTATCGAACTAATAAATAATACAAAACTTTTAGATCAGTTGAACCGAAAATATTCTAGAGAACAAAACCATAACTAACACTTAAAGGCATAATCCGTAGATGTTTTCTATTAATTTTAAAAAATATCTTCAGATTTCATATTTTTAAGTGGAAAATTTTTTTTATTCTGCGTTACAAGAAAATGATTTCAATTAATTTTCATATCAAACTTATTTGTTAATAGTGACAGACTCCGTTTGTTTTTTTATTTTAAATTAGCTTTGTATTTACAAATTTCTAAGAATGTTGTTTTATTTTCTATTTAATAATGAAAATTTATAAAAACAATAAATAGGGGTTAGACATTGGAAAGTCTTAGTAATATGTTTGCATTACAAAATCCTTTTTTACTTTTATGGATGCATATAATTATCATATGTGGATGAATAAAAATTATCTTAAATAATTCATTTTAAATCTTAGCTACTAAATGATTCTTTGATCTTATCATTTTGTTTTTTTTTGCATTTTCACATACGCGTTTTTATTAACAGTATTCTACAAAACAGTGGGTTTTTTAAATTACGTAGTTAAGAGTGATTTTTTTAATAAAATTGTTCAATTGCATCTACTAATTCACAGTCCGCTTTAATTTTTTTTTTTTTTTACGAGGGTTGGTGGAAAACTCGAAAGTCACCAACAGGAACTGCACGTGCTTCCTCAGGGTAGTGTTGGACTTTAACCAACTAAAACCACCCCCCTTTTAAAACCAAACTTTAGGATGGAACCTTTAATACGAATGTACAGTTTGGTTTTGGGGATAGGGATGTGGGAAGGATAATTGGCAAAATTGGAATTTGGAAATTTGGATTATGGAGGATAGGTAGGAAAATTTGGAGGGACATTTTGAAGAAAGATGTTAATGTTGTTCTTAAACTTAAGTAAATCGTACACATAAGAATTACCAACTTTAGGGTACCTTTTAATATTTACCACAAATGAAACATCCACAATTGATGAAGTAAAAACAGCGGTGTACGCAGTGCGGTGGATGCAGTGGTTTTCCATTTTTTAAAATTATTTCTCAAAATTATCACATTCGTTCAATTTTTAAAGCAAAACTAATTAAGTATAATTTAAAACACTAGACAAATAGATCTTAGCAGCTCGAAAATATTTATTAATATGCAAACGTTATCTTTAATTTAGTTTTCTCCGTATAATACATAAAAACCTGCTATAACTATTACTATACCTAATAAAATAAAATTAAGCGTACATCAAAATTTTTTTAATTCTTGTAATATAGTAAGTACTAAGACTCCAATCTAGAATATAAACATATTTGATCAAAATGAATATGACTAAACTAGGTTAGGTTAGATTAAGGTGACTGCCAAAAAGGCACACTTAGACCGTATTTGGTCGATTGTGATACCACATAGAAACTTTTCTATCCCACTCGTTAAAACCAAGTTGAACTATTTGCAAAGCGAAGAATGCTCTTCATATTTTTACCTGCTAGATCGCTAAGGTTGTTGAAGAGATATTGCCCCAAATGAATGCTCCTTTTTGCTGACAAGGCTGGGCAAGTGCAAAGACGGAGAGTCTTTTCCTCTTCTTCATCCTTGCAGGCTCTACAATAATTGTTTCCGGATAAGCCAATTCTTGTAACATGCTTCCCTATTAAACTATGACCAATGATTATACCCATTTTAATTCCAATATCTGCCCTTTCAAGAGAAAGCAGATCATTGGATTATTGTCTTAATGACTAAACTAAAAAACAATAAAATATAAAAGATATTAAAAGTGAGATCCTTAACTCTAAAACCCAATACTACGTATTACCTAAAAGAAAATATTATGTGAATTGATTTGAGTTTGATTATACTGTTAAAATTTGTATAAAAATAAAGCAATTTTAAGTAAATCCATAGCTTTTTGAACAACCCCATTTCCAAGGCGGTATTATAAAGAATTTTAAAGTTCCGATTTTATAACTTACCTATATTTATTTTTAAAGATTTTCCTACTCTAAAAATACTAAGTTTCTTATGCGCAAAAACGCACGGTCCGAAACTTTTTAAAACTTTGTTTTCATAGAAATAACTGTAACCACCTTTCCACCCCTCTTAAAAAAACAAAAAGAGTAATAATAGGTACGTAACTTAATAAATATATAGCATTTTTTTTTTTTACTTTGGATGAGTTAAGCTTCGCTACGAAGATTACAATATAATAAATTTTTTCGATCAAATTAATTTTCTATCTATCAGTCGCTAAAATTTCATTTCTTTTATCTTTCTATCAAATGTAAAAGTTTTGCATAAAGATGATAGACGGATGGACGATAAATTATTCTAGTGAGACTAAAAAGCATAACTCCAAAAAATAAAATTGGTAAAACTTTAAGATTTAATCTAATTTAAGTATATTTTAATTCAATCAGTTTAATAAATTTTTGTCTATTACTGTATACCCATATTATATTTACACAATAAACAATTATATTATAGCCCTTATGCCTTTAAGACATGATATTTTTAAAACAAA
The DNA here is from genome assembly GCA_947095535.1 of Poecilobothrus nobilitatus. NCBI lineage: Eukaryota > Metazoa > Arthropoda > Insecta > Diptera > Dolichopodidae > Poecilobothrus > Poecilobothrus nobilitatus. The sequence goes on from OX352774.1 coordinate 112,970,429, forward strand.
AAAAAATTTGTGTCAATTTTCCTGTACGAAATATAACTTTAAAAATGAAAGAAGAAAAAAATAGACATAGAACAAAAGAAAATATATAGTGCTCCTTTCAAGGATGGATGGTTTTCTGTTTTCCTTTTTTTTTTTTATCTATTTTATTTTAAAGGGATGTTATCATGAAATGATAAAATAAAACCGTACAATGAACTTTTTAACAAGACCAGTGACAATATTATAGCGATGAAATAAAAGGATATAAACGAATGACTGAATATAAAGACAACAATAATGCAAATAAGTTCATACATACTGATTACTAGCATGAATTTGTTGGTGAATGAGACATTAAGACGAATGTAAAAGCAAAAAAAAAAATATTAATATAAAAAGATAACAATAATAAAACCAACTACTACTATCCTAAGTGAAGGATAGAAATTAAAGAAAGGACAATTTGAAGCGTCCTTAATTTATGCATGACATGCATTTTCATTTGAAATTCATTTGAGGTTTTTTTATATTTTTTGTATTTTTTTATTATCAAAAACAGATTTATGCAAAACAAGAAAATACAAGTAAAACGCAAAAACATGTTTTATTCAATATAATAGAAAATTAATCGATTTTTATAAGTAATATCGATAAACTACGATTTATGCACCATATACAGTATAAATTAATATCAAGGATGAAATATTTTATTGACTATTCCTGACTATCAATGTTTTGATAATATAAACAATAAAAATAATATTCTGTTTGCGTTTTATTTCAGCTATCATTGAATTGTTTATTTAAAGGGAGTCAGTCATATTTACAGTCATAAATGTTCGGGTGGACTTTTTATTTAAAACGAGAAATAAAATACAATATTTTAATAGATTATTGATTCGTGGCTCATAGCTTTAATAGATTATTGATTCACGTGATAGAACTTTAGATGTTTTACAGCTAAATGTTAATTGAGATTGGATCAACTTAGATGAAATACCAACAAAGATTTGAAAAATTAATGAATTAAAATTTTTTTTTGTTGTTATTTGGAAAAATTGTTTTAAACTGTTCTTTTTATACCCGTACGATAGCATCGGGTATAATAAAATTACTCCTCTGTTTGTAACATCTCGAAATAAGCGAGCTAGATATACCTTCAAAGGTATGGATCGGATCAGAAAAAAATTCTAAGACTTTTCAGCCATGCCCGTCCGTCCGTCCGTCAGCACGCTAACTCAAAAACTAAGAAAGCTAGAATCTTGAAATTTACACAAAATATTCTGGGAGTAATTTGTAGGTTCCCTATTTTTTTGGTTGAGTTTGGACCAAGCCTTAGGGTAGCTCTCGAACACCTAACTTTTAGATCCTCACATTTTTTTTGAAATAGAGCTATGAAATTTTAACAGCTGATAGATCTCACAAAAATATTAATTTTATTTTCAATAACTTTTTTTTGTAGCCCCACCCGTTACGGAGCTACAGCTCCCCAAAAGTTCAAACAAGCTCTATATTTAAATTGTTATAGCACAAGTTGTATAAGGTATATCTTCATTTTAAAAACGCCAAACGATTACTACTTTTATTAGCTTTAAAAATATATATACAATAATTATATATTTATGACATACGGTGTCTTAATTTACCGTTATGCGAAACTCAAATTTTGCAAAATCCTTTAACCCTCCTATCTTCTAAACGGTTTAAGTTAGATCTTTGAAAATAAGTATGAGTCATTTCAGAAATTTTTTTTGTATCACCCCCCGTTTAGGAGCTGTAAGGGGTCAAAAACTGAAAATTTCATATTTTTAAACACCTGTAACTTGAACACCTGTTAAATTTTTTTTGAAGTAATACACAAAAATTAAAGCTTCAACATTATACTTTTATTTCTGTTAACAACTTTTTTTAATAATATAGGGTTACTTTATAATTGACGAAAGTGTTACTTGATTTTTTCAAATTTTCTAACAAATTTCTTTAAAACGAATTTTTTCCATTTTGTTTTACTCGATAATTTGAAATTGTTGAGGATATAATGCGTAGTACATAAAAATGTAAATAAATAAACAACATAACGGTTACTTGAAGAATTTTTATTTATATGATATTGATATAATATATACATACTTATATAATATCATGTTTATTTACATATCGTATATGTAGTGAATGAATGATAAGAGTATAGATGTATATTATTATAGCGCCGTATTTACATACATGTATGTATTTTATTGTACTTATAAGAAATTATTCTGTCAATGGAATATTTAAATATAATATAATATAATATTTAAAATTATATTTATTATTTTGTACTAAGTAAATTTAATATACATTTACCGCTTAGTATTAAATGGTACTATAGAATATTTGAAAAAGTTTTGGATTGATAATCGTTATGTGGAAGTTTAGAATCTGCTTTGGAAGAATGTACATATAAACATATAGTTTGAATATATGTACAACCCATAGTTCTAGAAATTATAAAATTCACCCAAATTATTTTAAAATACTAAAATATTAAAAAAATAATATTGTAAGCAGAGTGGCTGTGAACATACTAACGGTTCGTACGGGTATCTAAGAGTTGACAAAGGCAACTGTATTCTTCCTCGTTTTTTTTTATTTTGAAAAGTTTACTCAATATTGTCAGTTTATTTCATACTTTTTCATTTTGAGATAAATGTTCAAGTTTGAAATAAAAAAATACAATCTCAGAGATAAAAATAGGTTCCATAAAAAAGTATAAAACAATCTTTTTCTATAGTATCATTTAAAAAAGGCCTAGGTATAATTGAATTTTTCACAATTTCATAGAAAAATTTTTTTAAAATAAATCACAAATTTAATGTTAATTGTGAAATTTTTGTTTTATGAACTTATACGACTTTGAATAAAATGGAAGCAATAAATGGCGCAGGTAAACAACTCTACATGATATTACTTCCACATAGAATTAACTCTATATTTGTGAGAATTCACTACATCAAATCAAGGTGGACTTAATGCCTATTAGTAATGAGTTTAATACAAGGTTTTGGTTAGAAATTAATCCACTTTTCAAACAGATAAGTGAAACTTCATTTTATAGCTAAAACTTATTTCTATCTATGAGTTTCAGAATTGGGAAGAATTTTATAGTAGAATCGAAATACAAAGAATCACCGCTTTTCCTAGAATATGTCACTCTTAGTGGGGAACTCAATTTGATCGAGAATCATTTCTCAAATAAATAATGTAAATTTGTATGTTGACTTAATATCACTTGGAGTTATTCCCCAGCACCACATAGATCTTAAATAAAATTAATTAAATCAATTGTATAATAAAATTAAAAGCAATCCATCAAAAGTACATAAAGTAATAATAATGTGTTCAATTCAATTGAAAACTCAATCAGAAATAATTTATTATATTAGTCACATCATTATATTGATAATATTAATTTTTATTAATATCTTAAAAGAAAATAGAAAATAATATGTATGTTTACAATCATGATTTTTTTTTTGTTTTCTTTTAGAATCAAGGAATTTTTTATAATTTAGATGTCATGGTAAAATATACGTATACACCAGCTGCGGGGCTCCTACTAAAATTAAGAAAAATACGGTATTTTATAAAGTTGATAAGAATTAAATAGATATAATAATTTTTCTGATTACAACGAGAGAAATAAATATTTAACTGTCAGAATTTAAAATCAAACCTTCAATGTTTCAAATTTTAATTCTGACGTCTAATCTGATTATGACTTAGATCGGTGGGGTGAAATAAGACCTAGAGCAATAAATAGTCCTTATTTCACTTTGGAATGAGAAATAAAGCCTAAATCGACAAATTAAGCGTATTAGGCTTTATTTCTTATTCCAAAGTGAAATAAGGCCTAATTATTTTTTCAAAATAATGGAATTAAAGCTTAATTGTAATTTATTATTCCAATAATAACATTTTTTAATATTTTTCTTTCATAATTTAATTCCCATATTTCAGATTATTTAAGTAATAAAATGTTTTCTGTTTTTTTTAGCACATTTCACTCCGTAAGTTCGTCAGTCAGTGTTTCTTCATAATGAAATAAATTCGACAAGTTAAAAATTAAAAAATTTCATTTAAATTCAACATTCAAACTTATTTCACTTTTTAATGTAATAATTTTATCGAACTTAGTTCAGTTATTAGAGTTGGTTACAAAATCTGGATTGCCTCTTTTTCCGAAATATGAATATACGTATGGGAGACTCAGAAGGGATTTTATAGTTGGTTACAAAATCAGGATTTCAGCTTTTTCTAGAATATTTTTAAATAATTTGGAAAAAGCTAATTTAACTCTGATTTTGAAGCCAACTCTAAAATAAACATATCTCCAACTCTCTCCTAATTACAAAGAATTTGAAATCATGGGCGAAAAGAATAATTTTTCAGCTTTTCATACAAAAGTAATAAATTTTGACTGTTCTTTGTGAAATATAATAAAAAAATTTTGTGAAAATTTAGACATTTTTATGAAAAACAAAAAAAAATTGTTTTGAAGGAACAAGGGCTGCTACCCCCGCATCTGTTCGCGCGCGACGACTTTCCGGTTCACGATGTTGTGCGTGAACGCGGTAGCAGAGACAGCAGTTCCAATTGCTTCAAGAGAAGTGTGAAGGGAGTTGTGAAGGGATCGGCTAAGAGAGAAACGAAGAGTGGCTCGAAAGGGAGGGCGCGAAGGTCACAGGGCTCACCAGAATAAAGATAATTGTATGAAACCTGTTAAAAATATTCGGATTTTAGAGTCGGCTACAAATTTGCAATTGGAATAATATAATAATAATATAATATTTCTAAAGTGAAATAAGGAATATAGGCTTTAATTCTCTTTGAAATGAGAAATAAGGCCTACCGCGAACTTTTACGAATTAGGCCTTATTTCTCAACGCAAATGTGAAATAAGTCCTATTAGGTCTTATTGCTCTAGGCTTTATTTCCACCTGCCTTTAGATCATTTTAATATGATAAAATATACATAGTAATAAGAGAAAATGAAATGGCAGGCAACAAATTTAATACAACTAGCTTGTTTTGAATTTTGTTTTTTTTTTGCTTTCAGAATGTTCTTGATTTTATTATATCTATAGTTTTATTGCAAATATCATGCAATAGAAAGTTTCACAGAAGAAATCACTGTACAGTAACAGTTTTACTGCCTAAAAAAATGAGGTTGAAGATGGCCAAAAACTAAATTTCCTCATAAGTAAAAGAATAAGCTCCTGTAAAATTTAACTATTAATGAATTATGCCAATATAACGAATCAAACCCCGAGAAGCTAAATTTAATTCAAAGGAATTTTTATTTTAAAATTTTCCGGTTTAATTGCAGTAAAAGAAGATTATGTCGACCACAAAGTAATGAAAACATTTTTATTTTGTAAATAAGAATCTCCTTTAAATGTACAACAAAAGATAAATAAAACCTATTAAAAAGTTTTAATTGTTCGCTAGTTTTTTATTTTTAAAAATTTTTTTTTAACTTTTTATTTGATTTTTATATAAAAAATGTGCAATAAGAAATGTCAAAGATAAAAAAATGACAATATTCTAATTTGACTCTTTGTTTCATCTGAAAAATTTATATTTTTTCATTCATCTTCGTCCTTTTATCATACATAATAAACCCATAGCAAAAGTTTCTGTTTAAAAAAAAAATTAGCCATAAGTACAAAAGTTTTTAAAAGCGTAGATACATTTTTAAAAAGACAAAAACAATTTAAAATTTTGACTGCTTCCGTATCAAAATTTTTAGATTTAGTTATTATGTCTTATTACAAATTTGCAGAGAACTTCAGGTAACAGGTATCAAAAAGTAGTAAACTTTTAAATTTTGCTCAAACCTGCCCTGTCTAGAGGTACACTAAAATTTAAACTCAAATTGATTTATAAAGCCTTAAAATAATCTCCAATTGTTTGGTTGAAAAATATTCAACATAGAACTTAAAATATCTGCTCAATATTTTTTAGAAGGTCGTTAATTATGATTGGGACTATTAATATTATTGCGACTAAAAAGTTTGTCTACGAAATTAATTTCTTGTATAGCCTATGGTTAAAAGTTCATTCCTCCATCTTAAATGTTCTTATATGTTACACTCTGTATACGGCATTTAGCTCTTCTTCATCATCTAACAAATAAAATATAAAAAATATATAAAAAAATTTTTTTTTCAAACAGGCAAGCGGATAAAAAGTAAAAGCACTAAAATCCAAAAAATTTAAAAACGGTAGAAAAAAAGACGATTATTATGCATTTATTTTTGGAAGTAATCTTTTGTTTTTTAATTTGAGGATTCGAAATTTTACAATGCAAAAAAACAGAGAACAAGAACAAAAGTATTTTCAACGTTTGCACCAAAATTTCAAGGGAAATTTTCTTCAATCAAAAATCCTGTAGGTACATCAAATAAGAAAAACTAAACTTAAAAAATATAATGTTAAAGGTTTAATTTTGTGTGTTACCTACTTTAAAAGGTGACCAAGAGAAAAGTGTAATATTCCAACTTTGAGTGTAGTGATGGGTTTTCAAAAAAAATAAATAAATAAATTCCGCTCAAATTCATTTTCTGGGCGTTTTTAACGGTGTAAAATCCAAAAAAAAACAAAAAAAAAAATTTAATTTTTGAAAATTCCTCGTCCGCAAAAAATTGTTATCAGCATAACTCATGTAATTCTCATCCCATTAGAACAAAGTTTAGGTTAGTGTTGTGATTAGGAGCTCTGTAAAACACGTTGAGGTCGGAAACTGTAGTTCAATCCGTTCATAAAATATGATTTGTTCAAAAAAACCGTGGTCAGACAAAAAAAAACAAGTAATAAAAAATCAAGGATTTTCAAAAAAGCACTTTTCCAAAATTAGTTTTTGGTAAAGGAATATAAATATTAAGTACGTACCTATCTTGAATAAAATAAATTTATAATAATACAAAAATTGAAAGATATCTTTAGAATAATTCATTAGAGAAATTGGGAAAAAACAAGTCACACTAACTTTTATTAATTTTAAAGTAACCCTATATTATTAAGAAAAATTATTAACACAAACAAAAACATAATGTTGAAGCTCTAATTTTTGTACATTACTTCAAAAAAATTTGGACTGGACACCCGTAGTTACAGGTGTAAAAAAATAGAGAATTTTCAGTTGTTGACCCCTTATAGCTCGTAAACGGGGGGCGACACAAACATATTTCCTGAAATGCGTCATACTTATTTCCAAAGATCTAACTCCTCTCAAAATTTGAAGCTTTTAAGTTAAGCCGTTTGAAATATAAAAGGTGTCCAAATTTTTGTAAAAATTGAGTTCCACATAACGGTATATTAAAGCCACATATTTATTTTATATATATTTATAAAGCCGGACGGACAGACGGACAAAGAAACTAATAAGCTTGCTTTTTCAATTTTTTTTGAAAATGTGCTAAAAAGGCCACGGATTTCAATCAAATTTAGTATACGGGTGGGTCTTACCCTCCTGCATCAGGACGCAAAATTTGAAGTCTATATCTTCAGTTGGGTCCGTTTTAAAATATCGGAATACGAATATTATTTGATATATTCTAAAGAACATAGTAATTGTTATACCAAATTTGATTATAAATGTTACTTTTGCGATATAGTTGATGCTAAAATAATTTTAGGCTGGAAACTTAAGTAAGTCCTAGCCCTACTATTGGGGCTCTAAATTAAAATTGTAATAAAATCAAGAAATGTTAAGATAGACTCTTTAAACTTGAAAATTAGGTAGAGTATGTTAGAACCTTTCAAAAACGGAACCATTTGTCAACCTTCACCCCTCTAAGACAGATGAGGAGGTACATTCCTAAACCAAATTACTGCCTCTCCACGGGACTTTTTGTTTTTTTGCAAGAAAATGGTATCTTCTATTAAATCTCTATTATTAATTTAATCAGTAACGAATAATGATTGTTTTTAAACATGTGTTTGAAATGTAATTGAAAAAGCACCTAACCGAGGACTGTTTATTTAACAGCCTTTTTAGTTCAAATAGACTTATAAAAATAAAACAAAATTATTCATACTTAAATTTATTTAAAAAAATTTTACATTATAACTTATAAAAATATAAATAAAAAGGTTGTAAAATACACTAAGAGTTTTGTGCTACCCTTATGTTAGCAGTTTTTTACTTTTGAACTATAAAAAAAACTTAAACACTTACAACTTATAAAAACTTACTTTACTATTAGCTGCAAAAAAAAAATTATTTTAAATCAGAATTTTTTAGCACAGCATCTGGATTTAGTATCTTAACACCTATTTGAAATATTCTTCTGAGTAATTTTGACTTTTTAGTGAGGTTAGTTTTTAGGCACCTACACAATCTATTTTGAAATCGAAAATATTTTAATGGTTGAATTTTTTTTAAATCCATTTTATTGAATAATAATTTTCAATAGCCTATAGCTATTTCCAAGGGTTTAGGTCATAAGTCTTAAATAATGAGTGTAGTTATATCACTGTACCATTAGTGTAGAGTTTTGTTAGTAAAAAATGCAAATATTTTTAAATTCGCTCATTTCAATTTGAAATCAATAAATACAAAACTTATAAACTTATAATTATATTTAAAGATGTTTCAACCATTTAAAAAGTATATTAAGCTCCTCAAATGTTCTTCTCAACTCCTCAAAAAATTGCGTAAAATGAAAATTTTTATTTGTTTCTTTTTTCTTTTTTTTCCTTACCTTTTTTACCCCTTATTTTTCTCTAAAGTTTTTCAATCTTATCCTTTTTTATTTATTTTTTTTTTTATTTTATTTTTAACATTTTCTAAAGAATCTCAAGTTAGCAATGCCTTACAATATAGAAATAAACAATTTATTTTTTGAAAAGTCATTAAATAATTTGGTTTTATGAAAATATTCTTTTGACGACCTCGACCCACTAAACTAATTTTTTATTGTTTTTATTTTTTGTTTTTTTTTAATTTATTTTTAATTCGAAATTCTCTAAATGAAAAAATTTACTTTATCCTGTTTTTTTGTTATTAAGGATTTTTTCTTAATCTAAATAAAGGAAATAAAATTTTCTTTTAAACAAAACTTTCTTGATCCTTTGTTCTCCTGTTCAATGACTTTTTTTTTTTTTTAAATTTCCATTTTAATAAAAAAAAAAAGAACAAAAAAGATAACTAAGAGACTAAAGTTAAAAACTTTTTAAGTATGTACCTATCTATAGATAATCAATGTTGTACGGAAATATGAAGCAAAGAAAAATGAATTATTATCATATTATTATTATTATTACTATGTAAGGCTAAAGAAAAATCCTTAGTTTTTAAAGTTATTTCTTAAAAATTTTAAAATAAAATTTTCATTCTAATATTTTCTTAGCTCCTGTTTAATTTTAAAAAGTTTTTCTTTGATATTTTAGTTTCTACACACATACCTACTTATAACGCTTTTTTTTTCGTCTTACATTTATAAGATTTTGATTATAAAATTCTTAGTGTTCATATATTTGTACAAGTATAGATAGATAATGACTTTTTTATAATTTAAAAAAGTTTTTAAATAATTTGTTAAATTTTTCTACTAAACTTAACAAAGTTATTACAGAATCCTTTAATAATAAGCAAACTTTCTTTAAAAGTTACTAATAATATTTCATGTGGAAGATTAACTTAAAGTGTTTTGTAACTTCATACTAAAACATGACACAATCCTACCAGTTTTTTATAGTTATAAGTTTTTTTAACAACTATACCGAGATTGGTTACATTATTTTCTAAAGCGAACACAGTACAGTACATTAATTAGTACATTAAGCGAACAGAATATGTACAGTAATTAGTAAATTTTCCTTTATGTATTAAACTATAAGTTTCAGCTTACTACTATATGGAAGTGTGGAACGGCTAAATAATGCAGGGTAATATTTTGTTCATTTTAAGGTGTAATTATTCTGGTGAACTATTTTAAATCTTACTTTAAAAATAGTCAATCTAGTTATGATTAGTATGTGTTCTTTGATTTAGGTTGTAGAGGTTTTTTAGTGCTTTATTTTGTTAGACTTGAATTTTGTTTACATTTTAATTCGAACTTGTATCCCATATCGAAAGGTTATATAACAGGTTACTGTGAAATATAATACAAATGTGAGACATATTTTCATCCAGGGACTTGCTTAATATCAGATAAAGCTTATATACGACCCATGATGGAGTATAACTGACATAAATAGGCTGACGCCTCACTTACTTCCCTGAATTATCTTGATCCTTGATCGAATTCAAAAACGCGGCATTTGTGTTATTGGCGACTCCGTTGAGATTGCTTGTCTCGCTTCTCTTGGAATTTGTCGTAATATTGGAGCTATTTCCTTTTTTTATAATATATATTTTGTGGGTAATGACACCTGTTCAGATGAAATAAAATCACTAGTGCCACCTTTCAAAACATTCCACCGCACCACTAAGGATGCCTCAAGTGCTCATGTCTACTATATGGAACTTGCTAAGTGATACTCGACTGGTTATAGCAATTTTTTTGTTATCAGAACTGCAAAAAATGTAGAACCTACTACCATATCCTCTGTGTTTTCAAAAGTTGGCGAGTTTTTGATTTACAATTTTTCTAAGTTCAATACCAATCTTAGCAGATTTATCATACATTCCCTTTTATCCGCGCTTTTACCGTCCGTATTCCATTCCATTTAGCTTCAACTACTTTTTATTGGAACATATTTCTAGATTGAGATTAAAAAAAACCCAAAAATTAATACTCCTTTAAATATTTGCAGGTATTACCTAAGTTGCTAATTCTTTTAATTAATACTGCTGCTGCTCTTCTCAATCACTTTACTTATTCATTTACACATAGCTTCCAATTCATCTCATTGTTTATTATCAAACTTATATATTTGTACGATGTTACTTGTTTAATCGGAGATTTATTTTTGTATGTATATGTTTAATTTACGATAATTTTTGTTCTTTAATAGCATGTATTAAGTTTTTGGGATATTTACTGTAAGTTTGTATAGACTCATTAAGTGGTTTCGTTGTCAGTATTAATTTTATTTCGCATTGCTGTACAGTTTTGATTAGGGTACACGATTCCTAGGTCATCCGTATACATAAAGATTTTTCCGTAAATATCAATATTAGCAATTTCATTAACAAATAATGTAAATAAGTGATCCCCAAACTGCTGCCTTGTATTACACCAAAGTTTATTTTCTTGATTTAAATTTTGAATTTTTCTAATACTATAATTGTTCGCTGTTCGCGAAACGCTGTTCCATTAATTTCCATACTGAATAACATCTTCATAAGTGACTTTCGGCCAACCGAATCAAACGCCTTCTTAAATCATATAACATTATTCCAATTTTTTTAATTCTTTTTCTTATTTCGTACCATATTTTCTTTTTCAAATTTTTTTCGATCTGTTTTATTATCTGAAATAATTAGATATAATTTTCTTAAATTGCGAGTAGTAGGAATATCAGAAAAAACTTCCAATTTTTCTTTCTTTTTTCTTGTGTCCTTTTTTTTGATGAAAAAAACTAAACATTTAAATTAAAGATTTTTCAAGTTCTTTGTCTCGAATAACTTAGAAATTGCTTCAAATACTATCCCGATTGGTTTAAAATGTTCAAGAGGCAAATATAGTGATAAAAATACGATTCAATTAAAATTACTTCATAACAATGAGCTTGTGCCTGCAACATGGTATCCGGTGCATGTATATTGATAGTATGTGAATTTATACATTTAAACTTTGAACACATCGCAAGAATCTTAGAATATTATGCGAGAATTATTTGTAAGAGCTTTTATTTTATTCAAGACTAACTAAATTACTATATTTTATCATGTAGATACAAAGTTCATTAATATTTATGCAGATATGGATGTCTATAGTCAAAGTAAAAGTTGATTTGAAATGGATTCTGGGTACCACTTTATGATAATAGTCGTAACATTTTTGTTTATAAATATCACAATTAATATTTTTAAACAATATTTTAAATATTTAAATAAAACAAAAATTAAAGGAAAAAATTACCAATCAAATTTTTGTATCGTCAAAGTTACAGTGTCGATGTTAAAAATTAATTTTTTAATTAACTTTTCTTTATTTTATTTAGTTTCAACTTTCTTTCCTTTCTTTAAAATAAAATTTTCACAAAATTTTGTTTACATAACAAAGTATAGAATAGGTAATGTGGCAAGTAAATGGTTAATTTAACCATTTACTTGATGCTATATTATGAATATGGTACTATGACAAGTAGCTTATATGTCTTAGCAAATAATTTAAATATTTCATACAATTACTATACTGTTTGAAATTTCGCCTCCACATAAAAATTTTTTTTTTGCAAGGGTAGGTGGGATTTATCGAAAGACACTATAGAGGAGTGAAACGAACCTAAGTCTTGTATGAGCGTGTAGGACTTTAATCCACTAAACACTACCTCCCTTTTTTGACCAAACAATAGGTTATAGGACCTTTAGTACTCATATACTGACCGGTCAAATGATGTTGAATTAGAGAATGAAAATTGATTTCAAATTGGCACGTATATTATGACCAAAGTTGTTAATATTCACCTTGAATTATGCCATCTGGGAATTTAAAATACATAGGGGTGGGCACCAGAAGCTCTCCTTGTTTCTTTTTGGAAAGTTCTGAGAGGAGGCATCAAACTTTTAATCTCGTTAGAACAAGAACCCAATCCTACAAGGTATTAAATTAAATTAAGGTTTATATAACTAACGCAAATAAAAGCTATAATATTCAACAATATTCTCCTCAATAAACAATAATAATAATTATGTATTCTCTTCAATAATAATTATGTCCAGTAGGTCTAGGTACTCTAAATATTTTGTAAAAAATCAGCTGGTTGACGCCGACGCTTGCGTTATAAGCACAAGATCTTTTAATTTAATAAAAATAAAAATTAAATTTAAATTAAAACGAGGAAGAATACTTTGTCAACTCTTAGATACCCGTACGAACCGTTAGTATGTTCATAGCCTGTCACTCTGCTTATAATATTATTTTTTTAATTTTTTAGTATTTTAAAATAATTTGGGTGAATTTTATAACTTCTAGAACTATAGGTTATACATATATTCAAAGTAGATATATGTTTACACATTCTTCAAAAGCCGATTCTAACCTTCCACATAACGATTATCAATCCAAAACTTTTCCAAATATGTTATAGTACCATTTAATACTAAGCGGCAAATGTATAATAATTTACACTATACATATGTATTATATATCATTTATTCATCAGTGCCATATACGATATGTAAATAAACATTAGTTGTATAAGTATGTATACTATCTAATATCATATAAATATAAATTCTTCAAGCTACCGTTATAGTTTTTATTTATTTAATTTTTTTGGTACTACGCAAAATCCTTTACAATTTCAAATTATCGAGTAAGAAAAAATGCAAAAAAATCGTTAAAAAAATTTTGATGGAAAAATTTAGAAAAATGAAGTCACACTTTCGTCAATTTTAAGGTCACCCTATATTATTAAGAAAAGTTGTTAATAGAAATAAAAGCATAATGTTGAAGCTTTAAGTTTTGTGTATTACTTTAAAAAAATTTTTAAAGGTGTTTAAAAATAAGGAATTTTTCAGTTTTTGACCCCTTACAGCTCCGAAACGGGGGGCGATACAAAAATATTTGCTGATATAACTCATACTTATTTTGAAAGGCCTAACTTCCCTCAAAATTTTAATTTCTAACTTATACCATTTGGAAGATAGAAAGCATCAAAAATTTTGCAAAATTTGAGTTTCGCATAACGGTAAATTAAGACACCGTATGCCGCAAGTATATATTTATTGTATAAATATTTTTAAAGCTAATAAAAGCAGTAATCGTAATAAACTGAAGTAATAAATTGAAGATATACCTTATACAACTTCTGTTATAACAATTTAAATATAGAGCTTTTTCGGAACTTTAGGGAGTTGTAGCTCCGTAACAACTTGAGTGCTACAGAAAAAAGTTAATTAGTTAATTAGTTAAAAGTTAAAAAAGTTAATGTTAATAATAAAATTAATATGTTTATGATATTTATCAGCAGTTAAAATTTTATGGCCCTATTTCAAAAAAAATGTCGGGATCTAAAAGGTAGGTGTTCGAGAGCTATTCGAAGTTTTGGTCGTATCTTGCTGATGGACGGACGGACGGATAAAGCTTAATCGAGTTAGAATTTTTTTCTGATCCGACCCATACCTTTGAAGGTATATCTAGCTCGCTTATTTCGAGGTGTTACAAATGGAGGAACAATTTTAATATACCCGATCCTTACCGTATGAATGAATAAAAAATTAAAATAAAATGCTAAACAAATTAATTATACTCCAGCCTCCAACCTGTGACCAATTTTAAAATCTCTGCTTATAATTATGTGAAGATCCTCTAAAAAAATGTCGAAAAATTTGAATACGATAATATTATTTCCAACATTTTCGTTTTTCGACATTTTTTCTTTCAGGTTTTTTTTACACACCGCTTACAATTATGTATAAAGTAGGTATTGTTTTCGTCCAAAAATTTGTACTCGAGATTTTCTGGTACGTAGAAGGCTGTAACAATTTTTTTAGTATGATGTCTGTTAGTGTGATTGTGTGTGAGTGTGTGTGTGTGTGAGTGTGTGTGTGTGTGAGTATGTTACGCGTGCAGTCTAAACGACTAAGCGGAATTTTTTGAAATTTCATATTTAAGGTTTTGATGTTAATATGTCGGATTGATAAGCTTTTGGAGCAAATCGGACAACCGGAAGTAGTAGTTTACTAGTGTCATTTTTAAGTTTTTTACGAATATTTAGTAACAAAAAAATATTATGAGAAAAATTTTTAAAGAAAAATTGTTACCCAAGTAAAGAGCAACAACTTTGAACATTTCTTGATAGGCTAACTTTAACTTTTATTTATTTTTTTCCCAAAGTCCAAATTTCATACATAAATGTTAGCAGATTCAATATTAATAATTTTATGTTTGTTTTGTATTTGTTTAGAGTTTTTATTATTTTATACTTCTAATATTTTTGAATGAGAAAAAAAATCATCTAGGAACATACATATTATGTAAATGAATGTTTGAATGATTGTACATATATTTTTACGATTTCATTGCTTGTTATGGTTATTAAATAAAAAATAAAATAATAATAAAAAAAAATTTTAAAAAACAGCATTTTTTGAACTAAAAAGTAGAAACTTCCAACAATATAATTTAGAAAGTTACAGAATAATTCGTAATTAAAAATTTATTTTCTACTTTTTAGTTCAAAAAAAGCTGTTTTGCCTTTATACTTTTTGTATAATAGCGGTCGGTCCTGCGATGGAGGCAGCTGGTTTTTTATGGTTTTTTTTTTTTTTTGTAAGAAAAACACTGTCCTTATTTCGTAATACATATTCATAATAATATATTCTCATTTATGATACCTACTAACATGTAGATATATATGTATGAATATAACCTATAGAGCAATATTTATTGGTTGTTGGTCAGTGTACAGTTTATTAGTATGGTGGTTGTTAAAGTAGCAGAAATAATTCCGAACGTGATCAAAATTCATTTGTAAGGATTATTCTAAATTAATAAAAAGTGATTTTTTGTTTTCTAGCATATTTAAAAAAAAAAATTTTGAAAAATGTAACTAATTCTTAGTTTTACTTTGAATGTTCGTCTGTTCTTCTGTTTATAAAATTTCTACACCATTTAATGTGGGATAATGAAATTTTAATAATGGACATTAGGTTTCATTAAAAAATGAGTGTTGTGGACATATTTTTTTATGTAGTCCCAGCCAATATTGAATTATAGCCGGTAATGCTCAATAATGCTTTATTTTCAAATGTTTATACATATCTCAAATTCTCTTTAATATTTTTTCAATCTAAAAACGTCAACCATCGGGATTTTTTTTAGGTTGCATAAGTCAATATCAAAATTATACAATTCTTTTTAAATTTAATATTTAAATTTATCATTATGTGAAAGATTTTAGTTACTCTGTATTTAAAGAACACTTTTAGTCAAAGCTTTGAAATTTTGAAAGCTAAAAGATTTATAAGAACTATCATAAACCTTTCTTAATAATTAAAACAAAATTTTTATAGATATCTTGGTAGATAATGACACTTGTTCTATTAATTAAAATTAATAATTCCTTCTCTCAAACAATTCCAACGTAACTGAAGAGCGGTTGCAAGTGCTCATTTTGATAACGTGAAAATCTCTTGGCGGTTTAAAACTGTGGTTGTTGGAACTCATTTGTTATGAGAACTGCTAGAATGCAGCACATCCTTCCCTCTAATGTATTCATCTTCACCCCTTCGTCGGAAATACATTGCTATTCGACATATTTTCTTTCAAGATTTTTTTTGTAACAAAAACACTGTGTCCCCTTTTTATGATGCATATTTCATATATTGTTATTTATATATGTATGAATATCGACTATAGAGCTATATTTTATTGGTTCTTGGTCAGTGTTCAGTTTATTAGTATGATCGTTGTTAAAGTTAATAATTCCGAATGTGATCAAAATTCCATCCTACAATTATACATATATTCTATCATACCTACAATCTCATCATATTCCACAACCTAAAATTTGCAACTATTCAAATGAAACTTTTTAGATTCATTTCCAATTTACCATCCAATTCTCTTTTGTTATCCTATTTTTGACCCCCATATTTCCTGTTCCATAGTTAATCAAACGTCAATCAAGACTGTTAATAAACGATTTATTTCTGGAGTGTGGGTAGCGTAAAAAAAAAAATTAATACTTATAGGCTTATACTGCAAAATAGGCTGTCTTTAAAATTGATGAAAAGCTTTCTTAAAAAATAATATTACAAAACTTAATGATTTTTCTTGTCTTTTTGAAAATATGCATCTTTAAAAACCTTTAGTTTTATGTGCTTCCTTGCTTTTTCCTTTGTGTTTTGTTTGTTGTTTCTCTTTATTAAAAAATTTCCGACATTTTGTACAACAACAACAAATATTTTTTAGAATGGAAGAAGAATGAGTGAAGAAAACATTAGGGTTCCTTGCAAAAACCCTTCGCCATATTATGAAATCTGTTTTTTTATTTTTTATTTTTCAAAATAACTTTCAATCAAGATGAAAGTTTTATAAATTTTATTTATGAATGTATTTTTATTACAACTGTTGGACATGTGGTCACAAACCAAATTACCAACATGATTTAAGAAAGTTTTTTTAATGTTTTTATATTTATTAAAAACAAAATCAATTTTGTTTTTTATTTTGGTTTTTATTATTAAAGAAAAAATTCTTTAATTAAATTTATTTTAGTTTTATATTTTTTTATTTAATTTTTGAATCACATACTGATTGCACCCGACAGCGTTATAATGTTTTAATTTTTTATAATTTTTTTTTTCTAATTTATTTACTTAAATATTATTTTAAGATTTGGAATTTTTCTAATTTTTTTGCTATGGTTTTGATAATTTTTTCTTGTCAAATAAAACTAAAGTACCTAGGTATGTGCAATTTACCTTTTTAAAGATAGTGAAAATATTTTATGCATGCATTTTATAAAAAAATGGGAATTTTCCTTTGTTCCTAAAATAAATTTGAAAAGGAAATAAAAATGAATAAAGGCATTACTAACGGTCTTGTATATGGTGAGGCCATTATGTAGACATAGTGCCTTGAATAGTAAACAAAATTTAGTTAAAAACTTAAAACAAATACTAGTGTAAACTAATTTTACAAAATTGTTACTTGAAAGTTAATATTTTTTGTAAAACTCTAAATTCGTAAATTAATTTGTCAAAAGAAAAACGATTTTAGAAAACTGCAATATTGCACAGACTGAAAAATTGAGAATTATGTAACAGTTATATTCATTTCTCTT
Source organism: Poecilobothrus nobilitatus (assembly GCA_947095535.1). Classification (NCBI taxonomy): domain Eukaryota; kingdom Metazoa; phylum Arthropoda; class Insecta; order Diptera; family Dolichopodidae; genus Poecilobothrus; species Poecilobothrus nobilitatus. The sequence goes on from OX352774.1 coordinate 112,988,357, forward strand.
CCAGGGATCTGATTAATATCTCCCTTGACATCTGTCGTAATATTGGAGTTTTTTCTCTTTTTTATAGATATCTTATACATAATGACACTTGCTCAGATGCAAATAAATTTATTTATGCCTCTTCTAAAACAATTTCAATATACCACTAGTAAAAGAGCTGCAATTGCTGATTTCTACTATGTGGAAGTACATACCTAAGTGGTACTGTAGTGGATATAGTTCGTTTGTTGTCAGAACTGCAAAAATGTGATACTTTCCCATTTATAATTTGCTCAAATTCAAAATGAATCTAAACAGATAAATCATTCACTTACCTTCCAACCTATATTTATTTCCATTTTTGCCACCCTTATCCCATCCTATATAGGCACAACTACTTTTAATACAAAGAAACATATTTGTATATTGTCATTTATGAATACAATAAAATATACCAAAGAATCCAAAGAATGAATAATATTAAATAGTTAGAAGAGACAGAGATTTCTACCAAAATAAATAATAGTCTTTCCAAAAATACATAGTATAAATAAGAATAACTCACAATGCCAGTTAAAATTCTAAATAATTAATATTGATAAATTAAAGAAAGTTATAAAGTTATTAAAGTATAAATGTTATACCAATTATATGATGAATAAAAATATTTTTAAGGATTGTTTTGGTTTAATTAAAGAAACATATTTAACAATTATTGCGAATTTGTTAGTTACACTTCGAGCTCTACATCAAATAAAATTTGAGGATTATGTATCTAATAGGTGGCAGATAACATTGAAAGGACTTATTAACTGATGGAAGTGTCCCGTTCCATCATTATTGCAAAATGATGTGTGAAACAATGAAGAGTTCATTAGAGTAAACAATATCAACTCTGCGATACCCATATGAACATAATATATGCTGTTTCCATAAAACTTGATCATCATTTACAACATTGCAGATGTTTTACATAATAAGTATATATTTTTATATTTATATATTTATGTACATAAATTTTGGACATATATGACAGCTTTTAGATCCTCTTGCCCTGGAACAACCACATTTTACAGAAATTATCGTCGTAAAACTTGATCATCAAGATGTTTTACATAATAAGTATATATTTTTATATTTATATAATTATGTACATAAATTTTGGACATATATGACAGCTTTTAGATCCTCTTGTCCTGGAACAACCACATTTTACAGAAATTATCGTCGTAAAACTTGACCATCTTTTAGAAGATTTAAGATGCCTAGATTTATTAACTGCTTAGATATGTAAGTTACCTGAACCTGCTACTCTAGCACAACCAAATTTTGCAAAAGATGTTGGCACACAACTTGACATATTTTCAAAAAATTTCAGAAATCTAGCTTCAATATAGACACCGAGTTATTTGCATATATAAAGAAAGAAGATATAAGGCCGCTACTCAAACCCGACGACCGAATTTGCGGCTAAATTTGATTTAAATAGCGAAACTAACAATTTTTTAAAAGTGAAATTTTGAAATCCTAGCTTCTTTTTTGAGGTATCGTGCACAGAAATCATCGGTGAACATCACTCAAATGTTTCAAATCCCATGCTTATCGCTGAGCGTAAGAATAAACTTGCGTTAAATCCTACATGTATCGCGAGTGAATATTTTTTAATATTTCAATAATTTGTTAAAAATCAAGGTTCAATAATTTGTTCAGACAAAATCAGGGTTTCAATAATTTATTTAGCAGGGGTTTGTTGTAAAACATATAATTATAGAAGCTTTTAAAATTGTTTAATGGGATGCAGTCAAATGAAATTCGGTCAAATGAAATATATATATTGCCTGTGAGGTATTCTACTCAACTAACTTATATAAATCTTTTTTATCCTTAGGATATATGCATTATATTTTATACTCGGATTTATAATATTTAGGAAATTTAAATTAAATTCAATTATTCATTTATAATATCCCATTTAGATATAATATTATAATATTACGAATGTCAAAATTTTATTGAATTTGTTTTTTTTTATCTTTAATTCGAATAAAATCAATAAAATATTATTTGTTAATAATAGTGACAATAATAAGTTTTCGCTCAAATAAATAAGATTTATTCAATTATTAAAAATTTAATAAATAATAATCAGAAATTCAATTGAAAAATTTGAAAAATTCATAATTTAGTGATAAATTTTTAATATAATATAAAATTGAAGAAAATTTATAATAATAACGATTTCAAATATTGGATATGGAAATCGTTATCTAATAGCTGAATTCTAAATAAATTTCAATTAAATTTTATGATCCTTAAAAATGTTATGTCAGTTCTTAGAAATGAATATTTCACATTTTAGCTATGTAGGTACACCTAACACACATAAATATTTGAAGTACCTGTACATAACATTTTTCGTTCGTGAAAGGATCCTTATAATATTTCTATTATTCCGGAATTTTTCTTTTAATAGCGTTATATCATAGCTCTTCAATTCTGTCATTATGAACTATTACTTCTTTGAACATTGTTATTATGAAATAGCGTCACATTCCTTTTATTTCTTTCAATTATTTCTATCTTGACTTTCTTTTCCTCTATCGACAAAAACCTATCATGTACCAGTTATGGTGAATTTTTTTTCTAATGAGAAAGAAACCATTATACTGGCTAAGACCAGATCGAGGGCTGTGGGTAGAAATTCATTTAGAGGTCTTAGCGATCTAGCCGTTAAGCAACCTACTGAAATGGTAAGGTTCCCAAGAAAGCAGCGAAACTGATCTAAAATTAAATCCAATAAATATAGCTCTAATATAAATCTTGGGGTCATGGAGGTGGTAGTAAGACAGTGCTAGACCGTTCTTGGAGTCTTTGCCACGACCGACGCGATCAGCCACTTATACCAACCAACAAATCAACATCTGTAAAGGAAAGGTTGGTTTAATTTCTAATCAATACAGTAATGAAAAATAAACATAAACAAAAAAAATCTTTTCTGCACAAGAAAATAGATGACGCACAAATAGCTTTAAAACAATAATACTTATAATAATGTTTCATTAGTAGATACAGAAGAATAATTACCGGTTTTGTGAATTATTTTAGAATGTGAAGCTTAGGTTCATTTTTGATAAAAAAAGAATATGTGAATATTATCCTTTGCTTCTTTAAGTTTATTCAATATTAAGTAATAAGTAGGATATAGATAAATAGAAAATGATAATATAAAATTATTGCAGAAAATTTTGTTTTTATTATTTTATACGTTAACACGTTGAGTCCTAGTCCTCACCAGTGAACATAAAAAAATAGTTGCGTTAAGTCCCAATGTATCCTCGATGTAATTTGTTAACATATCTTATACCACTACATGATTTTGTTGAGATAAAGTGCTGAGTTTTCGTATTCTGGTCATTTTAGACTTTCTGACTACAAATTAAAAAAATTAAAGATGTGAGGTTCCTAGGAAGCTGTAACGAAACTGTTGCGAAAACGCAACGTTGGCAAACAAGCTGCAAAATTTATTTTTGAAAAAAAATTATTTTTTCTAATAACAACACAATTTAAGTGTAGAAAATGTTATAACAAAAATATATTATATTATATATATATTATATATTATATTATTTATAAAACAAAAACAAATTCTAAAACAATAAATTTAAAATTTTTTTTTATAGTTTTAATTTTGGTTTTGTGTTTGGTATAGATATATCAAAATACTTGGGATGTAGCGTAACACTGCATTTATTACACTGCCTTACAGTTTTGTAAGTGGCAATGACTGCATCTTTTACGTCTGATAGGGATTGATAGGGATTTTTCAAATTACATGAGGACGAATATTTGTACGTGGCAAACATGATGGTCTTTCGCCTTCTTCATTTTCGGAAATATCTAATATTATTGGCTCTTCATGTTCTTGATATAAAAGTAGTTGCGTTGTAATTTGAACTTTGAAATCAATCTGAGACACTGAACACGTTCCTTCAGTTTTAGTAATAAAACAATGTATTTCCTAAGCATTTACAGTTGCACTGTTAATTGTATTTATCCATAATGGCCACCATAATTTTTTTCCACATACAACAACTCGTAGTTCGCTACACCGTTATGTAAATCGACTTCACCCATATGCTTGTTATAATCATTTATAAGTTATGGCTGTTCAACTGCAATTTTTTTTTTTTTTGAAGTTTTTAATATCGAAAAGTTGGAACATTTGGATCAATCGTAACAAAATTAGCATTATGGTAACTTCAGAAATGTCTTGCCAGCGTGAAACGAATATCTTATTGTTTGTTAAAAGAATAATCGTTGTCATGCTTTTTGAGAATGCGACCACTAGCAAGTTTCTTATCAGCACCTCTTAAACTACTTCATCTTATATACTGTTCCAGTAGTTCGAAATTTTCGTTCATTTAGCAAACAAAAAAGATAGTACGAAGAAAATAAGTTGTCGAAATAAATTGCATGACTCTCTGGATCTTCTACGCACTTCAGTAACTTGAATAAAACAGATACGTCTAATCCAATTCTTTTGTTGTAATTTGAATTTGACCCTGCATACGGATCAGCATGAAACAAATAGTAATTTTTATCATTTTTTATCATTTTTATCAATATTATCGTTATCCATTAAATGAAAATATATTTTCTTCATAATATTCCTAATGTTGTTTCATTTGACCAATAATGCTAAATATGTGGAACAGTATGGTAACCAGAAAATACTAATATACCAATAAAACGGTACATGTTTTCTTTATTTATTTTTATAATTGTGTTATTTTGATCAGCATAAATTTTTTGGAATTTTCAACCAGCATGTTAATTACTTCATCATCAAAAAATTGTAAAAATACTTCAAAAAATATTGATAATATCGCACTTCTAGAATAAGAGGGCAATAACACGAAATAGTGATTTTTTTAGTTTAGTATATACCGATAAAGCCCAAAACTTTTATTACATTTTGGTGTAATCGCTGTCTTAATATCTCAAAATTTGTCATTTGTACACTTGATTTTTCAAGTAAGTCTTTATACCCGTACGATAAGATCGGGTATAATAAAATTACTCCTCCGTTTGTAACACCTCGAAATAAGCGAGCTAGATATACCTTCAAAGGTATGGATCGGATCAGAAAAAAATTCTAAGACGATTGAGCCATGTCCGTCCGTCCGTCCGTCAGCACGCTAACTCAAAAAACTAAGAAAGCTAGAATCTTGAAATTTACACAAAATATTCTGGGAGTAATTTGTAGGTTCCCTATTTTTTTTGGTTGAGTTTGGACCAAAACTTAGGGTAGCTAATAGTTGGGTAGCTAATAAATTATATAGTTGGGGCGTACGGTGTCTTAATTTACCGTTATGCGAAACCAAAATTTTGCAAAATCCTTTAACCCTTCTATCTTCTAAACGATTTAAGTTGGAAACTTGAAATTTTGACAGAAGTTAGATCTTTGAAAATAAGTATGAGTCATTTTTAAACACCTGTAACTTGAATACCTGTTAAAATTTTTTTGAACTAATACACAAAAACTAAAGCTTCAACATTATACTCTTATTTCTGTTAACAACTTTTTTTAATAATATAGGGTTACTTTATAATTGACGAAAGTGTTACTTGATTTTTTCAAATTTTCTAACAAATTTATTTAACGAATTTTTTGCATTTTGTTTTACTCGATAATTTGAAATTGTTGAGGATACAATGCGTAGTACAAAAAAATGTAAATAAATAAACAACATAACGGCGTCTTGAAGAATTTTTATTTTATATTAGATGTATATTATATAGCGCCGTATTTACATACATATAATATGTATTTTATTGTACTTATAAGAAATTATTCTGTCAATGGAATATTTAAATATAATATAATATAATATTTAAAATTATATTTATTATTTTGTACTAAGTAAATTTAATATACATTTACCGCTTAGTATTAAATGGTACTATAGGATATTTGAAAAAGTTTTGGATTGATAATCGTTATGTGGAAGGTTAGAATCTGATTTTGAAGAATGTGCATATAAACATATAGTTTGAATATATGTACAACCCATAGTTCTAGAAATTATAAAATTTAACGAAATAATTTTAAAATACTAAAATATTAAAAAAATAATATTGTAAGTAGAGTGACAGGCTGTGAACATACTAACGGTTCGTACGGGTATCTAAGAATTGACAAATTTCAATTGGCAACTGTATTCTTTCTCGTTTTGTCTTATTTTTTATCGTTAAAACAAACATAGCAACTTTTTATGTTATGTCTTGTATTTAAACCTACTTATCAGTGAAAAGGTGCAATAATTTAAAATATAGCAGTTTTGCTTAAATTTTTAAATTATAACTACGAATTAACTTGAAATATGACTGTATTTATTTTTTAATATTTCTATTTGCCTTCTCTAAGCAAAAAGAAATACTACTACAATTTGAGATAATGCAACATTATTGTAACAACATTCACTTTCTTTAGCGCTATCACAAATTGCATCGGTATTATAATCGGTATATATATTGTTTTTAATAATATATTCAAATATTAATTATTTTGAAATTCCATACCGCATCATATAAAAATGTTGCGGTCTTCATTTGAATTGTATAAATTTTTTTGTTTTTTTTTTCGTGTTGTAGTACTAACAAGAATTAGATTTATAAAAATGTGTAAAGCGGAGAATGAAATTTTACCGTAATTTTCTTAATGAAATATTATGTAGTTTATCTAATTTTTGGAGAATTTTGATTAGTTTTATTTCAAAACTTGAAGCGAAAGAAATCTGATATTAATATATTAAGTAATATTGATTTTTGTTTAAAAAATATACTTAAATATTGAAAAATGCAAACAAATCGCGGAAAATTGTTTGTTGATTTAGTTCTTAATAAAAAAAAAGAAAATAACAAAGGTGAGTTATAAAAATATATATTCTCCAAGTTTAAAATGTTAAAAAAGTGTTTTTACAGTTTTAAGTAGTCCTCAAAATTTACTTTTTAATAATAATAATAACGTTGACCCGAAATCATCTTTTTCACCTCAAGAAATAACTAAATCTGTTAATACACCTGGTCAACGTAAATTTTTTCCAACAGGTAAGAAAATCAATTATTTCAATGATACAATGATTCAATGATTACGATTTTCAAATGATGTAATCACTTCAGTTTTTTAGTTACTACTGTTGATTCGTGCACGTCGACCTCAGCTGGCAAAGAAAATTTAAAACCCAACACAGATGGAATTTGGCTTCTTCCTGTTGCACATGAATGTTCTTTCGAAACTGATACTGAAAGTGAAGGTCCAGTAGGCGACAAAGACCTTATTCTAATTGCAGAAAAAAATATTTCGCTTGAAGAAAATTCAGATGACTCTCTTTCCGAACCTGATTTTGATTCTGACAATTCAGTTGCCGATAAAGACTTTGATCCACTTACAAACGATAAAATTTCAATTCAAGAAAATTCATATGAATCTTCAACAGAATCTAGTCTTAGAAGTGAATTGTTTAATCCAGAAATACTTTGTAATTCTTCAAATGTTTTTTTTCATGGTGATGATGACAATAATGAAGCCAATGAAATCATTAATTTTCCTACTGAAAAAGTTTACATAAGAAAACGACAAAAATTTATGGAAAAATGGAAATTAAATGCAACGCAATTCTGGTCAAGAATACGTATCTAGCACTGACAATGTAGTACCACAGCGAACGCTTAAAAGTCCTTGCAAGGAGAATCGCAAATATAAATGTAGACAGTTGATAACACAAGAGCAGAGGTACAAAATATTAACGATTGGAATATCGGTGATCTCACTAGACAAAGATTCTATTTGTCAAACCAAATTGATAAAATAGTTTCTAAATATAGATATACCAGAGAAGGGCGAAGAGCCTCCGAAAATTCATATTTACAGGAGTGTTTTTAATAATTTTTTTTAATATTGGTTTCTTTATTCCCAAAAAGGACCAATGTACACTATGCACATCCTACGAAAATAGCAATGAAATTGAAAAAAAAGATTTGGAGGAAGTAATTAAAATCCATAAGACTGCCGTCATTGCTTCGAGAGAATCAAAATCTAAAGATAATGATTTCGCTATTATAAATAAAAAAATTCTATGATTGCGTGTTATGATTTACAGGCTGTACTAAATACTCCTTCTGGGAAAGTATCTGATTTTCATTATTCTCGGAAATATGCATCATACAATTTAACTGTTTTTGATATGGCAAATAACAAAGGCTATATTGTTACCTGTGGAATGAGGATCAAGCACAGAGAGGTGCTAATGAAATCGGAACATGCGTTTATAACTTTTTAAAGACCCAGTGTATAGGCAAAGATACTATATTTTATACAGATAATTGTTTTGGACAACAGAAAAATAAATATTTGGTGTGCATGTATTTATTTGCAACAAGTAACTTGAACATACTTTCTATTACCCATAATTTTTTGATAGTTGGACATACTCAGAACGAAGGAGATGCCATGCATTCATGTATAGAAAAAGAAAAATTGAGATACTTGAAAGAAATGCGATTTATTCTCCAAATCAATGGCCTATGATCTTGAATAACGCAAAGGAGACTGGATCTAAATTTAATGTCAAAGAAATAGTTTTCAATGACATTCTAGATTTGAAAGATTTAACTGTATGTTATGGAGATAATTTTAATATAAATACAAAAGGTGAAAAAATAATCTGGAAGGATGTGAAAGTACTTAGAGTTGAAAAAAATTTCCTTATACAATTTTTTATAAAATGAGTTATGACGAAGAAAAGTTTTCTGAAATCCAAATAATTAATAAAACTAAACGCAGTAAGAAGCAGTTTCAAATGCCATCAGAAATAAAATTAGCTTATAGTGAACCTCGTGGAATTTCAGTGCTAAAAAAAAGATTTGGTTAATTTATGCAATGCCAAAGTAATTCCTTCAAGTTTTCATTCAGTTTTTACGGAGCTGAAAGTAGCCCAAAATACAGGATCAAATGACAACCAAATTTTGCAAGAAAATGCAAGCAATTCAAAATAATTTTTATTTTTAAATTTATTTTTAATTTTGTATAAAAAAGCTAGAAATAAAGCTTATTTTAAGATTTTTTGTTAAAAAAATATATTGTTTGTATTTTTACGTTTTGAAATATTTCTTTAATAATTAAAAATAATTTATGTTCAAACTGTAACACTTTAAATTATGGCTCGTTAAAAATAAAAAAACTAATATTACACTGATTTAAAACCAAATATGGCGGTCTTTAATTTTCTTTAAAATATGTGAATTTTTAATCTTATCAGTATAATACTGCAATATTTTTACTTGTTTCAACTTTTTTAAAAAATTGTATGACCTTTATGGACACAAAACGATATACACCTGTTTTCATTTTTTCATATAAAAAATATACTATTTTCAAACGTAATTTACTCAAAACTTGCAGTTTTGAAATGTTGCCCTCTTATTCTAGAGGTGCGATATTATGAAATTTTTGGTTATTTTGATAAAATAAATTCTGATTGTCAATTTGTTTGCCATTGTTGCGATTTCACAACACCATTTTTTTATGACACATATAACAATGTAAAACTATATTTTTTTGGTAAAGTAAAAAATTATTATTTGAACTATTTCTTAATCAATTTTTGTGTTTTCTGAAAAATTTGAAATTTTAGAATATTTTTTTAGGCTATTATGAAATAATAGCAGTTAAAAATACCAATAGAAAATTACTGTTTGCGAAATATCAAAGTTAAAAGTCCAAATTATATTTTAAACAAGTAAATGTAATAGTAGGTCGATGCAACCGACTTATTAATACCCTATACCTGAATAATTCCAATTAAATTAAAAATCCATAAGTTTTTTGGAAACTACTTGAACCGTTTCCCTTTTCTTTCTTTTCAACTCGGATTTAAGGAACGTAAAAGTTTCCAAAATCGGAAGTTTCCAAAATCCGAACACATGATCCAAATCATTTCAAATGTCAGTTTTAAATTTTAAAGGAAAAGAATAACAGAATACCTTTTTCCAAATATAAAGGTTCTATCTTTATTGGTTTTGGAGATATGTTCGTTTGCTCTGGGGCTCGTTAGAGAACCCATGGTCCAAATCCTCTCAAATTTTACAGAAACATAACAGAACACCCTTCGTATTAAAAATGAAGATTCTATCTTTGTTGGTTATAGAAATATACTCGTTTGGTCTGGCGCTCGTCCGGAAGCTTCCAAGATCCGAATCCATGGACCGAATCTTAACAAATTTCAGAGACATCAAAAAAGCATGGCAGAACTCCCTTGTACCAAATTTTAAAGTTTTATACTTTTGTTGGTTTTGGAGATAATCTCGTTTGCTTCGGGCTCTTTCGGTAGCTTCCAAAATCCGAACCCATGGCCCAAATCCTCTCAAATTCAGAATTATATCCTCTCAGAGATATAAATAAAACTTGAAATAACACCAGTGTACAAAATTTAAAGGTTCTATCTTTGTTGGTTTTGGAGATAACCTCGTTTGCTCTGAAGCTTGTTCGGAAGCTTGCAACATCTGAACCCATAGACCAAATCCTTTCAAATTTCAGAGACATGAACCAAACATGAAGGAACAGGATTGTACCAAATTTAAAGGTTCAGCCTTTGTTGGTTCTAAAGATAATCTCGTTTGCTCCAGAATCATTCGGAAGCTTCCAGAATCCGAACCAATGGACCAATTTTGTCCAGATTCGAACTTGGCCTTCCTTTCGTAATTAGTAACCTACTTTATAAATTTCCTCAAGGTAGCTTTACTAGCTTTTAAGTTATCTTGCAAACGGACGGACGGACGGTCATCTCTAAATCGACTCAGGAGGTGATCCTGATTCAGAATATACATATATACATGTTTATATCTAACTCGCTTTCTTTAGGTGGTTACAAACACCATACCAAAGTTAATATACCCTATACTTAAAGTGTAGGGTATAACAAGGTAGAATGTAACGGTTTTTAAAAGCGCACATTTCCAAAAGACAATACAAACTGTTTAGAATTATTGTGACTTGCACAAAAATTTCAAAATTTAAAAAAATAAAATTTAAGAAATTTTTTGTATTAAGAAAATATGTGAACACTTTTCTGGAATTTTGAGGGGCTGTAAGTCCTGACCCCTTTATAACTAAGAAAAACCGTTAACAAGCGTAAAAATATATTACTGGAGCTTTAATTTGTATGTCTTCCCGAAGAAAAATTTGTACAGGTGCTTAAGTTACAGGTGCCTAAAAATAGAAAATTTTCAATTTTTCAGCCCTAATACCTCTTAAACATGGCTGTTACCAAAAAATTTTCTGAGGAAACTTATACTAATTCTAGAAGTTCTTTCTTGTCTCAAAATTGTAGGTTCCTATCTCAAAGCGTGCCGGAGTTATGAAAAAAAAAATATCATGTAAAATTTGGTTTTAATATAACGGTAAATTTAAATAGTAAATTACAAAATATTGCATAATTTTTATATTGGCTTATAGAGCTAAGAAAAATTCTGATCTTCTAGTGCTTTTAGATTGTAAAACTACTACGTAGAGCCTGATATATATACATCTGAAAATAGGGCTTTTTTGCAATTTTGGGTTTTGTAACTTTTGAACCCTTTACAATTAAAAGAAACCATTAACACGCATAAAAATATGTTAGTGGAGCTTAATTTTTTTTTTCTTTTTGAAGAAAAATGTGTACAGGTGCTTAAGTTACAGGTTTTTAAGATAGCAAATTTTCAATTTTTGAGCCCTAATAGCTCATAAACAGAGGGTGGTACAAAAAAATTTTCTGAGCAAACTTATACTAATTCTGCAAGTTCTTTCTTGCCTCAAAACTTTAAGCCTCTATCTAAAAGCGTGCCTAAATTATGAAAGTAGAAAAATCATGAAAAATTTGGTTTTCACATAACGGTAAAGTTGAATCCTAAATTTAAAAAGTATATATAATTTTAATATTGATTTATAAAGGTAAAAAAAATTTCTGTCGAATGACGTTTTCAGATTGAAAAAATCTTAAGCAGAACATAAGATATATGCATTTAAAAATAGGGCTTTTTCAAAGTTTGAGGGACTGTAGCTCCGTAATGGGGGGGGGGGCTACATGAAAAAGTTGTTCCACAAAATTATTTTTTTATGAGACCTACCAATGGTTAAATTTTTTTTTCTCTATCTTTAACGGTGTAGAAGTTTTGGAAACAGACGGACAGAGGGACGGACGGATAGAGTGAAATTAATAGGCACATTTTTCAAAATTTTTTTTGGAAATGTGCTAAAAATGAAAAAAATGATTTATATAACCAATAAAAGGAGCATTTAAAATGTTTTATTTTAGATTTTTTTTTATTTTATAAAAAAATAGATTAAAATTAATCTTTACATAAAATTATTTCGTAAATTTATTTAAAATTAAATTATTTTATAGTAAAATGGAATTAATAATATTTCCTATATTTAAAATTAAATTAAAAACAATTTAGGTATTATATTTAATTATATTATGGTAATACATATTATTATAATAATTTATTTATTATTAGGATACAACGAATTTCCATTTTGTAAATTATTGAAATAATTTTCTGGTATTTTTGTGGTCTATGTGGCATTATTTTTTTATTATAATAATATTATTATCATAATATAATTTAGTATTTTTAATAGATACCAATCCTAAACTAATAATTAATATTATTATGTGTATATATATATATATGTATGTATAGCTATTTTATAATAACAAAATATAATAACATTATTGTTAATTATCCTGTTACATATTTTACTTAGTATTTATGGATTTTAAGTTTTTCAAAATTTAATTATATAAATTAGTAACTATAAAATATAACAAAATATAGATTAAAACTTACATTCTCAAAAATCTTTTGTAAATAGATAGTATTCTTAAAAGCTAATATATTGCCTAAGGATTTTCTTAAAATTCATTAAATAGTAGGTACCTAGTTACTGTGATTTTCTATACACAAAAAACTTTAACAAAATTAACAAATTTTTATAAAAACAAAGAAAAGTCTATAGTTGTATGTGACAACTTTAATGTATCCTATACGTGCATAATATATGCTTCGATTAAATTTAATCACCTTACAGAAAATTTCAGATGTTTAACTTGTACCAAGATATGGTCATATAAGTTTTACAGATATATCATAATTACCCCATATTGTTTTTCTAGCCAGAAATATTTGGTTTAAAACTTAATTTCTTTGACTTAATTTAAGACACCTATAGGTTAATTAGACACTAAGTTATTCTGATATAAAATCAATTCGAATGGTCACCTTACTCGAACGCACGTCTTTAGCCTCAATATAAAAACTGGTACTTATATACAAATGATAAATTTCAGAATCTTACCATCATTCCATTATTTTTACCGCATAGGGTGGACGCACGAACGGATGAGTATACATAGCTTAAAAGATGTATCTTGATACTTCCCTATCTCTCTCCTCTTTTTTACAGTGTCACATTAAACGTACCCGAAAAATAATTTTAAAGTTTGAGAATGAAATATTATCGATGATTATCAGAAGAATTGTATGATATAATTATGTCAAATATTTGTAATAGAATAGGATTGGAAAGGGCTGAAATTTGAAGCACCTAAGGCTACTCACAGTCTGTTGGTAGCCTTGTAAAGAAGTAAAGATGAAAAAAATTAAGAAACATTATTTTATCAGGTTACTAAGTGATTGCAAAGTACTGCCTGCATTACTTACAAAAGTTAGTTAATTTGTTCTAGATACTGTTTACGTTTAATTTTGGTGATCATTTGTTTTTCGATTTCGGTTTCGGTTTTTTATTTTTGAAGTTATTAAGTTAACCTGATTTCTTTTTACATCATGTTTTGTTTTTTTTTTCAACCGACATTTTTTCATAGATTTATAACCTAATTAATTTTATGGTTAAAAAGTGTGTTCCGGAGTATTGACAAATTTACTGTACTCTTATAACTTATTGGTACGATTATAAGAAGTCAAAATTTTAGAATTCCTACTTTTACCTTATCATTTTAAAAATATGCACCTTTGAAACGCCTTGATTTATTTTGTATCTTATCATAATATAATAATCACGATATCAAATACGATATCTGATTAATTCTCGCTTGAGTTTACGAACTATTTCAAATATAATAAATGATAATTTTTTCTGAAACCTTTAATTGAAATTTTTAGAACCAGTCACTTTTAAAAGGCAATCGAATTTTAAGCGCATTTTACCTTAGCTAATATACCTTATGATCGTAACATTTACCCTACTCATTAAACGTTTTTTGAAGTAACACCCAGTATACTGCCATGTAAAACATTATATAGTATGTAATTCATCAATGAAATAAAAAAAATATATGGTAGCTTATATTATTATATATCTTGCATTAACCTATATTATATAGCCTATGTATTGTTAAGAAGCCGAATTTTTGAAATTCGCGATTTCGATATTATTTCTTCATCGGAAGGGAAATAAAGCCGATTCGACTTTATTTTCTGGGGCATTATTTCCGGGCACCGATGTAAAATGATAATTTATTTTATTTATTTATATGTGATACTAACAAAGCGTAAAAAATTATGCAAATTATTTAATAAACTACATGAACTCATGAACTAACCCATGGTTGTATTGATTTAAAATATCTTATTCAAAATAGATAAAATTTGTAGATAATATTATAATATATTTTATTTAATTTTTTTTTAAAAAGAATTATCTAATGTAAATCGATATTTTATCGAAATTAGGTTGTTTTTTATAAGAACCCCTTTGTATTTATTTTTAAACATATTGATATTATTTAAAGTTGAATTTCAGATTGCAGGGGTCTATTTCACCAAATTTACAATTCTTAAATTTGTAAATAAATTTACAAATTTGTAAAAATTTCCTACAAATTGTAGAATTACATGGTAAATTTGGTGAAATAGGCACCAGGTTAAATTTGAAATAAATTTTTTTGAATAAATCTATTAAAAAGTTAAAATTTTTTTTGAATAGCGATTTTATATGCTCCTAACATTAGATAATATGAGTGATGATGGTGTCATTTTTACACATTTCTGAAAAAATATAATAAAACAATAAAATTGTTATTTGTTACTACACTTTTATTGAAATTACTCAGGTTAAGATTATCCGATCCAACACCACTCCTATTGCTTGTAAGTCGCTTTTTTTTTATGTTGGTTTTACAGGTTGTACATGACCATATTTTATCGGAATCAGCTGAATAATCCTCAAGCTCTTCACTTCGTAATCCAGTGAAAGTATCATGTGACCACTTTTTGCAGCTACCCTCACATTGAATTCCTTTATTTTTTTTTAAATTAAATTTTTTTTTACAATGTAAACAATTTACAATTTTACCGCCTGACATTTTTGACATTTTCATGTACATGTACGATTTATCTTAATTGAATTATTTTCCTAGACAAAATGTAGAATTATGTTTCTCATTAAAATATAAATATTTTATATTTTATAAATAGTACAATCCTTTTTTTTTCCATTGCATTAAAATTATAATAATTTAAAATTGTAAGAGTTATTTTGATTAAAAAAGATATTTTAATGTTTTATTACTTAAGTTAGGTGTGATTAAAAAAAAATGTTAATCCTTAACCCATAAATTATAATTAAGTTAACCAATCCTAATTTTTTTTCCAATTTCGAATACTTAAATGTGTCATAACACAGCCTTCCTTTTCAGTTGTGTACTGTAAATGTTGTAAGAGGGAATTATTTTTACAAAGTGTGTGAGAATCGAACCCATACTTCCTCGATGTTTAACAGCATACTTCTTACGCTCTTACACATTAGACCGCTGAAGTCCTTCAATTATTTATAAAATATTGAAAAATATTGGTGCTGTAGATTCATTTACTACAAAATATTAGTATTACAATGTAGCTTTTTTAATTGAAGACACAATTCTTTAAAAAACTACAAATTTTCGAATAGATCTATGGCTGTTTCGTTATTAAAATTCCATTAATCCCACTGACCGGTTTTAATATAGCTGCCATACAACACCTTTTTTAAATGAGCATAACTCAGCATTTACTTTTTTTTTTTTGTTTCCTAAGGGAGGTGGGAATCTTACAAAGACACCAAGAATTACCCCCTTGGTAGTGTCAGATTCTTACTGACTAAACCTTTAGCTTATTCTCAGATTCTTACTGACTAAAGGGGGAGGTGCCTTTAGCCAATATAGTGGGATGAAACCCTTACCTGCGAACGCAGTATATTGGCTAGGGAGTAGGAATAGGAAAGGATAGGAAAATGGATACGGAAACATTGAATTGGGAGTGCGACTGTAAGGAAACAATGAATCCGCCTATTATTATTTTGCTAACAGTGACTAAAGCCGTCACAACAGTTACTACATGTAGTAGTAGTATATATATTACTACATGAGGTAATTATTGAAGGCAACCCCCACTGTCACTGTAGCGGGTGTTATTATTGGTATTAATATTCTTATTAATATTATTATTATTTTACTACAGAGTCAGCGCCATCAGTAGATTACAACGTGCAGCAGTATATAACAACTTACTTGCATGATATAACCAAGGATAGCCCCACTGTAGTAGCTATTATTATTATTACTATTATTATTATTGTTATTATTGTTATTATTTTACTACAGAGTCAGCGCCATCCGTGAATTACAACATGCAGCAGTATATAACACCTTACTTGCATGATATAACCAAAGATGGCTCCACTGTAGCAGCTATTATTATTATTATTATAATTGTTGTTATTATTATTACTATTATTATTATTATTATTATTATTAATATTATTATTGTTATTATTACTAATATTAATTATACGATATACATTATTACGATATAAAAGTACTACATATTTTTTATTTATGACCTGACCGGGGTTTGAACCCAAGACCCTTCGATTGAAAGGTTGGCGACTTAACCACTGCGAAATTTCATTTGCCTAACGTAAAAGTTTCGAGTATCTTTGAAATATATATGCTCATATTTTGGTAGACATTTATAATATTTTGTAAAATATGACGATGATTCATGTCTGACTAAACGAGGTCAAGTAGCTGTCATACAACTCCGGAAATTCATATTAATATATATCTGATCAGTACTAAATTTTAGTCCGATATTTTAAATTTTCTAAAAGATTAATCTATTTTATAGAAACGGCACAATATTCCTTTGTTCGTGAAGGGTATTAATACAGTCAACTCAATCAACAGAGTGTACTCTTCGCCGTTTTATACTTAAATTAAGGAATTAGTAGTTTTATTTTTTTCACTTCTTTCTTCAAGTTTTTGACATATACACAGGCAAAAAAGTACGAACTATAAAAACGTGATTTCAGAAGTAATATTCAGAATTTATTTTTCTGTTCTATAATTTAAATTAATATTAAAAATTTCCCTGGAAATTATTATTATAACATCATGTAACCTACCAAAAAGCTTTAATTTTAAATTATTTCCGGAGTCTATAGCCATTTTCAGAGTGAAATTAACAGCTGGTAGTTTTATTATATTAATAAAACTATTATTTAGTCATTTAAAATTTTTATCTTTAACATTGGCTTTAAATTGAAAATATTAAACATTTTTCATAATAACGTTCATGTATGATAATAATGGTCACAAAAAAATTATTTTTTTTTGTTTTAAATGGTGATGTAAATGGATGTAACTATAAAATATGTACTTAAATGTTCATATTATATCCATAACAACCAATTTTACCATGACAAAAAATAAAATAAAATAAAAATTATCAGAAAAATTTAATAAAAGGTAAAAAATAAAATGAAAATATAAAAAAAAAAACAAGGCAGAAGGAAAACCAACGGTTTTTATAGGTTCGCATTTTCCAAAAAAACAATACAAACATTTTAGAATGTGATGTAACATGCACAATGCACCAACATTTTTAATTTTTCTTAGAATTTCTTAGAATAGGAAAATATTTTACAAAATACAAAGAGACACTAACTTTCTTCAATTTTAAGTAAACCCTATAATATTATTACTAAAAACCATAAGCAGATTGGAAAAATGTTAAGAATAAGCTGAGATATATCCATTTAAAAACAGGATTTTTTTAAATTTTGAGGGGCTGTAGTTCTCTAACGGACGGGGATACATAGAAAATGTTAAGCATATTTAATTTTTTAAGTGATTTATCCATGTTTCATTGTTCTATCTTAAACGGTAAAGAAGTTTTGTAAAGAACAGACGAAAGGAAGGACTGATGGCCAATTTCTTTTTTGAAAATTATGTAAAAAAACATTATTATGTACCTATATTGCACTAGTAGATATTGACTATAAACAACAATATTGGTTTTTTTTATTGAAATCCTACTCAAAAGAACCCACAGTCACCTCTATTGTTTACAATTAAAAATAAAATTAATAGGAGATACCAGCATGATATAACTATATAAGGATAAGTATTGGGGATTTATATGAATCTGTTTGATTTAAAAACATCTATGAAAATTAAATAAAAACAATTTAATAATATTGAATGTTCTATATTAGTCCCTATGTATGCGGATAAAGTTTCAAATTAAATATCAAGTACTTAATAGAAAATTCATTTGAATAGCTAGTAGGTAGGTACTTAAATCTAAAATTAAATTACTTGTATAAAAAACCTATAAAATGAAGTATATTTGAAAATAATACCTTTATTATTTTGTTTACTAAATTTTACCAGCTATTATTTTTCATTTTTATTTATTTGCAGTCATTTTTAAAATTTGTATACAAGTTAATTAAATCATAGAAAAAGTATAACTCTCTTAAAAAACCGTCAAGTATCAATTTTAGTAGGAATTAATTATATATTATTCTACATAGTAATCTATCAGCTAAATACAGGGTGCTCGATTCTCGATTTGATGAAAATGGGTAAATATGGGCATTTCGAGACAAAGAATAATTACGTGAGAGGGCGGGGGATCTATCCTCTTTGCTTCAGACGTTATATGGAGCTTTTATTAGTTTTTACCTATAATTTATCTCTATAAAAATGAAATCAAGTAATTAAAATAAAAAGTGCAACCAATATAATTTTGTAGCTTATTAAAGTAAATATCTAAAAACATTATCAGACATTATACTTGAGCTATTTAGTCCGAAATTATAACTGCTTAAATTCAAAATATTATTAACAAACTATCATTTCAAATTTTTTATCATAAAAATAACGGAATTAATATAACAGTCTTTTTAGCGTAAAATTTTGTCCTTCGCTTTACCTGAAGTTTGAATATCGTATCACTTTTCTAACTCAAAAATTTTGCATGTTATAATAGTGAAAAACAAGGTAGAATGTAAACCAACGGTTTTTAAAAGCGCACATTTCCTATACTCAATACAAACTGTTTAAAATTGTGACTTGCACAAAAATTTGAAAATTTGAAAAATAAAATTTAAGAAATTTTTTGTAATAAGAAAATATGTAAAAACAGGACTTTTCTGGAATTTTGAGGGGCTGTAAGTCCGGAACCCTTTATAACTAAGAAAAATCGTTAACACATATAAAATATATTATTGAACCTTTAATTTTCATGTCTTGCCGAAGAAAAATTTTTACAGGTGTCTAAGTTACAGGTGTCTAAAAATAGCAAATTTTCAATTTTTGAGGCCTAATAACTCTTAAAGAGGGGGAGCTAGCAAACAATTTTCTGAGAAAACTTATACTAATTCTAAAAGTTCTTTCTTGTCTCAAATTTCAGGTTCCTATTTAAAGACGTGCCGGAGTTATGAAAAAAGAAATTTCGCATAACGGTAAATTTAAATAGTAAATTACAAAATATTACATAATTTTGGTATTGTTTTATATATATAGTAAAATTTTCGATCTTCTGGCGGTTTTAGATTGCAAAACTATTACGCAGAGCCTGAGATATATACATCTGAAAATGAGGCTTTTTCGCAATTTTGAAGAGCTGCAACTTTGGAACCCTTTATAACTAAAATAAACCTTTAACACACGTAAAAATATATTACTGTAGCTTTAATTTTTATATCTTGTAGAAGTAAAATGTGTACAGGTTCCTAAGTTACAGGTGTCTAAAAATAGCAAATTTTCAATTTTTGAGCCCTAATTTTTGAGGGTGGTCCAAAAAATTTTTTTGAGCAAACTTATACTAATTCTAAAAGTTCTTTTTTGCCTCAAAATTTCAAGCTTCTATCTAAAAACTTGTCGGTAGAAAGTAGAAAAATCATGCAAAATTTGGTTTCACATAACGGTAAGTTTAAATACTAAATTTAAAAAAAATTTATAATTTTGATATTAATTTACAAAGTTAAAAAAAGACCTGTCGAATGACGATTTTATATTGAAAAAATCTTAAGCAGAACATAAGATATATGCATTTCAAAATAGGGCTTTTTCAAAGTTTAAGGAGCTGTAGCTCCGTAATGGATGGGGCTAATTGAAAAAGTTGTTCCACCAAATTATTTTTTTTTATGAGGCCTACCCATGGTTAAAATTTTTTTCTATCTTTAATGGTGTAGAAGTTTTGTAAACAGTCGGACGGACGCACGGACAGAGTGAAACTAATAAGCACATTTTTTCAAAATTTTCTTGGAAATGTGCTAAAAATCATTATGATTTTCTGCAAAAAAAAATTTTTTTTGAAGAAAAACATTCGAGAGTTGGACAACCTGTATAATAAAAAATATTCAATGTTGTGGTAATATTATATTAAAGATAGGTAAATATTATGCACCTATCTAAATTTGATTAACGGCTATTTTGACTTTTTATATTAAATTTTACAAAATTTTCTAATATTTTTCTTATAAGTTGTTTTAAGACATTCCAGTGCAAAAATTAAAAGCATTAAAGAATGCAATGTCAACAAAACCATATCTTTTATTATGTATTTTTGGAAATACAATTTACATAATATTATCCATCAGTCATCATCAGTCTCAAAAATGTGCGGCTTTCAACTCAATGGTTTTTCGTATCTACAGTTTGCCACTTAGTGAATCAAATTTTCTAAAAGAATTGACTTTTATCAAATATTTGGCTGAAGAAAATGCCAATAACTCATTCAAATAAAAAACGCTTTAACTTTAATTCCTATAAAAAATGAAAAAAAAAAGTTTCATTTACATTTGGTGAGAACATTTTCCAACGTCTTAAAAATTTATTCAAATCAAAATCGGTAGAACTAGTACCTACCAGTAACAATAATAGATTAAAAAATCTTTTGGGTAATACAAAAGATAAAATGGACGACCTTAAGAAATCTGGCATTTATATGTCGAAATATCACACCGAAAGTTGTTCGTTAAAGTATTTTGGACTAACAAGGTGGCAATTGGAAGTTCGGGCGCAGGAGCAAATAAAGTACATTGAGAGAAATGAATATTCGAAAAGCGGTTTGGACGACCACATTTTAGGTAAAAAAACATTTTATAGCTTTATACGGCTTTTCTTTGATCGAAACAGTAAGTGATCAAAGAAAACTAAATATATTAGAATAATTCACATCCACTTAAATAAAGATAAAATTGTTAATAGGAAGATGGATTAACAAATTCATGTTTGTTTAATGTTTATTAATTGTTTTCTAATTTATGTACACAGTTAATTGTAAATCACAAAAACAAAATGTTTGTTGTATTTTCTTTCTCATTTTGTCTACTTATGTAGAAGAGGTAAAAATGATATTTTTTTGTTTTTTTTGTTGTCAGTATGAAGATATTGAACTGAAAATGATGTAAATTACATCGAAACTAGTATCAATAATAAATAATAAAAAAATTTTTAAATAAATAAAATTAAAATATTTTTTTTATAATTTTTTGTGCAAAATAAATGGTGTTTTTTGTGTTTTATTTTATATTATATTATTAAAATTATTGTAATACTAAGTTTTGGTTGATATCTTTTAATTCTCTATATTTTGATGTTTATGTAAATAAAACAGAATTTAAAACCAAAGATTTTTAAAGGCGTATATTTTTCAAAATTTGAATTTTACTTTGAAAAAATGTATACAGGACAGAGGTGCCTAAGTCAGATTTCTAAAAATGAAATATTTTTCATTTGAGACACTTATAATAACTCTTAAACAGGGAAAATATTCTGAGATAACCTATAAAAGACTTTTTTTCTCCCAAAATTTTAAGGTTCTAGTATACCGGAGTTATGAAGGAAGTAATATTTTAGGAAATTTTTTTTCACATAACGGTAAATTTAAATACTAAAATGGCAAATAATGTATTATTTTGATTGGGATTTAAAAATCTAAAACAAGATTTTTTGCCTTTTGGCGTTTTTAGATTGAAAAAATGTTAAAGAGATTTTTAAATAAACACATTATAGAAATATTATGGTATTTTAAAATTTGGAGAGCTCAAACTAAGTAATGGATGGGACTACATAAACGTTATTCTATAAAATAAATTTTTTTTATGGATCTATCCATCTTTTAAATTTCATTCATTGTTCTATTTTAAACAGTGTAGAAGTTTTCTAAACAGACAGATGGACGGACATAATTTAAAAGTTTTTTTTTTTAAATGTGTATAAACCTATTTTTGTGTTTATTTCTGTTAAACAAATTGTGCAGAATACATAGTTACATAAAGTTAACATAATTCGATATATTGAATTTTGTAACAAATTTAACTTAAACCTTTTTGCATTTCAAAACAAACAATATAGCATGGGAACTTCGCTTATTTTGAATGTTTGTTGTTTAGATTGTTTTGGAGAAAAATTTTCTTAAAATTTTTCTGATCCCTATATCACTAAACAACTTTTCATTACTTATGTAAGACCTACACTTGAATACTCAAGCCAAGTATGGTCTCCATATCGTGATATAGACACTTCCAAATAGACATATCCATATAGACATCAGTCCAAAAAAGATTTCTTCGTTTCGCTCTATACAATCTTGCTTGGGCTATACGACTTCCTCCATAGTCCATATGAAGTTGATTTTCTTTAATTAATTTGAACTCCCTCCGGTCTCGCCGTCTAGTGGCGGATATCATATTCGTTCAGCAGATTGTTCATTGATATCAACTCCCCTTCTATTCACGCACAAATGAGTTATGGAGAAAATCTGAGATAATTTGAGATCGGTCGAGCTTTATAATGTGTCCTACTATTCTACAGACTACGGCAAATTTGAGCCTATTTCGCGTATGTTAAGAGAGACTAACTGAATGTCTGAGTTCTTCGATATTAGCGTTAATAAATTAATACTGAGAGCTACGCTTTACGCGAGCATGGTAAATTCTCCTAGTTTGCATAATTAGTCTGTTATTTGCAATCTAACTTGGATGTTAGTTCCTTTTTTTTCTTTTTTGCAATGCTAGTCTTTTTTTGTTTTTTTTTGTTTTTTATTACCATCAACATCATTACTAACATTAATAAGTTGTTACTAACAGTGATAAAGACCATATTAAGTATTAAGTTTTTCTAGAATCGATCTATCATCATTTACTAATCTATTAATATATTAACATACTAACCCTTGTAAATGATGGCTTTTTTCAGTTAATTGTGATAGTTCACTAAATGAACAACATAACTGACGCTTGGTTTAAGCAAATGTCTGATACAATAAAAAAATTTACTTTATTGATTCAAATATTGAATCTAAAGTATTATTTCTTAATAGATCAAGAAAAGAAGAGAAAATTTGAAATTTCATAGAAGAGAAAATGTAAGTTGCTAGCTAGAGAGCATATTATATAATAGTATCCTTGCAAAGGTTAGTGCCTAATCAACGACTATCCATCATAAAATATGTATACTTTTTTTAAAGTTGATAAAATTGTAAATGAATAGTAAAGTATTCAAAAATATATTATATCTATATCTATTTATATTATATGTACTTTAAATCGATTGATTAATGATTATTAACTTCGAATGATTAAAGACTTATGTATTTCTCCACAAACTTTAAAAGATAAAATGAAAGGGATGAACACCACAATCAGACTGAAAGAACTCTGAGGATAGTTGCTAACATGTTTATTAACCACCCTTATCTAAAGTAGCACAAGCTGGTAGTTCATTATAATATACCTAAGTACCATAAAAATTCAAGCAATATTAGGGTATTACAAGAATCATACCAATAAACAGTATAAATATTTGGAATTTCTTGTGGAAATTCTTTAAAAAAATAAATTTTCCAAGAAAATTTAAAGTTTTCACTTAGGTAATTTACTTAACTTATACTTTAATATTAAAATAATGTTTATTTTTCTTTTAAATTAAATATCATGGGTAAAACTTAAATGTGTAAAATCAATGTTTTCCAGTTTTTTTTTTAGAGGTGGGTTGAAAAGTATTTAAACAATAGAAAAAACACGCAATGAAATTCGTCTTACTTGTGTAATTTATGATTAAAGTTCTTTATTCTTTTTCATTTTTTGTGATTTTTTTTTTAATTTTTCTTTTTTTTTTTTAAGGATTTATGTATAGCTTTAATCTGACCTTGTTTAACAAATTTGCTTTTTTACAATGTTATATTTTGTACCATATCTCTTTTTTTATGTATAAAATTGTATATTATACATAATATTTATTTAGATATTAATGAAAAAATCAAATATATAATATTATCTATATATAGGTAAATTTATATGATCGGGCATACAATTATTTATTTCTTGAATTTCTTAATATATTAAAAAAACTTTAAAACATTCAAAACTGCAGAACCACGCAAGGCAAGAAAAAGTTTTAACCGGTAAAAAAACGTAAATATTCATTAGAAAAACAATAAAAAATACAGTAAAGTCTTATTATTTGGGACATCCCAGTGTTACCAAAAAACACAGCTCCTAATGAATGGATAATAAAATTTTATGAGTATGGGTTAAATCATGAGAGAGTTTTTGATTTTTTCGTAGGATAGGTAAAGAAGATGTACTCTTAAGTGTTTTATAGTACATATACCTAGTATGTAATAGTTTTCCATTATAACATTTTTAATTACGAAATAATGAAGAGATGTAAAATAGAGATGTAAAAGAGATATAAAAATAAAGACTTATTTTTTCTACTACAATAATAGGAATATGTTTTAAGAACCAATACTGTACGAGATCTACTATTTAAATAAAGATTATAGAGTAAACAAATTGAACGTTTAGTGAATTTTCAAAGTTGGTATTTATAAAATGTTTAATAGATAACAACTTGACTTTATTTAATTTAAATTTTATTTTTCTCCACTATAATACTCGTAGTTCCATAGTAATATTATGACATTATATACTGCATTATTTGAATATTCTAAAATTACCTATCTTATATTATTAGATTTTTCGTGCGGTCCGAATATAAAACCTAAAAACCTAAACCTAACCCCTAAACCTAAAAACCTAAAAATACTATGGATAATAACATAAAAGTGCCAATATCTCGAAAACGACTAATAATAGACCACCCCCTCTCATACACTTTTTTTTAGTTTTAGTTTCAGGAATCACCTCCTGAAATATTTGCACTCTTATGTGAAACACCCTGTATAATAATTTAAAATAATTAATTCTTATATTAGATTAAAGATGGTCCACAACTATATAATATTTGTTAGTCTTTGAAAGTTAGTAAACAGCTTAGTATTTGTTTGCAATAGCTGCAAAATAGTAACCAATGGCTTATGGTGGAAATAATAATTAAAAAAAAAATGGGGCCGCGGTGGCGTAGTGGGTAAGAGCCTATAAAATACCCTATAAACACCAAGATAGTGTTCAAATCTCACACACTTCGTAAGAGTTATTCTGCATTACGACATTTACAGCCACGCCTGAAAAGGAAAGGCTGTGTAATTTCCTGTTTACATATATGTGGCGAGCAATGCACTAAAAAAAAAAAACTGCCGAATTGAAATGTTCCAGTTTCAATTCCTAGAAAAAATAAAACACTATCGTTTGGTTTTTTAATTTACTTTAGATACTATTTGTCACTGAAGACAAATTAGGTAAGATTTCCTTTATAATAATAAAAGTACTATGCAATACTATCGAAAGATCATAGACAATTGCAGTAGTTTAAATAACGTTTTAGTAAAATTTAAGACAACCATACTCAATCTTGGTTATGAAACTCATACATTATTTTTTTTTACAAATTACTCTTACTCCAAAATTGGATTCCTCTATACAAAATTATTGTTGGTTTAGATAAGGGGGCGAAGAGTTGAAGAGGATTCGAATCATATAAGAGAGAGTTAAAGAATATACCTTGTTTTTGAATAGAATTGTAAAATACATCATTATTATTAGAGAAAAACACATTGAATGGAAGCATGTTCTATATTTTAGCAGTTCTGAAAAAATATGAGTCTTCATAACAAGTTTTAAACTATCTAGCAATTTCTATGATGTGTAGAAATTGTGTTTTGAATCTTTTCTAATTATGTATTGAAATTCTTTGAGGGAAGCCATTATTGATTTTAGATGAATAGGAAAAGATATCATTAGCTACATAATACATAAAACAAATATTATAATTCATATTTAGGTAGGATTATAATTTTATTTTATTTTAGGACGTTATAAGTAGAATTATATTGTATCACAATTTCTATTTTTCTAACAAATTTTCTTTGAAGAAGACACTTTCCTCAATTTGGAATAGCAATATTATTCAGAAAAGCCGTTTTTAGATGTTTCTTTTTAAAAGCTTCAGCTTTAATTTGACATTTTACATTTTAGCCTTAAATATTTGACCATGGTGTCTAAAAATAAAATTGTCATTATAGATATAATGATTAATATCCTTATATCTTTTAAACAGGCAGCTTTCATTATATTACTTTTATCTTGTTTTATAAAGTTTGCGAAATTTTCTGCTTGGTATTTCATCAGATTAAAAAAATATTTAGTGGAACTTGAGTTAAAACCTTAATATTGATATGAACGATTTGATATCTTGATTGAAATCAAAATTGTTATTTAAAATCAAACCAGACACCAATATCTTTGTTCTAAACAATCATTCCAACATTTAGCAACCCCCTATATTTCTTAATTTTCTTCTACCTATTTCTATTCTTAAAATCTCCAATCCAAGCAGTACCATAGGTTCTAACCTAATGTTTGGTTTAAAATAAAGGTGATGTTTGGTTGATTAAAGTCCAATATAATACTACCATCGAAAATTTTCGGGTTAATCTCATTGGTGTCATTCAAAATTCCCACCTACCCTAGCAAAAGAAAAAGAAACGATGTTGAAAGGAATCAATTTTTTTTACGTATAAAGGCTTTAATATTTCATATTAATACTTTAATATAAAATAATAATTTGTTTTCAAATTACATATATGTTATGGGAAATAATTTTTTCTTATTTGTTATACGTACTTATGTATATTTAAGATAAAATTTCAATTCCATAAGACTAAAACTTAAAAGTTTACTTAACAAATAATTTTTTTTACATTGCCTATTAAATTTTCTATTGTTCAAAATTTAAACGTCTACCATTACAAACATAATCATAAAAATATTAAGTAAAGTTGTGGGATATACTTTACTTTAGGTACATTTTCCGATTTCCTTGGAATTTTACGTAACGGTATCTAGTAACGTCAGCTATATTTCATAGAACATGACTTTTCGCGTAAAGGTCATTTAAAGTTCAAATTGATTATTTTGAAATTTTTCGAACATTTTGCAGTATTTTATTTAAATCGTTATATTTTTCGTAGTGGTTTCCAGTCCAGACAGTCTGGAGAAATTTTTTTTTCATACCTAAATTTTCCGTTTGAACTGCAATATCTTAGAAACGGTAGCACTGATTAATATGAAACAAAATTCATTGTTAAAGGTAATAGTAGATCCCACAATATTGTAAAAAAATGGTACCTGTATACTATCGTAGACGAAAATATAACGGTTTTAGTAAAATACTACAAAATTTTAGGATAATTTTAAAATAATCAATCTGACCTGTAAATAACCTTTAGACCAAAAGTTAAGTTTTATGAAATATAGGTGATGTCATTAGGTACCGTTATGTAAAATTTCAAGTTAATCAGACAATGTACCTAAAGTAAAGTACACCCGAGTTGAGTATAAATTTATAAAAATTCAGAGCAATGAAATGTTATAGGTATTTAACTTCTATTTCTTTCACGGTGAAATAATAAAATATTTGATGATCAATTAATTCTTTGAAAGTATTAAAAAAAATGCTTGAGTTCACAAAAACAATATTATGTTTACACGTGGAAAAATTTCAGTTCCTGCTTTTTTGTATTATTTGTTATATGCCTATAATACACTTTAACATTAAATAAAAGAAATCTATAGAATAATAAATTGGTACTTCAATTGGAAATGACTTTTATAGGATTTTTGTTTTAATCATGCTATACTGATTATTAACATTTAAAGCTGGTATCAACAAAGTAAAAGTCAATTATTGTCAATTACTTTTTAGAAGAGGACGCGGTTTCAATGGTTTATTTCTTGTCAAAAGCGGTTTCTTTTGAACAAAAATAAAAATGATTGACCAAGAAATATGTGAATGAAAAATTTTAATTATTTTTTTAAAACAATAAATAGGAAAAAAATTATTTAATATTTAATGAATTATTGAATATTAATTTTTACAGGTCAGTCAACTTAGTCCTTTTAAGAGGTTTACGACTTTAATATTAAAGTTTTGTTATTGAATTAAATTTGAAGTTTTGTTTCGCCTTGGCTTCTCTTCCTACGCTTCCGATTGTTATTTATATTATTTTTAGGTATTGGGTCGATTATATCCAGTACGAAAAAACCTCCAAATTTCCGGAAAAAACAGTTCAATTAAAAACATTTCTGATATCGTAGTTAAACATGGATGATATCCAACATCATTACCCAAAAACTGTAGGTGTTCACAAACCGCTTTCTACGCATCATATGCAGAATATTCTGGCCTGGCAAAATAATTAACATAAAGAATCTATGAAGGTTTAGAAGAGATTTTTGTTCTATCGAAACCAGCAAAACTAGCAGCAGGAAACCGTGAAGTGGCGTGGTGTGATTAGGGTGCTTGATAGTTATTAAATTAGAAATGAGTCCTTGATAATTATTAGGAATGTATTTTTTTAACTCCTTCTTTAAAATTTTCCCTTTTTTTAATAAAACAATGTCCTGAAAGATTAAATGGTAGCAATTGATGATAAATAGTTGTAAGATTATTTTGAGCCTTTGAAACCTTTCAAGTTACAAAAAATTTACGGTTTTAAAAGAGGAAAATAAACTATGGTACTGACAGAGCTGTACGACAAAGCCGCCTTGCGGTTATACAGATAAAAACAAATTTTCTTTTCGAGAGGCAATTTTAAAAAATCACAACAAATGTTACGGAACAACGAAAAAGAAAAAAAATAAATTAAAGGGCTTAGAAACCGCAATTACTAAAAAAGTGCATCGAAATGATTCAAAAGTTTTCCAATGGCCTACAAAATGGTCCAATAATTTTAACAATAATAAAACGGCAGTAAAATAAAAATATGCAATATGTGCATAACTTTGATACGATTATAATATTTTAAAAGTTGGTGAAAAAGTTAGAGCATAAACATTCATCTTTAAAAAAGATCAAGAGAAAGATTTTAAAATTAAAGATCAATCAATCGAAAAAAAGAAAACTTACAAAAATACATTATAATTATGTACTGAAACATTATAGTTATGTACATGTGTGAAAGCTCCTCTCAAATTAACTGATGGATTTCTGTTCAAAAGAAAGAATCATTTCTTTTTTTAGACTTTTCCTCATAGAAAAATTCTAAGAAAAAATTTAATTGTTATGATAATAACAGCAAATAAAATTTTCCTTAATATTTCCTTAATTCTCATATGATTATGAAAATGCGCACCTCTTAGAATCCTTGGGTTTTCCGCCTTACTTTTTGTTTAAACATAATATTTTCTCGAATTCTTGGAAATTTTAACAAGGAAAAAAAAATTAAAATATAAAATTTGTAGAATGCTAATAATTAACACGAGCGTAAAAAAAAAAATAAATGGAAAAAATAAAATTAAATATGTTTCGTGTGGCTTCTTCCACTTTTCTAAATTATGCATTGGTTTTAAAAGTATTTTAAAATTAATTGCAAAATAAAGGACACGTGATTTAAAATAAATAAATGACAGATTTTAGTATTAATTGAAAATATTTTGTCTCTTTTTTACTTATTTTTTCTCAAAATGATTAATTTAAAAATATAAAAATTTGATTGAATTATAATTGAGGTTTAGATTACAAGGCAGAATGTAAACCAATGGTTTTTAAAAGCGCACATTTCCAAAAGATAGTACAAACTGTATGAATTGATAGAATTGTGAATTGCACCAAAATTTAAAATTTCATATAATAATAAAATATGTGAAAATAGCAGTTTTTCGCAATTTTGTAGGGCTGTAAGTCCGGATAAATAAGAAGAATCGTTAGCACGCGTAAAAATATATTTATAATTTAAAATTAGCAAATTTTCAATATTTGAGCGTCAATAACTCATAAACAGGGAGCGGTCCAAAAAACAATTCTGAGGAAACTTATACTAATTCAAAAAGTTATTTCTCCTCTCCAAATTTCAAGTCTCTATCTAAACACGTGCCGGAGCTATGAAGGTATAAAAATCAGGCAAAAATTGGTTTTCACATAACGGTAAATTTAAATACTAAATTTAAACGAAATTCTACAATTCTCCAAATTTTGATATAAAAAAATTCCTGTCGAATGGCGTTTTGAGATTGAAAAAGTGCAAAACAGAACATGACATATACGCTTTAAAAAATAAGGATTTGTGAAAGTTTGAGGGACTGTAGTGCCTTAATGGAGGGGGCTACATGAAAAAGTTGTTCAACAACATTAATTTTTTTATGAGACCTACCTATGGTTAACATTTTTTTCTCTATCTTTAACGGTGTAGATTTTGTAAAGAGAGGGACGGACAGAGTGAAACTAATAGGCACATCATTTCAAAATTTTTTTGGAAATGTGCTAAAAATTTCTTTCGAGTTTGATCTAAGAAAATATGTATGTTTGATTAAAAACTTTATTCAACATCTGTTTAAACCTCTACATTGTAGCTTTGTAGAGGTTTAAACAGAACTATCGATAAATCTCTCTACTTACTTATATTATAAGAAGATAGCGAATACATAAGAATATTTGCCTGTCAACGACGTGTACAATAGCTACAGCCGTGTAATCAATGACTACATATTAGTGGAGGCCTTGTGCTACTTATAAGTAATAGAAGTGTGAAGTAAAAAAAAAAAACTTAAAACTGTGGGTATAAATTTGTCATAGAAAATAGAAAATCTTCAATTAGGTTTAACTCCACTGATAACATTCCAATAGTTTAGATTCCTTCACATTCTAATAAGTTCGCTCTTTCGAAATAATTATTTAAATTTTTTTTTATTTAATTATTTTACTTATTTAAAATTTTATTATTGTATAATTAAAATAGATACAATTATCAATAAAATTAGTATGAAACATTTGGACATGTAGACGTATGTTTTTAATTAAAGAGAAATTGTTGTTGCCTTAAAATTCATCGATTTTTCAATATTTGATATTGAATACAATTTACTTTGTTTAAGTCTGTATAAAAAATTTTAAATTACCAGAGTTACGATTTCGAATCCTACTATAAAAATCATACCTAGGTATATTAAATATTACAATAATATTATATATAAATGTTTTTTTTATTTTGTCATTTTTTTTTTTCATTTTAATTTTGATGGTGTTCATGTAAACAAATTTTAATTCAATTTTCCATAGGACATTCAAAATGTCTTTAGGGATATCTGAATATTACGAAAGAAAAATTTATGTGGATAAACTAAAATTTATATTTCAATTTCCCCAAGGATAAAAGATATATGTTTCAATTTTCTGAAATAATATACTAACAAAAAATAATTTTTAAAGTATAATGTTATATATCTATATCCCATATCCATGTATCTATATAGACAATACATAATTATATTAAATGAAAATATAAAACATTGAAATATAAAAAAAAGAAGAAAAAATATAAAAAATTGACATAAAAAAATATGATTTATTGGGGTCATTTTTTCTCGGACGAGGTAATAAATTGATAATACAGTTTTTATTGAAAGGAAGAATTGAATGAATTAATGTTTACACAAAATTTTGTTTTTTAGTTTTCAAAAAATTTTCCAGCATGAAATTTTCTTTTTTTTCCTTTAAAAAAAAAAAAATTTAAAAATGAATTTTACATCTTTAAAACTTGATTTTAATTTAATTTTTATGTCTAAACTAACATTTATATGAAACAAGTCGGTAGATATATAATACAAGAGGTTTTAAAAATTACATATTTTCAAAAATACAATAAGAACAGGTTAATAATATCAGACCTGCATTAAATTTTTTTATTTTTTTTTTTTTTAGAATTTTTCATGTAAAAAAACTATTTTAATAAATATTTTTCATATGTTTTGGAATCTATTTTTTGAGGATCTTAAAACCCTTACAAAATATAAACTTGCCTATTACGTCTTATTACATCATTTTTAATCTGATCACCCTTGTCTGAAAATAAAACTTTGTTAATGTTTTCCCAGTTAAAAGCTAATGTTATATAATATAAGCCTATAGGTCATTGTGTTGTCTCAACCAGATAAACCGGTCTTGCGAATACTGCAATTTTCCCTTAGTAATAATTAATCATTTGCCCAGAAATGCCGTGGAAATTTTTGCCAATATATCTTGCACAGTTTTCCTTGCAAGATGTCATAGCGATGTCCTAAGCTTTTATAGGTTAGAAAAAATAGTAGAATATTGTATTTCTAAAGATATTACTTATATTATATAGGGATAAAAGAAATATTACAGGTCGTCTTTACAGTTTTCCCAAGAAAATCAAAATTATAAGATATTAAAAATTATTAGAAGGAGAACGGATGCGAAAAAAAGATCAGTCATTATGTACAGACATGTTGGAAAAAGGAAAATGTTCTGGATATAGCTGCAAAACCATTGGCCGAGCCATATGTGATAAAAATAATAATGAAAATTGTGATTATACGTGGGATACTTTAAATTGTGTTATAATATAAGAAATAAGATACGATTCATATATTATTTAGATATCTAATGTTGTTTCATTTGATTTATTCTTTGTCTTTGTCTTGTTAAGTATTTTTTTTATTTCTCATACAGTTTTAAATGAATTCCCAATAAAATAATTTTAATTAGTAATAATTTGATATATTTTATACTCAATATACTATAATTTGTAATTTTTTAAATTTTTCTACAAAGTTAACCCATCGTTCATGATGTTATGGGTTCAGAATTAACTTCGTTTAAGAACTACCTATCAAATAAACTGCAGTATGCTGAATGTGAAGAAACAAAGAGTAGTGTTATGGTAAATAGATATGGAGAATACAAGGAAGCTCTGTAGGACCAACCTTATTCTCGTGTTATATAAGTAGTCTTTCTAACATTAACATTTCTGGAATGCCTACCATATTTCCGGATGATCTTGCAATAGTGTACACAGAAAAAACCTATGAAAGTGTAGAAGTAAGTATCAATCAGGATTTAAAAACTATTAGCGAATAGAAGGAAAAGCATATATTATCACTTAATTTGGGAATAACAAAGTACACCTTGGAACTTTTAATTAAATATAAATAATTAATTACACAAATACACATGATTACGATTAATAAAATACACTTGAACACTATTCCATACGTCGGACTTTGCCAATTGGATACTGGAACAAAACGACGATTTTTCAAAAAAAATTATCTTTTCGGACGAAGCAAATTTCGAGATCGGTGGCTAAGTTAATAAACAGAACTGCCGTATTTGGGAGCAGAAAATCCTCGTGTGATCCGAAAGAAGCCAACGCATCCACAAAGAGTCACTGCTTGGTGTGTATTGCGGTCTGGTGGTGTGATTGGTCCGTACTTTTTCGAAAATGATGCTGCAAGAGCCATAACCGTTAACTTACCAGATATCGCGACATGATCACAACTTCTTTATGACCATAACTGGAAAATATTGACACTGAGGACATGTGCTTTTCACAAGATGGGGCTACATATCATACAGCCATGGAAACACTGCAATTACTGCATACAAAGTTTCCAGACCGTGTTATTTCCAGATTCGGTGACGTGAATTGGCCTTCAAGATCCTGCGATTTGACACCATAGACTTCTTTCTTTGGGGTTATATACAAGGGCAGGTCTACAAGGATAATCCTCGAAACGTTGAAGCATTGAAAGTAGAAATTATTCGAGTTATTGGTGAGATAGAGTCGCAACTATGCCAGAATGTGACCGAAAATTTTGATAAAAGAATCAGGTACCTACTGTTGATACGCAAGAGGTGGTCACATGGGAGATATCATTTTCACTTTTTCAAAGTATAAATGGCAAACATTATACTTCAAAAATAAATAAAAACTTTTCCAGTTTCAATTCAAATTCTATGTCTCTTAATTATTTAACATTAATCTGTCCATTTTTAAGGTATTTATATTATTTTTTCTTTTTATATTGTTGTTATGTTTTTTTTTGTACGATTCATTTTGAATGACATACCTATTACTAATAAGTTTAAAACACTCTGTACGAGCGAATGAGCTCTTTTTGAGAATTTTTGGAAATAAATAAATAAATAAAAACAATTACCCATGTTTCGTTATGACAACTACTTTTAAAAAAGGGCAAATAGCTTCGCAACACAAACTAATGATCTTTTCCTGTTATTTTCGCTCCAAGTTATATTTTGTACCTAGAAACAAAACCTTATAATTAAACTGGGCTTATTCACATTTTAGATCTCGTAAAAAGGTACTTTAATTAAAAATATATAATTAATATATAATTATAAAATATATAATTAAAAATTTCAGTCGATTTTTAGATATGGAACTTATGGAAGTAATTCTAATAATCTGGAAATTGATAAAATACTATTTTTTTTATTTTTTCAGTGCATTTCCCTGTCACATAAAAGTGAACAGGAAATTACACAGCCTTTCCTTTTCAGGTGTGGCTATAAATATCGTAAGGGGGAATAACTCTTACGATGTGTGTGGGATTCGAACGCTCACTCCCTCGGTATTTACAGTGTATTATTAGGTATTCATATTTTCTAACTAAAGTTTTGGGTTCAGTTTTTTTCTTATGTAAAATTATTATACCTATTTGATATGTTTTCTTTTCTTTAAGAAAAAAATCTCTAAATATTTGCATAATAATATTAAAAAGGAAATACCATAAATTTTCAATATCATTAATTACGGTTTTGTTTTGGTTTAGATGGTTAAGTATATGGTATATTAATAATACTGTGGAAAGTGTCTAATTGGAAAATTGATGTGACTCCTGGGAGTAAATGCGTATATAACAAAAATAAAGATAATGGTACCTATTAAATAAAAAACAATAGTATGATGAAGAATTATTTCCTCATTGAAATACGGTAATAATAAATATTATAAAGTTTTAAAAGCTTTATAAATTATAAAAAAAAATCCTCTTTATTTTGCGGTAAATTTTTTTAAACGATGAATGCAAAAAATATTTAAAATAATTAAGAAGAGATTTTTTAAGTCTCTGAACTGCATTTATATACCAATATTTTCAGTATATATCAATATGTCAGTGAGTCTTAAATTAAAAATATAAAATAACATTAAGTACCCTTTACAAAAAAACGGTTTTATTAAAAGGACTAAATTTTAGATATTGGCTCTTAAATAGATGGCCATTTAAATAATACGGTAATAAATAAGGGGTATATTTCAAATTAGTTTAACATTCAGACGCGAAAGCTACAATTCACTATTTTATTATTTTGAATGGTGCTATTTAGGATGAAATTACTTTTTTAATATTTACGAGTAGGTATTAGTTATTCCTAAAACTAATTGGACGTGAAATTAAACAAAAAATAAATTTAGGTAAAGAATACAATTAGTGCGCAACGACATAGCATAGAAATAGAATCAATAGATGTGAATCCACGAGGAAGCTGGAAATTAGGATGTCCAAATAGTATCGTGAATTTTGAAAAACTGCAAGTTTTTCTGCAAGAACTAAACACATAGACATGGAGATGACTAGTGAAGGTTTTAAAAATGTCAAAAATAAATAGGCATTTTCTTCAATTGTAAGAAACCACTATATAATTTAGGAAAACCATTAATTAACAACATGTAAAATTATAATGCTGAAACTTTAATTGCGTTTTCTTTTGAAAAAATTTGTGCAGGTACCTAAATTACCTGTGTTTAAAAATAGCAAAATTTTAATTTTTGACCTGTAACAACTCTAAAAACAGAGCGGGATATAAAAAAATTAAGGTAACTTATACTAATTGTGAAAGGTTTCTCTTCTGTAAAAATTTCCAAGGTCTATCTAAAATTGTTATAGAAATATGAAGGAAGTAAAATCTTGAAAACTTTTTTCTTTATTATGACAGTAACTTTAAAGACAAAATTTAAAAAAGTTGTATAATCTCGATATTGATTTTTAAAGGTAAAAAAAAAAATCCTGCTGTTTTGGCGTTTTTAGATTGAAAAAATGTTAAACACAACCTGAGAAATTAAACAT
Source organism: Poecilobothrus nobilitatus (assembly GCA_947095535.1). Lineage (NCBI taxonomy): Eukaryota > Metazoa > Arthropoda > Insecta > Diptera > Dolichopodidae > Poecilobothrus > Poecilobothrus nobilitatus. Next base: position 113,025,024 of record OX352774.1, read on the forward strand.
TTAAAAATAGAGGTTTTTCAAACTGTGAGGGGCTGTAGTTTCATTAACAGGTGGGGTTACATAAAATACCTGCTCTACAACATTAATTTTTTAAAGAAATCTATGGTTAGATTTTAGGAATCTACCTTTAACGGTGCAAAATTTTGTAAACAGAGGGACAGACGGATGGGCGGATGGGCTAAGTAAAACTAATAGTAGTAGTCAAAAGTTTTTTCGAAAAATGTGCTAAAAAAGGAAAAAAAAAATATTTTTATCAAAATCAAAAACAATTAATAATAAAAAATAATATTGCAATTAACTGTAATAAATTAATACCTATTACATTTTCTGTTTGAGGAACTTTGATACGTATACGAGATATTTTATAATATTCAAAATAATTAAATTTTAATACTAAAAATAATACTGAAAAGATTTTCTTTAATCTTTAAGACAATAATGTTAATATCTTTAAATTATTTAATAGGTAGGTAAATACTTAAGAATTACTATTAAATTGCAATTTCTTCTAAAGGAATAAAGAAGTTAATATCCTTATAATATTAGTTTTAGTGTAATACAAATAATTTTCAATGTATTGTTAATTTATATACACAAATTGGTGCTAATTGTAGAATCACTTATTTTAAGATAAACCTGTTTTATTTAATAGATAGATTATTAGATACCTATGTGTATTTTTACATATATCTTTTCTTTGCTATGCAAAATGATGATTTATCTTGTTTCATAATAGATGCATAATATAAATTTAGGAGAAAATAATTAATTAATAATATTTATTGTTTTTAGAATTAGGCAATTAAGAATTTGGTAAAAATGTGGTGAAAATTTGAAATTTTATTAAAAAATCAATCATTAAGATTTGATTAAAAAAAAACACTTGAATATTAATTAGGAGAATTGTTTTGGAATTTTGTGTTTATTTAAAATTTTATACAATTTTTAAATTATAGTATAGAAAAAAAGATAATTAAAAGGAAAGTTCAAGTTATCATTATGCATTTTTCTATTTATAATATGTATATAATAATAAAGGTTTAGAAATTACGGTGGATCTTCAATGTTTGTATATTTTTAAGACGTGTATAGATACTTTTAATATTTAGAAAATACAGACAATTTACAGTTTTAGTAGAAAAAAGTTATAATTAAAAAAAAGCTGATTTTGTTTTGACCGAAAATGATTAAGTGGTTATGTAAAAAAAATTTAAAAATATTAAAAATATTTTTTTCCTCAGAACAGCACCCACCTAATGATAATTGAAAATTACACTGCTTTAATTTTTTTTTTTTGCAATGTTAGTTAGGTATTACAATATTAGGTTAGGTATACTTATTATGTACAATGGACAAAAATAATAATATTCCGTCTTCATAAAGGCATCAACATAGTTCAAGCCTATGATAGTTTGCTATTATGTATGTGACTGCATCTTAAAGAAAACGAAATAGATATGAATATAAAAGTAATATTACATGCTTGCTCAGAATCAAATTCTAAATGATATGAATATGGACGTTCGTCCGTTCATCCTCGCAATAAAACAGATCTAGGATTCTGAAAATTTTATTTTATTTTTATAAAAAAAATGTCAGTTGCGAAACTTAAGAAAATCGACCGACAAGTTTTAGTACCTACTATATATGTACAACTCTTTCTTTGTATAACCATATCTTTGTGCTTTTAATATAAGCTGGATACTTAATATATAAATAAAAATAAAACGCAACATACTTTGATAGCTATAAAATTTATAAGTTCATATATTAAAACTCTAACAAGTAAAACTATATTTATGTAAAAGTTAGGTAGTTTATAGTGTAACGGGATGCTAGTAGCTATCAAGCAAGTCCGAAATTTACATAAATATATATCTCAGTACGTCATTAAGTTAAATACCTTAAATTTTCTAAAGGATGAGTAAATTTAATGGTAACAGCATAACTTAATTCTTGCGCGTATTCTAGAGTAAACACAGTCTATTCTACACTATCCCTTTTTTTTAAATTAAAAAAAAATTTCAGGAATAAAATTATCTGGGTTTTACTCATCCATTAATAAATAAGATACCTTCGCATATTCATGATTTTATAACGTAACTTATTGATTAAGAAAATTGATACGTAGCTGTAATTACATACCAACAGTTGTATTTTAAAAAAATTCTCTGGTAAGCAATGTTATTTTAGGAGTATTTCGTCGTTCAACAGCATTGGGCTCTTTAGTAGTCATGACTCATATATTTACGGAAATATTTCGATTAGTTTCAGACTAGTAATTAGTTATAAGATTATATTCGATTAGTTATAAGACTAATTGAAAGTTCAATCTAGAAATTGGCTAGGCAATTTAATATTACATGCCTACTGAAGATTCCAGTAGTGTTAAATGTATCAGACATTTTCCTTAATCCAAGCATCACTTATGTTATTAATTTAGTGAACACATTATCACAATTAATAAATGTAAAAGTAGTCATCATTTACAAATGGAATCGAACACACCTAAAATTTGAAATGAAGATAATTAATTTTGTTTAGTAAAAAGTAAAATCTTTGGTTAAAAACCCGTTTGTACGGGTTTGACTTTTATTGTGCCAATGAGTGAGCCTCAAATACAAATTTAAATTGAAGGTACAAAAATTAAATAGTGCATCAGCATATATACCTAACCTAAGTACATGGCAATTTTTCTAAATACAACTAAATACAAACATAACCGTTATTTTGAATTTAACAACAGAGCAAGGTTTAATGTAAATTCTCATATCTTTCTACTTATAAATTTTTACTTTAAAATGCCGATCATTAAGAATTGAATATTGGGAAAGTAAAAATTTCTTTTTTCATTTTTAATATTTGAATACAAAATAAAAATACGAAGGAGAAAATAAAAAATATAATTTCATTATTTTCATTTTCGTAATAATTATGCAAATGAATCTCATTTTAACGAGAATATGTTAAATATTTCAGAATATGCATAAAATTGAATATTATATTTTCTTTCAATCAAAATTCATGATCTCTTATATTATGCAATTTATTTAAAAATGAAAAAAATATATCCAGATGAGGAAGGATGCAGTTATGCTTGTCCACTCTAAAATACTCAGACAAACCTATAATAGTGTTTAAAATTTAATACTCTACCGCTATGTTTATATGTAGTAATACCTAGTTTGTAAATTTTTTATTATTTTGAAAATATCAAATTTGTATCGTAGCCATCAGAGCCTACCTCTATCGGTAAAGAACTTACCAATTCTGAACTTCTTAATCTTATTAGTTTTACGTAGTTTTAAAAGTATGTATACTATATGCTAAAATTTCTATGTCAGTTTTATAGCTGAAGACGTCCGACCTCCACGGAAAAAGATGGGGTATTTAAAAAATGTTTGCAAAATATTTTGGATGAATTTATTGACCCTTTTAGTTTTGGTTTTTGAGTTATCGTGCTGACAAACGAACGGTCGGACTGACATACACTATAAGTTAATCGACTATTTTTCGATGTAGATCCAATTCATACACTTGCATAAAATTTAATAATTCTTATACTTCTATATGTTAAAAACGGAGGAGTAATTTTATTATATAGGTGACTATCGTTTGTACCGGTATAAAAATTTTATGTTAAGAATATTCTGTATACACTTCCATCAGCACCAATATAGTTTTAAAGGCCGAAAAAATCATATTATATGCAAATTAATATGAGAATTATGAATTAATATTATTAAAAATGGCAATTCAATAATAAAATTATTTTTCTGTTAATGGAATTATGTCAATTAATATTATATGTCTATAATAATATGTAGGTATATTATGATGACATAATATGATCAAAAATATAAGAAATTATTAAACGGAATTTTAGCATTGTAAAGTTAATATGTAGCGTTTATTTTTGTAACTTTTTATAAGTTTAATTCTCTGGGTTCTAAAAAAAAATGTTTGTTAAGATTAAGCGTTACGTTAAAAATGTTACTATGATATTATAATAAAACGGCAATATCCGTTATTTTGATCAAAATTAAAGGGTTTTTTGTTTTTTTTGTGCATTTGTCTGCCATGTGAACAGGAAATTACACTGCCTTTCCTTTTCAGGCTTGACTGTAAATGTCGTAAGGAAATAACTCTTACGACGTGTGTGGGGTTCGAACTCACACTCCCTCGGCGTTTACAGCATATTTTACACGCTCTTACCCGCTATGCCACCGAGGCCCCGCGGGTTGTTTTTTTTAATGATATAAAAATATAGCAACAATATAATATTATTGGAGTTACAATGTTTCGAAATTTTTGGTTTTCAAAGGGAGATGAGAATCTTTCAAAGATACCGAGAATACTCCTTTGGTAGTGTCACACTCTTGCTGACTTAATACATCTCTCTTTTTAGCCAATACAATGTAAAGAAACCTCTAACTGCTAACGCAGTATATTTTCTAGACTGAGGATGGAAATGGGGTGAGGAGAGGATAGAACAAAGAACCAGAAACATTCAATTGAGGAGTGGGAATGTAAAGAATCAATGTCTATTTTAATAACTATTTTGTTATCAGTGACAATAGCCTTCGACAGTTACTGCGTGCAGTTTAGTGTATAAAACCTTCTTCCATGAGGAAATAAATTGTAAGCATAACACCACTGTCACTGTAACATCAATTATTATTCGTATTAATTATTAGTATTATTATTATTTACTATAGGGTCAGGGACATCAGTGGATTACAAGATTCAGTCGTATATAACAATTTCCTGTTTTCCTGCTTGATGTTGTCCACTGTCGCAGCTATAATTATTATTATTATTATTATTATTATTACATTATATATTACATAATACACATAACATATTACATATAAAATTACTATTTATTTAATTTTTTATGTAACTTGATCCGGGTTTGAACCCAAAACCCTACAATTGAAAGGCTAACACTAACACTACGCCTTTTGTCAAAAACTTATCTTTTAAAATACGTACATAACTAATAAGATATAAAACTTAATCAATAGGGATATTAATTTATCAGTTAGAAATAGACTGAATATCGTTAAAGTAATATGTTTACCTAATTTGCTATATAGGCGTTAGATGTTCGAAAAAACTTGACGGTATGTTTTGTTAAAAATTTGAAGCAAAAATAAGTATCTGAGTCTGAGACCAACCATATTATTCAAGCTTCATAAAAAAGCTTTGTTAATGATAAAATATAATACGTTATTAGATCACTGAAAATTATGTTAAATAAATTCATATAGGTAGTTAATATTGTCATCTTCTTTGTTTAAGTACAATTAGTTAAAAGTTTAATTTACATGAGTTATAATAAGTTTTCACTTTAGAGGTGGGCAGCTATAATAACTCATAATAATATGTATACGTCTTGATATATTAAGGACAACCAAAAATAAAAAACAAAACTCAGCGTTCAATTCTATTATAGTGACATATTTAAAATATTAAGAAGAAACTTGTTTTTTGTTTTTGCTGTGTGACAGACTGCAGGTACGTTCTTGGTATTTTTTATTTCGCATGTAGATCTCCTCTATAGAATCCTTAATTAATGTGAAATTATATGGTTGACTGATTTTTAACGATTATTTTTAATTGTCACCTTTGATTTTCCGTTCGATTGTGCGATGATATCTATGTGGGATAAACAAATTAATTTTGCACGTAATTTTTATTAAACTTTAAGTAACTTTTGAAAGTATTTTATTTTTGGAATTAATTTTCTCGGTCTTGAACTGGTTTTTTCCATTAAGGAATTTTGTTCGCACGTACAAAATTTATTTTTAATTTCGTATTGTATCAGGAGGAATTTTTAAAACAAATTTTCTTCACAAATTGCACTTTTTATTATTTTACGATAACTTTTATAAATAAATCTAAGGATCTTGTACATTTATCTGACATTTCATTAATTTTCGCTAACAATTTCATTCCTTTGTAGATAAAAAATATCAAAATTTATTTAAAATCACTTAAAAGAAGAATCATACACCACAACACTTGAGAATTGGTACCTACATTCAACAATTAAAAATAATTACAGAATTTTTAATAAATAATATCCTGGTTACTTATTTTTAAACATGATTTTCTGAAAATTTATTATTTTGTTTTTGAGTTTTTGAAGAAAAAGGAAAGAGAAATTAAAATTGGAGCAATTAAGATTCCCTTTTTTTTTAACAAAGGCATACCACAACAACAGGAAAATAAAAAGACTCAGATTTTCTTAAGTTTTTTGGAAAGCAGAAATCAATTTTGATTTTAGAATTAATAAAGTTTATTAAATCAGAGTATATCATCATCATATTAAGATTTTTAAATAGAAAAATAGAAAAAATATCTTAAAGAAAAATTGAGATAAAAATATTTCTATTTTTATGTGCTTTTGAAACATAAATTTAAAAGTTGGAAAAGGGTCATTTGATAAGAAAAGTTTTTTGTCAGTTTTATGTAAAATATTTTTATATTAAATAATATATTTTAATATTGGAAAAAAATAAATGTGTGCATAACATCCTTCTTGGAAGTAGAAAACTGTAGGGGGAAATTGGAAGTAGGAGGTAAGAGCGAATAAAATACGCTGTAAATACCAGGGAGTGTGAGTTCGAATAAAAACGTGTGTGGTTGTAAGAATAATTCCCATAGAAAATAATGTTGTAGAATAACCGTTTTATATAGGTGCATCCATTACGGAGATATACTTAGTCTTTCAAATTTGAAAAAAGCAATTTTTTTAAATCTGTATAATATCTCAGCTTCTCAGTTTTTCAATTTAATAACGCTTTATCTTTTTTTTAGCTTTGTAATCAAAATTATACATTTTTTACAATTTGGTATTTAAAATTACCGTTATGTTGCAAAAAAATTTTATTTCCTTCATATCTTCTCATTACTTTAAGATAGAATATTGAATTTTAAGGAAGAAAGTAGTAATCTTAGAAAATTTGTTTGCACATCCCCTTCTAGAAGTGCTGATTAGGACTCAAAAATAGAAAATTTGCTATTTTTAACCACAGGTGAACATTTTTTCAAATTTAAGTACAAAAATTAAAGCTTCAACTTTATAACTTCTCATTTGATAATAATAAATAACATTATCTACATATATAGGGTTGCCTAATTAAAATTGAGAAAAGTTTCTCTCAATTTTTCACAATTTTTCATTACATCCTTATTGTGCATGTAACAATAAACTAAACTATTTTTATTGTCTTTTGGAAAATGTGCGTTTTTAAAAATGTTTGACTTTATATTCTGTCTTTTCATTATGTCTAAAATATAGGGTATATTAACTTTGGTATAGAGTTTGTAACCACCAAAAGGAAGCGATGGACATGTATATATTCTGAATCAGGATCATCTCCTGAGTCGATTTAACAATGTCCTTCAGTCCGTCTGTTCGCACGATAACTCAAAAACTAGTAAAGCTATCTTGATGAAATTTATATAGTAGGTTACTAATTACGAAAGGAAGAATAAGCTCGAATCTGAACAAAATCGATCCATGGGTTCGGATTCTGAAAGCTACCGAATGATTCCGAAGCAAACGAGATTATCTCCAAAACCAACAAAGATAGAACCTTTAAATTTTTTACAATGATGTTCCTTCCCGTTTGATTTATGTCTCTGAAATTTAAGAGGATTTGTTCCATGGGTTTGGATTTTGAAAGCTTCCGAACGAACCACAGAGCAAATGAGATTATCTCCACAACCAACAAAGATAGAACCTTTATTTTTAGTACAAGGGTGTTCTGTTATGTTTCCTTTTCGGTAAAATTGGAAACTGACATTTGAAAAAATTTATATCATGGGTTCGTATATTGGAAACTTCCGGACGAGCATATCTCCAAAACCAACAAAAGTAGAACCTTTAAATTTAGTACAATAGTGTTCTCGCATGTTTTCTTTATGCCCCTGAGATGGATTTGATGAATTGGAGTGGAAATTTGGATACCTGACAAACGCCTCCCAAGGACTAACAAGCATATCTTCGAAATTAATACAGAAAGAAACTTGAAATTTTTTACAAGGGTGTGAAGCATATCCCAAGAGGATGCCTCTTTTACGTTCCTGAAATTCGAGTTGAATAAGACAGAAAAGGGAAGAAATTCAAGCAGCTGCCAAAAAACTTATGGATTTTTAATTTAATTCGAATTATTCAGGTGTAGGGTATTAATAAGTAGCTTGCATCGACTTACTGTTACATTCACTTGTTTTATATTGAAATCGGGCGATTATTTGTTAAACCAATTTCTCGACGCATATTTAATATCTTCAAAACTAATAAGAATGATAAGATAAAATTTTTAAAAGTTTTTATATTTTAAAAATAACTAAAAATTCAAAAAAATAAAATAAAATATTGTAGACAGAGTGATAGTATGTATATATTACAACACTATATAAAAGGTACATAGGGGTATTTTACGGTTCAGAAGGGCAACTTTTAACTTATAATCATCTATTATTTTTTTTTTTTAAAGTTCATTGCAGAGAAAATAGTAAATCTCACAAACTTAAAAAAAAAAAATTACTATGAACTTGAATTATGAACTATGAACTATGAATATAAAGCATGTAGACATTAAATTGAGAAATTAAAAACTTAAGGATTAAAGATTTTTTATAAAGAATATAATATATTAACAATGTCTGCTCCCTATATGTATATCTAAAAATATTGTTTGAAAACTATACTGAATTATTGGAATATATGATGAAATTATTAAACTATAGCTATATACAATTCCTATCTAGATTAGATATGGTCAAGATGAACAAGTAATGAAATATTACTTTTTTTTTTAAATATAGCTATTAGATATTTAAAGATAAATTTGATTTACTACTAGTGATTTTTGTTATTGACCTTTAAATCTTTATTGATTGCTTACCTTAAATCTTAGAGAAAGATTATTTAAAAGATACCTTAAGGAACATACTAAGAATTTTTTTTTTTAAATTTAAAATTCCATTTAAAATTAACAAGGTATAATATTATGAAAACAGGCATACAGTGAGCAGTAAATCTGATAAACTGATTTTTTTTATATTTTTACAAAGATCGGTGAAGAACTTTAAAATTCACTCAGAGGAATTGCACGTAATTCTTCCGGATTGTGTTGAACTTAAATCAATCAAAACCAGATAATTTTAAAGAAAACATTTGGTTGGGACGTTTTATAAAAAATGTTCAGTTTGGTTTATGGAAGCAAGCGGAAGCGTTTTTGGGAAAATCGATTTAGGAAAATTTAGATTTTATATGTGGGATGGGTGGAGAAAATTTGAAGTGACATTTTGAAAAAAAGGTGTTAATGTTCTTCTTAAACTTTAATAAATCGTACATATATGAATTTCCAACTTTGGCGAACATATATATACGATGGTATCTGATTGCAACGTTCGCATAACCGATTCATACAGAATATAATATTTTATTAGTTATTTCAGTACTCTTTTTCTAGAAAAGGTTGGCTATGTAAATTTAATTTTATTATCTGTCAAAAACATCTTGTAATAAACAATAAATATATTCTTTCTTTTTTAAAGATTAACACCACAACACTCTAATTTTGTTTTTCACTGTAGGGAAATAAAAAAAAAGGAAAATAAAAATAAGAGAAGAATAAAAATGGTATCATTATCGATACTACATTTTTCAATGTAATCCATGAATGTTAAACTTTTAACACCTTTTAAGGTAAATATAAAAATATTTTTTTAATTTAATTTTATATATTTTATTTCTTTTCTTTATTGTAATGTGGTTTTTGTTTTTTTTTTTTTTTGGACCCAAGAAAAAAACTTCTTTAAGATACTCTTATCTTATATCCTTAATTCGAAAAAAAAGTAATCCATTACCTGAAAACTAAAAATACAAAGTTTTATTGTGAAATCATGATAAGTAAATATGTAAAAATTTTACAAAGTTCAAGAAAAAAGTTTGAACTGGTTTTGTTTTAAACTGAAAATAGGTATTTTTTTTTTTTTTTTTGCAACTAAAACACTTTGCAACTTTTTGCAACTTTTAACTAAAATCTACTGGCCACGTTAAATATCTATAATAGTATCTTTAAATCAAATTTTATAAAGAATTTATAAATAAAAAATGTAACTACCGTATGTATACATTATATTTTATAAAATTTTTTTGAACTAATTAGGGTTGTGACTTTAAAAAAATCAAAATCCTTATTCGTCTGAATTATAAATTTCAACTTTTGTGTTTTATATAAATTTTAGACATTTAGCTTTAAAGTTTTTTTTGCCATCTTGAATTATTAGGTATTAGTTACTTACATAAGCCAAGACAAAATAGAAATTGGTTCTTTAATCCAAATTCAATTCGATCAAAAAATTATTACTTCTAATACAATTGTCTGCAGTACAATCTCGTAGATCATCTACATGCAGATTAAGTTAAATAAAAAATTTTAGCTGACCAATAAATTGGGAAATCAACCAATCTGATTTTAATAAGAAACAACATATAAATGTTTAGCAGGATTTCAAGTTGTTAATAATCTTTTCCGCATATTTGTATTAAGGAAGGAAAACTGAAAACAAGAATTGAAAACGACTCTTAATATCATTGTAGCTTCAGCATAACTGTAGAGTGTAAATTCTATTTATGGAAAGAATTTTTCCAAAAGTAAAAAATCGTATAATCATATTACAAATCTGATAATCTAGTCTTGATAATACATATTCGAGCTCGTTTTACCTATTTTAAGAATCTATATTTCCATTCAAAACCTACCAAGGAGAAACAAAGAGAACTTCATTTGCCCTCTTTATGTAGTTCAAATTCGAAGATAATTAAGCTTACGCAAGTTCATTTGCGATTACCGCACATTGCCAATACGATTTTATTTTTCATTTCACACCTCTTTAAAATTGACAAATATTATTTACACGGCCAAAGATTTAAGATAAGAACATTAAAACCCGTAACTTTAACTTGGTCTGGTCCAGACGTCATAATAGTACTATTAAAGGTCATTGGTAAAAAAGAAAAAAGGACTTTTGTGGGTAAAAGTCATAAATGCTCAAAGAGGATTCTTGCTTATTATACCCTACACCTAAAGTATATTAACTTTGGTATGGAGTTTGTAACCACCAAAAGGAAGCGAATTAGATATGGACATGTATATATATTCTGAATCAGGATCACCTGCTGAGTCTATTTAATTTTAATTTTTTTGGCATTTTTCATTTAATTTGGCAGAATGATGTTCTTTCATGTTTGATTTAAGTTGCTGAAATTTGAGAGAATTTGATCTATGGGTTCGGATTTTGGAAGCTTCCGAACGAGCCCCAGAGTAAACGAGATTATCTCCAAAACCAACAAAGAGAGAATCTTTGAATTTGGTACAGTGGTGTTCTTTCGTGTTTTATTTATGTTTCTGAAATTTAGGTGGACGTGGTTCATTTGTTCGGATCTTGGAAGCTTCCGAACGAGCCCCAGAGAAAACGAGTATATCTCCACAATCAAGAAAGATAGAACCTTTATTTTTAGTACAAGGGTGTTCTGTTATGTTTTCTTTCCTGTAAAACTGGAAACAGACATTTGAAAAATTTATACCATGGGTTCGTATTTTGAAAACTTCCGGACAAGCACAAGAGCAAACGATCATATCTCCAAAAGCAACAAAAGTAGAACCTTTCAATTTAGTACAATGGTGTAAGTACTGGCATAATTTCTTGTGTCCCTGAGATGGATTTGATGAATTGGAGTGGCAATTCGGGTACCTGACACACTCCTCCCAAGGACTAACAAGCATATTTTACGTTCCTGAAATTCGAGTTGAATAAGACAGAAAAGGGAAGAAGTTCAAGCAGCTGCCAAAAAACATGGAATTTTAATTTAATTCGAATTATTCAGGTGTAGGGTATTAATAATTCAGTTGCATCGACTTACTGTTACATTTACTTGTTAATTCTGCATAGTGCTTTTCAATGACTCCCACAGCCCTGCTTACTTTCACAAAGAAAAAACCAAAAAATATGCTTGATAATTAAGATGAAAATTATAAACTTTAAAATTTTCTATTATATTTAAATATATATAGGTATGTCCTTTTAACATATTAATAATTTTTTATATGCGATTCTAACAAAAATATCTTATTAAAGTCTTATTTCAAAAAAAAATTTATCTACTTTAATTTTAGATATTTAATAGATAATTTTAATGACAATTTTCTATAATATATTTTCATCTTAAACCTTTTTATCTATCACAAAAAACCGAATAAAAAAGAAATTATGTACCTACCCTGAACATCTCAATAGTAAAATTAAACCAAACGTGAAATTTTCTAAAAATTTATCCAACTTTCAATTCCCTTTTTTTGGTTTTTGTTTTTTTTTTTTTTTAAATTTTCTTTAAAGAAAATTTTCTTTTGATTTTACAATACCTATACTGTATACAATTATAATATACGTATATATAAATATCTGAAAGATATTATACAATGTTATGTACATAAGTATATAATAATTATAATACTATACAGTGTTTTATTTAATAAATTTAAGTATAATATCCTTATAGTTATATATTATATATATATATATTAGTGTCTAAGGCTTTTTTCTTTAAAATAATATTTTCCAAGTTGTTTCACTTCAAATGAGGCAAGGTGAATTCTTAAACTTCTAAAAGAAATAAATGAGTTTGAGGAATAAAATTTAAATAAATATAATATCTATGAATGTATATTATGTATATATACATATACAGGTAACCCTTGATTTACGTGGTACTTGAATTGCATGATTTTGAATTAACGCGGTTAAAATTATGCGACCAGCTTTCTCAAATATCATTTTCAGAGCTTTTACAAATTATTTTTTTAAGTCGGCTTTTGAGCCAATTAAATAAATACTCTAATGTAAACCTGCATAATGCAAAAAGGCTTTAAAGTATTTGTGGCGTGCTACTTTTATCACTGCATATTAATTTCTTTGTATCTTTATGGTCGTTATTTTTTCTTTTGAAAGTTTGAAATTTCAATGTGAACTACATCATATTATCGTGGCTCCATACAATGTAATTAAAAAAGCGCTTGATAGGAATAAAATACAGTAGAAACTAACCTACAAGTTCAAAAGATAATTCGACCTGATGAAATTGAAACTGATTCAGGTAACGAAGATTTGATTTTACCAAGTAAACGTCAACTTTAGATAACAAAATTTATAACTGATAAGTGATTACAGTTCAGCAGATTCGTCAGACTAAATTTTAATTTAAACTCCAGATTTAAACATTTTGAATTTATATAATGTTTAATTTTTTATATATTTTACTATTTTGTTATTATTTATATTGTGTTGAATTCTGCATTTAAAAATGGTTATGCATTTTAAATTTGTACAACGTTTATCATTTTAAGTTATGTATTTTTGAAAAAAAAAAAAAAAAAACAATACTGGAACCGAACTCCATAATATGTACGAAGTTCAAGTCTCAATTTAAGCGGTTTTGATGTATATGCTATTTTACTGGAACGTAACTATCGCGTAAATTAAGGGTTACCTGTACACAAAACTTTATGCGTATTACAAAATTTAAACATTTAATAATAACTATACTTGTATACATATATAATTATATGTAGGTATTATATAAAATAAAATTATGAAAAGGCATTAAACTTTTTATGAAAATTAAAACTTAAAATGAAAAGTTTTTATAACAAAATAGGAGTAAAGAATTTTTAGAAAGCAAAAACTACTATAGAAAATCATATCTTATAAAGAATTTTAAAGATTTTTTTTTTTTTGTGCATATTATATATTCAAAAGAATAAAAGGGGCAGACACGCTCAAGATGTTACAAAACAACAGTTGGTTAATTCCCTTTTGACATTTCTTTTTGTTTTTTTTTTTTTATTTTCTTTTGGAAAACTCTTTTACAAAATTCTAACCCGAATAAGATTTAAAATAAAAAGAAATAATTTTTAACAGGAGAACAAAAAGTTAAAAAAAAAAAATTTACAAAAAGAACAAAAAATAAAATGATAAAAAAAAAAAAAATAGCATTTTTCTTAGTGAAATAAATTTTTAGATAAAAAAAAAACCAGTTATAGTTAAATAGGTTAAAATATATAATAATATTGTTATAAGTTCATTTTTAAAGTATCAGTTAAAGAATTTTACCATCTATCTATTCTATTTAATAAAAGTTTTCATTGAAATTTTAAAAGGTAAGAAATTACCTATACCTATCTGCTTTCATACCTAGCTGTTTTTAGTGCCTACCAATAATCTAATCAATTTACCAATCTAATATTTATTAAAAAATCAAAATATAAATAACAATTATTTCAATAAGATATTTTTTATCTCTAAATTACCATATCCTTTCACACCTCATTTATATGGCATCGCATATATATACGAACTTCCGAGATTACGATAAAACTTTTATTCAAAAATAAATTTTCTATAGTACGTAAAAATTATCCTTTTTATACCCGTACGATAGGATCGGGTATAATAAAATTACTCCTCCGTTTGTAACACCTCGAAATAAGCGAGCTAGATATACCTTCAAAGGTATGGATCGGATCAGAAAAAAATTCTAAGACTTTTGAGCCATGTCCGTCCGTCCGTCCGTCCGTCAGCACGCTAACTCAAAAACTAAGAAAGCTAGAATCTTGAAATTTACACAAAATATTCTGGGAGTAATTTGTAGGTTCCCTATTTTTTTTGGTTGAGTTTGGACCAAGCCTTAGGGTAGCTCTCGAACACCTAACTTTTAGATCCCCACATTTTTTTTGCAATAGAGCTATAAAATTTTAACTGCTGATAGACCTCACAAAAATATTAATTTTATTTTTAATAACTTTTTTTTGTAGCCCCACCCGTTACGGAGCTACAGCTCCCCAAAGGTTCAAAAAAGCTCTATATTTAAATTGTTATAGCACAAATTGTATAAGGTATATCTTCATTTTAAAAACGCGAAACGATTACTACTTTTATTAGCTTTAAAAGTATATATACAATAAATATATATTTGTGGCAAACGGTGTCTTAATTTACCGTTATGCGAAACTAAAATTTTGCAAAATCCTTCAACCCTTCTATCTTCTAAACGGTTTAAGTTGGAAACTTGAAATTTTGGCAGAAGTTAGAACTTTGAAAATAAATATGAGTCATTTCAGAAATTTTTTTTGTATCACCCCCCATTTAGGAGCTATAAAGGTTCAAAAACTGAAAATTTCCTATTTTTAAACACCTGTAACTTGAACACCTGTTAAAATTTTTTTGAAGTAATACACAAAAATTAAAGCTTCAACATTATTTTCTTATTTCTGTTAACAACTTTTTTTAATAATATAGGGTTACTTTATAATTGACGAAAGTGTTACTTGATTTTTTCAAATTTTCTAACAAATTTCATTAACGAATTTTTTCCATTTTGTTTTACTCGATAATTTGAAATTGTTGAGGATATAATGCGTAGTACAAAAAAAATGTAATTAAATAAACAACATAACGGTTGCTTGAAGAATTTTTATTTATATGATATTGATATATATACATACTTATATAATATCATGTTTATTTACAATATATCGTATATATCACTAGTGAATGAATGATAAGAGTATAGATGTATATTATATAGCGCCGTATTTACATACATGTATGTATTTTATTGTACTTATAAGAAATTATTCTGTCAATGGAATATTTAAATATAATCTAATATAATATAATATAATATTTAAAATTATATTTATTATTTTGTACTAAGTAAATTTAATATACATTTACAGCTTAGTATTAAATGGTACTATAGAATATTTGAAAAAGTTTTGGATTGATAATCGTTATGTGGAAGGTTAAAATCTGCTTTTAAAGAATGTATAAACATATAGTTTGAATATATGTGCAACCCATAGTTCTAGAAATTATAAAATTCGACCAAATTATTTTAAAATACTAAAAAATTAAAAAAATAATATTATAAGCAAAGTGACAGGCTATGAACATACTAACGGTTCGTACGGGTATCTAAGAGTTGACAAAGGCAACTGTATTCTTACCTCGTTTCAAATAATTTTTGTTTTATGAGTATGGATGGGCGAAGTAAATTTAGTTATTATTTTAACTAACTAATTTAAAGGAAATATTCAACTTTTACTGAAACTGCAAAATTGATATGAAAATATTCTTAAAATCCATAAAAAACGATTGGAAATTATAGAAAAATCAATTGAAAGATTTGGTAATTTCAAAATACATTTTAAGACATTGAAATTTAGTCATGAGTTTCGGATTTCGTTTTAAGTTTGGAAATATGATCTCTACATAAAAACTGCTTTTGATGGAATACCGATTTTTAAGAGGAATATTCAGGTTTAACTGAAACTGCAAAATTGATTTCAAAATATTCTTAAAATTCGTATTTTATATTAGGATATTTGAAACAGCATTAACAGTTCCTTTGTATAATCACTTGTAATCCTATAGTAATACAAGAATTTTAATTATCTTCTGAAAAAATTTTCATACCATTAAATATTATTAGATATTTTATTTTAAATTTTGTAAAAGAAAACCAATCGCAAAGAAAATTAAAATTTTGAATGTTTTATAATGATAAGAAATAAAAATTATTTTATCTCCACTTAAGGAAAAAAATTAATTTGATATATTTCTAAGATTTCTGGTTCATTTCAACCCAAATCAATGTTTTTGTAATACTGAAATATTGACATTATCTTTTTCTAAATGTCTTTCAGTACATTTTAAAAAATTGTGTAAGTGTTTACAAAATATTATCACTTCTTAATTAATTGTTTAAAAACATTTTGAAATTTACTGACATAAATGCTTTTTATTATTTTTTACATTGAATTATTTTATTGTTAAACGTTTCACATTTTTACCCAAACACCTCAATAAAACACTGTACTATCATGTATGCAATTAAATGTACTTTTCTTTAGAAAAAACTACTAGTAATATTTCTTTCGGGTTTAACTCTTTGTGTAGCGTATAATTTTTAGAGAAAAGTTATTTTTTTAGGCGTCATTTCATTTTTTCGGTGTTAATTCATTATTAGAGTATGGGGATTAATTCATATGAACTAAACACAAAAAATTCCAAAAATATTTTCATAATTTATAATATGATCACAAATTATTAATATTGGCTATTAGTTCATAATGAAGTTACCCCAAAAAAAATAATGGAAACTATTTCATTTTTGCCTTTGGATTCGAATTTTTTGACAAAATTTTATTCTGAAAGTGATTTATTTTTTCTAAGAATTATTTAAAATTTTTAACTTTAGGCTTTTAGATTAGATATAAGTGTTCCAAAATTTTGAAAAATACTCGTTTTTTATAACGGTAAATTATTCAGTAATTCAGTAAAAATGATTCAGTAAATTCTTGAGTTAATATTAAAATCTATTCAATGGCCGGTTGTTCAAATTTTGAAGGCTGCAAATATGCGTGTCCGCCACTGTAAGATGCTGCATAAAAAAGTTGCTCTACAACTGTTACTTTTTTTTTAAGATCTATGTACGTCTAAAATTTATTTATTTTTTATCTTAAACGTTATAGAAATTTTGTAAATGGACAGACTGATAGACAGATAATAGAAATAAAACTAATAAGTAAAATTATATAATTCTAATTTTTACCGACCGCATACATTAAGGTATAAGGTAGGTATTGTTTTCATACTAAAAATTTGTACCCGAGATTTTCGCAAAAATGCACTACTCCGGTGTGGAGAAGGCTGTAAAAAAATTTTCAGCATGATGTCCGTCTGTGCGTGGGTGCGTGTGTGGGTATGTCTGTGGGTACGTGTACAGCTTAAACGACCGAGCGGAATTTTTTGAAATTTCATATTTAAGGTTATAACGTAAATATCTCGGATTGATAAGCTTTTGGAGCAAATCGGACAACCGCAAATGGTAGTTTACTAGTGTACTTTTTAAGTTTTTTACGAATATTTCGTAACAAAAAAATTTTATGAGAAAAATTATTAAGAAAAAGTTGTTACCCAAGTAAAGAGGAACAACTTTGCCATAGAACATTTTTTGATCCGACCAACTTTAACTTTTATTTAATTTTTTTTCTAAGTCCAAATTTCATGCATAACACTCCATATGAATTTATATGAACAATTTTTTTTTATAATCTAAAAATTTATATGTATACATATGTACTTATATCTATGCATATTATTCCTTTGTTGATGACATAAAATTAAAACGGTAAAATATTTGTTAGCAGATTCAATATTAATCTTATGTTTGTTTTGTTGTTTACAGTTTTTATTATTTTTTGCTTTTAATATTTTTGAATGGAAAAAAAATTATGTACCTACATTACATAATAATGGAAATGGATGTATTAATGAATGCACATACATACATATGTAAATACATATATTTTTACGATTTCATTGCTTATTATTGTTATTGAATAAAACAAAATGTTGTTAAATTATTAGAAGTTATTTTGCTTTGATATAAAATTATTATTGTAAAAAAAATCTATAAATTTTGGTATTGTACTTTTCGGGTAGGGGCGGTCGGTCCTGTGGTGGAGGCAGCTGATTTTTTTTTTGAACATACTAAAATTGAAACAATACTAAAAAATAACTCTTATTTATTATTTTAAATAGTTGTTGCATCTAATAGTTATTACCTAACATCCTAGTCTAGTATCTACTGTATTTTTTATTTGAAAATAACCACAACAATTATTTTAAATTTTATTAATTTTCTCTTGTTATCCTTTTTGCCTATGGTTTTTTATAAATTTTTTTTTCTTTTTAATTAATTTTCCTCGAGAATAAGAAAATAATCATTAATTTTTTTGGTTCTTTCCTTTTTTAAGGAAAGTTTAAATTTTTGTTTTTTTTTTATTTTTTTAATGTAGGAGTAGTGAAATAAGCAGTTGAACACTATTATAACTATTAATTAAAATATTTAATAGCAGTTTAAATTTGTATAAAACTTTGCAAGTTACTTATTTCTATGTTAAATTTTTTGTTTTTTTCTAATTTTAAGATTCATTCCATGTTGTTCTTTAATATTTTAGAAATATTTTCTTTTTATTTTTTTTCTTTGCTATTTTGGACAGTTCAAAACAACAAAATAAACCTTTTGATCTTTAAATGTGGGTGTAATTAAGATTACAACAAAAAAAAACTTGAATTTTCTTCTCGAGTGATTTAATCCTTTAACAAAAAAAAAATTTTTTTTTTCTGTTTCTTCTATTAAATTTTTTATTTTTTCGTTGTTTTACTAATTAATTTTAATATTTTTCTCTTATCCTTTCATCATAAAATGGAAGGTCTATCACAGTATATTGTGTATTTTTTGAGTCTAAAAGCAAAAACAAAATAATTATTTAATCAGATATTCAACGAAAAGGTCATAAAAGAGAATTCTGAATTTTCTATTATTTGAACATTAACATTTTTTTTTCAAGGAATTTTCATTCGATTTTTGTTTTTCAAAGAAAATTGGGTAAAGAAAAAATATTTGACCAAATTATTTGTGTGGGAATTTAAATAACAAAAAGCAAAAAAAGAATTTTTTTTTTTAAAATCATGAAAATTTTAAATTGTTAAATATTTAAAACAAAAAAAAAAAATGGATTATAATTTTGTTGCAATTAAGAATATTTCGACTTGTATCTGTAATATTGTTAAAAAGATGTAATAAATAAAAGCCTTAAAATAAAAACAAACAAGTTAGAATGTAAACCAACGGTTTTTAAAAGCGCACATTTCCAAAAGAAAATAAAACTGTTCAGAATTGTGACTAGTACAAAAATTTGAAAATTTCATGTAATAAAATTTAAATAATTTTTGTAATAAGAAAAAATGTGAAAATAAAAATTTTCTGGATTTTTGAGGGGTTGTAAGTCCGGAAGACTATATAACTAAAAAAAATCCTTAACACACGTAAAAATATATTACTGGAGCTTTAATTTTTATGTCTTGCGGAAGAAAATTTTTTTTTCAATTTTTCAGCCCAAATACCTTAAACAGGGGGTGGCGCGAAAAAATTTGGAAGTAGCAAAATCATGCAATATTTGGTTTTCACATAACGGTAAATTTAAATACTAAATTTTAAAAAATTGTATAATTTTAATTTACAAAGTTAAAAAAAATACTTTGTGAATGACGTTTTCAGATTGAAAAAATGTTATGCAGAACATGGGATATATGCATTTAAAAATAGGGCTTTTTCAAAGTTTGAAGGGCTCTAACTCCGTAATTGATAGGGCTACATGAAAAAGTTGTTCTACAAAATTATTTTTTTTATGAGACCTACCTATGGTTAAAATGTGTTTCCTCTATCTTTAACGGTGTAGAAGCTTTCTAAACAGACGGACGGACTGAGTGAAACTAATAAGCACATTTTTTCAAAATTTTTTGGAAATGTGCTAAAAATAGACATGTTAAAATTTGCATTATTTAGAATTAATGTACAATTTGTAGCCATACGTAGTGGAAAATAATTAAGAGTATAGGTGTAAAGAAAATACAAAATATTTAAATTAAAGATATTTGAAGTCAAATATTTGATTTTAGTTATTTAGTGCAAGAATAACTTCATAGAATTATTTTGCATATTTCTGGATTATCCTTAATAACATTATTTAAAATTTTTATGAAGGCACTTGCAATTACATTGACCGACCTACCACAGCAAGTTTCGTTCCAAATTGAGTAGTAAGTTATTTAAATTGATCGTACTTATTCGAAGTTCCAGTCAAATTGTACACATTTAACTTACGGTTTTAATAAAAGTTATATCCAAACCTTTTTAAGAGCGAAAAAATATTTTTTGCAAATCTAAATTTCCATTATTGTAATAGGTTAGGTAATACATTTACTAATTATCTGTAATCAGTTTTTTAACTAGTGCGGAACTAGTCTGATTTTCTACTAGGATATTATAAAATATAATATAAATATATTGTATACATACGAAACTGAACACATACAATAATAAATCATATTAAATAATGCAAATGTGGTACTAATGTGTTATAAAAAATAAATAAATAAACACTTTGTGCTGCAAAAAATATAACATACAACAATAATTTACTGGCACTTTTTTTATGTTTTTGTATGAAAATTTGTTGTATGTAACAACATTTTTTCACATACAACAAAAAGACATAAACATACTCATATTGATCAAAAACTGATACATTACAACAAAAGTCATACTAGATATCTTTAAAACTGTAAAAGATAGCCAAAAACGGACAATACCATTAGAAAGAGAACAAAAAAAACTTAAAATACCGTTAAAAACAAAAATTCAAAAAATTTCACATACAACAATGATTTTCTGTGGCGACGTTGTGACATTCGGTTGGAGAGGAATATAAGGAAGATGGTTTGATAAAGAAGATATTTGATAGATATACAAGTACATATTGATATAAAATTCTTCAGATATCAACATCTTAAGATATTAAGAATTTTTGAATTAATTTAGAAATTCATCCTTATGAACCATTACAGATTTGTTAGGTACCTAATCTTAAAATTTTGTTTTAACATTAATGTTTAAAATTTAACTAGATTTTTTTGATTATTTTTTTTTTGTGTATTGGACTTTATCATAAAGTACAGTGCTTTTTGCGTTCAAATAATTTAAAGCAAATTTTAATTTTTTATTAAAATAATTTGTTTTGTTTTACCTTTCTTCTTTTTTATCATCAAAGGTATACGATACTGTATAATATAATAATGATACTAAAAATACCTGTCCTGTCTGAAAGCTTAAAACTTTAGTTTAACAACTAATCATTTATTTTTGGATTAACTCTTAATTTATCTATACATATATGTATATATTGGAGCTTAAAATGCACCTAATAAGAATGTCATATTTTTTTAACCATTCATGTCCTGGGAAGTATAGAAGTTGATAATCTCCAATACTTTTGCACCTGTATAGGAAATATAACAAAATTTTTAATTCAGCGTTTTTAAAAAAAAAGAACAATAATCAAAGTAATATCTAAAACATTTAAGCTTTAGACTTATGAAAGACTTATAAATAAACTTCTATGCAAAACTTTTTATTTCAATTGTGATTTAAAAAAGAACATAATTTTAAATATTATTACAAGCTTTTCGAGCACATTTTTGAAAAAATTTGAAAAATTTGTGTATTAGTTTCGCACACGCCTCTTCGTTCCGTGTCCGTACGTCTGTTTTCAAAACTTCTACACAATTCAGGATATAATAATAATATTTTAACTATATATTAGGTTTCTTAAAAAAAATTAATGTCATGGGAACAACCTTTTTAAATAGCGCTCCCCATTGCGAAACTACAGCTCTTTAAAATTTGGAAAATCCCTAATTTGTAGTTATATCTCAGGTTTGGCTTAATATTTTTTCAATCTAGAAAAGCCAAATGGTAGGACATTTTATCTTTAACAATCATATCATAATTACCTTTATTCGTTAAATCATTATAAATTGTATCATTACTAATTACAATAAATTGTATAAAAATACAATATTTTGGGGATGATGTTGCAAAGTGATTTTGTTTCCTTTATATTTCCGCAATACTTCCGCATAGAACCTTGATATATTGAGAAAAGAAAACTATTTCAGAATTAACAGAAATTACATCAAAATAATTTTTTGTATTTTTTATGAAATTTCCTTGTTTAAGAGCTATTAGGCGTAAAAAGTTTGAAAATTGTTATTTTTAAACACCAGTTGTAACTTAGGCACCTTCATAAATTTTTTCAAAATAAAACGTAAAAATAAAAATGGCAACATTATGGTTTTAGATGGGTTAACAACTTTTCTTAATTATATAGGGTTTCCTTAAGAACTTGTCATAATATAAGTTATAATATTCTAAACTTTTTGTATTGCCTTTGGAAAATCTGCATCTTTAAGAATCCTGTATTATATTTTGAATTTTACCTTATTATACTCTACACCTAAAGCATCTATAGATTATATTAGTTTTAGTATGTTGTTTGTAACCACCAAAAAATAGCAACTTAGATAAGGACATGTATATATATTTTTAACCAGAGTTACCTCCTGAGTCGGTTTAACGATGTCCATCCGTCCGTCGGTTCCCACGATAACTCAAAAACACACTAAAAAAGGTACCTTGATGAAATTTATATAAACGATTTATTACTAATTATGAAAGAAAGGTTTGAATAGCAGCAGGGAAAAATCGGTTCATAGCTTCGGATTTTGGAAGCTTCCGAAGGAGCCCAAAAGGAAACAAGCTTATCTTCAAAAATAACAAATCTAGAACCTTTAAATTTGGCAAAAGAATTTTCTGTAATATTTCCTCTATGTTCCTCAAATTTGAGATGAATTGGACTAGGAGTTCCTGTAGCTGATACATGCCTCCCAAAGCCTAACAAGTATTCGAAATAAATAAAGATAGAAACTTGAAATTTTGTACAAAGGTGTTAAATCATGTCTCTTTTACGTTCCTGAAATTCGAGTTAGTTCAAGTAGCTGCCACACGCCTCCCAAATCTTAACAAGCATATCTACTAAACTAATAAAGATCTTAAGAGCTTATCTACTAAACTAACACCCTTGCAATTTTGTACAAGGGTACTATATTATGTTTCCTTATGTCTTTGAAATTCGAAGTGAAGATAAATGGCGATTCGAATATTGCTGTCAGACACATTCTTAACCTTAACAAACACAATATTATCTTCGAAATTAATAAAGAAAGAAACTTAAAATTTTGTACAAATTGAATAATTGAGACAGAGTTGAATAAGGGAGAATTTTTCAGGTGTAGGGTATTAATAAGTCGGTTGCATAGACTTTCTGTTACATTTATTTGTTTTAATGAAGATTATAGTTCGTTACGGGTTGATATATTGATATATTCTTAAATCAAAGCACTTGCTTAGCTTCAGAGTAAAATATTTTATTTAAAAAATAAAATTTGAAATCTAAAATCGCACTGACATTCAACAGAAGATCCACTGTTTTATTTTTACCTTTAAAAACTACTAATTAACATAAAACTGTTTATATTTTAATTTATTAAATTTGATTTTTTGAAAATAGTTTTTTTTTTTAGTTATTGAATTTTTAATTAAATTAATATAAGGCCATTATTATTATAGTTTAAATTAAATATTATTTAGCATAATTTAATTAAATATTGATAAAAAAAATGTTTATCAAAAGCGAACTTTTTAATTAAATAATTTAAAATTGAATATTTAGAAAACAAACAAACATTAATTAAAAAAAATTCCCAATTTTCATTTTTACCTGTAAATCTTTCAATTTAGTTGTAGGAATAAAGTTAAAAATAATTTTTTCTTTTAATTTAATAAACTTTTTATTTGCATACCTAACATCTATTCTAAAAAATGTCGGAAGCTTTTTAATTTTGAAAAAAATTTTTTTTTTTTATTAGAACTAAAATAATATCTAAATTTTTAAATTTAAAATAGTGTAAAATTTATGATAAATTCTGATTACAAAAACAATATATTATTTTAATGGTTTGCAAAATTTTTTTTTCATGGTTTTGTTATTTAGCACATTCACAAAAAAGTTTTGAAAACTGTGTCTATTAATTTCACTTTGCCCGTCCGCCTGTGCGCCCATCTGTCCGTCTGTCAGTCTGTTTACAAAACTTCTACACCGTAAAAAATACGGAAGACAAAATTTAAGTATGGGTGGGTCTCATAAAAAATTAATGTTGTAAAATAACTTTTTCATGTTCCCTTCCAGCCCCTTCCATTACGGAGCTACACAGCCCCTCAAACTTTGAAAAAACCCTATTTTTTAATACGTATATCTCATGTTCTGGTTATCATTTTTTCAATCTGAAGACGCCATTCGACAGAAATTTTTTTTAATTTTCTAAGCCAATATCAAAACTGTAGAATTCTTTTAAATTTATTAATCAAAATTTACCCGTTATATGAAAACCAAATTTTACATTATTTTTCTATCTTCATAACTTCGGCACGCGTTTAGATAGAGACTTAAAATTTTGAGGGAAGAAGAAGAAGGGAGTACAGAATTAGTATAAGTTTCCTCAGAATTTGTTTTTGTACCGTCCCCTGTTTAAGAGCTATTAGGACTCAAAGATTGAAAATTTGCTATTTTTAGACACCTGTAACTTAGGCATCTTTATACATTTTTCTTCTGCAAGACATAAAACTTAAAGCTTCAATAATATATATTTTTACGTGTGTTAACGGTTTTTCTTAGTTATATAGGGTTCCGGACTCACAGCCTCTCAAAATTTCAAAAATGTTCTATTTTCACATTATTTTGGTGCAAGTTACAAATCTAAACAGTTTATATTATATTTTGGAAATGTGCGCTTTTAAAATCCTTAATTTACATTCTGTCTTGTTTAATATAACATTAAGAAATTTTTTATATTGTCTTTAAATAATATTAAAATGCATTTGTTTGAAAACTTTTTCAATTGGAGAAAATATACAGAAAATAAGCTTTGTAATAATGAATATAATATAATATATATTATAAAGATCCTTTCAAACTAAACTTTACTAAATCAAACATTCAACGTAAATGAAGCTGTTACCGGTAAACATATACTTAAAAGAATTTAGTACTTATAAGTTAAAAAAATTGATTTAATTATTTTAAATAAAATAAATAATTCAAAGAAAATGGTACCTACTACCTACCATATTTTTATTTTTAATATACGAAATAATAGCTTTGTTCGTTGTCATAACATTAAATTAGATTTATTTCTTAACCCTCGCATATTATCGATGGTTGATTTGTTCCCAATTTCAATTTTTGGTACCTATACGCAATTTTTGTATAAGTAGGTAAAATCCGGGTTTACTACAACTTTTCTATAATCTTTTTATTTTTATCTCAAAAATGCTATTCGCTATTGAAAATTATATTTTGTTTATATACAATTTTTAACAATATAGCAGCTGCAGTGCATACAACATTAGCTGCTCTAGGGTTAACATTTGCGCATTTTTAACTTTTCGAAACCCTAATTTTCTACTGAATTTTTTATGTATTTTTCTGTATTAGTCATATATGCTACTTTCTGTGAAATATATTAGGTATATAAGTAATATATTCATAAAATTTTTAGAAAACATTTGACATTTTTAGAAAACATAATAAAATTACTCCTCCGTTTGTAACACCTCGAAATAAGCGAGCTAGATATACCTTCAAAGGTATGGATCGGATCAAAAAAAAATTCTAAGACTTTTGAGCCATGTCCGTCCGTCCGTCCGTCCGTCCGTCAGCACGCTAACTCAAAAACTAAGAAAGCTAAAATCTTGAAATTTACACAAAATATTTTGGGAATAATTTGTAGGTTCCCTATTTTTTTTGGTTGAGTTTGGACCAAGCCTTAGGGTAGCTCTCGAACACCTAACTTTTAGATCCCCACATTTTTTTTGCAATAGAGCTATGAAATTTTAACTACTGATAGATCTTCCAAAAATATTAATTTTATTTTTTATAACTTTTTTTTGTAGCCCCACCCGTTACGGAGCTACAGCTCCCCAAAGGTGCAAAAAAGCTCTATATTTAAATTGTTATAGTACAAGTTGTATAAGGTATATCTTCATTTTGAAAACGCCAAATGATTACCACTTTCATTAGCTTTAAAAGTATATATACAATAAATATATACTTTTGGCATACGGTGTCTTAATTTACCGTTATGCGAAACTCAAATTTTGCAAAATTCTTTAACCCTTCCATCTTCTAAACGGTTAAAGTTGGAAACTTGAAATTTTGACAGAAGTTAGATCTTTAAAAATTAGTATGAGTCATTTCAGAAATTTTTTTTGTATCACCCCCCGTTTAGGAGCTGTAAGGGGTCAAAAACTGAAAATTTCTTATTTTGAAGCACCTGTAACTTGAACACCTGTTAACATTTTTTTGAAGTAATATACATTATACTTTTATTTCTGTTAACAACTTTTTTTTAATAATATAGGGTTACTTTATAATTGACGAAAATGTTACTTGATTTTTTAAAATTTTCTAACAAATTTCTTTAACGAATTTTTTCCATTTTGTTTTACTCGATAATTTGAAATTGTTGAGGATATAATGCGTAGTACAAAAAAATGTAATTAAATAAACAACATAACGGTTGCTTGAAGAATTTTTATTTATATGATATTGATATATATACATACTTATATAATATCATGTTTACTTACATATCGTATATGTCACTAGTGAATGAATGATAAGAGTATATTATAGATGTATATTATATAGCGCCGTATTTACATACATATATGTATTTTATTGTACTTATAAGAAATTATTATGTCAATGGAATATTTAAATATAATATAATATAATATTTAAAATTATATTTACTGTTTTGTACTTAGTAAATTTAATATACATTTACCGCTTAGTATTAAATGGTACTATAGAATATTTGAAAAAGTTTTGGATTGATAATCGTTATGTGGAAGGTTAGAACCTGCTTTTGAAGAATGTACATATAAACATATAGTTTGAATATATGTACAACCCATAGTTCTAGAAATTATAAAATTCACCCAAATTATTTTAAAATACTAAAATATTAAAAAAATAATATTGTAAGCAGAGTGACAGGCTGTGAACATACTAACGGTTCGTACGGGTATCTAAGAGTTGACAAAGTCAACTGTATTCTTCCTCGTTTTTAAATTATTTCCTATTTTGAATTATTTAAAGGTTAATGAAAAGTCTTAACATTTTTATTTTAAAATAATGTCAAAACTAGTTTTGAAAATTTACCCAATATATTATTATTTAATTTATCCATTTTATTCAATATGTTTTTTACTATTATATAGATCTAAAATTATTAATGTACAGAAAAATTTTTTTAAAAATGTTCAAAAGTAAAAGAGTATTGAGAGCGCAGATACTTTTCTAATATTATGTTAATGGTGGTAGGACAGTCAAACATTATATTCCTTATTGTCAGTGTTTGGTGTCCGTATGAACCGTATGTTTTTTTTGTGGCTATTGTATGCCCTAAGCTTATTTAACATATTTCTATTTATATCCTTTAGTTATTTCTTTAATTGTATGTCGGTGTAGCTATTTCCGACCAATAATGTTTTAGAAAGCTATTTGGTTGGTTCTATTTAGCTTGGCTTTAATTCAGTATAGCTTATTTTATTCCTTTGTTCTAACAATATTTTTGAATAACTAATAATTGAATTTCTAACAATTCTTTTGTTTCAGCAAATTCGTTAATCAGAATCGCACAGTGGCCATAGAGATCAAAATTTAAAAAAGTTATGAAACGCTTTCCAATTTTGCGTGTCGTCATTGCACAGGGACTATGGTAATTTTCCCTTCATCGTTCCAAATTTAGTATAAGTAAGTTTTGCTAAAGTAATATTACATAATATCATATAGGATATTGCAATATTACAAAACCATTGGCTACTAAAATATTAATTATTTTATTTATTTATTTATTTATATTAATATTACATACATAAATGTAATGCAATATAATTGAACCATCGGCTACTAAGGCCATTATAGGTCTTTATACTATTATTTATTATATACTAATATTATTTATTTTGTTTATATTATATACTATATATTTACATTATATTTGGTCGTAAGGGGGATATGTAAAGAAAAAACATTTACGACCTGTGCAGGGATCGAACCCACACTCCTTCGGTTAATGCGTTACACTCCTATCCACTAGGCTACCGAAGCCCCTTTATTTATTTTGTTTACATTATAATTACATATTTACACAAAGTTTGGTAGCAAGAGGGATTTTTGTCCAATTAATAAAAGTTGCTACCTGTGCAGGATTTTAATTCGCCCTTCGTCGGTTAATAAGCCATGTAATTAACCATTAGGCCACCGAGGCCCCCTATGAAACTCATATTATTATGTTTTGAATTTTAAACTACCATTTGCATATTTTTAGGGGAATTGTTAATTATTTTGAGTTAAAAAATGTTCAGATAATTAACAATTTAACGATTTATTAGTTAATAATAAACAATTAAATAGTTTTCAATTTTTTTAGAGTTCATAAACATAAGTGACATAACAGAGTTATTCGAGTAATACATAAAGAATACTGCAATTATTATAAATATAAAGAAATAAAACCATACCTTTCACAATTTTTAAAATAGGTACATAACTTATAATTTGATGTCTAATGAATCTTTATAAATTTTTAATAAGAACAAAAAAAAATGCTTATTATCACGTTATTAAAGAAAAATGTCCATTTTTATAAAAACAAATTATTTCATATTAACTTTTTAATTCATAAGAAATTATTTTAAGCATTTCCTAATGACAAAAGACATTAACCACATATCAACAAATAAACAAACAGTGTGTAATTAAACACAATAATTTTTTTTTCCTTCCAACAAAATATAATGCCCTTAAGTACATTAAAAGTACACTTTCCATATTTGTTGAAGAATAAACCACAATTAACCGATTAAATAGCAACTTAGTTTCTTATTATTCTAACACCATTATGTGGTGGGTGCGTTAAAAATTATGTAAATAAAAATATTATGTAAAGATAATTTTGTAAAAAAAAAATAAATTATATAACATTTAAAATGTTTTTAGGCACTTTAAACTGTTAGCTGTTATTATGGTAATTTTTATTACAATATATTACATTATTTAGATATAAATTTTACATTCATCAGTAATAATTATTGTAGATATTATTTGAATTTGAATATTAACGAAATTATTTTTAATTCCCTGAGGAATTATTTGCAGATAGAAAATAGGAAAATATTTTCCTCCACTACCTGTTTATAAACAATTACACCATATCTAGAACATTGTGGCCCACATACAACAAAAGAAGATCAAATGAGTTGATATACAAATTTCGCATAGACTTCGCCAGACTATTGGCAATCATCACAGGTCACTGGCCAGTAGGCACGCATGCAGCCAAATTAGGAATCCCTCGCAACACTTACTGCAGGAGTTGCAAAGAAGTAAACGAAAGTGAGAACCTGGATCACTTTCTTTACAGATGTCCGGCACTACCTAGAGCCAGACTTCTCTCATTGGTAAAGCGTTCTACCACTACCTCAGCGAGCTCTCTGAACACAAAATCAAAGAACTGATTTCGTATCTGAACTTCTTGGGTTGGATATAAAATCGTAAACAATCTTAAAACACAGGTCACGTTAGTGCAGTGGTATCAAAATGGCGAAATCTAGTGCTAATTGAGGCCTTCACGCAGCATCGTGAAGGTCACCACCCTAGCTACCTACTTATCTAGCTGGTTATAAAAAAATTAAAATTTTCGTTCATCGATTTGTGATAACAATCGTATTTTTAACTCATTGTGCCAAAACATTTTATACAAAATCTAAAATACATCGATTTTGCAAATAATACTTTTTGAAAAATGAAAATATTAATGAAAATATTTAACAAATTGAAGGTGTATCACACTGTTAGATTTTTATCACAAAACAAATTTTTTCCGGCAATTCATTAAACGGAATGAATTGGAACATTAAAACCTAAATCCAAACAAAATGGCATTTGATATAAACTCCTTTTAATTTTTCAACATTATTTTAAGAATTAGTCAATTATAGTCAATCCAATGACTTTTTTTTAATGGGAGAATTGTCTACAATCATTTTTGCTTCCAGATCTTTAATTTCAGTAATAGTATGTCTTTTTAATAAGAAATTAAATTCTTCACTTAGATATTAAGTAGATTTTCTTTAAAAGCAACTGCGCACGGAAACAGTTTCATGACTTCTTCAAAAAATTTCCTCTGTGGTGCCTTAATCAGGGAAGTAGTTAATTTCAAATTTAAATCTTTAAATTTAAGCAAAATACTATTAAATACTAAAAATACTGATATTGGTAGTCAACTTTATTTTTCTACTACGATCAATTACCAGTATGATATACAATCACCAATACGTCCAGAAAATTATCAATACTGCTTATTTCACCGCTTCAGCATATTTCTTCTGAACTTTTTAAGAAAAAAAAGATAATTCTCTTAACAACGATTCACCCTTTCACAACAATTTTTCAGCAGAAGAAAAAAATTAGACAGCTGAAATTTGAAAATGACATTTAAATTATTTTAAATTATTGTTTAATGAATCGAATAAAATTTTTTTCAAAAAATGACAGATGAAAAAGAGTCCTGCACAAAAAAATTAAAGTTAAACCAACTTTTTCTCCCAAGAAAAAAAAAACATTTAAATAAAATCTTCAAACCTTTGAAAAAGAGTTCCGCACAAAAAATTAAAGTTAAATTAACTTTTTTTCCAGAGAGGAAAAAACCTTCCGAGCTAATTTGAAAAATCAGAGAATTAAAATTTTCATATATACACAGTATAGGTACAGCATACGAGCAGTAAATAACCAGTATGAGAGTAAATCACTAATAAACGACAAGTAAATATAAATTAATTATATGATTGATGAATAACAAAATAATATAATGGCTTTATTAATTTTTTATTGATAGATTGAAATGTAGGAGACGGATATGAAGTTTTAAGTAAAAAATTATAGAGACTGTATTAAATTTTGTATTTAAATTGTAGAGACTGTATTTAAATTTCTAAAGCAAAATTAAGTATCAAAATATAGATGATATTGACCATAGCAAATATTTATGTTTTCTTACTGTTTGTTATTTATGATAGTATACTTTCTTAAAGACCTTGCTTTCTCATATTTTAATTGTATTTTATACGTATACTCATACTAATAATATCATACTATACTCATACTAATAATACTACTAATAATATTCTTTTCCTGATAGTTCGTACTTAAAATAACCAGTGATCAGTACCACTGAAATACTTGTAATCGGTTCTGATACTGGTGAATAAAATACAACATTATATTGTAATATGAACAATGCTATGACTCCAAGTAAATTATACTCCAATGATGGTTCCAATAAAATGTAGTCTCACATGTTCTTATATAATACCTAATAGCTTTATAATACCTAAAAATAATATCTTAAGTTTTAAACCAAAAGATATTTGTTTTTTATTTGGTGTAAAAATGTGTCTTCATCAAAAAACAAAAATGATCAAAATAATTCCAACGAAGGTTTGAATTTTGAATAAGTTTATTTAGGCAATTTTAAAAACTCAAACACTGCCAAAACATTTTCTTTACATATTATTTAAAATAATTTATTTCCGTATTTTACAAAAGAAGAAAAGAAAATCAAGTAATAAAGAACAAATTGAGTATTATGTTTTCACAGGAAATTTCTTTAAGATATTGCGGATGATTATATTTTTGTATTGTAGTAAATTAAGTTTCCTATAAATTCCAAAAACAAAAACAATGTACATAAGAACAACAAAAACTAAATTCAAAATTAGTTATTCTTTCAAATACTCTAGGTACACAGTAAAATAAAAACAAGTAAAAGTAACAGTAAGTCGATGTAACCGACTTATTTATACTCTACACCTAAAAAATTCAAATTAAATTAAAAATCCATAAGTTATTTTAGTTAAGTATTTAATATAACTAACCTAAAAAAATAAATGCTTTTACAACCTTTGTACAAAATTTCAGATTTCTATCTTTATTAAATTCGAAAATAAGCTTCTTAGGTCTTGGGAAGTGTGTGAAGGCACGCGGACCACCACCCCAATTCATCTCAAATTTTAGAGACATCAACAGGGTAGAATATTCTTATATCAAATTTTAAGATTATATATTTATTAATTTCGAAGATATGCTTGTTTGGTCTTGGGAGTTGTGTGGCAGATACCCGAACAACCATTCTAATTCATCTTAAATTTTGGACAAATGAGGGATTGAGGAAACAACATCCTAGTACCAAATTATAAGTTTCTATCTTTATTAATTTCGAAGATATGCTTGTTCGGTTTTGGGAGTTGTATTGGAAATACCCGAACGACCACTCCAATTCATCTCAAATTTTATGTAAATCAGGGATTTAGGAAACAGCACCCACGTATCAAATTTGAAGTTCCTATCTTTATTAAATTCGAAGATATACTTGTTCGGTTTTGGGAGTTGTATGGGAGGTACCCGAGCAACCACTCCAATTCATCTCAAATTTTAGGCATATCGGGGATTCAGGAAAACACACCCTCGTACAAAATTTTAAGTTTCTATCTTTATTAATTTCGAAGATATGCGTATTCGGTTTTGGGAGTTGTATGGGAGGTACTCGAACGCATGGTCCGATTTCGCCCATTTACAATCCCCGACTTACCTTAGTCATTGTTAACCTACAGTATAAATTTCATCAGGATAGCATCATTATTTTTTGAGTTATCGTGCGTACGGACGGATGAACGGACATTGCTAAATCGACTCCTGAGGTGATCGTGATTCAGAATATATATACATATCTATACCTAACTCGCTTCCTTTTGGTGGTTACAAACACCATATCAAAGTTGATATATCCTATACTTAATGTGTAGGGTATAAAAAAAACAAATAATTAGGTATTTTACCAAGGTCTATGACAGTTGGCCTAAATCCATTTCGCAAAAGAACATTTCACCTAATAACATTTCATGAAAACGATTTATTGCAAAATGCCTCTTCACAAAAAGACTTTTAACAAAAAGGACACTCCGCAAAATTTTAACAAAGTAATATTTAATAAAAATTTTTTTTTTATAATAATATAGGTATATTTAAAGAAAGTCTAGTATTTATATATTATTTCTGTACACATATTATGTACATATAAGTAGATACATATAATATATATATATATACATAATGTTACGCTCCTCAAAGAAAATACGGACAAAATGAAAAACTTTTCTTTGCAAATAAAGCAATTTTGGCCTTAAGTTTTTTCCAATCCGCAATACTATGACAAACTGTTAGACGAAGTGGATAATGATGGAAAAAGAGTGATGAATTGATTTGGCACAACATAATATGTTTTTGGAAAACGAAATTAAATTTTAAAACGTAAAAATTATTAACTACTGAATTCTAAAATCAAAAATTAATTACTAATTTTATTATTTAATTATATACAATATTCCTTTTAATTTATTGATCACAAATTATTATAAAAATCACATTCTATGTGAAACACTGATTTTAGTCAGAAACTTCATATCCTTCATAATTCAGTATCTGTCATATACATATATACATATTACAAAAATATTTCTTTGTTTAAAGTGTTTTTGCGAATGTCCGTTTTGTTAAAAGTCTTTTTGCGAATGTCCGTTTTGTTAAAAGTCTTTTTGCGAATGTCCGTTTTGTTAAAAGTATTTTTGCAATAAGTCTTTTTTTATCAGATGACATTAGGAGAAATGTCTTTTTACCAACTGAATTTAGGCAAACTGGGATACTCCCATTTTACAACGATAATTAACAAAAATCTAAATAATGTTAAAAATAACAAGAATTGCTCTAGGATGAAACGAACGTAAAATGAAGTATTTATATTTTCATTTAATAAACATTAGAAATAAAATATACATAGATATAATAATATATATAGCTTAAGGAAAAATCTTGAGATAATATATAAAAGCAACATTGGTTTTCTTTTCTTCTCAGAAGGATTATTCTTTTTTTTTTTCGTTTTTTTTTTTAAACTAATAAAAAAAAAACGAAAAAAAAAAAGAATAATTTCATTTTTTCATTATATTTTTTGTTGTTTTTTGGTGGTCCTTGTTTATGGAAAATCAGTTTATAGTAAGTCTTTATTGTGCAATATAATCTTGATATTTGATTTCTTTAAGAATGGAAAACATTTATTGTATTTGTAATTAGAAAAAAATGAAATAGATATAGACATTTTTGTTTTTTTTTGGAAAAATTGATATAATGAGTTAATAATGTGATGTAAACCATATTACAATTAAAAATTACATTGATTGGGAACTAAGAATTTCAGAAGTGGATAGGTAAAGAGATGTAATGAATCAAAAATATAAAAAACAAGCTAGAATGTAAACCAACGGTTTTTAAAAGCGCACATTTCCAAAACACAATACAAACTGTTTAGAATTATGACTTGCACAAACATTTGAAAATTTAAAAAATAAAATTTAAGAAATTTTTTGTAATAAGAAAATATCTGAAAATAAGACTTTTCTGGAATTTTGAAGGGCTGTAAGTCCAGAATCCTATATAACTAAGAAAACCCGTTAACACACGTAAAAATATATTACTGGAGTTTTAATTTTTATATCTTGCCGAAGAAAAATGTGTACAGGTGCTTAAGTTACAGTTGGCTAAAAATAACAAATTTTCAATTTTTCAGTCCTAATACCTCTTAAACAGGATGTAGTGCAAAACAATTTTCTAAGGAAACTTATACTAATTCTAAAAGTTCTTTCTTTTCTCAAAATTTCAGGTTCCTATCTAAAGGCGTGCCGGAGTTATGAAAAATTAAATTTCATGTAAAATGTAGTTTTTACATAACGGTAAATTTAAATAGTAAATCACAAAATATTGCATAATTTTGATATTGTTTTATGTAGATAATAAAATTTTCGGACATCTGGCTGTTTTAGATTGCAAAACTATTACGCAGAGCCTGAAATATGTATATCTGAAAATGGGGCTTTTTCGCTATTTTGAAGAGCTGTAACTCTGGAACTCTATACAACTAAAATAAACCTTTAACATACGTAAAAAAATATTACTGTAGCTTTAATTTTTATATCTTGCCAAAGTAAAATGTGTACAGGTTCCTAAGTTACAGGTGTTTAAAAATAGCAAATTTTCAATTTTTGAGCCCTGATAGCTGATAAATAGGGGGCGGTGGAAGAAAATTTTCTAAAGAAACTTATACTAATTCTAAAAGTTCTTTATTGCCTCAAAATTTCAAGCCTCTATCTGAAAGCGCGCCGAAGTTATTATAAATTTACCGTTTGGTTTTCTTTTAGATGTTGTTCAAAACAAGCATATTTTATTCTATGGAAATCATTTTAAATCAAATGAACTTGAATTTGGTATCAAATTTATGAAAAAGAAGGATATTATGTAGGCATGTATTACTCTTGTTATGAGTTATTGTTCTACAAGAAGTTAATGGAAAAGTACATATACCTACTGCTTAAAAACCTGTAATACACTAGCCAATAAAAAAGTGTTTATTTATTTTTTTTTAAGTATTTATCAGACCTTTGTAAAAAGAAAACAGCAATGTTCTATTAATAGAATCTATTATAAAGAAAAAACCTTTTTATGAAATCAGATGCTATTGTATTTGCTCCCTAAAGTTGAAAACTCATTTGTGTACGACTTGAGAAAGTTGAAGAAGAACATTTAACATCTCTCTTCAAAATCTCTCTTGATTATTATTTTACCCAATTTACATATTAATCCATAAATTTTGCTAAATATCTTTTTCCCAAGAATCTTTCCCACATCCTTATTTAGTAAACCAAACTGTGCATTTGTATTAAAGGTCACAGCTTAAAGTTTGGTTTAAAAAGGAAATTGTTTTGGTTGGTTAAAATCCAATACTATTTGAAAAAAGCAAGTGCAACCTCTTATTCACTTTTGAACCGACGCTTGTAAAAACGGAAAGCCTGAAATCCATATTCAATGATTTTCACAAAAATGAAGTCAGAAACTGTTGCAACTTTAGCCAGTTTTAAGAAAATCTAAAAATAAAATATTTGATATTACAACTTTGCAACACAAAATTTTTGTTTGTAACGTTAAGTCTATAAATAAATTCGTCTATAGTTCCGAAAAGTACATCTTCAATTTCACAAAAAGATAATCTTTCACTTTATGTGAAATTCCTTACAAGCATAATATCAAAAAAATAACTCTAATAATTAAAGAGAAAACACCTAAATTAGTTTTTTTGCAGAAAGGATAAAGAAGGATAATCCCGGAAAAGCAATTTGGTTTTAAAGATAAACCCTACACAGTTTAATACCCAGTTTTAAAGATAAACCCTACATTATTTAATTAACGAATTATTATTATTTAATTAATTTATAGTCATTTAATTTACTTCTACGTTTTACTCGGTAAAAAGTCAAAAAATCTTATATGAAATATTATCTAATACTAAATATAGTATTAAGTTAATTTCTGAATTATGTAATTTACTGTTAAATCTGTATTTTATTTTATTCTTTTTTTTTTAGTGCATTTCTCTGCCATATGAAGTGGAAATTACTCAGTCTTTCCTTTTCAGACGTGGCTGTAAATGTCGTAAAGAGGAATAATTCTTACGACGTATATGGGATTCGAACCCACACTCCCTCGGTGTTTGCAGCGTATTTTATACGCTCTTATACCTACTAGGCCACCAAGGCCCCATATTTTTTCTTCGCGAGATTTTGTTTTATTTAAATGAAATCCAAATATATAAGCTTTTTGATAAAGTTTAGTGGTTGAGAAGTAAAAAGGAAAATTATATTTTAATTTTCAAATTTTATTTTATGCAATCTAAAGCATACTTAAATGATTTATCAGATGATTTGACAATTTCTACATAATATTTTCAATTTTTGACTTAGCCAATTTTTTTGTTATAATAAATTGGAAACAATTATTATTAAGATCACCGAATGAATTACATATTCAGAAATCTGCAAATTATTTAAAAATTTATCTACACATAAATTTAAAGGTAAATAGACACGGGAGACTATCATTGGTAGAGCTCTACGAAAACAATACCAAATGTGTTTACACGAGAGTGTAACTGTACAGAAGATTTGCTCTACGGAAATTCTGGTAGACAAATTTTTTGTAGAGATGTAGATTTTTCTCTAGCGACTATTTATACGGTAGATGGTAGATCTGTGGTAGAGCAATAAATATAATTAAGTTGAAAATAGATTAGTTTGTTGCGAATAGTTATTTCAAAAATGAGTTCAGAACAATTAAAAGCTGCGGCAGCTACCGTGCGTTATTTAATTATTCAAAAAAAAAATATAGAAAAATTGCGCTCAAGAATGGATTCAAAAAAAAAAAATTCTGTTGGATTCTATAAAGCTTTGTTAAACGAGTTAAGGGTTGAGGATCCAAATTAGTATAAAAATTTTTTACGTATGTCCCATTCAAATTTTAATTTTTTGCTAAGAAAAGTTAAACAAAATATTCAAAAACAAAACACAAACATGCGAGAATCAATTTCAGGTGGAGAAAGATTGGCGATAACGTTAAGATTTTTAATTGGAATGTAATTCAAAAAGTTCGATGAGTTTATATCTTTGCTCCCCGTTTCAGACATATTCACTACCACTTCGATTTGTTTTATACTCATTTTTGCTTTTTTAATTATTCAAATTTATTTAAATAACTTATTTATTTAAAAATTGTAATAGCTTATTTTATTAAAAAAACGTTTCTTTATTAATTAAACGATCACGTAACTTTCACTATTCAACTCTGAAACAAACTCAAATTAAATAATTTCTCTAAACTCGCGAAAAAGTACAAAATATGGGAAAATACAATATTAGGAGGTAACTACAGTCAATTAAGAGGGATTTTATAGTAAAATCAAATCATTATTTCAAAAATAAATAATTTTAATTCAAGATTTTTTAATATTCAAGATTTTATTTTCAAAATATTTTTTTCAGGTTTTTGTTTTTCAAGATTTTTCTTGATTTAAGATTTTTTTTGTTCCACATTTTTTTTTCAGGATATCGATGGGGACCCTAAGAAAATACAATAGAAGTGTTAATAATTTATATAGAAGTATTTTCAGAAGACCGTTATGTTTTTACTTACAGAAAATTTTGAAATTTTATAAAAAGCTTTTAAAACTAATACAATAGTTCTCAAACTATTGGAAATGGAAAACTTTCTTTTCGTTTTAACCGAAAATAATTTTTTAGAAAGTTTTTTTTATAATCATATTTATATTTTTAGTTTTTTTCTAAACCATTTAAATTCTTTTCTCTAAACCATTTTGTTCTAAAATTAAAAAAAAGCTTTATAAAAAAGTTTTTTGGTTCGAGAAAAGGATAATACAAATTTATATGGATAGTAGACCAAAAACTCTGAATAATTTTAAGAAAACTATACAAATTAGGTTAATATTTAAAATATCATAACTTTAAAAGAAAATAATTTGATACTTTGACCTTGTGTTTATATGAATGTACGAACAAAAGAAGATTTGGTTCTCGCCCTCAATTAGGTACAATTATGGGTACAATATTTAAATTTGAAGAAGTGGAACTTTAGAAAAAAGAATTTGATGCAACTTTAGCAAAAGTTTTTAAGAAAAAACAGGAAAAGCTCATAAAGAAAATTTAACGAAATATTCTCGTAAGTTAGAAAGAAATTTAACGAAAAGTTTTCATAAAGAAATTTTGAATTTTCTGAAAGAAATTTTAAAATAACTGAAATTTTGATAGTAAAAAGAGTTTTAAAAGTTATTAAAGTAAATATTTTCGTAACTCAAAAAGTATAAAATGCAACTATTAAATTCGTTTGTGGTTGTCCGCTTGTCTGTTTAGAAAATTCTACACTGTTTAAGATAACAATATTTTAATATAGTAATAGGTATATCATAAAAAACTATAGTAGATATATCGTAAAAATTATTAACAAATGATAAGTTTTTGCACAACTTTTTGTCAAATCACAGTCAGAAAAAGTTCGAAATGTGCAAATACAATAATAGGAAAATTGTTTGTAGCTTAATGAGTTATGAGGAGTCAAGAAGAGAAAATTAAATAATTTTTGATTTAATAACATTTTATAACGGTTCATCTACTAATTTTGTAAATTATACATAAGAAAGCTTAAGATTTCTATGAAAATCGATACCTCCAATACAAGATGGAGCATTAATTTTATCTTACAAGTACTACCTTTTGAAAATTCTGAGTACGTACTATGAATGGGTACTTAGAATGAAACTATGGATCTGTTTTGTTTATTTTTTGCTGCTTGTTACAACCACCATTAATCAATAATATTGCATATCTATTTGTTCTTTGTTGTATGTACATTTTACACAATTTTTATTTTCAGCACATTATTCAAAATATTTTTGAAAAATTTCCTTATTACGTATATTGTCCGTCACTTCTATAACAGCGTTTAAGATGGAATTATGAAATTTGATTAACAAGGTATGCAAAGGTCTTATTAAAATAAGTTTTTTTATGTAGCACCGCCCATAATTATATGGAGCTGCAGAGCTTCAAAGTGGGAAAAAAATCATATTTTTTATATAATGTTTACATTTCAAGTTTTGATTAATATCTTTTTTTATGATACACATTTTTTATAATATCTTCTGAGGTAGGATACATAGATACACAGGCAGAATAAAACAAACAGTTTCTAAAGGCGCACGAAAGACAATACAGACAATTTAAAATATTGTGAGTTTGTAATTTTTTTCGACCGCTTCCTATTAAAGAGCCCTCTAATAGGCCAAAAAATTGGAGATTCGTTATTAATTATCATATGTAGAACATAATGTAAAATAAAACTCTAATATTATATTTGTATAATATGTACTATGCGTTTTTTACTATCTCAACTTAGTGAGATAGTAATGCATTTATTTTTCTAATGTTGCTTCCTGTTAGCAACACTTAGCCTCTCGCTATTCAATTTCTACTCCCACTTTCACGGAGTGGAATTTGTTAATCTAAGCAACCAGTATGAAAGATTATGCAATCAACCCCAGTGTAATGCTTAAGGATAGACGAGAGAGGAAGAAGTTGATGCCTTACCGTAGCATTTTCTTAATTATTGATCTAGGGTTTCCTTCAAATTGAAGAAAGTAGTGCTTGATTTTCAAATTTTTTTCCTATAATATATAAAAAGTTCTAAGAAAAACTTACTATTTTGATACAAAAATATTCACAATTCTTATTAAAATGTTTCTAATATAGTCTTTTTAAAAATTTTCAACTATAAAAAACTTTGGTTTTATAAACT
Source organism: Poecilobothrus nobilitatus (assembly GCA_947095535.1). Lineage (NCBI taxonomy): Eukaryota > Metazoa > Arthropoda > Insecta > Diptera > Dolichopodidae > Poecilobothrus > Poecilobothrus nobilitatus. Next base: position 113,066,003 of record OX352774.1, read on the forward strand.
ACCTTCTTTAAATGAATTATAGCATTGGTATGTAGGGACGTTTAAATTTTTATAACATTTGTTTATTTCCTTTACACACTTGAAGTGTAAATTATGTTTTAAATCTATAATATTATTAAACATTATTAACTTTTAAGTTTTAATACACAATATTATACTTTATAATATGTAACACATAATGTTAACAACAGAGATGAAAATATACTTATAAGTTTATTAAGCGTTTATTTAATAGCGACGTGGGAAAAATTATTGTTTTCTTTTTTATTTAATTGATTTTCGAATTTCAATTACCTTGGGTTTATATTATATAATATTTTTTACTTTTGTAACAATGTTCATATACTAGGTGTTTGGGGTTAAGACATATATTATTATAGCAAGTGGTGATTGAGAAAATCAAAACAAACTCCGAAATGGTGGAGAATAGATGCAACTTTTTCTTACAATTTATGTTAGTTTTAACATCCTGAATCATTATTTATCTTAAGTATGTTAACTTTATCCTAAAATCTTACGCAGGTAAATACGGAAAACAGGGACAACATATTATCCGTCGATTTTATATTTAAAATTACTTTTTTTTACGATGAAGTAAAAGTATATTAGAGAAAAAAAAAATCCTCGAATTTGTTGAATCGGTTGCGCCAGACTTTAACTATTTTAAATTACTTCATTTTAACAACAAAATAGGTTTGGGTTTTAGTATTTTTTTAACTACAAAATATATAGGTAGGTTTAGATTTTGAAAAGCGATTGGTCTATTTAGTTGTAGGAATAAGAAGGTCTAAGAAAGAAATCGGAGAAAAGGGACATGGGACTAGGAAATTTGTAACATTGATGATCAGATGGGAGAACATTTTGATATACGGTTTAATAAAAGTAAATGATGACAAAAAATATTATTATAAGAAACATGTTACTGTATATTATGTTTGTATTATTGTTCTTATATACTTACATTTTATACTTTGTTAATAAAAGCGTAGATATATCTTGAAAAGAACACCAAATAATTATAAAAATATTTTCTAAGATAAATTTTTAAGTATGCCTTTTCTTTTTAAATGGTATGATTATAAATATCGTTTTCTGCACTTTTAAAAGAATTCATTTGAAAGTTGATTATAATGAGTTTAAAAGAATTAAAAATCTGTTTTTTTTTTTTTTGTATATTTCATTTAATGCGCTTATTTTTTTATCCATTTGTTTCTGTTTTAAATACACTTAAAAAAAAGAAAAAAATTAAATCTATAGATACTATTAAGTGGATTCTTTTCATACATTATCTGTGATGTTCTTTTTTTTTAATGATTCACATGTGATATATAATTAAAATTTATACAAAAAAAAAAAAGAAAAGAAAAAAATACTTAAAAAACTTTTATCTTATAAGTTCAATAGACCATCGATGCGTTTTTTCGTACAATTAATCTACATTTTAAGTTGAAAGTTTTTTTTCTTTATTGCAAAAATAAAAATTCCAATAAATAAAGATCAATAAAAAGTTTTTTAGGGAAAAGAAAATATTTTTGATAGCAAAAAATTTGGTCTTTAAAATGTTTTTTACAATTATAAAATTAATGCAATGCAGACTTTAATATTTATCTTTTATTCAACAAATTTAAAGAATTATTTGAAGAATTAAGTTGGTAAAAATGTATCTATGATATTATCTAAATAAGCAGGTTAAAAATTTTAATTATAATTATTATAAAATTTTAAATTTACTTTTATTTATTTAAATATTAAACTTCTACAGACTGAGTTATTCGCATTAATCTTAATACCAGCAGATTTTACATATTTATGTATTATTGATTTAGTTCCTCTTTCATTATTAAGCCTTAAGTCGCTTTTGTTTTTCCAGTTATTAGGAAGTTAACGCATAAAAGTCAAAATATATTCAGGGCGAATTTTCGCGGCGTTATATCAAAAACTGTTTAAAACAAAATCTATTTCAAACAACAAAATTGAAAAATCGCCGTCGGTTTTTTCGTTCGCCTAAAAAATTTATATTTTCTAATTTTGCCACCGTATTCATAAAATGACATTAATTCGAAGCCATTTTAACTGAAATTATTTTAATAATTTTCACAATTTTACTCTCCATTTTTTTTACTTTCAAAAAATGTGTACATGTCTTAAAAATTTTGACTTTCACCGTTGTTTTCGCCGCCGCGAAATTTTTGACCGTCTCTCAAAAATTCTCTTACGAAATTCGTCCGTCGTCGTCGTCTGCCGTCCGGAATGTGTTTGCACCTTGAGAGTTCAATGAGACCTTGTTTTTATTTTTTGAATATCTTACCATTACCATTTCAACTTTGAATTTTACCAATGATTCAATGATCACCAATGATTACAAACATGGTGTCTACTTCAAATTATTAACTTAAAAATTATAGTTCATAAAATTAGAAAATAAAAAAAGTAAATTTAATGTATTTCTAATACGCATCATTATAACCGAATGAACATAGTTCTAGGGATTTAATAGTGCAACAGGTTTGAGTATCTGATATATAACTTCGTTTTTTATATGAAAATAACTCAGTATCTATTAAACTCTAGGTACCTATCTGAAATTTTGTGGGAAGAATATGTCAAACTGCAAGTTAACTTGGTTTGTCTAGGGAGCAGGTTCATATAGGTGTCTTATAACTTCTTTTTTTTATACAAGCAAATTTATATTATAGATACTCATATATTGGTATCTACTTTATAAAACCAGACATCTAAAATTTTCTTAAAAAAGCTTACTCGCAATAACTTCTATGAATTTTGATATCTCTAGCCCAACAGGTTCAGAGCCAGTATATCTTGGAACTTAATGAAGCTAGGCATCTGAAAAAAATGATCAAGATTTATGTCAATAGCTTCTGTAAAATTTAGTTGTCCTGGTACAACAGATTCGAGTAACTGCCATACAACTTTACTTTTTAAATGGAAATAACACAGTGTCTATTAAAGATATCCGAAAGTTTAGAAAATATGTCAAGTTACATGCCAATTACAACTGTTTTTAAATTTTGTTTTGCTTGAATAGTAGGTTGATATAGTTTGCATATCTTAGAACTTAATTAATCTAAGTATCTGAAATCTTGTAAAAAGTGATCATATTTTATGGCAATAATCTCTATTGAATTTGGTTGGTTTAAGATTTGTGGTTCGAGTAGCTGTCATACAACTCCAAAATTTATATAAATAGATTTCGATACTTAAGAAAAACATCTAAAATATTGTATAAGATGTTCAAGTTTTATAAAACAAGATATATTATATTCATGCGGGTATTCTAGAGTTGACGCAGTCTACTCTACTTTCTTTTCCGTCACTTTTATTGAGCTGTACTAAACCCTCCATTAATTGTTTTTGTTAGCAACCTGTCTTAATAACATTCAGTGAACAAATTTTTAATTATAACCTTTATTTCTTTTTATTTAAGAATACTGAGCTAACGGGTCAGTAATTGATAGACGCTATAGGTCCATATTGCACCTTCAAAAAGTTGAACAACCAATTCGATGATAGTTGATTTGATGTTAAGCTTTAATTTTACAAAATTTTGTTATCTTCATAACTCGGGGATACTTTTAGTTAGGATCTTCAAATTTTAAGCTTATTAAAGAACTAATATTTGCTCGCCCTTTTATAATAATTAACCACAATTATCTGTACCCAATATTTATAATTTTTTTAATTTACTTTAACTAATGAGTATTTGGTAGCCCTCAAAAGGGCTTTATTTACATTTGATTTTAATTCATATGTCCATATAAACGAAATCAGCAATTTTTTTTTGATTTTATCACAAAGAAACTATATTATACAGTTTATATGTATACAGTATTATTATAGTTTCTTTATGATTTTATTTAAAATGTAAAAATACAATTTTCAATAATATGAATGCCTATCTGATGCCTTTATGAATTAAGATTTTTTTTTGTAAAAATACAGTTATTATTATCTTTTAGAAGATGCCCCTGAATTATTGAGCATTTGAAACTCAATAATTATATAGGTACCTATTCATATTATAAGATGAATTTTATAAGATACCCCTACTTTATGTAATATTGTAAATTTTATTAAATTTTACATGTTACATTTCATGTTTACTCAAATAAAAAGTCCTAAAATGATAAACTATTATTTCAAAATTTTGATTATGCATTTTCCTTTATTTTTCTTTGCTTTTTTCTCTAGATACATAAACAAAATTTTGAAATGATAGTTTATCATTTTAGGATTTTTTATTTGAGTTGATTTGAGTAAAATTTAACGGAAACAAAAGAATAAAATTAGAGCTTCTTATTTGAATATTATAATAGATATAGATTATACTATATGATACATATTATGTATGTTATATGTGTGTATTCTTTAAATGAGTTTTTTTTATAAAAATGGAAAATCGGAAAATTTTGGAAAAATATTGGTATTTAAAAATTATTAAGGGTCAAAAATTCACAATTCGTGGGATCTAAGCAGTAATGAAATTATTTTAAAAATTAAAAATATTTGTATTGGTTTCTTAATAAATTATTAACAAATTTGAAATAAAGTTTTCTACATTTTTGTCTGAACAGTAGTTAAAAATTATCTTATTGAATTCCAGTTACACATCAGTTACTTTATTGAGAAGAATAGATTATATTCATATAAATTATGTATCTAAAACTACAAAATATAATAATAGATAACTGCACTTTATTTCATTGTATCTTGTTTCTTTGTTTGACTAAATACCCTAGTTAAAAAAAAAAATTTTCTCCTTTTTTATATTTTTGGTTTTTATTTTAAAAATTTTCATTTAGTTATTTGCTTTTTATTTTAAGTTTTCATTTTTAGTTTCAAAATTTTTTGTAGTAATGCAGGATATCATATTGCATGAATTGGGTTTATTAAAATAACTTTTTTTTTTGTTTTGTTTTTTTTCTTCTTTTAACTAAAGAAAACGAAGCCATCATTACTGTGATTATAATCCAAAACTATGAAATTGCAAAAAAAAATAAAAGAAAAATTCTGTTCAGAAATTCGAGCACTTAAAGATTGTTATAAAAAAAACCAAAAAAAAAAAAAACAACCAAAAAGAAGAAGAGTCAAATTGAAATTTTCCAAAACTCAATTATCTTATTTCAAAATAAAAAAGAAGAATAGAACGATTCCATTTTTTTTTCTATTATTTTAAAACTAGCTTATATTCTCTGGTACTGAAAAATCTTAATGACGGTTTCTTAAAATAAACGAATCTGTTACAAAAATTAAATTTAAAAATCCAAACTTTCAAACTTCAAAAGTATCAAAGTTCAAACTTTCGAAATCCAAACTCCTAAATGACAAACTCCTGCTAAACAAATTATTGAAACCCTGATTTTCTAATCAAGTATTAAATCGATGCATGTTAGGTATGCATGTGCATTTTAATGCGAAAGTAAACGAAATATTGTGGGCTGCCGCTCCCACAATCACGCTAAGGAAATTGGAACAATGAAATTATGATGAAATATATTTTGTGTTTTTGTTGTTGGATATTGAAACCAATTTTGCAAAAACAACCATTAAATTTGGCTGTTGACGTATTTCTATTTTCATTTTCATAAGTACAACAAAAAGTTTAGAGAAGTGCTTAGTTTGCATACTAAATTTAAATGCTTTGGCTGTGAAAAATTCAATAAATTCCCATAAATCGATTAGGGAACAAAATAATAAATTAATAATTTAAGAATATGCGTCGTCGTATTCAGATTTAAAATATAAACTAAATTTTAAACTAGCACTAAAATTTCAAATCTGAAGGACTTAATCTAATGTTCCACATAAGAAATCATTAAAACTGAATCAGCAAAAAAAAACATCTCACTACTGGAACCATAAAATTGTCATCATCGGAAAATTAAATTGTTAGTTTTATTTTGGTAGTTATTTCCTGTTCATCTCAAGTTTTTATGTTCTGCTTTTGTTATTTAATAAAAATTAATGAATAGGCCATATACTATTTGAATTCAAAAGATTATGATTTTTAATACTAAAAACCAATGCAAGCAAGTTAATATGGGTGTTTTTTTTTTTTTGCCGCCTTTTAATAATTTTCCTCTAAAGCAATAGTAAGGGGAAAAATCCTACAGATTTATTAGAAATTGATCAATCAATCAATCAATTGATGATTCAATCTTAACCAGCTTGAATCTGTTATGAGAACTGAAACTGTTCTTCTACAGTAAAACCAAATTATGTTTAAAAGATTTAAAATAAGCCTAAATTACTAGTCCAAAATTTTTTTACAGATATGTTAGTACAATGTATAACACCTTAATCTGATATTTTATTAAATTATGGATAATATTTTGAGTTTTTTGAACCCGTTATAAAGTTTTGGCATTAGCTACTTCAATGTAAGGTGATTTCCAGATTGAAATTCTTTTACAAAATATGTTTTTTTAAAATTCATTATGTTCCATTGACCTATAAATTTCTTAAAAGAATTAGGCTGTCGATAAAACTTTTGAAGACTGCCAATGCAATGAAAACTGTGTTATTCTGTTCTGTCCTTTTGAAAGAAAATATTATGGTTTGAATTTCCAATCTGGTCAATTAACAGTGTAAACCAGAAACCAGAGATAAAAAATTAGAAAAAAAAAAAAATTTATCTATTATTTTGTTCTCACATTAAAAGAACTGAACTAAAGACTAAATAAACAATGAAAACTATTTTTAAACTGTCATTTTTCTTAGCTATTACCCTCTTTGTTAGTTAGTCATCGTCATAGTATAACTGATTTTATTAAATTTCTGTTCACAATAAAAGAAAAAAAAATAATAAAATATAAAAAGAGGTAATATACAAATTCAGGATTTTTTAAAGAGCACACATTCTACATTGGTCACGATTATTGCAACTAATTTTTTTATTCTTAAGAAAATTGTGAAGAATTAAGTCTTCCATTTTAAGGAAACTCTAAAGAATTTTTATAGGTATTAAAAGAACCTAAGTACCAGGTAATATTCAATTGTCGAACTCTTATGGGAACTATTGAACCCAATTGTTAACCCTCTAAAAGAGTAAGCATAAACAAAAGTGCTCCAAAAGTTTAAAAATTTAAGTTCCAAAATCGTATCAAATTTCTGAATTTTCTTTTAATTCTGATTTTATGCAATAATTATGGATTTACAGAGTTACGAAATTCTGAAGTAAATAATTCTGAAATTTTTTAAAGTTATTAGCTTAAGTTATCGTGAATAAGAGCCGGTTCAAAGTAGTTTTCCAAAAGTACAAAATTTTGCACCTTAACATATTTCAAACTTTTGACATTTACAAAACAATTTTGACAGTAGATACACAATTTGTTGTTGTTTTCATGTATAAAAATAGTAAAAAATAAAAATAGCCATTTTTGTCTACTTTTTAGATTTGTTTTTTAAACTGTCAAATTTAGTTTCTGGCACTTTAAATCTTTTATTAAAATGACTTAGCATTTTTTTGGTATCTATCTTTATTGTTTGTTTGTTTATATTTTATAAAATTTGTTTTTTTTTCACGGTTATTTCAATTTCTCTCTCTTTTTAACTAATGTTTTAAGATAGGTTGTGAAAATTCCACGTGCTTTAATAATACACCACAAAAATTTTAATTTGTAAGTTTTATGTAAACAAAACAAATATAAGAAGCGACATCTTTTATTAGATTTTTGACAGTTCAATTAAAAATCATAAATATAGCAAATATTTGAAACTAAAATTTTGCTGCGGTCATTCATGAGACGGTAAAAAAATGCAAATTTTTTCTGCAACCTAGCAAATGTTTGTACTCACCAACTATAGATTACACTTATTATTTTTATTGTTTTGAAATGTGCAATATATAAAATAATTAGGAGGGATCTTAGAGTTGCAGAAGAAAAGTTTTATCAGAAAACCAGAATTTTGTATCTTAGAATTTTGTTTCTTAGAATTTTATAAACTGAGAATTATAGAATAGAAACAAAGTGACGGACAACATGAAAAAGAAAAGATCATCTAAATTTTTGTAAAAATAACTTAAATATTATGAATAACGTACTTAATGTTTAAAAAAATTTTTTCAAAAATAAAAACAAAAAGAAAAGAAAACATCAAGAAAATCTTTTTCTTTAAAGATTTTTAAAAAAAATATTTTCACGGATAACCGATTGTTTCTTTGGATTCTATTTTCTGTCTTAAAAAGATATTTAATTTTTATTTTTTTTTTCTTCTAGTTGTTTGTGAAAAATACAATATACTTAAAGAAAATTTCATATTATAATGTAATTGTATAGTTTGAAGACTTACAACAGAATGATGATGAAAAAAAGCTAAAGAAAAATTATAAGATATTTATAAAATGCTAGTAGGTATTTAAGATGTTCATGGAAATATAATAAGCTAAATATAAGCTAATTTTATACTGGTTTTTCTTTATTTTATTTATTTATTTATTTTTTTTTAAATTGAGATATTCTTATTAAAAAATGTTTTCTTTTAAAATGATTTAAAAACAGTTAGTAGCTAAAATTGAAAAAATAGAATGAAGATTTGTATTTTTTTGTATTAAAAGGAAAGAAAATTGTAAATTAAATTGTACGGAAACTTTTTTTTATTTTAATTTTATTTCAAGTTTAAGAAACTTTAAAACTTCAAAGGATAGCTAGTTTTGTATTTAAGTTTTATATTTAAAGTGAAAATGTACCGTTATGAAAAACTTATAGTGATTCTGTTATATTAAATTAATGTTTTGCTTGTCAGAGTGTGTCTAAAGTGAATGTAAAGCATCAATATATTCTTTAGGTATTTTTTGAAGGACTGTCAGAAATGTTTCCTGCAAAGGAAGGTAAGAATTTCTAAAGAATACCTAGTAAGAACAACAGACTAATTCTTCAGTGTTGAACTTTAACTCACCAAACATCATCCCCCTGTTGTACTCCTGCCTATATAAAGAATCTTGCACATAGATTATTATCCATAGTGCAGATGTATAGGTTCTGTTTTTTTGTAATATGGAATTTGAGAAAATCAATAGCAAGATTATTACTAGGTACTAGAAGAAAAACTCTAGAAAGTATATTAGAATTGAGGATATAGGAAAAGAATTTATAAGAGATATTACAGAGATACTTTCAAAATTAATGTGCTATTTTTGCAATTGAGGTCTGATCATTTTTAAAACTATCTTAGCAAAATCTGAAGAAAAATCTAGCTAAAGTATGTTTCTGTTTTCAATATTAAATAGTTTAAATTAAAGAGATTCAAACTTTAAACTAGGCAGAATGTGTACCAACGGTTTTTAAAAGAGCACATTTCAAAAATATAATACAAACTGTTTAGAATTGTGACTTGCAATAAAATTTTGAAATTTCATATGCCATGTGAAAATAAGACATTTTTGAAATTTTGAGGAGTTGCAAGTCCGGAACCTATAAGTAACATAAGAAAGTAAGAAAACCATTAAGCAAGTAAGACAACCATTACCACGCCTAAAAATGTATTATTGAAGCTTTAATTTTTATGTCTTGCCGAAGAAAAATGATCTTCAACAAGAGGAGGTACAAAAAAATTTTCTGAGGAAACTTATACTGCTTCTAAAAGTTATTTCCTATCTCAAAATTTCAAGTTCTTATCTGAAAGCGTACCGGAGATATGAAAAAACAAATATCATACAGAATTTGGTTTTCACATAACGGTAAATTTGGTATTGTTTTATCAAGATAAGAAAATTTTCAGTATTCTAACATTTTTAGATTATAAGACTACCACGCAGAGCCTCAGATATATACATCTGAAAAAAGGGTTTTTTTCTGCCGGTTAATTTAAAAAATGTCCTACACCAAAATACTACGGAGATCACTCGTTTCCACCCACTCGTTTTTAAATTTCCTATTTTCTTGTCATTTCTGGTTCTTTATAATGTATGTTTTGCTTTTTGTATGACTCTTCTGATATAAAAATGCGGTTACACGTTTTTTTATTAACCATTGTATAAAAAATATTGTGGTCAAGTATTATGATAATTGGTCTTATAATTTATTGAAAACGTAAATGCTACCGAAATGTTAAATTAACTATTATCGTATGATTGAAAACGCACAGAAAACGTTTTTTCTTAAGTTAATGTTTTTGTATAATTGAAAACGTACGGCGTTAATTCTTGTGTGTAAGTGAAACGCGTTATGTTCGTGTTTTAAAAAAATTAAAAAAACATTTATGTAAGTTTTTCATTTATTTTAAATCTTTTAAGTAAACAAAATGAAAAATTAAAATGTTTTAATTTAACTTTTGCAATCTTTAATCTTTTTGGATTAGGAGAAAAATAACAAAACAGGACAAATACGCTGAATTGGTACGAAAGGTACAAGAAAATAATTAGGTAGGAAATTTTACTTCTAACTCTTTAAAAGAGATTTCTTTTTGGAAAGAAATTATTCATGTTTTGAAATCAATTGCAAATAAAAAAACTTGTTTATTATAAATTTTTCACTTTTTAAATCAACAAAATACAAATTTTTTATTACAACTTTTTATCAAAAAAAAATTTTGTTTACCTACTTGACATTTATATTATAGAAACTAAAAATTGTTTTTGACAACTTACTGTCATTTAATTTCGAATTAAAATTAATCACTCGTTTTCAATTATACCAACATAGAGTGAAAGTGAATAATCTTTTTCGAGCGGCGCGTTTCCCGTGCGTTTTCAATCTTTAGCCCCAATATTATAATTATATGATAATGTCAAATACTGAGATATTTAGAATCTAAGAATTTTTGCTTCATTAAAATATTGAAAGTAATAAAAATTAATTTTTAATGAAGCGCCTAATTAATACCTCATTCAAATTCGAAATAAAGAAAAATAAACCTTTAAATTTCCATTTTTTACAAATTTTAAGAGAAAATATCTGTAATAATTTTCATTACAAATGGAAAAAGAAAATTAATTGAAAAAGAAAAGCGAATAAGCTAATGGATGGAGATCAAAAAGACTTAAGTATATCTGCCTACATTAAAAATTTTTTTGTTTTTGCAATTACGATAATTATTCGAACTAGAGATTTCTCTTATTTATTTGGCATTGGTTTTATCAATATTTATTAAATGCGGTATCCTATAAAAGTATTATAAAAAGGGAAAAAGGGAACGCATTTTTCTTTTCTTTACCTTATATTGTTATAAAAACTTTTTTTAAACGATATAATTTAAATTTTGCCTAAACGTTTGTGCATGTTGTTATATTTCAAAAAGTTTTCGTATAAATGCGGATATCTACCTTTTAAAAGGTTCGTGTAAAAAAACTGGATAATCTATCGTAGATCAAATAAATATTATTAGAATTTGAATAGACCAGGAGAGGAATTCTTTCGATATTATAATTATGATAATAATAATAATATAATGTCAAACTCTTTAAGAATTAATGAAATTTTAAACAAACTCATACAAATATGATTCGAGTCCACTATGAATATTTTCAATATAAAATATTACATCATGATTCTTTAGTGATGAATTAATGACACAAAGGGTAGGTATATATTGTTGAGGTCCTTGAACATTTGGAAAAACTATGACATTAAGATGATATTTTAGTACTATTATAATATGCTTAATGTTTTATTAATAAGACATTTCGATATTCAAAGATGGTTAAATACTTTAGAACGAAAACGAATTAATTAAAATTACGATGTCTAAAATTAAATTTAAAATAATAGTTTTTTTTTTTGGGAGGGTATGTGGGAATCATCTAAAGACACTATAGAGGAGTGACAACGACCACGAGTTCTCTATGTGTGTGTGGGACTTTAATCCACTAAACACCACCTCCCTTTTTTGACTAAACAATAGGTTATACGACCTTTAGTACTAATGTACTGCCTGTTAAAGCTAATAATTTAATTAGAACGAATTTTAAAAAAAAAACTATAAATAAATCTATAAAATTAAAGAAAATGGCAAATGATAAAAAGAGACCAAATTAAAAAGAAAAAGAAATATTTAAATCCAATAAAAAATTTTGTTGTCCTTAAACTGTTTTTAATATATTTGCGACATCTTTTATACCTTCTTTGCTATGTTATGCAAGACTTAAATACTAGACCAGAACTTTTAAAATTATTCCAATAATAGAACATGCATTACAGACTTCAGAGAACATAAAAACAATTTATTAATATGATTTATTCTGATAAAAAAAATATTTTCTTTTTAATAGCAAAGTACCAAGTACTTACTATTACATTGGTTTATTAACGTCTCATGGAAAACACTTAGATTTTTAGAAGTGTGCTTCTAATTTTAATAAAGACATGACTAAAATAATATTATGTTTTACCTAAATATCCAGTTACCCTTATTAAATCTTCAATTTTTTTTTTGTGCATTTCTCTGTCACATAAATGTGAACAGGAAATTACACAGCCTTTCCTTTTTAGGCGTGGCTGTAAATGTCGTAAGAGGGAATAACTATTACGACGTTTGTGGGATTCAAACCTACACTCCCTCGGCGTTTACAGCGTATTTTACGCACTAGGCCACCGAGGCTCCTTGCGTCTTCCATTTGTAAACATATATCGTATAATCATATAGCAACTACCAACTGTTTAATAATATGAAAAATAAATGTTTGTTTTAAGTAATATTAACTGTTACTAATATTTTAACATACATCTGTCATAATAATATCATATCGTATTATAATAACCTATCAATTAATAAATTATTTAAATATTCCTATTTTGTATCCTATAGTAGATATATATACAATATTCTCTTAAATAAAAAGTTTTAATCAATCTGTTTTAATTAATTTTTTTTTTTTTTATATTTGAAATTGACAGAAGTGCTACAGTCTTTAATTAAATAAATCTCAATAAAACAAATCAATAATGGCAGCTAATTCTTTTGAATTATGTCAACAGATGGTGCTTTAAATTACTTGAAGAATTACTTTGAAATGATTAGAAATCTTTTGTTTTCTTTTATATTTTCTTTAAAAGGTTTATAATTTTTTCTTAAAAGTTTTCTTTGTATCATTTTTTTATTATTCTTTTTCTGCAATATTTTAAATTTTTTTCTTTTTATTGGCTTATAATGACGCATTTGTTTTTTATTCTGCCATTAGGAATTAGGGGAATTTTAATGGGTGCCTGTTTTGTTAAATGATACTAACGAAATTAATTTTGTTAATTTTGTAAAATTATTTACAAGTTTTTGCGGAAGTAAAGAGAAATGCGTGATACTGGAAACCAAAGCTAGGGTAACATTGATATCCAAAAGTTTTTTCAATATAAAAACGACCTAATACTAATGTACTGTCTGCTAAAGCTAATAATTACTGTACTGTACTAATGTACTGCTTGCTAAAGCTAATAATTTAATTAGGACGAATTTTCAAAAAAAACGATAAATAAATCTATAAAATTAAATATAATAAAAGATAAAGAAAATGACAAATGACAAAAACAGACCAAACAACAGGACTTTTTTGTTTAGCTTTTTACCTATCTTATGGGAAAACATAATTTTGCAAGATTTTGCTTCGTTCATATAATGTTCTAGACCTTGAAATTTTAAGGAAAGAATAGATCTTACCAAACAAAACACAGATTGCCAGGAAATGGTTTTGTACCACTGTTGGAAAAGATGCTATTTTGAAACAACTGTAACTTAGGCACCTGTGCAGATTTTCCCAAAGTAAGACATCAAAATTAAAGTTCCAATACCACATTTTTACATGCCTTAATAGCTTTTCTTAGTTTCAAAAAGTCATGGAGCAGCAGCGCTTCAAATTTAAAAAAAATATATTTTCAAATGTTGAAGTTTACATTCTGCCTTGTTTTTTTTTTTTAAATAAGATATTTAGTTATTAATTAATTATTTCATATTTTCGAAAATTTGTTACTATGAAAATTTGTAAACTTAATCTTGCCTTCCTTAGGAAGTTTAATGATGAATTAAATTTAGTAAATTATACTACGATCCTACATCAGATATAGGTATATATATATAAGTCGCTCGATATTAGACAAATATTTATAAGCTATTTTGTAAATTGTTTTTCTAAATTAACTTTTTTTTTTTTTTATTAAAAATTCAAAACAAAGGCTTGACGTGAATACTCTATTCGTATGACCTTAAAACCTTAAAAGATACTTCGTATATAAACCAAAACTACTATTGATTTTTATTTTTTTATAACTTAAATCCCACCTTTGGAATTTTTATAGAATAATCCTACAACCAACACCAGTTCACAAGCTAGAAGTCTGTTGGTAGAATGAAAGTTTGTTTCATTCTAGAATGAAAGTTTAATTTCAGTCTAAACAAACCTACTAAGTCTGAACCCTATCTAATTCACTACCAACAGGATCTAGCATAGAACGAAGGACAGAACCTAGCATAAACCTTATCTTACAATATTAATGATCATCATTACTTAATACACCTCCGAATACTTTAGTAGCATGTCTATCTTTTGCCCTAGACCGCTTATCGAAATGAAGCACTATCATTAGTGGAGAAATGAACATAAACCATTTTCAACACTTCTTTCAGTGTTGATATATGGCTGTTCATTAAATGTATTGAGTACAATATGTTGTCTAAATCTACTATATTTAATTTTTTTTGGCTGTTATATGCATTGCAGTCTTTAAAAAGTATTTTTAGCGTAAGATTAATGCTTTCGTAAAAGAAAAAAATTTAACAATCTGCTATTCCATTTACATAGATAAATTTCCAATATTAAAAACAATAAAAAATATATTTTTTTTACCTATTTTATTGTATATAATATGTAAATTGGTTATATGTTTGCACTTAATTTATTATTTTATTGTAAATTTTAAAAATGAACCGTCGGAAATTGATTTGTCTTTTTCTTTAAATTTTGTATTAGTTGATGCAGTGTCTCTTAAACCATCGCCAAAATCACATTGGGCCATTAAATTTTCCAAATTTTTAAAATAAATTTCAATTTCATCATCAAGTAAATTATCAAAACTATTTTTTTCTTCATTGTCTTGATTATTTTCCAAAATTTTTATATTTTCATTTTCATTTGTAATTAATTTTGTATTATTATTAATATTCGTTGTTAATTTATTGGATTTTTTAATTGAATCATTATTATTAATATTGTATATTGATGATGTTTTATCCATTATAACAGATTTTTTAGCTAAATATATTGTTACATTATGAATATCCCATAAAATAAGAGCACTTATAATCGTCATAATGAATTTATGTATCATATTTATATTTATACAATAATATTCATTTTGATCGCCTATAAATATACTATAAATTATGCAATATAACGTTGTAAAAATTAAACTTTCTATATTATTCCATATGATATTAATGAAAAATTCAAATACAAGAATACATGTTATTATTTCAAAAAATATTCGTACTGGTGTTGAAATTTTTTTTGTATATTTTGGAAAAATTTCATTATCCCAAAGAATTAATGTAATGGTTAATTGAAACATAACTGTTGCACAATTTAATATTGCAGGAATTTTCATATTATTATCAGGTTCTTCATCTAATTTTTCACAAGCATTATATGATTGATCATCAGAAGAATTGATTTCGGTTTGTGGATCAATAAATAAATATTTTTCAAAAACTGAATTTAAAAGAAATGCTATTATTATTGATAAGATGGATGTCATTTTCAAAATTTATTTAAATAAAAAAAAAAAAAAAATGGAATTATTTAAAACTATTTTAATTTTTTTTTTTTTTGAACGGATTTTTATGTAAAAAAAAAAAAATTATAAAAATAAAATCTTAAATAAAATTGACAATAAAATCAATGGTCGAAAAAATTTAAGTTAATAATCAAACAATGTCGTATATAAGGTCTAGGAGCTTTTAAGCGGCGCACGTTTCTTAAGTAATTTACCGCAAGTAATTTTTACCTTTATTTATAAGATGTAGAGTTTTTTCGAGCTTTGGAAGGCCGTATAAGTTTATAATGGATATGGCTATACATAAAAAAGTTATATATATAACATTATATTTTTTTATATCAAACAATATTAAAGTTTTGCAAACAGGCAGGCGGAAAGATGGATAGATAAGTAAGGCATAATGAATGATAGATGGATTCAGTAAAGGCATAAGAACAAGCATGCCAATGAAACACCTACTATAATTGTAAATATTATCAACATTTTTTTTATAATGTAATTCTAAAAACTAATCTACTGTATAATTTACTCTTATTAACTACTATAATATTTACTGTTGTTATCTACTGTAATTTTAAAAACTAATTTGACTAACACAGGGGTTGCGAATCTTTCGCACATTGCTATAAAGGCCAAGTATTGGAAATATTTTAATGGAATGGAACAAGGAATTACAAAAAAAAAATTCCTAAATTAGACTCCAGTGTGAAATGGGATTAAATTCAACAACATTTTTGCTCTACATGATTGTTACCTGTAAACAAAGCCTCAATTTCACTGATTAATCAGGAAGGAAAACGACCCACATAAATTATTACGACGCATTAACAGCGTAAACCAAGCTACATTTTTTTTTTACCAGTAATTTATATAAGTAAATAGGTACTCTTTAATTATAAATTTGCTTTAAAGCATTATAATGTTACTTCAATAAAATTTTACCTATCAGGCGTTTAAGAGGGAAACAAGTTGTAGCTTAGAAAATTTCTAAATAAATTTTTCACAGAAAGAGCTGAAACAAAAATGAGTGATAAGTATGGAAAGGAAAAATTTTTATTCATATTTTCCTCACAATTCCTCACAATTTTTTGCATTTTAAAATGAAAATTGAATTACAAATTGTTTTGAAATTGGTATCCATATTTAAAAAATTTAAAAACCAAATAATTAAAAATTCCGTCTAACTGAATATCAGCTGTATAACATTATGTATCTAGATATGACCAAATTAAGTGTCTTAGATAAAATCTTAACCGTCCATCATCTGTCCACAATTTTTATAACTTTGTCCACCTATTAGGTTCAAAAGTGACAATTGAATAAATGTCTGCCTTCATTTGAAATCTCATACAGAGTAAGTAAACCGATTACCAATGCCAGCAAAATAACAAAACGTTGAGGACGGACGAAAGGTTAAAAACAGAAAAAAGAGAGACGACATGTTAAAAACACAAAGAGAAAGTGAATAAAATCCTTTAATAATAATTTGTATAAAAGACTGGATTTTAAAAATAATTCATTAGATATCAACATCAATTCATAGATATGTAAATTTACAAAAGACGCCAAATAAATGATTTAAGGCGAATACCTCAAAAAAATCCTTTAAATTTGTAAAATTCTCTAGACATTTTATTATAAGTTATCTAGTATCTACCTATAGATTATTTGTTTGTTTAGTCTCATTTAAATTTTAAAGGATTTCAAATTAAAAATCAACAATTTAAGAATTCAAATTTAAATTGATATTTTAAAATCAAAATCGAAATTTTTATTTAATTTTAATAAAATTCTTAAAGTCTAAATATATTTTATTTTATTACTTTTACTATTAGCAAAATTTTTTCTTTTGAAGTTTTACAAAAAAATCAGGTCATGACTTTGATATTCTTATGAAAACTTTTTAAATATAATAAAAACAACAAAAAGAAAAAAAATATCTGATTCATAGCTTGATTGTTTATATATAAATTATTAAACAGGACATTTATAACAGTAAAAATATCACAATCTATTTTAGTGGCTTTGATTTTAATCATTTCCTTTCTTTATATCCTTGTTATGTAGTTTTATATTATAATATATTATGTAAGTTTGTAAAAAATGTTACTATATGGTGAACAAACTAATAGTAAAATATCCTTTAATTTTTTTTATTTATTTATGTTATAAATAAAAAACAAAAAAAAAAAATTATTTACTAAAGCATACAATTTTTTTGTGAAAACTAAAAAATTTTCCAATTTCAACTTCCGGAAATAAAAAAAGAATGTTATGAAATAAACAATATTTGAAAATTTCCCCATTTATTTGATTTTAACAAAATTGCAGTAGAATTTATTAGTAATACGTATTTAGTTTTTAATTTTTTACATTACACGGATAATAAATAAGTGAAACATCAAATAAATTTCTTATTTAAAATATCCTTTTATATACTACACATACTACAAAATACTTTTTTAGTTAATTTCGATATTATATTGTTGAAAAATGCAATCGTTTCTTAGAAATGTAGGGAACCTAACAGAATTGATCTAGATTCTAGATGATTCAAAATTTAAAACAAAAAAATTTAAACAGTTTAATCTGAGTATTATAAGTCAGAAAACCTATTTTTTTTTTTTAATGAATTTCTCTGCCACATAAATGTGAACAGGAAATTACACAGCCTTTCCTGTTCAGGAGTAGCTGTAAATATCGTTAACTTTTACGACAATAACTTTTTAAGAGCGTATTTTGCAAGCTCTTACCCCCCAGGCCACCGAGGCCACAGAAAACCTCTTTTATTTTAAGCTATTAAAATAATACAAAATAGGTTTTTGAACGGTTTTTTCTTCCTAGAAATAGCAAAATAATGATATAATGCCACGTGCCTGTTCTTTTCGTAAATTTATCTGTAATATTTATGAATAAATTCATGGATTTCAACTTTTTATCTGATTTTTGAACTCTTTGTTGATAAAAGGACAGCTGATCCCATCAGTCATTATAACTTCAGTGGAATGCTTGAACATCCTAAAAAATATGCGTTCAGAGTGAAAAAAGTGTGAAATAATAGTATAGATAAATTTTAATGTTCTAAAAGTGATTCAAATCCTATTTATTAAAAAGAATTAGCTTTTGAGATCGTCTTACTTTGCAAAAATACTCAAATTAATACTAGTGCAAAATAAAACTTTATTCTTATTCTTTTCCTAAATTTATTTATAATATTTATAAATGAATTCACGGTTTTCAATGAATGATGTCTGTACATTTTATCTTAATACTTTTGTTAATAATATGACAGCTGAACTCATCAATCATTATAACTTCACCTTTTCATTTGAAAATTTTAAATATTCATTTAAGAGTCGAAAAAGTCGGATAATATAGTAAGTGCCTTTTAATATTCTAAAAGAGATTTAAATTCTACTAAACCAGTCCCTACACCAATATTAAGTTTCCAACCCTCGCTATTGCGTTTTGTTTCTTTAAATGAAAATATAATAATCTGAAATTTTCATTTGTCAAAAATCTTTTGTAGGTAATCAAAAAATAACGCTAAACGATGCCACAACAGTAATTTTACATAATATAACAACTAGATATATAAAAGGTTTTTTGAAAAATTTCCACTTTTTAAGATTAAGCTGAAATTATCAATTTATTGAGCTGATAACAACATCAAAGTTTTTACAATAATTTAAGTCTAGAATAGGTACTAATGTTAGTCGATTCGGCTAAAACATAAGACATTTTTTCTACTCTCTCTCTTTCTCTCTCTGATTCTCAAATGATTCGTTCTGATTAGTTTTAGTAGTCATCTGTACCTTGTAGGAATAAACAGAAACGTTATTCGAAATTTATAAGAGTATGTTTAATAATAGAATTTTTTTTCTTTTTTGTGTACTCCATAATATCTTATTAAAATTTTAGAAAACAGAAACAAATTTAGTTTGTCAAAAACAATTTTTTGGACTGTTAATCAACTGTGAGTCATTATAGAATCTTCTTCTGAAAAATAAGATTAGTATTCAAGAGTTAAATACAATATAATTACTATAACAAATGCTTCTAAAAATTAGCATCATTTTCATAAAAGATAATGAGATCAGAAATGATGGACGAACAGCTTTATAATAAATTCAACAACTATAATAACGGTAATAGAAATTTGTAGCAAAACAAAACAAAAACAATAAAATGAAAAAAAGCAGATTCTTAAAAATTTATGTTTCTTATGGTTTAAAAAGGACATTTAATTTTTGGTTGTCTGTAGTGATTTTTTTTGTATATATAAAAGTATATACATACATAATAATGTTTGTTTTTTTTTCTTTGTAAGTATAAGTTATATTAAACAAGGATACAATCTATCTATCAATCTCCAAAAAGTTATAAATTTCATACATGATACAGTGTGACAGTAAAATTATATTCAATAGAAAAAATAATAAAAACAAAAATTTGTTTCTTCTTAAAATTTGTATTAGAAAATTTATGTTAAAGGAAAAACTTATCATCGTAATAAGTACATGTACTTTGTCATTTCTTTATAATATTATATACCTACATAATATTATGTATATGTGTATCTTTTCTAAAAGAAAAATTGTATGTTTTTTAGCACATTTCTGAAAAAAAATTTGAAAAAAAGTGATTATTAGTTTCACTCTGTCCGTCCATCCGTCCATCCGTCCATCTGTTTACAAACTTCTAAACCGTTAAAGATAGAGAAAAAAAATTTTAATCATGGGTCTCATAAAAAAATTAATTTTGTGGAACAATTTTTTCATGTAGCCCCATCCATTACGGAGCTACAGCCCCTCAAACTTTGGAAAAGCCCAATTTTTAAATGCGTATATTATTATCTCATGTTCTGTTTAACATTTACCTTTGTAAATTAGTATCAAAATCATTCAAGTTTTTTTAAATTTAGTATTTTAATCTACCGTTATGTGAAAACTAAATTTTGCATGATTTTTCTAACCTCATAACTCCCGAACACTTTTAAATAGAGACTTGAAATTTTGAGGGCAGAAAGAACTTTTAGAATTAGTAGGTTTCTTTTGTAAATTTTTTTGTACGATACCCTGCTTAAGAGCTATTAGGGTTCAAACATTAAAAATTTACTATTTTTAGGCACCTGTAACTTAAGCACCTGTACAATTTTTTCTTCTATAAAACATAAAAATTAAAGCGCCTGTAACATATTTTTATGTATGTTAACGGTTTTTCTTAGTTGTATAGGATTGCGGACTTTCAGCCCCTAAAATTTTCAGAAAAGTCCTATTTTCACATTTTCATACCCATACGATAAGGATCGGGCATATTAAAATTACTCCTCCGTTTATAAGGAAATAAGCTAGTTAGATATACCTTCAAAGGTATGGATAGGATCAGAATTAAATTATAAATCGATTAAGCTTTGTCCGTCTTTTCCGTCCGTCTCTCCGTTAGGAAGATAACTCAAAAACTAAAAAAGCTAGAGTCTTGAAATTAACACAAAATATTCTTACACTAATTTGTAGGTTCCCTATTTTTTTGGTTGAGATCCGAGCAAAACTTCGATAAGCTATCGAAAAACTAATTTTTAAATCTCCACATTTTTTTGAAATAGAGCCATGAAATTTTAACTGCTGATAGATATCATAAAAATATTAATTTTATTATTAAAAACTTTTTTCTGTAGCACTCAAGTTGTATAAGGTATAATATCTTCTGTTTGAAAACGCCAAACGATTACTGCTTTTATTAGCTTTAAAAATATATATACAATAAATATATATTTGTGCCATACGGTGTCTTAATTTACCGTTAAGCGAAACTAAAATTTTGCGAAATTCTTGACTCCTTCTATTTTCCAAACGTTTAAGTTAGTAACTTGAAATTTTAAAAAAAATTAGGTCTTTGAAAATAAGTATGAGTCATTTCAGAAAATATTTTTGTATCGCCCCCCGTTTCGGAGCTGTTTGGGGTCAAAAACAAAACATTTCTTATTTTTAAACACCTGTAACTTGAACACCTGTCCCAATTTTTTTGAAGTAATAATATAAAAAAGTTAAAGCTCAATATTATATTTTTATTTCTATTAACAACTTTTCTTAATAATATAGGGTTACCTTAAAATTGACGAAAGTGTGACATAATTTTTCTAAATTTTTCTAACAAATTTTTTTAACGATTTTTTTGCATTTTTTTTTTTACTCGATAATTTGAAATTGTAGAGGATGATGCGTAATACAAAAAAAAATTAAATAAATAAAAAATATAACGGTTGCTTTATGTGATATTAGTATACATACTTATATAACTCATGTTTATTTATATATCGTATATGTCACTGATGAATGAATGATATATAATACATATGTATAGTATAAATTATTATACATTTGCCGCTTAATATTAAATGATACTATCTATAGCATATTTGGAAAAGTTTTGGATTGATAATCGTTATGTGGAAGGTTAGAATCTGCTTTTGAAGAATGTATAAACATATAGTTTGAATATATGTGCAACCCATAGTTCTAGAAATTATAAAATTCGACCAAATTATTTTAAAATACTAAAAAATTAAAAAAATAATATTATAAGCAAAGTGACAGGCTATGAACATACTAACGGTTCGTACGGGTATCTAAGAGTTGACAAAGGCAACTGTTTCTTATTGCAGCAAATTTTCAAATTTTTGTGACAATAATTCTAAACATTGTCTTTTGGAAATGTGCACTTTTAAAAATCCCTTGGTTTACATTCTATCTTGTTTTATTTTGTTTTCTTTGTACGAAATATTTTTTGTTTATTTTTTTATTATATTATATACTTAGTCCTACATAAATATCGGAAAATAGATTTTTTTTTTTTGGAGATTGATATACCATTGCTAAAAAGGATTTTTTTTTTAAAGCAAACACTATAAGCTTAAATTTTGTTTTTTTTAATTTTAGTCAAAAATTTGATTGGAATTTAAATTTTTTTTTAAAATTACGGTTTACTTAAAAAGCAAAAAAATAAATACGTAGAACTTAATTTTGAGCTTTTGTAGTATGTACACTAATACGTTTTTTTTTTGTGGCTTCTAACAAAATTAGGCGACAATTATTTCAAATATTAGAAATAGAAATTTGGTTTTGAATTTGGGTTAATCACTATTCTATTCAGAACTTGTTCAAAATTTTATATTTAAAATTTACATTTCTAATAAAATATAATTAATTAATAATAAATAGTATACAATATTATTTTATGCATAGGTACTCCACTTCAAAATACCAAACAAATAATAAGAGAAAAACTTCAGTGGTGAAAATAACCAAGAAATTCCTAAACTCCACCAGATATTTTTCATTTTTATCGTCTTAAGATATTTCTTTAAATTTCCGGGCTTTAGAATAAAATTTGATGAACATTTTATTTTTTGTTGTAAATCAATACGTTTGTGTACTTCTAAAAGATGCGGCTGATGAAATGTTAAAATTAAAACTCTATATTATTTATGTGCGCTTTTAAACCTGAAGTTTCTAAATATTAGATAAACGTGTTCTTGGATTAGGGTTTAAGTTAACCGATAAAAAAGGGTGTAGTTGATTGTGTCAACTCTAGAAATATCCACATTATAACAAAATGTAATTGCTGTTTCGTTAAAATTTATTCATCTTTTACAAAATTGCAGATATTTGCCTTAATTAAGTAGCGAGGTATCAAAGCTAGGTCCTCTAGTTGTATCAACGTTACTTAAATTCGCTAAACCGATCAAATTTTATAGAAGCTACTGCCATAAAACTTTTACACAATTATGGATGTCTAGCTTAATTAAGTACCTACCAATGTGTGATGACATTTGTATGATAGGTACCTGAACTGCTTGCGTCAAACCAAAAAAAAATTATTGCAGGGGTTATTCGCTTAAAATGGAATGTTATTATCTAATAATTTTGAAGATGAAATGCAGATTATAAGATTTTATTATTTTAGAACGATAATTTATTAAATCTTCCAAGTTTTTAAAATGTTATTGTCTTTCGGGACAGGTGTGGCATTTTCAATTTTATTTATTGTTTAAAATAGTAGAAAATCAAATATTTAAAATATTTAATTTTCTAGGATTTTAAAATAAATTAAATGTTTCGTTGATTTTTTTACCATTATAACAGTGTTCCCACTTTATTAAAGAACAAATAAAGCAAAAAAAAAAGAATTAATTTTAGAGGGGTTATAATAGGAGTTTTCAATAATTTAGATTTCAATTGATTCAATTCAAAAATTAAATTTTTTCTTAACTGTCCCAAGCAAAAACTCAGTAAGTAACAAAATTAATAAATTAGCGCTGAGAGCAAGAATGGATTTACTGTGTTGTTTCCTAACATTGTACATTGTCATTTTTAAGATTTGAAACCTCAGTAAGTGAAAGAGATACTTTCAAAACACAGGAACTGCAATGTTTACATCACGATTCTTAGCTAAAAACACAGTAACACACAAATACCAAATTAAAACACAGTAATTGCAATGAGTTACTGTGTTATAATTTGGTGTTTGTACTTGGTGTGTTTTAGAAATGAAAAATAATTTGGTTTGCGTATGTATTTGTTTTGTTTTTACAATATTTTTACAATTCACACATTTTTTATAACTAATTAATTTTTTTATTTCTTAATAGGTACTAAGTTGTTATACATGATATTTATTTTTCAGGCTGAGTTATTTTTGTTTGTTAAATTTTTATTTTCACTTACTTATTTGTTTTTGTTTAGTTTTTATTTTCGAATAAATTTTAAGTTTTTTAATAAAGCGATCAATTTAATATATTATAAATTTTTCTTTTATGATAGTAAAAGGCATACTTGAAATGATGATTTGAGATGAAAATTTGAGATGAATGGGAGTGGTTATTCGGGTACCTCCCACACAACTCCCAAAACCGAACAAGAATATCTTCGAAATTAATAAAGATAAAAATCTCAAATTTGATACGAGGGTGCTGTTTCCTGAATCCCCGATTTGCCTAAAATTTGAGATGAATTGGAGTGGTTGTTCGAGTACCTCCCTAAGACCGAACAAACATATCTTCGAAATTAATAAATATAAAAACTTGAAATTTGATATAAGAGTGTTTTACCCTGGTCTGATGATATCTCTAAAGTTTAAGATGAATTGGAGTGGTGGTCCGGGTGTTTTTACATACTTTCCAAACCTAACAAGCATATCTTCGAATTTAATAAAGACACCCTGAAAAAAGACCTGAAATTTTGTACAAAGGTTGTAAAAGCATTTATTTTTTTAGCTTATATTAAATACCTAACTAAAATAATATGGATTTTTAATTTAATTTCAATTTTTTAGGTGTAGGGTATAAATAAATCGGTTGCATCGACTTACTGTTACATTTCCTTGTTTTTCTTTAAAACCACAGGAAATACAAATAGGTACCTACTTTGTTTTTATCTGATGTTCTGAGCAGAAACTTTAAATAATATCCATTTAAAACAAAAACAACTTTTCGGCATTACTTACCCAAAATCAAGATTAATCGAATTGAAATTGTATTAAAAAGAAACGTACTCATTCAATTTATAAGTAAAAAATTATATAGACCACTAATTTGTAAAAGATGTTGTAAGTCTTCTAAATTTAATTTTTTGCTTATTTTCTCGAAACAATACTTGAAGCAATTACTGTGTTTTTCCCGTGAGACAGCCACGCAAAAAAAAAGGTTAAATCTAAACACTTATAAAATTATTTAACCTCTTTTAAGAATATTTACAATCATTGAAAAAAAAAACCCTTTAAAGATTGTATGTATTTGCAATCGAAAAATAAATCAAAACTTTTATAATTTGTTTTTTTTTTTTTTTTTTTAACAAAATTTTTTGGTTTTTTTTACAATATGGTATTGTCGGCTTTTTCAATAAAATTCGAATACAAATATTTATACAAAATAATATAATAACATAAAGAACAAAATAATATCTAAATAATATAAAATAAAATATCTATTTGTTTCACAATAAAAGAATATAACTGGGACATTTTAGTGATCATTGAGCATCAAACAAAAAAATAAAAATAATATAAAATCATTTTCATTTATGATCATAGATTCAAATTAACCTTAATCTCGATACGACGCATAATACAAAACCCTTTCAAAATATAAAATCCTGTTTTTTATTTTTTAGCACATTTCCAAAAAAATTTTGAAAAAATGTGCTTATTAGTTTCACTCTGTCCGTCCGTCCGTCCGTCCGTCTGTTTACAAAGCTTCTACACCGTTAAAGATAGAGAAAAAAAATTTTAACCATGGGTAGGTCTCATAAAAAAAATAATTTTGTGGAACAACTTTTTCATGTAGCCCCTCCCATTACAGAGCTACACCCCCTCAAACTTTGAAAAAGCCCTATTTTTAAATGCATATATCTTATTTCCTGCTTAAGGTTTTTTCAATATGAAAACGTCATTCGACAGGTACTTCTTTTATCTTTGTAAATTAATATCAAAATTATACAATTTTTTTAAATTTAGTATTTAAATTTACCGTTATGTGAAAACGAAATTTTGCATGATTTTTCTACTTTGATAACTCCGGCACGCTTTTAGATAGAGGCTTGAAATTTTGAGACAAGAAAGAACTTTTAGAATTAGTATAAGTTTCCTCAGAAAATTTTTTGGTAGCACCCCCTCTTTAAGAGTTATTACGCCTCAAAAACTGAAAATTTGCTATTTTTAGACACCTGTAACTTAGGCACCTGTAAACATTTTTCTTCGGCAAGACATGAAAATTAAAGGTTCAATAATATATTTTTACGTGTGATAACGGCTTTTTTTAGTTATATAGGATTCCGGACTTACGGCCCCTCAAAACTTCAAAAATGTCCTATTTTCACGTTTTTTTTCTTATTACATGAAATTTTCAAATTTTTGTGCAAGTCACAATTCTAAACAGTTTGTATTGAGTTTTGGAAATGTGCGCTTTTAAAAACCGTTGGTTTACATTCTACCTTGTTTTTTTTAAGTTTTACTTTACAGTATACACGTAAAATATATTTAGATATTATATAAATTTGAAAGGAATGTTAAATTTCTGTTCTGTAGTCGTTTTCATTACATAGTTATTATACATTTTTATCCACATATAAACACGTTCATAAAAACACTTTTATTTTCAACATATAAAAAGAAAATATGTAACATTAAAATTTTGTAGATATGTTTTTGATCTATATATTAATAGATAAAAAACAATTTGATGTCATTTTATTTAACCTTATGGGTTAACCTCAACATATGCGTTTCTGTTAAAGTATCTTTAGATTTTTATTATAATATTATATACCTATATGTTCATTTTTTATAATATGAAGTTTTGCTAAAATTTTAAAGACAAACCATTTTTGGTTAAAAAAAAAAATTTTCTTCAACATTATCATCAAAAATTTAACCAACACAAAATAACAGAAAATCACAACATAAACAAAAGAAATTTTCTTATACAC
This sequence comes from Poecilobothrus nobilitatus, assembly GCA_947095535.1. Taxonomy (NCBI): domain Eukaryota; kingdom Metazoa; phylum Arthropoda; class Insecta; order Diptera; family Dolichopodidae; genus Poecilobothrus; species Poecilobothrus nobilitatus. Next base: position 113,093,202 of record OX352774.1, read on the forward strand.
AAAAGTATATATATGTACATATATATAGATAAAAGAAAATCATTTGACTAACTAATCTAAACTTCCTTTATTTTGCCTGATTTCCAATCAAAGGATATAGGTAGGTGTTTTTAACAAAATAAAATCTTCTATAATCTTTTTATACCTGAATGGACAAAAAAAAAAAAATGTGTCCTTTAAAATGGTTGTCCTTTTTTGGGTTTGTTTTGTTTCACTCGGATTTTTTTTTAATATTTCTATAGGAAACGCATTAAAAAAAAAATCTTAAACGCTTGTGTTTTTTTTTTTTTTTTGGGAAAAAGAATTGAAAATTTTATTTTTGAATGACTATAAGCATTTTATTAGTACAATAGATTTTCTGTATAGCTTTAATAATATTATGGTTTTTTTTTTAAAACTTATTTTAGTTTATTTTAAATAAAATTGATTTATTTTTTTTTTTTAAGATTATACTTTAGAGCATATTATTTTGAGTTGTTTTCAAATACTCTAAAATCACTTAATGTAACAATTTCTTCTATAGGTAATAGGAAAAGCAAAAAAAAAATAACAAAGTTTTTATAAAAAAAATTAACTAGATGTTTTTATCTGCCGATCCTATCGTACGGGTATAATAAAATTACTCCTCCGTTTGTAACACCTCGAAATAAGCGAGCTAGATATACCTTCAAAGGTATGGATCGGATCAGAAAAAAATTCTAAGACTTTTGAGCCATGTCCGTCCGTCCGTCCGTCCGTCAGCACGCTAACTCAAAACCTAAGAAAGCTAGAATCTTGAAATTTACACAAAATATTTTGGGAGTAATTTGTAGGTTCCCTATTTTTTTTGGTGGAGTTTGGACCAAGCCTTAGGGTAGCTCTCGAACACCTAACTTTTAGATCTCCACATTTTTTTTGCAATAGAGCTATGAAATTTTAACTACTGATAGATCTCACAAAAATATTAATTTTAATTTTTATAACTTTTTTTTGTCGCCGCACCCATTACGGAGCTACAGCTCCCCAAAGGTTCAAAAAAGCTCTATATTTAAATTGTTATAGCACAAGTTGTATAAGGCATATCTTCATTTTGAAAACGCCAAACGATTACTACTTTCATTAGCTTTAAAAGTATATATACAATAAATATATATTTTTGGCATACGGTGTCTTAATTTACCGTTATGCGAAACTCAAATTTTGCAAAATTCTTTAACCCCTCCATCTTCTAAACGGTTAAAGTTGGAAACTTGAAATTTTGACAGAAGTTAGATCTTTGAAAATTAGTATGATTCATTTCAGAAATTTTTTTTGTATCACCCCTCGTTTAGGAGCTGTAAGGGGTCAAAATTTGAAAATTTCCTATTTTTAAACACCTGTAACTTGAACACCTGTTAAAATTTTTTTGAAGTAATACACAAAAATTAAAGCTCCAACATTATATTTTTATTTCTGTTAACAACTTTTTTTAATAATATAGGGTTACTTTATAATTGACGAAAGTGTTAGTTGATTTTTTCAAATTTTCTAACAAATTCCTTTAAAACGAATTTTTTCCATTTTGTTTTACTCGATAATTTGAAATTGTTGAGGATATAATGCGTAGTACCAAAAAAAATGTAATTAAATAAACAACATAACGGTTGCTTGAAGAATTTTTATTTATATGATATTGATATATATACATACTTATATAATATCATGTTTATTTACATATCGTATATGTCACTAGTGAATGAATGATAAGAGTATAGATGTATATTATATAGCGCCGTATTTACATACACATATGTATTTTATTGTACTTATAAGAAATTATTCTGTCAATGGAATATTTAAATATATTATAATATAATATTTAAAATTATATTTACTGTTTTGTACTTAGTAAATTTAATATACATTTACCGCTTAGTATTAAATGGTACTATAGAATATTTGAAAAAGTTTTGGATTGATAGGCGTTATGTGGAAGGTTAGAATCTGCTTTTGAAGAATGTACATATAAACATGTAGTTTGAATATATGTACAACCCATAGTTCTAGAAATTATAAAATTCACCCAAATTATTTTAAAATACTAAAATATTAAAAAAATAATATTGTAAGCAGAGTGGCTGTGAACACACTAACGGTTCGTACGGGTATCTAAGAGTTGACAAAGTCAACTGTATTCTTCCTCGTTTTTTTTTAATATTATCTTATAATTTTAAAACTTTTTATTTTTTATTTGGTTATATAATATTGAATAACATTAAAGGTTTTAAATGAGAAATTAAATTTAAATTAAGGAGTTTTTCTAACAACAGTACTAACATTACCTAATTATTGCAATGATTATTTTCAAAAAGAAAATCGAAAAGAAAATTTTGTTTAAAAACGATTTGCAAACCAGACTCAGAATGCTCTTTGGTGAAATCGTTTCGAATGTCATATTAATTATATACAAATTATTCGAACACGATAGTAAGCTATCATTAGTATATAGCTATTATTTTATTGTAATCAAACAAATAGCTGGAAATAAACTACAATAATTGTATGTATGTATGGATCTCTTAAGTTTGTAGTTGTTGAAAGAACAAGTTAAGTACAAACTTAACAGCTCCATACAATTATTGTAATGAAACAAATTAATTTTACTAAAATCAGTTTTGATAAAATGCTAACCAAATATCTGGATATACTATATGTTAATTCCTAAGATTCAAACCGCTTGTTAATTATCAAAATTGTCTATTTCTAATAAAATATTAATTTTTAAAAATATATTTTAATAAATGATAGTACTGTGAGCTCAATAATGGTGACGCACCTAAAACCAGTAATTTTACAAGCAAAACGGAATGATTTATTTAAAATTATACAGATTTTACCGAGATATTATTTAGCTATGAAACTTGCCAACATTTTCTAATACTACCTTAGTAATAGAAAAAATTCAGATTCAGAATTGACAAATCCAATACTTCTTGTATTAATTGCCTAAACTCAATTGTTACTGAATTATAAATTCCCAAATAGATCCATCTCTTTAAGTAGCTAGGTCCAAAAAAAATATATCAGGCACCGTCAAATCTGGGGAATGTCATGGTCTAGTGAAATTTGAATTTTTCGAATTAATTTGGTCTCTCGGTGCCCTCTTTGACTTCATTCTGTACAAATTACAAGTCAGCATTATTCACTACTGCTAGACATAAAAAATTTTTCTATTATGGTTCGGTATATCACTCTTAAAACAGTTTATAAAATGTCCATCATCATATTCAATAAAATATTTATCAAAATATAAACTCTATTCACCATAATTCGAAACCAAATAGTACATCTAATAGACTATAACTAAAGGCAGCGGCAAAGCTATCGGATTCTTTGTACCCTAAATTTGACAGTTCTGGTTATTTACGTGTGCTTTTAAATGAAAATGATTGAACATTAAAATGGACACGATATTTAGATTGTCGAGAAAATATAATAAAGTTAAAAAATAGAAATATAATAATTTTGACAATATTTCTTACACTGAGTACGAGCTCATCTTAGGATTTTTAAAAATTCTTTATAATCAAGAAAAAATAAAATTTTTTAAATTACCTATAAATATTTATGAATTTATAAATATTTGAAACAGTCAGTTCAAATTGACCTACTTTGTATAATAATTCTTCTTAATCTTAATAATTTAATTAGTGACTTAGTTGAATAATGTATTGTAAGGTATTAGACTATAGATTTTTTTTTTTATTGTATTTTATTGTTATTCTTAATCACTATTTTAGGTTTAAAAAACTGCTCCTTTAGGTTTAGCATTTAAATTCAAAAATAAAAAATCTTTTTCGAAAGGAAATTTCTTAATAAATATTGAAATATAGTAAATATATATAGCCGCAAAATCATAAAAAAAGCAATAATTTTAATTTATATTATATTATATACTTTTATTAAAAACTTAAAAAAATTACAAAATCAAGTAAAATAATCAATTTCTAAAAAACTATTTGAAAAATGTGTGTGTCTGATACTCTTGGTAAATTGTAAAATTGATATTCTTCTTGAGAATCTTGAGATGATTCTTCTTCACATGCCAATAGTAGCTTTTCAGATATAAAAATGCCAACATTTTTTTGTGGCATAGGTTTTTCATTTTTACATTTTGCTATAAAACAGGCGTTTACTATTGGGGAGCTCAAAACAGAAATCCACAACGGCCAATACCACTTTTTTGATCTGACGTTGATACGATAATTTGCAACGGCATTGTCATGTGAATCGACACCACCCATGCTATAGTTGTAGTGATGTAAAAGTAACGGTTGATCGTAATTGACATAATCCTTCTTTTCTTTCTTCCAGCGTTTGACTGTTTTCGTTGGTTCAATTTGGTTAAAGTTAGAACACATTGTAACCTCTTTATTATCAGACCATCGATAGAATAACAATTTGTTCCTGGTATCGAATACATAGTCATTCTCACCGCGCTGTAATTGTTTACCTGTTTTTAATGATACATTCATTATTCGATTAGCTCGAGTTGTTCTCGTGTCATGAAAATGTTTTTCACTTAGTAAACACACACAAATAATAAAAAGTAAAAAAGTTGTCAAAGTAAACTTTGTGTTGATTTGGTTGTTCAACATTTTCAAGTAATCGAAGTACAATATCGGCACCCGTCACTTGGGCCAGCATATGGAATGCCCGAAAATAAATTGTTTTAATAATTTCCAAGAAAATTATTAAAGATAGAGGTCTTTTCGCCCCCTATCTATTTCGAGAATAAGTTAACCAATTTTGAATTTGAAACACTCATTGGAAAGCTAAAAGTTCAAAGTTTATTATTGATTACTACACTTTAATACCCACTTTAATATAAAATATACAGATATCATAGCAAAAAACATATATGAAAATAGTGACTGTTCGAAAAATCGAACAGTGGCCGAAAATGTGTTAAGTACGTTCCGGATAAGTGCTTGTTTCGTTTTAGAAACCAGAAATATTGACATTTTAAAATTTTCTGAGAATTGCATACAAATAAACTCGTTTAAGTACCTAAATATGTAGGTACTGTTTTTCAAAGTACAATATAAAATTTTTTATTAAAATTTTACTTTTAAGTGCCTCAAGAGACATCTACTTTTGATACCGAAAAAATATTAAATTTTTGAGTAAAATAAATATGTACTTTTGTTATAATATAATTTGTTTATATATATACACATTTTATGCAGCAAGAAAATGTTATTGGTTATGGATAAGTACCCACCATGATGCAGTTAAACGGATTATAAATAAGTACCTTACTTGAAGCACTTATCCGACTTCGGTTAAGTGCTTTGTTCGGATAATTGCTCAAAATTGTTAACATTTTTGTAAAAGTATTTAAGCGGGTTTTATTGTAATTTAAAGTTTTATTATCTCATAATCAACCAAAAAAAAATTGTATAGTAGTTAACCTAATCTAAAATCTTTGAAAAACTTCTTCATGAATTTATTTATCAGATCTTGCGGCAAAATATTTCGTAAAAGAGTTTTTTTCTTTTTTTTTGTAGAATAATCAGATTAAAGTTAATAAAAGGAGGGGTAGACTCTTAAAATAAATACCTGTTAATTTATTTTTCCTACGATACATTTTGCCATTCTATTATAAAGAAAATAAAAATTTAAAACTTAACTAGCTATATATAGAATTTGAAATCTAAAAAGAAAACTTTAATAAATCTGTATTTTCCAATTTTACAACTTATTTTTCCTTTCTATTAAATGAATTTTATGTCATCAAGCCTTGAACATGTTATTAAGAGGAGAAGTTGGAGAAGAAGCAGATGAAGAAATGAATTTTACATTATTTTGAAGTACAAAGTAAAGAAATAATTTTTAAACCGCAAAAAAAAACGTGTTGAATATTCCATCTATCTGATTAAAAATAAAATTTTTTTTTGTATCCAAATTATATTCAAGTCTCATTCAATTGAATATCCTTTCATCAAGTTCATTACTTCCTTTTCTCCTTTCACATTTTATTTTATGGTTACCTATCCATAAAAGGTTCCCGTAGATTCTTAGATAGAAAAAAAATTCCCCTTTTTGTTTTTTTGTACACCTGAGAGAATAGAAATTTTTTTTTTTTGGTCAGAAAAAAAAAAAAAATTAAACACACATTCAGTTAGTAAAGAAAAAATGTTTGCTAATGCTGTAATATATGTGTGTATCTGCGTAAACTAAAAGAATGTTAGGTAAAGAATGATATTCAAATGATTGTCATTGTTATATCAGGACTCAAATCAAGAGATTTTTATTTTAAAGATTTTCTTTTTATGCCTTTTTTTGTTTTTTGTGTTATATTTTTTATTTTGTATTTTTTCTTTTTTTTTTACATTTTATTCCCAATTCAAATTGAATTTGAAATATTTTGCAATTTTTTTTTTTTTTTGCTTTTTTTTGTTTTTTTTTTTACTTGTGTTTTGCCTTTGTTTGTACGAATTTATATGTGTATATGGCTATAATTTTAAATTATTTCGAATGGGATGTTGTTGTTCCGAAGTCAAAGTAATTGTACGTAATCCGATAAGACTTTTATTTTTCTCTAGAGGAATTATGTTAAAATTTAAAAAAAAGAATAGAAAAATTAAACAAAAATAAAAATAAATAAAAAAAAAAATAAAAAAATTAAAAATTCTTGGTCAATTTAAAAAAATATTTAGAAAACCTAGAATAAAATAAATCAGATAGAAAGATTTCAGTCGATTTTGATGATTTTAAGGATTAATATATAAAATAATTTGGTAGGTACAAGTGTACGACTTAATAGGATTATACAGTCGACGACTTAAGTGTACGACTTAATAGGATTATTTTATTTCGGTTTTTAGATATAAATAACAGTAAATATTTTAAGCTGGAGGGGGCTTATATGTTAAAGATAATTCAATATTCTTTCAAAGTTTCTTAATTATGTGCTAAAATAATTATTAAAATCTACTTTAAAGTTAAGTGATGAAAGTTGAATTATAACATATAACATCATATAATAATGGGTCGGACCGTATTAAAGGTGGTACTACTAGAGTAAAGAGTGATTTAATATCTTTAAAACAGTAACAGTTTTAAGTATCAATTTGGTTGATTTCCGTTAACTTTTGTGGAAAATATTTCAATTTCAGTGATTTACTAAAAAATAATATTACAAAATTTTAAGATGGCGCCTATTAGTGACGGTTCGTTCCTGGAGTTTTTTTAATACAAATTTTTTTATAAAATAAAGTCAGAAACATATGCCGTATGTCTGTATTATAGGACATCGTGTATAAGGTAATAAAAATCGATGATAACAACATGAAAATAGGTGAAAGTATTTAACGACAATATAGCAAAATAGTGATTTTAAACAGAAGAAATATAATCAAAGACGGGAGTGTGAAGAGGCCAAATTTGTAGTCACAATATTTCATTTTTTAATTTTAGTTTTTTAACTATAAGACTAGATCGAAGATGTCTCTAATTTCTGTAAACATTTTTTGTATGTTGTCCTCTCTTTTGTATTATATTCGCTTGTTGATATTGTTCAATGACGTTTTATTTAATTTTTTAGTTCAGAACAGGAATTTAGCAACTCTTGACATTATAGTTATTACATCGTTGGCATATAAGTAGAGTTATTTTATATTTTTTGATAAAACTTTGAAAAATTTTTTTAATAAATTGGAAAGAAAATTCATTACTAAATCCATATTGTGTAAGAAACTTTCCACATAAATTGCCCTTCCGCTCGCATTAGTTTTTATCATTATATTTGTTTCTTTTTCTTTTTCTCTCATTTCTTAATAAAAGGAGGAAGTTATTTGGGTATTTATTTTGGCCCTAAAAAAATCAAATTCCATTGAGGATTTTCTAATTTTCTTTTTTTCTATTAAATGTCTTTTTTTTTTATATAAAGTACATTGTTGTCTAAAATAAAAGAGACAAAAAAAAAAATCATTTGATGTTTAGATTTAGGTTCAGTATGTAAAACTAAAGGTTCTAAAAGGCACAAATCTTAAGAAAAAAAAACAATAAAATCATAATATTGGAATTGTACTTTTCCTGCATAAAAGTTTTGAATTTTTAATAGAATTTTAAGTAAATCTTACATAGGTAATAAAACAAAAGCCGTTAATACAATAAGAAAAAATATAACATTAGAACTTTGATTTGTATGTCTTATTTACGACAAATTTGAACAGGTGTCTAAGTTACAGAGTTTAAAAGATTATATTTTTAATTTTTTATCGTTAATAGCTTTAAAGAAAGGTGACTTTTCAAAATTTTTCTGAGCCAACTTATGCATAGTTTCAGCTAAAAGTATTTCAGAGATACGAAGAATCACAATTGTGTAAAGTTATGATATTCCATAACGGTATATTTAAACACCACCTTGCAAAAAAATTATATACATTATTATTAAAATTATATAATTTATAACATTTCTTGTCGTTTGACAATTGTAGATAGGTAAAATGTTAAACAAAATTTGAGATATTAACATTTAAAAACAAGTAAATGTAACAGTAAGTCGAAGCAACCGACTTATTAATACCCTACATCTGAATAATTCGAATTAAATTAAAAATCGATAAGTTTTTTGGCAGCTGCTTGAACAGCCTCCCTTTTCTTTCTAAAGGGAAACATAACAGAACACTCTTGTACCAAATATAAAGGTTTTATCTTTATTGTTTTTGGAGATATGTTCGTTTGCTCTGTGGCTCATTCGGAAGCCTCTAAAATACGAACCCATTGTCGAAATCAAATTTCTCAAATTTAGACATAAAGAAAACATGCCAGAACACCATTGTACCAAATTGAAAGATTGTACCTTTGTTGGTTTTGGAGATAATCTCGTTTACTACGGTTCAGAAGCTTCCAAAATCCGAACTCATGGAACAAATCCTCTCAAATTTCAGAGACATAAATCAAGCAGGAAGGAATATCATTGTACAAAAGTTAAAGATTCTATTTTTGTTGGTTTTGGAGATAATCTCGTTTGCTCAGGAATTATTCGGAGCTTCCACAATCTGAACCCATGGACTGATTTTTCGTGCGGATGGACGAATGGACGGACATCGTTAAATCGATTTAGAAGGTGATTAAGAATATAATATAATATTACACATGCCCATATCTAACTCGCTTCCTTTCAGTGATTATGAACACCATTCCAAAGTTATTATACCCTATATTTTAGGTGTAGAGTATAATAAGGCTTTCATTGATTTTGAGATGTTGCAATTCCGTAATGCCCAACATAAAATTTTTTATATTCGGTTATTCACGGTTAAAGTTCATTGCTTCATTTAAAACAGAATGAAGGACGGTGGGAAGGATGGACAGAGTAAAATTAATAACCAAATTGTTCAAAAATTATGAATAGAACTACATTTAAGAAAAAAATTAAGCTTAGTTTTTGAAACTGTTAAAATGCTACAATAATGGTAAGTATATATTATGATTTGCTATCAAAAATATACCGTTATTTAAAATAAGAAATACAAAAGTTATTAATGTATACATATTTTTAAAGGCTATTTATAGTTCTACATTTAAAATTGTTTTAAAAAAATAATATAATAAGTATATCTATTTATTTTTATTTAAAACATTAACAAATTATGGCCAAGGAAGCAAAAGCATAAGTTCCCGAAAAATTACACATTTTAATAATATTTTTTTTTTATTTTCTTATTTATGTTTAGAAATTGTCAAATAACCTTTTAAAATTGAATTAATTTGCATCTGTAAAAAAAAAGGTATAGGTATTCCGTATTTCAATCAATTAAAAAAAGTTCTGCTAAAGTTCTGAATATAGAAACATTGGTCGGAGGAAACTTATCCTACTTATTTTCAGAACACATCATGTCAAAACTTAAAGATTGTTGCTAAAAGAATTAGATAAATAAATTTTGATTAATGTTTTAATTTGATTATCTATATTATAATAAAATTCTGTAGCCCTCCCGAATTTTGACAATATATCAAAATCTTTTTTTTTTAGTTTATTTCCCCCCCACATAACATCATATGACAAAGATATTGCATAGCCTTTCCTTTCCAGGTGGGGCTAAAAATATCGTAAGGGGGAATAATTCCACACTCCCTCGGCGTGTACAGCGTATATTTTATTCACTCTTACCACCGGCTTAGACCACCGACCAGTGGGAATTTTCCAAAGATATCAAGAATTCCTCCTACGTAGTGTTACATTCTTACTGACTAAACCCACAAGGTATAGGACAAGGATGTGGAAACATTAAATTGGAAGTGCGGCTGTAAGGGAACAACGAATCCGCTGATTATTATTATTATTATTATTATTATTATTTTGCTAACAGTGACTATAGTCATCAACTGTTACAACATGCAGTAGTATTCATCACCTTCCTGCATGAGGTAATAATTGAAGACAACCCCACTGTAACAACTATATTGGTATTAGTATTAGTTATTAATATTATTATTATTATCAGTGTATTACAACGTGCAGTAGTATATAACACATACCTGCATGATATAACCAAAGATAGCTGCACTGAAGCAGCTATTATTATTATTATAATTAATACAATTATATGATATTCATAAATACGATACAAAATTACTCCATGTTATTTATATGACCTGACCGGGGTTTGAATCCAAGATCCTCAAGAACAGAATTAAAATTTAAAATTAATAAGACATAAATTTAATTCATTAAATTATAATTTTGTATAAATGTTTCTATTGTTTTGAACCATACTGTATTAATTTGTTGTTATACATATTATAATAGTATACAAGTACATGTATGTAGAAACTGTATGCTAACTACTAAATAATAATATAAAGGACAAAATGAGTTTGATTTTTTTTTGTATTTATATAATATTATATACGTATATATTATATATAATATAATATAGAAGCATAATAGAAATATATATATATATATATATTTTATATTCCTGTATAACTGTTTATTGAAAATAAAGAAACATTGAAAGGAAATTAAATTGAGCTCTTTTCAGTGATTTGCATTGAAAATTTTCACTTATTGATGATGATGATGATGATAAGTTAAAAATAATAATAATAATAAAATAAAGAAAAAAGGAAACGAATCATCAATTCCTTAAAGAAATCTTAAACAAGGAAAAAAAACTGAATAATGTTCCCTATTGAAAAAGGGATTGTTTTTTTTTTTTTTTTTTTTTTTTTTATAAAATAAGGATATTTCTATGCTTTATTATAAAATTTTGTATAGAAAACAATTGATTTGAAAAGAATATTTGCGTATAAAATATTTGATTTAAAGGTAAAAGAATAGTAAATTACAATATAAACATACACCTGATGAAAATGAAAAATAATGGAAATAGAAAAAAAAAAAACTTTATTGAATTTGTTTTTTTTTTTCTTTCACAGATTTTTGATTCTCATGCTAAGAATTTACATTGCAAATTCATTGTTATATTTTATTTTTGTTTATTAGTATTTTCTGGTTATGTCCACTTTTTTTTTTATATTTGTATTAAAAAATTTTAATATTACTTACGCATATGTATAGTGATTTTGATTTTTGATATGGGTTTGGTTTTAAAAGTAATAAAAAATAATTGATTGAAACTTTAAAAGAAAATAATACGTAATTTTAAAATCATTTAAAATGTTAAAATTGAATTAAAAAACGAGGAAGAATAAGTTGACTTTGTCAACTCTTAGATACCCGTTCGAACCGTTATTATGTTAACAGCCTGTCACTCTGCTTACAATATTATTTTTTAATATTTTAGTATTTTAAAATAATTTGGGTGAATTTTATAATTTCTAGAACTATGGGTTGTACATATATTCAAACTATATGTTTATACATTCTTGAAAAGCAGATTCTAACCTTTCACATAACGATTATCAATCCAAAACTTTTTCAAATATTCTATAGTACCATTTAATACTAAGCGGTAAATGTATATTAAATTACAAAATAGTAAATATAATTTTAAATATTATATTATATTAATGCGTACATATAGTATATTTATATTGTTATAAGTATATCGCCATACATTGCAATATTTCTTTAAAAATATTTCCATTCATAGAATAATTTCTTATAAGTACAATAAAATACATATATGTATGTATGTAAAAACGGCGCTATATAATATACATCTATACTCTTATCATTCATTCACTAGTGACATATACGATATGTAAATAAACATGACATTATATAAGTATGTATATATATCCTTTATATATCCTTTTATTTATATATATCCTTATCATATAAATAAAAATTTTTCAAGCAACCGTTATGTTGTTTATTTATTTACATTTTTATGTACTACGCATTATATCCTCAACAATTTCAAATTATCGAGTAAAACAAAATGCAAAAAATTCGTTAAAGAAATTTGTTAGAAAATTTGAAAAAATCAAGTAACACTTTCGTCAATTATAAAGTAACCCTATATTATTAAAAAAAGTTGTTAACAGAAATAAGAGTATAATGTTAAAGCTTTAATTTTTGTGTATTACTTCAAAAAAATTTTAACAGGTATTCAAGTTACAGGTGTTTAAAAATAGGAAATTTTCAGTTTTTTTACTCCTTACAGCTCCTAAACGGAAGGTGAAAAAAAAAAATTTCTGAAATAACTCATATTTATTTTCAAAGATATAACTTCTGTCAAAATTTCAAGTTTCCAACTTAAACCGTTTAGAAGATAGAAGGGTTAAAGGATTTTGCAAAATTTTAGTTTCGCATAACGGTAAATTAAGACACCGTATGCCACAACTATATATTTATTGTATATATACTTTTAAAGCCAATAAAAGCAGTAATCGGTTGCCGTTCAAAATGAAGATTTACCTTACACAACTTGTGCTATAACAATTTAAATATAGAGCTTTTTTGAACCTTTGTGGAGCTGTTGCTCCATAACGGGTGGGGCTACAAAAAAAAGTTATTAAAAATAAAATTAATATTTTTGTGACATTTCATAGCTCTATTTCAAAAGACGACCGAAATGTGGGGATCTAAAAGTTAGGTGTTCGAGAGCTACCCGAAGTTTTGGTTGGAACTCAACCAAAAAAAATAAGGAACCTACAAACTATTCCCAGAATATTTTGTGTAAATTTCAAGATTCTAGCTTTCTTAGTTTTTGAGTTAGTGGGCTGGCGGATGGACGGACGGACGGACATGGCTCAATCGATTTAGAATTTTTTTCTGATCCGATCCATACCTTTGAAGGTATATCTAGCTCGCTTATTTCGAGGTGTTACAAACGGAGGAGTAATTTTATTATACCCGATCCTATCGTACGGGTATAATTATTAATAGAAATAAACGAGGAAAAGTGCAGTAGAGTAGACTGTGTCCACTCTGGGATACCCGTATGAACGTAATATATCTTGTTTCTATAAAACTTGATCATCTTTTAAAAACATTCAGATGTTTTAGTACCGAACTAGAGAGATATGTTTATGTAAATTGTGGAGTTGTATGACGGTTACCCGAATATATTGCGCCAGCTTCATTAAGTTCCAAGAAATGCAAGAAGCCTGAACCGGCTGCTTTAGACCAATAAATTTTACAAAAGTTTTTGGCATGCAACTCGACACTTTTTCACTAAATTTCAGATAGCTAGCTTTAATAGACACTGAGTTATTTTCATTTAAAAAGAGAAGTTGTATGGCAGCTATCCGAACCCGTAGCACCACCACAACCAAATTTTACAGAAGTTGTTGCCATAGAACTTAATCATCATTCGCAAAATTTCAGATACCTAGATTGAATAGACACTGGGTTATTTCCATTTAAATAAAGAAGTTGTATGGCAGCTACTCGAACCCGGCGGCCGAAAATGCTGGAGTTAAATAGCAAAACTAACAATTTTGCAAAAGTGACGTAAAAAAAATTTCAGCCTTCTAGCTCCTTTATTTTTTGAGTTCGTGCGGACGGACACTGAGTTATTTTCATTTAAAAAGAGAAGTTGTATGGCAGCTACCCGAACCTGTTGCACCAGAACAACCAAATTTTGCATAAGTTGTTGCCATAAAACTTGATCATTATTTGCAAAATTTCAGACGCCTAGTGTCATTAAGTTCCAAGAGGTGCAAGAAGTCTGAACCGGCTGCTCTAGACCAACCAAATTTTATAAAAGTTGTTGGCCTGTAACTCGACACCTCTTTACTAAATTTCAGGTTCGTACCTTCAATAAACACTGAGTTATTCTCATTTAAACGGAGAAGTTGTATGGCAGCTACCCGAACCCGCCGCACCACCACAACCAAATTTTACAGAAGTTGTTGCCATAAAACTTGATCATCATTTGCAAAATTTCAGAAACCTAGCTTGAATAGATACTGAGTTATTTCTATATAAAGATAGAAGTTGTATGGCAGCTACTCGTACCCGCCGACCGGAAATGTTGGATTTAAATAGCAAAACTAATAATTTTGCAAAAATGACGTAAAAAAATTTCAGTCTCGTAGCTTCTTAATTTTTTGAGTTATCGTGTGGACGGACGGAAGGACGGACGTACAAGGCTTAATCGACTCAGAATTCGATTCTGAGCCGATCCATACCTTTGACACTATATCTAGCTCGACTCCTTTAAGGTGTCACAAACTTAATGGCAAATTTATTATACCCTTGAACATAGTTCATACGGGTATAAAAAGACATGTATAGTACATATCTATTTGTTCACTTTTTGTATCTATAATCATTTAAAATACAATGAATTATTAAGAAAAAAAGTAATTTTTCAATTTTTTAATAAAATTTTTATTATATTATATAGAATTATTTTGTATCTAGAAATGTAAGTTAAACTGTTTTTCATCTTTGTGATACCTACGCAAAAATATCTAAAATGTAAAGTCTTAATGATAGAGATAACCTTTTCATAGATTATCAAATAAAATCTAAGTGCGAACTTAATACGTTGATTAATATTATCCATCCTTTTAAGTTTAAGGTAACCAAAGGTAAGAATCAAAGGTAGAATCATCATCAATCCCATAGCAAATATTTTCAAAACAAAAATATTTTAAATACAAATTTTGAACCTTTTTCACTTGTTAACAGTTATCACTTTTTGGTGGACATAAGTCAAAGGATAATTTGATATTCATGCAAAAATTTCATATTATATAAAAAAAAAACATTAACATAAATTCAATATTCTAATGAAGAATATTCTGACATGTAACTTATGTATGGGAAAGTAAGAAAAAGCTCTGCATTAACAAGACGAAAACTTTTAAACCGGCGAACTTTTGAAAATGTTTACTGAAGTTTTCTGGAAAATGAATGATGTAATGCAATATCAGTAGAGCTTTGAGGAAGACGATCTAAGATAAAACGATATCTTAGTGTGATATTTCATACAACAAATATTGAATATGATTACACAAAATCCTGAGCTGAGTACATGAAGAATTGCCATGGTTTTTTGAGCTTCAAATAAATATTAATGTTTAGAGGACATTTAATAAGGAACATTATTCTACACATTCCATTTGCAACAAGTGCAGAAATTAGAATCACAAGACTCTGAAGCTATAAACTTCACTTTTACAAAACTGTGAAATCAGATTAGATTTACACTTTTCATATACATCATTTTATTCAAAGGTAAGGCAAAATATTTACTATACATCGATTTTTGCAGCATTTACGAGACCTTCTGTTTAGAGTTGAAATAAGCCATAGACAACATGACTTCAATTTAAAAGTGTATGGTTTAAGTTACTTACTTTTTTAGGGTTAAGTTTAAGGGATTTACCAACACTATTTGAATTCAAGAGTTTAACTAATATTAAAAGTTTCGGCATTTAATTAAGACTGGCAAATGTTTAAAAATATTGTACAAAATTTAGTTTATTTTATTTAGTTTTCAAAATTCAGTATAGTACAGGATCGTATCTCAAGATTAATTATAATTATTATAATAAAGGGTCTTTCAAATTGAGTTTTCAAAAGTAGGCGCCTGTGTAACACACTTCAAACATTGAACGCACCCATATTATATGTCATTTTGACAGTTAAAGGTTTGCCATTAATAAAAATGGAGTCGTATACATTACAACAACGTGTTGAAATTATTGAATTATTTTATGAAAATGGTCGTTCTGTAAGAAATGTATTTCGCAAATTACGAGATGTTTATGGTCGAAATAATCATCCAACTGTGCAAAAAATTGGTAATATTTTGCGGAAATTTCAAGAAACTGGTGCAGTACAAGATCGAGAAAGACATCAGCTCGTGCCGGTCGTTCAAAAGAAAATATTGGTGTTATGAGTGATAGTGTTACAGCTGACCCCAACATGTCAATTTCCCGACGTTCACAATAATTGGGTCTTTCTGAGTCAACTATATGGCGTATTATGCACAAAGATTTAGCGCTGAAGGCCTACAAAGTTCAATTGACACAAGAATTGCTGCCACAAGATCATTCCATGCGTCGGGACTTTGCCAATTGGATACTGGAACAAAAAGACGATTTTTGAAAAGAAGCCATCGCATCCACATAGAGTCACTGTTTGGTGTGCATTGTGGTCTGGTGGTGTGATTGGTCCGTACTTTTTCGAAAATAATGCTGGAAGAGCCATAACCGTTAACGGTATCAGATATCGCGACATGATCACAAATTTTTATGGCCAAAACTGGAAAATATTTATACTGGTGACATGTGATTTCAACAAGATGGGTTTACGTGTCATACAGTCAGAGAAGCACTGCAATTACTGCATAAAAAGTTTCCAGACCGTGTTATTTCCAGATTCAGTGACGTGAATTGGCCTTCAAGATCCTGCGATTTGACACCGTTAAACTTTTTTCTCTGGAGCTATGTGAAAGGACAGATCTACAAGGATAATCCTCGAAACGTTGAAGCATTGAAAGCAGAAATTATTCGAGTTATTGGTGAGATAGAGCCGCAACTATGCTAGAATGTGACCAAAAATTTTGATAAATGAATCAGGTACTGTAGAGACGCAAGAGGTGGTCACAAGGAAGATATCATTTTTAAAGTATAAATGGCAAACATTGTACTTCAAAAATAAATAAAAACTTTTCCAGTTTCAATTCAAATTCTATGTCTTTTAATTATTTACTTTTAGAAACTCGATTTGAAAGACCCTATAGTATAAAATTTGTTTTTAGCACATTTCCAAAAAAAATTTGAAAAAATTATTAGTTTCACTCTGTCCGTCCGTCCGTCCGTCCGACTGTTTACAAAACTTCTACACCGTTAAAGATAGAGAAAAAAAATTTTAATCATGGATAGGTCTCATAAAAAAAATAATTTTGTGGAACAACTTTTTCATGTAGCCCCTCCCATTACGGAGCTACAGCCCCTCAAACTTTGAAAAAGCCCTATTTTTAAATGTATATATCTTATGTTCTACTTAAGATTTTTTCAATCTGAAAACGTCATTCGACAGGTATTTCTTTTATCTTTGTAAATTAATGTGAAAATTATACAATTTTTTTAAATTTAGTATTTAAATTTACCGTTATATGAAAACCAAATTTTGCATGATTTTTCTACCCTCATAACTCCGGAACGCTTTCAAATAGGGACTTGCAATTTTGAGAGCAGAAAGAACTCTTAGAATTAGTATAAGTTTGCTCAGAAATTTTTTTTGGACCACCCCCTGTTTATGAGCTATTAGGGCTTAAAAATTGAAAATTTCCTATTTTTAAACACCTGTAACTTAGGAACCTGTACACATTTTTCTTCTGCAAGATATAAAATTTAAAGCTACAATAATATATTTTCACGTGTGTTAAAGGTTTATTTAAGTTGTAGAAGGTTCCAAAGTTGCAGCTCTTCAAAATTTCGAAAAAGCCCTATTTTCAGATGTATATATCTCAGGCTTTGCGTAATAGTTTTGCAATCTAAAACCGCCAGAAGATCGAAAATTTTATTATCTATATAAAACAGTATAAAAATTATGTAATATTTTATAATTTACTATTTAAATTTACCGTTATGTGAAAACCACATTTTGCATGAAATTTCGTTTTTCATAACTCCGGCACGCCTTTAGATAGGAACCTGAAATTTTGAGACAAGAAAGAACTTTTAGAATTAGTATAAGTTTTCTCAGAACATTTTTTGGTAGCACCCTCTCTTTAAGAGTTATTACGCCTCAAAAATTGAAAATTTGCTATTTTTAGACATCTGTAACTTAGGCACCTCTAAAAATTTTTCTTCGGCGAGGCATGAAAATTAAAGGTTCAATAATATATTTTTATGTGTGCTAACGGATTTTTTTAGTTATATAGGATTCCGGACTTACGGCCCCTCAAAATTTCAAAAATGTCCTATTTTCACGTTTTTTTTCTTATTACATGAAAAATTTTCAAATTTTTGTGTAAGTCACAGTTTTAAACAGTTTGCATTGAGTTTGGGAAATGTGCGCTTTTAAAAATCGTTGGTTTACATTCTACCTTGTTTTTTTTTGGAATATGATCAAGCAACAAAATTTTACTAAAGAGAATATAAAATTTTCATTAGTTACACTGTTCTAAAATAATAAATTTTTTTCTATCGTAAAATTTTATATCATCCTTAAAAGCGAAAAATTCTAAATAGTAGATAAATTTAATTATTTTGTAATTTGATTTTCTTTTTATGAAGAAATAAATAAAAAATTCCCTATGGAAAAGAATAGGGAATTCAAAACAATTTTAAAATCTGTACATTTTGATTTTTACCTTTTAAGGGCAAATTAAAATCTAATAGAGTTTATATACAAAATGGAAAATATTAAAATGCAACATGAAAATCTTTTTTGTATTATTTTTATGGTTAGTTGTTTAAAGCAGTTTTTTTTTTCATGATATAGGTAAGGATATTGACTATAACAGGTACATAATATTTGTTAAAAAACAGTATAGATTAACTGTTTACCAGGTGGTGCAAATTAAAAAAAAAATTATGAAAAACCTTGTCCACTATAACATACATATCTATCAAAATTATATTATTTTAGAGTAATCAAAATTTTGTATCTTTAAGTTGTTTTGTTATTTAATTAATTCCAACTACATATAAAATTATTTTTATTCCCCTATTATTTTGTCATTATTTTGTCTTACATCAAAAGTTTGCAAACTTTAATTTTTTTATTTTAAACTGAAAATGCTTAATACTCCATTTGTCCACAATTTAACGCTTTCGTCTCATAATAAACAAACTCAAGAAACAGAAAAGAAATAATGTTTAAACTATTAAAAAAAAAAAAAAAAGATATCTTTAAGTTTTTCTGTGTCAGAAAATTATGAGCTACGCCTTTATCTTTAACTAAAATTTCTTGTTTTTCATCCTACCTGACAGGTTGTTTGTCTGTCTGTTCAAAATTAGAGTTTTATTGTTGTACAGTTCTGTATTTTTATTGTTACTATTAATATTTAAAATAGCTAATACCTAATCTAGTTAAATTACCATTAAACTTATAGGCACTAATGCAGTAATATTATGAAATAAGTCACAAACGAGAAAATTGCAAAAGGTGAATTTCGGAAATATTCAATATTTAAATTTTAATATTTAAAACAGGATTTAATTTTATTAACTAAATCTTTTTATCAATAATATTAACTTGAAACCTACTTAAAAATGAACAAATAAAATAATAGATAGGTATATAAAATTTACTTTATTAAAAAACAGATGGCGTTTGAAACAAATTAAAAACAAAAAAATTTAAAAAAGTTGCTTATATAGTAAAGTGACAACTTTGTATCTTAGAAATAGAAGAAGATAGTTTAAATTTGGTTAAAGTGTTAAAAGAACTTATACCTAAACCTATAAATCCACTTTTATGTTAAAAAGTCTAAAATTGTTGTGTACACTGGAGTAAATTAAGAACTGAATAAAGGTATCAAATTGGTTTATTCTTACTATATCATGACAGTTAGTTTTGAAATGTATTTCGAACGTAATTTAAAAAAAAAAAAACTAAGATTTTAACATTTTTAAAAGCAAAGTACAAGATATAACCAAAATTTCCTTTTTATTTTTTTCTATTTATTACCTAAATAAGATTTAAATTTTTTGAATTATTGATATGACTAAACCGTTAATCACACGTATTTTCTTTTAACTATTTGTGCGCCATCTTTTATCTAGTACAAGAATTTATTTTAAATTATCTTGAATTATTTCGATATTATTAAATATTGCAATATATTCTATAATGTTCTATATTCACTTACCGTAGTAGAACAAATATCATATTTTGATTAGAGAGCAGGTGCCTTACCGCGTAGTGCTACTTTCGCTAAACGAAAATCGCATTCGAAAATTTTAAACTTTCAAAATGGAAAATCGTAGGGTTGCGAATGGGAAATTAAAATTTTGATACTGGTGTCTAACTGTGTAAGCATTTTATAATATAAAAAAATTTAATTTTGCAAACGCAACCCTGCGATTTTCAATTTTCAAAGTTCCAAATTTTCGAATGCGATTTTGGTTTAACGTAATAGTACGCGGTAAGGCACCAGAGTGAAGTTGAAATCTCTACGACATAATATGGAATCGTTTGTTAGTTCCCTGGAAATGGTCACAATTTTTTGTCTTTAGCAGTAATTCTTTTTTTTCTCCCTACAATGCGTCTACACAGATTTTTTCTTTGTAAAGTGTGAGCTGTAAATGATGGTATTCACTAAATATCTACTCTACCTGTGCTTAATATTTTCTCAAAGCATAAAATGTAATAGTTATATTGTATTTATTTTAATGTAGTTAGACAAACGATAATAATTCAGTCTTTTCTAAAAACAAATTTTGTCTTTAGAAGATTTTAAATTTGTTTGAAGAGTTTGTTTTAGTTTCATTATAGGTATACTAGTTTTTTTTTTCTACCGTTTTCATTCAAAATTTTGTGTTAATGATGTTTACATCTATTTATTTTGTATGTTTGTTTATTGTTTATAACAGAATCGTAGTATGAACTACACTTTATGTTTCATATCGTTAAGTGTTATAATGTACAAAGAATGTGTTTTATTTAAACTTAGGGAAGAACAGCATAACACTTTATTTATTTTTTTTTTGTGAAGTGTATGAAGCTTTGACTTTATAAATGAAATGTCAACAAAATAATGTCTATAAACTGTTAGAATAAGGAGTTATGTTTAATATTATACAAAATTTGTTTATGGTTTGAAGTTTAGTTTGTTAACAAAAAAAAAAAAACAAAAATACAACAGAATTTTTTGTCAGAAAAATACGGTTTTATTGTATTAACGTTATGTTATTTTGTTAATTAAAAAGAAAAAATATTTTATATTAATTATTTTTAAGTGATAACTGATAAATAATTACTTAACATATTTAAATTAAATGTAGGTATAAATTTTTTTTCATATTCTAAAAAAAAATTGGCTAACCATTCTTAAACTCTTTAAAAAAATTATGCTGGGAACTTCGGTGGCCTAGTGGTTAACAGCGTATAAAATACACTGTTAACACCGAGGGAGTGTGGGTTCAAATTCTACACACGTCATAAGAGTAATTCCCCCTTACAACATGTACAGCCATGCCTGAAAAGGAAAGTATGTGTAATTTCCTTGTTACATTTATGTGGCAGGGAAATGCACTAAAAAAAAAAAAAATTATGCTTATTATTAGTTTAGATGTTCTTTACCACATTCGAGATAAACCAGTTAATTTTTAAATAAGGCCCTAATATTTAAAAAGTTTTCTTTAATGAAAAACTTTTTTTAAATAAACCCAACTGTTTAACTTTTAAAACTGTAGTTTTTTTTTCTTTCAAATTTAAGAACTAATTTTTCCTAATTTTATGAAAAAGTATTCCCAATTTTCCTTCACTAATCCTTAACAGTATTTTAAACAGTTTCTGTGTCAGATTTATAAAGTTTAATTGATTTAATTTTTGAGATTCTAAAAAGAAAAATCAGTAGAACATTCTCGTGTGATCGATTCTCCATCCATCTATGGTTAACTATGGCATTATGGTTTTTATTTATTGATGTTCTTTTTATCGCAATTACTATATTCTGACAACAAGTATATTTTACACAAGCATCGTTTTAAGTTAGATGTCTGACCTAGGTATGTTGCCTGTTAGATATAAATAAATACAACGACACTATAAAATGGTTGTTAACAATATTATTACTCATTATTCTAATAATATACATTTTGTTAAATTAGATACAAAAATGCTCATAAAATTCAGTTTCTGTCTTTTTTCACTACGTACCCTTGAGTCGAGCACCAGGCTCATATCTATTCTGCTTTTAATTATAAAGAAGAGCAAAATTTTAACGGTAACATTCTGATGATATAAATGTTGTAGAAATTTCAAAATTTTATTAAATGAGATATTTTATGTATAAGTGGTTCTCATCAAACTCTCTTAATGAACTTTAATATGTTCCTCCTTCCCGTAACTTTTTAAAACTAAGGAATTGCTATATCTTTTCCGATTCTAAAGAACCATAAGTATTTTTCCAACTATTTAAAAAATTAAAATTGTACAGACTGAAATATTTAAAAAAATAATTGAAAAATAATGCATACAATTGTTATAATATTCGTATATAAAGGTTTTATTGTTATTACAATATATATATTAATGAAATATTACTAAGTATCAGCTACTAAGTCTATATAGTTTGCTTCATATTTTTTTATGCAGTATAGTATTATTTATTTTTTTTAAATTAATAAAATTTGCTACCGGTGCAGGATTTGAATTCACACTCCCTCGATTAATAAGCCACGTGCTGAACCACTCAGCCTCCGACACCCCTTAATCATAATATTTAATCTGTAAATGACATACATTTAAAACCCTTTACTTTTAAATGATAAATATTCAGTACAGCCATCTTACAAGATCAATATTTTTCCAAAATTTTCTGATTTTCATTATTAATTTTCCATTTTTATAAAAAATCCATGTAAAGAATATACATATGTATCATATAGTATGTATAATCTATACCTATAATAAACATATTCAAAACATACACTGTTTGATTCCGTTGATTTTTGAGGCTTTGTTTTTTTTTTTTTCTTTTCGATTAAAAATTTTAAAATATTGGTTGTATGGTAGGAGTAGGAATTTCACAATATAACTGAATATAAACCCAAGGTTTATAGTTTAGTGCTTATTACAGCGGTAGAGTGTGGGATTTTTGATAGTTGCTTTTTGATTTTGCAAGTTCGATTCAGTTCTGTTTTTTTTTTTTTTTATATTTTAAACGAAATAAATTCTTACATATCATAATATCATTATAATCTGTAAATGATAGACATTTAAAACCCTTTTACCAATGATTTACCATCTTAGGCTTCTTATAATATATACATATATAATAGGTATATATTGAGTTTCCAATACTCAATAAATCAATTAAGGGCATCTTCTAAAAGATAATAATAATCGTGTTTTTACAAAAAATATAATTTGTAAAGAAATTTTAAATTCATAAAGGCATTAATTATTGAAAATTGAATTTTTACATTTTAAATAAAATCATAAAGAAACTAAACTGTACATACTGTATTGTAATTTCTAATTAAAACATCTCGAATTTCGAGAGGCGGGCGAATACTACATAGTATAGTTTTAATTTGTTTAAATATAATTTGTTAAATTGCATATTTTTAGGGTAAAACTGGTAATAAAAGTTTATACCATTTACCGAATAATAAAATTATTTTTCTCTTTTGTTTTTCTTGGAAATTAATTACAATTATGCAATTTTAGTTTGAAAAAAAGTTCTTAAATTTATTAACACCAAACATGGATTATAATTTTATTTCTGGCAACAAAAAAAATTTTAAAAACCTTTTATGTTCTAAAAAAAAAATCATATATAAAAAGTTGTATTCGTTGTAAACATATAATAAGATTACACTCCTTTTTTCGGTTGTGAAATGAAGATAAATGTATTGTAAAATTAAACCAGAAAGCAGCAGATTTTAAATTTAAAAAAAAAAATCTTGTTTTTCTCTTTACAAATAAATTGATTAAGAAAAGTTTTGAAAGTTTGGAAACAATAAACTAGTTCAAGTGAATTACAACATAAAAATTTTTTAGATGCGCTTGAGGAACTACCTACTACATCAGAAATTAAATGTTAAAGTTGTAATATGGTGTTAATGTTGTGCAATGTAAAATTTCTTTTTTATTTTATTACAATCTTATTTTAATGATATTATATTATTATATTATAATGGATGGATAATAATATAATAGCATGCACATATTAAAGTTTTTACTAATTGTACAATAGATAATTCAATTATGTGTAGTAGTTATTTCTCCTCTATTCATTTAATAATTGTATGTAAGGGTAATTTTATGTATAGTTGCTTTATTATATATTACGGAAATATTGTAAAAAGTTATTAGGTGGATAAACGCCAGCAAAGTGTCAAGTCAAGATAGTTTGTCTATAGAAGTTTTTAAAATATTTAGGTCACAATATTTTAAGATGAATGCCACAAACGATGTTAAAGATAGGTTTTCCTTAAGAACAGGAGACTTTATTAGCTTTGATATTATTAGTACTAGGTAGTATTATAAAGTGATGATGCATAATTTTCAAACTTTTTTGGAATAACGGGAAAAATGTGTTATATCAGAAATATAATAATTGCACAAAGTTCCAATCATTAGCATCTGGTATCAGCCTTAATTCATAAAATCAAAGTGGCATCAAATTACCGGGATCTAGTTTAATAACAGTTTTGTTGAACTCTCATAAATTTTTCAAAAATATCTTTAATATAAAATTGTTTCTTCTAATGGATGGTTTCTTCTAATCGTTATTTCCTTCTTGCGACGTTATTTCATTTTTGATTGGCGACTTTATTTCGTAATGATTTTCACCAAATTTGTAAAGCAACCTGTATGCATGGACATATTTTAGTGCTTTTTACAGAATAAATATCTATATATGAGATTTTGAATTAGATTTAGAGTTGGATTCAAAATCAGGATAGCCGCATTGTCCAGAATATTTATATAAAAAAAAAATTGAATTAACATAAAAATATTAATTTTTTTCTCATATTTTATTTACTTATTTTTTCTAATATTTTTCTTAGAATAAATAATTTTATAGACGGTTGCAAAATTAGGATTATGTATATATTCTGGAAAAAGCGTACAATCGAGATTTTGTATCCAACTCTAAAAACTCTCTAAATTCAAAATCTCGGATATACATAATACATAATTATTATAAATTCCGGAAAAAGGAAATATCCTGATTTTGAATCCAACTCTTAAGTATGTCCATACATACAGGTTACTTTACAAATTTGGTGAAAATCATTATGAAATAAAGTCGCCAATTAAAAATGAAATAACTTGCCCAGAGCGTGGGACTATCCAGAATATGGCAAATAAATGTATTTGTTGAAAATATTTTATGTAAGTATAGGTACTATATGTCATACTCTAAGTTTGGATTTTAGTCGTTTAGATTTTATAGTCGTTTATAGATTTTATAGTATAGAAAATAATGTCGGAAAATTAAGAAAAAAAAAAAGTCGCAAATTATAACAAAAATTGTTACGACTTTATTTCACATTTTGGAATCGATATTATTTCGTTCGACGGTATTTCATAAAGCGGAAACTTAAAGCTATATATAGTTCCCATCTACTGTGAAACAGTAATTTGTTCCATTATCTCTAATAATAATATTATAATGGTCATCAATAGTGATACCAAATAATTTTTTCTTGCGCGTCTTTAATAATAAAATAATACCTTAAAATTTAAACATTCCATCACATATCGAGAAAAACAAAGCAAAAAAAAAAACAAATTTACATTATAATACCTGTCATTCGTTACACAATTTTTCATTTCATTGATTTTTCTTTTTAACTCTATTACCAATATATCTATTTATATATTTTTCTTTTTCTCTCTTCTTAATTTTTCATCTTTATCTGTCAATTACTGGATATCTTATGTATTATACAATTTAAACATTTTTATGTCACTTTCTTACTTAAAATCTATAGATATATAAAGATAAATCTATAGATATACCAATAAATTTTGTTGAAACGGAAATCAATCTTTGGAATCTTTGCATTAGAAAATAGATACAAATTTACAAACTTAACATTATATAGAGGAAAAGAATTCATTATTTTATTTTTGAACCATAGTTTAATTTACTAAATCGTACTTATTTGTGCTCGGTTTTTAGATAATAAAATATTTTTTCATTTAGAAAATTCAAATTTTCTTCTAAGCAAACATTAAAAAATGGTTGTGAATTGGTGCTCTTTTTGAATTTCTTGTATCTGTGTTGGAAAAAGAAGTAGGTATCTATCTGTGGTTGCTTTGGATAAATAAGAATCGGTTGAATGGTATGATTGTCAAAAAAAGACACTTTTAATTTTGTATTTACCTAGGTAACTTAAAACGTTTCGCGTAATTTGTTTTCAAGTCAAGTGGTAACTTTGGATATAGAAATAAATTGTTTTTGGGTAAATGAATATGAAAAACTCCTTTTCCACTTTTTAGCTCTGAATTAAAAATTATACTGGATCATAATTTAAAAAAATTAAAAGTATATATAGGTAAGTAAACTAAATTTATTATAACATACAAACATAAACGTACAATATTTTCAAATCTGATATGTTATCCAACTTACATTCGAAAACACACAAAATTTCTTCACGATTTCAATACTTTCCATTCAAAATATTTTTACCTATAACTATATACAATAATACTTAAAGAACATCGTGACGATTATATAGAACGAAAACATGTTATCCTTTCATTTATCACATTTTAACACGCTTTCCAACCATCCATTAAAGAATGATTCAATGATTCAATCCAAAGAACCTGTATGAAATTTTTTTTTTTTTTTTTGCATTTTCTTTAAGATTAATAAAATTCTATTAGAATCTGATTCGATTTATTGGATACCAATTGGTATTCGAGGATTTCTTAAGAAAATAATTCAAAATGATCTGAAACAATAACACAATCCATTTAATATATTATGAGAATATAGGTACCATGTTTAGTATTTGGACAGACAAAATAAAAAACAAAGAAACAAACAATACAGAAAATAAAAATATTATGAAAAAAAAAACGATTAGAGATGTCGAAAAAAAATAAAAGAAAATCACAAAACAAAGTTTGAAATAAATAAGACGACAATTGATCGATTTGAGGTGAAATATTTTTCGATATTTCTATTTATTGTCTGTAAAACAATTTATTTTTTTTTATAGATATTAATTTATTCACATACCTAATATTAATATTCATAATATTATACATATTATCTATACTTATAGTACGTATTATAGTAAAACTATACATTTCTATAGGTTTACCTAAATACATCCTTGTTTTTCATATTATTGTCAAAACTTATAAAGGATTTAAAAAAAAAAGTACTTAAATAATGAATTGAACTTGAAAAGTGGCTATTAGGTAGCATTATTTTATAATCAGGAAATAGTAACCCACAATTACTAGATAAAAAAACAGTGTTTTCTAATTTAAAGACCTAACCGAAACCGAACAATGTTTAAAATTACTAATTTTTTTTAGAAATAAAAATATAGAGTATTGCTTCAAATCTTTTCGGAAAATTTAATTAAGCTATATACTTCACAAAGTGATATCTCTTTATAAGGTAGTTACCCATTATTTGAAGTATGAAGTAATATTAGGATCCATTTATAATATGCAAAAACACCAGCAATTAATATAATGTGACATGACATAGGTTCGCTTGCTATAGCTATATAAACCTCGCTTCGATATAGCTAGCTTAATAGACCTATATATAGATGATTGATTTCATATAGCTCAAAAGCTTGAAATGATACCAATTATTTTATGGCAAACATTTTTGTATGAAATTTCTTTAAATTCGATATTATCTAATTTATATTACTTTGATGACTTAACAACATTGGTCGTCTTAAAATTTTTCCAGCATCCACAACGTGAAATTTTATTTTTTTATTTTTTCTTTGGATTAGGGGATGAAAAATTGCAAAAAAAGAGATCAAATAATAGCATTAAGTGCTTTTACGATACCATAAGGACGCTCATGACATTAAAATCACCTATCGTCAAATACCGAAATTAATTGACGTAGACACTAAACTAACCATCATTTTTATTAAAATTGGGTATTAAAATAAGATGTTCCTAATACAACAATATGAACCTCTGATATTTTTGTTAAATTAAAGATTTATATTGGATCGCATGACTTTGTCCGTTTCAGTCTATTAATAAAGGCTACACAGTTAAATGAAGAAAATATGAAGAATAGTTTAACGAGAAATTTTAATAACAAAAAGACATCAGAATAAATAAAATTAATATAATTAAACTTCCAGCAAATGAGTAAGTGAACGACAAGCATTTGTTAAAATTTCTTAAAAAAAAAACAAAAAAATGGGTATAAAGTGTTGATTGATTGAATGACCATATGACTCACTTCAATTCAAAATAATAAATAAATTTTCTTCTACAAAGAGACCACATTTAAGAGCGTTTGCTCGCTAGTCAAATTTTCTTTGCAAAAAATTACCCGTTGCTACTTCCCATTTTAATATGCAATGACCATGATCATTACGCTTGACCTTTTTTTCATGATCTTTGTTTTAATTTTTTAACAAGAAAACAGGATGTTCTTGTACAAACTATATGAAGTGTAGAAGGGACTAAACCTAATAATAGAATTATTTTATTCTTCATTTATTTGAATTAGGTATATAGGTTTGTCTTTTTGTTTACTTTTAAACTTATTGTACAGTCGAAGTCAAGATATACGCACGCAAATTCGATTGAATTAAAATATAAATTTATGAAGTAGAAATATATTTATCTTATAAAGAAGGAAAGGAGATTTTCATTTCTCCTTTTTTTTTTATTTGTTTTTTGTTTTTTTTTTTTTAGATAATCAATACACTAGCATAAAATTTGTAGGCAGGAAGAATGTTATTTTATGTTTTATTAACTAGAAATCTGTTTATATAAGTTTTTATCTAATATTATGTAGAAATTTATTGAAAGGATTTTTATTTAAAGATATAATGATGAGAATCATTATGATGTTGATGATGATGATGATTATGATATATAGTTTTATGATATTATTTTTCCTAACTAAATATGAATATGCTGTGGCTGTAAATATGTATGTATAAATAAATCGTCTTTGATTTAAAAAATATCAAGGATAAAAAGGACTATAAAATTGATATGTGAAATGTGATATAATTTTTATTAGATTTTTTTTTTTTTTTTTTTGTTTAACTCTAAGGATTTATTCTGTTAAGATTATACGGTTTTATGTAGTATATTTTGAAAGGATTAAAGAGGATCTGATTTTATTATAATTAAAAAAAAAAAACCATTATTTTCAAGTATTGTATAGGTTTAGTTGTAAGTCTTAAATATTGGTATTTAGAAAATGTTACTTTAAAAATAGTTTGATTTTATAACTTTGAAAAAAAAAAAACAAAACCAATTCCAGTAAAAAAATTACTTCTATGCGACAAAAATAAAATGAAAACGCTTCCATATTTTTAACATAAATACCTATCTATATATTTATATTATATTTCCTGCGGTATATCCTACCAATTTCTATTAATTTTAATATTATTGTTAAAAATTGTTTGAATAAAAAATATATCTATGGTTTTCTGTTTTTTTAAAAATTTATTAAAAAAAGAGTCAAATTAACAAATTATCATTCTATCCACCTGTCTGTTCGTGTGTCCATTCGACTGTTTACAAAACTTCTCTATGGTTAACATTAATGTTGTAAAACAACTTTTTCACGTATTCCCACCCATTACAGAGCAACAGTCCCTCAAAATTTAGAAAAGCTCTATTTTTAAATGTTTATATCAAGGTTCTGCTTAACATTTTCCAATATGTATACGACAACAGACTGAATTTTTTTTTAACCTTTTACATTTTTTTATCTACCAAAATTCATCAAATATATACAATAATAGTATTTAAATTTACGGTTACGTAAAAGCTACATTTTGCAAGGTTTAGCTTCCTTCATATTCATAATAAGATTTTTTATTTAGAACTAGCATAAATTACCTGGTTAACTGAAATAAAGTAAAAAGAAATAAAGCCAAAATTAAAATGAAATAAAGTCAAAAATATTTTTAACATGTGATAAATTTAAATTTTAATTCTCTTTTATTATTCATTATTATTTATATAAAGTTTAAATTCAGAGTTGAAAATCTGGGTTTTACGTTTTTCCCAGAATGTTTATACATACGTATAATAAGTATATGCGAGATTTTCAATTACAAAAGACATTAGAGTTACAAAATCAGGTTTATATGATTATAATCCTCCAAATTCAGAATATGTAGGCAAATAATATAATATATGTATACATATTCCCTAAAAGACGAATAACCGTCATTTTGTAAACAACTCTAAAATCTCTCCCAATTCGGAATTTTACTTATACTTACACTTCTGGATACTCTTACAGCTATACTATCACAGCTGGATACTCTTCAATGTCAATCATAAGTCTGAAAATCCCAAGCCCTATAGAAATCCTAGAGCTACTAACTGGAGAAAGTTCAGAAAGATAGAAACAAAAAAACTTTTGGTAGTAGCTAACTCAGATATTGTGAATAAGAATGAGTTAGAAAAGAGGACTGATATGTTTACAAAGGCCATGGAGGTCTCATTTAAGGTGTCATGTCCTGTCAAACGTAGCAAAAAAACATTGCCGGTTTAGTGGAACGAGGATTTAACTAACCTAAGGAAGGAGACTAGAGATGCCCATAATATCTGCTATAAACAGAATAATTGGCAACTCTACAAGGACCAACTTAGGAAATATAAGAGAGAAATCCGATTGGCCAAGACACGGTCATGGAAAGATTATTGTGAATCCATAGAGAAGACTAGGGACTCAGCTAGACTTAGTAGAGTCTTTTCCAAAGAACATTCCAATCCATCCTTCCTTAGAACGGTGGAAAGAACATGGACTGACTCAACCCCTGAAACCCTAGATCTTTTAGTGCATACTCATTTTCCAGGGTACACAAAGGACGCTCATGTGATCAACCAAGCGGTTGACACAAAGGTCCAAAGAGGCCCTGATGAATGGGTCACCTCAGTTATAACGGAGCGAAAGGTTGCCTGGGGAATTGATAATTTTTCTCCATACAAAGCAGCAGGTTTGGATGGTATTTTTCCAAAAATGCTTCAAGAAATTAAGGAACTTGTGGTTCCCTTAATCACGAAACTATTCAAAAGTAGCTTCTTGCTAGGCCATATTCCTCTGCTATGGAGGCGGGTGAAGGTGGTCTTTATACCAAAGGTGGGAAAAAGAGGTCATGAAACCGCTAAGGACTTTAGACCAATAAGTCTATCATCCTTCTTACTGAAAACTCTCGAAAGAACACTAGAGTTAGAACTTCGAAGAGTACTAGAGAGTACTCCACTATGTAAGTATCAACATGCTTACTGTAAAGGCAAGTCAACCGAGACGGCACTAAGTGAATTAGTACGGAGCGTTGAGCAATCGATACAATACAAAGAATATACGTTGGCCACCTTTCTAGACATAGAAGGTGCCTTCAACAATATTCATGT
This sequence comes from Poecilobothrus nobilitatus, assembly GCA_947095535.1. Taxonomy (NCBI): domain Eukaryota; kingdom Metazoa; phylum Arthropoda; class Insecta; order Diptera; family Dolichopodidae; genus Poecilobothrus; species Poecilobothrus nobilitatus. The sequence continues at coordinate 113,124,856 of OX352774.1, forward strand.
ATCGGCTATAAAAGATTCACTGGAAGATCTAGGGGTAGAAAATGCCCTTAGACAGTGGATCATTAATATGTTGCAATCAAGAGAGATTCAGTCGGAACTCGGTAACCATAAGATTACTAGAAGAGTAAGCAGGGGTACACCCCAGGGTGGGGTGCTATCACCACTACTGTGGCTTTTAGTAATGAACAGAATTCTTAAAGACCTTCGGGATGAGGGAATCAAAGCCATCGCATACGCAGATGATCTAGCAGTATTAGTATCTGGGAAGTATCTTGATATAATCAGTGGAATTATGGAAAGAGCTTTAGCCAGGGTTGGTGAATGGGCTAATGGTTGTGGCCTACGTATCAATCCGAGTAAAACAGAACTAATGCTATTTACAACCAGAACCAAGATTCCGGAATTCACTAAGCCAAAATTGGATGGTGTGTATCTGAATCTAAGCTCGAATGTTAAATACCTAGGAGTGGTACTTGACCCAAAATTGAAATGGAAAGCTAATACCGAAGAAAGAACCAAAAAGGCCTATGTAGCCGTGTATTCTTGTAGGAAAATGTTAGGTAAAAAATGGGAATTAAAGCCAAGAATGGCTTTATGGATGTACACAGCTATAGTACGCCCCATCCTTACCTACGGGTCACTAGTGTGGTGGCCAGCGCTAGAGAAGGAGTATATTCGAACCAAGCTTGGTAGAGTACAGAGGGGTGCATGTGTAAGTATTACGGGTGCGTTAAGGTCAACGCCAAGTAATGCACTGGATGCACTTCTATACCTTCTCCCGGCTGACCTTCATATTAAATATCTAGCCTGTTGTAGTGCAATCAGACTTCGAGAGAATGGATACTGGCGTGCAAAACCCTATGGACACAGCAGTATTCTAAGCTCGATATATCATGATCTGCCAGATTCCACAGACTACGTAATGCCAAGTTTGGAAATTACTAAGAACTTTAAAGTCAAGATTCCATCAAGAAGGGAATGGAAACAGAAAAACCCCTTGGGAGAAATTGACACCGCACTCTTCACTGATGGTTCAAAGATGGAGTGTGGTGTTGGTGCGGGTGTCTATTCGGAATCACTAAAAATAGAACATGCTTTCCGTCTGCCAGATAAAGCGAGTGTATTTCAAGCTGAAATGCTAGGAATCTTGAAAGCATGCCAAATACTAGGGAACAATTCTTCTCTGGGAGGAAGCATTGCAATTGTTACGGACAGCCAAGCAGCAATTGCGGCTCTCAACTCTGCAATAATAACATCTAAGCTCGTCAGAAAATGCTTTGACGAGCTTAAGAATGTAAGTAATCAATTCAATGTTACATTACTGTGGGTGGACATAGGAACATCGCAGGAAATGAACATGCTGATGAGTTAGCAAGGAGGGGTTCCAGCCTAAATGCTTCACTGGTGGAACAGGTAGAGCCCCCGCTAAACAGCGTTAAGAGAGATATCTTCCTCCACTTTTTGTTCTTAGCAAATAGAAGGTGGAACGAACTAGCCACATGCTGTACGGCCAGGAAAGTCTGGCCATCGTATAATAAAAAAAGAACCGAAAATCTATTGAAGCTATCCCGACGGAATATAGCCAGAACAATAGGTGTGTTCACGGGCCACTGGGCAATTGGTGAACATGCGGCCAGAATAGGTATCCCATTCAATTGATCCTGTCGCAGCTGTGGTGAACAGAATGAGAAAGAATCCATTACACACTTCACCTGTAAGTGCCCAGCGCTGGCGAGGGCCAGAATAGCAATTCTGGGTAGCCATCAATTCAACGATCTTAGTGATCTAGCGGTTAAGCAACCTGCAGAAATGGTAAGGTTTCTTAACGCAACGAAATGGATCTAACATTAAACTAATATAGCTATATTATAAGACTTGTGGTCACGGAAGTGGTAGCAAAACGGTGCTAACGCGCTAATTGGGGTCACTGCCAGTAGCGGCGGTGGCCAGCCACTCACACCAACCAACCTACACTTATATAAATATTCTGGAAAGGGGAATACCCTGATTTTCAATCCAACTATAAAATCCTTACTAATTCAGAAACACTCGTGTTGCCACCAAAGTCTCCACCAAAAGCCGTTCGCCTGGCGCGTATGCTGCGATCGAGCCCCGACGACCGTTTGCCAATTGTACGCCTTGCGGGCGGGATACCGCCAGTGACCATTAACTTTTTAAAATAAAAACACTTATCTGCGGTGCTATGGCTCACTGCCGCTACTGTAGAAGAGGGGTGAATTAGGAGAAATTTTAGGCTTGGATTGAAATTCCAGCTATTCCCTCTTCCTGAAATATTTATATATACAGTATAAATATAAATATTCTGTAAAATTGAATACCCTGTGATTTTGAATTCAACTCTAAAATACCTAATTAAAATTAAAATTTATCAATATCATCTCTTAATATTTTTATCCTTATTTCATTTTAATTGTTGCTTTATTTCTTTTTTAAAAATTAAATGGATAAGTTTTTGATGTCGGCTTTATTTCAAAATGTTGGTCTTATTTCTTTTTAAGTTTGACTTTATTTCAACACCTATTTGAAATAAAGCCGAAAACAAAAATTTTATGTTTTCGGCTTTATTTCAGATAACACTTTGTGTTCCAAGCCATTTTGGCAAAAATTTCCGTGGGGGCCAAACACTAAAATTTTATATATTGGCTATTTTCCTGAAAAAAATTAGTTTTATGCTTTACCTTGTGCTTTTCAACAAATTTTAGTGTATATTATTAATTTTTTTGATGTCATGCATATTTGAATGACGCAGCCTGCAATGAAAGTTTTTTGAAAATTTTTTCTTAGAGCGCCATGTCATTCATATATGAATGACATTCTTTTTGTTTTTTCGATAAATAAATTTCAAATAAATATCTAATGACCGTTACTTTAGTTTAAATTTTTTTTTGAATATTTTTTCTTAGAGTGCCATGTAATTCATGGAAATAAATAATTGAGGAGTGTCTGTTCAAAAGAAGATATTTCCACTATAAAAAAATGTTCAAAAAAGGAGAAAAACTTATAGCTAAAAAATCATAATAGTTACGAGTTTTATTTTTTATTTTGGATGAGTCCTAAATAAACAAAATTAAAAACAATCTAATGTTTTTAGTATTGAAACAAAAAGCACTATTATCATTAGAACAAGTGTATCTATGAAAATACGATCAAAAAAATAATTTTTGCATATTATTGTACAAAAAGATCGAAGAAATAAAAACAAACCACAACCAAAGTAGATAGTAGGTACACCATAAAAAATAAACAACAAAAATAACAATCATAAAATAAAAATATGCTTGAAATTTGTAAATTTCAATTTACGCAAAAGTGAATGTGTCCTAAACAAACAAAATTAAGACAATCTTCCTAATTTTTTTTAGTATTGAAACAAAAAAAAAGAAAATAGGGCCATTATTATGATCAGTACTTATGATCAGTATATTCATTACTTAGAAATCTTGCGTTTTATTCAAAAAGAGTTATTTCTAACATGGCAACAAAATTGCAATATAAAATCAATAGTAAATTTCTATTTTAAGTTAGTTCTGTTGTGAAATTAAGAGAGAGGAGAAGTAATTTCTAAAGAGGATGAAAATGTCATCGTTGTTCTTAAGTGGAAAGATACTCGTGACGTTCGCCTTTTGTCAACAAAACATCCTCCAATTTTTAATGAAATAGATCCACGACAAACTCCAATAGAATCATCAGAAATCCGACCAACTGAAATTGAACTATCACCATTACTTGAACCACAACCATCTACTAGCAATAGACCACCACAAACCTGTAAATTATGGTTAAATTATCGTTTTATGTTAGCTTTATAATTTAAATTAGTGTCATTAATAAACGAACGACACATATTGAATGACGTGGCCGCCTTATGAAACTCAAGTGTCATTCAAATATGAATGACGCGCCATGCAATATGATAACCAGCCCCTGTTAGTTAGCTATTAGGACTCAAAAATTTAAAATTTACTAAATTTAGATACCTGTAACTGAGACACCTGTCAGTACAAATTTTGCCAAAAATCGAAAAATAAAACGACAAGATATGTTTTTACATTTATAGAAGCTTTTTTTATGTATAGGTTTGCTTTAAAATTAAAGAAAGTGCTTCATGATTTTTCAAAATTTTATCCTATATATAAAATTCTAAGTAAATTTACAAAATTTTGGTGCAAGTCACAGTATTTTAAACTGATTGCATCGTCTTTTGGAAAATGTGCGTCTTTAAAACCCGTTGGTTTAAAATTAAAATTTTCCAGCTGATTGCTGCAATATCAAAATGTATTATATAAAATTTGACAAACATGACGTTCTTTTGCTATTTCTAAAGAACGGTAGCACGTAAAAGTATTCACTCATTTTAATTTCGTTTCGCTACTTGTGCCAGCATGTCAGTTGTATTGTAAAGTAAAGGTTTGTAACGCAATTTTTTACTGAGCGCAACGAATGAAAATAGCGACTAAAATAATTGAAATAGATTTTTTAATCTAATATACAATTGGTGTAATTATTAGAAGAAGTATTTATTTGTATTTCAATTATTAAGTATTTGTATTTTAATTTTAAAAGAATTTATTTAAAATACAAATTTATTTAACGAAAATAATTAAAGGCAGCGCAAATGGAAATTACATATTCTTTAAGAATTAAAACAAAATTTTTAACGAATAAAATTGAGAACACTTTAAAATGTATAATCACTAATTGTTATTTAAAATTTTATTCGCCTTTTTTTTACCAACAACAATCATTACTTGTAAAATGCGTTTGAAATTTTATTTAAAGTACGTCATATTGTAGCTAATTTTTCGTAGACATTTCACGATAAAATTTAGAATAGGGGCATTTATTTTCTACATTCAAGGTTGGGTTTAATAAATTTTGTTGACTTCAAAATTGCATATAAAAATGCAGTATAAAAGTATGAACACCTTGCTCCTACAACTAAAAAATATGCATGGCGTTTATTTCACATAACATACAAAACTTTTGAAGTGTATAATAACTTTCCGTAATATTTTGTAGATACATTTTAGAACTTGATACTTTTCTGATGCGTGATGCTGATGCATTTCCGAATTAATTGTATGTAAATAATAATTTAGTAATTAACCATTAAAAGTTAGAAAATTTCCACTTAAGCTTGGGGCATTTTCATAAATGTAGATCTGTAGTAGATCTGTAAATCTTGAATAAATGGATAATGGATAAAATGGATGTCAAATTTCTGAACATTGTTCATAAATGAAAATAAAAAAGCTAGTACATGTCAAAATTAAAGAATAAAATTTTAGTATGCAAGAACATTTTTGTAGTAGCTAGTCTATTTTGTTTTTTTATTGGTTTTGAAAGTTGAAATTAAATATTTTCATTTTGTTTTTCAACATTTTGTGTTTTGTTGCCATTTGATTTATGTTTTAAACTAACACAGCTCACAGTTTTAAACTAACACAGTTTGTTTCTATTACGGCTTGTAAAATTATTGCTACTACACTTTTTTTATTCATTATATAGAATTAAAATTAATGTCTATGATTTATATTTTTGTTTTATTTTATTAAAATGTTTTTATTTATTCAAATTCTTTTTTCAAAACAAATTTCAACTAAAACTCTTTTATTTACTTTATAGGTATTTATCTTTGTTTACCAGCTGTTGTTTCTTCGCTAACTTCGTTTGGAATAAAAAAAATTATACTAAATGAACAACTTTAAAGAAATTAAATGTCAAATTAATGTAGAATTTCTTTTCGATATTGTAAAGTAGGCCGACTGGCGGCAAACGAATTATTAGCCTGTAGCATTTATGAAAACACGCTTGGTTTCCATATGAAATGAAAAATTTAAATTTAAAACTGTTGTTGTATAACAGACAGTAATTTGACATTTCCATTCGCAAGAATCTCGTCTGGCTGCCTGGCAAAAAGTATGTTTTGACACATACAGTTAATAAAAACACATACACATTTAAGCGAAACATCGGGTATGGAAATCATTCAAGGGAATTTTTATAAAAAATTGGCCGTGCACCCGCAGAGAATTCTCGCATGAAACCAAGCTTTATTGATGTAAGCTAATAGGGATAGATAAAGTTTTAAACATAATGTCGCATGCACCATTCCAGTCATCAGGCCGCCTATCGTGAGTGTCAGTTATCATATATGTATGTGATAATTGATAAAATTTATCAAAAATCGTATCGTAAAGTAATAGATAAATTTTGTGATAAAAATTTACTATTGTGAATTGTGATAAATTTAAAGCTTGGTGATATTTAATAAAATATTTAAAATAAGCAAAGAGATTATGTTTAAATTAGGTAAATATTTAGATCCAAATTTTTCTCCACTAGTTCAACTAAATGAAATTTTATGTTAAAATTTAAAAAAAAAAAAATTAAACTTGCAATTTTATTTACTACTTACATTTTTTGTAATAAAGAAATAAAATTCCACATTCAAATTATCTGTTGATAAAATAAACAGGTAAATGTCACATATTTTAACACATTCGCAATTTGGTATTGGACATTTGATTAAATTCACAATAGATTTGAAATTTTTCATGTATTTGATAAGGTTAATAAAAATTTTTGAATGTTATCACAAATTGTGATAAATGACTAATGATACACTTTGACACTCACGATAGGCCTGATGGGAAGGATAAAATAAATTTTTTATAAATTTTTATGCACAGTACAACAACTACTTTTATTCAGATCAAATGATATATTGTGAGAAAATTTTGAACCCTTAAATTTTAAAATAATTATGACACATTTTTTCTTCTTAATTATATTTTATGACAAAAATGTTCCGTTATTTTATTTTTAAAATTAAAATATTTTTCTCGATAATAAAAAACTATTCTTTTAAGAAACGCTTTTTCGACACTAATCTTCGTATTTTTATAAAATGTACAATAACTTCTTGCTAAAAACTTAAAGAAATTTGTTTGTTCCATTTTTTATTAATTTATTGTGTTTTTTTTTTTTTTTTTTATAATGGCAATAAAAAATAATTTAGGAGGTATTTTATTTTTTTTTTTCTCACATTTTTCATTTTAAATAAAAATTATATGATATAAGCTGAAATATAAAAATTACTACTAAAATGATGAAATTTAAAATTTTTTTTATAAAATTTTTCCAAAAATTAATTTTAATATTTAAGCATTTCCTTCCTTCTATTATAATATTTTATAATATTTTCTATTCATATTTGTCTACTCTTGTTAAATTTTCTGTACTATTAAGATGCGGTGCTTTCTTCATAACAATTGAAACAACTTGAGTTCGCATTTTTTCAACTTCATCTAAATCTCGTTCCAAAATTTTTAAAAGATTTTCTTTCTCTGCCAAAATCATTTCCGTCTGACATAATTTATTTTTAAGTGAGTTGTTTTCCTAAAAGGGAAATAAGTTTTTTTTTTTGGTTTTTGGCTTTTTTTTTTTATTTTTTTTTTTTAAGCAGATAAAAATAATTGTATAAAGAAACTATAGATAATAAGTTTAATTTTTTTCTCGCCACAAATACGTACAGCACATCCTGTAATATCCTGACAAGTTGTAAGTTAAATAATAATGGAAAAAAAAAAATTTTTTTTTTTAAATAACAAAATATTTTTTGATAAAAAAAAAAAAACAGCATAAATACTTCATTTATATTTTTAAGGATATCTAAGACTGTAGTATTTTAATCTAAGTTTAAAAAGAAAAAAATTAAAGCTATTAAAAATAACCCCGTAAATAAAATTTGGCTCAATAAATTCCAAACTATAAATGGTAACTTATTATAATTTTTTTTATTTTGTTTTGAAAAATAACATTTTTGCTGGCATACTTTTGACATGTTTTCCAATTCTTTATTTTGGCTTGTAATACAGTCATGCTTTTCAAGTAATTGTGCTTTTAACTGACATATAAATTCTGACATCTGTGTATGTTGTGATTCCAGTAAATCGATTTGATTAATCTGTTAATATAAAAAAAAAAAGATAATGTAAAAAGAAAACAAGGATAAAAACGATCTAATGTCTTTTTTTTTTTTTTTTAAATTAAAAAATTTCGGCTGAATAACCCACGTGATTTAAACAACGAGATAATTATTTTCTTTAAAGAGACTACATTTTTAGTTTATAAGGTATTGGTTTTGAACTAATTTTAAGCTTATTTATGGTTGCCAAAGGTTCCAGCTATACGAAAATAAACCAGTTTTAGCCTTTGTCGCCTTTTACTTACTTACTATGTAACGTGAGAAAATACAAAAAAATTTTCTTGTACAATTTATTGCTAATTGTATGTTTCTAGCTTTAAAAAATACGGTGAGGATCCTAAATTTTAATATTTGAACTAAAAACTGGAATTTAATATACAAATATCAAATTTCAAAAAAAAACTTTTGAATATTAGGTTGAAGCTTTTTAGGGCTAATACCTAAATGCCTAATAAAAAGCAGAATTTGGAACTGCGAAAAAAAGTTTTTGGACATAATATTATTAAGATTACCTCGTATCCATAGCTAAAACCTCATTGCTATTGAACAAAATAGTGAACAGACACGCATATAGCGAAATTATTTCTGTTCTAAAATATTATTTAAATTATTTTGGATGTTTTACTCGATATGCAGAGTACTTGACTTTCACGGTTTTTGCTTTTTACACGAATTTAAAATTTATGGATTTTTCTTATTGAACCAATAAATAACTAATACTTTTAGTTTTTGATAACCATTGTTTTACCGGATAACCATTATTTTATTGGAAGGATTACTGGATATATCAATCATTGGGATGAATGTTTTTTGTTTTTTTTTTAGATTAACTAATTTTTACCTGATCATTTATTAAACTCTGAATTCTGTTAATTTCACTAGCCTGTGTAATAACTTCATCTTTCATTTCTATCAGTTTTTCTTTTAAATCTAAAATAAAAAAAAATTCACGGTTTAATAATATTTAAAATTAAACATTTTTTTGTTACATTCTTACCATCAGATTCAATTTCTTTAATTTCAATTTGATTTTCAAGCCTTTCACGTTCTTTCCTTTCACTCTCCAAAATATTTTGTAACTTTTCAATATGTTTCAAAAGTTCTTGATTTTTATTCTCTAAACTTAATTTATTTTTTGCCAATCTAGAATATACAATTTTTTTTTTTATTTAGTTATATGTTTTTTTAAGCAACAAAAATGCTGTAAAACGTAATTTATTGTTTTTTGATTTCAATAGCTAGCGATTGCTGACACAAGGCTTCTAAAACCATTATTCTAAAGATTTCTTTGTGAAAAAGAAATTTCTAATCAACGAATTTCTGAATTCACCGCAAACACAGATGTCAGAATTTATCTGTCAGTTAAAAACACAATTACTAGAAAAGCCCGACTGTATTACAAGCCAAAATAAATAATTGGAAAACATCAAAAAAATGTCACCAAAAAAATTATAAGATTAGACGGCCTAGAAACTAGTTTTTACCATAGTTTCATGTTGGAGTTAATGTTTGAGTTGTAGTTTCATGTTGGAGTTAGATGTTTAGAGAAAATTTAGAACATGTTGGCTAAAATAAGAAAAAGGAAATTTCTCCGTCAAAATAAGAAGCTGTAAGTTATGAGCGTTAAGTAAAAATTAAAATCTGTAATGACAACGAAAATGTATTAAAATGAAAATCCTGTAGCTTAGTTTCCTTGTAACACTAATGAACATTGTTGCAATTTTAGTTAATAATTGCTTGAATAGGTAAAATTTACCGCAAAATTTACAAAAATTGACCATGTAACAACAAATCACTTAGTATATTAACGAAGCATTAGTTAAAGACTATCTAAGGAAAAAATCTACCGCATTAACAAAATATTAAGAGTACTATATAACCATTATATGCGGCATTCAAATAGATAATTAATACAGTAACTCTGGTTATAATATTATTTTTTTTTTATATATATATTTTTTTTTTCTGCCACATAAATGGACAGGAAATTACACAACCTTTCCTATTAAGGCGTGGCTGTAAATGTCATAGCGGGGAATAGCTCTCACGACGTGTGTGGGATTCGAACCCACACTCCCTCGATGTTTACAATAAGTATTTTATACTTTCTTACCTACTAGGCCACCGAGGCCCCTATAATATTTTTAACATAACATCTGGTTATAATGCTCTTACGTAAATAAATTAAAACTTTGATAGAAGAGTTTTTCGTGTACACATTTTTCGTAATTATCTTAAAAGAAGAGATCAGTATTGTATTTTTTATTTTAAATATGTGGTACTTTTTCATTATTACAAACTAGTGTTAACTAGAATTAATTTGTCTATACGTAACTTTTTGCAGTTGTAATAAAACCTAATTTAGTTTTAATGTGCATGTCTTTAGAACTAAAAAAAAAACTTATTAATATTTTCTTAGATCACAACATGAAAACAAAAAAAGGACATTAATTTAAAACTTACTTTTTGATTGCAACATTTTGATATAAATTATCTGTTTGAATTTTCGATATTTCAGCTGATAATATTGCAATCTTATGTGATAGATTTGTTATCTAAAATGAAATAAATGATTAAAAAAAAATATACATGAATGAAAAAAGCTAATAATAAATTTTAAAGAAATAAATATGAATTTTGTTTTTCTTTAAATGATGAAAAACCCTGTTCTTAATAAATCGTTCTCAAAATTACAAAATAATGGCACAAAATTAGAAAATAATGTTTTAAGTAAAAAAAAAAAACTAAAATAAAAATGAAAATTATAAATGAATTTTATAAATGAAATATTAACCGTCGTTCTTATAATAGCCTTAATAACATACTCACAAATTTTTATGATTGTATTATTTTAGTGAAATATGTGTGCGAAAAAACAGTAGCTCTTTTATCTCGTCAGCGCCATCACCCTGACCATTGAAGAGCCATTTAATTATTTGTATTTCAAAACTCGGTAGTACCTAACAAGCTGACAACAAAAGCTAGTTAGCAGAATGAAAATAGTAGCCGCTCAAATGAGCAAGGAAATCCAAGATTTAGAAACCTACAATAGAATATAGCTAGAATGAATGTTGGGGCTATTTAGATGTAGGTTTTTAATTTAGCCATCAAGTCGTGGAATAGAGGCTTTCATTATTAATTATGCAGTTTCAGAAATGATTTTTGTACTACATACAAGATTTCGTCAAGTACTTTTTAACATACAAAAAAGATATAGGAAACAGGATCCCAATACTTTGATTGTAAACTATTACAAACAATAGTCTAAGCAGATTTGATAATATTATTCTTCATTAAGAGTTTATTTTAATTTTGTTGAAAAATTCACAGGAAATGGTTTTCAACCTAAATTTTAGCTATGAAAGAAAGTTGCGTGCGATTCTTAATTTACATACAGCGATCTAAAAATAGCTACTGCAAGTGAAGAAATACAAAATCATGCACTAAAGCATAAGATTCGCTTAGAAGGGCACATAAATGTAGAAGCTTCAAAACTGTTACATTGTGAAAATGCCTTAAGGCTTAATAGAACTAGGCCACTAGATTTAGCGATAAACGCAGATCACCTTCACGGAGATTTGCAATTCCAGTAGATCTATATAAGAGTTAACACAAAATTAATGGTTAGTCTTTCAGACTAGTTTTAATATTTTAAGACGAGGCTGGTATGTTTAATGAATTAAAAGTCCTCACATAACTGTGTTGCGTACAGGATTTTTCGACGATTCTCACCATCCTTATCCAAAGAAAAAATAAAAAGAAGTTGGTTAATGTAGCCCCTTCCTCCCCGCTTATTCCAAAGCTCAAAATGTTCTTGTATCAAATCAGTTTAACACTCAAAACTTGTATTGAATTTTTTTTTGCAACCTGGAAATGTTTGTAAGTATATCAAACAATCAGTTTAACACTCAAAACAGATATTGAATATTTTGTTTAATAGCTCAAAATGTTTCAGTATTTCAAACCATAAGCCTATATGTGTCCTAACCTAACCTTGTTTACATGTGTCTTGTCATAAATTTTCCGTTTCCGTTTTTATTATCTTAAAATTAGACAAACAGACAAGTGAAATAAATATTGTTTTTAAGTATTTCCCACCATTTTTGATAAAAAAGAAAATTTAAAATAAATAGCTTTCAAAAGAAACAAAAAAGAACAAAAACTAAAAAAGAAAATCAAAAAAATATTTATAATAAAAATAACCTGATTATTGCATTCATCAATTCGTCCAATAAGTTCTTTTTCATCATTTGAACATATTTTCAATTTCGATTCAAAAAGTTCCATAATATCAGATATTAGAACGTTTTCAATCTATAAATAGAGAATGAAAATAAAAATAAAATAAAAATTTAATTTTACAAAAATAAAAAAATTTTGCAACATTCATGTACACCAATTTATGTTGCAATTTCAACACCACTAAGATTTTAAAACAATTTTTTTTTCTTATAAATACAAAAAAAAAAAAATATTTTATAGTATTCTTTGACTCTAATAAATATCATCATCACAAGGACATTATCATTTGAAGTTGAACTAAGTTTTCTTTTTTTTTTTTTGTGGTATTTTATGGTACTTTCCAAACAATTTTGTTTTTTTTTTGTTGCAGTTTTTATTATTCACATTGAAAAAATCTAAAATCTAAAAAGACATACACATTCTTTGTTAAAATGAAAAAGGAAACAAGCAACAAAAATACGAAAAATTCGAAATTGAAGAAAATGTAGAGACAACACATAATTTTGTTGTTATTGCCAATAAGAAATAGAAAAAATAAAAGTTAACAAAGCTATCAATTGTATCTTAAAAAGTTTTTGATTTCTAATAGATGAAAAAGAAAAAAATCAAATGTACATCTTTTTCTCATAAAAAATACAAAGTCTATGCTTAAAATTAGATCTTTAAATCTAAATCCAAAAGAGGACAATATGAATTTACTATATTATATTTTTAGAATCTGGAAATTTTTCATTAAATTTATCTTTTATAAATAGTTTTTGAAAATTATCCTTTTTAAGGTATTTTTACCCGATTTACAGTAGCAGCTCATATAACACTTTTACCAATACTGATCTCTGTAGTATATCAAATAACTTTAACCACCTTTTCAAAAAATTTTAAAAGATGTGTTTATTAGTTTCACTCTGCCCGTCTGTTCGTCTGCCCGTCCGTCCGTCCATCTGGGTGTTTACAAAATTTCTACACCGTTAGAAATAAAGCATTGAAATTTTATTTACAGACAGGCATCGCTAAAAAGCTAATTTTGTGAAACAACTTTCTTCTGTATCCCCCCATCCATTATGGACTACAGCCCTACAAAATTCGAAAAGATCCCATTTTTAAATTGTTATAACATAGGTTCTTTAAGGCATATTTTCAATATGGAAGCGCCAAACGATGGCTGGTTTTATAAACTTTATAAATATATATAAAATATAAAATATATATGTATATAAAATTTGTGGTTTTACCATGCCGTATTTTAATACCTATACGGTTATATGAAACTCAAAAACGGTAAAAAATTACGAAAATAAAAAATTCGACCACTTCTATTAAACAGTTTATCTTTAGAAATAAGTATGAGTTATTTCACGAAATATTTTTTTGTCGCACCCCGTCCTAAGTAAGGGGGGGTCAAAAACTGAAAATTCTCTATTTTTAAACACATGCAACTTGGGCACCTGTCCAATTTTTTTTGAATTAATATACCAAAATTAAAGGTCGAATGTTGTTTATGTTAATAACTTTTCTTAATATTATAGGGTTACCTTATAATTGACGAAAGTGATTTGTTTTTCTTAATTTTTTTCAAAAAAAAAAAAATAATAAAACGAAAACCAATTTCTTATCAAAATTTATTTTTCAATATATCTACTCTTTACTCTATTATAGAATACTTTTTAATTTTGAAAATGTACTCTTTTGAAAACCCTTGGTTTCTTCCATTACTTTTTTATATTTAGTATTAATGCAAGTAAACAATGGTGGCTATGTGATAATTTATTAAGATAAACGATGACTTTTCAATTTCGAATAGAATTAATTTCAATTCCCTTTGTTGTACTTTTAAAATTTCTTAACTAAAATTTAATAAGTTTTAATATTTATAGAAGTAGGATCAACCCAATCCATGTTGATGCAAAATATCGAACATAAAAATTTCTAATAAGCAATTAGTTTATTTTGTACTCCTTGATTTTTCTTACCTCTTTGTTATTTAAAGCTGAAAACATTTTATTTATTAATTTATCCAATCTTCTTTCCATTATTAAATTTGACGTACAATCAACATTTTGATCTTTATCTTCCTTTTCTATTTCAGATGATTTTTTATCATTCGAATCTTGATTTTGATTCCATATCATTGAATTTACACTTTTACCAACAATAACTGCTCGTTGATTTACTATTTGCTGAAAAAAAAATGTACAAAATAATAGTATATTAGAGTAACTAACTAGTATACATAGTTTCATTTTATCTTAACTGGAAATATTAAAAAATAAACACCTGGAAAGAACCGATAGCTGAAAAAATCTCGGTCTTTTAATAGAAAATTCTCTTAGCGTACAGAGGCAAATACTTTAACGAATCGCAAATGATCGTCACTACTTGTCACTTAACTGCTAAATAAAATCTGGCTGGCAGGACTTGATCTGTGTAACTTTTTACAAATTTCTTAATCCATAATAATATTAAATTGGGAAATTAGTACAATTTAAGGAAGCGATTTTAACATTCCTTGACTAGATTTATCCTATAACAAGTGGATATAATTTTCATAGTGGCTTCAATTTCTCCTCAAAATTTTATGAATAGTTCACATTTTATTTTATCCATTTTGTTTTTATACTGAAAATTGCCTACACATAATATAATATTTTATGTAGTATTAGTTATCCGACATTTTATCTTCCTTCTTTATACATCCAAAAACGGTTGTTTAATATTTTATAAATAATCATGCATTTTTTATAAGGGGACGCAGATCAAAATCTAAGGACGTGCACGTTTATTAAAATTTGGCGTTAATTGAAAAAGTTTTAAATAAATTAAATTAAAGGTGAAAAAGGTTAATAAAGATAAATGTGGGTTCATAATTATTTTAATTAAATTGATTTTTTATTCATTAGTTTTCCTTTTAGAGCTTTATTATATTTAGCAAATTTTATATCATAAAAGTTTATTTAGGCGTGATAAATTTGAAGTTATAGTTTATATTCTTAAGCACATTCTTATCTGGATTTACGTTGGTTTAGTATATCTACTATTAATTGAAAAATTATTGATTTATTTAATATTACTAGATAAACTTCTGATTTTTCATCGTGATGAAATATTATCTATTAGCTAATAAACTATTTTTGAATACAATAATATGTTTAGATTTTCTTTACTAACTAAAATGAAGAAGAATACTTTAAAATAGAAAATTTTAATTACTCTTGGGCTGATCGTAGTTGATTGATTATAGAAGAAGGAAACGGTAAAATAATTCTGGTTTCCAAAAGTGAGGAAAGTAAGTGTACTTTCAATAGCTAAGAAATATAGAATCAATGAATAATTAACAAAGACTTCTAATAGTCAATAATACAAATTTTATTTAACGGATAGGTATTTTAACTTCAACTACATTTATTGGTGATGCTTAAAATTTTTTTTACAAAACTGTTAAATGTTACAACTAAGGTCAATATCAATATTTTGATTTTAGGTAGCAGCCTATATTCAGCAAATGTGTCAATCGGGAGAGTGCGAATATTGTTTAAAGTACCTCTTTTCTTACAGAGATTGCAAGTAGGGTAAAGACTCTGAAATTGCCATTTACATATTTTTTTTTTTGTACGAGGGTAAATGAGAATGTCAAAAGATACCAATGAGCTCAATTCTCTTTGATAGTGTTGGACTTTAACCAACTAAAACGCCACCTTTCTTTTAAACAGTTTACATTTTAGTACCTATAATAGTACTATGAAAAAAGGAAATTGAAAAATATAGGAAGTTATTGGATGTTAATGTGTTCTTCAATTTATCGATATTGTACACGTTATGATTGCCAAATTTAGAAAATACTTTTAGCGGCAAGCTACTTCCTATTTAGTGTAAGCGCTACAAACGAATTTTCATGTGAAAAGGTGTTCCATTTGCTGATCTTTAAGGTAAAAGGGTTAGTCTGTACGGCCCTACTTGTATCATCACGGTTGAAATTTTTTTTTTCTCCTGAACAGGTACTCACAAAATATCTATAAAATAGATTGAGTAATCCAACGACAAGTCTATAACCTAGTTAAGCCAGAGCTGAGATAGAAATGGAATCGTTTATTAAAAAATTTTTTTGTTTTTCACTTTATCTAGGGCATTCTAATGCTGTTTGAGAGGCTCCTGCGGAAATATGTGTATTGTACTCTAGGTCTGATGAAAGATTTATAGATAGGTAGTTAACAAACCTAAAGACGAAACGAAGGTCTTATACAGCAAGACAGGAAGCCTAAACATTTCACTATAATATATTGCTATTATTATAAGGTATGAATTATAAAATTAAATTCAATATATTACTTACTTTTGATACATTTGTTGTTGGAAAATTTTCCAGTTTGGAAAAATCAAATATTGCAGATATTATATCTATAATATAAACGAAATTTCCACTTAACAATTTTTTAAGTAATTCGTCATAAAAACTTAAATTAATATTTTATTTTGTTTTATTTAAAAATTAATAAATTTATTATTATAATATACATTTTACCTGAATCATCAGATAATAATGATCTTGCTAATATCAAATGAATTATTGATGATTTGAATAAATTATCAAGGATTTCTTCTATACATTTTTTATCATTTAAATGTTCTAATAAAAATGTAAGCACTAATATTGCTTGTACAATCATTTTTGAGTATTCTTCAGTTATTATTTCAATTCTTTCCATCTTTAAAACAAAATAAAATAAAATTATAAATAAAAAAAATTAAATAAAAAACAAAAAAATAAAACCTTCAATTTATCTTCATCCAAAATATTTTTAAATATTATTTTAGTAATAAAATTTTGCACTTGAGATATTAATTCATTGGACCATGCTATTTTCTGCTTAAATAATTCTAATATTAATTTAAGTATTGAAGATTTTTGAGAATGACTTATTTGTGTGATTGATTTAAAAGTATCCATAGCACTTAGAATATTCTCAAAAATTTGTTGTTTTGAAGAATCATCTAACTCATATGCAAAACCTAATTTAAAATTAGAAAATTAAAAGTAATATTAAAAAATAAACAAAAAACTTTATTGGGGAAAAAAAAATTTTGAGTAACAATATAAAAAAAGAACCAAGGACTACAAATATCTATCTTTTATTCCATCTAACATTTTTTTCCATCTTAAAATAGCCAGATATACTTTAGTTAATAGAATTTTACTTGTGAGGCAGTGATTTTTACTTTTAGAATTCTTTTGAATAGAAGTTATTTGATCCGTAATTAAATTTAATATTTGAGAAGGTAATAATTTTATCAAATAAACCTTCGGAACATTTTCTATTAGGTATATGACGAATTCCTTCCAATTCCGACAATAAATAAACTTTAACCCTTTCAAACCCAGTTGAGAAATTTTTTAACCGAGTCTTGAATATTATTAATTTATATATCATATGTAAGGAATAGATATAAAAGGAATAATTAAATGCTGTACTACTTACTTATCTACTCAATTAATTGATTTAGTGGGTTATTTGAGGCATACATAAACTAATGAACTTATTTAATGAAGAACCGGAACTGTTTGAAAGAAATTTTACCTTTTCAAGAAAAATAAGGAATTGCATTCTTCAACTTCAAGTTTGCATAATTGTTAGCATTTATTTTATTTTTCCTTTTGAAAAGGAAATTATTAAACCAATTCAAATGGTGTGGACTATGCAATTGTTCGCAAATTTTTGATACAGCACGTTATCGCGCGTAGTTTCATGCATAATTATAATTATACGTATTGGTGCAGTTATTACAAAATTTCTTACAACAAAAACTGATATTTTCCTTTTATTTTTTTTTATTTCTGCCTGGTACGATTTGCGTACAATAAATTTAAGCCAAAATAAGTTAGTGTATAATTCTATCAATCTAGTGAGCATCTCAATTAAAAGTCAATTTTTATACAAAGTTTGGAGTCAATCCGGTCCAAGTATTTAGATTACAAAAGGAAAGAACGAAAAAATCTATATTGAAAAAAATCTATGTTCGAATGTAAAATTGAGAACAATTTGGAAGGAAATTTTTTTAAGAGGATGGGCAACGAAATGGGTTAATAAATGGCAACCAAATGGAAGAAACTGCTTTGAAATCCGGCAATGTTTCTGCAAGTTAATTGGTCAATGAATCAGCCAAACGTGAACAAAAGAAAAATTAAAAAGTATTTAATTGCTCTAATATCGTAGCAGCTTAACGGAACAGAATTATACATATATCCTATAATTTTTCCACCCAGTAGGAAGTCTTTCTGTTAAATTTCGTTTCACTGATGTGAGTGGTTTTTATATTATAAGTAAACAAACAGACAAAAAAAGATTTTCTGCTTTATATTGTATTAAATATCCCGCCCCCTTAGCAATACATTTATTTAATTTCAATTTGAAACCATTCTATAATTATAATACTTAAAACAAATTATAGATAATTCTTCTATATTACCCTCTAATTCTACAATTGTCAAAATTAAATTCATTGCTTGTAATCCAGCTTCATGTGAATTAATCCAATTCAGTGAACATTTAACAATTTCCAATAACAAAATTTTAATAGGTCCTTTAGGTCCTAAAATATTTCAAAATTAGAATTTAAATTAAAAAAAAAAAAAAAAAATTATTAAATAAAATTTATAATGATTAATTTGAATACCTGTAATTTACCTGTAATTTGGGTTATTTGACTGAAAAATTCAAATATCAAACCAAGACATACTTTCCATTTAAGATGATTTTTATTGCTATTAATAGAATTTTCTTTTTCTTCAGGACTTGGTATTTCTTGATTACCACGGAAATCTTTTTCATCTGTTATATCCTTTCAATTGAGATTAGTTCAATTTTATTCAAAATAAAAAAAGAAATTTTAACTTAAATTATTTTTTAAATTCCAAGAAATAAAAATTTCGTATTAATTTTTTTTTTTATTTTTAAATTACCATTAAAATTTCCTTAATATTTTTCACATAATCAGGATAATCAATAAAATACTCATTTAAATGAGGATTTGAGTATAAATCTTTAAAAAAATTTATTGTTTGACGTAATGGACCAAATTTTGAGTACCTTTATCACATTATTTCCAAATGAAATTAGTTAGAAAAAAATTAAATAAAAAATAAAATAAATTTAAAATAATTTATTTTTATAATAAAAAATAAAAATAATAGTGGAAAAAAATATTTGCGTTATTAAAATTGAATAATTTGAGCACGAGCTTAAATTTTAATTTGAATAAAACCTGTTTTGTTTGAAACCTTATGAAAGTTAGTGCAAAAGCTTGTTAAGAGTAAAAGGATAAGGAACAAACATTTTTAAGTGGAACATTTTCCGGTAGAAATATCGGTCTGCATTAACTCTTTGTTTTTTTACTTATGTTCCAGTTTGTCTTTTGTTTGTTCATCTTTTTTCCACGGTAGGTTTTTATATTGCGGTCAAAATTTTGGGAAAGCGTGCTATAAAAGAACGTAAATTTGTTTGTTTCTAAAAATTTAGCCCATTAGGTGATAGGTAATTAATAGGTAAATAGCCCAGAAAAGCAGTATATTAGGTAATTTATAAACAACTAAAAAAACGTGATATCAATCAGAGTATTTTTTTTCTAGATTTTTTTTTCAAAACTTACAGTCACAATGTCATAATGACGAGTATTTGTTTTATATCTTCAAGATCCCATGTGATGATCCATGTTTTCTATCTCCAAGAAGAAAAATATTAGGCTACTTTGAAAACCAAAACAGACTCTAAGGAATTAACAAATAATAAATTATAAACCAGTTTTCTCTTATTTTCAAATGTGACAGTACCTACCTAAATCAATGTTAATTTAATATTAAATTAATAAAATTACGAGTCTCTTAAATGAAGGTATTAAAAAAATTAAATAAAGCTTATACCTAAATAAAAACTAATTTCGTGTCTTAAGCCATTATTATTTTACAAAAATTTAATATTCGCCTGAAAATATGCAATTTTATTTTAAATAACCGGACGATACACTCCATATAAGAAAAAATTCCTTATTTATTATTTGTTTTTTAATTGTTAAAGAAGACAAATTTATTTTAAACTGCGCAAATTGAAATGAGCGCAGTAATAAAAATTTTCCAATAAAACTTTTTTTTTTTCCTTTTATATTTCACATTTTATTTATTTATTTTTTATTCAAGAATTATTAAATACCTGAATGAAATTTTTATATCCTCTAGCGAAAATGATATAAAATTGTGAAGTTCTTCTTTACTTAATTTAAGGGAGCTGTCTTCCAAAATAAATTTCATTTTAATTGCCTGTAATAAAGGAAAAAAGAAAATGAAAAGTAATAACAATAAAAATACTAAAAGAGGGGAAAAGCAAAAAACAATGAAGTAAAAAACATAAAATGAAATTAAAAAAAAAAAGAAAAAGGTATTAACCATATGAAAAGTTTCTTACTTAAAAAGTTTTATTACTTGCTTAGCAATTTTGTTATATTACTAACTCTTATTATCTTCTTTCAAATTTTGAAATCCTATTGTTATTCTACGTTAACTGGGAAACAATTTAAAAGTTCCACTTATGATAACTTGTCAAAAAAAGTTTTGATTCTCGTACGTAAGAGTAAAATTATATTGGATTTGGGTTATTTATTTTTATTCAGTGGGTTTGGGATCTTTTGTTTTTTAACTATTGTTTTTTTTTTTTAAGGCAATCTTATTTTCTTATTAAAATTGAAGTAGCCTCACATTAATGATAACTTTTCCGGGATTTTGTTTAAAGTTGTCATTTCTGAGGCAAACTCATTATCATTAGTTTCTCTTAAGGTTTTTTTGAGGTATAGGTATAGGTATTTGTTATAAAGTCGGAATTTAAGGTCGGTTTTGATTAATTAAATAAACCCATTCTTAATTAAAAATGCTAAAATAATTTTTATTTTTATGAACAATCAACACTAAAAACCAATTTCACAGTAGGTACCGAAGAATTAACTTAAGCTGTATACGAAAGAATTCTGCTGTTTGAACTTCTGTTAGATGCAAAATTAAAATAGTCTAACTGTAACTTTTTAAGATTTTCTAAGATTTTCTTGACTTATAGCTGTTTTCGATTGTATTGATATTATAATAATGTCCAGGTATTATTCGCTAATAAATTAATAAAAATATAAACCTAATACAAAATTAAAATTTTCTGAACATTGTTCAATGTGAATATCATTTGTAGTGCATTGATTCGGAATCAAGTCATCATACAGCAATTCTAAACAATTTTAGAATTGGTGCTAGGATTTAACGATAATGTGGCAAATTTGGAGTAATAGAAGTAATAAGAGTATGTGGAATGAAGGAAAGTCTATAATACGTTAATAATACGATGAAAAATGTTGTGTTAATAGATCATTACTTGAACTATGAAATACTGAACATTTTATTTTCTTCTTTGTTTTTTAACACAACAATTTTTTAATTCTGCTAAAATTACAACAGACAGAATTCATCATTTTTTTAAATTTATCAATATTTTTATAGGAAATGTGCTACTTTAAATTATTATTTATAATTTTGTTATTGTTGTTTCTAAAGGGGGCATATGAGTGATTTTACACCTAGGCCCTGCAACTCTTCTACTCTCCTGCTCAACGATCCGCTTGCTAACTACATGCATCTCATCGAGCCACTCTATTCCCTTCATGAAACTGTCTCAAATGATGAAAGCTGACTGAGCTTTCTCACCTCGGAAAAGTTTTCCCATTGGTCTTCTGCCAAAGTTATTCGCCTTTGGGCTCTCAAGTTTGGGCATACACAGAATGTAAAGTACTGTTTCTGCCTCTTGCCCACATTCCTTGCGTAGATTCGACTTCGCTACGCCTCCTCTTTCGGCGTAAGCTCTTAGCAACAGATATCATGTGCTAATTTCCATGAAGAGTCTCAGATCCGTTCTATTCCTTTTCAGAATTTTCCGAGTCTCTTTGTTACCTATTAGGTTCCTTCCAGAATTCTTTCGCATGTATTGATTCTAGAGATTGACACCAACTTTCTCTAGTACTAGCTTTAGCTCAGTTGCTTTTTGCGAACTATACCGCGGAGTACGGCAGACCTACATCTTTATGTCCACCAGCTATCTGTTTACTACAGATTTTGCTGTTGAATCTGCAATTTCGTTGCCTGGATAGCTTGAGTGTGTTGGTATCCACTGCTATTAAGATAATAATAGATAATTTGATAATATTTAAATATATTTTGATTACAATAAAATTCGGAATTGTGGTTCCTGTTTAACAAACACCGTGTCTTTTTAAAGATAGTAAATTAGCAACAGACGAAAAAAACAAAATCAGCAATAAAGGAATAGATCTTCTATAAAGGAATTAACAGCATTATAAAAACACAATTATACCAGCAGGCTGGTTTGGTATAAATCAGTGTTTTTCAAATTAGAAGTTTGATTTAAATAAATAAGAGAAATAAAATTATTATAAATACACACAAAGTATTCTGAAAGGTAAGGCAAAAAAAAAACAAGTTAAGTAAATGAACTGTAGAAGTTTAGACATTTGTGAAATAACTTGAAAACTTGTATCTAACTAGATGAAAAATAAACAGAAGAAAAAAATCTGCCAGTTTCTTTAACTGAAGGTGAATTTCAAAATTAGAAGAAATTAGCAAAAAAAGATAGTAAAATTGTTCAAGGGGGTTGGATGCGATGGGTTTATGAAATGAGCAATCATGTTTCTCTTTGAAAAATAATTACATAATTTGCTGAAATTACCTTTTAAATAAAACTTAAAAAAACAAAATAATAACAATAAAAGTAATAATGACACCATAAAACTGATTGATAAAAGGATCATCTTTTAAAATTTGTTTTGATTTTAAAAAATCAGCAAGCAATAAAAATCGATTTATTTTGTATTTCCAATAAAATTATTAAAAAAAAAAACAAAAAAAAAATCACTGATTTTAATTTCCCCCTTAATGAAATTTAATTATTCAGCATTTTTTTTTTTTTATCCGAATTCTTATCCAATTAATTTGATTAAAACAAGACAGCACATAATTTAACAAAATTTATTGGAAAATTTATTTTATTTTTATGTTATAAATTTTTCTTATTGCCATAGTAAATTCTTAAATGATTTTCCATTCAACAGGATATAAAATAAAACTAAAATTTATGATTTTTATTTCTCTGCTATATAATAATAGGATATTAATTATTGTAATTAGTTTTTAAATTTATTGTCATTTAAAAAAATAAAACAAAAAAAAAATAAAAAAACACGAATAAAAGAAAAAACAGATAGGATAATAATAATATTATTTAATATTATGATATTTCACGTAAAAATAAATTCAAAGAATTTTTATTTTTTTTGAAAAATAATGTGAAAATTGCTAACAATGTGAAAATGTTAAGGAGATATGACAATTGTGGTCTTTTGGTCAAAAATAAAAAAAAAAAATAAATAAATAAAACACAAATCATTGCGCAATTATAAGAGAATTCATGAAATTGGTCAGAAAAAAAAAAAAACTATAAAATGTTGAAAAATATTTGCGTTACTTTAGAAAATGCTCTTCGGTTAATTTAAAGCTTAAAATTTCATCATTTATGATTATAGGATCAGATTGTGTATAAATTTGGAGTCGTACTTTATAAGATCCTTATTTTGTAACAAATATATTATGATGTATTAATAATGAATTAAAGAAACTTTAACACATTAAAAAGCCATAGAAAAATTTAAATTTAATCGACAAATAAATTGGTAATCAAATAAACAACTAGAAGCAATGTTCCACAAAAACTTGAAGAGTCAAGAGTAGGATACAGATCCATTAAATAATTTCAGCAGAAAAAAGCCAAAGAAAGCTATTTTATTTAACGACCTAGAACTACTATTAAAGTTTCATTAGAATTTCAAATATTCATCTCAATAACATTGAAAACGTAAGTACAATTGCGGTGGAAAAAAATTTAAATTGTATAGTTGGGGGAGCGATAAAATTTTTATATCTTGACGTTACATGCAAATAATTTGCGCAAAAACGTAACGCATTCTTGATTAAATATAATCATGATTAATTTTTCTGCATTTGTTGCTCAAGCTTATACAGTACAAATTTTTAATTTTTAAGTATAACTCATTGAAACAACAGGCTAAAGACTTCTGGATTTGAGAGAATCTAAGTTGGATACAGCTTGCTTTGTGGCAATTTTATTCAGATCGTGATTGATCATGTGTTCCCATAAACTTTTTTTATCTGGATATTTGCTCATAAAAGTAAGTCATTAATCAATATTAAGAGTGAAGGGGGTGATAGGACTAATTCTTGTGGAATACCAGTATTAATATTGAAGGGGATGGATATAAATACATCAAAACTAAGACACGAATATTTTCATTGAAGATTAAAACTAGACACATAAATCGTCTTTTAATACGTATTTTGACAACATTATTTTTACGCTTACGTTCTTTGTAGAAAATCCTTATAATATATAATTTTTCGTCCAACTAAAATATTCATAAAAAATTATTTTAACCTATCATTTTGTTTATTCGAATTCAACTCTGGCTAATATGATAAAACGTTTTAAATGAAAAAAAATGTTCTCTTTGCATTTCTCTTCCATCCATTCCAGTTCTTTTAAGTGATATAGGACATTAAAAATTAAGCATATTTTACATTGTTAAAATTTGCATATCCCTTTTATTTGGGAATGATTTTCAAAAACACGAAGTTATTATACAAGTTATTTGACAGCTATTTTATTTTTGTTAACTTATGTCATTTTCTTTTCTGAAAAAATAAGTTTGACCTGACAAAGTGCAAAACTGAAAAAGGGTCAAATCTATTTTTTCTAGTTTTGCACTTTTTTTTTCAGTTTTGACCTGAAAATTTTTTAGAGTAGAACAAAAAAAGGGCAACATTTTTTTTTCAGTTTGCTGCACTGATTTCTTTATCTAAAAATTATATTTTACTTATTTAAAAAATTTTAAATTTATGTTTCTAATCAAATATAATTTTTTTTTTTGTAAACTAGATATTTTTTAAAACTCAACCAAATAAATGAAAATAATGTATTTTTATATTGTCATTAATTACTATTTACTATTTAACTGACAGTGACAATTATCTATAATATAATACACAAGATGTTGGCGAAACTTTGCCAACATGTAAAAAAATATATTTTATATCTATAATAAAACACTCACACTGAATGTAAGCTAAACTGGCAATGATGATATTTCTGTATATTTATTTAATAAGTTAAAATTTTATTACCAGATACACAAATCTTTGACTCATAGTATTATCAAGAGACACAAACCGTTCATTAAAAATATAAATAAATTTAGTAAATATTATTACCCGAGACGAAATTTTCCACTAGAAGTATTATCAGAGACACAAACCGTTCATTAAAAGTGAGTACAGTCAAAAAAGGAAAAGTACATACTTAAAAAACACACATTTTCAATAAAAATAAATTCAGCAAATTTTAAATTTTTAAATTTGCCCGCCACATCCATTATGAACTGGTCGCAGCGGTAAATTAAAAATAAATTATTAATCTTCTGTTGGCGTTTTCAATCTTTGTTTTGGAAAAAAAAATAAAAATAGGTACTCTTAATAAAATTAAAAAGCCTTAAAGTGAAAAGAGCAAAGTTTATAGTAAGCCTCATATTTATAAGAAAAAAATAATAGGCCGATTTTATTCTTGATTTTGTTTTCATTAGTATAAAAGCTGGTAAAAGCTTCGTAACAGACTTTAAAGTAGTTTTGTTTATTTAGGTTGAAATTTAGACTTTTAAGCTAAATTCTCGGTATAACTGGTATATAACATAAAATATTCGAATTTTTTTTATTAATATAAAATTCGGCAGACTTAAATAATTATATTTCATAACAGAAGTCTGGAACTTACCAAATATTATAGAAATGGATATTTTTCTTAAAAAAAAAATGAAACTAACATAGAAAATATCATTTTAGAAGCCTTTTCTCATAATAGATTCATAATTTTGTACTAATTTATTATTAGACCATTAAATTAAAAAGCTGTCGAAAACGACCGTCACAAAAAAAAGCCCCCGAAAATTTATGAAATTTCATTATCAGAGACATGAATCTTTTATTAAATATACCAAAGACCTCTTCTAAAGTACATTTAAATAAAATAAATTCAGCAAATTTTTTTCAAGCAAAAGAAAAATAAACGCAAAAGACTTGAAAGTAGTTTTGGTAATTAAAGTAATTTCGCGGCGAAAACAACTGTTTTTCATCGACATAAAAATTTTTTATTAAAACTAAAGAAAATAGAGAGTAAAATTTTAACAAATATTAAAATTATTTCGATTATTGGGATTGTTTTAAATGTAACAAAAAAAAAAAAATGTCGTAGCAGTTGGTTGGTTTTTCGCCGGTTTTTATTGTGCACTTTATACATGTGTTTCAAACAATTTTTGCGATATCGGCACGAACTTTTACCCTGAATGTGTTTTTAGCTTGGACCATTTTTTCTCAATGATTAAAGAACTGTCAAAAATTACCGCCACGAAAAAACGGCAAGAAAAAATTAATAAACTGTATCTAACATTTTTAATTTTATGTGTTTAGATTTGTTTTATGTTTTTTTTTCTATTACAATAAGTAAGTGATTTCAACGTTTTTTTAATGGTGCTGATGTAAAAATGAAATTTTTAGATAGTTTATGATTAAGGGAGTCAGTATGATAACGTAAATGTTTTTGAATCTATAGAAATTGTGCAATTGCACAAGGGATTTTCTAGTATACATATATTTTTTAATGTTGTCATTCTGGAGAGTGCAAAACTCATTTTATTGCCCCCCCGTCAATATTTTTAGGTCAAGTTTTTAAAAAAAATGTTGCCCTGTGCGAGTTTTGCATTAAGAGAAAACGACATTAGTTTAACTTGGCTTAAATTTTCGTTAGGGCAAAATATTTTAAACAACAGTGTTTTTTTTTAAATAATAAAAATAAACAATTTCGGCCAACAAAAAAAGTTTGACTTCATTTAGCACATATACATAGATAGACATTTAAAATAATAAAAAATAAAAGTAGTAATTTATAAACACAAAAGCAAAATTAATTAAAATTTAATTAAAAATATAATAAAACTAATATAACATAACTAACTGTAAAAACTTACCAAAATTCCATAATTTCCATTTATTTGATTTAAAAATTCATCTGGTGTTACATATTTTGTCAGTGTATAAATTGCTGGTAAATTATTATAACATAAATTAACTAATGTTGAATATGCTAAAATTTTTATACTATATTTTATATTACATATATTTGTTATATTATTATTTATATTATTATTATTATTATTTTTATTATTTTTTAAATTTTTAATATTATGATAAATATTTTGTTCATCACAAATGGCATTACTATTACAATATGCACATTGACAATAATAATTATTTTCAATTGGATTTGAATCATTATTTTGTGTAAAATAATTTATATCACCATTTATTCTATTGTTATTTTCATCATCATTATTTTCATTATTATTATCATTATTATTATCATCATCATCATAATCATCATCATCGTCATCATCACTAGCATCATCACTTGCATTATATTCATCATCACTATAATTATTATTATTATCATTTTTATCACTTACATTTTCAAAAGAATTATAATCAAATCTATCAACATTAACATTATCATTATTATCATCATCATCATCATTAAAATTATCAACATCTTTATAAACATCAATATCATTTTTATTGTCTTTTCGATTTTTGTTATTTTTATTTTTATTTTTATTAAAATTATTCATAGACTTTTTAACTACTCTTTTGATTGTTTTAAATTTTGTTGATGCAACATTTGCAGTTTTGGTATTATTACCAATAAAATTAACATTTCTTCTTGATGAATTATTAATAATTTTAAGTAAAATTTTAATTAAATCTTCTAAATATGATTCCAACCATGTTAATTTTATTCCATATGATATCAATTCTAATAAATGTAAAATATTCTGTACATGTTCCTTTTTTTATTTTTATGTAAAAAGAAAAAAAAAACAAAATGTAATTAAAATAATAAAAATAAAATAATAAAATAAAATTAGTAAAAATGAATAATTTAAAAATAGATAATATGAAAAGATTTTAGAATAAAATAAATATTCAAAATGCATATTTTATTCATTTATAATTTTGATATTAAACATTAAACATATATAATAGAACCTAATAATACTAAATAATAAAATTTTGTTTTTAAGTCTGTAAAACAAACCTATCATTTTTTTTTTTTTTTAATTGAAACTATAAGTCTTAAACTGTTTGTTCGTTTTTATGTATGTAGTATATTATTATATAAGGTATTTATTTAACCCTTGAGAACGCACGTACGCATTTTTTCGACCTAAATCTATTTTTGAAGCCAATAACTTTTTTTTCTTAAACATAATGCTTTTTATTTTTTTAAGTAGCTGAGTAGCTGTAGAGTTGAAAAGGAATAACTGTCATTTTCTCGTTGATTTTTTGAGAACTTTATTCATATTTTTGCAATGTGAAAAACAGTCTGGGTTCAGTTAATTTCCAATTTCCTAAAATCTCTATTTACTTTTATTTTGAATTTTTTGTTCTAAACACTATTAAAAATTTTGTATTAAAGAAATTTTTCCTATAAAATTTTACAGAAGTCTGTAAAGTTTTATGAATATTTTGATTTACAGTAGCTGCAACATAAAATGTGAAAAATTCGAAATATAAGAGACAGTATAAAATATTTTATGAAATATTTAATAAAAAATGTTGGATACTTTATTTTTTTATTTTTCTTTTTTCTTAAATAAATTTAATTAAGGATAATAAATAAATGTTTTATTATTTGTAAAAAAATCTTATCTGAAAGAACAGCAAATATTCAGATCATATTATCTTATATTATTAACGCACATTTATGTATTTCTAATTTTGGGTCAGTCAATATGCCCAGCTGAGTACTAAATATTGTCAGTAAAAATATTGCTCGACTGCTAAAGGGTTAATTAACTATATATTAACTATTATAAATCTAGTCCTATCTGTTAACAGATTTTTCTAGAAACATTCAAGAAAAAAAACTGTTAAACAAAAAATAAGTTAGGATGTTATTTCAATAAATTATTTTGAAGGATTATATTTTTATGATTATTTCAAACCCAGTGGGTTGTGATTAAGACATCAGACTTTCATTCGAAAAGTCACAGAGTTCAAACCGCGGCTACATTATATAGCTTAATAAAAAATGGTAATAATATATCTATCATATAATCCTATAATATTAATATCATCATAGAAATAAAACAATTCTTGTATAAGAAAATAGATGCCGTAGAAATAAAAATGTTTTCGTTTTATTATTTTGTACAATTAAATACCGAATAATCAACTGCTTAGTGAAATTATTGACTGCAGAAACTGAATCCCAGTCCAATATCAATAATACATCACTAACTAGGTAAATTCGCCCTATGCTTATGGAAAGGAAGAGAATATTGAAAAATTTACGACTAAATAAATGCGACTAATAAAAACCATTTCACTTACATACTACCTTATTTTGTTATAATGTCAAAGATATGTTTTTTTTCTATTAATATCGAAAACTTCAAAAGTATAATATTAAATTAAGTATTATATTAAAATAAAGTATTATTTTAAAACCCTATTAAATATATAGAACTATAATGTTAGTACTGTAAAGTGATTATCATTTGACATATTGTTATCATTATCATTTGAGACCTTCCGATTTTTAACTAAAGTATTCATATTAAGCTTTTCAAAGCCTTTTTTTTACGATATCAAAATCTAAAGATCTAATTTATTTTTCTCGAGATATTTTCAGTATATCCAAATCTTTATAATATACTGAAGTGAAAATTCGGCAAGGTGCTAAATCTAAAATGAAGTTGAGACAACTACATCCAAAAGGGTAGTAAAATTTAGCTGTTGGGTTTGCTGATGTAAAACCTTCTTTTGTTTTGTGATCTTAACGTACATAAGTTTAAAGTATAATGCATATTGTACATATAATATTTATAAACAATCTTAATGTCATTTGAATGCTCTCTCTCCTTAACCTTTCGCCGTTTACTAGGTTCTCTTACAGTTGTTTTTTTTTTTTAAGAGAGGTGGGATTCTTCCAAAGACACCAAGAATTTCTCCTTAGTAGTGTCAGATTCTTACTGCCTAAATCCACCTCCCACTTTTACAGATATCTATTAGAAGTGCGTTCTTGTTCCGAAGAAAGGTAAAGTCTGGTACCTGAGTTTTCCAAAGAGAAAGAAAGAAAGCCTCTGTCACCAACATCCAGAGTTGAAATTTTTAGATGGCATAATTAAGCGTATAAAAAATTCGTTCGCGACTGGAATACCACAAATGTGAAACCATTTTAAAGTTTAAGAAAATCGTCATTATCATTTTTCACCAATCACCATATTTCTTTAAGCCTTAAATTAATATTTATTTAACATAATTTTCCTTGTCCAAACAGTACAGATATCTTAAGCCTATTGTTTTTTCAATAAAGAGAGAAAGTATTTTAGTAGCATTAAGGTCTCCGACATTAATAGAGAAATTGCCTTCCTTTCGCTTCTATTTATAATTTTTTAATGATACCTTAATACTCATCTAGCATAGTGTAAAAAAAATTTAACCAAAAATATATTTTTTAGAATTGACTTTTGTAAATATATTTTTAAAGAAAAACGTATTAAAATGAAATTTTCTCATATTTCAGACTAAAATCATCACTGTCTATTTATTTCGGATACTGGCTATGTATAAGCGTATTATTACATCTTAAAATCATGATTGAGTTAAGACACGAATCCAACCAATATTTTTAGTTTACTGTATATAAAGGTTAAACTTACTTTAACTTATAATTTCATAAAAATGCAGCTAACTTTCATATGATACAAAATAGGGTACTTAGCTAATAAGTCAATAGTTTTAGAGAGAGGGATAGGTTATTTTTTATGTTATATAATTTTAAATTAGTTTTTAAGAATCTGTTGACAATCAGACGAATAGGTTCATGTTTAAGGTTAGTTTCCTGTTTCCATTAGATTTATCAGACATAATTTACTGCTTGTATAAAAATTACATATAACATATTTTATACAAAAGGAAAATTATTATCTCTTAAATTATTTTTTGAAAATTAATAGAAATATCTAACAAAATTCTAGTTTTGTTTTTTAATTAAAAATTTATTTTGTTTTTTTTTTTTTTATTTTAAGAAATTGTATTATTCATGTTATTGTTATTATAATTCAAGTTGAATTAAATGGGTCTGATAATAAAATAAATTATTTATCTTAAAAATTTTTCAAGTTATTTTTACAAAAAAGGAAAAAAATTTAGAGAAAGTTAAAAATTTGATGAAAATTAATTTTCAACAAAAAAAGATTAAACAATTAAGAAATAAATTTTTTAAAATATTCTAAGTTTTTCCATTTTATAAGAATTTTTATTTTTACTTCCGAAAACGTCCCGTGTCCGATTTTCTATGAAATTTAATGTACCGATACTCCGAAATTAAATATTTCATTTGGGTTTATCAGAAATGTCATTTGCGTTACCAGCGCCATTTTGATAATATTGTTAGAAAAATGATATTACTGTAAATATTTCCGTTATGTAACCATCATTTTAAAGACAAGATTGATTAATAAAAAAAAATATTAATTTTTTTTTTAAATATTTCCATGAAAAATCAGAAAAATCAGAGTTCCGATGATTTGTTGTGCAGGTTGGTTGTTTAAGTATTTGTTGTTGAAATATGTAATTTTACCGTTGGCTATGAAAAGAGGGTTTTTATTTGTTGTTAAAATAAGTATATGCAAAAAAAAATTTTTAGATGCATAATATAGCACTTTTGATTAATTTTTTTGCACGCATATTTTAACAACAAAAGCACTTAAAAAGATATAGGTATTACAATTCTTGTTAACAGTTTTAAATCAATTTTTCTACAATGTTTCGATACCCAACTATTTGTAATAATAACTCACAATAGTCATATAAAACTTAGTAAAACAGAATCGATCCCATTTTTAGAAAAGTAGATTGAAAATATAAATAAATAAAGGAAGATGTATTTACCGTTATATTAAATTATTTCTCAAAAAATTAAAAAACTAAATTTTTTCCTGTTTATTAAAATTTTTCCCTTTAAACCAATGGTCACATAATAGAGTTGATATATCGAATACATCATTTCAAGAATTTTATTTTAAGTTATCATTCGATATTATACTGTAAGCGATTCAACTGATATTTACTGTAATATGAAATACTGTATTAATATTAAAAATGGCGACGTCAAACTATATGACTATACGATGCTTTCGAAAATCGAGGCTGTAACCAAAAATTATTTTTTTGTGAAAAAAATCGAAATTGGACAAGGAATTTTTTTTATCCTATATCATCGGGCAAATTACGGTAAATTGGACAAAGAACTTTTTCGGAAGTAGAGCTGGTTTTTTTTTTTTTTTAATTTATTCAAAAATTTCTTTTGATTTTCTTTACTTTGTGATGGTTAAGTTTTGGAGAATTTTAAAATTAAAAATATTTTTGCATTTTTTTTTTTGTTGTTGTTCATTTAATTGAATGATTTGTTGATTTTTAAGTTCTGTTTTTTTCAAAAAAATTCTTGTTAATAAAAATCAATCTATTTAAAATTATGCAAAAAAAAAAAAAAAAAAAAACCAAAGAAAAAGAAAATTCAAGTATCAAAAACTAAAATTAAACAATGTTAATTAAAATTGTATTTCCATGTAAAAGAATATTTATAATTTGCTTTAAATTTACATAATATTACAATTTATTTTACTAGAGAGTTTTTTATTTTTATTAAAATTCATTTGTAGATGCAATTGATATCTTTTTTATAATACGAAAAGATTTTGTAATTTACTAATAGGATTAATTCGTATCTGGTTTATTTAAAATTTTTTTTTTTAATAATGAAAGATGTATTCATAATTACACTTGGGAGTTGAGGGGTTAAAGTATACTGAGTAAAGAATAAAATCAAGTTAATTTATTGCTTTTAAGAATGTATAATATGAACCAACAACTTCTCGATTAATTGTGTTCTGAAGTTCTTTTTGTGATATTTACTATCTAAAGAAGCATTTATTTAACAAGAGAAGATCTGGTCAAGAGATGTGCGTTATATAATTTTCATCAAATTCATTTTCTAGAAGTTGTTACTTTATTTAATTAACATCCTATTAGGAAAGATACGATAATTTTGATAATCCAGAAAAAAAACTCATTCTGAAAAACATTTTACATCTTCCAAGATTTTCTTGTGGTTATGTTTAAAATGTGAAACAGAACAACTTATAAAAAAACTTTCAAGTTGCTCCAGCAATAAGTTTCGATATTAAAATCAAATTTAGTAACTATGAAAATGTTTCTTGTGCTAGGTCAGCTAGGTTTTCTTTTATAATATGTCCAAGGCTAGTGCGACTACAGTAAGAGGTAAGTATTTGAATATAAAACAAAGAATGAAAATGTATTAGCTGAAAACGATTAGACTACGTATATGTTACTTAAAATTCGGCTCATTCAATTTTTTGAGACAAATCAGACAATCAGACGGTAACTTTTATGTAGTCAAGTTTCATTTTATAATTAGCCCCATATACTAATTCCCCGTAATTTATTTCTTTTTCCCCATATACTGATCCCCCCTAATTTATTGGAGATTTTAATTTTGAATTTAGTTAATTTACATTTTTATCATTCCTTTACTAAAATCCAAATAATTTTTTGAACTTCGCTTAATTAACAATAATATTTGGTTTTTTCAAAATGTTTGTCGTAAGTAATAATATTCCAACAACTAAAATCACAATGGCTTCTATCTTCAATCGATTAATATTAATTCAGATTTCAGATCAGAAATAACAAGTGTTAGTACGGCTTTTGTGGTCACTTTTGGTTACAATAGCTTTTAAAATAACCGCTTAAAAAAACAAATGACGCAGTTAAATACAATAAGCCGCATATCAGTAAAAGCGCTAGGTACTTAAAAAAAAAAATTGGTGAAGATTATAGAGCCAGGAGACTGTTTATATAATATATGATGTAATGTAAAGAAATATGTAAAACAGTTACTGTCAAATTGCTAACAATAATAATAAACAAATCCCACAAAAAAAATAAGCCAGAAAGTTACACTAATTCAAATTAATTCTCTAACATTTTTAATGGTTTTACCGAAAATGCCCATTACATTTTAAGTTTTCGTTATGATTTGTTAATATTAACTGAAATATACTGATATATATAATATATTGAAATTTTCCGAGCATAAAGGATTTTAATTAAAACTGAATACCATTAAACATAATATATTAAATTTTCTTGTTGCCGACATTATAATTTATCAATCAGTAATAATAATAAGTTACTAGCCGGAAGCCTCAGTTGCTAGTGCTAGTGATTATTGTATGTGTAATAGGTAATTCATTTTAGTTATTATATGTTGCAAAAGTGTTTATATCTATTATAAATTTATTTAATAAACATGCAAAGTGTTTCTGAGGTGCTTTATTCCATCATTGCAGACTGTGACAGAGTTGACTCTGCACAATAAAAGTAAAGTTTGCATCGCCGCCGGCGGATCATAAGGTATTCGATGTAGGTTACCAACATCAACTTTATAAATAAATAATTTATTATATAATTATTAAAAAAAACTCGTAAACTTACCATTCTTTTGACTGATTCCAATAATTTTGTTAATATTGTTACATATTTAAATTTTTGTGCTAAATCTTTAGCAATATTAGTATATGTTGCCATTTCCATTAAAAATTTAATTGCTGACCATAAAATTGTTGAATTTGTTTCTGATGTTTCCAAAATCTTATGAATATTTATAAACAATAATGTATTGTCAGGTCTTTCGAAATTTATTTCTAATGGATTTAAAGATGTTGTCAAAAACTGAAATAGAATTTGAATAAAAAAAAATAAATAAATTTTAAATACCTAAGTACATTAAAAGAAGTTAGTATTTCTTATAATAAAAATTAAATTTATTCATAAATTGGAAATAACCATTTCATGGATGCACTAAGTTTCATCCATAATTTCTTTTACTGAATTCTGTTTTAATTTCACCTAACATAATACTGATTTGTTAAGGATTTAAAATTAAGAACAATTTTTTGTTTAGAAATTTAATCAGTAATTACTGTCAGTTATCTACGTAAAAAAATTGTAAACAAGTAATTAACAAAAAAAAATGTTTGAAGACATTTTTGCAGGGCTCTTTTGTGTGATAATTTTTTAATGTAGTTAAAACAATACGAGCATTGGTGGCGTAGTGGGTAAGAGTGTATAAAATAAGCTGTAAACACCGAGGGGAATCCCACACACGTCGTAAGAGTTATTCCTCCTTACGACATTTACAGCCACACCTGAACAGGAATGGCTGTGTAATTTCCTGTCCACATTTATGTGGCAGAGAAATGCATTAAAAAAAAAAATAATAAAACAATATGTTCTTTCAAGAGGTGCATATGAATAAAGTGCTCGAGGGGCTCATTAGTTAATAAAGCTCAATTAATAAGCGAATAACTCAAATGTTTAGTGAGCTCAGAAACCAAAAGCCGAAATAAAAGTACAAAAATGGTTATATTCAGATATTTATTTTTAATACAGTTTAATACAGCATTGTATTTCTACTACAGTTGAAATCAAAAATTATCAGATAACCCTGATATGTATCACATACCTAAGAAAACTACAATTTTTTGTTTAGGTCCCTATTGCAATATTGCACTTTTCTACATAAAAAATTGTAAACAAGTAATTAACACAAATGAACCTTCACAAAGTATGTTCCAGCTGGGCTCTTAAAATCATAATTTAAAAAGTTATCAAAACATGATCTTTAAAGAGGTACATTATTAATAAAGAACTTTATTAGTCAATAAGCTCGAACTACTCAAATATTTAGTGAAGCTCAGAACTGAAATTAACCCACCTTTAGGAATAATTATTATATCCAGATCTTTATTATACTGGTATCCCCAAAATATATGAATTAAATCTCTACTAAAGTTGAAATGGGAAAGTTTCAGTTAGCCCTGTTATTTATCACATAATACAACAATAATTTATAATAAAAACTACTTAAAATGCTACTAACTGCACCTATTAAAGAAAAAGTGAACATAAAGTAAATTAAGAAATTCTAACTAAAGTATAGGTATCTAACAATAAAAAAAATTATACTTAAATAATTTTAAATGGGGCCTCGGTGGCCTAGTGGGTAAGAGCGTATAAAATACGCTGTGAACACCGAAGAAGTATGGGTTCGAATCCCACACACGTCGTAAGAGTTATTCCCCCTTACGATATTTACAGCCACGCCTAAACAAGAAAGGCTGTGCAATTTCCTGTCCACATTTTATGTAGCAGAGAAATGTATTAAAAAAAAAAATAATTATTATTTTAAATTATAGTGGAAATCAAAAAAATTTAAAACTAAACTTTTAATTAATATTTTAATACTTACCGATAAATTTTCTATTAATTTTTTTTCAGTATCTTCTGATTTATTTTTTTTATATATTTCAAAATTTTTATTTAATTCATTAATAATATTTATTGAATTATTTAATTCTATTGTATCTTTTCTTGATGTTAATGAAACTGAACTTGGTGGTGATGGTATATCTAAAATTCCAGCTAAAGATGAATTTATTGTATCTTGTAATACAATAGTTTCTTCCATTTGTATTGTAGTTAATTTTTGTAAATTTTCATCATTATCATAACTTGTTGCATTAGTAAATGATGCTGATTGTAAAATTAATGTTGCAGTTGTCATATTATTTAATGTTGATAAAGGTTTTGGTGATGAATTTAATAATTCTAAATTTGTTTTAAAATTTTCATCTTTCATTGTAAAAACCACTTTTTTTTTTTTTTTTTTTTTTTTAGATTTTTTTCAAAAATAAAAACAAAATTCAAAATAAAATAAAATTTTCTTCAAAAGTAAATTCCTTTTCTTTTCCTATTTTTTTTTTATTGTTGTTTATTGTAGCAACTGATAGTTTGAAAAATTGTTTTTTCGTCCTTGAATTATTTCTCTTTTAACACAATTTAACGTATATTTTTGTTTTTTTAACCGTTATTAAATAAAAAAAAAAGAAAAATTCGTTACAGATAGTTTTTTTTTTTTTTTGGTTTTATTGTTGTTCTTAAAAATTTTTATTGTTGTTTGAAGCAACCTATTATAGTTTGTTATCAAGAATTATTCTTAGTTTGTAATGATTCCCTTGTCAATTTTCTTGGATTCAATTCTTTTAACAAAATAAACAGATGTTTTATTTTTATATTCCCTTTATAAATTTCCCGAACCTATACTTTGTTAAAAAAAAATCTATGAAAAAGAAAATGAAATAAAAAAAATTTTTTTTTTTGGTATTTGAAAAACTGGAAAATGATTGAAAAATAAAATTCTGAAAATATTTCAAACTATGAAAGATTTAAAAATAAATTTTTTTTTTTTTTGTAATATTTATAAATGGTTTCTTTGGCGACCAAAAAAAAAAATTTTTTTTTTTTTGTTAATTATAAAAGAGGGTTCTATAGTTTATTATTGATATTTTATTTAGCTGTTGTGTTAAACCATAGATATACTAGTACTTTAGATTGGCTATATAAAAGAAAAATTCAGTCAATTTTGAGTCAGCTGTTTATTGATGCTTTTTTTTGTGTAAATTTAAATTTAGTTTCCCCTGCAAACAGTGCCCGCTAAAAATGGAAATTTATGTTATAGATTTAAATACTAAATATTTAATAGAAAAAAATATTTATCCTTAGTGTAACCGTATCTGCAGCTTCATTTTTACTTGCTACTCGAGTTTGTAAATCATAAACTTGTTCTTCTAGTAATAGTTTATTACCAATACTATCTCTTAAATTTTTATTTTCTTTTTGTAATTTTGAATTTTCTCTAAATCTTGAATACTTGCTTATCGTCGTAATATTCAAATAATAGATGTACCTTGGACAAAGTTTTCCAATCGATAAATATGATACGATAAATTTTCTCTGCAATTCTTTAATTTGAAATTTTCTTGTTTGTTATTCTTGTATATTCTCTTCAAATTTAGAATTTAAATATTTAAATTCATTAGACTTTTCTTCCACAGCGGAAGCTCCACTCCATTCAATTGAATTCGAATAATTTAAACTAACTAATTTAAGTTTTCAACTTTTCTTTTATATTCAATATTCATTAATTTTATATATCCAAATATCCAATATAAAAAATATTTAAATTTATACATCCAAATCTATCAATATCTATGAGAGAAACTGTACTGCGATTTTATAATAATTTTAATGAAATTTTATGATTTAAAAACAGCTGGAATCCAACTTGCGTCAAATGAACGACATTACTTGGATGTCATATGTTTTATTTTTGCCGCCGGAAGAATTCTCAAAATTTGGCAACTATTACGTGTATGATAACATTAAATTCAAGAAGAACATTCACATTTTTATTCTAAACAATTATCCCAATATTCAGTAATTTAATTTCCCATAATATTTCCCAATAATTTTCTTTATTCCTATTTTCTCAATCCCCAAATCAAGCAGTACATTGCAGCATAGGTTTCTCAACCTAATGTTTGTTTTAAAAGGAAGGTGTTGTTTGGTTGATTAAAGTTCAGCACTAACAAAAAGAATTCGCTCATTGGTCTTATTGCTGAGTAATAAGACCTAACAGGCTTTATTTCACAATTGAGTCGAGAAATAAGAACTAATTCGTAAAATTACGCGGTAAGTTGCGGGAGTAGCAGCCCTTGTTCCTTCAAAACAATTTTTTTTGTTTTTATAAAAATATCTAAATTTTCACAAAATTTATTATTATTTTTCACAGAGAACAGTCCAAATTTAATACTGTTGTAGGGAAAGCTGAAACATTATTTTTTCCACCATGTTTTCAAACTCTTTGTAATTAGGAGAGATTTTAGAGTTGGCTTCTGGAAAAAGCGCCAATCCTGATTTTGTAACCAATTATAAAATTTCTTTTGTTTTAGAGTCCCGTATATTCATGTATATTCATATTTCGGAAAAAGAGGCAATCTAGATTTTGTAACCAACTCTAATAACTGAACTAAGTTCAACAAAATTATTACATTAAAAAGTGAAATAAGTTTGAATGTTGAATTTAAACGAAATTCTTTCATTTTTAACTTGCCGAACTTATTTCATTATGAAAAGAAACTAACAGACGGACGTACGGAGTGAAATGAGCCAAAAAAAAGAACACAATTTATTACTTAAATAAGCTGAAATATATGGGAATTAAATTTTGAAAGAAAAATATTAAAAAATGTTATTATTGGAATAATAAATTACAATTAGACTTTAATTACATTATTTAAAAAAAAAATAATTAGGTCTTATTTCACTTTGGAATGAGAAATAAAGCCTAAATCACCAATTTACGCGTATTAGGCCTTATTTTCCTCTCCTATAAAAGTACCTAAACGTAATAAATGTATTTGGAGCAAAATATAACTATTTGTGAATTAATTGATTTATTCATGACGCAAATCAATAAAATGGATAATCAAATAAAAAAAAAAATCTGCAAAAGCTTCATAAGACATTAAAAATACATAAATAAATAACCAAAAAAAAAAAAAAGAAAAAAAAAAACATTATTTCAATTTGTCATAAAATTTCACTTAAGCCAATTATTTTCACCAAAGCAGTTAATCTACCGTGTTTTAATAATAGAAGAAGAATACTAAAACACAAAAGCAACTCCACTTTAGTGACTAAAGTATAATTTCCGTTATTTTCCAACCGACCTTTAAATGGATTTTATGGTTATACAGTTAGTTAATAAAAGCTTTAATCAACCAATATTGATAATTTTTTCTGTGGTTTTTTTGTTTTTTATGTGTACCTACATATTATTATGTTATTTTTATACCTTCAAGGTAAAAATAATCAACTTCCTTATTTTTTTCCTTTTTGACGTTTTTTTTTTACTTTTGTTATGAAAAACAGATGAAAATATTTTAATCCTGGCGATAATGGTTTAATAGAATTGTTTATACAATATTTTTTTTTACAGAGGAAACAATGAAAATAAAATTGTTCCAACCAACTTTAGGAATAATATTTTTTAAATGTGATGGATTAAATTTAATGTTATATTATAGGTAACTATTATGTGTTTTCGTATATAAAGATAGTAATATTTAATTTGGAGTATCGAGTAAAACAGAGGAAAATATTTCTGGTATTTTATTAGAACCAAAAGATGTACCCCAAACATTGATAGTATTATAAGTTAATGTATTATAATATTTCGAAAACGTAAAGCAGTCATTGTACTTTACTAGATGTAATTGAAAATATTTTTGTAAAATAAAATTTCCATATACCTTTACTTCTTTTCCTCAAAAACGGGGTAAGATATGCAACCTGGATCCAAAAGTTTGTATGATAGCTACATGAAGGCTTGATTTTAATAACTTAAAAACTTTGCAGGTATGCTTGCTCTAATGCATTACATGCTAATTTTTATTTGCAACATTCTAGTCCTATTAGTATTCAAAATAAGCAGTCTGCGTTAAAAAATTTAAATGGTTGGGGTAGCTGTATTAATCGTAATAACTTGAGACTACACCAGAACGGTCTGGATTTGGAAAAATTTCTTACAAATTTGGTGAAGCAGGGAAAAGATAACAAAAAAAAAACTCTTCTTTAATATAAATGATGAACATAAGTTGACTCAAAGTTACCCTAAATGGAATTTAATCTAAATTTATGATAATTGTATCAGAAGAAGCCGTATGGCGTTTCTTAATATTGATAATAATAACCGCAAATCTTTAATTGATAAAATGCGAAATGATGTAGAACTAAAGTATAAAAATCGAATTTTAACACACTTAGTCCTGAAAACAATCTGAACATTTGGTAACGGGATGGTGTACAAAATTTTAGTAAATAAAATTGGGACGATACATTGCAAGTTTCATATTATAAAATGGATATTTTCAACTATATGAGAAAACGAGATACAGTGCAGTAGAGTAACTATGTCAACTCTGGGATATCGGTATGAACATAATATATCTTTTTTCTATAACTCTTGATCATCTTTTTAAAAATTTCAGATATATACCCAAGCTGCTGCTCTAGCACAGCCCAATTTTACAGAAGTTGTTGGTATGGAACTTGACATTTTTTCACGCCAGCACGATATTTTCTAGTGTATTACCTAGCTAGCGACCTAGCTAGATACTTAACTTCAATAGACACTGAGATATTTCCATATAAAAAAAAAGTTGTATAGCAGCTGCAGCAAAATGAGCAACACATTATGAATAATATCCAATTTCTTAACATCTTATTAATGTTAGTTGTTACCAACTTTTTGAGTACAAACAAAAATTTATGATTTGATGTTAAAATGTATAAAATTTTTGTATTTCCTCGATTAAATAGGAAATGGACCAATTATTTGGATCAAACAAGCAACAAAATCTTACTTTCAAAAAATTTACTGACCATCACAGTAAATTATATAGTCATAACTAAAAAGAAAACAAAAACGGCATACAAATGAAAAAAATGTATTACATATAACTAAAAGCAATCGAAACTACACAAGAATGGTTACCTACATATGTTAAAATTGCAATATAAGGTGTAATAAATTTTATATGATTTTTTGAAGTAAATTTTGTTTTACTTTTTTTCCGAGAACTAATAAAAATTTGTCGGTTGTACAGTAGTTGGTTGTTATATTGGAAACCTCACTGTAGCAGAGATTCAAATTAAAATTATATTTTTATTTTTTTAGAAGTATAATATTTACAAGACAATAATTACTCTTTTGGAAGAATAATCCAAAAAGAAGAGTCCAATTTTATTTGTAATATTAAAATGTTTTTATTGTAAATAAAAACTTCGTACTTCTAAATCTAACATTTAGAAAATGTTGAAATTAATAGGAGTTTTTTTGGGGCCTCGGTGCCCTTGTGGGTAAGAGCGTATAAAATACTCTCTAATAATCGAGGAAATGTGGGAGTGTGAGATTCCCGTTGTAAGAATAATTCCCCCTCTTACGACATTTACAGCCACGCCTGAAAGGAAAGGATGTGGAATTTCCTTGTCACATTTATGTGGCAGACAAATGCACAAAAAAAAGGAGTTTTTTTTTATGATACACAATAAAGTCTTATCTCTTATTATAGCTGTAAAGAGCCAAATCACCAACTTAATCACTATTTATTATAAAAGAAGATTAATGAAAATACATTTTTTTATCATCTGTAGGCAAAATAAAACAACCGATAAAGCAAGCTACCTAAGATTACGTCTTGCCAAATATAAGGTTTACATTGTCTTCTCATATAGTTGATATATTAAAATGGTCAACAGCCTATTCAAAAGTTTTATTATTTAGCCAGTTTAAGAGTTTAGCAATTCTTAGATTTTGAATGATTTCTGTGAGATTTATAAGTAAATGGAAAAGATCAACGAATATAGGTTGAATACTTTTCTATAGTCAGCTTTATTTTAACAAAGATGTCAATACTTCAAAAGCGGAACCCTTAGTGGGCTGTTTTTCCACTGTTTGAGTTTAAAGAACTTAGAAAAAAGACAAATCATACGAGTCGAATGGTTTTAAAGTCTGTGATATATTGCTAGGTAATAATTTTATTCTATTGAAACTAATTTTTTTTTATGTAAAATATTTTATAAAAATATTTAAAGAAATTTTAAACGGTAAATAAGAGTTTGTTTTATAGAACCAATGGCACGGTGAATAAATCTCCAGGCTGTCAGGCGAAAAATCTTGGGCTTAAACCTCGTCTGGATCAAAATGTAATATATAATATAAAAATATAATTATAAAAATATTATAAATTGTACTGCAACTACATTTGAAAAGGAATGATTAATTTATTTCCTCCTCATATAGTATGCGGTGGGAGAACCAAAATAAAATAAAATAAATAAAACTTCTGTTAATTAAATGATAATATTTTTATGTCTTATAGGACATAAATTGAATGTTCATTTCAGACGCGTTAGTTAAGTAATAAATTTTAACAAAGATTTTGACTCTCTGATTTGTTGTTCTGAATATGTGTCTTAAAATGAGTATAAAAAGCTTTTAATTAACACTTTGATGGAAAATTTTTATTATTATTTTGTTTCTTTTTTTTTTATGTTTGTCTTGTAATAAAACGTTTATAACAGAATAGCCTTGTTCTTTAATTATTCATATATTGTCCATTACATATTGTATTTTATATATTGAATTTGTTACATTATTTTGTTCTTGTATAGGACTATTTTTAGATATTTATTATAGCTTGTAAATTCAGAATATGCTGGAGGATATTAAATATATTATTGTAACTTATATATAGGTACTATTATTATAAAAGTAAAAATTAAGAGATCTTATATTATACTATATATATAAAATTTAATAATAATATATATAATGTATAAAAGTACATAATAATATTATGTAATATGTAGATACATTGTTTATTTCACATATTATGCAGCTAACAAAAAATAAAAATAAATGGGAATTAAATTAGATATTTTTTAAATAGCTGCTCGTATATTTTTTTATAATTATATTTTATTTCTAGATAATCTATCTACATACAAAAAGCGAATGTTTGTTTGTTTGTTTGTGATGTATATAATTATAGTCTCCTAAACTGCTCAGCCGATCATTAGAAAATTGATATATAAAGGTTTTTTTGTACGGCGTGTGTTTCTGGGCTAAAGATTTTGCTCTAACGCGCCCCCAAATTGAGGCTCTGGTGCAAATATTTAAACTTTTTCGCTTTAAAATAAAAACGATTTTACCGATTGACTTGAAATTTTATACATATGCTGCTCTTGACAGTGGAGTTGGCTCTATTGAACGGCTTGGAATTTGTTAATCCATATCGGCACGACTATTGGTAAAAAAAAATTTTGGAAGCGAATTATGTTCCATTTTGCGAAGTTAAATTTTGCGACCCATAGGAAAGTCTCAAAAATTTATTTGTCCAGTTCCGTTAACCTATTGTGACAATTTTTGTGTTTATTTTTTTCAATAACATCATCTTCAATTACAAAACCATATGCTTTATTTATTGAGGGGCGCAGCAACGTGCATCGGGTATTAGCTATAGTGTCTATATAATTATTCTAAATTTTTTACATTTACTTTCTCTTTTCGGTTTTTCAATGTAGATTTTTATTTTAATGATCCGAGACGTTTGAAGTTCAAAGTCTAAAATAAATGAAGAAAAGTAAAATTTAAAATTTAAAATAGAAAAACTTTAGAATTAAATTATAATTCCT
The DNA here is from genome assembly GCA_947095535.1 of Poecilobothrus nobilitatus. NCBI lineage: Eukaryota > Metazoa > Arthropoda > Insecta > Diptera > Dolichopodidae > Poecilobothrus > Poecilobothrus nobilitatus. The sequence continues at coordinate 113,169,564 of OX352774.1, forward strand.
TGATTGAGTTAGCTAAAGTCTTATTAATAACAGGGATTATTTATTTAAATAGTTATACTTATTTAAACATTTTTAAAGATTTTAATTCATTTAATACGAAAGTATTTCGACATAATTAATATTTTGTTAAATGTCAATATTTTACTTATACAAAATGTGAATCTCCAACAATTTACTTAACAAATTTTATATCTCTATTTAAATTTTAGAAGTTGGTTCATATCCGAAAAAAAAACGTCAATCATTTATAATTCCAAATCTTGCTTTCAATTTTAGAAAACTTTTAACTTTTGAAAACGACAGCAAATTATTAAAGTACATTTTTTTTAAATAGATTTTTCTATCTTAGCAATCTCTTTCATTGTGAATGATAGATAGTCAACCTAATAGGCTTATTTATTATGAAAACTGAAATTAAAAAGATGTCCTAAATCAAACTAATGCAGTAAAGCATATGTTATAAAATAACAATTTACAGCTTTTCAATAGATAAAATTTCTGATTTTAACTATTGATTTTTTCTTATTTTTATTTTATTTTAGTATTTATAAAAATATAATGGGATGTAGAAAATTTTTTTTGGTTAAATAAGCTTAATAATTGTATTTTATCCTTCCGTTCATCTTTCAATACTAAATCAATGTTTAATGTATGAGACTTTAATATGTGTCTTTACACTCCTTTGATTCTAAATACTATGACCTACTATTTATTATTTTTACATTCATTAATTCAATTTCCTAATTTCTATAGCATTTTTATTATACCCAACCCCCGTATTTATATCCAAACCTTCTATTATGGTTTCAATTTAGATACGAAATTTTCCGGAAAAATTGTTTCCCATGTAGCTATTAGATTAGATTATTTTATATAAAATTACCTAAATGTGAAATAAATTAAATAAAAAATGTTTTTTTATACATATCTAATAACTAGCAGAGTACCCGGCGTTGCCCGGAGTACTTTATTGGCTTTATGAAATAAAAATTATTAACTTTTGTTTCTGCGTTAATATAATTTAATTAATATAGCTAACTTATTATTATGCATTTACAGATGCTGGTAGTTTATATTCTATTTTTTATTAGATTTGTTAAATTGAATAAACAGAGCCAAGAATTAGAGACAATTCTTCTACAAAAAATTTTTAAAGGAATCAATAATCTATTGAGTACACAATTACGGCGAAGTGAATTTCCACAATATACTTTTAATACCGAGACATAAAATCGCATTTGAATTATGACCATAATGTAGTACATTTTTTTTCGTAAGTAATGTCACTTCATGTTTTTGTGAATTATCCTTTTAAGCACATTTTGAAAAATTTGTTATTAGGTTCGCTCTGTCCCTCCGTCTGTTTTCCAAACTTATATATTCGTTAATATGCGTTAATACCGAAACATAAAATCGTATTTAAATTATAAAAGACCATAATGTAATCAATTTTTTTTTTGTAAGTAATGTCACTTCATGTTTTGGTGAATTATCAATTATTGGTGAATGAATATGAATTATTTAAGCACATTTTGAAAAATTTGTTATTTCAGTTCGCTCTGTCCCTTCGTCTGTTAAAACTCATATACTGTTTAATAAAGAGCAATAAAATATTAACTATGCATAGGTCTCTTAAAAGAGTAATGTTGTAGAACAACGTTTTTATATACCCTCACCGTTGGAGATTCTACAGCACCGATAGCTCTTCAAATTTTGAAAAAACTTCTTTTTAAATGCGTACATTTCAGGTTCTGTTTAACATATTTTCAATATAAAAAATACATGACTGTTTTTTACCTTTATAAATCAACCAGAATTTTTTGTTTAGTTTTTCTAATTATGTTTCCAAATTGATTGGCTAAAAATATGTGTAAAAATTGTATATGGATAAGAATGTAAGGTTTTCTGTTCTTTAAATATGTATGAACTCATTTTTGATTAAATGATGTACTGAAATGTGAATATGTTTTCTAATTTACTTGATAAAGTTTATAGTATTTTTAAATATACGGATATTATACATACTATATGTACATATTTCAATGATATTTTATGGGAAACATGTTATACACATGCATTTTATATAGGTAGACCACATGTAAAGACCACATTTAAGTATTGCATTTCTGAATGATGACATGATGATTGTCTAATGTAGGAGATTGTTTCTGTTTTTTAACATGAAAATGTTATGTTGTTACGACTTAAAAACAGTATTCTTAAGATACTTAATAAGGTTACTTTAATTACTGTTCTATATTAGAAATTTGCACTGAAAGGTTTTTATGGAATATTAGAAACAGTATAGATAAAAGTAAAGAGTGTTGGAAATATCTTTTTAATAATAATAACAATACACAAAATTAGGCAAAATATTATTAATAAGTGCTCGTGCGGAAATGGATTAATAAACGTTAACAAACATTTTGTCACAGGCTTTATTTAGAACCATAAATTCATCCTCCCAAATTATACCGAAATTAGAAACAAAATTTTTTTTTGACAGTCTATCGTGTCGAAATGTGTTAATGTATCACAACAAAATTTATTGAATGAGTTTGTGTGCCAAAGTGCAATACTTGTGCAAATTTTCAATTGGTCAAATCGTTTAAGCACAACAACAAAAAATGAGACATTTCTTGGCCTGAAGCCTGATGGGTTAATGTATCGTAACCAAATCAACTCAGAAAGCTTTTGTTATAAAGACCTACACTTTTGTAAATTTTCAACTCAATTGGTAAAACGGTTTAAGTGCGACAACAAAGAAATTAAAAATTTTTATTGAGCCCTGGTGCCGAAAAGGGTTAATGGATCGTAACCAAATCTCCTCAGTGAGCTCCTGTGGTAAAGAGCTACACTTTTGTAAATTTTCAAATCAATTGGCAAAACCGTTTAAGCGCGACAACAAAGAAATTGAAAAACTTCATTGAGTCCTGGTGCCGAAACGGGTTAATGGATCGTAACCAAATCAACTCAGTGAGCTCCTGCGGTAAAGAGCTACACTTTGATAAATTTTTAACTCAATTGGCCAAACAGTTTAAGTGCGACAACTAAGTAAATTACAAAACTTCACTGACCCCTGGTGCCGAAACGGGTTAATGGATCGAAACCAAATCAACTCAGTGAGCTCCTGTGGTAAAGAGCTACACTATTGTAAAATTTCAACTCAATTGGTCAAACCGTTTTAGCAGGACAACAGAAAAATTTAGTGAATTTTGTTCGGCTCTCGTGCCCAAACGGGTTACCGAATCTTCATAAAAATTTGTCACAGGCTTTTTTTCAGACCATAAAACCACCATACAAAATTGGACATAAATCGGAAACAAAAAATTTTTTGGAAGCCCGCCGGGTCGAATCCGGGTAACATATTGAATCCAAATTTCTTAGGCACCCGTCCAATGCTGGGAAGAATATTTGTACAAATTTTCAACTCAATCGATCAAACCGTTTAGGCAGGACAACGAAAAAACGAAACGGCTTTAAATGGCTCTCGGACCGCAATGAGTTAATGAACCGAAACGCGATATAGCCTATAACACTTTCCGGGGTCGTAAGAACGTTCCTGCAAAATTTGGTTGCAATCGGACTGGTGGTTTTTACGTGAAAAGGGCACAAACAAACAAACAAACAAACAAACAGAATTTCTTCCTTATTTATTAAGAAGATTCGGTATATTAAAATTTTTTTTTTTTTTTTTATGCATTTCTCTGCCACATAAATGTGGACAGGAAATTACACAGCCTTTCTTTTTCAGGCGTGGTTGTAAATGTCGTAAGGGGGAATAACTTTTACGACGTGTGTGGGATTCTAACCCACACTCCCTCGGTATTTACAGCGCTGTTTACATTATTTTATACGCTCTTACCCACTAGGCCACCGAGGCCCCAAGTTAAAATTTTATATTTTACAAATTTATTTAAATTTTTAAGAATTTTTTAAGATACTTTTTCACTTCGTTTTATAATTTTTTTTTTTTTTCGTTCTTTTAATATTTTTGTGCAATCTATAAATTCATAATTAATGTATTACTCTGTCAATTATAAGGTACTTAAAAAGATTATCTTGTCTTTCAATACGATTTTTTTTGAATATTTTAACTTTTTATTGTTTTTAAAACCCACGGTTGTTTGTGAGTAGATTGTTTTTTGTGAAAGATTAAAGTGTACCTATGTAATTTATAATTTATGTGGTATTAGTTTTTACACTAAAAATAAAGCAATTTAAAAGAGTGAAGAAAAATTATGTTTACCTTACAGTGTATATAAGCTATCAAATAAAGATTATTGTGAGTAGATAGTTGATTTTATTTATATTTTGTTGAATTGTTGAAATTAAACATTTAAACATTTAATGTTTAATACAATGTTGAAACTTATAATAAATTTACTTTTAAAATTTATTTTCTCTAATTTTAAAGTTTTTATTTTAACGTTATTTTTGTTTTTTTTTTTACAATAAAGGATTTTTCTGTTTAAAAATCAATTAAATGTGTTTTGGAGTTTTACCTTTTTAAAGAAATAATATTAAATAATATTATTATGGTCAAAATTGGTAGGTACCCTAAAACATATAGGTAGGTACCTAGTAACTTTATAATGATATACTATTTTGATTCTATCTGTCAGGCCATTGATTTATTTTGTTATTAATCTGTACACCGTTTGGGATAGATTTAATGAATTTTAGTGGTGATTATTTTATGATACCGTATCTGTTAGGAAGCTGCAGCTAGCCTTTTACTAAATATTACTGTTTTACTATTATATGAAATTCATTATTTGCCGAATATTGTCTTAATTTGTAGATAGGATTTCGAAAGGGGCAACATGTTTAAAAATCAGCTTAGACGTAGCTTCACAATAAATTTAGAATTTTTCCCAGCAGATACATAATATTAAAGTACATGGTTTAAGCAATCAAAAAACAAGGTAGAATGTAAACCAACGGTTTTTAAAAGCGTACATTTCCAAAACTCAATACAAACTGTTTAGAAGTGTGACTTACACAAAAATTTGAAAATTTCATGTAATAAGAAAAAAATGTTAAAATTGGACATTTTTAAAATTTTGAGGGGCCGTAATTCCGGAATCCTACATAACTAAGAAAAGCCGTTAACACACTTAAAAATATAATATTGAACCTTTAATTTTCATGTCTTGCCGAAGAAAAATTTGTACAGATGCCTAAGTTACAGGTGTCTCAAAATAGAAAATTTTCAATTTTTGAGGCGTAATAACTCTTAAAGAGGGGGTGCTACCAAAAAATTTTCTGAGGAAACTTATACTAATTCTTAAAGTTCTTTCTTGTCTCAGATTCCTATCTAAAGGTGTGCCGGAGTTATTAAAAAAGAAATTTCATGCAAAATGTGGTTTTCATATAACGGTAAATTTAAATACTAAATTTAAAAAAATTGTATAATTTTGATATTAATTTACAAAGATAAAAGAAATACTTGTCGAATGACGTTTTCAGATTGAAAAAATCTTAAGCAGAACATAAGATATATGCATTTAAAAATAGGGCTTTTTCAAAGTTTGAGCGGCTCTAGCTCCGTAATGGGAGGGGCTACATGAAAAAGTTGTTCCACAAAATTATTTTTTTTATGACACCTACCCATGGTTAAAATTTTTTTCTCTATCTTTAACGGTGTAGAAGTTTTGTAAACAACGGATGGACGGACGGACAGAGTGAAACTAATAAGCACATTTTATCAAAATTTTGCTAATGGAAATGTGCTAATTATGGTTTACTAATTTTATATACATACTTAAAACCTTGACACTCAAAAATTTATTTCACTAAATAGGAGTTTCGAAATTAGATTAAATTAATGAATATGCCTATTGATTTTTAAAATTAAAAAAAAAAAAAAAATGGCTAAAATGGCAAATCCATCTCTTTACAAAATTTCTAGACGGTTTGAAATACAATTAAATTAATCTTGTAAAACAACTTTTTTATGTAGCTCTGCCTATTATAGAGCTACAGCCAATTTTCAGAGCCAAAAAAAACCCAATTTTTAAATATGTTGATACTATAATATCAAAGATTCTGCTTAATATTTTTTCAATCCAAAAGAAACCACTTTTTTTTCCCTCTTCATATCAATAGCAAAATTATACAATTTTTCTAAGTTTATTTTTTACATTTACCGTTATGTGAAAAGAATTTTTTTCAAAATATTTCTTTCTTCATATCTCCGTGATTCTTGAAGATTGAATCTCGAAATTTTAAGAGAAAAAAGATCGAAATCAACATGAGTTGCCACATTTTCCGGTTTTATTCTAACCACCCACTGTTTAAAAGCTATTATGGGTCAAAAATTTGACTGTTATTATGTATTTTCATGCACCTGTTTTTGGCCAGAATATGTATAAATTTTTTCAAAATAAAACTCAAAACAGAAAGCTTTTAGCATTATGATATCGGATACGGATTTTATTAATATAGGGGGTTTCCTTAAAATTGAAGAAAGTGTCTCTTAATTTTCCACAATTTTTTTTTATACTTCTTCTTCTTTTTTTTCCTCATTCAGATTAAATTTTGAGAAACTTACAAATTTTGGTGCAAGACACAGTATTATAAATAATAATTTTATTGTCTTTTAGAAAATATGAGCCTTTAAAAATCTTTGGTTTTCCATCTCGCTTATTTTTAAATAAATTAAAATAACTGGCACAGAATTTTAAAATATTATTGTATGAATGTAAATACTTATATACTCAATACTCTTTAACCTGTAATTTTTATAATTTTTGATTAAATTCAAATCATTTAATTTAACAAAATTGTTAATTTTTAATTTATCTATGCTTTTTCCCGTTTTATTGCAATTCTATAATTAAAATTTTTAATAATTATGTCTTCATTTAAAATTACATTTTCTTGTAATTAAAAGTTGAATGCAAATTTTTAACAAAATAACAGACATTTTAGTTTCATGTTGTACTCAATTTTCCAATATTTTCCAACATTTATCATATATTTTGAAACTTGTGTAGATGAATGTGGCACCAATTGTAAAATTGTCGGTAGGTACCAATTTTTTTTTTTTATTTTTTTTTTATTGCATTTCTTTGCCACATAAATGTGGACAAGAAATTATATACAGCCTTTCCTGTTCAAGCGTGGCTATAAATATCGTAAGGGGGAATAACTCTTACGACGGGTGTGAGATTCGAACCCACACTCCCTCGGTGTTTACAAAGTATTTTATACGCTCTTACCCACTAGGCTACCGAGGCCCCTGGTAGGTACCAATTGTAATATTAAAATCGATAATCGTTCATAAAAAATTTCAGTTATTCTTAAAAAAAAAAAAATTTTTATAGAAAATTCTGAAATAAGGGCCACTTGCGAAAAGGTCAAACTTTTTTTGTTCTATTATTATACTATACTATACTATGCGCCACCCATAAGTAATGTTATGATTTATTTAATGAATAACTTTTTTCTTTCTGTTTTATTTAACGTTGGCATTTATTAAAATTTAGATTATAGTTTGGAAATATGTTCACATTATGTTTTGAAGATAATATCTTTCAAATGGTGCCCATTGTTTGCTTCGACCTGACGTGCTCTTACCAGAGTATTTTCCATTACTTTTGTTAGAATTTCAAGTGCCAGCGTCCTCACTTCTTCTCGGATATTGGCCTTAGGTTGTTAGATGGTTCTTGGCTTAATTGCAAACATCTTTCCCTTTTGGTACTCCCAAATAAAAAAATCGAGAGCCGTTAAATAGGGGGAAAACGGTGGCCATTTAAAATACAATATTATTCGATTTACAAACATTTTGCACAGGAGAGCTATAGTTGGACGAGCTGTGTGAGCTATGGCTCCATTTTGTTGGAACTACAATTCATAACGTTCTTTATGTCCTACCCTATTTAAATAAAACGTTGTAAAGGTTTATAAATTGATTGACATTTGTAAGCTTTATAATATAAACATTATATTTTTTTTTGGAATATAGTTTTTGAATTTACAGTTATGTATATGAAACTAAAATTTTAATTCCGCCTTATCTCCGTAACGCTGATATTCAAAACCTTAAGATGTTGAAAAGGAAAAATTTTCGTGAATAAGGATAGGCTTATACTGCCTAAATATTTAGGTCTTTATCTTTGTTGGTTTTGGACGTAAGCTATATTTCCTCTTGAGCTCGTTAGGAAGTTTTCAAAATACGAATCTATTGTCCAAATTCTCTCAAATGTCAGTTTTTAATTTTACAGAAAAGGAATATAACATAACATCCTTGTACCATAAAAAAGTTCTATCTTTATTGGTTTTGAAGATATACTCGTTTGCTCTGGGGCTCGTTCGGAAGCTTCCAAAATCCGAACCCATGAACTAAATCCTCTCAAATTTCAGAGACATAAATCAAACACGAAAGAATGTCATTGCAACAAATTTAAAAGTTGGGTCTTTGTTGGTTGTGGAGATAATCTCTTTTGCTCTGGGGCTCTTTCGGAAACTTTCAAAATCCGAACCCTTGGACCAAATCCTCTCGAATTTCAGAGACTTAAATTAAATAAGAAGGAACATCATTGTACCAAATTTAAAGGTTATATGTTTGTTTGTTTTGTGGAAGCTTCCAGAATCCAAACCCCCATAGACAGATTTTGTCCAGATGCAATTCCCTCCTTCCTTTCGTAATTAGTAACCTATTATATAAATTTCATCAAGATAGCTTTATTTTGAGTTGTCGTGCGAACGGACGGACAGACGGACATTGTTAAATCAACTCAGGAGGTGATCCTGATTCAGAATATATATAGGTACATGTCCATATCTAACTCGCTTGCTTTTGGTGGTTACAAACATCATACCAAAGTTAATATACCCTATACTTTAGGTGTAGGGTATAATAATACAAAAATGAATTAAAAAATTTACTATTGCAAGTTAATTGAAAAAAAAGAAAAAACAAAAAATAAAAAGTTTTCAAAATGTTTTGTTTTACCAAAATTCCAGAAGCATACAAGAAAAACAAAAGCATAAGTTATTATAATGTTGGGAATAATTTTATTACTAGTACTCATAATATTAATAATGTTCTCAAAACATGCTGTTAGTATTGATATTAATAATGTTTAGTAGGTAGTATTTAGTTCTTAATTAAAAAGTCTCTTACTTTCTTTTTGAAAAAAGAGAAATTAGTTATTAATTTTAATTCTTCCGGTAAGACGTTGTAGTTTTTCAAACAATTGCATATAGGCAGTTATTTCTTTGGTTGCTAGTTCTACTGTAAAGTGTAGTTCTAAGTATAAAAATAGAAACTGGCTTTGTTTCTTGTATGTATTATAATTATGTATATCGAGTTTTCTATTTAAGATAAAAATCTTTTTTTTTTTCTGTAGATTGAAATAATATCTGTTTAAGATACATGCAAGCATTTGAAAATAGGTTTTTTTTTAACTTTGAGAGGTTATAGATTTTTATAGCGTACAAAATAGGAATACAAAAAATAGTTTTTCTATTTTTTTACTAATAAGTAAATTTTACAAAATTTTTTTAAGGGGTGCTATAAAAAGCATTTAGATAAGAATAATGTTTTCATTATATATAAGACGAGCAAGGGCTTGAAAAATGTGGACTTAAAAATTCGAAACTTGTACAAGGAAAATTAAAAATAATAATGCAAAAGTAAAAATTTTTTTTTTTTATAATATTTTAAATATCTTATTATTTATTGTATGTATTGCTTTTTTGCAACGTGTCTAAAAATTCGAAGATTCATAAATGTTGTATTTTTTTCCTTACTTATTCGTTTTCCAAATAAAATTTTTCCGTGTTATATATTCGATATCTAAATAAATCCTATACACTAATTACCTACCGTTATGAAAATCTATTAAAATTCTGCTGCGATGAGTGAATACAAAATATATTTTGCAGTATCTAAAGATGCATTTAAATTGGTAAGATTTTAATTAGGTATTTTATTAGATAATATTATGTTAAATTGTCCACATATTATAAAAATATATAAAGCATATTATTATACTTACTTAGATAGAGTATAAATTTCTATTCCCTAAAATTTCATTAAATTTTTAAACAACCCATCAAGATTTTATAAGTAAAATTCACTTAATTAAAAATGCGCATTTTATTTACATATAATTTGAATGTATAATTAAATTAAACTGTGTTTTGTATATATTTTATTTTGATATTTATAACAATTAAAATTAATATTGTTATGCTAATTATTATCATATTTCATTATTATTTTAAAACAAATATTGCATCTTAGGTTCTATAAAATAATATGCACATAATAGGTACATCATCTCTAGCAAACCAATTTATTCATATGCATCATAATTTAAATGCAGTCATGGTAAATATTATTACAAGCAGAAAACAAAAGCGTAAATAAATAAAAATGAAAATAATGTGTACATAATGCATAATATTTATAATGAAAAGTAATTTTAACAAACAAAATTGTTATTATATTTTATTTATTATAAAAGCTGATCAAATTGGTACCTAGATGCTATAATATATGTTTTGAACATCATACCTGTCATTTTTTTTTCAGATTCACTTCAAAATTGACATTTCTGTTCAGTATTGTTTTGTTCAAATCACCATGCGAAGATGCAAGCAGTTGCACGGCATGTAGGTATTTTTAAAATTTATTACAAAAATAATGAATCTGTTGGGGTTACATATCTCACGTTACGTGAAGTTTATGGTCAACATAATCAACTTACTGAGCTTACTATTTGTCATGCAATTGAAAAATTCGGGACAAATATAAACGTACTGCGTAAACGTACTGCTAAAACTATCGATGCTATGAACCAAAGAGCGGAAGAAAATCGAGATTTATGATTATAAATTTATTAGGAAAGTTTTTTTCTGGAGGGACAATCATTTCAGATTCCTTAACCAATAATTTGTACTTGCCCATTTATATCCTTTTCTGATTTCCTTTTACTGTACAACGATTATACTATGCAAGCAATTATAATGGTTATTACACTAGTACATTTCTATGCGTCTTTTGAAGCTTTCCATTTCCCTTAGTAACAAGAAATATTTCAGATCTTGCAAGAGTATAATAAGTTGGCTTGTAATTAAAAATAAAATAAAAAATGAAAATTTTTAAAATTATTCTGAATTTTTTAAGTAAACACGCCAAGTCTAATAAAGATATGATTCTTAGTTTAAAGTCTTTTATTAAAAGAATTTTATAGACCTAAAAAGTATATTCGAAACCGTGAGACTTCATTTCAAAATTTTATTATTTTTTATATTTTTTTTTTTTTTTTTTTATTTTTAAAATTAGTGATTAAAGTGTTTTTGAATGCCTCAAATTAATTTCCATGTAGGTACCTAAACCTAACAAAGAAAGATTTTTACTGAGAATTGAATTTTGAAACTACATAGCTGCTAGGTTTTTCAATTTTGAAAATGAAAAACTGGATGTAGTAAAACAAAGCTAAATAATTTTGTTTGTTGACCGTAGTTGCATATTTTGTTAAATCAATACATTTTCTATTTTACCATAATGTGCTATGTATTCGTTTATAATATCTTCTTTTTAGAAATGCATGATTACTTAATAGGTAAATAATAAGAAGATTTGATATTTAGTTATTGACAAGATCCATCGAAATTTTTTGGTAAATAATGCTCTACAGAGCAAAACAAATTTATCATGAGAAGCTTTGTTAGGTTCGTAAAATCTTTCTAAAGTTAAGCGTTTATTTTTACACTGCAATTTTTAAATAGCGCTAAACTTTAACCAACTGAACAAATACAAGGTTTTTTTGTTTTTTAAACAAACAATATGGCCGCGACTCTTTATACGACTCTATGATTTATTTTCCAATGATGCAAAAGAAAGAAGGCAAAAGATAGTAGATCAGAACTGGGAAATAAAATAGTTTAAAAGGATATTAATATTAGGATGAAGGATATTAGAGGATATACTTTCTTGAATATTTTTAGAGTAAAATATAGAATTGAATTTCTTAAAATAAACATTTTTTTTTTTTGTTAGTAGATATACAAAAAATAAAAAATTTTTTTTTAATTAAAAAAATGTTTTCTATACTCTTTAATTTATTCAAAAAAAAAAAAAATTTTTTCATTTTTTGGAAATATTTCTAAATCATAAATATTATAAAGGAACCAAAGTTTTTTTTGGATTTTCAAAATTAAAATTAATTATTTTTTTTTGTTTCAATTTCTAAAATATTTTTGAAAATTCTTTAAGAAAATGATGGATCCAATAAGACTTATTTTTAGCAAACCTATGCCAAGGCCATTTTTGGGCATAATCGCTAATATTTCTGAAAAAATTTTAGGAATTGCTTCAAAAAATGAAACAAATTTAGAAAACAATGGGAGAACTTGCAAAAAGCGGTATATGAATTTGTACCATTAGCTTTTTTAGTAGTAGGTAATCAAGATCTTAGAATTATTTTGTTGAATGAAAAAAAAATCATGTAAAATTTAATTTTAATATCTTTTTAAGTTATATTATAAGTTTTTAGAATATTTGTTAAATAAAATTGTTAATGAAGAATAAATATATATTTTTTTTTTGTGCTATAAAATGTATCTTTTAAAAAGTAAAAAAATTTTTTTTTATTTCTAATTAACCATTCGGATGGTCTGTTTTTTTTTTCTTTTTTCCAGGGAGCATAATATTGCTGGTAACTTCAAAATTAACAAATTTCAATATCTAATTGAAGAAACCGGTATATAATGCTTTCCAGTATATTCAAACAATTTTTTTTAATTTTGATAAGTCCATATAAGATGAACCTGGAGGAAAATTATCGGAACAAACAAAAAAAAAAACAAATGTAAATAAAATTAAAGTTTGAACAAATGGATATTTTTGAAACCAGAAAACAAATTGAAATAGGGAATAATTGAAAATAATAAAAAACATACACTGATATCATGAAAAAACTTATTGAAAATAACCATAAATTTAAAAATAAATGAAATAAAATATTTTGAGATCAAATAAAACTGCTTAAATTAAAACAATAAATAAACTGTGTAAATGCTAATGAATAATGATATAAAGAGTAATACTTTTCTGAATTGTTCCTGTTGTAGAGATAGAATTAAAAAAAATTATCCTCAACTTCTGATACAGCTGAATAATACCTATGAGTGTAAGTGTTACTTGCTTTTGAACGCTGCAACAATTTCTTTTTTTTTTATAAAAGATCATTGTAAAAAGATGTTAAAATTTATTATATGAGATGTGTTAAAAAATACAAATAGAGAAATAATGTACCTATACAATATATCGTCGCTATACAGCAAAAAATGATCATCCACAAAAATAGCATTCCCAAATTAAACAGGAAAGTTCAAATATGCTAATGTTGTATGTCTATTGAAAACAATTAGTAATTTGACGTTTTTCGAATGATTTATTACGAGTTTGACTATTAATACGATTAAGATTGTGATTTTGTATAATATCATATAATAGATATATTCTATAATCACATTGAATCTTATCGAATATTCATAATATAACAGATATTTATTACTAACAGTTTAGGGGTATTGGAAGTGGTCATTTTGTTTATGATCATTTTTAATTACCTATGTACATACAAATTATATTTATTATTAAGGGCCTAGGTGGTCTTGGTGGGTAAGAGCGTATAAAATAAGCTTTAAACACCCAAGGAATAGTGTGGATTCGAATCCAACACACGTCGTAAGAGTTATTTCCCCTTACGACATTTACAGCCACGCCTGAACAGGAGAAGTTGTGTAATTTTTTTGGCAGAGAAATCTATTAAAAAAAAAAAAAAATTTTATTACTTTATACTAATCAACTTCTCCGATATTTTACTTACTAAAATGCTTAACTAAAATCTGGTCGAGTGTCACCAAAATAATTTAAACAGCAGCTGTCAAATTTAAAAATTTTGCTTCGTAATTTGTTAAACAATTTTTGCACAATGGCTGCCATAACTATTTCTACTTGTATTAAGTGGTTTCCATATATTTAGTTTTGGAAGTTTGATATTTTTGCAGAATTTCTTCTTAAATTTCAGTATTTCAGGGGTTAAAAAAATTGTTTTGTCTTGGAACTTATATCCAAAACAATCACATTTTTAATTAATATTTTGTAAAAGAAAAAGTTAACATGGAAATGTTTAAAAAACAAAAAAAAACCTTTTAAACAAATTTTTTAATTCCCTAAATGTTTTTAATAATATTATATTCATTATCATACAATTTCATTCATAAAATAAAAATATTACGTTCAACTGTAGAATTTTTTTTTTTATTTTATAGAAACCCAAAAAATAAAAACATTTTTAATAAATAAACAAAAAAAAAAAAAAAACATTCCCAAAAAATTAATATTTCATAATAATATCAAAGCCTCTTTTTTTTTTATGGCAAGACCAAATTTTGCGGCTCTATGAATTAAAACCGACTGAATTATGTTTACAAAATGTTTTGCGCACAAAAAGTCTATTTGGGAAAATTAAAAAACTAACCACAATATTATGAAAATGGATTTTTTTTTGCGCCGAAAGAAATTAATTTCTTCAATGCATATAGAACAAAATTTGTACTTTTAAAGAGAACAAAACATATTTTGGGAATAAATTTTCCTGAAAAATTTATATTATAAATTAGTCTAAAAAAACGGAAAATACGGTTTCCAGACTAAAAACAAAGATGAAGTTTATTGTTTTAACCGAAACTTGTATCTAGTCAAGTTCACTTATATGACAATAAAATTACTTATACTCTTGCAATACTAATTAGATATCATTTGCTTTTATATTGAAAAATGAAAATGCATGTACGGATTTTTGTTCGCAATGAATGTATATTTTTACAATATGATGTCGATTTCGATTACAATTATTAGTTTTAGAGTGTTTTTTTTAAAAATCCATACCTAAAGTATAGGGTATATTAATTTTGGTATGGTGTTTGTAACCACCAAAAGGAAAGGAATTAGATATGGACATGTATATATATATATTCTGAACAAGGATCACCTCCTGAGTCGATTTAACGATCTTCGTCCGTCCGTCTGTTTACACGATAACTCAAAAACAAATAAAGCTATCTTCATGAAATTTATATAGTAGGTTACTAATTACGAAAGAAAGACTTTAGGAAAAGAGATTGAACAATCTGGACAAAATCGGTCCATGAGTTCGGATTCTGGAAGTTTCCGAATGATCCGGAGCAAACGAGATTATATCTTCAAAACCAACAAAGATAGAACCTTCAAAATTGGTGCAAAAGTGTTCTGTAATGTTTTTTTTATATTGCTGAAATTTGATATGAATTGGAGTATCAATTCGGCTAGCTGACACATGCCTTCCAGCCCTAACAAGCATGTTTTCGAAATTAATAAAGATAGAAACTTGAAATTTAGTACAAGGATGTTAAAGTATATGCCTCTTTTAGGTTTTTGAAATTCGAATTGAATAAGGAAGAAAAGGGGGTCTGTTCTAACTGCTACCAAAAAACATGCATTTTTAATTTAACTCGAATTGTTCAGGAGTAGGGTATTAATATTTAAATAAGTCGGTTGCATCGACTTACTGTTACACAAAACATTTATTTGTGTTTTATTAAAAACGAACATGAGATTATCTTTCTTTTTCGTTTGTATTGGTATGTATATATTCACTGTTATTAATAAATGTCAAGGAAAAATAATATATAGAGAGGGCTTTTCACGTACTACTACATATAAAAAGTTCATGTCAAAAATACGTTTTGATATTTCTAACATCAAAAAAAATTGTTTATTTTAAGAAGAATAGGGAAATTGAGAATTTTAATTATTATTGTAAAAATGTTTAATCAAAGAAAATATTTTATTGGATGTTGCAAATAAAATATAAAAAATAAAAAAACTTTGTTCGTTTTTCGAAATTGTTATAAATTTTTCACTGAACTGAAGAAACTATTGCCGCGTTTATACCACACCTAATTTAACTGGCGTACCTAACTTTAACTAACGTCAAAACGAGTTTGACAATTGTAGCAAGTGTTCTTACCGTACTTAGCCACAAATATCAAAAAAGTGATTTGATAAGAAAACATTTTGAATTATTAATATTTAATTACATAATATTTTGAAAAATTACATAATATTTTTGAAAATTATTTTATTAATAAATAAAAATTATTATTAGTGGAAAATTATTAATATAATTAAACAAAAAAAATTACTTTTAAAGAACTTATTTTAATTTGGATTCCACAGCCAATAAGCAAATTTCAAAAATGACATCTGTGGCACCAATTATGACATTTGTAGCAATAATGTGATGTTTATACCGTTGCTACGTAATTCTACCTATATTTAACTTGAGCTAAAGACTTTCAGCTAATTTAGCTAGGTAGAGCTAGGTTTAGCTAAAAAAATGTGGTGTTTATACCCTTGCTACAAACGTCAAACGATTTAGCTCTAGCTGCAGAGCTTAGCTTTAGCAACGATTTAGCTAAATTAGCTGCAGTATAAACGCGGCATATGACACCTTAGACAAAAAAAATTGAAAATTATTGCTGTAAACAGTTCAACAATACGAAATACATAAAAACAATAAATTACCTACTTAAATATTGTGTTCTGACTTCTGATAACAATATGGGGTGGGTGAGTAAAGCTGCCGTTTTAAACACATAAAACGTCTTTGTCTAAAATATTTTTATATTTTTAGCTGAAAAATTCTTTGACCTGATCGGCAATATGGATTGAGTTTCGGCATTAAATTCACAAAAAAATAAATTTTGTAAATCATAGAGAAGTAATTGAAAAAAAATTTCTAGGTTTAACTGATAAAATGAATATGTAATAGGAAACGTTGTTTTTGACACAAATTATGTCATAAAAATAAATGGATAAAGCATACTGAAACCTAAAGGTAACAGTATTCGAACTAAAGCAATCAATACTAACCAAGATTTCTTGTGTTGATAAATCATAGTTGGCACAAATAAAATAGATTTCAAAATATTGAAAAAAAAAACAAACAAATCTTAAAATAAAAATAAAACAAACACACCAAGCGCCGTATCCATTATGCTTCATGTGTGACATACATGAGGGATGAAATTGGAATCAAAATAATTTTGATTTTTACGATCATGCGTGACATACATTTATTCAAGCCATTCACTGTATATAATATGCCATCCACTCACTCATATATGTCACACCATGAAGGATAGTAAATACGGCGCTTTAAAACTTCTTGTCCTTTTAGTAGAAAATCATTTGAAAGTAATAACAAAACAAAACACTGAATTTTATGATTAAGAAAGAAAAAAAGTAAAAAATCCTCTCCTAATAACACTAAAACATAAACAAAATTTAATAAAAAATTGAGATTTGGTCAGTGATCTAAAAATTTCTAGTAAAGCAAAAGTGCTTTTTTTGCGCCAAACGAACATATATAAAACTGATCTAGATTCTAGAGCAAATTTAGATTCGCTCTTTTTAAACACTAAATTTGTTCCCTTCCTTTTTCAAATAAATTAAAATAGATTGATTTCCTTTCACCAAAATGATATGGCGCAGCTCATTCATATGGGTTTATTTCGCTGCCACAAATTTTGTACTCAAATTTGTTCATATTTTGTTAATTTTTATTTTTTGTTTTTTGTTTTCTTTACATCAAATTGAGAATTCTTATAATTCAATTTTGAAATTGAAAAAAAAAAAAAGGGAAAACCAAATAAAAGAAAATAAAAGGAAAATTAAAATATTTCCATCATCAATAAAAAATTATAATGTTAAAAACAATTTTTTTATTTTATTTTTTTTTTTTTTCTTTCTGTTTTGTTTTAATATTCCCTTAAATTTCGAATAATTTTCCACTATTTTAAGAAAATATAAAAAAAATAAGAGAAAAAATTTTTTTTTGAAAAAAACCTCAATAAAAATTCAATTTTTACACATGACTAAATTTTTGTTAAAATAATTTTGAGGTAGAAAAAAATATAACTTGAATTTCTGGAATCTCCTTTCTTAATGTTTTTCGTCATAATCTACAAAAAAAAAATTGTATAAAAATTGTTTTTTTTATACCCGTACGATAGGATCGGGTATAATAAAATTACTCCTCCGTTTGTAACACCTCGAAATAAGCGAGCTAGATATACCTTCAAAGGTATGGATCGGATCAGAAAAAAATTCTAAGACGTTTGAGTCATGTCCGTCCGTCCGTCCGTCCGTCAGCACGCTAACTCAAAAACTAAGAAAGCTAGAATCTTGAAATTTACACAAAATATTCTGGGACTAATTTGTAGGTTCCCTATTTTTTTTGGTTGAGTTTAGACCAAAACTTAGGGTAGCTCTCGAACACCTAACTTTTAGATCCCGACATTTTTTTTGAAATGGAGCTATGAAATTTTAACTACTGATAGATCTCACAAAAATATTAATTTTATTTTTAATAACTTTTTTTGTAGCCCCACCCGTTACGGAGCTACAGCTCCCCAAAGGTTCAAAAAAGCTCTATATTTAAATTGTTATAGCACAAGTTGTATAAGGTATATCTTCATTTTGAAAACGCCAAACGATTACTACTTTCATTAGCTTTAAAAGTATATATACAATAAATATATATTTTTGGCATGCGGTGTCTTAATTTACCGTTATGCGAAACTCAAATTTTGCAAAATTCTTTAACCCTTCCATCTTCTAAACGGTTTAAGTTGGAAACTTGAAATTTTGACAGATGTTAGATCTTTGAAAATTAGTATGAGTCATTTCAGAATTTTTTTTTGTATCACCCCCGGTTTAGGAGCTGTAAGGGGTCAAAAACTGAAAATTTTTTATTTTAAAACACCTGTAACTTGAACACCTGTTAAAATTTTTTTGAAGTAATACACAAAAATTAAAGCTCCAACATTATATTTTTATTTCTGTTAACAACTTTTTTTAATAATATAGGGTTACTTTATAATTGACGAAAGTGTTACTTGATTTTTTCAAATTTTCTAACAAATTTCTTTAAAACGAATTTTTTCCATTTTGTTTAACTCGATAATTTGAAATTGTTGAGGATATAATGCGCAGTACATAAAAATGTAAATAAATATACAACATAACGGTTGCTTGAAGAATTTTTATTTATATGATATTGATATACATACATACTTATATAATATAATGTTTATTTACATATCGTATATGTCACTAGTGAATGAATGATAAGAGTATAGATGTATATTATATAGCGCCGTATTTACATACACATATGTATTTTATTGTACTTATAAGAAATTATTCTGTCAATGGAATATTTAAATATAATATAATATAATATTTAAAATTATATTTACTGTTTTGTACTTAGTAAATTTAATATACATTTACCGCTTAGTATTAAATGGTACTATAGAATATTTGAAAAAGTTTTGGATTGATAATCGTTATGTGGAAGGTTAGAATCTGCTTTTGAAGAATGTACATATAAACATATAGTTTGAATATATGTACAACCCATAGTTCTAGAAATTATAAAATTCACCCAAATTATTTTAAAATACTAAAATATTAAAAAAATAATATTGTAAGCAGAGTGACAGGCTGTGAACATACTAACGGTTCGTACGGGTATCTAAGAGTTGACAAAGTCAACTGTATTCTTCCTCGTTTTCTTTATGTTATTGCAACATTCAAAAAGGACATAAAAAAAGTAAAGTAAAAAAAAAATTTTCTTGTCGATAAAGGATGACGTGAACATTTTTATTCCTTTTTCCTGTAAAATCAATTTAATTTATACATATTATAGGTACCTATACAAAATAATATGTGAAATTTTGTATTTGTTATATGAATTTACGATTGAGACTTGTAAATGAAATCCTATTTTTTTTCTTTTTAGATTTTTATTTTTTTTTTTTCATTTGATTTGGTTTCGTTTGGTTTAAAGAAACAAATTATTACAACAGAAAAAGACTAAATTCAACAAACGAATTATATAAAAAGTTATAAATTTGAAAATAAAATGGGGTATCGTTGTGCCGACACAACAAAAAAAAAAAAAAAAGTCAAGAGAAAAAAATGAAACGAGTAAGAAAAAAAAGGAAAACGAAATATGACATGGACAGAAAGATATAGATTGTATATGTACATACATAAGTTGTGATACAAATCGAACTTATTTTATATCAATTTATCAAATAAATCAGCAGCTAAAGAAGAAATAAAATATATTCTAAAGAAAAAGTTAAAATATGATTTTGTATATCCATGGGTATATTATAAGAAATATTATTTTTGGAAATATAACTTTAATAAAACCTTTAATGCAACAACATAAGAAGGAGAGTATAATATTAATACTTTATTGGCTAAAAATGGTAGTCTTAACAAAAGTTATATGGTATGAAAGAAGGATACCTACCCGCTATAAAATATTAACTAAAAATAATCAAAGTGAAGATTTTTTAATAAAGATTCAGAGAAAATTTAAATTTTTAATAAACTTTTTAAACTTTCCTTTAAAACTTTTAAAGGAAATTAATATTTTCTTCTTTCTAATACTTCTGATGAAATATTTTTGTATTCCGCTTTCAATTCTGTGTTAGAAAATTTCCGTTTCATTCATTTACTAAACCTAATTTTATAAAATATAACTTATTTGATTTGATTATCTTCAATTTAATGAAAATACAATTTGGGGGTCCCGATAAGCAATACCCCAATCTTAAGTTCAATTTCCACAAAATTTTACCATAAATACTGGGAAGCTATTAGTGGAAATTGAAGGTCACCAAAAAGATAAATATTGGAAGTTTCAATAGGTTATACTCCTAAGTGCCTCCGAAAAGGGGAATTCTTTCAAAACATATTTTTGTTAAAATAATTAATCATGGTTTCTTTCCTATAAAGAGCATATGTTAATTCTGAAAAATGTGTTTCTTGTGTTTTCGCATTGGTAGATATGTTTTAAAAAAAGAAATATAAGATTCTGTCAAACAACTATTCCCAAATGTAGATAATTGCGTTTTATTTATCCACTACCTCCTCATCAATTACTCTCAATTATTTTTTCATGTCAATTAAACGGAAACAATAAAATTTGAAAGAACATTTAAGATATTTGGTATAATAATTATGTGAAGCGACTGTTGTTTTTCTAAGTAATTTAAATTCTAACTAATCTTGAATGAATTATTTTTTGTTTTGTAAAATATCCAAAAGCTCGTCTGAATTGCCTATTTTCACTATTGATGCAATATGTTGAATTTGGAAAAAGTACGAAAGTATAGGCTAGTGATATTGGTATGGTTGGTTGATTGGTATAGGTGGCTGGTAATCGCCGCTCATGACAGTGAACCCAATTAGCGCATTAGCACCGTTTTGCTACCACTTCCGTGACCACAAGGCTTATAATAGGGCTACATTAGGTTTTATTTTAGATCCATTTCGTTTCAGAAACCTTACCATTTCTGCAGGTTACTTAACCGCTAGATTACTAAGATGGTTGAGTTTATGGCTACCCAGAGTTACTCTTCAGGTCCTAGCCAGCGCCGGGCACTTACAAGTGAAGTGTATGATGATTTCTTTATCATTCTGTTCACCACAAATGCGGCATGATGAATTGAATGAGATACCCAGTCTGGCCGCATTGAATTGATGATATTAGTATATTTTGAAATATTGATAAGAGAGGTCGGAAAATGTTGAAAATAGCTAAACAATTATTATTACAATTGATCTTTTCACAATGATTAATTCACATTCAATAATAACACTCGAATCAGTCTACTAAAGCGCTTTTCACATGTAGCATTGATTAAAATATTGCAATCGATACAATTCTATTTGTTTATAATTTCATTATAATTTTATATTTGAGTTATAAGGTATAATTAAAATTAATTTTGTTTTTAGATATTATAATATTATTTTTCATATGTGAGTTATAAGATATAAGTTAAATTTTTTAATTTTTATTTAATATTTGTTTTTATTATTTTTCATTGTTTGCAATTTGTTTCGGCAAATGGTAACTGGATCAGGTCGGAAATTATAAGTTAAAAATATTTTCACCTTTACTTTAATTTGATTTCAGGAGCTTCAGATTGAGAAGTCACTACTCAAACAATTATGCCATCCGTTAAGCTATTAAATGCTACCTTAAATAAGAAAAAAAAACGATTTAATTATATAGAAAAAACAATATTTTTCCTTCCTTTTCCGGACAATTTATATATTTTCTCGACTTGTTCATTATCGCATTTCTTTTAGACCTTCTAAAACCGAAAAATTAATTACGAAATTCAAACTTTCTTATAGTGTTGGGACACCTATTTTCCCACTACAAGAATTGCATTAAAGAACACATTTTATTAAACAGTAATGATATTTTCAACTAATAAGTTTTTAAAGCCCAAAGAGTTTACATCATCATTAGCATTACATAAAATTTTAAAAATACAGCTTTTATGTCGATCGAAATAATATATTTTAGATGTAAATCTAAATTTTAACAGTTAATAAAATATGTTGATATAAAAAATTAAATTAGTGGATAAAATTATTTGATTAGTAGTAAAAGTATTTGACATATAACTTGGAACTAATTCGGAAAACCTTCCACTTTGAATGTACTGCGGCTATAAGATAAAACTATAATATTATAATCCTTTAAAAAGGTACTTATAGAACTTACTAATACAACTAATTTTTAAAATAATTGATACTTATATATTTAAGTGAGACCAGAATTTTTTTTTTAAATTGCTACTACAGTTCCAATTTTTATTTTTTTTGTTTATTCCCCTGCCTCATAAATGTGATAAGGTAATTACAATGCCTTTCCTTTTCGGGCGTTGCTGTAAATGTCGTAAGCGGGAATTATTCTTCCTCCCTCGGTGTTTACAACGTATTTCATATGTTCTTAGCCACTAGGTAACCGAGGCCCCCGTTTCGAATTGAAAAAAAAATCCTTTTCGATTCGTAAATTTTATATTATTTATATAATCAAAATTAAAACAATAACAAACTCTATTATTAAAGTGAAATTAAAAAATAAAATAATTTTCTAAGATCGATTAAAATATTATCCTAGTATTTTGATCCTTTTAACTCTTTTGTCACTGTTATTTCAATATTTTTCGATTCCTTTTATTTGTAGCAAATCGTAAACACATTATTTTATTTAACCTGCCTACCTCTGCTTTTATTCTTTGCCTTGAGCTTGAAGAATTCTTTTTTAGTTGAAATTGATAGGGTTATTATTGCTTTAAATAAAATAATTTTTTTTTCTTTTTTTTTCGCCTTGTTTTTTTTTAGCTCTTTTTTTATTTATTTGTAATGTACACAATTCATACAAAGAAAATAATAAAAAAATGATTTTCTTTAGGCAAAATTTATATAAAAAATTATTTTCTTTTTTCCAAAAAAAAAAAAAACAAAAACAGAAGAACAGAAACATTAAAGTATTTGATTTCAATTTATAAAAATTGTATAGGCTTTAAAAAGTAGATATGAGGTTGACATCGTATAAAAAAAAAACAAAGCAGTAGGTATACAAAGTAAGGATTTTTTAAAGGCACACATTTTCAAAATTTAAAACGTTCAATAATATTTCGATTACGTTTTTTGTAAAAATTGAGGTTATTGCCAAAAAAAAAAAAAAAAAAATCGTGAAAAATTAACAGATACTTTTTAAATTTAAAGAAATTATCTTTTAAAAATGATCTTTTAAGGATACATTTAAATATACGTATTATATATTCAAGCTTTAGTTTTACATTTTACATTTACACAGATTTTACCAAGGTATCAAAATTCAATTATGATTTGTAAAAATTGCAAAAATTAATTTTTTTTTTTTCGTAAAAATTAAACGGGAAAACAAAATTTTATTCTGAAGCAATTCATTTTTATCCTTACTTCTAAATTCTAAAGTTATACATTTCTACATAGTACGGAGATAATATGGATAAGATACGGAGAAATATAGAAAATTATTGTTTCATATTATAATACCTATCTGTATTGAAATACCAATAATCGCAAAGTATTTTGTATTTATCCTTTTTTATGAAACCTAAAAAATTTTTTGTTGTCCCATGGTTTCATATCCAGACATTTTTGTCTACATTTAAAAAAATACTAAATAGAATAATAACTGCAGTACGTTCATTTGTTTAGACTTGGAGGTTTGTTACTATACATATTAGTAGTAAGGTAGGTAGGTACTTAAGTTTTTCGAGTTAGAAATACATTACATATAATATAGATTCATATTAAACAGCCATGTAAACAGACACATTATTTTTATAAATACATTGTATCAGATAAATTTTGTTTTCTTTTGAAAATATCCTATAACGTGTTACAAAGGATAAAGTTTTCTAATACTAAGTATCTTTTATATAATATATATATATACAATATTAT
Source organism: Poecilobothrus nobilitatus (assembly GCA_947095535.1). Classification (NCBI taxonomy): domain Eukaryota; kingdom Metazoa; phylum Arthropoda; class Insecta; order Diptera; family Dolichopodidae; genus Poecilobothrus; species Poecilobothrus nobilitatus. The sequence continues at coordinate 113,193,973 of OX352774.1, forward strand.
ATAATAGGCAAATGTTTTTTGTACAACATATCTATGTACTATTAAAATTGACTTTAAGACCTTAATAACAATAATTTTGATCTGAAAGCCCTTATAATATCTATTTGTTTAATATTTAGGGAACATTTTATTCATTATTCTCTTTAACTTTTATATCATTCAATAAATTTCTAATAGGTACATAATATAGATATTATATAGGTACCTACTGTAATGTAAATACAGGAAACCTTTCCAAAAAAAAAAATAAGAAAAAAATTTCAAATAAAAAAAAAAAATTGTTTCAAACGGATGTCCTTTTATTTAAATTAAATTTTCTTTGATTTTATACTTTTGATGTGATCAATTTTTAATATAGAGTTCATTGAATTTATTCAAAATATTTATATATACATATATACATATATACATATTATATGCTTATATACTTATATATTTCCTAATGATATTTCTAATGTCATTGACCTTTAATGTTGATTCAAACAGGTAAATCGGTGTATCTTGAAAGATTAGTACTAAAATTATCATTAAAAAAAGAATTTGACCTATTGACATTCTATTGAAGTATAACTTTCTAGCGAATAAACTAAAGAAGTAAATTTTCAAAATAATGGGTATAGTTATCAGATATAATGTATCTACCTAGGTAAAAGGTAAAAAACCTCAAGCTCACTTAAGTTTGACATGTTTTTTTGTTGGTCAGATACTATGAAATTATCTATGAGTCAAACAAAAAAAATGCAATGAAAATAGAAAAATTTTTACATATTAAATAACATATTAAAAAATTCTTATAGATATTCTTTTAGCTTAAAATATTTCCGCGTTTCTGGTAGATAATTGAATCACGATTCAGTTAATCCGTTTTTCAGCACATTTCCAAAAAAATTTTGGAAAAATGTGCTTATTAGTTTCACTCTGTCCATCCGTCCGTCTGTTTACACAACTTCTACACCGTTAAAGATAGAGAAAAAAAATTTTAACCATGGGTAGGTCTCGTAAAAAAAATTACTTTGCGGAACAACCTTTTCATGTAGGCCCCTCCATTACGGAGCTACAGCCCCTCAAACTTTGAAAAAGCGCTACTTTTAAATGCATATATCTTATGTTCTGCTTAAGATTTTTTCAATCTGAAAACGTCATTCGACAGGTATTTTTTTTAACTTTGTAAATTAATATCAAAATTATACAATTTTTGTAAATTTAGTATTTAAATTTACCGTTATGTGAAAACCTAATTTTGCATGATTTTTCTACTTTCATAACTGCGGCACGCTTTTAGATAGAGACTTGAAATTTTGAGGCAAGAAAGAACTTTTAGAATTAGTATAAGTTTGCTCAGAAATTTTTTTTGGACCACCCCCTGTTTATGAGCTATTAGGGCTTAAAAATTGAAAATTTGCTATTTTTAAACACCTTTAACTTAGGAACCTGTACACATTTCACTTCTGCAAGATATAAAAATTAAAGCTACAGTAATATATTTTAACGTGTGTTAAAGGTTTATTTTAGTTGTAAAGGGTTCCAAAGTTGCAGCTCTTCAAAATTTCGAAAAAGCCCAATTTTCAGCTGTATATATCTCAGGCTCTGCGTAATAGTTTTGCAATCTAAAACTGCCAGAAGATCGAAAATTTTATTATCTATATAAAACAATATCAAAACTATGTAATATTTTGTAATTTACTATTTAAATTTACCGTTATATGAAAACCACATTTTGCATGAAATTTCTTTTTTCATAACTCCGGCACGGCTTCAGATAGGACCCTGAAATTTTGAGACAAGAAAGAACTTAGAACTTTAGAATTAGTATAAGTTTCCTCATAAAATTTTTGTGGCGTAATAACCCCCTCTTTTAGTGTTATTACGCCACAAAAATTGAAAATTTACTATTTTTAGACACCTGCAACTTAGGCACGTATAAACATTTTTCTTCGGCAAGACATGAAAATTAAAGGTTCAATAATATACTTTTATGTGTGTTAACGGCTTTTCTTAGTTATAAAGGATTCTGGACTTACGGCCCCTCAAAATTTTAAAAATGTCCTATTTTGACGTTTTTTCGTATCACATGAAATTTTCAAATTTTTGTGCAAGTCACACTTCTAAACAGTTTGTATTGAGTTTTGGAAATGTGCGCTTTTAAAAACCGTTGGTTTACATTCTACCTTGTTTTATTTTGTTTTTAAATGTAGAAAATTTTTATTTTAAATATTATTTTAACTTTAAAGCTTTGTAAAATTGAATCTTTCTTGAGAGTTTTTAGCACATTTCCAAAAAAATTTTGAAAAATATGCTTATTAGTTTCACTCTGTCCGTCCTTCCGTCCGTCCGTCCGTCCGTCTGTTTACAAAACTTCTACACCGTTAAAGATAGAGAAAAAAAATTTTAACCATGGGTAGCTCTCGTAAAAACAATTATTTTGTGGAAGAACTTTTTCATGTAGCCCCTCCCATTACGGAGCTACACCCCCTCAAACTTTGAAAAAGCCCTATTTTTAAATACATATATCTTATGTTCTGCTTAAGATTTTTTCAATATGAAAACGTCATTCGACAGGTATTTCTTTTATCTTTGTAAATTAATATCAAAATTATACAATTTTTTTAATTTTAGTATTTAAATTTACCGTTATGTAAAAACCAAATTTTGCAGGATTTTTCTACTTTCATAACTCCGGCATGCTTTTGGATAGAGGCTTGAAATTTTGAGGCAAGAAAGAACTTTTAGAATTAGTATAAGTTTGCTCAGAAAAATTTTTTGGACCACCCCCTGTTTATGAGCTATTAGGGCTTAAAAATTGAAAATTTGCTATTTTTAAACACCTGTAACTTAGGAACCTGTACACATTTTACTTCTGCAAGATATAAAATTTAAAGCTACAGTAATATATTTTAATGTGTGTTAAAGGTTTGTTTTAGTTATAAAGGGTTCAAAAGTTGCAGTTCTTCAAATTTGCGAAAAAGTCCCATTTTTAGATGTATATATCTCAGGCCCTGCGTAATAGTTTTACAATCTAAAACCGCCAGAAGATCGAAAATTTTATTATCTATATAAAACAATATCAAAATTATGTAATATTTTGTAATTTACTATTTAAATTTACCGTTATATGAAAACCACATTTTGCATGAAATTTCTTTTTTCATAACTCCGGCACACCTTTAGATAGGAATCTGAAATTTTGAGACAAGAAAGAACTTTAAGAATTAGTATAAGTTTCCTCAGAAAATTTTTTGGTAGTGCCTCTTCTTTAAGAGTTATTACGCCTCAAAAATTGAAAATTTGCAATTTTTAGACACCTATAACTTAGGCACCTGTAAAAATTTTTCTTCGGCAAGACATGAAAATTAAAGGTTCAATAATATGTTTTTATGTGTTTATGTCAATTATGTTTATGAGTCATATGTTTTTATGTCAATAATATGTTTGTTAACGGCTTTCCTTAGTTATATAGCATTCCGGAGTTACAGCCCCTCAAAATTTCAATACTGTCCTATTTTCACATTTTTTCTTATTACATGAAATTTTCAAATTTTTGTGCAAGTCACAATTCTAAACAGTTTGTATTGAGTTTGGAAATGTGCGCTTTTAAAAACCGTTAGTTTACATTCTACCTTGTTTATGTTCTCTTTCAAAACTTAAAAAACTAAACTCACAATATTAAACAATAAAATGCTTTGTTATTATAGTATTTAGATTTAAACTTTTTTATTTTGCTAGGATATAGGGTAGGTGAGATTGTTAAAACATACGAAAATTCCCTTTACTTAAACAAACTAATGGAAAAAAATTTTAGCCAATAATAAACCAAATAATAAATCTGGATATTTGATGCATATATTATCTTGTTGGGTTTAGCATTGTGCGAAGTGGAAGAAAACTTAGAAACAGTATTAGAGTTGAGAATATTTGAGAATAAATAAATTGGTGCAGGAGGAGGGACATTGAAGGCTTAGGACAATTAATATTATATACATTATTTTAATAGTGAAAAATTCCTTCTATATTGGTGCAGTATAACTATATATTATATCATTTTTCGGAATGCATATCCATAAATTGTTTTATGCTTAAATTTTTACTTAATTGATTACTTAACTAACGATATTACTAACACCTATTCATTCATCATATTTTAATTACAAATTGATAATAAACTGATGTATAAACGATTTATGTTTATGAAATCGACAAAACGTTGACGAACTTTCAAGAAATTGTATAATTTTCTATCTATATTTCCTCTTGTAATTTTGTTTGACCTAGAACATAATTTATATTAAAGCAAATAAAATGACATATTATAGTTTATAAAGATTCAAATATAAAACTCGTTTTTTATATACACATATCAGCTATTATAAGGTTTAATTTATACAGTTTTAATATATTTTCTTCTTCCAAAAAAGAAATAAAAATGTTTTAAATAAATATTTTACGTCAAATGGCTTAATAAAATCCTTTTATGTAAGTATGTAACAAAAAAACTTGATCCAAGAAAGAAATAAGAAAATATTTTACATTGAAAGCAAAATTGTTTGAGAATTATAATAACTTTTGTCAATATTTATTTGAGTATAAAAAAAATTTGATTAAAAGGGTTCAAGACATATCATTTTTAAGTAAAATATTAAATAACAATAATGTTTTATGCAAATAATTAAAATATATACTTTTCGATGTAATAATGTTTGAAAGTAACACTGAATAATTAATGAAACGCTACCAATAAAGTACACTGTTTTCAATATAAATAATTTTCGTTGCTACTGAAATCTGAAGTGAAACGCTGATATTGAAAAAGTGTATTCCCTTATTGTATTAAAGGTTTTATACGCACAGTTGCCAACAAAAGTTAAGAACTATGCATTCATTAAATCAATTTGGAACAGCGAAAAAAAATTTTGTAATCTAAATTAAGGAAACGGAAATTTCGAGTTATTTTATTATTCGGTATCGCCATCAATAAGTTACAAGGATAACCATTTGAATATCATTTAAGAATATATGGGCATAATGGCCATAATCCACTATGAGTGCTTTTACCTTGCTTCTGAAATTACCTTTGATTTGTACACCACTAGGACGAAATAACTAATAATGTAAAACTGAAATTTCTTTCTTCTTTCGACCGTATTAAGAGGTAATGGCATTATTATTTATGATAAGATTCTTTACATGCTGCTGTTATGTAGAATTACTTCATTTCTGCAGTGTTTCGTTGATATGAGCACCGTGTAGGAGATCAGCCCTCGGTATTTTTCTATTCACTCTGCCTTCCACAACTATTTTCTTCATTTTACTTTAAGTTCTTGTAATATTGAAATATTTTTGCGGTGTTTTCTCCATGATATCTATTCTTGCCGCTTTTCAATACATCCTAAAACTTTTTGACGAATTATACCTAGTAGGTATATATCTTTAAAATACAGCTATACGTTTTAATCTGTTATTTTGTCAAATAATTATTTAAAATAATATTTCCTAATTCTTACTCTTTATAAAAATTCAACTTTAAATTTAAATTTTTAACAAAATGTTTGTTCTCATAAATGTTTTAAAAATTTCTAAATACAAAATAAGTTTTTGCGTTTTTAAGTTATTGCAATTAAATTCTAGGATTAAAAATTCAAGTATCTCTTCCAATGATCTAGCAGTCAACACGATTAATTCGAGGGTCGGGTATACTTGATTTCCTATTAAAGTGTGCAGTTATTATACAAAGAGTACGTGCATTTTAAATTTTTATTCTGAAACAAAAATCCTAAGTTTCTCTTCCAAAGATCCAGAGGTCAACACAATTAATTTGAGGTTCGAATATGTTTAGCTTCCTATAAGTATACAATCATTATACAAAGAGTAGGCATATTTTCAATTATTATTTAAAAAACCTTTTTATTAACTTTTTTTTTTGTAGGTTAAGTTAAAATAAGACTGCACACAAACAAAAAAATAAAAAATAAATAAATAAAAATATATTTTGAAACAAAAGGAACTCTTAATAAAAAAATAAAGTGGTAAATAGTAAAAGGAAAATAAGTTTTCAAATAATTTAATAATTAATATGGAAATATAAAATTGTTGTACACGTTTATTGTCATAAAGTGATTTATTACAAAATTCTTATTTTAACTCTGAAGTACACTATTTTTTCTTTTATGTTATAAATTAAAAAAAAAATTGTAAAACTTTTTTATTTAATTTTAAAATATCATAAATATTACTTAAAATGAAATAAAAATAACATTTAATGTAGTGAAAATAATTAAAAAAAATTTTATTCAAAAAAGCGCTCAATTTATCAATGAAAGACCATTAAATTTACTTATATTAATATATTGTAATAATCTGGGTGCAAGTATCTACAACTAGGAATGTAATGGGTGTTCAAAATTGAGGTATCATTTTGATTTTGCCGCCATTTTTTTTCTACCTGGAATTTTTATACGAGGTTTCTTTAGGTATATTCTAAATACATTCCGGTTAGTTAATATGGAACGTTACACGACGTGTTTTTGTTATTACAATGGAACAACGTTTTGTTATATGAACGGAACAACGTGTTTTTGTTATTACAACATTTTTTGAAAATGGTAAAAGTTTTCAAGATGTAATTAGTAAATTTCGAACAAAATTTGGTAGAGAAAATGCTCCAACAAATCGTGCCATCAAGCTGATGGTTGATAAATTTCTAGAAACTGGATCTGTTCTTGATAACAGAGGCAACATTTATCCACGTAGTGGCCGTTCAACCGAGAATGTAGCAGCTGTGAGCAGAAGTGTTGAAGAAGATCCAAAAACTTCCATTCGTCATCGTTCGCAGCAATTAAACATCAAACCATCCACATTATTCAACATTTTGCATCGTGATCTCCATTTAAAGACTTATAAGATCCAGCTTATACAAGAATTAAAACCAACTGACCATGCATTACGTCGGTAATTCGTTTCTTGGGCAATCGAAAAACAAGAAGAAAATGAGAATTTTTTTAACAAAATAATCTTTACCGACGAAGCTCATTTCCAGCTCAATGACTACATCAATAAACAGAATTGCCGCATTTGGGGTGAAGAGAATCCAAGGGTTTTCTTAGAGCAACCAGTACATCCACAAAAAGTTACGGTTTGGTGTGGTTTGTGGTCAGGAGGAATCATCGGACCATATTTTTTTGAAAACGCAAATGGAAATGCGATTACTGTCAATGGAAATCGCTACATTGACGATTGAGATGATCCGAAGCTTTTTTTGGCGGAAAATTGATGATTTGGACGTAGAGAATATGTGGTTTCAACAGGACGATGCCACTTGCCACACAGCAAGAGAAACAATGGATCTTTTGAAGGAAAAGTTCGAAGATCGAATTATTTCTCGTAGAGGAGGAGTGATGTGGCCACCAAGATCGTGCGGTTTGACACCGTCGGATTTTTTTTTGTGGGGTTTTGTGAAATCGAAAGTGTACAGCAATAATCCCACAACAATTCAAGAGCTTAAAAACAACATTATCGAGCAGATTTCAACCATTGAGAACAGTTTATTGAACAACGTGATTCAGAATTTTGGTAAAAGATTGGAAGCCTGCCGAAGTAGTAGAGGGGGCCACTTGGCCGACATAATTTTTAATTATTAACCGGAACCTATATGTAATAAATTAAAATAAAAATATATTTAATATTTCAAAAACAAAGTCTTTATACCCGTACGATAGGATCGGGTATAATAAAATTACTCCTCCGTTTGTAACACCTCGAAATAAGCGAGCTAGATATACCTTCAAAGGTATGGATCGGATCAGAAAAAAATTCTAAGACTTTTGAGCCATGTGCGTCCGTCAGCACGCTAACTCAAAAATTAAGAAAGCTAGAATCTTGAAATTTGCACAAAATATTTTGGGAGTAATTTGTAGGTTCCCTATTTTTTTTGGTTGAGTTTGGACCAAGCCTTAGGGTAGCTCTCGAACACCTAACTTTTAGATCCCCACATTTTTTTTGCAATAGAGCTATGAAATTTTAACTGCTGATAGATCTCACAAAAATATTAATTTTATTTTTAATAACTTTTTTTTGTATCACCCCCCGTTTAGGAGCTGTAAGGAGTCAAAAACTGAAAATTTCCTATTTGTAAACACCTGTAACTTGAACACCTGTTAGAATTTTTTTGAAGTAATACACAAAAATTAAAGCTTCAACATCATACTCTTATTTCTGTTAACAACTTTTTTTAATAATATAGGGTTACTTTATAATTGACGAAAGTGTTACCTGATTTTTTCAAATTTTCTAACAAATTTCTTCAACAAATTTTCTGCATTTGTTTTATTCGATAATTTGAAATTGTTGAGGATATAATGCGTAGTACATAAAAATGTAAATAAATATATAACATAACGGTTGCTTGAAGAATTTTTATTTATATGATATTGATATACATACATACTTATATAATATCATGGTTATTTACATATCGTATATGTCACTAGTGAATGAATGATAAGAGTATATATGTATATTATATAGCGCCGTATTTACATACATATATGTATTTTATTGTACTTATAAGAAATTATTCTGTCAATGGAATATTTAAATATAATATAATATAATATAATATTTAAAATTATATTTACTATCTTGTACTAACTAAATTTAATATACATTTACAGCTTAGTATTAAATGGTACTATAGAATATTTGAAAAAGTTTTGGATTGATAATCGTTATGTGAAAGGTTAGAATCTGCTTTCGAAGAATGTACATATAAACATATAGTTTGAATATATGTACAACCCATAGTTCTAGAAATTATAAAATTCACCCAAATTATTTTAAAATACTAAAATATTAAAAAAATAATATTGTGAGCAGAGTGACAGGCTGTTAACATACTAACGGTTCGTACGGGTATCTAAGAGTTGACAAAGGCAACTGTATTCTTCCTCGTTTTTTATTAAAATTAAAATGATACATCAATTTTGAACACCCTATATAAAAATTTAATCTATAAGTCCAATAAAAGAAATACTTTGATACAAATTAAAGTTGAAATCAGATTTTCTATATAAATAATTTATTTACTTTAATTATAAAAATGAATAAACTTTTAGTATGTGCTTTGAAATTCACTAATTAGGTTTAAAGTTAATATTAGCAATAAATCTATTCAGGGATAAAATTTTATTACACCATCTTAAAAAAGTGTACTTAGATGTTTTGCAAACAGATGTAGAAATGGACGGACAAAATGAAATTAATAACCAAATTTGCACTAGAAATAAGAGAATGGAATCGAATTTTTAAAAAATACAATTAATTTTTTTCTTCTGAACTCCAATTCAACTCACAAATCTCTTGAAAATTTCAATGTTTTTTGATCAGTTCTAAAGTATACTTCTAATATATTCCGGTTTTATAATATTATTAGAAATTTCTTGTAAAAATGACTTTTGAAAGAATATTTTATTAAATCGTTTAGAATATCTATTTGAAAGGATATTTCCTTGAAATATTACAAGTCAACTCTTAATTTCTATCTTATTATTCCGGTCTGGTATAATAATAAAATTCATTAGCTTGAAATAACCAAAAAAAAATTAAATCTGCATTTTGAATTTTTAAAACTGAGAAAAAAAAACTATCATTGAAAGGCAGAAAACAATCTATGAAAAAATAAACTATGTAAGATTAAGACTAAGATACCAGGTTTCTGCGAAAGAAATACATTACCTATCAAAATAATTAGTAGAACGCATCGTATATTTCAATATTGTGATTTATATAAATAATTGAAGTGACAACGTAAGCTTAAAATTTATTAAATTATATAGTGATGTATCTACCTAGGCTCTACAAATCAATTTTCTTTTACATAAATGACATTCATCAATTTCATATAGATTTTTAATCTCTTAAAGGCCATTTGACTAACACAAGACAAACAGAGGAAAACTCCACAGCACGCATAAATAGGGGGACCACAATTTAGATCTATATATCAAAAAGTTGCGCACTTCCTTTTCCTTTTTTAATAATCTAATCTGATCTTGCAGAAAGATCAAGAAAACGATATAATCAATTATCGCCCAATAGCTAATTACTATCATCTATTCCTAAACTTTTTCAGCTAATAGTATTAGGTTCTATATACGATCACTGTACTTGTTTTTCATCTCCATATCAACATGGTTTCGTAAACAAAAAATTTACTATCACCAATCTAGTTGAAGCTACCTATATTTTCTTAAAATATATGGTAGACGGCTTCCAAACTGATGTGATTTATACCAATTTCAGTAAAGCTTTTGACTTGCTGCCACATAATATTATCATTATACCCGTACGATAAGTATCGGGTATAATAAAATTACTCCTCCGTTTGTAACACCTCGAAATAAGCGAGCTAGATATATCTTCAAAGGTATGGATCGGATCAGAATCAAATTCTGAGTCGATTAAGCCATGTCCGTCCGTCCGTCCGTCCGTCCGTCAGCACGCTATCTCAAAAACTAAGGAAGCTAGAATCTTGAAGTTTACACAAAATATTCTGGGAGCAATTTGTAGGTTCTCTATTTTTTTTGGTTGAATTCCGACAAAAACTTCGTGTAGCTCCCGAATAACCAACTTTTAGATCTTCACATTTTTTTTGAAATAGAGCCATGAAATCAACTGCTGATAGATATCATAAAAATATTAATTTTATGATAATACTAATTTTTCTGTAGCCCCACTCGTTAAGGAGCTACAGCCTTCCAAAGCCCCCAAAAATGTCTATATTTAAATTTTTATAAGACAAGCTCTACAAGGTATACCTTCAATCTGAAAATTCCAAACGTGCTATTATGAACTATTATGAGCTAAAGGTGCTATTATGAGCTTTACAAACATGTATATAATAAATATTATTGCAAAATCCTTTAACCCTTCTATCTTCTAAACAGTTTAAGTTGGAAACTTGAAATTTTGAGAGAAGTTAGATCTTTGAAAATAAGTATGAGTCATTTCAGAAATTTTTTTTGTATCACCCCCGGTTTAGGAGCTGTAAGGGGTTAAAAACTGAAAATTTCCTATTTTTAAACACCTGTTAAAATTTTTTTGAAGTAATACATAAAAATTAAAGCTTCAACATTATACTCTTATTTCTGTTAACAACTTTTTTTAATAATATAGGGTTAATTTATAATTGACGAAAGTGTTATTTGAAATTTTCAAATTTTCTAACAAATTTCTTTAACGAAATTTTTGCATTTTGTTTTACTCGATAATTACTGAACTGATTAAATGAAATATTTTGTCATCCCAATTACATGGCAATTTACCGTTTTATTCCAATTCCAGATTAAGATGTGTTAATATTTTCAATTCATAATTTCACCGAACCAATTATGGTAAACATGAACCGATCAATAAAATGATGTGTTTATGTAATAAATATAAATCCCATATTAATATCTTATTAACAAAAGATTCTTTAAAGAACTGTCTATATTGGTGGCATTCATTTTTTTTTATTTTAAATTGAAGTTCATAACCTAAGATTTATTTGATTATCAAGTCAACTAAAGCTTATAATATTTTAATAATTTTATATTCTGTTATTTACCAATTTATTAGAATAAGTAAATTAATCTTCATTAAAAATTTATTGTTTTGTTTTTTTTTTTGTTTTGTTAATACAATTTCTTTATTTCTAGTTTGTTAATTCAAATGTAATTAATAATCTTTAATTGTAGTTTTTATTTTATTTTAATTTTTTTTCCTCTTTATATTTTTAATATTTATTTTAAGTGATATTTTGATTTTGTAACCTGCTTGATCTAAGCTTGTAATGAAATAAATAAATATTTGTATCTTATCTATAAACTTAAAATAAAATGAATTCAGTAAATAATTTTGCAGCAATATTTTAGTAAAAAACAATAAAAAAAACTTTAATAACTTTAATATTTTCTTTTAAAGCATTTAAAAATAAAACAAAAAATAGCGTAAGTACTCCATGGTTTTTTCATCACTGATAACATTTACCCAATATAATTCGTAATACAACAATTTTTCCTTTTTTTTTTTTTTAGTTTTTTACTCATATGTATCTATTGTCGTTTCTTTTGTCTTTTTTTTTGTTTTTTTTTTTGTTTTTTTGATTCTGTCAAATGTCACCATAAATTTTTACGTAATAAATTTGAAATTAATATGGTTGAGCTATTTTTTTAAATTCTCTACCGATTTTATATTATATTTTATTTATTTTTTATAGTTTTTATTAATAAACATGCTTCTTGCGTGATATTTTATGTCCCTAAAAGTCATTTCGCTTTAAAACAACGAAGACTTTTAACTTTACACAAACAAAAAAAAAAAAAAATATATAAAAAAAAACACAAAAACGTTTCAAAAAAAAAAAAAAAATGAAATAAAGTAAAATAAATGGAATACACTGGTTTAAGCAAGTGGATATTTTCAAAGTCCACCATAACTATATTATTTACGAATTTAATAAAAATAAACAAAAAAAAAAGAATACAATGACAAACAGGAGATAGTGAAGTGAAAAAAATAAACAGAAACAAAACAGGACATTAAAACATAAGACAAAATGAAAGTCCTAGTAAATGTTTACTTACTTTAGTAAACCAGATCTTATTACTATATTATATATAAGAGACTACAAATAAATAAAAATAAATAAATAAACAAATTAATGTTTTGTAATAAGCACATTTTTTTAACTTTGTAGTTATTAAGAATCTTAATTTATTTACTATTTTTTTTTGTTTAAAGTAGTATTACTGATCAGTGATCACAAATGAGTTAAATAATGTTATTATTAAGACCCTTGGCTGGTAAGACCGATTATGAGTTAAATTATATTATTTAATTGCACAACGGTGTATCTAATGATAATGTAGATGTATAATATTTGGCGGGAAAGATAATTCAAGGGAAATCAAATAAGTAAGGCAATAAATTTATTTGACTACTGAAGAGGAATTGTTGTATGAGAGTTGCAAATAAATATTTTTATTTATTTATTTATGTTATTATTACAAAATCACATACGATAGCGCAAAATTACTAAACCAACGGTTACTAAGACCGTTATAAGTTTAATACTATATGAAGTAATATTATTTATTTTATTTATATTATATTTTATATACTTACACTATTTTTATTAATCAGGGGCATTTTTAAGAAAAATTACTTTTCACGAGTTTTCGACACCTTTAAAACTAAGAAAATTCCCCATTTTTTACATTTTAATAAATAAATTGCATATATATAGGCGTATTTTATTTAAAGAGAGATTAATCAATGTCATTGTTCTTGGAAGCACTTGTTTTATTGTTTAAAAGTTATAAAAGAACTTAAGTATGATGGTTACAGTCTTATTAATCGATATTAAATTTGCATTTTTAATAATTAAATTAGACATAACAAAAGAAGATTACGATAGTACAATTATTTCAAAATACAGTGTTAAAAATGTTCAAGCAAAACATCATCCTAACTATATAATGTAAATAAAATATCTTATGTAATTATTATGTACTTAGTAATTATTGTTATATATAATCTTATAGAATTTTAAGAGATCATTCAATTTTAAATATTTGGAAGTTGAAAAAATTGTTTTAAAATTTGTATGAGATATAAATGTAGAACCAAATGTCTACAAACAATTTGTATATAATAATGAATTCAAAATAAATAAAAAATTGAGCAAATTAATTAGCCTGTAGGTAATTGTAGTTTGTTTAATGATAGTAGTGTGAATTTATAGGTATTTCTCTGAGGAATAAAAATTGGTATTAGGGATTTTCATAAACATATTATGCTCTGCAATATTGGCAATATTCAAAAGAATAATGTTCATAAACAAATGTTGCAAAACAAGTTGGTTCATAAACATTAATAATTTTAGCATCAATTGCTTTTATGAAAATCTCTATTAAATTCGTGTGACTGTCAGATAACAGCTTCTCTTAGACATAATTGATTCTGTTAAGAATTTCTAGAATTTAGAGAATTCAAAATAAAGTGAAGAGAATTTCAGAATTTCGTTACTATGTAATTTCCAAATAAAATGTAAATAAATCTCCTAGACAAAAAAAAATAACACTTTAATAACGTGACCGTAGAAAATTACCAAAACCATCCAATAATACATAATTAAATTTATTTTTAATTAAGGTGATATATGTATCTATTAGATAAATCAGTTAGAAGTGTTAAAATATAAAAACATATTGAAAAGATTTTAACAAAACAAATTTAACTTTCCTTTCCTTTTGTTAAATAATAATAGTGCTTCTGTTAAAATTGTAGTGAAATAAAATGCAATAAAAAAAGTTGTTATTTTTTTGACCCAAATTATGTGCTAAAAAGCAAAAAAAAAAATAAAAATAAAAAATATAAACAAAGGACACAACTTACAATTTTATTTTGTTTTAGTGATTTTTTTTTTCTTTTTTTTTGGTTTCAATAAATAAAAATTTAAGTAAAAGTGTATTATATTCTTTTAAAATGAATCATATCCTTCCAGTCAGTGTTTACAAAATGCCATCAGTCATATATATAAGAATTATTTTTATTTTTTTATTTATTTTCATTTTTGTTATCTTCTATATTTTATTATAAGAACTTTCATAAGAACTTCATTTTCTCGATTTTCTATTCTAAAGAAAAATAATATAATTTTTATTTTTTGTTGATAATGCCGAAAAAAATGTTTTATTTTCTTTAAATGATCTAAAAAAAACGTACGTTTTCATCCTTGTAGACGTGTTCTCATTTTAACTTAATTTTTCTTATGTTGATTTGGTTCCGTCTTCTTTCTTAGCACCTTATGTTAAATGTTTTTTTGTTTTTATTTTATTTTATTCTTTTTTTGTGTTACATTTTTTTTTTAACTCCTTAAATACTATTAAAGTCCTTACTTTGTTTGGTTGATGTTGTCCTTTTTTTCGGTTTCTTGTGGTTGTAGGTAAATAAAAGAATAAGGACATCATTTGTTTTTTTGTTGTTTGTTTTTTGTTTTATGTATTGTTGTGTATTTAAAAGGACTAACAGTGAACAGTAAGTTTCAAGAAAGGCATTAAATCAAAAGAAAAGAAAATGGAAAAGACAGTAATAAACGTGAAGAAAGTATAAACGAATACAAAACCAAAGTTTTTCTATTTTAATTTTGTATTTGTTTATAATTTGTTGACAAAAGGCCGGAAGGAAACCTCCCACTAAAAAAAAAAATAACATAAAATATAATAAAAGCTTTAAAACCCCAATTTTTAGTTCTTCATTTAGTTTTTTTTATTTATTTTTTTTTTCATTTTCATTTTCAGTTTTTCATTGTTTTGTTTTGACATTTTAGGTAACAAGCCATAACCACCAGATGTCACAATTTATCGCGATTATTATGATAAATTGATATTTTAACGTTTTATAGATAATAAAAATTTGTATCCTATTTAGGGGCACAAAATTCTAGATTTTTTGAATAATAAAGTAAATCAATAATAAAGTAAATCAACAGAAAAAATCCCAACAATTTGTCATAAATACTAAATTATTTTATTTATATTTTATTTATGAAGATTAAAAGTAGATTTTATTGTTTTATTATTGAAAATGGTTTTATATTTTTTATTGTGTTTTTGTTCTTCATTTTTATAATCTGTAATATATCTTTCTAATTGGTTAAAAAATAAACTAAAGTAGTTTTGCTATTCGAGAGCTCTGATTAAGTTCTTAATTTAGCTGGTGCTTTATGGTGCTTTTTCCAAAGCAACACAAAAACGAGGAAGGTCTCAATTCAAGGATATCCTCACGAACATGATATTATGCTGATTCTATAAAATTCAATCATATTTTGTAAAATTTAAGATATTTAACTATGAGACCCCTTTTAACCAAACAAACTAAATTCTACAGAAATGATTGTCATAAATCTTGATAATTTTTTTCAAAGTTCGGATGTCTAGCATTAAAATTACCAAGACATGAACATATAAATTTCATAACTGCCCAAACATGTTGTGTTAAACTAAATAAATTTTGCAGAAGTCGTTGCCATAAAACTTAACTCTTTTGACAGAATTTCAGATACTTATCATAGATACTATAAGTTATAGTCACATAAAGAAAAACGTTGTATGGCTAATTACTCGAACCCGTCGAAATTGAACAGGTGCTAAATTCAATTTCAGAATTCGATCCAGAACGAGAATATAAACCCTTGTCTATATCTATCACAGCTACATTTACCTTTTAATATCTGATAAGGATGATATCTTATCCGTGCACTTTATATGCGATACCAAAGTGAAACAAGGCAGAATGTAAACCAACGGTTTTTAAAAGCACACATTTCCAAAAGATAATACAAACTATTTCAAATTGTGATGACTCTGCCCCAAAATTTAAAAATTTCATATAAGAAAAATGTGAAAACAGGATTTTTTTTGAAATTTTAAGGGACTGTAAATCCGGAACCCTATATAACTAAGAAAAATCGTTAGCATGCGTAAAAACATATTATTGAAGCTTTAATTTTTATGTCTTACCGAGAAAAATTTGTACATGTGCCTAAGTTACAAGTGTTTAAAATAGTAAATTTTCAATTTTTGAGCCCTAATAGCTCATAAACAGGGGGTGTACAAAAAAATAGTCTCTGGAAACTTATACTAATTCTAAAAGTTATTTTTTCCCTCACAATTTCAAGTCTATATCTAAACGCGTGTCGCAGTTATGAATGTACAAAAATCAGGCAAAATTTGGTTTTCACATAATGGTAAATTTAAATACTATATTTAAAAGAATTGCAAAGAGTTAAAAAATTCCTGTCGAATGGCGTTTTCAGATTGAAAAAATGTTAAGCAGAACATGATACAATACGCATTTAAAAATAAGGCTTTTTCAAAGTTTGAAGGGCTGTAGCTCCGAAAAGGAGGGGGGTGGTTACATTTTTTTTCTCTATCTTTAACGGTGAAGAAGTTTTGTAAACAGAAAGGCGGACACACGGACGGACGGACAGAGTGAAACCAATAGTGACATTTTTTCAAAATTTGTTCGAAAATGTGCCAAAAAGATTAATTAAGTATTAAATTAATGTACGTTCAAATAAAATCCAATTGAATTGTATTTCTTATTTTTAAATCATATATCAAGAATTGTAGTAAACTGACTTATCTTATGGTAACGATTCCACCATCAAAACTACAAGTCCTGTAAATATTATTGTCAAAAAATATGAGTTCAATGAGTTAAAAGCCTCTCATGAGGAGTCTCACTTATCTCTGTGTGCCCAAATTTCCAAAAAAATATCAAAGGTCTCAGATATGTCTTGTGACTTATTGATATGGAATATTCGTACTTAGTTTTACAATCATCATAATAGAAAGCGTGTCGTATGCCTGTATTTCATTCTCCCCTAGTATAATTTTTTTTTATTTCCCTTTTATTTCTTTTAGTATGATAACACAATTCTCTTGGGCTAGTAAATCTGCTGACTTAGGAGAGATTTTATAGTGGGATTGAAAAGCAGGGCTATACGCTTTTTCCAGAATATTTATATAATACATTTTTGTATAATATGAAATACAGACAAATGGAGTACAGGCAAAAGAAAATGAAATACAGCCAAATAATAAAACACTGGCAAATGAAATACAGGCTTGTGATAGTAATACAGGCCCATCAAAATACAATATATTACATTATATATATTATTATTATAATCAAAGCCAATTCTGGCATTATAACTAACTTAACTGATTTATAAATCCAAAATTGTATTATGGTTTTTTAATATCCTAACATTGGCAGGATTTTAATAAAGTCAACAATTTATACGTTACTTTTTTTATTAAATTAAAAATTAATTTAATCAAAAAACGGTTTGTAAAATTTCTGGAAAAGCGTAAACTCTGCTTTTCTAGATAATTATAGACCATTTTTATTAAATATAAAATCCAAAAAATTTAAACTGCAGCTATTTTTTTAGGTTTCAAGATAAGACTTTCAATTATTTGATTAGCGGGGGTTTGGAGATAGTAACCCACACTTTAGAAGTAAATAACAATTCGTAGGTAAAGTGTTTCTAACTGTTTTTGGCTAATCTTATATTCGTAAAGAGAAAACCCCACTTAATCAAATAATTAAAACATGTTGATTTTGTAATCAACTCTAAAATCCCTACTATTTCATTTGTTTTAAATTTTATGCATACAATACAACCGTAAAGTATTTAAAATATTAGGGGACAGTCACCTTCAATCCAGCACTAATACAAATGTTGAAAGCTTGGTTTTCTAACTAATTTTTAAATCTCTGCTATTTAATTTTTTTACATGTCTAGCGTAAAAAAAATGTATGAAAATTATCTCGAAATATTATAATAAAATAGGGTGAATATATAGAAAAGACAAAGAGTAGAAACTCTTCAGTTTTCAATCCTACCTCATACCTACTCCAAACAGAATAACCTTTATACAAAACGTCAGGATTACCTGTAAAATCAACACTAGAAAAAAAATAACCAAAATCTGACTGAAGACTGTAGAAGCTGACTTTAGCTTTTTCCACCAAGGCCATATTTTTTAAGTTTTTTGAGCCCATGCCCCATGCCTCCTATTAATATTAATATTTACTTAAAATTATTATTTGTTCACTAAGACCTTTATAGAGAAGAACTTTCAATTTAATTTACAGGAAATAATATGTAAAGAAAATATTAAAACTCAAATAGAAATTTATAGTGCCAAAAGTAAAAATGGCTTATAAAAGAAAGAAAAAATTAATTTTATTAAGATTGAAAATGATATCTCAATATATTTAAGAATAACGTTCTTATTTATATTTCAATTGTGTTCAATTTTGTTTAAATTTGCATATTTAGCAAATAAATTAAATATAAGTAAAAAAGTCAATAAAACAAATAATAATATTATAATATTCCCCAAAAAAAAAAAAACCCCAAAAAAGAAATTTATTTCTTTTCTTTATTTTACGACCAACAGGGATTTTCTTAAAAAGGAAAAAACTTATCCCTTAAAATTAACTTAGATTTATTTGTTATAAATTTTTTCAGTTTTTTTTTTTTTTTTTTCTCCACATCAATAAAAAATCGATCATCAGTAAAATAAACAAAAACAATCAAAAAAAAGAAAAATTAAAATAAAAAGGATTAAATACTAATAAATAAATTGATATTTTTATTGTCCTTAGAGTGATTTATTTTAGAAAAATGTTTTTTTTTGGTATTTTGTTTTTTTTTTTTTTTTTTTTTTTGTATAGTTATTTAATTTTTAAATAATTGAAAGAAAATATTTAAAAGAAATATTACAGTAAAACTGAATTTGAAAAGTCCTTAATACTATTAGTTAGGTATACATAGATTATGCACAAATTTATTCTATTTTTTTGAATATGTAAATAAGTGAAATGCTTTACTTGTAGTCACAGTTTGCCATGCACACTAATTTAAAATAAAGTTATTCATCTTTAGTTTTTCGGGATAATATAATCTCTCCGTAATTTAACATCTACGAGTTCTTGGTACATCTAGTATACTTGGGGTAATCATTCTGATCTAACAGACATGGAGAAAGCAATAATTTAATAGCGGTCAATTTCTTTTGGAACAAAACCAATGTGGCTGGTTTCATTTTAGGACAATTTTACTTGATATTTATTTATAGCATTGATTTCCATTTAATTACTACATGTCAATGCAATCCACGATTTATATTTAACATTTGTAATATAATCACATGTTGTGAAGTATATGTCAAGTTATGTTAAAATTATATTTTGTTTCTGAATTTTTAATATGTCTGTAAATATAATAAAAAATACTGGAAAATATTTTTTCAACTATTGTAAGGAAAGCATCATATTATCCTCAAATTTAAAGAATTTATGAATTAAGAATCTTTTAAAGGTAGTTCGAAATATAGCATTTTAGCACGGTTGCAAAAATTTCAAATTTTAAGCAAGCATTATATTTTGAGCAATATAAATGGGCTAACCCGCTTGATGTAAATGTTGAGCTTTGTGTTTAGAGCTGTACTCATGAGTTCACACGTTGACCTCAACTCAACTCAAATCAACCCTAATTCATTGAATTTTGTTTTTAAGGAAGCGGATCGATTTGCCCAACTCCCTTTACAGGACTCGATCCTTTTTATGGCATAGATAAGCATAAAGTAACAGAAGAACTAAAAATCGAAGAGGAAATCTAAAACTGTAGCAGCAAACTATGGAATAAAAAATCCGACTTCAGTCAATCTAAATAGCTTCGGGGAAACTATAACCAGTAAATATATTACAAAATTATATGATTCATTAAAAACAAACTCAGAACTCTAACAGCATTTCTGTCGGGGCATTGCTTAAGGAGTAAAGAGACACTCAAAGAAAATTGCAATAGAAAATTAGTGTAAATGCAGGCTCTGACAAGAAGAAGAAGAAATTTCAGGTTAAATACTCGAAAACTGCGGAGCTTTACTCCGAGCAAGATATGTGCACCAAGTGGCTTATTGCTTAGTCGAAAACCAACTGCAAGCAATGAACTCTATACAAATCTTTAGTTTCTTAGAGATAAAAGAGCTGGCCAATGCATTATAAGTGTAGGCGAAATCTACAGCACGTGGTTTTTTTACATCTGTAAAAACATCTGTAATTAATGACTTGCCTTATCCAGCTTTAGGCACCTACATTACAAACAGAAAAACCTTGCCACAAATCAAACAGAAATTAAATAGAAGGGAATTCGTGTTCAAATGCAATCCATCTGGTTCCTTAGCGGTTTTATGGCAAGATACAAAACCAGTAATGCTTCTTAGTAACTGCCATGCAGCTACAGTAGATACGGTAACTAGAAAACAAAAAGATGGCACGAAAATAGATGTACCTTGCCCAAATATTGTTAAAACATATCAACTCATAATGGGAGGTGTAGATTTGGCTGATAAGATGGCAACCGTATACGAATTAGACCGAAAGTCTGATAAATGGTGGCGCAAAGTAGCTTTTCGTCTTATAATGATGTCCGCTGTAAATGCGTGGATTATAGATTCACAAATAAATCGTCCACGACAAAATAAAACGCCTTTCTTGAACTTTTTAGTTGAACTGCTGAAAACATGATGGAAACAGGACGAATCTGTCGAAAGTGAAGCGAACCAACTGCAGGGGTCCATTATCTTGTATCAAAAAAAAAATAAATCAAAATTTGCAAAATCACTTGCCAGTTATCACAAAAGAACGTAAAAGATGTGTTAACTGCTCAACAAAAAATAAAGAAAGTCGGACAAACCAAATAACCTAAAAATTGTCACCTAAAATAGTAATTGTTTGCCAAGTTTTATGGTTTTATTCCTGATAATTAATAAAAATTATTATAAAAAATTAATTTTATATTCACTATTATTAATTTATTTTGTGCTTTTTAGGGACGGATGGGACATTTTTGTCCCAGGAGCATATATCCTTTCCAGGAGCTTGAAAGAAAAAAATATGAAATTACTTTTTTTCAAATTGCATAAGAAATAACTCCATAACAAAATTTTTAAATTTACTCCACGGAAAAATTTCCGTCCCGAAACGGTTAAGGAGTAAAGAGACACTTAAAGAAAATTGCAATAGAAAATTAGTGTAAATGCAGACTCTGACAAGAAGAAGAAGAAACTTCAGGTTACATACTCGAAAACTGCGGAGCTTTACCCCGAGCAAGATATGTGCACCTAGTGGCTTATTGCTTAGTCGAAAACCAACTGCAAGCAATGAACTCTATACAAATCTTTAGTTTCTTAGAGATAGAAGAGCTGGCCAATGCATTATAAGTGTAGGCGAAATCTACAGCACGTGGTAACAGGAGAAGTACAATAGTTCTAAGCCAAAAGGTCGCATTGTAATTTATATCTCTTGAGAAATAATTTAATCTAATCTAAGCATTGAAACTGTCAATTTTTGTTTTTAAAAACTATAACAATAAATTAATTGTCTTAAAAACTCAAAGCCATTAATAATGGCTTTCAGTGTAGTGTAAAATAATATTTGAATTAATATACAGGGACGACCATTTACTGTATATTAAACTCTTTTATAAAAGATAAGCAAAATTTAAATATAATAATATTATTTATTATATAAATACATCTACAAATAATAGACACTATTGCTAGGTATGTAAATAGATATTGATTTAATTGTGAAATATTAAGTCAATAGGGTAAAATGTAATTTATGTCAACTTTTGAAACATTTACTCTTTTACCCACAACAAGAGTAAGTATAGACAAAGATAAATGACAAAAAAGTTTTAGGTTAATTATTCCTTTTTATAAAGTAAACTATTATTTTTCAATTGTATTTATAATATTCAAGTTATTTTCTTTGAAATTGATTTTGTTGTTTTTTTTTTTCTTTAATTTTCAATTTGTATATTTTATTGATTATTTTTTAGTTAAATTTCAAGAAATCTTGTATCAAGAGATTTGATCATTTTATTGCCAAATTAAATTTCAAAACTAGATTATTCTTGGTTTTTTTTTTTAAATGAAAATTTATTTTGTAAACTTTACATTGGTATTTAGGTTTTTTTTTTTGAATATAAAGTCCTTCTATACAGAAATTTTAAAAGATTTTTATATTAGAATCAAGTTTTGTGCTAAACAATTATAAACAAATAAACGAATCCAAAAATATTTATATATTTTTTTTGTACTTGTAAAAACAAAGAATTTCTTTCGAACAACATTGAGGATAGATAACATTTAAAGCACAACACATACATGATCTAAGTGTAGATAATAATTTTATTTAACATTAAACTAATTGAATTAGACTTTTTAAGGATTTTTAAACTAAATGCAATTATTAAATATTTCCTGAACATAATAAATCTTTAAATTCAATATAAAAGGTAGTATGTACAATAAAATTTTAAAATAAAAATTTGTGATTAACTTATTATTATTTCATATACCTACGCAAGAAAACGTACCTATTCTATTTTACGACTACAGCTCCTACATATACCAATTCTTGACCTTGGAATTTCAAAAAAGAAAAAATGTTAAGGACATAGTTTTTGGGAAGATCTCTTCAAAATGAGAATACTTAACCATCATTAGGTTTTTTAAAAATGTTAACTGTTTCGATTAGTGATTGTTTCGATTCGAGACTTAGTAATAAATGAGCGACTGATGGAGTTCGTGTGCCGAACTTAGGCCAGGACTTGCCAGATATAAGGGTGGTTTCAGATTTCAATATTTTTTTACTTTAGGTAAAATCATTGTCAAAATTATATATTTTTTTTAAATTTAGTATTTAAATATACCGTCATACGAAAACAAAATATTCGAAGATTTTGCTTTCTTCATATCTCCGCAATGCTTTTAGATGGAGTTTTGAAATTTTCAGGAAAGAAAGATCTTACAGAATTAGTACAAGTTGCCTGAGAATGTACTAATTCTGTAATGTATTTTTATGTACCACCCCCTGTCGAAAAGTTGTTAGAGATAAAAAATTTTAAATTTGCTATCTGTTAACGCCTGTAACTTAGGCACCTATGGATATTTTCCAAAGTATGAAATAAAAATTAAAGCTCTAATACTATATTTTTACATTACATTTATATTACAAAATTTGTAAATTTTTGCTTAATATTTTCCAAATGCTGAGGCGTCAAAAAACAATAAAAATTTGACAATAATGTTTCCTTTGTTAGCTTTATAAATCAACATAAAAAACAATACCATTTTTTGAAATTTAGTATTTAAATTTACCGTTGGGTGAAAAGGAGATTTTACTAAATTTTGCTTCATTGATATATAAATGAAATGCTTTTAGATAGAACCTTGAAATTTAAAAAAATGAAAGATTTTTTGTAAAAATATAGCAAAAGTTACCTCAAAAATTATTTTTGGGCTAATCTTTGTTTAAGAGCTATTATAGCTAAAAATTCGGAACCTATTATCTTAAACTTTGTGTTTATGGTCAAGTGAGTTTCTGATAGCAGATTAGCGAAGCAGATAATCTTTTTGGCAGAATTTTTCATGTATGTCCAAATATCTTTCACACTGTGGAATGGGCTTACTAAATACATCTGAAAGCCTAAATTTTTTTTCTCATGTGCTGTAAGTATTCTATTTTGTATATTCTGTTTATTTCTTCCGAATGATCAAATGATAGCATAAATAGTGGAAGCTTTGTTAAGATAGGTAAGTTGTTTTTTTGTTTTTTACCGACAGTATACATTAATGTAATATATTACTGCTCAAAGATTTGTTATTTTAAACACCTGTAACCTAGGCACCTGTACACATTTTACTTCCCCAAGATATAAAAATTAAAGCTCCAGAAATATGTTTTTGCGCATGTTAAAGGTTTTTTTCAGTTGTATAGGGTTCTAGAGTTACAGCTCCTCAAAATTGCAAAAATGTCCCATTCTCATCAGATGTATATATCTGTATATATCAAAGTCCCATCAGATGTATATATCTCAGGCTTTGCGTAATAGTTTTACAATCTAAAACCGCTAGAAAACCGAAAATTTTGTTATTTCCATAAAGCAATATCAATATTATGAAAATTTCCTATTTTTAGGTACCTGTAACTTAAACACCTGTACGAATTTTTCTTCAGCAGAACATAAAAATCAAAGCGCCAGTAATATATTTTTACGTGCGTTAACGGTTTTTCTTAGTTATATAAGGTTCAGGACTTACAGCGCCTCAAAATTCCAGAAAAGTACTATTTTCACATTTTTTCTTATTAGATGCTAAAAAATTTCTTTAATTTTTAATTTTTTGCGCAAGGCACAATTTCTAAGTATTGTCTTGGGAAATCTGCGCTTTTAAAAACCGTTGGTTTACATTCTACCTTGTTTTCTTTTACCTTTTGTTGTGGTTCCAAAGATAAGGTAATATCTGGGGATTCCATCGCTTTGTGTTTCTTAGGCCAGTCAGTTTCTCTGGACAGTTCTTCTTCGTTTCTCTGGCCAGTTCGTATGTCACTTTTTTAGTATCAATGGATACATTTTGAATAGTATTTTTTTATTTTAAGTTTTCTGCCTTAAGTTGGCAAATCTCTCTTTGTAATTTTTTACACAAGTTTTTCAACTCGCTTATTTTGCAGGTAACTTCCGAATTACTTAATTGTAATATCGGATTTTGAGTTTTATTATTACCTTCATGGATTTTCTTCATACTGTCTTCATCAGACTTTATTTTTGCTTTAGTACCCCCTTCGGTTGTTATACCCGTACGATAAGGATATATTAAAAATATATAAGGGTATTAAAATATATTAAGGGTATATTAAAATTGCTCCTCCGTTTGTAACACATCGAAATAAGCTAGCTAAATATACCTTCAAAGGTATGGATCGGATCAGAATCAAATTCTAAATCGATTAAGATTTGTCCGCCCGTTTGTCCGTCAGCAAGATAACTGAAAAACTAAGAAAGCTAGAGTCTTGAAATTAACACAAAATATTCCTACAACAATTTGTAGGTTCCCAATTTTTTTGGTTGAGATGCGATCAACACTTCAGGTAGCTCTCGAACACCTAACTTTTAGTTCCTCACATTTTTTTTGAAACAGAGATATGAAATTTTAACTGCTGATAGATATCATACAAATATTAATTTTATTTTTACCAAATTTTTTCAGTAGCCGTTACGGAGCTACAGCCCCTCAAACTTTGAAAAAGTCCCATTTTTAAATACATATGTGCCATGTTCTGCTTAAGATTTTTCAATCAGAAAATGTCATTCAACTGGTATTTTTTTTAAATTTGTAAATTAGTATCAAAATTATACAAGTTTTTTAAATTTAGTATTTAGAGGTAATCTTATTTGAGGTAAGAAAGAACTTTTAGAATTAGTATAATTCTAAAGAGTTATTACACCTGAAAAATTGGAAATTTGCTATTTTTAGACACCTGCAACTTAGGCACCTGTAAAAATTTTTCTTTGGCAAGACATGAAAATTAAAGGTTAAATAATATATTTTTACGTGTATTAACGGGTTTTCTTAGTTATATAGGGTTCCGGACTTACAGCCCCTCAAAATTCCAGAAAAGTCGTATTTACACATTTTTTCTTATTTACTTACATAAAATCTTAAAATTTCTGTGCCAGTCACAATTCTAAACATTTTTGTATTGTCTTTTGGAAATGTGCGCTTTTAAAAACCGTTGGTTTACATTCTACCTTGTTTTTGGTTGAGATCCGACCAAAACTTCGGGTAGCTCTCGAACACCTAACTTTTAAATCCACACATTTTTTTTGAAATAGAGCCATTAAATTTTAACTGCTGATAGATATCATATAAAAATATTAATTTTATTATTAACAACTTTTTTCTGTAGCCCCACCCGTTACGGAGCTTTAGCTCCCCAAAGTTCGAAAAAGCTCTATATTTAAATTGTTATAACACAAGTTGTATAAGGTATAATATCTTCAATTTGAAAACGCCAAACGATTACTGCTTTTATTAGCTTTAAAAATATATATACAATAAATATATTCTTGTGGCATACGGTGTCTTAATTTTCAAATTTTGCTAAATTCTTGATTCCTTCTAACTTCCAAACGGTTTAAAATAGAAACTTGAAATTTTGAGAGAAGTTAGTCTTCGAAATTAAGTATGAGCTATTTCAGAAAATATTTTTGTATCGCCCCCGTTTCCTCCCCACCTCTGTATGGGGTCAAAAAATAAAAAATTCTTTATTTTTAAACACCTGTAACTTGTACACCTGTCCAAATTCGCTACGGGTATCGTACGGTTATCTAATAGTTGACAAAGGAAACTGTATTCCTCCTCGTTTTATTTGTGTCACCTTTTATAGGCGGATTTCTTTGAACCCTTGAGCTATTAGCAAATGGGTTTATTAATTTTATTATATCGTAAGTTTTATTATTAACCACTGTCTACTCATCTGAACGTCTTGAACGTGAGCTAAGCCTTCGCCGGTAGCCGTGGTCTCTGCCGACACTTTGGTAGATATTCCTACCACATTATTATTATTATTATTATAGGATGTATTCCAATATATTTTTATATATACTTTTTAAACGTACATCCAGGTTTTCACGCTGACGAGGTAGCCGACCATTTCGGAGCAGTCGCTTATGGATTTTTATTTGGATTTCAAAGAACTCGTACCACAACGATACCTTACTGAGGGTATTTCTTCTCCCCTACCCACCGGCGCTTTACATGTGTGCAAATCTTTTTTACTTTAGTGTAAATCACAATAATTCTAAACTGTTTTTTATATTTCACTCTTTATTTGAAAAGAGTGGGTCCTAAAAACCTTCGATTTACATTCTGTCTTCTATTAAAACGATTTGATTGATTTTAAATTAAACAATATCTAATTTTATTATTATTTTTAGAAAACATAATATCAATTTAAGCAGTTGAAAATATGAAATATTTTGTTGTTTTGGTTGTAATTAGTACAATTTCAATTTAAAAATAATGTAATTTTCTACCAACCAACATTTTTAGATATAAATATTTTACTATTAGATATAAGTATTTTAAATAATTATTAAAATATTAATTTTATAAAACATAAAATATTAAAATACTGCAATGGTAATATTTATATAATTTTTAAGAGTAATTTAATTGTTTTCGAATTAGGTACGAAAATGTTTTTTTTTTATTTAAATAACAGAATAATTTTTTTCAAATTTTGTTTAAACACCAGTCGCTTGAAGTTATTTTGTTGTTGACTTTTATTTTTACTATGTGAAACCAAATTTGGTTAGTAGATAATTTATGTAGGTTTCATATTCAATTGTTATTAATTATTATTTTAAAAGATATTGTTATATTTTGTAATTAAGAGAAAAAGATCCAATATTAGAAAATTAAATAAACTGGTTCGAGAAGCCTAACTTATAAGTCGAAGTTTTCAATTTTTGATCGTGTATATGATTTTTCGCTATTAGTGTACATAAGGGTTAAATTAAATTTAGATGGAGGAAAAGAGTTTTTTTATGTTAAAGCAGAAAACAACAGAAAAGAAACATAGCAAGAACTTACAAGTGTCGATTTATTCTTTGAAGATATTATTTTTTATTTATTGAAGATACAAGTGCAATATGTTGTGTCTTCAATGTTGTGTATGTGACGGAAACTGGTATTATTATATAATACAAAATGGCTAAATGCATAAAATAAATTTTGGTGATGCTATGAAAGCCTTATAACTAATTCTTAAGAAAGATTTTACATGTAGTAAAAACGAACCAAATAATGAGGTATTGACTACAATCAAATTGTTAGTTTTCATAATTCGATTCTCTTCTATTTTGTTGCCTATTCACTTCGTAAAACATGACAGGCGGTTTAAATTTTAATTCAAACTGCCGTTCTAAACAGTGATCTGACTAAACAATTGGTGATGTAAGTTTATACCTTAAGAGGCCCTTGTCTTCATTTAATTTTACCTTTGAGGATAATTTTTAAGAATATTTTTTTAACCAAGAACAAATATTTTTTAGTTAACTTAGATTAAATATATGGTCAATCGAGCATCACTTTTCCTTTCAACAAGATGTAAGATGTCATAGACGTTGACTTTCTATGACATATTGAAAATATGTAGCGGTTAATGAAATGATTGAGTTTACAATATTAGTGTGTATCTAGACTTTAGGGTGGTAAATTTCGATAATGAAATCCAAATATGGCCAAATTCTTCTCAAGAATATTATTTAAGTGAATATTCTAAGTGCCATTAATTAATAATCTTTAAAATCAAACTTGGTAGTATTACAATTAGACAACCACTCTAACGAATAAAATAAATGAATATTCAAATCGTTTTGCTTCTCTACGATTCTTTATATATTTTTGCATTTTTAGTAGGTTTTTATAGTACACGAAAATTAAGAGGAAATTTGATTAATAATAAAATGTATTCAGTTTTACTTTTTCCAAATACAAATATTTTTTTAAAATCAAATTGCATTTATTTTTCAAATTTTCTGGTTCCATTATTTTCCTAATAAAAAAAAAATTTTTTTGGGAAATATATTCATATTTAAAAAGAAGAAAATTACAATTTTTAATTCGCTACATATATGTATTATATTTTATGTTCGTAGATATGTGATTTTCTTTAATTTTTATTTTTTTTTTTTGTTTTTATTTTTATATTCTGACTTTTTTGGCCTTCATCTTTAAATCGTAACGCACGCGTAACTTTTCTATTAAACGTGCAAAATTTCAGCTGCCAGATAAATTCAGATAAAATATTAAAATAATTTCTGTCGCTATACTTTTTTAATTTATTTATTTTTCCTTTTGCTTATGCGTTATGTCACTGCTGGTGTTGCTATATTTGGTGTTAAGAATTCTAAATTAAAATATGTTATTATGCTCTTTGTCTTTTGATTTTTCTGTCACTGATGCTGTAACTTTTCTATCCTTAATACAAAATGTATTTTTAATAAAAAAAAAAAAATTTGTTCTCGTATTTTAAATTTCTAACTTAAAATTTTAAATCAACTTTAGCCTATAGAAAGGAATCAATATTTATTCAGCAGAACTAAATGATATATATGTTGTTTGTTGCCTCCTAAATATCTTCAAGATTTTAGGTAGGCTTTCCGAAAGAGGCTTCTAAAGAAAATTGCTGTGCGTCTTATGAAATAAATATATTTTATGGTAGCTAGTGTAATCAAGGTGGTAAAAACGTTTCAATATTAAATCTTTATAATCTAAGCTATTAGATACATAAGTTGTTCTAATTTAGTATTAGATTTTTATTCTTTTTAAAATTGGACTTTTACTTTTTAAAGGTTATAATACACATTTTGTTATTCAAGGGATCTCTTTAAGCCAAAATATCATTTAAAAAAATTTTATGATTTATACTTAAGCTTAATAATTATATCTTAATAACTATGAAAATTTTATTTTTTTAAGTAAGGAGGAAGTAAATGGTCACAATATAAGTAATGCAATAGCAGTTTTAAAGGAACATTGTTCTCGATTGGCAGAAATTCAAGATGGTTAGGACTTCCCTTATATGAATTTTATATTAACTGTTTAAATATGAAGAATAAGAGGAATTTATGTTACACCTTTTATGTTAATGTCATCGTTTTACTCTAAAAAAGAAGAAAATTCCGCTGAAATTCTTCTTACATAACCTGTTCGATATGCCGGAAGTAGACTTAATCGATTAGTACTGCTTTGTAATATGCTCTCAATGATTTTCAAATCGAAGGAAAAATGAACCAGAGTATCACAATGGATCTAAATTTCCCTAAGTTTGCATCTACAGCCTCCTTCTTAAGAGGGGAATAATAAAAATCAAGTGAAAGAGGAAAGCGTATGGGTTCAAAATAGCAGAGGACAGGCTGTAAATTCCAGCAGTTGTGGCAGTCATATACTTTTTAATCAACTAAACGGCACTTTTTTTTCAATTCAGTAAAAAATTGAAAGTTTTGTTATTAATGTAAAGTACATTATATTATTATTTTGAAGTGAAATTGTTATTCTGAAAAGGAAAATCTTATTACGAGATGAAAAAATTAATAAAAAGATCAAAAGGATCTGAAGATTATGAAGGTTTGAAAAGAATAAAAATGAGAAAAATGTTATAAAAATCAGAAAATTCATCGGCAAAATTTTCAATATTAATGTTTTCGTCAATAATTAAAAGTAGTTGTGGAACATAGATAATATATTATCTATCTTAAAATTTGCGCGTGTTTTTTTCTTTTCTTCAGAAGAAAAATTTTTAAAAATGAGAAATTCTCATAAATATATTCTCATAATAATATATTATAGGTATAGGGTTAGTTAGCAAGACAAATTTATTCAAAAATATTATTTAAAAAAAAAAAAAATCCGATTAAATATTTCAGCAAAATAAAGAAAAAAAGCCCACATTCAAAACATAAATAATAAATCACATATTTCACTTTATGCATGATTTGTTATCAACTCCATTTCAATGTAAATTATGCTATTGGAATATTCACAACATTGTAACATAACATCAACTTAAAAATTTATACTAAAAGAAAATACCTACAGTATAATTTTCACACATATTATTGTTACGTCATATTTATAAAAATACCAGCAAAAAAGACGGGAAAAACAAAAATTTATAAATAAAATAAGTCTTTAAAACTATAAAAATTTTAAAAATTTAATTTTTACAATAATTTAAAAAGTGTTTTTTATTTCAACACTCTAACACATTATGTATACATCTATATAGATACGTAAGTATGTACATAATTCAACATATTTCTTGAACCTTTAAACATGATTTGTAATTTTTTTTTTTTATTTGTAGAAAAAAAAATAATAAAATTACACGTGCCAGTTTAATTTAAACACTTGCTATGATTCGGACAACTCACCATCACTCATCAAAAATGGTTTCAAATAAAACCTAATTTTGAAATCAACAAAATAATCTCCAAAACAAAAATTATTAGAAAAAGAAAACACGAGTCCTTTGAAAACAAACAAAAAAAAAAAAATTTATTTTCTGACCTGAAACTAATAAAAAATTTATATTTGGAAAAATATAAAAAAAGATGTCGTGACTTGAAAATAAAAATTTATTAAAACTGAAAAGGTTTATTATATTATAAATAAATCAAAATTTTAAAATATTATTATTATATTTTATTTTAAATTATTGATTTATTGTTTAACAAAAAAAATGTTAATAATACACTCATATTATATTAATAGTATCGATTGTATGGTTCAATCGTTTAAGATTTTTGGTTTGTAATCGATTTGTGATTAAAATATTAGGATTCTGATATTCGTTTAATGTTCGTTTAACTCTAATATTAAATATGTGTATAATAATAATGGAATATAAAATGTAAGAAAAAAGGAATTACAATATGATATTTATTTATTTATTTATATTATTCAGGAACCGTGGTACATAAATGTGCCAGGTAGCTATAACCCCTGTTTCCTGGTAGGAATGTGAGGTATACGTGATATAATGATATATAAAGTATTTACATATTGCGATATATGAATATTTTTTTTTTTTATATTATAATTATTGTACCCAGCCGGGAATCGAACCCGAGACCTCTCATTCCCTTATGAATGAGAAGCGGTGCGTCAACCACTGCACCAATGGCTGGATACAATATGATATAAATTAAATAAATAAAAAATTAATAATGATTATTGATGTAAATTAAAAAGTTTTATTGGTTATTTATTCTCTAATTATTCTTGATTATCATTATTCTTGAAAACCTTAAACCTAATTTTACTCCATTCTCTCGTCCAAATAGTGCAATAGTACTAAAAGTCTCCTAACATGTTGGTTGTTTAAAATGGTAGGTGCTCCTCTTTAGCGTCTTTCGATGATTCCCACATACCTCATTAAAAGAAGCAATTAACATTTTAAATTCTTTAAGTTTAGGCATATTACATACAATTTTAGCACATTTCGAAAAAATGTACCTATTAGTTTCCGTCCATCCGTCAGTTTATCTACAAAATTTCTACACCGTTAAAGATAGAGCAATGAAATTTTAATCATGGGTAGATTCTCTTAGAAAAATTAATGTTGTCGAACAACTTTTTCATGCAGTCACCTTCATTACGGAGCTACAGCCCCAAAAACTTTGAAAATCCGTTATTTTTAAATGTGTAGGTATATCTTAGATTCTGCTTAACATTTTTATACCCGTATGAACTATGTTCAAGGGTATAATAAATTTGCCATTACGTTTGTGACACCTTAAAGAAGTTGAGCTAGATATAGTGTCAAAGGTATGGATCGGCTCAGAATCGAATTCTGAGTCGATTAAGCCATGTACGTCCGTCCGTCCGTCCGTCCGTCCGCACGATAACTCAAAAAATAAAGGAGCTAGGGGGCTGAAATTTTTTTTACGTCACTTTTGCAAAATTGTTAGTTTTGCTATTTAAATCCAACATTTTCGGTCGGCGGGTTCGAGTAGCTGCCATACAACTTCTATCTTTATATAGAAATAACTCAGTATCTATTCAAGCTAGGTTTCTGAAAATTTGAAAATGATGATCAAGTTTTATGGCAACAACTTCTGTAAAATTTGGTTGTGCTGGTGCGGCGGGTTCGGGTAGCTGCCATACAACTTCTCCGTTTAAACGAGAATAACTCGGTGTTTATTGAAGCTAGGAATCTGAAATTTAGTGAAGAGGTGTCGAGTTACATGCCAACAACTTTTGTAAAATTTGGTTGGTCTAAAGCAGCCGGTTCAGGCTTCTTGCACCTCTTGGAACCTAATGAAGCTAGGCGTCTGAAATCTTGCAAATGATGATCAAGTTTTATGGCAACAACTTCTGCAAAATTTTGTTTTGGTAGTGCGATGGGTTCGGATAGCTGCCATACAACTTCTCTTTTTAAATGAAAATAACTCAGTGTCCGTCCGCACTGATAACTCAAAAAATAAAGGAGCTAGGAGGCTGAATTTTTTTTTACGTCACTTTAACAAAATTGTTAGTTTTGCTATTTAATTCCAGCATTTTCAGCCGCCGGGTTCGAGTAGCTGCCATACAATTTCTTTCTTTAAATGAAAATAACCCAGTGTCTATTCAATCTAGGTATCTGAAATTTTGCAAATGATGATCGAGTTTTATGGCAACAACTTCTGCAAAATTTGGTTGTGGTGGTGCGACGGGTTCGGATAGCTGCCATACCACTTCTTTTTTTAAATGAAAATAACTCAGTGTCCGTCCGCACGATAACTCAAAAAATAAAAGAGCTAGGAGGCTGACATTTTTTTTACGTCACTTTTGCAAAATTGTTAGTTTTGCTATTTAACTCCAGCATTTTCGGCCGCCGGGTTCGAGTAGCTGCCATACTTCTTTCTTTAAATGAAAACAACCCAGTGTCTATCCAATCTAGGTATCTGAAATTTTGCAAATGATGATCGAGTTTTATGGCAACAACTTCTGTAAAATTTGGTTGTGATGATATGACAGGTTCGGATGGTTGCCATACAACTTCTCTTTTTAAATGAAAATAACTCAGTGTCTATTGAAGCTAGCTATCTGAAATTTAGTGAAAAAGTGTCGAGTTGCATGCCAAAAACTTTTGTAAAACTTGATTGGTCTAAAGCAGCCGGTTCAGGCTTTTTGCATTTCTTGGAACTTAATGAAGCTAGGCGCAATAGATTCGGGTAGCTATCATACAACTCCACAATTTACATAAATATATCTCTGTAGTTCGGTACTAAAACATCTGAATGTTTTTAAAAGATGATCAAGTTTTATAGAAACAGGATATATTACGTTCATACGGGTATCCCAGAGTTGACACAGTCTACTCTACCGCACTCTTCCTCGTTTTAATTTAAAAGCTACTCGACAGGAATTTTTTTCATTTTTATAAGACAATATTATCAAAATTACACAATTTTTTCAAATTTAGTATTTAAATTTACCGTTATGTGAAAACTAAATTTTCTATGATTTTTCTTTCTTTATATCTCCGAAACGCTGTTAGATAGGGATTTGAAATTTTGAGAGAAGAAAGGACTTTAGTACAAGTTTCCTCAGAATTTTTTTTGTGCCACCTCCTGTTTAAGAGCTAATAGGGGTCAGCAATTGAAAATTTGTTATTGTTAGACAACTGTAACTTGGATATCTGCATAAATTTTTCTTCGGCAAGACATAAAAATTAAAACCTCAGTAATATAGTTTTACGTATGTTAACAGTTTTTCTTAGTTATATGTAGCGTTACGGAATTAACCTTTCTCAACATTACAAAAAAGCCTTATTTTCAAATGTATGGATCTCAGGGTCTACCTTTTTTACCTTTATAAAACAATATCAAAATTATGTAATATTTTGTAATTTACTATAAATTTAAAGTTATATGTGAAGACAAAATTTTGAAAGATTTTTCCACACTACGCTTTTAGTTACAACTTTAAAATTTTAAGAGAAGAAAGATCTTTTATAATTAGTGTAAATTTTCTTAGAAAATTTTTTTGTACCACCTCCTGCTTAAGTGCTTTCGGACTATTAGGTCTCAAAAATTGAAATTTGTCTATTTTTAAACACATGTAAATTAAGAATCTGTAAAAATGTTTTCAAAATACAAATTAAAAATTAAAGCTTCCCTTAGAACAGAGTTCCCGTATAGTTCCCTTAAAACTGTGGAAAGTGTCTGTTTATTTTTCAAATTTTTTCTTATTGTATGAAATTCTAAGGTGCAAGTCACAATTTCAAAACAGTTTGTATGGTCTTTTGGAAATGGGAGCCTCTAAAATCGTTGGTTTACAATCAGTCTTGTTTTTTAATAGCCTAGAGTAGATAAATGATAGCCATACTCGGATTCATATAATGAATAAATAACTTTGCCATTATATTATATAATTTATTATGTATGACTGTCTTATCAATCCTGCATTAAATATTAAATGAAATTAAATTTGCAAAACTATTTACCTAAAGTAATGTTGTGTTGAGTGTCTAATGCAAATGGACTACCTTCATATAATTAATAAAATGCGTGATGATTGTTTACATTTTAAATGCTTAAATCTTGATACTAAATTTTACACTTTTCGGTAATTATCTAAACAAAATTCAAATCTTCTTTTATTTTAGTTAAATCGGAAAATCTCTTTAATTTTCCTGATTATTTCCTTGATTCCAATATTAAAGCACTATTAAAAGGTTTAAAACAAAAACAAAACAGATTAAAACAAAAAAAAAACATTAAAAAAAATTAATTTAAATGCGAGGAAAACACGAAAATTGGATCACTTCTTACACTTGGTTGACTTTTTTTCCAGCTCTCTAAATGTATTTTACAGTTTTTCTTCAATTAGTTTTGACACGCGAAATTCACTTAAATTTTTCAAGTGAATTTGAGGGTAAAACAAAATAAGCCAGAAAGAAAATAAAAAATTTACAAGGTGTACATTTTCAAAACGTTTTAAAATTGCAATTTTTCTTAGAATTATTGTATGTATAAAGAATGTTATGATAAATAAGGGATTTTCAGAATTTTAATGATATCCTTTTTAATTAAGAAATCAATTTTCCATAATATGTTTCCACAAAAATTACTTATGGGTCAATCAGTTCCAGATGTGTTTACATTGACCTTTGATAATTATTAAGCAAGAAGTGGCTAATATGTCATGGCATTAACAACCTTTGCTTTATTCTTTGACTATACTAGAAGTAAAGGTATTTGCTTCAATGAGATTTATTGAATGTTCGCAATGGTAAGATGGCAAACCATAAACCTAACTAAAATATAAAAGATCTAAATATAAGCAAATTGTTTAAAGATGATTTAGAATATCTTGCAGAGAACATATTATTATTATACTTTCGGTGGTTAAAGAGTTAAATCTTAAGATCAAATTAATAATAACTAAGTCAACAATACCTATGATATTTTGATCATATTACAATATGAGAACTAAATATTGAAACTCATCTGAGAAAGGAGTGTGGGTTAAAAATTTCTAAAGGTTAAAATACAATAATTTGTCATTTATTTTAAAAATTCTGCTTATCTCAAAGCAACAAATTTCTAAGTTTTTATGGGATACTAAACACGTCTCTTATTTTTCAAATTTTCTGTTTTATCTAGTGTTATGGTTAAGCTTATTCAGAATAACGAGTAGAGTTACAAGAAAATAGTTTACGTTGCCTTTTTTCAGCTCAAAAAGTGTTGGACGGGCAGATAGAATAAAACTAACAAGTACATAAAAAATAATTGTGCATAATAAATGTGCTATAAAGATTCATTTAAAATAGTTTTTTATTTTCAGTCTTTTAAATTAAGCAGATTTTAAAACGCCAAAAAGATTTGTTTTTAGTATTTATTTAAGTGTAATGAAAATTACTGCTCTTTTAAAAGATGGACGAATACAATT
Source organism: Poecilobothrus nobilitatus (assembly GCA_947095535.1). Classification (NCBI taxonomy): domain Eukaryota; kingdom Metazoa; phylum Arthropoda; class Insecta; order Diptera; family Dolichopodidae; genus Poecilobothrus; species Poecilobothrus nobilitatus. The sequence continues at coordinate 113,230,878 of OX352774.1, forward strand.
TTATTTAATTGTCTGCCAAAGTATTGTTTTAAAATGTTTTGAATGCCAAAATCTCAAACTCATTAATTTGGTATTTTAATTTAGTTATTTTATTATTTTGTTTATATTAAGAAGAGCTTACAACAAATATTTTAAAAAGTATTATAATATTATATTATATTTTTATATAATTCAACAGTTACCTCAATAGTCTAAAATATTAACTTAGATTTGTTTCGAAAGTTATGGGGCATTGAAAATTCTTTTCACAGAACTAATTTCGAATGTTCTTAATATTGTGTTATAGAAAAGTACTCTCGCTTGGCGGTACGACATTGGTCCAAAGTCATAACTCTTAATTTTTAATTAGGACTTAAGTCAATGACAAAAGGTTTAATTTTCTAAGGGGGCATACCCCTTTTTCCAAAAGTTTAACAAAAATTTTTAACAGTTTTGTAAAAATTTTGGAAAAAGTGGTAGGTGTATTCCCTTTTCTAGAAAATTTAACACAAACTTGTAAAAACTAAGAAAAAAACACAAATGACAAAACTCCCAACACAAATTATAGAACTCCCAACAATTATGTCAAAACACCTAATATTTGAAAATGACATCACAATTTTAATTTGTATAGAAAAATTATTAGGACATATGACATTTTGTTTTAGGGCTTATGACATTGGGATTAATGTCGTACCGCCTCTCTTTTACGTTGATGATGAATGAAACGTCCGCGTAAGTTATTATCTATCTACCCTAAATATGAACACAAAACTTAAAACTTTAATAACAATAAAGGCAAAAAGTGCATTAGATAATTTGAAAAAAATTTGGAAAATAAAAGTGCTAAAATGATACACAAAGAAGAAAATGGGAACAACTTACAGAGTTAATATTTCATGCTTGGACAATTTACTTGAGACGCACAAAGGTAAGTAAATATCGGTTTTTAGAGCAATGGTCTTTAAAAGGCAGATGGTAATGATAATAGATAATGCTTGTAATAGGGTATCGTGGAAGGTATATAAATATAAATTAGAAAATTAATAAGCTTAATACATATTTTATAAAATCTTATCTAAAAATACACAATTTATACATATGCTTCAATTATAAAAAAATATACAAAAAAAAAAACATATGATAAAATAACAAAACATTACCTACCATATGTTTAAATAACAAGACATTTCCGAATTTTAAATAGCTTCAATTTGAAAAAAAAATATTATAATTAATAATTTCTTGAATAGCTAAATTATAGTCACGTAACTTTTAACAATGGTGTATGATTTAATTATATTTTAATATAATATTATATAATTAATTGGAAATAATGTTTAATTTACAATACGTATAAAAGTATATTAAATATTAACTAAGACATCACGAAATCGCCCTGCATAACCCGCACGGCAGAAATAAAATACCTACACTCCAAAAATTTATTCGGGAAAGAAACGCTTATTTCTGCAAAAAAGCATATTTAGGGTTTCAATAACATTTTCTGTAAAATTTGGTGAATTTGATGCAAAAATTTCAAGTAGTAGTCATACAACCTACGAAATTTCTTCTTTTTAATTTCTCGATACTTAATTAAAATTGGAAAATTATGTTGATGCGCAGTCAACGCAGTCAACTCTACGCTATTTTTTTTTAGCAAGATTTTGGGTTTCAATATTTTTATTTCTATTGTATTTATTTTTTTCAAAATATCGAAGGTGACCGATTAATTGACAGATAGTCCTTATTTTCTATTTTCAGAAAAAAAAAAACCTGCCTATAACAATTGTCCAAAAAATAGATATATGTACAATTCAAAGTTAGTATAACGAGTGTTTTTGAGGTACTATTTATTTTATTTAAGGACCATTTTCATATATTGTGTCGATATTCCATTTGAAAGTTAGGATATTATTTTGTTAATGATTGAATAATACCAGTTTTTGATGTATTAAATATCATTAACATTGTTTTTTGGAGGATTATTTTCTTACTAAGCTATTTCGTAGATCTAGATTCGCATTACTTGAGGTGGGAATTCTTTTCATCACTTTTCACCTAAATTTATTAGAAAATTCTAAATACAGATTTTATAAATTTTTTTTTATTAAAACGAAAAATATTTTAACAACTTTAAAAATTTCAATGAATTTTCTTGAAATTTTCCAAATTTATATACCTAAATAATATACTCGCTTATAAAAGTTAACGTAAGTACTTTTAAGTACTAAGACATGTAATTAAAATAATAAATAGCTATAATCAAATTCGAAATTCCCTAATAATATTATTATCTTCATAAATTTATCCTACTTCACAAAAAATCAATACCTACTACAAAAAAAAATTTAAGTTACATTAAAAAAAAAAAAACAATAAAATAAAATTTAAATTTTTCTCGTAATTCCACAAAACCCCCTTAATTTTCTTAAATTTTATTTTATTTTTTTCTTTAAAAAAAATTTTTCATAGGCTTCCAATTTCAATCTCGAAGGAAACAAAATAATATAATAAAAACAATATTAAAAGGACAAAAAATAATTCGCTATTTTTTTAAAAAGGATATCTACCAGTTTAGTAACGTAAAACGTGTATTTTAGGAAGCTTATAAAACTCACAACCCAATTAAGTTAATTACAAACTATAAAATACCTTTTGAACTTTTTTTTGTTGTTTTTTTTTTGTTTAATAGCATTCTTTGTCGTCCAAAAAACAAACACAAAAGAAAAAAAAAATTTGTAGGTCCTTATATGTATACTAAGTCTTTAAGTACTATAATTCTACTCTGTGTTGGGTATAAAAGCTATTCACAACCAATGATTTAAATAATTTTAAAGTGTATATAGTTAGTTGTTAAAGGAAAAAATTTCAATAGTTTCCACATTTTTATACTATAATAATATATATGTATACATGTATATTATTATATAATATATATATATATATATATACGTAATATTAAAACGACGTGTAACTTGTAGGTATATATTTTGTTTTTAAAAAGTGTTATATTTAAGTATTTTTAAAACAGCAGGTGTTTGTTAAGGGATTATGTAAAGTTTAACAAGTACAAAAATGTAACAATTTTGTAACAAGATTGTTCCAACTTTCAGTGTATATATATATATTGTATAGGTTGGACACTAACAACATAACAGTCAGAAAGTTAAAAAAAAAGTTTTTTTCGCTTGTATATTTTTTGATTTTGTTTTAAATATATTATATTACTTATATTATAATATTATATATATAATATACAGAGTGATTCACTTTTAATCTATAATATTTATAAAGTGAATTTTGGAGATCAAAACGAACAAAAAAAAACTGTTCTGCAGCGGGGTGAGGGTGATCTTTTTCCCATATGTAGTTTCATAATTATTTGAAAAATCTTATGAGATAGAAAAAAACTGACTAGATCACAATTAAAGATTTGTAATCAAGCCAAAAATACCAAAATATGTTGATATAACTTTGTTACTTCAACTGAAGACATTTTTACTTTAAGTGAAGATTTTTTTACTTATAGTGAAGAAACTTTTACTTTAAATAAAAATGTTTTATTTTAAGTGAAGGCATATTTTGCAATAAAAGTTTAAGTAGAAAAATACATACAATATATACCTATCTATATAATATATACAATATATATATGAATTATATATATATATTTACATGTATATGTATTGATAAATATTGATAAATATACTTAAATATCAGATCCAAATTCATATATATTGCAATAATTAAATATATGTGTATTAAATATTTATATAACATAAATTAATGTTTCCACTTAAAGTAAATAAATTTCACTTAAAGTAAAAATGTCTTCGTTTAAAATAAAATATATTTACTTGAAATAAAAAAATGTCTTCCCTTAAAGTAAAAAAGGTATACCTTGAATTACAGGTTTTTGTAAACAATTTGAAACAAATAAAAGAAAAATTTTAAAAATTGATTCTTTTTACCAAAATATCTGAATTAGAAAGCTGAAACGAAGACCTTTACGACTAAGTGTCAAACTTATTAGTTGGCAGCATAGTTTTCGGATAAATGTATAAGAACTTAAAAAAAAACTTTAGATCCGATTATTACGAAAACTAAACAAACAAATACTGCGCGAAAACTTTTTTATTCATTTGTGGACCACCAGCATTCACTTATAAGTATTCAATACCGAAAGTGAATCACTTGTGAAAAACTGAGTCGAATAAACGATTTGTTTTTCACTTGTTTGATCACTCAATTTTAAATTTTAATTAAACGTTCTTATTATAAAATAATATTTATTACAAATAAAATGACATTTCTACATAAACATTAACATAATATTTATAAAATCAATAGTAAGCAATTATCAAGTTATAATAATTTTTAGCAATTTTTACTTGTAATCAAAAGGTATTGAATAATATTAAAATAAGTACCTGTAAATGATTAGATAATGAAGAATTTAATTTTGACACAATATTATGTAAGGGGAAAAAATATAATATAAGGGGAAAGTATTTCTTTGTTTTCATATTCTTAATATAATAAAGAGAATAAAGAGAGAAGAAGAGAGAAGACTAAAGCTGTTATCGGAAATAGCATTTGCGTATCAGATGCGTTAACAGTCTAACTTAAAATGCAACAAACGAAAATCATTTAACTTTTCTTGCAGACAGGTGTCATATGCGTATGACGCCTGAAGGAAAATACTGGAAACTTAAATTGTCTAATTGAGAATGTAATTTACTAATCAAATTGTCATAAAAAGTAAAAAACCGTTTCTTTTTTTAATTTCCTTTCTTATATTATTTGCAACATTACTTTCGCTTAGTAGTGAGTCAAAAATTATGTCACTTGGAATAGTTACAAAATCTTTACATCCAAAAACTACATCAAAGTCTTGAAAATAAGGCCTTTTCCTGTTTTGTTGTTTCTTTTTTTATTCTCATGCACGTAGTCATGAGGTTGTTCAATTTTTTCTTCGACGCCTCTGTAGAAAATGGAAATTCAAAGTTAACTTTAATCATTTCTGTATGTACCATTTTCCACAATGTTTTCCAGAACTAAAAGCGTTATCCAAATCTAGCCTAATTGTTATTAAAAGATTAATCATTCCAGGTGCCTAAAATTATCATTCGCTTTATTACTGAAGTGAGTATATTATTAACAAATTTATTACAAAAAATATATTTTACCTTTTATTTAATTAGTCAACTTCAGGTAGGTATTAAAATTAAACCTTTTCTTAGTTTAAACCTTGTACAATAATTTTAATATTTTAATTTCAACATCTTCATCATAACGACTTCAGTTTGTAATTGGAATTATAAATTGGGAACTCTTGAATTAGAATAAAGGTTTTCTTCTGTAGGTACACTTTAAAGTTGTTATTTATGTTTTACATTTAGTTAAGATCAGATATCAGATATCTTCAGTTGACTATGAATTTAGAGAATAATTAATTAAAATTTAGTAATTGGAACTAAAATATTAATATATTAAAATTAATATATCTTTTAATATTTTTTTGAAAGGCTACTCAAAGTTTTGAACTATTTAATGACTAAAATATACTTTTCTTTCTTATACCCTACACATTAAGTATAGGGTATATTAACTTTGGTATGGTGTTTGTAACCACCAAAAGGAAGCGAGTTAGATATGGACATGTATATATATTCTAAATCAGGATCACCTCCTGAGTCAATTTAGCGATGTCCGTCCGTCCGTCCGTCCGTCCGTTCGCACGATAACCCAAAAACTAGTGAAGCTATCTTGATGAAATTTATATAGTAGGTTACTAATTATGAAAGGAAGGCTAAGTTCGAATCTGGACAAAATCGGTCCACGGGTTCGGGTACCTCCCATACCGAAACCGAATACGCATATCTTCGAAATTAATAAAGATAGAGACTTAAAATTTTTTTAAGAGGATGTGTTTTCCTGAATCCCTCATATCCCTAAAATTTGAGATGAATTGGAGTGGTTGTTCGGGTACCTCCCACACAACTCCCAAAACCGAACAATCAAATATTCGAAATTAATAAAAATAGAAACTTGAAATTTGATATTAGGGTATTCTATCCTGTTCTGATAATGTCTCTAAAATTTAGGATGAAATGGGGCGGTGGTCCGGGTGCCTTCACACACTTTCCAAGACCTAACAAGCATATCTTCGAATTTATAAAGATAGAAACCTGAAATTTTGTACAAAGGTTGTAAAAGCATTTATTTTTTTAGCTTATATTAAATACCTAACTAAAATAACTCATGGATTTTTAATTTAATTTGAATTTTTTAGGTATAGGGTATAAATAAGTCGGTTACATCGACTTACTGTTACATTTACTTGTTTTTAAATATATTATGTATTGCAAACCGTTATGGTATAGTTACTCTTTATCTATCTAATCCTGTATAATCGCCAATTCTAGCTATAACTAGTTTTTCCACCATTGGAACTTGTTGTTTACTCCTAGGACAAAAAAAAAATTTTTTAATTTATTTCAAAGTTGCTTTTGTTAATTGCTCATTTTATGTTTATTTTTATTTTAAAAAACTAAAATTTTTCATAATCCTTCTTTTTATATTCGATCTTTATATTAAAATTCTTATATTCTTTAATATTCGCTAACACTAGTTTTTTGGTCATCAAATTTTGTTTCGGTTGATAAAAGAAAAAAATTATAAGTTATGTGCAAATATAATGGTATGAGCTACCCTTACTAAAGATCAGAAAAAAAAAGGGAAAAAATATTTATATACTGTGGAACTTATCTACATTATTCTATACATATCTCTTATATACCTGTCCTGTCTGGGTAGACATGTTATGTCTATACCTGTCTGGGTAGACATTTCCATTGCAACGAAGGATATAAATTGAAAAACTGAATATGACTACAGAGACATTCATCTATAAATTTCGTATACATACTAAATTAAAGATAATTAATTGGTTTTGGATGTCACAAAGTTTCAGACATATCTTTCTCATAGTATTTTTACAAGAAAAACAAACTCCTTAAAATTCAAAAGGATCTAACCAAATCTTTCTTTTAACAAAAGGATTAAAAATAGGTAAATTAAATGAAACTCGTCAAAACTCGTAATATCAATCATAATGTGCATAAAAATCTGCCCCATTTCTTTTTACCTTTATTTAATATATTTAAATATTTATTTATTTTCTGTCAATTACATCTCAACAAATAATTATTATAATAAAAAAAAAAATCCAATTTTTTAAATTTTTATAATAAAAAAAAAAAATTACTTTTTTGTGTACCTACTTATATATATATTTTTTTTTTTTACTTACATAAAAACTCTCATTTTCTCCTTAACATTACATTATTGGTTTTACCCCGACCATTAATTTTCCCTACAATTATTTTTTCGAATTTTCCTTACCATGTTACAAATGGCTTACAACGATATTTTATTACAAAAGACTATAAAATTTAATAATGTATAACCAAGCGACGAAACATTGTAAGTTTAAGTTAAAACGTAACCACATGGAAAAAAGGACATAAAAAAAGGGATCTGACTGAATTTTTTTTTTTGTGTAAAAATAATGACTAATGAATGTCATATGAAGAGGTAATAAAGTATAGAAATAAGAAATATCAAAATTAAATTGAAGTAAAAATTGAAATAAAAAAATCAAATTGAAATCTTTTTTTTTCAAACCCCAATTTTTTTATTTTTTATACAGACAGTGGCACTAAAAATCGTTGAGTTAATATAAACAAAGTAAGCAATTCGTCCTTTTTACCGACCGCATACATTAAATGTATAGTGTATATATTTTTTTCACACCAAAAATTTATTGTTCTCTAGATTTGTGCAAAAATACTCCGGGGCGTACAAAGCTGTAAAATTTTTTTAGTGGGATGTGTGTGTGTGGATGGGAATGTCTGTGAGCATGTGCGAGCAGAGCGGAATTTTTTGAAATTTAATATTTAAAGTTTTGACATAAATATCTCGGATTGATAACCTTTTGAAGCAAATCGGACAACCTCAATTGCTAGTATTGTCATTTTTAAGTTTTTTTCAAATATTTCGTAACAGGAAAATATTATGAGAAAAATAATTAAAAAAAGTTGTTACACAAGTAAAAAGCAACAACAAGTTAAAATTATTAAATTATTAAAAATTATTTTGCTTAATATAAATTGTTATGTAAAAAATCTATAAAATTTCGGATTATGCTTTTCGTGTAATAGCGATCGGTCCTGTGGAGGAGACAAGTGTTTTTTTTTTTTATCCCAAACTTTAAACAAACACGTTCACGTGAAAAATTACGAAACAAAAATCGTTACATCAAAAAAAAAGTTTAAGAATAAAATCATATTGAAGCAATCCAAGCAAGATCCTTATTTGTACAACCAAGTAATGCTAACTTATGTCATTTAACAAATATAAAGTAGGTGGTGTTTGTGTTTCCAAAAATTTAGAAAATTAAAATTTGCATGTTCAAAGTATTCGTACATATACACTTATAAAATTTCCACTTTTATCCACGAACTTCACCAATTCCAATTCTTCTATTTTCATCTATTAGATACTTTACCATAAACCTTACATCCTTCTTAATTTGTTTAACTTGTTCATACATTCTTGAATGATACAGAACATCTGTATCAGAGCTGGCAACTTATTGTTTAATTTTTTTCAAGCTAGAAAACTGTATGACAAAATATTAATAAAATTTCTTTGTTTATAATGAACCGGAAAATTTTAGGTAACACTCCTGACGCATATACTTTAATACTTTATAACTTGTTCTTATGATTAAATTGTTTTATTTTTTATTTTGGATTGATAAGGCTATAATATAACGGGTAAAATACAGGTAAAAAAAAAAATAAAAAAAAAAATATATTATTTGCATTTGACATAAATTACACTTATAAACTTTTGAATGTTCACTTTTTTTTCCTTTATAAAAAAAAAGTTTTATGTCACTTTATTTTGTGATTTGCATTTAAAATTATTTAAATATAATTTTTTATATTACATTTTTTAAGTGACTAATTTGGTATCTATATTATATTTATTTGAAAAGTTATTTAAAATTAAATAAATTGTAAAAAGTTTTTATGTGAAAGAACCAAAGTGAATGATAATCAAATTGATATGAAGTATCCATCGAAATGGACAGTGTACATATAAAATATAGTGCTCCTCACTTTATTTATCATTCTCATTCTCAAAAATATTTTTTTTAATGTACGCGAGAATCATAAAAAATGCTTTTTATACCAGTACGATAAATATCGGGCATATTAAAATTGCTCCCCCGTTTGTAACATTACGAAATAAGCTAACTAGATATACCTTCAGAATCAAATTCTAAGCCGATTAAGCTTGTCCGTCTGTCCGCCCTTCTGCCCATCAGCAACTCATAAATTAAGAAATCTAGAGTCTTGAAATTAACGCAAAATATTCTTACATCAATTTGTAGGTTCCCCATTTTTTTTTGGTTGAGATCCGACCAAAGCTTCGGGTAGCTCTCGAACAACTAACTTTTAGATTTCCAAATTTTTTTTTGAAATAGAGCCATGCAGTTTAACTGCTGATAGATATCATAAAAATATTAACACAACTTTTTTCTGTAGTCCCACCCGTTACGGAGCTACAGCCCTCTAAAGATTGAAAAAGCCCTATATTTAAATAATTGTTATAACACAAGTTGTATAAGGTATATATTCAATTTGAAAACGCCAAACGATTACTGCTTAAAAATATATATACAATAATTATATATTTGTTTAATTACAATTTGAAAACGCCAAACGATTACTGCTTAAAAATATATATACAATAATTATATATTTGTGGGGCCTCGGTGGCCTAGTGCGTAAGAGCTTATAAAATACACTGTAAACACCGAGGGGGTTGTGGATTCGCACACGTCATAAGAGTTATTCTTCCTTACGACATTTACAGCCACGCCTGAACAGGAAAGGCTGTGTAATTTCTTGTCCACATTTATGTGGCAGAGATATGCAATAAAAAAAAAATATATATATATACTTGTACCATACGGTGTCTTAATTTATCGTTATGTGAAACTCAAATTTTAAAAAATCCTTCACTCCTTCTATCTTCCAAACGGTTTACGTTAGAAACTTGAAATTTTAAGAGAAGTTAGATCTCTGAAAATAAGTATGTGTCATTTCAGAAAACATTTTTGTATCTCTCCCGTTTCGGAGCTGTATGGGGTCAAAAACTAAAAATTCCTTATTTTTAAACACCTGTAACTTAAACACCTGTCCAAATTTTTTTGAAGTAATAAACAAAAATTAAAGCTCCAACATTATATTTTTTGAAATTGTTGAGAATGATGCGTAGTACAAAAAAAATTAAATAAATAAAAAATATAACAGTTGCTTGAAGAATTTATTTTTTTTTATATGATATTAGTATACATACTTATATAACTCATGTTTATTTATATATCGTATATGTCACTGATGAATGAATGATATATAATACATATGTATCTATAGTATAAATTATTATACATTTTCCGCTTAGTATTAAATGGTACTATAGCGTATTTGGAAAAGTTTTGGATTGATAATCGTTATGTGGAAGGTTAGAATCTGATTTAAAGAATGTGTAAACATATAGTTTGAATATATGTACAACCCATAGTTCTAAAAAATATAAAGTTCACCCAAATTATTTTAAAATGCAAAAAAATAAAAAAAATAATATTATAGGCAGAGTGACAGGCTATGACATATTAACGGTTCGTACGAGTATCTAAGAGTTGACAAAGGTAACTGTATTCGTCCTCGTGTTATATGGAACAAATTCGATTCTTATGTGGTTGTGTACAATTTTTAGAAAGTACAGATCCAGATTAATTTTTTAACTAAGAAACCGGTTGGATTATATTTACTCCGGTTGTATTATTTTTCCTATACTGTATTGTTTGAGAAAGGAAATATTATAATATAGTCATTTTAGTCCCAAAGCTTTTTGTTGCACACAATAGTTGATTTGGCCAGAATAAATTTCAATCTGAATTTTCAAAGCCCTGCGACTAATCGTTTAGGAATATGAAAGAAAAAAGAATAAAATAAGAGAAAAAAACTGAATATTATCATTATTTACATTGAAAAAATGATAAGAGCAGTTTATTTATTATTCATTTAAACAAATCGAACGAGTCTCAAAAATATTGAGGTTTGGGTGAAGCGCAGGGGAAAAAATTTTTGAAATTTGAACTGTTTTATTTCTTTTTTAAAAAGCATTGAATAAAATCATAATTTAAGAAATTTTATATTTGGAAACACAAAGAAAATAAGGTGTTGCAATGGTGTATACTTGATCATCATCCTACAGCAAGTACAGTAACTTTTAAATAAAATTCTGAAATAGCGACGAGTAAATTTTTCGAGATTACAATTTCAAAATAGAACTTATTATATTGTTTTTAGATGATTTAAATTTGTATCCCATTCCCCTAGCTCCTTTGTTTTTTGAGTTATCGTGCGGATGTACGCACGCAAGGACATATATGGCTTAATCGACTCAGCATTCAATTCTGATCCCATCCATACCTTTAACATTATATCTACCTCGACTTCTTTAAGGTTTCACAAACGTAATAGCAAATGTATTATACCCTTGAAATTAGTTCATACCGGTATAAAAAACTAATAACCGTCCAAAAATTTTTTCTGGAAATAATTCCCCATATCAAAAAAGTACAATGAAATAATCCTTATTTCACTGCTTTATTTTGAAGTTTTTTTCATTTTCTATTTCGGACCTTCTTTCATACGGAATAATTCTCTAAAATAAAAACAAATTTGCAAATGACATAACCCCTGAAAACTACTACCTATAACGTTCCTATCCCATACAAAAAACGAGGAAGAGTGCAGTAGAGTAGACTGTGTCAACTCTAGGATACCGGTATGAAGGTAATATATCCTGTTTCTACAAAACTTGATCATCTTTTGAAAACATTAAAATGTTTTAGTACCGACGTTAACTACAGAGATATATTTGTGTAAATTGTGGAGTTGTATGACAGCTACCCGAACCCATTGCACCACCACAACCAAATTTTACAGAAGTTGTGACCATAAAATTTGATAATCATATGTAAGATTTCAGGCGCCTAGCTTCATTAAATTCCAAGAGGTGCAAGAAGTCTGAACCTTCTGTTTAGACCAACCAAATTTTACAAAAGTTGTTGGCATGTAACTCGACAACTTTTTACTAAATTTCAGATTCCTAGCTTCAATAAACACTGAGTTATTCGGAGAAATTGTATGGTCGCACCACCACAACCAAATTTTACAGAAGTTTTTAACATAAAACTTTATCATCATTTGCAATATTTCAGAAACCTAGCTTGAATAGATACTGAGTTATTTCCATATAAAGAAAGGAGTTGTACAGCAGCTAGTCGAATCCGCCAACCGAAAATGTTGGATTTAAATAACAAAACTAACAATTTTGCAAAAGTGACGTAAAAAAAATTTCAGCCTCCTAGCTCCTTTATTTTTTGAGTTATCGTGCGAACGGACGGGCGTACATGGCTTAATCGACTCAGAATGCGATTCTTATCTTTAACACTATATCTAGCTCGACTCCTTTAAGGTATCACAAACGTAATGGTAAATTTATTATACCGTTGAACATAGTTCATACGGGTATAAAAAAAATAAATTTCAACATATTGTTTTTTCTGTTACATACCTATTCATATTTCAAAATCAAAGAATTTCATAATGTAAAAATCTCCGAATTTTTTGTGGGTTATTTCTTTTTTGTTTCTTTGGGGATTATTAATTCTTGCTTGTAATTATGTTTAATTGAATTTATATTAAAAAAAAAAAATTATGTTTACACTAAATAACTCTTTTAAAATGTATTTTAAATTGAAACAAACATTTTTTATATTTCAGGTTCTGTTAGATAGGACCGATTATTAATCAAAATCATAAAATTATACATTTACCTTTATGTGGGAAAAAGAAAATTAGAAGTTTTTTCTTCTTTTATATCTCCGAAATGCTTTTAGATAAAAAAACATGATAAAACCTTGAAACTGAGAGTATCATTGAGAGAAGAAATATTTTTTTAATAATATTAATACTAATACCAATAATAACAGCTGTTACAGTGACAGTGGGGTTGCCTCTTATTATTACCTCGTGCAGAAAGGTGTGATATACTACTGTACTGTATGTTGTAACTGTTGATGGATATAGTCACTGTTATGGAAATAGTAATAATAATAGGCGGATTCATTGTTCTGTAAAAGTCCCATTCCGAATTCAATATTTCCGTATCCTTGCCCTATGATTTCCTATCCCTACTTCCTAGTCAATACACTGCATCAGGGATTTTATCCCAGTATTTTAGCTAAAAAGGGAGGTGAGCTTAGTCAGTAAAAATCTGACAACATCAAGTAGTCTGACTTTACCCATTCTTATTGTCGTTGGAAGATTTCTACCTCCCTTAAAAAAAAAGTACTTCAGAAAATTATTTTACACTTCGCTCTGTTTAAAAACTATAAGGGTTATAAATTGAAAATTTATTATTTTTAGACACTGGTAATTAGTCACAATATTCTAAACTGTTTTTATTGTCTTTAGAAAATACACACGTCGTGCTTTTAAAATCTTTGGTTCTTCTGACATTGTACCTTGTTTAAATATGCTTTCAAAAATCAGATAATTGTAAAAAGGATCATCTAAAGTAGCTTTTCTTTTTTCTATCTTATAAATATTTTAAGATTTTAATTGATAAACTAATGAACCAATTCCTTGACTAAATTCTGATCTATTGTTTTAAAATGAATCAAATAAAATCAAAGAGGAAACACCAAATATTACTGTAAATATAGGTACATTATTCCACTATTTAAAAAATTAACATGAACGAACGAAATAAAAAAATTTTAACAGCAGAGAAATTGAAAATATTAAAATTTTAAAATAAGAAATAAAAAAGGCGTACATTTCAAAAAGACAATAGAAACTGCTTAGAATTGTGACCTGCACCAAAATTTGAACGTTTCATATAATAATAAATTAGAAAAAATGTGAAAATAGAAATTTTTGCAATTTTGAGGTGTTTGAACTCTATATAAGAACCCTAAGAAAATCGTTAACACACATAAAATTAATTTTTATGTCCCGCCTAAGAAAAATTTGTATAGGTGCCTAAGTATAAAAATAGCAAATTTTCAATTTGTTAGCTCTAATAGCTCTTAAACTACAGGGAAGTGGTACAAAAAAGTTTTCTGAGCAAACTTATACTAATTTTAAAAGTTCTTTCTTCCCTCAAAAACTCCCAATCTAAAACCATTCCGAAGTTATGAAGGAAGAAAAATTCTATAATTTTGATATTGATTTATAAGGTAAGGAAAATTCAAATGGCGTTTTAAAATGAAAAAAATGTTAAGCAGAACCTGAGATATACACATTTAAAAATAGAGCTTTTTCAAAGGTTGGAGCTACATGAAAAAGTTTTTCAACATATCTAATTTTTTTATGGCACCTTAATCATGGTTAAAATTAATTTTCTCTATCTTTAACGGTGTAGAATTTTTGTAAACATACGGACTGACGAACGGACATAGTGAAACTTTTAGCTACATTTTTTCAATTTTTTTTTGGAAATGTGCTGAAAAATTAAGTAAGTAAAAGCACGGATTTTTTAAAAATGCACATTTCTGAAATAAAATATAAAGTGTGTATTATAAAATTGTGATTATTTGTTTAATTAAAATTTTTAAATGTTTGCATTAATTTTATTTTAATTGAAAATTGAGAAAAGGAAGATATATACAGTTTCTTGAATTTTAGAGAAACTAACACTATGTTCCATGTGTGGAAAACTTTTCAATTTTAACATCTTATTGCTGACAAAGACGTAATGTAAAAAAATGTTTATTCTTAAAAATATTAACCCCTTTCAATATTTCAAATCTTTAACTGCGTTGATCCCTCACTCTGGTCTTCACGAATTTTACAAAATTTTGGTTTTACATAACAGTAAAATAAAACGTTAGTTATGCAATTTTAAATAAAAAACATACTTGATGATTTTAGATTCAAAATATAGCTATTTATAGAAAAATTTTAGATCTAAAAGCTATTTAATTAAAGTGTTGTTTCTTTTTTTTAAGTAAAATTTTATGAAGTAAAATCCCCTTACGAATGGGATGACATAAAAAATTCTTCAACACAATTAACATGTGTGTAAATATGGTTAAAATTATTGGCGTTTTAATAAAGTAAGTTGATACATACCCTTCATGCACTTTCAGAGTATAAAGAGTATAATATCCATACAAGCATACAATAACAGTAACACAAAACTAAATTATATTGAAAAAGAAAATTATTTAAATTATCATCTGTTTAATTAAAAATTTGTATTATTTGTCTTTACATTTAGCTGTCATAATTTATAAAAATTTTAAAATAATTTTTACAATTTAAAGAAGACCGATTTCATCTCTTATTCTTTTTAAATTTTGCCAATAATTTGCTCTACATTCTCGAAAATTCTAAGATGAAGAGATCATGTTCTGAGCGTACTTTGATTAGAAAAAATAACACAATTTTTACGTTCTAAGTGCTCCTAGCTGAAAAATTAACAAACGTTTTTTCTTTTGACAGATCGGACCGATCTACTCTGATTTATTTATGAAAACGCACTATAATATTATTGCATTCCCGTAAAATATATAGACGTTTTTTAAACATGCAAACATATTGTTGAACTGACGTACAAATTTAAACTTACAAACATATTTATTAAAAATTGTTTTTTTAAATGTCTCGTAAAAATAATCATTATTAATTTTCTTTATAACAAATACTTTTTAATCTTAAAACAACTATTAATTCACAAAGTACTCAAAAATTTCACTTTATTATTTTTTAAACCTGTTAAACCCTTATTGTGGATAGGTTAAACCAACCATCCTGAAAAATCATTTTGTAGACTGTTTTATATTAAGTTCTTATTATTATACCCGTATAAATTTTCAAGGGTATAATAAATTTACCATTACGTTTGTGACACCTTAAAGGAGTCGAGCTAGATATAGTGTCAAAGGTATGAATTGGACAAGAATCGAATTCTGAGTCGATTTAGCCATGTAGGTCTGTCCGTCCGTCCGTCCGTCTGGACGAGAACACTAAAAATCAAGTGGATAGGAGGCTGAATTTGGTTGTGCTGGTGCAACAAGTTTGGGTAGGTGCCGTACAACTTGTCTTTTTATATGAAAATGATTCAGTGCCTGTTAAATCTAGATATTTGAATTTCACTGAAGAAGATCTCCACACATATGCCAACATTTTTAGTAAAATTTGGTTGGTCTAGAGCAGCCGGTTCAGTCTTCTTGCACCTCTTGGAACTTAATGAAGCTAGATGTCTGAAATCTTGCAAATAATAATATCGGTGTAATAGATTTCGGTAGCTGTCAAATAACTCCACAATTTACATAAATATATATCGGTAATTAACGTCGGTACTGAAAAAGATGATCAAGTTTTATAGAAATAGAATATATAACCTTGATACGGGTATCCCAGAGTTGATACGGTCTACTCTTCTGCATTCTTCCTCGTTATGTATGTGTTTTTTTTTTATTTTCATATAATTCATCTTCAACTTTTTTTATTCACTTTACTTCCACCTGTTTAAGGTTACAATAATATTATTATATTCATATATCTTTAGATACACAATCATTTTTTTTATTCAGGTAATAAATATTATTTTGTTTAAAATGTTCTAGATGTTATAATGTTGATTTAAACTGGCCGCATAAAAAAATTGTTTGTTTTATTCCAAATTTTCTTTTTTTTTTATGTTCAAGGGTATAATAAATTTGCCATTACGTTTGTGACACCTTAAATGAGTCGAGTTAGATATAGTGTCAAAGGTATGGTTCGCTCAGAATCGAATTCTGAGTCGATTAAACCATGTACACCCGTCCGTCCGACCGCACGATAACTGAAAAAATAAAGGAGCTAGGAGGCTGAAATTTTTTTTTACGTCACTTTTGCAAAATTGTTAGTTTCGTTATTTAAATCCAGCATTTTTGGCTTTGGCTTCCAGCCGGCTTCGTGTAGCTGTCATACAATTACTTTCTTTATATGGAAATAACTCAGTATATATTGAGGCTAGGTATCTAACATTTTGCAAAATGGTGTCGAGTTACATGCCAACAATTTTTTTTTTTAAATTTGGTTGGTCTAGAAGATTCGGTTTAGGCTTCTTCCACCTCTTAGCTAGACTTCTGAAATTTTACAAATGATGATCAAGTTTTGTAGCAATAACTTCTGTAAAATTTGATTGTGCTGGTGCAACAGGTTCAGGTAGCTTTCACATAACTTCTCTTTTTAAATGAAAATAACTCAGTGTCTATCGAAGCTGGGTATCTGAAATTTAGTGAAGTGGTGTCGAGTTACATGCCAATAACTTTTGTAAACTTTTGTTGTGGTAGAGCAGCCGGTTCAGGTAGCTTGCATACCTTGGAAGTTAGGCATCCGTCCGACCGCGCGATAACAAATTTACATAAATATATCGCGGTACTGGAACATCTGAAATTTTGTAAAAGATGATTTTATTAAACTAGTATATATTACGTTCATAAGGGTATCCCAAAGTTGATATAGTCTACTCTACAGAACTCTTTATCGTTTTACCTACATTTGGAACGTTTGGAAGTTGTACAAAAAAGAAAATGCTTTCAACTCTTTTTTTTTTAAACTCAAAATCATTCTATTTTGAAATCTAAGTAATATATTATAAATTCTGGTTAAAAACCATATTTTATCTTACAATTTATATTTATAAAAAAATACGAAAAAAGAAAGTGGTTTAAAAAGCATGGTGGTACTATAAACAACGATGAAGACGACGACGTATTAAGATTTATTTCTTCTTTTATTCATTCATTTTTAATAAGGGTAACATTTTATTTATTTTCTTGAAGTTTTTTATTTTAACTTTTCCCTTGTGCGTGTTTCACAGTTCTTTAAAAAATGATTTAGAAGAAGTTTAAAATTTACTTTAAGATTTTTTTTTCACACCTTTGTCTGCCTGCATTTTTCTTTTTTCGAAACCATTTTGTAGACTTTTTTATTGGTTTGCATCGTCTAAGAAAAATAAAATAAAGGAATTCAAATTTTTTTGAACAAAATGGAAATTATTGTCAAGCATTTTATTATGATTTGAAAAAACAGTTCAACATGTCAAATATGATAATATATAACATTTTTAATGAAATTTATAAGATTAAAGTGCACGCCTACTTAAGAAAATCAGATGCATCATCAATTTGTCAATTTAATTAATTCAATTTTGTTTGCACACTAACTAAACAGTAGGAACGGATTCTTTTATACTAATGTAGTTTTAGCGAAATGGAAGAGAGAAAAACGAGAGCGAAACAGGATATTAAAGGTGACTTAAAGGTTAAAATGAACCTAAAAAGGTTATTTTTGAATAGTTGCAAATTAAAGATTGGAACATTAGGATCAGATGTGGAAGACAGAGGATTGCTCCACATCTTAGCAGGTTACAAATAAGTTTCAATAATTAGTTTTTAACCACTTAGGAATTTAGATCAGTGTAGAGCACTTGAGTACTCGGTACCTCTCTCGTCGTACTTTAGAAGAGTTTGAGGGGAGGCATAATTAATTTTTATTTTTGCAATGTTTTATACAACAGTTTGTGCAACAAATTTAAATTGATCATATTCTAACATTTTGCAATAATTGAGTAGCCATTTTCAAAATGCTTTAGAAGAATTTACTATAATTAATAAAATAACATATACTTAAACTTTTTATTATTCATACTTCAAATGAATTAAAATAGTAATATCGCTTTAATGCACTTTTTGAATTTGATACGAGAGACATCGCGTAACTTTATAATGCGTAAATTAGTATCTAGATATATTCCACATTATTTTCTTCACAGTGCAATAACAAGCACTTTTATATCACTTATTAAAAATGTCAAATATTGTTAGATAGCGATAGATAGTTATATAACATTATTAGATAGCGATGGAAAATTTTAATGTTGAATCTTATTTTTAATATTATCTTTAATAAAACTGTAAATTGCAGTTGAAAAATTAATTAAATGAAAAGCATTTTCGTCTGATATGATCGCATCACTATTTTGCTACACTTTGTGCCCATTCGTCAGATCTTAACTGACGAAGCGTGCCTTATTTTATTTTATTGAGCGAAATGCTTTAGTCTAGAAAGGGCGGGACACTTTAGTTTAAAAAAATCAGAACATGAAGAAAATTAATTGAAGAAAATGAAAAATTGAAAAAGAAAAATAAATTAAAAAAAAACAGAATGATTTCTCTGTAGCCCAAATAGAAAAGAAAATTTATTCGCTCATTCTTTTACAAACTTGTTCCTAATAAAACAATTTGCAACAGAGTGTAAGCGGGTGTCGAAAATGCAATACTACTTACAGTTTCACGTATCCCGAAATAGTCTATTTTTTTTTAAGAGAAACGTACCCAATCTTAAATCAATACATGAACAATAAATGCATAAATGAACTTTAAAGATTTTTGTTATTTATATTTTGCACTTTCTCAAACCTCATATTTTTTGTACCTAAGCCTTTGTATTCCAAAATCAAATAGAAAATTTGTATATTGTAAGTTTTTTTACCTACCTACTGTTATGTGTACTCGTATATAATAATAATATGTAAAAAAAAGTTACGGTGGCTAATGGATTAAAGTTCTATAATACATCCAAGTAAGATATAGCTTTAGTATAAGTTATATTGCCTCTTCTTGGGTATCAATGAAAAATTCAGACCAACTCTCGCAAAAAAGGAAAAAAATGTTTAAATGTAAGTACAAATAAAATATTGTACTTTTAAAACTTAAAATTAATGGTTTGATTTTATATTCTCTAATTTTATCTAATCCATCATGTCCTCTGCTTTAATAAAAAAAAAAAATACAATTTGCAAGAAAATAAAAGATTCGAAAATTATAAAAACAAAAATGAAAAAAATTAAATAAAAAGTAATAATCTTAACTCGTAACATTAAAATTCACGAATATGTCATAGATTTTTCTTTTGTTATGTTTGAGAAATAAAATGAATTTTGAGAACCCTATACCATTCATAGGATATTCAACAATACTATTAAAGAGTTTCCACAAATTACAAAAAAAATGTAATGTGAAATAACATAGGATGAGATTTCTTTTATATAATAAGCAGAAACTATTTGATATTGAGTATGGGATTAGTATTGTATCATTGATTATCATAGGAAAATCTGTCATAAATTATAATAGAAAGCTTAAAGTGACCCTAAAAGTATGCAATTTTTTTAATATTACAAATTTTTTAATTTCATATTGGCTACCGATGTCCGCAAAAATTTGCAAAAATAGCGTTTGGTAACTTTTTCTCCAGCACGATATTATTAAGATGTTAAAGTAAAACAGGTAATAGTAAAAGAAGTGACATGCAGAAGAAGAAATTTTTATAAGAATTTATTAAAATATTGTTTATTTGTATTAATTACAATATACTTCTCGTGATGTCGAACATTTGGGGCCATAAATGCCGTTTAGCGAGTCTATATTTTTGAGGTTTTGACAATTAAGAATTTTCGTAATCAATCTTATTTAACATTTGTTAATATTATCACAATAATATAGCAATAGATGATAAAAAGAGAACACATTTAATTTGTGCTCAAAAAATAAGTCATGAACAGCTCATCTTCTATAATTAGAGAGTCATGAGCTATGAGCTATTCATCAAGAATAAGTGATTATTAGTAAAAGCCAAAAATTTCTTCAATGTTAAAAAGGCGTTTATACGGAGAAAGATAGGACTTCAATTGTGTAATTTAAAAATTGTATGAGATACTTATCTGTTCTTTCAACACTGTAACTCAAAGGAAGTTAATTCGGTGCTACTAGATGTTGTTAAATTTATTCAGTTATTAAAGTTATTTCTTCAAGTTTTCTTCAAAAAAATTTTGCACTTTAAAATAAAACAGTTGCATTATTTTACTACCATACTAATATTATAAATATACTAACGATATTTATATAACACCTGAAAATATTTGTTTTTAAAAAGAAGCTGAGAAAAACTTTTATAGAAACTTTAGTTTAAATATTTTTAATTTTTTATATCAGTTTAATTTTTTTCTTTTACTAGAATTCATTTTTTTATTTTATTTTGTATGTTTAATTTTTTATTTCTTACGACCATTTTGCTGCCGTAAACCATTATGTTACCATTACAATAATAAAAAATTGTATCATATGTACCTAACAACAATAAAAAAAAAAAGTAGAAAGAGGAAAGAATAATTTTTTTAAATATATACAAGAAAAAAAAAGTAACTTTACCATAAAAAATAAGTTATTTTATAACAACCCGCCACTTAAATCTGTTACTTTCGTCTACTAAGAAATTTGAAAAATTATGTCTCTTCCAAAAAAATTAAAAAAAAAAAAAAAAATTTGTTTTAATAGCATATTAGACACCCTTAAAGGTGTTGTATGTCTTGTTTTGGGAAAAAAAAAATGAATCTACATGAATCCTCGAAAATATCATTTGGAATTGAAATATATTTTGACTATTCAAAAATTCCTGTTTTGAATTTATAAATTTTAAAATTGTCTAAGACACTTATATGATAAGTAAATATTTTTACAGTTGATTTAATAGCCATGGCGAAAATTTGAGTTTTATTCAAGGCAATTTTCCTAGCATAAATTATAAAAAAAGGCTTAAAATTGTCCTAAAAGTATGCAATTTTTTGGCATTACAAACTTTCTGATTAAATATTGACGGTTGAGAGGGGCTTCGGTAGCCTAGTCGGTGTGGCGTTTTAAACAAAGGAGTGTGGGTTCGATCCCTGCACAGGTCATAAGTGTTTTTTTCTTTACATACCCTCTTACGACCAAATATAATGTAAATATATAGCATATAATATAAACAAAATAAATAATATTAGTATATAATTTAATAATAGTATAAACACCTATAATAGCCTAAAGTAGCCGATGGTTCAATAATATTGCATTACATTTATGTATGAAATATTAATATAAATAAATGAATTGGCGGCTGAGGTCCCCATAAATTTGCAAAAAAGGCGTTTGGTAGCTTTTACTGAATACCGACGATAATATTATAATAGAATTATTATAATTTTTTATTTCAAATAATATTGTTTTTAATAAGTACTGCTTTATAATAGCTGTAGGTAGTTGAAAAATTTCTCATTGTAGAAATTAGAAACAAAGTAATTATTACATGTAAAGTTGTTAAGTGTTTATTTTTTAACCGTAGGAAATTTTATAACTATCAATTTCGAACGTTAAATTGAAGTTTCTTTTAAGATAACTCAATTAAAATTAAAAACTTTAATAAATGGAAAGAAGAAATGTTAAATATATATTAAATATGGCGAAAAGGTTGCCATATTTATTCATAGTAGTATAATTTTTATTTAACTATTTCTTTGAAGCATTTGACTTTGATATTTTGGCTTTTTATCCCATTCTATCTATTTAATGTAATTTTTGACGTTTTTATCTTTATTTCTACTACGGTTTAACCGTCTTTCATCAAAAATTATCAAATGAGGTCTTCGAATTCTTTTTTTTCCAGTGCATTTTATTTAAAGATATTCGAAGTGAATCAATTTTTACTAGCTTCAATCTTGTGGATTAGCATAATTTAATGCCAGAGATACATAAAGGTTAGAGAATCTTGTATTTGGTGTTTTGGCAAGTAGGTATTTGTTTTTATTTTATTTTTTTTGACGAAGAATATTTTACTTTGTTATAATAGTATAATCAAAATTATTATGGAGCCCCGATAGCTTAATGGGTAAGAGAACATGAAATACGTTGTACGAGGAAGTGTCGGTTCAAATCCCACACACATCATAAGAATAATAACTTCTTACGACATTTACAGCAAATTTGTAATTTTTTTGTCACATTTATGTCGCAGAGGAATAAACTAAAAAAAAAAAATTGTTATCTTAGTATCCTCAATTAGGATCATCATAAACTAATACCCAATTTATCCAAAGTTAGTTTTATATAAGGGAAGTTAGATTTTCTGGATAAGAGAGTATAAATGTCAATATTAGGAATTATGCTTTAGAAGTAGTTTTGCCTGTCGTTAAATAGAAAATACGTGCCAATGGTTCGACATAATATTATATAGGTCTTTAAATAGGAAATATATATGATTCCAAAAAATAAGCAAATATATAAGGTTTACTATAGTTTCATGGATTATTTTATGAAAGATAGACTATTGCTATTTAATCGCTGATGATGAGTCCACTCTACGACGTTGAGTCCCACGTATACCTCCAATGAACAACGATCAAATTTTTCAGAATCCCGTATTCACTGGTAAACATAAAAATAAACTTACGTTAAATCCCACGTATATCATCGGTGAATATTGCAGTGTATAACTGGTGAACATTTAAAAATAAAAATCAGTTAAACCAGCACAATTTTGAAACATTTGAGTTATGTCCACTGGTGATATACCTGGGACTTAACGCAAGCTTTTTTATGTTTACCGGTGAGTGTTGAACTTAACATGTTAACTTAATTTATATTTACAATTATTATGAAATTAATGTGAACATTTTAACTGTAATTACTAAAGTAGTCTAACCAATTTACAACAGTCTATTAAAATTTTTTTCTGGATCAAGTTTATGAAAAAAAAATATCAAATTTATCTTATTTTTAACATCGTTTTTTATTTGAATAATATAAAAAAGCGTATAAAATGATTACGACTAGGAAAAAAATTTTATTTTTTATTTTATTTTTTTTTTTTGATTAAAAGAATGAGTAGCTTATATAACATTTATTATTTGTCGTATCTTGGCAGTGAAATGATCTAGTATAGGATAAGGTGATAAACATCATCAGTGAAAACAAATATCTGTTACGCGTATCCATTTTATTTACAAATTAAAATGAAATTTTGTAGATACAAATGCGAAAAATTAAACAAAAAAAAAAAAAAGGATGAAGAATAAAATGGAAAGAGAGAAAATTTACTTTCAGATTTGTTTTTTTTTTTGTTTTTGTTTTGTTTTTCGTTTTATTTTATGTCATGTGATATGATGTGATATGTTGTTATCCTAATTTATCATCTAGGCATATTTTTCACTAAATTGCAAAAAGAAAAACAAAATGTTACTAATAAAGAAAATAAATATGATATATTATTATATACGTACATATTATATTATATTTTATAAAATATATTATTATGTATTTATAAAATTTTATTTTTATAGATAAAAAAAAAAAAAAAGGTTTTTTTCGTTGGTGTTGATTTTGTTACACTGGAAAGTCATATTATATTTTGGTTCTAACATGGGAAAATAAAAAAGAAAAAATTTCGAAAAGATATTAAAGAAGGAGTCGGGTTGAGAACTTCAAAGTTTTTTTCAGTTTTTTTTTGTTTTTTTTTTTGTTTTTTTATATAATATATTAATATAATATGTAGTAGTATGTGTAATTGGAAATAACTTTTCTTTTTTTTTTTTTTATCATGTAGATCAAACGAATTTCAGACTAAGTTTGTTTCAACTTGTCATGTGTCAGTAAAATGTTTTACAAAAATTATTTGCTGGCCTTGAGGCATATTGTAACAAAGAAACAACAAAATAAGCTTTTTTTTTTGCTTTGACCTTCTTGCGATACTTAGTTTTTTTTTTTTTTTTTTTTTTTGGTTTTTGGATAATTTTAAGAAAAGACATATTTTTTTTTGTTAGATATGAAGAAAAAGTTTTCCATTAATTTTTGTTCCTTTTTGTTCAACTCATGTTCTACTTTGGTAGAACTTTTGTTTTTTTTTTGTTCAGAGGAAAAAGGAAAAACATAACAAAAAGTTTTTTAGAAAACAAGTACTTTAATTTAGAAGTTTAAAGAATACTTCAAAATATCTTTAAATATATATTTCCTAAAAATACAAAGCCTATATATATATATATATATATATATATATATTATATATTATCATTATATGTAGATATATATATGTATTATCTTAACGAGAAAAAAAATATATGTCTTATATAGGTATTATATTTGGCTTTCTAATTATAATTTTAATTTAATTAGTCTTCAAGAAATCTAATTTGTACTTGGTAGTAAGGAATTATATGTATATTGCCAGAAGGCTTCAGGCTTATAATTTATTGTGATTAATACTTCATTCTACATGGAATCAAAGATAGAACCTTAAAAACTGACATTGTTATATTTTAACAAAACTCGGTACTTTAATTTTATTTACAAAATGAAAAACTGTGACGGAAAGAATTTTTTAGAATATACCTTTCTTGTATGGTGTATTCTTATAACATACTAAAAGTAATATTTAAATATAAATTCAGAAATTTATTTAAAATTAATGAAAAACAATACCTAATATTAAATTTCTTTTTTAATTATTTAATGTTAAGTTTCATGTTAAAGCAATACGGTTAATTAATGTTTCAATTGATTCTTTCATAAAATATAATATATAATATTATGAAGGTTTTATAAGTAAGTTTTTTTTCTAAGAATAATTATTTTGTTTTAATTATAAAAGTAAATTTATTAGACATTATTTGCAAGAAAGTTTCCTATTCAAAATAAATATACATCTCTTCTTCTCCTTCCAATACTCTATATAACGCGCAGTACCATTATATGATGAGATTTTTTACATGTTAGGTACTGCCAATTCGGTCTATTTTATGCGATATGAGTCGATTCTGCCAGTGTTTTTCCTTTTAGCAACAGTAGTTGATCTGATGAAACTGTAGGAGATCGGTTCCTCAATCTTTACTTGTTCACTACTTCCTTTCACTACTACTATAATTTCTTCATTTATTTCATTCATTTTTACATGTTCGTCTAGAAATGTGACTAAAATACACATATTTTCACATAATTCCAAGCAAAAAATAAAAATTTTTGAAAAACTGAACTAAAGGCGATAATACATTTTTTAAGTTGCCGCGTTGGCCTACTGGGTAAGAGCGTATGCATTGTTGAAACCGAAATAGTACAGGTTCAAATCCCAAACTTTTCTTCCAAAAATTTTTCTTAAAGTAATGGTTTTTGATAATTGATATTTTATAAACAACAGTAAAAGTACCTATACTTTTAAATTATGACAGCCCAGCTATTTTAACTAGGGAGATTTTTTAAGAGAATTGAAGTTGATTTTTGATGCAGTAGGAAACTAAAGTTACAAACTAGTCGGTTGTATTCGAATAAAACCTAAAATTGTAGACCAAAAACAAAAACGTAGGTAAGTAATTATCCTTAAATACTTCACAGATAGATTTTTAAAGCCAAACATATAAGAATCCTTTAAGTTTTATTAATAACTTTATTAATTTTAGGCTGGAAAAATGTAAAATTTTTAGATGGAGTTATAGACTTACAAAATAAATAAAATATCTAAACTTTAAGGAACCGTTTTACTAAAAATATATAATAACAAACTGATAGCCATTTGAACTATCATTCTACGAAATGATTCTCTAAAAATCTCAAAGAATGGAAAAAAATCCTTATTATTTTTATTTAAACTTACAAAATTTAAAAAAAAAAAAAACAGAATATTTATTTTTTTACCCTAAATTTAAATTTTCTTAATTTAGTTTTGTTTTTTCCCTATTAAAATAGAGAAAAAAAATACAGCACTCTAACATAATTAATATGATGAATCAAAACATTAAAGTATGGTCCAGTTGTGGAATTAACAACCGAAAATATTTAGTATAAATTTTCTTTAGAAAGTAAAAAATAAAATCCTTAAAAAAACCGATTATATCAGAAAAATGCTATGAATTATATTATGACGTATTCAACATCTTTCATTTTAAGCCTTTTACTTTTTAATTCTTTACCTTTAAATCCATACTTAGTTTTGTTTTTATTTTCTTAATTTTATAAACTTCCCTTCTTTTTAACAAAATATCAAAAAAAAAAAACAGAAAAATTCAATCCAAAAAATTAAAGCACCTCTTTATGCTTTATAATAATGTACTTAAATTTTATTTGATGGTATGATGGTCTGGGCAAAAAAAATATATCTATATAAAATGCATATTATAACTTCCTTTCTTTAAAAAGAAACTTTCCACACAATCCTTATGCAATACTTTATTTTTACAATTTTTAGAAATTCTGTGAATCATCGGAAGAAAATTCTTGAAAAAAAAAACAAAAACCAAAACCAAAAAAAGAAAATAGTTCTATTTTATATTTTGTTAATTTTTTTTTTTCTTCTTTTCATTTTTGAAACAGCATTAATCTTAAAATAGAAGTCCTTAAAAGTTCACAAACCTTAAAGTAAAAGAGGGATTAAAGGAGGTAAAACTTTTAAGATGTTATATAGTAACGATTTTAAAAGGATTGATATTATATTTATTTTTTCTCTTTCTTTATTTTTTTTTTTGACTATCTTTCGGATTTTTTATTTTTCTTTTTAATTTTTGCATCTTTTTAGTTGCAATATTTCTATTCATTTTTTGTTTTATCCTTAACAAAAAAAAAAAAAAATGTGCTAAAAAAGAGCGATAATCAGAGAAATTACAAAATTATGACTACGAGAAGATACTCATCGTGAAACCAGTAAAAAACAATTATAATTTTGTTTAACTAAGGGTAAAGTAACAACAGTCAATTATTTTCTTTTATGTAGGATGACCATTCCATTAAAACATTTTGGTTTATTAATTTTGTACAAAGATTTAATTATTGTAGTGCTATTGAAATTGGAATTAAATTTCTCACTCATATACTCACTCACACTCACTCAAACTCACTCAATAATAAAATTTTGAAAAAATATAACATCACAATGAACTTAGGAAGAACTTTTTTAAAATACTCATAAAAATATAATATAAAAACAAATACCTTCACTTTTAATACTATTTAAACCTGTTATAAACAGTATCTAATTATAATAGATTACATTATCTATTACATCGATAATTCTCAAATACATTATACTGAAAATGAACTTAAATCTTACTTTTTTCAAGTAAAAAATCATTTTTGCTTAAATTTTGTAAGTAACATCGCAAGCCAGAACAAGCTTTTGTTTATAAAAGTGAGATTTAAGTTCGAGATGATGCATATAACTTAATAATATTTTTTACCATAATATTCTATAGTTACCTAATAATAACTCTTCTATAATATCCAATTGGGACCTCGGTGTCCTAGTGGGTAAGACCGTATAAAATACGCTGTAAACATCGAGGGAGTGTTGGTTTGAATCCCACACACGTCGTAAGAATTATTCCCCCTTAGGACATTTACAACCACGTCTGAACAGGAAAGTCTGTGTAATTTCCTGTCCACATTTATGTGGCAGAGAAATGCATTAAAAAAAAAAATATCCAATTTTTGTAATTGGTTTGTACTTTCCGTGCCTAGTAAAGTTATTATGTAGTTACTAGCGATTATATTCTCATAATTTAATGCAGAAGCCAAACTATAAAGAAAATGTAACAATATTCTCAATTCTTTAGATACTAAAAAAAATCTTAAAAAAAAATATTAAAACAGTTTATTTGAAATACACCTTAAAATGTGTAAATATTTGTTTTCCTTAATGGAATAATAACGGAAATAACGGAATCTTATAAGATCATAAAAAAGTCAAATATTCAAAGTTCAAAACAAAAGAAAAACTTTTTTAATAAAGTTCTAACAAAATAATATTTATATCTATTTTGTAATATTACAAAATATCTTATTCTGGTTGCAAATCCAAATTTTCATATTCAACCGATTCGCTACAATTTTTTTTTTTGCGAAATCAAAATCTATAAATTTATTAATACTAAACTTTTATAGTTTTTTTCCGTAATTCAATAGTTTAAAATTTATTATAAAATATTATTTTAGAAAATTTTTATTTAATTGTTTACTCAATACCTTTACACATTTTCCTTCTATTCTTCCAAACTTCTAAAAAAAATGTTCCTATTTTTTATATAAACAAGCATATTACAAATATTGTCTGCTTGCGATGTTTTAAAATTAAACAATGGTTTGCAATTCAAAACTACTGCTAAGATAATAAATATCCTCTTATTTACCTTTCATTCCAAATAAATAAAACTTGTTTTTTCTTTGCCTTTCCCGTATTCTGGAATGGAAAAATTTGTCATTCATAATATAGTACAAAATTCTAAATATTCAATTTATATAATTTAAAAATTAGCTCTATGTAGGTACTTCCGGTTATGTATAAAATAATGCACCTGCACTGGGAATTTCAAAAATGATTTTCTAATATACAGTAAAATTTGCAAAAAAAAAAACATGTTTCGATACAAACTAGCTATATTAAACTTTTGTGGTCCACCCACTTGAAAAGTTGAGGAGAGAAAATGAAATCTTACATGAAAAACAAGTACCTACCTACATTATTATTATATTCAAATTTTGCTAAGACAGGTTTTGCCGTTATTTTTAGTTTATTTCAACCGTTATTTTATAGAGTGTCGTTCATTTTAATTATTGAAAATATGTCAAAATTAAAAGAAAAAACTAAGTTTTAGACACAAAACAACTTAGCTGAATTTGATTTTTTGGCAATTCGAGCTAAAACTTTTTTATATTTGAATCTTTTTTTAATATTAGAAACATCCATTTAATCCGAAGTAGATACCAAAAATTAATTTTTTTTCTAAATGAAGAAAAAATGTACCGCATTTAATATAAATATTAATTAGAAATGAGTTTTGTTATATCAATATAAATTGTCAACCGGCATATATCCCTACCGAGATTTGGACTTGAAGCTGTTACTGTTTTGATAATAGTAAACTATTGCGCACTACCACTTTACGCTATTTTTAAATACTGTGAACTGTATTTTATATTATTTAACAAAAAAATCATTTTCAACAACCATTAATTTAAATAAAATGGCAGAGTCAAAATAATTTTAACAAAAATGTTATTAGGTAAAAGCATAATCCCCTTTTCATTTTTTTCTTTTCTCATTATATTTAAAAAAGAAAAAAAACAAAATTTTCTTTATTTTTTTTTTTTAAACTATTATCGATGCTATATTTAGCTGACGCTTTTTTGCTGTTAAATTTCATTGAAAAAGGGAATAAAGCTAAAATGAAAAAAAAAAGAAGAATAAGAAAAAAATTACAGTTATTTCTATAAAAATTTTTTTTTTACAAAATTACAAGTTAATATACCGGGAAGTCGTTTTATTTGTTAATAGCAAATTGGGCTGACAAAAGCGATCCCTTCTTCCTTTTATGATAAGCGTAAAACAAAACAAAAAAAAAAGAAAAATGAAAAAAAAAAAAGAAAAATAAATTTATAATAGCAAGAATTTCCATTTGAAAAACTTTGAAAAAAAAAAATGAAACCCGATTATTGCTATAGGTACCTATCTACTTTTTTTTATGCATCATTGTTGTTAAAAAAAAAGGATATTTTAGGTTTATTTTTTTGTTTTAATAATACCTTATAAAAAAAAAAAAATAAAAAAAAATGCATTTAATCACCTTTTAAGAACTAAATAATAGGAAACAGAACAGTAGGTATAACTAATAAAACTCAACAAGAAAAAATATTTAAAGTATTTGGTAAAATATTTTTCAATACAAAAATAATAAACATAAATATTTTTTTCCTTTAAGGGAAAATGGTGTTCCTTTAAGTGATTCCTTTAAGGCCGTACTCTTTGACAGTGATTAAAAAAAGAAAATTAGATATAATTATATTTTAATACCTTTTCAGTATTATAATTTATGAGTCCAACTTTTTTTTTAATAAGTTAAAGCACAAATTTATTTTTCTAAAATTTATGTTCTACAAATTTACTGTTTTATAAATTTGTTTTTCATAAATTTAAAAAAACCTTTAGTCAATTTAATTATTTAAACTTCTAATTTTAAATGCTAAAGATGAACTAACTTTACTCAAAAATATTTTTCTTCAAACAAATTCTAAATAAAACGACTTAATATCACAAAGAACAAGGCAGAATGTAAACCAACGGTTTTTAAAGGCTCACATTTCCAAAAGATAACACAAACTGTTTAGAATTTTGATTCTGCACCAAAATTTAAAAATTTCATATAAGAAAAAATCTGAAAATATGACTTTTTTGCAATTTTGAGGGGCGGTAAATCCGGAACCCAATATAACTACGAAAAACGTAAAAATACGTAAAAATATATTATTGGAGCTTTAATTTTTATATCTTACGGAAGAAAAATGTGTACAGGTGCCTAGAAATAGCATATTTTCAATTTTTGGGCACTAATAGTTAATAAACAAGGGGTGTTCCAAAAAAAATTTCTGAGGAAACTTATACTAATTCTAAAAGTTCTTTCTTGGCTTAAAATTGCAAGCCCCTATCTCAAAGCGTACCGGAGTTATGAAGGTAGAAAAATCATGCAAAATTTTGTTTTTATATAACGGTTAGTTTAAATACTTAATTTAAAAAATATATATATAATTTTGATATTGATTTACACAGTTAACAAAAACTATTGTCGAATGGCGTTTTCAGATTGAAAAAATGTTAAGCAGAATATGAAATATAAACATTTAGACATAGAAGTTTTTCAAAGTTTGAAGGGCTGTTTCCCTGATAGATGAAATGGGACTACCTGAAAAAGTTGTTCTACAAAATTAATTTTTTTATGAGACCTACCCACGGCTAAAAATTTTTATCTATCTTTAACGGTGTAAAAGTTTTGTAAACAAACGGACGGAGTGAGGCACATTTTTTCAAATTTTTTTTTGGAAATGTGCTAAAAGTCGCTTGATAGGAGACACAAATCTTGGCACATATCATCAAAGAAAGGCAACTACCTTTAGAAACTTTTTTGAAAAAGGAAACCACTTGTTTTTACAGTTATTATTATTCTTTAAATATTTATTCTATTTTTCTCTCTTACTTTGCTTTTGTTCGCTCTTTTTGATGTCTCGTTTATTTTAATATTTATTATTTTTGATTTGTTCTTTTGTAGAGATAGGATTGTGTAAACCAATCGATCCTTAACTTTATAGTTTTATAGAAGTTCCACACGGCATTTATTGTTTTATTAACACAAAAATCCTAATCAATTGTCTGGTTTAATGAGGTTTAATCGTAAATGGGGATTCAAATGCTAGAAATTTAACAGAACCTAGAAGAAAGTTTGTCTATTATTCTACTTATTATTATTTATTGTCTTAGTTTTCTTTTTTACTTGTAAGTTCAAATTTAATTCATTTTTAAAATTACTTCAGAAGGGTGGTTTAAGCATTAAAATAAGTTGATGGAAAATGTTATGAAAACAAAATTATATTCGAAATTTTTTAATTGAATAGATAAAATTGACATCCTCCTGGTCAATTAAAATATTATTTCAAAAATTTCTTCTCTTTTCTTATAATTAAAAGTATTATTCTGGGCATAAGTTCCAATTATCTTTTATATAGTTTTTATAACTCATCATCCAATGAAAAATTTAACTTTTATAAAAGTTTTATATTGTTATATTGTTTCCCAACTTTTCTAGCTTTCATGATTGTATTCTGATATACTATATTGTAAAATTAAAAAAATTTCCAATTCTAATAATAAAAAAATAACAAAAAACAAAAAAAAAAAAAGTCTAGACTCTGGAATTATTGTTATCAATGCGCATACAACAATATCCAAACAATTTATTCTATAATTAAATGTTTATGATGGTAAACCAACAATACTAAATATAATGAACAATCTTTTAAAATGAAGAACAAGAAACATTGTTCATAGTAGTTAAACATTTTAATAATTAAGACATTGTTTGGTATGCGTATTGTGGGCAAAAAAAAAAAAAAAACAATTCGCTAAGAAAGTAGCGATAACTATAAAAATAAAATTTTTTTTATTTTTTGGATAAATATAGAATGGAAAATATCCAGTGTATCATTTTGATAATTTAAAAGATCCTATTAGATTATACCTACATGCAAATATCCAATAATAGTATTTTATATCGTAAAATTTAATATCGTAACATAAAATAAATTAATAAATCATTATTTTATAAGATAACAGATGGCGCCAAAATATAACAGTTGTGTGTCAAAATCTTCTACAATAATTGCTGTAGCCATGTAAGGAGCGGTATAATAGTTGAAGAAATTAAATCTTAGTACAGGATGATCTTTCCCCTTTATACAATCAAAAGAATAATAATGCAATTTTTATAAATTATCCATACAAAAATCTTTTGATTTGATTATGCATTTGATCTGTGTTGAAGTTAAAGACTGTAATTCATTTCATTTGATTTTATTCGTTCGAAAACGCCTGTTTTAAATTTCGATGATTTCTTGTACAAAAATTTTGAAATTATGCAACAGGTAGATTCTATAGTTATTAGTTTATTTTGGCTCTGTGTATATGTTTTTAAAATTTCTACACAGTTTAAAAAATCAACATAATTTTAACCTTTGGCTTGTAGATTAGAAAAATGATAGGAAGGTTCAGAAAAAATGTAAAGGAAATTTTTTGTGTAATCCTTTCACGAAAAAGAAACCTCAAACACAATTTTTGAATTTCAAATTCTTTCCATTTCAAAATTAAGTATAATATCAGATCAATAATAAACAATTTTCAATTTTCCTGCAGTTATGACAACTGTATGAGATTTTATTAAATATGATGCAAAAATTATGAAATACTTACGCAATTTTAGAACGCAATAGAATCGAAATTGAAACATTTTTCTTTTTCTTTCAAAGATTTATTTTTAAATTACTATACTACCTATTATAAATACTTTATATATCATAATATCTTGTACACCCCACATTCCTACCAGGAAACAGGGGTTATAGCTACCTGGCACATTTATGTACCACGGTACCTGAATATATATAAATAAATAAATAAATAAAATTTTCGAAATTTGCCCCTTTAAAAATGTGTTGAACTTAAAATAACTTTGAGGCGAAGATTAGCCTTTTGGTAAATTAAATGAGTTTGTTGATTAATATCCGTCACACACTGTTAGTCACACATTAAAAGGCCTTCATTGTTTTATTACATAAGCTTAAGAAAATTTTTTATTTATTTTTGTTATTTAATATAGGCGCGGACACCACTAATATCTTCTTGGTAGTCTGAGATTCTTAATGAGTAAGCCAACCTTCAAGGAAAATGATAAAAACAATATTGTTTTACAATGACAAAATTTATTGCTTAAATATAATGTAATAAAACTTTAGTTACAATTTGTGAAATAAAAAAAACGTAAATTAGATAATAAGAATATCATCTACAGGATTTTACTTTAACAAATCTGTCATTTTGACTAATTTACTGACATCAGTTTTAGTACAATCTGCTATCTAACAGCTGTATATTAAAATATAAGATGTATAATACAATATTAACGGTTGTTTTAGTATTAAATAAACAAATTAAAACAAAATTAAAACGACAAACTGGGTATTTAGTATCGTTCAAAAATAGCAAAAAAATTTTAACAATGTTATTGAAAATTTTTATTGTTCAAGAGAATTTTTTTATTTTATTTTCTTTTAATTCTTTTAAAATTAAGTTGTTGATGGAGTACAGTTCAGTTAAGTTCAGCTATGAACTCAATAAAAAGTTTTATTATTTTTTTTTTATTTTATTTTATGAAATGAGCTTAGTTTTTAATACCCACTATTGTTTAAAGGCGACATCTGTTAGTTAATTTGTACAATATTTTAAGATTATTGCAATTTAATATTAATTTTATTTTATGGTTTGTGTTTAGTGGTTTTTCTTTTGAATCAATTTTAATTTTAAACGTGAGACAAAATTTAAGTAATTTCTAAAAAAAAAAAATAAAATTGAAAATATTAAAAACAGAAAAAAAAAATGAGATGATACAAATAATAAAATACTCTAATATTTTTTAATAGAAAATATAAAGAAAATTAGTAAAATGAAGCACGTGTTAGAAATAAAATGTACCTAATAAACCAACCAAATTCAACTATTTGCAATTCAAATTGAATATTTTCTTTAAATTAGCTGCTTAATGCTTAGTTGAAAAATAAATAAAGAAAAATTAATAAAATTGCGTAAAAGGCTTCAATATTTAAAGCCTTATAGAGAGAAAATTGTAGTACTACATTGACTTTAAATACCTGCAGACATTAACTATTTTGTTAAAATTGGATGGATTAATCATTAATAAAAATAGAGTCTTTTGGAACTAATGATAGCTGATGTGTGAATGTGTGAATTAATAATTAAAAGATTTGAAAACAGTTTTAAGACGTTTTAGTTTCACTAGATTTATGACACGATAATACTATTATGACGGAAGAAATTTTGTAAGCAGTTCACATCACTCAAATCTTGGAAAAGAAACTACCAAGATATATCAGTCTTTCGTTCGTAGACTATACCCCGTCAATTTCTTTGCAAAGTCTACAGTTGAGTTCGAAAGAAAAATATTTAACTCGATTTTTAAAATAATTTGATGTTATCCTATTAGTTGTTAGTAGATGTTATCCTATATAATTGGTATGGGATTTCGTAAATTTGATGGAGGTTTGCACAAAAATAGATCTCAAGCATCAAGTAATCGTAAAATAATTTATTAATTTGTTTCACATAATGGTAAATTTACATTTTTGCCGAATCCTGAAAATGTTGGACATTAATAAAAAATTGTATTACTTTTGCTTTATTCAATTAAAAAATTTGTTGCCGGTTAATTTTTTCATATTAAAATATTTCATGCACAGTAGATCTTAAGTTATAAGACTTTTTGAAACATTTAGAAACTTTAGCTCCTTAAAGGACAGGGCTATATATAAAAGTAGTTGTACAAGATTATTATGATTTATATAAATCTTTGTTTAAGGGTGTAATAAATTTGCCATTACGTTTGTGACATCTTAACCCGCGATAAGATATAGATTCATTCTGTCCGCACGATAACTCAAAAAATAAAAGAGCTAGGATTCTGAAATTTTTACTGCGCCATATTTAAAATTTTCTCACTTTTTTCGGAACTTAATAAAGTTGGGCATCTGAAATCTTGCAATAGATGATCATGTTTTATGGCAATAACTTCTTCAAAATTTGGAGGTTCGGGTAGCTATCATATAGTATTTCTCTTTTTAAATAAAAATAACTCAGTGTGTATTGAAGCTAGGTACCTATTTAAAATTTTGTGAAAAGATGTTGAGTTATATGACAACAACTTCTGTAAAATTAGGTTGTAATAGAGTAGCAGGTTTAGATAGGTTACATACATTGCAACATAGTTCCGCTAGGTATCCAAACTAGCATACCATTATTAATATGTTCATAAAGGTATCCCAGAGTTGAAACAGTCTACTCTACTGCATTCTTTCTCGTTTTCTTGATGAAATCAATAGTTACATTTTTATAGCATTTTTATTGCTTAATTTTAAGAACCTTTAGATATTTGAAAAATATTTTACGTATAGATATTATTTTATATAGTAATATTTATTCAGTTACAATTGGTTTAACAGTCAAATTATCATTGTTCCTTAAAATCATAATATGAAATTTAAATAAAATTTTATGACAACTTAAGGTACGTACTTATAGATAATAATATTGAATCAATCGTTTTGTTTTAACCATCCAAAAATTATCCTCTGCTATTAATTTCGTAAAATGTCAACGAGTAGGTAATAAAAACATTTACAAGTAAAATAATTTCTTTGAAGGCAATACCCCTTTTATATCACATACAAGAACAAACAATGATATTTTTAACGTATACTGTTTTTATTAGTCAATTCTTTTTTAAATGCAATTGTTTTTAATAGCTTTTATCATACATAAGTAATAAACTTGATATCAAAATCAGTGTTGAAAAAATTTTATATTAATATATGTTAGTTGAAAATATGTCAAGACCTCATTACTGATGACTTAATATTAAAGTTGTTTCTTGCATTATTAAAAATAAAATTTTAAAGTAGGTAAGGGTAATAATAAAACGACTGAAAAGACAACAATAAAAAACAAAAACAAAACTAAATAAAAAAGGAAAGTCAATTTTCATAACGATTTCCATAAAATTAACTATATGTACATACAAGGTAATTTTTTAAATCTGTCTCTCAAATGGGTAATTTTTGCAGATATATTTTTGTTTTTTTTTATTTCTTTCTTCTTTAAATATTGTTACGTTTTGCAATTGTTATTTTGTTTTTTCATTGTTACCAGATTCTGTTCTTAGCATATTTTCTAAAAAAATTTTACAAAATTTGATTATTAGCTTCACTCTGGCCTTCCATACGACTATTTACAAAACTTCTACATCAGTTAAGTTAAGACAGAGAAATTAAATTTAAATCATGCATAGGTCTCTTAAAAAAACTAATGTTGTTGAATAACTTTTTTATGTTGTTTGACCGATTACAGAGCTACAGGCTATACAATTTTGAAAAAAAAAAATACAAAAGTGTATTTGCATTTACGTTTTTGTGAAGAGAAGATTTTACTTTCTTCATAACTCCTTGTCCGTCACGCTTTTAGTTAAAACCTTGAACATTTTTTATACCTTCTTCTGTTTAGGAGCTATTAGTGTAAAATTGAATTTATACTATTTTTGGACATCTGTATAAAAAGCAAAAAATAACATTTTAATATTATATTTTCACATCTGCAAAATTATTTTTAATAAGCTTATAGAGGTGTCTTAAAATTGAAGAAAATGTCTCTTTATCTTTCACATAGTTTCCTTACATATAAAATTCTAAAAAAAATAACAAATTTTAGTGCAAGTCACGATTCTATTGCAAAACAACTATGTTTATTGTCTTTTGGAAAATATGCGACTTGAAAACCTGTTCACTTTCATTCTGCCTTGTTTATATTTATTTCTTTAGCAAAAAAAAGAATATGGCATGAAAATGAAGAAAATTCTTAAAATTTTTAAAATATTAATATTTAAATGGGTAGGCTTGAGTATATGCGTAGGATGATAAAATATTTTAAATGGAACAATATAATTTTGATAATAATGTATTCCATGCTAGTCCAACTACATAATATTATAGTGAAATCATAAAAAAACTGTTTTATTTTTATAAGCACATCTAGCTACGTTTTTTTCCTTTCCACTTCTAGTAGCGGTATCCGTTTTTGACTAAATTTCAATTTCTTTAATCATTATTTTCACTCCTCATTGATTACTCAACTGTAGTGATTGTACAAGATTATAAAACACAAATATTATATTTGTGCGCCATCTGTTATCTTATACAAGAATTAATTATTTTTATTTATTTTTATATTACGATAATTACGGTGTAAAGTACTACGAAATAAATGAATAATATTAGATATGGCCTAACCGAAATTTGAAGCTAGGTCTTGTTGACTTAAGATCCAATATGGTTCCTAATAGTTACCAATTGAATATTTAATTTTTTTTCCACTTAATGGTATTAATAAGAAACGAAGCTAATGTACGCACTTAAAATTTATTTAATTTTTCATGCAGAATATTATATACATGAATTTTTGCGATTGATTACTACAAAAATTTGGCGGAGAAGTATTTAATATCCAACGATGAAATTATAGATTTTTGATGTTATCGAAGCAGTTTTTAAGAGTTTCTCCTAAATTTATTTACAAAACCTCTTATATAATAAATTTTTAAGTTGTAGGCTTAATTATCTTCTATTGTAGTCACTATAATATTAGGTAATTGCATATCTACTTAAAAATGTAATACAAAACTAGATAATTTATACTTCATAAGGCATAAATATGTAAACATATAATATTATGAACTAACACATTTCTTTTAATAAATAGCACATATCGTATAATATTTACAATATCAGAAAAGCTGCAGATATCTTAATAATGAATTATTTTATTTAAACTTAGTTAAACTTAAGATTATTATCAAATTCAAGCTTTGTTTGTCCTTTAAAAGATATGATGAAAGCTAGTTTTGTCTTGAAATCTATACAGGGTGTTTCCGACTCGATAATCTTCCTCGAAATGGGTGATCGAGCATGTCGCGACGAACAAAAATTGTATTGGAGGGGGGGTCTATTCTGGACCCTTTTCGAGATATGAGGGATTAAAGATTTTTTAGCATTTTTATAAAAAAATCTATAACTTTTTTATCTCTCTATAGAACGGTGTTCTATAGAGAGATAAAAAAAGAGTGTTTAATATACTAATGATTTCCATATTATAATAGTTTCAAAGTTATGAAGGTTCAAAATGATTTAAAAAGAAAAAATTATGTTTCAAACTCAATTTTCTTTTGAAACACCCTGTATTTGGGGTTCTTTTTATAGCATATTTCGAAACGCCTTTTCAAACCTTATAATTAGTACTTAATAACTTTTTCTCTATCTCTAACCGTTTTTGAGATATAAAGAATAGAATAGTGTGTTATTTTCAAAAGTGTGACATTTTGTGTGTTATAACACACTTTTATATTCTTCATGGTTCTTCATGCCTCGATGGTTCCAATTCCCATCCAATAACAAATTTTAGTGATACTTATCACAACTCTAACATAAAATGGGTGATATAGTTGACAAAAAAAAAATCATACCAGATTGTAACTGAACAGTTGAAAATTATATAAATTATCTGTTTAAATTAATATTTCAATATAAATTGCACTCTTCATAACATTATCCATCGAATTGAAAAATACTTAAAAAAAAATAAAAAAACAAAAAAAAAAATAAGAAAAATTTTAATACCAAGAGATGGAAGATACTAATATTCACCTTTTGTGTTAAATAAAAATTATCATTAACTTTGTTTTCCTTCCTTGTCTAAGGAAAACATAAAAATAGAACAAAAGAGAACAGAAAATTCTTAAGGTTTTTTTTACAAGTCATAATATACCTTATATTTTTTTAGGGAAACCTTCATGTTAAACATAATATGTATTATATTTGCTTTTGTTTTTTAAATTTTTTTTTTTTTTTTCTTTTTTCTTTCATTATTACTTTTATTTTCCTTCAATTTAATTTTTCATTTTCAATCCTTATTTTTTCTTTTTATTCTCATTCATTTCCCCTTTCATTTGTTTTTTTTTATCGTTTCTTTGTTCACTATTGAATTTTACTTCTACAACTATCTATAGATACATACATATAGTCTTTATACAATGAAAATTTTGTTGAGTAAAAGGTGTAAGCCCATATTATTTTCATTTTTTGTGACAACAAAAGAGTTCTGATTTGATGTTGACATTGTTTGATTATTATTATTGTTTTTGATTTTGTTTTTGTTTTTATTTTTATCTTTATTTTTGTTATTTTTTTCTTAAAAATTATTTTTTGTCTTTTATTTTCATAATTTGTTTTTTTTTAATACTCATATTTAAAAATTTTTTAAGTAAAACATTATTTGAATAGTCCGTGAGGTCCGTAAGGTTATTATCTTGTTTTTACAATGGAAAACTGCTTCCCATAAGACCTTAATTCCGGCGATAAAAATTTTCTAAAAGATAAAAATAAAAATAATATAAAATATGAAAAGAAAATTTCAATTGTTTGAACTTCTTCTTCCTTTTCAAGGTTCCTTTTTAAGGTGATTATATCATAATATTATATTTTACATTGTATATGCATAAAATTATATTTTTGTTATTTATTCTATTATATCCTTAAATATCTTGTAATATTTCGTGCTATATTTACACTATATATAAATATAAAAGGATATTTTAATCTAATGACTATTTTGTATTTTGTTTACAATAAAATTGAGCTTTAAATTTATTAAATTAATATATTCTTTTAAATTAATAAAAATATTACAAAATAAAAAAATTTTAAATTAATATAAGATATTCGTTTAGAAATTTAATATTTCTTTGCAGAAGTTTTTTCTTTCCATAGGGTCGAATTCATGAAACTGAGCTTGATATTAGGACTTGAATCATCTTCATATGAGGGCTTGAATCATCTTGATATGAGGACTTGAATTATCTTTTCAAATAAAAATGTAAATTTGAACTCTTAGTTGCTGTACGTGGTCTAATGTAC
Organism: Poecilobothrus nobilitatus; assembly: GCA_947095535.1. NCBI lineage: Eukaryota > Metazoa > Arthropoda > Insecta > Diptera > Dolichopodidae > Poecilobothrus > Poecilobothrus nobilitatus. The sequence continues at coordinate 113,271,988 of OX352774.1, forward strand.
TTTCACTAGGCCCACCTATATTTCATGATCTTCAATGATAAAATCCGTTAATTTTACAATCATATGAATACTGAATGCGTACTTTACTTAAATATTTTGGAACAGTGTATAATGTAGGTACATATTATTATTATAAAAACATTAAAGACTTTTTTATTGATTTAAAGTTTCTGAGGGATCAAATTAATAAATGCATTAACCGCGCAGCTACTGTTGCGTTTTATACAGACTCAATGATTCAAAAAATTAAGAAAATGTATTTTTTTTTTAAATCGTATGTCACTACTTATTTGTTTACTGACTATGTATTTTGAAATAAAGTACTTAAGTTCAGATTCTTCAATATTTAAGTTGTTCCTTAACTTGATTAGGTGGGTCATTATTTTTTAATATCAAATTTTTAAATTCTAAATAAAGTTTTGTTATAAAAAGGATCTGAAGAAGTCAATTAGAGTAAAATTTATAAAACATTCATTCGATCATGTTGTATTGCCCTTTTTTGTATGTTCAAAAGAAATTTCCTTATCTCTATAATTATAGTCTGATAGTATTATCTGAATGGTATCAAATTATACTCGATTAATCTCTCACTATAAATTACTGACTTTAAAGGATACACAATTATTTTAGTAAGTTCAGGATAATTCTGCATTTTTTAGATTTTATATTTATAACATTATTAAATTACTTGTAATCGAATGCTTAAAATAAATATTTACTGTTAATTTTAAAGAAGCATACATGTTGTTTTTAGTTCTTTAAATTAATGGGATCATGGAAGACATTTCGCAAGAGTCCCAAAATAATTTGAAGTTTTATGTTACACAATTATTTCTTTTGCGCGCCGTATTGCAGAAATGAATGCTAATCTTATTAATATTATATTTAGGTATAGTAAATTTGACCAACTATATTTGACTTGAATTTTTTTAGGTAACTAAACTTAGGTTTAACTAATAATACGGGATTGATGTTTAAATTTAGGCCACAAATATTATTATTTTAAAATTCTTCAATATTTTTTTTGATATAATAAATGTTCATCTGACTAATGTCGTAGTATGTAAGTCAAAGGGCATTTTTAGACGAAAGGTCTTTGGTTCGAACTAAGGTCAAGTCAAAATATATAAAATAAATCATATAATTATAATTCAATACTTGTACCGCAACTTTACTTGAAAAGGAAAGGCTGATGATTAAATGCCTGATCGCATTGTATGCATAGTGGGCAAAACAAAGTAAATAAATAAATAAATACATAATGAATTTAGTACTGTTTTAATAAATTATTGATGTCTGCACGTGTCTGTAGGACTGCACGTAAAAAAAATATAATCTAAACAATTATAGGATGCAGTTTTCCACTCTTTCCATCCTTTGTTATAAATTGATTGTGAATTGGTTAAAGTTTAACAGTTTCAAAAAAGAACATCGCCGAGGTTCTTGCTACGCCTTATAATTAAATTTCTATTTATATTTCTAGGATCAATATCAGTAATATTTTGAATACTAGTGTACTTTCTATTTGTATATTTTACATTATCATACACAGACATATGATTTGAATAGAAAATTTGAATAAAATAACAAAAGGCGCTCCCTATCAAATACCTATTTTGTTTTTGTTTTTTGATTTTCTTTTTTTTTTTTTCTTGTTTTCACTGCAAATAATTTAAGAGTTATTCGTTTACTTTGTATTCACATTTTACTAAAAAAAAAACCAAATGGTTACTTTTATTCTATTTTTATCATTCTTCCTTTTTAACGTTATTTAAAAGATGAATAATTATAATATTCTTACAAACCATATACAGGACAATGCTATACAATATATACATATTGAAAATAATAAAAAAAAAACAAAAAACAAATCAAAGAAAACTTTAAAGGATTCAGTTAATTTAAAGTATAGTTACAGGATATGCTTGTGGATTATAATATTATTATGTAGCAATGTTTTAGTTAAAATAATGATCAAGGCGTCCAGAAAATTTTATAAAAAAAAAAAAAAAAACAAAAATAAGGTAAAAATATTCATAAAAAAAAATGAAAATTTTTCATTTTTAAAATGAAATTTAAATAAAGTTGAAGTTTTAATGGTTTTAGAATGAATAAAAATTATACCTGTGAATTTATTTAAGAAAAACAAATAAAAGAAAAAACATAAAGATAAATAAAAAGAAAATAAGGATTTTATTGTAAGAAATTCATTTTAAGTGTTAAATAAAAAGTATAAAAGATTTTAAATTTTTCTGGAATTAATAGCTTGGCAGACATTTTTTATTTCTTTTCCTTCTAATCTTTGTTTTTATTTTCAGCAAATTCCCAAAAAAAATTTTGAAAAAATGTATCTATTAGTTTCACTCTGCCCGTCTGTTTAAAAAATTTCTACAGGGTTAAAGATAGAGAAAAAAACATTTTAACCATGAGTAGGTCTCATAAAAAAATCAATGTTGTAGAACAACTTTTTCATGTTACCCCATCCATTACGGAGCTACAACCCCTAAAATTTTGAAAAAGCCATATTTTTAAATACGTATTTCTCTTGTTCTGTTTTAATATTTTTTCAATCTAAAAACGCCATTCGACAGGAATTTTTTTTACCTTTCTAAATCAATATCAAAATTGTAGAATTCTTTTAAATTTACTATTTTAATTTACGGTTATGTAAAAACTAAATTTTAAAACGAGAAATCTCGATCTCCGGCACAGTTTTATATAGGGACTTGCAATTTTGAGGGAAGAAAGAACTTTTAAAGTTTCTTTTAATTATATGGGGTTACGAAGTTACAACTCCTCAAAATTTCAAAAAAGCCCTATTTTCAGATGTGTATATACTTATATCTCAGAGTATGTATAGTAGTTTTGCAATCTAAATTTTCTTACCTCTATAAAACAATATCAAAATTATGCAATTTTTTGTAATTTACTACTTAAATTTACCGTTATGGGAAACCAAAATTTTAGATCAGAAAGAACTTTTTGAATTAGTATAGGTTTTTTCAGAAAATTTTTTTGTACCACCCCGTCTTTAAGACCTATTAGGGTTCAAAAATTGAAAATTTGCTATTTTTAGACAACTGTAACTTAGGTATCTGTAAAAATTTTGCTTCGGCAAGCCATGAAAATTAAAGCTTCGGTAATATATTTTTACGTGTGTTGCCCAATTTTTTAGTTATATAGGGTTCCGGACCTACAGCCCCGAAAAATTTGCAAAAAAGTTTTATTTTCACATATTTTGTTATTACATGAAATTTAAAAATTTTGGTGCGAGTTACAATTCTAAACAGTTTGTATTGCCTTTTGGAAACGTGCGCTTTTAAAAACTGTTGGTTTACATTCTGCCTTGTTTATTTTTTAATTTTAAATTATTGTATTTATAATAATATTATAAAATTAATTTTTCTTTTTCTTTAAATTGTAAAAATAATGAGGCAATTTTTCAAAGTAAAATTTTTTTGAAATATTATTTTTATTTGCTTTATTTATTCATAATTATACCATTTGTCACAAAATGGTGCTATAAAATACATTATTTTCATTACCTTCATATTTATGCTGTCTTCCATAGAAGGGACATCTTAATACAATTTGAAATTTTCATTCAACGATTGAATTTAATTGTTTATTTATATTATTTTAAGTTTTTATTTGTAGTTTTATAAATATTTAGTTTTTTTAATAAAAATAATGGGTGGGCTCTTTTATTTTTTTTAATTGTTTTTTATTACTAAATTTTGAATATATGTCAATAAACATCAACTTTGATTTATGTAAAAATAAAACCGCACCAAACGATTTTTGCAAATTTTAATTCTTCTTAACACAGTTTAAATTACTGACGACAATATTTTTTTACTGATATATATAGCCCCCATTTCTGCTTGAATATTTTGTTTCAAATGTTCAAAAATTTACCGCTTATAAACAAAAACTTTTTGTTTCTGGTTGCCTCAAAACAAAACAAAAAAAAACGAAAACTTAAGATTCGACAGTTTGGATAACTTCTTCAACTTCTTCAACTGGCCAGGATTCAATTAAAAAAAATGTGTTCAACTCTCGATGGCGTTGCGATTCCCATTTACAGTTACCGGAACACAATTTTTTTTAAAACAAAATACGGTCCAATGAACTTTCGGGAAGGAGTACCACACGACATCTTAAGTTTTTATGGGTGCAAAGGTTATTCTTGTACAATTTGCTGAATGGGAATACTAAAAAATGGAAAATTTAATTTAATTTCTCCCAGTAAGATGGGGAGAAATGGTTTTTTTTTACGTGGCCCATTTTAAGGATATATTAAAGCTAAAAAAGGTAAATTTTCTATTTTTAGACACTTTTGTAACTTAGAGGCACTTATACATTTTTTGTAAAGTAAAACGCACACAATTAAAGATGCTAAAATATATCTGACTCATGGCGCAGTGGTTAAGTCGCCAACCTTTCAATCGAAGGGTCTTGGGTTCAAACCCCGGTCAGGTCATAAATAAAAAATATGTAGTACTTTTATATCGTAATAATTAATAGTAGTAATAATAACATTAATAATATTAATAATAATAATAGTAATAGTAATAATAATATTAGCTGCTACAGTGGGGCTATCTTTGGTTATATCATGCAAGTAAAATGTTATATATTGCTGCACGTTGTAATCCACAGATGGCGCTGACTCTGTAGTAAAATAATAATAATAATAATAATAATAATAATAATAATAATAATAATAATAATAATAATAATAATAATAAGAATACTAATAAGAATAAAAGGGAGAGGTGGGTTTAGTCAGTAAGACTCTGACACTACCAAGGGGGACTTTCTTGGTGTCTTTGGAAGATTCCCACCTCCCTTAGGGAAAAAAAAATATTTGTTTTCTTATACATAAATAAAAATTACAAAATTTTAGTGCACGTCATTAATGCTTTTTTGTATTATGCAAACAGGTATATTACAACAACATACCTACCTAAAATATTATTTATTTATTTTGAATGCATTAACGTTTAGCTCCAAATTGTAAATACATTATTTTCACTTTATTAAAAGTGATTATCCACTCTCTAGGTTATTTGAAATTTATTAAATCTAGGATTACCAAAGTTAATATGAGTAACAGATTCTTCAAATTAGAGCTCTGAATACAATGTAAGTATAATTAAAGAACCTAAATTAAATATTGGAGATAGTGAATAGAAATTGAAAATTTGGCACTTCTTTGAAACCGAAAAAACTGTTTAGTCAGTAATTGATCGGATTTTGCAAAGACAAAATTTATAACAAACTGTATAACATACATACAAATGTATGTTTAAAAGTATGCGACATGATCACAACTTTTTTATGGCCAAAACTAGAAAATATTGATACTGAGGACATGTGATTTCAACAGGATGGGGCTACGTGTCATACAGCCAGAGAAACACTGCAATTACTGCATATAAAGTTTCCAGACCGTGTTATTTCCAGATTCGGTGACGTGAATTGGCCTTCAAGATACTACGATTTGACACCGTTAGACTTCTTTCTCTGGCGCTATGTGAAGTCTCTGCAGCACAGGTCTACAATGATAATCCTCGAAACATATAATAATTTTCTGAGTATAAATGGCAAATATTGTACTTCAAAAATAAATAAAATCTTTTCCAGTTCCAATTCAAATTCTATGTCTTTTAATATTATTTACTTTTGAAAACTTAATTTGAAAGACCCTGTATTATATCGTTAATAATATGTATCAATTAATAGGATGTGTCTCTATAAAATAAATACATTTCCGTTTTTTGTATGTACCTTAAATGAAAAAATTGCGCATCCTTTTTGCTTTAGAATATACCAAAATAACGAAAATTCTCTTATTAAAAAAATTTAATAAATTCAATAATATACCGTTATAAAACAGTGGGAAAAAAATTTTTTTCTACACATATTTTCGAAAAGAAAAAAAGGAAATAAAAAAAAAACTATAGAAAAAAAAAACTATTAAAGCGTCACAGCTGATATTTAAAGCATACATCACGTTTTTACCGTCCATTAATTTAATGTTTTTCTGCGAAATACATTTAAACTATTATACTCGTATAATACATAAACTTATATAATATAATATAATACATAAACTTATATAATAATACATAAACTAATAGGTATTAACATAATAAAGAAAAAAACAATACCAAAATATTATCTGCTATTTTACGCTTTTCTTCTACGAGTTAAATGTCCTTAATCTATAACCAGTTAAAAACAAAATTCTCTAGCTCCAACAGAAAAAAAAAATGCTTTTTTCTTCTACTTATCATCACTTTAATCCTACAATAAACGTGATACTTTTTAGGTGCCAAAATCATTACAATGCTATTAGGTTTGAGGTTTCTATATATAAAAACGAAAATACCAGGCAAGTATAAAAACGTAAAAACTACAAAAAAATAAAAAAAAGGTTAAAATGGTATCAGACAGATCACAGATGAAAAGATAATTTATGTCCTGGACTTAAACAATAATATTATACAATATAGTAAATCCATAGGAGAGTAGAGTAATCTAAAAAAAAAAGCAAAAACAACTTTCAAAAGAGAAAAACGGAATACACAAAAAAAAATTAAAAGAAAATCCAGTATAAATATATTACATTATGGCATGATGTGTCATTAAAATTTATGGTTTGCAGCACTGTTCATCATCATTTAGATCAGCACTTGCATGAACATCATTAGAGAGAATAGTTTCAAAACAAAAAAAAACTTATACAAATTTTCTCTAATTTAAATTTTTTTAAATATTTTTACTTTATATTATCTAGCTATGAAAACACACTCTTAAACTAAATTTATTGTCGATTATTTGAAAATTAAACAATGATTTAGTAATAGGTATACCATATAATATAACAAATAAATAAATAGCTACCATTAACCATTATTTTATTAACGGAATTTAAAGAAGCTTTTGAATTTTTATACCCGTACGATAGGATCGGGTATAATAAAATTACTCCTCTGTTTGTAACACCTCGAAATAAGCGAGCTAGATATACCTTCAAAAGTATGGATCGGATCAGAAAAAAATTCTAAGACTTTTGAGCCATGTCCGTCCGTCCGTCCGTCCGTCCGTCAGCACGCTAACTCAAAAACTAAGAAAGCTAGAATCTTGAAATTTACACAAAATATTTTGAGAGTAATTTGTAGGTTCCCTATTTTTTTTGGTTGAGTTTGGACCAAGCCTTAGGGTAGCTCTCGAACACCTAACTTTTAGATCCCCACATTTTTTTTGCAATAGAGCTATGAAATTTTAACTACTGATAGATCTCACAAAAATATTAATTTTATTTTTAATAACTTTTTTTTGTAGTCCCACCCGTTACGGAGCTACAGCTCCCCAAAGGTTCAAAAAAGCTTTATATTTAAATTGTTATAGCACAAGTTGTATAAGGTATATCTTCATTTTGAAAACGCCAAACGATTACTACTTTCATTAGCTTTAAAAGTATATATACAATAAATATATAATTTTGGCATACGGTGTCTTAATTTACCGTTATGCGAAACTCAAATTTTGCAAAATTCTTTAACCCTTCCATCTTCTAAACGGTTAAAGTTGAAAACTTGAAATTTTGACAGAAGTTAAATCTTTGAAAATTAGTATGAGTCATTTCAGAAATTTTTTTTGTATCACCCCCCGTTTAGGAGCTGTAAGGGGTCAAAAACTGAAAATTTCCTATATTTAAACACCTGTAACTTGAACACCTGTTAAAATTTTTTTGAAGTAATACACAAAAATTAAAGCTCCAACATTATACTTTTATTTCTGTTAACAACTTTGTTTAATAACATAGGGTTACTTTATAATTGACGAAAGTGTTACTTGATTTTTTCAAATTTTCTAACAAATTTCTTTAACGAATTTTTTCCATTTTGTTTTACTCGATAATTTGAAATTGTTGAGGATATAATGCGTAGTACAAAAAAATGTAATTAAATAAACAACATAACGGTTGCTTGAAGAATTTTTATTTATATGATATTGATATATATACATACTTATATAATATCATGTTTATTTACATATCGTATATGTCACTAGTGAATGAATGATAAGAGTATAGATGTATATTATATAGCGCCGTATTTACATACATTATATGTATTTTATTGTACTTATAAGAAATTATTCTATCAATGGAATATTTAAATATAATATAATATAATATTTAAAATTATATTTACTGTTTTGTACTTAGTAAATTTAATATACATTTACCGCTTAGTATTAAATGGTACTATAGAATATTTGAAAAAGTTTTGGATTGATAATCGTTATGTGGAAGGTTAGAATCTGCTTTTGAAGAATGTACATATAAACATATAGTTTGAATATATGTACAACCCATAGTTCTAGAAATTATAAAATTCACCCAAATTATTTTAAAATACTAAAATATTAAAAAAATAATATTGTAATCAGAGTGACAGACTGTGAACATACTAACGGTTCGTACGGGTATCTAAGAGTTGACAAAGTCAACTGTATTCTTCCTCGTTTAACTAAGATTTTGAAGCTGACTGTTTTGTTTTATTATCTTAAGATTTTTAAAGTTAACATTTTGGGATATACTTTATTTTAGGTACATTGTCCGATCTTTTTCAAACTGTACGAGAGATACTTTAAATCACGTGATGAAACACTATATAGGTCCGACTAAGTGATGAAAACATTAAGAACTTCAAAAAGTTTTTTAAAAATTTATGGGAGCAAATTACTAAAAGATTTGTAAAACTTACAGGCAATTTACTATCTTATCTTTTCAAAATGGTTCCAAGAACTCCTCTACTTAGTATAGTTTTTGAATTATTAAAACTAATTGGGGAAATAAACATTAAATGTTTTAAATTCTTTAAAGGCAAATTCTTTTAAATAGTTAAAGAAAAACTACAAATTAAATGATTTAGTACTTCCAAAAGCAGAAGAAAGCACGAGCTCAATTATAACCATAAGTATGAAACATTGTCAATTTTTTCCTTATATCATCAAAAGTCATGAATTATGCAGACGAGGGAAATTCTTCGGAAATGATTTTCCCCTTAAGTATGCGTCTTGGGTACGAACCGAGGATTTGGGTAATTTTCTTATATTTAAAACGAATATGTAAGAATTTTGAAATCATGGTAAATGTATAAAAACTATCTCACGTCAAACTTCTGTAATGTCTATATTTGTTTTACTAAATTGTAACGAAATCCTAGGGTTTGTAATCTTAGTTATGAATAATTTATTTAAAAAAAATTTTTTTTAACTAAAAATAACTTTAAATTATTAAGAATTAATATTAAGCATTTAGAACAAATTATTACTGTAAATTATGAGTGCTCAAATACCGAAGAAATTGGTGAATAGATAAAGATTGGTAACAAAATGCTACTTCTCTTTTTGTAAAATATTTAGATCTAACGATATCTAACTAAAAACATAAAATAATTTGTATAGAACACTAATTTGGTCAATAATTGTATATAGGTCCGAAACTAATTGCCAAAGAAGAGAAATGGCACATGCAGAGCAAGAATTAATCCTGAATGTACAAATCAATATGTTGGGATATTTCTCATTTCATGCATGAAACTACAAAAGGTAAAATTGGAAGTTCATTTTGCTCGAATGGATGAAGAAAAACAGGTAGTCAAAATATTTAATGGAAATTTAACTGGAAAGGGAGTACAAAGTACAAAGACTCAAAATTAGGTGAATTGATAATCCGGAAGAAATAACAGCAGTGTATATTAATAAATGGAGCTTTTTGGTAAGACTACGTTAATAAAAGGAGGTAAGTTATAAAAGAGACTAAGATTAATGCTGGGGGCTGTATGGTGAAAGAGAAAAAAGGCGAGGAGGAACAATTATTATCTACTGATTTCGAAAATTTCAAAAAAATGGATTATTTTTTACTAGTTGTACTTAATGATAAAAATTTTTAGTCATTTTAAAAATACATCAACCACATTTCATTATTCAATAAAAGTATGTAGAAATAACAGATATTTAGAACATTAGTAAATCCATATGTTGAAAGAAATCTTTAAGAAAGTTTGTTAAATCACAAGTTATAAAAGGTATAATTTATTTTTTTTTGATGGCAACATTATCTCCAAAATGTTACAATGAGATTTTCACTTTAATTTTAAGAGTTTCACTTATGATTACTATCAAAATCATATTTTTCCTAAAAATGGGCCGCAAAAATAAAGAAAAAATATTGTAAAAGATACGATTTTGAAAAATAAAGATTTTCATGAATAAGAATATCATGAATAAGATTTTGATAAAGTAAGATTTTAAAAATCTAAAATTTGAAGGAAAGGATTAAAAAAATAAAATTTCCTACCGGACCCTTTCTTTTACATAAAAACATATTGTATTATACATGTCTTCACTATTATTTTTCTGAAAGTTAAAGATTATACCTTAATTTTCCAAGAAAACCTTTTAGAAACAAATTTTTCAAGTAAAAATATTTAGAATTTTTGAATACCTGTAACTTAGGTTCTATAATAAATTACATACTTAATATCTTGTTATATTTTACTCAATGAAAAATTTAAAATTTCGATAACTTTTTTAAACTTTTATTTCTAACGCATAATATATCAACTAACCTTCTTGTTTTTTTGTCTGTTAGGATTAATTCTTGTCATCGATATTTTGCTCGATTCATAATGTCTAGTTGAGGTGAAATTTCGTACTTAGGAAGTAGGGATAGGAGGCGATAAAACAAGGATGCGAAACCTTGGAATTGGGGAGTGGGACTACTAACATTACAAATCATTATCTGCTAAAACATGCAGTATTATATAACATCTTCCTGCATAAAATACTAATTGAAGAAACCACCGGCACTGTAGTAGCTATTATTTATTTAGTATTAGTATTAATTATTATTTTTATTATTATTATCAGATAAAAATTTTTATATGACCTTACCGAGGTTCGAAACCAAGATCATCCGATATAAAAGGAGACAATTATTTTAATCACGACATTATCAAAAAAAATATGTCTGAAAGCAGAGTTCACTGATAAACCATAGAGTTTTTATGTTTTTTGCATGTTGATCTAGAAAGTTTGCATATGAACAACACAGGAGGAAATTGACAAACTATTATTTACAAAATCTTAATAAAACAAATTTAATTTATAGAAAATAAAAGTTGCCCTTCTGGGAGTTATGGTAGTAACATTATCAGAAGTTGTAATGTATGTAATAGTGCAACTATCAATGAATCTTATGGTAATGATAGAGTTAAATATAATTAATTATTGTTGTTGTTAATAGTTTAGTACTATCTGCTATGAGATCTTTAAAAATTTGATCTCCCAAACTTTTGGTACCTATTGTTATTTATAATGCATTACAATATAAATTTATTACCACCATAACTTATTAGTTACACATAATAACTTATTAGTTACACAACTTCAAATGTCTCCATTATCATCATATATTTCATCTACATTTTAATTTTATATTTTTATGTCAAAGGGCTAGAAAAATAAGATTATATTATATTTAATCGGAAATTAGCTAAGTCAGAATTTGTTGTCAATGAAAATTAATTTAACATAAGATCTAAATATTTTTGAAACATTTTCGCACTTCTTTCAATAGAGTCAAGTATTCTTTGGCAACGTCTTTGAAACCACCCGAATGAGGGATATCATATAATTTTAACTGAAAATTTTATTTGTATCTTACAGTAGTTTTTAAGTCAACTTTTCATTCTTATATTCAGAACGTATATAACTGTGAATCTTTTGTATTTAAATAGTATGTACATAAAAGCAGTTTTAAACTGGTTTCTCCGTTTCTTGAAGTTGTATTCCGTTTCTTGAACTGAATTTAAAATTCAGTTTCTCCGTTTCTTGAAGTTGTATTTTATTCTACTGAATCTAATCTTTAATAATCGATATAATATCAGTTCTTATCCAAGTAATTTATTTTTAACTTTATTAAATCTCAGTAAACTGTAATATTCCCATATGACTCATAAATTTAATTTTACATCAAATAATATTGAAGATTTTCACAAGGTATCAAAAACATTTATAGATATATTATGTATAAAATTAAATTGGAAATAAATTTTCAATCAGTTTATAAAAGAAACTTATAGTTATAGGGGTTTTTATTTTACTTTGGTGATATTCCTATAACTCAGTTTTTAAATTTCTTCTCTGACAAAGTTTTAATCCAAAATATAGAATATTTTTCCAAAGGATTTTTAGTTTTTTTTTTTTGTTTTTTTTTTTCCTTAGAAAAGTTCAAAGTGAAGAGTTTCACATAATCATAATTTGAATTATATGAAAGATTGTTTTTTTTCCCCAAAATAAAAAAACACAAGTCAGAGTTAATTTGAAAAATTTTTTTTATTTTACAAAGAAAAAAAAAAAAAAAAAAAAGAATTAAAAAGAGAATTTATGGCACTTAAAGTTCTAGAATTTTCTTTTATCCTTCCTGAATGGCAGGAAAAGTACAGATTTATTTGTCTATTTTGTAGTGATGATGGCATTTATTTCTCAAGGGTAACATTTATTATTATTGTTTTTTATTATGTTTTGTTTTTTTTTTTTTTTTAATTCTTTAGAAAAAAATTTTATTTTTGGTTTTTCTGATTTTTATAAATCAAAACGTACAATTTGTAAAAAAAAGTTTGAAAATATTTTTTTTTTATGGTAAAAATAAAAATTTAAAATTAATTTAAAAAGAAGAATTAGAGTTAAAAAGAAACAAATTTTAATCATATTATTATTATCATTTAATATTTTTCTTTCCTTGAGAAAATTTAAGGAAAATTTCTTCATGCAAGGACAAATAAAACAAGGTATAATATAAAATCAAAAGTGTTTAAAGATGCACATTTTTATTAAAAATAGGTTTAGAATTTATTGCAACATAGTTTTTAATTTTTCTTAGAATATTTTCATATTATGTAAGAAAAAATTGTTGAAAATGAAGACAGATTTTCTTCAATTTTTGAAAAAACTCTAGGTATGTAATAACCAAGCAATGGTAAACGTATGTAAAATTGTAATGTTGCAGTTTTAACATACGCATGTTTCATTTTAGAAAATAATTTTTTTTTTAATGCATTTCTCTGCCACATAAATGTGGACAGAAAATTACACAGACTTATGGCGATTACACAGACTTATGGCGATTTATCTGACTCATGGCGCAGTGGTTAAGTCGCCAACCTTTCAATCGAATGGTCTTGGGTTCAAACCCCGGTCAGGTCATAAATAAAAAATATGTGGTACTTTTATATCGTAATAATGTATATCGTATAATTAATATTAGTAATAATAACAATAATAATAATAATAGTAATAATAATAATAGCTACTACAGTGGAGGTATCTTTCGTTATATCATGCAAGTAAGGTGTTATATACTGCTGCACGTTGTAATCCACTGATGGCGTTGACTCTGTGGTAAAATAATAATAATAATAATAATAGTAATAATAATAGTAATAGTACAATTAAATAGTATAATAAATAGTACAATAATAATATAACAATAATAATAATAATAATAATAATAGTAATAATAATAATAGCTACTACAGTGGAGGTATCTTTCGTTATATCATGCAAGTAAGGTGTTATATACTGCTGCACGTTATAATCCACTGATGGTGCTGACTCTGTAGTAAAATAATAATAATATTAATAAAAAATATTAATACCAATAACAGCCGCTACAGTGACATTGGGGGTTGCCTGCAATAGTTGCCTCATGTAGTAATATATACTACTACTACATATTGTAACTATTGTGACGGCTTTAGTCACTGTTAGCAAAATAATAATAATAATAGGCGGATTCATTGTTTCCTTACAGTCCCACTACCAATTCAATGTTTCAGTATCCATTTTCCTATCCTTTCCTATCCCTACTCCCTAGCCAATATACTGCGTTCGCAGGTAAGGGTTTCATCCCACTATATTGGCTAAAGGGGGAGGTGGGTTTAGTCAGTAAGAATCTGACACTACCAAGGGGAAATTCTTGGTGTCTTTGGAAGATTCGCACCTCCCTTAGGACAAAAAAAAAAAAAAAAAAGACTTTCCTGTTCAGGCATAGCTGTAAATGTCGTAAGAGAGAATAACTCTTACGATATGTGTAGGATCGAACCCCAAATTCCCTAGGTGTTTACAGCGTATTCCATATGCTCTTACCCACTAGACCACCGAAGCCCCTTTTAGAAAAATTTTTAACAGGTGTTTAAAAATAACAAATTTTCAATTTTGACCCCTAATAGCTCTTAAACAAGAAATGGGACAAAAAATTTTCTGACGTATGCAATTGACGTAATCAATTTTTTAACTAGAAAGGTTCATAATCTCTGAAATGAGGCAGGAAGAAAAGAAAATCTTCTAAAATTATTTTGATTCCACATAACGGTAAATTTAAATATACTAAAAACTAAAAGAAAGTTCTGTTGGTTGATGTCTTTAGAATGAAAATATATTATGCAGCACTTGAGATATTATAAGGATTTGTAAACAGGTCTTTTGAATATTTTAATGTTACTATATAGAACTAAGAAAATCCTTTAACACATTTATAAAATATATTATTATAGCTATAATTTTTATATTGATTTACAAAACTAAAAATATTTCTGTCGTTTGAAGTTTTTAGCTTAAAAATATGTTAAGTAGAATCTGATATATAAATTTAAAATAGGGATTTTTCAAACTTTGAGGCGCTGTAGTTGCGTAACGGGTGTAGGCACATTAAAAAGTAGCTCCACAATATTTTATTTCTTTTAAACTTATCCATAGCTAAAATTGCTTATTCTTTCTTGAACGGTATAAAAGTTTTGTAAGCAGACAGAAGGACACAGTGACACTAATAAGCAAAATATTTAATGTTTTCTAGAAAAATATGCTTAAAATAGAAAACTATTAAACGCTTATTGTAAAAACTTAAAGATTTTCAATCTTAATTAATCTCATATTTTCGTAAAGCATAAAAAGGACTTTAAAATCATAATATCATGCATACAGACTTTCAGTGCAAATCAAATATTAATCACAAAACATAAAGAGTTAAAATTTATTAGAAAAGCCTACCTTGATATACAGCGAAAAGATTAGACAAAGATTTAGTTGTTTGCTACTAATTCTTGATATAGTTGTTAGTAGATACCAATATTTTTGATGGGTCGCCATCGATATCTGGAACAAAAATAATCTTAAAAAAAAGTGTTGAAAAACAGAAAAAAAAACGTAAAAAATCTTGAACAAAAACATCTTAAAAATAAAATATTGAATAGAAAAATCTTGAATTTAAATTATCTTAAATTAAAATTATTTATTTTTGAAATCATCAAATTTCGACACCAATTATTACAAATTATTGGAACCCTGATTTTGTAACCAACTCTAAAATCCTTTTTAATTATTTATTTTACATTTTATATTGCAAGAACAACGCAATATAAGGTTTTTATGTTTATTTTTTTTTTATGGAAAAACTTATTATGTTATTTTTAGCACATTTCCAAAAAAATTTTGAAAAAATGTGCTTATTAGTTTCACTCTGTCCGTCCGTCCGTCTGTTTACAAAACTTCTACACCGTTAAAGATAGAGAAAAAAAATTTTAACCATAGGTTGGTCTCATAAAAAAAATAATTTTGTGGAACAACTTTTTCATGTAGCCCCCCATTACGGAGCTACAGCCCCTCAAACTTTGAAAAAGCCCTATTTTTAAATGCATATATCTTATGTTCTGCTCAAGATTTTTCCAATCTGAAAACGCCATTCGACAGGTATTTTTTTTAACTTTGTAAATTAATATCAAAATTGTACAATTTTTTTAAATTTAGTATTTAAATTTACCGTTATGTGAAAACCAAATTTTGCATGATTTTTCTACCCTCATAACTCCGACACGCTTCTAGATAGAACCTTGAACTTTTGAGGCAAGAAAGAACTTTCAGAATTAGTATAAGTTTGCTCAGAAAATTTTTTTGGACCACCCCCTGTTTATAAGCTATTAAGGCTTAAAAATTGAAAATTTGCTATTTTTAAACACCTGTAACTTAGGAACCTGTACACATTTTACTTCTGCAAGATATAAAAATTAAAGCTACAATAATATATTTTTACGTGTGTTAAAGGTTTATTTTAGTTGTAAAGGGTTCCAAAGTTACAGCTCTTCAAAATTGCGAAAAAGCCCCATTTTCAGATGTATATATCTCGGGCTCTGCGTAATAATTTTGCAATCTAAAACCGCCAGAAGATCGAAAATTTTACTATATATATAAAACAATACCAAAATTATGTAATATTTTGTAATTTACTATTTAAATTTACCGTTATGTGAAAACCACATTTTGCATGAAATTTCTTTTTTTATAACTCCGGCACCCCTTTAGATAGGAATCTGAAATTTTGAGACAAGAAAGAACTTTTAGAATTAGTATAAGTTTCCTCAGAAAATTTTTTGGTAGCACCCCTTCTTTAAGAGTTATTACGCGTCAAAAATTGAAAATTTGCTATTTTTAGACACCTGTAACTTAGGCACCTGTACAAATTTTTCTTCGGCAAGACATGAAAATTAAAGGTTCAATAATATATTTGTACGTGTGTTAACGGCTTTTCTTAGTTATATAGATTCCGGACTTACAGCCCTGCAAAATTTCAGAAAAGTCTATTTTCATACGTTTTTTCTTATTACATGAAATTTTCAAATTTTTGTGTAAGTCACACTTTTAAACAGTTTGTATTGAGTTTTGGAAATCTGCGCTTTTAAAAACCGTTGGTTTACATTCTACCTTGTTTTAGTTAAAAATTGTTTTTTTTTTAAATATTAAATATTTTCTTAAAAGATTAAATTTAAGATTTTTTTAAGGATTTTATTTTTTAGTATTTTTTTGATCACAAATTTTTTATTTTTCAAGAAAATGGGGCGCTATATTTTTGGTAGATACTACTTAATACTTAGTTCTTCTATATAAGAGAATCTATAATTTTCTATATAAGCTGTTTGAGAAAACCAAAATTTTATTTGCAATATATATTAAGGATAAATAATCTAACATAAAGTCGTAAAAAAATGTTTCTTTATTTAAATATCAGATAAATCCAAATTTGTTACTAATAATATTATTATTTTCATTTATTCAGAAATTGCAAGAAAAATATGTAGTGTGAATTTCTTTTAAAATATTTTTATATAAAATAAAACCCTTAATAAATTAAAAATATATACAAGATAATTTTTTCAAATAATTTAGATTAAAAACCTTATTTTCTTTGATAGCTGATTATTCTTTCATTTACAAAATTAATGTAGGTAGGTTAGGTTAAGTTAAGGTGGCTGCCAAAAAGGCACCGTATTTGGTCTCGGGATTTGGTATCACAATGGACCAAATACGGTCTAAGTATTTGGTCCATTGTGATACCATATAGAAGTTTTTCTATCCCAGTTGTTAAAAACAATTTGAAGAATACTCTTCACATTTTTACCTGCTAGATCGCTAAGGTTGTCGAAGAGATATTACCCCAAATGGGTATTCCTTCTTGCCGACAAGGCCGGGCATGTCCAAAGGAGATGGAGAGTAATTTCCTTAGTATAAGCCAATTCTTTTGGCATTTTTCCTTATTAGACAGTGACCGGTGATTATACCCATTGTCATTCCAATGTCTGCCCTTTTCAGAGAAAGCAGATCATTGGATCATCTTAAATCGGTTTTGGGTTATATCAATGGTAGGTATATGCGAGAAAGTCAAGATAAAGAAAAATTTTCCGATTGTTTTTTAATTAATTTTTAAAAATCAGAAAAAAAAAAAAAATTTTCCATGGAAATGGAAAATTTATTAAAATAAAAAATACATTATAATAAATTAAAAATTCTACAAACAAAATAATTTCAATGAAATTTCAAAAATTTAATACTATAAAATGCAAAATTAAATTAACTATTTCAAAGAATTTCAAAAAAAAATGTCAAAAGTAATTAACACTTCCTGTTTTTTTGTTTTTTCTGTTTTATTTTTTTAATTAAAATATTCTCCCCAAAATTTAAATAATATTTAGAAAATTTTGTTAGAATAATTTTAAAAATAAACTAGATTCAAATTAAATCTTTATATATACGAAAAATAATAATTTTATTTGTTTCATAAAACAAAAAAAAAAAAAAAATATATATATATAAAAATGTCCTTGTTTTATGTTCTAATGTCCTTTTATTGAAATAACATTATTTATTGTCAAAATTGAAATATTTTATATTAAAATATGAGAGTACTTTTTATATAAAGAATATCCTTTTCTAAAAATATTACTGTAAAAATTTTCTTTATAACACTTATCTCTAGTTGTTTTTATTGTTTTTTTTTTTGTTTTTGTTACATACACATTAACATATGCGTTTTGTCATCATTAAATTATTATCATGCAAATGTTGAATAAAAAAAAATTCCATTCTCCTTTTATTCCATTTCAAAAATTTTTGTAAATTTTCTTTTCATAACATGAAATCATTATTAGAATATTCATAATGATTTTATAATGTTATCCTTTTATTATTTATGTGTATATATGTTAATGTGTATGTGTATTTTCTAGTTTTTCTATTACTAAGAAATCAGAATTTCAACAAAAATGTTTTATTTGTTGTTATTAGAAAAAATGGTAAAAAAAAAAAAAAAAAAATTTTCTGTTAAACCGAATGGAAATTGCACCAACTGTCCATTTATAAATCTACAAATACTTTTTTAACAGTATATTATATAGTTATACTAGAATAATATATTATAGTACCTACTTATATATATATTGTTATATCTACTTAATAATACATATATATATTATATACTTGTATAAGTATATAAGAAGACGCATAACGTAAATTTATAAGAAAAATATAAATATAAAAGCTAAAACTATAAAAAGGATACTAAATTATTATGTGAATTATCTAGATCAAAGTATACTTAAAAAATTTATTTCTATTACTAGATATATTTATAGTTTATTTCTATATATTATAATATTATAAGTATAGCATTATAATATTAAAATAAAATTTTGTTTTTTTTTTTTTTTTTTTTATGATTATGGAAATAAAATAAAATGTATATAAAGAGAAATTGAATACAATAAGCTTGCATGCTAAATTGCAATTCTTTTTAAAGGCAAATTTCCGAAGTTTATTCATAGAAGGAATTAATAAAAATACAAAAATAATAAAAAAAAAGAAAAAATTTAAAACAAAATTCTTTTTCTATACATTTTCAAAAAAAAAAAAAAAATATATAAAGAGCAAGCAAATGAAACTAGCGATTTTGTATACATTGCATTTGTCTGACATCATTGTTCAACTAAATTATTACTAAGGAAATTTATTTATGGGATTCCGCCATTGCTTGCTTCTATTTAGGTTTCTCATTTTTATTCCCATGTTTTTTTTATTTTTTTTATTTTTGTTTATGTTTTTTACAGTTTCTTGCATTTTCAATAAAAATAAAAACAAAAAAAAAAAAAAAAAACAAAAGCAAAACAACATTCGCTTTCAACAGCGGACATTTACATAATAATATGAATTCATTGACATGGGACGAAAACTATTTTTAGTATTACCAGATGATAATAATATAATATAATATTTTATGATTTTTTTTTTTCATTTAAATCAAACATAATGACATTTTGTAAACAAAATTTACTCATTAATTTGTTAATTTACGAAGTGAACTTAATTGACGGATGAAGCTTTAAAGCTAAAGTGGAATAATGCTTAATTTTTCAGACAACCATCTATTGAAATATTATTTCAAGGTGTTATAATATTATATTAGTTAGGGCCAGTTCCACAGCTTATAGATAAACTGGCTGATAGACAATTGAAAACTTATCTTATATAATATAAATCATAAATTTCTGTTTCACAACTGTCTGATATCGCTATATAGATAAAGTTTCTAATCATTAATCTTTGAATAAAATTTTATCTAGCAGATAGGATTTTTATTTTTGAAATTAAAAAAAAAATTTTTTTTTTTGAATTTTTATAATTAAAACAAAATGGATTTATTTGAGTACATAGAAGATGAATGAATATTTTAATAATATATCACATTCACGTAGATCACCAATAATTAGAATACGGCCAGAATATTATGAACTAGTTGATGATGTTGATTTTAGATCAAGATTTAAATTAACTAAACCGGCAGTTAGTTATATATTATTGTCTTTAATACAAAATGAAATAAAAATGCCAACAAATTTGTAAGTTTAACTTAAATTCTTCAAAAGCAGAAAAAAATAATATGTTTATACTTATTTTAGTAAGTGTGCAATATCACCAAGAAATATGTTATTATTAGCTTTACGTTATTTTGCAAGAGGGTGCTTTTTAATTGTGGCAGGTGATTTCAATGGTGTCAGCAAAGCATCTGCTTCAAGAATAGTAGATCAAGTATCTAAAGCAAAAGTTAAAGACCTTCCTTTGTAAAATTTTCACCAAATCTACAAAATGTTATGATTTTCACACAAAACAATTTTACGACATCGCCAAATTTCCTAGAGTTATAGATGCCATAGTACGCCCGTTATGATCAATTCATCAGGTAGGATTTGGAATAAATGCACATCCACTTTAAAAGAGTTTTCGCAGGAGAAGAAAATGCAGAATACTACAGGGAAAGAAAACACAATTTTTCTTTTAATGTTGAAGCTGTAGTAAACGCAAAATTCAAATTTTCCGACATTGTTGCTAGGTCAACTGGTTCATGTCATGATGAAACAATTTTCAATAATTACTTTGTAAAACAGACACTAATTAATCGAGAATTTGGAAATTGTGTTATTTTAGGAGATAAAGGTTATGAAAATAAAACTTATTAAAAACTTAATAACACATTGACTAAAAATTACAGTCCTATCTCTTTTGTTTAACTTCTCCAAATATATTTTGAAGTTTTGTATTTATATTTTGTATATTTTCTTAAAATTGAAGTTTGAAATTTTGACAATAAAAAAATATTTTAATCGTTTTTAGTACAAATTCATCCTAAAAATATACAATTTTATAACGATTACGTTATCCAAGAGATAAAGTTATCAGCCAGATAATTTATTATTAAGCTTGACTTATGAAACAGAAACAATATTATCTAGTATTTTTATCTATACCAGATAGTTTATCTAGAAGATAGCTATCTAGAAGTTTTTCAGAAAGCTGTGAAACTGGCCCTAAAATGTTGTAATTACCTGATGGTCTTGAATCTGTAGTAAATTACCTAATAATAATTATAATTAATACTGATACGAACAATAATAGCTGCTACAGTAACAGAGCTGCTTTCAATTATTCCCTCATGCAGGAGGTGTTGGTGTTGTTAAATCTGAATGTTGTAACTATTGATGACTTCATTAATGATAGCAAAATAGTTATAATAATAGGCGGATTCATCGTTCCCTTACACTCCCAGTTCCCAATTCAATTTCCTACTTCCTAGCCAATATACTGCGTTAGCAGCTAGAGGTTTTATCCCATATTTTATTGGCTACATTAAGTGGTAGGTTTAGTCAGTAAAAATCTGACACAACTGAGGGGGTATTCTTGGTCTCTTTTAAAGATTCTCACCTTTCTTAGGAAAAAAAATTTCTATCTAATTTATTTCATTTTATTTCACCATATTTCATTTTCTTTAACTGTAACCACAACCAAAATAAATATTTTTTTTTCGTTTCACAGTTTTAACTACTAGGTAAAGTTGTTTTATTAATTTTTTTTAATATTGATATATCAGTTAGTTTATCAATACAATCTTAATTAGTATGTAATTGACTTCTGTAAATATAAAATTAAAAGTCTAAAATTTTGTTAGTGCCAGAAGTTGCACTTGTAAAATTTTTGTTTTAAAGTCATAAAAAGTACTGACATAACGAAACCACAAAACCGACTGACTATTTGAATCCTAAGTTTTTTAGTTTGCTTATTGTTTAAAATAGTGCTTCCTTAAGGCTTTTTATTAAGGCTTAATTTTTTTTATACCAAAGTTACCGATCTTCCATTAGAAAGGTCTCGGGTTCAAACCCCGGCTGACATAGTCTTGCAAAATAGTTGCAGTCGAGTAATCAACGGCTTAGTGAAATTATTGATTCCAGAAACTGAAGCTTAGTCAAATATGAATAATAAATGTCTTTTTGCATACCGCATACTCTTTATAGAAGTGGGAGCGAAACAAAAAAAAAAATAGAAAAATAAATGTAGCAGAGTACAAATTATGGTGAAAAAATGAGGAACTTGCATAAAAATTATCGGAAATTTATTTCTGTGAATATATTGGTTATTTATTTCTTAGCTATTGGATCTTGGGTTTTTCATAATAAGTTTTACAATTTAAAATTCGTCGCCTTTTATATTATTTAATGTACTTCAATGGCATAACACTATGTAAATTAATAGCTGGGTGATTGTTAAAACTTTTATTATGCAAAAGTTGGAAGAAATTCACACACAATTACATTGAAGTGAATTAAAATGAAATTTCAGGAAAATGGTAAAGAAACTACTAAAGATATAAGTGCGAGTATTAGTGAAAATTCAACAACAACAATTTCTCATTATTAAAAAAAATCAACATTACAAACATATATAGAAGTTTGATTATAGATTTACAAAAGTTAAATTAAAGAGTTTTATTTGAAAGATAGCAAGAATCACATAACTCAACAATTCACTAACTCAAGAAAACAAGCCTTAGACTTCAGATGACTTTTAGAATACATCCTTAAATTCACTAACAGTATTATATTTCATTCGTACTTTTAAAAAAAGTTTAAAATATTAAAAAAACAAAAAAAAAACAATTTTTAATTTTTAATTCTAAATAATTTCAATAAAATTTTTCTTCACCAAATAACAATTTTTATTTTAGTTTGGAAACTCTTCTTAAATATTTTTGTATATGAATGAAATTTTAAACCTAATGATGAATTTATTACAAGTCAAACCGACCAGAAATATACAACTATAGTAAGAAAATGAGAAAAACAAAAAAAAAAAAAAAATTAAAAGAAAAGAAAATTAATTTTCCATATAATACAAAATGTATATAGTAAAAATACAAAAAAGACAGGAAAAATTTAAAATATTTCTAGAGACATGATTTAGGTGAATTTCAACTGAAATTTAACACGACACGATAAAAAAGAAAACGAAATAAATGAAAAGGAAACAAAACAGTTTACCGAATATCCTTGAAAGGATAATATTCAATTTTAATTTCATATAATTAAAATTTTTAATTTTTTCTTTGTTTAATTTGTTTTTGTTTTTTTTTTTTTGTTTTGTGTTGTTTAAACTGGATAATAATTATGTAGTTGAAAGACAAAGTACCTATGTTTATTTAACACCGTATTTCAATTTATAAATGAAATGGAATGTAAAAAAAAAAAATGGGATAACTATTTTGAAGAAGATTTATTTATCATAAGGATAATTTCAATTGTTTTACCTTATTAAAATGCTTTTTTTGATATTTAATCGGATTACTAAAATATTAAAAAAGAAATATTTTTTTTTTTAAATTTAACTCCCATTTTTCAGTTCACTATCTTTTATTCTGTTCTCAATTAAATTTATTTTATTTGTATCTATTAGTATCTATCTATACTTTTATAAAATAAAAGTAGACAGCAAAAAATAATATGGAAACAAAAGCTATTATTAATATATTGTATGTATATTTTACATTGAATTCTACTTGAATCAAATGATTTTAAAAATTTTGAAGAATTTATTTTGAATTTATAAAAATTTGTAATAATAAATTATTTTTAAGGCAATATTGGGTACTACGAAATAAGTTCGATAAATTAAAAATGAAATAAGCTCGAGAAAATAACAAAATATATTAGGAAAGATTTTAAATTTGGATATAAAATCAGGGTTTCAATAACATGTTTAGGGGGAGGGGGGTTTGGGAGCGGCAGCCCACACACTTAAAATTACTTTGTTGTTGAAATATGTATTTGTAACAAAAATGATTAAAATAGATTTAAAAGCTGGATATAAAATGAGGGGTTTAATAATACGTTCAATGAGAGATTAGGAGGGGCAGCACCCAGGAACGGCAGTTTAAGGTACTTTATTGTTGCAATATGTATGTAAGAAAAAATATTTAAGAGAGATTTAAAAGCTGGATATAAAATCAGGAGTTCAATATGTTCAGAGGAGGCTAGGGGACGGTAGCCTTAAAGTGTTTTAAGTGTTAAGTGACTTTACTGTTAAAATGCGTATGCATCAAAAATAATTAAGAGAGATTTTAGAGTTGGATACAAAATCAGTGTTATTGAATTTTTCCTGAACATGCATATTCTAGATTCTAAACTAGAGGAAATTTTATAGTTGGATTTTAAATTTATGAATTTTTGTTTGCGGATTTTGGCTTTTGAGTTTTTATTTATAGATTTCTCTTTGTGGATTTTATTACCACAACGATTTATGTATTTTGAAATTGTGAAACCAGTTTAATCTTTCATTTTATTTCAATTTTAATTTTTTTGAATTTATTTCATAGCGAAATGAATTGGACAAAATTAAATAAGTTCGAACTTTGAATTTAATCGAATTTATTTAATTTTTTTTTTGTGGAACTTATTTCATTATGAAGTATCTAATTTCGACAAAATTGTTAAAACTAAAAATGAAATAAAGTTGAGAAAATTAAATTTTCTCTAAATTATTTCATTTTTAGTTTCGAACTTATTTCGTAGCGCCCAATATTGTGTGGCGATATTTACCATTTTTGGCACATATTTTTGCACATATTTTTAAAAATTCACTCTTTTCGTACATCTGTTGCAAAACTTCTACTCAATGAAATTGACAAGTTTTGATTGACATTGGGAGGTTACTGAAAAAAATTAATATTGTAGAACAACTTTTATATGTAGCCATTTCAAAAATATCATTCGGATCATTTCGGAACTACAGTCCTTCAAATTTTGTAGAAAGCAATTATTTATTTTTATTTAATTTTTTTTAATAATTTTTAAGTGGGGATTTATATCAGTTCCCACTTTATTGTATTTTTTGAATCTAAGAACGCCAAAAGACAGGACTTTTTTATACTTTTGTAAATCAATATCTAAATTATAGAATTTTTTGCGACCCAGTAGTAAAATGAAATGGATTTGATATTATACAAAATGTTCTAAATATGACCTTATATATGCCTATAAGAGTTTGAGAAAAACAAAAATTTATTCCAGAGGAGACTGGTCTATCTTCCATGGTTCTCGATATAATTAAATCTAAATGGCATTTTTGTATATTTTATTTAATTCCATTTTATTTTAGAAACTATTATTTCCTTTTCGAATTTTTGTACACAATTCGAAAACTCTAAATTTTAACTTTCCGGTGAATGACTTAAGACATTTTATTGGAAATAAATATGGAATTCTAGGAAAGTTAAGATAAAATCCTATTTAATTTTATATTCAATAATATTAATATTTAAATGTTTTTTTTTTTCTTTGAGAAATTGGAAATGAAAATATAATAATTGTGTAATTTCAATAATAGATTAGGTACAAAATATTGCAAAATAGTTTAAATCCATAGAAATATAAAAACGTTTTATTCATTATAAAAAATAAAATAATATGTTTTGTGATTTTTTTTAAATGCTCTGCCTTTAAAGATTTCAGTTGATCATTTAATGTTTGATAGATTTGCATTCGATTGCTCCTGATCCAAATTGGGATGGTTTTTGTCGTTCAATTTAATTTAGTTTCTGGTTTCTATATAGTGATTACTCTGTGAAGATTTTACCACTTAATCAGTGACATCGTAATATAAGTTTATGACTTATTTTATTTTAAATATTTTGTTCTTTTGTTTCTAAACCAATCGATCGATTAAATTAAAATTGCATGAAAGTGGTGTTAGAGCAGATTTTAAAGAATTTTTATTATTACCATATCTTATGACAAACTTTAGCACTGCACTAGCTTAATTTCTACTATGTTTAATATTGCTGTCCTATGATTGTGGATAATTTTTAAATTAAAAACTGAAGATCAAACAGAATTTAGGAGATAATTTTAATAGATATATTAACTGCCATTTTGCCATATTAGTAAAGATAATAAACTTCTGCAATGGTCCCGATTGGCATCGGAGCCTTTAAGGAATAAATACAACCTTTTGGCAAAAAATTATACTAAGTTCATGTTACGCTAATTATCTCTTGAACTTTTAAGTAAATAATATCGGATGATAGTTTAAAAGGATATCTTTCTTATTAGTTTCAAATAAATATCATAAGCTGCGTCTTCAAATGATTGTATAAAAGAGTGTTCTATAATTATTAGCAAAATCAATGTGCTCTTAAAAAAAAATTTATTTTTTAAAATTTTGGAAAAGGTGATATATCTAAAAAAAATTATAAGGAGGGATTTTATGGTTGGTTGCAAAACTAAGTTAATTTAATATGCTTCCTCTAGAATATGTGTATATAATATAATATAGTATAATATAGTATATATAGTAATTTACTACAAATTTTATATGTAGTTGGTTGCAAAATGTAGCTCTAACCATTACGAACCTACAGCCCCACTTTTTCAAGTTCTGTTTAATTTTTTTTAATCAGAAAATATCACACA
Organism: Poecilobothrus nobilitatus; assembly: GCA_947095535.1. Taxonomy (NCBI): domain Eukaryota; kingdom Metazoa; phylum Arthropoda; class Insecta; order Diptera; family Dolichopodidae; genus Poecilobothrus; species Poecilobothrus nobilitatus. Next base: position 113,298,687 of record OX352774.1, read on the forward strand.
ACGGGAAATTTTTAAATTAATACTTTATAAATATTTATATTATATTTTTCTAATTAAGATGAACAATTTAAGTGAGAATATTGAACTTTTAAAAGGCAGAAGATCTTTGAAAAGTACCTGTGGCATAAGTTACCTCAGAAAAAATGTTTGCACTTCTATTTTAAATAAAATTCGCTGTTTTTAGACAACGGTAACAACGGACATTATATTATTATAATATGTGCTAACGGTTTTAATTATCAAGAATTTTGATTAACTTGATTTTCACAATTTTTCACATAAATTTTGGTTCAAAAATAATCAGTAATCATTATTGCCTTATTTAATAAGATATTATGCTTCTATATTATTATCAATTAATCAAAAAAAAGGTAAAACTTTTTTTTAATTTATTTTATAAAAACAATATAATATCTAAAGAGATTTTTTATAACATTTTCATTATAAAAAGGATAACTTTAACTTTTTTAGTTAAGATTTTTTACTTCTTCTGCCATTTATTCTGAATCCTATTTCTGAATCCTAATAGTATATCACCTTAAATAAAATTCAATTTTATAAAAAAAAAAACATAATATCTTTTATTGTATTGTTTTTTTTTTTTATGTTATTATATAACATATCATCATGTAATGGTTTGAAAACACCGAAATAATTTGACAACAAACCTATCATCATATAAATCATCACTCTATTTCAAACTCATAACCACATACATATTATATACTTTTCCATATATTAAGCAATATGGTTTCATATCCACAAACAAAAAAAATTATATAAAATATCATTTCCCATTTCCAATTCAACCCTGAATACCTTTATAATAATAATAGTAATAATTTTAGTAGCACAAAAAAGAAAAACATGTAGCAGACTGTTTTTTTTTTCTTTCCTCCATAATTCTTTTTTTCTTCTGTGTATAGTATTTTCCTATGACCGTAATAACTTGTCCCAGCAGATTTTAATAAATTATCAAAAGCTAAAAAGAAAATGGAAAGTTGAATTTCTAAACAACCAAAAAAAAAAAAAAGAAGAAAAATGGAAAATAAATACACTAGATGAAGTAATAGCCTAAAATGAAACTTTTTAAAAATCCTAATATTATCATAATATTATAATGGTTCCTTCTTTCAACCATTTTTTTAGCAATATTAAGTTATATCATTTTCGAAAAAGTATATAAAACTGCTAGCTCAGCAAAATAATAATAATAATTAATTAATTAATATTAAATTGTGACAGCCTAAAAATATGCAATAAACTTGCCATTTACCAATTTGTTTGAATCCTTAATCGTACCTGGGGCTTCGGTAGCCTAGTGGGTAGGCGCGTGGCTTAACCGAAGGAGTGTGGGTTCGATCCCTGCACAGGTCGTAAGTGTTTTTCTTTACATACCCCCCTTACGACCAAATATAATGTAAATATATAGTATATAATATAAACAAAATAAATAATATTAGTATATAATTTAATAATAGTATAAAAACCTATAATGGCCTTGGTAGCCGATGGTTCAATAATATTGCATTACATTTATGTATGCAATGTTAATATAAATAAATAAAAAAATTAATCGTACCTAGGGGGCTTCGTAGCCTAGTGGGTAAGCCAGTGGCATATTAGCCGAAGGAGTGTGGGTTCGATCCCTGTACAGGTCGTAAGTGTTTTTTTCTTTACATACCCCCTTACGACCAAATATAATGTAAATATATAGTATATAATATAAACAAAATAAATAATATTAGTATATAATTTAATAATAGTATAAAAACCTATAATGGCCTTAGTAGCCGATGGTTCAATAATATTGCATTACATTTATGTATGCCATATAAATAAATAAATAAAATAAATCGTAGCTGGGCGACTTCGTAGCCTAGTGGGTAAGCGTGTGGCGTATTAACCGAAGGAGTGTGGGTTCGATACCTCCGCAGGTCGTAAGTTTTTTTCTTTACATCAAATCCCTTACGACCTAATATTATAATGTAAATATATAGTATATAGTATAAACAAAATAAATAATATTAGTATATAATTTAATAATAGTATAAAAGCCTATAATGGCATTGGTAGCCGATGGTTAAATAATATTGCATTACATTTATGTATGTAATATTAATATAAATAAATAAATAAATAAAATTAATGGTACCTAATTCAAATAAAGTTTATATTTTGGTTTCGATTTTATCAATTTTCAATAACATAAGAGATTACTTTAAAAACTATAAATTTAACAATTCCAGTAACTTAATAACTAAATTAAAAAAATTCTTACTCTGCTTTGAATTTGATTATTATAATTATAGTGCTTAAGTGAAAGTAAAGAATATTTGCTGTGATCGTTTTATAAAAATTAACTTTAGACAGAAAAATCGACATAAATATGAAATTAGTCAATGATAGAATTTTATTCAGAATTTGAAAAATATACACACGGATGTGTTTTAAAAATGCTTAATTTTATAGACCTCTTATTTTTACTGCTTTAAAACTGCCTTTTTGGCTTTTACTGCCAATAAAACAACGAAATAAGTAGTAAGTCGGTATGTAAGTTGAACACATTATAATATAACTATGCAAACAATATTATATGAGTTATTAAATTTTCTTCCCAAAGGAAAAATTTAAAAGTTTAAAAATCATTAACAAAGCTTTCATTCGAGGAGAACTTATGTCAGAATCTCTGTTTTAATAGCTCTTGATCGCACTCTGTCATCAAAGTAAATTAGTTTATTTCTATACTAAAAAGACACGCTAAGAAAATAGGTAGAGCAGACACTATAACCTATGCAAGGGATGTGGGTAGGAGGCGGAAACAGTACTCGATGTTCTGTGCCAATGCCTTGTTCTGAAGCTTCTAAGTAGAAGAACTTTGTGTGGAGAACATTGGGAGAGGTTTTTTGAAATTGTTAACCAGAGATCAATCATACGATAAAATACTGTAAGTGACGAGTGGACCACCAATCTGTGTAACACAACGGTATGCTGGAGCTAGATGTAAAGGCAGCTAAAAGCCTTCCTTCGGAACAAAACCAACAAATTAGCATCCGCTATAGGTAAGAAGTTTGATTGGTCTAATACATTTTAATAAAAATATAAGATATAAACCAGAGTTTTACTAATAATTAACTTATGAAACAAATGTTATATCATACAAATCAAAAAATTTTAAGTAAAGTAAATTTCTTGTATAATCTTTTTCTTCAGTTTTATTAAAAATTATAAATTTTAATTTGATAAAATTTAATAAGCAAATCTTAATAAAGCAACAACAGGACTAACAGACAAATTAATTTTTCAAATTACTGATAAATATTTAAAAGTTAAAACTATTGCTATTTTGCTATAATATAAACGCCAATATAAATAAAGATATAAAAAAGCTGAAATGCAGAAAATTTTCATTTGTGAAAAAGAGGAATTTTTTTATAACTTTTCAATCAGGTAAAATCCCCTTACAATCTTTACATAAAAAAAAATTATATTTTTTTAGATACCCAAAGCAAGAACGTGGAAGAGGATTAAGAACAAAAAATATTTCGTAAAATGTCTAAAATAAAAACAATTTTAAGATTTGTAGTCAAAATACGAAAATAAATAAAAAACAAGGTAGTATTTATATAAACCAAAAATTTTTAAAGTTGCACATTTTCAAAAATATACAGATTACAGGTGTCCAAAAATAATAAATTTTCATTTTTGACTGCTAAAGGCTTTTAAAAATGAGGTAGTACAAAATTTCCTGTCGTCCCCATTGAAATCTCCACTTTTCAGGCGTTTGGAAAAGTATTAAGCAAAACTGAAGAAATTGAGACTTTTTAAACTAAAGAACTCCCTAGGTAACGACAATATGAAAAAGTTATTCCACAAGGCTAATTTTTTTAATGACACCTATCCATTGTTAAAATTTAATTGCTTCAGAAGTTTTTTAAACTGGAAGAAGAACGGATGAATGAATAGAATGCAACCTAAGGAAATTTTTCAAACGCATTTTGTAGGAAAATATACTATTAAAGAGCAATAAAATAAAAAATAAAAATTTTTATATTTTTGTCACATGAAAGTTTTATAAACCTATTTGTGACTGTGAGCATATAATAAGTCGGTATATCATATTATTTACTTTCTTTTTCCCCTTATTATTTTAGTAAATCAAAAAATATTACAGAAACGTGCCAAACGATTAAACGATTAACTAGGGTTTACTTTAACAAAAAAAGAAATTTTAAGTTTGAGGCATTCTCAATAATCTACTATTGTTTGTAAGTTTTCCAATTAATGAGAAAATGCCAAATTTCCTTCACAAAAAAAAAAATCCTTCCTTAGTTTTATTTATTTCATCAATATAAAATTTGTATTACTCATGCTTTTACAAAAAAATTAATACAGGAAAATAAGTTTTTAGCACATTTCTAAAAAATTTTTGAAAAAATGTACTTATTAGTTTCACTCTGTCCGTCTATCCGCTCATCTGTTCACAAAACTTCTACACGGTTAAAAATAGAGAAAATATTTTAACCATGGGTAGGTCTCATAAAAAAATTAATGTAATAGAATAACTTTTTCATGTAGCCCCATCCATTATTGAGCTATAGCTCCTCAAACTTTGAAAAAACCGTTATGTGAAAACCCAATTTTGCATGATTTTCTACCTTCATAACTTTCTAACGGCACACATTTAGATAGAGACTTGAAATTTTGAATAAGAAATAACTTTTAGAATTAGTATAAGTTTTCTTAGAAACTTTTTTTGTAGCACCCCCTGTTTAAGAATGGTTTAAGAAATGGTTTTTGACTTACTGACTTACTGACTGACTTTTATATAATAATATTGAAATTAGGAGTTCTTGTTATCATTTGGGACTAATGGTGTTCGTGGTGAAATTCGAATTTTTTTTTAAATTTGTCTTCATACCATATATTTTTAAAAAATTCCATTACTATTTAGAATTTCTAGTGTTACTTTCAACACTATTAAAACTTCGTTTTTGTTTAATCTACTAAGTTATCGGACTTTTAAGCTATACTGCGGATGACTTTAATACATTCCCATGTCATGTTTCCAATCTATCATTCTTTTCAATCTATTTCGAGGATTTAGTATATATATTATCTGAAGCAAGGGTATTTGATATCTGGTTAAATTGTAATTTCGTATGATTACTCTAAAGGTCAACATGTCTTCAATCTCCTTTAAATTTTATTTCCTAACTTATTTTGTTTCATAGATTATTATATAAATAATTTTTAGATATTTTTTTTGTTATAGTTTATTATTTTCCCAGTAACAAAGGGTAAACCCTTTGTTTGTAAAATTAATTGTTACTCCTCGGGCTCATGTCAAGAAAATTGAAAGTTCTTAAAATTATTTTTATTTTGTATTTTGTAAAGTAAAATGTTACTTTGTAGATTTAATAGAAAAGCACTGCTGCGATGGTTGTAGTATAACGTATTATTATAAAATGTAGGTATGAAATTTTCTTTTCAACATGCTGTCCGTTAAATGGTTTCATATCATAACTTTGAACTTTTGAAGGAAGGTATAATATATAGATTTTATTGAAAAATCCGACGATAGAAAATATTTCTCGCTTTTAAGCATTGGTGGCTAAAGGAAATTTCACAGCTCCTTTATAATAAAATAAATTTTGATTTAAATTTGAAAAAGTAGATGTGACTGTTTCTGTGGAGATCCATTTTAAAAGTCATTAAAAACCAAACAGTCATAGGCTAAGATATTGTTACATACATATTATATTATATTAAACTTTCTATTTCAAAAGACAAAAAAGATAAAGAAAAAGAACGTCTGTTATTTTAATATTTTTCAGTTTAAATTTTTTTCCTTAACCATAACCCTTTTTAGCCCCATTAAGTTGAAAAGTAGGTAACAAAATATTTCGATTTGAACTTTAGCACCATTACCATTAATTTTGTTTGTTCTTAGTCACTTATATCAGTTGCACTGCTGACACGTTTCTGCATTCCAATAATTTAATTCCAATTTTAACCATTTCAAAAACAAACGAAGATGTGAAAATACACAATTTATTTGTTTAGTAAACCACAAAGAAATTCTTTTAAAGCCATGAAAATTTGGAAATAATTTTCATTTAATTTTTAACACGAACACATTTACTAATCCCTTATCACCTTAACGTGTAAGTGCATCCACAAGTTATAAAAATAATATAAATACAGAATAAAATTGAAAAGCAAATTTTTCTAAAAGAAATTAGACTAAACACTATTTTTTAACCATTAACACTTTAATAAACATTTTGTGATAATGCAGTTTTTAAAGATGTAATCTACAAACTAAAATATTAATTCAGTGATTTTCAACCAAAACGATAACAAGAAATTAATGTTCAGTCGCAAAAACTTTATTAAGAAAACAAAAAGTTTTGTAATTAATTGGTACATTAACACAATAAAAAGTTTAAGTGTTGCTTAATTAGAACTTTTAACGTATAAATTTTTTCGGTAAAATCAAATCTATTTTATGGAACAGAATAGATAAGACGTAAACATTTGACTACCTCCTGATTCCAAAAACTCTTTCCGGCATGTGCATTGTACCAGTAGATGGGTAATAATGTAATGGCTAAATTAGTATGGTAAGGGGAACGTTAAATTTATCAAAACATTTAATCACAAAAGAAACGACTCTTCTTTAAGCAGTTTCAAAAAAAAATTATTTTGGATCTTTTTTGTAAACTTTGAATATTGGATACAGGTAAAGAGTTTTCTATTTAAAGACTTAGAAGAGAGGATCTAAAGTGAAAGTTTAGATCCTCCCACTTTGGAGACTTAATAATTAAATGTATGTAACATACAGAACTTGTATAGAGGCATTAGTCAGAGCCATACAGAAAACTGCACTGGTGCGCGCTAAAAGAAATATTTATATACAGAAATATGAAATATTTATATCATTTGTGTAATTTGATAGCCCACAGAACAATATTTATAAATAAACCCTCATTATTAGACGCATGAGCCACAAAAATCTGTAGATATTGAGATTCAGCATGGTTTCTGCTACACATTGCAATAAATTTCTATAATAATATATTTAGAGATATTGTTCGTAAATTATGTGAATGTAAACGTCTATACTAGGAACTGAAAATGAATAGAATAGAAGATAAATAGAAGAAAAACTAACATGGAGAAGAGGCATCCGTCGCCTAGAAGATAAAATACGTTTCGAAACACCGAGGGAGTATGAGTTTGAATACCACATACATCGTAAGAATAATTCCCCTTACGATATTTAGAACCATGCCTGAAAAGAAAAGACTGTATAATTTTCTTGTCACATTTATGTGGTAGGGGAATAAACTAAAACAAAAAACAAAAACATGGATAAATGAACTGGCAACAGCAACCCATGGTTACTTACAATTAAAATAATTATTGAGCTAGATAATAAGAGTTTCTTAAAAATACTCTAATAAAATTTTTAACGTTAAGATTTTACCAACATTTTCAATTTTTCCATTTTATTTTTTAAAATTTTTGCAAATTTTTTAAACAAAAAGTCAAAATTTAAAATAATGTAAAAATCAAACATGTAAACCGCAAAAAAAACAAAAACTAATTTTTAAAAAATCACAAATATAAAATTTAACTTGAAAATGTATAAAAACAATTGAAATATTTCACTCAATTACATTTCTTGACACTATCATGCAACAATGATTTCTTTAATCTTCTATATTAGGTGACATGAAACTTTATTATTTCATCAACAACAGAAACTACAATATAGATTACTATTTTTACTATAGTTTTAACAATTTTTAACTTTCTTTCATAAAACTTTTAACAATTTAACAATATAATAATATAAAAAACACATACTTACATTCAGTTTTCAAAACAAAACTTTAAAGAAAACCAAAAACTAATAAAAATATTTAAGTGAACTTTTACACGAGCACAGTTTATTTAAAATTAATAAAATAAAATTGAAATCGAAGTGGTATATTTTAAAAGAACTACTAAAGTAACCCTAACCATCCATTTAAAAATCAGCATTTTAACAAAAAAAATAAATCTAAATCTAATTTTCGAACTAAGTGAATTTCACAAACTCTTAAAAACTAACTCTAAAATTCATTATCTTAAGTTGTTCATAGTCTTTGAAAAGACTATGGATAAAAATAAGCCATTGAAAAGACGTCATTTTGAGCAAAATAAGTTTTGTGATCGCTAAAAATTTAATGCTAATATTGAAATTGATAGATTTTTGACGAATTCAAATGTTGTTCTTATCTCTCCAGTCAAAAAACTCCAACTAAAATAAATCCTCTACTATTTTATCAATGCCTACCTAGCTACTTAGTCTGCTTTTTAGATCTCTGAATGTTATTTCTTTAATTCTAGCTACCTATGCATTTTAGTGATTTGACAATCATTACGATCATTATTCTTTCATAAAAAAAAATCTAGAAATAGAACTCCTTCTGCAGCTCCTTCTGTAGAAATAAAACACATTGTGTGAACAACATAAATATACTTAAACCAAAGGAGGAGTATCCAACACCATAATTTTTAAATCTAACAAATTTTATTGAAAAGTCCTTCAATTTTATTTTGTTATTTTGTTAACATATAAATTTTACCTTAACTTTTCAAGTACAACTAAACTATTCGTGTTAAATTGTAACAAAAAAAAAATAGCCTTAGATGATCGCAATTGAAAAAACAAAAACAACAATTACAAAAGAAAATAGGTTACCGATTGCCTTTCAAGGACTTATTTTTCTTTTTTCAAAATTTATTTTTTTTTTTTTTTGATTTTCTTGTTTATGAAAACTTTTTACAATTTATTTCATTTTTTTCTTTCAGTTACGCAACATCACCCTTCCTTTTTAACTGCAACTTGATGACAAAAAAAAAAAAAAAAAACAGTGGAACATAAAAAGTAAACTTATGTGGCTACACGTGCACTTATATGCAATTTTTATTAAATATAATAAGTTAACCAATATTAAATGTACATGTTTGTATATATGTAAAGAAAAACTAAAATTGAAACAAATAAAAGCAAAGTGAATGAAAAACAAAACAAAAAGTTTAGATTGAAAAATTACTGCATTCAATAAATTTAATGAAAGAAGAAAAAAAAAAACAGAACTTTTTTGGATTTAGTTTTCAATAAGTATCAAAAGTTTCGTTTTTTTCTTCCTCTGTTTTCTTATTTTTTCTGCTTACATTATCAGAAAAAATTATTCTTACACTAGTTACAGTATACATTCCAATAAAGGAGAAAATGATTGCAAGAGATAATGAGGGTATGTAAAATCGCAAAACGTTCAAATATTTGAAGAGCGGATGGTAAAAGATTCGTTAGAAAACTGAGCTATCTTTTTTAACTACATGTTTATTCAACACCAGATTTATGAAGTGTATAACCGACAAGTGACTCTAAACTATTTTTTAAAGAATCTCCTCAATACAATATTTTGTAATTAAAAATATTGAAAATATATTTTCTAATATTATAATCAATTGTTGATAATAAGAATAATGCCATATTGTATTTTTCAGGAAAAAACATTATAGTGACGTATTACTGTTAAGCCATAAAATCTGAGTATTAATAATGTGGTAAGTGGGAATTTGGTAGTTGACACTTTGTAAAAATATAATTTTTCGGTAAAATATCTAAATTTCTTTTACGAGATTGCTATGCAATTTAATAGAGTACATAATGTCAAAAATGGGGATAAACCGTTATTATTACAATAGGCTAATATTTAATTTTTGTTTTAACTTAGATTCGACAGAATTTTAAATTTAAAACATAAAATAATTTAATTTGCGTATTTTTTTCCAAATAATAAAATTTTTCTCGAAAAAGGGTCAATAAATTCCATCTTTGTTCCATTCTTGTATATGAATGGAACAAAGATGGAATAAATATCTAAAATATGTTTAACTAACCTTTAATTTATTTTTATGTTCATTTTGTTGTAAATACTCTCTTAAATTTTTCCAAATCACCATATTTTTATTTTTCTTATAGACCTAGTTGTCAAGTAATGATCTCTTACAGAATTGTCACTTATTGAACTTTAACGAAAATGTAGACATCCTTTCTGTTCAAATACCTATTCTACCTAGATTGATATTTTACAATAAAAACAATAATTATTGTTTTCATCTATTGTTTGACATTCTGTTAATCTGTAAATGTATATTATATTTTATATAATTATTATATGTATAGATAGATAACACATATGTATATTTTTGTTTTTCTAAAAAAGTTTGGCTATTTCTAAAATTCTTTGATTTTTAAAAATCGCTATTATGAAATATTAGGTATAAAGATTTTAACATAAAGTTGTTACTGAATGGCTTTTGTACATGAATAAAAATATCTTATCAATATCAGGTTTAAAAATTTAAATTAAAATCTTCTTCTAAAAATTACTAAATGCCAAACACACTTTATACATAATTTCTTGATCTGTCAAATGCAACTTCAAGTAAAAATATATCTAATTTTTATCACAACAAATTTTCTAAATCCTATTGAACGCTATATTGTACAAATATTTAAAATGTAATGCCATATTACCATAGACAAAGTATTTAATGGTAAGGTTAACTCTAATAAGGTACTTCAACCTTATTTATAGCTAAATATATGAAATTAGATCCGTTTTAAAATTAAACTCCGAAATAAACATCAACTGTCATTTCGCGAAAACTGCGAAATATTAACACCAAGTATGTAGCATGCAGCATTAGAGTATGTAAGACTTCAAAAAAAAAAAAAGCTTTATGTATGTATGATGTTTAATTAAAATTTTCTAAGGTAGCCAAAAAAATTTTTTTTTTGTTTTGCTTTGAATACATTCTAAACGAAAAAGAATCAAAATAACATGTATGAAACTAACCTAACAAATAAATTTAATATCTTTAAAAAAAAAAAATTTTTTTTAAGAAAAGGAAAACTTTAAAAAAATTTAACAACAAGTAAAATGTAAAAACCCACACAATGAATATTGCTATCAAAAAGAAAAAAAAAAAAAGAAAAATTAAAACGTACCTATACCTAACCTACAATTTGGCATTTTGAAATTTATTCTTGTATTTCCGAAAACGAATGAAAATAAGTTACTCAGTGCCCAAAAACTTTTATAATATTTTTTTTTGAAATATCAAAAAAAAAAAAAAAAATTAAATTTAGATACGTTCTCCAATATGACGCCAAAGTAATATTAAATATCTATATAAATAGATATGTAACTGTAGCTGTATGTGTGTCTCTTTACATAATATTTATGCAAGTAAAAACATTTAATATATATCTACATTTTTGTTTTCCATGAAAACTTTGTTATTTTTGTCTTTCAATTTTTCTTTTTCTTCACTTTCTCAATCTACTTGTAGAAACTGGAAGCTTAACGAAATGTTACCAATTTTTTTTTTTTATGTAGTTATACATATTAGAAATTTTTTTCTTTTGATTTTTTATTTACAAGATGTGCAATATAATACCTACATTGCCAAAAAAAAAAAAAAAAAAAAAAAATAGGAAATAGGAAAGATGAGGTTTAAATTTAAGTATGTAGAATTTATTAGTTTGTTGCCTTGAAAACTTCTGACTACTTAAATATCATAAATCTTTAACTTCATATGGCATTGACTGGAATTTAAGAATTTGTAAATTGACACGAAAAAAAAAAAATGTTTATCTCTTATTATTAAAATTACACATTTTAACCATTATAGCTATATATTTTCAAATTGAAATATAATAGTTTAGAACCTAATAATAAATATTGAATATTTCTAAAATTGGGAAATTGATAATAATAGAAAACAGGATGCAATGTAAAGTAATCACATGTACTTAACAAAGGGAGTTTTTACGTTTTCATCAAATCCAGTTATGACTTACCTAACTAAAAAATTTTATATGTAGGTAAGTACTATTAATTTATTCTGATAGGTACATATCTGAATATAGGATTGAACAAATTTGACCAATATGATGGCGTAGTGGTTAGATCGCGTCAATCTTTTAATCGCAACATTTCAAGTTCAAACTCTGATCAAATTATATCCAGTCAATATGAATAATTCATATCGTAATATTTTATATCGTAACAAAATTTTATATCGTAATAAAATAAAAATAATTAATAAATAAATAATTCTTATTTGAAATAATAGATGGTGTCCAAAAATTATACACTCGTATCTAATATATCTTATACAATAGCTATACAGTCGAGTAATCAATCGCCGAGTGAAAATAATGATTCAACTGAAACTGAAGTTAAGTCAACTTAATCTAAAAAAAAAATAATATGAACTTAGAAAATTTTCTATGTGCTACTTAAAAAAAAAAAATAATTTATTCACTAACAGTACCTAATAACATTTGAAAATTATAAATAATTTATTAAATCTAATAATATTATTTCTGTTTTTTATACTACCTATGCTTTTCTTCATCTTTTGGAAAATACATTTTGAATGTTTTTATAAAAAAAACTCTTAAAATGCAATTTAAATGTTAAAAATATTAAAAACAAGGCAGAATGTAAACCAACGGTTTTTAAAAGGGCGCATTTCCAAAAGGTAATACAAACTGTTTAGAATTACCTATTGTGACTTGCACCAAAATTTGAAAATTTCATATAAGAAACAATCTGAAAATTAGTGTTCTTTGCAATTTTTTTTCGAAGAGACTGTAATTCCGGAATCCTATATAACTAAGAAAACCCGTTAACACACGTAAAAATATTTTATTAAACCTTTCATTTTTATGCCTCCCCGAAGAAAAATTTGCACAGGTGTCTAAGTTACTGGTCTCTAATAACAGCAAATTTTCAATTTTTAAGTCGTAGTAGCTTTTAAACAGGGGATGGTCGAAAATGTGGGTTTCACACAACGGTAAACTTAATACCAAATTTTAAAAAAATTGTATAATTTTCATATTAATTTACAGAAATAAAAAAAAATCCTGACGAATGCCGCTTTCAGATTGAAAAAGTGTTAAGTAAAACATGAGATATACCCATTTGAAAATATAGGACTTTTTAAAAGTTGGAGCTGCTGCAGCTCTATAATGGATGGGGCTACTTGAAAAAGTTGTTCTACAACATTAATTTTTTTATTAGACCTACCCATGGTTAAAAGCATTTTTCTCTATCTTTAACGGTGTAGCTAGAAATTTTGTAAACAGATGGACAAAAGGAAGAGTGAAACTAATAGGCACATTTTTTCAATTTTTTTTTGGAAATGTGCTAAAAATTATATGTAAGTAAGAGCTTAACTTGAAATATTTGTGGTAACAAGCTGAGTAAAAATGCAGAATATTTTATTTAATAAAAATGGGAAAAATGGGAATATTTTACAAAAGATTGTATTAAAATATTGTTCATCTATAATAGAAGTAGAAATAAAAACAAAAACACAAAAAAAACAACAGTTGTATTCAAAATTGTAAGAGTGTTTAAAAAAATGCAAAGTTTAAGGACGTAGCATTCCTAAGTAGAAATCAAGTAACTGTCAAGTTCAATTTTCATTAATTTTATATTTTATCTTTTCAATAGTAAAATTTTAATTTACTTTGTTTTATCATAATACAGGTAGACATGCATTGCTTGGTTAAGTTATATATCCTTGATTAAAATGTTATTTTATAAGAAGTACTTCTTATAACTACTAGTACCTAAATCTTATGATGTCATAATTTAATTGTAGAAAGTTAGACAGTAGCTAAATTTAATGAAATAAATGTGATAGAGAAACTACGCGGCTTTTCGATTTCAGGCGCGTCTGTAAATGTCGTGAGGGAACCCGATACCGCACTCCCCAGGTGTTTACAGCGTATTTTATACGATTTTATCCACTGGGCCACCGGACCCCCTGTTATAAATTGATTTTTAAAAATCTTTTAAATGTCACAAGAAATGCGGTAAAAAACCGAAAGAAAAAAATATTAGTTGGATTGGGCACAAAAGCTACATTTTATAACATTATGATGAACCTTTATTCAAACTTCAAACTAAAACTTTAAACGAACTAAATTTTACTTTGATTTTAAAACTGCTAATTTTTCTCACCTTGAACGTTTTAATTTTAAGTGCTTGTAGATTTTTAAAATACAACTTTAGAAAAACCAGTAAACTCGTTCGGAAATTTAATAATAGATTATAAAATTATTTTAAAAGTTAATCATTTAAAGTTTGAAAACCCTACTTAAAAAAATACAGTTATATATGTATGTATGTACCTATTTACCTACGATATATATTATAAAAAGTAGGTAAATAGGTACATATAATTATCACATAAGTGATATACAAATACAATTTCTAGCCTACACTTACTTAAGTTAATATTATCCTGAACCACTAGAAGTAAACAAAACTCCTACTTTGATTTGATCTTAAATTCTGTTACAAAAAAAAAGTTATATAAATAAAAACAAAAATTAACAAAAAAGTAACAAAGAAAGAAACCTGTTAAATTTAAAACACACATTCCCACCTTAACAGTATACAAAAAAAAAAAAAAAAGTAATTTTCCTTGTAAAAATGTCGGTATTTTTTTTCTATTGAAGGAAACATTTTTTTTTTTTCTCCCAAAAAAAAAATTAACAATCAAAATGAAATTGTGTGCAATGCATTATTATGACATTACAACCCCAATTCATCACATATAAACATATAAAAAAATTTCTTTGTATAAAATACATCAACATAGTAACTAAGTACTTTTTAAGAAATTTTCAAAATAAAAAAAATTTCACAAAATCTACTTATTTATAGTCTTACTTTGTCAGTCCGTCTGTTCACCTGTCTAAATGCAAAACTTCTATAGCTTCTCAAATAAATTTCAAATTTTACCAAAGGATAAAATAACCATTGATATAAGAGTATAACTAACTGAAAAATATTTTTATGTTGTTTTATTCATTGATATTACAACCCCCAAAATAAAACAACCCAAAATTAGGGTAGGAAATATTCAAACGGTTATAAATTAAAGGCAATTTTTAAAATGTAGGTAATACTTGATCATTTGGAAATGTTTACCTTCAAACACATTTGGTTTTGTAGAAAGCAAATTCATAGAAAGTATCTGTGTATATAACGGATAAAATAGGATATTTGTTTTTTTTTCACATATTGTGGTGCTATCAACTATGTCAAATGCAAATTTTTTCTTAAAAATTATTTTCCTTAAAAAAAAATATTTTATTTAATTTTTTTTTTTTTGAAAAAATTGCATAAAAAGTTTTTGCTTATGGGGTTGAAAAAATAAATTTTTTTTTAAGTTTTTCTTTTATTTTATTTTTTATTTTATTTTAAATATCCATTCTAAAAATGTTTTTAATATTTGTAATAGCGTTTTCAGGTGCTTATGAAGGATTTGATAATATTTTTTGGCGATCTTCATTAGTAAAGTATTTACTATAGTATTAACGTAGTTTTTTTCATTTGTAACTTTTCGTACACACTGGTATGATTTAATCATATCCATGCAGAAAAATCTATGCAGAAATCTATGCAAGGAACAATTTATAGATAGTAGTAATGATATATTTTTCTTGAACCGATGACGAAATAATGTAATGTGGTGAAAATTAGTTAGGTCGAAGGGGGATCGTGCCATATGCCTGTATTTCATTTGCCCATAGCATCATTTGCCTGTATTTCTTGATTATTTGACTGGATTTCATTTGACTGTAGTATCGTTTGCCTGTATTTCATTCTAAATTAGAAGAGATTTTAGAGTTGCATTTAAAAGCTTTTTCCAGAATATTTATTATGTATGTGTGAGAATTTGAATTAAGAGGGACTTTAGATAGTGAATTCAAAATCAAAGTTTTACGCCTTTTACAGAATATTTATATAATATAACTAGAAAATCCCCTGTGCAATTGCACAATTTCTATAGATTCAAAAACATTTACGTTATCATTCTGACTCCCTTAATAAACTACCTAAAAATTTCATTTTTATATCAGCACCGTTAAAAAAACGTTGGAATCGCTTACTTACCTGATGCAATAGAAAAAAAACATAAAACAAATCTAAACACATAAAATTAAAAATGTTAGGTACAGTTTATTAATTTTTTCTCGCCGTTTCTTCGTGGCGGTAATTTTTTTTTTTTTGTTACATTTAAAACAATCCCAATAATCGAAATAATTTTAATATTTGTTAAAATTTTACTCTCTATTTTTCTTTAGTTTAAAAAAAAAATTTTTATGTCGTTGAAAAAGAGTTGTTTTCGGCGCGAAATTACTTTAATTACCAAAACTATTTTCAATTCTTTTGCATTTATTTTTTTTTTTGCTTGAAAAAAATTTGCTGAATTTATTTTATTTAAATGTACTTTGGAAGAGGTCTTTGGTATATTTAATAAAAGATTCATGTCTCTGATAATGAAATTTCATAAATTTTCGGGGGCTTTTTTTTTTGTGACGGTTGTTTTCGACAGCTTTTTAATTTAATGGTCTAATAATAAATTAGTACAAAATTATGAATGTATTGTGAGAGAAGGCTTCTAAAATAATATTTTCTATGTTAGTTTTTTTTTATTTTTTAAGAAAAATATCCATTTCTATAATATTTGGTAAGTTCCAGACTTCTGTTATGAAATATAATTATTTACGGCTGCCGAATTTTATATTAATAAAAAAATTTCGAATATTTTATGTTATATACCAGTTATACCGAGAATTTAGCTTAAAAGTCTAAATTTCAACCTAAATAAACAAAACTACTTTAAAGTCTGTTACGAAGCTTTTACCAGCTTTTATACTAATGAAAACAAAGTCAAGAACAAAATCGGCCTATTATTTTTTTCTTATAAATATGAGGCTTACTATAAACTTTGCTCTTTTCACTTTCAGGCGTTTAATTAAGAATTTTATTAAGAGTACCTATTTTTATTTTTTTTTCCCAAAACAAAGATTGAAAACGCCAACAGATGATTAATAATTTATTTTTAATTTACCGCTGCGACCAGTTCATAATGGACGTGGCGGTCAAATTTAAAAATTTAAAATTTGCTGAATTTATTTTTATTGAAAATGTGTGTTTTTTAAGTATGTACATTTCCTTTTTTGACTGTACTCACTTTTAATGAACGTTTTGTGTCTCTGATAATACTTCTAGTGGAAAATTTGGTCTCGGGTAATAATATTTACTAAATTTATTTATATTTTTAATGAACGGTTTGTGTCTCTTGATAATACTTTGAGTCAAAGATTTGTGTCTTTGGTAATAAAATTTTAACTTATTAAATAAATAGGTATACAGAAATATCATCATTGCCAGTTTAGTTTACATTCAGTGTGAGTGTTTTATTATAGATATAAAATATATTTTTTTGCATGTTGGGAAGGTCTCGCCAACATCTTGTGTATTATATTATAGATATTATTTTGTATAATATGAAATACAGGCAAATGAAAATTCAGGTAAATGATAATGCAATCAAATGAAAATACAGGCAAATGAAATACAGTCAAACGAAATACAGGTTTGTGATAGTAACCCGATGGAAGTTTACATTTTAAAAATTTTTACATATTTTTCCTACGCCAATATTTTCAATCATATATTTATAATATCAAAATAAAATTGAATATTTTGAAACTCTTCAAAACCATGACAACCACAAAATTAAAATATGATATTGTCGAAATTACTTTAAATTTCAATTGACTATAATATAATATAAAGTCTTAAAGTCTTATCTATTCTTTTAGTGTTAAGTTGAAATCGAATCGAAGTTCCGCGACCGATTAATTTCCTCAACAGAATAATGGCAGTGGCGGCTGATGACAACTAAGAAAATCAAAACAAAAATCAAAATTAAAAGAGAAATTTTTAAAAATTGTTAAAATTATTTCAATAGTGCCTAAAAATTTATTTTTTAAATTTATAAAATTCACTCGTAACTGTTTTCTTAATTTTTTGATTACTGATAAAGTTTCAAACTCATGTCATTAGTGTCAAAAAAAAAATCGTGCAAACATTAGAGTTTATCTTATTTTTTCGTTAACAAAAAATGTACCACAGTTCTAGGCACTTCCAATTAAAAACATGGTTGGTAAAAAAATTTTAACTTTTCTGAATTCTGCTATACATAAATCCTTAATTTAATGTTAAAAATGTAATGTATGATCACATTACTAAATGGATTAAAATATATAATATAGCAATTCGGCATTTTTAACCTTAGTAACTGTTAGTCTATAATAAGACAGTATTAATCATTTTTTTTATTTCAAAATTAACAAAAAATCTTTCAAACTTTATGTGCGATATATTAAAAAAATATAATTTTTTTTTTTTTTTTTACTCTGTCTTTATAATTACCTACCATTTATTTATTGTACCTATACAGAAGGTAGTTTCAAATAAAAAGTTTCAAAGAAATAATCGAAAAAAAAAATTTACGTTGGAAATTGAAAACTTTGAAAAGTTAAATGAAAAAAAAAAAAATATAAATTACATAAAAAACCAATTTAAGATCTGAGTAAAAAAAAAAAAAATGTTTTTCTATTTTTATTTACTCAAGCACATGTTGCTTGAAGTGAAAACTTTCTCTGGCTTGAGTTTTTGATACAAAATTTGAATTTAATTGATTACTTAAACCAACTTAAAGTTTGAACTTAAAAGTAAGCTGTTAAGACCATTTTTTTTACTTTTCATCTTTATAGAAACTTTAAAATAAATAAACTAAATTATTTATAATATTATCTCAAAAAATTATTGAAATTAGAATTAAATTATATAAGTAATAAAAATATACAATTTTTTATCGAACATTTTTTTTTGTGGGGTAATAATATTATTGGTAGTAATAACAACGTATGCTCTTTTTGTTGCTGTATATAAATATAGTGAAATATATCACCTCGTTTTCAATTATTACCTCCAAATTAGATAACACAGTACCAGCACATCAGCTGTTCCTTGATTCTTATAATGTACAGAGATTAAAAAAAGGAGTCATATCAAGTGCATTGACTGGAATTTCCATTAAATTTCGCACCCATAAATCCCGTCTGTCTGTTTGTCCTTCCGTCTGTTTGTCTGTCCGTCTGTTTACAAAACTTCTACACCCTTTTTAGAGAAAAGAAATTTTAGCCACGGGTAAGTCTCATAAAAAAACTAATTTTGTAGAGTAACTTTTTCATGTAGCCCCGCATCCATTACGGAACTATAGCCCCTCCAACTTTGAAAAAGCCCTATTTTTAAATGTGTATATTCCTTGTTCTACTTAACATTTTTTCAATCTGAAAACGCCATTCGATAGAAATATTTTTCACCTTTATAAATCAATATCAAAATTGTACAATTTTTTTCAATTTAGTATTTAAATTTACTGTTATGTGAAAAACAAATTTTGGAAACACATAAAAATTAGAGCTTCAGAAATATGTTTTTATGTTGGTTAATGGTTTTTCTTAGTTACATATGATTCCGCACTTACAGTCCAGCAAAATTTCAAAAAAGTCATATTTTCACATTTTCTCTTATATGAAATTTGAAATTTTGGTGCATATCACAAATTCATATCAAGTTTGTATTATCTTTTAGAAATGTGCGCTTTTAAAAACCGTTGGCTTATATTCCGCTTTGTTCTTATTCTGTACAATACATCAATTTATTAGTGATTTTATCCGCCCAGGTTAGTGTGAACATTTTACTTTATATATAAAATGGAAATGCCACTATTTGTCTATCAGTTAGATTTAAAAATTTAAGCTGGACATTTCGTTTTAAAATTAGATATACTTTTTATAATTTAATCGCACATCGCACACGCCTTTTCAATGCAACTCTTAATCTTTTAAGGATGATCAAATAGCTTTAATAATTCTTAATTTATTCAAAATAATGGATGCTAAAAGAAAGTAATATTTTATGTCTACTGCTTTTATAAAATCTTCGCATTACACAAAATAATTTATTGGATTTTTTTTTTCATTACAATAATTTTATTTTATTGCATAAATACTTTAAATATAATATATTATTATATTTTAGGATTCAATTAAATTAATTAAAATAATTTTCTTTAAATATTAATTATTTACCTATCTATAAATTACAAAATTACAAAAAAAAAACAAGTTTTATTTTATACTAAATTTAACTTCTGATATTTGATTTATTAATTCACATTCACTTATGGAAGTTTAAATTTACTTCTAATTTATGTTGAAATCAAAAAGGAATTTTTATCTTAGATATTTTTATTAACCATACGGAATTTAATATATTATTCAAGAGATTATTTACATATTATTATATAATCAATATTTTATAGTATAAATATTCTATTTCCATGAAAACACATAAAAGAGATAATGAATTATGTAAACCACATTACCTGTTCCTTATAGATTTATTACAAATCAAACCGGAAGCTTAGTTTTGTTAATTAAAAATTTCTGAAAAGAATAATATAGGAATAATTTTTGGAGTTAATTTTAATAAATTAACACTAAATACTAATTTTAGAAGGTAATTTGTTTTAACAAGAGCACATAATATTATATTTATTAACTGTTCCAAAGAACATAATTAATTTTTTAAAGGAACTTTTTTTAAGGAACAGTTATTTCGCATTTTAGGTTGTAAGAAAGTCAGCATTTAAAATAGACTTAAAATAGTTTCTGATCCAGTAAAACATTTTGATCTTCAAAAATTAATTAAATGGTGCAATGATAGGCCTTATATTATTACGTCCTAGAGAAATTTAGGGTTTCGAAGAAATTGCACTAATAAATTGTTACCGATTGTTACGTTACCTAAGGGTGAATAACCTTGAGATAATAATTTTCATAAAAATACTTGTACACAAGCTTAGGTTTGTTATAAAATTTCAATATAATATGTCGCAAATTCCGTTAATTGTGTTTTTTCGTTAATTATCAGAATTTTTAAATCACATATGCCTTCTTAATTTTATTTTATCAAGATTTAACACATCAGCACTACAGTAGATACTAGTATACCCAAATCCCAATATTTCCTACAAAATATAATATATTACCTGAAACATGAAATTTTAAAATAGTCGTCCATTTTTGTCAAAAGCTGTCATTGTCAGCTCGTCAATTACAATTTTTTTTTATATTGTTGTTTTATTATTTTAATTGTATTTTTTTTCTTTCTTCGTGGTCTTAGCACTTTCAATTTATTATTGATTTATTTTATATTTTAATCATATTTTTCAAAACCCACTCCTCCACACAACCTGACCCTGAACTTTTTACCTTCCCTTATTCTTATGTATCTTATTATTCTGACTGGATTCTGATTATGGAAAGATATCGGTTCATTTTATATATCATATATTAATACTACTTAAGATTTCTTTATACCTTGAGATCACCTTCACACCTTACAAAAATAAACTACAAAAAACCAGAAATAATTAATAATTCAATAATTCTTAAAACTTTCTTAAATTACTTTGCAAAAATAATTCCATATTGCCCTGGTTTTTTTTTTCAGAAAATTCTGAGTTTATATGTTATAGGCCATTTTTTTATGTACGTATTTCAGAAAAATTGGGACCTTCCTCTCTGGACATTGTAATCTGAGATTCTATTAAGAAAATAAACCTGTTAAAAGAGGAATTATTACAATGATATAAGTAGATTAGATACCTAGGATAAACTTTATTGATTGAAGTATGATATTAGCTAGTATAGTAAGATGTGATGACAGTTCTTTTAAAAGGATATTTTTATACAGTATTTTTTTTCTTGTATTCGGATATTTTGTATTTTTACTAATATAGAAAAAATAAAATAATCTTTATTCAAATTGTACAGACAGACATTTTATAAAAAGGAAAAAACGTAATAATAATTTTTTAATTTTTTATAATAATTTATATAAATTGACTTTTTATGCCATCAACTCAAGTTAAGAAAATTAATTTTTGGGGGATGATGATGAATTATCATTTTGTTACGGTGTAGGAAAGATGAGTTCAAATTGAATTTATTTTTATTCTATTATTTTTTCTTATCTTACCTATAATAAAATACAACTTAATAAATATTCAAAATGTTTACATACCTACCTAAACAAATATCTTTTCTTTTTTATTTTTGTTTCTGAAATGTGTAGATTTAAATCAGAATCAAAATAAAAACGAGGCAAAAAAACTAGAAAATGATTTTTACAGTTATTTCATCCTTATGTTATATTCTGTTAGAATTGTGTTCAAGTGAATTATTACAAAATCAGGTGAATAAATTTCACATATATTTTGTTTGTTAAACACTCCTTTTCCCATAACCGAACGATTATTTGGTTAAAAAGAAATTTTTTTTGTTGAAAAGAGTAAACAAAAACCAAATAAACTCACTTAAAAATTTTTTATACTGATTTCTTTTCTTACAAGAATAAAAAAAAGAGAAGAAAATAAAAACCCAACACTTTGAATTTTCACTAACTTTTTTGAATGATCTCAAAAAGGTGAGAATTCAGAATAATTTTTTTATAGATATAAAATTTTCACAAAAACAAAAAAAAAACTAGATAATATATTTTTTATTCCTGATTTCTCTTATACGGTATTTTTCTAAAACAAAAACGGTAATAACAACAAAGTGGTATTTTTCTTATTTCTAGAAATATTTATGGAATTTACGTATATACTTATATTTTTATACAATACATAGGGACTATATACGTAAATAATATAATATAAGTAGTTAAAATACAATATGATATTTATTTAACCCTTAAGTGCGTGAATTTATTCAATTACTTTAATCGGTAATATTTTACCTATACCAAAAAAAAATGTCCTGTAATCTTTTATTTGTTTATAAAAAAAATATTTTTGGAATATGAACACCCACGCTGAACCACCAAGCTTACACGAGATTAAAGAGGTCAGAATGACGCTAAAACGGAATAGAGCAGCAGGTGAAGATGCACTTCCAGTCGAATTACTACAAGCAGATCCCCATTTAGCCGCCGAAATATTAAAACCTCACATCACGGAAGCCTGGGAGGAAGAATCACTACCAAAATCCTGGAAAAAGGCCTGATTGTGAAACTTTCCAAAAAAGGAGACCTACAAAACTGCAACAACTGGAGGGGTATACTTCTGCTGAACATTATATACATAGTAATCGCAACCATACTGAGTCGAAGAACACAATCCGAAATAGAACAAAATAGAAGAGATGAACCTCCCAGATTGGACCTGCACAGATCACACCAACAAAGCAGCACGAAAGCCAGGTTAGAAATCAACACATATAAAACCAAGGTCGTGAGAATAAACAACACCAATACAGACACCATCGCGATAGAAAATCATACAATCGAATATGTTGAGAGCTTCTCCTACCTTGGGAACACACTGACAAAAAACGGAGGTACGGAGGAAGATGTTAACAACAGACTTCGTAGAGCCAGAGCTGCCTTTGATCAATTAAGTACAGTATGGAAAAGTGGGCAAATAATCAGAAAAACAAAAATCAGAATATTCAGAGCATGCGTATTATCAACACTCCTATACGGCAGCGAAACTTGACTGACTTCAACATTAATAAGAATCTCCAAGTATTTGCGAATAAGTGCCAAAGAAGAATATGCGGAATATTCTGGCCCAATACTATCAGCAACGAAGATTTATAGCAGCTCACAAGCGAAGAACCGATAACGAGCCGATAAAGCGAAGAAAATGGAGATGGATTGGCCACACTCTGAGAAAAGAATAAACAAATATAAACAGAATGGTCCTAGATCGAAATCGCTCAAGCAAAATGAAGGCGAGGCCGACCCAACAACACCTGGCGCCGAACAGCTACAGCTGAATTAGCCAGAAATTGGCAGACTTGGGAGGAAATCAAAATATATGCTGACAATAGACAGCAATGGAGCAGACAAGTGGATGCCCTATGCTCACGCGAGGAGTAACAGAAAAAAAAATCTTACAAAATATAAAATAAATCAAAAATTTACTATTGGTAGAAAAGATGAGAGAAGTAACAGTAAAACTGTTATAATTTAGTGAAATTTTCATATATTTCATTCTATAGTCTAAAAATATAAAAAATATCATGATCTATTAGTTCAAATTTATAAATTGATTAATTAAATACTTTTCAATAATAATATCTAGATTTAGAATATACAAGTCGATTTATTTTGGATGAAAATGAAAAGATAATGAACAATTTCTTAAAGATGCTGAAGCATTAAACGTCAAGTATGACGGTCGTAGTACTAATTTTGATATAAGGCAGCTTACATGATAGAAGAAACTGACATGTTAATAGCAACAGATTGTATACGTTAAAGCCATACCAACATCAACCAAATATTTATCAAGCATTTCTCATAGTTTTTCTTCTGTATTTTCGTCTTATTTTCGTATAAAATATTTAGAAATTTTATGTCAGCTCTGGATGTCAGCCGAGGATGTCAAATTTTAATAATAACATTATTTTATGCCAAATTAATATACTTTTTCTTTTTCTTTTATCTATAGATAATATACTTTTATACTATATAACTTAAAACTTTTTTAGCTAAAGTGAATATTTTTTTACTAAGTGAAGAGATTTTTACTTTAAATGCAATTTTTTTATTTTAAGGAAAGACATTTTTATTTTAAAAGAAGAATATTTATGTTTCAGCAATTTATGTTATATAAATATTTATTACACATATTACATTTAATTTAGATACGTTAATACATACCTACCTATTTACTAATCTAGGGTATCACAACATGCCTAAACTGACCATATAGCATCTTCAAAAAATCTTCATTAAAATAAAAATTTCTTCTCTTTAAGTAAAAAATCCTCAATTAAAGTGACATTCATTTAAAATAAATATGTCCTCTATTAAAGTAAGAAAGTTATAGAGCACGAGAACAAGAAAATCAGTCTCTATATCAAGTAAACCGTAAATATCCAAACTATCTAGGTAAGTCTGTATTTGAAGTTTGTCTGTATTTGAATAATATAATATAAGAATGGCTTTATTCATGCATTTTTTTTAAAACTATTAACTATAACTTCTATTGAGCGTTCATCCATTTTGCCCTAAAACTTATTTAACAATGTTTTCTAACGTTAAGAAAATGGGATATTTAAGGTTTGCGACAATAGAATATTTAAGGTAAGGAAAAATCCTTTAAGGGTTAAGAAAATGGGATATTTTTAAAATTTTAACTTGCTTGTTTAATATTTTTTTTGTATTGTATTCGAATTTATATAAATTTAAGTAAAAAATAAATGTATCTACATAAGTTTGATTCAAGATAGCAGATTATCAAAGAAATTCTAGAAAATTTTCTTTTCAGTATAAAAATTTAACAATAACAATTAGAAGGTCAAAATTTTAAATTTAATATGGGAATTTCAGTTTTTCAATTTATTGTTTTTATAATTCTAAGTTTTTCTTTAATATAAAAAAAAATATTTATAATAATAAAAGAAAAATATTTTTTATACCAAAAATAAAATATGGTACCTAATATAAAAATTTACATAAAAATTGGTTTTGTATTTAAACGAGGAAGAATACAGTTGCCTTTGTCAACTCTTAGATACCCGTACGAACCGTTAGTATGTTAACAGCCTGTCACTCTGCTCACAATATTATTTTTTTGATATTTTAGTATTTTAAAATAATTTGGGTGAATTTTATAATTTCTAGAACTATGGGTTGTACATATATTCAAACTATATGTTTATATGTACATTCTTCAAAAGCAGATTCTAACCTTTCACATAACGATTATCAATCCAAAACTTTTTCAAATATTCTATAGTACCATTTAATACTAAGCGGTAAATGTATATTAAATTTACTTAGTACAAAATAATAAATATAATTTTAAATATTATATTATATTATATTTAAATATTCCATTGACAGAATAATTTCTTATAAGTACAATAAAATACATATATGTATGTAAATACGGCGCTATATAATATACATCTATACTCTTATCATTCATTCACTAGTGACATATACGATATGTAAATAAACATGATATTATATAAGTATGTATATATATCAATATCATATAAATAAAAATTCTTCAAGCAACCGTTATGTTGTTTATTTATTTACATTTTTTTGTACTACGCATTGTATCCTCAACAATTTCAAATTATCGAGTAAAACAAAATGGAAAAAATTCGTTAAAGAAATTTGTTAGGAAATTTGAAAAAATCAAGTAACACTTTCGTCAATTATAAAGTAACCCTATACTATTAAAAAAAGTTGTTAACAGAAATAAGAGTATAATGTTGAAGCTTTAATTTTTGTGTATTACTTCAAAAAAATGTTAACAGGTGTTCAAGTTACAGGTGTTTAAAAATAGGAAATTTTCAGTTTTTGACCCCTTACAGCTCCTAAACGGGGAGTGATACAAAAAAAATTTTTGAAATGACTCATACTTATTTTCAAAGATCTAACTTCTGTCAAAATTTCAACTTAAACTGTTTAGAAGATAGAAGGGTTGAAGGATTTTGGAAAATTTGAGTTTCATATAACGGTAAATTAAGACACCGTATGCCACAAATATATATTTACTGTATACATACTTTTAAAGCTAATAAAAGTAGCAATCGTTTGGTGTTTCCAAAATGAAGATATACCTTATACAACTTGTGCTATAACAATTTAAATATAGAGCTTTTTTGTGAGATCTATCAGTAGTTAAAATTTCATAGCTCTATTGCAAAAAAAATGTGGGGATCTAAAAGTTAGGTGTTCGAGAGCTACCCTAAGGCTTGGTCCAAACTCAACCAAAAAAAATAAGGAACCTACAAATTTCTCCCAAAATATTTTGTGTAAATTTCAAGATTCTAGCTTTCTTAGTTTTTGAGTTAGCGTGCTGACGGACGGACGAACGGACATGGCTCAAAAGTCTTAGATTTTTTTTCTGATCCGATCCATACCTTTGAAGGTATATCTAGCTCGCTTATTTCGAGGTGTTACAAACGGAGGAGTAATTTTATTATACCTGATCCTATCGTACGGGTATAAAAAAACAAAAATGTTATAACTGATACATCCTTATTAACTTACACTTCTATTAATATTACACGTGTGTATTGTACCTAAATCTTTATACCCGTACGATAAATTTTAATAAAATTACTCCTCCGTTTGTAACACCTTGAAATAAGCGAGCTAGATATACCTTCAAAGGTATGGATCGGATCAGAAAAAAATTCAAGTCGATTGAGACATGTCCGTTCCGTTCGTCCGTCCGTCAGCACGTTAACTGAAAAACTAAGAAAGCTAGAATCTTGAAATTTACACAAAATATTCTGGGAGCAATTTGTAGGTTCCCTATTTTTCTTGGTTGAGTTTGGACCAAGCCTTAGGGTAGCTCTCGAACACCTAACTTTTAGATCACCACATTTTTTTTGAAATAGAGCTATGAAATTTTAACTGCTGATAGATCTTAAAAAAATATTAATTTTATTTTTAATAACTTTTTTTGTAGCCCCATCCTTTACGGAGCTACAGCTCCCCAACAGTTAAAAAAAAGCTCTATATTTAAATTATTATAGCACAAGTTGTATAAGACATATCTTCATTTTGAAAACGCCAGACGATTACTGCTTTTATTAGCTTTAAAAGTATATATACCATAAAATAATATATATTTGTGGCATACGGTGTCTTAATTTATCGTTATACTATCGTTATACGAAAAAAAAATTGTCAAAATGTCAAATAGTAAAGTGGTAAATTGTTTTGAATGCAAAAAAAATCTTAATATAAAAAAAGTGAATGCCATACAATGTGAGGGAGTATGTAGAAAATTGTTCCATAGCGAATGCGCAGGGTTGGATATTGAAGAATATAAGGATCTCTGTTCGGATGACACCAAACCTTGGAGTTGCAACATTTGTATAAGCAATCGAAGAAAGCGGCGCTCCTCTGGCGTAAATACTGCGGCAAGCAATAACACCACAGCGAATAACAAAAAAGATAACAATGATGTTATTTTAGAAAAATTAAATGAAATATTAAATAGAATGAAATCGCAACAAAATGATCTACTTGAAGTAAAAAATGAGGTTAAGGAATTACAAGGAAGTATGGATACTCTACTAGAAGAAAATATAACACTAAGAAACGAGAACGCTATGTTAAAAGAAAGAGTTAATTACAATCAAATTGAAATTGAAAAACTTAAGCAAAGTAAAAACCGCAATATATTGGAAATGTCTGGAATTGATGAACTGCAAGATAAAATACCAGAAGATGTTGTTAAGGAAGTAGTAGAAAGCTTGGGCATTGAATTCAAAGCAGATGACATTAAAAAATGTTACAGAAAACAGAAAACATCGAGGAACTCAGGTGAGCCACCAAAAATAGTTGTAGAACTAAACAGTGATGAGCTAAAAAATCAAATAATGATAAAAAAAAAAAGGTAAAACTGAATATGTCAATCTTTAAAATAAATGAAGGTGAAAAATCATTTAATAACA
The DNA here is from genome assembly GCA_947095535.1 of Poecilobothrus nobilitatus. Lineage (NCBI taxonomy): Eukaryota > Metazoa > Arthropoda > Insecta > Diptera > Dolichopodidae > Poecilobothrus > Poecilobothrus nobilitatus. The sequence continues at coordinate 113,327,212 of OX352774.1, forward strand.
CAATATTCATAAATGAAACGCTTACGCAGTATTTTAATTTACTCTATAAAAAAGCAAGAGATTTGAAGAGACAAAATATTATTAAATTTGCTTGGGTATCAGATGGCAAGTTACTAATTAGAAAAACAGAAAAAAGTAAAACAATCAGGGTTCTATCAGAAAGCTGTCTAAATGTCGAATAATGAAAATTTTATTTTGCCACTTAAAACACATGTAAATAGTTGTGATTATGTAGCTCAAATCAAATTTCATAGTGCAAACTCTCTAAAAATACTATATATTAATGCTAGAAGTCTTAGAAATAAAATGGGTGAGGTGTCACTAATATTGGATGGGTTAAACACAACGATACACTTAATTATAGTTACTGAAACATGGCTAAATGAATTCGAAATAGATCTTATTAATATCCAAAATTATGAAAATGTCTTCTCATGTAGAAAAACTCGGAAAGGAGGTGGAGCAGGTATATTTATTCACAATTCACTAAATTACAAAATGCAGGAAACTTTCTGTGATGAATACAATAGTATAATTAATATAATGGTTGTTTTTAACAGTCAAAATATAAATGTATCTGCAATATATAGACCACCTGAAAAAGATAAGGAAATAATTAACAAATTTAATGATATATTAGAAATGAATCTTAATAAACTGTGCAAAAAACATACATACATATTAGGTGATATGAATTATAATATAATAGATGATTCCGATTCAGATGTTGGAATGTATAAAACAATCATTGAAAGCAATGGATTTTTCTTTTGTGATCACTCTCCTACCAGGCCAATATCAGGTACCTGCATAGATCATATTATTACAAATAATCCACAAGTTAACATGTGCATAACTCATCTGAACACAGATATTACGGATCATCAAATTTTAATAACCGAATTAAAAAATTATACAACTTTGCCACAATCAATAAAAAATATTTCAAAAATAAACTGTGTTGACATAAACAAAATAAAAAAACAGCTGATAAATGACCCAATTATTATCACAAGTAATGATGTCAATACCAAATGTTCCCAATTAATTTCGAAACTACAAAATAAAATAAATGTTGCCACATACCAAAAAATATCGTCAACTGCGAATAAAAACGTACCTATATGGTTTGATCATGAATGTGTAAATATTAATAAAATCAAGCAATACTGGCATAGAAAACATGTAAAAAATTATAATGATGAATATATTCTTAAAACATATAAATTCTGGCTAAACAAATACACGGCAGTAAAAAGAAAAAAAAGAATGATTTATGACAATAACATCTTCAAAACTGCTGAAGGTAATCCGAAAAAAACATGGAGTTACATAAAACATATAATTAAAAATAAGACTAGTAATCGAAACGATTTCTTTGCGGAATAACAACTTTCCAACAAAGATAAATTGACAAAACTTAACAATTTTAATAAATACTTTACAAATATTGGCAGTGATTTGGCACAAAATTTTAACACCGTATATCTACCAACAAATAGAACATCAAGTAGATTTAGATTCAAAATGATTACGAATTATGAAACAAAGAAACTAATAAACGAGTTACCAAATACAGGAGCAACAGGTTATGATGGAATACAAACAAAGGTTATAAAAGAATGCAAAGATGAACTAGCAGCAAACATAAGTGAATTAATCAATGAATCCTTGAATCAAAGTGTTATGCCTGAAGAACTAAATATAAATAAAGTTATACCAATTTATAAAGGGAATGGAGACAAAAACAATGTATACAATTACAGACCCATTTCAATAGCTTCGATATTTAGTAAAATCATTGAAACATATGTGAATACTCAACTAACTAAATATTTAAAAGACAATAATTTGGCAGATGATCGACAATATGGCTTTAAAAAGGGTTCTAATACAAATACGGCGTTATTCGATATGATCACATACATCCAAGAAGGTATAAATAATAGAAAAAAGGTATCCGTTGTATTTTTCGATTTTACAAAAGCCTTTGATACGGTTGATAGGAAAATATTATTACGTATACTATTCGAATGTGGAATTCTGGGAAAAGAATATATGTGGTTCGAAAACTATTTAAATGGAAGGAAGCAATATGTTGAGTGTCAACAACTTAAAAGCCAAATTACAGATATAAATTACGGAGTTATTCAAGGCAGCTCTTTGGGACCAACACTGTACTCGTGCTACATAAGCAGCTTTTCAAAATTAAAACTAGATGGTAAAGCTTTTCTTTATGCTGATGATCTAGCTATAGTATTTATGGAAAATAGGTATGAAGACTTAGAAAAACTAATGAATAAAGATATACAATTAGTAAATAAGTGGATGTCCAAATTAAAGTTAACAGCAAATATAAGCAAAACTAAATATATGATAATAAAAAATACAACAAATACATCACTAAATATAATGTTTAAAAATATAAATATTAAAGAAACCAACGTGTATAAGTACCTTGGAGTGACCATGGACTCTGAATTAAAATGGAATCAACAATATAGAAAGATAGCAGCAAAGGCTAGAAGAATTGTTGGTATGCTAAAAATTATACAGAATAGAGTTCCTCTAGCAACTAAAAGATCTATATATTATTGTCTTTTTCATTCGACTATCACCTATGGAATCATAATCTGGGGAAATACATTCTCAAAAAATTTGAATATGATACAACGTATTCAAAATAATGCCATCAAAAACCTCTATGGATTTGAAAGACGAAAGTCAACAGCTGAAATACATCTACTGTTAAAAATATTACCAATTGAACTACATAAAAAAATGTCACAAGCCATACAAATATTTAATATGCAAAATAAATTAATAAATACAAATACCTTGTTAATACACAACATGGAAATACACAGCCATAATACCCGTACAGCAAGCCAAATACGTAACACGAATCGCAAAAATAAATTCAATGGCTTAGACGGAATCTATTATACGTCAATTAAAACATTTAACAACTTGCCAAATGAATTAAAAACATGTGATATGCCATTCATAAAGTCAAAAATAAAAACATTCTACTTAGAATTAATAAAATAAAAACCAAGACTTCTGCAAAAAAAAAAAAAAAAAAAAAAAAAATAAACAAATGAAGCACCTGCTAATTTTTAATAATGAATTCTTCTATTTAAATATATTAACTATAATGTAGTTTAAATTTTGCTATGATTTTTCTGAAGTTCTAATATTTTTTCATTCTCTTGCATTTGTTATTAAGTATTTTTTTTTTGCTAATAATATTACTATATCTATTATAATGACTAGTTTGTAAGAATGAAATGTACATACTCTGTACGAGCTCTAAAGCTCTTTTAGAGATATAATTAAATAAATAAATAAAAAAAAAAAAAAAAAAAAACTCAAATTTTGCAAAATCCTTTAACCCTTCTATCTTCTAAACGGTTTAAGTTGGAAACTTGAAATTTTGACAGAAGTTAGATATTTGAAAATAAGTATGAGTCATTTCAGAAATTTTTTTTTGCATCACCCCCCGTTTAGGAGCTGTAAGGGGTCAAAAACTGAAAATTTCCTATTTTTAAACACCTGTAAATTGAACACCTGTCAACATTTTTTTGAAGTAATACATAAAAATTAAAGCTTCAACATTATAGTCTTATTTCTGTTAACAACTTTTTTTAATAATGTAGGGTTACTTTTTAATTGACGAAAGTGTTACTTGATTTTTTCAAATTTTCTAACAAATTTCTTCGAATTTTTTGCATTTTGTTTTACTCGATAATTTGAAATTGTTGAGGATATAATGCGTAGTACAAAAAAATGTAAATAAATAAACAACATAACCTTTGCTTGAAGAATTTTTATTTATATGATATTGATATACATACATACTTATATAGGGTGTTCAAAATTGAGGTATCATTTTGATTTTGCCGCCATTTTTTTTCTACCTGGATTTTTTATATTTTTATATGTTTCTTTAGGTATATTCTAAATACATTCCGGTTAGTTAATATGGAACGTTACACGAAGGAACAATGTGTTTTTGTTATTACAACATTTTTTGAAAATGGTAAAAGTTTTCAAGATGTAATTAGGAAATTTCGAACAAAATTTGGTAGAGAAAATGCTCCAACAAATCGTGCCATCAAGCTGATGGTTGATAAATTTCTAGAAACTGGATCTGTTCTTGATAACAGAGGCAACATTTATCAACGTAGTGGCCGTTCAAGCGAGAATGTAGCAGCTGTGAGCAGAAGTGTTGAAGAAGATCCAAAAACTTCCATTCGTCATCGTTCGCAGCAATTAAACATCAAACCATCCACATTATTCAACATTTTGCATCGTGATCTCCATTTAAAGGCTTATAAGATCCAACTGACGCAAGAATTAAAACCAACTGACCATGCATTACGTCGGCAATTCGTTTCTTGGGCAATCGAAAAACAAGAAGAAAATGAGAATTTTTTTAACAAAATAATTTTCAGCGATGAAACTCATTTCCAGCTCAATGGCTACGTCAATAAACAGAACTGCCGCATTTGGGGTGAAGAGAATCCAAGGGTTATCTTAGAGGAACCAGTACATCCACAAAAAGTTACGGTTTGGTGTGGTTTGTGGTCAGGAGGAATCATCGGACCATATTTTTTTGAAAACGCAAATGGAAATGCGATTACGGTCAATAGAAATCGCTAGAGGGAGATGATCCGAAGCTTTTTGTGGCGGAAAATTGATGATTTGGTAGAGAATATGTGGTTTCAACAGGACGGTGCCACTTGCCACACAGCAAGAGAAACAATGGATCTTTTGAAGGAAAAGTTCGTAGATCGCATTATTTCTCGTAGAGGAGGAGTGATGAGGCCACCAAGATCGTGCGATTTGACACCGTTGGATTTTTTTTTGTGGGGTTTTGTGAAATCGAAAGTGTACAGCACAAATCCCACAACAATTCAAGAGCTTAAAAACAACATTATCGAGCAGATTTCAACGATTGAGAACAGTTTATTGAACAACGTGATTCATAATTTTGGTAAAAGATTGGAAGCCTGCCGAAGTAGTAGAGGGGGCCACTTGGCCGACATAATTTTTCATTATTAACCGGAACCTATTTGTAATAAATTAAAATAAAAATATATTTAATGTTTCAAAAAAAAATATATAATAAGATTAATTTACATACATATGTATATATTTTATTGTACTTATAAGAAATTATTCTATGAATGGAAATATTTTTAAAGAAATATTGTAATATATGGCGATATACTTATAACAATATAAATATACTATGTACGCAATAATATAATAAAATATTTAAAATTATATTTACTATTTTGTACTTAGTAAATTTAATATACATTTACCGCTTAGTATTAAATGGTACTATAGAATATTTGAAAAAGTTTTGGATTGATAATCGTTATGTGGAAGGTTAAAATCTGCTTTTGAAGAATGTATATACATATAGTTTGAATATATATACAAGCCATAGTTCTAGAAATTATAAAATTCACCCAAATTATTTGAAAATACTAAAATATTAAAAAATTAATATTGTAAGCAGAGTGACAGGCTGTGAACATACTAACGGTTCGTACGGGTATCTAAGAGTTGACAAAGGCAACTGCATTGTTTCTCGTTTTTATTTATAATATCTGTATATGGTGGCACTGGAGATCAAAAGTTTAAGTACAAGAATTATTTAAATGATTCCTACTTTTTTGACAATTTGCCTCCATAGATCACAATTTGTTGTTTTTTGTTTTTCAGTTTATGACTTACAAATTATCTTTAGTTTTTGGCATTCATCCCAAATTTAATTCCGTTTTATTCTCAGCCTACCTCTGAAACAATTCAAGTTGGATATTTTATATGAGTTAAGATCTCTAATGTTAGATTTTTGTTCAAAATTTCATTCTTTTTCGCCTATATTATGTATTATTTTATAGCTGTTAATTTATAAAGTTAAGGAATAAAATTTTACAACTTCCCAGATATTAGGTTCATTTAGGGAGCACCCCAGTTGGCTTTAAACTATTTCTCAAAAAGACATTTGGCATAAATCTGGGACAAAAAGATTTTATACGAAGTGTACAATTAGTATAAATAGAATTTTGCAAAATGTTTTTTTATGCTAACTGGTTTTTTGCTAAAAATCTTTGTATGCCAACTGGGTTTATGTCAAATGTCTTTTTGAGAAATGGATTTATCCTAACTGTCATAGACCCGTTTATTTAATCTGTATGTAAGAATCTACAGTCACATCATATTATAATCGTAGAGAAAATGTAACTGGAACTTTTTTATATAAAATTTCACTTAAAAACATATTAATATAATTATTAAAACCTCTATAGTTTATATTCGGAAATAAGTCAAGACGAATTCGAGATAACATGAAAGGAAGACTTGTTTATCTACATTTTTAAAAAAATATTAAATATAATTTAAGAGTATCTGTATTAATATGTGGATTATATTAATTAAATTATATTAACCCAAAAACAAAAATTAATAATTTTTATTTCATAAATCCAATAAAATACTCCGGGCAACGCCGGATACTCCTGCTAGTAAGTCAGTAATCGGTGAATAAATTTTTTACGTAGATAGATACTCAAAGAATATCTACTTATGTTAATATTTTATATAAACAAAGCAGTATTAAAAACTAAAGGTTTTTAAAAGCGCACATTTTCAAAAAGAGAATAAGACGCATTTTAAAATTTATTTACTTTTACATTAAAATTCGTAATTTTTCAAAGAATATTTTACGTAAACATGTGGCCAGTCGAGATAGTACTAGCAAGGTAGTGCTCAAATTCATATAGCTCGAACATTTTCGACAATACAATTACATTTTTTCAACTTCTTTTTTATTAACATATAGTTTTCCTAGCTAGCAATTTGACATTTCTTTTATTTGAAAATGACGAAAAATAAAAAAAAGTACTTAATCCTCAATATTCATGTCTGGCTGCTAGGTAAAAAATCAAGGAATACTTTCTTATCCGGTAAAAAAAAAAAGAACAAAAAAAAACGAAAAACCAAAATGATGTCTTACAATGTTTATCAAATGTTTATCGATGTTTACCAAAAAAAAAAAATAAAATTGAAATCTTTTAAGAAAATCTGTAAGAAATGTAAAAGTATAACCTCAGATAATAAATATATGTATCAATATTGAATTTCTCTGATATATCTAATGTCGTTATAGTTTGAATAACTAGAAAACTAGAAAAAGAGAATTTTGAATTTTTGACCGCTACTGGCTCACTGAAAGAAATAAAACAAATTTTCCAAAGTAACTTAATATGTATGTTAATTCTTAAAGTTCTACACCTTGTTTTAAAATTAACATTTTTAATAAAGGCGTTAAAATCTTAGAAACATTATGCTTTCATATAACGGTAAATTTAAATACTTTTGATCTTTTTAGATTGAGAAATTTTTTTTTTTTTTTTTCCTAAGGGAGGTGGGAATCTTCCAAAGACATCAAGAATTTCGCCTTGGTAGTGTCACATTCTTACTGACTAAACCCACCTCCCCCTTTAACCAATATAGTGGGATGAAACCCTTACCTGCGAACGCAGTATATTGGCTAGGGAGTAGGGATAGGAAAGGATAGGAAAATGGATACGGAAACATTGAATTGGGAGTGGGACTGTAAGGAAACAATGAATCTGCCTATTATTATTATTTTGCTAACAGTGAATAAAGCTGTCACAACAGTTACAACATGTAGTAGTAGTATATATATTATTACTACATGAGGTAATTATTGAAGGCAACGCCCACTGCCACTGTAGCGGCTGTTATTATTGGTATTAATATTCTTATTAATATTATTATTATTTTACTACAGAGTCAGCGCCATCAGTGGATTACAACGTGCAGCAGTATATAACACCTTACTTGCATGATATAACCAAAGATAGCCCCACTGTAGTAGCTATTGTTATTATTACTATTATTATTATTATTGTAATTATTGTTATATTATTATTGTACTATTTATTATACTATTTAATTATTGTACTATTATTATTATTACTATTATTATTATTATTTTACCACAGAGTCAGCGACATCAGTGGATTACAACGTGCAGCAGTATATAACACCTTACTTGCATGATATAACCAAAGATGGCTCCACTGTAGCAGCTATTATTATTATTATTATAATTATTGTTATTATTATTACTATTATTATTATTATTAATATTATTTTAATATTATTATTGTTATTATTATTACTATTGATTATACGATATACATTATTACGATATAAAAGTACTACATATTTTTTATTTATGACCTGATTTTGGGGTTTGAATCCAAGACCCTTCGATTGAAAGGTTAGCGACTTAACCACTGCGCCATGAGTCAGATATTGGTAAGCAAAACTTGAAATTATTGGAAAACATGCTTTCCCAACTTTGAAGAACTTTTATAGCTCCGTAATGCGTGTGGTTAAATAGAAAAGTTGTTTCACAATATTAATTTTTTAATGAGACTTAATATAGACTTAATATAGGTCTCATTAAAAAATTAATATTGTGGAACAACTCTATTTAACTAAAATTTCAGTGATCCATTTTATAAAAATTTTTCAAATAAACAGACAAATGAATGGTTGAACGAACAATGTAAAACCAATAAACAAATCTTTACAAATTTTTTTTAAGTAGATATAACTGATTTTTACTAAGTAAAAATAAAATTTACTCGGGCATATATTTGTAATGAACTAATGTAACAAAGTAATGTAATAAAGGACTGTATTCCAATATTGAAAGCGGTAAAACTTACTTCAATTTCCTCAAATAAATTTATAAAAATTTTAAAAATTATATTCAAATAGAAAACCATTGTTATATGTAGTTAGCCAATATTAACATATCCTGTTAAATGAAAACTGTAATTTTTACAGTATGCCGACTATAAAGAAAGCCACACTTAAAGAAAATTGGAATAGTGAATGACGCTACATGGAGATTCTATCATGGAAAAGAAGAGTTCCTTAGACACATACAACATATGAGCATATTGCTTTACGGAAGATGAACTACCAGCAACAAACCCTTTATAAATTTTAAGTTTCTTAAAGGCAATAAGGTTGACAAGGTGTTATTATAAATGGAGGCAAAATCCAAAATCCGTAGTAATAGACGAAACATAATAAATTTACATCAAAAGACGCAATGTTACTTATACCCCTTAAATAGTAATGCTCTAATAATACAATATTATATACTAAATTAGGTATTCTAGACTATGTTTATACCCATACAATAGGATCGGGTATAATAAAATTACTGCTCCGTTTGTAACACCTCGAAATAAGCGAGCTAAATATACCTTCAAAGGTATGGATCGGATCAAAAAAAAATTCTAAGACGTTTGAGCCATGTCCGTCCGTCCGTCCGTCAGCACGCTAACTCAAAAACTAAGAAAGCTAGAATCTTGAAATGAATATTCTGGGAGTAATTTGTAGGTGCCCTATTTTTTTGGTTGAGTTTGGACCAAAACTTAGGGTAGCTCTCGAACACCTAACTTTTAGATCCTCACATTTTTTTTGAAATAGAGCTATGAAATTTTAACTGCTGATACATCTTAAAAAAATATTTGTTTTATTTTTAATAACTTTTTTTTGTAGCCCCGCCGGTTACGGAGCTACAGCTCCCCAAAGGTTCAAAAAAGCTCTATATTTAAATTGTTATAGCACAAGTTGTATAAGGTATATCTTCATTCTGAAAACGCCAGACGATTACTGCTTTAATTAGCTTTAAAAGTATATATACAATAAATATATAGTTGTGGCTTACGGTGTCTTAATTTACCGTTATGCGAAACTCAAATTTTGCAAAATTTTCTAACCCTTCTATCTTCTAAACGGTTTAAGTTGGAAACTTGAAATTTTGACAGAAGTTAGATCTTTGAAAACAAGTATGATTTATTTCAGAAATTTTTTTTGTATCACCCCCCATTTAGGAGCTGTAAGGGGTCAAAAACTGAAAATTTTCTATTTTTAAACACCTGTAATTTGAACACCTGTTAAAATTTTTTTGAAGTAATACACAAAAATTAAAGCTTAAACATTATACTCTTATTTCTGTTAACAACTTTTTTTAATAATATAGGGTTACTTTATAATTGACGAAAGTGTTACTTGATTTTTTCAAATTTTCTAACAAATTTTTTGAATTTGTTTTACTCGATAATTTGAAATTGTTGAGGATACAATGCGTAGTACAAAAAAATGTAAAGAAATAAACAACATAACGGTTGCTTGAAGAATTTTTATTTATATGATATTGATATATATACATACTTATATAATATCATGTTTATTTACATATCGTATATGTCACTAGTGAGTGAATGATAAGAGTATATATGTATATTATATAGTGCCGTATTTACATACATATATGTATTTTATTGTACTTATAAGAAATTATTCTGTCAATGGAATATATAAATATAATATAATATAATATTTAAAATTATATTTACTATTTTGTACTAAGTAAATTTAATATACATTTACCGCTTATTATTAAATGGTACTATAGAATATTTGAAAAAGTTTTGGATTGATAATCGTTATGTGGAAGGTTAAAATCTGCTTTTGAAGAATGTATAAACATATAGTTTGAATATACATATGTACAACCCATAGTTTTAGAAATTATAAAATTCACCCAAATTATTTGAAAATACTAAAATATTAAAAAAATAATATTGTAAGCAGAGTGACAGGCTGTGAACATACTAACGGTTCGTACGGGTATCTAAGAGTTGACAAAGGCAACTGTATTCTTCCTTGTTTTTTTAAAAGTGGTTTGGTGAGTCTCGAATTTATTCTTATGAAAATGGTATATTAATATTTATAAAAATATACACCATCTTTCTGATTATTGGACTCATAGAAAATAATTCAAGTTTAACATAATAGTGCTAAATTTTTTAAGGTTTGATCAATAAAATATACGAACTATAATACTGTAAAGAGCGCATAATATTATTTCACTACTAAAATTGAAGGATTATTCTTTGAAATACACACAACTTTGAATAGTCAGAAATACCGTTTCTAACATCTGTAAAATATTTCTTCTTCCATTTTGAAATTATTTTTAAAATTCAGGTAATATTTAGGATTTTTCTTTCTTTATTAAGTAGATGTTCTATATATTCGTATCTAACATGGTCATTTTGAAAAATACTCTGAAGAATGGTGTATCTAAGTAACAAAATTTTAAATTATTTTATAGTTTTTGTTTTTTAATTCAAATGGAAAATTCTTTTAAGTGATTATAATAACAAAATTTAAAAAAAACCAAAATAAAATTTGAGTGTCTAGTCTTTTAAAATAACTATATAACAAATCAATTTATCAAGCATTCTAATTGATGGGTTTGGTTAGGGTTAGTTTTAACATAATTTGTGAACTAATGAACTTATTTGCATATCTACTTAATGAACCATTGACGAACTTATTTTTGTTTTTTTTTTAAAGTGTTATGATGTTAAAAGATGTTTCGAAACTAAAGGTACTAAAATAATAATTTTTTTATATTTATTAATCCTCTGTGTTAAATATTGTCCTTTTTTAAGTTCTTTCGATTTTTTTTTTTAAATAATATCATATTTTCGTATTATTATTTGTGTCTTTATCTTGTGTAATCCCATCGTTTGCAACTATAAAAATTGAGCTTTTAAGATTGAAAAAAAGTATTTAAAATTTTTTTTGTTTTCAAATGCATTTTCAATATTATTAGATTATAATTTTGCCTTTTTAAATTTTTTGGTACTTTATCCGTAACCCCAACTAAATTAAGGTAAATTTTATTCCTTAAATTTAATCCACAAAGAAACAAATAATTTAAAATTTTACTTGCTTATAAATAACATAATATACTAAAGCAGTGGATTTATCCGCCTTTGCATGGAAAGTTTCCAATTTCCTAACTAACTAACTGTTTTAATACTACTTTAGACTGTTTTCAAAAATAAGTAATTTATAAGGAATTATGTAGAAAAGAATTGCAAGAAATTTGGAATTGATGAATTAAAAATACTGATGAAAATTGAAGTCCAAAAACGATAGAGGCACTGTATAATAACCAAACACACACAACTGATTGAAGCCAGATATGATATAAAAATTATATTAACATTATTCGTAAGTTTATATTAACAGTTAAACAATAACTCAAAAAAAACTATCGGAAGGTCTTACGTGTGTTATGATTTTTTTCTCTAAAGAGGTGCGAATCTTCTACCAAGACACCAAGAATTTCTCCGTGGTAGTGTCAGATTCTTAGTGACCCTTCCCTTTTAGCAAATATAATGGGATGAAACCCCTACCTGCTAACACAGTATATTTGCTAGGGTATAAAGATAGGATAGTATAGGACGAGCATGTGGAAACAATGAATTGGGAGTAGGATTGTAAAGGAACAATGAATCCGCTAATTATTATTACTATTTTACTAACTAGTTACTATAGCCATCAACAGTTGCAACATGCAGTAGTACCTATGTAACGTCTTGCTGCATGAGGTTAATGTTGAAGGCAACTTCACTGTCAATGTGGTAATAATTATTATTGGTAATGGTATTAGTATATTTAATATTATTATTATTTACTATAGAGTCAAAACCATCAGCGGATTCGAACGTGCAGTAGTATAAAACACCTTCCTGCATGGTGAATGAGTTAAGTTTAGATACCTATACCAAATTAATAAGCGGATTATTATACCCTACACCTAAAGTATAAGGTATATTAACTTTGGTATGGTGTTTGTAACCTCCAAAACGAAGCGAGTTAGATATGGACATGTATATATATTCTGAATCAGGATCATCTCCTAAGTCGATTTAGCGATGTCCGTCCGTCCGTACGCACGATAGCTCAAAAAATAATGAAGCTATCTCATTGAAATTTATACTGTAGATTAACAAAGACTAAAGAAAGGCGGGGATTGAAATGGAAAGAAATGGGCGAAATCGGACCATGGCTTCAAGTAGCTCCCATACAACTCCCAAAACCGAACACGGATATCTTCGAAATTAATAAAGATAGAAATTTGAATTTTTTTACAAAGGTGTCAATCATATCCCAAAAGGATGCCGCTTTTACGTTCCTGAAATTCTAGTTGAATAAGACAGAAAAGGCAAGAAGTTCAAGCTGCTGCACAAAAAACGTATGGATCTTTAATTTAATTTGAATTTTTTAGGTGTGATGTATAAATACATCGACTTACTGTTACATTTACTTGTTTTTTAAATTAAATAGGTAGGTCTTCAAATGAAATTTAACTATAGTTTTTTTCTAAATAAAATATTTAAAAAAAATAGATATTATGATGTAATGTGTGCATTTTCTTCTTTTCTTTTAAAAGTTAATATAAACAGTTTTTTATTTACTTACAACATTAATCTTAAAATTTTATTTTAATTTATTTTTCATTTTTAGCACATTTCCAAAAAAATTTTGAAAAAATGTGCTTATTAGTTTCACTCTGTCCGTCCGTCCGTCCGTCTGTTTACAAAACTTCTACACCGTTAAAGATAGAGAAAAAAAATTTTAACCATAGGTAGGTCTCATAAAAAAAATAATTTTGTGGAACAACTTTTTCATGTAGCCCCCCCCATTACGGAGCTACACCCCCTCAAACTTTGAAAAAGCCCTATTTTTAAATGCATATATCTTATGTTCTGCTTAAGATTTTTTCAATCTGAAAACGTCATTCGACAGGTATTTCTTTTATCTTTGTAAATTAATATCAAAATTGTACAATTTTTTTAAATTTAGTATTTAAATTTACCGTTATGTGAAAACCAAATTTTGCATGATTTTTCTACTTTCATAACTCCGGCACGCTTCTAGATAGAAGCTTGAAATTTTGAGGCAAGAAAGAACTTTTAGAATTAGTATAAGTTTGCTCAGAAAATTTTTTCGGACCACCCCCTGTTTATGAGCTATTAGGGCTTAAAAATTGAAAATTTGCTATTTTTAAACACCTGTAACTTAGGAACCTGTACATATTTTACTTCTGCAAGATATAAAAATTAAAGCTACAGTAATATATTTTTACGTGTGTTAAAGGTTTATTTTAATTGTAAAGGGTTCCAAAGTTGCAGCTCTTCAAAATTGCGAAAAAGCCCCATTTTCAGATGCATATATCTCAGGCCCTGCGTAATAGTTTTGCAATTTAAAACCGCCAGAAGATCGAAAATTTTATTATCTATATAAAACAATATCAAAATTATGTAATATTTTGTAATTTACTATTTAAATTTACCGTTATGTGAAAACCACATTTTGCATGAAATTTCTTTTTTCATAACTCCGGCACCCCTATAGATAGGAACCTGAAATTTTGAGACAAGAAAGAACTTTTAGAATTAGTATAAGTTTCCTCAGAAAATTTTTTGGTAACACCCCCTCTTTAAGAGTTATTACGTCTCAAAAATTGAAAATTTACTATTTTTAGACACCTGTAACTTAGGCACCTGTACAAATTTTTCTTCGGCAAGACATGAAAATTAAAGGTTCAATAATATACTTTTATGTGTGTTAACGGCTTTTCTTAGTTATATAGGATTCCGGACTTACGGCCCCTCAAAATTTCAAAAAAGTCCTATTTTCACGTTTTTTCTTATTACATGAAATTTTAAATTTTTGTGTAAGTCACACTTCTAAACAGTTTGTATTGAGTTTTGGAAATGTGCGCTTTTAAAAACCGTTGGTTTACATTCTACCTTGTTTTTTTTATGAAAGGTAACTTTTTGTAAAACTTCCACGGTTAAATTTTTTACTTTTTTAAAATTTTCCAACCCTATTATTAAAGGCAGACATTTACAAATTGTTCTTAACTACAATTTCATACCTACTTATTTAAAAAAAATAATGCTAAACAAATGACGTTTAAGAATTATTACTTTACATAATTTTTTTAAAAACAATATGACTAAAAATTTACCTAGCACTTTAATTTTGTACTATATTTGAATGAATCACCTAATAAGTGTAATTTAAAATTACTGTATTGTGAGTTTTAAAAATAATGGATGACTAGAAATTACGACATATGTATAAGAATTGGAAACAGGGGTACCTATTTTAGATTTTATAATAGAAAATATAAAGTAAATTAATATGAATAGGTATTCTGAATTTAATTTTCAGTAATGAAGAAAATATATAAAAACATATTATATAATAGACAATTTTTTAAAACAAAAGATTGTTTTGTTTTTAAAGACTCTTAAATAAAAATTTAACTGTCCGGAAATTTTTACTCTGCGATCCTAAAGATTTAGAAACTTTTATTTAAAAGTTTAGGGATACATCACATGATTAAAAAAAAAAAATTGAAAACATTATAGAACACGATATCAAAGCCATACCGTTTGGATATTTGGTTCTCTGTATTGTTAATGGTCTTATATTCCACAATGTTCATAATGTAACACTATGTGTTTATAATAAATGTTTAAATATTATAATATACTTTGGATTTTAAAAATTTTTTAACGTTAATGATTTTTAAATTTCTATACAACAGCATATAGAAATTCGTTTATAACGCAAACATTTGTGGAACATATGTTTGCGTCATAAATGAATTTCTCGTTTGTGAAACCATCCTCCACCTTATGTGTTCACTAACCTTGGGGAACTTTACATTTTCAATTTACAAATGTTTAAGCAGAACGGCAACACCTGATCACATTGATCACATTCCTGTAACTTAACTAAACCTTTTTTTAATCCATAGCAGAATAGTCCCTTGCCCAAATAATACAATAATACTATACATCGATAAAGGAATTGCAATCGTACAGCTCCTCGTGAGGGTTTTTTAATTATTTGAACCTACCCCGAAAAAAAAAACAACTTTTCTAATGAAAAGTACTTTGCTATGATACAGAATCACAAAGATAAATTTGCTATATTTAAAATTAATGCATATTATAAGAAAGCTTAACACAGCTAATGAAAATTCATTTGTCAAACGGGATTCGTGTTTATGAAATTGGGTGTGTTCCCCACCAACGCTTGTGCTCCCCAAATTTGAAATTACTCAAATGTGTGCGAGTTAATAAAGTTTAAGAAGAACATTAACATCTTGCTTCAAAACGTCTTTTCAAATTTTCTTACCCTTCCTACATAATCCTACCACCACCTATCCCATAAATCTAAATTGTATATTTATATTAAAGGTCCCAACATAAAACTTGATTTATAAGACGGTGATTTTTGGTTTGTTAAAGTTCAACACTATTAGGAAGAATTAGGTACGTGACTTTTGAGTGACTTTTCAAGTTTTCAACCGACCCTCGTAAAAACATAAATACAGTGAAAATAATCCAAAATCTAACTTAGCATAAAATATTTTCTATATTTTCAAACGCATTGACCAGAAGTTGAACATTAATTATTAGTCAAAATATACGAAAACTAAAATCATCAAGAAAGAATTTGTAAAAAAGACTTAGATTATAAGAAAAAGGTGTAAAACTATCTTTGTAAATTTGTGCAAAAAAAGTATCCTAGAGTAAATATTCTAAACATAAATTCAAAATCGGCATAGGTTTATAATTATTTAAAATGTTATTTTTTAAAGTAAAAATTCGAAAAATATAATTTTAGGCGTTTTAATAAAAAAGTTATAACATTTTATGATGGATTACAGACAGATTTTGTTGAAAAAAAGAAAAAAAAAAAGATTTACAACATTTTCGTAAAATCTGCGTATAGAAAGAGAAAATTTAAAATTAATTTTTAAGTAAAATTAAAAAAAAGAAAAAAAAGAAACAAGCACAACTAATTCCGTTGGTTTAATGATATATGAGCCTACGAATAAGCCCATTTATTTTATTCTTTTATTTATGTATTCATGTTAATTTCAGGTTGCCTTAATTATTTATTTTCTTAATATTTGAAAATAAAAAAAAAACATATTGTAATTTTATCCTACATTATTATATTTTTTTTTCATTTATTTTAAACCATATTATAATAATAATATGTACTTACATATGCATATGAAAATGTGCATAATATGGTGCTATGAACTAACTCCCAAGTCAATAATCCATAAAACAAAAATTAATTAATCTCCGTAATTATTGCTTCCTAATGATTTTTTTCAACATCAAAGGATTTAAAATAGTGACCTCCCGCTAAATAAATTATTAGAATCATGATTTTGAAGCCGGCTCCGAATTTTGTAAAAATCCTTCGAAATTATTATTGAAATTAAGTTGATTGTTTTGGGGGTTATTTAATTTGTTTTGAGAGTTAGTTTATTTTTAGAGTTTGAAAATGCATATGAAATAAACCTTAAAAATTCAAAATTAATTTTTGTTTTTGGAGGTTATGACTTGGGCATTAGTTCATAGCGTCGCATACTATAGGTACAATTATTCAAAAAAAGGTACAATTGCGGTTGTTTTTAAAAATTATTTTCGACATTTAAAACCTTCAACATATTTTGTAGTTATGCATTGTTGAAAAAAAAATCTTTATTCTAAAAATTATTTGTTTTTACTGGAAGGGTAGTTGTAATTTTTTATAACAATTTAAAATTTATTAAAGGACGAAAAGAAAATAATTTTAAAAAGTTTCATATTATGATGAATTATTTATAAAATACCTAATCATATTATATTTTTTTTTAAGGAAAAAATTATAAAATCTAAATTGGCTTGTATACGTGTATAATTTTATAAAACAAATGGTTAAGAGTTAGGTGTTAGGTCTATACTATTTTATTTATTTTTTTTAGTACATTTCTCTGCCACATAAATGTGAACAGGAAATTACACATCCTTTCCTTTTTAGGAGTGGGTGTAAATGTCGTAAGGTGGAATAATTCTTACGACGTGAGTTACATTTTTTCTTTAATTAAAACGATTTCTTTTAGTGTGGCTTTAAGACTAACTTATTTATATTAAAATTTACATATTATACTTATTGCTAACATAAGCATTTCGTAACATAAAACAATAACATTACTACTCACTAATTTTCGAAATGCTTATGGATTTGTTTTTATTAAAATTTATTAATTAAAATTTACCAAAGAAATGCTAAGTTGCATTTCCTGTTATTGATTACTTTATTTATCAAAAGGTGAAAGAGTTGTTGGTACTTTTACATTAATCAAGGTTAATTGATTCAAAGTTCAAAAACATTGTTAATACTTAAAGTTTACAAACTTTGAATATAAAACTCGTGTGTGGGATTTGAACCCACACTTTTTCGGTGTTTACAGCGTATTTTACACGCTCTTACTCACTAGACCACCGGGGCCCTTCTATACTATGTATGTACACATTGAATGAAGATTTTTGTTTTATTAATTTGAAATTATCGTTTATTTCTATTATTTATTTCTATAATCACTCATATTTTCATTTAAAATATAGATTTCAATTCTTATTTCTTTACTCTCTACAGACTTTAAATTTTTACATTTCCCTTCCTTACAACTGATGCGTAATTTAGATCAAAACAACAAGGTATAGTTTTATATAATTTTATAGATACTTTGAAAATTTCACCCTTACTTACTTAAACCACCTTAGGAAATTAAATAATTAAATTATTTAAAATTGATTAAAAAATAAGTTGGTAATTTACATTTTAATTGGTACCGATAATTAAAATAAATTACAAGGATTTCAAAAAATTAAAGTGATAGAGAAGGATCTGTTTTTACTTTTAATTATTATTTGTGGAAAATTTTATTTAAATATGAAAATACATTTTAGAAATGGTATTGACTCATAAATCATTATTAATAAAAAATGTTCTAACGCTTGCTTCCACTAACTATTGAATACAATTAATATTAGGAAAAATTTCTAGGTATCTTGAAACTTCCAAGAAATAAATAATAAGTCACAATTTAATTGACCAAATACAGCTGTATTTATAATCATTGGTTAAACACTTTAAGAAATAAATAGTAGGCAGTCGGTAATTATATGACAAATAATAATTAAAGAAGAGCTTCTTAATATTTTGCATGACACGTTGCATGCATATTTGAATGACTCTTGCATTTTATATGGGACCACATCATTCAAATATCAATGGCGGTATTGTTTTAAATTAGGTATATGTTATTCTGTAATAAGGGTGCCGACGTCATAATTTTTATTTTGTAAAAAACCGCTACTAAACCAAATCGTAATGGGTGTAAACATTTTTTATTTTTTTTCCCTCGCCACTCCAATGAGGAGTATAGGGCATCCACTAAGTTATTTATTATTTATATTTGAGTAAGCTTCAGTTTCGTGAATCATTAATTTCATTAAGCCGATAAGGATCGGGTATATTCAAATTGCTCCTCCGTTTGTAACACCTCGAAATAAGCTAGCTAGATATACCTTCAAAGGTATGGATCGGATTAGAATCAAATTCTATGTCGATTAAGCTTTGTCGGTCCGTCAGCAAGATAACTGAAAAACTAAGAAAGCTAGAGTCTTGAAATTAACACAAAATATTCTTACAATAATTTATAGGTTCCCAATTTTTTTTTTGTTGAGATCCGACCAAAACTTCGTGTCTGTCGGAACGGAAACGGAAGCTCTCGAACACCTAACTTTTAGATCCCAACATTTTTTTTGAAATAGAGTCATCAAATTTTAACTGCTAATAGATATGATAAAAATATTAATTTTATTGTTCACAACTTTTTTCTGTAGCCCTACACGTTACGGAGCTACAGCTCCCGAAAGTCCCAAATAGCTCTATATTTAAATTGTTATAACACGAGTTGCATAAGGTATAACTTCAATTTGAAAACTCCAAATGATTACAGCTTTTATTAGCTTTAAAAGTATATATACAATAAATATATACTTGTGGCATACGGTGTCTTAATTTACCGTTATGCGGAACTCAAATTTTGCAAAATTCTTGATTCCTTCTATCTTCCAAACGGTTTAAGTTAGAAACTTGAAATTTTGAAAGAAGTTAGGTCTTTGAAAATAAGTATGAGTCATTTCAAAAAATATTTAATATTTTAATTTTTTAATTTTAATAATAATAATAAAAATAATAATTGTAATAATAATAATAGTAATAATAACAATAGTAATAATAATAGTAATAATAATAACATTCAATAATTACCTCATGTAGTAAGGTGTTATATATTACTATATGTTGTAACTGTTGTAAAGGCTATAGTCACTGTTAGTAATAATAATAGGCGGATTCATTGTATCCTTACAGTCCCACTCCCAATTCAATGTCTCCGTATCCATTTCCTATCCTTTCCTATCCCTAGTCCACAGCCAATGCGTTCGCAGGTAAGGGTTTCATCCCATTATATTGGCTAAATGGGAAGGTGGTGGGTTTAGTCAGTAACACCTGTCCAAATTTCTTTGAAGTAATATAAAAAAATTAGAGCTCCAACATTGAACACCTGTCCAAATTTCTTTGAAGTAATATAAAAAAATTAGAGCTCCAACATTACGAGTATATTTTATTTCTATTAACAACTTTTCTTAATAATATATGGTGACCTTAAAATTGACGAAAATGTGACTTCATTTTTCTAAATTTTTCTAACAAATTTTTTTAACGATTTTTTGAAGTTTTTTTTTACTCGATAATTTGAAATTGTTGAAAATAAAAAATATAACCGTAGCTTGAAGAATTTATATTTATATAAATTCATGATATACATACTTATATAACTCATGTTTATTTACATATCGTATATGTCACTAATGAATGAAGGATATATAATACATATGTATAGTATAAATTATTATACTTTTGCCGCTGAGTATTAAATGGTACTATCTATAGCATATTTGGAAAAGTTTTGGATTGATAATCGTTATGTGGAAGGTTAGAATCTGCTTTTGAAGAATATGTAAACATATAGTTTGAATATATGTACAACCCATAGTTCTAGAAATTATAAAATTCTACTAAAATATTAAAAAAATAATATTATAAGCAGAGTGATAGGCTATGAACATACTAACGGTTCGTACAGGTATCTAAGACAAAGGCAACTGTATTCTTCCTCGTTTTTTATATATTTTAATTTTTTAAAGTAAAAATATTTAACATGAACATAAATATTTCATAATACATACTATTGATATTCATAAGATAAATTCTTACAATTGAATAAAAATTTTGAAAAAAAAAGATAATATTAGAATTATTTTACTAAGTAGTTCTTTATTTTTATTTTCAGGTTTACACTCCATCAAAATGTAATTATAGTAAAATATAATCTTCCAATTACTAAACTTTTACTACATTATTATTTAAATTTTCTTAAATAAAATAAATAAGAAGTATGGCAATACAATTTAAAGATGTTTTGGATTTCATAATAAAAATTTTTTTAGGAAATATTAGTAAAACAATATTTGGTGGGTGGTTCCGAATCAATAGACTTCCTTGAAATAGGTGATCGGTGATGTCGAGACGAACAAAAATTGTATGGAAGGGAGGGATCTATTCTGGATCCTTTTAGAGATATGAGGGGTTGAAGATATTTTAGTGACTTGTCATTAAAAACTTTATAATCTTTGAACGGCTTTCTATAGATAGATCGAGTCTGGTCGGAAACACCCTGTAGATCTAGACGGCATTGTTGTACAACCATTATGTGCAGAATTCCGACAAAAATTTCAAATAATTTATTTTAATATCAAACTATAAAGTATCTTTTAAAAAATGTTGTAGATTCTTTATTAAATATACATATGGATATGTATATTTATATACATATCCATATGTATATTATATTTATTTCCGATATGGACCAGAATATTGAAGTATTTCAAAGAAAATTGGTCCCGGTAAAGCAAATTTCTATAAGAGAGAATTTAAAGTACACATTATATTATGTCAGGAAGTGCTATTTGGTAATTTTACCAATGGTACTAATTTTAAAACATTTTGGAAAATTTACAAAAAATTATATAGATATAGATATATATATACTTAGATAATATTTAATATTTGTTTTTTGAGTGATGACACTCTTTGTATAGTTTGGTCAGATTTTTAAATTCAAAAATAAAATATACTTATTTTGTTTTTAATTTTCTACTCTAGGTTTTTTTTAGGTTTTTATTGTATTTCCAATTTCTTAAGGAGTACATCTCATATAAAATCATATATATGTATATATATAATATATATGATATATGTATATTATGTAAAATCATATTTAATTTAGTTACATTAATAATATGGTCTAGTTATAGCTACATATTAAAATATAATACTTTAAGCCTAAAAATTTTAATTACAGGTTCTGGTAAATCTCAAATTTATTTTTAATGTGGTAAATAAAAACACTATAATTTCGAACGAATGTTTTTTATTTTTAAAAAGTTTTTAGAATAGTACCTAGAATAATAGATTATATGTAAGGTTGTACATTTTAAAAATTAGTTGTAACAAAAATATATTATAAATATACCGGCTACCGTTAAACTAATTATGATCTAAGGATTAAAATAATATTAGATATTCAATTTTCTTTAAAGTAAAAAATTATATGTGCGCTTAAATTTTAATTCAAAATTATAATAAGCTTTGGAAACTCTGGTTTTTCATCACAAGCGAACACCATTTTTTTTATATAAATTATTTTAAATATAATTTGAAATAAATTATGAATTTCATTGATAAATATTTTTTTTTACATTAGTACTTTTCAGGCTTTTATATACCAAGGATTCATTTTACAGGGTTCAGGGTTACATACCAAGGATTCTATTATTGAAAAGGTTTCAGATAATTGCGGAGTGGTAAATTCTTTAAGGTATTATTCAAAACGCATTTCAACCACAGATTATAATTTATATGAAAATTTTGACATTTTCTATCCGCAGTATTGCGGATTCATACAATTTAAGAGAAATTTTATATTTTTGCCACTCTTTGAATTGTTTTTTATTTTTATTATTTTTTTCCTAACGAAGATGCGAATCTTCCAAAGATACCAAGAATTTCCCCTTGGTAGTGTCAGATTCTTACTGACTAAACCCACCTCCCCCTTTAGCCAATATAATGGGATGAAACACTTACCTGCCAACGTAGTATATTGGCTAGGGAGTAGGGATAGGAAAAGCTAAGAAAACGATACGGAAACAATGAATTGGGAATAGGACTGTAAGTTAGCAATGAGTCCGCCTATTATTATTACTATTTTGCTAACAGTGACTATAGCCGTTACAATAGT
The DNA here is from genome assembly GCA_947095535.1 of Poecilobothrus nobilitatus. Taxonomy (NCBI): domain Eukaryota; kingdom Metazoa; phylum Arthropoda; class Insecta; order Diptera; family Dolichopodidae; genus Poecilobothrus; species Poecilobothrus nobilitatus. Next base: position 113,350,442 of record OX352774.1, read on the forward strand.
TACAACATGTAGTAGTATATATAACACCTTACTGCATGAGGTAATTATTGAAGGTGGCCGCCGCTATCACTGTAGCAGCTATTATTATTATTACTACTATTAATTATACGATATACATTATTAGAATATGAAATTACTACATATTTTTTATTTACATGACCAGACCGGGGTTTGAACCCAAAACCCTTCGATGGAAAGGTTGCCGACTTAACCACTGCTCCATGAGTCAGATAAACAAAAACATTAAACTGTTTTGTACGAAATTGTAATTGTTTTGTAAGATCGTGCAAAAATATATAGGTATTAATATACAGTCAGCTATGGCTGTCAAATGCAGTTAATTTTTTTAGAACAGCTGAGTTTTAAATTTCCTTAATATGTAAGTATTATTCTTTGATTCATTTTAAAGTAAAATTCATTTTAGTATAATTCTTTAAGAAATTTCAATGTCAAAAAACGTTACCGCTTTGTCTTGCATTTTCAATGATAGTGAAATTATTACAGCGGGAATAAATGCAGATTTGAAATTATTCCCGCCACAAATGCGTTTGCGTTTTGAATGATAGGCATAAATAATTGGTCGTATGCATAAAACTGAGCTTGAACTCAAAGCTTACTTTTGCAAACAAAAATGCGAGTTCAAACCCAATTTTTATATGAAAAGTGAAATTTGAGATCAAACTCGTTTTTATGCATTCGACCCAATATCAATATTAAAAATTCAAATGGCAATATGAACATAAAAATATTATGCAGATCAGGGGACCTGTTTATTATAAAAAATTTTGTATCCGTTAGTCTATTTTGATTCTTTAGAGTTTTAAACAAAACCTTATTAGAAAATCTGTAAAATTTTCATATATTTATTGTTTCCTTTTTGATTTAATACAATTTTCTAGGTACCTAGCTACATTTTTCATTTTACTTTGAACAATTGCAATTCATTTTTCATTTCTACAGGGAAAAATTTTTATTTTACAATTTGATAAAAAATGGATTACAAAAATAAATACTTACCTAAAAAAAGAAATACAAAAAACTAATAAATAAATCCATACAAAGTAACATAATATTACATTTAACTCATATAGTTATAAATATTTTATGATATTGTTATGATTCTTTCAGACATTCTTTACTATTTCGACATTCATAAATTTCATAAACACATTCTACATTTTATTACATTACATTCTATTAAGGTACAACCAACAACAATAACAACAAAAACAAATACATAATACTTATATTAAATTATTCAGTTTTATTACATATATAAAAAATTTACAAATGTAAAAAAAAAAATAACTAAAAAAATATTCATATCTAAAAGGATAATTCAGTATTCAGGACATCATAAAAGAATTTCAACAATAAATCAAATAAATACTAAATATTTATATAATAATATTTATATATATATTTATATGATAACATACTGCAATATATGTATATGTATATAATGTATTATATATATCATTTTAATTTCATACATGTATTTAGACTTATCAATACAATAAACAATAATAAAAACAAAAAAAAAAAAAAAACTAAAACAAAAATTCAAAGGTAAAAGAAAAAAATCACAAACACACCAATAAATAATCATAACAAAAATATTTCTCTTGATTTATGCTAGGTCATTTCACTTATATGTTTGACCTTCGTTTTTCATAATCAAACAATAAATTAAATTTGAAAAATAAATTTCCAAAAATAAAAAAAATAAAAATATTAAGAAACAATAAAGAAACAAAGTAGAATGTAAACCAACGGTTTTTAATAGCGAACAAAGATAATACAAAGTGCTTAGAATTGTGATTCTGCACCAAAATTTAAAAATTTCATATAGGACAGGCGTACGGACAAACGGACAAGCGGACGGATAGACGTACAGACGCACGTACAGAGAGATAAACGAACGGACAGACAGATAGTCGGACGGCCAGACAGACAGACAGACAGATGAACGGACGGACAGAAGTACGGACGGACAGAGTGAAACTAATAGGCACATTTTTACAAAATTTTTTTGGAAATGTACTAAAAAGAGAAGAGCAAAATGAAAATGGCAAAAAAAGAAATTGAATTTCAAAATCATTCGTTAAATGCAAACGATCCTTTGCTCTGCTTTTTCTTTTTTGTAATCAAAAGGATTTGTTTTTAGATAAGAATATCATAAGCTTAGGATTAAATTTTTTTTTGATTTATTTAAATAAAATTTTTAGTTCCTAAACAGAAAAAGTATCACAAATTTTGTGATTATTAAATACTGGATATTGTGTTGTGTTGGAACAATGTTGCGTAAAAATTAATGAAATATTTCTTGGTTTTACTTGTTTCATCATTGACGTAAATATTATTTTAAAATGTTTTTATTTAAAAAGATAGTTGACTATTTTAACAACTAGGTGCTATAGGTTGTATTTATTATTTAAACCTTCTTATATAAACTCTTCCTTAGTTGCTAATAACATGCAGTATAATATAATTTTTATTTTTACGCAAGTGACTAATCTTTAAAAGTCATGAAGAAATACTATCTACTTAAAACCCCGCTTGGTAGTTTGGTATTTTTACTCACCAAAGTTAATAACTCCTCTTAAAAGTTCGCTTGGTAGTTTGACATTTTTACTCACTAAAGTTAACTAGCATGTTGACCGGGCAATAAACACCGTTTGTGCAGTATATAGCTGAGGAGTAAGGAATGAAAAGAGATGGGAAGGTATGTTTTTGAATAATCATTTTTTTTTCGCAAACTCTTAATGTGTTGAAAACTTTACAGTGTCTGTTTGGCACTCGTTTTGCTTAAAATTTGCTATGAATATGGGTATTAATAAAAAAGTGTTGAAATAATTCTGTTTTTACTCGCAGCATAAACATATCTAAGTATATACTGTTATTTTGCAGTGGTATAGTCTCTTTATAGGTGTAGTGCTAATTTTTGTGCATTGTTAAATGACGTTTTTGGCTAATTATTTTTTTATCTTCTTTTTATTCATCAGCTATAGATTCAGTTACTAAACTTTTTACACATACACCAGACTCTAGGCATTTATTTTAAATGCGGATGAAATATTGTTTTCTCTCAACTTAAAAACCATTAAGCTATTCTTTAATATTGTGGTGGTAACAGCCATTATCTCATTGAATTTATATGAATGAAATATATAGTAATAATATTAAGTTATAATTTAATTAAAAAACTAGTGATAGTATAGTAAAGTAGAGTGTGTCAACTCTGAGATACCCGTATGAACGTAATATATGAAATTTCCATAAAACTGTATCAAATTTTACAAAACTTCAGATGTTTTAGTACCGACGTAAAGTACCGAGATATATTTATGTAAATTTTGGAGTTGTATGCTACCGGGACCTCTTGCATCAGCACAACCAAATTTTACAGAAGTTATTGCCATAAAACTTGATCATCTTTTGTAAGATTTCGTTAATTTCGAAGATGTGCAAACTACGTCAACCTGCTGCTCTAGCACTGCCAAATTCTGCAGAAGTTAGAGGTACACAACTCGACATCTTTTCACGAAATTTGAAATACATAGTTTCAATAGACTCCGAGTTATTTTAATTTAAAAAGAAAAGTTTTTTGGCGTGCAACTCGACACCTTTTGAAAAATTTCAGATACCTCTAGCTTCAATAGACACTGGGTTATTTCCATATAGAGAAAGAAATTGTATGACAACTACTCGAACCCGGCGGTCTTAAAGGGGCGGACGAACTGACATGCATGGCCTAAACGATTCAGAATTTGATTCTGAGCCGATCCATACCTTTGAGCCTATATCTAGCTCGATTTCTTTAAGGTGTCACAAACGTAATGGCAAATTTAGTATACCCTATACATAGTGTGTTGATTAAGGTATAATAATAAGAGAAAAGAAAAATTTTACTAAACAAAATCTTTCCAACCTTTGTCAAACTTCGAAATGTTTACATATTATTATAGGAAGTATTACCTGAGTTAAAATTTAATATCTTGAATGCTTTTACAAAATATCTTCTTTTTAAATGCATGTCTAGACATACTAATACAATGTTTTGTGGAAAAAAAATTAGGTATATATGAAAAACGAGGAAGAATACAGTTGCCTTTGTCAACTCTTAGATACCCGTACGAACCGTTAGTATGTTCACAGTCTATCACTCTGCTTACAATATTATTTTTTTAATATTTTAGTATTTTAAAATAATTTTGGTGAATTTTATAATTTCTAGAACTATGGGTTGTAGATATATTCAAACTATATGTTTATACATTCTTCAAAAGCAAATTCTAACCTTCCACATAACGATTATCAATCCAAAACTTTTTCAAATATTCTATAGTACCATTTAATACTAAGCGGTAAATGTATATTAAATTTACTAAGTACAAAACAGTAAATATAATTTTAAATATTATATTATATTATATTTAAATATTCCATTGACAGAATAATTTCTTATAAGTACAATAAAATACATATATGTATGTAAATACGGTGCTATATAATATACATATATACTCTTATCATTCACTCACTAGTGACATATACGATATGTAAATAAACATGATATTATATAAGTATGTATATCAATATCATATAAATAAAAATTCTTCAAGCAACCGTTATGTTGTTTACTTATTTACATTTTTTTGTACTACGCATTATATCCTCAACAATTTCAAATTATCGAGTAAAACAAAATGGAAAAAATTCGTTAAAGAAATTTGTTAGAAAATTTGAAAAAATCAAGTAACACTTTCGTCAATTATAAAGTAACCCTATATTATTAAAAAAAGTTGTTAACAGAAATAAGAATATAATGTTGAAGCTTTAATTTTTGTGTATTACTTCAAAAAAATTTTAACAGGTGTTCAAGTTACAGGTGTTTAAAAATAGGAAATTTTCAGTTTTTGACCCCTTACAGCTCCTAAACGGGGGGTGATACAAAAAAAATTGACTCATACTTATTTTCAAAGATCTAACTTCTGTCAAAATTTCAAGTTTCCAACTTAAACCGTTTGGAAGATAGAAGGGTTAAAGGATTTTGCAAAATTTGAGTTTCGTATAACGGTAAATTAAGACACTGTATGCTACAAATATATATTTATTGTATATATATTTTTAAAGCTGATAAAAGTAGTAATCGTTTGGCGTTTTCAAAATGAAGATATACCTTATACAACTTGTGCTATAACAATTTAAATATAGAGCTTTTTTGAACCTTTGGGGAGCTGTAGCTCCGTAACGGGTGGGGCTACAAAAAAAAGTTATTAAAAATAAAATTAATATTTTTGTGAGATCTATCAGCAGTTAAAATTTCATAGCTCTATTTCAAAAAAAATGTGGGGATCTAAAAGTTAGGTGTTCGAGAGCTACCCTAAGTTTTGGTCCAAACTCAACCAAAAAAAATAGCGAACCTACAAATTTTTCCCAGAATATTTTGTGTAAATTTCAAGATTCTAGCTTTCTTAGTTTTTGAGTTAGCGTGCTGACGGACGGACGGACGGACATGGCTCAAAAGTCTTAGAATTTTTTTCTGATCCGATCCATACCTTTGAAGGTATATCTAGCTCGCTTATTTCGAGGTGTTACAAACGGAGGAGTAATTTTATTATACCCGATCCTATCGTACGGGTATAAATAACTGTAGTACCATGAAGTACCAAAACGCTAAACATGTAGTTTCCATTAGAAATTTCTAACATTTTAACTATATATTTTTCCTTTTTCACTTTCGTTTAAAGAAGAACATACTATGTACATACATAGAACATACTAGATTTATTTTTCATTCATGCGTGTTACCATTTTGAAATGCTTTTAAAAGTTCTCCTAAAATGACACAAAATATCAAAACAATATACAAAGAAATTTATATTTGTTTAAAAATTGTATAGGGGCCTCGGTAGCCTAGTGGGTAAGGCCATATAAAATACGCTGTAAGCACCGAGGGAGTGTGGGTTTGAATCCCACACACGATGTATGAGTTATTCCCACTTAAACATTTACAGCCACGCCTGAACAGGAAAGGCTGTGTAATTTACTGTCCACATTTATGTGGCAGAGAAATGCAATAAAAAAAAAGAAATTTTATACTGGTGGAATAATAGGGCTCTAATAGTCTTTAAATTGATTTTGTCACTTACAAAAGGCAAAACCTAAAATTAAATGATTAACTCTAATCTTTTTTTATTTGATTCTGTTAAATGTATTTTGCTGTTATTTAAAGTTTATGTAGAAAATAAATGTTACTAAGAATATTAAAAAACCGTATTAAGCAAAGCAAAAATGAAGGATAAACAACCAAAGTGTCTTGATTCCATAAAAATTTCTATAAAAAAAATATAATATTTTTCAGATTAAATGTTTTAAAATTAATTAATACTTCATAAAAAAATATTAAAAACAATGCTCAGTATTATTACTATTTCTTTCAATTCAATTACAAAACCCTTTAAAGGAATTTTCAATTTTTTACAATATATTTTTTATTTAATATTATTATTATTTAAATAAAAAATATATTGGAAAAAATTGAATCGAGAGAGTAAGGGTTCTAACCTCATATACGTAGTAAGAATAATTCCCCCTTACAACATTTACAGACACTCCTGAAAAGTCAAGGCTGTGTAATTTTCTTGTCACTTTTACGCCGCAGAGGAATAACCAGAGAAAAAATTTGTTTTTGTTGAAACTTTCTTCAATTACGGAGCTACAACCACTCAAAGTTGGGAGAAATTCTAGATTTAAATTGATTTCAAGTAAATTACTAATATATTTTTATCGTTAATTGGTAGAGAATGCCTTAAGTTTTATAACATAAAAAGAAATAGAAATAAGTTTTTTTCTAAATATGTTAGGCACTTAAAATCAGCTTTATATAGAAAAGTAATTTTTTAAATCTATAGGCTACCCTACCTTGTCTTCATATACTTGAAACTAGAAACTTGTTATTTTTAGAAAACCAAGAGTATAAGTTCAGATAAAACGTTATCTGTATTACCCACTTTTTAGAGAAGTTATGATCGACAAAAATATGCTATACTTTCTACTACACCTATAAAACTAACTTCTATGTAAATTTTTATCATTTGATAAGGCAGAAAATTAAAGTTAAAACTTTATGTAAAAAAAGCTTATCTTGTGCATGGGCTAATTGGGTGGGTGGATAATGCTTTATAATAACTACCTACTATATAATATAGCAACTTTAAAAACACTTAAGATTTTACGTACTACCTACTTCAGCTTTTTAAGATACTTAAGGTGGATATTATTGTTTTTGCTCAAAAATTGAAAGATTTTCGTAAATTCAACAAAGAAAAATTAATTTTTTAAAATAATATTATCAGGCTTTAAATTTTTTCTATGTTTTTTAGCTTTCACTTTATTTTTAAGTTTTTTAAATATGTATATAGATTGTTCGAGTGGATATATATCTGTAATATAATTTAAAAAAAAATAGGGAAAGTACACAAATGTTAAAGTTCATTAACTTTTGTGGACTTTTCAGTGAAAAAAATTAAAATTTAACAAAAGTTTTGCAAAGAAAACTTTTCTTTTACTTCATGGACAATCATGCCTTAATTACCTTTTTTTTTAATGATACTTTGACATTTATTCATCTATATTCTTGATTTTACTGAACTTTTAATTTTTTAAAAGAAGTTTATTTATAATTTTTATTTTATATTCAAATTTGCTTTGTTTGTATAACTGTTTTGTTTTTTTTTTTAGATTTATAAAGAAAAACTAATTTTTTTACAATTTACAAAATTTTTACAATCGTACTTAGTTGAATTTAACTATCGCTATAGTTAAAAAGTTCGAAAAAAGAAAAAAATTATGAAAGGCGAAATTAAAGTATAAATTAAAGAAAATATTTCGCTAACATACCTTTAACTTAATCTTATGTTATGTAAATATACTTGTAAAACCAGATCCTGGAGAACAATGAACATTTTACAGAAAATTTCTGTTGCTTCAGTCCGACTAATATTTTTCGGTTTTTCCACTCTTCTAGTTACACCAACAACTTTATAGAAACTTATTTTGTTTCTTATTATTTTGTTTCTTAGTAAAATATCAATAAGTCGAAAATAGTTTAATATACTGCCGTTTTTTTCATTACTTAACATACACACTATTTAAAAATCTGAACGCAAATTACTAAAGATTAAAATCGGTAAACCAGAAACCAAATACTCAGAATCGTTGGTGAAATTTCCTAGTATATTGTAAGCTGAAGTGTATGCAATCTGAAGGTACATGTAATGCAAATTCGACTGGTGGTATATATACATAGATTAACAACGATTCTATCAAACAATCAAGCAACTATGGACACTAAACTTCGAAGTAATTAAATCTAAATTAGTTTGGGAGCGTTTAGTGCAATTAAATCGATTAGAAATAAACACATTAAAGTAATCCTCTATTGCGTACTTGGACAAATAGGTACCTATAGAGGGAAATGGGGAGCGGATTGACTTTCACAAGAAGTAGCTCCAACTCAACAACTCAATTTACAGGTCCCCAACCTTTTTGTCGCATAGGTGGTTACAAAATAAATGAAGCACCAAAATTTAAGAGTTAAACTGTAGGAGTGAAAATTCTTGACAATCAGACAATCTAAGGAACTTCTGGGAAATTATAACCGTAAAAGGTATAAAAAAATTATAAGATCTATAGCAAAATTAAACTGAGAAATCCAATAGTCTTCATATTACGATTCTGTCGGCTAAAGTGACAGTTAAATGTAATTAGAATATAGAATGACTGTACACGCAGATTCCGTCATGAAGAAGAAGATGAACTAATTTTAGTACGAAAATATTTTCCTTCCTACAATTCAATAAATTATTCTTTTTCAATTATAATTTATCCTAGTGCCAAATAATGAATTTTATTTAATGAAAATTTAAAATATCTAACCCTCCATTACAAGGATATTAGATCTTCATATTAAAAATATATAAAATTGATTGCTGAATTTGTTCAAAATGTACTGTTATGTGAAAGTTGACCTCAAATCTTTTCATTTTTCTTTAACCTCTGATAATCCTTTTAGTTAATAAATCATTATAATATTGAAAATAAAATGAAATGCAATAATTAATTTTTCAACTATTAAATAATACATTAATTTTAATCTTTTAACTTTGACATTTTATTTTTTTAACTACCTATTAAATACATTAATTTTAATCTTTCAACTTTGACATTTGATAAGAACCTTTTAACATTTTCTCTTAGAACAAAAAAAAAAAACAACAGCAAAAATAGCAAAACTTAAACATGCATGTGTATAATGTACTAAATAACAATTCAAATTTTAATTCTCGCACTTATTATTTTCACAAAATTTAAATATGCAAAACAATATAAAAACAATTTAAAAATTTTTAAATTAATTAAATTTCCCTTTAAGCTTTTTTTACCAATACAACAACAAAAAAAAAAAAAATAAAACGTAACATTAAAAAAGTTTTTATTAATCTAAACACAAAAAAAAAAAAACAGAAAAAAAAATTCTTTATTCCCTTCTTATTTTTTAAATATTAATCGTGTAACATTTATTTATTTTTTATATTTATTTTTAACTTTTCGTTAAGTGAACTTTAAAAAAAGTTCTATTTTTATAAAAAAAATACCAGAGCAATTTAAAGGCATTTATATAATATTTTTAAAAATAAATTTTAAAGTTGTATCTTGTAAGGGGTTTATTAATTAATATAACCGTATCATGCCCTAATAACCAACCACCGGACATTATAAAAAATTAAAACAACATCAAGTAACATACCATGTACCTACACTATTTACGTGTGCATACATGTAATAATATCTAAACCACAGTTCAACCGCTTTGACATTTAAAAAAAAAAAAAAAACTTTTTATGTATATAATTTAAATTTATATGTTTGATTGTTTGTATATACAGCATGTTAAGAAAGTGTGAATAAAAAATAAAAAAATAAAAAATAAAAAAAATAAAATAGTTTTTTATTTACCTACATGCACAAAATATGCAATATTACTTTTTATTTTCTCTTTAACCAATTGATAAAAACAGTTTCAAGAGTAAACTTACAATGTTGAATATTTATAGTCTTTGGGAATACAGTTACATATTATATTTTATAGAAGATCTTTGATGTAGAATGCGTTGCTTCTCGTTTTTAAATTGAAGGAAATCTTCCTATAGTCATGATCTAGTAGGTGGGTCGTTTCAATCTATATATATATATTTTTATTACTTACTAGATTTTAGTAATTGATATATGTTAGAGAAGGGGAATTGAAGGAAATCTTCCTCTAGTCATGATCTAGTAGGTGGGTCGTTTCAATCTATATATATATATATTTTTATTATTTACTATATTCAGTAATTGATATATGTTAGAGAAGGGGTTTCATGAACAAGAGCTAAAGAATAATATGCGGAATATTCTGGCCCAACACCATCAGCAACACGGATACATGGCAGTTAACAGACGAAGAACAGTTTGGCTTATTACTGATTAATTAAACGCGAAAAATTGAAAATGAATAGGCCACACTCTGAGAGAAATTCTGGAAGTATAGCCATGCTTTAGAATGGAATCACCATGATAGCCTGAAATATGGTAGACAATAATTGCAGTGCTAGAAAAAAAGAGAATTAAGATGGGACGAAATTCAGATCATCGCATACAATCGAGATCACTGGATGGTAGACTGGTAGACAAATTGATGCCTTATAGGAGGATGCCTCGCAAGAGGATTAAAAGGAGAAAAAAATTTTACAGAAGGGGATTGTAGTAAATATTATAATTGAATACAGGTGATAGCTAAACCATAAGAAGACCATATGTATGGGAAGCAATATTATGATAATTTTTTTAAATTATATTTTAAGAATAGCATATCATAATGAGCACTTCTTTCATACATTGTATGATGAAGGTTAGAAAGAAAGTTAAGTTAGATAAACATATACATATAAACATATCATCGGTTGAATATTCTTATTCGATTTTTATTACCATATATACATAAATTCTAATATATTATAGTATTAAACAAGATTTGGTATATTTATAATATGTATAGCGCAGCATGTTTTGTTATTTTTATATTTAATGGAACCGCTACAATCATCTTATAATTATATTATCTAGTGCAAATTAAAATATTAGAATAGCTAATGTCTAGTAAAAACATTTGTGGAATAGCATCAACTTTTTAACAGTGGTATCCTGGTTTAAGTAATAGAAGAAAGGACTTTTACTCATTATTGAAACTATCAATAGGTTTGTAGATTAATAATGCTTCTGCTATCTTTAAATTTATAAGAGTCTTATAAACATTTTGCAGACTAGATATATTATGATTGAGTTTTAAGTTTAAATACCTGAATATGGGTGCAGAGATAGAGAAGATATCTGCATAATTATGTCAAATTAAAAAGCTTTGAACTAATATCTAATAATAATATTAACTTTTTTTTATATAAACAAGAACTGCCTATCTCTATAGCTAATACCCGTTTTAATGTCTTGTAATTACATTTTAATGTGATATAATATGTGTTTTCTTATCTAATTAAGTCACTTTCAGTAAAACTTAAATTATCCTCCTTATAATAATATGTATTTAATATTTAAGTCTCTAACACATTAATTGTAGATTTTGTATCGGGAACAAAATTTTATTTCAAAGGTTCATGTTTACTAATAGGAATTTTTTTTTAAACTATTGAAAATCTTTAGGATTATACCTGTTCATATTTGAATGGTATGTAAAATGTTAAAAATTTTTGCTTTTTTATGTTTTTTTGTAAATTTTTATTTTAGCAGGGAATTTTTTTTCTTTTTGTTTCAAATTCCGTTCTTTAATTTTTTATTTAACATTTTGTTTTTTTTATGTGCTTTGAATATATATTCTTGCCAATGTAATAATTTATCCCTTTTTCCTTTCATGTGACATTTTTTCTAGGATGGTATTTTTGTCCAGACCAAAACAAAAGAAAAATACAAAAAAAAATAATTAAGAATTGTCGTCCTTTGCCAATTATTTCTATTTGAAAAATGAAAATAAAGTGTTGTGAAAAATTGAATATTTTCGTTTTGAATGTCATGCTGCGAATTAAATTTTATTTTTTCTTTGCAAAATTGAAGAATACTAATATTCTTGGCAAAATATATGCAAAATATGCAAATTCGGTTGTAAATATAAAAATAGTGTGTCATAATTATAATATGTTGGATGTTCCATAATTTGTGGTAATTAAATTTTTAAATTCTATGTGCTAAACATTCATATCACTTTTTATGAAGATATAATAATTAATTATAGCTTAGTTATCGAGAGAACGGTTTAAAAGCTGTTTAATGTCGCTTTTCATTATAGAAATTTTTGTTTTTAAAAAACCCTTCCTTTACATTCAATCAATTACAAAACCATTTTTAGAACATTTCCAAAAAAATTTTGAAAAAAATGTGCTTATTAGTTTCACTATTTCCGTCCGTTCGTCGATCTGTTTACAAAACCTCTACACCGTTAAAGATAGAGAAAACCATGGGTAAGTCTCATAAAAGAAATAATTTTGTGGAACAACTTTTTCATGTAGCCCCATCATCCGGCACGCTTTTAGATAGAGGCTTGAAATTTTGAGGCAAGAAAGAACTTTTAGAATTAGCATAAGTTTGCTCAGAAAATTTTTTTGGACCACCCCCTGTTTATGAGCTATTAGGTATCAAAAATTGAAAATTTGCTATTTTTAAACACCTGTAACTTAGGAACCTGTACACATTTTACTTCTGCAAGATATAAAAATTTGAAGCTACAGTAATATATTTTTACGTATGTTAAAGATTTTAGTTTTAGTTCTAAGTTGCAGCTCTTCAAAATTGCAAAAAAGCCCCATTTTCAGATGTATATATCAGGCTCTGCGTAATAGTTTTGCAATCTAAAACCGCCACAAGATCGAAAATTTTATTACATATTAAACAATAATCATATAAAACAATATCAATATCAAAATTATGCAATATTTTGTAATTTACTATTTAAATTTACCGTTATATGAAAATCACATTTTGCATGAAATTTCTTTTTTCATAACTCCAGCAAGCCTTTTGAGACAAGAAAGAACTTTTAGAATTAGTATAAGTTTCGTCAGAAAATTTTTTGGTAGCACCCCCTTTTTAAGAGTTATTACGCCTCACTAATTGAAAATTTGCTATTTTTAGACACCTGTAACTTAGGCACCTGTAAACATTTTTCTTCGGCAAGACATGAAAGTTAAAGGTTCAATAATATATTATTACGTGTGTTAACGGTTTTTCTTAGTTATATAGGATTCCGGACTTACGGCCCCTCAAAATTTCAAAAATGTTCCATTTTCACGTTTTTTCTTATTAGGTACATGAAATTTTCAAATTTTTGTGCAAGTCACAATTCTAAACAATTTGTATTGAGTTTTGGAAATCACATATCTTGTATATTCACTTTTCGGTTTCGTTTCTCAAAAAAACATTTTCTAGAAAACAAACGTCAAAAAAGAAACTTGTCCTCGTATTGTTAAACTTAAAAAAACCAACCTACAAAGACATTTTTCATTGTCTTCAATTATGAAAAAAATAGTTGTTGTTTTATTATTCTGCTTACATTTTGCTACTACTTTACTGAATTTACGATCTCTTTTATTTAGAAAGCTTCTTAATTTGTTGTACAATAAAAAAATAAAAAAATTAGGAATCTAATTTGATCTTTAGATCAAATGAATAGAAAAAATTTTTAAAATTATGTATATATATATTTTTAATGCATTTATCTGCCACATAAATGTGGGCAGGAAATAACACAGCCTTTCCTGTTCAGCCTTGACTGTAAATGTCCTACAGAGGCATAGCTCTTACGACGTGTGTGGGATTCGAACCCACACTCTCTCGGTGTTTACATTACCCACTAGCCCACGGAGGCCCCAAAATTATATTTTTTTATTGTACGTAGGTATAGGTACCTAGGGTAGGTACCTATAATCTAATTTATAATCTAATAAACTTTCCAAATTGTTACTGTAAGCCTATGCCGGAGCCTAGATATTTTTTAAATGAAAAGTGATTGTAAATTTAAAACAAATTATAACAAATTATATATAGAATTTGAATGTATGATTTGTTGAAAATGTAGAATGACACAAAACACCGCGTGTACCAAAGAAAAAAAAACCAAACAAAAATTTTAAAATTGGAAATCATTTTATAAAAAAAATGTTTGAATGATTTTAAATGCAGAATTACTAAATTGAAATTTATACGTGAAGATATAAAAATCATTTAAGTACTAGCTACCTATTTGAAAAATATCTGGTTAATATAGCTTTGGTTAATAGGACGTCATGACCGATAAAAATTTTCATTCTCTTATTTTTGTTTAATATCAAGAGGAATGTCAAATTTTATCACAAAATATTTTTGACAGAAAATATTTAAAGATTTGAACAGAAATAAGGTTGAAAAATATTGACATATAAGAGAACATGTTTTACTTTTTAAATTAAATATAATTATTGTTTTCTTTTAGCTATATAAAAATAACCTAAATAATAGGTTTCAATAAAATAGGTAATATAATAATTAAAACTTAAACATAATTTAATTAAATTTTGAAAAACTTATTTAACTTTAAAAATAATAAGCAATTCCTACCTAATTGTCATTTAAGGTGTCACTTTCAGTAAAATATTTTAGAAAACAAAATGTCACCAGTTTAATTATTTTGTTATTTTCATTTTCTGTTAACTTTGATATAATTTCGGTTTTATTTATTAAATTAAGTATTTAAAAAATAAAAAAACAAACACTTTAGAGTTTTCTTTTAAAATGTCAAATTTTTCGAGGAAAATATTTTTGTATTTTTTAATAACCATTAATAAGGAAGTAGGTATCTTTTGATATTTTTTCCATTAAAAGTTTTTACAAATTTTTTTTTTTTTGCTTAGATACAAAGTAAAAGCTTATGTTAATTAAATTAGAATAAATTTTTGTCTTTTTCTCATTAAAGAATGATATTTTTAGTTAAAATAAAAAAAAAAAATTAGGAACTACGCTGGGTTTGCCAGTTTATTTATTTATTTATTTTGTTTTTTTGAGCTTATTTCCCCGCCACATAAATGTGATAAGGAAATTACACAGCATTTCTTTTCAGTATAAACAGCTGTAAATGAGGGTAATGAGGCATTATTCTTACAATATATGTGGCAACCGAACCAAACCGCAACTCCCTCGGTGTTTACAAGTGGAAACTTAACAGGAAATTGTATATACTCTTACCCACTAGGGAACCGAGGCCCCCTTTGGTTTTTATATTTTTAACTAAATATTTTTTATCGTATATCTACAAAGTTGACGTTGAAATTGACTGCCTTTTTTTTAATTTATTATTTAGCTGCTTCAAAGCTTTATCTTAAATTAGCTTATCAGCCTAACCTATAGTTTTTCTAGTGTAATACCGCCTTACAATTTTTGATTATTATTTAATTTTTTTAAGGCATAAATTCATTATTTTCATTATATTTAATATTTTTGTAAATTTTATTTTTTTTCTTATAAAATGATTCATATTTGATATGTTTGCTTTACTTGACGTATGTCTTTTAATTGCTCAATGTAAAAACAGGATTCATTAAATGGATAGTTGAAGTCGGGAGACCAAACACTATTTATTGTTTTAAATTCTTCGTTTGCACACAAAACTATATAGAATGGAGTTTCTACTTGTTTTAGTTTAATTTAAGTAAGATATATTTTTACGACGTTATTTCATTTTAAAATACAAGAATGAAATAACTCCACATTAAATTGAAATAACGCTATGCCATAGTGATATAATGTCGGAACATAATGAAGTTGAACATAACAATTGAATTGCCTATCGTGTACTGAAAGCCATACATTACCTAGCCAAATAATATGCCTGGGATTACAGCAATTAACGAGAAGATCTCTGAGAACCTCTTACATAGGAAGTAGGTAAATACTTAATTAAACTTTTTGTATTGCAAGCTATTATATTTTCATAACAACATTTTTCTAAAATCTTTTGATCAATTTTTAGCACATTTCCAAAAAAATTTAAAAAAATGTGCTTATTAGTTTCACTCTGTTCGTCTGTTCGTCCGATTGTCTGTCCCTCCGTCCGTCTGTTTTCAAAATTTCTACACCGTTAAAGATAGAGAAACATTTTAACCATGGGTAGGTCTCATAAAAAAAATAATTTTGTGGAACAACTTTTTCATGTAGCCGCACATCCATTACGGAGCTACTGCGCCTCAAACTTTGAATTTATGTTCTGCTTAAGATTGTTTCAATCTGAAAACCTCATGCGACAGATTTTACTATTTAAATTTATTTTACAGATTTACTATTTAAATTTACCTTTATGTGAAAACCAAAAATTGCATGATTTTTCTACTTTCATAACTCCGGTACGCTTTTAGATAGAAGCTTAAAATTTTGAGGCAAGTAAGAACTTTTAGAATTAATATAAGCTTGTTCAGAAATTTTTTTTGGGTCACCCCTTGTTTATGAGTTATTACAGCTCAAAAATTTAAAATTTGCTATATTCAAACACCTGTAAGTTACACCTGTAAGTTACAGGTGTTTGAATATAGCAAATTTTAAATTTTTGAGCTCTAATAACCTGTACACATTTTACTTCGGAAAGATATAAACATTAAAGCTACAGTAATATATTTTAACGGTTTATTTTAGTTGTATAGTGTTTCATAGTTACAGCTCTTCAAAATTGCGAAAAAGCCCCATTTTCAGATGCATATATCTCAGGCTATGCGTAATAAATTTGCAATCTAAAACCGCCAGAAGATCAGAAATTTTATTATCTACATAAAGCAATATTAAAATTATGCAATATTTAGTAATTTACTATTCAAATTTACCGTTATGTGAAAACCACATTTTGCATGAAATTTCTTTTTTCATAACTTCAGCATGCCTTTAGATAGGAACCTCAAATTTTGAGACAATAAAGAACTTTTAAAATTGGTTCCTTAAAATATTTTTTTGCACCACCTCTTGTTTAAGAGGTATTAGGGCTAAAAAATTTTCTATTTTTAGGCACCTGTAACTTAAGCACTTGTACACATTTTTCTTCGGCAAGGCATAAAAATTAAAGCTCCAGTAATATAGTTTTACGTGTGTTAACGGTTTTTTTTAGTTATAAAGGGTTCCGGACTTACAGCCCCTCAAAATTCCAGAAAAGTGTTATTTTCACATATTTTCTTATTACAAAAAATGTCGTAAATTTTATGTTTTAAATTTTCAATTTTTTGTGCAAGTCACAATTCTAAACAATTTGTATTGTGTTTTGGAAATGTGCGCTTTTAAAAACCGTTGGTTTACATTCTACCTTGTTTTAGTTTAAATTTCACACTTAGCTTAATTAAAATTTTTTTACTCAAAAACAAATCGTTATCCAAGTTCAGTTCAATACAAATAAGTTGAATTGTATTGTATTGGATTTTGAGGTGTATTTCAGTTCAGTTCAGTCGTCTATTCTTTTCATAGCTTTTATTTATTATATATTTGAATGCTTCATATTTGTTAAAATTTAAAATAATACTTTATGGTTATTATGTGGTTATTATTACAAAAATAGTATCACAAAGTTTTATAGGTTTTGAAAATATATTTTTCAAGTGTCGGAAAGATAATAATAAGTTGGAATCATTATGAGATTCGGTGAAAATAAAGATTCATAATATATAAAAATAGCTCTCAACTCTACTCATAATGAATGTTGTTACTAAAAATTTAAGAAACAAAGCAATTTTAAAAATTTTCAAATCTGTTTCAACAAATATTTTTTTACTGTATTCTATGATATTTATTATTATTTTTTTTTTATTTCTTTTCCAATCCTTTCAGAAGCAAAAGCCATCCTCTTAATTAGTTATTATTTATATTAGTTAGCGAATTCTTTAAATCATTAGTTTCACTTTTAAATGCGGGTGTTATTACTCAGTGTAGTTTTTGTATACAAGATTTTGTTAGATAAAAAATGTATTTGTGCGACATCTATTATTTGTTACAAAAATTATTTATTGTTTATTTTATTATTTTATATTACGATACTCACTATTATGATATGATAGGATATAAACTATTATGAAATAAACTATTACGATATAAATTGACCTGTCATATGGCTGTGTAGAAGATGGAAACCAACATTTTTTGATTGAAAGGGCGGCACCTTTACCTAAATCATATTAAGTCATGCTAACTATAATAGTAAATACCAACCTTTAAGCTTAAAAATTTAAAATTAAAAATTAACAAATAACTTTAACTTTTTTAACAAAACATGTTTTTATAAAAATTGAAACCTATAGTATTGAGATATTACGAACTTTTGTTTTTGTCTTGGTTAATTTTTAAACAATTTTTAGTTGTTTCGTCCAAATATTTACCAATCTTTAAAAAATTTTTAACAATTATTTGTTGCAATTTTATTAAAGAAAACAAAAATAAGAACGAAAAAAACATGGGTTTTGTTTTTAACTTCTATTGTCTGGACGTTGGTATTATGTCATGATAACCATTTTCAATTATTGTAGTTTTCTATTATAATTTTTTTTTTTATTGTGTAATTTACGATTACTTACAGAAATTGAATAGAAGAACGATATGGGAGAAATTTAATGAATAAATTGAAAATGATATTATTTAAAGGTGTGAAAATAAATGAATGTTATACGTAGTAAACATGAATATATATTATATAAGTAAGTCCAATACCTATATACTAAATAAAGGTGTAATTTGATATTTAATATTTCAAAAACATTTTTGTTAAAGATATGGTTATCAGAATTATTTTTTTCGCCCACTTGTCACAAAATTTTCACAACGTTTATAACCACTAACATTCACTAACATATTCACTATATCTATTAAAAAAAATTTGTTAAAAAAAATATCTCAGTCTATTAATCTGTATCTCTTCAATGCATAAAGACAAAATCTTGGGATATTCGTAGTGGTACGACATTCAAAAACAAGCATTAGTAGGATCGCATTTTACATTTGCCTCAAATTTTAACTATATTAGTTTATTTCTACAAAATATTTCAAATATTCAAATACGACAAAACTTTCTTTATCGATATTAAGCAGCTACTTACTTGTATAATACTATGTTAATACTTGTTGAACCTATAGACAGTGTGTATCTTTTTATACGTATTTTCCCAGAGTTTATCAAAACCATAAAATTAACGAGTATTTTAATTTTTTAAACAATATATAAATCATTAAAAACCATTTTATTTAACGTACTTTCTGATCCTGATACATTCTTATTGTCCAATTTGTTGTACTCTGTTGTACTCTTATTGTCCAATTTGTTGTATATCTAACTATTCTAATGTTGCTATAGTAATGTTTTTACTGGCTATATGCGTTCATTAAAAAATCTTATAAAATTGCAATATTTTAGCGAGAAATTTGATTTTAATAATGTGTAAGTATAATATATAATATATATACATAGGTAGGTGTATAATTTAAAAAATATTCTAAGCAATACTCGTACTTAATTATCCTTTAATTGTACAATATAAATAAAACCCTCAATAGAAAATCAAAATGTAAATCAAAATTAAATTAAAATGTCATTTATATAAAATCAACCTAACATAATCAAAGAAAATTTTATGATCTGTAAAAAAATTATATCTTTAAGGCTATTTTTTCATTTTACTTTTGTAGGTAAGGTATATATGTTTACATTTACAAGCAAATGTTAAGATCAAATATGAAATATCCGGAATAAATTCAGTAGGTAAATATAATAATTATATTTTATACATTTAACCCTTATGTCCCGACATTTAAATTTTGTCACTTACATAATGGAAACTTTTTTTTAAAGTGGAATATAACTAGATAACTACTTATATATCTTGCATTATTTCTATATTTGTCTCTTTCAAAAAATATTTGCTTATTTTATTTACCTAAATAAGTTCCAAGATTCTCACAGACATTAAAAATGTTGTAAATATGTATAATATTTCACATTATCACATAAATTTTTTTTTAAATGTATTGATGTTGGTATTGGGGCCTCGGTGGCCTACTGGCTGAGAGCGTATAAAATACGCTGTAAACAACGAGGGAATGTGGGTTTGAATCTCACACACGTTGTATGAGTTATTCCTCCTTACGACATTTACAGCCACGCCTGAACAGGAAAGGCTGTGTAATTTTCTATCCACATTTATATGGCAGAGAAATTCATTAAAAAAAATTTTGGTATTCAACTCGAATGTACAGACTTGAATGTAAACTTCTAAGAGCAATTAAAAAAATATTCATCCTTTATTTTAAAAAATAAGCAGACTTACAGCCTTTGGTTACGTGCCCCTTTGCAAGACATTTCTGAATACATGTAAAACTTATCCTGACTTATTTTTGTCCATAAATCGAACAATAAAATAATTAATGTTTCAGGGGGCCTCGGTGGCCTAGTGGGTAAAAGCGTTTAAAAGACACTCTAAACACCGAGGGTGTGCAGGTTCGAATTCCACACACGTCGTAAGAATAATTCCCCCTTACGACATTTTCAGCTAATCCTGAAAATGAAAGGCTTTTTAATTTGTTTGTTACATTTATATGGCAGGGAAATGCACTATAAAAAAACAAATTAATGTTTCAACTAAAATATAAGTTGGGGACCTCGGTGGCCTAGTAGGTAAGAATGTATAAAATACGCTGTAAACACCGAGGAGGTATGGGTTCAAATCCCATGCACGTCATAAAAATAATTCCTTTAATATCATAACTCCCCCTTACGACATTTGCAGCCACGTCTGAAAAGAGAAGGCTGTGTAATTTCCTTCTTACTTTACGTGGCAGGGGAATAAACCAAAATAAAAAAATATAAGTGTCCGGCGGCACTCAATTAAGTTTTTCGCTAGAAATTCAAAATTTTCATTAAATATTGCATTTACTCAAAAAATAATTACATTTTAGGGATTTGAAAGTTTATAATATGCACATATTACATAAGATGAATGTATGTATTAGGAAGATATGCTTAACATAAAAATAAAATATTGAAAAATAAAACTATTTACCTATAATAATATATTTTGAATTATTTTGAACCTTTACGAAATTTAATATTCGTATAACAAATGTCAAATGCTGTCTAGCCACATCCAATATACGTACTTATAAGTATATTAAATAAACGTCTAATTTAATTTAAGAGAATGATGACTCGGATACTTTTGGTAATTTTTTTTTATTTATTTTTCTAAATAAAGTCGACTTCTTTTATGAATGACAATTCATTTTTGTTTTGATTAT
This sequence comes from Poecilobothrus nobilitatus, assembly GCA_947095535.1. Taxonomy (NCBI): domain Eukaryota; kingdom Metazoa; phylum Arthropoda; class Insecta; order Diptera; family Dolichopodidae; genus Poecilobothrus; species Poecilobothrus nobilitatus. The sequence continues at coordinate 113,371,835 of OX352774.1, forward strand.
TCGAAATAAAATAAAATATCGTTTTAACTAATTTTTTTTGGGTTCATTTATTTTTCCTTGGTAGTAATGAACATAATAAGTTATGTAAATTAAAATGGTTTTATCCTTATATCTAAAAATCATTTTTAAATTTTAGTAAAAAAAATTTTTGAGTAAGTAGGTATATATGGTTTTTCCACCACCCCATCCCCCCTAAATAATATTGCTCTTATCAGGAACAACTATTATTAAAATCATATAAATTTAAATTAATCCGAAATGACAATGCGGGTCAATAGTGTGAGCTTAAAAACAGGTACAAGAAACAATATCAGAAGACTTTTCCAATTAGAAACTTAAGAATGTCAGACTCGAATACATTCGACTTTCTGTGACAAATTTGAAATAGGATTTTTTCTACTTACATATTTCATACATACTATAAAACATGAAGACATTAAAATATAATCTTTAATTGAGTGTGATGTGGTTAAAATAATAATATAAGTCCTAATTATTGGGATGTAATTAAATATATTTATCGGTGAATAAAAATATTCAGCACATCCCCTATGCATGTTGTAGAAAATGGTATATCTTGATTCTTATAATATATTTTATCAATTATTTTTAATTATTATGTCCAATGAAATAAGTTATGTTACATCGAATTCGGATAGTATTAAATGCTTTTATTTTTTACATAGCACTTTTAATATTTTTAATTATTTATCAATCGATAAAAAATTAATAGGTATAAAAATTGTATTTCAGATATTAATTTAATCTTGATTTGGCGTTCAAAAATATATAATTTTGTACCTAAGTATTTAATTAATTTTTTCTCCTCAATTTTAAAATTAATGTTTTATTTAAATTTTTGCTGGAAATATAAAATTCACTAATTTCAAATGATTTGTTCTATCTTGAGTAAATATTGGTAAAATTTGAAAATGTCATTACATTATAAATAATGTTAATTACCTATATCTAATTAAAAAATAAGCGGAGGATAAAGAATAGGTATTCGGATAGGACGTCGGAGGCGCGAGTACGCGTTTAAATGTTAAACAAAAAGAAAATATTATTAATTTTGTTAAAGCACAAATAAGAACAGATACCTCCAATGGACGAATCTAAAAAAGAATTCTGAGGAGAAAGAAATATAATAAAAATAAGGCTCAACGAGGAAGATCTAAAGAAGTTTCGAATATCGAAATTAAAAAAGTGTCTATAGGAAGAAAAGTTGGAAAACAATCTCGAAAAAATAGGAGAATGGAAGAGTATAATTGTTTAAAAATTGGAAGCGAATGTGGTCTCCAGTCCCCAAAACAAATGTTTTTTATTTGTTTTAACATACAAAAGAAAAAAATTTAAACTTTCAGGGTAACAAATATAAGACTTAATTTTACAAAAGTAGAAAAGAAGTCTAAAAACTTTTCCGTCCTGTACGTTATCAAAAAATTAAAATTTTTCTTTTTTTCTTCCTATATCCTTTTCTCACCATTTAAACTAACGTTATTATTGCGTTAAAAAATTACTATGAGTTTAAATTAAAAAATAAATTGCACTTACGATCGATTTAATGTTATATCTTTATTAACTAATTGAAATACTCAAAGTCTGCAATTAAATTGGATGTTACAATTCATTATTTTTATTTATCTATACCATATAATAATAATAATAATAAATGTTAAATTTATTTCAATCAAATGCAACCGCAATTAAAATTATTTTATATATACTTATATTGGCACTTTAAAAGTACATACTTCCCTACCTATAAAAATATGAAAAATACATTATACCTTATTAAGTAGAAAATAGTTTAAGTTTAATTTTATATCTATGTACTTACCTATCTGAGTATCTGCTATTAAATTATATGTTTATTATAACTTTGTACATTCTCATTTTAATGTCAGATACACGGAAAGAAAATTTCAAAGCACTTAACACTTTATTTTTTTTGGTTTTGTTTTTTTTTTTGAATTAAATGAGTGAAAGAAATCAACTCATATATTTTTACATTTCAATAAAAAAAAAAATAAAAAATTCCCCTAAAATTATGCTTTTAGTAAAGAATTCAATTAATGTAGTGTGAAAATTTTAAAAATACTATGTATATTATATTAGTGTTATTATGTAATAGTAAATACTATCTATAATTTAAAATATTTTAGGTAGTGTATCTAATAATATATTTTACAACAATATTATTTATAATTTAAATAAAACATGTATTTTTGTTAACCAAAAAACAAATTAAAATCCTTTCCCAGAATCACTTTTTACTGCAATCAATTTAAAATTATTTTCAGGATATAAAACGTAACTGAATTGGTAAATTTCAAGGTGTATATTTTATACCAATAACGGAAAATAACAGCTATTATAGGTACCTTACCTACCAACCTTACCTACCATGCCAATAAAGGATTCCAATTCACAGAATTAAGCTTTTAATAATAAATAATATACCTATATATTGTATATTTATCTATGCTGCATATAACTAAAATTTATTGTGAATACAATTTTAATTTTAGCCTTACTTTTCGTTTACTTACTTTTATCGCTTTTATGTACATGTTTTTAACATTTTTATTACTTTTTTTTTATTATAAATTTTTATTTTTTTTTTAAAAGAAAATATATTACTATGTTTTAGTGGATTTCCAATAGGGTTGTTGAGGGTCTTTCCTGTTAACTCTTTGATGACCTGTATATTTTAAGGGCTATATATTTGTCACTTTTCTGGTGGACAAAAAAAAAAGGCAGTTTTCAAAAGTATTTTTTTTTTATTAAATAATAAAAAATATTTAAAAAAATGTAGATAACAATAAAGTTTTAATTTGAATTTAAAAATGCCACAATTTTCTAAAATATCATCAGTACCATAATATATAAAGGGACGAATACAATAACGTACATTTTTGTTTTAGGTTCTGGCACATTTGTGTATAAAAGGCAATATAGTATCTGATATTCTAGAATTAAAATGACATTTTTTTGAAACTGTTAAATCTCAACCGTATCAGGAATTATCATCTAACATTCTAATAATTTAGCTGTATATTTAACAATAAATGAGAAGATTAGATAAATATAAAACATTGTAAGATTCTAGTGCTTCAAAACATTTGAATTATAAAAATCATTATTACCATAATAACTGATTACCATATAACGTAAGAGCTAGACGAGGCCAATCAAAAACTTTCAAGTATAATTTTGAATCTGTAGATCATTTACAGCACTAACGTTTCAAATTGGATTTTTGATATAGCATAAGATATCCTGCCTTAAAAACATATTGTATAAAAAAAACATTCAGCGTATTCTATAATTTATTCTTTTCGGATGCACAACGTTAATAAAAATTAAGAACAATTAGATGTTAATTGTTCTGAAGCTGTAGATCATTTAAAACACCAATGTCCGGAATTGGAAATTTTTAATATGCCATAGAATATTTTGACTTAAAATCATACTGTGTTAAATAGGAAACTTAGAATGTTCAGTAACCTAACAGTTCAGTAACAGAGTTATCCTCTTCGGAACTACAAGGTTAATAAAAATGGAGAATAACGGGTATTACATATAAGGCTCAATTAGATCTACCTGATGAACAAAAGCGTTTAAAAGTGTTTGTAATGCTATTTCAACCAAACTAAAATAAAAATTTTTTTTAATTTGGAAAACTGATAGACTATAATACTAAATACTGTTATTATTTCAACGTCATAATTCTAATCTATCCGTTTTATTTATACCTTGATATTTAAGTAAAAATATCCTCGAAATTTTTTTCATTTTAGATGTATGGTGAATGTAAAAAATTGTTTAGGTGAAATTGAATAAAAACTCAAAATCAGTTAAGTTTACTCCTTATAGGCTATCATGAAATTGAAATACTCCTGTGAATTACTGTCGCGTAACATGCAATGCAAATTCCATTAAAAAAGTGCTGACCAAAAAAAGGAAAATGAAAATTAAAGATATGTTGAACAAATATGTAAAATTTATGTACGTTTTAAAATACATCAGCTATGATTAAGTATTTATCAAAAGTATTACGTGTTATAATTTAAATATACAAAAGAATTTGTCTTTGAAATTGCGAAATTTCATCAAGTTTATATTTTTAAGATATTATTTATTATTTTTAACAACTATAGGTATATTAATAAAGAAAATAATGTTATGCAACTATAAAATAGTAATGTAAAAAAATGTATGTTAAAACTTGAAATTAAACTTGCTTAAGGCTAAATGTACTTATTTAATGAATTCTAAATAAGTACAGGAGAATAGGAGAAACAACTTTTCAATTGAAAAATTTTTGGTTATGTAGAGAAATACAGAATACTTTTACTTTAGAAACAAATAAATTTTAAACTGAAAAATGAATGAACAAGAGAAACTAAGAAGAATGTCTATATTTTGTAATGAACTTTATAAATTATTGAATCCAAAATTTTCAAATTATATGATAATCAAAGTTACGCCAGTTGATGAAACCATTTAGACAAATATTTTAAATATATCTGAAATTTAATCTTTTTGAATGAATATAAATGAATTCAAATATTTATTACTTATTGAACAAATATCCCTAAAAAATGTTAATTGGAAATATGGTATATGTATAACTACTTCTTGTTATGTCTAACAATTTTAAAAGAGCTCTCGTTTGCATTATTCAATTTCATTACAGGTCCAAAAACGAATCTTTTTGTAGCATAGGTAAACACAAAATAAGAGAAGCACTGAAACAAAATAAGAGAAGCGCTTTCACTGATGAAAAATGTAGGAATCTCCAAAACAGATAACTAAATTGCTTTACCGAAGATGAATTTTCAGCAATAAACCCTCTACAAATCTTCAATTTCTTAGATGCAGTCGAGGTGGCAGAGTATTATAAGTGGAGGCAAAATATCCATTACATTGTAGTAAAAATAAACAATAGATCTACATCAAAAGTAAATAGTTATACTGATACTCCTAAATAATAATCTATTCTAGCATTAATATTTATGGTAGGTACTTTTTAATTAAACCTGCTATAATAATGAACCATCCTGTGGTATTCTGAAATTAGCGCAAGAACTACAAATAATCTTAAGAATTACGAAAGAGAAAGATCAGCAGTTTATTTCAATATTTATTGATTTTTTACTACATAGCGTCTCAGCTTATTGCCTTATTATACAGGGGATTTAAAAAATGTCTAAGTTTGTTTAACAAATCGATAAAAATAAGAATTGCATTACAAATTATTTAAAATAGGTAACAAAATATTTAAAAATAAAATCTGCTTTATACAAAGAACAAAATATATATAATAGTCATTTTTCTAAGTCAATAACCAATAGTATCGTAATTTTTATCGGCAATAATATGATTTCTTTTCTATTAAAATCATCTCAAACTCTATTTTACTTCCTTAATTTTCAACAAAACTTTTTTGTTGTAAATAAAGAAATTTCTTTTAAATGTTTTAGTTTTTTTTTTCTTATCCTATATGTACTCAAGTAAATTTGTATTGTAAACGTTTTTGAAGCAGATTTTTCAAAAACAATAATTTTCTCATTAGTTTCACTCTGTTCATTTGCCAGTCCGTGTCTGTTTACAAAACTTCTACACCATTTAAAATAGACTAATGAAACAAATATGGATAGGTATCTTAAAAATCTTGTAAAAATATTTCTTTATGTAGCCGCACTCGTTACGGAGCTATATACAGCCCTTTAAAGTTTGAAAAAGCCTTATTTAGTATTTAAATTTACCGTTAAGTGAAAAATTTCCTTTATATCTTTGTACCGCTTATAGACAGTACCTAGCCTTAAAATTTCGAGAGAAGAAAGATCTTTCAGAAAGTATAAGTTAACCTTAGAACATTTTTTTATTCCATTTCATGTTTAAGAGATATTAGGAGTTAAAACTTGATGTCCCCGTCACAGGATTTTAAACTTTTTTTTATTATCTTTTAGAAAATGTGCACCTTTAAAAAACCTTTTATTTTCATTCTGACATGTTTTTTTTATAAATATCAAAATTTTTATCACATTTTTTTGTAAATAAAAGAAAAAAGTCATAAAAGAGAATGTCTTGTCATCTTCTGGTTTAATAACGATTGAAAGAAACGGAAATAATTTAAAAAACATCAAAGCCAATGAACTCCTTTAAAAGTTTTTAAAGTTAACAGCTAAGTTTACTATATTTTTTTCTTGTTCCAATTTTTTTTTTTTATTTTATTTGTGGTTTTCATGTTTTGTCATGTAATTGAAAAGATGGTATAGGTATAACTACTTCTTGTTATATCTAACAGTTTTAAAAGAGCTCTCAATTTAGATATTTTCTTGTAAGTTAATGAATAATTTTTTTATAAAGTATTTTGCGTATGTCATTATTAAGAGGTTACAGCTTCCGAACAAAAAGAAAAACAAAAAAAAACCTGAAAGAAAAACTTTTATAAAGCTTTTTATGAAAAGAAACCAGCATAGATAATGCATATACAGTTTACCTTCAACATTCAAAACAATAAAAATTATAAGAAACATGAAATATATTTTTTTTTACAATGCAAGAAATTCTTAAAGTGTTATATAGGTAGGTAGGTATCTACTATTTTGGTATCTATCAATAAATAGATTTACAATTTTAGAATACTCGTAGTAGTACTATAAGTTTAACAAAGGGAAATAATGAAGGTCTGTTAGTGGAGTCTATTGTATAAAGTAAGAACGAATGAAGCTTGTAGAAAGAAAATTGCATTTTTTACTTTTTTTTTTTTGTGATAATGTAAGTAGGTACTTTGAATAGTTACTGTCAGCATCCCTGTCAACCTTATTATGTTATATTTAATGATAATGGTGTAAAATTAAAATAGCACGGAAATTTCATGTTAAAAATTTCTATTATAAGAAATTATGAAATTTAAATATTATTTGTTAGGAAATTTTCTGTTTATTGTTATAGTATTTAAGTACCTCGACCTACACACTAGTACTACCTCTATAATATATTCTATATAATATAAAATATTGATTTTTGTAAAGTATTTATAAAGCAAAAACTACAATTAATAAATAAAGGATCAAGAAAATGTTGTTTTATTATATTAGACGTCATTAGGTTCATTTATAACTATTTTAAATAAATTAAAAATTGGTTTGTAAGTATATAAAAACTTTTTAACTTGAATTTTATGGTTAATGATGACGACTTGATTTTAACTAATTAGCTTAAAACATTTTGTTTTTTTTTTTTTAAACTATAAATAAACTTAAATATAAAATATGACATTAATGTAATTAAAATAAAAGTTTGGTCTTAGTAAATTATTTTATAAACTTTGAAAAATTTATTTAGGTACTTATAATAAAAGTTGCATTTGAACACAAAATTAATTAATTGTTAAACTTTTGTTATTTTATTTAAACACCATTTTTGGAATATTTAAAAAAATTACTTTAAAATATTATTTACAATATTGTTATACAGAGTGTCCGTAAGAGTGGGTCTATTCTTAATAATTCCCGGGATAATGGTCTTCAAAGTATTTTTCAAAAGTTTTTAAAAACATAGATCTTAGCCCCTGCATAACACAGAACATTCATTTAGGAACATTCATAGATACGCAACCGTAACAAATGAGGTTTTGTACAAATATCTTAACTTTTTCCTACCTTTCATAATTGAGTACCTAGTGATGAGGTTTTAAAGTCGAAAAATATTGATATTTTTTAATGTTTTTTTTTTACCGTTATTAACATATAATTTTTATCACATTTTCTAAATTATCAAAATCACAGTTTTATTATTATCGTATATTTACCATTTTCGAAAAAGTTAAATATTACCTTGTACTTCCGAAAATTTTTGTTAAAATTTGTTTTTTCACATATGGATTGTAAATTACTCTCGGGAACCGTTAAGAATAGACCCCTCTATCCCAAACTATTTTTTGTTGTTTCCACCTCTTCTATTACTTTCTTTCTTCGTGACTTTCGAATTTGAGACACCTTGTGAAAGCACACAAATTAAAAAAAGTTGTATAAGTAAAATCAAGAATTTTGAAAGCATTTTCCAGCGATATAGTAAACAAAGCAGAATGTAAAAGAAAATCAAAGATTTTTAAAGCGCCTATTTTGGAAAAGAAAAATCAGATTAGAATATTATAACTTGCACCAAAATTTATAAATTTTCTTAGAATTTTATATTATTGTAAGCAAAAATTTTAAAAAATTAAGATACGCTTTCTTCAATCTAAAGAATATATAGATAATAATCAAAAGCTATTGATACGTCATCTAAAAATTATGATTTTAAAGTTAAAGTTTTAATTTTTATCTTTTACTCACGATAAATTTTCACAAGACGTGTCAAATTAACAAAGGTTTCAAAATAGATATTTTTCAATTTTTTACTCCTAATTCTTCCTAAAGAGAGAATGGGACAAAAAAAATTTCTGAAGTAACTAATGCTAATTCTGAAGTAACTAATGCTAATATCTTCTCTTAAGATCTTTCTGATAAAGGAAGGAAAATTTTTAACAAAATTTTATTTCATATAACGGTAAATTTCAAAAAGTTGTATAACCTTGATTATGATTTATGAAACTGAAAAAATTACCTGTCGTTTGGTTTTTCAAGATTGAAAACGTGTTAGGCAGAATCTGAGTTATACATTTAAAAATAGGGTTTTTTTAAACTTTGAGAAGCTGTAGTTCCGTTATAGATGGAGTAACATAAAACAAAAGTTATTCTACAACATTTTACAATAATGTTTTTAAGATAACCTATCCATGGTTAAATGTTCTAATCAATGGTATAGATGTTTTGTAAATAGGCGGACGGAAAGAAAAAGTCAAACTATAAAAAAAAATTTTTCAAGAATTTTTTGAAAAATGTTGTAAAAAGCATTTTAATATTTCAATTTTGCATTAAAATTTATGTAATTTTTCTTAGAATTTTTACTATTAAGAAAATTCTTTGCTATTGCAACAACATAAACCGGTCTTTGTTGAGTTTAATGGAAACCTCATTTAACTAGTTTACACAGTTAATAAATATAATTTTTAAATTTTAATTTTTGCAATATAAGTTTGCAAATTTTAGATTGATAAATACTACGAATAGGAATAGGTACATACGTCTTTGACATAAAGACTACGCTTTTCATTAGATTTTATAATAGCCTATATGCTTCAGGAACCAAACATTTTACATTACAACTAAAATATCGTTGAAATACATAACCATAATTAAAAATAATGACAAATTATTTTAACTTAATTATTTGGCTTTTTTAACTTAATTATTTGGCTTTCATAAAATTTGTATTATATTTTTTACATTTGAAAAATTTAGTTAAAAAAAAGTTTCTCGTAATATTATCTACCTATTATTAACTTTTGACATCATCCATAATGTTAAAAATATTAAGTAGGTACCTATTTCCCAAACCTTCTTTTTGCATATTACAAGGCTGTCAGGTACAAATAATTTTTAAAAAATTTTTAATTTATTTTTAAAATAGTTTTCAAATCTTTATGTTAATAAAAGAAAATTTCAAATATCAACGAAAAAAATATCCAATATAAACCGCAATAATTTTAATTTATAACTCACAAAATAAAAACATAAATTATAGTATAAGTAAATACAGAGTTTGCACTCCAAATTCATCCTTTTCCACTTTAAATTCACATTTTTGCAAATAAAATTCAACCTTTCGTAAATTAAATTCACCTTTTTGCAACTCAAATTATACCTTTTGCAAATAAAATTCATTTAATAGAAATTACTGTTTTCTAACATTAGTATTTATGATTTTAGTAGGCGATTTTTTTTTTCGACGTTTAAATTGTTATAATATTTATGTTAAAAATATTTCAAAATTTCCAGAATAAACATCCTTAAATTTAATCAATTTATCATCAGTGCCACCAATAGTGTGGAAACAGTGCCACCAATAGTCATGTAATTCAAGTTAATTATTGATGCGCATACACGCGTTAATAAAATGTTATATAGATGGAAAGTCGATAAGTAAATCAGCTGAAATAGCTAGAATTTAATAAAATACTGCAAAAAGTATTATAAATCAATACATCAAAAATGGTGAACTCCTGATAGGGAAAAATTCGCCTACTAAAATCGTAAATAATAATGTTACAAAACATTAATTTCTATTAGGTGAATTTGACTTGCAAAAGGTTTAATTTTATTTACGAAAGAGTGAATTTGTTTTGCGAAAAGATGGATTTAAAGTGCAAAAAGATGAATTTGAAGTGCAAAGGGATGAATTTGAAGTGCAAAACCCTGTACAAAAATATTTTTTTCTTATAAATTAAATCTTAATACATCTGTTAAATTTTAATTAATAGAAACTAATATTTTTATATCCGTATGAACTATGTTCAAGGGTATAATAAATTTGCCATTACGTTTGTGACACCTTAAAGGAGTCGAGCTAGATATAGTGTCAAAGGTATGGATCGGCTCAGAATCGAATTTTGAGTCGATTAAGCCATGTACGTCCGTCCGTCCGTCCGTCCGCACGATAACTCAAAAAATAAAGGAGCTAGGAGGCTGAAATTTTTTTACGGCACTTTTGCAAAGTTGTTAGTTTTGCTATTTAAATCCAACATTTTCGGCGGTTCGGTCGGCGGGTTCGAGTAGCAGCCATACAACTTCTATCTTTATATAGAAATAACTCAGTATCTATTCAAGCTAAGTTTCTGAAATTTTGCAAATGATGATCAAGTTTTATGGCAACAACTTCTGTAAAATTTGGTTGTGGTGGTGCGGCGGGTTCGGGTAGCTGACATACAACTTCTCCGTTTAAATGAGAATAACTCAGTGTCTATTGAAGCTAGCAACCTGATATTTAGTAACAAGGTGTCGAGTTACAGGCCAACAACTTTTGTGAAATTTGGTTGGTCTAGAGCAGCCGGTTCAGGCTTCTTGCACCTCTTCGAACTTAATAAAGCTAGGCGTCTGAAATCTTGCAAATGATGATCAAATTTTATGGCAACCACTTTTGCAAAATTTGGTTGTGGTGGTGCGACGGGTTCGGGTAGCTGCCATACAACTTATCCGTTTAAATGAGAATAACTCAGTGTCTATTGAAGCTAGGAACCTGAAATTTAGTAAAGAGGTGTCGAGTTATAGGCCAACAACTTTTGTAAAATTTGGTTGGTCTAAAGCAGCCGGTTCAGGCTTCTTGCACCTCTTGGAACTTAATGAAGCTAGGCGCAATAGATTCAGGTAGCTGTCATACAACTCCACAATTTACATAAATATATCTCTGTAGTGCGGTACTAAAACATCTGAATGTTTTTAAAAGATGATCAAGTTTTATAGAAACAGGATATATTACGTTCATACGGGTATCCCAGAGTTGACACAGTCTGCTCTACTGCACTCTTCCTCGTTTCTAAATAAATTTAAAATATATTCTAATCATCCCACAATGCTTGGAAATTTTGGAACAAATATTTTCATAGTTTGTTAAAAACAAATTTTTAAATTACTCTTTGAGATATTTTTAACCAATTATTAAAGGTAAAAAGTTTGTCTAGGTACTAACATTATTTAATTCAATTAAAGTGTTTTAAATTTTCTACAAAAAATTGAATATTTTAAAAATGTAAATAAATTTTTGAATTATCAAAAGTTTTTGAACAAAAATTATATCGAAAAGTTTTTTTTTTTTTCCTATTTATTTCAATTTTCAACATAAAAAAAAGAATTTTTTGTTTTTTTTTTGCCAATATATTTTTAAATATGTTTTTATAATTACAATATAAACCTTATTTAAAATATGAATTAAAACTTAAAAAGTACTTAAAATTTACATTCATTCTTTCAAAAAATAAAAACAAAACAGGTAACTGAATTATTTGACAATTTCTATATCTAATAATGTCATTTTCTTATTTTATAGTTGAATAAAAACATAACATACAAAAATAATAATATTAAAATTTTTTACTTTAGAAAAATGAATGCAATCTTTAAAGTATCTAAATTTCTAAAAATATCTAAAAATGCAATCAAAAGACAAGGTGTACAAAATCCGATTATTCTAAAAAATTGAAAAAGCTATAGTTTCTTTAACATGTTCATAATATCACCACATAACATTATCTATCTATATGTTATAATATTATGTAAATTATTAATATGGTAATGTTAAAAATTTTACCGTTATTGCAATTACAGTAATTTAAAATTTTTTTTTTTGTTGATTAGGTACTAATTATGCTAGCTTATAGTTTAAGTCCATTGTGGAACACGGTGGAAGAATGCTAGCAAAATGTTAGGGAATAATAATGTTGTGAGAAAGATATGATGCTGAGATAGTGGAAATAATATTATGTTTGGAATCTCAAAAATTTCACTCTGCAAGAGAAAGTGCTGTAATTTTTAAAACTGAAGCTGACGAACCACTGGAAGCCGAAATGTTCATATTGATGCAAAAATTCGTGTAATTAAGCCCTCACTACCGTGATCTAAAAAAAGGCTGCATCTAAAAGGAAAATAAACTTTTATTTACCTACTTCATTTGACATATTTTGAAACGAATAACGAGTGGTAGCTGAATCAGATCAAAGATTCAAAGAAAAAAAAAATGTTTTTTTAACTTGGATTTGAACCTGGGCCTGGGCCCAAATTCTAATTACAGTTCAATCCATTATAAAATTAAGTTTTGTTCATATATTAAGTAAAATTGTTCATATATTAAGTTAATTTGTTCTCTTATAAAATGTTAATTTTTTTTTTAATTTTATTATATTCCATGCATCCAAAGAAAATACTACTTCATTGTTTATGTCTTCAATAAACTTTACCACAACTTCACATTAATTTATAGAAAATTATAATGCAAAAAATTGCTAGAAAATCGGAATTGATGAAAATTGATGAGTTGAAAGAAAAAAAATTGATGAAAACAAATAATATGGTATCATAATATATTATAGCGTTATTATAGAGCTGGGCTGAAAGCAGTTAATATGAAACTATTATTGAATATCATATTTACAAAAATTGTCAAATCAAAGTGATTTGGATTAATCACTTTTTAAAAATTTTTTTCTACGGGAGGTGGGAATCTTCCAAAGACACCAAGAATTCCCCACATATTAGTGTCAGATTCTTATTGAGTAAACCCACTTTTCCCTTTAGCCAATATAATGGGATGAAACCCCTACCTGCTAATTCAGTATATTGGTTAGGCTAGGCTAGGCTAAGTATATTATATACTTTTAAATGCCGTTTTTTATTATTATAATATTATTATGGTTTCATATTAATTTATTTAGCCATTCTTATTTATATTAATAAAATATGAATTCTTATGTTGTAGAACTTAGTTTGTAAGTTCATTTTATAACCTATTCCTAATTATTGTTCATTAAATTATTGATAATAAACCGTTAAAACAGAAAGACTGTTTACAAAACAAAATAGCATCAAAATAAAAATGTAAACCCATATGTAATGCAGGGAAAAAATAAAGTTCTTTTATAGTTTAATCATCAACATATTTGCCATTTTTTCAATTTTTACATAATAATATGTAAATGTATTTATATAATAGATAGGTATATAAAAAATTATTAAAAATGCATTTCTTTTTTTTTTGTTTTTTAATCTTAAACCAAACTAAAGATATTAGTACAAAATTCAAAACTCATTCAGTAATAATATACATATCTATAGATACACATACTTTTATTTTAACAGGAATCATAGAGGATAGAAAATGAAAAGAGAAAAGTAGTAAGGACTATAATCTGAGATGATCCTTTAAAACAAATATTCATAAAAGTTTTTTCTCGATATCAATATCATAAGGTTTCTACATAATAATGTCAAGTTGGAATTTTTATTTTTTAAGTATTTTCATAAGTTTATAAATGTTTTTCAACATACATGCACAATTTATGTGTCATATGTGTGAAATACATACATATAATTTATTTTCTGCATAAAAAAAAAAGAAAAAAATTAAAAATTCTTTCAATAAACTTCTTAATATTTTAATAATGATAGAAAAAATTTGTTTATGAAAAATAAAAGAAAATTGAAAAATTCCTTTTCTACCAAAAAAAAAAAAAAAAAATATTGTAAGAATTTATTTATATTTGGGGAAAAAAGCAGAGCAAAGTTTTTAATTTTTATTACAGTTCACACGATTTAAAATTTAAATCATAAAAGTGATTTTAAAAAGTTAGAGTCACAAAAAAAAAGTGAAATTTGATTTACAAAATTGTGAATTTGAAAAATAAAACTTACATGTATTACAAAAATAGTTTTTCATACATTATGTATTTATATGTATTATATATATTTTTATAACATTTAAGAGTGTGATTATAATTTTAACCTACCGTATACCAAGTGACAATTGTATCGTCAAATTTATTATACTGTCAATTAGTTCGAGTTAATAGGCAACTTGACAAAAATTAACATAGACTGGTAGGAAATGTTTATATATACCTAAACTGAAAAATATTGACAATCGAAGTACCTGTATGTTGAATTTTTGCCCACTAAACGACACCCATCTTCTATTAAAGCTGAGTCAAACTGATGATTCATTTTTTTCTAACGTATTCTTTTTGTGCATTCTATGTAATTTTCCTTAGGAAATATGTACTTTGCACTACATCTATACAGATCTTTTAAGTCTTCTTGTATAGTAATCTAAATTTCTCTAAGTAGAACAGCTTCTAAATTTATATGCCGTTAAATACCAGTTTTATGTTTTATGATACATCTCGTTATTTTATTTATAATTTTGACAATACCTCAATCTCTATGAATATCGCTATTATCACTTGGTGCAAATGAAACATTAGTAATGATAACTTGTAACTTTCACCTACATTTCATTAAAAATTTCTTAACCTACATTGAATTTTTTTCTTATTTAAACATTTTTTACCTTATCTTAAAATTTTATTTCAATAATGCGAAAATTTTAAACTTTAGATACCTACTTTATTTCTGTGCTTTTAATTTTTGAATTTTTGACAAACAAAAAAAGAGAGTTCCCCTTAATCTGCTTTTGGCTTCCTTTACATTTTTCTCACATCGAATGTTAATTTCAAAAATTGGGTTAAAACAATGGGTTAGTTTATTTTAATTTTTATATTAAATTATTTATTATTGATACATTCAATTTTTGTTACATGTCTATATTTCGTTCAAAGTTGTTAGACATAATATATTTTTCATAATAAGTACTTACACACATAGGGTTAAAAGTGGCTATTCAGATTACATAATCAACAATACATTATTTATTAATTGATTACACCCACCCAGTTTAAACGTTTCTGGCCTATTCTTCCCTATATCTTAATCAATATACTACAGTAGTAGTAGAGGATGGTCCGTTATATTGAGTAAAGAAGAAAATGAGCCTAATCAGTAAGAATTCGATATTACCAAGAGAGTATTCTTAGTATTTTTGGAAGATTCCCATCTTTTTTTATGGTAAATGTTAGGAAAATATATTGCATTTCGATGCTTTATAGTTAGACTTAAAGGCTATTTATTTTGAAGAATTACAATAGGAAAGTTTTATTTTCTATCAAAATTTTATCTAACATTGACCCAATAAGCCGGAAAAATGGAAATTATTATCATCTTTCAGATGAATAATTTGTGTTTTAAAAAGGCGTCACTTTTATTACCTTTAGTTCTATTTTATTACTTTTTATTAAAAACAAAAATTGTGTGCATCAAATTTTGATCCTATGTGTATGAAAGGAATTCTTTTTAAATAAATACAACTTAGTTATATTAGGAATGTAATTAAATTAAATCCAAAACGTTATAGGATTCATACAGAGTATGTTTGTTTTTTTTCCCAGTTTTTTAATTAACCTTCCATAAAACATCATCCAGAATTGGCAGTATAATTCAGAGATACAGTATAAAATTAATTTAAATAATTTTTAATTTACATTAAAGTTAATTTAAACAAACATTGTTCAAGTGACAATAAAAACATAAAAAATGAAATAAGTAAAAGCCAAAAAAAAATAACAACAACCCTGTATTAATAATGTTAATCCTTGGAAAATATTTTCATTTAATTTTCAAGTGTTTTGTTTTTGTTTTTCTTCACATATTTTTGTTTTTTTCTAAAAGATCTCTGCAAAATTTAAAGATTAAATTAAATTGTTATTTTCTTATTATTTCTTAATTTTTTTTTTGTTTTTACATAACAAAAGTACAAAAAAAAAAAAAGTTAAAAAAAAAATATAAAAAAGGATATGCAAAAAAAAACTGTAATAAAGAATGTTGATAATATGTTTAGTCAAATTTTCTTAAAAGAAAACATCAGCTAAAATATAAGAAAAATTCATTTTATTTTTTTTATATTTTTTGATTGAAAAATGGAATTTTCTCACATACTCGGAAAACATACACATATGCGCATTTTATGTGAAACATATGAATCCTATTTTTTACTTGATTTGAGTTTTTTTTTCTTTTTCTTTTCTTTTAACTTTTAAATTGCAATTTTTATAAGGTATGACATACATTCTACTAATATATAATGAAATAAGTAAGTAAAGTATATTTTTAGTTGAATGGAACGAAAAATAAAAAGCCACACACTATTACATTTTGTGTGAAAGAGACAAAATATTATAAATTTAAAGAAAATTTTGCTGTTTCATTTAAAAATAATGGTTTTGTACAAAAAGAAAAAAGAAACAAAAAGAAAAAAAAAGGAAATGTAAAATAACAGACAGGCACTATTTCTTAAGGATTTAATGCTCATTATGGGATTATTTGGCTTTTAAGATTAACTATGATTTTTGTTATTGTTTTTTTTTTCTTTGCTTTTTTTTCTTTGGTAAACTTACTAGTGATTATAGTTTGGTCATGATGTGGTACTTTACCCAGACATTAAATGCTTATCCAAGAGAGAAAATAAATGATAAAGAATTTTTTTTCTTAAGTAGATATGTATGTTTATGTATAAGTATGTATGTATGTACATTTGCAAAACATATAATAAAGGTTTAAGGAAAAATAAATTTTTTGTTTTTTATATAATATATTGTATGAATTTTTATTTGTTGCAATTTGACCTAAATATAAATTACTTGTGTTAAGAATTATTGTGGGAAAAACATTTTAAATTTTTGAATACCTATAAAAGTTAATATGAAATTGGTCAAGTAGGTGCAACGTTTTCTTCTTCTCTTCTTTTTTCAATAAAAATCAGATCAATCTACTTATTTTTCGTTTATCCAAAATCTGTTAACAATATAACCATACACTATTTTTAAATCTAGCTCTTATAAATTTACAAGTGTTTTGTTTTTGCGAAAGATATAACTCGGAGCATTGATAAAATCTTAATTTAGTGATCTTTAATAATGTAAATATTTACTTAGTTCATATTTTTCTTTAGTTATTGCAGATTTTGGTGTAGGTATTTCCTCAGACAAATATAAAATTTTGAATCCTACAAATTTCTTGAAATAACTAGCACCTTCTAGGCAGGAAAGAAAGGCTCTCAGACAGAAAGGTTTTCGAGCTTTCTATGAAAATAACATACCTACAAATAAAAGAAGAAGACAACTCTCCCAAGTATAAGCTTTGCGTGGGTAATCTATAATGATATCGAGACTCTCTCTTTTTATACATCAATATCATATAAAATTGCACTATGTCAAGAATTATGTCACTAACTCACAATAAAATAAAATCACGTATTGACAGCACTATAGAATTGTATTAATCATTATAGATTACTGGTCATAGATTGCTGGCCAGACACTGAAGCAGCTAAATTTTGTACCTAACTTTCTTGGAAACTGTAAAGGAGCAAATATAATTTTAACTCTTATAACCTCTTTATTTACAAGGTTGGTACCCTAGTTAGAGCCACACGTGCTACTTAGTAAAATCTTCTGAACTAATTTTATCAAACTCTCAAAAACAAAATCAACGAATCCATTTGTGTCATAATTTTTAGTAATCTGTCTGAACTGAACATTTCAATATAGATGACGTGATATTAAAATTTCTAGAATAGTAAATGAAAATAATCATCATATTATTACCTAAACTTGTTAGATGTGTGAATTATATTCAAAATTCAAATATTAATTTTATTAATTTTGATTATAGATTTTGATTAGATAAGAGATTAAACATATACCGAATTAATATGCGGATAAGCTAATCATAGTAAGAGTTAATCATTTTCTGATAAAACTTATAAAAACAAATTATTGAAGTGATTTATTACCAGTATCCAAAAACAGATGAAATTCAGTTATCAAAAAAATTATGTTTTTCTTATTACTCTGTAACTTTTATTTAGCTCAAAAAAAAAAAACTGGTTTTGTTTTTAAAATATGGTATTGTGTTGGCCGATAATTAGAACAGAAGTTATGGGTATTTTAATCAAAACAAAGAAAACAGCCACAAATCTTCTTTAATGCCCTATTGTTCTAAAATTATTGGATCTATAACTTAACCCCCCTACAAAAAATTTGCCCTCACGATATTTCCTACAGGGTGGTATATGTCAAGGCACTTACTTGTGAATCACTCTGTATATTATATTCCACTTATTAAGGAATAGGCTGTAAAATCAACCATACAAATGTACAATACAGCCATTATGTTATATCTATAGAATTTAGTTTAATGAATCAAATAATCAATTAAAATGGTTCATCTTAGTGTACATTTACAATATACATATATACATATACAATAAAAATAACATACAATAAAAACAACATTATACTAATTGTATTAGCAAATAATTTTGAATAAAAATTATAAATTTAAAAGTATAAGAAATTGAAAACATTGCAAATATTAAATTCATTCAATTTTTTACAATCAAAACTATTCAAGGTCTGCTTTTCTTATTTTATACACGTATTAACGTACGAACGTATATAAAGTTTGCCATTACGTTTGTGGAATTTTAAATGAGGCGAGATAGAACAAAGCATAAATATTCTTGCTATGAATTGAATTCTGAATTGATTTAACATTGTACTTCCATCCTCGCGATAACTTAAGAAGTAAAAAGATTTTTACAATTTTCCCCTGCACAATTGTTGGTTTCGCTATTTAAATTGAGCAAGTTCGATATTTATATGAAAATAACTCAATGGCTCTTGAAGCCAGGTATTATAAATTTTATGAAAAAATGTCAAGTATATCAACAAGTTCTGTAAAATTTGGCTGGTAGCAGGTTCGGCTAGGTTCGGCACAAATTCAATATCTTGGTACTTAATAAAACTAAACATCTGAAAACATTATCAAGTTTTATGGTAATAGCCGTTGAGAAATTGGATTCGTTCACGGTAAAGAGTAACATAACTCCAAAATTTATATAAATATAACTCGACACTTAATTAAGTCAAACACCTGAAATATTATTCTTAAATTTTTTTAAAGGTAATTCCATTTTATAGACGGAGTATATTATATTATGTTTAAGTCGGTTTTCATAGTGGATATTATGTTTAGGTTGGTAGAATAGTCTACCCTAAATCATTATTCGTTCCTAAGGTATTAAAATAAATATAGTGTAAATTAGTTATTAATTTCATAGCTATGCCTTTCATTATTTATAAATTTAAAAAAAATACTTTTAAATTATTATAGACAATATAGGAATCATAATTCAAATAAATCTTTCAAGGATACTATAGTATAATATTTTATTCAATAAGTTAAGCTTTAAAAAATAAGTAGATATTCATATTTATTCAATACATAATATATATAGGTAGCAACGTATTTTCAATAGCATTAAAATAACTAAAATTTATTATTTATGCCATTGGTTTTGAAATCCTTGAATAATATAGAATTATTTTCATTTACAACTAAGTAAAATTAGTTACCATACGTTACCTTGATTAGTTTTTCAAAAAATTTGTATATGGATTCTGTTAATTTAATTTTAAAATTTAAAATTGGCAGCATTTGAATTTATTATATATTACAATATTATATCTACCACACTACAGACATTTTACTGATATAAATAAATTATAATATTAAGTACCATTTCTTTTCTTTGGAATCTTTCTAGCAAGGATCAATTAATTAAAAATTTGATACCAAAATCATTTAGTTAAGTAGTACAAAAAATGTATTGCATATTAATACATATATGTATATGTTGATCTTAAATCGGCCACCTTTCAGTAGGAGGTCTTGAGTTCAAACACGTCGGTAAGATTTCCTCATTCTTATCGTATCCTCTACTATCCGTACTATCATTAGTTAAAATATCTACAGTGTTGCCATGGTTAGGAGTTTCACGCTATTATATATTATAGACTAAAGTCCATCTCCCCGGATGTGGTCCGTAAGAATTTGACACTCACCACAATGCGGCATTCTTGGAGTTATTAGAAGATTTCCACATTCTTTAAGATAAAAAAAAATTATTCAACCTTAAAAAGAATAAACTATTTACTAACGTTAACAAACAATAGTTACGGTGTCATTTAGTTTTTGTTGTGACTGAGAAGGCAATATGAGAAAAGTTCCGGAGTTAAAAGTCCCCCGAGAACTTATGACATCAAAAAATAAGCCAAAAGTCCCTGGGATATTATAACTCCGATAGCTGACCCAAAGTACCCTTAAAATTAAGACATAATTCTGCATAAAATTATTTATTTATATTATATTCATTCGTCCATGCGATATTTTATATTAGAACTTAAGAGGAAATTTTCAAGTTTTTTACAAAATCCAGTTTGCAACTTTTCCAAAATATTTATTTGTTCTGAATGAAAGGAATACCCTGATTTTGTATCCAACTCTAAAATCCCTTCTAGTTTCGTCAATGTGAGATTCTATATTAGAATGTATTTTAAAGTTGGTTAAATGAGAAGGCAGATAAATTTCACAATATTTTCATCAGAAACTATTATAATAAAAGTCCTCTTTGCTAAACTGTGAAAATTTTTAGGTGTTTTAAAACATTTTTTATTGAAACTCATTTATTATGATAAACGTTAAAATATGGAATATGCTTCCATCTAATGTATTCAATTCTGATGTATAATGGTCTATTAAGCAATTTGCAACTTTTCAAAAAGAACTTGTATAGGTTCGCTTTTAATTTGCCTTCCAATTCTTTTCCTTATTAACCTATTTCTTTCCAATTTCTTTCCCCATTACATAATTCTACAACAACTTGATGAAAGGGAATTTTTTCTAAAGTTTGCGTAGTGTGTAATTTATTATACAAACTCATTATTGTGACTTTAAAGTTTTTAATAAATACTTTAAACCACGAAAGTTTCTACTTTATAGTATTTATTTTAAGTTCGAATTAGACATGATGATAGTCAGTTTCAGAACCTACGACAACCTATATAATTTTAGAGTTTTTAATATAGGATTATAGGTTAAAATTCTAGTTGAATGCAGTTAACAACTTCTTTAAATAAGTTGTAGAATATTTTTAATATATAATTAACTCGTATATCATTTTCAAAGTTCATAGAGATAATTCAAAGTAGAGGTGAAGTAAATAATATTAAATATTATTGTGGAAATGTTGAGAAGAAACGGAAATGCTAAATGCGACAAAAATGTATTAACTTAATAGCCCTAACGCCTAACCCTTTACGTCTAATTGGCGCCCCATCAATCCAGGCAACTTCGCTTGGCACTCGTCGGAACATTGAAACATTATCTCTCTTTTAAAGATATCTTGTAGGCAATGACACTGTTCTATTGAACTGAAATCAATAATGCCTCCTTTCAAACAATTCTAATGCAGCACTAGGGAGGCTTCAAGTGCCCATTGCTACACTGTGGAAATTCCTAGGTGGTTCAAAACTGATTATGGTGACTCATTCATTGTGAGAACCACTAGAATCTGGAACATGATTCCATGTAATGTTCTACCCTCTGATAGAAATGGCCTATCTTTCAATTTTACAATTTGCAACTTTCAAAGAACAGGTTCAGGCTTGTTCAGGTTCAGAAAGTTCAGGTTCGTTTCCAAATTTCCTCTCAACTCCCTCCAACATCCTAGCTCCCTCCAAATCCTCTCACTACTAACTAAACTTACAATGACTTTGTATACAGCAATCCTTTCCTAGAGTTTGGGTAGCGTGTAAAAAAAGCCCAGATATGGTTTAAAATTTATTATCTGAGATTTAGTTTAATGATCTAAGGTCTAAATTAAAGTATAATATATATAAAATTTCTCAAGTATCTTTTTTTTTTAAATATATTTATGTATCTTTCCTATTCACACGTATGTAGATTGTATACTAATTTTACGAGAAGAATAAAATAACGAAATGTGAATCTTATAAACCCATTATTCCAATTATTTTTCTACTCCTTATACAATTTAAAATAAAAATTGCAATATTTACTTTTTAGCTACTCCATTCTACTATTAGTAGATAACTTAAATTCTGACGATAACTTATTTAGCACTTTATTTACAAATTAGCTAAATCGACTGTTAGTTATTTATTTAATTCCTTTTAATTGTTTTTGTTTTTTTTTTCATTGTAAAAAACAAATCAATGTTTAGTAAAAAACATTGAATAAAAAATCTGCATTGCGTGAATTATTAACTTGAGAAAAAAAAAAGAAAAACAAAAAAAATTGATGGTAGAGGAAAAAGAAGAAGGATTAAAATTATTGAATTGAAGTGAACAATTTCAATTTGAACACCATAGTAATTTTAAATTCATTTTTGCTACTTTGATTTTTTTACCATAGTGTGCTAAAAGAACAGTTTTAAAATCTAAATGTATAATTTATTTACCATTATACTTGTGACGCTTTAAAGAAGACGATTTTACTGCTTTGATTTTTCTTTACCATAGCATAGTTCCACAATCTAAGGATACTTATAATAAATTTACCATCACCCTTAATGTATTGCTTTAAAGAAGACGATATATCTATAGGTAATTTACATAGGATTAAATTCTTACACCTCTGACAATGCCACGATTTGACCATCTTATTTTTATATTCATAAATGCGATATTTATTTTTAGATTTGAATCAGTTTGACCGACGGATATCACTAGTTTCCATACTGATTCTTTTTTTAAATGGCACTTAAATAAGTTAGATATCTGAAATTTTATAAAAGTTTTCAATTTTTATTGTTAGAAACTTCTGTAAAATTTGATTGATTTGTGCGGAAGGGCTTTGAGTAAGTAGTTTATATAAATTTTTTGAAAACACCCTCTATAAAATGCTGCATTTATTTCGATCAATGAAGTTATAATAATATATGGTTCGTGAATTCATATACTGTTAGGATACCCTTACGGTTGGCACAGTCAACTCTATTCTCTTCCTCGTTTTCAAAAAAAAAAGAAAAGCTAATAATTTATTTAACTATAGTATTAGTTTGTAGTTTTGTTCATCTTACAATACATATAGATGATTCTGTAGTGCTGTCTATAATTTTTGTTCAAATTGTGGTATTTCTAGTATAATAACAACCAATGCTTTGTAAATTTTATACTACATTTTTGTTTTAATTTTTTATTTTTATGTTGTCAATTTTTCTTATATGAACAGAGAACTTTAATATTAAAAATGTTATCATCGTAATTCTGTATACAACATAAATATATCATTAGGGAAATTCCGTTATATCGGTCTATTGAGATACTATATTTTAAATTATTTATAAAAAAAAAAATTCTTTTGGAAAAAATCCTAAATAGAATAAAGACATAACATTGTTGTACTTTAAATTTTAATAAATATTTTCTTTTTCAGTTTCATAATAGGTAGATTCAATCTAGTCAATTTGTATAATGGAATAAAAAATCTTAATTATGAGTTTATAAAATAAGCTAATATGTGGGGACTAATTTTGGATCTCATATTATTTAATTTTAGTAATAGAGCTAGAAAATAGTCAGTCTATAGTTAATAAAAGAAAATATTCCATATTGTGCTTCTAATATTTAAACAGTATTTAACATTTTATTTGTCGCTCAAAAATTCTAGCCACAACCAAAAAATATTTAAGTAGATATTCAGTTTTTGAGTTCCATAAAATCTGTTTTATATATCCGCATTAAATTTGATTTAAAGTAATAATTTCTAACTTTTCTTTCATAGTTAAGCCCTATGTTTAGTAACATTAATTCAAACATTAGTGAAACATTATTTATTGCATTCTTAATAATATTTGCCACAAATTGCACCGGTCATGTGGTTACCATTTAAGAACGTTGTAAGTGTTACTGAATAGTACTCAAAAAAGATATGTAATGAAAGTAAGCTGATTTAGTTATAGTTATAAACATTTATTAAAAAAATTAATTTTTTAATAACGTTATAAGCACCATTAGAATATTTAAATGTTTGCAAAATTTAATAGCTTTTAAACATCATTTCACAGCTTCTAAACCTTTTACAAATTTGTATAGTCTAATTCTATGCCCTGCCTCATATTAGTTTTATCCAATATATTATTATGTATCAAAGTATCCTGTATCAAAGTATCCTGTATCCTGTATACTTATGAAAAGTATTTCAATCTTGTTTATCACATTATTAGTACCAATGCATCCAGCTAAGCTGTATAATTCACCTATAGCGCATGTGTACTTCGAGAAATGAAATAAAACGTTGACCCAGTGCACATTACAATATGTTAAACAAAACCAAAATACAAAATATGTTTTGTTGTTGTCCGAACTGTGGATAAAAAAACTTAAGCGTCCATCGGTTTTAAATAGATCTGCGAAGATATTTTAACAATGTTCGTCGGAGGGGACTGTACCGGAATTGTTTTATCCAAAGTATGTAAAACATTAAAAGTAGACGCATTGTATCCATTACAATATAGGAACTTATTGTTATAGTTCCAACTTCCATATCTATTAAATGTAGGTACCTAATTTTCTAATTAGTATTTTTTAACTAAAAGTACCAAAGTTGATCAATAATGGCATCAAATATTAGTGGTATTATTTTAATATTGAATAAGTTCAATAGCCAGTATTAGATATACCTTTTTTTTTTAAATTAGCCTTATAATTCTATTGAACAAAACGAAATTTTCTGTTATTTCTTTTTTGACTATTTTTAAAAATTTACGGTCGATGCAGTGTGGTGTCGAACAAAATATTATATAAGCTAAGAAAATAATCCTGTAATATAGTGATAATATAATATATATTATACATATATATATATACATATATATATATATATATATATATATATATATATAGATTTCATTTACATTATAACTATGATTCTATTAGAATAGCAAAATTGTTTTATTTTCATTTTTTTATTTATAATTTTTTTTTTTCTTTATTTGTTCCGCAAAGAAAAAGCAAAATTTCATTGGTAAAGCAAGCGGATTTGAATTCATTTAATGAAACATTCAAACAAAAACGATATGACGACAAGTAAAATACAACAAAATTCAATTTTCTTAAGTATTTTTCACAGATCAACGAATTTAATTAAAAAGTTGCAACAAAACAGTTAAAAAATCAAAATTAAAAACAAAAAACAAAAAAAAAAAAATAAAGAAATAAAAATAGTATAAAAAGAACAGATGAAACGAGAGTAAAGTTGAAAAAAAAACGAAATAAAAAACTGGCAATGGTAATGGAGTTAAACTTTTTATTTTCCAGGTCA
Organism: Poecilobothrus nobilitatus; assembly: GCA_947095535.1. Lineage (NCBI taxonomy): Eukaryota > Metazoa > Arthropoda > Insecta > Diptera > Dolichopodidae > Poecilobothrus > Poecilobothrus nobilitatus. Next base: position 113,397,517 of record OX352774.1, read on the forward strand.
AGTAATTTCCGATGCGCAATTTTACTACAGCAGCTATACCATACCACTTACCTATTCTAAAAACAAATACAGTTATTTTTTAAATACAGTTTTTCCTATTTCTGTTTTACTTTCCCGTGTACATAACAAAAATAAAGTATTGGAATCGTGAAAAAAACTAAACTTGATAATTTATTGTTGTTTACATTTAGATATGATTAAAGTGAAGGCCTTGCTGGGGTCATTTGCGTTATATCAGCTTTGAGAGCTACAATAAATTGCATAGTTTGTTAAGTTGCTAATTACTAAGAAAGCAAATGTTTCAATCATGTTTTAGAAAAAGCATTCAATATTTTAATTTTATCAAAGTTAATTGTGCAAATTTTGTAAAAATCTAACCTCAATTAAATTATGTTCACGATCATCGGAATTCCCGTATCGGAAATTCCGTATTTGCATGAATTTTGTTCAAGAGTATTTTTTTTACTTTTTGAAAATAGAAACGGTTTTATCATACGTATATGTAGGTATTTTTTTTTTTAGTTTAACGTGATGCATTGCCGTTTTTTTGTGAAATGACTTTTGATGAAAAATATTTTTGCAATATGTTCTACTCATAATATTATTCTATCCAACATTTTTATATTACTGTGCCGGATAAAAAATAGATCTGGTATTTTTTTGTAATATTAATATTATGTAGTTACAAATCTGATCACGAGAAAGTTAATGGGTATACAATATAGTCACGGAATTTTTGTTTTAAATACAGAATCGCAAATACAAAAAATATTATAGAGCAAATTAAATTTTGGAGTTCTTATAATAATATATATAAGATACCTATTTTAATAGAAAAAGTACTTCAAGAGTTTTTCTCTTCCCATTTAATCAAATTTGATCCTTTCTTGGTATTGCCAATTATTTTAGGCTCAACTTTTTTAATGCTGATATCTGAAGTTATATGAAAAAAAAAACTAAATGCACTTTAATTAATTTTTTTTTAATTTATTTTACATTATGGAACAAAATATTTATAAAGAAATTTTAAGAAAATATAAATAAAAATATACGATATTTAAGGAGACATACAGTAATATTTTCAATTGATCTGATAGGTAATTTTTAAATTGAAGAAAAAATATTTTTTTAAGTTAGCTGTTGCAATATTATAATTTATTCTGTGAATTTTTATAAAATGTGCTATAAGAAGTCTACAAAATATTTTTTGATATTATTATAATTTTAAGAAATTTCTAATTAGTTTTTAAGTGAATTTTGATAAGATTTAAAAAAAAAATATAGATTCCAAATTACTAAGAATTGCAAAAAATTAAGAAAGTTTAAAATTAGATACCGAAGCGTCTCTACTTAGTCCGTGAATATAAATGTGAATATTCTCGGGTAGGTTTTTACAGGTGAATGATTTACCATATAAATTTTATTTAAATTACAGATAGCAGTGGTCGCCATTCTTTCATTAGAAATTTCTTTAACTCAAACTCCGTTCATCCAATAGTACCTACTATGTATTAAATATTATGTAGAAAAGGGTAGGAAATGGATACGGAAACATTGAATTGGGAGTAGGACTGTAAGGAAAGAATGAATCTGCCTATTATTATTACTATTTGCTAACAATGACTATAGCCGTTACAACAGTTACAACATGTATTAGCATATAACACCTTATACTACATGAGGTAATTATTGAAGGCAACCCCCACTGTCACTGTACCGGCTGTTATTATTGGTATTAGTATTCTTATTAATATTATTATTATTTTACTACAGAGTCAGGGTCATCAGTGGATTACAACGTGCAGCAGTATATAACACCTTACTGCATGATATAACCAAATATAGCTCCACTGTAGCAGCTATTATTATTATTATTTCTATTATTATTTTTATTGTTATTATTACTATTACTATTATTATTATTACTACTACTATTAATTATACGATATAAAATTACCACATATTTTGTATTTATATGACCTTACCGGGGTTTGGACCCAAAACCCTTCGATTGAAAGGTTGGTAACTTAACCACTGCGCCATGAGTCAGATAATATAATAACGATAACAGCTTCTAAATATGGTACAATATGTTCACGAATTAAGGGATCTAATTATTCGGTTACAGGTATCAAAATGACAGATTTGGATTTAAAATTTCTTTAAGTTCTGGTCAAATTTAAAGTCCATATCCAAAATCTAGATAATTTTATATCCAAGGTGTAGACAGGTGTCAGAGGTGTATTTTGACAGGTGTCTGAGGTGTAAAACACATCCCTAATCCAATCTTGTAAAAATAAAAAGTAAGCTTTCCAAAAATGGCATTACAATTAATATTGGTAAAGATTTCAAGTAAGGTTTTTGTGATATTCTTTAATTCCGATGCTGTAGTATATTTAAATTATAAACAGTTTGTTGGAAAGGATGATGATTCTTTCTTTGGGTTGATAAATTTATAGAATTAGCTGACCGAAAAATAAGAATAGATCTGTAATAATTCTTCATTCAAGATATACAATAGGTATACATTCTTAATTTTTATTACTTAGAGATAAAAGTCAAATCCGCGATCATCAGCAAAAAAAAAATAATCATATTCACAATTTTCTTTTTTTCAATCTGAGTAAATACATAATTTTTTCAATATGAGTAAATACATAAGAATGCATTATATATTATAATTTTTTAGTTGCGAATTTTTCGTCGATGATCGGAATATTGTGTTTATTACTTTAAATATTATAAAAAGGTAACAAATAAGAAAATAATTCAACATAAATTTAATTGAAATAAAATCCATAGTTAGGAAACAAAACAAAATATATTATAGAATGATGAGAATAACTTTATAATATGAAAATAGGATATACTTTACTTTAGGTACATTGTGCAACTGCCTTGACGGTACCTAGTGACGTCATCTATATTTTATAGTGAATTAGCCGAAGTAGTGAAATAGACGAAAAATATAACGGTTTAAGTGAATTACTGCAAAATGTTAGAAAACTTTTAAAGTAATCAATTTGACTTTTAAATGACCTTGTCGCCAAAAATCATGTTCTATGAAATATACGTCACTAGGTACCGTTATGTAAAATTATAAAGTAATTGGACAATGTATCTAAAGTAAAGTATACCCTAAAAATTTATCTAAATAAAAGTTTTGCGTATTGAAAATCCAAAATCTTTAAAAAACTTTATTTGAAAAAAAAATATGAATATATAATTTATATACAATATCTATTATATAATATACTAAAATATTATATACAATAAAAAAAAATTAATACTTTCAATTGAAACTTAAAATTATATTATAATATAATATGAAGATACTTTTTTATATCACAATATAATCTATCTTCAGATTCTTTAAAGGAATAAAATATTGGACATAAACTTAAAATAGATACAAAAATTATATTAGTATAGAGAATTGGTGTAAAAAAGAACTTTTTATTGAGAGAATAGCAAAGTGAACAATAAAATTTTATTCTATCTAAAATGTATCTATATACGAAAATTTTTTATTTCAATGGAAAGTTTTACTTTTTCATTTTGGCCGGATGCTATTTCCCACGATACATATCTAAGGTAAAAAATAAGATTTTCCAAAAAAAAAAAACCAAGAGAGATAAAATAGAAAAGTAAATATTGTAAACATTTTTAAATATTATCTGTTTGTCTAATGAATTTTTGTGTAGAGAAAGTTTTTTTTAGATTGAAAAATCATGTTGTAAATGCAATTAGAACGAAAATATTATTTTGATTTTTTGGTTTATTCTCTTGTGATTATTGATAAAATATACCTAATCTAAATCATAATGTTTATATAATATATAGGTACTATGGATAAATATCATTTTTTTTGATATAATTAAGAAAACTAAATTACGCACTAATATTAAGACATAGTAGGTTTTTAAATAGAGTAGTGTTTAGAATATAAGATTTTGACGTTTTATTTTTTTAAATTTTTTGAAATAACAATATTATATTTAAATATTTATTTATTTATATTAATATTACCAATCGCATAGGATATTACAATATTACGAAACCATCAGCTACTAAGCCAATTATACTTAGTTCGAATACTATTTTTAATTTATAGATACATTATTATGTATTATTTATTTTGTTTATTATTATACATATTATACATATTTACACTATATTATATTCGATAGCAAGGGGGATTTGCTTTCAATTAGTAAAGCTTGCTATGTGTGCATGATTTGAACCAGCACCCCCTCAGTTGATTGCATACTTTTAGGGTATCAATTGTAGTCCAGTAATCAACACCTGAGATAAATTAAAAATTCAAGTACATATAACTGATGTTTATCTTAACTGATGTTTAGTCTAATTTAAATAACATAACATTTTTTTTGAAAATTTCATTTGATTAATATAAGCACCAGATGATTGAATAAGAACAAAAAAATATGGATTTGTTTGAATTTGGCAAAGGTATAGAATATAATCTACAGGCATTCATAAATTTAACAATTTCTGCTAAAAATACTTTGTTTTTAATATATTTTAAAGTTTTCATAGTACCTATACCTATTTATAATAGTTTCAGTAGATAATAGTTTAATGACTTTAAGTTTTTGCATATTTACTAAAATTAAATATTTTAAAAGTTCTTTTTATAAAGAATTAATATAATTTTTTAAAGTTCTTTTGTCAACAAAATTAAAATATTTCGAAGTTCTAAGCACTTCCAGCAATATAATATTATTTAAAAGCAGAAAAATATTTGACGCAATTTACTGAAATCATTTTACTTAAAACTTTTCCATGCTGTCGTTGAGAATGCGTCAATTAAATGCTTTTTCTTGTACAAATTCTTAAAATATTTATCCTTTTGACTTGTATTTAACATTTCAAATTTGTCATTTTATATATTTATGTAAATTGTGGAGTTGTATGACAGCTACCCGAATCTATTGCTCCTAGCTTCATTAAGTTCCAACAAATGCAAGTAGCCTGAACCGGCTGCTCTAGGCCAACCAAATTTTACAAAAGTTGTTAGCATGTAACTCGACACCTCCTTACTAAATTTCAGATTCCTAGCTTCAATAGACACTGAGTTATTCTCATTTAAACCGATAAGATGTATGGCAGCTACCCTAACCCGTCGCATTAATACAATCAATATTTACAGAAAATAAATACAGAAAATAATTTGTTGCCATAAAACTTGATCATCATTTGCAAAATTTCAGAAACCTAGCTTGAATAGATACTGAGTTATTTCTATTTAAAGAAAGAAGTTGTATGGCAGCTACTCGAACCGCCGACCGAACCGCCGAAAATGTTGGATTTAAATAGCAAAACTAACAATTTTGCAAAAGTGACGTAAAAAAAATTTCAGCCTCCTAGCTCCTTTATTTTTTGAGTTATCGTGCGGACAGACGGACGGACGGACGGACGTACATGGCTTAATCGACTCAGAATTTGATTTTGAGCCGATCCATACCTTTGACACTATATCTCGCTCGACTCCTTTAAGGTGTCACAAACGTAATGGCAAATTTATTATAACCTTGAACATAGTTCATACGGGTATAAAAAACGCCTGATTTCAAAATTATATTTCCGAGTTTAGCAAACGAATTCACCTTTTATTAAAAATAAACATTTATTGTGAAACAGGCTACCGTTATTACAGTGACGACAGAAATTGTAATTTATTTTAAAATAAAATTTTTCAAGTTTTTTTAAACATTTCTTTTTAGTTTTTAATTTGTTTTTATTTAAAACAAAAATAGTTTGTATTCCTTTCTTTTTAGCACATTTCCAAAAAAAATTTGAAAAATGTGCTTAATAATTTCACTCTGCCCGTCCGTTCGTCTGTTTACAACACTTCTACACCGTTAAAGAAAGAATAAAAAAATTAATTTTATGGAACAACTTTTTCATGTAGCCACTCCATTACGGAGCTACTTTAAAAAAAATTTTTATTGCGTATTCCTATTGCGTATCACTATCCCTATTTTTAAATGCGTATATCTCATGTTCTGCTTAACATTTTTTCAATCTGAAAACGTCATTCGACAGATATTTTTTTTATCTTTGTAACTTAATATCAAAATTATACAATTTTTTTTAAATTTAGCATTTAAATTTACTGTTATATGAAAACCAAATTTTGCATTATTTTTCTACCCTCATAACCACGGAACGATAACTTTCTGCCCTCGAAATTTTTAGATAAGCACTTGCAATTTCGAGGGCAGAAAGAACTTTTAGAATTAGTATAAGTTTGCTTAGAAATTTTTTTGGACCACCCCCTGTTTATGATGTATTAGGGCTCAAAAATTGAAAATGTGCTATTTTTAGGCACCTGTACCCATTTTTCTTCGGCAAGACATAAAAATTAAAACTCTAATAATGTATTTTTACATGTGTTAACGGATTTTTTAGTTATATAGGGTTCCGGACTTACAGCCCCTAAATATTCCAGAAAAGGCCTATTTTCACATTTTTCTTATATGAAATTTTGGTGCAAGTCACAATTCTACACAGTTTGTATTGTCTTTTGGAAATGTGCGCTTTTAAAAACCGTTGGTTTACATTCTACCTTGTTTTTATTTGAAGTTTATAAAAGTAAAAATTTTAGTTTTTTAAATATTAGCAGTGAGCAATGCAATACCTATGCTAATTTTTTATTTATTTCCTCTACAAAATTATTTAAATAAAAATTTAAAATGATAAATTAACCTTGGAAAGTTAATTATATGCAATATCAATTTATCAAAATGAATAATATAGAGATGACCGTTTACAGAAGATTATACAGAAAGATGGTGATAAAAGATATTAGTAAATAGAGAGCCAAATAATTTATATTATTTACTTACTTACCTATCAAAAGAACGTTCACTATAGAAATCAAATATTTAAACTTAAAGTATTTACATTGAACAGTTCACAACTTAATAACGAGTTATATACAAGTTCATAACATATGTTGATAAAATAATTATTTCTAATTTTTATAATGCATTGCTTTTCTTCACATGTTTTGAATTCGAATAATTTAAAACCTATTAGAAAAGGGTCTCTTTGTAAAAAAATCAAAATTAATTTGTTTTTGTTTTCGAACTCTGGTATTTCATCTAACCCTTTCATTGTGTCGTACCGGATATTTTGTGTAATATTATTATAATATAAATTATTTTATATGAAATATGTATCATAAATTCATATTACGATTAATATACAAAATTAATACCGAACATAATCTATTTTAGAAAAACAAAAAATATCTTCAAATAAAATAATCAAGGCAGTACGTAATTTCAAAGGTTTTTAAAGACACACATTTTCAATAAGGCAACAAAAACACAATAGAGTTGTACTTCTTTTACAAATCAACAGATAGTACTTTCGTTGTCTGTGTCTATCAAAATTTCAAATTTTGACCTTTAATAGGTTTGAAACGGTGAGAAGTAGTAAAAGTATTTTAGATGTGCCAATTTTCAAAAATCTTCCTCTCCTTCAATTTCCTTATTTTCATTATAGGCATTGCGTTTTAATTATAGGAGATAGAGAGGAGAAAAAAATGTTTGCAAGAATATGCTTTTAGATAACGGTAAATTTAAACACCAAAATGCAAAAATTGGTTATATTGAATTTTAAACCTGTCGCTTGACGTCTTAATCGATTTGTAAAACTTATAATATTTCCTGTCTCTGGGGTCATTAGATTGAAAAAAATATTAAACAAAAATTGAAATATAATCATATCAAAATAGGCTTCTTTCCAGCTTTTAAGGACTTTAAATCCGTAACGTATGGGTCTATATACAAACGAATTAATTTTCTAATTAGAGCTACCCGTGGTTAAAAGTTTATAGCATCCTAAACGGTGTAAAAGCTTTGTAATCAGAAACACTTACGAAATAACTAAGTGTTTTAAAAATTTTGCACAATATGGAAAGGAATGCACAATAATTTTAATTATAAATTTATTAAGATTTTTGTCATCACGATAATAGTGAAATTACAAAACAAATAATGAATCCATCTAATCTAATCCATACAAAACAAATAATGAGGCATCTACTAGCACTCACTACGTTTCCCAAACTAACATTTTATAAAAGTAGTTCAAATTTCAATTAAAAAAAAAACAATAATCTTATTCCATACAAGTAAGTAACTTGAAAAAAAAACAAAGAAAAATCGATAGACAATAATTATTTAAAGGCTATTGAATGCTTTAAGACACTTCAAGTTTGTTTTATTTTAGGATTGAAATTTATGTGACCATGATCAAATTCGGATTGGTTGACGTTCTTAAAAATTTGCCAAATAACAATATGTTAATAAAATATTGAATAAAATAATTAAAATTTTTAATTCAATTATTAGATAATAAGATTTTAAATATTAATGAAATAAAATAAATATGAATTTAGATTTAAAATATTTGAGTAATTTTTTCTTAATATATTAAAAACTATGCCTATATTAAGAAAAGTATAACAAAATAGTTTTAGTAAAACTGTTAAAAGACGACGAAGAATAATTTTTTTTGGAAATTTTTAGGAAGACTTGATGGTACTAATTTTATTATTCTTTAAGTTTCGGATATTCGTTTTTAAAAGGGTTTTTCATAAATAGCTATCTACTATCTATTTGTATTTTTTACCTAAAGAGAGGTGGGCGCACTAAGAATACTGTCTTCAAATACTAAGCGTTAAATTCTTACTGTGTAAAGAGGAGGAGCTTCTGAATTGGGGAGCTAGACTGTAAGGGTACAATGAATTCCCTTATTATTATGAATATTGTGCTATCAGTGACGAAGCCATCAAAATTAACAATCTACAGCAGTATATAATACTTTCCTGCAAGAGAGGATAATTGAAGGCAGCTTCACTGTCACTGCAGCAGTTATTATTATTAATATTAAGTACTATTATTATTATTTATTTGCAGAGTCAAGGCCTTCAGTGGGTTACAACATGCAGTAGTATATAGAAACTTTCTGTATAAGGTCAGCAAAAGTAGCTCCACTGGGCAATTATTATTATTATTATTAATTGTTATTATTATTATTATACGATAAATATTATTATGAGATAAAATTACTACATATTTTTTTATATGACCTGGCAGGGGTTTGAGCAAAAGACAATAATCGATTTCGTTCAAAAATCTGAACTTAATCAGTATGTCATGACTCATATAAAAAGTATTTCATTTAAAATTTATATTTTCAATAGTTGAATACAGTAAAGGCAAAATTATTATATTAAAACCACGTCTTACATTCCTTCAAAAAATTAAACAAATTTTCTTATTCTTAATTTCTTTCTTCTTAATTTTGTTGACTTGAATTTACGTTTTTCTATTTCATCTAAAAGAAAGAAATTTCTCTTTTATTATCATCTTGAATTTTTGTTTTTGTTTATTATAAATAATATTTTTAATAAAGAAAAGCATTTTAAAAAAGACCATGGGAACATAATAGTTCAGGAGATTTTAATGTATATAGCTAGTAACTAAAACTTTTACTGATTTCTTAATTGAATAGAATGGAATGGAAGTAAAACTAAAATTACAAGAAAAATAAAACTTATTAATGTTAAAAATAAAGGTAATAAAATGTTTTATTTTTTAAGTAAAGTGAAACAAAATAACAAAAAAAAAAAACGAAACAAAAAATTATAGCTATTAATAATATTGTTGTCTAAAACATACTCGAAAACAAAAATTTTTATTTTGTTTTTAAGATTGCATATTATATTTTTGTACATTTTAGATAGATATTTTGTTTTCGTTTTTACCTTGATTCCATATTTTTTTTATTCTTTTTTCTCTTTAGCATATTTTTATATTTTAAAATAACCTAAAAATATAAAAGTTGGACTGTAAAAAAGGAAAAAGTGAAATAAACCTCCAAAGTTCTCTATTTGATCGAACTGTTCGGATTGACGTGAAAGTGATTGACTAGGTGCTTAAAAGTACTTTTTCTAGAAATGAGCCTTAGAAAAACTCAGAATTTTGTAATTTAGGAATTAAAAAAACTAAGAATTTCTATGCTATAAATTTTTTTTTCTTTTTCTTTTCGCGAGAATAGGTGGAAATATCGAAAAATTCAAATAAAATCTTTGTGCGAAAACTATTTGGTATATAGTCTTGGAATTTATTAAGGTGGATTTTTAAGGTGGAGGGGTTAGTCTGTACAACCCTTCTTGTATCTCGGTTAAAATTTTGGAGAAGAGGCATCAAGGTTTTTTTTCTTCCGTACAGGTTCTTATACCAAAAAAATATCTATAAAATAGAATGAGTGCTCCAATGGCACGTCCATCACCTACTGAAGCCAGAGTTGAGGTAGTTTATTAAATGAATTGTTTTGTTTTTGACTTTATCTAGGCTTCCCGATGCGGTTTGTGTAGCTCCTGCTGAAATGCGTGCATTGAACAAACCTAAAGATAAAAAGAAGATCTTGCGGCAATACAGGAAGCCTAAACATTTCCTGCATCGCTGAATCCTTAGCTATCCCAAAATCATGGTTAGACCAGTTCAGTTTTTGTTTGGTTCAATGCCCAGAAGTTTCAGACTTTCTGCATGCTACAAGGTCTAATTTTGAAATATGAGTTTGGATATTGTTTTTACTTTACGTGAAATTAAAAAGCACTGTGTTTTGAAGGTGGATGAATTCAACTCTGTTGATTTTCCATAGTACGAGTTTTTTCTAAATCATTTTTTGTTGCTACATTTATTGCTGGTTGATTAACGTTTAGTATTCTATTGAATTAGTTTAAGTAGTAACAAATGTTGTCTGTAAAATTATGGATAGAATTGGTTGTAAAAGAGAGTAGATTGTTGATGAAAACCAGAAATGGAGTGAACGGGAGAATAGATCACCAAGGCACTTCAGCATCTATTAAAAAGTTTTTCGATGAAAAGCCATCGACTTCTACGCGAATCGCGCGACAAACACATTAGCAAAGACATTATTCAGGTGCAAAAATGATTTACCAGTTTATTTTTTTAAACCTTTCGCAAAGATCCGGAATGATTTGCTATTTTTCGGGAAATGAATAATGTAGCGCTTCAACCGTTTGTTCTACAAAATATTTTTGCTTCTGCGTTTTTCTGCACCTGTTTCTCAAATCCATGTCAGAATAAAGAATTACCAATGTATTTCCAGTTTTGTCAAATTTGGAAAAAATGTGTCTATTAGTTTCAATCTTCAGTCCGTCTGTTTACAAAGCTCCTACAGAGATAAGCAATTAGAGTTAATAGATAAGCAACGTTAGATATAAAGCAATTAAGTTATATACATGGGTAGGCCTTATGGATAGGTAAGAACTTTTCTTGCCCTTATAAGGAAATACCAAAATTATGCAATATTTTGCCATTTACTATTTAAACTTACCGTTATGTAAAGACAACACTTTGCAAGATTGTTCTTCCTTCATAACTCCGGCACACTTTTACTTAGAACTTTAAAATTTAAAGAGAAGAAAGATCTTTTAAAAGTAGTTTAAGTTGCGTGTCACCCATTTTTGGAGGTGGATTTAGTTAGTAAGAATCTGACCAAAGGGGAATTTTTGGTGTCTTTGGAGATTTCCACCTCCCTTAGAAAACACAAAAAAAATTTAAGTCAATTTTTGATAGTAAGACTGCGTTAATTTAATTAAAAACCGTACCTCAATTTAAGTTATGAAACTGGTACAATTAACTTTTTATTTGAGTACAAGTTTAGCTAAAAATCATTTCCTGATTTTTATATCAAATTCTTGTTTCTTTAATTATTTAAAGTCAACTTTAATTGTCAAGAAAATTTTTCCTTTAATATTTATTTTAATATACAATAAAAAGAAAATTACTAGTACTAGGTAACTATACAAAATTAGTTTTCTTTATTTGTCCAAAATTATAAATAGAATGTACATTATAAATATAAAATTGTCCTGTATATAATTTTCTTTGAAATATTTGTATTTTCTAGATCATTTCATTTTCCAAAAGAAAAAGAAGTATTTGTATTAAATTTTTTTCTTTAGTGCATTTGTAATTTTTCATATTCAAGATACACTAAGCGAAATAAATATAAGATTAAATATATTAACTTCATAGAGTAGAATTTAGAAGTTAAATGGCCAAAGTATTACGGTCCACAGTTCAAAGTTAAAGTAAAAACATTTTTTTTTTAATTTCCGTATGATAGAATCGGGTATAAGAAAATTACTCCTCCGTTTGTAACACCTCGAAATAAGCGAGCTAGATATACCTTCAAAGGTATGGATCGGATCAGAAAAAAATTCTAAGACGTTTAAGCCATGTCCGTCCGTCCGTCCGTCCGTCCGTCAGCACGCTAACTCAAAAACTAAGAAAACTAGAATCTTGAAATTTACACAAAATATTCTGGGAGTAATTTGTAGGTTCCCTATTTTTCTTGGTTGAGTTTGGACCAAAAATTAGGGTAGCTCTCGAACACCTAACTTTTACATCCCCACATTTTTTTTGAAATAGAGCTATGAAATTTTAACTATCGATAGATCTCACAAAAATATTAATTTTAATTTTAATAACTTTTTTTTGTAGCCCCACCCGTTACGGAGCTACAGCTCCCCAAAGGTTCAAAAAGCTCTATATTTAAATTGTTATAGCACAAGTTGTATAAGATATATCTTCATTTAGAAAACGCCAAACGATTACTACTTTTATTAGCTTTAAAAGTATATATACAATAAATATATATTTGTGGTATACGGTGTCTTAATTTACCGTTATGCGAAACTCAAATTTTGCAAAGTACTTTAACCCTTCTATCTTCTAAAAGGTTTTAGTTGGAAACTTGAAGTTTTGACAGAAGTTAGATCTTTGAAAATAAGTATGAGTCATTTCAGAAATTTTTTTTTTATCACCCCCCGTTTAGGAGCTGTAAGGGGTCAAAAACTGAAAATTTCCTATTTTTAGACACTCGTAACTTGAACACATGTCAAAATTTTTTTGAAGTAATAGACAAAAGTTAAAGCTTGAACATTATACTCTTATTTCTGTTAACAACTTTTTTTAATATTACTTTACTTTTGGTTACTTTATAATTGACGAAAGTGTTACTTGATTTTTTCAAATTTTCTAACAAATTTCTTCAACAAATTTTTTGCATTTGTTTTACTCGATAATTTGAAATTGGTGAGGATACAATGCGTAGTACAAAAAAATGTAAATAAATAAACAACATAACGGTTGCTTGAAGAATTTGTATTTATATGAAATTGATATATACACATACACATACTAACAAATTATTTTAAAATACTAAAATATTAAAAAAATAATATTGTAAGCAGAGTGACAGGCTGTGAACATACTAACGGTTCGTACGGGTATTTAAGAGTTGACAAAGGCAACTGTATTCTTCCTCGTTTTATTTGTACTCATTATTTAAAAATTAATAAAAAAATTTATTATTAAAATTTTAACAACAATATTTTTAAACCAAACATTTTTTCACTTTGCCTATAATTATTTTGTTTAGTGTAAATACGATATCATAGCAAAAATTTTATATTATTGGTTTCATTAGGTAACAAAAACATTGAAATAACGACAAAAAAAAATTTAAAGAGCTGGCCATTCAATACAAATGTTTGTTCTTTTAGAAACTTTTGTGTTTAATGATATCAAAAATAGACTTACAATCACTAACAAATTATTGGATGGTATAAAAACAAATATGTACATGGAAAAAAAACATTCTTGTTTTGATTGACTTCCTGAGTTTTATTATAAACAAAATAATTGTAATATTTAAGATTATTTTATTTATAAAACAAAAAAATACTTGTTTAGTTATAGAAAACTAAACCTCCAGCCTTGTGCACTAACTTACCAAGAATATATTATTTTGTACAAAGCTAACATTGAGTGGCATCACTAAATTCCTAAAGAAACTTAAGTAAATCAATCAGTGCTGTGAATCACCCTCAAGTAAATCACACTCAAGTAAATTACCCTAGTGTGATAGTTATGTGTAACTGGTTGTTGAATATCCATATGCAGTAGGAGAAGTTGAAAACAAGATGAGGTAGTACAGTTACATTTTATCTCAAGATCCTACAATTTTGCAAACATAAGTCAATTATTGGAAAGTAAAATTAAAAATCTAATTTTATTTCTAAAGTGTAAGGCTGGTTGGTTATACTACATAGGTAATAGATGCAGCCACTGGCAAATAGTAAAAAATTCCATCTAGTCCATTATATTATTTGTCAATAAGATAGATTGTTAGAGAATCATCCAATCAACTTACCAACCATATAAAATAATAAAGATTTGTAAAAATGGAAAAGTTTTAATGGCAAGGTTGTAAAGTAACATGAACTGCATAACTGCATAGTAATATGCATATTACAAAGTATTTTTCTTTTCGAAGTTATACAAGTTGACGCTTACTGAGAAAAACATATTTTTAATTTGCAACGAAATTTTGGGATAATGAAGGTATTTCAAAGGATCTAAAATTCAAACTGATCCTAAAATACTTTTTCTACAATTATCTCACACTTGCGAAAGCACATGAGTCTTCAATAACTTGAAATATACTCCTTAAAAGTTTTTTTTTCTAAATTATACCTACAAGAGTGGCAAGAATACTTAATGACTTTTTTTCAATGAAAAAAAACCCCCAAACAAACCTCAAAACTAATCTATCCAGAACTATTAAAATAAATATAACGAATCAATAATTAAGTTAATAGGGCATTTAATAAGTTCGGTTAATTTCTAAGTTTTTAGCAAAGAACTGAAAGTTCTCCTGTGGAGTAAAATTAGGTATTTTATAGATATTTCGAGCTTATGAGATTAGTAAACCATTTATCCCTTTTCAGAGTAATATGAATTAGTAGTAAACCAAAATGTTTGTAGCTCCATGAAATTTCATAAAATATGGACCATAATGTTTGGACCAATATCCAAATGTCACTTATCATTTTGACAGGAAAAAATGCAAACTAAACTAAATGTTACACAATTTCTTATAAAATATTTTTAACAATTTCATTTTAAAGGCAACTTTTTTAAACCTGTACTGTATTTATATTATCAATCGTTAGAAATGCTTTAATTCTACTTAACAAATATTCTCAATAACTTTCGGCTAAGTTAGTAATAGTTATTGTAACAAAAAAGAAAAAAAAAAAATAAAAAACAGTTATAAAGAATTCCTAAGAAGGGTAAAAACAAACGTCTTATACAAAAAAAAAAAAAAAGAAAACTTTTTATAACACAAAAATATCTACCATTTTATTAAAAATTTTTAGTAAAAAAGAAAATAAATTATGACAAATTTTTTTTTTTTTTTTTTTTTAATAATGTTCTGTACAAATTATTGGGAGCATACATATGCATACATACACACATATTCTTCTTTTTTTTTTTTTTTTCTATATACAAGTATGTAAAGGGTCCTTTAAAATAATTATTTTCAAAAAGTTCTAAATATTACCAATATAATGTACCTAATAATATATTAAAAAGTGTTCAAAAACAGGTTTTTGGTCAGTAGGTGGATTTTAGTTCAATCAGTTATGTTAAAGTTTGTACAAATGTTAACATTAGAGTTGCCATAAAATTTTGACAGAATAAAATAAATAAATTGAATTGTTTAAGTTTTTACAGTTATTTTATTATTGGTCATAGATTTATCTGTATTTAATATAATATTTTTGGCTTCATATTACCGGGCAATTTATTATATTAAGTGGTATAAATTCTTTTTGTTTTTTTTTTTTTTTTTGTTGTGAAATTGTTTTTCTTTGTCGAACTTTAACAGCACACATTTTTTGAAATGTAAGCAGTTAAAGTGAAAAATTTCATTTATTTTTCGAAAAAGAAAATATTATTAGGTATGGTTTGAACAATGAATAAAATTTATGTTTCTGCAAAAAATTTAATTAAATTTAATATTGTTTGAATATTGTTTTAGAGGCATGTGAGTTTATTAGTATATGTTATCAGACCAGAAAAACTTATACAATTTTATTCAATTAATTGAAATTAAAGAGTAGTAAACAAAAAAAAAAGTTGCTAGTACTTACCTAAAATGTCCTAATGTATTATTATATTTTTATTAAATTACTTTCATTGTCAAGGTTTCGCAAAAAATATATTCGTGTTTTTTTTTTATTTAATAATAATATGAAAATAATAATAGGCCACTTAATTTTCTTTTTGGAAATTTTTATATTAAATTGATGGAAAAGTTTTAAGTTATGAATTCAAATAGTTTTTTTTTAACTTAAAATTACAACGTGGTATGAGACACACTAAATTATCAAATTGTTTAAATCTGTAATGTAGGTATAGTTAAAGAAAAAAAACTTTCCTTAACTTAACAACTTAATAATAGCATACAACGTTACGTTTTATAAAAACACAAGTTGAAATTTTACTGAAATCTTTTTTTGTACCCATTTATAGTTTTTCAAGCAATTTTGTTTTTACGACATTACGAATTTAATGGAGAAATTATAAATTAAATATCGAGATTAAAAATTTAGATTTGTTTGGCATTTAAAAATAGCCTTTTATAGCATTTAAGTTATATTTTAATGTCTGGTACATATATACTTTAACCAACCTTTGATATTTGGAACCCATTATTTCAACTTAGGTGTATAAATTTTTTTTTCTAATCGACATTTTATTTAATTTTTTTCTTTGAAAGAATTAAGGGACCAAATTAAATTTTAATGAGGAAGAATACAATTTCTCTTTCTAACTCCTCTTAAATATCCGTAAAAACCAATTTATAAGTTTTAAAAGACAATATTATATTTTTTTCTTGTGCTGAAAAATTTAATTTTTGTATGAAAATATTGCAAATGAAAAGTTTATTGTTCAAGATTTAACCAAAGTCTTGGTAGCATCTTAAAGAAAATAAATGGGGAACCTAACTGATTCAGAAATATTTTGTGTACCTACATTTAAGAACGGAAGCTTCCTTAGTTTTTGAGTTATTGTGCTTTTTGATGGACTAATAATGATATCTGGAAAAAAAATGCCGAAAAATGAAAAAATATTATTTTCTTAAATATTTTTCTCCTAGACATCTATCTGTCTAATATCTATAAAAAGGGAATTCGACCTAACATGAAAAATATAACCATTTGGACTGGCGCACCGTCATTCAAAAACAAAGTTCTCTATAAAGCCCAAAATCGAGCTTTTGGTGTAATAGGCGGCCATGTCATTTTAGTAAGTCTTACTAATTCATCGAAAGAACAAAATAATAATAATAACATTCTCTGAAATAGTGGAGCTTTATCTCTTTTTTATAGATATACCGGAAGTAACGGCACTTGCTCAAATGAATTAAAATCATTGACGATCCCTCTCAAACAATTCCAAAGTAAATGTTGTTCAAAATGTATTCTTTTTCGCTGGCAATACATATACAATTTTAAAATTTGTTAAACTTTAAAATTTTTTAAAAATAATTTTTCAAGTTATTTTTCTGCCTAAACTTCTCCCGCATTTCTTTAAACCTACTTCAACAATATACTAAGTGATCCTTTTCTAGAGTTTGGCCGGCTATTTTTTTTTTTTTTTTGTTTTGTCCCCTCTCTCATAAATGTGACAAGAAAATTACATAGCCTTTTCTTTTCAGGTGTGGCTGTAAATGTCGTGAGGGGGAATTATTCTTATCAAGTGTGTGGAATTCGAACCTACACTCCTTTCGTGTTTACAGCCTTCAATTGTGTATAAAATGTTGTTTTGGGAAATTTCTGGAAAGGCAAATAAATTCAATTTTAGTGAAGATTAGAAGAGTGATTATTACTATGGACAATTCACTCAAATTTACACTGTTCCGTGACAATATTAACAATCCACTATATGTTTTTGTACCTACAAGTACTTTCTTGCATCTTGTGTTGGTACCAAAGATAAGACTTCCGGTGGCTTTTAACTTTCGGTTCACAAGAGATACAAATGTTATTGAAATATTGTACAATGATAATGGAGGTCAGTTTTATTCAAATGAACATTTTTTACTTCTCTTTATGACAATGAAAGAGTTATTAACAATGAGAGGGTTTCAAATTTTCATTATTTTCATCTCGCATGACGTATTTAAGGACAAAAAACACTCTAATTTTTTTTTTTTTTTTTACAGTAGAAAAATTAAATTTTTCAAGAAAATAAATAATATTAAAATTAACTAAAAAAAAATAATTATTTATAAAATTGAAATTTAATAGGAATGTATCTGCATATTTACCAACACAAAAAGAAGAATAACGAAGATACAAAAAAATATAATCAATAAAAGTTTAAAAAAATTATGAATCCAAAAATTTAATTGAAATATACTTAAGAAAAAAAAAGAAATAAAGAAAAATTTTATTTTCCTTCTGGTATCTGTGACTAAATTCTAAAAAAAAAAATGCCTGTAGTGAAATGACAATAAAAATAAAATATTCGTACAATTTCCAAAATTAGAATGAAATCTAAGATTTCAACTCTTTAACAAAGTATCTGTAATATTTTTTTTTTCGACTTTTCAGAAGAAAAAAAACACCAACAGTATCCTAAAAGTTTTCCAATCAAGGAAAGAGAAAATAAAAAAATTGGTTTTTTGTTTTTATTTATTTTTTTTTTTGGTTATGTTTGTTTTTATAGGAAAATAATATTTTATGAGCCATTTCCTATGTACAAAGTAAATATATAGTTTAGATGTAGCATAAAAGAAAGAAAAAGATAAAAAATTCACAGTTTGTTTATCAATTTTTTTTTTTTTTTAGTATCTATATTCTATAGGGTTTCGTAGACTTCAAGTAAATATTCTAACAAAAAATTTTTAATATTATTCTTTTCTTTTGATTTTCTTTAATTTTTTTGTTGGAAAAAAATTTTCCCTTTCTCGTTGTGCAGATCCTAACAAAAGGAAAGTATTATAATCAAGAAAAATCCTATACATGTTGAGTCTCACGTTGATCGGTGAACATAAAGAAAAACTTGCATATCGATGAACATAAAAAAACTTATCGGTTAATATTTAAAGTTAAAAAAAAAGTACATACTTTAAATTAATTCGGGATATTGAGAACATTTGGCAATGTTCACCGGTGATACAAATGGGGTTTAATGCAAGTTTATTTTTATGTTTAAAGATGAGCACGAATTTTGCAACATTTCAGTGATGTTCACCTGTAAATCACGTGATACTCAACCTGTTAAATTGTAATATTTTTTGATGTTTTGAACTTTCCTACTTTTGAAAACATTATATATGATTCATTTTTTGTAGAATAGATTCTTCTACGTTATCTGGTTCATACGAACTTAAAGGTTAGCATCACTTAATTAGTGACACGTTAGTTCATCCTTGATCATCAACTAAAAAAAAACAAAGTTCTTCATTTGATGATCGTCTCTAAATGAAAACCTGGATTAAATCAGAAACAATTAGTTTAATATAAAGAAATTAAATTTTTTTTTTTTTTTTTTTTTCTAGCAATATTTAAAACCGGTTTGATAACAAAAATTTTAGATTTATTTGCATATTGTGATCTATTCTGATATATAGTTTGAAAATGTGTGTTGGTCATGCCAGAATAAAAATAAATATGAATAGAAATTTGCTCTAATAGTAGATATGGTACAGTAGCAGCTGGCTCGAAATTCGAACTCCGAAGCAGACCTAAGGTTTTTCTTTTTTTGTAACATCAAAAACTTAAAGAATTGGAACAAGTTCAGTTTTTAGTGTACTAATTTTTTTAATAGGAGGCATTGCACAACATAATAGATTTATAAGATGATATAAAATATTGGTATTAAAATTAATTCGATAATCGAAAATGCTTCTTTCCACAACCAGAAAATTTGTAATTCGAACACCAGGATTTTTTCATTTTCAAAATAAATTTAATAGGATTAACAATTAATTTTGTTACACACCATAATAATGAATGTAAAATCGGTTCGGTAGTATCTATACTCGCTTTTCTATATAAGATAATATTATTATGAATTTACAAAAAAGACAAAAGGAGAAAATTGTCACTTAATTTTAAGATACATATTATTTTTTTAAGATTTTTTTTCGAATTCTTATAATTTATAAAATTGTCATTTATTTTAAATAATTTAAGGAAGTCCGATATACATGACATAAATGAGCTTGGATTTTTAAACTTCTAAAACTCTTTCAAACATACATATATGTGTATATATACTTACTTCAAAGTAATTTCAAAAATACTAATGTATCCCTATCTTTTATATACTATTGTATATAATTATAATATTATTTATGTAAACAGACGATATTATAATAATATACATACATATTCTGTGTTACTTTTGCATATTTATAGGAATATTATCAGGAAGAAATAAATATTTTATTGGATTTAATTTGATTTTTAGGAAAAAATAAAATAATAACTTTGACAAATAACCCAAAACCAAAAAAAAATTTTTTTTCTTTTATTTGGGTTATTCCCTTGTAATTCGTTTTTTCCTAGAAAATAAAAGTTCATATTTAGTTCTTTTTTGTGTTTTTTGTTTTTTATATATATTTTGTTTTTGAAAAAGACACGTGGTATATCAATTTAATTTTTCATAAAATATATTTTTGCTTCTCTAAGATTTTATAAACTTCTATTATAAGATTTTGGTATTTATTTTTTTTTTACTAATTTATTGAAAAAAAAGTTTAGGTGATTACCTAAGGGTAAAAACATGTTTATATAAATAATTGGAGCAATCAAGATTTATTGTATATTATATACCCACTAATAATTTATTTTATTGTTATTCTTTTTAGGTATAAAATTATGTAGTGGACTTTATGTTTTTCAAATAACATTGAAACTTTATTTTAATAATATAAGTAAATCAACAGAATTCATATTGTTAGATATAATTCATACACTTACCATACCTACACGTAAATATTATGTAAATTTAAAATAAGTAAATATAACAGTAAGTCGATGCACCAAATTTATTAATACCCTACACCTGAATATTTTGAATTAAATTAAAAATCCATAAGTTTTTTGGCAGCTGCTT
Source organism: Poecilobothrus nobilitatus (assembly GCA_947095535.1). Lineage (NCBI taxonomy): Eukaryota > Metazoa > Arthropoda > Insecta > Diptera > Dolichopodidae > Poecilobothrus > Poecilobothrus nobilitatus. The sequence goes on from OX352774.1 coordinate 113,418,573, forward strand.
TTCTTCCTTATTTCGAATTTTAAGAACGTAAAAGAGGCATTCTTTAACACCCTTGTACAAAAATTTCATGTTTCTATCTTTATTAATTTCGAAGAAATACTTAATTGTTAAGGTTTGTAAAATAATCTCTTTGCTCTAGGGCTCGTTCGGAAGCTTTCAAAATTCGAACCCATGGACCAAATCCTTTCAAATTTGAATCCATGGCCTAAATATTATCAAATCAGAGACATAAAGAAAACATGACAGAACACCCTTGCACCAAATTTAAAGGTTCTATCTTTGTTGGTTTTGGAGATAATGTGGATTGTTTCGGAATCATTCGGAAGCTTCCAGAATCCGAACCCATGGATCGATTTTGTCCAAATGCAATCCCTGCTTTCCTTTCGTAATTAGTAACCTACTATATAAATTTCTTCAAGATAGCTTTATGTTTTTGAGTTATCGAGCGAACGGACGGACGGACATCGTTAAATCGACTCAGAAGGTGATCCTGATTCTTAATATAAGTACATGTCCATATTTAACTCGCTACCTTTTGGTGGTTACAAACACCATACGAAATTAAATATACCTTATACTTTAGGTGTAGGGTATAATAATATAAATGGTAAAATCACAATTATGTCATTCAAATATTGTAAAATTACAATTACATTTTTGCTAATAAAAGAGCAACTTAAAAATAAGCGCTTAAAAGTAAAAAGCTTATTTATTTATAAGCAAAAGTCAGTGATGATTATTGATTGGGCATAATATTTAAATTTTCATCCTAATCCTTAGATAGTTAAAGAAAAAATCTCGATGGTAAATTAATTCCCCTGTCTTAAGTCAAAGGAATCAAAATAAAAGCCTAATTTTGATACAAACAAATTCCACTTATCTGCTGAACCACCTTGAGAAAAATTGAAATTTATCAATGGAATGTTAATGAGCATTTAAATAGCCTGATAAAAAATTTCAAAAAGATAATTATTTAATATTTTAATAGATTATAAATAATCATTAAAGTTAAATACAAAATTATTGCAGCTTAATAATTTTTAATTAATTATTATTGCGTATGTCAAAAACCATTATCATTCTTCTCACTACAAATTTTGTTGTACGTAATACCACGTTTTTTAATTAAGATACGTGATATCCAATAGCTCTTATCACTTTGAGATTTTATTTTTATATTTGATTAAGAGGAATCTTGAAAAACATTAGTTAACAAATCTGTTTTGTTTTTAAATAGCTACTACAATATTAATAATAGCTACTACAGCGGAGCTGGCTACAGTTATAACTTCAGGCAGGAAGGTATTAAAATATACTACAGCATATTGCAACTAATTAATGTTTTAGTTACTGTTAACGAAATGGTAATAACTGTGTGCGGTTTTATTGTTTCCATATAGTACCTCTCTCTAATTGAAAGTTTCTCTGTTCTATTCTTTTCTATCCCTACTCCCTACCGAATATACTGCGCGGACACTTAAGGGTGTCATTCTATTTAATTGGCTAAAGGGAGAAATAGATTTTGTCGATAAAAATCTGACACTACCAAACAGATACCTGATGTCTCTGGAAATTCTCTCCTCCATTAGGAAAGAAGAAAAACATTATCAATCTATTCATAGACAAAAAATATTAAGCATTGTAAAATTTTTTGTTAAAACCTGTGCTTTAAGCTTTCAAACTGTACTTTAAGCTTCAAAGTATTTTGACTTTAATTACAATTTTATTATTTTTTTTTTCTGCCTCCTCTGAGAACATATGAAATTTTATTAATTAGATACTTTATTTACAAATCTGGGAATATAAAATGAGCTATTTGCTTACTTAATAATAAAGTCTATATACATAATGTTAATGTATCTATAGATACGATTTTTGAAATGTATAGATACTATTTTCAATTGTCTGACTTATCGTTTTCTATAAATTGTATTTGTACAAACCAAAGCTTTTTATAAATTATCGTTTGACAAGACCATATTATAAAATTCGATGACACATAAATCATAGGAGCCGTCTAGTATAAAATAAGCTGTTAAGAATTTCTAAATGCAATATTACATAAAAAAAACTACCTTTAAAGAATATTATTGACAACCAATTGGCATAAAACGTCATGCTCTGGCTTAAAACCATTGTTCCATTATTATTTAACACTATTGGACATCTATTATGCTCTATTCTTAAATTCATATCAACGATATTAATATATATTACATTGTATTTATTTTTTCGTTGAAGAAAATTTCCACATCTACATTCCTCTCAGGAATGAGTGGGATAAAAATTATCTCTAAGCTGGGCAACAAAGTTGGCGTAAGAGTATTATCCTGCTATCTAAGGCATTGAACTTCCTGAAAAGTATTTGATCTTCGCTGGTAAAATTCACATTACAACTTATAGTTGCTGCTGTTATTAAAGCTTTGAATTTCTACTCGGTTAGCTCAGTGGTTGTCAGTAATTGCCTCATTGCCTTTAACAGCATGAAGTTTGCCATATCGAATGTCTGGAAAATTGCAAAGCAGAAGGACAAACAGAATAAAGTTTTTCATATCGAATTGTATGTAAAATATCAAAGTTAATGACAAATTTTCAAATTGTTCAAGAAAAAGAGAATCTCAGGGATCTAGCTGTTACCACCTACAAATATTAATCTGTTATTTTTTATGTATATGCAGCCCTTACCTACCTACCTAACTATCTATCTACAGTTTCACAATCAAATTTAATAAATGAAATTTTGTAAAAATTTTTCAACTTTTACAAATTTCAGATCAACTTACAATATCTGTTGACATCAGATTATCTTGTTAACTATCATTTTTGACATTTTTAAGATGATAACGGAACTATTAGCTACCTTTATGCAACGATACATTATTTTTTATTAATAAATTTTTTTAAAATAGGTTTACGTAATTAAAAATCCCGTTTTTTGAATTTTTTTTTAACGAAAAGAACAATAAAAATCTATAAGCTATCATGAAGAACAAGAATTCGGTTAAGTGAGACGGAACAAATTCTAGTTTCTAACTTTAAAATACTTTAAATTAAATAAAAGTTTTAGAAGTATACCTTTTGGACCTTTGTTATTATACAATGCTAAAATGAAATAAAAAAGAAAATATTTTTTTAAAATTTTTATTCACTTTTTTATTGCTTTTACATAAATTAATTTTTTTTTGTTTTTTTTTTTTTTTTATATTTAATATATGTAATTTTTATTTATTTTTTCTTTCCTTTCATTTATTTCCTTGTTATTTTATTTTTATTTTTTTTTTTTTTGTTTTGTTTTTGTTTTTTGCTACTGTTATACGTATCATTATAATTATAATAATATTTATACTTAAATAAAATATGATAAATGTAGGTATATGTATTTATATTAATTTATATATTATAATAATATTATATGTGTATATATTAAAATGTATGTATGTATGTATATATTCATTTAAGTTAATTTTAACAGAATTATTGGAACTATTATTCAATATTCAGATTTTAAAATTTTTTTTTTTTTTATTTGCATATTTTTTATGCACATTTAACTTTATTTTGACATAATAATTTTGTGTGTTTTTATTAAATATTTATTTTTTAATTTTTATTTTTAAATTTTTTATACATTTTTTATATACGTTTATTAAAAATTAATTTTTTTTTTTACATTTCTTAAATTTATTCTGATTTTTGATTTTTATTCTTATTTTGTTTTTATTTTTTCTTTTGTTTTTTTTTTTTTGTATTTAAGTAAACGTATTAACTGCCCTTATGTTTATGGTAAACACTGTTTGTAAAACATTTTAAAATTAATCAATTTTTAAAATATAAATATTTAAAAAAGAAAAAAAAAGTATGTTTATGTAATATTTGTATTCGGCTTTATATTGGTTTTTCTTTACCACACATTTGATGGAAAATGTTATGCAGGTTTAAACATAGATAATATAAAAGATTTTTAAATCTGATTTTTCTCAATCTATTTAAGTTAAAAATATGTACGTTCATCTGATTGAGGTTGTCAAAGTTTGTCTTAGAGTTTTATTGGTTTTGTATTATATAGGATTTGATGGTTAAATACTAAAGCCTACGATTGATGATTATGATGATTTTGTTACTCTATAAAGAGAAAGTTAAAGCAATTTATAGATACTATTTACAGTTAGAATTTTAAAATGTTTTCGTAGAATAAAATTTACAGATCACTAATTAATAAAGATCGATGGTTAATATATAGATAATAAATAAGAAAAAAAAAAACCTACCTATCTAATTTATATTTTAAAGATTTAAAAAAAAAAAAAAGAAAAATGTAAAAGAAATTCTTTTTATATACAATGTATTGTGGAAATGAATATTTTATCTTATATAGTTTGAAATAAATAATTTCGAACTTTTTAAAAGTTGAAATATTTACTTCCAATATTTGTTTGTTTTATGTACTTATAGGTAATACTTTAATACAGGCAATTAACACACTATTATACATAATATTTGATTCTATATATTATTTTTTGTTTATATACAGGATATTTTTTTTTTTGCTTTATTTTACAATTTTATTTACAAGATATTCTAAACATTTATATTATTTTATTATGTGTTTCAATATAATATTACTTAGGTATACATATGTTATGTACTTATAACTATATACAATTATTTTTTTTAAAATATACAAAACAGGATATTTTCACATTGTGTCAGAAGTCTTACAATCAGAATACAATCAGATTTAACCATAATATAAATTTCTAAGTTAAACTTAGCTTTTTTGATTGAATCAATAAAAAGTTATCTTTATCGAGAAATTTAATTTTATGAAGCCATTATCTAGTATATTGTTTTTTTTTCTTTTGTTTTATCGAACAATTTTATTTTGAAGAAGTTAGAGAGAGGCGAGGAAGTTAGAGGAAGTTAGACAAAGTTTAGTTGTCTTGAAAGAGAAAGAGAAAATCTTGAAATCTTAAATTTGCAAGCAGATTTTTGACATTAAGATTTTTCTTAAATATTTTTTTTTTTCAAGATTATCGACAAAGATTACCCCTGTGATGTTTTAATTGAGAAAACATTCGAAAGAAAGGTAAATTAGAATAAATTTAAATTGAATTCGGTACCTTCAAAATTAAATTTTTTTTTTGTATTCAAATGATTGGGAATTGGTATCTATGCATTGTAATAAAGTTTCCAAGTAGCTAATCAATAATAATAATGGTACATGGCCATATTCATTAATATGAATGTAATAAATAAAAACAAGTAAAAGTAACAGTAAGTCGATGAAACCGACTTATTTATACCCTACACCTAAAAAATTCAAGTTATTTTAGTTAGGTATTTAATATAACTAAGCTAAAAAAATAAATGCTTTTACAACCTTTGTACAAAATTTCAGATTTCTATCTTTATTAAATTCGAAAATATGCTTGTTAGGTCTTGGGAAGTGTGTGGAGGTACGCGGACCACCACCCCAATTCATCTCAAATTTTAGAGACATCAACAGGGTAGAACATTTTTATATCAAATTTCAAGTTCTTATATTTATTAATTTCGAAGATATGCTTGTTTGCTGATAGTTGTGTGGCAGATACCCGAACAACCATTCCAATTCATCTTAAATTTTGGACAAATCAGGGACTCAGGAAACAACACCCTAGTACCAAACTTGAAGTTTCTATCTTTATTAATTTCGAAGATATTCTTGTTCGGTTTTGGGAGTTGTATGGGAGGTACCCGAACGACCATTCCAATTCATCTCAAATTTTAGGCAAATCAGGGATTTAGGAAACAGCACTCTCGTATCAAATTTGAAGTTCCTATCTTTATTAATTTCGAAGATATGCTTGTTCGGTTTTGGGATTTGTATGGGAGGTACTCGAACGCATAGTCCGATTTCGCCCATTTACAATCCCCGCCTTACCTTAGTCATTGTTAACCTACACTATAAATTTCATCAAGATAGCATCATTATTTTTTGAGTTATCGTGCGTACGGACGGACGGACGGACGGACATCGCGAAATCGACTCAGGCGGTGATCCTGATTCAGAATATATATACATGTCAATACCTAACTCGCTTCCTTTTGATGGTTACAAACACCATACCAAAGTTAATATACCCTATACTTAATGTGTAGGGTATAAAAACAATAATTTTAAATAAAGATTTATTGAACTAAAGGATAATTAAACTTTAGAATTTATGGAATAAAAAACTAAATAAACCCGGCGTAGCATACCCCAGTGTTGTAAACTAAAAATAATATTGGTTAATAACACTGGGATCTTAGTAATCTAGAAATAAAAAGAAATATCTTTTCTGTTCTAATATAGTTTTTATTTATCTCAAAAGCGTTTTTTGAGAAGTATGTTCCCTTTATCGGTAAGAATACGTCTTAACTTTTTACAATAAGAATAAGAATAAATTTAAATATAAGTAAAAACGTCGATAAGAACACAAAGAAAACTAAATACAAATTTTGTAGTGGTGGTTAGGAGGCAATAGCCCCCCCGTTCCTAAAAATATTATTGTTTCATAAAAATATCTAAATTCGTATAAAATAAACTATTTTTTAAGTGAAATGTCTAAATTGAATACATTTGTATACGGGGTTTTCAAAATTAATTGTGTGGGCATACTGCAAGTATTAATAGTTGGATTCAAAATCAGAGTGTTCACCTTTTCCGGAATATTTATATCCATAATTATGTATATCTATGCCAGATTTTGAAGTTTTAAGATTTTGTTTTTCGAAATTTGGTAATTTCGTGATTTTAATTTTTCAGAATTTGGTTTTCGGGATTTTGTTTTCGGGATTCTGGATTTGGGATTTTGATTTTCAGGCATACGTACCGAACCCTATAAATTTTCAATTTTTTTCTGTTATTGTGTGGTATTAGTTTTTGCTATGAAAAATGTTAAACGTTTACGGTTTTTATATAATAGATATTATAGGTAAAGTGTAAAAACATTTAATTACTGGAGGTTATTGGATTACTGGATAAAAAAAAAAATATTTTGTAAACATTAATATTTGGTACTCTGATATTTTTAAGTAATATTTTATTAAACATTAAAGTATATAAATTTTATAAAATTACTACAGTTTATCTATCTCTTTCTAATTCTCAAAGAAGATACCAAAAACATTAGAACAATATAATTTAAGTTAATGAGTCCTCTCCATCTCTAAAAACAATTTTGATTTTTTAAATGAATTGTAGTTACTTTACGCTTCCTGATAGTTGTAGATCTAATTTTTTTAAAATTTGAGTAATTTACTTACTTGTTTTTTTTTTGCTTAAAATTCTTTTGATTTTGATTACCGGTAATCCAGAGAAATAAGAAGAAATACATGGATATTAGATATTTATTTTGAAAATATTATAAGTCTACCAAATTAAAATATTAAATTAGTGAAATAAAATTTTAAACCTCTGAAAAAAATGAAAATTTTTTTGGTAGCAGTATTTTGTTTTTTTGACCAGTAATTAAATTTCAGTAATTTCGTATTAATTTTTTTTTTTGTTTTAAATTATGGTACAAATAATGGCTATTAATTTATTTTTTTTGAAAAAAAAATTTTTAATTAATTTCACCTAACTAGATATTTTATTTTTAGTTTTTATTAATTAAATATATTAAATACACAATTCTAACACAATTCTATTAATTCTATCTTAATTTATAATATCTATATGAATTTTTTTTTTTTTTATTTTATTAATCATTTTTTTTTTTTTTGTAATTTTCTTTCTATACACCCGTTTCTTACGAACTTTTCATTTTTTTATATTAATTTTTTTTTTTTTTTTTTAATATATTTTCTTAGTAAATAAATCAAAAAGAATTTTTTTAATATACAAATTACATACTTATTGATTAAATTTAAAAATTTTATTTATTTATTTAACATTATTATTTTCGTAATTATTTTTTCATTTTGATTTTTTTTTTTTTTTTAAATAATATTTTGATCTTTTAATTAATTATAACAATTATTACAGAAGTACTGTGATAACCTAATGTTTATAACATTTTATTAAATAATTTTATTATTTTTATTGGTTGGTTTTTTTTTTTTTTTTTTTTATTTACTGCCACTTAAATTATACAATCACTTAACTTTTCTTATACATTTATAATATATTATTTTTTTATATTTTTAATATAATTTTATCAACTATTAATTAACTACTTAATTATTATAAAATAAATAATTTAATTATTTATTTTTGTTTTTTTTTTTTTTTGTTTTTTGGATTTTTTTTATTTTTTTATTTTTTTTTTTATTTTTAAATTAATATGATTTTAATTATAATTTTAGTAATTTTCTCATTTTGATTGGATGACTCTATATCCATTTTATAATTTTTTTTTTTTTTATTTTATTAATGCTAGTATAAAAAAATTTCTGGTTTTGCAAACCAATAAATAAAAATAAACTTAAATAATAAATTGTTAAAATATTATAATAATAAAGAAAAGATTTTGATTAAAATAAAAACAAAAAATTGTGATATTACATTATTTTAATTTTGAATTTTTGATTGAATATACTTTATGTCACATTTTATGTAACATGTTATTTTTAAACACTGGCATCTAATCTAAACAGTTAACGAACAATAGATTCAAACAAATGAAATAGTTAGAAGTTTCTAAGGGGGGTTGAAATAAAGTCGATTCGATTTTATTACGAAAAAATGAATGGAAATAAAGTGGAATTAGCAATTCTATTTTATTTCCAAAAAAAAAAAGTGTTCAAAAAATAAAATAAATGAAATAAAATCGAAAAAATAAAGTTTGAAAACATTTAATTATATTTTTTATTACATGTATAAACATTAATATCACAGTGATATGACATAACTTCTACAGCCATAAGTTCCATGAAAGTGGTTCTGAAGGTATAAGCGAACAAACAAAACAAAAAACTTTCTTTTTTTATATAAAAGAAGATATGTCCATGCCAGATTTGGAATTAGGAAGGATTTCATAGATGATTACAAAAAACAAGTTGGCCCCTTTTTCCGGAATTTGTATATAACTCTAATTTTGCTTGATAAGGTGGCATAAGCTTAGAACACTTATTTCATTCTCTTCAATAGAAAATTATTGAAGAATGAGGATAAAACAAAAATTAGTATCTATTTAACACACTTAAAGATCCATCTTTTCGTTATAAATATTATAGTTATAATATTCAAAGAGGTCTATTGATTTTTTGTAATGGTATTATTCGAAAATATTGTAAAAGGCTTGAATGAAAAAAAGTCATAATTTAAAATATATCTTATTTTAAATTTAGAAAAAACACGTCTGCCGAATATCCTTTATTAAAACAGACGTTTTAATTAAAAATTTTGGAAAAAGGGGAATACTTGATTTTCACTATGAATTTGATAAATAAATAGCACATAGTAAAATATAAATTTCAACATGTGTTTTATTTAAGTAATAAAATAACTAAAAAAAAATTTAAAAAACTTTCTTTTTCAGCATTAAAAGTTAAAAAAAAAACATAATTTTTTTCTATCTAAATGGAGTCCAAATAGAATTCCATTTTTCAGCTGAAACATCCTGCCAGTTTAAAGCTTAGACTGATATTCATGAAAAGAAAGTTTGCAAATACATATTCCGGAAAAGGAGGCAACACTAATTTTTCAACCAACTATGTTTTTTTTGTTGTGTATTTAACAAAACCCAATATCTAATAATTCCAAATAATAAAAATTAAACCATTTTCAATTTGTTATCAATAGAATAAAATTCTTTTAAATGTAATAATTGCATTTACTATTCATTACATTTTTGAGTTTTAAAACTAATAGTTGTTTTTAGAATGAAAAGTGCACAAAGTGCACAAGCAATATTTAATAATAAGAGTTTCGAGTCGACTTTAGTTTCTTTTTTTGCATTCGACCTTAGTTTTGTACAATTTTTATTGGCAAAAAGATTGAATGGTTAATTCGACTTTATTTCCATTTTTTGTTTAATAATAAAGTCGAGTCGATTCGACTTTATTTCGTTCGACTTTAGTTCACCCCTCCAGGATCTATAACTATATGGAACGGTAAAGTATATTTTTATAAAAGACTTAAAAACATTTATTCATTTTTATTCGGGATTAAGGAAACAATCAGTAATGGTAATCAGTGATACTCACCGAAGATAATATATGTTTTGTTTTATATCTACAGACCAGTACAGGTACTTGAAGCGATAAACATTTGAAATATCATTTATAATCGGTGATAAATATCAACCTCAAAGGATAAAAGGGAGTGAGCCATAAATAATTAACTTATTTAAAGTTTCGACCAGATTTAAACTTTTTTTTTTTGTTGTGCCCTTTTAAATAATATTTAAATGAAACGTCTTATTTAAATAACATATTATGATATGACGTTTAGCAAAATATAATTACACTGTCCGATAAATGAACTTCATATTGATTTTTTATTTTAGTACCTACTATTGAATATCTTATAATTTTGTAATTTAGGTAATGAATAAGAATAATGGTTTATTGTTGTTTGTAATATTTGTTTTAGTTAAATACATATTGAATTACTATTGAACTTAAACCTAAAATTAATTTTTTTATTTTTTATATTACAACTTTTTTTTTTTATAATCGCAAGTTATTTGATGAAACTAGATTGAGGCATTTTAAATAATTAAAATATCGGTGTGTAAAAGGCTAAAGTACATTTTCCCAAAATAACAATAATAAAATCGTAAATTAAATTTTATTAACCACTCCTTTCATTTGAAGTAAACTGATAATGTTTGAACGCTTATATTTAAAGTTCACGACGGTTTTATTAAATTATAAAGATGGTAAATTTTGTATTTTAAAAAAAAAAAAAAACAAAATTTAATCTGGTTCATGGGAACAGCTGTTCATTTAACAGCTCCTAAAGTTTTCCGCTCCGCTCATAACGTATTTCTTTTTACCGACCGCATACATTAATGTATAAGGTAGGTATTGTTTTCATACTAAAAATTTGTACCCGAGATTTTGGCAAATATGCACTACTCCGGTGTGGAGTAGAAACATTTTTTTAGCATGATGTCTGGCTGTGGGTGTGTGTGTGCCTAGGTGCGTGTGTGGGTATGTCTGTGGGAACGTGTATAGCTTAAACGACTGAGCGGAATTTTTTACAATTTCATATTTAAGGTTTTAACGTAAATATCTCGGATTGATAAGCTTTTGGAGCAAATCGGACAACCGAAAGTGGTAGTTTACAAGTGTACTTTTTAAGTTTTTTACGAATATTTCGTAACAGAAAAATATTATGAGAAAAATTATTAAGAAAAAGTTGTTAAACAAGTACAGAGCAACAACTTTGCGACAGAACATTTTTTGGTCCGACCAACTTTAAAGTTTTTTTAATTTTTTTTTTAAGTCCAAATTTCATAATAACACTCCATATGTAAAATTTTTATTAGCAAATTCAATATTAATCTTATCTTTGTTTTTTATCTATTTGTTTACAGTTTTTATTATTTTTTACTTCTAATATTTTTGAATGAAAAAAAAATCATGTACCTACCTATTCATTACATAATAATGTAAATGGATGTATGAATGAATGCACATAAGTATATTTTTACGATTTCATTGCTTATTATTGTTATTGAATAAAACAAAATGTTGTTAAATTATTAGAAGTTGCTTTGATATAAATTATTATGTAAAAAATTTTGGCATTGTACTTTTCGTGTAGTGGCGGTCGGTCCTGTGGTGGAGATAGCTGATTTTTTTTTATAAATATTGAGATTTTTTTCTATTTGCCTCTATATTTTATTGCAAAAATTGGATTTGATTTTGTAAAAGGTTTAATTTCAATTTAAAATATAAAATGTTTAATAGGTACATACGAAACAATCTTCAAAAATTATTTTTGAAAATATTTTCTATTAGCAGGAACCCGCAACACAAACAATTATTATTTAAATTTTATTCATCAACGCCAGTGTTTATTTAAATTTAATAAATAATAATAATTAATATATTATTATATTTTATACTATTAAAAATAACTATAAATTAATGAAAGTAAATTATAAATTTAATAAAAATATTATTTTAATTAAGCGCAATATGTAATACACACTTCGAATGTTATACAAAATAGCATTTAGATGACCAAAAAATTTTGTTTTAATTCAAAATTTTGGGGAAATTATTCTTTGTTACTGGGTTTTAGTTACTTATTACTGGGTTTTAGTCTTCAATTAATTATAATACACATAATATACTAATATTAAAAGTCAGATTGAAAAGGTTTTCTGTTTCTTTGTATAAAAAAATTTCTTATAGAAAGTTTAGACTCGATTTATGTATTTATGTACAATATCATGATTTAAGCTATCTGATTTAAGCTTCATACCATGGTGGCTGTTTGAAAAGTAATTTTACATAATAAAAACCGCATTCCCTTGGGTAATTTTACATAATACAGTGCTCTCGCGATAACTTGAACTGTTAAAAAACCAAGGCTGTTCAATATGCCGAAAAGTTCAAGTTATTAAATAGTTAAATTTTTATAAGGAAATCAAAGAGTTAACGCATAACATGCATTTAAATACAGTTTTAAAACACTTTATTTCTACTAAATACCAGAAATATTTGATAAAATCAAAAAATATACAAATTCAATATCAAAAGCCTAAAATAAAATAAAAAAGAGAAAATATTATATGAATATATCAGCTTAATTTCTTTTAAAGAAACTTGAAATTTTAGATTGGACTGTTTTTGTTAGTAGATATGTTTTATCCCTACTGCTTTATCCCTTAGTTCTTGAAAAACTAAAATGTCAGCAATATTGCATTCATTTTCACCAGTCCATCAAATTATTTTATTGAAATGTTTTATACTTTCGTTATCATTTATTGTTTTAGAAGGGAATGCAAATGCAGATTATCTATTTTTACAGCAAAAACTTTCCCGAACTTACTTTTTACTTTCCCGAACTTAAAAAAATACAAAATAACGTTCTGTTTAAGTTACTGAGATCCAAAGAGATAAAATGTTCAAGTTATCAAAACTTAAAGTGAAATAATTTACAGGTGTTCAAATTATTACGAGATTCAACTTATCGCGTGTTCTATTTATCGCAAGAGCACTGCAAAAGCCGCACTTTCTAGCCCCGCACTACCTTGCATATATTTAACCAATGTTATTATAGGTTAAATACATTTGACAGCAAAAGATATTATTGTCTTCAATTAACAGAATTGCTACCTGTAAAGAATTGAAATAATATACGAGAATTACTTTAGACAGTTGTTATTATAGTATTTTAAACTCTATTTTTATCCCTTCCTCGATTAATAAACGACGTCTTTAACTAGTAGTCTCCTTTAAGTATGAAAAAATAAAAAACTACTAAATTGTTGCCTTTAGTCATGTTGAAAATACGGTAAAGAAAAGGCTTCGGTTTCCTAGTAATTAAGCAATTCACTTATTAATAGAGGGAAGCCTCTTCGTTATCTTGAAGATTTTGAACATGACTAAAGACAAAAATTTATAAAGTTTTTATTTTTGCATAAGTTCAGGAGATGAAATAATTAATTTAACGTCAAGAATAAAATCACAGTAACTAAAATCTATTGCATATTAACCCAGAAATTAATTTAAAATTACGGATAATATTTGTAATCCTATATAGTGTTAAATATTTAAGTGTATGTGTATAACATAATTGTATTGGAATAAAAAAAAAAAACTTTCTTTAAATGAAAAGTAATTAAACGAATAAAAAATGTATTAAAGTTATATCTTATTATTATACGTATGTATATATCTTATAATATATTATGTATTATAAAACTATTTACTAACTCTAAAAAATAAAACAAAAGATGTATGTACTATATATATTATATAATACGTAAAAAAAAAATTTATAAGTAAAAGATAAATTGAAGAAAAAAAATATTAAAAATTTATCACCGTTCTAAATATCTTGATGACACCTGCATCTGTCTATATTGGAAAAGATTATTTTCATTTAAGCAATAGCAGGAGCAATTACAGAAGCATTCATAATGGTAATTTATTTCATTCTGATGATAGTTTTTCATATTTAATTTAGAATATGATGATTTTAAAAGATAATTTTTTCTTAATTGGCTGAAATTGATTGTTAGAATTTTTCTAAAATCATCAATTTTGTTGTGACATGAATTATTTTTAGGTTGATGTTGTACTATACAACATATTTTTATATTATTATTACTCTTATTATTATTATTATTATTATTATTTGATGCATTAAAGCAATTATTATAGTTTCTAATATTTTCATTAAAAAAATTGAAACAGGAACAGCATGAATGAATTATTTTTTCATTAGATATTCGTTGATTTTTTTTTATATCCATTAGAATATTATACTGTTCATCATATTCTTGATACTGGCAATGATATTGATTATTTTTATATTTATTCTGATACTGATACTGATAATGATTGATATTATAATCTAAATGATGAACTTTTCTATAACATTCTTTAAACTTATTATAAAGTTTTATAGTACTTTTATTAATTGTGTTGACAGAATGAGTATCATAGACCAATTCATTTGGTTTAGTGATAATAAAATTATCACTACAATTAGGATAACTTATAATATTGTTATCCTGAATATTTTTTTCATTTTTTTTATCATCAATGAAATTAGTTACCGTTACTTTTACTGATAATGGTATTGTTATTGATGTTACTGATGATGTTGATGTATTTATGATGCTCCAGTTATCTAAATGATATAAAAATTTTTTATAAAATTTTATTAAAACTGCCATCATAAGAATATGCATCAATGTTGTTGTTGAATATATTGTTGTTAATATTGTTGAAATTGTTGTTACTGATATAGTTGGTGTTAATTTTAATAATGATGGATAATAACCAATAAATTTTAAACGTGATGCACCACTTGTTTGCATTGCTTCAGGTCGTTCACCTATAATACAGGATGAAAAAAGAAAGAAAAAAAAAAACAATAGATATTATTAGTAAAAGGAAACAGAAATATTTTAGATATATATTTAAAGGATAAAAAATAAAGATATAATTAGATATTATACTAGGAAAACAGGAAAAACAAAATAACTGTTTAGAAAAAAATTTATCTACGTCAAATTAGAAAAGTATAAACAGTACCTGTCCTGTTTTTATATGAAGTAAAAATTTAATCATACCTAATTACAATTTAAATGATATGTATAATATCAATTAATTTTTGAAATAGGTTATCTATAATCATAATTTGTAGATAGATAGATAGTTCTATTAATTATAAATAATTTGCAGAGTTTAATTTAATTAAATAATTACCTTATTTATAATTTTTTAATCTGACAGCTTCAATTTTAACATAATTTAGCTAAAAAAAATACGGGTTAAGTATCAATACTCGTTTCTCAAAATCTCGTTTTTTAAAATCTTATTTTATTAAAATCTTATAAAATCTTAAAATTTTGTTTTTCCGAAATTTAGTTTTATCAAATTTCGTTTCTTCTTGAGTTTTTTTTAAATATGGGGCTTCGGTAGCGTATAAAATATAAATTTATTCGGTTCGTATAAATACGCTCTAAAACACATAGGAAGTATAAGTTCGAATCCCACACACCTCATAAGAATAATTTATTAGGATATTTACAGCCACGCCTGGAAAAGAAAGGCTGTGTAATTTTCTTGTCACATTTTTCTGACAGGGAAATGCACTAAAAAAAAAAAAAGAAGAAACATATGGATATCAGAGGTCGGATATTTAAAATCTAAAATACCTATTTTTTGTCATACATATTCCAAGACGAAAACCTTAGAAGTAGTGAGATTTGCCGCCTCCAAACCCCGCCTAACAAATTATTGAAGCCCTGATTATACCCGTACGATAGGATCGGGTATAATAAAATTACTCCTCCGTTTGTAACACCTCGAAATAAGCGAGCTAGATATACCTTCAAAGGTATGGATCGGATCAGAAAAAAATTCTAAGACTTTTGAGCCATGTCCGTCCGTCCGTCCGTCAGCACGCTAACTCAAAAACTAAGAAAGCTAGAATCTTGAAATTTACAAAAAATATTCTTACATGAATTTGTAGGTTCCCAATTTTTTTTGGTTGAGTTTGGACCAAACCTTAGGGTAGCTCTCGAACACCTAACTTTTAGATCCCCACATTTTTTTTGCAATAGAGCTATGAAATTTTAACTACTAATAGATCTCACAAAAATATTAATTTTATTTTTAATAACTTTTTTTTGTACCCCCACCCGTTACGGAGCTACAGCTCCTCAAAGGTTCAAAAAAGCTCTATATTTAAATTGTTATAGCACAAGTTGTATAAGGTATATCTTCATTTTGAAAACGCCAAACGATTACTACTTTTATTAGCTTTAAAAGTATATATACAATAAATATATTTTTGTGGCATACGGTGTCTAAATTTACCGTTATGCGAAACTAAAATTTTGCAAAATCCTTTAACCCTTCTATCTTCTAAACGGTTTAATTTAGAAACTAATTTTTTGCATTTTGTTTTGCTCGATAATTTGAAATTGTTGAGGATATAATGCGTAGTACAAAAAAATGTAAATAAATAAACAACATAACGGTCGCTTGAAGAATATTTATTTATATGATATTGATATATATACATACTTATATAATATCATGTTTATTTACAATATATCGTATATGTCACTAGTGAATGAATGATAAGAGTATAGATGTATATTATATAGCGCCGTATTTACATACATATATGTATTTTATTGTACTTATAAGAAATTATTCTGTCAATGGAATATTTAAATATAATATAATATAATATAATATTTAAAATTATATTTATTATTTTGTACTTAGTAAATTTAATATACATTTACCGCTTAGTATTAAATGGTACTATAGAATATTTGAAAAAGTTTTGGATTGATAATCGTTATGTGGAAGGTTAGAATTTGCTTTTGAAGAATGTATAAACATATAGTTTGAATATATCTACAACCCATAGTTCTAGAAATTATAAAATTCATCCAAATTATTTTAAAATACTAAAATATTTAAAAAATAATATTGTAAGCAGAGTGACAGGCTGTGAACATACTAACGGTTCGTACGGGTATCTAAGAGTTGACAAAGGCAACTGTATCCTTCCTCTTAATATTTTGAGTAAATTTCAAGATTCTAGCTTTCTTAGTTTTTGAGTTAGCGTGCTGACGGACGGACGGACATGGTTCAAAAGTCTTAGAATTTTTTTCTGATCCGATCCATACCTTTGAAGGTATATCTAGCTCGCTTATTTCGAGGTGTTACAAACGGAGGAGTAATTTTATTATACCCGATCCTATCGTACGGGTATAAAAACTTTAGATACTATTATCTCAAGAATTGAGAGCAATAGAGCCTCCTTCCTCCCTCCCCCTTACTTTTGTTCATTTTGCTACAAATACACCTTGCAAATATTTAAAACCAAGAAAATATCACCCTGTCTATTTTCATACTATTATTATTTAAACCACCTACTCGACTTTTTAATAAATTTTATTTTCTCGGAAAAAACAAAATATAGAACAAAATTAACTTTAAAAATAATTCTTATCATAAATTTTTCAAAAAATTTATGAGAACAAATAGCTGTTATAATTAACAATATCTTAAGAAAAAAAAAAAAACTATTAAAAGAAAAAATATAAAAGTTTTTAACAACTTATTGTTTAAAATATCGTTCATCGTTTGTGTAATTTACTTTAAATTTATTGAAATTCAAACTTCTTATTAAAAATCAAGTAGTCTTCTGTTTACATTATTTTATGAACTTACCAGATAAATAGTTTAATCTCTTAAAGTCATAATATTAGACAAAATTTGCATTTTTGCAAATTTATCAAAAAAAAATTTCAATGGAATTTTTTTGTTTTTATTTTTATTCAAAAAGAAAATTTATAAAAATATTGTGAAATTAATATTCTATTTTGCATATTAAAATTTTTTTTTTAACAAAGAAAATGCAGGTTAAATGTTTTAAAAAATCTAAAAATTTAATTTAGTTTCAAGAAATCCCAAACATTAGAAGTGCATCAATCTTTTACTATTTCAATACAAAGATTAGTATAGATGGAACCCTGACCTAATCATAACCACATCTCTACAGCAGAGAAATCAAACGCTTAGATCAGATTATTGTTTAAGAGGTATAAACATAAAATTGAGACCTATTGATGTAGATCTATTGTGCTTTTCCTATTACTATTTCTTGTGAATTTTAGTTTCATTAATAATACTTTTGTCAGCCGCACTGCCCCTAGTAAAGTAAAGATGTGTAGAGAGTTTATTGCAGGCAGCTCGTCTTCGGCAACGCAATATATGCTCCTAGGTATACCTATATTGATAGGAATAAAGGTTCCCAATTTTTGAGTATGTGTTCTGGAGACTTCTTCTTGACTAAACCTGTATACACCAGTCATTCTCTATTTCGAATTTTTATAACTGCCCCTTTAGCCGTCAAGAATTTTGTTAGAAATTTCAGTTTATTTTTACTGGATTCTGTGATATTTCTATATCTTTTTCGGTCATATTTTCCCAGAGGGTTTATAGATTGTCTCAGTCCCGATTTTTCACTCTATAGTTACCTGAAACAGCCTTCTTCTCAATTGTTAGTGCTTCTCATATATCATTTGTCAACAGCTTAGTTAAGTTAATGATTCAATTTTAAGTTTAGTTTAATTTGTACAAAATTTATAGTTCAACTTTTACAAAAAAAGAGACTTAGGAGGGAGGGATAAATAAAATTGTGAAGATCAATGATGAAGGGAACGAAGATCCCCAATGATAGATAAATAGAAGAAGTTAAGGTATGATTAATACTCACAAAGAAGATAAATTTTTGAAATTTTGTTTTTCCTATCTGATTAGAGTAATAACAACAGTTAACAGAATATATTGTTATTTTAGCTATAATTAGGTACTCAAACTTAAACTTATTATAAAAGTAAAATAAACTATTATTGCAGCAAATTTATCTTAAAGTTCACAAGAACAACTAAATGGTGAATAATTTATTAATATAATTGTGATTTTTATTTAAGTCATACTTTGTCTAAAAATCTCTACAATCTCTACATATGTTAAAAAATATTTTTTCGTTTTTTTTCTTTTTATTTTTTATTATACTTTGTTATAACAATTCAAAGGTACTCTTATCGTAATTACAGTATATTTTGTTATTAAGTAAACACATTCAAGGATAAAGAACAGATTTTCTGTTGTTTTTAATACTCATAAATCAACAAGCACAAAAATACCGAAAAAAAAACAAAATTAACTTTTGTTATAAACAGCATACTAGAATGTAGGTATATTATGTATATATATATGTATAAAGAATATATGAATATTATTAAGAGTCGATAAAAATAGCGATAAGAAAATAAATATTCATAAAATAAAAGTACTTAACAAAAAAAAAAAATTTCGACTCTTCTCGTTCTTAATCTAAAATCAACTTTTTAAAAAAAACTAACACACACTTATACATACATTTAAGTATACGTAAGAACGTGCCATCATATTAAGAAATATTAAAGGACACTAAAACGTTCTACTTGAAAAATTTAAAAATTTATAATATTGTCAAAAAATTTATTGAAGTTTATGAAAAAAGAATTGTGAAACAGCACATTTCCTTAAATAAGTTTGACTTTTGTTTTCTTTTTGAAGTCAAGAGCAAAATTAAGTTTTTTTTAAAGCAAAATTAAGTCTTTAACTTAATTTGCGTTTCTTAATCAAATATGCCACAAACTAAAGAATACCAACACAATGTAACATTAATATTGTTGCTATAGACTTTTAGATTTGAATGTTGATTTTGATTACGGTTTGGATTATAATTAAACGGAGAATAAATTAGAGAAACTTAAAATAATTAAAAAGAACATTCTTAAATAAAAAAGTTGATTCGTCAAAATTGTACTCCTTTTTATAAAATTTTTTAAAAAGTCTATACAAAGCTCCGGTATTTTATTGTATGTTACCTAACAATAATGTTTTAGTGGTCAGTTTTAAGAATCACTTCCATTTTGCTCCTGACTAATTATATGGCGATTTAATTTTATATATAAATTAAAACAATGAAAATTAATCGTCGATGGAACCCAAATATTTATCGGCATTAAATTATAAAATCATAAATAGAAATTCGAACTTTCCTTTTATCATATGTAATCATATATGATAATATCACACAGTATGAAGCAATACTAAATCATCGGTTACTAAGACCATTAAACGTTAACAGCAAAGGGTATTTGTGTTTCAATTAAAAAGTTTCAATTAAGTTCCTGACAGTGTGGGATTCAAATCCATACTCCTTCGGTTAATAAGCCATGTGCTTAATTATTTGGTTACCGGGACACCTAATTGACTTTTATTAATATCATTTTTAGCACATTTCCAAAAAAATTTAAAAAAATGTGTCTATTAGTTTCACTATATCCGTACGTCAATCTGTCCGTCCGTTCGTCTGTTTACAAAACTTCTACACCGTTAAAAATAGAGAAAAAATATTTTAACCATGGGTAGGTCGCATAAAATAATTAATATTGTTGAACAACTTTTTCATATTGCCCCATCCAATATGGAGCTGCAGCCCCTCCAACTTTGATAAAGCCCTATTTTTAAATAGGTATATCTCATATTGTTTTACCTAACATTTTTTCAATCTGAAAACGTCATTCGACAGGAATTTTTTTTTACCTTTATAAATCAACATCAAAATAATATAAGTTTTTAAATTTAGTATTTAAATTCACCGTTATAATTTTTCTACCTTCATAGCTCCGGCACGCTTTTAGATACCAACTTAAAATTTTGAAGTAAAAAAGAACTTTTAGAATTTGTATAAACTTCCTCAGAAAATTTTTTTATACAACCACCCGTTTATGAGCTATTAGGGCTCAAAAATTGAAAATTTCGTATTTTAAAACACCTGTTATAACTTAGGCACCTGTACACGTTTTTCTTCGACAAGATATAAAAATTAAAGTTCCGCTAATATATTTTACGTATGTTAACGTTTGGTTTTAGTTGTATAGGGTTCCGGATTTGCAGCCCCTCAAAATTGCAAAAAGGCCTATTTTCACATTTTTTCTTATATGAAATTTTAAAATTTTGGTACAAGTCACAATTTCTAAACAGGTTGTATTATCTTTGAAAATGTGCACTTCTAAAAACCGTTGGTTTACATTCTGCCTTGTTATTTTTAAGAAAAAACATAAAACCCTTTTATTATTTAAGTAAACTTAAAAAAGAAAAATCATGCTAATATCATACGGTCAAAAGCGTCCAAAACAAATAACATAATTATAGAAAAGCAGGGTCACACCGCTGACTTGAAAATGACTTCAAAAATTATTCCAATGATTTCTAAAATTTTAAATATAAAAAAAAAAAAAAAAAAAAACAGGAAGTGTTAATTAAAACTAGGAACAAACGCCTCATGAAAACAATAGGTACCCATTTAAACCAGTGTTATGCTGAAATTTAAATAAAGGAGCCGGACGCGGATATTTAATCAAAATTGTTCAAACGCATTCGGAAAGCGACCATATTATTGAACAAAACTTTTTATATTTTTTTAAACGTGCTAAACTTTGAAAACTTAAAAGTAAGTAGGTATTTCGTTTTATTTTTTAGTTTTATTTTTGTTTGTAGAAATTTAAATTGCCACAAAAATATAAAATTGTACAGTAAAGAAAATTTTAGGTAAAGAAAAATATTATTAAAATAATCTGATAATAAATGTTGAAAAATATTATAACGAGGAACAATTATTTAAAAAGATTATACTTTGATAGTCATGCACACTATTTTTAAGGAGTTTTTCTTAGGTAAAGAAAACATTATTTTCTTTTATTCACAAAGAATGTATTGAAAGTATTACACGGTTTATGTTCTATATTTTTCATAATATAAAAAAAACATTTATGAAAACTAAATTTCTTTCACATTTTTTTTTAATTTTTTGCTTAAATCTTCTTAGATCGGTATGTATGTATGTATATGTAAGTAAATTTTTTTGAAAAATAAATTTAGGAGATTTATTAAAAACAAACATTTTGAATTAAGAGTATAATCCTGAAATAGTTAGAACAAAATTGTCCTTTATATAGTTTTAAGGCTTCTGAAGTGTAAAAAATGTTTAAGGATTTTATACTTTCAGTTAATCACCAATAAATTTAGAAAAAGCAGAGCAACGTACCAATAATATCTAATAATTATTGTTAGTAAGAATCATTTAAAACTATTTCCGTTTAAGCAGTCTTTAGCTTGAAACAAATTATCCAGTCAGATAAAATTACAAACACAGCAGTTCATAAAAAATAACGTATTAGTTTCACTCTGTCTGTACGTCTTTCGGACTGTCTGTTTACAAAACTATTACATTAATTAAAATAAAGCAATAAAACTTTAGCCATAGATAGGTCTGGAAAATTTTTTAAATTTTATAAATTGATATAAAAAATATTTAAATTTAGTATTATATCACGTTGAGTCCCACGTGTATCGCCGGTGAACATCACTTAAATGTTTCAAAATCCAGTACATCCATGGACACCATTAGACATAAAAATAAATTTTGGGTTAACTATCCCACGTGTATCACCGATGAACATTGCTGAATGTTCTCAAATTCCCGAATGAATTTTATGTACTGTTTTTTACCTTTAAAAGTGTTCACCGGTACATTGGAACTTAGTCTTATGTTCAGCTTTTATGTTCATCGGTGAGCACGGAGTTTTGAAACATTTGAATGTTGTTATGTTCACCGATGATACCCGTAGGACTTAACGCAAGTATTTTTTTTTTTTAATGCACTTCTCTGCCACATAAATGTGAACAGGAAATTACACAGCCTCTCCTGTCCAGGTGTGGCTGTAAATGTTGTAAGGGGAAATTACTCTTACGACGTGTGTGGGATAATTCGAACCCACAATCCCTCGGCGTTTACAGCGTATTTTATACGCTCTTACCCACTACGCCACCGTGGCCCCAGTATTTTTTTATTTTCATTGCTGTGCGTTGAATTCAATGTGATATGAAACTAAAATTTTACTATATTTTGGTTGTTCCATATCTCCGGAACGCTGTGTGTCAGAACTTTTAAATTTTGAGAAGAGCAGATTTTTAAGACTTCGCATAAACCTGTCAGAAATTTTACTGTAATTTCGCGTGTTTAATAGATATTAGGGGTCAGAAATTTAAAATTTACTATTTTTTACTCCTATAAATTGGAAACTTGTGCAAGTTTGCAAGTTAAACAAAAAGCTTAAATCTTCAATAGTATAATAAAATTTTCCTTTATTATGTAGGGTTTTGTTCAAATTAAAAAAAAAAAACAGATCTCTTGGTTTGCAAAAATTTTTTCTTACATTAAAGTTACGAAAAAAAACTTAAAGAAGTTGGTGCTAGCCACAAATAATGTAACACAAAATGAATGCTTTTAAATCTATTTCTTTTTATATACCTTTATATACCTTTAAACCTTTAAAGTACCAGAAACCAAAATATAATATTTCATATCGTCTTTTGCACATTTTTATTTTTGAAAAGCGTTATAGATAAAAAAAAAGGACATTTACCGATTTCAAGATACAGCTGTTTAATTTTTCCTTTTAATTGATAACTTTGATATTATTGCCCTTTTCTTTTATATTAAATCTCAATTACTCATAAAAAACCTTAATTTTAACTTGTTCATTAGCCAACTTCTTGGTTAAAACAGAAAAATACAGAAGAAAAACTTAATTAAAATGAGTTTTTTTTTTTTTTAGAAAAATTAAGAGATTTAGAAATTATTAGATTGAGTTTTAGGAATTATCACTTTCAAAAAATTTTTTTGCCAAATAATTAAAAATACAACAGAAAAAAAAAAATAAATTTACCATTAAAACTTAACCCATTTATTATCTTCAAAATTGAAAAGAGAAATCAAAGGAAATATCAAACGTTTATTAAAAAACTGTTCAAATTTCCATGCAGACCATATCTAAGTAAAATTCAATTTATGAGTTACAAAAAAAATTTCACTTTAGCTTTTGATCATTTACAAAAAAAAAAAATAAATGAATTTAACAAGTTGTTCATACAGAAATGAAAATCGACTTTTAGAAAATATATGAAAAGAAAATTCCAAATTCTTATCGTTTTTATGAAAATTTTCAGAAAAGGGGTACCTACCTACAGAAAGAAAATAAATTGCAGATAAAGGCTAGAATTATATTTCATTCACAAAATCTTAACGAATCCTTTTAAAATTAAGATATTTAAGTAAAAGTTAACAGGTTCAATTCGTACTCATTATGTACAGTTAAAATATGATTTAGAATGAAAATTTTTTTTGTCATTGGAAAAAAAAATACTGCTTCAGTTCCAACTTGAAAAATTTTATAAGGTAAAACTGTTATTCCAAAATATATATTAGTTTAATTAGTTCAAAGGAAATTAAATTATTAAGAAATTTAAAGTTAGAAAATTAGAGAGAGAGAGAGAGAGAGAAAAAAATTACTGTAGATACTAAATGGATTTAAGAATTCATTCTTAATTAAAGAAACTTTTATCAACAACGTCCAATATAATATTATTAAAACTTAATTAAAACTGTTTGACAATTTCATAGATGAGACGGTATATCTACTCAATGCTTTTTTCAATCCTTATAATCAAAAGAGACAAAAAAAATTTAAATCAATTATCTATTTATTCATTTTTTATTTTTGTTATACCTAATTAAAATATGTTCTAAAGGATTCATTAAATTTAAAGTAATGTTTTTTTTATACTCTTTGGCATATTTTTCAAAAATGCTTGATTTATTTTCTTATTAAAATAGAGACAGAGATATCCATCCGTCTGTTGTGAAATAACTTTTTTATGTAACCCTACTCATTACGAAACTGCAGTTTCCTAAAGTTGGAAAATGTCCTATTTGTGTCCTAAGTGTTTATATATCTCAGATTCTGCTTAAAATTTTCTCGAAAACGCCAAATGACAGAACATTTTTATTTTAAATTTATTATTAATCATAATTATTATCAAAATTATAAAATTTTTTGCAATTTATGGTATTTAAATTTAGTGTATCTAATGTAAAACTAAAATTTTGGTTCCTGAGAACTTCAAGAGCACTTTTAGTTAGAGCCTTAAATATTTTTGAGAATTGAAAAAAAAAAATTATAAAAAAATTAATTTTGTAGAACAACTTTTTCATGTAGCCTCATTCATTAGGGAACTACAGCCCATCAAACTTTGCAAAAGCCTTATTTTTAAATGAGTATATTTCATGTTTCGCTCAACCTTTTTTTAATCTGAAAACGCCATTTGACAGGAATTTTACTTTACCTTTGTAAATCAATATCAAAATTATATTTATATTTTTTTAAATCTAGTATTTAAATTATTACCGTTATGTGAAAATAAATTTTGCATGATTTTTCTACCTTGGTAACTTCGGCACGCTTTGAGATAGGAAATTTTGACACAGAAAACTTGTTTTTGGATCACCCCCTGTTTATGAGCTATTAGGGCTCAAAAATTGAAAATTTGTTATTTTTAAACACCTGTAACTTAGGTACCTGTACACATTTTATTTCGGCAAGATATAAAAATTAAAGCTACAGTAATATAGTTTTACATGTATTATATGGGATTCCCAGATTTCTAAGTTATATAGGGTTGCGGATTTACAGACCCTCAAAATTGCAAAAAAGTCCTTTTTTCACATTTTTTCTTATATATGAAATTTTCAAATTTTGATGTAAGTCACAATTCTAAACAGTTTGTATTATCTTTTGTAAATGTACGCTTTAAAAACCGTTGGTTTATATTCTACCTTGTTTTTATTTAACGACAGTTATAAGACTATAGGATTAAAGGACAACATTTAGCAATCTGTTCCACTAGGATGTTGTCAATTTTTAGAACTTATAAAATATTAGTCTAAATTTCTGATTTTCATTCATATTTCATATTTTCATTTTTCTACTTATAAAATTTTAATCTCTATGCTTCGCCTTTACGTCTTGTAATAACTTTTTATGTAAAATTCAAATCTAATTTTTTCTTTTATCTAAAGTAAAACTTTAAAAATTATAGATTTATGAATATTTTGATTAGAAAAATCATTAAACATTTTTAAAGTCCTATATCTCGAGAATATGATACGATTTTTTTATGGTGCACCCTTTATCAAAACATATTAATCGAAAATTATCCGATATTTGTATCTACATATTATGTTTTTTTTTGGAATAATAATATTTCAATTTCTTGTAACAAATTCAAAATCAAATTATGACTTAGATAGATACTCAAACAGCTATGAATTGGCACTCTTTAAGCTATTTCCCTTACCATTGAATAGAATGTAACATTTAATGAATTGCTAATACTTTTTTTTTATATCATTTTCGTCATTAAGCAACTAAATTTTTTGCATACTTCTTTTATCATTATACCCGTATGAACTATGTTCAAGGGTATAATAAATTTGCCATTACGTTTGTGACACCTTAAAGGAGTCGAGCTAGATATAGTGTCAAAGGTATGGATCGGCTCAGAATCGAATTCTGAGTCGATTAAGCCATGTACGTCCGTCCGCACGATAACTCAAAAAATAAAAGAGCTAGGACGCTGAAATTTTTTTTACGTCACTTTTGCAAAATTGTTGGTTTTGCTATTTAAATCCAACATTTTCGGTCGGCGGTTTCGAGTAGCTGCCATACAACTTCTATCTTTATATAGAAATAACTCAGTATCTATTCAAGCTAGGTTTCTGAAATTTTGCAAATGATGATCAAGTTTTATGACAACAACTTTAAAATTTGGTTGTGGTGGTGCGACGGATTCGGGTAGCTGCCATACAACTTCTCCGTTTAAATGCGAATAACTCAGTGTCTGTTAAAGCTAGGAATCTGAAATTTTGTGAATGATGATCAAGTTTTATGGCAACAACTTCTACAAAATTTGGTTGTGCTGGTGTGACGGGTTCGAGTATCTGCCATACAACTTATCCGTTTAAATGAGAATAACTCAGTGTTTATTGAAGCTAGGAACCTGACATTTTGCGAATGATGATCAAGTTTTATGGCAACAACTTATGCAAAATTTGGTTGTGGTGGTGCGACAGGTTCGGGTAGTTCCCATACAACTTCTCTTTTTAAATGAAAATAACTCAGTATCTATTGAAGCTAGCTATCTTAAATTTAGTGAAAAAGTGTCGAGTTGCATGCCAAAAACTTTTGTAAAATTTGAATGGTCTAAAGCAGCCGGTTCAGGCTTCTTGCATTTCTTAGAACTTAATGAAGCTAGGCGCAATAGATTCGGGTAGCTGACATACAACTCCACAATTTACATAAATATATCTCTATAGTTCGGTACTAAAACATCTGAATATTTTTAAAAGATGATCAAGTTTTATAGAAACAGGATATATTACGTTCATACGGGTATCCCAGAGTTGACACAGTCTACTCTACTGCACTCTTCCTCGTTTAAAATGGTTCTGAAAACAAGAAAAGTTCGAATCAAAGTATATTTTTATCACTAAATGCAATTTTACATCATACACTAATGTATGGTAATAAATAATGTACTTAGGTACATTTTTTTTTAATGCATTAATTTTCTGCCACATAAATGTGGACAGGAAATTATACAGCCTTTCCTCTTCAGGCGTGGCTGCAAATATAGTAAAGGGGAATAACTCTTACGATGTTGGATTCGAACCCACACTCCCTCGGTATTTACACCGTAATTTATACGATCTTATCCACTAGGCCACCGAAGCCCCGACGTAGGTACATAATACGAGAAATATTACTGTCAAACATTTGATGGAGCTCTAATATAGGATACCACTAATACAGTGCTTTTGGAGACTTTTTCTACAGTTCTACAGTGCGGAACAAATTTATTACATAGACTTTAGTCTCATGAAAAACAAAAACAATGATGGAACAAATTTCTTTTTCTCTACCTTCTTTTTGTTTTTCCTCTTCATATAAGTTTTAAAAAAAGAATATTTTCAAAAACAAAAAGCTAAAAAAAAAAAAAATTATTTTCTCTAACGTATCAACAATTTTTTAAAATTAATTACTGAAATTAAGATATAAATAAATTATATACAAATATTAATATTTATTTTAAAATTTCTCACATTTTGTAATAATTTCTAACATCAAAATATAAAAAACATATAAAATAAATAAAAAATAATAGTAAAAATAAATGAAATTTGCACAAGATTTTAATCTTATATGATTTAAAATATTTATTTTGATTTTTCTTCAATTCATCCCGATTTTTTTATTTCTTCATTTCTAAACCAAAAAATCCAAACCCAAAAAAAAAAAAAAGAAAAGAAAAATAAAATAAAATGAAAAGAAAATAACATTAAAAATCATCTTTAAAAAATTATTAATATTATTAAATCTTTTATCCATTATTAATAAAGATATAAAAAAAAAATAAAATTTCTCCTCCATAAAATCCATAAATTTTTTTTTTTTTTTTTATTTCATTTTTGTTTTATTTTTTCCTATAAAAAAATTAAAATAGAAAAAAACAAAAGTAGAAATCAGTACTGTACCATTTTTTCGATCCCCAAAATAAAAATAAAAAACCAAAAGTTAATATTAAAAAAATAAAAAACCATTACAAAAATCTTATAATCCACTCGGAAAAATCGTACAATAAAAAAGGAAAGGAAAAAAAAAAAAAAAAACAATAAATATAAAAGAAATCATCACTTTTCAAAATTTTCCTCATCTGTTGCAACTGTTAAATATTTTCTTTTTTTTTTTCTTTTCGATATTTTTATCTAATATTCTTTTTCTTCATTTTTTTTTTTTCCATTTTCTTTTCGGTATTAACTTCTTGAAAGAAAATGTTTTTCTTTTTTGAACTTTTAACTACTTAAATGCAATTCATATCCTTGGCCCGATTTTTGTTTGTTTTTCTTTTTTTTTTTTTTTTTAATTTATGACTGTTTCACTCTAATTGTTTAAGAAAATTTGAAATTTTTTTATTGAGAAAATTTTTCTTATTTTGTTCAAATAAAAACAAAAAACAAAAAAAAAAGCAAAAAGGAAAACAATCGTAAAAAAAATATTTTAAAGCTGTTTTGATTGTTAAAAAAAAAGAATTATTTAAGATTAAAATTGCTTAAGAAAAAAATGTATTCCTATATTTTTTCCATCATATTTACTGATTGGCATATAAGTGGTTTGTACGTGATATTTTATAGAAATGTGATATATAGTAGGATGAAAATTTTGCAATATGTAAGATATGGTTGGTTGGTTTAGATACCATGACTGTTCCCTAGTTCTATAATAGAGAGGGGAAATAACGCTGACTAGAGATTATAATTTTGATACCATATCCATTTTAATCTTTGTAGTCAATTATTATGTTCTATTATTATTGCCTATGGGATTTATAAAGAAAATTATCTAAACAAAACTATTTTGATTTTGGAATATCATGTAAATCGTTATATGTTGTCTATCGTTGTATTCAATCATTTTAACCATTATTTCAAACTATAGCTATATCTCCCACAAATCTGTAACTCAACAACAGTGCAAATCTGTAACTTTATGACATCTTCAATTAAAGTGTTATGAATCAAAGACATACTAAACATTTATATAGTTTGGTGGAGACAATTAGGATTTGGGGAACTTAAACGATGTCAACTACATTGCTGTTTTGTGTTAATTCTAACTCATTATGATTTCAGTTGATGTTTTGTCTGTCCAACTGTCCAAACTGTTTAAAAATTAATTAACTGGTCTGAATTTACTTTATTTATTTATTTATTTATAATGTAGTTGGTATTGTTGGTAGTAGATATTATTATTTTTCTTCAAAAGGTGCCATAGAAGAGAGGTATGTGAGGATTAATGGGTCACAGATTTCTGTGAGTCATAGAAAAGAGATTTGTGGGGGTCACTCCATCTTCCTATTATAATTTTTTCATTATTGTTCCTTTATGACAATCATTTTTATTTCACTCATCATAGTTTAGATTATGTTATTATTTAGCAACGAAACCTGTTTTAATCACAATATAGCTACAGACATAGCTACAGTCCAGTAATCAACCGCTTAGTGAAATTGCTGATTGCCGAAACTGAAGCTTAGTAAAATATGGATAATAAGTAAATGACTTAGTAGATGCTCCTTATACTACTTAAGGAGTGGCAAGGAAAAAAAAAAATACAACATTATTAAATAACACAATCATTTAAGCTCTTTTATCCATTATAATTTTCCGATTCAATAAGTCGAATGCATTAAATTGGGCTTAAACTAGTTGTGGCTTGCAAAATTTAAACAAAAATGATTTTTTATTTAAAAGAGTAAGATTTAAGTTCAAGCTCAGTTTTTTGTATAATGCATTTCAGCATTATAATATCAGAATTTTTATATTACTCTAACACTTTTTAAATTTTCATCCTAGATTTTTTTTTTATAACATTATAATGATTTTTAACAATTTCCATCCATTTCCAACAAGATAAGTTAATTAATCTTTTTTGGTCTATTATACTAGTTTTTAAATTCTTAATTTCTTTTCTGAAGGATAAAATTTTTTTATTTTAGATCAATATTTTTGATATAAAAGATAGTTTAACGGTTAAGACAACCGGAATAGTAATTTCTTATAAGAGAAGTGGTAAAAAAATATTATTTAAAGTTATCTTTAAAAATAAAAATTTTTCTTAAAATTATCTTTTTGTATAATAAAAAAAAATATATCGTAAAATAAAAGGTAAATTATTGTTTGGCCGGTAGGTTTAAGCTTTAATTTTTATTTTGTACAATATGAACATTTGGTATAAAGTTTTTGTTTTCTCTATTTTTCTTTATGAATTTATGTACCTACCGAAAAGAAAATTATGTAAACTTTTTTTTGTCTTAAATGTGCGAATTTTCAAAAAAAAAAAAAAAAATTTCTTGGTATCGTTAGTAGAATGCTTACTAAGGAATTTAAAATAAAAAAAAAAGTTAAGGTAAAAAATATTCTTCAAAATTATTTTGTATAATCCTTTAACCCTCGACATCTATCTGTTACGAAGTAGATGTAAAGTAAACTATATCAAATGAGGAATCTTCACAAAAATTTACGTTATAATCTCAAAACCACTACTATTAAACCAAACGCGAAGCTATGGTAAAGCCATGGGTATGATATGGACTTCCAATAAGATTTATTTGTAGCAATGTAATTAAAATTAAGAATCATTTTTCTTTTTCGTCGTGGTGGATCAAGGGTCAATATTGAATAATTCTATCATATTAAAGGTAGTAAAAAACTATCTGATGACCACTATTCAAAAATCTATCGAATCGATTTCGTTTGAGAACGATATTAGCCAGGAAGAAAAGAACAAGAACCTGAAAGAAAAAAAAAGTTTCTGAATATTATTAATAATGATGTAGTCATTAATTATTTTGGTTTTTAAAATTTATAATACAATCGTGGAAAACTTTTAGGAAAACTTTTTTATCATATTAGGGGTTAAAGAAAAATACGGCGTATTTTTCTATTTTGATTTTTTTTTTTTTTGAAATATTTCCCCAGAAAATTTGCATAATTTTTTCCTTTTCCTTTTTACATTTGGAAAAAGAAAAAAACTTTTAAGTCATGTTTCGACCTACGCAAGAAAAAGAAATTTTTTTTTGCTATTTATTTTCGCGCCTTTATTCCAACCTTTAAGCAAATTTTGTTTGTATACAAAAAAAAAAAATTATAATATTGAAAAACAAAGGTAAAAATAACGTGAGTTTTTTATGGTTGAGAGCAGTTTTAAAAACTGCGAACAAGAGACTATCATTAAAAAAAAATTTCTTTTTATTTTGTTTTTTTTTAACTTTTTTTTATATCATATTTTTTGTGTTCAGTTTGCTTTCTAATTATCCAGGACAACAATAGAACATAATAAAAAAAACAAAAAAAAAAATAAAATCAAAAATATAATTCACTGGAATTTTCTTTTTATACCTTTAACAAGAATAAAATACAAAAAAAAAAAAAATGGAAAAATTAAATTTGACAAAAAAAAAAACAAAAACAGGGAAAAATAAAAATGTCAAAGTTTTAAACATACAAGAGGTGCTTTAATATGACAGTTTTCCGGGGAAAAAATATTAAAGTACATTAAGAGAATAATATAGTTTTCAAAGAATAGTCCTGATAAATGTACCTAGAAAATATAATAGATATTTCGTAAAAAAAAAGCAACAAAAAAAAACGATATTCCAAATACATACTTGAATTTTAATGAGTTCATTTAAAAAAAAAAACGGTTATTCTGCTTTTTTGTTTTTAGCACATTTACAAAAAAATTTTGAAAAAATGTGCCTATTAGTTTCACTCTGTGCGTCCGTTGGTGCATCCGTCTGTCCGTCTGTTTACAAAATTTCTACACCGTTAAAGTTAGACGAAACAAATTTTAACCATGGGTAGGTCTCATAAAAAAAATAATGTTGTAAAATAACTTTTTCATGTAGCCCATTTCATTTCGGAGCTACAGCTCTTCAAACTTTGAAAAAGCCCTATTTTTAAATTCGTATATCTCATGTTCTACTAAACATTTTTTCAATCTAAAAACCCTATTCGACTTGAATTTTATTTACCTTTATAAATCAATATCAAAATTATATAGGTTTTTTGTAATTTAGTATTTAAATTTACCGTTATGCGAATGCTAAAGTTTGCATGATTTTTCTATCTTCATAACTAGGGCACGCTTTTAGATAGGGACTTGAAATTTTAAGGTAAGAAAGAACTTTTAGAATTAGTATAAGTTTCCTCAGACAATTATTTTGTGCCGCCCCTGTTTAAGAGCTATTACGGCTCAAAAATTGAATATTTGCTATTTTTGGACACCGGTAACTTAGACACCTGTAAAAAATTTTCTTCGGCAAGAAATAAAAATTAAGGGATCAGTAATATATTTTTACGAAATTTTCAAATTTTAGTGCAAGTCACAATTTTAAAGAGTTTGTATTATCTATTGGAAATGTACGCTTTTAAAAACCGTTGATTTATAGTCTGCCTTGTTTTTTTTTGTTATAGAAAACAAAAAATTCACTTTAAGAACTCTTTGTTAGTCATGTATAATAATATTATTTACTAGTAAACCCCATAAAATCGTTTTAAATATGGCTGTGTGTGTGTACACCATGCCGATATTAACGGTAGATAATATAAAATCGCAAGATTTAAAATGAAAGTATATTATTCAATATTATATAGAATAGAAAAAATATATCAAATTAGGAAAATTTCTTGTTATAAATTCAAAAACCAAATAAAAAAGTTATATTTAATTGGGATTTTTATTCAAAGTTTTAACAAAACAAATAAAATAAATTTGTATTATTTTTCTTTATTGTTACGTTTTTTGATTTATTCAATTTATTTTTAAATCTTTAACAAAATGTATAGGTAATTTTTTTCGAAAATAAAATAAAAGTTTCTATGGAAAATTATTGGAATATAAAAATATTTATTGATTTAAAAAAAAACAAAAAAGAAAACAATAACATAAATTTTTAATGTATTATAAGATTTATAAGGTATATGATGCCTCCTTTTACATTAAAATAATTGGGGATTGATTTTGTTTTTTTTTTTAAATTGGTAGTGTTTTATTTTATAAATAAATGGACGAACATAACGAATTTTAAACAGGTTTTCCGACAAGAAAAAAAAATTTAAAATGTTACTTAGTATTTTTAATAATTTGGGTTAATTTTATCTGAGAAATTTTCCTCAGAAAAATTTTATATAACCCAAATAAAATATTAGTACTTATTATGTAATCATTTTAAATTTTGTTCTTTGATTACATGATTACTTACGTATTTTGTATCTTAGTAATATATTATTTTTTTAAGTATGAATATAATATTTTGCATTAACCTTAATAATATTGACATCAGCAACTGAGAAGTAATTATATTGAATATTATTAAAGGAATTGATAAGATTTTATTTTCCTTATTTTTTTTTATAATTGCAATATTGCAATCAATAATTGTGAAATTAAAAGGATATTTATGTTATGTATAATAATACCTATGTTATGTTCATTTTGAAGAACATAATTTTATTTTATTTTTGATTAAAAAATATTAATACTCCTATTTTTTAAAAAATATTGTACAAACATAAAATTAATTGTATAGGTATTTAAAACAATCATAATTAATTGATTTTAAAGTTTTTTTAAACGTGAAACTTAAGGTAAAATAAAATGGTGGCAGTACGTTTGACCCTATTTAAAAATACCCCGGGACTTTTACAATTTATGAAATAATATTATTATGACAAAATATACCCTATATAAAACCCTACATAAAGTGCCCTATAAACATAAAACCCTGCTTCAACAAGCTCGTCTAATAGATTTAAAAAGGTATATGCTTCATTTTTACGATTCTAAAGTTGGATTTAAAATCAGTATATTCCCCTTTTCCAGAATATACGAGTATATACATATCTATGTCTATATGTGAGATTCTGAATTAGAAGGAACTTTAGAGATGAAATCAAAATTAGGCTCTCTTTTTTTACAGATTCTGAATTATAGAAGGAATTTTACAATTATTAATAATATATCTTTATACAATATTCTGAATTAGGAGCGATCCTAGAGTTAGATTCAAAGTGAGGATATTCCCTTTTCCAGAATAAGCACATACCTATCTACATGTTATTGTATAATAAACTCTGAATAAGGGATGAATCACAGTTCTTTCCAATGGTTCAGTCATGGTTCAGTCCTATGTATCAGTCATGGTTCAGTCATGGTATCACATATTAAAAATATTTAGTACAAAGTATGTAATACACAAATACCTTTAAAAAAAATAAAAGAACACACTTTAGTTTTGAAATGCCCTGATTGAAATTTTGTTTTGTGTTAGTAGTTTTTGTTAAACAGTCTTTTTTCCGAGTCTTTCGTACCCAACCCAAAAAAAAATTGTTTAAAACACACTCCTATAATATATAAGCTTCACAATATACTATGCAAATAAAATATAATGACTATGTATAATTACCAATAAATATTTCGATAGATACACTTATCTGAGGTATTAAAGATTGAAGAGCTTTTCATCAACGAAATAATTCTACTACTCTATTCTGTTAGGCTCTTCGCCAGTAATGTTAAATTATTTTCTCTTGTATGTCTCTGAAACAGATCACAATAAATTGGAACATTACAAAAAATCTACAGGCATATATTAACCGTTACCTTAGCCGAATCATGAATAATGGCCAAACACAATTCTAAATCAAGATCTATTTCGAAGAAAAAGATAAAAGATGATTGATGTTGAGATTTCATAAAGAAAATGTAAATTGATTGATTACACACTGACACCCTAGTCCCTGAAGAAGCCAAACGAAAGTCTAGCTAAAGAGTCGCCTTTGAATGAAATCGCTAGGGTATGTGACGTATTGAAAGAGCTAAGAAATTTTGCGTACAGTCGTATTAGCTGAGACAGCTGAATAAAACATGGATAGGAGTTAAAAGAAATAGAAGAGGATACTAGCGTGAATTATTTAAATCAAAGTTTGCTATTATTTTTCAGACTTTAAAATATTCTTAAAGTATAAATTTAATCAAAATTGCTTTTTTATTTGAAAAAATTCATAAAATCAAAAAATATATGTATAGTATACGTAAAAAATATATCTTTTTTTACATGTTTATGTTATTACAGAACATAAAAATTAAACCTATTTCCTTCTTAAAACCTTTCAATTTAAAAATTAAATAAAAAATAGGCAACAAAAATATTTCATTTAATCGCGTTTCTATATTACATATGAGTTAAATTTTCTTTTTTCTATTTTTCGTTTTACTCTGATTTACAAATTGAAAACTCTCAAAAACTCCTAAAAACGTATTGAATTTTGTTTTGTTCTTTTTTATTACGATCCGATTATATTTTTATACATGTTACCATTAATCGAAAGTGTATTATTTTTCAAATATTATAATATTACCCACAATATCTAAAAAAAAAAAAAAATAAAAATAAAATAAAAAAATAATGAGCATTTTATGTCGACAAATCAACTGAAAAACACTTCAGTAATAAAATCAATAAACACGCAAACATTTGATGGTGCTAAAACAAAAACGAAATTTTTTTATTTACTTCCGTTTACGATATGATTTTCATAATAATTGCCAAAAAAAAAAAAAAATATGAAATAAAATTGACAAAATTACAATTATAGGTAATAAAAATTAACAACTGTGAGTGGTGTTATAATGGGACACGCGATTTATATAAAAATTATGATTTGATTGTTAGCTGTATAGTTGAACATGAAGTTTAACTACTTTATCCCTTTGAAGATAGGACAAATCAAAAGAAAATGACAAATATTATCAATTAAAGGTTATTAATACTTTTATTAATTATTTGTCTTCTCAATTTCACTTCAATTATCTTTGAATATGTATTTTTGTTCAACATCGTTACGGCAGGTATATCTCGGATAACAGAGTGAATCGGTTATGAGCAAAAATTTTGCACACCATATTGCAATGCAATATATATTTGTATTAAAATTTGACGAGCGCCCCCCAAGAGCTTTCTGTTATTACTTGCACGTCGAATTCATAAAAATCTACATATACTTACATATACCTATATGCAAATTAAAAAAAGGAAACTGATTTTCCAAATTTATAATTGTTTTGATATTTGATTATTGCAACATCAAAATAATATCTACTTATATAATCAGCCTAAATATATGCAAATTGTATTATAAATATCAAAAATAAAATAATATGAAATATATTTAAGAGTGGAATTCCTTTTCTTTTCTTTTCCTAAAAGTAAATGTGTATTTGTTTCCTGTACGAGTATAGATTTGTATGGTATCTACGTTTTGTATAATACGTTCGATTTTTTATTGAATAATTGAAGGTGTACTCACCAAACTATCAATATTTTTTTCTAAAAATTTGAAGTAAGATTATTTAATTTTATTTTTTTTATTTTATATCATCATGTTGCATTGGAATTTATGTTTAATTTGGGATTTTATTTATTTTTTTTGGATCTCATGGTTATCCCTACAATATTTTTGTTTATAGTAATAAATATGATGAATACTCGCATATTTTTTTATAGTGAGATAGTATATTGAAGGACCTAACGTTTTTCGTGCAATCCTTACAAATACTTATTTTGAGATTAGATTCGTTCATTTTATTATCAAAAAGGAAAGTTCTTCTAAGACTTTAAAGTAGAAAATTAAATTCTTAACTTAAAATTGACAATTTCATTTGATTTATATGAAATTATTTTTTTGCAGAAACTTTCTTTAAGATTATTTTCAATTTTTATTTGTTTTTCTCTTTATTTTACTGTATCTTGAAATTTTCTTAAATCCATCAGTGGCAAAGGCATTTAAAGTGTCATTTCCGGTCCGACCGTACAGCATCTTTTCTTAATTTAAGAAAAAAAAAAAAAATGTTGCAAATTATAATTTTAAATTTTTTCTATTTAAAATAAAAGTTTTTTTTCCATGTTTTTAGATTTTCATTTTTTATTCTTTTTTATTATGTTTTTTTAAATTCATAGTTTACATTTTTTTCAAGGCTATATAATATTTTCTTTTAAAAGCTTTTATTTTAATATAATTAGAAACATTTTTTTTTTAATATTTTAAAATAAAGTAAAAAAAAAAAACCATAATTAAAATTCAAAAATAAAAACTGAAACTTAAAAACTTTTTGACGTTGAAATGAAGTGGTTTTAAAATTATTTTAAATAATTTTTATACCGTTTATTTAAACTTTTGTTCAAGTTTTTTAACATTTTGTTTAAGTTATTTATATTATGTAATCAAAAATGCTTTAAATGTTAGCGGCATATTGTATAATTATCCTTTTTCTAGTTTTTTTTTTATACCCGTATGAACTATGTTCAAGGGTACAATAAATTTGCCATTACGTTTGTGACAACTTAAAGGAGTCGAGCTAGATATAGTGTCAAAGATATGGATCGGCTCAGAATCGAATTCTGAGTCGATTAAGCCATGTACGTCCGTCCGTCCGTCCGTCCGTCCGCACGCTAACTCAAAAAATAAAGAGGCTAGGAGGCTGAAATTTTTTTTACGTCACTTTTGAAAAATTGTTAGTTTTGCTATTTAAATCCAACATTTTCGGTCGGCGGGATCGAGTAGCTACCATACAACTTCTATCTTTATATAGAAATAACTCAGTATCTATTCAAGTTACATTTCTGAAATTTTGCAAGTAATGATCAAGTTTTATGGCAACAACTTCTGCAAAATTTGGTTGTGCTGGTGTGACGGATTCGAGTAGCTGCCATACAACTTATCCGTTTAAATGAGAATAACTCAGTGTTTATTGAAGCTAGGAACCTGACATTTTGCGAATGATGATCAAGTTTTATGGCAACAACTTATGCAAAATTTGGTTGTGGTGGTGCGACGGGTTCGGGTAGTTGCCATAGAACTTCTCTTTTTAAATGAAAATAACTCAGTGTCCGTCCGCACGATAACTCAAAAAATAAAGAGGCTAGGAGGCTGAAATTTTTTTTACGTCACTTTTACAAAATTGTTAGTTTTGCTATTTAACTTCAGCATTTTCGGCCGCCGGGTTCGAGTAGCTGCCATACAACTTCTTTCTTTAAATGGAAATAACCCAGTGTCTATTCAATCTAGATATTTGAAATTTTGCAAATGATGATCCAGTTTTATGGCAACAACTTCTGTAAAATTTGGTTATGATGATATGGCAGGTTCGGAAAGTTGCCATACAATTTCTCTTTTTAAATGAAAATAACTCAGTGTCTATTGAAGCTAGCTATTTTAAATTTAGTGAAAAAGTGTCGAGTTGCATGCCAAAAACTTTTGTAAAATTTGATTGGTCTAAAGCAGCCGGTTCAGGTTTCTTGCATTTCTTGGAACTTAATGAAGCTGGGCGCAATAGATTCGGGTAGCTGTCATACAACTCCACAATTTACATAAATATATCTCTGTAGTTCGGTACTAAAACATCTGAATATTTTTAAAAGATGATCAAGTTTTATAGAAACAGGATATATGACGTTCATACGGGTATCCCAGAGTTGACACAGTCTACTCTACTGCACTCTTCCTCTTTTTTTTTTAATTCTTTTGTTTAACTTTTTGGTATGGTAATAAAAACTTTAATTGAACCGCAGGGTAAATTTAGATTTATACGAGTGCTGTCTAAGAATTTATCATCAAAATATCACAATTAGCATAGACAAGGTGTCGTTTTAACACCATTCTTTCATATTTTAGTTTTTATCTATTGTATGTTCTGTAACTAATCCGTAGAGTTCACAGGTATAATTAGTTCTTCAATTTTTTCTCGGATTTCCAATAGTAAGACTAGAAGTGTTAATTTTACATTTCATCATTAAAACACAATAATAGTTATTAATTTTCTTTTATTCTGTATGTCTACAAATCATTTTATCTGTAATATCCAAATATTACACTCTGTCTTATTGGTTTAAATAGGATGTCTATGCAAAAGAAAAACATCCAAGATATATAATATATAAATATATTTTAATAAATTTGTCAATCCTTGGCTGGGCCATCACCACTACTGCTATTGGGTTTTATCATTGAGAATTTTCAGAATTTTGTGCTCGAATTTATGCGAATAAAATGTAAGTGTTCGCAAATAGAAATAATTAAAACGCATATTTACACAGTACCCTAACTGTAGTGCCTACTATTCCAAAATAAAGTAAAAATCCCTAATAAAAATCATAAAAATAAACTAACCAAATCTTCAAAAATGTCCTGCTGAGAAGTAACGTTTCCAGTGTCCAGACAAGTGGTATAAGTAGCTTTTTTCACGACGGTCTAACAAATTTAATCCGAAGGTCACCACTTTTACACCATTTAATCCGAAGGTTACTTCTTTTAATGCAATAATTAATTTTTTCTTAAGAAAATTGGCTGTGGGTAGCTTACTAAAGTTGAAAATTTCCATTTACAAAAGGATAATTTTTCCAATATTGGAAAATTCAATAATTTAATAATGGTTTTATTAAGTTCAGTTAATAGTATATTGATTTAAAAGGCTATAATTAATTGGTTGAAAAATAAAATAAAAATTAAATAAAAAAAAAATTATTTTATCGTCATTAGGTATAGAGGGGTGTACTTTATGTTAATTTATATATGAACAGATAATTTTAAATCATTCTACTATTTTTTTTTTTAAACCTCATTTTTTCGTGTTTATAATCAACCATTAAAAAAGCAGAAAGCAACTAACAAAAATAAACATTACATCAGTGTTTTGAAAACTAATTGAAAAGTTGTGTAACAATTGCATAACCCAATAATTATAGGAATTTGTTTTTCTTTTTTTAATTTTAACGGTTAATAGTTATTAAATTTTTTTTTTTGTATTTTCTTTTTAATTATTATTTTAATTTGATGTTCAATTTTATATTAACAGTTTATTTTTTTTTTATTTATTTATTTTATAATATGTACTTATGACATAATAATCACATACAATAATACAATGGATATTATGTATTGCTCATCGACATCTAATGCCTATTAACATTAACAGTTAAATGATTTTAAAAATTTTTAGACAGTGAACCCTAAATATATTCTTTTTTAAATATAAAATATTTTACATATATATTATATATTATTAATATATATTTGCCTTTTTTTTTTACAAAATTACAAAACAGAGCAACATTATAAAAATTTTACAATTTTTTTCAATTCATTTTTTTCATTCAGAGCATAATATGTTATGAAATAAGCATATATGTTATGTTATGATGTTAAGAAACCTATGTTCTTATTACCGTTAACTCATAGTTAAGTTAAATATTTTGATATACATTTCTTATGAATGTGGTTATGGGATATTATAAATTCATAATAATAATAGAAACAAGGAGAACATAAAAGTTTATGAGGCACAAATAATTAGTTAAAATTAGATTTAATATTACAGTTTGGTGATACTTCACATAATAACAAGTAAATAATTATAGGCTTCGATGGCCTATTGGTTAAGTACATTACTATTTAATCGAGGAAACCGCGGAGGGAGCGCTGGTTAAAATCCTACATAGACAGCAAGTGTTTTAATTTTGTAGAAAATTGTTGAAAAAACAGCTTTTCTTAAAAAATCCCTCTTGCTGTAAATCCGGCTTACTGTAAATCCCTTTTGATGTAAATCTCTCTTGCTGTAAGTTCCGCTTACTGTAAATCCCTTTTAATGTAAATCTCTCTTGTTTAAATAGTGTTTATAATCAACTTATAATATAGTAAATGGTGCAGTAGCTAGGAAATCGGCCTTGCATTATATAGGTTAAAATAACGACCTATCATTATATGGGTTGAGACACCAGTTTGTATAACCCAACCGGTTTGTATGAATAATAAAACAATTATATAGATTTTTCTTACAATATACAATTAGTATGATATAATTAAATTAAAAATATCTTATAATTAATATCGTATTGTAATATAATAATAAAATAATTCTTGTGTAAGATAACAGATGACGTAGAATTAAAAAAATATTTACGTCTCCTAGAATTGTACAACAACTACAGCCGTGTAATCAACGACTTACTGAAGTTAATGATTCCTGAAACTGAAACTTAGTCAAATATATATAATAAATAACTTAGTGCGGATGCTCTGTATAATCCAAACAGGAGAGGGAAGCAAAAAATATTTAATCTATATAATTACTATAGCTGATGGTTTTACTATAGCTGGATGGCCTTACTATAGCTGATGGTTTTATAATATTGCATTATTCTATGTGATTTGCAATATTAATATATAAATAAATAAATAAAACATAGTAAGAATTTTATAAAATGCGACGTGTTACATTTTCCAGTTTCTTTAAAGGTGAAAATATTTTTTTTTTTATTTAAAATCAAACAATTTGATTTTTGTAGTTTGTCCTCAGACTGTATCTAAGTTACTGACCTTATTTTTTATTTGTTAAACTTATATAATATATAATATCTACTTATTGAATTATTTCCTTATTGACTTAATGGTACTTAATATCTACTTATTGACTTAATGGTACCATAAACATAATTAATTTATAATAAAATTTCTTAATACTAATTTAATATTATCGGAATCATATAAACATTTTCGTATACCTTTATACATTTTAGTTCATTAAATTTAAAAATTCATTAATCAAAAATTGATTAACAGAAATGTTAAATTGCATTTCCTGCTATTATTAAACTCATTTATAAAAAGTGTAATACAAATAGTTATTGATTAATTAGGTTTAAATGTTAATGTTACCGATAATTAATAACAATTAATATAAGTAGGTCAGATGATAGTTTATTGACATAACAGAAGTGTTGTCAATAAAATTCTATATAAAAATAAAATTTGAGGGCTGGCAAAAATTTTAAATTTAACTCATACTATGAGCCAAATACTTAATATTATCTGACAACTTTATAATATAGATGTGTATGTAAGAAAAAAAGCAACCAGAAAAAGCATGTAAAAGCAACCTTAGATTTAGCGAAAGTAAAAATTAAAAAAGGTAGAATGTAAACCAACGGTTTTTAAAAGCGCACATTTCGAAACTCAATACAAACTGTTTAGAATTTTGACTTGGACAAAAATTTGAAAATTTCATATAAGAAAAAAATGTGAAAATAGGACGTTTTTGAAATTTTGAGGGGCCGTAAGTCCGGAATCCTATATAACTAAGAAAAGCCGTTAACACGCGTAAAAATATATTATTGAATCTTTAATTTTCATGCCTCGCCGAAGAAAAATTTTTACAGGTGCCTAAGTTACAGGTGTCTAAAAATAGCAAATTTTCAATTTTTGAGGCGTAATAACTCTTAAAGAAGGGGTGCTACCAAAAAATTTTCTGAGGAAACTTATACTAATTCTAAAAGTTCTTGTCTCAAAATTTCAAGTTTCTATCTAAAGGCGTGCCGGAGTTATGAAAAAAGAAATTTCATGCAAAATATAGTTTTCACATAACGGTAAATATATTACTGCTTTAAATTTTATATCTTGCTGAAGTAAAATGTGTACAGGTTTCTAAGTTACAGGTGTTTAAAAATAGCAAATTTTCAATTTTTAAGCCCTCATATCTCATAAACAGGGAGTGGTCCAAAAAAATTTTCTGAGCAAACTTATACTAATTCTAAAAGTTCTTTCTTGCCTCAAAATTTCAAGCCTCTATCTCAAAGCGTGCCGGAGTTATGAAAGTAGAAAAATCATGCAAAATTTGGTTTTCACATAACGGTAAATTTAAATACTAAATTAAAAAAATTGTATAATTAATTTACAAAGATAAAAGAAATACCTGTCGAATGACGTTTTCAGATTGAAAAAATCTTAAGCAGAACATAAGATATATGCATTTAAAAATAGGGTTTTTTCAAAGTTTGAGGGGGTGTAGCTTCGTAATGGGACGGGCTACATGAAAAAGTTGTTCCACAAAATTATTTTTTTTATGAGACCTACCCATGGTTAAAATTTTTTTTCTCTATCTTTAACGGTGTAGAAGTTTTGTAAACAGACGGACGGACGGACGAACAGAGTGAAACTAATAAGCACATTTTTTCAAATTTTTTTTGGAAACGTATTTTATATAAAATTGAATGAAATCTGATGTTATTTTATTAAAAATAATTGGATATACCGAGGGAGTGTGGATTCGACTACTGTAAATAAGAAAAATTCCTCCTTACGACATTTAAAGCCACACCTGGAAAGGAAAGACTGTGTAATTTCCTTGTCATATTCATGTGGCAGAAGAATAAACTAAAAAACAAGGTAGAATGTAAACCAACGGTTTTTAAAGGCGGTATATTTTTCAAAAATAATACAAACAGTTTAAAATTATTGTGACTTCCATTAAAATGATTTTTCAAATTTTCTTAGAATTTGACATAATATAAGAAAGTTTGTGAAAAATTATAAAGAGACAATTCTTTAATTTTAAGCAAATCATGTAAAAACATTATCTTGAAGCTTTAATTTTGGACTTTTATTTTGTCAAAACAGGTACAGCTGCCTGAGTGACATATGTCTAAAAGTATCAAATTTTAAATTTTTGATCCGTAATAGCTCTTACAGAGGGATGATTTTAAAAAATGTTCTGATATAACTTATATTAATACTTGTGTTGCGAAGATATCAAGGAAGGCAGCAAAATCTTTTAAAATTTTACCTTCATATAACGGTAAATTTAAATTATATTATATTTAAAATAGTTGTATAAAGATTGATACTAATTTATAAAGGTAAAGAAAAATTATATTGTTTACCGATTTTCGATTGAAAAAATGTTAAGCGGAACCTAAGATATACAGATTTAAAAATAGGGCTTAAATTTTAAAATTTTGAGGGGCTATAGTTTCGTAACGG
The DNA here is from genome assembly GCA_947095535.1 of Poecilobothrus nobilitatus. Classification (NCBI taxonomy): domain Eukaryota; kingdom Metazoa; phylum Arthropoda; class Insecta; order Diptera; family Dolichopodidae; genus Poecilobothrus; species Poecilobothrus nobilitatus. Next base: position 113,463,148 of record OX352774.1, read on the forward strand.
ATGAGCCTACATAAAAAACTTATTCTACAACATTAATTCTTTTAAGAGACCTATAAATGGGTAAATGGATAACATTTAATTTATCTTTCTTAAACGGTATAAAAGTTTTGTTGTTAAGAGACGGACATATTGACGGACAAACGGACAGAGTGAAACTATAATAATGGTCACATTTTTTGATAAATATGCTAAACAATTAGATATAGACAAAATTAAATGTATATAATACTATGTATTAAATTTTTTTGCTTTGAAAAACCAGGAACAAAATCTTTGTTATGCGTTCGCTTGATTGTTACTAGTCAAAATATGAAAATTATAGAATTCGGAAAGACACACAAAATAAATATTTCGTATTGGTAAAAAAAGAGAAAAGCACATCTATTATATAAAAGCAGTAAACGTTTGCAACAATAACATTTTTCATAGCAAAGAAAAAAAAAATTGAAAATTTATAGGGTTGGGTACGTAATCCCGTTATCCCAAATTCAAAATCTTAAAATTATGAAATCCCAAAATATCAAAATCCCGAAAATTAAAATACCAAAATTACGAAATTCCGAAAATCAAAATCTCGCATAGAGATGCATATATGGATATAAATATTCCGGAAAAGGGGAAAACTCTTAATTTGAATCCAACTATTAATACTTACCAATTTCATTAAAAAAAATTAAATTTTCACATTTCCATATGAAAAATAATTAATCATTGTAAAATTAATTAATGTCTACGAGTAAATTCGTATAAAATTCACTATTTTTTAAGTGAAATGTCAAAATTGAATACAAGCGAGTATGTTCAATGCCTGTCACTCTGCTTACAATATTATTTTTTTAATATTTTAGTATTTTAAAATAATTTGGGTGAATTTTATAATTTCTAGAACTATGGGTTGTACATATATTCAAACTATATGTTTATATGTACATTCTTCAAAAGCAGATTCTAACCTTCCACATAACGCTTATCAATCCAAAACTTTTTCAAATATTCTATAGTACCATTTAATACTAAGCGGTAAATGTATATTAAATTTACTTAGTACAAAATAGTAAATATAATTTTAAATATTATATTATATTATATTTAAATATTCCATTGACAGAATAATTTCTTATAAGTACAATAAAATGCATATATGTATGTAAATACGCGGCGCTATATAATATACATCTATACTCTTATCATTCATTCACTAGTGACATATACGATATATTGTAAATAAACATGATATTATATAAGTATGTATATATATCAATATCATATAAATAAAAATTCTTCAAGCAACCGTTATGTTGTTTATTTATTTACATTTTGTTGTACTACGCATTATATCCTCAACAATTTCAAATTATCGAGTAAAACAAAATGCAAAAAATTAGTTAAAGAAATTTGTTAGAAAATTTGAAAAAATCAAGTAACACTTTCGTCAATTATAAAGTAACCCTATATTAGTAAAAAAAGTTGTTAACAGAAATAAGAGTATAATGTTGAAGCTTTAATTTTTGTGTATTACTTCAAAAAAATTTTAACAGGTGTTCAAGTTACAGGTGTTTAAAAATAGGAAATTTTCAGTTTTTGACCCCTTACAGCTCCTAAACGGGGGGTGATACAAAAAAATTTCTGAAATGACTCATACTTATTTTTAAAGATCTAACTTCTGTCAAAATTTCAGAAGTTTCCAACTTAAACCGTTTAGAAGATTGAAGGGTTAAAGGATTTTGCAAAATTTTAGTTTCGCATAACGGTAAATTAAGACACCGTATGCCACAAATATATATTTATTGTATATATATATTTATAACTAATAAAAGTAGTAATCGTTTGGCGTTTTCAAAATGATAATATACCTTATACAACTTGTGCTATAACAATTTAAATATAGAGCTTTTTTGAACCTTTGGGGAGCTGTAGCTCCGTAACGGGTGGGGCTACAAAAAAAGGTTATTAAAACTAAAATTAATATTTTTGTGAGATCTATCAGCAGTTAAAATTTTATAGCTCTATTTCAAAATCCTACAAATTACTCCCAGAATATTTTGTGTAAATTTCAAGATTCTAGCTTTCTTAGTTGTTGAGTTACCGTGCTGACGGACGGACGGACGGACGGATATGGCTCAACGTCTTAGAATTTTTTTCTGATCCGATCCATACCTTTGAAGGTATATCTAGCTCGCTTATTTGGAGGTGTTACAAACGGAGGAGCAATTTTATTATACCCGATCCTATCGTACGGGTATAAATAGTGAATTTTGAAATAGACATTTTTATGAAAAAAAGATTATTTTTAAAGGAAACCCCCACTACAAAATTTTGCTTTAGTTTTCTTAGTATTGTTATCGTTTTTACGTTTATTTAAATTTATTCTTATTCTTATTGTAAAAAGTTAAGTATTCTTACTGATGAAGTGAACTTAGTTCTCAAAAAACGTTTTTGAGATAAATAAAAACTATATTAGAACAGAAAGATATTTATTTTTATTACATTAAAATTTAAGTGACAAAAAACAAATATTATTTCTAGATTACCAGACTGGCGTATGCTATGCCGGGTTCATCTATAGTAGCCTCATATTTCGCCAATAAAAACGAAATAAAGCAGTATAGATATGTAGTAAAATCGAAGGTTTCCTTTTAATAAGAGAATATTATTATATAAGCGATTATAGAGTATAATCAGAATTATCTATTCTTAAGAGACTTAATAAAAGGAAAATTTAAAATTCATATTTTAATTATGGTAGTTAAATTTTATGTAACATATTTTTGTTTTAAGCCCTACAAAATTCATTTAATTACTTTTTTTATCAAAATATAAAATGCAATAATGGAAAAGAAAGCACTAGTGCCCTTGCACTATTTTACATTGATTAATTTTTTTTTCAGTTAATTTTATGTACTTATGTTCCGTTTCTTTTTAGCACATTTTCAGAAAAAAATTAAAAAAATGTGCTTATTAGTTTCATTCTGTCCGTCCGTCCGTCTGGGTGTTTACAAAACTTCTACACCGTTTGAAATAAAGTAATGAAATTTTGATAGGCAAGAAATTAAATTACTGATAGGCATCGCCAATAAACGAATTTTGTGAATCAACTTTCCCACCCGCCACGGAGCTATATCTCTACAAAATTCGAAAAATCCCTATCTTTAAATTTTTATAAGTTATACAAGGGATAATATATAATAAGATATAAAAGGCATATTTTCAATCTGGAAACTCCAAACGATAGTTAGTTTTATAAACTTTATAAATATATATTATAAAATAAATATGTGGCTTTGTCATGTGGCATTTTAATATACAGTTATGTAAAATTCAATTTTTGTTAATATTTGGATCCCTTTTATTTTTCAAACAGTTTAACTTAGAAGCTTGAAATTTTAAGAGAAGTTAGATCTTTCGAAATCAATATGATTCATTTGAGGAAAAATGACATATGGCATATTTTAGTGTCGCCGTCCGTTTGGGAGGTGTAAGGGGGCAAAAACTGAAAATCCTGTACTTTTATTTTTTTGAAGTAATATATAAAAATTAAAGCTACAATATTATATTTTTGTTTGTGTTAATAACTTTTCTTAATAATATAGGGTTACCTTATATTGAGGAAAGTGTAATTTGATTTTTCTCAATTTTTCTTACCAAAAAAAAAAAAAATCACACAAATTTATTTTTCAATATATCTGCTCTTTACTCTAACTTTATTATAGAATATTTTTTAATTTTGGAAATGTGCTTTTTTGAAAACCCTTGGTTTTAGATTTAGGCATTAGTTACTTGTTTTGTATAATTTTACCATTTTTCTACTTAATTCTTTTTTAAGATTTACATCAACACAGGAAACTAATAAATGGAAATAAAATAATTTAAAAGGATTTCCGGTTAAATTCCAAATTGAAATAAACACAAATATAACTTTTTTCAAACTTTTTTCTATTTTTGTTCTTTTTTATGTAAAATTACATTTTATTATGATCTATAAAATTCAATTGGGTGTTTATAACACATAAATTTAGAAATATGAATAGAAGTTAAAAATGTAATAAAAATATATGTACCTAATAATTTCATTCAGAATATATTACGGGATATGCCGAAAACTAACAAATCTAACTATACTATAACGAGTTAAAACAATTCAAAATAAAAAAGTCGCAATTTAGTATAAAATCAAACGAAGAAAAATCTGAGGATAACAATTTTAGCTGGATCATTGTGATACTGATTTTTCAGTGGGGCTAAACAAAACTTCAATTTCTTTAGAAAGAGTTGTTTGTCTTAATCGTTAATTTTTTATATCACATCGTCAATACGTTAAAATTATTTTTAAAAGCTAATTATTTGAAATTTTTCATAAGGTCTTAAAGGAGTCTTAATAAGGCACTTTAATATCGCAATTATCAAAATAACACCTATCATTATTTCATACCCATATAATTTTAACATTATAATAATCTTGTTTCGTTTAGTTTTTTTGTTTCTGAGATATTTCGTTACCATATATTTTAGTTCATCTAAATAAATACAATACACGGTGGCTTAATGGGTAAGAGAATATAAAATGCGATGTAATCACCGATGGAGTGTTGGTTTGAATCCCATACAGTATACATATCGAAAGAATAACTCCACTTTACGACATTTACCACCACATGTGGAAATAGAAACTGTGTATTTAAGTGACAGAGGAATAAACTAAAAAAAAAAAAATTTCAAGCAGAAGATTTTATAACACAGTTACAGTACAGAATTTTTTCATCTAAAATTTCGATTTTAGAATAAAAGTAAATTATAGGGAATCAGTGGAACAAACAAATTTTGCTTAGGTTAAGGTAAGGGTTAAAGCTACATACATACATATATATTTACAAGCCGTTAACCTCAAAACACAAGAAAAAAACTTCTCTAAATTGGCAAAGAAACGATGTGTTAAAATTAAAACTTACAGGATAACTAAAATTATATTGTCGGATTCTAGTTCAAAAAGATCCAAAGCTAGATTCTAATTTTCAAGACCTGGTGTCGGGCAACTGTTTGGTTTTATTATAGACCATTGTTTGATCCTTAGGTGACCTAGACAATTGAATAAACATGTAGATTTCAATGATAGGTTTTGCAGATGAGTAGTTCATATCATAGAAATTGTAAAACACTTTAAATGCACCTGTCATGGTGTATGTTGAGAACACGACAATATTCAGGCTTCCTTAGTATTATTAAGACTTTTTTTTTTTTTATTGCATTTCTCTGCCACATAAATGTGGACAGGAAATTACATAGCCTTTCCTGTTTAGGCATGCCTGTACATGCCGTTAGGAGAAATAACTCTTACGAAGTGTGTGGGATTTGAACCCACATTACCTCGGTGTTTACAGCGTATTTTATACGCTCTTACACACTAGGCCACCGAGGCCCCTAGAGACTTATATGTAGGTAGTATAAAACAAATCAAGTTTGGGTCAATTGAATGGATAAAATATAAAATAAAATATAAAGGACAATAGAAAAAACAATTTTGTTATTTTAGAATCCATTAGACATTATTTTATCTTTAAAACATAACCTGATGAACAAAACAAAAAAATAAAAAACACCTAATCCATATTATTCCAAAAAACATGTTTTTCTCATTTTACTATAAAAGAAGAAATTGAAAGAAGTTAAACTACATAATATATAAAATGGTTTCTCTAATATAAAACAAAAAGTATTCTCAATACATAATATTTGAATTTAAAAAATGATTAATCTTGTAAGCATTTTCCAGACAGCATTGTCCTCCCTTCCAATAATAAAAGTTGTAATTAAAATAACTTAACATTTTTTAAATAATGATTAGAAAATTTCTTTTATAAAAAATAATCATCTAAAAATCTAAAACATCTTTTAAACAAAAACATTTTTTTTTGTTACAAAATTAATTTGTTTTGTTAACGTCATCTACTTCTGCCTCGCCTGAAAAAGAGGTGGTATAATTTAGCATAAACTTAAAAGTTTACATTGTAGATAAATTTAAATTATATTTAACCCATTTTTTTTTTTTAAATATATAAGTACTATCTATAGAAATTGTGTCATTCTGATTTTATATCATTATTATTACTAAGGTGTAAATTTCACAATTTCTAATATTATTTGAAATTATTTCTGACTGATGTATACATTTGCATAATTATGACAATATGCGTAATAGTACCAAAAGTCGATGAAAGATTTTAAATGCTCTTAAAATCTATGCGTTGAAAATAAAGGATAATTAAAAGATTTTCTATACTAGGTTTTCTATATATTAGAAAATATATTACTTTCATCTGAGTCATGCTTTCAAACATGAAGATATTCTACATAGATGTAATGTATTCTGTACAGTTCTAATTGTAAATTTCCATATGAATTAAATAGGAAATGAAAGAGTTGACAATAGTAATAATGTTGAGAGTTTTTTAATAATTTGTGATTCATTGTTAAATTCTTTATTTTATTTTAATTACCAGCTAGGCTACCGAGGTCCCAAGGACGGGTTACATATTTTATGTATAGGTATTCATTATTATCATATCCAATAATATATTAAAAATAAAAAAATTACAGAAATAAGATATCTAATACTCTCAGATTAACTAAAGTCATGACGAGACAATTTTAACACAAAATATAACGTTGTTGTTCAACGATTGAAGCAACTTTACGTTGAGTTAAGATTGATAGGATATTGCGGTTCGGTTATATTCTAAAAAGGTTTAATTTACTGTAAATGAAGTTTTAGTATACATATGGAGCTTTGAAAAAATTCTTCGAGATATAGACGGAAAGCATATTTTAATCAAAAAACCCTATAATAGTGGCTGATAGATAATAGTGTAATAAAATCGGTTCAATGGTTGAAAAGTTCAAAATATTCAATACGATTTCCATTTCCATTCAACGGTTATATACAACAGGCGTTTGAGTACTCAGACCTATCAACCTCCATGTTGTTTTAACTGTTTGCAATAGCAAATATATAATATTATAACGGTGGTTCAACCGTTGTTTGATTTTTGCAAATTGATTCAATTGTTTTATCGAAAAACGCATTATAGTTAAAATAATTATTTTATATGAATCAAATATTATTTTTTTTGTGCATTTGCTTGCCACATAAATATAACATGGAAATTACACAGCCTTTCTTTTTTCGGCGTGGCTATACATGTCATAAGGGGAATTACTTTTACGACGTGTATGGGATTCGAACCCATTCTTCGTCTGTATTTACAACGTATTTTATACGCTCTTACCCACTAGACCACCGAGGCCCCTGAAATATATATTGAAAAAGTTAATAAAATTTTAAATTTTTTTCCCTTTTAGGTACCTATTTTAAATATTTGAATCTACATATTATAAATTTTTTTATGGATTTTCAAATTTATGTTTAACGAGGAAGAGTGCAGTAGAGTAGACTGTGTCAACTCTGGGATACCCGTATGAACGTAATATATCCTGTTTCTATAAAACTTGATCATCTTTTAAAAACATTCAGAGTTTTAGTACCGAACTACAGAGATATATTTATGTAAATTATGGAGTTGTATGATAGCTACCCGAATCTATTGCGCCTAGCTTCATTAAGTTCCAAGAAATGCAAAAAGCCTGAACCGGCTGCTTTAGACCATTCAAATTTTACAAAAGTTTTTGGCATGCAACTCGACACTTTTTCACTAAATTTCAGATAGCTAGCTTCAATAGACACTGAGTTATTTTCATTTAAAAAGAGAAGTTGTATGGCAACTATCCGAACCTGTCATATCATCACAACAAAATTTTACAGAAGTTGTTGCCATAAAACTCGATCATCATTTGCAAAATTTCAGATACCTAGATTGAATAGACACTGGGTTATTTCCATTTAAAGAAAGAAGTTGTATGGCAGCTACTCGAACCCGGCGGCCGAAAATGCTGGAGTTAAATAGCAAAACTAACAATTTTGTAAAAGTGACGTAAAAAAAATTGCAGCCTCCTAACTCCTTTATTTTTTGAGTTATCGTGCGGACGGACACTGAGTTCTTTCATTTAAAAAGAGATTTTGTATGGCAGCTACCCGAACCCGTCACACCACCACAACCAAATTTTGCAGAAGTTGTTGCCATAAAACTTGATCATCATTCGCAAAATTTCAGATACCTAGATTGAACAGACACTGGGTTATTTCTATTTAAAGAAAGAAGTTGTATGGCAGCTACCCGAACCCGGGGACAGAAAATGCTGGAGTTAAATAGCAAAACTAACAATTTTACAAAAGTGACGTAAAAAAATTTTCAGCCTCCTAGCTCCTCTATTTTTTGAGTTATCGTGCGGACGGACACTGAGTTCTTTTCATTTAAAAAGAGATTTTGTATGGCAGCTACCCGAACCCGTCGGACCAGCACAACCAAATTTTGTAGAAGTTGTTGCCATAAAACTTGATCATCATTTGCAAAATTTCAGACGCCTAGCTTCATTAGGTTCCAAGAGGTGCAAGAAGTCTGAACCGGCTGCTCTAGACCAAACAAATTTTACAAAAGTTGTTGGCATGTAACTCGACACCTCTTTACTAAATTTCAGATTCCTAGCTTCAATAAACACTGAGTTATTCTCATTTAAACGGAGAAGTTGTATGGCAGCTACCCGAACCCGCTGCACCAGCACAACCAAATTTTACAGAAGTTGTTGCCATAAAACTTGATCATCATTTGCAAAATTTCAGAAACCTAGCTTGAATAGATACTGAGTTATTTCTATATAAAGATAGAAGTTGTATGGCAGCTACTCGAACCCACCGACCGAAAATGTTGGATTTAAATAGCAAAACTAACAATTTTGCAAAAGTGACGTAAAAAAAATTTCAGCCCCCTAGCTCCTTTATTTTTTGAGTTATCGTGCGGACGGACGGACGGACGTACATGGCTTAATCGACTCAGAATTCGATTCTGAGCCGATCCATACCTTTGACACTATATCTAGCTCGACTCCTTTAAGGTGTCACAAACGTAATGGCAAATTTATTATACCCTTGAACATAGTTCATACGGGTATAAAAATAAAGTACAAAAGTATATTTTTTAAATTTATATGTTAAATTAATTCAAAGTTAAAATTGAGAAGTTTTAATAAAGCCACACCCAATATTTTGATCACCCAGAATTCACTTTGCCTAACTATATATTTTTTGTTAAATTGAACATAATTCTAACGAAAGGAAATTATGAAAACTTGTTTAGGTTTTGTTGCTTACAGGTAAATGTCAAACCCAACTATCAGCAAATAAAATTGAAAATATCTTAATTTCTGGCGACGACGAATTTTTGGTTGGGCGAGAAAAGTTCACAATTATGAGTAAAATATACATAAGAGTGGATATCTTTTAAAGATTTTCATAGCAAATTTTTTTGTCAGTGGTTGCAATTTATGTTTACTACTTAAGTCAATATTATTCCAACATAAGAATAGGTACCTATACTTATTTAAGAAAATTTCTTAACCACATAATAATAATAATAATAAATTCAATATTTTGTAATAGATACACTTACCATTTAAAACATGAACTCTTATACTAGCTATTTCAGTATTTGAAGGATAACATGAATATTTTCCAGAATCTGGTAGATCAGCATTTTCAATTAATAAAATTGATTTTGATGAATCCTCTTTACTTGCAACAAAACTTATACCACCACGTTCTGAATCTTCACTTAAAACCTACAATATTGAAAAACACAAAATTAATAATAAATTTTCATTAACTAAAGTATATTAGGGAAACATTTTTGGCCCCTAAGTGAAAATGGCGTATGTCGAAAACGATACAATTAAGAACTCTACCAATTATATGGTCACGTGGATACTATAAAGACAATTAAAATCAACAGTTCCAAAAGAATTGCTAGTAAGTGTCCACCTAAAGAGCTACTATTTGGTAGGAGTGACTTAAAAAGAAAAAGAGGACGTCCAAAATTAACATGTATTAACGGTGTTGAGCAGGACGCCTATACAATAGGAATAATCAACTGAAAAACTTCAGTAAAAGACAGGTCTATATGGAGGCGAAAACTTCAACAAGCGAAGATCCTACCAGGGTTGTTCAGCTAATGGTATAATGATGATGATATAATGTATATTTAGAAAAAAAATAAGAAAAAAATATTAAGAATTCTTAAATTTGGATGACTTAAAAGGAATGAAGTACGAGTATAATATTATATAAAATTATTGATGTTTTACTAAAAATCGAAATCATCAATATTTTTTATAAAATCATTGCAGTAAATCCGTTCCATGTCCTGAAATTTTGCTAAGGATACAATACGTGATAAAATACAAAAAGAAAAACTCTTTCAGTCGAGCTGCAGTTAAAAACACACGGAAATAAAAACATTTACTGTGATACGAACACATAATAAGAAGAAACGAAAATAAAGAATGGAAGGTAATCTACGGAAGTTTAGTAAATTAAAAAAATATAAAAATAGTACTCGCCATTACTAAAACATAAGTGTCATGCATAATTATTAAATCTGTTAGTATAATTTATGATATTATTATAATTATGACATGTGTTCGTTTATTTTAAGAACTGGATAGAATGATATAAGATATGGCACAATACGCTGGATAGAATAGACTGAAATGTAAGAGATGGGAATTCCAACAACATCTCCAAAATAAAAACAATATAACTGCTAGTTTTAACTGCTAAGATTTATAATAAGAAAACCGTAATCGCAGTTTGCTTGCAACCCAATGTAATAAAAATAAAATGAAAAACTTTTTCTAAATTTAAAAAAGAAAAGAAAAATTTTCTTAAAACTTTTTACAAATCCTTTGTTCTTTACAAATTAAATTCAATATGAAAATAATCCTTTTTTTTTTCTAATATTTAATAAAAATTTAGACATTTAAAATTGATTTAATAAATTTTTCTTTTTAATTTGCTTTCAGTTTCATAAAAAAACAAAAAAAAAAATCCTTTTAATGTACTTTAATTCGTAATATTCCTATAGATACAATTTTATTTAATTAAAAATTCAAGACATGATTAGTAAATTTAAAATTTTCAATTCAAGAAAATATTTTTCTTTAAAGGATTATAAGACAATATTTTAATTAAGACTTTTATTTTTTTGTTTTTTTTTTTTTTTCGTTTTTTTCTATGATTTTTTATATTTTCATTGAATAGTTCAGAATATTAAATAGTTTAGTTTTTTTCATTATATTAAAATACAAACGAAAAAATGTAATTAAATTTTAAAAACTTTAGGGTCTTGTTAAAGTTAATTTTCCACCATTTTGTTTTTTTTTTTTATTAACTTTTTAATTATTCCCAATTGTTCAAGAAAATATTTTGTAACTTCTGTTGATATTCTAACCTTAAAACCACCAAAATTTTTCTTATCATTATCAAATTAATGAAATTTCTTAATTTTTTTTGTGTAAATATAGAAAAAGTATCATTTTTATAAAAAAAAAAAAAAACAAAAAAAAAATAAAGAAATCTTATATTTGGCATAGGTATTTTCTTTTTTTTTTTTTCTTCCTTCTATAAATTTTTCATTATTTTATAGGTACATAATATAGGTAGATATCAATTGTACATCAAAAACGAAAATGAAAAAAAAAACAAAAATTAATAATGTCTAGACATAATCCCTAGTTAGGGTGAACCAAACCAACCAAACCAAAAAAATCTAATTAAATAATAAATATTTGCCTTGATACAATTATTTTATAATCTTAAATCTATTCTTTTGGTTTAGTTTTTTAGGTTTTATTTTGTTTGTTTTTTTATAAACTTTCGAAATCTCATTATTTAAATATTATTAAAATAAAAAAAAATATATATAATCCTTAAAAAGCTAAGATTTTTTACCCTTGTTATTAATTAGGTACAAATTAATAGTATTAAATTACATTTGACCATAATATTCGGTTTCATTTTTTTTTAGACCTTTCAATATTTTAAAGGTTTTAATAATTATATAAAAGAAAAAATTAATATTCATAAACGCTAAGGGATTATTACTAAAGAAATCTGTTTCAAACTTTCGAGTCTTTCAAAACAAAAGGAACAACTTTTCAAAGAAAAAAAAAAAAAAAAAAAGAAAAGTACAATTAAAATGAAAACATAACAAAAAAAAAAAAAGAAAAAGTCTCTTGACAAAACTAATTTTATTGTCGTTATTTCAAAGGTTTTATTCAATTTATTTTTATTCTTTTTTACTTATTTTTTTTTTTTTTGTTTTTTTTTTGTTAAGTCAATGAATTCATTAACAAATCACAAAACCAAAAGAAAACTCGAATATTGAAAAATATTATATTGTTATACCTACTATACATATAGAAATGAATTTCAAATGAATTAATTATACACTAAAACTTTACTTCAAAAAAAAAACAAAAAAAAAAAAATTATTTAATATTCGGGAATCAGAAAATTTTTCTACCGCATATTTATTATTTGTAGATAAAATAAAAAAAATAAAAACGAATTAATACCGTAACGTAAATTACCTATATGAAAATTTTTTATTTTTAATGCACAAATGAAAATGGGGTTCAATGTCCTTTATCAATGTCCTGTTTTGAGAAAACATACATAGGTATTAAAAATTTTGGAAAATATTTCAATTGCACTGAGTAGGTGTGGGTCCGAACCATTAATACAGGTGTAGCTAATGATATTATGTCGACATCTTTCTATCCAATAATCTGCCAATTGAAATTTATGTTTTTTTATATTTTTTGACTCAAAAAAAAATACCTATATTATAAATTTTCACTCATATTTGACTGTATAACATAATGTAGTTCAAAGCACTTTAACTTTAAATTAAACAAATGTTCTCTGACTCTGAAAATAAATTCTTTAAAAACTAAATAAAATATTTTAAATGAAAAAATAAAAGAATATAAAATAAAAGGCTTAATTCAATAAAAAGGTACATACGTATTTACATTTTTTTTCAAATTTCTATTTTTAAATAAAGCTTTTCATCATAAAATTCTTCCCAATTAAATTGTTCCAAAAACGATTTCGATCTATTATATAGGTACAATATATTAAGATTATAAATATTTCTTTATATTTTGTTAATTTGTTTTACATATCATTTAAAGTTTTTTTAAATTTTTTCAACTGGAGCTTCTAAACTCTGGTTGAAAACACTTCAATAACGTGTAATAATGAGTATGTATAAGAATTGCCTGAAAGTATGCAATAACTCGTCGAATGTTGATTTTTTTTTTTGCGCGGTAAAGCACATGTTTTAGAAGCATCGGTGGTCTAATGGTTAAGCAAGTAGCTTTTTGATCAACGAAGAGTGGATTTTAATCTTGCTGGGCAGAAAATGTTTTTAATTATAAGGAAAAATTACTGAAAAATTATTTTTTATTAAAAAATCCCACTTGCTATCACATAATATATTTATGTATTATAATATTTAATTTCCAAGAGTTTGTCCTAAGTTCAATTTATTAGGCCAAAACTTTTATATAATCATATTGAATAGACAGACATTTAAATTAACTTAGATAAAAATTATTCAATAATAAAAAAAAACTTTTATTTGGAAGGACCAATAAAAGATGAAATATTTTTTGGTAAACGAAATGCTAAATAATTTTAAGTTTTACTAATTATGGTGCTGAATACAATATGAAATTAACGAATGGTCATTTGAATATTGTTTTTTTTTTGTTTTTCAGTTTTTAATTTCACAAATATTTTTTGAATAAATGAATAAATTTAGAACTTTTATGTTAAATTTATTTTGAAAGATTTTGTCAAAGTTAAAATAACAGCTAAATTAAAAAAGCCTAGTTAAATAGGTCATCATTTTCGATATAAATTTTAAAATAATTGTATAACATTTTATAAACAAACTTTAACAAAGAAATCATATTTGTACAATAAGCATAAAAATTAAAAAAGTAAAAAAATAGAAATTGGTTTAAATAAAATAATAAATAATAAAAATAGAATAAACAATTTTAAAAAAATTTTCAACTTAAAAAACGATATAAAATAAAAAAAAATCTTTATAAACGCAATAATATTTCATTTCCACGATGGCTATACGACATTCGACTACAAATAGAAACGTGCAAAAATTTCAAGTATTAAAATAGTTCAAAACTTGCAAAACAAAGTGCTACATGAGGATCTTATAAACGTCTAAAAGTTATAAGCGAAAAAAAACCTATATTGAGACCAGCAGATCAACTTAGGAACTTATAAGATTATTAGCTTATTCCACAATATAAACCGAGCGACTACGAATACATTAGAGCTTCAAATATATTCCAAAGTTGTACAAAATAATAAAAGTTAGCTATAATTAGGCAAGTTCCAATAGGTAATATCTGCTAGCAAAAAAAAATGAAACTATAAAATCTGGAAATATTAAATGAATAATAAAAGATTATTAACACAAGAGAAGATAATTAACACAGATATGAAGATTGCCGCCTAGCAAAATAAAACTAAAGGTAATAAAACAAACAGTTCAAGGGGTTGCACGTTTAAAGAAGAATATTTCGACGATATGATTTTTTTTTCTTTATAAGCAATTGATAGAAATTCATTTGTAACATAGAAAATATTTAAATTAGGTGATTAGTTAAGTCTTTGATTTTACCTAGAGTTTTCGGAAATTTTAAATTGAAATTATGTTTTTTATTAGCAATTTCTCAAGCCTTCATAACCTCATAGTTTCATCGAAGTTCATCAAATTAGTTATATTTAGTTATTAGTTATATTGTACCTACATAAATTTTAAAATTAAAAAAGCAATTTGCCTGCCCATTTCATTAATCATTTTTAAATTCATTGAGGTAAAATTATTTCTCCGAGATAACTGAGGTACGATCAATTTAAAATGGTTGTGCGAATCCAAAAAATGTATTAAAAAGATTAGTACAGGTGATTACGGTAAGAGCTGTGAATATGTAAAATGTATTATCATTTTGATACACAACTGTAAGTAAAATATCAATAAATTCAGCATTAAAAGTTATATTTAAAACTGTCAAAAATAAATCAAATTATATAGAAAAAATGAGGAAGAGTGTAGGAGAGTAGACTGCGTCAACTCTGGTCAACTCGCCATATGAACGTAATATATTGTTGTAAATAGAACAAACTGGAAAAGTAGTAAATAGAACAATCTGGAAAGGAATAATCAATAGAAATAATCTCGAACTATATAGAAATATAAATGAAATAAATAATATTAGCTTCAAGAATAATAATAACATTAACATAACATTAACATTAGCATAACATTATATTTGTATTAGTATTATAGTAATAAGTTTTCTAGAGAAATGTAAAGTAACATGTAATGTTCTAGAATATAAGAAATTTTGTATAAATATCTCCAATTTTTGTAAATAGAAAAGAAAATAGAAAGACAAAGTAAAGTTAATGTGTTATAATTTGTTGGAAAACAGATAAATAATTGCGAACCGACACACACAACACGCAACAATATGCCATTTCCATAAAACTTGATTATCTTTTACAAAATTTCAGATGTTTGACCTAATTAAGTACTGATAATATATATATGTAAATTTTAAAATTGTATGGCAGGTACCCGAACTTGTTGCACCAGTACAACCAAATTTTACGGAAATTTCAGATGTCTAGCTACTATAGACACTGAGTTATTCCCATATTAAGAAAGAAGTTGTATGGCAACTACTCGAACCCGGCAGTAGAAAATACTGGATTTAAATAGCGAAACTAACAAGTTTGCAAAGATGACGTAAACAAAATGTCAGCCTCCTAGCTCCTTAATTTTTTGAGTTATCGTGCGGAAGGACGGACGAATAGACGTACATGGCTTAATCGACTCAGAATTTGATTCTAAACCGATCCGCAGCTTTGAGCCTATATTAAGCTCGATTCCTTTAAGGTGTCACAAACATACAATAGTAAATTTAGTATACCCTTGAACATATGTTCATACGGGTATAAAAATGTCTGTTTAGTATCAAAACAATAGACAGAATTTGTCCGAAATAATAAAACCGTGAAAAGTTTAAGGTAAGGTTTTTCTTAAGATAATAAGAAAATCAAACCAATTGATTCTTATACTAACGTAAAAGAAAATGCTATATCACTTATGATAAGATCATTTCTCGTCAATCAAACCAACTAAAATCATATATTTCCTTTATTATGCAATTTTTTCACATTCAATGCATTCATTAGGTTTTTTTCTGAAAAAATGTTAGATAAATTAACAAATATGATTTGATATCCCTTTACTCTTTTACTCCTTTTACATGTTTTCTTTTCCCCAAAGAAAATTATCAACAATCACCTAACTCTATCTTCTATTAATTATTACTGACTATTTAACAAAAAATAAAAAAGTGCTTACTTTTTCATTAAATTATAAAAATATCTTGTTCATAAAAGTTATAATTAATGTATTTGAAAATGATTAATTTAATTTTCATTTAAATATTAAAATAACCATTTGTATTTATTACCATCATATAACGGTTAAAAAGAAATTATCTATTAGCATTACATTGTTAATGAAATTATTATAATTTTAAGGACTAAATTTTATTAAGAGAATAATAATATATTAATTTTTACCTCTTTAATGCTAAAGTCAAGGTCATTATTGCCATTTACTTAATTTCATACATATTATATAGAAATAGCAATTATTTATTTTTTGTTGTTTATACGTCAAGGATTTCTTTTCAGTAATGTTTAATTATAATAACGATCTAATGTCCTTAAAAAAAAATATTGTTAAAAATTTTTTTACATATTGTAAATATATAGAAAAAAAAATGAATAATATTTTGACACCTTAATCATAAATTAAGATATTTTTTGCACGAAATTCATTCATTACTCAAAAATAAAGAAAAACGTACATATAACAGAAAGTAAGGCGGAACAAAAAATCGTAGTAAGAGTTTCCTCATTTATTTTAGGTTTGTGTTTTTCTTTTTTTCTGTTACAATTTTACCATAATAAATTTAATACTTAAAACGGAAAAAAAAATAACTGAAAAATTATTTTACTAAGCTTTCCACACCAATATTTTAATGAAAATAAATCAAAAAAGAAAAAAACATTCAGAAGAACAATAGTAAATTTAAAACAATTAGAAAAAGTGAGAGAGAAAAGTACGAATTTTTTTTTTTAGCGAGTCGGAAAATTTTCAGAACCCGAATGGAAATCTACTTATAATAATGTCAACATAGTATATCAGTATTACAGTCTTCACAGTAATACTATATCAGTATCACAGTATCACAGTTTTAGTATATGAGTATCACAGTGCACACAGTATAGTGTATTTATATCAGCATCAAAGTGTTGCTTCAAATCTTAGGTCATGTATTAGATGTAATATGTACCTATAGTTAAAATTTTCTTACTTAAATGTTAAGCTTAACAAACAGCTAGAATGCATTGCCAATAACAAATTATGAACCTTTTACTTATTCTGTAATAATGAAAGGTTAGAAGAAAGTTTCAAAGGGTCTCTGAATAAATTTAAAAAGAATCGAAAAAAAATCTTTTGAAAGAATATTGTAAACAAATGCTTACTAAGCTTAACTAAGTCATTCCACACATGAATTGTAATTACCGTTTTTAATAGCTTATACGACGGAGTCACAAATTCCACTACCTAAGTAGTCACAGCGATTTAAATTGTAAAATATTAACAAAATTATAAACAACACAACTTTCGTTCTTAAAACTACAGATATTTTTAAGCCATAAAAATGGTAGATAGATGACTTATTCTTTTTGTTTTGGATATTTTCTATTATATTTAATTGTATTTTGGCATTATGTAGCTAGTGTATTATAAAAGTATGTGATACTATGATTGCAAAATTTACTATAAAGTGGAATCTAAACCAATACACCATAATATATTAATATTTGTGAATTCCCTTCGCGTTAAACATAACGGTAATGCAAAATGGAAAGGGTTGTCAGCTGTCTCATCTATCAAAGTATATTAATAGACTATGGTAAGCTCATAAAAATGTTTATAATCGCTGCATTTTATTATAATCTTACAATAGTACCTAATCGGTTAAAAATTACAATACCTATTGAGGGATATCAATAGCTAATGAGCTCCAACTCTAAAATCAATAGTTGTAGGTAACAAAGTACTATTTTAAAATATTAAATAAAAATTTCATTATAATATAGAAAATTTAAAAGATAATGGACGAAAATTTTTATATTGTCCTTAAATCAATACCACCTCCATTTGTTAGGTACCTATTTTTGATATTAAAGGTCTTCATAGGTTAATCATTCAAGATCTTTAAAATATATTTATACCCGCCGTAAGATAGTCTCTGGTATATTAAAATTTCCTCCGTTTGTAACACTTCGAAATAGTCAAGCTAGATGTAGACTCAAGTGTATGGATCGAATCAAAATCAATAAATTAGTCGATTAAGTGTTAAGGACAAAAGATTACTTCCAACGATAACTTAAAAGCTAATAATTTATTTAGAACACTATACCGATATGTGTTGACAAAATCGTCCCTTTTCAAATGTTTATCTTAATATCGTACATTATATTCATGTAGGAACAAACTTATTTGGTAGATACCTTAATTTAATATTTTGTTACTTGATTCAAATATTTACAATAAAACATTAAATTCATTTATTTGTTATTTGCGATGGAATTCATATAAAAAGTTAGATATATTTTTGTATAATAATTATAAAATGGTTATTTTTTTTTTCTTTTTTTTTTTGTAAAGGTACAAAATTAATTTTTTTTTGCTTTTTGAATAGAAACGTGGTATAAAAAAAGAAATCTAATCGTAAAAAATTTTTCTATAGACAATTCTAATGAATTGTTTGACTTTGAATGGTTCAGAATTTTTTGACTGAAAAAAAGCTTCTATTCAGTAACGTCTGCAATGTTCATAATATTTGGTTATAAAGTGTGTAATCTTATGTAAAAAGTTTTAGAACTTGCGAATAAATCTTAGTTTATGGGTTAAAGTAGCTGCCTCTTATCAACCATAACTTGTTAGTTTCTTGATAGGTAATCGTCAAAATTTGACATTGGGTTTCGAAAGGGGTTACTTTGCCAACTTATAATTAAAATATCAAATTAAATATCAATTAAGGTATCAAATTTTGATTACACTTATCACAAGTCTAACGTGATATAGGTACATAATATATCTTTTGTTTAGTTAATTCCACTAGTTACACTTTGATTTGGCTATAGTATTTTGATATTTTTAATTACATATAATAGGTATTGTCTAAAATATCTTAAAACTTATTTTACCACATTGAGCCAAGCCATTTTTGCAAAAAATTCCGTGGAGGGCAAAGCCTAAAATTTCATATATTGGTATTTTTAGTTAGTTGCATTTATGTAGCACAAAATGTCATTCATATTTGAATACATATCGATTTATGATAGATGACTATATGTTCTAAATCTTATTGTAACTAAAACCAATAGATATACTGATCAAGCTTTTCTAAAAAATTCGCAAATGAAGCATGCATGGTCTATTAAATAAATTTTCACCAATTCCAATAAAATTTAAAATCTTTTTGGTTTAATGTTCTGGAAGGGTTCTGAAAAACTGTACGCAATTGCAAATTATCCGTAAATCAAAGGTATCTAAAAGCAGAGTACTCCAGCTACTGTAATATCAAGAACTTGATTTGAAATTTTACTACCTATGCATAATGCATTTCAGTAATAATATAAATACGTTATCTAAATGAAGGAAGAATGTTGTATATTGAACGTTGTATGTCGACAACTTACTTTTTGGCAAAAGATTTAATAGATTTTAATTATTCAGCAATAAACATTCAATTATTATGAAATAAAAAGTTTATAGTGCTTTTAAATATATTTTTATATCACTTCAAAGCGGTGTCTCAAAGCGATTTTAACAATATATTATAAATATTATGCTATTTCTTTGCTATTACATTTAAGCATAAATACTAGAAAGTTAACTACAAAACAATCCTCGTTAATTTATTATCAAACGTAGTTATAAATATTATACTAAAAATTAAATAATTCAATAATAAATTAAAAACAATAATTATTCTACCATTTTTAAGTTTCTAGTTAAATGCTAAAATAAAAATATTAGAAAAACTTTTCCTTTTTTTTAACATTCGTTCAACCTCAAATAATCGGTAAGGATATCAAAAAGCAACTGTAATATTTTTAAATATTTATCCTTTTTAAGTAATTGGAAGGGAAAATAAAATACTAAAGCAACTAAAATCATATTTTTTAGCACATTTTCCAAAAAAAAATTTTGAAAAATTTGCTTGTTAATTTCAATATGTCCGTCCATCCGTCTGTAAAAAAAATATATGCTGTTTACATTATTAGAACAATGAAATTTTTACCATAGATAGGTTTCATAAATGCATGACGTAACATTAATATTGTAAAACTTTGTCTGTAAAAAATAAAAAATAAAAAAAAATAAAATAATTTCACTCATTATGGAGTTACAGTACATAAAAATTGGAAAAAGCAAAATTAACAAATCTATAGATATATAAAAAAAATTCTACTAAAAATTTTCCCAATCTAAAACGGTAAAAAATTTTTTAAACTTTATAATTGATATAAAAATTATATAATTTTGTGGCATTCATATAATTTTGCAAAATATTGGCAAGAAGATTTCACAAAGTCAATTGCAATGTACTTGTTTGACATTACTCAAAAGCCTGAACCAGCAAAAAGGTAAAAAAAAACTGATAACGAGCTTAGTAAAATTCTCAGAAAAGCGAATGGAAAAATAGTGCGTAAAAGATGTTACAAGCTGTTACAAGAGACTGATCAAAAATTACAATAGAAGGATTATAGCTATCTCGAAAGCTAAACAAGTTTCCACAGAATGTACTGAGTGCTAAAAGACATATTGTTTACCGTACTTTAAGGAAATAAATCCGTATCTTCGGAACGATTTAAGTTTGAATATTGAATTTACATGAGGAAAAAAATCTTCAAAAAAAAAATGTTGTAGGAAGAATTTTGTATTTTTGTACTAACCGATTGGCGCGTGGTGTACATTTAAATGTTGAAGAACTTTTAATACTTATCGTTCTCTTAACAGATATAAACATTCTATTTCTCTCAAATTTTTCGTAGATATATTATTTTTGTTTTAACGTATAGACTCTGAGTTAAATGTCAAAAATATGTTTTATTTTGAATTAAAAATTTAAAACAAGTCGTATTGGTATTTTTAATACAAGGTAAGTCAAATTTTATTTAACTATATTTTATGTGATTTTGAATTGTTTTTGTTAATAAATATAAATATTTTTTAAGAAATTTTATTAAATTTATTTAAAAACTATATATAAACTGGAAATAAGTAAAAATAACTTAGTTTTTTATGCTCAAAAATTAATGTACATTTAAATGTACAAATCAACCACACTCAATTGTACATTTAAATGTATTATTCATAAAATTGTAGAAATCTACTGAATTTAATGATATTTTTAGATGGAAAATTTGAATGAAAACGAAATTTTTAACTTATTAAATACATCTGATTTTGAATATAACTCCGAAGATGAGGAAAATCGTCAAAATGAAATTAATTTACAAGATGTTTATATTCAAGAAGAAAAAATAACGCAAGTTCAAACAGATATACATACCTTTTAAATATACAAAAAAACATGATATCAAATGGCGTCATCGTAAAAGAAACTTAAATTTTTTACAATTTGAAATATTTGAGGAAGATAATATAAATACGGATCAAAGACCAATTGATTTTTTTTCAAAATACTTTACTAACGAACTTTTTGTAACATTTGTTTTTAACACAAACTTGTACGCGCAACAGCAATGTCTAACTAACTTCAAACCAACGAATTTGAATGAAATAAGAAAGTTTTTCCGTCTTCATATTTTGGTTGGGTGTATGAAATTTTGCCGACTGAGATTATATTGGGATCCAACACTTGGAATTGATGCATTTCGAAAAACATTAACGTATGATAGATTTACTCAACTTAGAAATAATTTACATGTGGTAAACTATTTAAAAATTCCTAAAACCAATACTGATAAATTCGTTAAAATAAGGCCAGTATCTGATGCGATTAGGAAACGTTCCTTGGAACTAAATGTAGAAGAAAACGTATCAATTGATGAACAAATTATACCTTTTACGGGCAGTTTTCCAAAAATTAAATTTCCAAAATATTTAATGTCTTTTATGAACTAAATAGAATTTTCTTAAAATTGAAGAAAATATCTATCCTTTGATTTTTCACAATTTTGTTATTACTTAAAAAATTCTATTTAAAATTACAAATTTTGACATAAAAATATCTAGTAACAAATTCTAAAAGACTTTTTAATGTCTTTTTGAAAATATGCGCTCTTAAAAACCTTTGATTTTATATACTGATTTTTATTAATATAAGTATTTAAACCTTGACTTATATAAAATTTGAATGTCCTTCAAGTTTTACTTATTTTAATTTTTCAAATAACTAAATATTATTATAAAAAATATAATTTTTTTATGCTGAAGAAGATCAACATCTGTATTTAATAGAATAAAATTACTTTAAAAATTTTAGAAAAAATAATTTTTTATAAAAAAAATAAATTAAATAAATAAATCTGAACTCCTACATAATCCTTGACCTTTTTAAATTTTCATAAGAAATTAAGAGATAAAATTTTTAAAATATTAGGTTTAAAATAATTTTATTTAAATATTACATTTATTTTCAATATTTAATGTAAGAATGAAACCAAAAATTAAATTCAGGGATAATGCCAAACATTTTTTTCTTTTAGTTTTTATGAGATAGGTCTGTAAATCGGTAAATTTTTACTACTTAAAGTAAAATTTTGATGTACCAAACTAAAATTTTGACATAAGATATGGTACTATATAGGGGCTAGGTACAATATTGATTTTTCTTCTTTTTTTTTTTGCTGTGGCTGTTGTACAAGGCTATGAGCTGTTTCTTTTATTTCTACATCATCTATTACAAGAAATCTTGACATAAAAATTATAAATTATGTTTAATACATTTTTATTTAGATAGGTTAATATATGAAGTGATTTGTAAAAAAAAACCTCCAGTAAATCTAAATCTATAGACATCACGAGGTTTTTTTTTTTACTTCTTGCATGAATTTTTTGTCTTCATTGTATTTCTTCAATTTCTATTAAAGTTGATATCAATAATTGAAATACTATTTTAATATTCTGTTCATTTTCAACTTATTTTATAACAACTAAAAAGTTATCGATTAGCACTTGGCCATAATAGGCAGAACATTTTTTGAGTTTTAGGTTTCAGCAAGTTATTATAATAACTATATACAAATTTCTGATCAAGTTCTAATTCTAAAAATGCATTATAAAAAGTTAACAATGGCTTTCGAAAATGTCAAAAGCTTCAAGTGATATAGTCCAAAGATCAATGATGTTATAATTCAAAAGCGAATCAAAAGTTATACATAATTTATGTACAAAATTCTTCTTTTGTGTACAAATTTAATAGATACGGTGAATCATCATAATGATTTAGGTTACTTTTTTTAATAAAACAAAAAGAATAAAAGGATAACCAGAATCAGATGTTGCAGTTGAGGTAAATGATACCGGAGAATTATGCTCAGTATCGTTTATATCGCAAATGAAAAGAAGGGTATAAGAACTTAGCTATAAAAATATTTAAAATTTTATATTAAAAAAATTCAAATAAAATATAAACGAGAAAGAGTGCAGTAGAGTAGACTGTGTTAACTCTGGGATACTAGTATGAACGTAATATATGCTAGTTTTATAAAACTTGATCATCTTTTAGAAGTTTTAGTACCGACGTTAACTACCGAGATATATTTACAGAAGTTATTGCCAGCCCAACCAAATTTTACAGAAGTTATTGCCCTAAAACTTGATCATCTTTTGCAATATTTCAGACTCTTAGCTTCATAAATTTCCAAATGGTGCAAGAAGCTTGAACCGGCTGCTCTAGACACCATTGGCATGTAATTCGACATCACTTCACTAAATTTCAGATTCTTTGCTTCAACAGACACTGAGCTATTTTCAAAAAAGGAAGTTGTGTGGCAGCTACTCGAACCTGTCGCACAAGCACAACCAAATTTCACAGATGTTGTTAGCATGTAACTCGACGCCATTTTCAGATACCTAGAATAGTTACTGAGAATAGATACTTCAATAGGTAATGATTGAAGTATAAGAATAGGTAATAATGTAATAATATAGGTAATAAATTATAATATAGAGCAATAGGAATAGGTAATAATGTAATAATATAGGGCAATAGGTAATAATTGATGCCATATAAAGAAAGAAGTTGAATGGCAGCTACTCGAATCTGACAGCTGCAAATGCTGGATTTAAATAGCGAAACTAACAATTTTTCAAAAGTAACGTAAAAAAAATTTATTATACCCTTGAACATAGTTCATACGGGTATAAAAAGGGCCATTTGAAATTACAATAAGTTGCAAGTATAACTAATAAGTAACAAAATTATTATATATTATAACTCTTTCTTTATTATACTTTTTTTTTGAGCTATAATTAATATTAATAATAAAATAAATTTTATGTAAAGCATTTATCTTGTTATTGTTAAGTAAATTAAAATAATTGTTGAAGCATTTTAGAGGTTTTATATTATGTTCTAGAATAATATGTAAAATAAAACTCATTTTAAATTCTCTCATTATATTTCCCATTATTATTAATAAATAATCTTTTCGTTTTTTAAAAATAATCTGATATTAATTAGAAGATTGTACTTATTTTTAATAGTATTAATATTTCAATTTTTATATTTTATAATTATTCTTAAATAATAAATTATTTAAAAAAATATTTTTGTAAAATACTTACTTTTAAAAAAAAACAAAGCATTTTGTAAAACCAATGGTCTTTAAAGTAACACATATTGTCAAAAAATGGAAGATTTTAGAATTGTGACTACCTTTGCATTAAAATTTGTCATTTTTATTTAGAATATTTGATTTAAGAAAAACTTGTGAAAAATCTAGATATTTTTGTTTTTGCGAGAGTAGGTAAGGATCTTGAAAATCACCAATGGGATCAACGTGCGAATTCCCTTTGATAGTGTTGGACTGTAATCAACTAACGGCCACCTCCCTTTTAAATGAAGCATTAGGTTAAAATCTATGGTACAATGTACGGTTTAGTTTTGCGGATTGGTAAAATAGGAAAAAAGGAAAAGGAATGAAGGAAATTGGGAAATATAGGAAGTTACTGGATTGAGAAGCTAATTTATAACAAAGATGTTGATGTTCTTCTTGAATTTATCGATATCAAACACGTTATGGTTGCCAATTTTAAGGAATACCGGCGGCAAGCTCTTCTATATTCCAATTACAAACGAATTTGCATGTGCGAATGTGAGCCATCTGGGTTCTTTAAGGTATTAGGAGTTAGCTTGTGCATTCCTCGTTGTATCTTCATTAAAATTTTTGAGAGGAGACATTAAGGGTTTAATTTTAGGAAAACATTATTATAACTTTCTCTTGTATTTCTTATAAAATAAAAAGAAAAGTATTTTTGTAGAATGGATGGTTTACAGTTTTGAGCTACAGCTAATTAATCAACAGCTCAGTAGAATTGATGATTCAAGAAATTGAGGCTGGGTTAAATATGAATAATAAATGACTTAGTGGATATCCTATACTCATTATTAATAGGAGTAGAAAAGAGAGAGAAAATAGATAAAACTTTTATGTCTCATGAGCGATCACTTTAAACATTATGTTTAAGTTTAAGAGAATCTTAATTTTTGACTCCTAATAGCTCTCAAACAGGAGCAAGTAAAAATATTTTTTCTGATTTAATTTGTATTAATTTTCAGAGTTTTCCTTTAGTCAAGATTTTCCCTATATATTAATGTTTTGTTTGTTAAATTCAAAGTTTTGACTAAAAGTGTTCCGAAGATATGAGATAACGCAAATCTTATAGGTAATAGTTCGTTTTAATTTAGCTGTAAATTTGAATACTAAATTGCAAAATATTAGATAAGGTATGTAATTTTTTATATTACTTTATAAAGCTTAAAAAATTTCTTGTCGTTTGACTTTTTTGGATTAAAAAATATTCATCAAAATTGAAAGAGATAAAAACATTTTCAAATAGAGTTCTTTCTGCAACACTGTAGTGGATGGAAGGGCTGCAAGACTGTAATGAATGGAAATACATGAAAAAGATATACCGTAACATTCATTTTAAATATAACAAATGATTAAAATTTTATAGCTACCTATTCATTTTAAATGTATGCATCATTAAAATTTTATTGCTCCATCTTAAGCATTGTTGAACTTTGTTAACTGATGGGTGGACAGATAGACGGAAGGGCAGACAAAATAAAACTAATCAACAAATTTTATTTTGAAAAAATTGCTAAAAAGACTAAATATTGACTAAATAAAATATAAAAAAAATAATAAATGATCCTTCCGACTTAATTTAAATAAAAAAAAATTTTCATTCTGGAAAATACATAAAATAAGACACACATAAACCAAACAACAAAATTAATTATATTTATGAGAATAAAACCTGTATCTCTAAATAGTATTTAGTATAATTGTCAGCAAAATATGAAAAACTTGAACCAACATTTTTTTCAATGTATTATCGCAAAAAAAACGAAGTAAAAAATTTATTAAGGTAATCCTTAAAAGAAAATCTCTTACTATATTGTTTCATCTATTAAAAACCATCTTATATTTCGTATATAAAAGGATATATATTATTATTACTTATTATATAGCTATATAGTGATGCTATTAATAATAGGTATATAAAAATATGATATTATTTATAAATACATAATATTATACACACATATATAAATATTACTTTCATATAATTTTTACCTTATCCTGATGATACCAAAAGATATGCGTTGGTGGTTCTGGACTAAATTTTATAGCACATGTCAAATTAATAGTACTTCCTTTATCCACATATAGATCCGGTCCACCAAGAATTGTTGCTGTTGGCACTACAAAAAAAAAATTAAAAAAAAAGACAAAAATACAAAACAATATTAGATACAATGTAAGATATAAAAAAAAAACAAGAAAAACAAAAACAAATCAAAAACAAACAAAAAAACAATTTAAAAGAAGGTTAAAAAAAAAAAAAAGGATTTCAACAAAAACAAATGAAAACACAAAATACTACAAGCATATTTTTATTAAATTTTAAGATTGCACTATATAAAAATATGGAGCAGATCTTTTAAGTACCTTTTAGTTTTGTGTTAATATGAAATTGAAAATATCAAAAAGTAAGTGTTTAGTAGGTAATTTTTTTTTTATTTCAGTGGAGGATTAAAAAGCTGCAGACAATAGAAATTTCACAAAAAAAAAAACTTTTTCTTGGAATTTAAGTAAGTATTTTTTTACTTTAAAGACTTATTTCTGAAAATTTATTAAAAGGTAAACAATGATTTTTTAAAGGAAAAATGGAATTTAATAAAAATGATGTACTTAGATACTATTCCTGAAACTGAAGAAAAAAGGATGTTTTTCTTAACAGGAATAAAAGAAATTTAAGTCTTCAAAATATTTTGTACCAAATATCCTGAAATTTATTTTATCAGTATCTTAAATTTGCATAAGATCTAAGATTTCAGGATCTTAGGATTACAGTAAATTTTTTATTTTAATTACTTATGGTAACTCTGTTTTTATTTTTTTTCCTATCGTATTTTTTTCACTATTAATGTCTTCATTAAAATTTGAAACATTTCCTTGACCGCGTGTTGCTTACTCTAATCATTATTTTTCTTTGTATTTATTTTTTAAAAATATTTTGAAATTCTCTAAAAATTACTGTCAATGCTTTACGTTTGTTACGTTTTTACATGCCTACACGTTTCTATTTTTTAATTTTTTTTTTTGTCTGATTTTATCAATAACAATCTTGACAATCTTTGTACTTATAGACTATAGAATAAATTTAAAAACAGTTTTTTTGTTTTGGACATCAAGATGTTTCAAATTTAGTGGAAAGTACCGTAGGGTCTTTTAAAGAAAGTTATCAAGTAATAAAAATCAAAATCAATATTCTAAAATGAAAATAAATGTGAAGTGGATTTTTCCATTCAAATTCAGAGTGAATACTCGCACTCATGTAAGTGTAACACAATTCCATGATCATTGACTTTTTTTAAATATGATGCATGTGGTTGGTTTAACCTTGTTCATTTTGGAAAAATTTTAAATGAAATAAATAAAATACAGCTCACAGAAGTCCGAAGATAATTTTAATATCACTCAATATAGTAGTTTGCCTGCACAGTAGAATTAACAGACCACGTGTTAGTAGTGAATTTCCACATAAAAATAAAATCGAACCTTCTTTGGATGATCTATCTATTCATAAAGGGTCTTAGAAGTAAATAACTAGTTATATCGATCATAATTGGAAGTTAACAAATCATGTCATATTTTCCGTATAAACCACAAAATGCAAATTCAATTCCATTTTTGGACATTAAAATATTTAAACATATAATTTCTTTGTAATACAATGAGCCACAACCAAAATATCTGAAATATAGTAATGCAAAATGATAAAATTTATAAAAATACAAAGTATATTTTAGTTATTGTTTTCAGAAGAGTTAAATAAAATTTTAAAAGTATAATAAAAGAAATTAGCTTTTTCTTAATGGAAATGAAACGAAGTTTTAACTAAATGCTGTTGTATCGATAGACATGCCAGCAGTTAAGAATGTCCTTTAAATAATAGCTCTAGAAGTTGCAAAATAAAGAAAAAAAATGAATTAATCGTTAATTTTTTGATGAAAAATGAGAATATTCGGCCTTTGCAATTAAAAGAAGAAAATTTATGAAGAAATTGTGCTTAATAATCTTCTAGATACGCAGACATTATGGACATGCATAGTTATTTATAAAAAGCTAACATTGGTTTAATTTAGAGAATATAGATTTGGAACATTAAAACGTGCCTAAAGAGGTTAATAGCTCTACCGACTATAGAGATTTAGATTTAGAGATATATCCATCTGTTGGAATACATTTTTATTTATTTTACTTAGATATATTGAGTGGCTCTTGAAATGGTAAAGGTTTTTTTTAATTACGAGCCATCATCGGGAATTAAATATATTCTCATATTAAACTAAATTATTTTGATTTAAAAAATCTGGCTTTATTTCCACATAAATATGGAATTCTTATAAAATCTTCAGCTTTATTATAGCCTACACCTAAAGTATAGAGTATGTTAACTTTGGTATGGTGACTGTAATCACCAAAAGGAAGCGAGTTAAATATGGACTAGTACATATATTCTGAATCAAGATCAACTCCTGAGTCGATTTAAGGATGTCCGTCGCTCCATTCGCACGATTACTCAAAAACCAACTAAGCTATCTTGATAAAATTTATTCAGTAGGTTCAGTAATTACGAAAGGAAGGCGAGAATTACATCTGGATAAAATCGGTCCATGGGTTCGGATTTGAGAATTCCTCCAAATAATTCCGGAGCAAACGAGATTATTTCGAAAACCAATATTCTCAAAACCAACAAAGATAGTACCTTTAAATTTGGTACAATGATGTTCCTTCATGTTTCATTTCTGTCTCTGAAATTTGAGAGAATTTCGACCATGGGTTCGGATTTTAGAGGCTTCCAAACAAGACCCAAAACAAACGAACATATCGCCAAAACCAATAAAGCTAGAACCTTTATTTTTGGTACAAGGGTGCTCTTCTGTTATGTTTTTTTTTCTTTAAAATTGAAAACTTACATTTGAGATGATTTGCACTATGTGTTTGGATTTTGGAAGCTTCCTAATTAGTCAAAGAACAAACGAGCATACTTTCAAAACCAATAAAAATAGAACCTTTAAAATTGGTACAAGAGTGTTCTGTAATGTTTCCTCTATGTCTCTGATTTGGGATGAATTGGAGTAGCGATTCGGCTAGCTGACACACGCCTCCCAGGCCCTAACAAACATATCATCAAAATTAATAAAGATAACAACTTGAAATTTTGAACAAGGGCGTTAAAGCATGCCTCTTTTACGTGAGTCGAATAAAGAAAAAAAGATTTTTAATTTTATTCGAATTATTCGGATGTAGGGTCGGTTGCATCGACTGTTACATTTACTTGTTTCATATATTTTACAATTGATATAAAATCAAGTTAACTTTATAGGATTCGATATAATTTTTGAGATCCCTCATTCCTTTCACAGCTAAAATATAAAAATTTTCAGCATTCAGAACTTTATGAAATTTAGATATTGTAATGGTAATTAAAGTACGACCCTGTAGTTTATAGAACTATATTAAAACACATTTATGATATTTTTATTAAATTGTTATTAGAAAGTTAGTTGTTGATTTTTTTTATTTTTTTTTTTTTTAATTATTTTCTCAACACATTTATTACGATTATTACCACTATTATTAATACAAAAGAAAATAAAACAAACACAAAAAAAAAAAATAACAATTTTATTAGTTTTTATAGAATGAGACAGCAAGACAATTATTATTATTTTTTTTTTTATATGGTGTTATGTTTTTTCAAAGCACTAAAAATGTTTTTTTTTTTTTTTATTTTTATTAGAAAAAACAACAATAAAAATTTTTAATAATTAAAAAATATCAAATCAAAACTAAAAAAAAAAAAACCAAAAAAAAAAACCAAAAAAAATAACAAAAAATAATATTTAAAAAAAAAGGTAAAAAAAAAACTTTTGAAAATAAAATTTAATTAAATTAGAATTTATGGTATTAAATAAAAAGGGGTGACAGCAATTTAAAAAATTGCTAACAATTATTAAAGTTTTTTTTTTTTCAAATAAAAAGAGATTTTTCTTAACTAGTTTTAGAGTTTCATTTTTTTTTTAAGTGATAAGGACAACCACTTGCAAGTGCTTACTTTAAACTTTATCTAGGTATTTTTTAAGTCATTTCTATTTTTTTTTTTTAACTAAGTTGCTATTGATGAAAAAATATAAAATTTTCTGAAAATAAAATTTTGAAAGAAAAACTTAATTCTTCTAAAAATGAATGGATAGAATTATTAAAAGTTCTATTATTTGAGATGACTTTTGTTTAAGAAATTTCGAAATTTCATGGGTCATTTAAAATTTTTCTAATAATATTTTTTTTATCACGTATATTTTAATAAAAATGTTTAAAAGTATATGTTAATAAAAAAGCTGTCATAAAATTTTTTAAATGATTAGGTAAAACTGTTTCATATTAAAAAAAACAAAAATTTTAAGTCTAAAACTCTCTTGCAACGCAAAAGAAAATATTTGCAAACCAGCAATTGTTCTCATTGGAAATAGACCAGCAAATTCATCTTCACCCCGCTGTAATAAACGATTTGAATCAATAATAAAAGCATCATCACTATAATAATGTTGTAAAAGATTATCTGTATCAGATATTATTGAATCTAAAAAAAAAAAAATTAATATTAAAAATTAAATTAAATAAAAATAAAATAAATAAATGAAATTAAATTAAAGTTTTATGTTCCCAATTTAAGTTTATTGTTTTATTGTTTCTAATGAATATTTCTTAACTAATATTGATTAATGTTCAGAAATCTTCTAGCACCTAGATTCTGTTGTTCATAGATATGTTGAAAGGTTCTTCAATACCTAGAAAATATAATCACAATAAATGGAAGTACAGAAGATGGATGATGTCAACAATAGATTATGAGCCAAATTCACTTTTCAAATTTAATATGAAAAAAACGCCAAATAACAAGAAAAACGAAACTAAGACTATCATTTAATGCATGCGTAATGTCATCACTTCTCTATTGCAGCAAGATTACCTGTATGACTACAAACAACATCAGATAAAAACTTCTAAAGTATTCGCGAACAAGTGTCAAACAGGAATATTTAGTATATTCTCCAAGGAAGCCGAAGATCAGGTCCACCTAAAAATATCTGGCGTCCAGCAATGATAGCAGAGTTGTTGAAAAATATAAAAACTTGGAAGCAAATCGATAGATATTATAGCGTATAATTGAGACCAGCGGATAAGTCGGTTAACTAACAAAAAAAGAAAATAAAATATTTACAAAAATGTTGAAAGTATCTTCCTTTTTCTAATTATAATAATTTCCAATCTTTCTTTTTCTAATAATATTCAATGGATAATATTCCAAGTTGCATTTTATTCGTAATTCAGTAATTCATTTATAATTTCATCTGGCAGCTTACGAGTATTTTGTTTTTTCATCTAGTTTTAAAATTGTCGTTTTATATATTTTATGTACCTACTTATTATATAATATCAGTATAAATACTCTTCTAAATTTTCATATACTGCCATGTTCATTCAAATTTTGCTGGTTCAGTTCATTTCTGCCTGGGGCTAATTTATACAATACTATATATTCTAATTTAATATAATATCAAGCATGATCTCGATTAATTGCCTTAGACTAAATAATTCATTTTCAAATTCTTTTCATTACCATTGAATTTGTTTTTTCCATCTCTTGAGAATAATATGGAACATGTTTTGATAGTAAATAAAATAAAAACTGCAAATGCAAATTTTCCAAAAATTCTTTTTTTGCTTTAATTGATTATTTTCTTCCGTTGTTATTTTCAGCTTCAGTTGTTATTTTCAGCTTCAGTTCAGTTATTTTCTTCAGCTCATCTTTTGCAATTCTTAAATTTTTGAACATTAGTTTGATTTTATTTTTGTAGTGTTAAAGATAGTTAGATCTTTTATGGTATCTATAATGTCAACTACCTTCAGCTCTACTGCATCGCTCAAATGAACTCTGTCAAAAACCTAAATTAAATTTCAACACCATGAAAATGATTTATCTATTATTTATTAATTAAACTATACCTTAACGGTATTTGCTATCGTAGTCAGTAAATAAAAATACGCAAAAGAGAAATGTAAAACCAACTTAATACAAATTGAATTTTTATTTGAATGAAATCTTTAAAGTTTTCTTCATTATTTTATTTTGCTTACGACAATAAAATTTAATTAAACTTTCGAAAAGTAAAGATTTTCACTTCAAAAATAATAAAAGCTTCTATTGTTCAAAGTTTTTTCTTTATTTTTAAAAGTGAATTAAATTTTAAAGGTTTAAAAAAAGCATAAAGGTTTAATAGGATGATTTTTAACCAAAAGTCTTAGAAAACAAACAAAAAAAAGAAAATAAAAAAGCTTGAATTCCAAAGCAAATAAAATCCTTCACTTTTAAATAAAAAATAAAATAACAAGCGAAAAATCGAAAATTTTGTAAAAATCCTAAACAAATAAAAAAAACAAACAATAATTGTTTTGTTATCCTATCCGACTATTTATTGTTTCCTGTAGATTAGTTTTATAAATACACATAATATATTTGTAGATAATACCTATCTATAGATATGACAATATCTTCTACCGTCACATAAAATTCAATTCGAATTGTTTCAAGTATCTACAATTTATTTGTGTGTGTACATAGACAAAAGTTACGTTGATTGCAGATTTTAATATACGGTAGATGGTGTATTACATAAATGAATCCAGGAAAAACTAAATTTTCTTTTCAAATATTTTCAATGACTTTTTTTTAATGTTTGTTTTTTTTTTCTTTTACTAAAATTTTACTTTAACAAAATAGTTTTTGTTTTTATAAACAAAAAAATTGAAATGGTACGATACGATAGTTGACATACCTAACAGTGTTTAAATTTATAAAAAAAAAAGTTTACATTTCTTTTTAGTTAAATTTTTTTACCTATTCAATAAAAATTTATTTTTTATTATCTACAACTGCATTAGAAAATTTATTGAAAATATATTATTATGACTTGTTGTTTTATAATTTTTGA
Organism: Poecilobothrus nobilitatus; assembly: GCA_947095535.1. Classification (NCBI taxonomy): domain Eukaryota; kingdom Metazoa; phylum Arthropoda; class Insecta; order Diptera; family Dolichopodidae; genus Poecilobothrus; species Poecilobothrus nobilitatus. The sequence continues at coordinate 113,497,114 of OX352774.1, forward strand.
AGATAAGTGAAAATTTACTCAACCGAAGTAAACATTTTTTTTTATATCGGCCCCCTGCATCAGATCAAATCTGATGACAAAATAAATTAAACTTTCTTTTTTAATGTGTAATTGTGGTAGAAGTAGATGTTAAATTATAATTTTATTTTCTTTACATTATTTTATTATATGTCATGTAATATTTTGACCTGACCGAGATGTCGTTTCAACCTGAGACCCTTCTCCTGAAAGACTGCCGACTTATGCAATATATCATTAGTCAGATAAATAAAAATTCAGTTATGAATTAAAAATTATATAATGTAGTTAGTATTTACCGGAGCGCCACGAAATCCCAAAAAATAAAATTCCAAATGACAAAATCTTAAATTAACTAAAATTCCAAATTCCAAATTCTAAAATTCCAAATTCATAATATGTAAATGAGAATGAGAGATTGAAGTTATAAATGAAGGATTTTTTAGTTTTTCCAGAAGATTTATATGTACGCATATGAGAGATGTCTGATTAGGGGGAACTTTAGAGTTGGATTCAAAATCTGGATTTCAATAATTTTTTTAGCAAAGATTTGGGGGCGGCAACCTCCATTATATGTTTAAATACTATGAAAATAAATAATTTGGAGGGACTTTCTAATTGGTTACAAAGTCAGAGTTTTTTGCCCTTTATGGTGGAAAGGAATTATGCTAAGAAAACTGCTTTGTGATTTTAGGATTTTGTAATTTTGGGATTTTGAAATTTTGGGATTTTGAAATTTTGGGATTTTGAAATATTGGGATTTTAATTTTGCGATTTTATATATGGGATTTTGTATTTTGGATTTCATGGTCAACCCAATAATTACTTATTTAAAAAAAAACTAAATGTAAAATAAAATATTATGTTATATTTTAATATTTAAAATTAAAAAATTTTTAAAACTTTAAAATCAGAATAACTAATAATTATTTAAATATTATTGATCTCAAATACTAACCCACAATGTTTAAATTGACTGAAAATGCACGAACTGGTTGAGTTGATATTTGGCATTCATAGGCACCAGCATCACGTTTTTGTGCCCATTTTATTTGTAATGTCCATTCATCAATATCCCGATGAAATGATGTTTGAAATCTTTGATCTGTTGTATATGTATAGGTTCCAACTGTTAATATGTGTAGATCTCTATGTCGAATCCATGCAACCTAAAAATGAAAATATAATATTTTTTAATTTAAATTTTTTCAAATTAAAAATAATTATTAATAGTAAGATACAAAAATTAAATTTATTTCTAATAAATTAGAATAAATGTATTTATCTGTCATTTTTATTATTATTTTACCGTTGATGACATTAAAACCCTGACAACTAAACAGACGGGCTCATAACTGAAATAACAATGTTATATTTTAGAAAAATTTAATTAAACACTAAGGCTAATTTAAAACTCTTAATATAATCGTATAAGCTAATCTGTGCTACTATTAAATTTTTAGTAATCTTTATTTATTATTATTCTATTACCACTTGATAAGAATACAAAATGAGTTATTTTACAATAAAATAAACAGTTACGAACAGATTCCGTGTTTTAAGTATATTTTTTGTATTTTTTATATCCTCCATCTTCGTCAAACATGAAAATCGAATCCTAACAATGAACCATAAAATAATTTTTTCTTGTATATTAACAATCTGTAGTAAGTTCAAGAATAAGGAGAATAAGCATTTAAATAAAAAAGAGAAAATAATATTAAATTGGCATGAAAGGAGCTCGACCAGTTTAATAACAGAGTCCTGTTTGAAAGATTGATCTTTTTTAATTTTTGCGTATTTTGGGTAAATGAACGGATGATCCTACCAATTTAAGTTGATTACTTTTTAGTCACATATTTTCAACTTGAAGATCTTTGTGTAACTAGAGACGTATGTTTAATTTGTGATAATATGATCTATTAAATCTCTTTTTTATAATCTCTGAATTATGTCTGTTTTATTCCCCTGTTGTTTCCCAAAGTTAACAAACTGTTAAACTTTAATTTTTTTATATTTTCGTATCTAGAAAAGAACTAAACAATTATACAATTTACTAATGTAAATGTAAAAGTAAACTGAGTAAAATGTGTATAATAATATTTTATGAAAACATGACAATTAATAACTTAAGGAAAGTACATAAATACGGTAGGTATATATTTGATATAATATTATGTATAGGTATTTTTTACAACAACAAAATGGGTTTTTTAATTCTGTACAAAATAATTTTGTTTTTTCAGTGAACGTTTTTATGTCATGCATGTTTTGCATGGATTTTTCATAATGGTTTTTGGTTTCAAAATAATGAGGAAAGATTTTAGACTGGATTAAAAACTGAGCTTTTAAATAAATCTTTTAGCACGAGAGCAGGAGTTCATATTTCACCATAAAAGCATTTAAAATAATGGGGCCTGCCGGTTCAACACAAATCCCTGATGTTGCAACCAACTCTAAGGTCTTTCCCAATAAATTACTATTTGTGTCCTCTAATTAAGTGCACTGCTCTGTTTACCGCTTTATAGAACCTTAAGTGACATTATTTTTTTTGTATGGAGTCTAAGCTGAAGCTCTTCTCGTTTCCAAGGTATGGGTACTTAAATGAAATGTTCATACTTATTTTAGTTTGAAGAAATTAGCTCTAACTCCGATTTTAGATTATATATTATGAACATTTTGTAAGATGTATTCGAAAGCTTATGAAGTTTTCTTTAAAACGGGTATCTATTTGTTTTCCTATCTCCTACCGTTTCAAATCTGTGGACTTCTAAAACTATAAAATGTATAGATATTTTAACAATTTTTTTTTGAAAAAAGCATATTTATGGGATGATGTAACATGAAAAAGTTTCAAGATTTTACAATGGCCCTGATTTCGATAGTCATTTCATAAAAATGAAAATGAAAAATTTCATTTCATTTTATTAATTTTTTGCGATTTCGATAGTCGGGCAAACTGAAATGGAATTTAAAATTAAAATGATTTATATTTTTTTTTTTTAAACCGGCAATACATTCTTATTTTGAGGTTTTGACTATACAAAGAAAAGCTATAAGTAAAAAATTAAGATTTAAAAAACGTAATTTCCAATACTGTAATAAGAAAAAAGTAAAAAATTAAAAAAAGGTCCGAAAAGTGGTTCCTTAGTTTTTGGGTTCTGTTTTTTGGGGCGGGCTTAAAAATTGTACTTTTTTATTTTTTTTATGATATTTAAATTTTACTATAAAATCGGTGAGTACTGAGTACCTTTTTTTTAATCATGTCGGAAAGACTTCTAATTCACAAATTAATGGGTCATAGGTTACTTATAAAACTGTCTATATTCACATAAATATAAATAAAATACTTCATAATTTTCTCCTAAATCCATTTTTTACAAGCACTCATTTAACAATTTCAAAATGAGAAACTTTGACATTTTAAATGAGTATATTCATAAAAAATGACTATCAAAATCAGCTTCTTTTCATTTTTTATGATTTTTTTAATTTTTTATGACTATTGAAATCAAAAATTTTGTTTTTCATAAAAAATGAAAGTGATATGACTATCGAAATCAGCGCCAATATTTATAATATCTGAATTTTCAAATTTAATTTGCAGTACTTTTTATCTCTTTAGTTTATATACCGTTTGGGAGATACAGATTTTTAATTTATCATAAGAGGAACTTTTAAAATTTTGAAGGAATGAAGAAAGTTTTTACAAAAATTATGTTTTACAACACCATTCAGCGCGTACGTTCCAGATAAAGTATGTCAACCTTAAGCGGAGCGCATATTATATGTTTGCTGTCCTATAATTTGCCGTCATATTACATTTTTTTTTTTTTATGCATTTCTCTGCCACATAAATGTGAACAGGAAATTACACAGCGTTTCCTTTTCAGGCGTGGCTGTAAATTTCGTAATTGGGAATAAATCTTACGACATGTGTGGGATTCGAACCCACACTCTCTCGGTGTTTATAGCGTTTTATACGCTCTTACCCACTAGGCCACCGACGCCCCTATATTGCATTATATATATGTACCTATTGTAAAAAAGCGTTCCTTTTTCATTTTTGCGACTATACTGTATTTTAATTTTCGGGCGATTTTTCATTACAAAAAAACACCATAATTACTGTATGGCTATTATTCATTTTTATATTGCGGTGACTTTTCTTACTCTCATATTTCATGAAGCGGTAAATGTATGAATTTAGTTCTCTATCAGACGCCTATGCTCTTAATATTTTATATCTTTTATCAAGTATAGAAAAGACAAAACGTTAAGAAAAATCATCATTTCATTTACTTTCAGATGAAACAACAAGCAACAAAAACTACAAACAACTGAAAAATAATATATCGAATACAGTCATTATTTTATTAAAAATCGCTTTTTTTAATTTTAAGGACATTACGTAGGAGAAAATGTTTTTTTTTCTTTTACCATTTTATTTAAACAATTTATAAAACGTTAAATGTATTTGTTTTAGAGGTTATTACTCCTCTTTATTTACCGTTAATGAATAGAAATTTTTTTTTTTTGCATTGCAAAAAAAACAAAAACTACAAAAATGTAAAATTAAGTACATGCATAGGTACATGTTAACTTCCTCTTAAAATTTATATTTAAATTAAAATGTAAAACTTAAATAAATTAAGAATAAAAAAAAAAATTTTATAATTTTAATTGTAAATACATTTAAATAATTTTTTTTTGTGAATATTAGTTTTAATATTTTTTTTTCTTTTGCTATAACTACTCGTAAGTATTTGCTAAACTTTTTGTTTGCTCTTTTTAGAATATTCTACATGAAATATTTCTAATATAAGCATTGAGCATAAAATCGCTTGAGTTTTTGTTCAAAGTTAAAAACTTAAACCGTAAAAACAAAAAAAAAATAAAAAACAAAAAAATCGTTGTTAAGTTATTTCAGGTGAAAATTGAATTGAGTTAAAAATAAAAGGACAAAAAAGTGTAAACAGAGAACTAAAAACTGAAAAGAAAAACCAAAAAAGAAAAATCGAAAAAAAAAAAACAAGGATAGGTACATGATTTTTTTTTTTGTGGCTTTTTAGTGTGCAAAATTGCAGTTCAAAATTTTTTCACAAATTTTTTTAGAAATAAACTTAGAATCCTTTTATATTAATATTTTAAGTTGTGTGTGTGTGTGTATGTATTTAAACATACTTTAACATATAATTTATTTCTATATACATACTGTTTAAAAAAAAAAAATTCTAAAATGATTATATAATATACTCTCATTAAATATAAGTTTTATTTGTAAAGTTTTCTTTTTTTATTATGACAAAAAAAAAAAAACAAAATATTTTAATTATTCACTTTGGTAAAAGTATTGTTTATTTAAAATGTGAACAGTATTTCGAAACTAAAACAAGACAGAATGTAAATCAACGGTATTTAAAAGCGCATATTTCCAAAAAATAATACAAACTGTTTAGAATTGTGACTGCACCAAAATTTGAAAATTTCATATAAGAAAAAATGTGAAAATAAGACTTTTTTGCAGCTTTGAGGGGTTGCACGTCCGGATTAAATAAGAAACAAGAAATTTAACAGTAAGTTGATGCAACCGATTTATTAATACCCTACACCTGAATAATTTAAACTAACAATTAAATTAAAAATCGATAAGTTTTTTGGCAGCTGCTTGAATCTCTTCCCTTTTCTTCCTTATTCAACTCGAATTTTAAGAGAGTAATATTTCGAAGATATGCTCATTGTGTGTCAGATACCCGAATATGCTGGAGTGTGTCAGATACCCGAATTTCCACTCCAATTTATCAAATCTATCTCAGGGACATAGAGGAAACAATACAGAACACTGTTGTACCAATTTTAAAGGTTCTACTTTTGTTGGTTTTAGATATATGCTCGTTTGCTCTTGTGCTCGTTTGGAGGTTTCCAAAATACGAACCCATGCTAAAAATCCTCTCAAATGTCAATTTCAAATTTTACAGAAAAGGAAACATAACAGAACATCCTTGTACTAAAAATAAAGATTATATCTGTATTGGTTATGGAGATATATACTCGTTTGCTCTGGGGTTCGGAAGCTTCCAAGATCCAAACCCATGGACCAAATCCTCCGAAATTTGAGAAACATAAATGAAACACGAAAGAACACCATTGTACCAAATTCAAAGGTTCTATATTTGTTGGTTTTGGAGATAATCTCGTTTGGTTCGAGGCTCGTCGAAAGCTTCGAAAATCCGAACGCATGGACCAAATCCTCTCAAATTTTAGAGACATAAATAAAATATGAAGGAACATCATTGTACCAAATTGAAAGGTTCTAGCTTTCTTGATTTTGGAGATAATATCATTTGTTCCGGAATCATTCGGAAGCTTACAGAATCTGAACTCATGGACGGATTTTATTCAATCTCTTTTACAATAGTCTTTATTTCGTAATTAGTAACCTACTACATAAATTTCATAAAGATAGCTTTATTTGTTTTTGAGTTATCGTGTAAACAGACGGACGGACAAAGATCGTTAAATCAACTCAGGAGGAGATCCTGATTCAGAATATGTAAACATGTCCATATCTAACTCGCTTCCTTTTGGTAGTTACAAACCCCATACCAAAGTGAATATACCCTATATTTAGGTGTAGGGTATAATAATATACAATTTCGTAAAAATTATTGAAAAATGGCTAAAGAAACATAAACTTTTACTAAACATAAAAAAAAACAAAAATTTTACTTTATGAAAATAAGGATATCTCAAACGTAAACTTTTATTTTAACAAACTGAGATGGTGTGACCATATTGATCATATAATAAAAAAACAGCTTTTATTTTATCCAACATAGTATATCTAACTCCTATAGAGGAATAGTAGAGCCTCGCAAAGTAGCCATAACATAGACATATTACATAAAAAAGCCATAAAAATTTTACACTTTCTGGCAATCAGGCACCCAACCAATCTATTATACAATGAAAGATAATATATTTAGGTATAAGTTTCCGTGAAATCTGTAAATACGCATTATAATTAACTGCCTTTAAAATAATTAATAACTAACATAAAACATAATTTTATCCTAAATAGGATAATTGACATCCACAGAAATAAGTCAGTGGAATTTAAAAATATAGACAATATAAGAAATTTTAAAAAGGAAATAAGAAAATATGTAATATTTTAGTATAGTATGTATTTTAGATTAATTACAAGATTAAAGAGTATTCAGACTATTTTGTAAATATTGAAATTCGTATAAATACTTTTTTTATTTAATTTAATTTTTTTTTCTCCTCTCTTGCATTAAATAACTAGACACAATTTATAAAACAATAATAAACAATGAAATTAAAATTAATATGGCCAGACAGTATCCGCTAAGGCCTCTAACAATCAAACTTCTATAATGTGTTATAATATTTGAATTTTTATTTTCCTAGTAATAATTATTAATAAGTTATAAATATTAGATACAAATTATGGAAATAATTAATAAAGTTAAAAAAAAAAAAAACAAATAAATGGAACAGTAAGTCGATGCAACAGACTTATCCTACACCTGAATAATTCCAATTAAATTAAAAATCCATAAGTTGGCAGCTGCTTGAACCACTTTCCTTTTCTTCCTTATTCAACTCGAATTTCAGAAACATAAAAGATGCGGAAGTTTCCAAAATACGAACCCATGGTCTAAATCTTCTCAAATGCCAGTTTCCAATTTTACAGAAAAAGAAACGTAACAGAACAAACACGCTTGTACTAAAAATAAAGATTGTTTCTTTGTTACCTTACAAAGATAAAGGTAATGGTATTTTTTTTATGGGACCTACCCATGGTTAAAATTTTTTTTCTCTATCTTTAACTGTGTAGAATTTTTGAAAACAGACGGACAGACGGACGGACGGAGAAAGTGAAACTAATAGGTACATTTTTTCTTTTTGGAAATTTGCTAAAAAAAGATCTAAAAAAGAAAACAGTGGGTACTCCAAAAATTTTTTTATTAAAAGAATTTTCTAAATTCTGTACGTAAAAAAATAAAAATTCGTCAACAAAAACTTTTAAAATTAACAATCTGTTAACATTAAATTTATGACGAAAAAAAAAAGAAACAAAATTAATTTATAATATTTTGAAATTTAATAACAAAAAAATCAACATTTAATTTAACATAAAACATGTGCATATTTTACATACTAAAATTTTAAAAAGTTAGTTATACAAAAGTGGGGTTTAACTTCCAATACAAACCCTTGTTAATTTAAAAAAATAAATTTCAATTTTCTGAAAACAATAAATTTTAATATGTCATAGGAATTAACCGAAAGTCTGAAATATTTTCGACCATCTAAATTTCCTAGACTGTCAAAACTAGAAATATCAAAATATTAATATTTTTTAAAATCCAACATAACTTTCGTTCGAACAAATTTTTGTAATCCTCGTCAAAGAGCATGAATAAGTAATTATAGAAATTGAAATGATGCTATTCCTCGACACTTTTAAAAGTTTCTTTAAGATGCAAAATAATAGAATACACTTACGCAAAAGGGTTTACAATTTATTAAGATTACGTCACCACATAACTGTTCTTTATATCCCTAAGTTTCCGAATATATGCTATGAGGACCGATGCCTTCAAATGCAGATGCCGAAAAATGCATTACAAATATTTCTTAACATTTTGTAGTATTTTATTTAAACCGTTATATTTTTGCTCTACGATAATATCTATACAGAAACAGGTGACAGATGATAAACAGATGACATCTTAATAACTAGTAACCCTTTTGCGGAAGTTTATCCAAATAATAATTTCATATAATATGCTGAGACGGTTTAAACTTACTTCTCATAATTAATCAGAATTTTCCTTATGAAAAAGAAAACATCTCATGATTTTTCAAATTTTTCGTTAAAGAAAAATTCCAACAAAAAAAAAAAAACAAAAACCATAATGTCGATTCAAAAATAATCAGAATTTTAGAACTCCTTCTAATAACGATATCTACTCCTTAAAATACCTTTAAAGAAAAAATGTTCATTTGCACAATAGAAAACATTGCTACAGTTAATGAATGTGCTAGAAAAATGTCGAAAAAAATAAATAAATTCAAACAAAATGTGGGTTTGAAAGGTGAATGCTAGCTTAGGTTAAAAGTATATCGCGTTTTTGTCGTAACTGTATTTATTTTTATTTACTTTTTTCTTTGTTTTTTTATTTTTATTAACTTAATTTACTTTATCAACAATCTAAACATGACTAATGTTAACTAATTTATACATATACATATTCACTATGTTATCTACCTTAATTATTATAAAACACCTTTTTAACTTTCAAAAATTTTATTTTAATTATAAAATAAATTTTGTATGAATATATTTTAACTACACCTACTTAAAACCATTTATATTACATAAAAAATTTTCGCAAAAAAACCGCTAATCCCCACTAAATCAAGGACATTATATTAAGTAAAACAATTAAGTTAAAATATATTACATAATAATATATGCATCAACATCAAAAGACATCATAATTAAATTTAAAAGCATATTTAAAATACTACTTCACAAAATTAAATAATAACTTTTATATTTTATTTTATATTTTAAATATGTCTTTTTTATTAGATATTAGCAGTAAAATCTACAATGGAAATATTTATTAAGTGAAAAAACCGAAAGAAATTAAATAAAAAATCATTTTGTAAAATTAAAGGTTTTTAAAAACTCACATTTTCAAAATGTCAAAAATTTTTCTTCTTTTTTAGAATTTGTTATGTAAGAAATAATTACGAAAAATCAACAGTCACTTTTTTCAATTTAAAATCCTACATATAATCTGCTGTCAGATAAACCAAACATGTACAACAACCTAATATCATAGGTACATAAAGAGAATTCAAAGTGTTAAAAAAATGTTTTTATTAGATTCAATTTCCTAAATTTCCATTGGTACATACCTATTAATTTACTACCGTATTTTGATAAACTTAATCTAATAAGCTTAAGCCCAGTATTTCGATAATCTTTTAAGCTAATAAAATTTAAGTTTTATTTAATCCTAGAAGGATAATAGCTATGACATTGTGTTCATTATAAAAATTATAAAACACGAGAGTGTGATTTATCTTTTCATAAACATGATAGTTTTATAAATTCAGTTCATTGAAACATTTAAACTCTGTTACACTCTGCACATGGTGCAGTGACAGAACGGCCGAGAAAATAAAAACAACGAGCTTTAATTCCAAAACTTTTGGAATTAAACCACGCGGGCGTTAATTCCTTTTTGAATTGGAATTAAAGCACATAATTAAAAGGAATTAAAACCGGCGAACTTTAATTCCTCTTGAATCGCAATTAACACCCACACTATTTTTTTTATTATTAAAAGAAAAGAGTAATAGAATATGTAGAGCAAATGCATTAGGAGGGATTTTAAAGTTTTGAATAAAAATTAGGATATCCAGAATATTATGCGATATTTTGGTTACAAAATCAGGGTTATACGCTTTTGTCAGAGTAAGTATGTAATCCTCCTAATTCAAAACTTATAAATATTCTATAAAAAATATATAATCTTGATTTTGAATTCAATTCTAAAATCCCTCCCAATATCTCTGAGGCCTTACAAATGAGACAACAGTCCGTTAACATATTCTATTACTCTCTTCTTTTAATAACAAAAAATAGTGTGGGACCTAATTCCAATACAAAAGGAGTTAAAGTCCGGTGGTTTTTAATTCATTTTAATTATGGGCTTTAATTTCAATTCAAAAAGGAATTAACGCCCGCGGGCTTCAATTACAAAGGCTTTGGAATTAAAGCCTGCTTGCTTTATTTCCTCGGACGTTCTGTCACTGCGCCACTATATTTTTAAGCTTTATTAGTTTCGACGCGTTTTCTATTCAATTCAAGGAGCATAGAACCATTATTTTTCAACATCTACCCATTTATTTTCAACAGAATCTACAAAATGTAGATTCATAAAAGATTAAAATAGAAAGACTAAACGAAGAGCTGATCTGACATGAAGAGCGATTGTACATGAAAGCCTGATTCAACATTGGCGTCTGATTAACAATTGAATTCGTTTAGATTCCATTCAAAAAATATTTAATAATAGTTATTTTAGAGTATATTAGGTACGTTTTATTCCATAAAAACAAATGTTCTTATTAAATACAAAAATACATATTATATATTATATATTCAAATACTGTTATTTTTCAGGGAAACGTAATAGTACATGATACTGTAGAATGGCATAACGATTAAAAACAATAATCTAAAAATATAAAATAATACACGTAGAAATATCCAGGTTACAAAATCGATAAATAAAATGATAGGTGAAAGTGAAGTGAAATCCGTGCAAATAAACTTCATAAAACTCAAAATCCAATTTATATAAAGCAGCTTATATGCATTTTATTTATTCAATTAGTGTAAAACTTATATAAATAAGAAATTAATTAATGTTTTCCTTTAAAATCATCCTGTAGCTAAACTAATGGTGCTAATGTTACTAATTCCCGATTTTGATACATTATTAATAACCACTAGTTAATTAGGCACTGGGTGATTTGAATACCTTATAATGACCTATAATTTTAGCTAACATTCGATTTTATACTGAAGAGATACTTTGTATCAATACTTAAAAGTCGATATTAACTGCTTAATGACTCCAATGCCAATCAGAATCCTTATAATAGCAGTTTATTACATGGTTTTTGAATTTTCCTTGTGGAAAAAATCACGCGTGACAGCTATACGAAACCAAACCAAAATAATTTTTTTAAAAACAACCTGTGAATTATTCATAAAATGATAAACTCAACTATGATACCTATTAGCTTAGTAACTAAAAATAAGGCAAAAAGCAACAACGTGTAAAGTTCAGTAACGACATGAATAAGTGAATTAATTTAACTCTAGAACGACGATTATGCCGTAAGGTGTCTTAAAAAAAACAAATGCTGTTAAATGTTCATAGAACTTCCACTAGAAAAAAATGTAATTATCCGAAAGATAAGATTACATTTCACACACATCATAGAGAGAATACAAGGAAAATTGAGTTAAACTTTTAAATGTAATTTTAATAAAATTTTACTTTCACTTAACAATTAGGTACTCTTTTGATTATATTTTTAAATATTTTTAAGTGCAACTTTCTAATCATTTCGGCAAATAACTTCTACTTCTTAAGTTTTATTTATTTATTTTTTTTTTAAATAATTATTTAAATTAGTATTTAAATAACTTTATGTACATTTTGTGTAAATATAAAAAATTTTCACAAAAAAAAAAAAAGAAATCTTATTGCATGTCAAAATATCTTATTATAGGCAGACATGATCATGACTATATTTTTAATATTTTTATTATTATTTTTCTTCATTAATTCTGTTTCAAGTTTTTTCTTATTTTTCTTGTTATTTTTTTTTCTTTTTTCACCCAAAAGCGAAAAGATAATAAAAATATTAACACGACGGAAAGTCGTTAAATTTTCATAATATTTTTTCTACCGTTGCATATAACAACATTTTTTGTCTCCTTTTCTCATTTTCCTTTTTCGTCTTTGATGGGTACGGCTTTTTTTTTGTTTGTTTTATGTATTTTATTTTTATTTTTAACCGTTATATTTTTTTATATACATATTTTTATAAGGTGTCCAACAATTTCGACTCCTTACACAATATAAAACTGAAACCACTTTGAAATTTTAGTAAAGACATCTTTTAAAGTAGTACAAACTAAAGTATTAAGCTAACGTTTATGCGCCGCTTCATGTTTTCTTTGTGTATCTATCGATTTTCTTAAAATTTAGTTATTATTTTAATCACTTTTCGAAATAAATTTTAAATTCTTTGCATATGAATATTATGTGATTGCTGAATGTTGCATAAATTGTGTCCGGTTTATTAAATATTTATTACATTGAAGGATTACAATAGGAATCAAAGGAAAATAAATATGAGAACTATTATGAGAGTTAGAGTGCGAGGAGTCCGATACATTGATGTTCTTCAAGATTCTCAGACGTCTTTTAGCAAAAAAAAAAAAATTGTGCAAAATAAAAATAAGCTTTTAGTGTATTCCATTTGGTTTTGCACTTCCGCTTAAAAAATTTGTATGTCTACTCAGATAAAACATAAAAATCTTAACAATGCATAGGTTAGATCCAAAAAAAATTTTGTGTAGAAGCGAATATAATTTTTGTTTCTTTTAACAAAAGTGAATATAACACCATTTCTTATGGAATTGCAGACCTCTAATGTTAGATAATTCTATATTAGATAAAGGTGATATTATTTAAATGGTTATTATCTACGTGAGTTACAGATAAATGTTTATAATTTGAATTATTATTTAGAATATTTTTAAACTGTATAGTTATATAAAACAAAATATAGTGAGTATTTTTAAAAATTTTGTAAATAGCGTATCTCCCAAATACATGAAGTTATAGAAGCATAAAAAAAAAACGTTTTAAATAAAGATAAGACACTTGAAAATAAATTTTTAAATTTCACCCTGTTTAAGAGCTGTGCCACATCAAATTTGTTAATTATAAATTTTTAGAATTTTGACATATGGGTCACAGTGTTAAAAATTAGGGACAGAGGTAGATAGATTTGAATGATCGCTTTAATAGCCACATAACTGCTTTGTTGACATTTAAAATAACACTGAGTTACTTATTAATATTTTATTTTTAGTAAATTTTTTGATCCTTTACTAGTGACACAACTTGTATACGAATACATAATAATATTTTTATGTATAATATAATATATAGCTATATATAATAGTGCAAAATAATCAAAAACATTATATTCATTAAATATACATACTAGTATAAAAAAAAAAACGTAAGTTAAAAGGAGGCAAAAACATACCAAAAAAAAAAAAAAAAAACATATTTAAAACAAAAGTAAGTCATATTTATTCATTATCTCTTTCACACTATATTTACCCATTTTGCACAACAGAGTTTTCTTTTAGTACAATATTATTTGTAAGTTCCGTTTGCTAACTGTTCAAAATTATTTCACGGTTTTCTTATTAATTATTACAAACGGACACGAAATCGTGCATTATTTCCTGTAATTTAGTATATAATATAATATACAAGTTATGATAAAGTACGTACAATTTTTATAACAGAATAACAGTAAAAAAAAAAAACATAAGGATATAAAAAAAAAATAATGAAGAACAAATAAAGTTCAGATAAGCAGAACAAAAAAAAAATAAGAACGATTACATCATTAAAGTATAAAAACTGAATTATACGAACATGAATAAATACAATTACAAGATTCACTTAATGGCAATTTATTTTAAAATGTATAACAATATAATATACATGTACTGGTATATTATATCTGTAGTTATTTGTTTTGAAATTAAACAGTTGCATGAACTTTAATGCACAACATAATAATAATGACGTTATATGAAATAATAAAAATTAGTAATAATTTAAAACTGAATACAATAAAATAACATGAAACTTCATAGCTACTTATATTTTGAAGATCGAATCTTATGTTAATGTTAGTAGTTGTTAACCATTTAATAAAATAGAATATTTCTAAAAATAATTGAAAAAATTAAATGCAAACTTTATTTGTCTCATTTTTTCTTATTTTTGAAGCTTATGATTGATGAAAACGTCAGTGATCACTGGACTTTTAATATGTAATACACCTTAAAAATGTAGAAGAATCTATTCGACAAGAGTTGGTGTTAAGTTTCAATAAATTTTTGCCGCCTCGATTATACCACTTTGATGGAACAAGCTATGAAAGCTTCTCAGACACATGTCAGAGAGTTTACATAAATAATTCAATCGACATACTTTGTTGGTTTCGATATACTCTGTTGGTGAAATAGTTTTTTTTTTTCTTAAAACATGTCGAATTATAAATTGAAAATTATAATTGAAATAAATAGTACCGTTTATTGTAGTTTATAGTTACACTACTCTGTAACTGTTAGCCAATAAGACAGCTGATGCCATTCGGTTAACGAAATCAAAATATAGCTACCTAGCCAATTAATGATAATACATAGATCATTTAAAAATATTGTTTTTTTTTTAAATAAATCACTTATTAGAATGATTTTATGATTAAATTTCTTTTATCATCTAGAAAAATGTGCTGATTCCTATGTTGAAACCCGTGGGCACTAATAAAGTTTGCGAAATTCTTTTAAATTATCAAACAACTAAAGCGACGTATATCTACAACATTTTACGAAAAATATTAGTATAAATATTCATGGAGAAAACATCCTTGGCCACAAAAACATCTTTTTCAAAGAATATGTAAAAGTTTGTAAATTTTAAAAGTTTAAAATCACTTATATTCCTCTAGAATCAAATGGAATGATTGGAAATAATTTTTATGTATCAAAAACTAGCGAAAAGAAAGCGAAAAATTAGGACTGATATTATACTGATGATCTTTTGCCTGCATGAAAAGTCTGAGATTCAATGATCGTAGACAGTATTTTTTTATAATTTTCACTTACTTGAAATTAAGCATTACTATCTAATATATAAAAAGGACTAATATTATTTTCCATTCTTTAATCCATGTATTTTTTCGGTCCGTTTTCAGTGCAAAGGCTTTTTCATTTTGCTATATTCTAATTCTATATAAATTATCTATTAGGATTGTTTATCATTACCACACTTGTAATAATTCTCCTGCCCCAAGTCATTGGTGATCTTTTTATTTTTTTTTTTTTATTTAATGCAGGAATAGTTATGTTTTCTTTTAAAACACCTAGGCGACTTTATTTATTTTGAAACAGCAGCCTTATCTTTAATTCACCTGACATTAAAAATTTTCCATTTTTGATTATGAGTTGCGTTATTTTATTTAAGATAAGAGTTGCGTAATTTAAGATAATGAGTTGCGTTATTTAATTTTTATTTAATTTAATTTAATTTAAGAGTACACATTCAGATTTGTAAATTTTTTCATTATAATATCCTTGCATTTTGATGAGATATCTTTTTTATTATAGAGCAATTCCGAAAAGGAACATCCTACTTTTAGGGTTAATATAATAACTTTTATCCGAAATATATAGAAAATTATCTTCATTTTTAGTGAAATATAACATAAAATGAAAATAAATTAAAATATAAAAAAAGAGAATTTAAAAAAAACATTTTCAATTATCGATCTGAAAAAAAAGAGAAACCAATAACATTATAAATCTATTAGATAAAAAGTAATAGTAATAATTTTAAAATAACATAAAAGAAACAACTCTTATATATGTATATATATATATATATATATATATACTAATTTTAAATATTTCATTCGTTTAAAAGAAATTAATGGCTATTGAATTTTTTTTAGATTGGCAATTACTTAAACACCTACTAAAAATTACAATTTTTTTCTTCTATAAAATTCTCTCCTTTTTTGCTTTTAACTTAGTTTTATCTTATTCCAATTTTTGAAGCTTAAAAAAATGTTTTTAAGCAAAAGATATATTTTATTTTTCCTTTTTATTAATGATCCTTTCAATAAATACGTTTCATATTAAATTAGTATGTTTTTCTTTTTTTTTTTACTTTAAATTTAAAATAACACACAGAGATAATTTTTGTATCCTTTTACAAAACTAAATAATTTAAAACTGTATCTTTAAGATGTTTTTCATTATATTCATTAAAAAAAAAAAAAAAAATTCAGGATTTTTGATTGTGAATTTATTTATTTTTTTTCATTTTCTTAAATTTTATTCTTGAAAATTATTTCATACACATACATAAATTTAAAAACAGACATGAAAATCGTTATACTTTTTTATACCCGCTTGGAAGATTGTCATGGGTATATTAAAATTGATTTTCCGTTTGTAATATACCATTTTTACTTTAAGTGAAGACATTTTTAACTTTAAGTGGAAGAATATTTGTTTTAAGTGAAGATTTTTTACTTAAAGTGAAGAAATTTTTACTAATATTTTTTTCTCTAAGATATTTCTGAAGACATTTGTGATTAAATCGAAATAAGCATTGTAGATGTAGACAAAACAGTCGATCAGATTACAATAAAAAAAAAAAATTGATTTATTTAGCTATGTTCGTCTTGTCGTCCGTTCATCAGTTCGCCTGTCTTTTCGTGTACAATATAAATATAAAATATGGATATCGTATATATATATATTATATTGATGCATACCGTGTGTATGATAATATAGTAATGTCATATATTGCAATGCGTATTTTGTATTAGGTTGATTGGTTACACGACTGCCCTCTAGAAATATGTCTAGAGAGCACAAATAGCACAGGCAGTGTGCCATTTGGATACTATTCCGTCGTTTGATTGTCAATTATGTTCTATAACCACCCCGTAGAGTTCAAAAATAAAAATAGTTCACCAATTTCATTGTCTAGTAACTGAATTATGTGTGAGAAGATAGTTAACCCCCAGATCTTCAGTTTCACTAGGACTGGAAATTAGCAGACAAAAATATGAAGAGTTTTCTCCATCCATTCAACTTTGAAGGTTTTACACTGTGTGCTGTACAGAACACCTATTCTGGTGCAATGAGTTTTGTATATAACTATTTAGTTTGTAATATTTAATACTCCTTTTTTTATAGTATTTCTCTGCCACGTAAATGTGAACAGGAAATTTCGCAGCCCTCCCTTTTCAGGCGTGGTTGCAATTGTCGTAAGGGGGAATAACTCTTACGACGTGTGTTGGATTCGAACCCACACTCCCTCGGTGTTGGCAGCGCTCTTACCCACTAGGCCACCGAGGCCGCAATACACCTTTTTATAAAAATTAAATTGAATAAATAAGAAATTAATTTAAAATAAAGTTTATGAGTATTAATGACTAATGGCTGTATGTATTAATTTTGGTTTTTATTTTTATTTCTGTATTTCTTTTGGTTTTCCCTTTCGAACGATAGTTAACTAAGTATGTATTAAAAAACTTATTCAAACTAGTTTTTAGCAATTTGTAGATTTCTTAAATTGTTTTTTAAATCAGATCATGTACATATTATCTTGAATACTTATATAAGTTTAAATATTACAAAGTTTGAAATTATTTGACAAAGGTTTGAAGTAGTTATGCAAATTTTTTATTTTAAAAATAATGAAAAGTTAAAAGATTATATTGTAAACAAAATGAAATTTTAAGTATTATAAAGAGTTCTTATGGCTATTTTAAAGTCGACAAGAACAACTAATTTCTCCTTCGTTTTAATATATGTTGGGTACGTTGAATGGTAGAGAAAATGAAAATGTTATATATTGGTCCCGAATGAATGAAATTTTTTTTTCATTTTTATGTTATAAATATTATTATTTGTCTATCATCAATATTATGAAATTGAATAAAATTTCAAGGAAAACAAGGGAATACTTAAAGTCAAAAGGCTTTAAAAGGCTTACATTCAGAAACGTTCAATAATATAATCGTAAAATTTAAAGAAAAAGGTTTAAGAATTTATGGCATTAAAATCATTTAAAATGTACAATAGGAAAATTTTACTCAAGTATTATTTCAATTCTAAGCTTCCAACAAAAGTTTGAAAAGTGCTTAGTCTCCCATACCAACTATCGTTTTTCTGAAAAATACTTTTCTTCAGAAATTCTGAAAAAATATTTTTAGGTAAGGAAAAAGGATTTTACACCATATTCAAATATTTGGCTTAAGATTGATTTTTTCTATCGATTTAATTGTATTTTCACCCTTTAAAGATTCCATACTTGCCAAAATTGAAAATATTTGAACTTCATAAAGTAGTGGAATGAATTTTCAAAACTCTAAAGCACATTTCTGTCAAAATTCTTTGAAAATGTGCTAAAAAAAATGAATTTTTATTAATAATGAATTTTTTTTGAAAATATATAGGTACTATCTAATGTGATAAAAAGGAAATTAAAATAGAAAAAAAATGCAAATTTTCTGAAAAGGTTTTCGGTATTAAAAAAAAGAAGAAGTTATTATAATAATAAATATAAATTTTTGATTAAAGTTTTAATAACAGAAATATTCTAGCGAAAGAATAACTAAAATCGGCTTTAATATTATATTTTAGAAATGCAAGGTACCGTAAGACAAATACCTCAAACAAAATCATATTCGATAACAGTAAATGCGAAAATATTTTACTGTACAATCAACCATCTCGACAAGATTATAGAAAGTGTTAGAAAAACAATTTAAGGTATAAAACCAACATTTTTAAATCCCTTGTAGTTATACCACATTAGATAAAATAAATAAGGCGGCTAGAAGAAATTAAGCTATAATAAAGTATTAACAAATTCAGAGCTACGAACAATTGCAGGACAGAAAATTAAAGCGATATAAAAATTAAAAATTAGAGATGCGTTAAACAAAAGAAGCTTAGCTCAAAACAGCAGGTTAAGTTTATAGGGGATTTTTAAATGTATATTTTTAGTTTTCCATATATTATAAACAAGAAGAAGAATTAATAAACAATTTTTTGTTCCCCATCATTTTAAGTTTCACATGTACATGATATTTGAAACACTTTAAACTATAGGATATTTAATTATATGTATAAAATACCTACTAAGAGTCACTAATTTCCCATAATTAATTTAAAATCTTATACACCCTAAAGATTATTATAAATTACGAAGGATGTTCTAAACAAAATTTCATTGCCACTCATTTGTACATCCTTTACATTTAAAATTTCGTTATTTTGTAAACTTATATTATATCAAGATACGAAAAAAAAAAATAGAATGTCATTAGTATCTAACCAAACAATCAAATTCAATCAATTTAGTAGCTTAAAATTTAAGTTTTAATACATTTATTGATAGCAAAAGAGTTAATATCGGGAAAAATGTTATTTTACCAAAGGGAATAAACCCACCCACAGTAAAATTAACCTTAACTCAATTTTCTTATAGTTTTTTTTTTTCTTATTTTCATTTTTTTCTAATCTCATATTACAAATCAAATTGAAAATAGAAAATTTCATTTTATTTCAGGATACAAAAAATAAAAAATTAACGAAATCGAAAGCAAAAATTTATATAAAAAAAAAAAAAATTCAAGTCACGTATTGACTTTCAAAACAAATTTTTCACTCATGTTTATGAAGCTCATCGTTCGTATCACGTTTTTTTCTTTCTTTTTTGTTTTTTTTTTTTTTTTTTTTTTTTTTCAACAGATAAAACTAAGGTACATATTATGTATATGTTTGTTTGATACATCATTTCGATAGAAACAATCAGTAAACAAAACATATAAGAGGATAAAAATAACAGAACCTATAACTGCCTTTAAATACTATATGTGTAATGCATATATAATGTATAATATACTACAAACACTAAAACCAATTTATTATTTTAAAACTACTATATTTTAAAAACTATATACCACATACTACAAGCTTTTGTCTGTTCATATTCATTTGTATATTTTAAATAAGATAAAAATAAAGTTAACAGATGACTACAACAAATGCGTGATGACAAATAGATTTGTAATCAATTTATAATCAATGTATCTATAAGATTGATATTCATCGTTGGATCAAATAAAAAAAAATTGGTATTATTAATATTCAAATAAACTCAGAATATACCTAATGTGTATAAACTTAAATGTATATAAACATTAAAGGATTATAAAATCATTAACATGTATTAATATAATTTAATTAGTCCAAAGATTTTTCAACCTATTATTTTGCAAAAAAGTGAGGCGGTGTTTAGTGGCTTAAGTTTCTACTAATAATTGATATAGTTTTAGAATGAAACAGAACCTACTGATTTTTTCTGCCATCGGATAATAGACAAGACACAATGTGTTATATTTATTTCTACAAGAGTAATATAGCTATGCTGCTGCTTCTGCTACAATGATAGTAGAGTTATTTTTAATTATTACCTCATACAGTAAGTTCTTATATTCTAATGCATGTTGTAACTGTTGATGGCTATGGTCACTGATAATAAAGTAGTAATAATAATAGGCGGAATCATTATTCCCACTCCGTAATTCAATGTTTCCGAATCTTTGTCGTGACCTCTTTTATTTCTACTCTCTAACCAACATAGTACGTTAGTAGTTAGGAGTTTCATCCCATATTATATTGGCTAAACGGGGAGGTGGGTTTAATCAATAAAAATCTGACATTATCAAAAGAATCAACATTCATTAGATAAATTTAAGATTTCATTAGAAACTATGTATTTTGAGAGGTTTTATGAAAACAAACAATTAATGAATGGTTGTAAGGATAAGTATGTCTTCATTAATCCAAAACGTAAAAACTTTTATTGGAAAATTATTATAAATTTTTATACTTCCAAAAAAAAAATTTAAAGTAAATCTGGCAACCTTATATAATATTATATTATTATTATGTAAAGTAAACTAACATTCAGTTAGATTACCATCATAAAATTCTAAACAACAAATTTAAGTTTGTAAATTCAAAAAAAAAAAAAATTTTTTTGTCTTGTTTTCTTAGCATTCAATCTCCTCCATTCTTTTTATCGTTTTTTTTTTTTTGTAGCATCATATAAAAAAAATCGCTTCTTGGGTTTTGTTCTGAATATTTTTCTCTTTTTAGGATACATTCTATCAAAAACCTTTAACATGGTAAACCTTTAACTTATAAAAATTATTTCCTTATAGTAATGGAATCTAAAAAATGCATCATATATATATACACTTCCTCAAGCGTATATAAATAATTTTCCATATAAACACGTGAACAATAATATAAGCACGAATACAAAATATAAAAATTTGTGTAACATAAATACCGTAAGATAAAATTATTAGTTCATGTAAATGCACAACCCAAATTGTTTGTAGCTTTACTGCAAAATAATAAAACAAAAAAAAAAAACCCAAAACAAAATAAACAAGTAAAAGATTTTAATCTACGCGAACATTTCGTGTTCTATCAAGCAAACATACATACATACATTTTTTTTCTTTTTCTTTTTTACACTTATGTCAAATGAAGTAACACAGTAACTAAATTTTTAGGAGGAGGTTTTACCCGTTTCTACCCATCCTCTTATAACCGTTTATTTTAATCAATACATGAAAAATGATAGTAAAGAAAATCATAGGGGTTAAAACAGGTATAAAACTTTATTGATTAAAAAAATAAAACAAGGAAATGTTTATTTTAACAAGAAGAACGAAATCCCAGGATTTGAATTGAAAGTAAATTGAAAAGAACAACAAAAACAACAGCTAAATAGAATACAGAAAAATAAAAACTTAGAAGTTATGTACGATAATAATTATTACAAATATGATTTTAAAAATCGAAGAAGTAGTTTTTATTGCTTTATCCTGTTTTTAAAATCCTGTGTTTTTTTTTTTTTTTTGCTTTTGGGTTGATTATTTTGTTTTTTGTTTTGTATCTTTGAGAATGTAAAAAAAAAGTAAACATAAATTTAATCGTTAGAAAACAGATGCACAAAAACTTAAAAGGAAATATTATGTAAAAACAAAATGATAGTTATTTTCATGTAATTTTAAAAAAATGTTAGTTTTTCTTCTTTGAAAATTGCTAAAAATGAAAAATATTGTGTTATAAAACATAAAATTTAGGAATCCTTCTCCCATAAGATACACTTTCTGTTCTCGTAGAAATCTTCCTTACAAGATAAACTTTCAATTATCTTAGAATCCTCCTTCCAAGATAAACGTTTAATTATTTTAGAATCCCTCCTCCAAGATAAACTTTCTGTTATCATAGAAACTTCATTCTAAGATAAACTTTCAGTTATGTTAGAATTCTCCTCCTAAGCTAAACTTTTAATTATCTTAAAAATCACTCCTTTATCCAGTAACTTTTCATATTTTCCAGTTTTCTTTATTTCTATTTTTTCCAATTCTAATGTACAAACATAGTGCATTGTGCCTTAGGTTCTCATCTAATACTTGATTTAAAAGGAAGGTGGTGTTTGGGTGGTTAAAGTTCAGTACAACCAAAGAGAATTCAAGCGTTGATCTATTTGGTGCCTTTCAAGACTCCAAGCGCAAAAATAAAAAAAAAATAAAAAACAAATTAAAATATTTTTATATGTAGGTACATTTTATGGCACATACAAAGTTTTAAACTTTTATTGCAACTAAACGAAATATTAAATTGTTTAATATTTAATCGATAATCGAAACATTTCTAAATCTGAAGATAGCATAAAGTTTACAAAATTTTAATTTTGTTCAGTAAAAAAAACTAGTACGGTGAAAATTCAGATTATTTCATAGTCCTCAAAGTTTTTCGAATGGTCTATCACAGTGGTAGGTAAATTTCTTTTGAATCATTAATGTCGACAATCTGATATCACTTTTTCTACAGATTTGGTTATTGTTTTAAAATTTTCTACACCATATAATTTTAGTAAAGATTTCATAAGGCATTTTTATATAAAATTGGACATCTGCAAGAAAATCGTGTTCTATAAGAAAATCTTGTTCTATGTTCTATAATAACGAATGAACTTACAACAAGACCTAAATAATAAATGCATTTTATCTTCAGTAGAAAACAATCTTACTATGACTATGATGATGTGATGACAAGTCATAGTGCATTTAGTATAATGTGAAAAAAAGATGAAAAATTGCAAAGACTACCTAAATTTAGCTATTTGGCTTCAAAAAGGCGGCGTCTTTTGAATTTGTGGAACAGATTTTTCGAACAGATTCTTCAGGAGGTTGATTTAAAAACTGATATACTGATAATTATATTTACAGGGAGTATAACATCAAGTTCTTTTACCTTATCTAACCATTTTTAAATTAAATTTTCATACGAATAATCTATGGAACAATGATTGAACTTAATAATTAAACCGAAATTCAAGTCAAGTTGCAATGAATTTTCATGATTCATTTTGGAAAACATTTCATTTTATGGATCATTGGAAGATGATTTTTTAAAAAATTTCTTTAAAAAATGCTGTTACTTTTAGTTAGAATTTTCTTTATTATTCCATTTCAAAAATCTGTTTTCCATTTCTAAAAACCTTTTATGAATGAATAAATACCCAAATTTTGATTTTTGATAGCTTGTTATTATAAAACAAGAATACAAAAGTTAAATTCATAAAGATTGAAAGTTTACTTTTGATAAAATATTATTAATGTTGTTGTACCTGTTCCAGAAGAATGAAATATTTACTTATCCATATATACGTGTGTATACATTTATTATAATGACACATTTTTTTTTAACATTTTCCAAAAAAAAAAAAATTGTATAAAATGTGTAGCTACATGCATATTTTTCAAGAAATTATAAGAGGAAACAGGAAAACGAAACATTTTTTAAGGCAATATTATATATAAATTTCGTATGACTAATACATTCTGTAGATATGTAGATATGCCGTACATAATTTTATACATAATAACAAAGATAAACAAAAATAACAATAGTGTATGGAAAATTCAACACGGTATGGTGTTTTTATTTTCTTCAAAAATTCCAATCGTATACCATTTGTTTACTTCTACTTTGGCATATTGCATTCTAGTCATATTTTTCTAAACTAATACAACACTTCTAAACTAATACAAAATTTTCCAAAAATTGTTTATTCATTTCATTTCCCAAAATCTAACGAACATGGCGGTTATCAATTTTCAACATACAAAATTAAATTATAAATTCTTTGATGATGTCTGAGAATAATGGATCTCACCGCTTATGCAGAATAATGGTATTTATTCAGCCGCTTTAGTGAGCCGTGTTAGTGTCATTAAAGGACTCTTTAATTTTTAGCAGTAAAATAAATGAGAAGTAACCAAAAAAATGTTGACTGTTTTTATGAACAAACAGTTTTGGAAGCTTTATGAACAAACATTGCTATCTCAACTCTGATTCCAATAAGTCATCGACGCCGTGTCATTGAAGCTACACTTACTTAATATTTTATAGATATTTTGTTGGTATAGAAACTTGTTCAAAAGAAAAAAAATCTTAATAACTTTTGGCTGGATATGCTAACCCCTAGTCATAAAAATCCTCAGATGGTACAACAAATTCAGTAGGCATGCGTACAGTGCGAATATGGAACAGTTTGTCACCGAAAGTGTTTTCAAAAATGGAAGAAAGAGAATTCGCGCATTGATCTAATTGGTGTCTTTTAAGATTCCCACCTATCCTCAAAAAAAAAAAAAATATTACTCGTACTTTGTTATAAGCATGCTGAATGTATATAAATGACAGTACTGAATGAATATAAATTTCGATATTCTGGTTTTCTTAGTTGCTTAACAAGTTTTAAATCCTTTTGAAAATTTGAATACACGGGCGTTTTTGGACATTTTTTCGACAATTTTCATATTTCTTACATATGCAAGTATTTTTAAGCTAAAAATCGCGGAACCATCACCTCCTATTTTTTCATCGATTTTTTTTGAGTAGAGTTGACACATCTATGCTATGTAAAAAAGCTTATTATATTGCCTTAGACTAATTTAAATTTATATAATTATTTCAAAATTCATTAGAAGCTTTAAAATGTTGGCATAATATTTTCAATGTCAAGAGGAGTCACTCAACTTACATTTTATTTCGCGAAGAAAGAACTTAAAAATTCTAGCCATTTTTCGGAAAGTACAAATAAAAAATATACCAATACCAATATCATATCAATAAATTTTAAGGACAAAGAGTTTTATTTTTCATTTTTCAACATAATCAGTGTTTTCGAAAATAATATTTTGTAAAATAAGATAAAGCTTAAATGAAGGAATGATTTTGGTGAAAAGAGCTATAATATAAATACTTATTTGCGTAAAATGTAAAAGTTGAAGTCACTGGAAAGCGACTACAATTAAAAGGGACGGTATAAATCATGAATGATATTTCTACTACAATTCACAATAACGATGGAAATTGAGTTTTTTTCTTTAGAATTTAGAAATGTAAATAAATTTCTCAGATTTTTGTTTTGAAACTAAGTACCTATATATTATTATGCACATAACATTTTCGTTTTGATTTTCTTTTCTTTTTTCCGTTATTGACATTTTGAATATTGTTTGACGTTTTGAGATAAACAGAAAAAAAAATGGGTAAAACGGATTAACCCAAAATATTTTCGAAAAATATTTTAAGTTAAATTCTCAACTACCCACAAACAAACAAAAAAAAAAAACATTTTTTCAAAATATAAAATAAAAGTGTAGAAAACACGAAATATTTTCGTTATTCGATTTCCGGCATTTACATATTTTTTTTTTTTTTTCTAGTCATTTACAACGACTTTTCTTTAATATTGTAAAATTATGTTGAAACATTTTTTTTTGTTTTTTTTTTTTTTTTCATTTATTTAAAATTTGAAAGCTTGTACATAATATTTTAAATAAAATATCAATTCAATATAATCAATTCCTTATAATATTCATAATGCTTTTTAAGGATAAAAAAAAAAAAAACCAAAAAAAATGTATTGAATATCAAAGATGTTAATTTGATTTGACAAATTGCATGCAATTTTCATTTTATTTTATAAAAAGAAAATGTCATTTAAATTTTCTTTGGTTTTTTTTTTTTTTCTCAATTTTCTCCGTTTTGATAATATGATAATAAATAATAACATGCCATTTTCATCTGAGTTGAGTTTTTTTATTTTAAAAATTACAATGTTTTCTTTTTAGCACATTTCCAAACAAATTTTGAAAAAATGTGCTTATTAGTTTCACTCTGTCCGTCCTTCCGTCCGTCCGTCTATTTACAAAACTTCTACACCGTTAAAGATAGAGAAAAAAAATTTTAACCATGGATAGATCTCATAAAAAAAATAATTTTGTGGAACAACTTTTTCATGTAGGCCCCTCCATTACGGAGCTACAGCCCCGCAAACTTTGAAAAAGCCCTACTTTTAAATGCATATATCTTATGTTCTGCTTAAGAGTTTTTCAATCTGAAAACGTCATTCGACAGGTATTTTTTTTAACTTTATAAATTAAAATTAAAATTATACAATTTTTTTAAATTTAGTATTTAAATTTACCGTTATGTGAAAACCAAATTTTGCATGATTTTTCTACTTTCATAACTCCGGCACGCTTTCAGATAGAGGCTTGAAGTTTTGAGGCAAGAAAGAACTTTTAGAATTAGTATAAGTTTGCTCAGAAAATTTTTTTGGACCACCCCCTGTTTATGAGCTATTAGAGCTTAAAAATTGAAAATTTGCTATTTTTAAACACCTGTAACTTAGGAACCTGTACACATTTCACTTCTGCAAGATATAAAAATTAAAGCTACAGTAATATATTTTAAAGTGTGTTAAAGGTTTATTTTAGTTGTAAAGCGTTCCAAAGTTGCAGCTCTTCAAAATTTCGAAAAACCTAATTTTCAGATGTATATATCTCAGGCTCTGCGTAATAGTTTTGCAAAATAAAACTGCCAGAAGATCGAAAATTTTGTTATCTATATAAAACAATATCAAAACTATGTAATATTTTATAATTTACTATTTAAATTTACCGTTATGTGAAAACCACATTTTGCATGAAATTTCTTTTTTCGTAACTACGGCACGCCATCAGATAGAAACCTGAAATTTTGAGACAGAACGAACTTTTAGAATTAGTATAAGTTTCCTCAGAAAATTTTTGGGTAACTCCCCCTCTTTTAGAGTTATTACGCCACAAAAATTGAAAATTTGCTATTTTTATACACCTGCAACTTAGACACCTGTACAAATTTTTCTTCGGCAAGATATAAAAATTAAAGCTTCAATAATATATTTTTACGTGTATTAACGGTTTTCATAGTTATATAGAGTTCCAGATTTACAGCCCCTCAAAATTACAAAACAAGTCATATTTTCACATATTTTCTTATATGAAATTTTCAAATTTTTGTGCAAGTCACACTTCTAAACAGTTTGTATTGAGTTTTGGAAATGTGCGCTTTTAAAAACCGTTGGTTTACATTCTACCTTGTTTATTTTTACTTTTGGAAACAATGTAAATTATCGACTTCATATAAGGAAAAAAATGTATATGAGTATGCCATTAAATTTTCTTGTCTATGTAAATTATCCTTTTTTTTTAACATGAAATCGAAATTCAAAAAAAAAAAAAAAAAACGGAAATAAAACTTTAACACTTACATACATTACATAATTTTCTTTTTTGAATACTTTAATTTTATGTCATACTTAATTTAGCTCAATTTTAAAATAAATAATATTCTTATTTAATCTGAAATCTAAAAATGATTTGAAAAAAATTGTAAAAAAAAAAATAAAAATGGGAGCGGTACGTTTGATTCTTCTTAAAAATATACTAGGACAAAAGATTCTTTTTAAATTTAAAAAATATGTGAAAAAAATGTCCTATGACAAAAGACTTTATATAAAATTCTCTGTGGCAAAATGCCCTGCATCAAAAGGTCAATGTTCGATTTTTAAGATTTTACAGTTAGACTCAAAATCAGCGTATTCTCTTTTTATATGCTTTTATATTAACTCGTCGCTGTCGGTTTATTTATTTATTTATTTATTTATTTACTAGCAGAGTACCCGGCGTTGCCCGGAGTACTTTATTGGCTTTATAAAATAAAAATTATTAACTTTTGTTTCTTCGTTAATATAATTTAATTAATATAGTTACCTTATTACTATGCATTTACAGTAGTTTATATGCATTTATATTTGTATTTATGCATTTATGGTAGTTTATATTCTATTTTTTATTAGTTTTAGTTAAATTGAATAAACAGAGCCAAGAATTAGAGACAATTCTTCTACAAAAATTTTTTAAAAGAATCAATAATCTATTGAGTACACAATGACGGCGAAGTGAATTTCAATTATCAGACCATAATGTAGTACATTTGTTTTCGTAAGTAATGTCACTTCATGTTTTTGTGAATTATCCTTTTAAGCACATTTTGAAAAATTTGTTATTAAGTTCGCTCTGTCCCTTCGTCTGTTAAAACTCATATACTGTTTAATAAAGAGCAATGAAATATTAACTATGCAGATCTCTTAAAAGAGTAATGTTGTAGAACAACGTTTTTATATACCCTCACCGTTGGAGATCCTACAGCACCGACAGCTCTTCAAATTTTGAAAAAACTTCTTTTTAAATGCCTACATTTCAGGTTCTGTTTAATATATTTTCAATATAAAAAATACATGATTGTTTTTTACCTTTATAAATCAACCAGAATTTTTTTTTCGTTTAGTTTTTCTAATTATGTTTCCAAATTGATTGGCTAAAAATATGTGTAAAAATTGTATATGGATATAAGAATGCAAGGTTTTCTGTTCTTTAAATATGTATGTACTCATTTTTGATTAAATGATGTACAGAAATGTGAATATGTTTTCTAATTTAATTGATTAAGTTTATAGAATTTTTAAATATACGGATATTATACATACTATATGTACATATTTCAATGATATTTTATGGGAAACATGTTATACACATGCATCTTATATAGGTAAACCACATGTAAAGACCACATTTAAGTAATGCATTTCTGAATGATGACATGATGATTGTCTAATGTAGGAGATTGTTTCTGTTTTTTAACATGAAAATGTTATGTTGTTAAGACTTAAAAACAGTATTCTTAAGATACTTAATAAGGTTACTTTAATTACTGTTCTATATTAGAAATTTGCACTGAAAGGTTTTTATGGAATATTAGAAACAGTATAGATAAAAGTAAAGAGTGTTGGAAATATCTTTTTAATAATAATAACAATACACAAAATTAGGCAAAATATTATTAATAAGTGCTCGTGCGGAAATGGATTAATAAACGTTAACAAACATTTTGTCACAGGCTTTATTTAGAACCATAAATTCATCCTCCCAAATTAGACCGAAATTAGAAACAAAATTTTTTTTTGACAGTCTATCGTGTCGAAATGTGTTAATGTATCACAACAAAATTTATTGAATGAGTTTGTGTGCCAAAGTGCAATACTTGTGCAAATTTTCAATTGGTCAAATCGTTTAAGCACAGCAACAAAAAATGAGACACTTCATGGCCTGAAGCCTGATGGGTTAATGTATCGTAACCAAATCAACTCAGAAAGCTTTTAAAGCTTTTATCAACTCAGAAAGCTTACTTTTGTAAATTTTCAACTCAATTGGTAAAACGGTTTAAGTGCGACAACAAAGAAATTAAAAATTTTTATTGAGCCCTGGTGTCGTAACGGGTTAATGGATCGTAACCAAATCTCCTCAGTGAACTCCTGTGGTAAAGAGCTACACTTTTGTAAATTTTCAAATCAATTGGCAAAACCGTTTAAGCGCGACAACAAAGAAATTGAAAAACTTCATTGAGTCCTGGTGTCGAAACGGGTTAATGGATCGTAACCAAATCAACTCAGTGAGCTCCTGCGGTAAAGAGCTACACTTTGATAAATTTTTAATTCAATTGGCCAAACAGTTTAAGTGCGACAACTAAGTAAATTAAAAAACTTCACTGACCCCTGGTGCCGAAACGGGTTAATGGATCGAAACCAAATCAACTCAGTGAGCTCCTGTGGTAAAGAGCTACACTATTGTAAAATTTCAACTCAATTGGTCAAACCGTTTTAGCAGGACAACAGAAAAATTTAGTGAACTTTGTTCGGCTCTCGTGCCCAAACGGGTTACCGGATCTTCATAAAAATTTGTCACAGGTTTGTTTTCAGACCATAAAACCACCATACAAAATTGGACATAAATCGGAAACAAAAAATTTTTTGGAAGCCCGCCGGGCCGAATCCGGGTGACATATTGAATCCAAATTTCTTCGGTACCCGTCCAATGATAAGAAGAATATTTGTTCAAATTTGCAACTCAATCGATCAAACCGTTTAGGCAGGACAACGAAAAAACGAAACGGCTTTAAGTGGCTCTCGGGCCGTAATGGGTTAATGAACCGAAACGCGATATAGCCTATAACACTTTCCGGGGTCGTAGGAACGTTCCTGCAAAATTTGGTTGCAATCGGACTGGTGGTTTTTACGTGAAAAGGGCACAAACAAACAAACAAACAAACAAATAAACAAACAAACAGAATTTCTTCCTTATTTATTAGATTTATTTGTCATTCTGTCACGCTTTTTATTATCTTCGTAATCTGTTAGCAACATTTGTAAGTGTAGTATGGTGCAGAGGATAGTGTACAGATTTCAAAAGTGGCGGTCATGTTGTTCGAATCCAGTTCACATGCAACTTTTTTTTTTTAACTATCTATTCATTAACATTTTTTGAATAAAATATGTATACATTTTTAGCACATTTCCAAAAAAATTTTGAAAAAATGTGCTTATTAGTTTCACTCTGTCCGTCCGTCCGTCCGTCCGTCCGTCCATCCGTCTGTTTACAAAACTTCTACACCGTTGAAGATAGAGAAAAAAAATTTTAACCATAGGTAGGTCTCATAAAAAAAATAATTTTGTGGAACAACTTTTTCATGTAGCCCCCCCCATTACGGAGCTACACCTCCTCAAACTTTGAAAAAGCCCTATTTTTAAATGCATATATCTTATGTTCTGATTAAGATTTTTTCAATCTGAAAACGTCATTCGACAGGTATTTCTTTTAACTTTGTAAATTTATATCAAAATTATACAATTTTTTTAAATTTAGTATTTAAATTTACCGTTATGTGAAAACTAAATTTTGCATGATTTTTCTACTTTCATAACTCCGGCACGCTTCTAGATAGAAGCTTGAAATTTTGAGGCAAGAAAGAACTTTTAGAATCAGTATAAGTTTGCTCAGAAAATTTTTTCGGACCACCCCCTGTTTATGAGCTATTAGGGCTTAAAAATTGAAAATTTGCTATTTTTAAACACCTGTAACTTAGGAACCTGCACACATTTTACTTCTGCAAGATGTAAAAATTAAAGCTACAATAATATATTTTTACGTGTGTGAAAGGTTTATTTTAATTGTAAAGGGTTCCAAAGTTGCAGCTCTTCAAAATTGTAAAAAAGCCCCATTTTCAGATGCATATATCTCGGGCTCTGCGTAATAGTTTTGCAATCTAAAACCGGTAGAAGATCGAAAATTTTATTATCTATATAAAACAATATCAAAATTATGTAATATTTTGTAATTTACGTTTTAAATTTACCGTTATGTGAAAACCACATTTTGCATGAAATTTCTTTTTTCATAACTCCGGCACCCCTTTAGATAGGAACCTGGAATTTTGAGACAAGAAAGAACTTTTAGAATTAGTATAAGTTTCCTCAGAAAATTTTTTGGTAACGCCCCCGCTTTAAGAGTTATTACGCCTCAAAAATTTAAAATTTGCTATTTTTAGACACCTGTAACTTAGGCACCTGTAAAAATTTTTCTTCGGCAAGACATGAAAATTAAAGCTACAATAATATATTTTTACGTGTGTGAAAGGTTTATTTTAGTTGTAAAGAGTTCCAAAGCTGCAGCTCTTCAAAATTGTAAAAAAGCCCCATTTTCAGATGTATATATCTCGGGCTTTGCGTAATAGTTTTGCAATCTAAAACCGGTAGAAGATCGAAAATTTTATTATCTATATAAAACAATATCAAAATTATGTAATATTTTGTAATTTACGTTTTAAATTTACCGTTATGTGAAAACCACATTTTGCATGAAATTTCTTTTTTCATAACTCCGGTACCCCTTTAGATAGGAACCTGAAATTTTGAGACAAGAAAGAACTTTTAGAATTAGTATAAGTTTCCTCAGAAAATTTTTTGGTAGCGCCCCCTCTTTAAGAGTTATTACGCCTGAAAAATTGAAAATTTGCTATTTTTAGACACCTGTAACTTAGGCACCTGTAAAAATTTTTCTTCGGCAAGACATAAAAATTAAAGCTTCAATAATATATTTTTACGTGTGTTAACAGCTTTTCTTAGTTATATAGGATTCCGGACTTACGGCCCCTCAAAATCTCAAAAATGTCCTATTTTCAAGTTTTTTCTTATTACATGAAATTTTCAAATTTTTGTGTAAGTCACACTGCTAAACAGTTTGTATTGAGTTTTGGAAATGTGCGCTTTTAAAAACCGTTGGTTTACATTCCACCTTGTTGTATATATCAATTTAAAACTTACATTTTTATCTCTTATTCATGCATACAAACATACACATTATATTTTTGATCTTTCCTGGTGTTTTGTATTAGCATAATTAGCAAAACACAATCCATACATACAATATTTTTATGTATGTTGCTAAGTTATTTTGTTTACAACATTTGTTTAGTATTTAAATCAAAATATTTGCTGTCAACATTCTTTAATGCATATTCAATTAATGCATATATGGTGCAGAGGAAAGTGTACAGGCCTTGAAAGTGAGTGTTAATGTGTGGACTGTGGTTCGAATCCAATTCGTATATATGTATAATTTTTTTTTTTTTTAACTCTATTCATCAATATTTTTTAAATAAAATTTTATGTATAGATTCAAAACTTTATTTTTAAATTCAAATTATGCGTTTAATTTAAAACTAAAAAGTATAAAATAAAATAATATGTAAAAAAAATATTTTTTAAAATATGCTTTTATCAAAATCGAACTCGCCCCCTAAAAAGTAGAAAATAAAATAAAATAAAAGTGATTATAGATCTAAAGCATCTTGGCCTGTTATAATATAAAAGTAAATTGCTGGAATAAAAAAGAACCACGAACCCCAAATTTCTGTTAATCTTATTAATTCTGTTAAATGCTTTAGATCTATAATCACTTTTATTTTATTTTATTTTCTACTTTTTAGGGGGCGAGTTCGATTTTGATAAAAGCATATTTTAAAAAATATTTTTTTTACATATTATTTTATTTTATACTTTTTATTTCAGAATAAGAACATAATATTATGATATATTCGAAATTTTTAGTTAGTTCTTAGATGAATATTACAGTTCTTTACGAAATCATATCTAGTTCAGTCCTTCAAAAAAAAATGTATGCATCTGTGGTATCGATGTATTATTTGAATACATAATATACATAATAATTTGATATTCAAATAATATTGATATTGAAAATGTTTAAACAAAGTAATCCTAAATAAAACATATAAGAATATATTTTATTATATTATTTATTTTTATTGTATATTTTATATTTAAACACATTTTAATTTTAAATTGCACCAATTGAAGTGAAAACATTTGAAAAATTATGTTAATTTTTTTTTAAATAAGTTTTGTGGTATAGTGTCTTGTGTTTTAAGGGATTTTAAATTGGGTCTTTTTGTAGTAAAAGATTTTGTCTTATGGGCTTTTGTAAAATAAAAAGGGGTTTTATTTTTCTGAATTTTAATTAAAAAATTAAACTTCAAAAGGAATTTAAACGTTACAGTATTAAATTATAACAAATTAATAAATTAAGCTCCATAGCTAGTAAGTGCATTTCTTGCAAGTGCAAAGTGCATAAGTGCAATATTTAACTAATAAAGATATTTAAAAGTGTCTTAATTCAATACAATGATATAGGTATATCGTTATTAAACTTTGGTTCAGTTTTGGCATATTCCTTTCAAAAGTGAACCAAGATGTGCGTGAAATTTCATTTAAATCTGTTAAATGTTTTTTATTGCAAGTGACTTTTTGATCTCTAATCTTTACATGTCAGAAGATAGATCAAAATTTCGCATTATATACTTTGAACTATAGGCACATAAATTGCTTATTTGGCTTAGGAAATACTAATATAGTATAGCATTGTAATTTTTGTAGTAATATACTACACACTTTTTGTAAGGGTCATATACTACTACTTGTTGTAACTGTTGTAACGGCTATAGTCACTGTTAGGAAAATAATAATAACTCATAATAATAAGCGGTTTCATTGTTCTCTTACAGTCCCACTCCCAATTCAATATTTCCGCATCCTATTTCCTATCCTTATTCCCTAGCCAATATACTGCGCTAGCAGGTAAGGGTTTCATCTCATTATTTTGGCTAAAGAGGGAGGTGAGTTTAGTCAGTAAAAATTTGACACTACCAAGAGAATCTTCCAAAGACTACCAAATTCTTGGTGTCTTTGGAAGATTCCCACCTCCCTTAGGAAGAAAAACTAGTGGTAGTAGATTTAAAAGTCATAGAGTGCTGATCACCTTTTTTTGACGAAGAAAATTGTATTATTGTTATTATTATTATTTAAATTAATTACTGTTTTTTTTTATTTATTTTTTAGATTGTACTAAAAATATTCTACTTGCATTATTATATTTTTTTTTTTGTTTATTGTATGTTTTAAGTCAAAATTTAATGTTTCTTGTGCTGTATGAAAATTGATCATCTTTATGCCCTTACGATAGGATCGGGTATAGTAAAATTGCTCCTCCGTTTGTAACACCTCGAAATAAGCGAGCTAGATATACCTTCAAAGGTATGGATCGGATCAGAAAAAAATTCTAAGTCGATTGAGCCATGCCCGTCCGTCCGTCCTAATTATGAACAAACACTAAGAAACCTAGAATCTTGAAATTTACATTAAATATTCTAGGAGGAATTTGTAGGTTCCCTAGTTTTTTTGGTTAAGTTCCGACCAAAACTACGGGTAGCTCTCAAACACCTAACTTTTAGATCCCCACATTTTTTTTGAAATAGAGCTATGAAATTTTAACTGCTGATAGACCTTATAAAAATATTAATTTTATTTTTTATAACTTTTTTTTGTAGCTCTACCCGTTACGGAGCAACAGCTCCCCAAAAGTTCAAAAAAGCTCTATATTTAAATTGTAATAGCACAAGTTATATAAGGTACATCTTCATTTTGTGAACGGCAAACGATTACTGCTTTTATTAGCTTTAAAAGTATATATACCACAAATATATAGTTGTGGCATACGGTGTCTTAATTTACCGTTATGCGAAACTAAAATTTTACAAAATCCTTTAACCCTTGTATCTTCTAAATGGTTTAAGTTGAAAACTTGAAATTTTGATAAAAGTTAGATCTTTGAAAATAAGTATGAGTTATTTCAGAAATTTTTTTTGTATCACCCGCCGTTTAGGAGCTGTAAGGGGTCAAAAACAGAAAATTTCCTATTTTTAAACACCTGTAACTTGAACACCTGTTAAAATTTTTTTGAAGTAATACACAAAAATTAAAGCTTCAACATTATACTCTTATTTCTGTTAACAACTTTTTTTAATAATATAGGGTTACTTTATAATTGACGAAAGTGTTACTTGGTTTTTTAAAATTTTCTAACAAATTTCCTTAACGAATTTTTTGCATATTCTTTAACTCGATAATTTGAAATTGTTGAGGATACAATGCGTAGTACAAAAAAATGTAAATAAATAAACAATATAACGGTTGCTTGAAGAATTTTTATTTATATGATATTGATATACATGCATGTTTATAATATCATGTTTATTTACATATCGTATATGTCACTGATGAATGATTGATAAGAGTATAGATGTATATTATATAGCGCCGTATTTACATACATATATGTATTTTATTGTACTTATAAGAAATTATTCTATGAATGGCAATATTTTTAAAGAAATATTGCAATATATGGCGATATACTTATAACAATATAAATATACTATGTACGCATTAATATAATATAATATTTAAAATTATATTTACTATTTTGTACTTAGTAAATTTAATATACATTTACCGCTTAGTATTTAATGCTACTATAGAATATTTGAAAAAGTTTTGGATTGATAATCGTTATGTGGAAGGTTAAAATCTGCTTTTGAAGAATGTATAAACATATAGTTTGAATATATGTACAACCCATAGTTCTAGAAATTATAAAATTCACCCAAATTATTTTAAAATACTAAAATATTAAAAAAATAATATTGTAAGCAGAGTGACAGGCTGTGAACATACCAACGATTCGTACGGGTATCTAAGAGTTGACAAAGGCAACTGTATTCTTCCCCGTTTTTCTTAAAGTTTTTTTGCTTAAGATATATCTTAGTACCTACTAAATATTTTGTAAAGTTGCTGCAACTATCTAGCCATAATAAATATATAAAATTCACTTTTAAAAATCATCTTCAGTATTTATATTCCTAGAAATACAAGAAAAGTTTTACTTTGTGAATTATGTCATAAATTCTAAAGAATTTGAAGGAAAGTTGAATTTCAATTAATCTGGGTTAATTTCAACCTCTATAGAAATCAAAAAAATAATGAAAAATTAATAATGACCAATAAAATTATTGAAAAACCATGGATGGGATCATTTTTAGACAAATTTTTAAACATTTTAAGAGTAAAAGTCAATTTTAAAGCATTGCACCATTCGAAAATAGTAAATAATAATCAAAGTCAGACAAATTATATTTGATCTGGAGGTTCTTGTATTAAAATCAAATTCGAATCACAAAAATTTCAAATGATTTGTCACTTCCGAATAAGTCTGTCATATTCGCAATTTCAGTAGATATATAAAAAAAATTTATGTCACAGGACACTGACCTCTTTGCAGTATTAAAACTTAAACTACAAACTTTCAAAATAGTGGGTTAGAGTTTAATATAGTTTAATAGGAAAAGAATTTTAATTATTTTAAATTTCAAATATTTTAAAAGTAAAACTTTAAATTTTTTTCCTGAAAATTCGTATTAAAAATTCTAATTTTTATATCCGTATGAACTATGTTCAAGAGTATAGTAAATTTGCCATTACGTTTGTGTCACCTTAGAGGAGTCGAGATAGATATGGTGTCAAAGGTATGGATCCACGTCCATTCGTCTGCACGATAACTCACAAAATATAGGAGCTGGAAGGCTGAAATTTTTTTTACGTCACTTTTGCAAAATTGTTAGTTTCGCTATTTAAATCCAGCCGGGTTCGAGTAGCTGCCACACAATTTCTTTCTTTATATGGAAATAACTCAGTATCTGTTGGAGCTTGTTGCAGCTCTTGGAACTTAATGATTCTAGGCGTCTGAAATCTTATAATTATAAATGATGATCAAGTTTTATGGCAACAGCTTCTGTACAATTCGGTTGTGCTGATGCAATAGATTCGGATAGCTGTCATACAAATCCACAGTTTACATAAATATATCTCTGTAGTTAACAATTTTAGATTCGATTTTCGCAAACATTAAAAAAAACACAATATTTTGTTTTAACACCTTTTAACTTTTCTTTTTTTTCTTTATACAAAATAATAACTTATATTCTACAATTTAATCAACAACTAATTTCACAATTTAAATATACTTTAATTTAATTTATTTAATTATACTTTTTATTTCTTAATTTAATTAATTTTAAATTTTTAATACGGAGCTTCGGTGAGTTTGAAATCCAGAACAGAACTTAATTTTATTCGTTTATTTCCTGATATTTATATTATAATTTTTGCTTATTGAAACAATATTTTGTGGGAACAATAAAAGTAGGATTAGTAGGAATTTTGTCTGTGTGAAAAATAATCGTTTTTATAATAATGTTCCAGATACTGAATTTGCCGGAACTTGTATTGAAAGTAAATCTATGGGATAATTTAGTTTTTTATGTCATATAAAATTCATTGGAAAGATATTATTTTGTGGGAACATTAAAAGTTCGATTAGTAGGAATTTTGTCTATGGGAAAGTAATAATATGTATTTCTATGATGTGCAAATACTGAATTGACAAGAATGTTTTAGATTTATTGAAAATAAATCTATGGGAAAATAATTATATTTAAAATAAAGTTTTCTTATTGTTAGTGGTGTCATTAACGTTTATAACAGTTAACGTCGGTACTAAAACATTTGAAAGTTTTTAAAAGATGATAACATTTTATAGAAACAGGATATATTACGTTCATATGGGTATCTCAGAGTTGCACAGTCTACTCTACAGCACTCTTCTTCGTTTTTAAATATTAAAATAGTTTTTATCCCGATAATATTTAAAAAGGTCGGAAATTTTCATAAAACAGAAAAAATCTTTCAATTGGAAAAAAAAAACTTTCACTTGAAACAATAATTATAATTTTTTCACCCTTAATTACATACACTTTAATAAAAACTTATAATCGATTACTATTAAGTTACCTAAGTAATTTTTTTTTTTTTTTTAAATAATAACTATAGTAACTTTTATTATATTACTATAACTTATGGCCTATATTTAAACATACCTATATTCTACATAACAATATTTTAGGAAAAAAAGGTGGAGGTTTTATTTTAAAATTTAATAAAAACGAGTAAAATTTTATTTTTATTAATATAAGCGTTTTATATTACCTTCTGTATAAAAATATTATAATATGTATGGGTTTATTTATATAAATTTTAACTAAAAAGTTGATTTTTTATCATATTTTTCCTTGTTTGCTTTTATTTTTTTTTATTTTTGTTGACTTTCTACCAACAATTATCAACAAATTATATCCTCATGTAATCCTTATTGATTTTAATCTTACCCAAACAAACAACCACAAAGATGGAAACAGTCCTTTTGTTTTTTTGTTAGAAAAGTTAAGATTAATGGTAAACAAATGAGGAGAGAGGAAAATTTAAATTTTTCTTTTTATTTTTTAAAGCTTATAAAAATATTCATATATACTCATACATTCATAAATTCACAGCACAAATAAAAAATTTTAAATAAATATATACATATATAGTAAAAAAATAACTGACATTATCCGTGAGGATTATACATGGCAGTAAAGTTAATTTTAAAGGATTTATATTGAGTTTTCAATTTAATTTTTTTTTTTATTTTTTGGTTTTGTTTTTTTATTTTCTTTTCTGCGTGTAAAATGAAATATTTTGAAATAATATTTTAAATATTACAGGTTGACATTTTTCAAATATTTATAGACTGAAATTGTTGATATGAAAGTGAAGGTCTATCAATATAAAATATAATTTTATTTGTTTATATTATTAATCTTATATATTTACATACATAGGATAATACAATATTACTAAAGAAACGCCATACAATATTATTAAAGAATCGCCTAGTAAGGTCATTATATAGGTAGAAAACTATTAATAATTAATATTATATAGTAGCTTATCATATAGTAGCTTTTGTTTGTATTATATAAATAATTAAATTATAATTTTAGCAAAGGGAGAGAGGATTGGTTAAGAAAAATTGACTTTTCAATCATTTCCATTCCATATAAAAATATTTGATTCGTGTGAACTATTTGAACCAACCCTCCTCCGTTTTGTAAGCTATAATACATATATATCACTCAGTCACAGAGACCCTGCCTATCAAAAAGAAAATAATATGTTGTAAAATTATTTTTTAAAATGAGTGCATACTTTTAGGCAAACACTAATAAAACTTTTATTTTATTTTGAAGCCGTTAAATTTATTTACAATAACAGAGACTCATAAAGCAGATATTTTTCTGTGATAATTATTTCTATTTTTAAAAGCTTTAATTTGTAATAATATCTATATAATATTGTGTACATCCTGGAATAATGTTGAGAATTTCAGGATGAAACTTAATTTACGACCTAAATTTATGAAAAGTACTTTAATATCTTGAAGAAGAGAGATAGTATAATATACATATATTTGACCATATGTATTAAAAAACATATTATGTAGTTATATAGGGATATTTAGACTTACTATAATGATTTTGTAGAGTTTACATTAATCATATCTGCCTAATTTGCAAAGAGTGTTACTTATATAATATTCTATATTATATGACTAAAATGTTTAGGGTGTAATGTCAACACAAAGTTTTTTTACTTTTAAAGGATCATATTATGTTAACAAAGCCACAGTTATTTTCAAATTGTATTTATATATTTTTGTAGTTATATACTTAATAGTATAAATTTCACAACATTTTTTACGGTACCTACATAAAAATTTAAAATTCCTTTCAAATTTAAATTTCCAATTCCAAGCTGAAACA
Organism: Poecilobothrus nobilitatus; assembly: GCA_947095535.1. Taxonomy (NCBI): domain Eukaryota; kingdom Metazoa; phylum Arthropoda; class Insecta; order Diptera; family Dolichopodidae; genus Poecilobothrus; species Poecilobothrus nobilitatus. The sequence goes on from OX352774.1 coordinate 113,538,026, forward strand.
TTGAGAGAAAATCGCAGTTTTCATAATATATACTATAAAGTAATATTTAGAAAGAAGTACAAACTAATAATTTTACTAAATACGATATATTTAAAGGATATTTGTTTCGTATATTCTACTAGGTATACTACATAAAAAAAAAACAAATAATTTGAAATACAAAAAGGTATGTACAATAATATACAAAGTTTCACATGCATTTATTTATTGTGCATTTCTATTTACTGATGATACATTTGTATCTGTAAAAGGATCATATTCTATACAGCACGAAACGTGAATTAACATTTTTTAAATTATTAGAATTTGTTTTCGATATGTGATAGTCTAAAATCAATCGAAAAGTCTTTAGTTTGAGTCAAATAGATTAAAATTAAAATTTATAAAAATTATCATCTCTTTTCTACATGCCTAAACTTATAACAAATTTATGTGAAAATTTATATTCCATCAGTCGCTGGTGCAGTTTTCAATACAATTATCTCGTATTTCATGTAAGTTTAAATTTTTCATAATAGGGTTAGTAAATTTTAGAGAATCAAAAATTGTTAATAACACCAAATTAAGTAAAGGATACAATACATATTGTAAAGTGCTTTACAATGAAATTTCTTTACTTGATTTTTTTTATTAGAGAAAGTTTAGTGATTTACAGACATTAAAGGTTTTTTTTTTAAATAAAATCAAACGGTGTATAATTTTATTTAGAAATTTTGTAATGACGAAACGCACTTCAAAATATAAAGTACCCTATCTATTCCTTTTAAATTTTTAAGGTATAAATTTCGAGTAAATTTTTGTCAACGATATAATACTGATATTTTGTCACTGTCAGTGTTTGAGATTTTACCCTTGTTCTATATTATGCAATAAAGGATAAAACAACGAACTTTAATAATATAAAATACCCTTCCAATATAATCACTCATTTTCCTCAAAAAATTTTTATATTTTAGTATTACTTTAATAACTAGATAGATTATAGTGTAATTTGAACAACAATCAAGAATAGAAAGGCGCATAGAAGCATAGGAAGAATTCCTGAAGCATAGGTATGCAAATAGAAAACTAAATAAACATCCAGAAAAATTACATATTAATTTATTGTTATGAAATTCGTTTTTTCAAACTGTAGAAGATATTAAAGAGTATAATGATTTTTCAATTTTAATGAACTGTACCACTCACAATACGTTGAAGGTAGACATCTTTAATTTTGTAATATCCTAAGGAAAGATATTTAAATGTAACATAATGTTTTTAAATTTCCGTCTGTTTGCTTACCAGTCCCTACTACAAGTTCTAAAAAAAGGAAAATTTTAAGGTTTATATAAAACAAGGTAGAATGTAAACCAACGGTTTTTAAAAGCGCACATTTCCAAAACTCAATACAAACTGTTTAGAAGTGTGACTTACACAAAAATTTGAAAATTTCATGTAATAAGAAAAAATGTGAAAATAGGACATTTTTGAAATTTTGAGGGGCCGTAAGTCCGGAATCCTATATAACTAAGAAAAGCCGTTAACACACGTAAAAACACATTATTGAACCTTTAATTTTCATGTCTTGCCGAAGAAAAATTTGTACAGGTGCCTAAGTTACAGGTGTCTAAAAATAGCAAATTTTCAATTTTTGAGGCGTAATAACTCTTAAAGAGGGGGTGTTACCAAAAAATTTTCTGAGGAAACTTATACTAATTCTAAAACTTCTTTCTTGTCTCAAAACTTCAGGTTCCTATCTAAAGGGGTGCCGGAGTTATGAAAAAAGAAATTTCATGCAAAATGTGGTTTTCACATAACGGTAAATTTAAATAGTAAATTACAAAATATCACAAAATTTTGATATTGTTTTATATAGATAATAAAATTTTCGATCTTCTGGCGGTTTTAGATTGCAAAATTATTACGCAGAGCCCGAGATATATACATCTGAAAATGGGGCTTTTTCGCAATTTTGAAGAGCGGCAACTTTGGAACCCTTTACAATTAAAATAAACCTTTTACACACGTAAAAATATATTATTGAACCTTTAATTTTTATGTCTTGCCGAAGAAAAATTTGTACAGGTGCCTAAGTTACAGGTGTCTAAAAATAGCAAATTTTCAATTTTTGAGGCGTAATAACTCTTAAAGAGGGGGTGTTACCAAAAAATTTTCTGAGAAAACTTATACTAATTCTAAAAGTTCTTTCTTGTCTCAAAATTTCAGGTTCCTATCTAAAGGGGTGCCGGAGTTATGAAAAAAGAAATTTCATGCAAAATGTGATTTTCACATAACGGTAAATTTAAATAGTAAATTACAAAATATCACATAATTTTGATATTGTTTTATATAGATAATAAAATTTTCGATCTTCTGGCGGTTTTAGATTGCAAAATTATTACGCAGAGCCCGAGATATATACATCTGAAAATGGGGCTTTTTCGCAATTTTGAAGAGCGGCAACTTTGGAACCCTTTACAATTAAAATAAACATTTAACACACGTAAAAATATATTATTGTAGCTTTACTTTTTATATCTTGCAGAAGTAAAATGTGTACAGGTTCCTAAGTTACAGGTGTTTAAAAATAGCAAATTTTCAATTTTTAAGCCCTAATAGCTCATAAACAGGGGGTGGTCCAAAAAAATTTTCTGAGCAAACTTATACTAATTCTAAAAGTTCTTTCTTGCCTCAAAATTTCAAGCTTCTATCTAGAAGCGTGCCGGAGTTATGAAAGTAGAAAAATCATGCAAAATTTGGTTTTCACATAACGGTAAATTTAAATACTAAATTTAAAAAAATTGTATAATTTTGATATTAATTTACAAAGATAAAAGAAATACCTGTCGAATGACGTTTTCAGATTGAAAAAATCTTAAGCAGAACATAAGATATATGCATTTAAAAATAGGGCTTTTTCAAAGTTTGAGGGGCTGTAGCTCCGTAATGGGGGGGGCTACATGAAAAAGTTGTTCCACAAAATTATTTTTTTTATGAGACCAACCTATGGTTAAAATTTTTTTTCTCTATCTTTAACGGTGTAGAAGTTTTGTAAACAGACGGACGGACGGACGGACGGACAGAGTGAAACTAATTAGCACATTTTTTCAAAATTTTTTTGGAAATGTGCTAAAAAGACGAGGAAGACTGCAGTAGAGTAGATTGTGTCAACTCTGGGATACCCGTATGAACGTAATATATCCTGTTTTTACAAAACTTGATCATCTTTTAAAAACATTCAGATGTTTTAGTGTCGACGTTAACTACAGAGATATATTTATGTTAACTGTGGAGTTGTATGACAGCTACCCGAAACCTTTGCACCAGCAGAATCTAATTTTACAGAAGTTGTTGCCATAAAACTGGATCATCATTTATAAGATTTCAGACCCCCAGCTTCATTAAGTTCCAAGAGATGCAAGAAGCCTGAACTGGCTGCTTTAGACGAACCAAATTTTACAAAAGTTGTTGGCATGTAACTCGACACCTCTTTACTAAATTTCAGATTCCTAGCTTCAGTAGACACTGAGTTATTTCCATTTAAAAAGAGAAGTTGTATGGCAGCTATTCGAACCTGTCATACCATCACAACCAAATTTTACAGAAGTTGTTGTCATAAAACTTGATCATCATTTGCAAAATTTCAGAAACCTAGCTTGAAAATATACTAAGTTATTTCTATATAAAGAAAGAAGTTGTATGGCAGCTACTCGAACCCGCCGACTGAAAACGTTGCATTTAAATAGCAAAACTAACAATTTTGCTAAAGTGATGTAAAAAAAATTTCAGCTTCCCAGCTAATCTATTTTTTGAGTTATCGTGCGGACGGACACTGAGTTATTTTCATTTAAAAAGAGAAGTTGTATTGCAGCTACCCGAACCTGTCGTACCATCACAACCAAATTTTACAGAAGTTGATGCCATAAAACTTGATGATCATCTGCAAAATTTCAGATACCTAGCATAAATTGATACTGAGTTATTTCCATTTAAAGAAAGAAGTTGTATGGCAGCTACTCGAGCCCGGCAACCGAAAATGTTGGATTTAAATAGCAAAACTAACAATTTAGTAAAAGTAACGCAAAAAAAATTTCAGCCTCCTAGGTCTTTTATTTTTTGAGTTATCGTGCGGACGGACGGACGTACATGGCTTAATCGACTCAGAATTCGATTCTGAGCCGATCCATACCTTTGACACTATATCTACCTCGAATCCTTTAAGGTGTCACACACGTAATGGTAAATTTATTATACCCTTGAACATAGTTCACACGGGTATAATAAAGTACCTAACAAGAATTATTAAAAAAATTGTTTATGTAGCCTGACCCGTTGCGGAACTACAATATCACTTCGAAAATAGTCAAAGTTTAAAAATTGCTATATTCAACAAAATATTATTTCAATTGAAACGAGAAACAATACAGTTGCCTTTGTCAACTCTTAGATACCCGTACGAACCGCTAGTATGTTCACAGCCTGTCACTATTTCTTAATATATAAAATAATAAAATATTTTAGTATTTTAAAAAATTTCGGGGAATTTTATAATTTCTAGAACTATGGGTTGTACATATATTCAAACTATATGTTTATATGTACATTCTTCAAAAGCAGATTCTAACCTTCCACGACGATTATCCCAACCTTCCATAACCTAACCTTCTATAACGATTATCAATCCCAAAACTTTTTCAAATATTAGCTCCGTAACGGGTGGCGCTACAAAAAAAAGTTATTAAAAATAAAATTAATATTTTTATAAGTTCTATCAGCTGTCAAAATTTCATAGCTCTATTTCAAAAAAAATGTGGCGATCTAAAAGTTTGGTGTTCGAGAGCTACCCGAAGTTTCGGTCGGAACTCAACCAAAAAAAAAAATAAGGAACCTACAAAATGCTTCCAGAATATTTTGTGTAAATTTCAAGATTCTAGCTTTCTTAGTTTTTGAGTTAGCGCGCTGACGGACGGACGAACGGACATGGATCAATCGACTTAGAATTTTTTTCTGATCCGATCCATACCTTTGAAGGTATATCTAGCTCGTTTATTTCGAGGTGTTACAAACGGAGGAGTAATTTTATTATACCCGATACTTATCGTACGGGTATAAAAAAATCTTGATTTTTTATGATTTAAAATAATAAATTTTCATGAAAAAATAGTTAAAATTATTTTTTTAGCTGTCCTCCAGTCCTGTTTGAAAATATCCTTTTTTAAAAATTTATTTACTTTTAAATACTTTACTTTTCAATATTATTAGTTTACATTTATATTTGCCGGTCGTGCCGGTCGTGCCGGTCGTTCACAAGAAATTATTGGTGATGTGAGTGATAGTGTTACAGCTGACCCCACCATGTCAATTTTCCGATGTTCACAACAATTGGGACTTTCTGAGTCAACCATATGGCGTATTATGCACGAAGATTTAGCGTTGAAGGCCTACAAATTTCAATTGACACAAGAATTGCTGCCACAAGATCATTCCATGCGTCGGGACTTTGCCAATTGGATACTGGAACAAAACGACAATTTTTCAAAAAAAATCATCTTTCGGACGAACCACATTTCGAGATCGGTGGAATTTCGAAACAAAACTTCCGTATTTGGGGAAAGGAAAACCTTCGCCTGATCCAAGAGAAGCCAACGCATCCACAATGAGTCACTGTTTGGTGTAAATTGTGGTATGTTGGTGTGATTGGTCCGTACTTTTTCGAAAATGATTCTGGAAGAGCCATAACAGTTAACGATACCAGATATCGCGACATGATCACAACTTTTTTATGGCAAATATTGGAAAATATTGATACTGAGATTATATTGATACATGTGGTTGCAACAAAGGTGGCTACGTGTCATACAGCAAGAGAAACACTGCAATTACTGCATACAAAGTTTGCAGACCGTGTTATTTCCAGATTCGGTGACGTGAATAGCCCTTCAAGATCCTGCTATTTGACTCCGTTAGACTTTTTTCTCTGAGGCTATATGAAAGAACAGGTTTACAAGGAAACACTCGAAACGTTGAGGCATTGAAAGCAGAAATTATTCGATATAGAGCCGCAACTATGCCAGAATGTGACCGAAAATTCTGATAAAAATCAACTACTGTGGAGACGCAATAGATGGTCACATGAGAGATATCATTTTCAGAGTATAAATGGCAAACATTGAACTTCAAAAATAAATAAAAACTTTTCCAGTTTCAAATTCAAATTCTATGTCTTTCAATTATTTACTTTTTAAAACTCAATTTGAAAAATCCTATAGATACGATAAAAAGGTGTATTATAAAGTTCAAATCGATTGAGTATTTTAAATTTTTTATAATCAACAAAAAAGTCATGCAGTTTTTAAAGTTTTATTATTTCCCCCAAGCATTTTTTTTGTTTGATATTAAGTTAGTGTGCACAAAATCTTTTTTAAATATAAGAACGGAAATAAACATGGCAACACTATTACTCATTAATATAACAATAAAGAGTTTTTATCCTGTTTAAATTAAAAATATTATGTTAATTTCTTTGGTATCACAAACTTAGCCAAAAAGTATTATTATAATTTTTTTTAATTTTTCTTTATATTTGTGTTTTTTAATCACAGGTACAAAAAAAAAAGGAAAATAACAAAACCGGAACACGTATGCACATCCTTTTTGTCGAAAAAAGAAAAATAAATGTGTATTTTAATGGTAACTTGGTTTTGATTTCAAAGTATTATTTTAATTCAAAAAAATTTAGTTTTTTTATATTTTCATGTATTATTGTTTCTTTTTGATACAAACATGGATACAATTTAGATTGGTCAGCAAAACTTTTTATAAAAATATAACAAAGTTTAGTACCTACGTACGTAATATTATTTTGTTAAGCTTTTTGCTCTCAATTTACCTTATAGTGTTGAAATCAGCAGTTTTGTCATCAGCAGTCAAAAATTTTTTTTTGACTTTTGCAATTTTCAGGGATCATTCAGTGAAAACTGAATTAAAATTAATAATAATTTTTGTATTAAAATGCTTTAAGAAATCTCATTTCAAAGAATTTTTTTTTAACTCTATACATTAAAGGAAAAGATAGTGTTTATTAAAATCATAATGTAAGCGATTTTATTATCATTTTGATTTGTTCGTGTGCTACTGCATTTGATGGTATTGTTGGTATAAGATGGTACAAGATACTAATATTTTTTTGTTTTATTAACGAGAGACGTTTGGAAATATGGAAATTCACACTAAGGAACTGCATGAGGTTCCTTCGGGTTGTGTTGAACTTTAACCAACCAAAACCATTCCGTTTAAAACCAAACTTTGGGAGGATCCCTTTAATACAAATTGATACGGTTTGATTTTGGGAATAAGGATGTGGGAATTATAATGCGTTGGGAATTGGGTTTGGAATAATTGAGATTATGTATAAGTTAAAACAAAAATTTTGTAGAGTTATTGTGAAGAAAGATGTTAATAATATTTTTACATCTCGTTAAATTGTATACATATGAACTATCAGTTAGTTTGGCACACGTGTACTGGCAAAAGGTTCCATAAACGCGACATGCCGTGCTATACGGATTTGCGAACGCTATGTTATGCCATTTTAATAACGCGACAATGTAGAGGTAAGCGTCTGTCGCACTCTTTTATTGGAAAATTTTAAATGGAGGCATTAATTGTTTTATTTCTTTAGAACAGGTGTTTGCCCTTACAAGTTATCTATAAAACAAGGCCAATAATTCGAATGTACGATGATGGAAAAATGGAGTAATAGTTAATATAACACTAGAGTTGTCAATAAGACATATGCCTTTGTTCTGCTTCAACTCAAATATATGTCCAAAAATTTGATTTAACCAAGTCAATTTTAAATAAAACTCGGTCCCCAGAATGTTTAAATTTGATAAAAAATGCATAGCTTCTCCTTAAAATATTAGATTGGTGATATGCAGCCCTTTTTCACATTGAAATTAATGAATGAAATACTAAACTAAATTAATATGAAAACATGGACCAATTTATTATAATTAGCTTTTCAGTTAACCTGTGTAAGTTTTTGTATAAAAACAAAATTTTAGAAAATTACAAATAAAGGTGTGTAAATTTTGTAAAGGAGGCAGAAACATTAGTTCATAAATGAGGTAAAAGCATTATAACTATTACACAAATGCAACACACGACGACATAAAAATGCACTTTTACTTTTTAGTCACTTGTGTAAGCTGTAATAACTTTTATGTTTTAAAACTCTTATTAAATTTTTTTTAACTTTACTTACCGTTTTGTTGCCTAAATTTCTAACACGACATCCCAAATACGCTGATTTACCAACTAATGATGTTACATTTCGAGGCATTTGTAAATCAAAATAAGGTTCTGTCCATTTATGGCCGAATGATGAATGTGGTATATGTGTTGGTTTTTCATTCCCATGATTATTTGTATTTGAATTATGATTTGGTCTTTGATAACACATTATAATACCTGAAAAAAAAATTTAAAAAATATTTTAAACTTAATTAAAAAATGTCTATATAATCATTAAAGTTTTGGTGCGAGTACCAAAATGGCTAACATTCAAAATTGACTTAATTTCCATGGATTATTATTATCAGTCCATTTATAACTTTTAGGTTTATTTCCATTAATGACCTATATTTACTTTAAGATAATATAATTTTATTATGTTCCTTTTAACTTAAATGACTTCAAAAAATTTTAATAATAATATTGATTAGGGGATGTTCGAATAGTTTGGATTTCACTTTCACTGTTGTTACAAAGTTTATGTGCTTTATTATTTTACCTCAATTTTTAGTTACTTATAACATATAATATCTAAGTATCTGGGGCTTATAATATTATATGGTTAAAAGGACTTTTTGCTTGGGCAAATAAGTTCCTAAAATAACTATTTCCCTATAACACGTCATAGTTAATTAAAAATTTCTGTTAAAATAATTTGATAGTCCCTGACAATCAATGCACATTTTTGGACCTATGAAATATTATCGAACGAAATAGAGTCAAATTTTAATCAAAATTTTGGTAAAAAACGAATATCCCGGTATATATTTCAAAGTAACGACTTTTTGTAAGGTCAGGATTTTATATTAAAGTATTATAAACGATACAAAAATGTTATCTAGTATATAAAGGAGAAAGTATGTTTGTTTGCTTCTTATTGAATTGTGTAAATTTTACCAAGTGCTTAAATGACTTTAAAGTAAAAAGTTTCGTTATCCCGTCTTGAAGATATCTACGACATTTTAAAGAAATTTTCATTCTTTTAAGATCATGTTTATACTGTTGGATTGATTGAGCTCAAATTTAGTAAAAACGTAGTTCCCTAGTGAAGGCGTTCGCTGGATCGATATGGTTACGATCTGTTAACTCGTATATAATAGATATGAGTGGTTGTACAAAAATATTAAAATTTATGGTTGTATACGAAAAACACATATAAAAAAAATTTTACATAAAATTTGAAGATTTACATGTTATTATGAAATGAAAACAATGAGACATTTTTAATCGATTACCACATCAAAAAAAAAAATAATTGATGCTTATGTTTTGTTGTAAAATCCATAATATTCACATTTTCTGCATCTCATACCAGATTATTCCTTACCTATTGCAAAAGACCCTATTAATTTATAAGCACACTTTATAAGCAAGTGGTTTAAGTTTTAATCATATTAATTTAAAAAAAAAAAACAATAAAAACTGGCAACAGTTGAATTAAATTTGAAGAAATAAGAATTTTTTGCAATTTATTATTAAAAAGTCTTACTTTCATTTTCTCCTTTTTGAATTTTCTCTTGAGCACATTTGTGGCTTAATACAAATGTTTCACGATACTGTTAAAGAACTTTAAGAAATTCAATAGAAATTCAATTTTTTGTTCGTCAGATCTGTTTTAGCTATTTTTGATATTTTTCTTCTTAATTTAGAGCATATTTTATAAGTGGAAATTAAAAATAAAACTGAAAGGATTTCCTGTTTTTTTTTTGTCGAAATAAATTTATTTTGTTTTTAGGTTATTTTTTAGATATCATTATTATCATCGCTAAGTTTTAAATTTTCTTTTTTTGTTATTTAAATGGTTTTATTTTATCAGACTTTATTTTCCTTTATATTTTGCTTGTTTTTTTACCTAAATTCTCATTATTTTAATCACTGACCCAATTTTTATAAAATATTAAAAAATTCTATAGCTATTATAATACAAAATATGTAGCTATATTCTCTATAATCACAGAAGCTCTGCCAGTTATTACTTATATAATATTATAATGTAGAATAATTACTAATGACTTGGATACCCACTAAAAACTCGAAGATGCTTTTTCCTTCTGTAAAATTTTTAGTCATCGTTTTCGGAAATTATTTTAAGGTCAAAAAACATTAAAATAAAAATATTTAAAAAATTAAATGAAAAAAAAAACAAGAAAAAGAGATAAAATAATTAGTATTTTTCAGCAGTATGAAAATGAATTTATTTAAAAAATTTAAAAGAACCGGAAAACAGATATAAATGTATTCCGTTCCACTTTTTGTGACTTTAATACTATTCATGAATATTGACAAAAAATACAACTTTAGATAATCAAAAGTAAAAGAAAATAGAAAGTTTCCATCTGCGTGGACAGTCAATCTGCGATTAAGACTATTAACGCGAACATTACAATCTCAAAACTTGTTAGGCAGTACAAAGAGGAGCTTGCCCTAATAAGCGAAAAGCTAAGCATAACCTTCATGCGGGTGCGTATGGGCATAATAATATTGAAGGAAATGAAAAAGCTGACTAACTAGCAAGGAAAGGAGTCACTCTGAACATTAACTCTCCTGAAAGAGTCAGTTGTCCAATTAGTACCATAAAGGAACGAATCCTTTCTTTGTATATAGCGAAATCGCAGAAGAGGTGGAGTAGTCTGAGCAATTGCACCATATCTAGAACATTGTGGCCCACCTACAAGAAAAGGAGATGAAATGTGTTAATATCCAAATCATACATAGACTTCGTCAGCATAGTGGCAATCATCACAGGTTATTGACCAGGAGGCACGCATACAAATGCAAATTAGGAATCCCTTACACACCATCTGCAGGGATTGCGAAGAAGCAAACGAAAGTGAGAATCTGGTGAACTTTTTTTGCAAATTTCCGGCCCTAACTGGAGTAACCGTCGGCAAGTAATTAGAGTCGGTAAACCGTTGTACCACAACCTCAGCGAGATCGTATCTGAACTGCTCGGGTTGCATATAAAACCGTAAACAATTTTGAAACATAGGTCACGTGAGCGCAGTGGTATCAAAATGGCGAAATCTAGTGCGTAATTGAGGCCTTCACGCAGCATCGTGAAGGTCACCTTCCTATATATCTACCTATATAAAATGTAGAAAGAGGATTTAAAAAGAGGCGTGTATTTGATGAACTAAATCTAGCTCTTGTAATGATTATTATATTACTAAAATACTCACTCTCAGAATTCCTCCACTTGATGGTTTCTATAATAACTTCTTCAGAAAGTGAAATGTTTTTTAAAAGCTCATATTAAAGGTTTTTTTAAGGACCATGAAAATTACATTAAAAACCTTCTATATTTAACGCACAAAACAAATATTTGAAAGTGACAGAAAGGTCTAATAGATTTATTTATTTTTTTTTTTTATATATTGACATGTCGCAAATATTATTAATGGATTATAATATATTTAATAGGTTCAACGAAATCCTGTTGGCTTAATTGGTTTAATTATTAAGGCTGATACATAACAATATTTAATAGACAGTTCCTAATTGGTTTAAAAAATAGTTTCTAAACGAGTCAAGATATTTATTAAAGAATATTTTATAAAGATTTTTTTTTGACACATGAACATGTCAAAACGAGTTAACGAAACGTAACAAAAGAAATTTCATGAAGTTGATACATTCTTCAAAATTAAATACGATTTGGCTCAAATATTTTTGAAGACATCGGTTTAACCGAACAAAATATATATAATATTATAAATATTCTTTAATGGAATCAAACCACCATTCAAAATATCCTGCAATTCAAAAAGAACTTTTTTTTTTGAGAAATAGATATGGCGAAATATATTAGCTGATATTTGAAGCCTATTGCACCAAGCCCTTATCACTAATCAAATAATTGAATAAACATTTTTTTTGATAAGTGTTTGTTGCACCAAAATCATATTTAAAAATAACCAAATAAAATATTGATTAGTTAAAAACACCCACTTAAAAAAAAAAAAGATTATTTAATTACTGATAAGAAGTTGGTGCAAAAGGGCCCGGTATATCGCAATTAAATTGTTCTAGTATTCAAATTCCTTTTTAGAGCAGAACAACATTTTCTTTAAAGTTTGAATTCAAACAGCTTATTATAACTGTATAAAAAAGAGTTTAAATGCATATAGTGCACAAGGAAATAAACGCGCTTTCTGTTTTATAATGCGGTAAATATTAAAATTATTTAAATAAATTGTGTTAGGTATACAGACAAATGTTACGCTCGCTTTGGTAATTACCAAATACTAAATTATTTTTCATTTATTATATCCTAAGTTTTAGCTTATTTTTATTGAAGAACCATTTTTTTTTTTTTTTTTTCTTAACCATCAGACTTTTTGTTTTAATTTCATATAGGTATTATTAAAATGATCCTTTTCAAAACTTTATTTCCCTTAGTACCAATTTTAAAACTATAGTGAAAAAGCTAACTATTTTCTAAAATGCTAAATATCAAATTTTTTTTAAATTTCAATAAAAAAAATTTAGTATTTTTTAATGGTAATCATTAAAACACCATTAATAACATGAGAATTCGAACGGTTTGCATTTTGTTCATAATAAAGATATATTATTATTAGTGAATCCTTAAATTTTAAGGGATTATTACGAAAATTCTACTCAAAGAACCTTCTTTTTAACTTACCTGTAATGAAATAATAATTTAATAATAATAAATTAATTCTATTCTAGTGCTAAAAATTTAAATACAAGCTAAACTCCATATAATATTTTGTTAATGCCATAATCATTATTATTAGGCGGAATTAATAGCAAATCGTATATTACATAGGTACCTTATGTAATTTTCTTTTTTTCAGTTTAATATGCATTTTAGACTATTTTTGTATAGAGTTTAATTTTGTTGGCAAAAAATAATCTTATCCTTAACAAACAACTGATTTAAATAATCTCAGAATTTTCATATATATTTAATGGAAAGAGCAGTTTTGTAATTATTTAATTTCCGAATTGTTTTAACTTTGTCCTAAGATAAAATTTTCATTTTAGAAAGAAGGTTCATAATAATATAAAGGACCTTCTTTTAGAATTAATAGATATATTTTATTTTGAATTTTTTTTTATATTGTTATGCAAAATTCATTGTACATTCCTTTAAGAAATTCCTATCCGAATAAATAAAAATTGTTTGTGCATCCGGTACAATTTTGATTCTCACAAATTAACATACCTACTTAAAATGATCATTTAACAATGCATGTCTTTTGTTTATTAAAGATTTGTTATTACTTCTTACTTCTTCTTTTTATTCATGTAACACTTTAAATTTTTCTACATACGAAAAGGCGATTTACATAGAGATCCTAGTCTGCAAGAAGAAATATAAAAACATACATTAAAACATAAGACCCGTTCAGATTGCCAAAAATGTCAATACAAGCCTCAAAAGAACTAGATCACTTGATTTAGTTCCAGTAGTTTTATAAAAGTTAGGACATAAAGAATGGTTAATTTTTAAGACTATAGTTTTAATCTTTTAAGATGGTGCTGATCTTTTCAGTAAGTTGAAGTTTCACTTAATATCTGTTTTGCGTACAGTATATTTCAATAATTCTCATTCATCTTTACCTAAAAAAATAAAAAAAAAATAAAAAAAATTTTATATATTATTTTTGTAAGACTCTGTAGTAGCATTTTGGCTGATTAGAAAATAAGTTTTTCCATCTTTATAATTTCTTTTAAAATGTAAAATTTTTTTAATATTGTAAAATTTTAGACATTATTTCGTCCAACAATAAAAAAAATACGATTAAAAAATGGTTTTATTTCCAAATCATAATAAAAATGCTTAAATTTCTTTTCTAAAATTTTATAATGGACATTTCAATTCAACTTAAAAATCATTCAGAAACATGATTTTATCAAGGAAATGCCTTTCCTTTATTTTAAATTTTAAAAATATTTTGCTAAAACGAAAAAAAAATCAATTTTTTTAAATTCTTATTAATCATGTCCTTGAATAAAATTTCATTTTTTAAAGGATTTCTAATAATTTTTAGTCGTTACTATATAAAAAAAAACACAACAACAAGAAATTGAAAAGGTATGAAAAAAGGCAGATAAAAAATACAGGTGAAGTTTTGTAATGGTTATCTAACATCAAAGAATTTTATTTTTACGATTCACAGATGGAAATTTCATCTAAACCTTCTCAGAATATATTACACATAATATTTTGAGGCAAATTGAAAGATAACATAAACATTTTTTTTTTGTATATGTGTCCTTTCGCTTTAATCATAATTACAATTTTTAATAATGAGGTGGACATTTGTTAGAAAAGTAAAGTTTTTTGTTTTTGTTTTAATTATTCTAAATGGCATTTTCTTTATGAAATTTGATAAATTGAATATATTTTTTTTTTTTTTTGTTTTTTAGTGCATTTCTCTGCCACAGCCTTTCCTTTTCAGGCGTGGCTGTAAATGTCGTAAGGGGGAATTACTCTTACGACGTGTGTACGATTCGAACCCACACTCCTTAGGTGTTTATGGCGTATTTTATGAGCTCTTTCCACTAGGCCATCGAGGCTTCAATTGAATGTATTGAAAAACATAAATATTTCTTGAATTGTTAACGTAATTGAAAGAAAAAATAAATAAAAAAAAATGGAATAGAAATTTATCACTAAAAATAATTTCTCAAAATTAAGGATTCGTTAAAATATTTGAAATATTTTTAAAATCAGAAACTTTTTTTAAAATATGTTCAAACTTTTTACTTTTTTTGAATGAAACTGGAATAATAAAAAGTTTTAGGACATTCATTATATTTAGTTTTATATATAAATAATTGCAAGTTCACAAAGATAAATTTAATATCGAAGACTACTAATTAAAAGATTTTTAATATCAAGGCTACTTGAAAAAGATGACTCTAGTAATTTTTTTGTGTTTCTTCGAATTAAAGCAAATCTATCTATTAATGAACCATGAAATCTATTCTCTTGAATCATCTTATTACCATGCAGCTCAGACTAGATCTTACCATGCCCAAACTAGATCAACTCTATAGAAATTAACATTCGCGTATCTGTGTATGCATGCACTATTCAAAATCATGCCAAACAGTTTTTGAAGTAAACAATTTCTTACCTTATATAACTAAACTCTGGAAAACAATTAACTCTTATTTTTCTTAGTATTCTTTGCAATATTACAACTTTTTTCTATCAATTATTATTGATATTATTATCTTGTAGATAGTAACATTTTTTTATTAAATTAACTCTTAAAGTACGTGTTCTTATATATTCAAAAATACCCAACTGGCTAATTAAATAGATTATCCAAACTATTATTAGCTAAGTACATTTTTATTCAGTACATGGTACTTCTCCCTGCTATAATTTGCAAAAATTAAATACAAAAATTTTATAATTCGTATAAATAACTTAACTCTAAGATCGTTATTTCTTCACTTTCATCTTATTATTTCTTTTAAATAATCAAACAAAGCTATAATTAAGTAAAAACAAGTAAATCTAACAGTAAGTCGATGCAACGATGCCTTATTAATACCCTACACCTGAATAATTCGAATTAAATTAAAAATCTATAAGTTTTTGGCAATTGTTTGAACTTCTTCCCTTTTCTGTGTTATTCAACTCGAATTTCAGGAACGTAAAAGAGGCATCCTCTTGGGATTTGCTTGACATCCTTGTAAAAAATGTCAAGTTTCTATCTTTATTAATTTCGAAGATATCGTTGTTAGTCCTTGGGAGATGTATGTCAGGTACCCGAATTGCCATTCCAATTCATTAAATCCATCTCATGGACATAAAGAAAACATACCGGAACACCATTGTACTAACTTTAAAGGTTCTACTTTTGTTGGTTTTGGAGATATGCTCGTTTGCTCTTGCGCTCGTCCGGAAGTTTCCAAAATACGAACCCATGGACCGATTTTGTCCAGATTCGAACTAAGCCTTCCTTTCGTAATTAGTAACCTAAAAAAATTTCATCAAGATAGCTTTACTATAGTTTTTGAATTATCGTGCGAACGGGCTGACGGACATCGTTAAATCGACTCAGGAGGTGATCCTGATTCAGAACATATATACATGTCCATATCTAACTTGCTTCCTTTTGCTGGTTACAAACTCCATACCAAAGTTAATATATCCTATACTTTAGGTGTAGGGTATAATAAGATCTCTCCTCCTCTAGTTTTTGAGGACGTAAAAAAAAATAATAGGTAATATATTTTAAATATTACTTTCCTTTTAAATTAGTTTTTCTTAATATTTAAAGTAAATAAATAATTTCTGTTTTCTCGTATAATAGGGATTCCTCATATTATGTGTAGAGATAGAATTGTAATCATGAAAAAATTCAAATTCGATTGGATTATTGTCTGCGATTTTTCAAGTAATCGTTTTATAAAAAAATCTTTTTAATACATTCTAACAAAAATTTTTACAAAAAACTTTGAATTAGGTCCCTATATCACTATAATGGAGACTCCTATTTAGATTTAAATTTATGAACACTAGTGTAATATTTGTTTTTATTATCTGTCTAACATCACAAAATTTCATAAAAACAAAGAAAATAAGGCAAGATGAAAATAAAAAAATTTCAAAGACCCATATTTGCCCAAGATACATTAAAAACTGTTTAGAATTGAAACTTGTATCAAAATTTCTAAATTTTCTGTGAATGAAATAAGAAAAAATGAAAAAAATAAATAAACACTTTCCTTAATTTTAAGGAAATCGGACATAATTAAGACAATTTGTTAAGACCACATAAAAATATACTAGTGGAATTTTAGTCTTACTAACAACAACTTTGTACAAGTGTCGATACAAGTGACAGACCCTCTTGACCCTCTTTAAAAATTTAAAAAAAGTTTTCTGTGCTAACTAATGCTAGTTTTGAAAGACCTTTCTTCTCTTAAAATTTCAAGGCTCTCTCCAAAGTCATTACGGAAATATAAAGGAAGCAAAATTTAGCAGAATTTTGTTTTCATATAACGGTAAATTTCAATACTAAATTTAAAATAAATTGTGTAATTTTTATATTGATTTATGAAAGTAAAAATGGTCCTGTCGTTTGATGTTTTTAGATTGAAATAAAATGTTAAGCAGAACATGAGATTTACACATTTACGTAACGGGTGGAGCTACATAAAAAAGTTGTTCTACAACATTGATTTTTTTATGAGACCTACCGATGGTTCAAATTTCATTGCTCGAACTTTAATTGTGTAGAAGTTTTGGAGAAATACGAAAGGATGGATGCACGGACAGAGCGAAAATAAAAGTTTATTGTATATTTGTATAATATACTCAGCTTAAATACTCATTATTGTTTTTCATATATAAGAAATTTAATGGGAGAATAACCCTAGTTTAAATCCTGATTTTGTTTTGTAACAAAAGAAACTAAATAAAAAACTTCAAATCACTTTATACATTAATATACAAAGATATTTTGGCAAAATGTACCAAAATAAGAACTAAAAATAAAAATATATAATACCACTTAAATTGATTGAAAACATACATTTTTTTTTTAAAGTAAGATTGAATTTTACTTGAGGGTTAAAGAAACGTGTTTAAAATCATTTCGTATTCAAATTAATTCTAAAATACATCAATAATTTAAAGATGAACGTGATTTCGTGTCAAAAAAAAAAATAAATATTTTTTTCTTAAAAAAACTCTAAAATTAAAATTTAGTTTCAGTTTTTCTTCACTTTCTCAAATATTGAAAATAAGCATATATACAAATAAATATACATAAACATTTTTTTAAAGTAAATATTTTTTGAGATAAACCAAATTTCAAAAAGTCATATGCAATAAGCATTATGTTTATTAAAATAATTTTGTTATAAATCAGAGAAAACTTCAATAATATTTAACACAAGTAAAGAATACAATATATAAATTAAATAGGTATAGAACAGCGCAATCTGAACACACCTATCTAAAGTTATTTAAAAATGTGTTAAAAGTTTTGTTTTTCCAAAACGTTAATAGCTATTACGATCATAAGTTTTTATTTAAAAATAAAATTTTGAAATTTAAATTTTATAAAAAATATAATAAGATATTTATTTAAGTATTTTTCTCCGAATTTTTTCTGTTAACAAAAATATAAAGTATCAATTTCTTTTCCATCATTTTTCAATTTGAAGGAAATTCAATTTTCAACTCGAATTTCAGGAACGTAAAAGAGGCATCCTCTTGGGATCTGCTTGACACCCTTGCAGAAAATTTCAAGTTTCTATATTTATTAATTTTGAAGATATGCTTGTTAGCCCTTGGGAGGTACCCGAATTGCCACTCCAATTCATCAAATCCATCCCAGGAACATAAAATAACAAAGGTTCTATAAGGTGTTTCCATCTGAACACTCCAAACGATAGCTGGTTTTATAAACTTTATAAATATATATAAAATGAATATGTGGTTTTGCCATCCGGTATTTTAATATACCGTTATGTCAAACTCAATTTTTGCAAAAATTTGGATCCCTTCTATCTTTCAAACAGTTTAACTTAGAAGCCTGAAATTTTGAGAGCAGTTATATATTATGAAAATAAGTATGAGTCATTTCAGGAAATATTTTTGTGTCGCCTCCGTTTATGAAATGTAAGAGGTTAAAAACTGAAAATTCTCTATTTTTAAACTCCTGTAATTTGGGCACCTGTCCAAATTTTTTTTAAAATCTCGCGTGTCAAAATTTTATGTCTGCAGATTTTACGATTTTCATCGTGAAAATAAAAATTTTGCAAAAAAAGGAGTTCAGTTCAGTTTCGTTATAAATTTATAATTTTTTCGATATTTATTAGCATTGACAATAATATTTTAATAATTAGTGACTGACAAAGAAATAAACAGTTTGACACCTGTCATCTCCAAACCCCTGATAAATAAATTATTGAAAATCTGATTTTGTAATTATGACAGATGACAGGTGTCAAACTGTTTATTACGGAAGAGTTTCAAAATAAGATGGATTTATTTGTGAAGCCATTATGAAGCCATGAAGTTAGAAAAAAGACGACTTTAATCAAATAAAATTCAAATAATGAATTTTGCTAAATATTTTAATAATAAAGATTTTAAAAATGGGTAGGAGCTGCAGTCTCGCATTTCCCGTTAAACAAATTATTGAAACCCTGATTTTATAACCACCTCTAAAAGCCCAGTTAATTAAATTTTTTACCTATAATTTTAACATTAAAGAATTTAAAATTGTGGGGCACGCGATATTTATAAAAATGTTAAATTTTAAAACACGAGATTTTAAGATGTGTGATCTCGTAGCACTTCCATTCAGATTTCATTCAAATTCTAAAAAAAATTTCAGTAAAACTTGAACTCAACCATTTGAAAAGAGTATTTTTTTAGTTTATTTATTAGAACTGCCTAATCGATAAGGTTGATATAAAAAATTTTTCTTAAGGAAAATTTAGTTTACTAAACCTAACTATACAGACAACATCCTCATTGAAAACTTTAAACAGACGAACAATGATATTATACAAGATGAAAGTAAATTTTCTGTTATTGGTAAAAGTAAAAGAAACCTCATTTTTTTCTCAATGACTTTAAATTACAAGTTTGATTTGATTTTCATAATAAAAATATTATATGTTCAATATTAATATAAACTTTCTTTCAAAAAAAAACAAAAATGATTTTGTGTTTCTGTTTTGCAAACGCGTTAAATTTTTCATTGAATTAAAATTAAAATGTTTATATTTTTTTTTTGTTTGAAGTAAATACCGAACAGCAGGATAATTCAAATTGGAAAAACTTTTGATTAACATATTTTTAAAAAAAAAAAACAAAAAAAAATGAAACTTTCAAGGATGAAATTTGTTTTAAACACTTTTTTCGTTATTTCTTTTATAACATAATTGGTTTTATTTATTATATTTATTAATATATGTATATATGTATGTGAACAAGCTTGTATGACTATGTATGTATATGTATTTAATAAAGTCCTTTAAACAGTTTTTAATATTATATATCATGTACCTATATAATATAGCTATATATGATCCTATATAATATAATACTTCATAAATATCATGGTTTTTTTTGTTAATACCCCTCGAAATAAAAGGAAAAATTAATTATTAATTTTCCACAATTTTAAACACAGGAACTAAAAATTTCTTCTCCATCAGCAAATCAACAAAAAATTATTCAAAAATTTTTAAAGTGGAAATAAAATGTTAAATTTTCTTTGTTATTGTTTTTTTTTTTTTTTTGTTCTTCTTATTTTTTTTATTTTTATTCCAATTTATCATAATCAGTAACATTTATTACTAATCAAAATTTTATAAAATCGATTAAAATTTTAATTTTTTATATATTTTTAGTTTTTACGACTTTATAATCGCTTTTTTGTTAACGGTTTAAAAATAAAAAACACCCCCTCCCACTTCCCCCTTTTAATTATATTTTATGGTATATTGAAATATTATTTCTTTAGAAATGATTTGATTAACGAAAATTTTTAAATAATTATAAAGCTGAACATTTTTATATTTTAAAGATGAAAAATCGTGTATTTTAAAATATAATGACATAAAATTTTCGCGAAAAAAAAAAAAAAACTGATTTTAAATTTAATAATTTTGAAAACTAATTAACAAAATATGAATACAATTTGATATAAACATAAAATAAGGCAGCATGAAAATTTAAAGGGTTTTAATGATGCACATTTTGAAAAAGACAACAAACAAAAATTTCATGGAATTTTGACTACTTTAAGGCCAACATTTGAAAATTTTTTTTTTATGTTTTTTTAGCACATTTCCAAAAAAATTTTGAAAAATGTGCTTATTAGTTTCACTCTGTCCGTCCGTCCGTCTGTTTACAAAACTTCTACACCGTTAAAGATAGAGAAAAAAAATTTTAACCATGGGTAGGTCTCATAAAAAAAATAATTTTGTGGAACAACTTTTTCATGTAGCCCCTCCCATTACGGAGCTACAGCCTCTCAAACTTTGAAAAAGCCCTATTTTTAAATGTATATATCTTATGTTCTGCTTAAGATTTTTTGAATCTGAAAACTTTAAGAAGATTGGGTTTTAAGGAAGCCCTATATAATTAATAAGAGAGCCATGTACTACTAATGAGTTTGGAAGAGCGTTCATGTGTTATAAAAACATTATATTAGAATTTTATGATAAAAAAACAATTTGGGAGGTTGGGAGGTTGCTTGAATTTGTGGGTTGTATGAATTAACGTACCAGAAACTAAAGTAGAAAACACCTATATTATGAACTAAAGTCGAATAAATTGTAGAGTTAGAGAAAATATAAGTTATGTTAGAAATATAGAAGTTATGTCAAAAATATTAGTTATTTTAGAGAAAATGTATATATGAATTAATGTCGAAAAATTTTTACTATAGTTCATAATATGAACTAAAGCAGAAAAATAATATAAACAAATTAGAATGTAAACCATTGATTTAAAGACCACATTTTCAAAAGATAATACAAACTGTTTAGAATTGTGACTCTGTAGCAAAACTTGAAAATTTCATATAATAAGAAAAAATAAAAATATATTATTAAAGGTTTAATTTGTATGTCTTGCCGAAGAAATATTTGTACAGGTGCCTAAGTTACAGATGTCTAAAAATAGCAAATTTTAAATTTTTGAGCCGTAATAGCTATTACAGGTTGTGGCATAAAAAAATTTTCTGACGAAACTTATACTAATTCTCAAAGTTTTTTCTTACCTCAAAATTTCAAGTCCCTATCTAAAAGCGTACCAGAGTTTTGAAGGTAAAAAAAATCATGCAAAATTAGGTTTTCACATAACGGTAAATATAGTAAATTTAAGAAAATTGTATAATTTTGATATTGATTTACAATGGTAAAAAACATTCCTGTCGAATGGCGGTTTTAGATTCAAAATATGTTAAGTGGAACAAAAGATATATGCATATCAAAATATGGCTTTTTCAAAATTTGTGTGGCTGTACTCCGTAGTGGATGGGGCTATATGAAAAAGTTGTTCTAAAAGATTAATTTTTTTTATCTACCTTTACCTACCATGGTTAACATTTTTTTTTCTATCTTTAACACTGTAGAAGTTTTGTAAACAGTCAAAAGGACAGACGGACAAACGGACGGAAAGAGTGAAACTTATAGGCACATTTTTTCAAATTTCTTTTGGAAACGTGTTAAAAATCAACTAAAGTTGAATATTAATTTATGATGTAATGCGACTCGATAATGGGTGGGAATATATAAAAATTTTTCTCACAAGGTGAGTACATTTACATTTCCATATTGGTTGGTACTTCATTTAAAGCTTTTTCGGAAAATACTATTTTAAATTTATAGAAATTATAATGAAAATTTGAATATTGAATATTATTAAGCTTACAGAAATTAAAAAAGAAAAAACATAAAAAAACTTACGTAAAAGTCCTGACTTGTAGTTTAGAAGTTAGAAGTTATATTATACATGTAATAAAATTTGGTATTGTATCATGAATGATTAAATGATTAAATTCTGAAAATATTATGCAATCACATCCATTCAACATTCAGTAATTGTCCTGGAAGGTTATCAAACTAGACTAGATTAATTTCATATCAATTCAATTAATTTCATTTCAATATGGTAGCACTTCTACTTCCTCGTTTTCTTATTAGGGGAACCAATTATTTTTAGTATAATTATTATGCCTAAGAAGGCATAATATTACACTTCAAGAAAAATAAATTTAAAACAACATTAGCCTCTAACTCGGAGTTATTTAAGTGGATAATATGAACTATTTCATTCGGAGACCTTCACTTTTCAGGTTCTCTAAAACTTTTAAAAGAAAAGAAGTTTTAAAAGGAAAATTTGGTACCATAAAGCGTACAGTGTGATAGTATGTATTACTAGATTATTATTTAAGAGGTATAAATGATAATGCAACCGTTTGATATAGATCTATTATGCTTATGTAACTACGGTGTTGTGGATTTTGGCTTTACTTATAATACTTCTGTTAGGTCTATTGCTTCTAAGAAATCAATTGTATAGGGTTATTTCTGGGAGTTTATCTTCGAATGAGAAATATGCTCGTAAGTACACATATCTTGCTCGGAGTAAAGGTCCACAGGTTTTGAATATGTGACTTGGAGTTTCTTCTAGTTTTTGAAGGAATCTGCATGTACCGTCATCTTCTACTCCAATTTTATTTAAGTATCCCTTTAGCCGACAATGTATGACAGAATTCTTATTTTATACTTACTGAATTCTATGATTTTATCATATCTTTTCCGGTTTTAGTTTTCCAGAAACTTCTTCGATTCATTTCATAGTTTACTTTTACAATTTTCTTTTTCGATTTTTAGTGCTTCTCTTATTTTGCGTTTACCTACGCGACAAAAAGGTTCGGGACAGCTGTAAAGGAAGTTATAGCGCCTTCTTTTGCAAGTCGATCCACTTCCTTATATCCCTCTATACCTAGTTGTCCCGGTACCAATTAGAGAGTTGTATGCATATTACAGAGAATATAGAAAACTAATTCAATTGAGGAAAAAATCATATTATTACAAAAAATAGTCTTTCTTTGTTATATATTATTTACTGGATATTCAAAGGAATTCCTTAAGGCCATGACGTACTTAGAACATTTTCATGGTATATCATAAAGGCAATCATTACTATTGGTCAACTATATAAAAATCATAATATAATGTTTAACTTTTGGTAACAATAGAATAAATTTTGTAATTTTTAAATTTCATTTTGAAAAAAAGAAAAAAAAAAATTTTCCCACCAAATATAATTTTTTATTAGCTTTGTCTCAGTTTGAATTCAAATTAAGTAAAAACAGCTTGTTGTAAATATAACTTTTACTTTTGAATTTTTCAGCCAAAAGCGTTTGTTAATAATAATGTCAGGACATTTTTTGTTTTTTTTTTTTTAATTTTTAATGTCTGTAATTTTTTATTTAAAAAAAAAATAAATAAATTTTCAGAAAACAGTTTCTTTTTTTTTGTTTCCTTTATTTTAAAATCCAGGTCAAGTATAAGGAATAGATTTTAACAAAGGAAGTCTATGTAAAACGAAAACAAAACGGATTTGCCTTAAGCAAGTATTTTAATAATCGAAAAATGATATCATGCGTTTTTAGCATTAAAACATTTTAATACATCCAATGTTCCATTATATGAGGCTTTCATCTTTACATTTCATAAAATTAAACTCAAATCTAAATACCATTTTATTGTATAAAATTTTTAACGTATTAAAATTAACAGAATTTTCTTTGGTTGTAGTGGACAAAAGCACAAAGAATAAACAACTAAACCCAATTACTATATGGAGCAATCCAGGCATAAGCAAAGTGAGAAAAAATTCGGTTGTATTTTAATTATTGAACCATATATTAACATATAACATATAACTTATGTTCTACAAGCATGCGGCTTGTAATGGCTTTCAATATTTCCCTTATAAAGTACCTAATATTGTTAAATTCAATTAAATTTCTACCTCCAGAAAATATTCGAAGATAGAAAATAGTATCTAATACAGATGTCCGCCACAAATTACTTGAAAAAAATCGCGTAAGTTTGGTTTAAGTAAAATTGCACTCGAAACCTGACAAATGCATAGCCTAGTGCTAATAGCCATTTTAAACAATGGTTTTTTTAACCTTTAAACTAAAGTCAATGAAGCTTGAAAAACTCTTCCAACATATCTCCATTTGACTCGTAATTTGTGTAATTAAAGTAGGTAAAGTCGACAGATTACGATAGGTAGGCCACGAATTATGATAGTAATTATACATCTAGAGAGTTTCTGTTTGGTAGGAATGACATGAAAAGAAACAAGGTAGAATGTAAACCAACGGTTTTTAAAAGCGTACATTTCCAAAACTCGATACAAACTGTTTAGAAGTGTGACTTACACAAAAATTTGAAAATTTCATGTAAGAAAAAACGTGAAAATAGGACATTTTTGAAATTTTGAAGGGCCGTAAGTCCGGAATCCTATATAACTAAGAAAAGCCGTTAACACACGTAAAAATATATTATTAAACCTTTAATTTTCATGTCATGCCGAAGAAAAATTTGTACAGGTGCCTAAGTTACAGGTGTCTAAAAATAGCAAATTTTCAATTTTTGAAGCGTAATAACTCTTAAAGAGGGGGTGTTACCAAAAAAATGTTTGAGGAAACTTATACTAATTCTAAAAGTTCTTTCTTGTCTCAAAATTTCAGGTTCCTATCTAAAGGGGTGCCGGAGTTATGAAAAAAGAAATTTCATGCAAAATGTGGTTTTCACATAACGGTAAATTTAAATCGTAAATTACAAAATATTACATAATTTTGATATTGTTTTATATAGGTAATAAAATTTTCGATCTTCTGCCGGTTTTAGATTGCAAAACTATTACGCAGAGCCCGAGATATATACATCTGAAAATGGGGCTTTTTCGTATTTTTGAAGAGCTGCAACTTTGGAACCCTTTACAACTAAAATAAACCTTTCACACACGTAAAAATATATTATTGTAGCTTTAATTTTTATATCTTGCAGTAAAATGTGTACAGGTTCCTAAGTTACAGGTGTTTAAAAATAGCAAATTTTCTATTTTTAAGCCCTAATAGCTCATAAACAGGGGGTGGTCCGAAAAAATTTTCTGAGCAAACTTATTTTAATTCTAAAAGTTCTTTCTTGCCTCAAAATTTCAAGCTTATATCTAGAAGCGTGCCGGAGTTATAAAAGTAGAAAAATCATGCAAAATTAGCTTTTCACATAACGGTAAATTTAAATACTAAATTTACAAAAATTGTATAATTTTGATATTAATTTACAAAGTTAAAAAAAATACCTGTCGAATGACGTTTTCAGATTGAAAAAATCTTAAGCAGAACATAAGATATATGCATTTAAAAGTAGCGCTTTTTCAAAGTTTGAGGGGCTGTAGCTCCGTAATGGAGGGGCCTACATGAAAAGGTTGTTCCACAAAGTAATTTTTTTTATGAGACCTACCTATGGTTAAAATTTTTTTTCTCTATCTTTTACGGTGTAGAAGTTTTGTAAACAGACGGACAGACGGACGGACGGACAGAGTGAAACTAATAAGCACATTTTTTCAAAATTTTTTTGGAAATGTGCTAAAAGAGGGCGTACCAAATTAAAATGGATTGATGGTATAGAAAAGGATGCATGTACAATTAAGGAATAATCAACTGGAGAACTTCAGCTAAAGACACGTTTACATGGAGGTGAAAACTACCATATACGAAGACCCTACCAGGGTTGTTCAGCCAATGATCATGAAAGTAAATACGGCATAACTAGAATGAAATCTTATTACCAAATGAAATCTTATTTTAATAGCTCCAAAATTATTTTATTTAAAAGAATTTTCAAATTAATTTGAGGAATTTTAGTGGAAGTGCGGAATTTTAATGGAAGTGAAATTTTAATAATGCATATTTATTATGATATTAAGAAAATTCGGGTATCTCTAGCTGAGATCATTTAAATTTATCAGAAAAAAAATTCAATTCTTTTTTTGTATATAAAATTCAGTTTGTATTTCAATGTACATAATGGTATTTTGTTGGAGCATGGGTTTTTTTTTTTTCTATTTCATATTTAAACATTTTACACAATTTTGTTTTAATAGCTTAATATTTATCTTTTGATTGTTAAGTTTTTATTGTTCTAGATAAAATTGTAGATTATTCTGATAAACAAAATATGATTACATAAAAAAAACTAAACAAAAAAAAAAGAAAAACAGAGAATATCCGCGCCTGTGGCAAATTTTCTTTTCAACTATTTTAATTTTTTTTTATTGGATTTTTTTGATTTTGTATAAAAATAAATTTTTTAAAAGTTTACAAATGTTTTAAAAATTCTATTTTTAAGTATTTTTCAATATCGATTGAATAAATTATCAATACATTTTTGTTTTGTACACCTACGAATTGTTTCTGTGTTGTTTATTTTAATATTAAATGCAAACTTTATTTTAAATTCAAAAAACAAAAAAAAAGTTTTTATAAATATTTACAAAAGTAATTTTCAGTTTTTACTGAAATTAATTTTTAAGTTATTTATTATGCAGAACTAACTTTATTATTTGGAATTATTTAATTCTTTTAAGGTATCCCAAACTATCACCCAAATATTATATTTATTTTTACTTTGCCAGTTTATAATAAAAGGTGCATAATAAATACCTTTTGGGTTTTTGGTATCTATTTTTTAAAAAAAAATTTTGATAAATTTGCTTATATGTTTCACTCTGTCTATCGGTACGCCCGCCTGTCTCTATGTCCATCAACTTACAAAACATTTGCAAAGTTAAAGATAGAATAATGAAAAACTATGGAAGTGTCTCTTAAAAAATAATGTTGAGGAATAACTTTTTTATGTAGTCCCATCTAGATTAGAAAGACGCTATTTTCAAATTTCTATCTCTCAGCTTTTGTCTAATCACTTTTCAATCTAGAAACGTCAAACGACTGCAAAATTGTTTAGCTTAATAAATTAATATTAAAATTATACGATTTTTTTTTTTGAAAATAGTCTTTAATTCAGCATTATTTGAAAACATAATTATCTTCCTTCATACCTTAGAAACTATTTCAGATATAACCTTCAAATTTTAAAAACGAAAAAGACCTTTTAAAATTAGCATAATTACCTCAGAAAAGTTGTTTATAAATGGGTTTAGAACTTTCCTAGGCTGTCATTTAATATATAGTCTTTTCTTAAAATTGGAGGATTAATTTTGCTTTGTTTAATTCACGATTCATTCACTAGGCTAAAAGCCTCTCAATAAAACAACTAATAAAACGCGAACGACGGAAAACCTTTAAGCACTTCAACACTTTTAAATGAGATTATATTATTTTAGCACTTCAATCTTTAAAATAATGGATTTAATGGGCTTACGGTTGCTGAAACAAATTAGAATTAAGAATAAAATGTTTTAATTATTATTAAAAATTATATTAAAATGGTTATCGGTATAACTGGTGTAAAGTTAAGGTTGCCTGTCCTGGAAGAAAAAACTTATTAACGTAGGTACTTTCAAATATTGTTTCCTTTTTCTATTAATATATTATTAAATTCAATATATGGTAAAGGATAAAAATATGTTGAGATTATAAACATTCTCGACATGCTAGATGCAGACAATAATCTCTACTCCAATCCATTAATAAACCAACATTAAAAATGCCTCCCTTAAAATAGTTGGATAATATAGAAAGAATTGAGTTATATCTATGGACAAGGTGAGAAAGTGTCTAGGTTTTCAGAGCAGTTGTACCATTATATTATGTATATTGAAGTGAACTGAACTAAATGTTCTCCATGATTAGATAAAATATATTTTGTTTTTATTTTTTTTGTCCACTTTTCTGTGACTTACAAATTGAAGACGGTATAAATTGCAACAGGCATTTTTGCTTAATCCAAATATCAGGTAAATTCTTTAGTGAGCTATTTATTACACTCAACGCAAAATTCATCACTTATAAGGGAAAAGTTAGTAAATGATAATAAATATTAGGAATAGAAATCTAATAATTAATATTATTGTTAGTTACCTACTTTTTAATGTTGGGGATTTTAACTTAAAATAATACACTAACTAGTCTAATAGTATAATCTAAACACCTTTACTACATCAAATAAAATCTGGCATTGCAAACATGCAACTTAAATTGCTCCGTAAGATTAATGCGCTCTGCTCTTAAAAACTGGAATTCAGTGTTGATTTCTTAATGTTAGTATCAAAGATCTCAGACCTTGAGTTAATCTTTCTCAACAAACGCAAAATTGGGTCGAATTTGACGTAGTCTGTAGACTGATGTAAAGATATTTGTGAAGGGATGATGTAGAGTGATGACATAAACCAACACATTCAATATTTAAGTAAGTATATCCTTGAAAACAATTTATTAGTATAAAAATAAACATTTAATAAAATGCAGAATAACATATTTTTAATACAAATGGAAAGAAATTGCAAGAAAGTTTTTTTTTATTTTTTAAATAAAATTAAGAAAAATCTAGAACAATAATCAAAGTTTCAATAACATTAAACAATCTTTCATAAAATAAATTACCATATTTTTCGTAAAGACCATTATTTTCTTAATCTTAAAAAAAAAAACAAAATTAATTGGTTTCTTAATGAACTGCAAAATTTTTACATTAGGAAACATTAATAAAAAAAAAAAAACTTCACTCATCTAAAAAACAAAAATAGTACAAATTATACAAGAAAGAAAAGGAAATCTTTAAAAAGAAAATTTCTATAACAGTTTCATTTTTCTTCTTTTATTTCACTTATATTTCCTCTTCTCTTTCTCTTCTTTTTCATTTAAGAAAAAAAAATTTTGTACAAGAAAACGACATTCTCTGCAATTTTACAATAAGTTGATTTTTTATATAATATTTTTTTACTCTTTTTGCCTATATTTTTTATATGTGTTTAATTTTAATTTTTTTTAAAAAAAAAAATTTTTTTTGACTTGGCAGGATACAAAAAAAGAAAAACGTTATAGGTAACAACAAAATTAGAAAAACAAAAAAAAATTTTTTTGAAATAAATTAAAAACAGAAACAAATTAAAATGTAAAATGAAGAAAAATAACAATATAAAAATGAAAAGGAAAGTAATTATAATGTTTCCTTAAGATATTTTTATAAAAACATTTTATTTTGGTTTTAGAAACCTTCAATTTTTTTTGTTTTTCCTTTCGGTTTTTATTTTGTTTTTGATACGAAAACACTAGAATATGACCTGCTTAAATTTTTAATTTATTGAAAATTTAAGATTTTAAGAGAAAAAAAATTAATATTAATTTTTTTAAAAATCTTTTAGAATGAAATTAAAAAGAAATTGTTGAAATTTTCAAATCTTTTTAAAATAAAAAATATGTCCATAATTTTATATTAAAAAAAAAAACGAGGAAAATTGCAGTAGAGTAGACTCTAGGATACCGGTATGAACGTAACCTGTGTCAACTCTAGGATACCGGTATGAACGTAATATATCTTGTTTCTATATAACTTTTCTATAAACAATTTCAGATGTTTTAGTACCGACGTTATAACTGCTGAGACATATTTATGAAAATTGACGTTATAACTGCCGAGACATATTTATGAAAATTGTGGAGTTGTATATGACAGCTACCCAAATCTATTGCACCAGCACAACCAAATTTTACAGAAGTTGTTACCATAAAACTTGATCTTCATTTGTAAGATTGCAGACGCCTTCATTAAGTTCTAACAGGTTCAAGAAGCTTGAATCGGCTGCTCTACCCCAACTTAATTTTATAAAACTTTTTGACATGTAATTGGACATCTCTTCACTAAATTTCAGATACCTAGCTTCAATAGCCACTAAGTTATTTTCATTTGAAAGGAGAAGTTGTATGGCAGCTACCGGAACCTGTCCTACCAGCACAACCAAATTTTCCAGATGTTGTTGGCCTGTAACTGAACACAATTTTGCAAAATTGAAGATACCTAGCTTCAGTAGATACTAAGTTATTCCCATATAAAGAAATAAGTGTAATTGTAATTAATAATAATTGTATGGCAACTACTCGAACCCGCTGGCGAAAAAGCTGGATTTCAATAGCAAAATTAACTAGCAAACTAACAAACGGACGAACGGGCGTACATGGCTTAATCGGCTCAAAATTCGATTCTGAGCCGATCCATGCCTTTGACACAATATCTAGCTCGGCTCCTTTAAGTTGTCACAAACGTAATGCTATATTTATTATACCTTTGAACATAGTTCGTGAGGATATATATTAGTGTTATATAAAGTGAAGTTCCTGCTATCCAAAGTTCGAGTATTAGCCACTAGGTTACCCTCTAAATTGAACATGTTCGGATTGAAGGGTTTGTTTGAGTGATAAACCTGTTCTTCTTAAATCCGAGCATGCCTTAGAAAGTCGCCTTCTTCCCGTCCTACTAACAGAGACATGACTATACTAGTAGGACTGTTACCAGTGCCAACATATCGAGGTTATAGTCACACTTTCAACTGCTACTGCGTAGATACGGTATGATCATAACGCATCATGTTTTCTTCCCTACATAGCGTGCTGTCACGACAGCTAAAGAGAATTAAATATTCTGCTATTTGATGGCACTTAACAACAACAACATTACTCGTAGATTTAAATTAGATTATCAAGTTTTATTTTGTGAATTTAAGCTTTGTTCAGATATTACTAAGCCACATCTAATTTTAATTATTGTACTAATTTGTTTCATTTTATCAATAGTT
Source organism: Poecilobothrus nobilitatus (assembly GCA_947095535.1). Taxonomy (NCBI): domain Eukaryota; kingdom Metazoa; phylum Arthropoda; class Insecta; order Diptera; family Dolichopodidae; genus Poecilobothrus; species Poecilobothrus nobilitatus. The sequence continues at coordinate 113,569,605 of OX352774.1, forward strand.
TTGAAACTCCTATAGCTATCGGAAAAGTACGTAGAACGAAAATCGATCACATACATAAAACTTTGAAAGAGAAAAACTGAATAAAAAAGAAAAAGTAGAATTTTACTACAACATTATTATTTTGAAATTCTTTTTCATCACTCCTACCTTCCTTTTACTTCTTCTTATTAATCATTTTAATAATCATTTAGGGTTTCAATTCATAGAATAAGATTGCCTTTAATTTAATTTATCTAAATTCTTCTTTTTTTTTTTAAATCAATACAATTGGTAGCTACTTAAAATTTTTCGTTTCCGCATTGATATATGTGTGTCATTTTAATTGTTGTTCCAATAGATTTTAGTTGAAAATTCAAAAACTATTTAAAGTGTTTTGGATTTTTTTTTTAAGTGCAATTTTTTCGTGGAATGTTTTTTTGGAATATCGTACCCAACCCCTGGTCCTTTCCGGTACCTATATATAGAAAAAATTTGGAAGGATATGAATTTAAAAAAATCGCAGAACCATCACGATTTTATCCCATATTTAATATCCTTTAGCAGTACATACCGTCTCTAAGCTTCACCTTATATTATTGAAAATATTATTTTTAGTAAAAGAAATAAATAAATTAATAAATATTTTTTGAAATTTGAATATTATATTATTTAGGCTGAGTGTTTGATTAAGTCCTTAATATAATTTAATTCAAAACAAGTGGGTAGGAAAAATTGAGTTTTTGAAATTTATACATTATATTTAAGCTATAAATAGGGTATGAATTCTTGTACTTGTATGTAATGATCAGAAGCCCTCTTGGGATCCAATTTTGACAGTAATATTACATCTCTATAGTGAAATAATCAAATATACGAAATTTCAGCTAATTAATGTTATGTGATCCGAAATATAGTACTGGAACAATGTTAAAAGAAAATACGAATAAACAGAAAAAAAAAATTTAAGTGAAATTCAACTAAAGTTTTGAGAATTAAGGTATTCCTCAAATTTTAGTTGAATTTCCCTTCACTTGTTGTTCAAGATCAATAAATAATCTGTATTTTTCATTGGAAAAAATTACAAAATTAAAATTTTATAATATTTGTATTTAATTTAAAAAAGAAAATTAATATTAATAATAAAAATAATACATAAAAAAATGGAATACATAATATACATATTACTAAAGTAAACTACAAACAAGGATGGAGTTTCAATTAATTTAAGATATTATTTTTGCCTTTAGTTTGTTTATTTTTAATTTGTTTTGTTTTTTCTTATTTTTTTTTTTTTTTGTATTTTCTTCAATAAATTTTATTCTTTTAAAAAATTCAAACAAACATAAAAAGAATTTTAAATTTTTATATTGTTATCATATCACTTTAATTTATGAATATTTCAATGTTTTCCTTTGGCACGTTTTGGTTTCTTATGTAAATTTAATATTTTTTGATACAAAAATAGTAAGTAAAACCAATTTTTTTATTTTCTTCTTTAATTGATTATCCTTACAAATTTTAAATTGAATACAATAATAATTTTGAAACCAAAATAAATATTGATGAACATTGCTAAATTGAATATTGTATCTGTTATTGTTAACCAAATTTTTCAGAGTAATTAAAAAGTATAGTAATTTTTCTTAAAGATACTTTCCTCTAAGGGGTCTTCCAACGACATATGTATGCGTTTGTATATATTCTAGAAGAAACTGTAGATAGATAGTAGATAGATAGATACTGTAGTAGATAGATAGAAAAGTGAACTCAACTTTAGATATTGTTCAGTAAACGTGTCCTTTACAAAGTTCTCAACAATTAGGGTTGCTAATAGCATAGACATGATCCATTTGTGCAATGCTTAAAAAAATATTTCTAAATATGAGAACGATTATAATTTGCTATTAGTATTTCTTTTGCAATTTTATGTAATATTTTAGAGAACTGATACAGTTTGTACAATATAAGTATCGGTTTTACATTTTTCATACATTTGATCTATGAAAATTAAAAATTATTTAATAATAAATCCTTATCTAACTCCTATAGTGTTAAAACTGCAACAAAAAAAACATATTTTGGTAAAAACGTAAACGTTATTTTGGTACAATGTCAGATTATTGATTAATCATCGTCACACTGGTTTCTGTATCTTTGTAAAACGTTCTTCACATTATTCGAACATATTAAGTTTCCTGTAGGCGGTTTAGCCAAGCACACCACCAAATAAGTTTTTATACCGGTATGAATATAGTTCAAGAGTATAATAAATTCAACTTTACATTTATGGCACCTTAAAAGAAATATGGCAGGAAAATTATTTATTGTTACTCAGGATGAAATCGATGAGTAACAATAGGTAACATCAGGATGAGTCGATTAAGTTATGTACCTCTGTCCGTTAACTTTCAATAATAACTTTCATAACTTTAAAAATGACGAATCTAGAATTCTAGAATTTTTAATATTTCACCTTTGTAAAATTGTTAGTTTCGGTATCGAAAGTATCAGTTTCGCTATTGAATTTCATTCGTCCATCCGACGGATTGGGGTAATTCCGATACAACTTCTTTTTTTTTATATGAGCATAACTCAGTGTCTAATTATTATTTTTTTTTTTAATGCATTTCTCTGCTACATAAATGTGGACAGGAAATTACACAGCCTTTCCTGTTCAGGCTTGGCTGTAACTCTTACGATGTGTGTGGGATTCGAACCCACACTCCTTCGGTGTTTACAGCGTATTTTATACACTCTAGTATAGGCCCCATAGGTATAATTAGGCCCCAGTGTCTAATTATTTTAGATATCGGAAAAATAAGTTTAGGTAAATATCATAGACCTCTGCCCAATTTTATTGATATTATGCAATGATATGAAACAGGTTCGAGTAGCTGTCATACAACTTATTTTTTTATATGAACATTCAGTGAGTAGGTATTTAGTTATATATTTAAAACTTTGTCAAAAAAAGTTAAGTTTTAAGTTTAAGGCCAACAATTTTTGCAAAATTTGTTTAGTCTAACACAAGTGATTCGGGTAGTTATGAAATTTACATTATGCTCATATATTTGGTTTCTTATAAAACTCTTGGTTTCTTATAAAGCCGAACATCAGAAATTTTGTAAAAGATAATTTAAGTTTCTGTAAAATTTAGTTGATTTGCCGCAAGGGTTTCAAGTAGCTGCTATACAACTCTTAAATTTATTTAAATATTATTTACTATAAAAATACAATGTTGTAAAAATATTATATGTATTCGAAACATCATAGCAGATTTTTTCTTTATTTGCTTTCAATATTTAAAGATTTTTTTTTTACTTGTAGGTAAATTTTTTTCTTTAAATAACGAAAAATATTATAATATTATTATCGTAAGCTATAGAATAGCAATATTTCAGAGGAATGAGGAAACATTTAAGGTTTAAAATTGATATTACAACATAATATCTTGCATATTTCATATTATATTTTTTCATATTTCAGTTATGTTTATTGTTTCAATTTTCAAAACATTAGATACCAAAAATATTCATCGACATTATTATTTTTATTAAAGAATCGCTTTTGTAGAAGTATTTTCTTTAATTGCCTTTTAAAGTAGCTTTGCTATGAAGAGCTATCTTAAGTTCACTAAACGAGTGTGTACGTTAGTGTACGCTCCTAGAGCGACATACTGATTAAAGCAAAACCAAACGTATATTACAGTAATTACGGTTGTCTAGTAACGAAACCCCAAAACAATAAATACTATATTGAAGATTTTGATGCAAGTTTTCCTGAATATTTTTTAAATTTGAAACTTAGTTTGAATTTAAAAATTTTAGTAAACTTCGTATCTCCCAAAGGTGTAAGACATACAAATTTGAATTTAATAGGTTGAATTCCACGCTCACCAGTGAACATATAAAAATACTTGTGTTAAGTGTTATCGGTATGAACATCACTACGAATGTTACAAAAATATGTGCTTATCGGTGAACATAAAAACAAACTTGCGTTAAGTTCCAATATAACACCCGTAAACATTTTTAAAGGTAAAAAAAAAACAGTACTTTAAATTTTGCAAACATTCAGAAATGTTCATCGATGATACATGTGGGTCTTAACGATGATACATGTGGGTCTTATTTTTATGTTCACTGGTGAGCACGAGATTTTGAAACACTTTAGTGATATTCACCGGTGATACACGTGGGGTTCGACGTGTTAATGAGAAATAAAAGCTTTGAAACTATGTAAAGCGTACAAAAACAAAAACGATTTTTAAGAGTTTTATGAAGGGTTAAAATTAAATATGTACAGTTTTCACACACTTGCCAATAACGTATGCTTATAAACGAAAGATTTGTAATTTGTAAAGGTAAGACAGGAAATTTGTAAATTATATAAGTAAAACACTTTTCCTAACTAAATAAGGTTTTACAATTCTTTTTTATAATTTGCCTTAATTTTCTTTTTCTTTTTCTAAAAAATTCTAAGAAAAACTTCAATTGATAATCCTAATTAATTTATAATACTTTTAACATTAACATTTACATAATGCGCTTCCTTGAAAATTTTTTTTTTATTTTTACATACTTAAGTACTTGTTTTACTGTGGGTTTTTTTGTGGTTTTTTTTATTGAACAAAATAATTTTTATATCTTTTTTTTCTGTTGAATTAATGAATTATTCATTGAAAAAGAAAAGAAAAAAGAAACATTAAATACAGCTTTTATATTTATGTTAATTGAAAATATATTTTCGAATTTGACAAAAAAAAAAAAGAAAGGATATTTATTTTTCTTTTATTTTCGGAAATAAATTAATTTTATATTGTAAGAATATTTTTTAAATTCATATAAAAAAAAACATTTCCTATTAAAAATTAATTTATAATTATATGTAATTTTATTAATTAATGTTCAACAAAAAAAGAAAATTGTTTACAAAGAAAATATTGGAAATTTTTTTTGTTTTTCTTCCAGTCAATTTTTCATTTAATATTTAAATGAACATTAAAAATATTATGTAAAATATCTTAAATTTCCTTCGGCTACTTTTCAATAATGTAAATATTTTATTTATGGCGGCCTCGGTGGGCTAATGGGTAAAAGCGTATAAAAATACGCTGCAAACACCGAGGGAGTATGGGTTCGAATCCAACACACGTCGTAAGAGTTATTTCCCCTTACGAAATTTACAACCACGCCTGAACAGGAAAGGCTGTGTAATTTCCTGTCCACATTTATGTGGCAGCGAAATGCATTAAAAAAAAAATAAAAAATTTTTTTTTTATTCATTCAAAATTATTTCTGTATTATATGAATTTTTATATGTTGTTTTCTTTTTTTCTTTTTTTTGTCGTTTATAAAAAAGTCATTATGATTTTATAAAATTGAATTCTCATAAAACTTTGAAATAAATCAATCGCTTATTGCAGTCATTTTATATTAAAAGAAAATTTTGTAAATGTATTTTAATGTGATTAATACAATTTAGTATTTTTATGCCAAACTTTAATTTTCTCCATTCATTATTATTACAAATATTTCCTTTAATTTAAAAATATTATTCAAAAAGGATTATTATTCCTTTTTTGATAATAAAATCTTTTATCTAAAAATAATATGAACAAACTTTGATTAAAAAAATTTATTTTGCAAAACTAAACTTTATTATAAAAATTTTTAATAAAAAATGGCTGGTGGCTGGATATTAATAGAATTTTTTAAAATGTGTTTTGTTTTATTTTATTTTTTTTATTAGAAATTTAGAATTCTAAATCGAGAATCATAAAATTGAAATTGAAAAAAAAAATCTGTTCACATAATTTAGATAATATTTCGAATTTCCAGGTATGGAACAAAAACAATATTATAATTTTCTACATCTCATAATCGTATGAAATGAGATAACTACAACAATTTTGTCGTAAAATTCCCCAAGGTTTCTGCGAACATTAAAAAGTGGCAGAAAAAAAGAAAATCAAAAATACATAACTAGTAAAAATATTCTAAACGAATCACGATCCAATTCTAACGAGCTAATTGAACCTTAAAATGAAATCATCCAAAAAGTATGCAATCGATGCAGATAAAATGAAAAAACAAAATAATAAAAATCAGCGCCTCGGCGACCGAATCGTGAAGCACATGGAGTTATTAAAAAAATATTACAGGTTTGAATGATACATAGTTTACAAGCATTTTTAATTGGAAGTAGCTTAGAATGGGCTTAGTAAAGCCTATACTTTTAGTAATATTGTGTAATGATATCAAATTTATTGTATTCAAATTTAATTGAATTGTTATATTTCCTTTACAATTTACTAGAAATTTCATTAAAATTAGTTACTATTACATTAATAGGTAGATCATAGTATTTAACGTCACCATCTTTTCTCAATCAATAAATTTTAATTCAAAACTTTTTGACTATTTAATCAGAAGTAATATTTTGCCGCGCAGTCATTTATTCAAAAAACAAAAACTTGATGAATTTATATTATTCTTTTTTTGTAGCAAAATGTTTTCCCTCATGGTTAGTAAACAAATTCATATGAATTGCCCCATAAAATATGCAAAATAAAACAATATTTTATTATAAACAGTTTTCTTACCGGGGGCTTCGGTAACCTAGTGGGTAGGCTAGTGGGTAGTGGCGTATTAACCGAAGGAGTGTGGGTTCGATCCCTGCACAGGTTGTAAGTGTTTTTTTCTTTACACATCCCCCTTACGACCAAATATAATGTAAATATATAGTATATAATATAAACAAAATAAATAATGAAGAGGTCTTGGTGTATGTGTGGTTAAGTATGTGACCTATTAATCGAGGGAGCGTAAATTTAAATTATTATATTATAATATATACTTACTCTATATTTAGTAGAAAGGATTTGTTAAAAATTAACTTTTCAGTTATTTTTACTTCCAATTAAAAAAACTATCTGTTGCTATACTAAGTAAAGGATAAAAAACACAAATAATATTACAATTACCATGGCTATAACAGATTTATGATATGTAATATTAAAATAAATAATTAAATAAATCTAAACTCGTCCTTATGACAATTTAAGACTCAATTAAAAATTCAAAATCGGTTCAATAATTATTTTGTTATTTTTAATATTCTTCATTTTCTTCCATTAGACTTTTTGACTCTCCTTTAGACACTATTTATATTATAAAAAGGATAAAAATATGGGCTTGTCTTTATTTCCAATATCATTTGATTTTTTAAAATTATTTAAAACATCAGATGGTATTGGAACAAAAATTCCCAAAGGACAAATAAAAAATAAAACTTAATTCAATTTTTAAACAAATCAAATCAGTAAAAACTATTTTAGTATTAATACAATATTTAAACTTTATTTGAACTTTAACTTTTAAATTTTTATTCAAATTTTAAAAGTTAAAAACTTTTGACATTTTCTTAACTTCTCAAATTTCTATAAAAACCGAAAAAGAAAATAGAATTTTAAAAATAATTGATTTTAGAATTTTTATATATTAAATTATACTTAATTAATTTTTTTTTTGTTGGTTACCAGCATAAAATAGAAGAATTTTATTTTTTAAATAAATGGTATTCAATCTTTATTTAATAATTTTTATACCCGTATGAACTATGTTCAAGGGTATAATAAATTTGCCATTACGTTTGTGACACCTTAAAGGAGTCGAGCTAGATATAGTGTCAAAGGTATGGATCGGCTCAGAATCGAATTCTGAGTCGATTAAGCCATGTACGTCCGTCCGTCCGTCCGTCCGTCCGTCCGCACGATAACTCAAAAAATAAAGGAGCTAGGGGGCTGAAATTTTTTTTACGTCACTTTTGCAAAATTGTTAGTTTTGCTATTTAAATCCAACATTTTCGGTCGGCGGGTTCGAGTAGCTGCCATACAACTTCTATCTTTATATAGAAATAACTCAGTATCTATTCAAGCTAGGTTTCTGAAATTTTGCAAATGATGATCAAGTTTTATGGCAACAACTTCTGTAAAATTTGGTTGTGCTGGTGCAGCGGATTCGGGTAGCTGCCATACAACTTCTCCGTTTAAATGAGAATAACTCAGTGTTTATTGAAGCTAGGAATCTGAAATTTAGTAAAGAGGTGTCGAGTTACATGCCAACAACTTTTGTAAAATTTGGTTGGTCTAGAGCAGCCGGTTCAGACTTCTTGCACCTCTTGGAACCTAATGAAGCTAGGCGTCTGAAATTTTGCAAATGATGATCAAGTTTTATGGCAACAACTTTTGTAAAATTTGGTTGTGGTGGTGCAGCGGGTTCGGGTAGCTGCCATACAACTTATCCGGTTAAATGAGAATAACTCAGTGTTTATTGAAGCTAGGAATCTGAAATTTAGTAAAGAAGTGTCGAGTTATATGCCAACAACTTTTGTAAAATTTGTTTGGTCTAGAGCAGCCGGTTCAGACTTCTTGCACCTCTTGGAACCTAATGAAGCTAGGCGTCTGAAATTTTGCAAATGATGATCAAGTTTTATGGCAACAACTTCTAAAAAATTTGGTTGTGCTGGTGCAACGGGTTCGGGTAGCTGCCATATAAAATCTCTTTTTAAATGAAAAGAACTCAGTGTCCGTCCACACGATACCTCAAAAAATAGAGGAGCTAGGAGGCTGAAAATTTTTTTACGTCACTTTTGTAAAATTGTTAGTTTTGCTATTTAACTCCAGCATTTTCTGTCCCCGGGTTCGGGTAGCTGCCATACAACTTCTTTCTTTAAATAGAAATAACCCAGTGTCTGTTCAATTTAGGTATCTGAAATTTTGCAAATGATGATCAAGTTTTATGGCAACAACTTCTGCAAAATTTGGTTGTGGTGGTGCGACGGGTTCGGGTAGCTGCCATACAAAATCTATTTTTAAATGAAAAGAACTCAGTGTCCGTCCGCACGATAACTCAAAAAATAAAGGAGCTAGGAGGCTGAAATTTTTTTTACGTCACTCTTGCAAAATTGTTAGTTTTGCTATTTAACTCCAGCATTTTCGGCCGCCGGGTTCGAGTAGCTGCCATACACCTTCTTTCTTTAAATAGAAATAACCCAGTGTCTGTTCAATCTAGGTATCTGAAATTTTGCAAATGATGATCAAGTTTTATGGCAACAACTTCTACAAAATTTGGTTGTGCTGGTACGACGGGTTCGGGTAGCTGCCATACAAAATCTCTTTTTAAATGAAAAGAACTCAGTGTCCGTCCGCACGATAACTCAAAAAATAAAGGAGCTAGGAGGCTGAAATTTTTTTTACGTCACTCTTGCAAAATTGTTAGTTTTGCTATTTAACTCCAGCATTTTCGGCCGCCGGGTTCGAGTAGCTGCCATACAACTTCTTTCTTTAAATAGAAATAACCCAGTGTCTGTTCAATATAGGTATCTGAAATTTTGCGAATGATGATCAAGTTTTATGGCAACAACTTCTGCAAAATTTGGTTGTGGTGGTATGACGGGTTCGGGTAGCTGCCAGACAAAATCTCTTTTTAAATGAAAGAACTCAGTGTCCGTCCGCACGATAACTCAAAAAATAAAGGAGTTAGGAGGCTGCAATTTTTTTTACGTCACTTTTACAAAATTGTTAGTTTTGCTATTTAACTCCAGCATTTTCGGCCGCCGGGTTCGAGTAGCTGCCATACAACTTCTTTCTTTAAATGGAAATAACCCAGTGTCTATTCAATCTAGGTATCTGAAATTTTGCAAATGATGATCGAGTTTTATGGCAACAACTTCTGTAAAATTTTGTTGTGATGATATGACAGGTTCGGATAGTTGCCATACAACTTCTCTTTTTAAATGAAAATAACTCAGTGTCTATTGAAGCTAGCTATCTGAAATTTAGTGAAAAAGTGTCGAGTTGCATGCCAAAAACTTTTGTAAAATTTGAATGGTCTAAAGCAGCCGGTTCAGGCTTTTTGCATTTCTTGGAACTTAATGAAGCTAGGCGCAATAGATTCGGGTAGCTATCATACAACTCCACAATTTACATAAATATATCTCTGTAGTTCGGTACTAAAACTCTGAATGTTTTTAAAAGATGATCAAGTTTTATAGAAACAGGATATATTACGTTCATACGGGTATCCCAGAGTTGACACAGTCTACTCTACTGCACTCTTCCTCGTTTAATTTATACTTTTATTTATATTTTAAATTATTCATTTTAGACCAAAAAAAAGAAAAAAATTGAATTAACATTTTAACCCATAATCAATTATATTATATTATGGTATACCCAAAAGAAAAAGAAAAAAAAAAGTCAGAATCAAAAGGGTTTTTCGATAAAAATCATAAAGCTACCGTATTATAGGCTTGATTATTTTATTTTCTTTTATGCAAAAAAAGGTCTAAAATTTTTTTTTTTATTTCAAAAACTTAATAAATTATAAGTCTGAGCTTACTGTGAATTCCAAAGAAAAAAATGCCAACCATTCTACAAAAAAAAAAAAAAAAAAACTGCTTTGTATAGATAATGAAATGATTGACATTATATTAAAAAAAAAAAAAAATGAAATAGAAAAACATATAAAATATCCTTTTCAAAAAAGATCAGTCTCGTATTTCATTAATTTGTTTTTTTTTTCTCTCTCTCTTTTGCACAGTTTTTTAATTTTTTTTCTTTTTTTTTATTGATAGATTGTCGTTTAGTTTTACTTTTATTTTTTGAAATTTTTAAAGAAAAAAGCAAAAAAGTAATATTTTGATGTCTATAGCATAAACAAGTTAATTTTAAAATGATCTATATAGTTAAAATAAAATAATATATTTTATAGTGGTGGTTAACAACTTAAACCAATTAAATAAAATAAAAACTTTTATACCTACATAAAAATCTGCAGAATATTACCAAAATGAAGACCACAAAGTACAAATTTAGGAGATTACAAAAAAGTAATTAAAAATCAAACGTTTAAGAAATCATATTAAGTTATTAATTACCTAACACAAAATCAATATTTGTAAGGACATAATAATATTTAAAAGTTTGGATCATAGAAAATAATATTTAGAAGTTTGGATCAGAACACTTAGTGAAAGATACATGACACTACAAGTTAGAGGACATAGGCGTGGGAACAGATTTGTAGAAAGACAAATTATATTCTGACACAAAATAATTATAAACAGTAAATTATTTTCTTTTTAAGTCACTTTCCAACTCTTCCAAAGACACTAAGAATACCCCCTTGGTATAGTGTCAGATTCTTACTGGCTAAAAGTATCAACTCATTTATTTAATATAATGGGATCAAACCCCTAACTACCAACGAAATATATTTACCAAGTAGTATAGTGATAGGAGAGGATAGGATAAGGAGCTGAAAACATTGATTTGAGGAGTGAAACTGTAAGGGAATAATGAATTGAATGAATGAATGAATGGAATGGAATGGAACAATGAACAAAAATTCTTTTATGATTACTATTTCGCTATCAGTGACGAATACACCAACCGTTACAATATTATAGATTAGTATATACATCTTCCTGTATGCGATAATAAAATATGAAAACTCTATTACTGGTACCAGGTGTTATCATTAGTATCAGTATTAATTATTATTACATATTATTACTATTCTATTAAAGGGTCAAGGTCATCAATAAATTACAATATGCAGTAGTATATTATAATAGTAGCTTCCTGTATGAGGTAACAAAAGATAGGTAACAAAAACAGCTCTTATTATTATTATTAATATAAGATATACAATTATTATTAATACGATATACATTATTACTACATAAAACTACTATTTATTTTTTATAGAACCTGGGATTGGTTCAGATCCTTCGATTGAAAGTCTGCGACTTAACCACTACAACATGAGCTAGATATATTGGAATACAACTGATAAATATCTGAAGATACTTTGTGGTATAATCTGAAGTATACCAAGGCATATAATACAATCAAAAAAAAAAAAATAAAAATAAAAGGATAACTTAAGGCAGTTCAATATTTGATTCTATATTCTATATTGTACTGATTCTATATGATAGAATGGTTCTGCATGATAAAAATTAAAAACGGCAATTTATAATGATATGTTCAAGTTTTAGTTAAGATTTTGTTCTTATAACAAACATACATTATAGCATAATATTTAGCAGCAAAAAATATTCAAATAATACTTTTTCAACGAGCATTGGACATCAACTAAGTCATTTGTTATTCATATTAAGCCAAGCTTCAATTTCTTGAATAATTATTTTCAATCAGCCGTTAATTACTCAGCTGTAGCTATTGAAGAAGATTATGAAGCGCAAACATTAATTTGTGCGCCATCTATTATATAACAAAATATTTTTATTAAGTAGAATTGTTAACCCTTGAAACAGTTTAATCATACATAAAATTTTAAATATGAAGCGTGGTTTCCCTATCAAACTTTGTGAATTAGGTTTAGCGTTTCAATAAAGACATAACAAGGAGAAAATGATTTTTAAATATAGTTTAATTTTTTAATTTAAATCTGTACCTACAATATTTTATTTCGGCCAATTTATAATTTAAGCTCATTTTCCACCTACACCTTTTAATGGGGTATTTGTTAAGTATTTTCTATAAAATTGAATTACATTCAAAATCAGAGGCCTACCAAATAATAAAATAACATTAAAATCGATAAAAATCTTATATGTATTTATATTATTGATAGACAATTTTATACCGTTGAACTGTCGTATCATTCATTCTTGTCAATAATATCTAGTAATCCAATGGGGAAAAAAAGAAAACAAAAAAAAAATTAAAAACACATTTAAAAAATAACATTAAAAAAAGAAAATCTGAGTTATTCTCTTTTTATCAAAGTTACTTTAAAAATTGATGAAATTCCCTGTATAAATTATAACTTTCAGTTAAATTGCGCGAATATACATTGATTATATTAAATTATGGCTAAATATAATTTTAATATATACAAAATCGAATGTTGGTAACTTGGTAGGTAGGAATTATGGTATATAATATAATATTATATATGTATGAACATTAAATAAAATTATATAATCATTTAGATATTAAAAAAAAATAAAGATTTCCTTTTATATAAGGAGTAAAGAATGAAAATAAATCATTTCTTTGTGTATAATAGAAAGAAAACATTTTAAGATCATTTTTTTAGCTGAAAATTTAAAGAATAAATTTAAAACCTAAAATATTATAATATAATTTATATTAAATTAATAATATGGAATTAAAAAAATAAATTTTCATGATATGATAAAAATTATTTTCAGTATGTGCGAGGTAGAGGACCCAAAGGAACAAAAAAAAAAAGAAATGATAACAATCAATTTTTATTTATACATAAGGAACACTTAATTAATACTAAATTCAGGTATTAGAATTAAGAATTTAATAATTTACCTCAAGAGTAATAAAAATATTAAAATAATCAAAAAATTTTTAAATTCAATTAATATATATCACAGATAAAACTTAATATCAAATTAAAAGAACAAATTAATTAACAGCTGTTTATTGAAGATTTTATTTATAAATAAAATAATGTTAAAAAAAAAGTTTTTTTTTTAAAATTGAAATAAATCTAACCTCCTAAAAAAGACAAAAAATTAAATTGTTGGTAAATCTTGAGAAATTTCAAATTGTTATAAAATAATAAAACAACCTTGCAAAACATTGACCTTAAAGGTTGACTTATTAATTGTCTCCATTTTTTGAGAAATTTGTACATAACTTCTAAACGAAATTTAGCTTAAGAGTCGGTTAATCACTGGAGAAGTGGGTGGGCTCAGTGTTAACTGAGGAAGTGATGAGTTGAAGACAAAATTTTTAACAAAAAATTTTCCTTTTTTTTATATGTTAAGTGCAATTTTGTTTATATTAAGAATTATTGTTGAAACAAGAAACCACCAGTATTGCCGTTAAGGCTCTTTGCAAAGACCGAAAATGATTTACTATCTTTGTAAAGATGCAAAAGTTGTAATTTTAACAGTCTGTTAAACAATATCTTTTGCTTGATAATAATTCACTCATACCAATTTCTGAATGCAGAATGGTGTAGTGATATTGTCTCAAATCTATTATTTTTATAAATTTTGAAAGTTTTTTTCCTTTTTAAAAATTGTGTCACCCGATCAAACCAAGATTACGATTGCTTTTTAATACTTTTCATACAGTGAAGTATGTAAGTATTCATCCCTTAAACTTTATAGAATTATTTCAATAATCTCATTAGTTGTGAATGCAATATTGTTTTTTTTTTGTTAAAGTATTTTGACCAATTAAAAGTTTGTTCTTATAAAATTCAATTCTACTATCTACACAAAGGGATCGCAGATCGTAAAAAACAAGTGAGGAAACATTATTTTTAACAAAACTTAGTTAAAAGATTGATAATGATAATTCCCCAAATAAACCAAAAATTGATTGTAACACATCTATTAATATCCAATAGGCTTTAATATTTTATTGATTTGCAATTACAAATCAAAGTCTACTCGAGGCAATCTAAAAGCTATAGATATTGAAAAGAACTGAGTGGTATTCCAAAGATTTTTTGCCTCACAAAAATCATTTATAAATTTTTAAAATTAAAGTGGCGTTCTTATCACAGTCAAGGTAGAAAAAACGTCGTCTAGTTGCCAGACAATTTTGTTAAAGAAATTTAATTTAAGTTGAAGAAAATTGTTTTTTTAAAGAAATCCGAAATCAAACAGGATTTACAATATTAAAAATCTCAACAAAAAGATAAAGATAGATTTATAATTGAGGTTAAGTTACTATGGGAGCGGTAAAATCAAAGAGCATTTTAATTAAAAATAATTTAATATAGATGCATCAATATGATTAGGTATATCTTCAAATCTGTTTGCAAAGAAAAAACGAAACTTTTTGATGAAAAAAAATACAACTTACAGGTTTTTTAAATTATAACAATTTTCTGGTAGGTAAATTATTTTTTTAATCTTATTAATAGATATTAATCTTTTCTATTAAATTAATTTTTTTTTTCTTTACAATCTTTCATACAGGCAGTATTTACCTATAGGAAAAAACAAACAAAAAAAAAAAAAAGGTTTTTTTGATTGACATGAATAAAGGTCTTTGGTCAGTTTTTTTTTTTTTGGTTTTTGTATAGAATGTTAGATTAATAAAAGAAAAAAAACCATAGTTCACCCTGAAAATATTCCCTGAAAATTGATAGATAAAATCTAAGATTTTCTTGTTAATTGGATCTTAACCCAGAAGAATCATGAAAAAAAAAAAAAAACTTAACGAATGAAGGAAGGTAACAAAATAAATACTAAGAGAATATTCTTCTAATGTTTATGACTTGATTGAAATGGGAAACGTAAAAAGAAAACAAAAAGAAAATAATAATCTAAGACAAAATAATATATATATTTTTTTTTTAACAATTTGGGTTTCTTTAATGAAAACAAAAATTTATATTATATATTATGTAAATTTTCTATTTTATAACAAATATTTGAATACAAAATTTTTTCCTTAAAAAATATTTTCTTTTTGGTATATCTAGTAACTTTGCATTTCGTTAACCCGCCTTATTTATATTAAAGTACCAGGGGTATACCATAATATATTATATCTATAAATGTTATATCATATCATCGATAAGTTCGAGTATTTCATGAGTTGTTCATTTTTGTTTCATATTCTAATCTTTTTTTTTTTTTTTTTGTTTTTTATTAAAAAATATTTCTTCAAAAAATTGATGCCAAAAGGTATTATCTAACGATATAATATTCATCTATCTTTTTTATTTATCTATCTTTATTCCCATATTTAGACCCACATTTATTCCCAATTTCCTTTTTTCTTTTCTTTATCTATTTTTTTTTTTTTTTTTGTATTTTATGTATCCTTGAAAATGCTTTAAGGAAAAACCTTAAAAAAAAAAATAAAAACATAAAATACGGAAAATAAGAACATAAAAAAAAAAAAAAATTAAATACAAATTTCTAGTCTAGTAATTTATATTCTAGCCTAGCCGCACCATTATTATACACTGAGGTAAATTTATCTTATCTAAAAAGCTTTTACTTTCTTTTTTTTTCATTTTTCTTTTTATTTTTGCATTTTGTTTTTTTTTTTCTTAACTAAAAATTGTTACCATACTTTCTTTTGTTTTTGTGGTAAAATGATTTTTTTTTGTTTTTTTTTTTTTATTTTGATGTACAACAACAATCACAGTTCTATAAGCAGCACCATGTAGTTTTTAGCATATATCTATCTATTAACAAAATAGAAACAAAAAAAAAAAACAAACAAAAATAAAAAAAAAGGAAAACTAATGTTTTCCCAATGCTCTTTTTAGAATTTTAAAGTAGTCTCAGTTGTTAAAATATTTGATTTTAACAGGACATTTTTTTAGTGAAAAATAAGTTATGGGAATTTTTGATTCTTACGTTTTGTTTTTTTTTTTTTTTTTTGTTTTACTTCGAAGAAAACGATTACAGTTTTAAGTGAATATGAGAAGCAGTTTGAAGTGTTTTTAAATTTTCTTTAAGAAATCATAATTTATAATAGTTATGTAAATTTTTTTTCTGATTACAAGAAATTTAAAACCTGAGCACATCTAAAACGAATTAGTTAAAAAGAAGTGGGTTCATAAAGTACAATATATACTATTGAAATTAATTGGAAAGGAAAAAAAAAACAAAACCAAGAAGAAGGTTAAAATGGTATTAGCCGAAGGAGTGTTGGTTTATATCCCGCACACTTCGTAAGTGTAATGCCTTCTCATAACATGTAAAACTACACAATATGAAAAGAAATGGTTGTGTAAATTTCTTGGCGCAGAGAAATACATTAAAAAACAAAAACAAAATGTTATTATATACTGGAAGTCAACTCAATGAAAAATATGTCTGATTAGTACATATTTATATAAACTGGGATACTTTGGTATATGGTTAAAGAATAGATCTAATAAATAAGAGGTCTTGAACATTTAATAACTTGTTCCCCGTTACTATTCTAAAAAACAAAACTTATGTACCAAAGTACTGTACTACTTGCGATAAGAGAATAGCTAAGACGGAAAGCTCATAATGTGTTTTCTAAACTCTGCAAAGATATGTAGAATACCTACCATAATATTATTAATGATTTTTTATCAGTAGAAAATAGGAAAGTTAATATTCATTATTAAATCTCTATTTATCTTGGTAATCTGTGCCAAATCTTTTTCTCCCAGAGAATAGTCCTTTTCTGGACACAAAATCTATATAATGTATAATATGTTTATTTTCTACACACATTAGTACATTTTTTTTTTATTATTATCGTATTCTGAAGGTAGTACACCTTCACACGTCATCATATTTTCAATACTTGGTAGCAGAAAAGCTATATTGCATTATTTTGTAGAAATATTAATATTGTCTATTATATGGAGGATTATAAAGTTATCAGTAGGTATCTATGCTCCATCCAGTAGTAACAACTATCAAAATGAATCATTTTTTTTGACAATGTCCTACGAATTTATAAGATCGCGAAAATGGAAAAAAACTAAATGTGTTAATCTAGTATTTTACACATTTCTTTGATTGATTTAAATCATAATTAATTTACCCAATTTTAAACTACAAACTTGAAATAACAAAAACGATTTTCAAAATTCGATATTATTTATAGCTAAAAGTGGTTATAAACATAAAATACAATATTATGTAACTGTTAAAAAGGCAAAATTAAAGGCTCTAATTTATTGTACACGCACAGAAGTAAATATATTTTGTAAAACAAATTAATTCAAACTAGGCTTCCTAATTATTATACAGCGAACCTTATTTGATCATCATTACACCGATTAAACCTCATCGATTAAATTTATAATAGACAATATCATATCAAAGGAATATCTACACGTTTTATACGTCTTACCGTTTACAAAATTATCTAAACGTTTTACAAATCTGAACATTCAAAAAAATTAATATGAAATAATTTAAAAGTAATAGAAACCATCAACTAAAAAGTCATCCATCCAAAGTTAAATCATCGCCGTAAAAATTTATTTAATCATTCCTTTGGAGAAAAAAAGAAAGTGACACTCTGAGAACGAAAATCTTAAGATAAATTTAAAAAAAAAAAAACAATTTTAAAATTTTTAATTATTTTAAATTGTAATTATTGTTTCGATATTAAACAAAAAATATTCTTTAAATGCAGCATTGGTATTTAATAAAAAAAAAAAAAAAAAGAACGCAAAATAAAAAACTCTGATAAATTTAAAAGATGTTAAGAAAATGAAAATAATGTGATAAGAAAAGTGAAAAAGAAAACACACTATAATCAAAATTTGTTTTTCTTTTTTTGCTATGTCTCTTCCGTTTTTTTTTGTTTTTTTTTTATACATTTCTTTTTTTTTTTTTTTAAGAAAATAAAGATATAATTTAATGAAAAATTCCTTCATGACTAGCAAGTTAATAGAATAAAATTGTACACCAATGACTAGGTCTATATCTTATACATAAACAAAAAGCATAAACATAAACATAATATTATTAGAGAGAAAATTAATACCTGGATAAAAAAAAAAAAAAAAAAAAAAAAATAGAACCCTCATAAAATTGATGAAGTATATGTAAATAAAGAAAAACAAAAATGTGTAAATAATTCTGACAAAAGTGATTATAAATGAAAATTGCTCTTGATAATAATATTAATAACGATAACATGATAGTAAGAGATAGAGACAGAGAGAGAGAGAGAGAGAGTATCTATAACAACAAGAAAATCTTTGTTAAGAAAATATGATATTTTTCAATTATGTCAAGTTTTTTTTTATTTTTTGAAAGGGGTTGTCAACTTTTTTTTTTATCATTAATAAAAAATTTTTAAAGTTAAACAAAAAAAAATAAAATAAAATAAAATGTAATTTTTAATTGGAAATTTTTTTTTTTTTCTTAAAAGAAAAAAAAAGTATAGTGAATGTTTATAGATTTTATAAACGAGTTTCAATTGCATAAAAAATATCAAGAACATTATGAATATTTTTCTTTCTTTAAGGACAAAACTGATTAATTAAATGAAGATTTTTAAAATTTAAGCTAGAATTATTTTAAAATAATAAAAAAAAAAAACAAAAAAACAATAACATAAATTATATCGTATGTACCCAGAAAACCGCAGAAATTTTTAAAAATACAAAATGATAAACGAACAATTCACACAAAACATAGGTACGGCAATTTTCGTATCATTAAGTTACAAACTTATAACTTCACTAATATCATATTTAGATTTGACAATTTAAAGAGAAAACTATAAAGTTAAAAACAAATCGAACAATATGAAAAGAAAGTAAAATCGATAAAATCAGGAAATCAAGGGAAGACACTATAATTTCAACTAAATTAAACATGTAAAGTAACAGAAGGGGCCTCGGTGACCTAGTGGGTAAGAGCGTATAAAATACGCTGTAACCACCGAGGGAGTGTGGGTTCGAATCCCACACACGTCGTAAGAGTTATTCCCCTTACGATATTTACAGCCACACCTTAACAAGAAAGGCTGTGTATTTTCAATTCTACATTTATGTGGCAGAGAAATGCCGTTAAGAAATGTTTCAAAAGTTTCAAAAGGATTTTACGAAGCAAGATCTTATCTCTAGCTTTAAATATATTTATTGTCAAAAAAAGATTTTACTTAAAACGGTTTTATCAATACGAATTCAGTAAATTTGGTAATAGTTTCAGTAATATGATTTGCACAAATATTTAAAATTTAATTCAAAAAGTTTCGATACACTGCCATATAGGACTGGTGAGAAACTTTTTTGTACAATACTCAAATATTTTACTGCGGGCTGCATGAATAACCAGGATGAGGTTGATTAGAAATTAAGTTTAAATCTTTGATAAATAGTGAACCCTCTTACTTACTGCAACGTGGTACTTGAATAAATGCAAGATTAGTTGAAAAGTGAAAAATTAATATCTCCAAGGAACTGTTCGCCTCCTATTACACTAAACAATAACTCAATCATGCGTCAAAAAATAATGCCATATAAATACTTCGGAATATATTTAGACAAACACCCAAATTGACAAAAGCTCAGAAATAGCAAATGGCAACAACTTGAACTTGAATTTACAAGTATGTACTAATTAATAGGTAGAACATCACAACTATCCCAATAAAATAAAATATTGCTATCTACCTATCTATTGCTTAAAATAATCTGAACATTAAAATGGCACACACCTGTGGGATATAACAGCAAATTGGAATACAGAAATAATTCAAAGGTTTTAAAATAAGGTGATGCGGATGTTGGTAATTGTAACACCTTGGTTTATTCCTAATCAAATTACTGTAAACGTTCTCAGAATATCATCGAAGAAAAGCGGAATATCAAGAGATGTGGCGAAATTCAAAGTAAACCTAGAATCTTATCCTAACAATCTTGCTCGAAATTTAACGATAACAAATGTTAAAAGAAGACTTAAAATATAAGCTACATTTAATTTAAAATCAAAGTATCACTTTGTGTGATTGTAAAAAATTTTTTGAATCTAAACCATCCCCTCCATAAGTACTTCATTTTCTCCGTTTACTCCTCTTGGTAGTATAGAGCATCAATTTAACTCATTTATTGATCTCGATTTTATGCAATAATCATTATTTCGCCCAAATTTTTTTCATCTTTTGCTTTTTTGATCAACTCTGGCATTAGTGTTCGGCGCCAGTTGTTAATCTTCTTTGAAGATTTAATTCTAAGGACATTCTAGTTATACTTTCAGGATGTATTCTCAGAGTGTGTCCTATTCATTTCCACTTTTTCCGTTTGATTTATATTATTTCTGGTTTTCTTATGGTATAGGCAGAATATTCCTCATATTCTTTTTTAACACTAATTTGTTCATGAACACTTGTGCTTAATGTAATATTTTTAAATAAAAGAATATTCAACTTAACTTATAAATTTGAATGATATGGCAACCTTATTTAACAAAATAATATAATATTTAAACTTTATTCTTTATTATATTTCAAGATAAGGGTTTCCATTGTTTTTTTTTTTTTTCTGTCTAAAATAAATTGTAAATTTTCTTATTCGCGGTTTTTCTTTTCTGAAATATTTTCATAATCTTGTATATTAGTTTTTTTTGTTTTTGTTTTTATTTTCTGATTTTTTTCTTTTTTTTTTCTGCTTATAAATTCTGTGGCTTTTCTTATTTATTTATTTTTTTTTTTTTGAGATTTCTAATTTATTTTTTCTTAATTAATTTTCTTTTTATTTTTTTGGCGGAAAGGAGGGAAATTTCTTTTTTATTCTGGTAGATATTAATGTATAATAATATCGGTATTTTATCAGTTGTTAAATCGATTTTTGATATTTTGTTTAATTTAATTTTAATGTTGTTTTCTTTTAATACTCGTATAACACTTTTTTGTTTTGGTAGAAGATAAAATTCTACAGTGTGCCGCGTGATTATCATAATATTGCTTTTGACAGATTCGTTAAAAAGTTTATTTTACACTTTAACTTATTTTTATTATGAAAAAAAAAAAAAAAAAACTAAAAAAAAAATAAATAAAAAAGAAAAAAAAATTCTCTAACAGAAGTAATAATTTTAATGAATGATGATGATGAAGAAGATTATAATAATAAGAGTCATAAAGAAAAGTTTAAAGAAAAACTGTAGGTATAGTCGGTTTAATAGAAATTTAAAAATAAAATTATATTTTTCTTTTAAACTTTAAATTAAATGTTAATGCCATTTTAATAAATTTAATTTTATTGAAATATTGTAAAAAATTGTTTTTTAAATAAAATATTTTTGAAGGATCATTATTTTCCAAAGAAATGATTTAAGTGTTAGTGAAGTAAAAAATTATAATAAATCTGAAATTTTTCCAATTAAAAAAGAAAAATAAATAAAAGTTTTCATTTTGGTTTTCAAATTGTTTTTTTATTTGAAGTGGTTTCGAAATGAATTAATTGAAATCCATTTAAATTAAAAGAAAAGTAAAAGTATTTGAAAATTTTTTAAAACTTAATCTTTTATTTATTCCTTTTTTGTTATTGATCCTATTTTGCGCAAAAAAAAAAAAAAAAAATTAAAACTGAAGAAAACACTGGGGTAATAAAAATTCTAATTTTCATTTTCTTAACTATAGGTACAATACAATTAATAATAATTGATTTTCTCTTAATAAAGATGAAATAAAAAAATAAATTGCATTGAAGTTTTTTAATAATTTTTTACCTTTTATGGTTAAAATGTAAAATTTTTTAGATGTTTTTTTTTTTTGATTAAGTACCTTAGTGCTTAAAAGTTTATTTCAATTTGATTTTTTTCTTTCATTATTTAAGTCAAGGTCATAAAGGATTAATGGGATTGTAAAATAATATATAGACAGATCAATGTGTACCTATAGAAGAAATAATTTAATAAAATTAAACAACATTTAATAATATCATAGAAGTGTACATTATGTAATTTACAATAATGAAATTTATGTACATTCTCAATCAGATCTAATGTTTCTGACCGTATACCAAAATTATCGAAAGACATTAAAAATATCGGATTGAACAGAATTTATTTATAAGTGTATTTATGGCACTTTAAAGGATTTAACAGCATGTCCTTTTTACAAGTAAAAAAAAATTTTAAAGATCTTAGGTATAGATTTACACTTGGTTTCTAAAAACTCTTTGGACAAGAAAATTATGGGTTGTGAGATGAAAATAACTGTTTGATTGGAAACAATTTAAGTGAAAAAAGATACTAATAAACATTATTTTCTTGAAGGTGAGAAAATTGTTTCGCATTCACGAAATGATAATGTTTCTATCTGACATTATTTTTTAGAAAATGTACAGCCAAGAATTGTTTTTGATGTTTCACTAATATGATCAAATCTGCGGGGTTCTGTAACAAAACATGTGCAGGTATTGAAAATAGTATTGTCGCAGCGTACACTACTTCGCAATATGTAAAGTGTGGAAAAATCAATGGTAAAATTATTTTCGTTTTTATTATATTATTTATGTTATGTCTATGTCTCCATAACCTATGAAGTATTGAAAAGTCTCTATTAGATATATGATAAATATGATCATTACACATAAATGTTTTCGAAAATATAACACCTAGATTTTTTGCTTTACTAACATATTATTCAATTTTAATGTTAATTAATTTAATGGTTGGTAAAGTTGTAATATCATTATTACGTAGGTAAACAACCATAGGCGGTGATTTTGAAGAATATAATCTTAGACCATTAACCTTTAGTCCAAAAACATATTGCATCTAAATCACATTAACCATAACAATGTGTTTGTAGAGATCTGAAATTTAACTGCTAGAGAAAATCTGAGCATTATTTGCATAAAGTCAATATTCAGAAATCTGATAACAATATAGGCAGATCATTAATGAAGAATGAAAATAATAAAAGTGCTAAAATAGAACCTTGACGGACCTCAAGTTCACTAGTAACGAGTCCAGAAGTGATTCCGTTGAATTATACGTTTTTAGATCTGTCAGTTAAGTAGCTATTAGCTTTAGAGTAGGCGAATTGAATAAAACATGATTTTTAATTTGTTAATGTTTATAATCTGCAGTAGAATGGTAGGTGGAAGAAAATTTCCTGAAAGACTTTATAATGAAGCGGAACGAAAATGAATGAAGAAGAAAATACAAATTTTGTTTTTAAAATTTCAATAACTCCCTAAAGAATTATGTTAATATTTTTCTTAAAGGTAAAAGTTTATGTTTCCCACATTTGTACAAAAAACTTTTACGACATTTTAAATTTTAAATGTGCGTGAGAATAGGTTGTTGTGGTTCTTTTTATTACTTTTCTGAAAACTTTAAATGAAAGAATTCTGAAGAATTTTTATTTTGTTACAGTCTTGTTCAAGTTTTAAGGTTTTGTCTCTTCTACTAGATAAAGTATCGAAAATTGATATAAAGCCATTAAACTGTTTCAATTCAACATTAATTAAACAACATTCTAGAGAGAGTATTGAGAATCATCTCATTAGAATACTTTATTTGACAACGAGCGATCTTTTTGCTTTAAAATCATGTTTCAATCGAAATAAATTTAAATTTTAAATAACGGCAAACCTCATTTTAATTTTAAAACAAAGCAATTTGAAAAAAATTGGTATAGGTGAGGTAATTATTATAAGATATCTTGGAGTCTGTGCTTTAAATTGAAATTCATATAATTGCATTTTCTTTTTTGTATAAATCCCGGAAAAAAACAGTTTCAATAAAATAAAAAAAAACTTTTTTGAAAACAAAAAATAATGCCAAACTATATGTTTTCCTTTTTCCTATTTCTCACGTTTTGAAATTCATTTTTTTCATGTCGAAATAAAAACAAACAAAACGGGAAATTTAATTTATTTGAAAATCTTTTGAAACTTTAACTTTTTTTTAGATTCACCTTTTGGCAGAAAAAAAAACATACCATATAATAATGTACCTATTAATTTTAATTAATCAATTATTTTGTCCGTCTATCTAATTATTTCCATAACCTTATTCACAGAAGTATAAAGAAATAAAAGAGGAATATAAATAAAATAAAGTAATCGGAATGTGACATTCTCTAAATCCCATGAGTAGCCAGAGCTTCAAATCAAGAAATACTCAGCAACGAGTAGATAAATCCTCGAATTATTATTAACAATAAATGGAAGGACAATATATTGCATATCTTCGTAACATTTAGAAAAATACAAAATATCTTCTATAATTAATGCTTAAGGGGTGAGCAGACGGTAAAAGAACTATGGCTGAAGTAAATTTCTTAATTAACTACGGAATATTCTCCTGTCGAAAGGCAAAAGCAATATTCGTATAGATTGCTATAAAAACTACAGTAGGATTAAAATAATTCTTAAGAAGTTATGAATGCAATCTTAAAAAAAAATAAAAGACTATCTCAGACATCATTAATTGTATTTAATCAACGAAGGATAGTATGGTAGGTAGGTAGCTAGGGTGGTGATCTTCACGATGCTGCGTGAAGGTCTCAATTAGCACTAGATTGCGCCATTTTGATACCACTGCACTCACGTGACCTTTAGATTGTTTGAAGGATAGTATAAGAAAAAGAAGAAAAAGGGAAATTTAAAATAAAGGGTTTCTAGTAGACATATCTTAGATGTGTATGTTTTAGTTACAAAAAGTCAATAATGGTTTCTCTTATTATAATAATTAACAGCTGCTGTTCAATTTGAAGTTGTAGAGAAAGTAAATTAGTCATAGTACCACAACTTTTCCTTTCTTCCTGGATACAATTCCACTAATAGTAATAGTAAATATTCCCCATATAATTGAAAATTAAAAATGATTGCAACCTATTCTATTAAAATCCACTAGTTTTTTTATTATTATTAATTATTTACATTAAACAAATTACGATACTGTAACTGCAAGAGCGTTAAAAAATTTTATTAATTTTTATTTTCAATTGTTTTTTTGCTACCAGATATTTTCTGGGAAATTGGAAAAATTTGTTATTTGTTCTTTTAAATTGTTAAAAAAAATTTTTTCCATAAAAAAAAAAAAGAGTCAAATTTAAAAAACAAATATTTTAATGTAATTTGCATAAATATGCCAATTGTATCAAAGTTTTGCTTTTATTTGTGCATAGTGTTATTTAAATTGTTTCTGTTAAAAAAAAAAAAAATTTCTTTTAGATGTTTATAATGTATTGATACTAATAGTACTAACATTATCAAAAATAAGTAGATTATATATAACGTAGCTACATAGTTTTTTTTTTTAAGTTTTCTTTTCTTTTAATTTTATAGATACAAATCAAATCAATTGAATTTTTTTTTCCAATATAAAGATTTATGCATGAAGTTTTCATTTACAAAAAAAAAAAATCTTCTTAAATTTTAATATAAAATTGAATAAAGGAATTGGAATGCATAACATTAAAAAATCTTTAGAAACTTTAATTTTGTTTAAATAGTAGATTTATAAAATTTTGTATATAACAGAAAAATGAATAATATTAATATAATTCTATAATTGTTCTTTTTCTTTTTTTTTGGAAAATATTATAATTCCACAAAATGAAAAATACTAAAAGAGTTGAATATATTGAATAAGAAAATTATAATTAGGTACATTGTGCCAGAAAGATAAAAATGAGATATACTTAAGATATTCCATGATTTTACTGTAAATTTTTTTATTTAATGAATGAAGTAAAAGAGTACTTTAAATTTCAAACCTTTCAGTTGAAAGGTTTGGGGTATAAAACACAGTTAGGTCATATGATATCCAAATAACTAATACAAATTTTATCATATGACTTCAAACGTTATTCTTGACTCAAATTTTATAAAAAGATGTCAGATGTCATTAATTTTGTGTCACCATAACACTATCATTACAGCGTCAACAAAGTAAAACATTATAAACTATATAATGTTCAAACCTTGGTTGGGTCATATGGACTAAAAAAATTAAACAGATTCTAAGAATTTAAATTTAGCGTTATGTAAAAGCAAAAGTTTGCTTCCTTTATATCTTCATAACGCTTTTAGATAGAGTTTTGAAATTTTGACAAAAGAAAGATCTTTTAGAATTAGTATAAGTTTTACTTCAAAATGTTTTTTTTATTTAAGTTTAAGAGCTATTGGATCGAATGCATAAGAATGAGCTTAAACTCAAATCTCACAATTTCGAATAAAAACTATGAGGTCAGGTGTAGATATGAGTTTGTTTGAAAATATGAGATTTGAGTTCAAGCTTAGTTTTATGAATTCGACCCACTATCGCACAAACATTGAAAATTTTCTATTTTTAGATTCATATATACCTACCTGTACAAATTTGACCAAAATAAAATCAAAAATTAAGGCTCCAACATTATGTTTTTACATGTTTAGCAGCTTTTCTTAATTATGTAATCTTGAAGGAAGTGTTTCTTGATTATAAACAATTTTTTCTTATATCTACCTATCTAGGTATATAAAATTTTAAGTACAAGTCACAATATTCTAAATGGGACCTTGGTGTCCAAGTGGGTAAGAGCGTATAAAATACGCTGTAAACACCGAGGGAGTGTGGTTCGAATCCGACACACTTCGTAGGAGTTATTCCCCCTTACGATATTTACAGCCATGGCTGAACAAAAAAAGCTGTGTAATTTCCTGTGCACATTTATGTGGCAGAGAAATGCATTAAAAAAAAAAATATTCTAAATGGTTTTGTTTTTTTGTTTTTTTTAATGTTCGCCTTTAAAACCTTTAGTTTTAATTCTACCCTGTTTTTTTTATTAACCTTTCATTTCGTTTTTTTTACATTTTGTAATGTTTCATTTTTAATATTTTTCATTTAAAATATTTAAAAATCAATGATATTTTAAATTATGTAAAACTTAAACCATTATAATATAATAGGTTGCATACTGATACCATTCTTCATTTAATATTATTTATTTTATTTATATTATATTCTACATACATTAATTTGTGACAAGGGAAAATTGTATTTTTGTTCCAAAAGTGCTTGGTACTTTGCAGGTGCAGATTTTGAAACCCCATTCCTTCAGTTAATAAACCATGAGCTTAATCACGTAACCACATAGCTTCATTTTCATCTGTTTATTTATTTATTTATATTAATATTACAAACCACATAGGGTATTGCAATATTACAAAACCATCGGCTACTAAAGGCCATTAAAGGGTGGAATACTATTATTCAATTATACACTAATATTATTTATTTTGTTTATATTATATATTTTATATTTACGCTATATTTGGTAGCAAGGGGAATTTGTTTTCAAATTATTTATAATATAGCGTAAGTATTTTATATTTACGATATATTTTTAATAAAACTTGCTACCTGTGCAGGATTCGAACCCGCACTCCCTCGATTAATAAGCTACTAGGCCATCCAGGACCCCATCTGTTTCTGCTATTAATGAAAATTCATCAATTTTTTTATTTCTTTGCATACTTTTAGGCAATGTTTATTTTATAAAATAATATTCACAACAATATTTGACGCAAATTTATTATTTATGCCACTTTATTTTTATTTAAACATTATTACTTTAAAAACTTTCTTTTGAATGTGGTTAAGACATATAGTTTAAATAATGATAATATTTAGATATTATTTATTTATAAATATAGTTTCACAAATCGAAAGATTGAAAAATAAACGAATATATGTACACTTCTATTATTCCATTCTGTAAATCACTCTAAATTGCAAGTTTTTTCATGATGATGTTTTCATAATTTCATATTTCAAAATTTTGTTTCACGTTATACAAACTTTACATAATATGCATGCATTTTATCAAAAAAAGTATTTGCTTACATAATTTTAACTACACCTAAATACTATATAATATAGTTCATATGTTAAAAAAAATCTAATACATATTATAATAAAAATATATATACATATTAGACAAATATATGTACAATGCATTTAATGCATACACTAAAAAACTATTTCTGAAAAAAAAAAAATTAAAAAAAAACATAACCATAATATGCTCCAAGCTACATTTAACATCAAGGAACCTGTGATGTATTCATAAAAATAAATCAATTTTTTTTTTACGTTTCTTGATTTCGGTTTACTTTTTTGCTTTTTTTCTTTTTCTTTTTTTTAGTGGAAATTAAATTTTTTATACGTTTTCATAAAATTTCTATATAATGTATGCACATAGAAAATTGCTTCTATTTCCTTTAAAAATTATTTTGATATTTTTATGCATTTTTTCTAATAATATATCTATTCTCAAAATTTTATTTCCATATTGATTTTTCGCGTTATTCACCATACATACGTTACATACACATAAAAATAACAACGTTTTTTTTTTTTTTGTTTTTTCTTGGGATACAATTTGAACAAAAAAAAAAAAAAAAATGATTTAAAATAAATAAAATGAATGGAATACATTAAATACAATATTTGAGTAAAGCACTAAAGGTTAGATCTTAGTACAAGTTTGTATATGTGTCTACAATTATGTTGTGGATTAACCGTAGAAATTGAAAGTAGCGAAAAAATTTCGACGATATGTTATGAAAAGCAATATTTTAGTAATAACATTAGTATACAAATGTCTATTAAACATTTTGCTAATGTAAATAATACCTATGGTTAAATCAAAGCCCAAAATACAATCTATAAGAAAGAAAGAAAACAGGAAACATTCTAAAATATATATATGTTTGAAGGTTGGTCCTCCCAAATGTCTAAAAAATTAACACGTAAAAAAATATCCACACTTTATAATGTAGTTGCTTCGGTAATATGAAAAGGCAGTAAAATATCCTTAAAATACACATTATTTGTTTATAAGCAAATGTCAAACTTTGGTTCAAGTTTATAATAACGGCGACAGAAGATAAAGGATAAACAATATTCACGAATAAAATTAAGGGAAACAGTTAAATTTTTATTTCTTGCCAACAATTTCACTAACAATTACTCCTTTCTTTAAGTTTCATTAGGTTGTGGTTAGAGTTTATGTGGGTAAAATAAATCAAGTGCAATATTCTTGTTTAGATAGAAGACCATACTTTTCTTTATAAACACCTTTATTGAAAATTTTCTTACATTTCTTTAACAACCTTTAGAATACCCGCTTATGTAGGTTCACACAATAAGAATACAAGAACAGTAACGGAGATTTCTGTGACCTAATGGGTAAGAGCATATTATAAAATATGGTATGTATGACAATTTACAGTCGCACCTGGAAAAGAAAGGTTGTGTAATTTTCTTGTCACATTTAAAAAAGCAGAGTTGCACACTATGAATTTATCAATATTATAAACGTTATATAAAACAGAAATGGAAAATTGAAATTCGGTTACAAAATAATTTATATTTCGTTGTATTTTTTTTTGTAGGTGTTTTTTTTTAAATATTTTTGCATGATATGTATAGGTATATCTATGCTTTTGAAACAAAATATATGCAATTTTTTGTTTTTTTTTCATTTCTAAAAATAAAAAAATAGCAAACTAAAATTTAATTTACAATGAAACCATAAATAACACGAAAATATGATTATGAAAGGGTAACTAACAAAAAAAAAACTACGAGATCATTTCTGACATTGAAAAAATTTCTTTCACTTGAATGAAAAATTCATTTACTTTTTATCAAAAAAAAAAAAAAAAACTAAAAAAAGGACATATTAATTAATTTAGTTATCCTTGAAATTTTTCTGTTGTTGTTTTTTTTTTCTTTATTATTATTTATATGATAGAAGAACAAAAAGAAAATCCTTGAGAAATTGTCGTTTTCTTTTTTGTTGTTTTTTTTTTTGTGAATGTGAATAAACGCAAAAAATATTTTTTTTTTGTTTTTGTTTTCAATAATCGAATTTTAGCTCGGAACTGTACTACGTTCCTGTTTTTAACTTTTTTTTATATATATATTTCTAATATATATGTATAATAAATATTAATAGTTTGTTTGAGTTTAATCGATTTAACATATAAAATCGGATATTGCATGCATATTCAACCATCAACACTGATTATTATCTGCAGATTGATTAATTAGTGTTGTGAAAGACCTTGGAAAAAATGTTTTCCACTTTTTTGCATGATTTGAACGAAAAAATAACTTTCGATTGTTTTTTTTATTTCTTTTTTTTTATTTTAGTTCCTGATAAAAATAAAGAAAAACTGAATTGTTAATACATAATTGAAAATGAATGTAGTTTATAGTCATGTTTAGTCCGTTCATTTTGTAGATGCGTAAATGTAATAAATAAATTTGTTGGTGATTAGATAAGTTAGGATTTGGGAACTCACTTTTATATTAGAATTTATTAAGACTTTAAAACTCAATGACCTGGTTATTTATATGGTTCAAAACAAAACAATTTTATAATAAAATCATCCCTTAGGGATGATACAATTTAAAAATTAAAAAAAAAACACATAAATTATTCAGTGAAACCAAATTTTTTACATTATGCCATTATGTATGGAAAATAACATCATTCAAAAGACCACCACGACTTCTCCGTACGTACTGCATTCTGTCAACTCAATTTTTCATCACTTCTTCACATAAATGTTGATTTTGAGTTGCTCTATTCTTGTTGGATTATCAGCATAAACTTATGACTTAAAATATCCCCAAAGAAAGAAATCACAAGGTGTTAAATCACACGATGTGGGAGGATAATTAACTGGACCATTTCTTGAGATGATTTTATCACCAAATTTTGTTTTCAATAAATCGATTGTTAAGGTGGATGTGTGGCAGGTGGCATCGTCTTGTTGAAATCACATATATTACAGATTATTCTCAACAACAGCAGAAAAAAAAATCATTTAACATTATTCTGTATAGTTCTTCATTGACTGTTACTGTTCGACCATTTGCTTCAAAGAAATATGGACCAATCACTTAAACAGCATGGATTGCACACCACACAGTGACTTTATCTGGATGTAATGGTATCTGAACAGTTTCGTGTAGAAGCTACAAAATTGTAAGTGTTTATAAAATTTTTGAATATAACGTCATTCCAGAACAAGGGTAGTTTGCTCCTCTACTAGTTAGCTCAGTACGCATTCTACGATAGAAAATGTACGCAAGTTTTATCTCAACTATTTTAGAAAATATATTTGCCCCTTAACACCAGAAATTTTACCAATCTATCTGTTTATCTGTTTTAAAACTGCAGAGTTCGATTTAAAAATAAAATCAGAATTGCGTGATATGATCCCTTTTTTATTTGTTCTCGTTTATTTTAAAACATCGCTCATTTTGGTCTTTTCTAGCCTTAAATATACTGCTTTACACAAAAAAATAGACTTCATTTAAAATTTAAATTTATAAATTTGATTTGAGATAGTAAAGGACAAAATAAATGTTACGAAATCTATTAATATTTTAAAGAAAAATTATGATCAAAATATCAGAATTGTGAACATTGAAGAAAAAAACTTAACTACCTGGCAATTACAATTACGTTTCTTTATTTTCCTATAAAATAAATTAGTTTTTTTTATAACAAATTTAACATTTTTTTTATTTAATTTCATTCTATTATTATTAAAGTGATTTTTGAAAATAAAATTAATGGAAACCGTAAATATAAAAAACGAATTGAAAAATTAAGATAAAAAAGGATTTCCATTTTTCGAAAATAAAACGTGTATTTTTATATAGGTTAGATATTATATTTATGTGGGTATTTTCATTTAATCTGAAATAAACGTTTATAATAGTAATTTTTGTGGTTAATATTAAATTTTATTATTTTAATGTGTAATTATTCTTAACTAATAATAAATATAAAAAGAAAACATTTTTATGACGCAAGTGCTGCTACAATTATTGTAGTTATGACGCTTACTTACACAGATAAGGAAAAAAGTTGATAAAGTTGACTTGTAACTTTTACGTTTTCAATATACTTTGAAAATGTCAATTGTGTTGTATAGTCATATTCGTTATTGACGTTACGCTTTATAATACATAGATACTCATATTTTATATTATTCATTTGAATTTCTTTCTTCAATTATTTTATATTCTACAGAATAAGTGAATTTCATAGAAAAATTAATTAAGGATCAACACAAAAATAAATGCGATTTTTATGCTTTTAAACATTTCCGAAACAAATACGACTCTACTCTATGTTAATCAGTTAAAATATTTATTAAATATATTCTGGATAGGGCATCAGTGTGGCATTGTTATTCTTTAAGGCTGCTGTTGGGGAAAGATATTTTTAAATTTATTAGTTTCATTTATCTAAGATTATGGGCAACCTGGAAATCACTAGACATAGCCCACGGCACTAAAAATATTCAACACATGCGTGCGTGAAATCTGTGCTATTATACGGCAGCGAAACCTGGTTGGTAACACGAAACAATATACAAAACTACAGGTCTTCACCAACAAATGCCTAAGAAGAATATGCCGAATATTCTGGCCAAGAAGAATTCTGAATCAGGAATTATGGGTACTATCTAGCCAAGAGTCGATTGAAACCAAATATATAGAAAAAAATGGAGATGGATTGGTCATATGCTCAGACGCCCAAGAATATCAGTGGTGCATCAGGCATTGTATTGGAACCCTCAAGTCAGAAGAAACGTGGGAAGACCTAAAGCTTCTTGGAGAAGAAGCGTTCAGGTTGAAGTAATAAAGAGTAGAAAGTCTTGGGCCTAAATTAAAAGACTAGCCCAAGATAGGGAAAATTTGAGAGAATTTGTGGAAGCCCTATGTTCCAAAGAGGAATAAAACAGCAGAAAAAAAAATGTATCTAAGTGCCATCACCAACCGAATTACCCTTATTATTTTCAGTTATAGCCATGCATTGAGTTTTTCCTTATCCTGGATTCACATAAGTTTTTACCTTATTCACAGTCTTATCTAAATTGAAATTTTTCATTCTATTGATTGATATTAATAGAGGAATGAACTGAATTTAAATCTTGTTAGTATAATTGGATAATTTTTAAATATTATATTTGTTGGTTTTACTGTAGCTACGATTCGCTTTATAAAGGTATAACGTACATTCATACCTCCACTTAAACAAATATTGTGTCAGTTAATATGTTTTGGGTGCGAGTTTGTGTAATGTTGTGTATAAATATTGTGTACAATGAAACGTAAAAGCTCATCTATAGAAAATACTATTAAATTTTAAATACTGCCAAATTATTTCTCTTGGTGCGTTATGGAATACATTTTACAAAATGAATACAAAAAAAATTTTTTTTTTTGTTCGATCAATTTTATTAACACTTCATTACAATAATTCTTAATTTTTTTTTAATTTTTTTACTATTCTTATAGTGTTCTGCAATGAGTTTTATATTTTTTTTGAAATTTATATTTTCATAAAAATAACACGAAATATTATCATTAACGGAAAACAAACGATAAAAAAGACAAATTGCAAAAAAATTTTATTTAACCTTGGCATTAAAAATAATCCTGTTTGTTACTACCTATATTGCACACAATATTACAAACATGATAACTCTCTCTCTTTCTCGATGTGTTTTACTATTATGATATGTTATGAGTTTATAAGGCATATGAAAGGATGTAAAAGACAAATATTTTGAATAAACCGATTAAATGCACATAAAATTTAAAAATATTAAATAAAAATTTATAAAATTGTGGGGCGAAATATGACAAAAAAAAATTTTTAATTTAATATCTGCAAAACAAATTAACAGAAAATAACGGAAACTCGTAACGTAACGGAAACAAATACGTTAATATTTTTGTCAAAAATTAAAAACAAAAATGAAGAAAGAAAGTAATTTTTTTTATATTTAACAATTAATAAATAACAATTTTAATTAATTTTTTTTTTATATTTTTTTTTAAATTTACATTTTATGTTTTTTTATAAAACACAAAAAAGCAAGTCTTTTTAGCATATTATTACAAAATTAATTATAAGTTTCGTTATTTCCTTCTATCTGTCTGATAATACAACAAATCGTTCAGCATAAACTAATAAAATTTTTAATTTTAACCGTTAATAGATTTGATAGAAAATTTTTTAGTTGCAGACCTAAACTGTAGATCAACCTACTGTTTTATGTACCTACTACCTAGTCCCGCCTGTTACAGAACTACACAGCATTCGATTTTGAGGAAGAACATAATAATTTATTTGGATAATACGTTATTTACAATTCGTTATTTAAATTTACCGTTATTTGTAAATTTCGGAGCCACTGTATCTTGTAGAATCTAGCGGAAGAAACTTTCTTGAAATTTAAAGCGATAAGATGATATTTTGGAATAAGCATGTTAAGTTTAGAGCTATACAGTTGAGAACTTTAATGAGAGATAAAAAACTGTTTAAAAAATTTAAACGCATGAAATGTAAACATCTTGCCTATTTTCTAAAGATATAATGCAAAAGTTAAAACATAAGTAGCTACATTTTGTTATATGTGTAAACAGCTTTTCCTAAGGCCGATCTTCGATTTATCCACTAAAAATTAAAATGGTATATTCGCCAAAAAGGTAAAAAAAGTCATCAAATAGAACGAATCAAACCAAAGCCATCAAAATGAAAAACTAAAACTAGGCAAAATATTTTTTGAAATATTTTTGGTCAGAATCATTTTGTTTTTTTTTATGAAACACTTGATTTCCATAACTGCAACTACTTGGGTAAAAATTATTATGTTAACTTTGACTTAACTGGAAAAAAAAACAAACAAAACTGAAAAAAACTGGAATAAAACATTTTATATTTGCAAAAAATAAATATAATATTATTTATTTGTACTACAGAAAATTATTTTGAAATGTTTATTTTGATCATGGCAAAGTAAATTAAAATCCTATAAAAAAAAACCATTATAAAAATATTAAATTTTTAAAGTTTTTTTTTAATTTTATATATATTTTTCCATATATACCTACATATGTATGCATAAAGGAAATCTATGCTGGGAGGAAAACTATACACCTAGATTATTTTTTTTATTCCACCTACACATAAAATTCCTATTCAATTTTTCAATTCTTATCAATCATATTTTAGTCTGCTGTATTCTGTTTTTATATTTTATACATGTGAGTATTTCACTCTTTTTAGATAAAAATGTATCTAAAATATATCTAATGTTGTTATGTATATACACATGTACATAATATAGGTAGGTATACAATATATTATGTATAAATAAAAATAAAATTTAAAAAAAATTCATTAAAAACAGAAAATTTATAAAAAAAATTATAAAATGTAAGGTTGGATTAAAAACCGAATCCACATTCGGAATTCTCGAAAAACACACTACAGTAATTATTGTATTTTTTTAAGCCACTAGCACCAGATGATTGTTATTATGTAGGTGCTTGATTCACGTTGCTTTAAGAGTTAGGTACTTTTCTTTTCATTGCCTAGGTTAATTTTAAAAATAATTTACATTCAGACCTTTTGGTAGATATACTTCAATTTTTTTTGAAACGGTTTAATGCTATCTGATCTGCAAATAAAAGTTAGTTGGATCAAAAATTTAATAATGTTATTCCTTCGTTTTGAATGGTAAAAATTTAAAACCAAGTTAATATATAGATATATTGTTAAGTTAACAAAAAAACAACAGTACCTATCTTAAATATGTTGGTAAGAGATAATGTAAAAAGATTTAAAACAAATAAATTGGACATATTATCTTACATAAGTGGCATAATGAGTGTCGGTGCTGGTCGGTGTAGGTAGAATAAAAAAAAATCTATTCCGAGTCACTCAAAATAGAACATGACTTCAGACTTTCCAATAAATTCAAGCTGAAATGCTAAGAATCTAATCTGGAAAGCATGCCAAATATTTAGTAATGTAATACTTCTGTGGGAGGAATCATTGCCACAGTTACGAAGAGCTAAGCAGCATTTGCGGCTCTTAACTCTGTGATGATAACATCCAAGCTCGTTGAAAAATGCTTTGACGAGCTTAGAAATAATAAAAATAAAGTAATAAACACAATGTTACATTACTGTACGTTCCGATAGGCATAGAAAAATCTCAAGAAATGAACACGGTGATGAATTAGCAAGGAGTGTTTTCTGAATGCTTTATTGGAAGAATATGTGGACGCATCGCTAGACAGCGTCAAAACTATCTTTATTAATTTTTTGTAGGATATAATAGAAGATGAAAGGAATTAACTTAATGCAGTACGACAAAGAAAATCCATCATATGATAATAAACAGCAGATAATTTATTGAAGCTATCAGGGTGGGACTTAGCCAGAACAATAGGTCTGTTGACGGAGCACAGACTATTTGGCGATCATGTGACCAAACTTGCAATCTAATCAATCTATCATGCCGCAATTGTGATGAAATGAATGAGAATGAAACCATTATAAACATCTCCTGTAAATATATAATGCAATGGTTAGAATCAGAAGAGTAAATGTATCATGAATTCAAAAATCTTAAACACATTAAAGCTTATTTTAAATAGATGTTTAGAATTTTATCAAAAAAGTTATGTTTTATGCCAAAAACTTCTGAAAAATTATTTTATGGTAATATCAACTTGTGATCGCATGGCTATCTTTGAGTTTACGCAATCAACTTTATACTCTCTTCCTCGTTATCTAATGTCGTGCTCAGTTTCATGTCGTTGTTTTGTTTTTATCAATATTGGAGATTTTACTAAATTATAATATTATAGAAATAGGAGTGACTATGATTTTTATTTAATATCTCTATTTGACTGAAAAGAAAATTATGTTAAATAATTAAGACAGAATTATATTGTCACAAAATTAATTCTTCCTTTTAAATATCGATAAATTTCATTCCATCCTATATAATTATTATATAATAATATATAAGTAAATAAATGTTATAATATATAGATATTTTTTATCTGATAAGAATTAAAATAATATAAAAACGTTCACCTATCTAACTTCGAAGATAATTTTCAATTCACCTTAATTTTCCTTTTGCATTATTTCTACACAAAAACAAATTTTTTTTTTTTTTTATTATTTCTTTTCTATTTTGAATATAAAAGAAAAATTTAGTTCTATATTTTTTGCTTTCTAACTTTAGGGCATTTACATTGTTATATAAATTTATATGTTAATATAAAGTTAATATATAATCCCTTGAGATGTATAACACCACTAGCACTTTATTTATTCACTGTGTCTCTCTCATTCTATGAAATTATCGCTCGCTCTATATCAAGTCAAAATAACAAAAACAACAACAACTAAAAGAATTTTTATTTTTTTATTATACGTATGGCGTTTGACCTTATTTAAAAGAGTAAAATTTCCAATGGGAAAATTTAATTTTTTTATTTATTTTCGTATAATATATAATAGATATGTATATGTAAATATATATATATAATATACAGGGTCTTTAATAAGCAATCTGTTTAACATTTGAAAGTGATAAGAGACATCAAAACGAATAAAGAAAGGAAGATTAGGCGGGAAGATTTATTTTTAACGGTTTCTGATATAATGGTATTGATAGTTTTTCGTATATCTTTTAAAAAACCAAAATTAAAAAATTTTACATGCAAATAACTTAAAAAGTTGATAATAATCATCAATGTTTAAACATTTTTACATAATATAATCTTAGTTGCAAAATTAAAAATAACCTTATTACTTTTTAGGTGTAGCTGTTTAAACTCATACTTCCTCGATATTTACAGCATATACTTACGCTTTCACCCACTACGCTACCCAGTACATATTTTATTTCATTTTTAAATTTTCCAAGTTTCTAACTCAAGTTATACAGTTTGCTCGTTAAACACCTTGTATATATATGTATAATATATTTATATTTTGTTACTTATCCGTTTCATTTTTGCATTATCTCTATACAAAATAACAAATAAAATTAAAAAGCATTGGAAAAGTTAAAATATAAAAAAAAAACAGAAATAACAAAGCGATGGATAGATGAGAAAAGCTAAATATTTGAAAAGTTTCTGCATTTCAAAAAACTACGGGAATTAAAAATGAAAGTAAATAATGAAAATATTCTGGATGATAAAAAGAGAAAAGTTATATTTTTACTATTTAAAAATGCAAGAAACAAAAAGAAAAATAAAAGAAAAACTTATAAGGATTAAGGTAATAACACTGGATTGTAAACAATTAAAAAAAATTAACTCATTGACTCACGAATTTTTTTTAATCAGTTAAATGCGTTTTTGTTTTATAATTATGATAAGTTTTCAAAAATGTTTAATCATAAAACGGCTTTAAATGAGAAAATGAAATGCCTATAATAGAAATAATATTATTTAGGTACACATTTTTAAAATGCCTGCATTTCTACATTAATCCCCAAAAAACTGTAGCATTTCGACAACACATTTGAAAAAAAAAGTTTGAAAGCAGAAAAAAATAAACCTTTGCAAAGTAAATTAAACTTTATTGGAACTTTAAGGAAGTGAAAGAAAAATAAACAATAATACTATTGATCTATTCTAAATCATGTTATTCTTTAATTTTAAAAGCAAGTAAGTCCAATGGTTGATTCTCACATAAATTATTTTGGTGACTCCATAAAAATGAATGTTTTCACTCATAATTGATCTCTTGTTGCGAACTTGCGATACTAAAAGTTCGTATTTTATTTGACTAGAATATGTCACTTTACATTTGATTGTATTTCATTTGACTGGACTGAATTCATTTGCCTGTATAAACATTGCCTCGATAAATCTTTTCATAATTTTATGAGTATATATTATTAGGTATATATTGTTATAGGTGCATATTATTATATCTACATATTCTTGAAAATGAAGACACCGCATTTTCTAACCAACTTAAATTCCTTCCCAATTCGGAATCTCACTTATATGTATATCAACATGTTCTGGAAAAGGCGCATAAACCTGATTTTTTAACCAATTCTTAAATCTTTCATAATTTCTTTTTTTATTCGTATTTCAATAAGAAAACATTAAAATTATAAAAGATCACTTATATACTTAAATTATAAGAGATCACATTTCTAAATCCTTGTTCAATTCTCGCTAAATACTGCTTCAGTTATTCTACCCAATTTTTGAAACCCTGATTTTGAAACCGATGCTAAAATCCCTTCTAAATATTGTTTTACATGCATATTATTATAATCACAAAATGTTAAAAATAAAGGGGCTCTCAAAACTCCTGCTAAACAAATTATTAAAATACTAATTGTTCATCGAAGTATGAAATTCATCCTAATTCAAAATTTCTCATGTTCATTATACTAAAATTATAAATATTCCGAAAAAAAAGTATAAACCTGATTTTCTATTTAACTATAAAATCCCTATCAACATTTCACATACCTTTCAAGACAACGAACTTATTTAAATCCAGTGAAGTAAAATACAGTCAAATGATATCCTGTGAAATGATAATACAGACAAATGGAATATAGTCAAATGATAATCAAGGCAACTGCGCAACAAGACAAAAATACAGTCAAATGACACTCCAGATTTATGACAAGCTCATCTTCAAAACTTTAAA
Organism: Poecilobothrus nobilitatus; assembly: GCA_947095535.1. Taxonomy (NCBI): domain Eukaryota; kingdom Metazoa; phylum Arthropoda; class Insecta; order Diptera; family Dolichopodidae; genus Poecilobothrus; species Poecilobothrus nobilitatus. The sequence continues at coordinate 113,609,610 of OX352774.1, forward strand.
TAGAAAACTCTCTTGACGCTAAAATGGACATTTTTCATCCAACGGTTTCAAAAAAAAAAAAAAAAAAATACCAAACTAATATAAAATATTTTTAACGTTATGTTCATGCTATTCTTACTTCATTATTCAAAGGGTTAACATAAAAAATTAATAAAAAGGATAGTTCAGCTTTTTTTCAAAACAACACAAAAAATTATGAAAACAAAAGATTAGTTATATTATTATAACAGTGTGGAAATAAGGATACAATGTTTTTTTGTTTTTTATTTCAATTACTTTAATTTATTAAAGTAAAACTGAATTAAGTTATTAGAAAAGTAAAAAAGTAAAGAAATTTTTTTTTTTTATTTAATTTTCCAAAAAACTGAAACGTGTTTTATTTTCTTTTATTTATTTTTATTTTTTATTTTACAATTTTAATGAAATTTTAGTTTTAATCTTGATTCAGTAAAACTTTATATTTTTCTCATAGTTATGTAGGTAGAGGTGTATCTATATAATCTCGTAATAGTTATTTTTATTTGAAGAATCAGTCAGTTATAATTAATAATTACACCATAGAATTAAAATATTTTAAATATTTTATAAGGCATTTAAAAAAGATTAGTTAAAAAAAAGTGATTAAGATCATGCCAAATTTTGCATTTTAAAAATTGTGAATTGTTAAACCCTTTATTATTCAGAGAATGTCACTTTTTTAATAAGAGTTAAAATCGGTTACTACACCTTTTCAACCATGTTAAACTGAATACGAAACATCTTTTGGTAAAGCCTGTGTTTTACATAAAAAAAGAGACTCATTTATTTACATGGCTTGATCTTTTTCATTCTTTTTTTTCTCCTCTGGTTTCTTAAAACACTTTTAAAAATTATATGATACTCCTAAAAATTTTATTCTAACGTGTACTTTAGTTTTCTATTACAGTTTGTTTAAAGAGCGCTTTTTGTCACTTGCAATTAATTTCTTTTTATTTTATTCCTTTGCTACATAAATGTGACAAGCAAACTACACAGTCTTTTCTTTCCAGATGTGGCTGTAAATTTCATAAGGGGGAATTTTCTTACGAAGTTGGGATTTGAACTTTCACTCACTCGGTGTTTACAACATATTTTATATGCTCTTATACATTAGGTCACCGAGATCCTGTAATTAATTTGAGTAAGGGAAAAAATAGAGTATAATTTCAACTGATATTTTAAGGTAATCTTTTTTAATGCATTTTATATTTTCTCAACAATTTTAAACGCTTTCTTGTGTATTTCTGAGTTGTCTTTAGGTAGTTGAAAATTGATGAGGATGCTTTATTGTATCAACACCTCTCTTGGGTGGTTTTCAAACATTTTTCTCCTAATTTATTCGTCTAAGGAGTGTAAGATCTTAATATGCATTAAAAAAATTATTTAATAATTTATCACAATTTAAATATTTATAGTTTTGTACATGGCCAATTACTTTAAAATTAATTTAATTTTAATTACTTTAATCATAGATTAAAATTTATTTTTTCATCAACGACAAATTATACTTATTATTACTTTTTATTTATTTTTAATATTTTTTTTAATAATATTTAATCTTTTTCATATTATTTCAAACGCTGCAATCAGTCTGATTATTAGGGAAAATGAGTTCAAAAGATTAATTTTCCGTCACACTTTTGATAGCTTTTCAAATCCGGATGATAAAAAAAGAAAGAGGAAATAAAATTAAAAATTCTTTTTTGTTGCTTTTTTTTTTTTTGATTAAAAAAAAAAAACAAAACAAAATAGGATGGATTTATTTTCTTTTACTTCCTTGTTTCAAATTTTATGTTTTGTTTTTTTTTTTGTCCAAAAAACAAAAGCTTTTAATTACAAATAAACAAAAAAGAAAATGTACGGGAGGAAATAAATGAGGAAAATTTTGTGGTTTTTCCAATTAAATTCATTTTTAACTTTAAGGAAAATAGCTTAAGGCTATTTAAAAACTGTATAATTATTGTGGTTGAATTTGGATAATTTTTTTTCTGAACAGTGTATAAGAAAAAGTTAACATTATATTAAATATAGAGGGAGAGGGAAAAGACAATGAAAAATATGAATATATTCGTTGACGTTAAAGAAATTGTCAAAATGGAAATCCTGATTTTTTTTTTTTTATAAATTAATCTTACAAGAGTTCAATCAACTTAAATGTAATTTGAGGGAATTAAAGCAGATTTAGTTTTCACTGCTAATAAAAAGAAAAATTTAGAAAATTTAGATAATTTTTAAATATTAAAATTAATTCTTTATTGATTGATTCATTGGAATTCATTCATGGATTGGATTAATTCATTCATTCAATAAAAACTTTTATTAATCATTTTTTTCGGCCAATAGTCAACATCCCAAGCCATCTATGGAGCAGCAAAAAAAAAAGAAAAATCTTGATCTGAATTAAAAATGAATATACTGGTTAATGAAAAATAAATACATACCATGAAAGGTAACAGGGAAGAAGATAACAATCAAGCAGGTACTCAAACCATTATAGACATTATAAAAAAAAAGGGTGATCTGACGTTCAATGCTAGTTAGTACCATTATGTCATTCAGGCTGTCACTTTTAATTTGATAAATTTAACAACAATATTATAATCAAGTAGGTACATTCGACTATCTATGGATGTTGCCACTAAATCTTGCAATTAACTCCTATACTAGTATTATTTAGTACTGTAGCTTGCAACAAATCATATTACTTTGAAGTTAAGAATAAATTATTAATAGATAATTAAATATTCTTGGACTTTGTAATTCTTATCAAATATACTGTCCACCACAGCCATATCTATAAATTCCATAATTTAGTCGGAATAAATTTCTTTTTAAAAGAATTATTGGCAATTGTTTAAACTTTTGCAACTTTTATTATTTTAGTTTGATTGACTGTTCTAATCTTATTAATCCCACACTTTTTTTCATGTACCCTTAATGTTTGACTTAATTTTTTCATGTACACTTACATTACTGCTTATCTTGAAAAACCTGTATATGTATTTATTTTTATGTACTTAAGTAACTTGTTTACTCTCAGAAAAGTATTGACGTCACGCAATATATATTTTAAAATCTAATTTTTAAGTGATGACTTTTTTGCCTTGTTTTTTAACTATAATTTGAGCGAGATATCCATAATAACTTAAAAACTTGATAAGTCTAGTGAATTGTGAATTTAAACCTATAAACCTATTCCCAATTAAAAAGTAATAATAATGAGTCATAATAATGAAAAAAAAGCACAGTTCACTTGAAGATATAAGACTGTGATAGATAATAAAAACTTTTGAAGTTTACATGGCACTTAGTTTAAAAAAAATGTTTCAGGGAAGAGCCGTTATTTTGTTATCTCCTAAAAATTTTTTATTTCTTTCCTATTGCATTTCTCTGCCACAAAAATTATACACAGCCTTTCTTGTTTGGAGTGGCTGTAAATATCGTAAGGAGGAATAACTCTTACGATGTGTGTGGGATTCGAAACCACACGCCTTCGGTGCTTACAGCTTATTTTATACGCTCTTTCCCACTAGGGCCCCTCCTCCTAAAAATATACATAATATTATGTTATAACAATATATTAATAATTTATTACTTTTAGTTCGACGTAACTTGGCTAAAGCATGACAGCTGTTATAATCGTATTTAACAAAATAGTAATTCAATTTTCTTTGAATAAGTGACTTTTAAAAAGAAATTTCGTCAAAAATCAGTACATATATATTGTAATATTTATGTTGTTATATTTTTTTTTTTGTTTTTTGTATTTATTTAGTAACATTTTACGAATTAATGAAAGGTTCAACCAAAAAATGAAAAAAAATAAGTATTTATTTAAAAACAAAACAAAAAGCTTAATAAAAACGCCTTTTAAAAAAATCTTTTCAACAAATTGTACATAATAATAAGAACAAAAAACAAAAATGTTAATATGTTTATAAGTAAATGAAAATGTAAATTTTTTTTCATGTTTTTTTAACGTAATTTTTTTCTTCCTCTTTTTCTTTTTGTTTTTTTTTTGGAAATTAAAAGTTATTTTACAAATTCGTAAGATAAACTTTTTATTTTTATTTTTCAAATTAAGTTACGAAATCAAAGTAAAGAACAGAAAAATAAAAAAAACTTTTTGGCAAAAAATTAATTTTTTTAAAAAATGAAAAAATTAAACATTTAAATCATGTTTTTGCTTAATTTTTTTTTAAATTTTTTTTTTTTGTATTTTATTTATAAAATAAATTAAAATACAAAATACCTAATTAAAGTCTATTTGTCCATTTGATTTTTTTTTCTTGCTAAAGGAGGTGGGAATCTTCCAAACACACCAAGAATTTTCACTTGGTGGTGTCAGATTCTTACTGACTAATTCAATATAAAAAATATTCGATTAGAATTTGCCCATCAATAACTAAGAAATTAACACAAAAAATAGTTTTGAGCTAAATGAATTGTGGCACCTTATTCATTTTTATACCCGTTGAACTATGTTCAAGGGTATAAGAAATTTGCCATTACGTTTGTGACACCTTAAAGGAGTCGGTTAGATATAGTGTCAAAGATATGGATCGGCTCAGAATCGAATTCTGAGTCAATTAAACCATGTATGTCCATCCGTCTGCACGATAACTCAATAAATATAGGAGCTAGAAGGCTGAAATTTTGTTTACGTCACTTTTGCAAAATTGTTAGTTTTGCTATTTAAATCCAACATTTTCGGCCGCCGGGTTCGAGTAGCTGCCATACAATTTTTTTCTTTATATGAAAATAACTCAGTATCTATTCAAGCTAGCTATCTGAAATTTTGCAAAAGATGATCAAGCTTATCGCAACAACTTCTGTAAAATTTGGTTGTGCTGGTGCAACAGGTTCGGGTAGCTTCCATACAACTTCTCCGTTTAAATGAGAAAAACTCAGTGTTTATTGAAGCTAATATCTGATATTTAGTAAAGAGGTGTCGAGTTATATGTCAACAACTTTTGTAAAATTTGATTAGTCTAAAGCAGCCGGTTCAGGCTTCTTGCATTTCTTGGAACTTAATGAAGCTAGGCGCAATAGATTCGGGTAGCTGTCATACAACTCCACAATTTACATAAATATATCTCTGTAGTAAGACTAAATAAGATAAAGCTTGAAATGATTGAACCAAGGTTGACATTAATTTACTGTAAACAGAGTGACAGTAAAGTTTATCTACAAATACTAATCTATATATAACTTGCGAATACGTAGGGCGATACATATTTTTAGAAAAATTTTAAAGCAGATTTTTAAAGTTTTTAATAGCCTAAAAGACATCAAAAAATAAATTTAAATTGTCTCTCAAATTTAATTCATAATATTATTTTATTTTTATGCAGAATATTATGTTCATTTTTCACCAAATGTAATTTTTTTTGTTGACCATGACTGCGAGAAATTACATTTTACATTCTTTCAGTAAAAATTATCATTTTTTAGTAAATTTAAATTTTTTGCCTAACAGTACATAAACATAATGGTTATAATTTAGGTTGGTTGATAGTAGAAAATAATATTTAACTATCTAAAAAATGGCTTTTTAATAATATCAATTATTTTTAAAATAGAAGTAACAAACAAAAATCTTACTTACCTACACTTACAAAAATACTAATAAAACTTATTACATATATTTTTACTGAAAAATAAAAAAAATTTTTCCGCCGGTTTGGAATTTACCTAAAAATTTGATGTTAAAAAATAACTGATCAATTTTTACTTTTTACTGAAATTTTTTTATATATTTATACTTATCGAAATTAAAATAAAATATTATCTAACTATTTCGAAATCAAAAGAACTGATAATATTGTAATGTATAATAATATTTGATATCATGCAAACGGTTAAAAATGTTACATTTTAACTCAATCTATTAATAAAATGTTTTATGTACTTATATTTTCAGGTTTTATATTTTAATTGCTAAAAAAGTTTTATATAGTGTTATATTTTTCATTTAAATTATATTTTTAGATTTATTTTTAATTTAATTTTATTTGTTTTCAAAAATTTTATTTTTTGATTTAATTTTAAAACTAAATAAAACTATAATATAGCAATTTGAATATTGCTTTAATTTCAAATTTATAACGAAAATGTAAGTCATATATAGGATACATTCAATAAATTTTGATTAAAAATGTTATTTCAACTTTATTAAAAGCTGCTTAAACAAATTTTCTGTTGCAGTTCTTTTTATTTTTCGGACATTAGATTTCAAGTCAAAATTAGACAATTTTTATTAATTCTAAACTTTAGTAGAATATCTATTTTATACTGTCCTGTCTGAATTATTATTACAGACCATTTGATTTTTATATGTGTCCAACCGAAATTCAATTTTTAAACTCTATGGAATTTAATGTTTCTGCATCCCTGTCCTAACCCTTCCTATCCCTACTCCCTACAGCCAATATACTGCGTTAGCAGGAAGGGGTTCATGCTATTATATTGGCTAAAGAGGGTGATGGGTTTAGTCAGTAAGAATCCGAAACACCAAAAATTTCCCCTTGGTAGTGTGTCGTTGAAAGATTTCTACCTCCCTTAGGGATCCTCCTTTTTCGTTTGTAATTCGATTTTTTAATAAAGTATTTACTATGTTAAGATATTTTTTTTTCAGTTTAATTCTAGGGGTGCTATGCTAAATTATAGATACGTATATCATTACGATCTTTTTAATATTTTATCAATATGAAAGGCGATTTTAAAATTTCTTTTTTTCCCAGTATGAACGTAGTTCTCAGTAAAGGAATAGATATGAAAAAGTACATAATATGTAAAAATATATTCTTGCTCGTAGTCGCTTAGTAGGTACATCCGTCTACCAACACGAATACAGAGCTTGCATTCTGAAAATTTTACCTTTAGTTTTTATCTTTAAAGTTGTTAATTTTATTGAATTTTATTGAAAGTTGAAAGTTTTATCTTTAAAAAATTGTTAGTTTCAATAAAGCAATTGAACAAGTTCAACCAGCGAATTCGAGTATACAATTTCTTTTTTTATATTATATAGCAAATAATCCAGATCTATTGAAGCTTAGATATCTGAAATACTCTTAAAACAAGGTAACTCATCACATATCAACGATTTCTGAAAAAATTGACGCATGAAAAAAATAACGCAGTACAAATTTATATCCTGTGAGAATCACTGAGATTCTTCATTATTTTCTCGGTACTTAATAACGTTAGAGCCATCTCAAAATTTTCTAAAAAAATACTAAATTTTATGGCAATAAACTTTGTAAAATTTTTTGATTCGAGGCAACAGATTCGAATAGCTGTCATACAACTTGAAATCTACATAAATATATTTCGGTACTTAATTATAAGTTAGATGCATGAAATTTTGTACAAGATGATTAAATTTTAAGGTAACAGTATTACATATGTTTGTATGCTTATCCAAGAGTTGGCACAGTTTTTCCTCGTTTTATAATAATTTTATTCATATTTAAAATGATTTTTAACTGGACAGGACCAGATTTTAAAATTCTGCATTGATACTTAAATTTGTATATGTAAAAAATCCTATTCAGAAACAATAAACTGCAATGTACAGAAATTATGTAAATATATAAATTTAAAAAAATATTTTATTTAAATTTTAAAATGAGTTTTTTTTTTAATTAAAATATAAATTTAAACATATTTTATAATTTAAAATATTTAAAAAATGATTTAACCTAATTGATTTATTTATTACAAGTAATTAAATAAATTTTAATAATATTAATATATATTATGTAAATTTACTATGTATATATAATATATATATATATATATATATATATATATATATTTATATAGGTACTATGATTAATTGTATATTAAATTACATCAATTAATTAATAATATTTTATACTAATATTTTCTTTAATTTAAAATTACAATATATAATGTGTATGTATGTATGTATGTATGTATGTATATATGTATGTATTTAGGTATTTTAAAATATTTAAATCTAAAAAAAAAATAGTAAAATTATAGGCATGGTGTCATTAAAAAGTGTTATTTCCGCATTTATTTAAAACTAATTAAATTAAAATAAATTTATCTGTCAGTTTTATATTGTCATAATTTCAAAAATCATTTCCGGAAAAAAATTATAACTGTAGATTTTTTCATTTTAAAGTTTAAATTCGAATTCTAATGGTCTTTTTCTAATTCTAATGGAACTTTTAAAACATTTAATGATTGTTGCTGACAGTTAAAGACATTTTCAAATTTATTGATGAAATTTCTTTATACGCAGTTTTTAAAGAGGAAAACTGATGAAATTTGCTTATACTTAATTTTTAAAGAAGAATAATATTAATTACAGTTTTGTTTATCATATTTGTATGGTTATACAAATAACAGTTCTTTTCTTTCTTAGAAGCAGTAAAGCTGACATTATAAGTAGTAGCAAAATCGACAACACGTAGTAACAGGGGCAGCACAATATATATACATCTAGAGGTAGTAGTGTAATTTATACCTCTTAAATAACAATCTAATCTGTTTACAAAACTTCTACTACGTTAAAGCTAATAGAGTAATCAAATTTTAATCATATATAACCAATTTAACTGTTTAAACAGTAGTAGATTATGTTTTGAGACAACTTTTTTATATACCTCCATTTATTATGGAACGACAGTCCCTTAAAATTGGAAAATTCTTTATTTTCAAATCTGAATATCTCCTCAACTTTATCCTACAACTTTATAAATTAATATCAACATTTTTTTTTTAAATTTTGTATTTAAATTTACCGATACGTGAAAATAAAATTTTGCTTCATATTTCCAAAACGCTTCTTTCAACTTTCTCCTTGAAATTTTGAAAAGACAAAAATTACCCATTCTGCTTAAGAACAGCTATTAAGGGTCAAAGATTAAAAGTTTGTTATTCTTAGATACGTGTAATTTGGAACCTGCATACATTTTTTAAAGTTAAATGCTAAATTTAAATTTAAGTTTTTCCAAAACTGAAGAAAGTATCTTTCGATATTGTAAAATTTTTTGTTACATTTAGAAAAATTTTGGCGTTTGGGATTTGGGAAATTTTGGAAAATATGGGAAAATTTGTAAAATCTTTAATTTAATATTCTGTTTTGTTTATATATGCATTTTAGTTTGCATGTTTTTTTTCCATAATACTTGCTGATAGATTATTATAGCATCTCAGGATTAATTAAAGATATTTTTAACCGTTTATTAACTGCATTATATTTTACATTTAATCTGTTTTGTATTTTAACTTTATTTTTTCAGCATTTTATTTTTATTAAATAGCTAATTTCTAACCCTACCTATCGCAATTTTTAATTTTTTAAATTTCAAGAAACTGATGTTCTTCAGACTTCAGGAACTACAATAATCAAAAAAATATTATTTCTTGGATGTATAATATAATATTAGAGAATGCAATATTTTATTGTACCGACATATTTGAGTCTAATTTTTTATAATGCCAGATAATGACACATTTAATGTATCATTTGGTTCCTTTAAGTCGATATACTCCTATTCTTTCTACAATTCTAAATTACTACTCCTCTAAATTAAATTTTTTTTTGTTAATTTTTGTGAGTGCTTCTGTTCTAACATATTGTGTGTGTACAAATTAAAATTTCAGTGTAATAATATTCTTATACAACTTTAATTCAAATTTCCTATTCTTATTTTGCTAAGACATTATACTGCTTTATAATATTATAGTTAGCATAGGATAATCACCCTAACTATTTTGACTATGAGGGGAAGCTGTTTTTAGTTGGTAAAACCTCAATATTGTATTACGGCTTTATTTTGTTTTCACGAGTATTTCTTTAAAATCTACATCTCCTTCCCTCAAAATTTAAAACTTTCTTCTGTTACAGTAAAACTACTTTAATTCTACCTACTTTATTTTCGGCATTTTATTTATTTTTATACCCTACACATTAAGTATATACCCTACCACCAAAAGGAAGCGAGTTAGATATAGACATGTATATATATTCTGAATCAGGATCACCGCCTGAGTCGATTTAGCGATGTCCGTCCGTCCGTCCGTACGCACGATAACTCAGAAAATAATGATGCTATCTTGATGAAATTTATACTTTAGGTTAACAATGACTAAGGTAAGGCGGGGATTGTAAATGGACGAAATCGGACCATGCGTTCGAGTACCTCCCATACAGCTCCCAAAACCTAATACGCATATTTTCGAAATTAATAAAGATAGAAACTTAAAATTTTGTACGAGGGTGCTATTTCCTGTATCCCAGATTTGCTTAAAATTTGAGATGAATTGGAGTGATCGTTCGGGTACCTCCCATACAACTCCCAAAACCGAACAAGCATATCTTCGAAATTAATAAAGATAGAAACCTCAAATTTGGTACTAGGGTGTTGTTTCCTGAATCCCTGATTTGTCCAAAATTTAAGATGAATTAGAATGGTTGTTCGGATATCTGCCACACAACTCCTAAGACCAAACAAGCATATCTTCGAAATTAATAAATATATAAACTTGAAATTTGATATAAGAATGTTCTACCCTGTTGATGTCTCTAAAATTTGAGATGAATTGGGGTGGTGGTCCGCGTGCCTTCACACACTTCCCAAGACCTAACAAGCATATTTTCGAATTTAATAAAGATAGAAATCTGAAATTTTGTTCAAAGGTTGTAAAAGCATTTATGTTTTTACCTTAGTTATATTAAATACCTAACTAAAATAACTTATGGATTTTTAATTTAATTTGAATTTTTTAGGTGTAGGGTATAAATAAGTCGGTTGCATCGACATGAATACTTTTACTTGTTTTTAATATTAAATAAATCAAAATATTATAAAATAATTTTTTTTAATTAATTTAAAAATGAAATAAAATTTGCACTTTGTTTAAAAGAGCTTAAAATTATCATTATCCTTTATCACCATGTTTTTCTTAAAAATCATTAACATATAATTAAACAGATAAATCAACAAAAACGAAAATGAAAATATAAATGAATTATACAAAAAGAAACTATTTAAAAATTTTTCAAAAAATAAAAAAAATTTAACAACATTTCTGCCACCTCAAACCCAGATAAAACAAAAAAAAATTTTTTTAAATAAAAAACAACATCAAATAAATTTGACAACTTCAAGGCACAAAATAAATTTGTATACGCATAAGTTTGTATCTAATAAAAACTTTTTAATAAATTTGATTAAATTTCGGAATGTATTCCCAAACCACATCATCATATCAACAAAAGTGTTTTCTGTTTTGTTGTCAAATCTGATAATAAAATGAATGAATCAAAATATCACACATACTTGAAAAATAACACAAATCTGTAGATATATTCTTTTATTATTGTTATTTTTTTTTTTTCTTGTTCATAAAGTATGAAAATTCCCTCTTGAAATACATTTTTTTTTTTACATCCTTTTTTTTCTGGATATTGAAAAAAGGAAACAAATTGCAAGAAGAAATGGAGAATTAACAAGAAACGCACCCCGCATTCGCTAACATCAAAAAAGGCAACTGTGATTTTGTAATTTCTTCAAAGTAACACTAAATCAAATCTGACAAAAATAAATGAATATTTGAAAAGAGTTTGAATTAAATTTTATTAGGTATATTTTTTTAAAAGATGATTGGTAAGAAAATGAACGAATAAACTTAGGGTAAAAGTAGGGTACCTATACATTTTAATATTGAATGTGCATTTACATAATATTAAGAAAAATCTTGTGAATTATTTTTTGTTAATAAAAGCAAAAAAAAATGTTTGTAAGTATGTAGCTAATTGTCAAATATTTAAAGAAACCCTACCTCGTTTTTGATTCATCTTAGATATTTCTTAATTTTTTATGTTACACTTATTTAGCATCTCATATTCGTAAGCCAAGGTGAGGCAGTATTTTAGTTTTAGTTATTAAATTATTTTATTTAAATATAGTCTAACATTTATTAACAGAAAATACGACAAAAAGAGTGTACCTATAATTGACTGTGTCAACTCTAGTTTACTACGAGGAAGAGTCTTATATATATTAGTAGAAAATACAAGGAAGAGTGTATAATTGATTGTGCCAACTCTAGGATACTCATCTGTTACCCTAAAATTTGTTTATCTTTAGACAAACAAAGTTTTCCAAAAGTTGTTGGCATAAAACTTAACTTCTTTTTACAAAATTTCAGATACCTGGTTTCATCAGCTTTAAAAGACAATTTAATTATTTTCATCATTTTCATCAAAAGAAAGAAAATTTATGGCAGCTATAGTCGAACCAGAATTTTAATAACAATTTTAATAATAATTTTACAAAAATTAAATGTTAAAAATTTCTGAATCCTATCTTCTTAATTTTTTCTGTTATGATCCGGACGGACGGATGAACATTATATGGCTTAACCAACTCAGAATTCCATCCAGAACAACAATACAATATTATGTACTTTCCATATGTATCTCGTCTCTTTTATTATTACATATTTTCATATGTATCTCGTCTCCATACGTATCACATGGCAAATTTGATTGTATTCTGAGAATTATAATGACAGAAACACAAAAATTCCAGGACAAATTTTGAACACTACACAGATTTTTAAAAAAATAAAAATTCAAAGGTTAATTACAAAATGTTTTTTTTCAAATAGATTATGAAAGGACTAAATATATGTAGGTATGTATAAATATAATTTACTAAGTAATTTACTTGTTCGTTCTGGGTTTCGCAAAATAGATATAAAAAAAATCCAGTAATCAGCAAAAAATAAATTCAATGCTTTATGCTCTATAGAATTTAAAAAGTAGCTAATAAAAAGCTCGGCAATAAGTAGTGCTATATAAAACGGAGCAAACTAAAAAAAAAACTAAATTATGATCATACTGTTAACTGTTGTAACTATTCTTCAGTAATACTTGATTTACTTATACTTTGTAGTACTTGATTGAAACTCCCAGGTTTCAATCAAGTATTACAAAAGTCACAAAACTGAGGAAGTTTACTTCAAGCAATATATGTGCACTTGGAGCATTCTGCTTTGCGGAAGATGCATTGCAAGTAATAAAATCCTATAAAAATCTTTACTTTGTCAGAGGCAGTAGGTCTGACAGAAATATTATAAGTGGCGGCAAAATCCACAACACGTAGAAACAGGGAGAGCACAATAAATCTACTTCAAAAATTCGCTGTGTCATTTATACCTTTTAAAAAAATTTAATGTAATCTAAAGATTTGATTTTTGTATGTAAACTTTTTTATACAGTTTCTAAGTTATTATTAGCACAGAATAGAACTAAATTACTTGCAAAGTTAAATTTAAAAGCTTAGATCAAAAAGAACTAAATTACCCACACAGACAGTTGACATTTTTTTGTTATATTTTATTTTGTGTTCAAATTTTTGACGAATTTTAAATCGTCACCTTGAATTTATTGATTTACTCGTATTATTTTTGTATCTCATATTATGGTGGATTCTAAGTTCTTTTTTCGAATGTATATGTCACATAAAACAATAAAGCTAATTACATTTTTGTATTAATAAAAAAAAAAACTTTCTTTTAAGAAATAGTCAGATTTCGCTCTTAATTGTATAAACCCTGTATTTTGTATATGAAATTTCAAACATGCCTGTTATTTGGCTGTAAAATTATTATCGCCTCCTCATTCTTTTGATCCGTTTGAAAAAAATTTTAATGTTTGTTAAGAAACAATAAAAAAAAAAACAAGAAATGTTAATAAACAATAATATTAAATGATGACCTCCATGATACCTTCTTTTTTCCCTGTAAATTTTATTAAACCCATATACCTATTATATTTTTTTGGGGCTTTGTTAAATATCTTACCTTGTAGTAGATGAAAAATAAAACGAATTTTGGTAAACACAAAATTGAACTTTGAACCAATAATTTGAACTTTAAATTAAAAATTTAATAAACAAATAAAAGAGACAACAGTATTTGTAATATAAATATTGTTCTATATTATTAAAAACAATATTAGTACTGGATTTTTTTTTGGCTTATATTTATTTTCTTACGCCTGACATAACATAATTTGTATCTATAATATAAAATAACGGTGTATAAAAAAGAAATTGAAAATATGTTTTTTTTTTTTATTCTATGAAAAAAATGGTATGAACCATTTCTAAAGCCATATTATTAGCACAAAACACAATAAGGACAATGACATAACAGTATAAACATTTAAAATAATATTTATAATATGTAATTTACATACTTACGTCATTGAACGAATATTTGTTCCTTTGCACAGTGCGTGTTCCATTAAATTAATGTTTTAATATAGAATATAATTACCTGACAAAAAATATTTACTTAATAATGGAATATTCAGGTTTTCCGTCCATGTCTACCCAATTTTTTTTTATTAAAAAACAACTGCTTTTAAATAATTTTTTCATAATTTCCACTTTTCTTGTTCTCTAAGAACAGTTACTATTTGGTAAATGATTATAACAAAAAACATTGCAATGAACACTAATAATGAATTAAGCGAACACTATCCCTTACTTTAACGAATAAACCTAATTTAACCTAGAGGCCAGACGAGACAGTACTAGCAAGATAGTGCACAAATATATTAACATTTTTGACAATACTATTGCATTTTTTTGACTATCTTCTCTACTATCTTGATATTTTTCTAGCTAGCAATTGAGATAGTAATTTGACATTTGAAAAACGGCGACAATTGGAAAACAACATTCATGTCAAATAAATTTTTTACGGTTATTTTATTTTTAATTTGATATTTTGTTTGTGTCTTTTAAACATGAAATATTTTGAAAAAAATATAAAATAAACTTGAAAAATTTTGATAATAAATGAAATGTCTTGATAGTAAAAATGCCACATACGTCACACAGACAGTAATTTGACATTTCATATTTCACACTCGCAAGATAGTAATATTGTATTGTCTAAATAATAATACTAATTATTTTTAAATAACTCTTTGGAAGCATTTTAAATATAAACAGGCGGGTGGGCAGATTTTTGGTCTTATTTATTCAAAGATTATGGTCTTATTTATCCAAAAAAATCGAATTTACAAACTTCAAAAAATCTTTCTAAGGATTTGGAAGTTTTGAGAGTAAAAACTTATATTTATCATAACTTCTTAAACTACCGCCTATAATTTTTCAAAACCCCAAATTTGTATCCGAACTACCCTTAAAAATAAAATGTTGTACCAATTGTAACAGTCATATTTTTGTAAAGACAATTCCGAAAGAAAATTCAATTTTAAACTATTTATCGAAATATTCAATGGGTCCATACAAATATAAAAAGTGACTACAAATAAATTGAAAACTACTACTATTATTATAACAACGATGCAACTTTTTACATTTAATTTTGAAATGTAAAGGTTATTATTTAAAGCAAGGTTAGGTTATTTTGTTTCCATTGGCGTGTATCTTTTTAATATGTTAATAAAAATAAATATTCTAAAAAGAATTTAAGGTAAATGAACTACATACAAATTAAAAGGAATAGGTAGGTATTTAAAAGTATGTAATTTTTTAAGTGCTGTATAATTTTTTTACCTTTAAAATTACCATCTGATATTTTTAAAGAAAAACTAATTTCGAGAATAAATTTTTTTGTAATAAAAACAAGAAAAATGGAAAATGGTATAACTTATTTTTATTTTTTTTTTTAATTTATTGATTTTACACTCTCAACCAATACATTGAGGAACGAATTCTAACATAATCGGGTAAATTTTCAACAGGTCCCATTGCACAAACTACCGGACATCTATCATAAATATATTTATAACAGGCATTTTTTATGTCCTTAATAGTTATTAAATTTACTTGTGATTTTAATTTGTCAACCGAAAAAGCTTTACAACTTCGTAATGCCTGAGTCGCAACTTCTATGCACATTGCAGTTTTACAACCCATATTTATTAATTTATGATTAACATAAGTTTTTTTAGCTCGTTCCAATTGTCCATCAGTTGGCATTGTACATAACTTTAACCATTCATTTTGAACATTATACATCATTAATTCACATTGCATTGGATCACATTTAAAGTATATACCCCATAGACCAATATCACTATAGCCAATATTAAATGATGTAAAACTATGACATAAATTTTCTGTGTAACTGCATCTTGCTAATTGTGAAGAACTATGTTCTCCACCAACTTGTGAACTATCCCAAGATCCAATCATTATTCTCGCAATTTCAAGAGCTACAAAATCTGGATCTTTATAACCTGGACCTTCAACAGCAATAGCAATATGTGCAAATGGCATCGAATCATCTCGTATTCTTACTTCTGAACCGGTATAACGTGTAAAACTTGGCTGCTTTATTGGATAATTTTCTGGAACTTTTAAACCTCCAAACGTATTACATGCTAATTCAATAAGTTTATCATGTGTATAACCACCAGCTGATGCTAATATCATATTTGTTGGAATAAAAGTTTCTAATATATAGTTATTAAAAACATCACTTTTAATACATGCTATATTTTTTGTTGTACCAAATTGATTCAATCCTAATGGTGTACCCATAAATGCTATTGAATGTAAATGATCCATAACAACACGTTGAATATCATTTTCAGACACATTATCAATTTCATCACATACTTGATTGTATACTTTTGATAAATCACCATCAGAAACTTTTAAATTTTGTATAATATCTGCTATAATTTCAACAACATTGGGAACACTTTCAGCTAATGTTCTTGCATAAATAGCAGTTTCACTACGATTTACATATGAATTTAATATAGCTCCCAATTCTGATACTTCGTTTTCTAAAACATCTTCGGAGCGTGTCTTATTTCCTTTAAAAAATAAATGTTCTAAATAATTCGCCACACCATTATTTGCTTCCGTTTCGTTTCTAGAACCACCATCAATCCAAACTCCAACAGTTGCGGAAGGACAATTTATATAAGCAGATACAATTCGAAAACCGTTTTCAATACAGGATATTTGTGTTTGTAAATGTCGTTTCAATAAATTTAGCTGTTTTAATTTAGTTTGTACAAGTAACTTTTGTGAACAATGAAAAAACAGTCGCGATCCCATTTTTTTTTTTTATTAAAAACAAAAAAGAATAACAAGGTTTTTTTTTTATAAAATTTTAATTATTTCAATTAAATGTGGCAGTTTTGATTTAAACACAAAAAAAAAAATCGTATATTTTATAAAATTGATGTTTCATTCAAGGAAATGTAGAATATGTTTAGGTTTTATTTTATTTATTAAATTTTTACTATCCAGTATACGTATCTAATAACGGAAAGCAAGTAGAATAATGAATAAATTTAATCTCTAGATTTAAATGTAACTGGAGGTCTTGAATTTCGCTAAATCCAAAAGCATCATTTTCAGATAGAAAAAAGTCTCTGTTAACACTCTAACTGGAAACCCTCCAATTCTGATGAACTAAAATTCGATTGTATCAAAAATTTTATAGTACTTAAGAGAACCAGAACTTTGGATTTATGCACTTTAATATGAAAAGGAAAAATTCGAAATTTTGAAATATTAAACTTTGGAAATTTTGTCATTTTTTGGCTTCACCCTCTCATTGTAATTTCCTGTTCACATTTATGTGGGAGAGAAATGCACTAAAAAAAAAAAATACCAAATTTATATGTATATAAATATGCACGTATATTTGTCCTTATGATTTGATGATTTTACTGCGATGTGATTTGTTTTTACAAAATTTTAAAGTATAACACTTACACAGCATTTACAATATGTGAGCTAAACTTGAGTGAAAATTCACCAAATTTTAACTTTTGGAAACTTCACTTTTTTTTATGTAACTTTGTGTACTTGACATTATACTGCAGTTATATGCATATTATATGCAGTTATTTTATGTGAAATTTATATAATTTATGGTGCTGTATTGTGCTGTATTTGGCGCCCTGATTACAAAATTTGTAAATTTACCTATATACCTATGCAAATTGTACTCAATATGTATTTTTTTTTGGGTAAAATTCCAACTGAAATTCTATACGTTATTTAAACAAATTGTATACAAATTCACGATCACGACAAATTCTGCAATTTTATTTAAAAATAACATGAGGGTTAAATATGATATAATATGTAAATGTGAAAAATTCGATATTTCTGTTAAATAATGCAATAAATTGGGCAGTTGAAAATAGTAACAGCCATAATATACAACACAATTAAAAGGTAAATACTTTAGAACCACCCTCATTTAAAATGTGAGAATAAATCGTGAGAACAACATTTTGAAATCTTTTTTCAATAAATTTTTGCGATAAGTAACACATTTTTCAAAGTATAGTTACCTCCCATAAAAAATAAAAAAGTTAAAAAATACAATACCTAACTCAAAGCTCTTTTTATGCTTTCCACTGATATAAGGTATAGAGCATCCACTTAGTCATTTGTTTTTTTGTTTTTCTTTTTTTATTTATTTATTTATTGAATTTCTCAAAAAGAGCTCGTATTCATATTTCACTAAGCTTCAGTTTTTTTAATCAGTTAATTTGACTAAGCTGTTGATTACTCGACTGTAATCCAAAGCTTTTAACTTAAGATAAATATAATTTATTGTATCTAATATGATACATACAGATTACATAAAAATTTTAAAATCAGACTTTTGTGTTATATTTTGGAAAAGGTTCTCAAGTCGAAAATAATTTCAGAACAACTGGAAGCTAATTTTTTAACAAACAGGGTGTCAAATACAATTTCTATTTTTATAATAGAACCACTACACCAAATTCCTATTGCATTTTTTTTTGTTTTGTTTGATATTTATTTTTATTCTGAAATGACCACCTCCCATTTTGAAATTATATATTGTTTTTAGACAAGAGATAGTATAAGATATCGACATAATTATATAAATACTAAATATTTTAAAAATTAGAAGTGCTATACTTTTGATAACCAATAAAAATTTTTATCTTAAATATACCAAAACTTCTAATGTTATTGAATTATATTTCAATAGCATTCCAAAATATTCGTTTTTATAATATAAGATCTATCTAAGTTCAAAAGAATTTTGTATTATTTTTTAGTGATTTTTATTTTTAGTATCAACTTTTACAAAAAAATTTGCAAAAATGTGCCCCTGTCCATCTCTCTGTCTAGCTGTTCAGATCTTTACTAAACTTTTAAATCCTTTGCAATAGAACAATGAAATTTTAAATACGGATAATCATTGTAAAAAAAAATTAAGTTTTTGCAATAACTTTTTTCTGCTCCACCCGTTACGGAGCTACAATCACACAATGTTCGCCCAAGCTACAAACCCAATATTTAAATTGTTATAACACAAGTTCTATAAGGTATATTTTCAATTTGGAGACGCCAAACAACAGCTGCGTTTAATAGATTTAATAAATTTGTTACATATTATATAATTTTGCCATATATGTTATTTTAATTTACCGTTAAATGCGAAACTCTTTACCGAGCCCTGAGTCTCTTCTATTTGTCAAACGTTTATATTTAGAAATTTAAAATTTTAAGAGGACATCTTTGTTCTTATGTACTTTTATACCCAAAACTTATTATGGTATATTTTTTTTAATTTTTGGAAATGTGATTTTTTGAAGACCCTTGTTTTTTTTCATTACTTATTTATTATTATTATGAGTCTTTAAAATATAATAATACCAATAAAAATTCAAAAATTCACAGGAGGTTCCTTATTTTATTTTTATAAAGAATTGATGTATAATATATTCAATTTTATTTGTAATATTTAAATTGAATTTAAATAAATAAATTTTTGAATATTTACATATCAAATATTTACACAATAAAATTTAATACATTATAAAAAATATTAAAATAACATTGTAAAAATTTTCTTTGAAAATTTATAAGACATACGTATGCATATACATAGTACATACACACATTTTATATATTTATGTATTAAAAAGGAAAAAAACCCTTAAAAATATTTTATTTAAATTTAAAAAATTTAAAAGTAAAATTTTTATCTTAAATAATAAAAGTAAGTAGATTTGTTTGACAGTAAAGGAGGATAACATTTTATTATTATAAAAAAAAACCCTTAATTGTACAAAATTATTTAATAGTAAAATATTTTCAAAAACAAAAATTGAATTTTTACTTAAACATTTTAAGAACTTTTGAAAAATTCAAAATATGTGATAAATATAAGGACATCGTAAATACAAATGTTCACAAAAATCCCAAAAAAAAAAAACCTCAATGACACAAAATCATAAAAAAAAATATCAAAAAAAAAAGAAAAATCCCAGTAAAAAGAATCCCGAAATTTAAAAATTCCAATTTACAAAACAAAGTCCATTTATGCATTTAAAAATCAAAAATATAACCAACCCCAATTATTTTAAATAGGTATCTAAACTACTTTGTTATTTAAGTATACGTATGCAGTAACAAAAAAAAAAAAAAATTGGAACCGATTTTAGAGATGGTTACAAAATCAAAATTCCCCCCTCTTCTAGAGTTTTTAGCACATTTCCAAAAAAATTTTGAAAAAATGTGCTTATTAGTTTCACTCTGTCCGTCCGTCCGTCGTCCGTCTGTTAACAAAACTTCTACACCGTTAAAGATAGAGAAAAAAAATTTTAACCATGGGTAGGTCTCATAAAAAAATAATTTTGTGGAACAACTTTTTCATGTAGCCCCATCCATTACGGAGCTACAGCCCCTCAAACTTTGTAAAAGCCCTACTTTTAAATGCATATATCTAATGTTCTGCTTAAGATTTTTTCAACCTGGAAACGTCATTCGACAGATATTTTCTTTAACTTTGTAAATTTATATCAAAATTATACAATTTTTTTAAATTTAGTACTTAAATGTACCGTTATGTGAAAACCAAATTTTGCATGATTTTTCTACTTTTATAACTCCGGCACGCTTTTAGATAGAGGCTTGAAATTTTGAGTCAAGAAAGAACTTTTAGAATTAGTATAAGTTTGCTCAGAAAATTTTTTTGCACCACCCCCTGTTTATGAGATATTAAGGCTTAAAAATTGAAAATTTGCTATTTTTAAACACCTGTAACTTAAGAACCTGTACACATTTTACTTCTGCAAGATATAAAAATTAAAGCTACATATATATTTATAATATATTTTTACTTGTGTTAAAGGTTTGTTTTAGTTGTAAAGGGTTCCAAAGTTGCAGCTCTTCAAAATTGCGAAAAAGTCCCATTTTCAGATGTATATATCTCAGGCCCTGCGTAATAGTTTTGCAATCTAAAACCGCCAGAATATAAATATATTATAATCCATATAAAACAATATCAAAATTATGCAATATTTTCTAATTTACTATTTAAATTTACCGTTATGTGAAAACCACATTTTGCATGAAATTTCTTTTTTCATAACTCCGGCACGCCTTTAGATAGGAACCTAAAATTTTGAGACAAGAAAGAACTTTTAGAATTAGTATAAGTTTCCTCAGAAAATTTTTGGGTAACTCCCCCTCTTTAAGAGTTATTACGCCTCAAAAATTGAAAATTTGCTGTTTTTAGACACCTGTAACTTAGGCACCTGTAAACAGTTTTCTTCGGCGAGGCATGAAAATTAAAGGTTCAATAATATATTTTTACGCGTGTTAACGGCTTTTCTTAGTTATATAGAATTCCGGACTTACGGCCCCTCAAAATTTCAAAAATGCCCTTTTATCACGTTTTTTCTTATTACATGAAATTTTCAAATTTTTGTGCAAGTTACAATTCTAAACAGTTTGTATTGAGTTTGGAAATGTGCGCTTTTAAAAACCGTTGGTTTACATTCTACCTTGTTATATGTTATATCGCGATATTTTAAGAAGGAGATTTTGAAAACACAAGGATTTCCTAAGAGATTTTGTGTATTTGGAATTTTTTTTTTTTTTTTTTGGGAATTAGAATTTTGGATTTTAAGTTTAGGATTTTGATTTTGGAGTTTGGGACCGAACCTAATTTCAAATATGAATAAAACAAAACAAACTCTTTTACTATTAGTATTAATAGGAAATGCTTTACAGTTTATGAATTAATAGAAAAATTTGCTTTATACTTTGAAGTATAAGTTTTATCTCATTTGAGCTTAAGGTATACAGTTTTTACTAAACTACTTCTTTACTGCTTCGGTTCATATGAATACAAAGAAGGTAATAATCCGCTTGTATTGTATCTAAAATTATAAGAGAAATGGTGCTTACAAATTACAATAAATTATGTTGCAAGAAGTAAATGAAGCATAGGGCAAAAATTATAACTTTACAAAGTGTATAGAGGAACTATTGATTTTACACATAATATATTATATTATGTATAAGACTAATTAGTGACAGTGCAGTAGATTTGAGAACTTCAGGGAAATTTTTATTTTATTTTGATCAGCATGCAGATCAGCAAACTTTACAAGAGAAAAATAAACAAATAATTGCAGTCGTCTCTCATAAGTATTTTACTGCATTATTATATAGTAGCATATTATTTTAATAGGTTCAGTTTCTTTATTCATATAGATTAAACTAAGTTCTGTACAGCATTTATTCCAATTATAATCAAGAAAATATTTCTACTATATCATATCATATTATCATATCATTACAATGTTTTTGTTCCTATTAAAAAATCGTATAAAATCAAACCACTCAATACTCACCTAGTCTTTTAAAATGTTTTATTATATCCTTTAATATCTAACTTATAACTTATTAATGAGTAACTTTTGTGTAATTTTTGTATTTGAATGCAATTCCTCCACTTTAAAAAAACCCACTACAATTATTAATAAGGTAGAATGTAAACCAACGGTTTTTAAAAGCGCACATTTCCAAAAGACAATACAAACTGTTTAGAATTATTGTGACTTGCACAAAAATTTGGAAATTTCATGTAATAAGAAAAAACCGTAAAAATAAGACTTTTCTGGAAGTTTGAGGTGCTGTAAATCCGGAACCCTATATAAAACCATTAATAAAAATAACCATGTCTAAAAATAGCAAATTTTAAATTTTTGAGCAAATTTTAAATAACTCTTTAACAGGAGGTGCAACCAAAAAATTCTCTGAGCAAACTTGTACTTCTAAAATTGTAAAAGTTCTTTCTTGCCTCAAAATTTCAAGCCCCTATCTAAAAGCGTGCCGGAGTTACGAAGGTAGAAAAATCATGCAAAATTTGGTTTTTACATAACGCTAAATTTAAATACTAAATTTAATTTTGATACTGATTTACAAAGGTATAAAAAAATTCCTGTCGAATGACGTTTTCAGATTGAAAAATGTTAAGCGAAACATGAAATATATGCGTTTAAAAATAGGGCTTTTTCAAAGTTTGAGGGGCTGTAGTTCCCTGACGAATGGGGCTACATGAAAAAGTTGTTGCACAAAATACATTTTCTTATGAGACCTACCCATGGTTACAATTTTTTTTCTCTATCTTTAACGGTGTAGAAGTTTTGTAAACAGACGGACGGACGGACAGAGAAAAACTAATAAGCATATATTTTCAAAATTTTTTTGAAAATGTGCTAAAATAAATGAATTTACATTTAAAAGATTTAAAAATTTGTTAGGTATTCGATTTCATTCAGTGCATAATCGAAATAAATGTTTCAAGTAACTCTATATTAAAACAAGTAAATGTAACAGTAAGTCGATGCAACCGACTTATTAATACCCTACACCTGAATAATTCGAATTAAATTAACAATCCATAAGTGTTTTTGGCAGTGCTTGAACTTCTTCCCTTTTCTGTCTTATTCAACTCGAATTTCAAGAACGTAAAAGAGGCATCCGCTTGGGATATTCTTGACACCCACCCCTTGTATAAAATTTTAAGTTTCTATCTTAATTATTTTCGAAGATTGGTAGTCCTTGGGATGTTTGTGTCAGCTACCCGAATTGCCACTCCAATTCATCGAATCCATCTCAGGAACATAAAGAAAACTTGCCAGAACACCATTCTATTAAATTTAAAGGTTCTACTTTTGTTGGTTTTGGAGATATGCTCGTTGCTCTTGTGCTCGTCCGGAAGTTTCCAAAATACAAACCCATGGTTCAAATTCTTTCAAATGTCAGTTTCCAATTTTACAGAAAAGGAAACATAACAGAACACCTTTGTACTAAAAATAAAAGTTCTATCTTTGTTGGTTGTGGAGATATACTCGTTTGATCTGGGGCTCGTCCGGAAGCTTTCAAGATTTGAACCCATGGACCAAATCCTCACAAATTTCAGAAACATAAATCAAACATGAAGGAACACCATTCTGCCTAATTTAAAGGTTATATCTTTGTTGCATTTGGAGATAATATCATTTGCTCTGAGGCTCGTTCGGAAGCTTTCAAAATCCGAACCCAAGGACCAAATCCTCTCAAATTTCAGAGGCCTAAATCATACATGAAAGAACACCATTATGCCAAAAGTAAAGGTTATATATTTGTTGTTTTTGGAGATAATCTCATTTGCTCTGGGGCTCGTTCGGAAGCTTCCAAAATCCAAACCCATGGACCACATCCTCTTAAATTTTAGAGACATAAATCAAACTGGAAGAAACATAATTATAAAAAATTTAAAGGTTCTATCTTTATTGGTTTTGGAGATAATCTCGTTTGCTCTGGGGCTCGTTCGGAAGCTTCCAAAACCCGAACCCATGGACCAAATCTTCTCACATTTCAGAGACTTAAATAAAACATGAAAGAACACCACCCTGCCAAATTTAAAGGTTATATCTTTGTTGGTTTTGGAGATAATCTCATTTGCTCTGGTGCTCGTTCGGAAGCTTCCAAAACCAAACCCATGGACCAAATCCTCTTAAATTTCAGAGACATAAATCAAACACGAAAGAACACCATTGTACCAAATTCAAAGGTTCTACCTTTGTTCGTATTGGATATAATCTCATTTGCTCTGCGGCTCGTTGGGAAGCTTCCAAAATTCGAATCCACGGTTCAAATTCTTTCAAATTTAAACCCATGGCCAAATCCTCTCAAATTTCAGAGACTTAAATCAAACATGAAAAAACACCATTCGGCCAAATTTAAAGGTTATATATATTTGTTGTTTTTGGAGATAATCTCATTTGCTCTGGGGCTCGTTCGGAAGCTTCCAAAATCCAAACCCATGGACCACATCCTCTTAAATTTTAGAGACATAAATCAAACTGGAAGAAACATCATTATAAAAAATTTAAAGGTTCTATCTTTATTGGTTTTGGAGATAATCTCGTTTGCTCTGGGGCTCGTTCGGAAGTTTCCAAAAGCCGAACCCATAGACCAAATCTTCTCACATTTCAGAGACTTAAATAAAACATGAAAGAACACCACCCTGCCAAATTTAAAGGTTATATCTTTGTTGGTTTTGGAGATAATCTCATTTGCTCTGGTGCTCGTTCAGAAGCTTCCAAATCCAAACCCATGGACCAAATCCTCTTAAATTTCAGAGGCCTAAATCATACATGAAAGAACACCACCCTGCCAAATTTAAAGGTTATATCTTTGTTGGTTTTGGAGATAATCTCATTTGCTCTGGGGCTCGTTCGGAAGCTTCCAAATCCAAACCCATGGACCAAATCCTCTTAAATTTCAGAGGCCTAAATCATACATGAAAGAACACCATTCTGCCAAAAGTAAAGGTTCTATCTTTATTGGTTTTGGAGATAATCTCGTTTGCTCTGGGGCTCGTTGGGAAGTTTCCAAGAGCCGAACCCATGGACCAAATCTTCTCACATTTCAGAGACTTAAATAAAACATGAAAGAACACCACCCTGCCAAATTTAAAGGTTCTATCTTTGTTGGTTTTGGAGATAATCTCATTTGCTCTGGTGCTCGTTCGGAAGCTTCTAAAACCCAAACCCATGGACCAAATCCTCTTAAATTTCAGAGACATAAATCGAACGGGAAGAAACATCATTGTACAAAATTTGAAGGTTCTATCTTTGTTGCTTTTGGAGATAATCTCGTTTGCGGAGATTATCTCCAAAAGCCCGGAATCATTCGGAAGCTTCCAGAATCCGAACCCATGGACGGATTTTGTCCAGATTCGAACTTAGCCTTTCTTTCGTAATTAGTAACCTACTATATAAATTTCATCAAGATAGCATCATTATTTTTTGAGTTATCGTGCGTACGGACGGACGGACGGACGGACGGACGGACGGACGGACGGACGGGCGGACATCGCTAAATCGACTCCGGCGGTGATCCTGATTCAGAATATATATACATGTCTATACCTAACTCGCTTCCTTTTGGTGGTTACAAACACCATACCAAAGTTAATATACCCTATACTTTAGGTGTAGGGTATAAAAAAACGAGGAAGAATACAGTTGCCTTTGTCAACTCTTAGATACCCCTACGAACCGTTAGTATGTTCACAGCCTGTCACTCTGCTTACAATATTATTTTTTTAATATTTTAGTATTTTAAAATAATTTGGGTGAATTTTATAATTTCTAGAGCTATGGGTTGTACATATATTCAAACTGTATGTTTATGCATTCTTCAAAAGCAATTTTAACCTTCCACATAACGATTATCAATCCAAAACTTTTTCAAATATTCTATAGTACCATTTAATACTAAGCAGTAAATGTATATTAAATTTACTAAGTACAAAATAGTAAATATAATTTTAAATATTATATTATATTGATGCGTACATAGTATATTTATATTGTTATAAGTATATCGCCATACATTGCAATATTTCTTTAAAAATATTTCCATTCATAGAATAATTTCTTATAAGTACAATAAAATACATATTATGTATGTATGTAAATACGGCGCTATATAATATACATCTATACTCTTATCATTCATTCACTAGTGACATATACGATATGTAAATAAACATGATATTATATAAGTATGTATATATATTAATATCATATAAATAAAAATTCTTCAAGCAACCGTTATATTGTTTATTTATTTACATTTTTATGTACTACGCATTATATCTTCAACAATTTTAAATTATCGAGTAAAACAAAATGCAAAAAATTCGTTAAAGAAATTTGTTAGAAAATTTGAAAAAATCAAGTAACACTTTCGTCAATTATAAAGTAACCCTATATTATTAAAAAAAGTTGTTAACAGAAATAAAAGTATAATGTTGAAGCTTTAATTTTTATGTATTACTTCAAAAAAATTTTAACAGGTGTTCAAGTTACAGGTGTTTAAAAATAGGAATTTTTAGTTTTTGACTCCTTACAGCTCCTAAACGGGGGGTGATGCAAAAACAATTTCTGAAATGACTCATACTTATTTTCAAATATCTAACTTCTGTCAAAATTTGAAGTTTCCAACTTAAACCGTTTCGAAGATAGAAGGGTTAAAGGATTTTCAAATAATTCAGTTTTACATAACGGTAAATTAAGACACCGTATAGCATAAGTATATATTTATTTCATACATGTTGGTAAAGCTCATAAAGCACCTATCGTTTGGAATTTTCAGATTGAAGATACTTTATAGAACTTGTGTTATAACAATTTAAATATAGAGATTTTTGGGGGCTTTGGAGAGCTGTAGCTCCTTAACGAGTGGGGCTACAGAAAAATTCATATTAACATAAAATTAATATTTTTATGATATCTATCAGCAATTGTAATTTCATGGCTCTACTTCAAAAAAATTGTGGAAATCTAAAAGTTAGTTGTTCGGGAGCTACCCGAAGTTTTGGTCGGAACTCAACCAAAAAAAATTAGGGAACCTACAAATTGCTCCCAGAATATTTTGTGTAAATTTCAAGATTCTAGCTTTCTTAGTTTTTGAGTTAGCGTGCTGGCGGACAGGCGGACATGGCTTAATCGACTCAGAATTTGATTCTGATCCGATCCATACCTTTGAAGGTATATCTAGCTCGCTTATTTCGAGGTGTTACAAACGGAGGAGTAATTTTATTATACCCGATCCTATCGTACGGGTATAAACATATCAAACATTTTTTATAGATCCTTATTAATTGATCGTTTTCATGGTTGATTTTCTTTTTAAGTTTTACATGCTGTAGAGTATTTTCTTTACAAAACATAAATAATAACTTAAAATTAATAATTTTTAGATTTTCTTAATGTTTAGGAATAGCACGTAATACATACATTTCCAGTTTACTATAATAATTTGGTTTGATGTTTGATCCAACTGACAGCTATGGTACTGACAATGACAGCTATGGTATATAGCTGTCATATCAATATAAAATAAACTAAAAAAACATTATCCTTTAAAGTTATGCTTTTTTTTGCATAATATGACGACTATATGAGTAACTCAAAGGACAAAAATTGTTAAAAAAATTTTTTTTTTTTTTTTGTTAAAGAAAATATAAATTTGTGTTCGCAGAACTTTTTCACAAAAGAAAAATTATTCAGAAAAATACTTCGAAAATATAAATTTGACCTTCAAAATAATAATTTGACCTTGAGTATTGAAACAAGATTTTCGAAAATTGTCCAAAGGTACATACATCTTATATTATAACAATTGTAATATTTGTACATATTAGAATATTATTTTAAATGATTCTTCGTTTTTAACAAAGTCACAGGATATTACTTTCATTTTTTAGGGAAATATTATCCTTATTTATATTTAAATTGGCCTTAAAACAGAACCTAAAATTTACAATAATTTGTTTCGAAAAAAAAATAGCAACAATTTGTTAAAAAAAAAAAAAAAAAAACATCTTAAGATCCTTCTTAACTTTGTCAATATTTAATTTTTTTTTTTTTCAATACATCTAATAAAAAACGAAATATATGAAAGAAATTTATGGATTCTACATAAAATTCAAAATAAATTTTTGTTTTTAATATTGTTGTAAAAATTTATATAGAGGTTGTATCTGTGAGTACATAAAAAATGTATCTATGTATAAATATTAAATAAAATTAAATAAAAATTAATTACATTCTTTTGATTTTGTAAAAACATCCTTTTTCGAGGAAAACCATAATACTCTTTAAGAAATAAAAATATTTTATTAAAAGAAAAAGTTGAATAATGACTTTTTTTTTGAATAATTTAATTATGAAATTTAAAGAAAATCTGTAAAGATTTTCTTATATAAATTTTTCTAAGCAAGTTTATGACTATATACTTACATTATATCCATTTTGAAAAATATAATATTTATTTAACTGTTTCTTAACTTTATTTCTTTCCTTTTTTTTATACCTAATATTATTTGTTTCTTAAATCTTTTTTAATCTTTTGATACTTAATCCATACTTTATATTATTTCCTTTTCTTAAATGTCGTCCTTTCCACCCCAAATAAAATGAAAAAACAAAATAACTCACATTTTTTACTGAAACATATATATTACATTCCATGTGCGTATTTGTATATTTTATGTCATATTCTAAAGCAAATATTTTTCATAAATCATACCAAATTGTTTGAAAAGAAAAATAAAAAAAACACAAAACAACAAAAAAAGACAAAAAAAAAAAATGTATAATGAGTGATTTTTGAATGTTTTTCACATATGATAAAAGAAGATAACAATAAAATAAAAAAAAATAAAAAAGTAAATACTGTTATTTATTTATTTTATTTATTTTTATTATTTTTTTTTATTTTTTCAATTTCTAAAAAAGTACATTTCTATAAAATTAAAGTGTATAGTTACGGAATGACGTAACAATACATAATACGTGACAAAAAGGATTATACATAGCTACTATACAAAATTTAAAAATAGTTTTTATGTCAGACTATTTGCCACTCAAATATTAAGTAAATTGGTGTAGTGACAAAAAATCCGAGGAAATGAAGCTCGCGTGCTTTAATCCCAAAACTTTTGGAATTAACGCCTGTGGGATTTAATCCCAAAACTTTTGGAATTAACGCCCGCTGGCTTTAAATCCTTTTAATTCCACTATATTGCGGACAATAACACAAAGGTTACTTTCATGAGTCTGTTTTTCATTTGACTGGATTTTATTTGGTGACATCTCAGGGACTTTTGGCTCCCTTCAATGAACCAGTAGTCTCTTGGGACGTTTGTCTCATTGTTAAGGCCTCAGACATTTTGGGAGGGATTTTAGAATTGAATTCTAAATTTAGATTATACGCCTTTTACAGAATATTTAGATATATTAATATGAAATTTTTGAATTAGGAGAGATTTTAGAGTTGGTTACAAAATCAGGGTTATACGCTTTTTTCAGAATATGTATGTAATCCTCCAATACAAAACTTGCATATCTATGCATATATCTAAACATTCTGTGAAAGACGCATCATCCTGATTTTGAATTCAATTCTAAAATCCCTGACATTAGGAGTATTATTTATATACATATTTTGGAAAAGCATATAACCGCGATTTTGTAACCAACTCTAAAATACATCCTAATTCAGAATCTCGCACACATACATATATTAGTATAAAATTCTGGAAAAAGAGGATACCACAATTTTGATTTAAAACTCTAAAATCCCTCCTAATGCGTTTGCTCTACATATTCTATTACTCTCTTCTTTTAATAACAAAAAATAGTGTGGATCTTAATTCAATTAACACCTGCGGGCTTTTAGTACTTTTAATTATGGGCTTTAATTCCAATTCAAAAAGGAATTAACGCCCGCGAACTTTATTTCTCCGGGAGTTCTCCCACTGCACCGACTAAATTACCATATATTTTCGCAGATACGACCTATCTGTTTTCACTCGAGTATTGATAATAAAAAAATAAATAAAAAGCTATACAAATCAGTATTAAGTTGAAGTCGGTATTATAGAAGCTGCTGAAGGGTTAATCGTAGGGTTTATGCGACTTAAGTGAGCCTTATAACGTAAGGCTCACTTAAATGTAAATGTCAAAATTTGATTCTTTTTTGCCTTTAGAATAATGTGAACTGAATACAAAAACGAAACTAGGTATAAGAAAATTAAGTGTTAAAAGTGCATTCTCTTGGAAATTAATGCTTCTAAAATCAAAATTCGTATAATCAGTGCATAATTAGCAGTTGAGTGACATTGAAATGTAATCCATAAACAATCAAATTAAAAATTAGATACTTAGTACTTTTAAAGGAAATTTTTTTAATGTTTTAATGATTGCGTTTTGCTCTCATTTATATGTATGTATTATTTATATATAGTAGTAATTTCATAATTTTAACATTTTCAAGAAAGAACTGTGGCAGCTGATTTGAAAACGGAATTATAAAACTCTAATTTAAAATATTATTATGTTAATAATGTTACAACTTTTTTGTTCGTAACTGTTTAAACGTAACCATGCGAAATTCTTGATGATAAAAAAACGAAGCATAATCCATAAGAAAAAGATAACAAATCACAAGATAACATACCAGAACATAAAATAAAAGTTACAACAAACTTTAGTACAATAAGAAAATTATTGTAAAAGGTGTCCTATATAATACGTGAATAATCTGCGGACGGAATGGTAAAAGTAACTGGAAATAAATTAAAATTTCTAATATTCTATTGAAAAGGCTATAATTTTAAACGTTTTTCTAAAGTTCTGTTCGATTCTTTACTGATAAAACTAGATAATATTTTATACATAATTTTAACATTCTAAAAACTAGAATATTATAACCTTTTCTGAAAAATCAGTAAGTATGTAGGTTTTCTTACTTATTTTTATTATTTTCCAGTATAGTCTACTATAAATTTTTTGTTCTCCTAAAAATTTGCTTGGACCATCACAAAATTAAAATATCATAAATAATAAAATCTTTATAATTTATATAGAATCTTTATTAGGGGCAGATTACGTATGCTATTACTCAAACTATTCCTTTATGAGGTCAGTATAGCTTTAATGGTGGCAAATATTTTGGAGGATATAATTTTTTAGTTTGTTTCTATTACCAGAAAAATATTTTGTTTTTATTTTTATTAACACCTTTAGCTTTAGTTTGATTTCTTTTTTTTCCTAAGGGAGGTGTTAATCTTCCAAACACCCTAAGAATTCCTTCTTAGTAGTATCAGATTCTGACTGACTAAACCCACTTCTTCCTTTAGCCAATATTATGAAATGAAACCCTTAACTGCTAACGCAGTACATTGATTAGGGAGTAATGATAGCAGAAGATAGGGCAAAGATACGGAAATATGAATTGGGAGTGTAACTTTAAAGTAACAATCAATCCGTCTATTATTATTACTATTTTGCTAAGAGTGACTAAGTGACTAATAGCTATCAACAGTTACAACTTACATTAGTATAAAACTTTCCTGCATAAAGTAAGTAATTGAAGGCAACCACAGCTATTATTATTATTATTATTGTTAATATTATTGTCATTATTAAATTATAATATACACATTTTGATGATCCTGACCGCAGTTTGAACTCAAAACAGTTCGAATGAAAGGCTAGCAACTTAACTCCACCAAAAGACTCACTACACGAGTCAGATTATTATTATTATTGATTTATATTCTTGTTTAGTTAAAACTAATCGAAACTCCTTTAATTTTCCTGAAGAAGAATCTGAACTGGTGCCATATTATGTTGTAGAAATATATAAAAAATCTTCAAATTTCTTCAAAGTTCTTTAACAGTATATAGATGCTCTCAAACGACAGGCGGTGTTTTCAGTAGGTACCTATACAGTTTCTTTTTTTTAAGCAATGGATACATTTTAATCTATTTCGGGACACCTTGTATTTACATAAGAACGAAAAAAATACCAACAAACTTTTAAAATTAAAGAATAATAGATGGAGCATTATAAGTACGATAGAAGAATTTATCAAAATAATTATTCCAAAGAATAAAATTTGATTTATAATTCTTAAAAGTGAAATTAATTTATTTAAAGTAATTTTTTTTTTTTTTCATTGTATTGTTATATTTTTTTTTTTCTGTTTTTTTTTTTTTTTTTTTTTATCTATTAAAGGATTACATGAATGAAAAATATGAAAAATGTCTGTAAGTAATATAAATAACAATATTAAATAATATTATGTTGTATATTATAATATAGAATATTTGTGTAGAATATATATGTATGTATATATATAAATTACAAAAAAGAAAAACTTTTTTATCCCTGAATCACTTATTTAATAATATGTGTAGGCATTTTAAAACATATATTATATCTATAAGGATTTTTAATTTAATGTACTGTAAAGTATAAATTCTTGAAAATATTTTAATGTAAAAGTTTACAATACTGTAATTTTAAAAACATTTAACACTATAAAGATTTAAAATATTTATTATTATACAATAAAAAAAAATTATAGATTATAACTTGACTTAAATTTATTTATAAAAACTTTTTTTCATTCAAATTTTTTCTGACTATTTAACAAAATTCTTTTATGTTTCAAAAAAAAAAAAAAATAAATAATATATGATTAAAATTAAAATAAAAAAAAAACAAAAAAAAAAGTTTTTGTGAAATGGGAAAAAATAAAAAATAATTTTTTAACTTATGTAATTGAAAATTTTATAAAGAAGAGTAAAATATTATATAAAATTTAAAAAAATATTTTTACTACTTAATACAAAAAAAAAATATAAATTAAATTAAATAGAAATTAACTTAATGCGGGGGCCTCAGTGACCTAGTGAGGGTAAGAGTATATAAAATAAAAATACACAGTAAACACAGAAACAGTTTGGGTCCCGCCTTACGATATTTACACCCACACCTGGACAGGATGGATAATTTTCTAGTCTCCTTGGTATGTAGGGAAAAAAATGAATGCTCATAAAAATAAAAATGTTTGCATTCCTTTTACACGAAAAGAGTAGTTGAGAGTAGTTTAGAGTAGTTGGTAAATAGAACGTTAACTTACCATAATCGTATTTACTTCTTATCTACTCTTTCTGTAGATAAGAAGTAAATATGTTTGGTGTAATTGGGAATAGAAAAGAGTAGTTTACTCTGTAAAAGGAACGCAAACAATATTAAAATGTGTAAAAAATATATTACCTATATTAAACATAGAAAAACAATTATAGGTAGGTATTTGTAATTTAACATAATCTATATATTTAATTGGTTTATTTTTGTTGATAGGTACAATAAATTGGGGAAATCTAAAGGATTTACTTAAGAGTGGATTTTGAGCATAGGGAGATATTCCATGTTAATATTTTAATCAATTTTCTTTATAAAATTTATTTTTTTTTTTGTTTTTTTTGTACGAAGGTTGGTTGAAAACTCGAAAGTCAGCAAGAGGAACTGTACGTATTTCCTCAGGTTAGTATTGAACTTTAACCAACCAAAACCACCCCCCTTTTAAAGCTAAACTTTAGAATGGAATCTTTAATACAAATGTCCATTTTGGTTTTGGGGATATGGACGTGGGAAGGATGATTGTGGGAATTGGAATTAGGAAATTTGGATTATGGTGGATAGGTAGGAAAATTTAGAGGGATATTTTGAAGACAGATGCTAATATTCTTAAAACTGAAATATATTATCTTAAAAAAGGGCAATAGTAGGTATATTTGTATTTAGCGTATTTAAAAATATATCAGTATCTGTAGAATTAAATATTGTTCATTATTTTAAATATAATAATGATTATAAGAATCAGAAGATTAAAATCAATATTGAAAAGGTAAGAATAGAATTATGTCAAACTTTTAAATACCTATATTTTTGTTTTAAACTCAGTGAGGTTTGCACAATTTAATATATTTGAACAATAGCTAATATTATTCTTATTCAACAAAATGACAATTTTTTGCATTGTAAGCAATAGATTTATCCTATAGAGAAATGTATGGGAAAGTTCAAAACAAAAATTATTTTAATTTAGTTTATTTTAGTTACTCCAAATATTGACGATTTACTTAATATATATATTGAGACTCTATTGTACAGTTCAGTTTCAGTGATTTTCAGTAAAAAAAAATAAAAAAAGAAGAAAGATGTGTTTTCTTTTTGAACACTTAAAACTATAATTTCATTTAACTTAAACTAAAAAACTAAAAACTGTAATTTTAAATATTTTTTAATTTAATTAAAATAAATTTCTGATAAATCCATTATTTTCAAAAACCACATTTTATTAATTAAAGTTTCATACTTTTATACCTATAAATTGTTTAATAAAATAAAGCGTGTTGTACACTAAGTTACAAATTATCAATATTATATTGTAAATAAATTGACAATATTTTAAATATGTAATTTGATATAAATTGAAGTAGCTCGACTGATACACTTATATTGACAATAATATTGATGGAAATATAAGGAAAATGTAATGTTTTAGTTTTTTCTTTATATTAAAATAGATTAAAATTATCTTCTTATTAATTATTTTAATATTGTAAAAAAGGAATTTATATTTCCGTTCCTGATTTTAAAAATTTGGGTTATAACAAAAGCACAGCGGTTATTAAAGCTAAATATTTTTGAAAACAAAATTATTATAAATATTATTTTATAAAGATACCCATATAATTGAACCATTATAATATTGGACAATCTGATAAAAATGGTAATTTTTCAGAATGCACAAAATTAATAATTTAAGAAAATATTGATAATTTTTATTAAAATTTAAAACGTAAAATACATATAAAGTTATTTTTTTCCAACATCTATTCTGCTTTAATTATACCCGTACGATAGGATCGGGTATAATAAAATTACTCCTCCGTTTGTAACACCTCGAAATAAGCGAGCTAGATATACCTTCAAAGGTATGGATCGGATCAGAAAAAAATTCTAAGACTTTTGAGCCGTGTCCGTCCGTCCGTCCGTCCGTCCGTCAGCACGCTAACTCAAAAACTAAGAAAGCTAGAATCTTGAAATTTACACAAAATATTTTGGGAGTAATTTGTAGGTTCCCTATTTTTTTTGGTTGAGTTTGGACCAAGCTTTAGGGTAGCTCTCGAACACCTAACTTTTAGATCCCCACATTTTTTTTGCAATAGAGCTATGAAATTTTAATCGCTGATAGATCTCACAAAAATATTAATTTTATTTTTAATAACTTTTTTTTGTAGTCCCACCCGTTACAGAGCTACAGCTCCCCAAAGGTTCAAAAAAGCTCTATATTTAAAT
Organism: Poecilobothrus nobilitatus; assembly: GCA_947095535.1. NCBI lineage: Eukaryota > Metazoa > Arthropoda > Insecta > Diptera > Dolichopodidae > Poecilobothrus > Poecilobothrus nobilitatus. Next base: position 113,645,687 of record OX352774.1, read on the forward strand.
TGTTATAGCACAAGTTGTATAAGGTATATCTTCATTTTGAAAACGCCAAACGATTACTACTTTTATTATCTTTAAAAGTGTGTATACAATAAATGTATATTTGTGGCATACAGTGTCTTAATTTACCGTTATGCGAAACTCAAATTTTGCAAAATCCTTTAACCCTTCTATCTTTTAAACGGTTTAAGTTGGAAACTTGAAATTTTGACAGAAGTTAGATCTTTGAAAATAAGTATGAGTCATTTCAGAAATTTTTTTTGTATCGCTCCCCGTTTAGGAGCTGTAAGAGGTCAAAAACTGAAAATTTCCTATTTTTAAACACCTGTAACTTGAACACCTGTTAACATTTTTTTGAAGTAATACACAAAAATTAAAGCTTCATCATTATACTTTTATTTCTGTTAAAAACTTTTTTTAATAATATAGGGTTACTTTATAATTGACGAAAGTGTTACTTGGTTTTTTCAAATTTTCTAACAAATTTCTTTAAAACGAATTTTTTCCATTTTGTTTTACTCGATAATTTGAAATTGTTGAGGATATAATGCGTAGTATAAAAAAATTTAAATAAATAAACAACATAACGGTTGCTTGAAGAATTTTTATTTATATGATATTGTTATACATACATACTTATATAATACCATGTTTATTTACATATCGTATATGTCACTAGTGAATGAATGATAAGAGTATAGATGTATATTATATAGCGCCGTATTTACATACACACATATATTTGTATTTTATTGTACTTATAAGAAATTATTCTGTCAATGGAATATTTAAATATAATATAATATAATATTTAAAATTATATTTACTATTTTGTACTAAGTAAATTTAATATACATTTACCGCTTAGTATTAAATGGTACTATAGAATATTTGAAAAAGTTTTGGATTGATAATCGTTATGTGGAAGGTTAGAATCTGCTTTTGAAGAATGTACATATAAACATATAGTTTGAATATATGTACAACCCATAGTACTAGAAATTATAAAATTCACCGAAATTATTTTAAAATACTAAAATATTAAAAAAATAATATTGTGAGCAGAGTGACAGGCTGTGAACATACTAACGGTTCGTACGGGTATCTAAGAGTTGACAAAGGCAACTGTATTCTTCCTCGTTTTTATATGAAAATTATTCAATTTAAGATAATTTCCTTGATAAGGAAAGCTCTTTATTTGCTAAAGAATTTTATAGCTATATATTCTAAATATAATCAATAAAAACAAAAATATGTATATTTTCAATTTTCTTCTACTCGCTTAAAAAAGAAAATAAATATAAAAAAGAAAAAAAACTTTTTATGTACCTAAATAGATATATATATATATATATATAATAATTATTTACGATTAAATACTTTTTTTTTCTCTTTATATTATATAAATTTTTATTAAAGCTAAAATACAAACTGCATCTGTCGGTATATAATATTTATATATATATTAGAATGTTACATAAAAATATGAAATTTCAATATGAATGAGTAAAAGTGAAAAAAGTGGCATATAAAAATTCGTATTTAACAAAAAAAAAAAACATAATAACAAAAAAAAGAATTAAATAAAATAGTAGAGAAAAAAACTAAAATTATATGCAGCGTGGGAAAATTGAAAACTTTCCGGTTACCATTGTTTTGCTTATTCAGAAAATATTTTATATCGTAGTTTTACAAACTGTAGTTATATCGTAGTTTTTTTTTTCATCTTATTAAATATTCTCGAACTTGTTTTTAAATTCCATTTCTCTATTTTTTTTTTTTTTAATTTTTGAGTATGTAATAGAATTTCTTCGCCTCCCGCAGCCCGCCCTCATTCACTTCTTTATATAACTTTAAATTAAATGAGTACTTTTCAATCCAAAAAAATAAAAACAAAAACAAAGATCTAAACAATATATACAGGATTTTCATTTTATTATTTTTATTTTTACTGTTGTATTGCATTACTGTTTTTGTTACAAGGGCATGTTTTTAAAATAAACAAAAAAAACCAAAAAGATAAATAAATAAATTTATTATAACCCTACAGGGTATCCGACTTAAACAAAATATTTTTTTTTTTAATTATAAATATTTTTATAATAGAATATAATATATGTACATACATGTGTAGAAGGTACATATTTTTTCTTAAAAAAAAACTGTTATTGGATAATACTTTAACACAAAAGCTCAGTTCCATATGTCTAATTTTTTTTGTTTTGATTTTTTTCTTAAGTTTTCTTAATCTGATTCTTTGTTTATCTTTTGAGACTTCTACATATTTAGAAAATAAATTAAAATATTATTTTTGCAATATTTTTAAATCAACATTTTTACTTTTGATTTTAATTATCATTTTAAAGCTCATTTTTTAAATTCTAGATTTAAGTATATAAATAAATTGATAAAAGTAAAATAATCTTGAAAATTTCCTTAAATTTGAAATTTGAAAATAATAATATATATAGAGATCCCCCTTAAATATGATCCTATTTGATAATTATTTTAAAGATTTATTTTGGGGCGAAATAGTAATAATTTTGGAAATTTTTGTGATGAAATGTTTAAGACTACTTAATGGAAAATTCTTTCCTTTTTGTTAACTTGGTAAAGTAAGAAGCTGGAACTGCTGTTAAAATGCTCTCGAACATTTGGCAGTCAAATAATATCACCCACTGTGCACAAAACAAACTTTTTGAACCAAGCGTCAAGTCGATATACTTCTGTACGGCTGTGAAACATGGAAGGTATCAGCCAGTATCACCAAAACGTTGCAGACGTATATATAAACAAAATTCTCCTTAAATTTGAGAATAATATATTTAGAGATCCCCTACAAAGGTCATTCTATTTGATAATAATTTAAAGATTTATTTTGGAGGCGAAATGGTAATAATTTTGAAAATTTTTGTGTTGAAATGTTTAAGACTACTTAATGAAAATCTATTTCCTGTTAGTTAACTGGAGGACTCAGTATGATAAAACAATTTAATTTTTAAACAGATAAACTAAGAACCTCGAACTACTGTTGGAATGCTCTCGAACATATTATAGCAGTCAAATAATATCAACCGCTGTGCACAAAAAAAACTTTTTGAATCAAGTGTCAAGTCGGTACTTCTGTACGGCTGTGAAACCAGGAAGGTATTCGCCAGTATTACCAAAAAGTTGCAGACGTATATGTAAACAAATATCTATGCCGCATCTTGAAAATTCGCTGGTCGCAAAAATTAGCAACACATTTTTGTGGCAAAAAACGAATCAAAAGATGATTGAAGTGGAAATCCGAAAGAGAAAGTGGAGGTTGATCGGACACACCTTGAGAAACCAAACAACTACATTGCTAAACAATACTTTGAATGGAATCCATAAGATAGCCAGTGAGTTGGTAGACCAAGAAAAACATGGCGAAGGACTGTTTTGACGAAAGAACAAACTCAAAATAAAACACATGGCCTCAACTAAAAAGAATTGCTGCAGATCATACAAGGTGGAAGGAATTTTAGACACCCTATACTTCAATTAGGGGTTAAAGAATGCAGAAGAAGAAGAAACTAAAATTAAATAACATATTAATTTGAATTCTTAATTGTTATATTTTTCATTTTTACTTTTGAGGAAGGAAGACTGTTTTTAGATTATCAGACGTAACAATTAAATAATATTTTTCTAAGAACTTTTCTTCTCTATTAGATTTTTAAAGTTTCTAATCATTATTTTAATTTCACAGTAATTAATTAGTTTAATAAGTAGTTTTCGTTAATGACATCAATTTCACTTAAGTGTATTGATTTTATTTGAAAAACATAATAACAATGTTAAATTTCTAAACCTTAAAATGGTCATCCTGTACACAAACAAATGTAAATATTTTACTTTTAAATTTGAATGAAATACAAGGCAAATACAATGCAATACAGAAAATACAATGCAAAATTTAACACAAAAACTAAAACTTTAATTCAAGCTCAAAAACCATATAGATTTCATGAAATTGTTTTTATTTTACAGGGAATTTTTTTTTAATGTATTTTGTGTCTTGACTCTTCATATTTTTATATTTCTAGGTTTTTTTTTTTTTTTGCATTTTAGAATATCTACTTTGAATTTCAAATTTTCGTTGAGTTTTCATTTATGTCCTTTATTTTGTTTATTTTTTTTTTTTGTTTTAGTACGCCTCGTTGAATATTATGCACTGTTACATTTTAGTTCTGTGTTCATATAAAAATATTATAATATTATTTTTGCAATATAGATACATTTACTGTTTTTTACATTATGTTTTTTTTATGGATAACGGTATACGAGTATACAAAATAAAAACAAAGTATAATTGATTTTCATGTATTGTATAAAATTTCAAGCAAACCGGTTTAATTATAATGAAGGTAATAAAAATGTTTATATCTCTAAATAACAACAGCTATAAGTTAAGGCAAATTTCGAAATTTAATATGTAAATATTTGACTGTATAATTAAAAAAAAATAAAAATAAATACTTAAATTTTACAATGGAAATTGAATATCGAAGTATCTTTTTTTTAAAAACAACTGAAGAAATTATTCAAAATTAATATATGGTAAAAAAAAAAATGGGTTAAAAACTTGAGAATTTATGATATTTGATGGTTTTGAATTTAAATAGATGTTGTAAATAACAAATGAAATCGTATCTCTATTAGAAAAATGTTGATTATATTCATTGTTCTCTTGCAGTAGTCGATACTCCCTACTTCAAAGTTTCCAATATACTTTGGTTGGATTGGTTGGTTGGTATAGATGGATGGTTATCGCCGTTAATAACAGTGAACCCAATTAGCGTAGTAGCATCATTTTGCTATCATTTTCACACCACACGGTTTATAATAGGGCTATATTGGGTTTTATTTTACATCGATTTCGTTGTGTTCAGAAACCTTACCAGGTTGGTAAGGTTAAGCAGTAACCGTTTAGATCCATAAAAGCTTTGTCGGTAGTTAAAGGTTTCATTCCATTATATTGATTAAAGGGAGAGTTGGGTTTAGTTATTAAAAATCGGACACCATCAACACGATAATCTTGGTATCTGTGGAAATGACCGTGAGGGAGAGAGGTCAAGAAAATAGAGACTGGGTTATTATTCTGGCTATAAATTAGTTTAATTTTCAAATAATTTGATATCAACTCCTAATTAACTTACACATATACTTCTAAATTGTTGAACATAATGTGTTCAATTACTTTTTAAATGTACTTTTTTAAAGTTAATAACCTCTATTATATTCTGCTGGATTAAAATTCGGTCTATTACCTATTAAACTTGATAACATATTCTTTTGATTTTATATATGTACATACATATCTTGAATTTAATATAGTATGTATATTATATTCAATAGATATATGCGTTATGTTCAAAATTAAAGTTTTGGCGCAATATTGACTTTTTAAAATATGATACTCATTCAAACAACCGTATTAAATTTTTTTTTCTAACTTTACAAATTAATTTACTACTATTGTTTATAGAATAGTTTCATTAAAGAATTCTTTGACGTTTGACTGACAGTTTAATCATGAATATTAATAATTCGTAATTGTTTTGATAAAAATTGTTCGGGCATTTACTGTTTCCCAATTTTGGTTTTTAAATTCAAAAATTATCTTCTTTCAACTGAATTCACTTAATTACCATACTTAAAGTATGTTTTAAGAGAAATTTTCAAATTGTTTTCAATAACATTTTTTTTAACTAGGAAACAAATTTTTAAAACTAAAACTAAAAAATTAATCATTTTATACTGAAATCACACGTCATTCTTGTTGCAAGAAAATTTCAATTACAAAATCTAACAATTTCTCTTCATTTTTACAAAATGTTATAATAATAAAAAATATTTTTTGATATTCACATATTGTGCTTGACAGTTTTCTATTTTTAGTTTCCAAAATGGTTTTTCTATAGCATTATTTAATTAAGATGTTGATAATTCATATTAGTTACGCCACAGTAAATGAATTTAACTCAACTGTAATCTAACGACTTCAATTTAATAAACAGAAAAAGTTAATATAAATTTAATTTCATTGTAAAATTTATTAGAATTATTAAAAATACTAAATTGTATATGGAAATGATAATTTAAAAGTTTTAAATTTTCTTTAATTTTTTTTTTTTAATTCTGATTTGCCATTTTTAAAGAAAATTTTCATAATTTCTGTTTTTTTTACCAATAATTACAATGAAATGCTGTAATTTAATCTGAATGAGCTATAAAGCTCGCTTTGTGTCGTATTTGGATAGATTCAAACATTTAACTCTTACACTATAAACAATCAAATACTATACGGTTGATTAAAATCATTGTACATATGCTTAGAGCACGATAGAAAGAGCGTCTTTACTCCTAACTTTATTTCCAATTTCTACGCTTTCCTTCTTTATTATATTAAACATGTATTATACTTGTACCAAGCTTTTCAATCTATTGAGTGATAAAAATGAAGTTATGTTAAGTCGATTTAAGTCTTTTGACTCATATGTAAACTTCTGTTAATTCACTCCTTTAAATGGTGCAGTGACAAAACGCCCACGTAATTAAGGCCCTAATTCTTTTATTTATTGAATTAACGCCCGTGGACTTTGATTCCGCGGGCGTTCTGACATCACTCCTGTTTAAATATATTCAAGTTACTTAACTTATTTATCTCAGTTAATATCTCCTATTAATCAGATTTGGGATGAGAATTGAAGACAACATAATATTATTTTACTATTTTTGTGATTTTATCCACCCAGAGCTTTTTATTTAAGGGTTTAATAATAATTTGTGCAAATTTAATTTTTAAAATTATAGTTATGACTATTAACGCCAAAAAAGCGAATCAATAAAAACAGAAAAAAAAAAAAAAAAAATCAATTAGAGTGAATTAAAAAGAGTGAAAAATCACCAAATTAAATAATTCTCATACAAAAGTTTGGAACAAATTTTTCATTATTAATTTTAATTCAATTTGCAGTTTGCACAAGCTGCAAAAACTCAAAAAGAGAGAGTTCTCTCGTTTCGAATAATTACTTTTCTCTCATAAATCATATGGAGTAATTTTATAAATATTTCGCTGGTTTTACTTCATCGCGTCGCAATTATTGATTCGCTCTTTGTTCGAACCTTCTTTCTATCACAAATATTTTGAGTTAATGCAAATTCTATCTCAAAATACAGGTAATATGTTGATATATTGAACAAAAACAAGGTAACAGTATGGGAAGGATTATTTGACAGAAATTTCGGAGGACTGATTGCTGTAAAATGATTAAGATTCTTTTGAATTTTTCCCTAATATATAGAAATCGCCAATTTGACATATTGCACACTAGAATGCAGATCGAAATTATTGTTTTCAGATTTATTTGATTCTTGGAATATGTTAGCGATTAAACTGATTCTCTCGGATAAAACAAGTTAATTAAATTTGCTTATCTGTAAATGTGGGTTTAGTTAATAATAATAACAAAAACTTTAAATAATAAAATCAATTACTTAATAGGGAAAACCAGAATGATTGAAAAAAGAAGTAGTATTATATTTAAAAAATAATTTGATGGTTCATATTCACATTTTCAAAAAAAATACAAATGAAATAAATATCTCTTTACTCTAGGGAAAATAATTCAGCATTCCATTAATTCCAAAATAAAATAATGTGATCATTTAAATTATGGAAGTTCTCATTTTTTTTTTTTTTGCTTAAAAAATAAATTATATTTAATTATATTTATTAATTATAAATTATATGTTTTATTTTTAATATATAAATTAATTATAAATTTAAATTTTTTATACCATTATCCATAATAATGACAATTTCCTTCAATTAAACTTACCTGAAAATAAAAAATAAAAAAATTGGATTGAATTACAGAATTGAAAAAACATAAAATTGATAAAAAATGAAATATTATAATAATTAAGGTACCTAATGAAAATAATTTAATTGGACTAATTAAAATTTATAGTTTGTTTTTATAAACGAATATTTTAATATGGGAAGTAGAGGTTTTACAAGTTTTTCATAAAATTATGTTCAAACTGCAAACATATCCAAATATTAGTTTTAAACAAGTAAAAATAACAGTAAGTCGATGCAACCGACTTATTTATACCCTACACCTAAAAAATTCAAATTAAATTAAAAATTCATAAGTTATTTTAGTTAATATTTAATACAAGCTAAAAAAAAAAAATGCTGTTACAACCTTTGTACAAAATTTCAGGTTTCTATCTTTATTAAATTCGAAAATATGATTGTTAGGTCTTGGGAAGTGTGTGAAGCCACACAGACCACCACCCCAATTCATCTCAAATTTTAGAGACATCAACAGGGTAGAACATTCTTATATCGAATTTCAAGTTTATACTTATATTTATTAATTTCGAAGATATGCTTGTTTGGTCTTAGGAGTTGTGTGGCGGATACCCGAACAACCATTCTAATTCATCTTAAATTTTGGACAAATCAGGGATTCAGGAAACAACACCCTAGTACCAAATTTGAAGTTTCTGTCTTTATTAATTTCGAAGATATGCTTGTTCGGTTTTGGGAGTTGTATGGGAGGTATCCGAACGACCACTCCAATTCATCTCAAATTTTAGGCAAATCAGGGATTTAGGAAACAGCATCCTCGTATCATATTTGAAGTTCCTATCTTTATTAATTTCTAAGATATGCTTGTTCGGTTTTGGGAGTTGTATGGGAGGTACCCGAACAACCACTTCAATTCATCTCAAATTTTGGGGATATCAGGGATTCAGAACAACACACCCTCGTACAAAATTTTAAGTTTCTATCTTTATTAATTTCGAAAATATGCGTATTAGGTTTTGGGAGTTGTATGGGAGGTACTCGAACGCATGGTCCGATTTCGCCCATTTACAATCCCCGGCTTACCTTAGTCATTGTTAACCTACAGTATAAATTGCATCAAGATAGCATCATTATTTTTTGAGTTATCGTGCGTACGGACGAACGGACGGACGGACGGACGGACATCGCTAAATCGACTCAGGCGGTGATCCTGATTCAGAATATATATACATGTCTATACCTAACTCGCTTCCTTTTGGTGGTTACAAACACCATACCAAAGTTAATATACCCTATACCTAATGTGTAGGGTATAATAAATTGGTAAATAAAATTAAAATACTTAAGACCTATTTATTCTGTTAAGAAAATAAATTAGATATTTAAAACGTATTAAAGTACTTGTAGCTTATTACTGCTGAATCCTTATGTTATATTATTTTTCATTGTGTTTTACCTGTTCTTCCATAATAAACCTATGTTTTTAGATACACAATTCAGATGGATGATAAAATGTCATAATCAAGTTCAATGAACTTGAAATGGAAAAAATAAAAACGTTAAAATTTTGAATAACCAAAATGTCAAGTATAACTTAACAAGTTTAACAAGTAACAGTCATAACAAGTTTAAAGTTATAAATAATAATTTTAAATTATTTTACAAAATTTATCTAATATAATCAAAACCTAATTACAAAACTTACCAAGGTAAAATGTAAACCAACGGTCTTTAAAGGTCACATTTCCAAAAGATAATACAAACTGTTTAAATTTGTGATTTGCACCAAAATTTGAAAATTTCATATAAGAAAAATTGTGAAAATAGGATTTTTTCGTAATTTTGAGGGGCCGGAAACCTATAAGTCCACAACCTATATAACTAAGAAAAACTGTTGAAATATAATATATGTAAAATATATACACACGTAAAAATATATCCCTGAAGTTTTAATTTTTATGCCTTGTCGAAGAAAAATTTGTACAGGATCCTAAGTTACAGGTGTCTAAAAATAGCATATTTTCAATTTTTGAGCTCTAATAGCTCTTAAACAGAAGATGATACAAAAAAATTTTGCTGAGGAAACTTAAACTATTTCTAAAAATCCTCGTCTCAAAATTTCAAGTTCCTACCTAGAAGCGTGCCGGAGTTATGAAAAAAAAAATCGTACAAAATTTGATTTTCACATAACAGTAAATTTAAATACTAAATTTAAAATAATTGTATAATTTTCATATTGACTTACAAAGGTAAAAAAAAATTCTGTCAAACGGCGTGTTCTTATTGAAAAAATGTTTAGCATAACATGAGATATACGTATTTAAAAATAGGACTTTTTTAAAGTTTGAGAGGCTGCCGCTCCGTGGATGGATGGGGCTACTTGAAAAAGTTGTTCTAGAACATTGATCTTTTATGAGATCTGCCGCATAACAAAAAATACTTTTCCAGAACTCAAACGATACTCACTTATTATATCGTATTACTGAAACATGCAGAATTCCAACGGAACATTTTGAGTACTGTATGAGTTCAGTAAAGGTGTATCATACCGGAACTGATTTAGCAATATTGGTTCATTACTGCGAAAAGTTACTGAGTGAATAACCTAGCAAATATATTAATTTTTTTAAATTATTTTTTAGTTAAAAAAATTTATTTATTTGCTTATTGTATAAATTTTTAGCACATTTCCAAAAAAAATTTCAAAAAATGTGCCTATTAGTTTCACTCTCTCCCTCCGTCCGTCCGTCTGTCCGACTGTTTACAAAACTTCTACACCGTTAAAGATAAAGAAAAAAAATTTTAACCATGGGTAGGTTAAAAAAAAGTTGTTCCACTCATAAAAAAATTAATTTTGTGGAACAACTTTTTCATGTATCCCCCTTCATTACGGAACTACAGCCCCTCAAACTTTGAAAAAGCCCTATTTATAAACTCATATATTTCAGGTTCCACTTAACATTTTTTCAACCTGAAAACGCCATTCGACAGGAAAATTTTTTTACCTTTATAAGTCATTATCAAAATTATGTATGGTTTTTAAATTTAGTATTTAAATTTACCGTTATGTGAAAACCAAATTTTGCATGATTTTTCTACCTGCATAACTCCGGCACGCTTTTAGATAGAAACCTGAAATTTTGAGACAAGAAATAACTTTTAGAATTAGTATAAGTTTCCTCAGAAAATTTTTTGGTACCACCCCCTGTTTAAGAGTTAGTACGCTTTAAAAATTCAAAATTTGCTATTTTTAGACACCTGTAACTTAGGCACCTGTACAAATTTTTCTTCGGCAAGACATGAAAATTAAAGGTTCAATAATATATTTTGACGTGTGTTAACGGCTTTTCTTAGTTATATAGGATTCCGGAATTACGGCCTTTCAAAATTTCAAAAACGTCCTATTTTCACATTTTTTTCTTATATGAAATTTTCAAATTTTTGTGTAAGTCACACTTCTAAACAGTTCGTATTGAGTTTTGGAAATGTGCGCTTTTAAAAACCGTTGGTTTACATTCTACCTTGTTTTTTTTTATATGACATAAAATTAAAACGATCAAATTTTTGTTAGCAGATTTAATATTAATCTTAGGTATGTTTGTTTTGTATTTGTTTACATATTTTATTATTTTTTACTTCAAATATTTTTGAATGAATAAAAAATCATGTACCTATCTATATTACATAATAATGTAAATGGATATAAGTACATATGAATGAATGCACATAAGTATATTTTTACAATTTCATTACTTATTATTGTTATTGAATAAAACAAAATGTTGTTAAATTATTAGAAGTTATTTTGCTTTGATATAAATTATTTTGTAAAAAATCTATAAATTTTGACATTGTACTTTTCGTGTAGTGGCGGTCGGTCCTGTGGTGGAGGCAGCTGATTTTTTAATTATAAATTAAACTTATTTCCTTAATATTCTAATTTATAACATCTTTGTTGAATAAACTAACTAAATTTTCATTGAGATTCGAACCGGCTACGTTTCACATCCTACAAATTGAACTGACATCTTAATACACTGGGCTTAAATATAAAATTTGTAATCAGCACTGAAACAGTACGGATTTGGTACTGAATAGGAATACTGAAATCTGCTACAATTTTTTCAATAACAAAATAAAAATCAAAAAACAAACTTCGATTTTATGTTTCTTATAATAAGTATCGAATGGTGGAGATAAATCGAATTTATATTAACGATACTTATACTGAAGGTTTTCAAAATTATTGCAATTTAGATGGAATACAGAATTTCAATATCTACTGAAAATCAGTATTTAAAAATTGTTTCACATGGGTAAAATTTTTTTCTCTATCTTTAACGGTGTAGAAATTTTGTAAACAGACGAATGGACAGAGTGAAACTAATAGTCACACTTTTTCAAAATATTTTTGAAAATATGCTAAAAATTTAACGTTCTATGTAAAATTGGTAATATTCGAATTCAAATTACTTAACAAGATTATACAGTTTACAATAAAATGTTTGAGTTAAAGATATTCAAAACGAGGTAAAGATACATTATGCTTAGGAAATAATTTATAGGTAGTCATTGTTTCGGTTTTATACTTTTACATTAACCATTTTCCAAATTCAATTTAAATTTCATCCGATAAACTAAGAATATTTATATTTTTACATTAAATTAAAAGTGTTTGGCGATGGATAATAGAATACGAGTACTAAATTATGCCTTAGGAACCACAAATTTTTGTATTTGGAAAAAGTTTTTTTAATTTAAAAAAAAAATTTAAACTTATTAAGTTAAATATATTTAAAACTAAAAGTTTATTAAAAGTCGTTTCAGAAGAGCCATTATATTTTAATGTGATATGTTACAAAACGAATTAATTATACAAAATCTAAATTACCTCCTGTAACACTTTTAACACTTAAATTGACTTTGTTATAATATTGTACAACATTCTTTCTATATTTTTATTCAATTCTTAATAGTCATAAATAAAAAAATAAAAGTCATAAAGAAAAAAAAACAAAACATATTTAATTTGAAAAATTCACAATAATGTAAAAAAGTTTTCTTTTTTTTTTGTTTTTCTTATTTTTGGACAAAGAGCAAGAAAATTTTTCATTTTCTCATTATGTAAAATTATATTTACTCATTTAGCTACAACCTGTAATAATATAAAAGTACCATACTAATTAACAACACTAACAATAACATAAACCACCTCACATCATAACAACATCAACTAATTATTTTGTCATATTTTTTGTACACAAAATGTGTATGTGGTGTAACAAATTTTATGGTTAAACAATGTAACAAATGTATGAACGGAAATTTAAAAATAACTCAATGGTGTCAGAAATTACTACTTAATTATTTAAAAAAAAACAAAAAACAAACAAATAATTAATAAACATGTTTTTTATTTTCAAATAATTGTTTTTTTTTATCATTTCAAAAAAAATAAGAAAATTATGGATTTTCGTTTGAAAATACAAAAAAAACGAGGAAGAGTGCAGTAGAGTAGACTGTGTCAACTCTGGGATACCCGTATGAACGTAATATATCCTGTTTCTATAAAACTTGATCATCTTTTAAAAATATTCAGATGTTTTAGTACCGAACTACAGAGATATATTTATGTAAATTATGGAGTTGTATGACAGCTACCCGAATCTATTGCGCCTAGCTTCATTAAGTTCCAAGAAATGCAAGAAGCCTGAACCGGCTGCTTTAGACCAATCAAATTTTACAAAAGTTTTTGGCATGGAACTCGACACTTTTTCACTAAGTTTCAGATAGCTAGCTTCAATAGACACTGAGTTAATTTCTTTTAAAAAGAGAAGTTGTACGGCAGCTAGCCGAACCCGTCGCACCAACACAACCAAATTTTACAGAAGTTGTTCCCATAAAACTGGATCATCATTTGCAAAATTTTACATACCTAGATTGAATAGACACTGGGTTATTTCCATTTAAAGAAAGAAGTTGTATGGCAGCTACTCGAACCCGGCGGCCGAAAATACTGGAGTTAAATAGCAAAACTAAAAATTTTGTAAAAGTGACGTAAAAAAAATTTCAGCCTCCTAGCTCCTTTATTTTTTGAGTTATCGTGAGGACGGACACTGTGTTATTTCCATTTAAAAAGAGAAGTTGTATGGCATCTATCCGAACCCGTAGCACCACCACAACCAAATTTTGCAGAAGTTGTTGCCATAAAACTTGATCATCGTTCGCAAAATTTTAGATACCTAGATTGGATAGACACTGGGTTATTTCCATTTAAAGAAAGAAGTTGTATGGCAGCTACTCGAACCCGGCGGCCAAAAATGCTAGAGTTAAATAGCAAAACTAACAATTTTGCAAAAGTGACGTAAAACAAATGTCAGCCTCCTAGATCCTTTATTTTTTGAGTTATCGTGTGGACGGACACTGAGTTATTTTCATTTAAAAAGAGAAGTTGTATGGCAGCTACCCGACCCCGACACACCACCACAACCAAATTTTACAGAATTTGTTGCCATAAAACTTGATCATCATTCGCAAAATTTCAGATACCTAGATTGAATAGACACTGGGCTATTTCCATTTAAAGAAAGAAGTTGTATGGCAGCTACTCGAACCCAGCGGCCGAAAATGCTGGAGTTAAATAGCAAAACTAACAATTTTGCAAAAGTGACGTAAAAAAAATGTCAGCCTCCTAGCTCCTTTATTTTTTGAGTTATCGTGCGGACGGACACTGAGTTATTTTCATTTAAAAAGAGAAGTTGTATGGCAGCTACCCGAATCTGTTGCACCAGCACAACCAAATTTTGCAGAAGTTGTTGTATAAAACTTGATTATCATTTGCAAGATATCAGACGCTTAGCTTCATTAAGTTCCAAGAGGTGCAAGAAGCCTGAACCGGCTGCTCTAAACCAACCAAATTTCACAAAAGTTGTTGGCCTGTAACTCGACACCTCTTTACTAAATTTCAGGTTCCTAGCTTCAATAGACACTAAGTTATTCTCATTTAAACGGAGAAGTTGTATGGTAGCTACCCGAACCCGTCGCAACACCACAACCAAATTTTGCAGAAGTTGTTGCCATAAAACTTGATTATCATTTGCAAGATTTCAGAAACCTAGCTTGAATAGATACTGAGTTATTTCTATATAAAGATAGAAGTTGTATGGCAGCTACTCGAACCCGCCGACCGAAAATGTTGGATTTAAATAGCAAAACTAACAATTTTGCAAAAGTGACGTAAAAAAAATTTCAGCCTCCTAGCTCCTTTATTTTTTGAGTTATCGTGCGGACGGTCGGACGGACGTACATGGCTTAATCGACTCAGAATTCGATTCTGAGCCGATCCATACCTTTGACACTATATCTAGCTCGACTCCTTTAAGGTGTCACAAACGTAATGGCAAATTTATTATACCCTTGAACATAGTTCATACGGGTATAAAAATAAAAATTTTAATTTATTAACAGAATGTAAAAAAAAAAAAAAATGTAGTACTTGCATATTGGGCGGATGAAACACATATCCGTTCATTAAAAATTCATAAAAATAACTTGTGTCAATTATTTTTTTTTTTTTGACTGAATAAATATTTGTTTTTTAAGCCTCAATATTTCATTATTGAAACATAAGTCTTGTATATCTAGAATTAATAGTCTAAGGCCACATCCACACAGAAAGCGGGTGGATAATTTTTTTTTCGAGCAAATGGCCATATAATTATGCAGAAATTGCAATTTCACGCGAGCTTTAAAATAATAATATAATGCCGATTCTTAATGCCGTTTCTTCGTTTAAGTTTTGAATATAATCGAAGATATGGAGTTCACTCTATTAATATGTGACGAGCTAATTTTTGAGAGTTCCATCATCTCTATAGGAAAATAAGAATAGTCAGAAAATATTTTCGAATATACGAGTATTTAATGTGTATCAGTTTGTATACCTATATTTTTAAGCTATAGTATCTATACATAATGAGTATAATAATATAAAAATAAATTAGTTAATATTATTTAAATTAACGTGTGATTTGTTTACATGATCATTTATTGCAATTAAAAAAAAATGATATAAACTAATAAGCACGTTAATTTGAATTAAAAAATGAAAAGTTTTTCTTCATTTATAGCAGTTTTGCCGCTTCAAAATTTAAACAATTTTAATTTTAAAAAATCGTCCGCTTGCTGCCGAAAAATCGCCGTTTTATCGCTCTTGTGTATGGCCACTTGTTTGAAAACTGATATGTTTGAAATATTTAAAAAAAAACCGCCCGTCCGCTTTCTGCATGGACAAGGTCGAATACACATAAAAGATTACCTAAAAAAAATGTGACTGCGAAACTAAAAGGTACAGGTACATACTGTATCACTGAAGCATATAAATATTGAAGAACTGTAAAATATAATAAATTTTTTATTTCAAATCTAGTAACTTATCGAAATTTTTTATACTTAGAGCGTTTTCCATTCTATTCGCACTTCGAATTAAATACTAATTAATTGCTCTTAATTAATACCAAAAATATCCGAAAATTTTATAGTGCATTCGAAAATAACGCACGAAATTAACTGATCGCTCTTGTTTATGTGTCAAATTTTTAGTGTACTCTCGACTACAAAAGATATTCACAATAAGAGACTATAATACATGTTAGAAAACAAGTGTCAAGTCTCTAACATCAAGTGCTAATGCGATAGGTTCGGAAAAGCTCTAATAATATGTATATATATATATATATTTTTTTTTTGTTTTCGTCCAAAACTGTTAAAACAATTTTAAATAAATGTAAAATATTCACAAGTTTATGTATTAATTAAAACAAAAAATTATTATTGAAGTTTGAGAGAAAAACACGACTTAGAATACAAAGTTAAATACCTTTTTTGAGCAGAAAGTTTTCAAATTACTGCCGTAACAGAAAAAATATAAACTTGTCTCGAATCAGTAAAACATATGATGCAGGTCTTGAAAATAAAGGCGAAACAAAAAGGATGGGTAACACTGACAATAGGTTAAATATTTTTCACGTTATGTAAAGAGATAAGAGAAAACAATCTGAAAATAAAACAAGTAAAAGTAACAGTAAGTCGATGCAACCGACTTATTTATACCCTACACCTAAAAAATTCCATAAGTTATTTTAGTTAGGTATTTAATATACCTAAGCTAAAAAAATAAATGCTTTTACAACCTTTGTACAAAATTTCAGATTTCTCTCTTTATTAAATTCGAAAATATGCTTGTTAGGTTTTGGGAATGGTGTGAAGGCACACAGAGCACCACCCCAATTCATCTCAAATTTTAGAGACATCATCAGAACAGGGTAGAGCACTCTTATATCAAATTTCAAGTTTTTATATTTATTAATTTCGAAGATATGTTTGTTCGGTTTTGGGAGTTGTGTGGGAGGTACCCGAACAACTTCTCCAATTCATCTCAAATTTAATGAAAATCAGGAATTCAGAAAACAACAGCCTAGTACCAAATTTGAAGTTTCTATCTTTATTAATTTCGAATATATGCTTGTTCGGTTTTGGGAGTTGTGTGGGAGGTACTTGAACAACCACTCCAATTCATCTCAAATTTTAGGGATATCAGGGATTCAGCAAAACACACCCTCGTACAAAATTTTAAGTTTCTATCTTTATTAATTTCGAAGATATGCGTATCCGGTTTTGGGAGTTGTATGGGAGGTACCCGATTCAAACTTAGCCTTCGTTTCGTAATTAGTAACCTACTATATAAATTTCATCAAGATAGCTTCACTAGTTTTTGAGTTATCGTGCGAACTGACGGACGGACGGACATCGCTAAATCGACTAAGAAGGTGATCCTGATTCAGAATATATAGATGCACATGTCCATATCTAACTCGCTTCCTTTTGGTGGTTACAAACACCATACTAAAGTTAATATATCCTATACTTTAAGTGTAGGGTATAATAATTTAAGACATGAACCTGTTTTACGGAACATTGACAGTTGATCTGACATAAAAATATGGAAAGAAAGATTGAGTAAAGCAGTAATGAATAAATTAATGAAAAATAAATAAATTTTTCCTAATTAAAATATTCTAAATCATCTACGTATTAAGATGTTTTGATAAAATTTTATTAAAACAAAATCATAACAAAAAAATTTTTTATTTTTAATGTTTTTTTTTTTAAATTAATTTAAGTCTATATTATTTCGTATTTAAATTTAATTATCTAAAATATTAAAATATCTTTAGATACTTATCAGAAATTTCTAAATAATTAGAATATTTTGTAAACAACTCTATTATAAGTATATATACCAGATATTAAATATACGTATTGTAAGACCTTGTAAACATCGTCTCTACAAAAATTAAATATTGATTAGGTACATTTAAATCTTGTTATAATATTTTGGAAAGGTGCGGTACGAAATGGAATATTTATTGTTATGGATGTTATGATGGATGTTATGTTATAATGTTGTTTGGATGTTATGTATAATGTAGGTTTTTTTTCCTAAATTCTAAAAGACGTAGTATCTAATTAAAATAATATTTTGTCAAATTATAAAAAAAAAAATTAATAACTGTATTAATTATTTGCTGTAAAAAAAAAATAACATAAAGACGATTAAATTAATACTCTAATAATAATAAAATGAAGAAGGAGTTTTAAAGAAAAAAATTTATTTAAAATTATTTACCAATATTACAACTAATAGGTGTCACTACTGGCTACAATTAAAAATCTCTTCCATATCAACTTTAATGTTATTGTTCCAGTATGTTAGACCTAGTTATTTAAGTTTTTTTATAAAAATTCTATTACAAGAATATCGATTAGCGTTTATTAGGACGTTTTACGACAAAAACAGATCATCTAATCAGTTCATTTAATTGAGTACGATTAGTTAAAATATTTTATTAAATTAAAGATTTCACTAAAACAAAACATTTAACTTTTAAAAAATGGTTATTTAAAAAGTACTTATCAAAGCCTAAAATTTATTCAAGAATCAAAATAGAATGCTGTTACAGTTTTCGCAAATTTGATGTTATGTTAGGTAAAATAAAAATTCCATTTAAAAAATGTCCACTTCAAAATTATACCCTACACTTAAAGAATAGGGTATATTAATTAAAAAAAATAATAAACAAGGCAGAATGAAAACCAACGGTTTTTTAAAATCGCAGATTTTCAAAATATAATACAAACTGTTTAGAATTGTGACTTGCACCAAAATTTGAAAATTTCATATAAGAAAAAATGTGAAAATTAGACTTTTTTGCAATTTTAAAAGAGCTGTAAATCCGGAACCCTATATAACTAAGAAAAACCGTTAATACACATAAAAATATATTGCTGCAGTTTTAATTTTTATACCGTATCGAAGGAAAATTTGGACAGGTGACGAAGTTACAGGTGTCTAACAATTGCATATTTTCAATTTTTGAGCCCTAATGATCTTAAACAGGAGGTGGTACGAAAAAAGAAATATCATGCAAAATTTGGTTTTTACAAAACGGTAAATTTAAATACAAAATTTAAAGAAATTGTATAATTTTAATATTGAATAACAAAGGTAAAAAATTGCTGTCATGTGGTAAAAAATTCCTGTCGAATAGCGTTTTCAGATTGAAAAAATGTTAAGCGGACCATGTAATATATACATTTAAAAATAGAGCTTTTTCAAAGCTTGTGGGGCTGTAGTTCCCTGATTAAAGAGGGAGGGGGGATTAATGGGGCTACATGAAAAAGTTTTTCCACAAAATTAATTTTTTTTATAAGACCTACCCATGATTAAAATTATTTTTCTCTACCTTTACCGACGTAGAAGTTTTGTAAACAGATGTACAGACGGACGGACGGACAGAATGAAACTAATAGGCACATTTTTCAAAATTATTTTGGAAATATAGTAAAAATTAATAAAATTCCTACCTATAGGTACTTATCATAAGCCTTCTTCAAAATTTCATTATTATGAATTTATTGTATATTTAAATAATTTCTCACTCCATACCTACTATAATTATTGAATTTTAGTATCTTAATTACGACATAATTCTTTTAATTGGTAAACAAGAGTAAATATTTCACCAAAATTGTACAAAAAAAAATATTTTTAATTTAATGAAAGTGTGAAATATTTTTTTCAATTTCAAATTTAAAACAAACGAGGAACAATACAGTTGCATTTGGCAACTCTTAGATACCCATACGACCCGTTAGTATGTTCATATTCTGTCACTCTGCTTATAATATTATTTTTTTAATTTTTTAATATTTTAAAATAATTTGGGTGAATTGTATAGTTTCTAGAACTATGGGTTGTGCATATATTTAAACTATATATTTACACATTCTTCAAAAGCAGATTCTAACCTTTCACATAACGATTATCAATCCAAAACTTTTCCAAATATGCTATAGTACCATTTAATACTAAGCGGCAAATGTATAATAATTTATACTCTACATATGCATAAAATTATTTATCGTACGGGTAAAAAAATGTGAAAATTGCACTTTTCTGGAATTTTGAGGGGCTGTAAGTCCGGAACCCTGTATAACTAAAAAAACCGTTAACACACGTAAAAATATATTACTGGAGCTTTAATTTTTGTTTTGCCGAAGAAAACATTTTACAGGTTCCTAAAAATAGCAAATTTGAGGAGCAATTTTAATATACCCGATCCTTATCGTATGGGTATAAAAATGTACTTATTAGTTTGATGTTAGTCCGTCTCTACAAGTTTTGCGATAAAGCAAAGAAATTTTACTCTAATAATTTTTTTTCCTTTTGACCCTTTTGACCCTAATCAGGACCGTCTGACTTCTTTACATAATAATATTATACTCTCCTCTTTTAAGAAAAATTACATTATTTCTCCTTGTCTGAATAATTACCTATTTCTGTTAGCAAAATCGAATTAATTCAGTTTTTCTCCTTTGTTGTTTTGGTAGTGACAAAAGACTGTTTTTAGCACATTTCCAAAAAAAAATTTAAAAAAATGTGCTTATTAGTTTCACTCTATCCGTCTGTCCGTCCGTCTGTTTACAAAAACTTCTACACCGTTAAAGATAGAGAAAAAAATTTTAACCATGGGTAGGTCTCATAAAAAAAATAATTTTGTGGAACAACTTTTTCATGTAGCCCCATCCAATACGGAGCTACAGCCCCTCAAACTTTGTAAAAGCCCTACTTTTAAATGCATATATCTAATGTTCTGCTTAAGATTTTTTCAATCTGAGAACGTCATGCGACAGGTATTTTTTTTAACTTTGTAAATTAATATAAAAATTAGGCAATATTTTGTAATTTACTATTTAAATTTACCGTTATGTTAAAACCACATTTTGCATGAAATTTCTTTTTTCATAACTCCAGCGCGCCTTTTGATAGGAATCTGCAATTTTGAGACAAGAAAGTACTTTTAGAATTAGTATAAGTTTCCTTAGAAAGTTTTTTTGTACCACCTCCTATTTAAGAGGTATTAGTACTGAAATATTTAAAATTTGCTATTTTTAGGCACCTGTAACTTAAGCACCTGTACAAATTTTTCTTCGGCAAAACATAAAAATTAAAGCTCCAGTAATATATTTTTACGTGTGTTAACGGTCTTTCTTAGTTATAAAGGGTTCCGAACTTACAGCCCCTCAAAATTCCAGAAAAGTGTTATTTTCACAAATTTTCTTATTACAAAAAATTTCTTAAATTTTATTTTTTAAATTTTCAAATTTTTGTACAAGTCACAATTCTAAACAGTTTGTATTATGTTTCGAAAATGTGCGCTTTTAAAAACAGTTGGTTTACATTCTACCTTGTTTAAAATAAGTATGACTCATTTTAACTGTGTGAAAGGATTTTAAATCTGTATCTTTTATAATTCAGTTTGAAAAGTTATTTAAAGGTTTTTATTGATAGCCATTATAAATATTACACTTAAAACTAAATTAAAGCTCTTTAGTTTAAAATTAATATCAACTTTTAATAAGATTTAATTATACGCTTTTATATTAACTAATTGTCAGTGTCCATTTTTCTATCTGTCCACTGTTGCCGTCGCATAGAGTGAAACTGAGTATTCTTTCTTTTATATAAACTTTTTCTTATACAATTTCATATTGTAAAGCACTTTTACTATTTTAATTAGATTAGTCTTTATTTTTTGCTTTTAAAAATGTCCATAAAGTGAAAATAAAAATTATACTATAACCTGCTATAACCATAATATGAAATATCGAAAAATTTCTATGCTTTCAAAATATAGAGTAAAAAACGAAAAATTTCTTGTAAAATTTTTCAGGAGAGCATATAGTAAAGTCGTTTCTTCTTATCTAAGTAAATTTAAATTTTGTGTTTGTAAGCCCATAATTTCTTTATGGTAATAATGGCATAAGTTAAAAAATTATATACCAATTTAGCTAATTTTATTCGTAATCTAACGAGGCATTAACCGTTTAAATCGAAATCATATACTTCTTAAAAAAAATTTTTTTTAAGTCGAAGTCATTAAACATCAATAATTAATAAGTTTAAATATTATTAAGTTAATTTTTATAAAAAGTAACGTTTGTATTAAGAAATATGTTTATCGTAATTTATCGTATGCTGTTACCGTAAATGTAAAAAGTGTATCTTTAATTTTTTGTAAATATATTTCTAATTTCTAAACGAATTATCAAATTTTAGGATTGTTTTAGTCCTGCAATATTACCTTGAACTCTTCAGTAGGGTTTGTAATGTTGTATTGCCTAGACAATTTCTGGTTTAACGATTTGTTTATGTATTTTATCGTATTTTATGAACTAATATATATATATTTTTTGCTATTTTATAATTCTCTTCTAATTCAAAACGGAAATTAATTTTATTTGTAGAACATAAAAGAGAAAGAGATATTTGCAGTAGAAAGGTGTTTATGTTTTCGACATAAATTAATTATTAATTGAAAGGTACCTACTTATAGATACTAAAAATAATCTACCTATCTACTACCTATTAGATATCTATACCTAAATACTAAATATACCAAATCGCTATAATAATATTGAAATGTCAGTTATCCATGTACATAGGTATTATAATATTTAAAATATTTTTACACAATTTTATATCGAATATTTTTTTAATTTCGAAAAATAAAAAATTTCAAGACCTAATTTGATGTATTTTTTTTTTTAAAGATATCCGTTTTTTAAATTTTCATTTTCTAAAACCTAATAATTTTTTTATCATACTATGAAAATGATTTTATTTTTTTTTAACATCGTAATTTTTTTCCAGAAGAGGAAAAATTTACATATCTTTGACATGATATTCAAAATTTATTGGAACTTTCAATTGAAAACTAAAAAAAAAAAATAAAATAAAACTATAGATAAAAAAAGTTATTCAAAAAAAAACTCTTTTTTTCTCTGATCCAGAAAGTTAAAAAAATTTCAGAATAATTTTATTTTAGACTGGACATTTTTGACCAATAAAATTTTTTTTTTTTTTTTTTATTCAAAACTTATCTTTTCCTTTTATTTGTATGTAAATTTTATTTAGATTGATATGACATCTCTGTCACTCGCACACAATGACAACCACATATAAATAAAAATAAAAAAAAATAAAAAAAAAGGAAAAAGATTTAGAGAGTGTTCATCCATAAATGAAAAATGATAAAAAAATAAAGCTATAAAAATTTTCAATAAAAAACTAAATATTGTTTTTTTTTTAAATAATTTATTTTGACCAGCAGGTCTGTTTCTTTGTCGTATATTAACACTTTCCGTTCCATGACGTTATCACAGATGAATAAAAATCAAATATAAAATTAAATTCCATGTGTATTACACGTGTTACAAACTCTTGAAACATTTAAATGATGCCAATCGGAATGAAAAACATGAAAATCAAAATTTTTAAAAATACATAAAGTAATTGAATTTTCTTTTAAAGGATTATCACATTTTTATCAAGATAATTCTATTTATTCATAAGAGCACCTAATATCCTTTTTTAAAAAGTTTCGCTGAAAAATTCAATATTTAATAAAAAAAACTGTCATTATAATAACGGTAAATAGTTTTTTAATTTATCATTCGAAAAATAATATACGCAAATTCATTTGGTTTTTTTTTCTTTTTCCTTTTCTTTGGTTTTTACAATTTCCACTCCATGAATTTTTCATCACATTGTGATTATCGGAATAACATCTATATGCCAGTTGTTTTTTTGTTTTACTCTAAGCAAAAAGATTGAGTTTTAGATTTAGCAAAAAAAAAATTTAGTAATTTTCTTTTTTGAATTTTTTATTATCTATTAGATAGATAGGAATTACTCGCCTGAAGACAGGCGACATCAAAAATTAAATATTGCTTTAAAGTGGAATTTTTTCAAACAACTTAATACAGTTACATGTTTTAACTAAAATTTTTTTTCTTTAAAAAAATTGTTAGCTTATTACTATGTTTTACAATCTAATGGCGTTTTTTCCTCATCTATTGAATATAATTTAATAATTATAAAGTATTGTGTAACATCAAAGGAGAATGAAAACATAATATTAGGATTAGGATAATCTACATGTTTGGCATCAAAATTTGTTGGAGAAATTGTGAAAAATAAACCCTCTGATACTTCTCGACTCAAATCTATTTTAGAGGCCATTAATTTAAGATTTTCTAAAACATAAACAACTGTTTGTTGTTTTCATAAACAACTGTCATTTTTTCGTTGATTTTATAAAAACTATTCTTGCTTGCAATATGAAAAATAGTCTGGATCGGTTAATTTCCAATTCATAAAAACTTTATTTGTTTTTATTTTGAGTTTTCTGTTCTAAAGACTATTAAACTTTGTATTAAAGAAATATTTATAAAGAATGACTTATATTAGATATCTGAGAAAAAGTTTTTTATAGATATCCTAAAATAACTAATTTCTGGTTTATCAGCCGTAATAGCACTCAAAATAGGCGAAAGTACAAAATCTTTTCTGAGATAACTTATGCTAATTCTCTATCTTTTTTCACTCTAAATGTCAAGGTTCTGACTAAAATCGGAGATGCATTTTGCAAATTTATGGTTTTACATAACGGTAAATTCAAATGCCAAATGCAAAAAAAAAAGTTATAAAAAATATTAAAAAAAAGACCTGTCCTTTGACGTTTTTGGATTCAGAGATATAAACAATTGTCTTTTGTAACTTTGAAAGGCTGTTCTTTCAATCTAATTCTACAATGGGTATTGGGCTACTTAAAAAAATATTCCGCAATATAAATCAATGAGACTTATTCGGGAATATAATCTTCCAATATTCCATTTTAAACAGTGTAGAAATTTTTGAAACAGATGAAAGAACGTACGGACGGACAATGAAATAAAAAAAAACGAAACATCTATTAACATATTACACATATCCATTTTATATAAGCTGCAATTGACGATTACACTAAAAATGAAAATACAAACTAGTTTTTAAAAAGATAATACTATTCTACGTTTTACTTCCCAGCAAATTAAAACATGTATCAAAATTTCTGATATTCCTAATATAAGGAACTACAACAAGACAGAATGTAAATCAACGGTTTTTAAAAGCAAAGTTTTCCAAAGGATAATGCAAACTATTTAGAATTGTAGCTCTGCACCAAAATTAGAAAATTTCGTATAATAAGAACAAATGTGAAAATAGGACTTTTATGCAATTTTGAGATGCTATAAGTCCGGAAGCCCACATAACTAAGAAAAACCGTTAGCACACGTAAAAATACATATATTAATGAAGGTTTAATTTTTATGTCTTGCTGAAGAAAAATTTGTATAGGTACTGGAGTCTAAAAATGATAAATTTTCAATTTTTGAGCTCTAATAGCTCTTAAATCCCCTCGGTGGTACAAACATTTTTCTGAGGAAACTTATATTAATTCTAAAAGTTCTTTCTTGTGTCAAAATTTCAAGTCCCTGTCTAAAAGCGTACAGGAGTTATGCAGGTAGAAAAATCATGCAAAATTTGGTTTTCACATAACGTCAAATTTAAATACTAAATTTAAAAAGAAAATGTATAATTTTTATATTGATTTATAAAGGTAAAAATCAATCCTGTCGAATGGCGTTTTCAAATTGAAAAACGGTTAAGAACATGAGATACGAAATATAAGGCTTTTTCAAAGTTTGAGGGGCTGTACCTCCGTAATGGATGGGGTTACTTGAAAAAGTTTTGTTCTACAACATTAATTTCTTTATAAGACATACCAGTGGTTAAACTTTTGCTTCTCTATCTTTAACGGTGTAGAAGTTTTGTAAACAGACGGACCGACGGAGGGACAAAGTCAAACTAATAGACATATTTTTTCAAATTTTTTTTGGAAATGTGCTAAAAAGAAGTAAATAGTTTTTTATTATGTGACATGATTATTCTTTATTGAAATGAGATTCAGTCAACTTACATGCTTAGACACCCATAATTTAAATTAATAAATAAAACAAACAAAACGGAACAAAAATATTTAATTTTAAATGTAAAATCTAACCTTATTTTAATTTTTTTTCAATACCTATACATTTTATTATTATAAGTTTCTTTTTTTCGAAACTATTTTATTAAGTATAAAAATTTTAAGTAAAATAAAAATAAATTTCAACTAAATTAAAGAAAATAAATAAATAACCGTAATTTAATACTTCTTAAGTCATTTATGCGGATTTAAGTTTTAATCTATAAAGAAAATAGCGAAAAATGTTTTTTTTTTTATTTTCTA
This sequence comes from Poecilobothrus nobilitatus, assembly GCA_947095535.1. Lineage (NCBI taxonomy): Eukaryota > Metazoa > Arthropoda > Insecta > Diptera > Dolichopodidae > Poecilobothrus > Poecilobothrus nobilitatus. The sequence continues at coordinate 113,672,270 of OX352774.1, forward strand.
TGGTAACAAAAAAAGTCGTTAAATCAATTTAAGTTGCAACTAACTGATATATTATTATTATTATTGGATTAGTTTTATCATTTTTGTATTCATTTAAATTTATTAGGAAATTTAACTGTTGTATAGTTTTTAATATGATACCTATTGTTATTTTTTTTAGTTTATTCCACCGCCCCATAAACATAACAAGGAAATTGCACAGCCATTTTTCTCCAGATGTGGCTATAATGTCATAAAGGGAAATTATTTCTACGACATGTGTCTGAATCGAACCAACACTCCTTCGGTGTTTAGAATATATTATTTTATATGCTCCTATTACTGGATGCTATATGCTAAATTTTATTAGTGATGTATAATTTTTTTTTCACTTAAGTATTATTTTCTTCTATGGGTATATTTAATTTCATTGAAGAAAGCTGAGGCAACTTATCAGTAAATACTAGACTCTATATCAGCAATATAATTTTAAATGTAGAAGAAATCAACAAAAAATGCTAACAACCTTTAATTATTATGTTTTAACTGAGAAGCATTTATAGGACTTTTAAGGTCCATGGAAGTCATACTGTCATGAGATCTGAAACTTACCTAATCTAAGTCTAATTTAAAAATATATCAGCAAAATAGGAATTTTCCTTTTTTTAATCACGGAACATAGAATTAAACTTATTGAAAACTATCTTAAGGATAACACAACAATTCAGTTCATTTCCTTAAAAATTTACAAAAATATTTTAAAGGTGTTTCTAATATCTTTTATTATTTATGCACACCCAAAATATTTAACGGTTATTAAAAGATAATAATATAATTTTCAACAAATTTTCTATATTAATTTTAATAGATAACAATAAATCTTTTAAAATTAATGGAAAGATAATCTTTTCTTTTCAAGAAAGATTATAATATTATTCTTGAAAAATAATTATTGTTTTCTTTTTGTTCGCATTTTCCATTCCTGAAACTTTACGCTTTTTTTTTATCATTATACCCGATGAACTATGTTCAAGGGTATAATAAATTTGCGACTACGTTTGTGACACCTTAAAGGAGTCGAGCTAGATATAGTGTCAAAGGTATGGATCGGCTCAGAATCGAATTCTGAGTCGATTAAGCCATGTACGTCCGTCCGTCCGTCCGTCCGCACGATAACTCAAAAAATAAAGGAGCTAGGAGGCTGAAATTTTTTGTACGTCCCTTTTGCAAAATTGTTAGTTTTGCTATTAAAATACAACATTTTCGGTCGGCGGGTTCGAGTAGCTGCCATACAATTTTTTTCTTTATATGAAAATAACTCAGTATCTATTCAAGCTAGCTATCTGAAATTTTGCAAATGATGATCAAGTTTTATGGCAACAACTTTTGTAAAATTTGGTTGTGGTGGTGCGGCGGATTCGGGTAGCTGCCATACAACTTCTCCGTTTAAATGAGAATAACTCAGTGTCTATTGAAGCTAGGAACCTGAAATTTAGTAAAGAGGTGTCGAGGTACAGGCCAACAACTTTTGTAAAATTTGGTTGGTCTAGAGCAGCCGGTTCAGGCTTCTTACATTTCTTGGAACTTAATGAAGCTAGGCGCAATAGATTCGGGTAGCTGTCATACAACTCCACAATTTACATAAATATATCTCTGTAGTTCGGTACTAAAACATCTGAATGTTTTTAAAAGATGATCAAGTTTTAACAGGATATATTACGTTCATACGGGTATCCCAGAGTTGACACAGTCTACTCTACTGCACTCTTCCTCGTTTTTATATAATGTTGAATTGAAATATTTTGTCCATATTTTTTATAAAAAAATCTGCTCCCCCAAAAAAGAAAAAGTTAATAAAAAATGTACGAATTTTTTTTTCAAATAAAAAGAGAAGAAAAAATAAATAAACCAAAACTTTTCTCTAACTGTTATATTAATATAAAAGAATATTTATAGTAATTGTTTTTATTTTTAAAAAGTAATAAACCTCAGTGATTGAAATATGAATAAAATTTTTTTTAAAATAATAATAATTTTAAATAAAACAGAAAACTTGCCTTAAATAGAACTTAAATGTCTAGACGATTTGATTCTTGAGTTGCATTTGGATATAATTCGTATTTTTTTATTTATTTTTTTTTCTTTTTCTCTTAACTTATAAAACTTATAACGGTTTCTTTATTTTTTTTCAAGTTATTTAATATCTATGTTTGCAAAAGAAAAAAAAAAAAAAAAACAATATTGACAACATATAATTGTAACATTCAACACACAAAATTTTCTTTTGGCTTTTTAAAATAAATTATTTTTGAAAAGAAAATTCTTTAACAATCTAAAAAAATTGTACCGTTATATCCCTTCAATATATTGAGTAGCATAACAGCACGTAACTAGCGAAAAATAATATAAAAACTACACATATGCATACACACATGCATACTTCATTCAAACAGAATTGTGTTGGAAAACTTTAGTTTGTAATTTTTAAATAATTTCAATCAATTTAATTATAATTAATGGGTTAATTTATAAAATTAAATAAAATGTGTACAATATTGAGAAAAAGAAAGTTTTATCCATTAATTTTTAACTTTTATTATTTTTGTCCTACTAAATTTTAATTTTACATTAGGTACGTATAATGTTCAAGAAAATTTAATGGCTGTGATTAAATCATTCACATGAAACTTATAAATTAATAAAGCAAAACGAAATGTTAAATCCTTTTAACATATTATTATTTTTATAGGAAAGTGTTGTTTTTTTTTTATAAAAATACGTCAATAAATCCTATATTCTCAATAACGATATCTGAGATCTTCTTAGCGACACTTTTCAAATAAAATGATGACCAATTATTAGAATTTTTTATTTTTATGTTAAATTTCAATTCTGTATGTAAATAGTATGAAAATCAAATTGCCAATGACAACCAAGAATAAATATAAAATAACAAAAAAAAACAAATTTTATAGTGGTGTATTGCATTAGGTTAAACTGGTGCATGGTCAAAAGTCCCATGGTTAGAAGTCTCATTGGGACTTTTAACTCACTTCAATCACTCCAATGGCACTTCTGGCCTTTTTTTAATGGGACTCTTGTCTCACTAAAGTGAGGAAAAATTATATATTCTGCAAAAGCAGTACAACCATGATTTTGTAGCCAACTCTAAAATCCCTCCTAATTCATTTATATAATATACATATATTCTGGGAAAAGAGAGATTCCCTTATAAAATGGAAAAGGGGAAAAGGGAGGGAATGTATATGTGAGATTCTTTTTTGTGAGATTTGAGATTTTGTGAGATTTTGAATTAGGAGAAATTTTAGAGTAGGCTATAAAAATCAGAGTTTCACTTTTTCCGTTATATAAATGAATTAGGAGAGATTATAGAGTTGCTACAAAATCAGGTTTATACACTTTTTCCAGAATGTATATAAAAATTTTTAATTCGCTCGTAATTCAGAATTTCATACATATTCATATACAATATATATTCAGAATTTCAGACATATACATATATTCTGGAAAAAGGGGCAAATCTGATTTCGCAACCGACTATAAAATTCCTCTCAATACATGAATATATACATATATATGTATACATCTGGACTGGCCGGAATATGAAAAATAAATGTATGTTATTTTATAGTTGGCCGGGGCATAAACTAAAGTTTAGTCTAAAAAGTTTAGTCTAAACGATGTTATTACATTATTAATTAATATCACTATAAAAACCAAATTGGAACTTCTGACTCACTTCGATAAACCAGAAGTCCCATGGGATTTTTGACCTTTTTTTTTTGGGATATTTGTCTTATAGTGGTAAGTGAACAGTTTCATGGGATTTTTTCCTCACAGAGGTAAGTCAAAAGTCCCAATGGGAATTTTGGCTATGGTATTTTTGACCATGCACCATCAAACTGTATAAATAATATATTCTTTTTAAATGCAAATTGAACGCGAAAGATGTTACCTTACCATTTCGTTGTTAATTAAATAACAATATTAGGAAAAAATTCGAATTGAATTTTCAGTGCTTCACAAAAAATAAAAATTGTAATAGTAACAAAATTATTTCTCTTAAATTCTAGAATGGCATATAAATGAAGAAGGTATTTAACTTATAGAAAATTAGATTACTACAGCAAGTTTGAAGCCTTCAAGTGATAGCTTTAGCTATAGCACAAAATACTGATTTTCTTAGGAAAAGTAATATAAGCACTAAAAAAAAATGTTAGAAAAAATTATTAATCAAGTTCGACTACTCGTAGTTATAATAGAGAACGGATGAGGTTTAGTCGAGAAAAATCTGGCGTACATTGCGTTAGATTTTGAAACCCATACCAACCGATCCGAGAAAAAAAATGTCTCTTTTATATTACATTATACAAACTGCAAAATCACGTTTTCATAGCATTTACCGGCTAACTTTAAAATTTTATTCATTTTACTTCATAATATCATTAATAAATTCATAAGGATCATACCTGATTGCAGTGGAAAATACCGACCGCGAACTAATAATATTTCCAACAAATTACAAAAACAAAAACAATTAAAGTAAATAGGGGATAATATGATTCTAAAAAAAAAATAAACAAAATCAATCAATCAATAAAATCAATACAATAAAATCCACAAATTAGAACAAAACCCCCCACTGATTTAATGAGATCTGACGTAGAACAATCAATTTTTTCTAAAGCTAAATATCATTAATAGGAAAATCGATATCAATAAATTAAAGTAAATGAAAAAAATCTATTCAGAAAACTATTTGATAAAAATTTTTTGGTAAAACCATATTTACATTTTAAAACAAAAAAAAAAAAAAAATTGATTAATTTAAAAAAAAAAACTTACGGTTCACCAAATATAGAAAAATAAAATAAAATGTATCTACTTTTCAAATTAAATTCAATTTATTATGTCAAATTACCTTGTACTAAATCACTATGTATTTAAATAAAAAAAACAGAACAAAAAAAAAAAAAATACATTAAATTGTATTTTAAATTCATCAAAAACCCATGTTGTAAAAAAAAAAGAAAAATTGAAAAAGAACAAAACAAAAAAAAAAAAATAAAAACAAAAAAAAAAATTGACATAAACATTTCATTAAAAATTCTCATATGTAACATTTTAATTACATAATATACATGCTTGTTTAATCTTCATAATACATTTTATACACAATAATATCCTATCATTATTCAATAAAAACATATCTACATATATATGTATATTTATCTATTGTACCGTAAACCTAGAAATAATTCCAATAAATTTACTTCAATATTTACTTTAAGGCCGACATCATCCATACATTTTAATATACAATTTCTTTATTTTTTATTTTTATTTTTTTTTAAATGGCCTCAGTTTAAATTATATGATATATAGGTACCTACTTTTACATACATATATATTTTTATACATTACTATAAGTTCATATATATGTTGTATATGTATTTATCATTAAAATGTCATTTTTGCAAATTTGTTTTCATTTTTACTTATATTTTTTAAAAAAAAATTTTTTTTTTTTTTTTGTCTTTTTTTTTTTAACATGAAAATTTACTTTAAATTATTTAGAAAGAAAAATTGTCCCTTCATTTTTTTTTTTGTCAGTTTGTTAGCTTCTAAATACGTTTTATTTTTTTTTGTTTGTTTTGATTTTTTTTTTCTTTTTGGAAAATTGCCAAATCACGTAAATAAACATTATATATCCAGAGAAATAAAATTGAAATAATTTGTTCCTCCTACAAAAAAGAAAAAAAAAAAAAAACAGAAATGTAGGGACAATATCTAAAAAAAATACATATATATACTATATATATGTACATATTGTCTAACTAAAGTAAAATTTAGTTTTTACCGTTAATATGATTACAGCATTTTACTTTAAGAGTTTTTATTAGTTTTATTTATTTATTTATTTGTATTAATATTACATACATTAATGTAGTGCAATATTATTGAACCATCGGCTACTAAGACCATTATAGGTTTTTATATACTATTATTAAATTATGTACTAATATTACTTATTTTGTTTATATTATATACTATATATTTGCATTATATTAGGTCGTAAGGGGGGTATGTAAAGAAAAAAACTTACGACCTGTGGAGAGATCGAACCCACGCTCCTTCGGTTAATACGCCACACGCCTACCCACTAGGCTACCGAAGCCCCTTTATTAGTTTTAATTTTATTGTATAGAAAAGACTAATAATTTCGCAATGAAAATTCTACATAAAAATTTATGATAATCTAATAAATTTTTATATTCAGGTCCAACAGCGCTCAAGAGCTAATTATTATTAAGTTTCTTTAATAAAGTGTAGTTCTTTTACTCTTTTCGGCAGAATATAAGTAAAGTCATTAGGATTTTAATTTAAAACAAATGTTGATACCTCAATTACTTTTATTGAGGCTTAATCACATAGTAGTTTTCTTTTTTTCGATCTAATTCATAAGTGGGTTTAAGGATTTGCATTGTTTTTGATCAATCTACACAACAAAATAATATATTAACGCAGACAATGTTGACATTAAAAAAAACAAACTACAATACAAAGTAGTTAAGAAAATTATTTATTTTACGCGCCGTGAAATATGCAATTTTTATTTAATTTCGGTATTTATTGAAATTTTTTTTTTTAATGCATTTATCTGCCACATAAATGTGAACAGGAAATTACACAGCCTTTCCTGTTCAGGCGTGGCTGTAAATATCATAAGGGGGAATAACTCTTACGACGTGTGTGGGATTCGGACACACAATCCCTCGGTGTTTGCAGCGTATTTTATAAACTCTTACTCATTAGGCCACCGAGGCCCCTTCTTGAAAACTACTGTCCGAAACCATAACGATATTAAATCATTAAAGAATTAGTTAAATAAAAATGTTTAAATCTAATTTGTATGTAGAATCAAAGGAAATCCTACAAGTTACATTAAAATAGCAACTGAATCCGCTATTGTAGGCGTACTGCGAATACCATTAAGAATTTATTGAAATTACAACGGCCGTGGAAGAATATAATAATATTCAAACTATAGAAAAGTTGGTTGTTGAAAGATAAAAAAAAAAATCAATGTAGAAACACAAGAGATATATTGTCGATAATGTGGACGTACATAAATTGAAACGATCAATAATGAGAAAAAATTTCTAAATTCTACACAGCTTAAAAAAAAAAAGATAAAATCATATTAAGTAATGTTCTTGGAAGGATGAAACGGAAGAAAAAGAATACCTAACTAAATGTTTTTTTTTAAATATATCAAACTTTATGGCAAAAAAAACGTATTTACCCTCTAATAAGATAATAATATTTGTATTATAAATATAAATATTATAAATGAAATAAAACATAGAAACTGATTGTGGAATCAATATTTATATCATTATTATCTCTTACTAATGTGAAAGAGACTATTACTATTATATAGGAACAGTTAAATATATTGAAATCTTGTTGTTTTAATTTCATATTTTTTTTTTTTGTATTAAACAAACCTTTTAGTAAAAAATTAGATTTCATTAGATTTTGTGTCAGATTTTCTTAAAATACTGACAAATGGTCAAAAAACATAAAACCTATACATATATATGAAAAAATAAAAACTCACCTATGAATACAAGATAATAATACAAAAGTTCATCGTACATCATTTAATTTCAAAAATGAATACAAGATTAATTTATATATTATTATTCTTTATTTCATTTATGTACATAAATACATTATATATTAAAGGATATAATATGCGTGTGGTATATTTTATTTTTTCTCTTCATTTTTTTTCCTACCACATCCATTTCTATATAAAATTATACTTATTATTTCATTCACTTTTACTTTTTCTCTTACAAAAATCCATCCACACGTCCCATGTGAGTAATGAAGCATATTTTGAATATAAGAGCATAAAGAAATATTAGATTGAAACGTGTAAAAAACAAAAAACTAAAATGGAATGATTTTAAAAGGCAAAATTTAGATCTCAAAAGTTAAAACAAAAAAAAAAAAAAAAAAAAAAATGAATTAAAAATAACACTCTAAAAAAAAATACTTAAGGACAAAAATAAAAAAAATTTATGAAAAAATATACAATTAAGAATTTGGTATAGGTATGAAAAAAATATATAGATATTATGGTATGTATCGAATTTAATTGAAAGGGCGGGGCAGATTGTTTGAAATTTATTTTAACACCCTTCATTTGGGTTTTTTTTTATGTTTAGTTTATTTTATTGTTGAAAAATCATTAAATACCGCAAAATAAATATAATTTTTTTTTTGCATTTTGGATTTTCTTAATGTAATCCCCCTCTTTTTTTTTTTTTTTTTTTGTTAACATACCCCCGTTCTAAATAATATTTACTTACATTATATACATATTAAAATATGGAGAATATTGTTTACTCATCCAAAACATGCAAATTATATTTTTAATATAATGACGTTCATTTCTTTCCTTCGTATATTAACATATTGATAAAATAAATTTATGGATCTGATGTAGAATAAATAATAGAACACACCACAATAATATATTATAATATTGTAATATAGGTATACATTTATATAGATACATACATACATATATAGATTTAATATTAATAACAAGTCGATATTGTTGATTATTATACAATGATTTTGAAATTTTTTCATTTATTTTTTGCCTCTTTTATTTGTTTATCTGTTGTCCTGTTTTTTTTTTTTTGTTTTTTTTTAATCTAGACGCTGTTTCATTTAAATATTTTAAATTCCAATTAAGCATATACATACATACCTACTAATGTTTTTATGTTTTCTTTTATATATATAAAACACAATATTATCTTGTCTACTCATCATATTATTATAATATCACAATAATTTTCCATTATAAAGAGCGCCATCTTTACATGACATGCAATAATTAAAAAAAAACAAAAATAAAAATCAATTTTTATTTTTTTTTTCTCTCTTTCTCTTTTTCATCATTTTTAATACATAACGAATAAAAAAAAAAAAAACTAAAACAAAATAATACAAATGCATAGTCATAATGTTTATTATTTTTGTTTTTATTTTTTGTTTTTTATTTAATTTATATCAAAATCTAAAAAGTTTACTAGTCACATATTGCAGATGGCGTCGTTTTAGAGAAATTGACAGCGAAAAAAAAAATAAATATGTATATATTTTATAAATTACAACAATAAAAACGATTAAATAAAAAAAAAAAGGAAAACAAAAACCGATTGTTATTTATTATTAACTGTTAATTTTAAGCTGTCTAAGCGTGTCGATAATCAGACCACATTTCTGACATAATCGTTTCTGGACGTCTATCAAAAATTAAAAAAAAAAAATAAACAAACTAAAGGGTTAAAATATTGAAGATAGATAGATAGGTATAGGTATATAAATTAAATTAATAAGAGAGATTGTACATACCTACATATTACATACTTAGTGTATTTTATTTCTTTTTCATAATACATAATTATAATAAAAAGATTGTTATGGTCATAAAATTTTAAAAATGTCTATTTTATATGAAATTTTGAAGCCATAAAATATTTAAATAACGAAAAGTGAATGTAACAATAATTCGAATCCATTATGTTTTAAACAGAAATATTTTCAACTCTTTTAAATTTTGAAGTCAATTTTAATTACAGAGAAGTTCCTCTCTAGTTGTTTTGCTTGATATTGTAAATTGTGTCCAGATTGCAGGTGTCAACATTTTTTTGATGTTACTATCCTATCTAGAAGCTAGAGAAACATTATTGAAGCATTTACTGAAATTGAACGAGAAATAAAAAAAAATTTTGCTTGGAAATAAACGAAACAAAGACAAAATACTTAAAAATGGCAAAAGGAGAACACAGAAGAAGTACCCCACAATATAACGATTGGCGAGTACAATTTTGAAGGGGTTTTAAACTTCGCGCATCTAGACGCAACAGTATGCATTTCTCCATATGTGAGAGAATACAGGCTGATAATAGGAGCTACAAATAAAAAGATGCGAAATATGGACGTTAACTGTAGCAGATGAAAATAACCTAAGAGTTTTTGAAAGAAAAATTTTACGAAAAATTTTGGGGCACCAAAAAAATGGAAACAAGAAGAGCACAAAGACTGCAATAGGGTAGGTATATGATGCGAATGAGTGAAAGTCGGGCACAAAAGAGAGCTTTCAATATTAAACCTAATCTAAGAAAACTTAGAGGCAAAAAGCTCACATCGTGCCGTAGAGCCGCAATAAGAAGAAGTAGAACTTAAAAATATAGAACTTAGATATTTAAAACCTTTCTTCTCTTAAAACTTAAAAGTTAAAAAAAAACAAAAATAATTCACAGATACAGAGGAACCAAAACTTTACAAAATTTAAGTTTCACGTAACGTAATGTAATTTTTTGCAAAATTGCAAAATTTATTTTTGTTGTGTATTGACTTAAAAATTTTATTATCCTTCCCATTGTTGGATTGAAAAAATACTAAGCTTAAGATATAAAAATTTAAAAATAAGATTTTTGCGAACTTTGACGGAGTGTAGCTTTGTATAATACACCAATTATAAAAAATTTGTACCATAAAATAATTTTATGAGGCTTATTCATAATTCTGCATTAGTCAAACGTAAGAATTTATACAAAATTTGTCTAGGTTTGAATAAATAGAAGAGGAATTAGTGAGGCAGGAAAATGGTAAAGTAAATTGGAAGCAAATTTGCAATGGTTTTTTTCAAATAATTTAAATAACCGCAATAATTGTAAAAATAATGTAACACTACTGTTAAATAGGAACACATTTTATGGAAGCATGTTGTATAGTTTAGCAGTTTTTATAGTTCCTATAATCTTCCAATAATCAGTGTTAATAAACTATCTAACAATTTTCACAGTTAAAAAATGTGCACTTAAATTAACATAAGAACTTTTTTCAAAAAAATTTAGAAAAGTTATTTATCACTTTCTCTTTTTGTTCATTCGTTAAGATGAAGTAACTATCTATGAATTTGCATAGTTTAGAAATGAGCATAATTGATTAAGATAAGAACATTTTTTCAGACATTTTTCAAAACAATTTTGGGAAAGTTGTTTATTACTTTCACCCCGTTCGTCCCTCCATCCATCCAGTTAAAATGAAGCAATTTCTTTCAAAAAAACTGTTCATATTGACTTATTTTGACATCTAAGTATTCGTATAAAATGTAATTTCTGTAACTGTCAATATGAACATGTTAATGGGTACCTATAACTAATATCATTTTTTTTGGAATAAAATTATAATGAAAGGAATTTTATCTATTATTTCATATTTTATATTTCATTATATTGTCTGTATAATGTAAATTAAATACTTAATAATATGAGTATGGAAAATAAGAATAATCTCAGAGGAATTTAAATAAAATGATAGTTAAGTAATTCCGAACAAAAATGTTTTTTTTTTGAATAAAATTGTTATAATTTTTATTATTTGGCATTTAACATGTGAAAAATATGATATTACAGTCACTGATAGAACACTTTTTTTCTGTATTCACTAAAAAAACAACACTTTAGTGGTGTTAATTATTATAATTTAAGTGAATGCCTTTTAATGAAGTAAAGTATGTGTATTAAAGTGGTTTTTTTTTTTGTATTTTGTTTTGTTAAAAATTAAGAACAAATTTTAACGTTCAAATGTTTACTGATGAATAAGAGTAAAATAAGGATTAATAATATATTATTACATAATATATAATATTTTTTTTTTTACGGATTATTATTAATAATTAATAACTTTTAATTTACATATAGGTATTTTACATTGCATTATTATATTTTAGTAAAGATAAAATTACATAGAAAATGTCATTTTAAAATCAGTTTAAAAATTTTTGAGAAATTGATTTTTTATAGTCTTACTATATACGTAGGTTAAAAAGATTTTACGGCGCCATTTGCGATAAATCAATTGAAGCTGAAGTCCCTCAATCTCGTCAAAAGCGTACTGATTATTTCGTAAAGTTCTATAGAAAATGTAATCGGTTGAATATTTCTTTACCTCTTTAAAATTCAAACAAAAATTCGAATATTTTTTTTTGTTACATTAGTAATTTAATTTACTCCCATTATTATGAATCCAACATTTTAACAATGACTCCTCGAAAAACTAGAAACTTATAAAAAGATATCACAACATTTCTTAAAAATATCAAATATTTAAAAATAAGAATTGTTATCTTCGAACAAAATATGACTTATCATACGAAGAGTATCACTTACGCGATACTTTGTTATTATAGAATACAGAGATCGTCTTATCTAAAGTGATGTTTTTAATTTAACGCAATGTCAAATGTCAAATACATCGTGTTTGATGTTTATGCAAAACTTTTTCTACGAACCGATAGCCATTTTCTATCATGTCAAAATAATTTAATGATACGTACGTATCGCCTCTGCCATTTAAAGTTATTTAATTTGTTTTTAAGTTATTTTTTGAAATTATTTTATTTGCTAGTTATTAGTAAAAGTAAAGAATGAGGAGAGTAGAAATAAAAAAATTAAGTAAACATTAAAAAAACGAAAATTTGTTTTTAAATATTTGAAATGTTGTTTAATATTTGTTTTATAATTTTAGTATAAACGAGGAAGAGTGCAGTAGAGTAGACTATGTCAACTGTAGGATACCCGTATGAACGTAATATATCCTGTTTCTACAAAACTTGATCATCTTTTAAAAACATTCAGATGTTTTAGTACCGACGTTAACTACAGAGATTTATTTATGTAAATTGTGGAGTTGTATGATAACTACCCGAACCTGTTGCACTAGCAGAACCAAATTTTACAGAAGTTGTTGCCATAAAACTGGATCATTATTCGTAAAATTTCAGACCCCTAGCTTCATTAAGTTCCAAGAGGTGGAAGAAGCCTAAACCGGCTGCTCTAGACCAACCAAATTTTACAAAAGTTGTTGGCATGTAACTCGACACCTCTTTACTAAATTTCAGGTTCCTAGCTTCAGTACACACTGAGTTATTTTCATTTAAAAAGAAAAGTTGTATGGCAGCTACCCGAACTTGTCCTACCATCATAATCAAATTTTACAGAAGTTGTTACCATAAAACTTGATCATCTTTTGCAAAATTTCATATACCTAGCATAAATAGATACTGAGTTATTACCATTTAAAGAAAGAAGTTGTAGTGCAGCTACTCGAGCCCGGCAGCCGAAAATGCTGGATTTAAATAGCAAAACTAACAATTTAGTAAAAGTGACGTAAAAAAAATTTCAGCCTTCCAGCTCCTATATTTTTTGAGTTATCGTGCGGACGGATGGACCTGGATCCATACCTTTGACACTATATCTAGCTCGACTCCTTTAAGGTGTCACAAACGTAATGGTAAATTTATTATACCCTTGAACATAGTTCATATGGGTATAAAAATGTATTTATTTATTTTATGGTTTTGATTTTAATCAATAATGTTATTTTGCGCAGAAATGAATTTTTAAGTAGACGTGACAAAATTTTTTATAGTCTCAGTGGTAGGTTCAAAAGAATATGGGTGATATATTCGAATTTCCTCCCCTGATCTGTGATATATGAAAAATTGAAATATGCTATACCCATTTACACCCATAAACTTCATACCTGTGCAAATATTTATGAGATTTCGATATAACGTTATATGGTTTACATATTTTTGATGTTAAAATATTCATAGCATTCATAGCATTTTCCTGAAAACATATTGAAGCAAATATTTTCTGATAAAAAAGAAATTATTTTGTATATACTTGCTTGTTTTTTAAACAGAGGTAGTACAAAAATTTTTTTCTGAGATAACTTATGCTAATTTTGAAAGGTCTTCTCTCAAAATTCCAAGTTTTAACTAAAAGTGTGCCGGTGTTATTAAGGAAGTAAAATCTTGCAAAATTTATCCTGACATAACAGCACAATAAGTACTAAATTTCAAAAAATTTTTATAATTTTAGTATTTTTATTTATAAAGGTAAAAAAAAGTACTGTCGTTAGCTGCTGATGGTGTTTTTAAAAAAAAATTTTTGCAAAAATGTACTAAAAATTAAGGTTTTATTGTAGATGGTATTAAATAGTTACAGCATGATGCCCCCTACAGGAAGATAGAATTTTCAATGGCAAAAACAAGCTAATCACACACATGACGTTACAATTTACCACCAACACTAATGTGTCAGACACAAAACTCAGCTGACATTTTATATATAGCTACGTTTATTTTTTATGTATTTATATATATATTTTATATATAAACTTAGTAAAATTTAATGTAATATTTTTAAATACCTAAAAAATTCATCCTTTAATTTTTATTTTCAGAAATTTTTACAGAAAATTATAAAATTATAACGTAAATGCTAAAGTTTTATTTATAATTATGTAAAAAAAATTAAAATCATTTTATTTTTTCGTTTATTTTTTCGATATTAGTCCTTAGTATCCTATAGTATAAATATTAATTTAACACTTTTTACAAATTTTAAGAAAATGTAAAGTACAAAATATGAATAATAAAGGAGTGTTAAATAATAAATGAATAAAATTTTTCATATTTGTCAAGGTTAAAGTAATTTTCTAAAAATTTTTTCTTTGTCCTTTAAATATTGTCCTTTAAATGTTGTAAAATGTTGAAAGTATACTTCAAATATAATATCTATATTTCATATAAGTATAGGTGTTGTGCAAGGACGATAAAAAAAAAAACGAAATTACTAATGAACCGCTACCTTTATATATAAATTACCATTATCTCAAAAAAGAAACATTTATAAATGATTATTAAATAAATTTAAAATTCTTTCATTGTTAAAATTATTCGAAAAATAGTTTTGTAACAAATTTTTTATAACCTTGATATTTAATTCCTAATTAATTTTAATTTTTTTTTTTTCTGTTAACTACCTTTTAGATATTTTCATAGAAAAAACTTCTCTTATAATTTTCTCATACATTCTTATGAAAACAAAATTAAATTTTATAAAATTCTCAAACATTTTTTAAGGTGTTTGTTTTTATTTAAAAGATTCGAAATATGACAATATAATATCGATTTTTTACAAAATATTAATAAGTCTTATTCAAATATATTAAAAAGTCCTTTTGTATGTCTACATTATTTCAATGCATTTTAATCATACAAAATTTTGAGTGTTCCATTCTTTATTTATTAAAATATGGTAGATACCAAAATCAAAAGGTAATAAAGAGATCTGTGTACACATGTCTATGTTCTATAATAGAGCTCTTATATACTAAGTACATAATTTATTATTCATTTTAAACTGCAGTGAATATTAAATTCAAACCTTCCTATAAGATTTTTAATTCTGTGCATCGTTTAAAACTCGGGTGAATTTTTTTTAAATTAATACTAAAATAAGTTATTATATGGAGACTTATTATTTACTTAAGTATTCTCATTTTCTAAATTTTTTTTTCCTCTCAAACTAAAAACAATAATTGTAAGGCAAATATTATTCAATTAATAAGACAATAGTACTATTATGTATCTAGTTTTGTAAATAAAAAATATTTTAAAGATTAAATAACACATAATAATATAATAACTTCAGTCTCAGCTTCAGTTCACACATTCCATTTTACTTTCAGAAATTACTGTATGTATACAATTAACTTTTGTCTCAGTTCCCTCACATGAATTTAAAATTTAGTGTAGCAACAACATATTTTAATTTAGTACCTTGATGTTACATTTTCAATTTACAAAAGTTTAAGAAAAATTTCTACATCTTCGTTCAACACATTTCTACAAATCAAGCTATTTTTACTTAGTAGCAGAATTTCGCCTTATCCTAGCGGTGCATAAAGGGAGATGGCGTTTAGTGGATTAAAATCGCACATGTTGATAGAGGAATCATGTTTATAACATTCCTTTTTAACGTCTTTCGATAATTTGCAACTAACGCATAAAAGAAAACAATATGTATGAATTTTCATTACAGAAAAATTAAATGTTTTTACAATTTTCGCCTATAATATTATTTAACTTTATTCCCACTATAAATATTTTTATTAGACAAAATTTATAAAAGAAAACTTCCCGCACAAATTGAATTAAATTTTCATCATCTGCCATTTTCGAATAAAAGCAATGCACATTTCAGACTGCATCATTTGAAAATAATCTGACGTCGAAAAAACGGTAACGTTTGAGGCTGAACTAAAAATGAACAGAAATATGTAAATCATTATGTTAAAATAATATGTGATCATGTTAAACGTAGAATCGGATACTGATTTGTGTGAAACAACCTTTAAGGTTATAATTTATTTTTGAACTAACGTTGACATTAAAAATAATTCAATATAATAAAAAAAAAAAAAAAAATACATAAGGGTTCTTTTATATTTAAATTAAATTAAAATAATTAGCACTTATTTGTATTAAATTTAAAAAACAAAAACCTTGATATTTATAGCATTCAAATTTTAAGTTCTCTATTTAAATAAAAATAGAAATTTCATAATATTAAAAAACTTTTTTTTATTCAAATACATATAATAGAAAGTAAAAAAATAAAACAAAAAAAAAGCAACAACAGAATACATAAGAGTAATTCTAATTACATTATATTACAACATTTAAATAATAAAATTAATTTAAATAAAAAAAAATTAAAATAAATCTCTTTCAAATAAATAATTATAAATAATTAAAAAATTTAAAATAAATATAAAATTATTAAAACAACTAAAACAGTATGCATTTTTTTAATTATAAAAATAATGTATGCATTTTATATTTATTTTGTGTCACTACATCATTAGTTCGAATGTTATAAGTATAAAATCAAAAATGACATAAGTACGAAAAAAAATTCGTTATTTGTTTTTTGTACTTATGACATTTATATGACATAAGTACCGTGCTACATCATAAGATTAAAAGTTGCCAGTACAAAAACTAAATTCCGCTTATATAGCATTTTCTGGTCAAATTCAGGTATTTACTAAATATTCTTATTTATTTACTGAATATACCTATTGAAGTTTTGCTAAATATATTCAGGAATTTACGAAATAAATTGAAATTTTTTTTTTGGTATTCAGAGTTTTGTTAAATGAATTCAGATTTTTACAAACTAATTTCAGATTTTTTTTTTTTTGGAATACCGATTTTTACTAAATAAATTCAGATAATTTTTTTGATTCAAAAATTATAAAAATTAAAACCTTTCTATTGATAAACATGTGCAAATTCTCAAAAGTATTTATCTTCGACTTGTCTTACTTCGACCAGGTTGGGTAACATTAACCGAAAAAAATAAAAAATCTTTGAAAACAATTTACTGCCATCTTTTAAGCAAAATTCAATCTATTATCAAGAAATTGAACTAATTAATTTGTACAAAGATAGCATAAAATTTTCAAAAGAAATTGAAAATGTACATCTACCCATAAAGTTGAATGTTAGCACAATTTAATTAAACAGTGAATTGAAAATTTGAAGTTTGATATATTTAATATAGCATTTTCTGGTCAAATTCATGCGTTTACTAAATATTCTCAGGTATTTACTAAATATATTCAGGTTTTTGCTAAATATATTCAGTTATTTACTAAATAAATTCCGGTTTTTACTAAATAAATTCAGATAATTTTAAAAATTAAAAAATTTCTATTGATAAACATGCAAACATTCTGAAAAATATTTACCGTCGACTTGTCTAACTTTGACCACTTTTTAACATTAAAAATGTAATAAAAATTAAAGTACCTATTTTAGTTAGAAAACAGAAATTTTTGCAAAATTAAGGGTTCCATGAGTTCTTATATCCTAAAATAAAAATAAAAGTTAAAATATGTGTTAACTTTGACCAGCATAAAAATGTTAAGAAAAAGCGTTGGTCAAAGTTAGGATAGCTAATTAGTAAGTTCCAGTCAACGTGAATGGTTTTAATGAACTATGAGAAAACAGATGGTCAAAGTTTGAATAGCCCCAGTGAAAGTTTATGGTTTTAATCAATTTTTTTTATCAATGTCAATGTTACCCTACCTGGTACCTACCAAAATTAGACAAATCGATAGAAAAATAATATTAAAGAATTGTTGCATGTTTATAAATAGAAAAGTTTTAATTTTTACAATTTTTGAATTAAAAAAATTATCTGAATTTATTTAGTAAAAATCGGATTTCCAAAAAAAAAAAACGTAAAATTATTTAGTAAAAATCTGAATTCATTTAGTAAAATTCTGAATTCCAGAAACAAAAATCTGAATTTATTTAGTAAATAGCTGAATATATTTAGCAAAAACTTGAATATATTTAGTAAAGACCTAGGAATATTTAGTAAATACCTGAATTTGACCAGAAAATGCTATATATTTTTTAATTAAAAAAGTTTAAGTTTTATTAAATTTCGGTTATTAAATTGTAATTTATCAAAAAAATTAAATTGTTTTCTAATAATTGATTAAAACAACAAACTTTCACTGGGGTTATTCAAACTTTGACCACCTGTTTTCTCATAGTTGATTAAAACCATTAACGTTGACTGGGCCTTATTACTTAGTTATTCTAACTTTGTCCAACGATTTTTCTTAACATTTTTATACTCGTCAAAGTTAACCTTCACTACCCGGTTTTTATCATAAAAATGGCCTTAAAACATGTATTTTCACTTTTATTTTTATTTTAGGATATAAGAACTCATGGAGCCCTTAATTTTTATTTTCTAACTAAAATAGGTACTTTAGTTTTTATTACACTTTTAATGTTAAAAAGTGTGAATGTTTATCAATAGAAAGTTTTTAATTTTTACATTTTTTTAAATTAAAAAAATTATCAGAATTTATTTAGTAAAAATCGGAATTCCAAAAAAAAAATCTCAAATTATTTAGTAAAAATCTGAATTCATTTAGTAAAACTCTGAGTTCCAAAAAAAAAACCTGAATATATTTAGTAAAAACCTGAATTTGACCAGAAAATGCTATATATATATGTATATATAAATATATATATATATACAGATTAGATGTCAAAAAATGTATTGGAAATATTATTAAGGTAAGCATAATAATTAGAAAATTTAAAGTAGAACATGTTTGTACTACAACGAATACCAAGAATGATACCGACATATGCTGGGAATCAATCTTAAATATTTACAATTCCTAATTTGTTTGGAATATTTGCTATGACGATCAACAAATTACAAGGTCAAATAATGAGCATATATGGTTTGGACTTACAAAATCCATGTTTTCATATAGCATGCACGCTTATTGCAAAGTCACCAAATTAATTTTTCTAGTTATAAAAACAGGATTTTCGGTTTTTTTTTCAGAAGATGTATAGGTACTTTATATTGTTCTTCTTTTAAATTTTCGAACTTATGTCATTTTCGTTTTTATGTCTTAGGGCATAAGTACGAAAAAATACAAAAAAATGAATTAATAAATTCGTATTTATGTCATTTTTAAGTTTTTTTTACTTATGTCATTATATCATAGTACCAAATAATTTTTATGACATTAAGTGCGAAAAATATGGGGAATTTTATTATTTTTTGTCTTATGTCATTATTGCATCTCGAACTTATGACTTTCGGACTTATGACGAACCATTTCTATATGGATGTATATGTTTTGATCCTAAAGTAAATCTCAACCTAATTAAAATTATAATATTGTTTATCTTTTTCAGCACTTAAAATGATGTTTTACATTTTACGAATAATAATTTTCCATTTTTCTTTTTTCCTTTGTTTGTATTATATGTGATACTTAAAACATAATATCTTATCATATTTTTATATTAATTCTTTAAGTAAATGTAGATACTAAGTTATGATTTGTTCGTTCTGTGGGAATAAATTTTTAATAACGTAAAAACTCATTAAAATAAAAATGACTAACACTTTATTTTTTTTTTTTTGCAATTTAAATTTTTTATTTATTTTTATTTTTTCTGTTTTTCAAGTTTTCTAATTAATGTGAGTCATAAGCCATTTAACTTTTAAAACCTTTTCAAAAATTACAGGTTAATAGGAATTTTCAAGATAAATGATTAAAACTATGATTATAATATTGAACAATTTATATAGAACATTATTACACTATAGAAAATGTAAGTATTTTTTTTTAATACGAGTAATTAAAATTTTTTTTAAGTTTTCCTTTGATTGTATCTATAATGAATGACATAATATAACAATATTTTTTAGTTGCAATTAACAAAATAGTATTTTTCGTAATACATATAAGTATAGTCATTCCTCGTATAACGACACCCCATACAATGACAATTCATATAACGACAAAAAATATTTTTTTAGCTTAGCGACATTTTCCTCCTACAGCGACAGATTATAAAAAAACCATTTTTGAAAAAAAAACAAATACATAATTAAAAAAAATTTAAATTATATCTAATGATGTGATATATTAATTTTGTTCATTTGTTTTCATTTTTACCATATGAAGTTTCTTTATTAGTTTTGTTTTTTGTAAATAACCCAACCATAGATTTTTATTTTTAGCTTTTACCATTATTTTTATAGTAACAATTTATCCATATTACGACAATTCATACAACGACGTGATTTTTCGGTCCCAAAAATGTCGTTATAGGAGAAATGACTGTACTTATAAAGTGCAATCTGTTTAATTAATAAGACACCTTTGAGAAAATAAAAAACTTATAAAGTGAAACAGTCCCAAAAAACATAATAAAACTTGATTAATATGTTATTCAATTATTATGAAAAGATGTTGTTTTTCTTCTGAAGTATTACTGCAACGTAAAATGACTGTTTATATTTAAGAATAATTTTCATTTTGAATATTAAGCAATGAGTCAGTATCAATGAATCTTTCTATCTAATTTTTTTACTTACTTATTTTAAAGTTTTTCAACTTTGCAAAATAAAATTGCGCTGTGTCGCTTTAATTTTATAATAAGGAGAAAGAGTGTATAGTTGACTGTGCATGAACCTAAGTTAATCCTTTATAAAATTTCAGATGTGATTTGTGTGTACCTACTGAGATATATTTATGCAATCAAAATGAAGTTATGGTCATAAAATTTGATTATATGTTAGAAAATTTCAGATATATAATGTTAGGATTGGTCATAAAATCTCTAAGTCACAATCCCTAAGACAAAACCCTCCCAAAAATAAAACTACCAAAACGAATAATGTTTTTAATGCATTTAAAAATTAAAAATAATCAATGACATTATTTTATTTTGTTAACATATTTTTAATATACATATAAATGTATTATGAATTTGAATAAATGTTATAATATTGACAGGGGGCTTCGGTAGCCTAGTGGGTAGGCGTGGGGCGTATTAAACGAAGGAGTGCGGGTTCGATCCCTGCACAGGTCGTAAGTGTTTTTTTCTTTACATACCCCCTTACGACCAAATATAATGTAAATATATAGTATATAATATAAACAAAATAAATAATATTAGTATATAATTTAATAATAGTATAAAAACCTATAATGGCCTTAGTAGCCGATGGTTCAATAATATTGCATTACATTTATGTATGTAATATTAATATAAATAAATAAATAAATAATATTGACATCAGTGATGTATAAAAGTTATTTTGGTGGAGTCAACACAAAGTTTTTAAATAACTATAAAATATTTTTTAAAAGAGGAATACCCTGATTTCGAAACCAACTCTAAATTTTCGCTCCTAATAAACAATCTCACATATTAATATTATAATTGCAAATATTCTGGCACTGTACAAGTACAAAAAAGTACAACCCTGTTTTGAATCCAGTAATTCCTCATAATTACTTGTCTTTTATACATAATATTACATATTTACATAATATTTCAACAAAAAGGACAATTTGTTGATAGTACAATTTTGTTTTTGGGGATTTCGGCTTTGGAAATTTTATCTTTGGAGATGTTGCACTTATCCCCTAATTTTATTAATAATTATTAAAATATTATGATGTAAATTTCGCAGCTTTTGGAGTAAACTAACCAAATTTTGCAAAAACCGTTAGTATATATATAATCAGCTTATAGACACTGACAAATATAATGAGAAATATGTTCAGATAAAAAAAAAATTGTATGGCAGCAATCCAAATATGGCTAAAATAGACCAAACAAATTTTACATAAGTTATTGTCATAAAACTTAATTATCTGTTAGAAAATTTCAGATATGTTACTTTAATATATACTGGGTTATTTTCATTTAAAAACAATAAATTGTATGGAAGCTACTCGAAACTGACAGTTAAGTTTACTCAATTTCATTAGTGAAACTACTAATTACAAAACATACAATGGAGAAATGGTAAAAATTTCAGATTCTTGGCTTAATTATTTTTTTTTGGTTATGGTGTGGACGGATCAACGAACGTAAATCGATACAATATTCAATTCTGAGCAAGATATTATATTACATAAATTTACCATATAAATTTCGTCTTTTTTCTACATTTCTATAGATATAAAAATGTATTATAATAATATGCTCATATAATATCAATATGATAAATTTATTGACGAAATATTATGTACTTATTACAAATAAATTACATAATATTAATAATGCTCTCAATACTAAAGCCATTTTGTACTGGACATAAACCAACCCCACTTTTATAGTTTCAAAATGCGATAAATTGTAAGCATAAAAAACAGCAAACGAATTGTAGAGAAGAATTTATTTAAAAAATCTACATAACCTGTTTATTTTACCATTCTTCTCATCCTAAATAGAATACAGGGTATAGAATAAAAGACAAAAGTTAATTCACATATAAAGAAAAATCTGTTCTATATTAGTTCGAATTTAAATAATTTTTAGAATACATTTTCTAATATGTATCTGCAGTACGCTTTAATACAATTTTTAATTTGGGTTTTTCAAATTTCAGATTTTGAAAAAAATGGATTTGGCAGTAATATTTTAATTTTAGAATATTGCCAAATTATCTTTAAATTAAGCTTAAATTAGATGTAACATTGTTTTTCCGTGTTTGACTGTAAAACCATACAGGAATATACTTGAAATTTAAAATAGAGTATCATATACTTAGTAATTCTTTGCCTTAATTTATGCCTAAAAAATAAATAGAATCCTTTTTTCAAATAATTTTCTAATAATCAAATCATTTTTATAATCTAGAAGTAATCTATCTTGAGATTCATATCTAGAGCTAATAATGAGAAATCTAAATTTAATGGTTTTAGTTTTCTCACTATTTTCATTTTCTCCTTAAAGTATTAGTTTTTTTTTTTTACGAAAAACCATATAATAGTTCATTAATGATGCTGTCAGGATTCGATGATTGGAAAAGTAGAGCAGTGTCATCTGGCATAAAGAACTATTTTACAAACATTTGGATTTTGCATATTATCTTCTATACATAATGGTCGCCTGTACGATATATTACATGTATTAAACAATAAAGGAGGAAAGAGTCCTGTCGTGATTTTGATGAAATCAGAAATCCCTGATATAAAATATTTATATAAAAATTTGCATTTTAACGTTTAAAATTAAAGTTAATTAAAACATATTATGGGTGCATTATTTTTAATTTCCAAAAACATAACTCTTAAATTAATATAATATTAAAATATTTCTATTTTTTTTTTTTTTTTTTTTTTTTTTCATTTACTCGTACCTATATATTTAAAATAACTTTTCAATTTATATTTTCTTAATAATAAAAAATCGTCTGAAAAATTTTTTATCCCATACATTATTTTAATTTCTTGTAAACTTTTGTTCATTAAGATTTATATTATATAAGTACCTACACATAATTATAAGAAGTATATAACAAGTTTTTATAGTATAAAACTATTTAGCTATATAAGAAAAAAAAACTTTCAAAAAAAATCTTTAATAAGGTGAGAACAAAAAAAAAAAAAAAATTTTTTTTAAAAAAAGCAAGAAAAATATAAAAGTATACAAAAAGTTTATAAAATTCAAATAAATAAAAAAAAACTTAAATATGAAGAAGAGGCTTTTAATTTTTTTTTTCTTTTTCTCCCTATCATCGTGTAAATTTTTAATTTTCCTTTTTATAAACAAAAAAAAAAAAAAAAAAAACACATTAACAAAACAATTTCTTAAAACAAAGTTGTAGGAGAACATTAGGTAGAAATAAATCCATGTAAATCACATTATATTATTTGCGGTTAAAATTTTCTCTTTTATTTTCTTTATTGTTTCTAAAAACAAAAAAAAAAAAAAAAAAAAAACATTTTAATTTTTTCTCTTTTTGTTTTGTTGTTTTGTAATAACAAAATATATCCCATCATACTATAAAAAAGTAACCACCATTTTATAAAGTGATAATCACAGGTGTACACAAGTATTATAGGTATATTATTAACAAGCAGAAGTAAACTAAATAACTGCAAGAAAAAATAAGTAAAATAAATACTATAATAAAAATGAAAATGAAGCAAAAACAAAAAACACAAAACGTAAAATATAAAAAATTAAATCCCAAGTATGAATAATTGGAATAAATAATCGCGCATTAATGAAAAACCACGTAAACATTGCGGTTATAAAAACAAACTTTTTTTTTTTTTTCTCGCAGTTTTTTTTTTTATTCGTGTTGCTTTTGTAATTTTCAAAAAAAAAAAAATAAAAACAAGTACCTATATTTAAATGATATATACATATATATATATATATACATAGATAGATACATAAATATACGAAAAAGTACTTATTTAAAGACTTTTGTTTATATAATAGAATGTATATATACTTATTTATATTTTATTAAAAAAAAGGCGGTAAATAATTTTGTGGTTTATCTGAGCGGAAATTTTTTCACGTAATATTTTTTTACTCGGCATCTTTACAACCTACCTACCAATATTCTAGAAAACAATTCTTCAGTATTACAACCCTTATGTTCTATATGTGTTACATCAGAACGTATCGTTTCACGTAAACACGAAACAGGTAATCGTTTAAAAAAAAAAATAAAAAGAAAAAAGTAAAAATAAGAAAAATTGTCAGGAAAAATAATTTTAATGAGGTCAAACAAAACAGAATTGAAAATAGAAAAAAACAACAAAAAAAAAAAAAAAAACCAGTCCAATAAATTGTACAAAATTATGAATGAAATCAATTATAAGAATTGGAGAAAATAAAAAAAAAATAGAAAAATAGAATATAATAAAAAAAAATAAAAAGTTAAAATAAATTATAACTAGTAAATCGTTCTATAAATATATTTGTTCCTGTCTATTCACAAAATAATAGTAATGGTGTTTTTTTTTTTTTTTAATGTTTTCTTTTACATTTTTAACGAAAATTTTTATTACACTTTTTAAAATACATATTCAAAGTAAATAAAAAGAATATTACCATTGAAAAAAAAATGAGGTCAGATAACCATAGAAAAAATAATTGCTATCAGAAATAATGTGAAACATAAAAAATGAATTTTTTAATGTCTGTGATGAACGATTCCTAACAAATTTTGTCAAAAAAATAAATTGTAAACCTAAAAGTATGCAATAATTTTAAAAACATGTATTTAGTTGTTAAGGCGCCTCAGTATTCTAGTGGTTAAGCACGTATTTCCGAATGCGGAATACGGCTTTAAGTCCTGCACAGGTGGGGGGGGTTTGTAATTGTAAAGAAAATGACTGAAAAAGTAGTTTTTTTTTTAATAATTCCTTAAATCCCCTTGCTTTGAAACAATAATCTGATTGTTGTATGGAAAAAAATTAAACATTTTATAATAATAAAATGTAAATTTACATAAACTTTATAACATTAAAAATAAAATGTTGGCTTACTTTTTATATTGTTATATAAGCCGAAAAGAGTTATAGTGTTTTAAAGTCTTCTATTGATTCTTCTATTTTATTTCAAAAGTTTTTGTCTTATTAAACACCAAAATTTAAACAGCAAACCTAAGTACAAGGTATACTGGTAACTCTTTATGCTTTTTATTCAGTTTCGTTTAAAAACGGTCCTTTTTCCTTTCTGTTCTTCGGTCCTTTTACTCTCACTGTACAAAAGATGTAACTACATTAATTATTTATTTTAGAGAGAAAATTATTTTTTGAAATTTTTTTGAAAAATTAAATAACGAAAAAATCCGCGTTATAAACGTTTCAAAAAACAGTAAATTTCTATCAATTTTAAAAATTGGAAAAAAAAAACAATAAGTTAGTGTCGCGTTTTTTTTTTATTATTATTTTGACTATAATATACGATAAGAGACGGAAACCTGATTATTTTATCGTTTTTACCATAATTTTATTTTTATCAGAAAATAAAAAAACAAAACAAAGAAAATAGGGGGAGAAAAAATTTATAATTTTCTTATAATATTTTTTTCCGAAAGGAAAGTAAAAAGAAAATTTACTTATTTGACAGTATCAAAACCATCTTTTTAGTGTAATTTAATAAAAAATAAAATAAATTAAAATTTTGTTTTTATTTTTTATTCTGTAATGCCAAACAGCTTTTTATTCGATGTTTTTATGTACATATACCTATACCTACTCTTTCATAATAAATAATATGCACATAAGAATGTAAAAGCGTGTGTGTACCTAAATAAATAATAATATTATGTTATGCAATATTCATTTAAATTAACATTTAAAATTTATTTCATATACCACCTATACATACTATATATTATGTATATATGTAATTATGTTTCAAGAAAATTTTTATGTTCTTGGGAAATTTTCCAGGTGGTTTTAAATATCCTGTTTAAAGAAAAAAAATTAAAACAAAATTTAAGGAAAATTTAATATAAATTTACTTTGCAAGAAAATTTATACAAGATTATCAATTTGTATAATTGATTTAAGTGAAATTGTACTTTGTCACGATTAATTGAATTTATGTTTTTAATTTTCTTCTAAAGCATAGAGTTTTCCTTCTATACTGTCAGTCTCTATTAATTGTCATTTTATATAAAATAAAAATAATACGTCCGTGTCATTAAAAATAAGATATTTCCATTTTTATCAATACCATATCCAGTTTAAAACTTAAATTATGATTTCTTAAGTTTTCCAGTTTTGCAATATAAGCTTAAACAAAACCAGGATATTAAAAATAAATATATTCTCTCTCTTCATGTTTTTTAAATTTTATTTTATACGAATTCAAAGGTAGAAAGCAAAATGTTTTAAGTTAAAATTCTGTTTCGTATAATTTTTGAACAAAATTAAAAAAAAAAAAATTAAATCAAGCCGGAAATAGTCCACTAATCCTAATAGAAGTTCGTCATTTAAACGATATTAACACGTTGATCCCCATGCGTATCACCCGAAAATATCACTTGAATATTTCAAAATTGCATGCTTATCAGTGAACATAAACTAAACTTGTGTTAATTCCACGTATATCACTAGTAAACATTACTGAATGTTCCCAAAATGTCGAATCAATTTAATGTACCGGTTTTTAACTTTTAAAATGTTTACCGGTAATATATTGGGACTTAACGGAAGTTTATTTTTATGTTCACCGGCGAGCGCGAAATTGTGAAACATTTGAGTGATGTTCAGTGGTGATACACGTGGGACCTAACAAAAGTTTTTTACCTTTTTTATGTTGACTGGTGAATGTGGGAATCAATATGTTAAACTTATCATACAGACGTACATAATCACAAATCAAACAAATCTATTTATACATAAGTAGTTACTTTATCTTTTAAAAGCGATTGACATCATCTTTGGTTCGTTCAATTTAAATGAGAACTTAAAATATTCGATTATACAAAACATCAACATTTTCTTCTTAGAAAACTTCGAAAAAACATAGAATTATTCTTTATTATGGAAGCAAAATTTATGTAATTATATTAATTTTTCCCTCTTATTCTCTTGGCTTCTTTTTATTCTCGTATCGTTTTCAAGGCTTCAATTACAGCAAAATTTAATAGAAACAAATGATTGCCATATTCAATATTTAAAATATTTTATTTATTTAAAAACGTTATAAAAACATGTACGTAGAGGTATTTATTATATTATGTATTATGTAACAATAAAATTTTTTTTTAATCCTATTTTTTAAGTCTTATTATATAGGTACCGAAATTTAAACAACAGTCTCATAAATTAAATGAAGGTAAATAACAACTTTATCGTCCTTATAACGTTACAAAAATTATTATTTTATATATACATGTTTAAAATCTTTAAAGGAAAATACTGTTTTTTTTATTAGTTAGGGTTATGAGTTATTACTAATTGAGAATAACGGTAAAAAATTTTCCTTAACTTTAAACTTTTTTTATAAATTATTTTATGTACTAAAAACATAGTTAAAAATTAATTTATGGAAAATTTACATGATTATATACAATTTTCGATTATAAAAAAATACTTTATAATAAAATGCATATAATTTTTTTTAAATAAAATGGTAAAAACAGTTATTTATTATTTATTTGTTTGATATAAAAGTGCAATAAATGATTACAATAAGTTTTAAATATATTTTAATTTGGTAAAACTGTTTTTAAATATTGCATTTCAAAGATAAATAAAGTTATTGAATTTATGAATAGTTTTCAGTTTTTTTAAATAGTAAAAGTATAACATTAGATTTTGTAGATAAACAAAAATACGACACGGATATTCAAATGATTAAAAAAAGAAAACCTTATAATTGATTTAATTTCTTACGGTAGATATAACAGACAAGGTGCATTGACAGAACGCCCACGGAAATAAAGTCCGCGGTCCTTAAATCCAAAACTTTTGGAATTAAAACCCGCGGGCTTTAATTCCTTTTAAATTGGAATTAAGACCCACACTAGTTTTTGTTATTAAAAGAAGTGAAGAATAGAATATGTAGAGCAAACGCATTAGGAGTGATTTTAGGGTTTTGGATAAAAATAGGTGTATCATCTTTTTCCAGAATATTTACTGATATGTATATGTGCGAGATTCTGATTGGGAGGGCTTGTAGAGTTGATTACAAAATCAGGCTTTTTGCAAAATATGTATG
The DNA here is from genome assembly GCA_947095535.1 of Poecilobothrus nobilitatus. Classification (NCBI taxonomy): domain Eukaryota; kingdom Metazoa; phylum Arthropoda; class Insecta; order Diptera; family Dolichopodidae; genus Poecilobothrus; species Poecilobothrus nobilitatus. The sequence continues at coordinate 113,701,278 of OX352774.1, forward strand.
TAAATCATACTTCAATTGTCAGAGATTTTGGGAGGGATTTTAGAATTTAATAATTTAGATATAGATATGCATAAACGAATTTTGAATTAGGAGGATTATATATATATTCCAGAAAAAGCGTATAACCTTGATTTTGTAACCAACTCTAAAATCTCTCCTAATTCATAAACTCGCATATGCATATATCTAAATATTCTGAAAAAGACGTATAATCCTGATTTTTAATTCAATTCTAAAATCCCTCCCAAAATCTCTGAGACCTTAACAATGAGATAAAAGTCCCGCATGGGACTTCTGGCTCATTAAAATGAGTAAAAGTGCCTATTAAAATGAGTAAATGGAACCTCCAACTGTGGACTTCTGGCATGTCATTAAATCAAATCATATAAAATACAGACCCATGATAGTAAGTGTTACTATGTTAGTGTTAGTAGTTTGTGTTACTATGTGGGCTTTAATTCTTTTTCGAAATGGACTTAAAACACACAATCTTGTAAAATTAAAACTCGTGGGCTTTAATTCTTTTATAAAAAGGAATTAAAGGCCATGGACGTTAGTTCCAAACGTTTTGGAATTAAAGCCCGCGGGCTGCACTGCACCAACAGACAAACCATGTAATACAAATAATCCTTAAAATATTATACCTCCTACATGAGATCTAATATCGTTTTTAAATTTTAAAAATACATATTTTATATTATTCTAAAAGGTGTCTTAATGCAGTTTCAACTCAACACTTAAAAGGACGATTTGTTTGTCTGTTAATTTTTGTAGGCTGATCAGCTATCTCAACATTATCCCCTTTTTAAGACTGTTCGTCCCGAGCAGTATTTACAACAGTATATTATGTAAGAACACGAGGAAAGGTATTTTAGAAAAATTTGGAATTAATAGATAATGTGTTCAAGTATAAGACGTTCGAAATAAATTCATCCATTCAAATAAATAATTTTTTCGTTTTAGAAACCATTTCACTTAATTGCCACTGATTTAATACTTATGGCAGTATTAGATTTTATTACTTGATAAATTATTTGATTAAATTGTAATTGATACAATTTTATTTCTTATAAATATAATATATAATTTATATATTTATAATTTATAAATTTTTTATTTATTATAATTTTTATATTTGAGTTATGAAGTATAATGAAATTTATTTGTTTTGTTCTTGTGTATGTGCAGATTTGTTTGTTTATATTAGGATATATTGGAATATCTGAGAGTTATAAGTAATAAGTTTAAACTATTTGCTTACATTCGATAAATTGTGTTGTTATATACTTTTATACATGAAGTATTAAAATTGCTATTAATGTGCGCCGAATGTTTTTTGCTATTAATGTGCGCCGAATGACCAATATAGTGGCTGAATAAGATAACCGAATATAATATTACATAAAGTCTTCATTGTTAATTGAATTTAAACAGCTGCCTGAGAATAAAAAATCGATTATATAACAAACTGTTCCATTAATTTTTTAAATATTATTATAATTCCCATGATATTACTGGAGAAGTTCTTGTGTTTTAACAAAAATATGTATCTAATAAATACTTAAGTTTTTTGATAAAATAAAGTAAAATTATTGGTTGAACTAAACTATATTTTCTAATATGAAATAATTTTTATTAAAAATAAGTAATCGATAAGTTGTCAGCGTAATCAAAAAAACTCTTACTGTCATTACCAATTGATTTATATTCTTCTCTAAAACATATTCTTAACGTTATAACATAATATGGTCTTCAATGTCTAAAATATTAAATTAAATTTTCTTAAAAAATTCCAAAGCTAACGATATAATATAAATAAATTGTGAGCCCAGTATTGACATATGTGTGCGATCTATGAAAAAGTCTTAAACAGGAGAAATTAACTAAGAATTTTTGAGGGAACAATTTTTGAAAAAAAACGCAAAGTCAATTAAATTAAAGATAACTGATAAATAGTTTGCAATATATATATACGATCAAATAAAAAGTGGAATATATCTGTTATAGATAAGCGGTATACAAAAATATATATTTTGAAACATCCCACTTATCGCCTTGCAGTTTAGGGTAACAAATTAAATAACAGATTGCAATATGTGGGGAACTGATTGATACAAGAGGCTTATGTTAAACTGCTAAATATCTGTTATAGATAAGCGGTATACAAAAATATATATTTTGAAACATCCGACTTATCGCCTTGCAGTTTAGGGTAACAAATTAAATAACAGATTGCAATATGTGGGGAACTGATTGATACAAGAGGCTTATGTTAAACTGCTAATATGATTGTTGATGACAATGAAAATCATACAAAAATAAGTTTTTGGTTTTTTTTTTCACTGTTAATTATTGCTTTTATTTATCTTTGAAACTTCAAATACAAATAAAAAATTTTAGAATTTTCAATATAGTTTAGTTGCATACATTACATAAAAACTACTTTTGATTTTTATACAAAAGCGTTTTTAAACGAACAGATCATAATGGTTACATATTATATAGTAATAGATACTATATACATTATTATAGTTAAAATATTATGTGTATTTTATAAAAAAAAAAGAAAAAACAATAAGGATAAACTATTATAGATGTCCTTCGTTTTTACCATATTTCTAAAATAAAAAATAAATAACCAACCATACAAATTTTTAAAGTTTTCAAACAAAAAGTTATCTTGCATAACAATTATTAAACATTAATTTTTTTTTTTTTCTTTTGAGGACACAGATGTACATAAGTTATGGTACAAAAAATGAATTTGAATATGCCTAATGAAGCTGAAAGAAAAGTTGCTCTAGTGTAAGAGAATAATTTTAAATACAGTTAGAATTTAAATGACTGAATATCACCTAAAAAGAACATTCTACTGCTACAAAATTTGAATTTTGACAAAGAAAAAAAGTATAAAACTTTTTTATTTTTAAGGACAATTGATATTTTTATAAGTGCAATTATGTGTATAACAATGAAAAAATACTTAAATTTTGATCAAAATAAAAACACATAAAAAACATAATATTACAAGAAATAAAATTGATATATAAACAAATAATTTTCAATTCATATCTTATAACTCACAATATACAGTTATAGCAAAAAACAAGGCGTAGAGAGTGAGATGAGTGCCTACTTGAGACAAGGTGTATTATTGTATCACGTAATAATTGAATGCAAAATTATTAAGATTAATTTCTAAAATTTTTAAAATTTCTAAAATTTCTAAACATCGCCAACATGTCTCTTTATTTTGCCAACACTATGTATCATAATTATCATTTTTTCAAAAATATTTGCTCTTTTTTTCAAATTTGAACCTATATAAAGCAAGCAGATTTAACACTCTTAGAATTAGCAATACAAATACATATATTGTATTACTTTACCTCTATAATATTAAAATAAAAATAAAATAAACCAATCTTTTACTATATCATGTATTTTCTAATTGCCTCTAATTATAAAAGCAATAAAAAAAAAAAATTTTCTTTAAAAAATTTTATTACAAAAAATGGGAAGAGTTAAAAAAAATCTTAAGTTTAAAGCAATAATAATAAGCAGCACCTATTCAAATTTAAAATCGCTCTAAAAAAAGCACCTCTATGAAAATGAATACACATTTATTTAATTTTGTGCTTATTTCTTTTTTTTCATATCGTTTTTCTTTCTTTTGTTTTTGTTTTTCATTCAAACATAAAATGTAGATGACAATACTAATGTTGATGACGTTAATGATTATAACGTTGATGTTGATAATGATTATGATTTTGATAACATTACTGTTAGAATGTAACATAACTAATCACCTATCCATTTAAGATGGCATAACAAAATGCCAAACCAATGAAAATAATGAAAATAAAACAAAGAAAAACAAAACAAGAAAAAAAAAAACAGAAAACAAAGAAAAAAGAAAATGTTAAAAAAAAAGGAAATGTGAAATACAGGAAAAAAAAGGGACAAATACTCAATTGAGATTTAATGGATTAGATGATGGGTAAATATGTATTTTAATATTATAGACAACTAAAATAATACGCAATATGTTGTTACAATGATTTTTTTTTTTCAATATAATATAATAGGTATGTATATGTCAATGTGTTCATATAAGTGTATAATGTATGTTTGAATATACAAAAAAAAAAAAAAGGAAAAAGGCCCATTCTTTTAAGAGTAATATTCTTGTATCCAAAAAATGTTTCCTTTAATATTTTTTTCTCTCTTTAACACTGTCCCTCAAAATCTGTAGGTATGCATATAAAATTTGATCGTGTTTTATCTTGTGTCTGCATAAAAAAAAAAAAAAAACAGTTTGTAGTTATTGATTCACATAGAATCATGTCGTCTAATATGAATCTAAAACGAATATCCTTAAAAAATCCTCATTTATGAAAATTACATATGTACACATTTAAAAGTTCATTTATACATAATTGTATCTATATGTACAAAAATATTATATAAATACTTACATACTTTTTTATTAATATGAATGTAAATAAGTATGTATTTAAAGAAAATTTCACCATTTATAATTTAGAATTTGTAACCAGTATAGTATTGTATACTTGATTTTGTTTCTTTTTTCATCATCAGCATATTTTTTTTTTTCTGTTTCTTTTTTTTTTTTTTTTTTTTTTTTTTTGTTATTTAACACTTCAATTGTTGTTCATGTTGTTGTTGATATGTATTTTGTTTTTATGTTGCAAATGGTATCTTTTGTATTACGAATATGAGAATGACACTTTAGAGTATAATAAATGCCATTTATATTCTCATAAAAACAATTTTTCATTATAATACCGTTAGATTATAATGACTTTTTGCATATTAAGTGAGTGATTCTGTATTAAAAAAAAAAAATGTATTTTTTTCTTGATTTTTTACTTTACAAACGTGAATTTATTGGATTGAATGTAATTTGAACATTATAACATTGTCTTTTATTAGTTTATAAGATTACAAAAAAAAAATATTTTTAATACAGTGACCGTCTGTTTTTCTGATATCTAATATAAAAAAAAATTTAATGTTTATGTTTCAAGAAACTGCTGTGATCTTAGAAATAATTTTGGAAAAACAAAAAAAAAACTGTTGTAAATAGAGAGAGAAAGAGTGCTGAGCCTGTCTGAAGGATTATGAAAATATAATGTAGAAGATGTGTAATTATTCTGCTCACTTTTTAGTAAATTGTATAGCAATTTTTTTTTTAATTACACTTAATCTTGAATACTTTTAATGACAGAAAGAGAGTCGTTGCTTTTCCAAAACTGTATCCTTACATTGAAAAAAATCCAAACTCTAACACAGAGTACATTAGTTCTTAATTATATTAAGTAAATTGAAATTCTCATGTTGCAAAGAATGAATTAGTTATAAATTTTACTTTTGGTTAGATGATGGTGCGAGGAAAAGTCAACTAATATGTGGCTTTTATGTACAAAAAATCAATTTAATGAAAAACAATTAGTTATTGGAAAGGATGAAGCAAGACACAAGTTATTTTGTGACGAAAGCAAGTTAAATAATCTTCTCAAATGATTAAATACAATATTATACTTCTTATAGTAATTAAATCAACATAAGATTTCAAATTTATTGTTTTTAAAATGTTATATAAGGCTAATTTAAGGCCCCTTTTAAGGGAAATGAGCTTAGATTCTAAAACAAAAACAAAAATTAAAGATAAACTCTTTTAAGTTATTACAATAACAAAAACTTGTAAGGAAATGGATTGTAATGAATTGAATGAAATAAACCGATTTATTTTCAAAAAATTAAAAAACAAAGAAAGGAAGAGTTAAGAGGGATGTAAAGAATCATGGATTCGGCAGAAAAATAATATGTATTATGTATGTTCGACAAAGGGCTGAGAACTGTAAGAAGAATTAAATATTTTGTCAAACAGTAAATTTTGAGAGCCCCAAATTTTAAATACCAACATTTTAATTAATCCATTGGGATCAATTACAAAGTGCTATAAATCGATTAAGTTCACCTCCAACAGATTGAAAAAATAAGTATTTAAGAAGAATTTCCCCAGAAATTGTCTTCTTTTTCGAGCAAGAGCCTGGTGTTCACTCAAAAGTTGAAAGATTTATTCCTCTTCTTCTTCGTCTTTGCAGCTTCTGCAATAGTCAAATGATGGAAGTCCTAATTTTCTGGCATGTCTGCTAATAGTACTGTGTTCCATTAAAACCCTTATTACATTGCCCGTATTGCAGATAATATGGGATAAGAATCTAGTTAATCGTTTAAGATCAAATATAAATCTAGTATATTTCGCCACAGTGCAAGTATTAATAAAAAACCACCTCATGTTTGTTATATTCACTTCTTGTTGAAACCAATTTTTATAGATTCTAATACGAACCCCAAGATTTTTCCTTCATTTATAAATTTAAAGATTACTGCCACTTATAAAAACTGTCCAGAAACCAGACAAGATGGTTATCAAATGGCAGATATGACAGCTTAACAATATGTGGAGATGTAAACTTTTCCTACTGTAAAAAATTACTAAAACAAGAACAAATTTATTTAAAAGCTTCAAATTATGTACAATAAAAGGGCAAACCAGTTTACAGTTTTTTTCTAGTCAATGTCAAAATATATTACCTCTATATTATGTTTTTTTTTTTCAAACCTATAGATAGTACATTAAACTTAAAGTACATAATTACATATATTATAAATGCGGTTTTTATAATTGCTTTTAAAGTGTCATTTCACTGCTAAAGTAACTTTTGAATAACTTTTCAAAATAATTTTTAAGTAGGTATATGTACTTTTTTTTTCCTAATTTTATGCCTGTTACATTTTTTTTTTTTTTTTATTATTATTTTTAACATACGTGCATCCTAATTTTTCCAACAGGAAACATCGCTTTTAGAAAAAATGTATACTTTAAAATGTAATTCGAATAATTATGAGAGATAATAATATATGGCAGGCATGTATTTGTATGTATGTATGTACGTACAAATGAAAAAACATATAACTGAGAATATAATAATATATCGTATCTATAGATATATCGCAGTTTTATATAATATAAATTACAGTGTAAAAATTGAATTGGTAAAATACTAAAATTGTATGATTTTGTCAATTTTTTTTTTTTTTTGATTTTTCTATTAGGACAAATTGTAATTTTCACTGCATCAGATCAGATTATTATTATTTTGTATTCAGAACACGTTTTACTCGGAATTTTCATTAATTTTTTTTTCTTCCCTTAACAGCAAATTTACATAGATAAAAATATTATACCTTTGTGCGTAAAATTGTACAAATTTGTGCTTAGAAAACTAAAATGTGTGCACCGGTAAAAATAGAAAAAAAAAAAAGGCAAATTATAATTATTGGAAATTTGAAAATGTTTTGCAATTATTCGTACCTAAATTATATTTTATAAAGTTTAAAAAACAATTAAATCGTTTTTGATTGGTATTTCCTTATTTTATAAATAAATTTATCAACAAAAACTGAATATCTTAAATTTAATCTAGAACAAAGGACTCTTCATCATATCAACAGTAATATATTGAACCCTCATGCAGATATTTATTTTTCGCATATTGCGGAAGTATTACAATAACTATATTAACAATGCAACACAAATTATGATAACATAAATTAGCCTATAGCAGACGGTGATTAATTGTAGAAGAAAAAATATATTAGATACCAAAAAAATTTAATTTTTCTGTTGTTTCTTTTTGTTTTTATTCCTATAAGGAGCATGGATGGCCAATGCTCCTTATAGGAATAAAAAGTCAAAGTCAAAAGATTACACAAGAGCAGATATTCTACACAAGAGTTTAGTATAAGCTGCAGCTATTCTATGAAACTACTATGAAATACAATTACTTTACTCTTGAACTATCTATTCGATATACATTTTCTTTTACAAGAATTTTTTATATACTTACGATATCATCTACTACTACTGGATATGATCAAACGAGGAAGAATACAGTTGCCTTTGTCAACTCTTAGATACCCGTACGAACCGTTAGTATGTTCACAGCCTGTCACTCTGCTTACAATATTAATTTTTTAATATTTTAGTATTTTAAAATAATTTGGGTGAATTTTATGATTTCTAGTACTATGGGTTGTACATATATTCAAACTATATGTTTATATGTACATTATTCAAAAGCAGATTCTAACCTTCCACATAACGATTATCAATCCAAATATACAATAAAATATATATATGTATGTAAATACGGCGCTATATAATATACATATATACTCTTATCATTCATTCACTAGTGACAATTACGATATGTAAATAAACATGATATTATATAAGTATGTACATATATCAATATCATATAAATAAAAATTCTTCAAGCAACCGTTATGTTGTTTATTTATTTACATTTTTTTGTACTCCGCATTATATCCTCAACAATTTCAAATTATCGAGTAAAACAAAATGCAAAAAATTCGTTAAAGAAATTTGTTAGAAAATTTGAAAAAATCAAGTAACACTTCCGTCAATTATAAAGTAACCCTATATTATTAAAAAACGTTGTTAACAGAAATAAGAGTATAATGTTGAAGCTTTAATTTTTGTGTATTACTTCAAAAAAATGTTAACAGGTGTTCAAGTTACAGGTGTTTAAAAATAGGAAATTTTCAGTTTTTGACCCCTTAGAGCTGTGTACAAACTGTTTAGAAGATAGAAGGGTTAAAGGATTTTGCAAAATTTGAGTTTCGCATAACGGTAAATTAAGACACTGTATGCCACAAATATACATTTATTGTATACACACTTTTAAAGATAATAAAAGTAGTAATCGTTTGGCGTTTTCAAAATGAAGATATACCTTATACAACTTGTGCTATAACAATTTAAATATAGAGCTTTTTTGAACCTTTGGAGAGCTGTAGCTCCGTAACGGGTGGGGCTACAAAAAAAAGTTATTAAAAATAAAATTAATATTTTTGTGAGATCTATCAGTAGTTAAAATTTCATAGCTCTATTGCAAAAAAAAACTGGAGATCTAAAAGTTAGGTATTCGAGAGCTACCCTAAGGCTTGGTCCAAACTCAACCAAAAAAAATAGGGAACCTACAAATTACTCCCAAAATATTTTGTGTATATTTCAAAATTCTAAATTTCTTAGTTTTTGAGTTAGCGTGCTGACGGACGGACGGACGCACGGTCATGGCTGAAACGTCTTAGAATTTTTTTCTGATCCGATCCATACCTTTGAAGGTATATCTAGCTCGCTTATTTCGAGGTGTTACAAACGGAGGAGTAATTTTATTATACCCGATCCTATCGTACGGGTATAAACAGGCGTTTGAATCAAAGAGCTTTGGTTTAAAAACCAGCAATATTACCACTACACCATTAGCCATAAGATTAATTGTAGTAAATACCGTCAAATATATGAAAAATAATTATACATATTAGAAAAATAGAAAAAATTCATCGAACTTTCACTTCTGGTGTTGTACAACCCATTCTGATATATTTTTCTACTGCTCAATTTATGATGAAGCACATTTTAGTCGATGTGGAATTAATTTTTAAGCTTCGCCTTTATTTAAAGTTACAATATCTGAATATTACTATTCATAACCTAAAACTTTTTTGACTTGTTTAATCAAAATATATGTAAACTTATTAGTTAGACACTTAAAAAAAATATTCAGTGTTACCGTTTGCTTTCGTTTTTAATTACCTATATAAAGTAAATGTTTTAAATTAAAATAGAGTTTAAATCTACAAATTCATTACTATTTTTATATATTCTATACGTCAATTTCAGAATAGAAGAAAATTTTGTATAGATCGCGGTTCAAAACCTACAGTACAAAAATTAAATTTTATTACGGTAAATTTTCGGAAAATTGTGATGTTTTAATATTGGTTCATTCTCTCAATTTCTAAACATTGAACTGAAGTTGAATTGTAGTTTTTTATAAACACATTTTAAAAAATATAAGAGTAATTGAAATTTGAAATTTTTGCAAAATTAACATGATTTTTTGGGGGAAACGTTATATAGGTACCGAAATAATTAACCTCTAAATGCATAATGTAAAGTTTGAAAAAGAAGAATGAAAAAAGATCTTATGATCCTTTATAAAATTTCACTCATATCTATTTATTTTCTTTTTTTTTATATTATAAAATGTAATTTTTTCATAAAATAAAATGTTAAATTGAATATTTAGGTTCACTATTATATAACCGGATGTGGTATTTAAACACTTTAAAAAGAAAAGTAAAAATTTTGACAGATAGAAAACTTCTACTGATTATTTTACTATAATTTCTTTTTCTTTTCCTAAGGAAGGTGGAAATCTCCCAATCACATCAAGAATTCCCCCTTTGTTAGTGTTATAAATTCTTATGAACCACACTCATATCTCCTTTAATCTACATATATAATGAGATTAAACTCCTAGCAGTTAAAACGATATATTGCCTATAGAGAATATGGATAGAAGAAGATAGTACAAGGTTGCGAACCCTTAAAATTGGCAAGTAGCTATCAGTGACGAAGTCATCAATAGTATTACGATATAAAATTTAATATTATTTTTTTTTTATATACCTAAATGACCACACCGTGGTTTAAACTCAAGATCCTTCAATTGAAAGTTTGTCAATTTAACCACTATTAGATGTGTCATGTTAAAAAATGTTTGAAAAAAAAATTCTAAGTATAACTTAAATTTTTCTGAAAGTATACAATTTGGGTTTTACATTTAAATTTCAATGTACAAATTTAAATTTCATTTCTGAATAAGTATAAATTCATTTTTCATCTTATATTGGAAAAATAAAACAACATTTTTTCCATTTTTCTGCAAAATGTTTCATTAATTCATAAGTGTCTAGAAAAAACAAAAAATTCTTTTTAATTTTAAATTTAAAAATAAACGAAAATATAAAACTTGAAAAACTAATTTCAGTTAAACAAACATTTTAGTCTAGAGAAATAATTAATTTCATTAATATTGAAATTTTATGTTCAAAATATATATGTATATTGTATATAATTATAAAGCAAAAAATAAAATTATTGATTTTCTCAAATTTATTTTTAGATTATTTTAAAGTTTTCCACAGAAAAAATTTTCATTTTAAATGGTATACGATGTATACGTATCAAAAATCACTATCAAAAAAAAAAAATCCTTGTTTATAATTTCTTCTTTTTCATCATCAACATCATTTATCAACTTATACATTTTATATACATACATATTATATATATACATTTTGTATATATTTATATATTATATAAAAACTGACTTAACATTTTACTATTCGTCAAAAATGAAAAAAAAAATCAAAAATCTCAGGATTAATACTTATATGTCCTTTTAAATAAAAGTAAACAAGTTTATGTTTATCCTTGATTGTATATATTATTTTTCTACCATAATGTTGATTATAATCGAAAGAAAAACACAAAAAATCCAAAAAAAAAAAAAAAAAAACAAAAAACACATACTAAAATAACATAAGGAAAAAATAAAGGAAAATCATAACAGATAAAAGATATTTTGTTTTACTCTTATGTCTATTCTGTTCTGTCACTTCATAGAAAATGTTGACAGTTTTTATACATATACAATATACATTTATGTATGTACCTTCAAGTGATAATAATATATAAATACATAATAATAGAAAATATATGTAAATTTTGATTTTGGTTGTTAAACTTAAGTATAAAAATCGGTTTACAAAGTCAATGTCAGCTATTATATGATGCGTTCATAAACACATATATATATATATATAAATATTATATATGTACATAATATATATTATATTTAATATTCTCATATTTAGAATATGATCCTATATTCCGTTATATACACACAAAATATATTATTAATATTACCTAAGTATAAAAACAACACTTTTAATATAAATATATATTATAGATATATATACATAATATATTATATATATCTGTGGCACATACCAGGTATTCACTTGAATATAAATTGGGGAAATTCATACAAAACTTAAATATAATTTTAAAATATGATTCTTATATTATTCTTAAGCAATTGTTATACCTTATTCAATATTACTCCTGTTTTCATTTTCATTTTAAGTGAAATAATTTAAAATTTAAGTGAAACTTGGTGAAGCAACTATTCAACAAGCGCAAACTAAATAAAACTTATTTTAAAATAGAAGAATTGTGTGAAAATTTTAACAATTCATTTAAAAATATTACAAACGAAATATGCTCTAATAGATAAGATCCGCGTAGGAGAGCAAAGTGGAAACATTGAAACTGCTATATTCCGAAAATACCAAAAGAAGGTTTAAAAGAACTACGCCAATATATTTAACGATAAAAGTAGAACATCTTGACCAATCTCTGCAACTCTATTGTAAATATTTAAGAGTTAATTCAAAATTGATGGTTTGTCTTTAAGCTTATTTTTAATTTTTTAAGGCGAGACTGGGGTGTTTTTAGTGAATTAAAGTCTCACATTACTGGGTTGCGTACCCAGTACTCTCTTTACCCAAAAATAAAAAAAAACTATTTAAAATGGTTATGGAGTCAATTAAATTAAAAACTATCTATAACCTATATTTAAAAATTATGTAGAGGTTAAAATATTTTATTTTGGATTTCATAGTTCTTAAGATAATTTGCAGCGCTTTTTTAGTGGTTGGAAAAGTACAGATTAAGAAAAACTATACTTATTGTTACTTTTGTGCTTAAAGCCGGGCAATACAGCACTTTTAGAACTGTTCTAAACCATTTTATCATACCTCTACGTGGTAATGCTTAAATAACTATAACTACAATAGTTTATTGACATAACAACTAATTGTTATATCTTTAGTACATGCCTATTATTAGGTTAATATATGAATCACTTAAGATTAGTAACAAATGAAAAACTTAAAACTTGTCCTTAGACATGCACAAATAAAAGCAAAGGTATTGTAGCAAAAATACTGTTCAAGAATAAGTGATACGGCTCTGAAAGGATCTCACTACAATATAGGTACATCAAAATTTAAAAAAATATTCTTCAAATGTAACACAGTACCTACCCAAAATTTTAACATAAAAAAATTAATATTGAAACTATAACAGAAAGAAAAATTTGTATATTCAAGGAAATGTTTGTTGTGTTTTTTTTTTTGTATTATTTTCTACAAAATAAATCAATAAGATGCTTGTTTCACTGCTATAATCAAATATTTGATTGATATCCTTTATTTTTTGAACTTTTACATTAAAACAAAAAAAAATAATTCTATTTTTTTCATGTAATATTTCAGGTATGTAGGTATGTGCGTAGATATACATATATATATATATATACATATTATATATCTCATGTTTTTATCACTGAAGACAAAAAAGTTAAAGCTAAAAAAATTCTTTTTTTTTCTCATATTGGACAAGAAGTATTATTTTGTACTAAGGACTTCAAATTTTGTTTAATACCCTGAAATACAACACTTAAATTTAATTAAACGAAATAATCCTGATTTTTATTTTTCTGTTTGTTTTTTTTTTCAATTAGAAAAATTTCAAAAGGTAAAAATCTTAATCCGTATTTTGTGTTGAAATAAAAATTAACACATAGGATAGTAATTACGTTAAATGATTTTATTCCGGATTATTAATTTTATACTACTGTAGTTTTCAAATGAAACAGTTTAACTGGTATTTTATAGTTTTTATTATTTTTACTTTTTGCTTTCTGTTTTGTTATTTTCCAAGGTATTATAATATACATATATAGATTTTTTATTTTTTATTTTATCCAGATCAAAGAAAATTAAAAATTTTGTAAAATAGAATGTGGTTGTCATCATATATTATTATTAACCCTCAAATCACAATTAAAAAAACTTAGGAGAAAATTGTCTCGGACTACCTATGTACCTTTGTACCTATGTACCTACGGAAATAACAAATAAAAAGTTTCATTAAATTTGTGTGAATTTTTTATCCCATAAAAATTTACATAATATTATTGTGTAGCCACATTGCCATAAGTACATTTAAGTATTAAAGGGCTCAACGTTGTACTGTACATTTGTATTAATACCCTCAATATAAAGTTTAGTTTTAAAGATGTTGGTTCTGGTTAACCCATTGGTTGTTAAACTCCAACACTATCCAACTATATTTCACAGAAAATGGCATTCCTATTAAAGAAAAATTGATGAAACCAAAAGTAAAAATTAGGTAACAATTTATGCAAGGGTATGCATATGAAGGTTAAACAGAAATTTCTAAATACAAATAGGTACACAAGTAATTAAGTTTTGAATATAGCAATAGATAACTTCGACATCGTAGGAAAAACTATTAAAAAATTTTCTAACAGCATATTGGACATTTTATAATATATATTGTTTTTTATCATTTACAAAAACGATAGTTTTTCTCTAAATTTCAAAATGTTGGCACATTAGGTATTATTTTTGCGCAATTAATTAACACAGTTATTCCCAGGATCTATAAACCTAATGTATATATTATAGAAGATTAATGTTACTTGAAAATTTGACAAACGGATGTTTTATAAATTAAAATTTTGATATCTGAACTTTTTTTGAAAAAATTCGCAAAAAATATTTATTTTTTGCGAAAATGCAAATTTTTTGCGAATTTTTTTATAGGTATAGGTAAAGTGGATTTTTTCAATGCGTTCTATACCCATACTGTTCTATATCCAATACAATACCCGTTCTGAATACTGTTCTATACCCAGATAATATCATTTATCTGAATTTATGTCAAAAATTTCTAGTTATGTCATAACATATAGGAATTATATTAATAAAGGTATTTTTATGTTTTACAAAACAGTTAATATTTTTAAATTAAATCTATAAAATTCCTAAATTGACAATTTTCAAAATATAAATTTAGATAATAGATATTAATATTCGTCTATCACTGAAATTGATTGGAAAACTTAATAAAACAATTCTCACGATAATATTAGCATAACGTAACTCAGTGTCTAAATTGAGCTAGTTGTCTGAAATTTTACGAAAAAAATTAAGTTTTATGCCAAAGACAAATCAATAAAGTACTAAGAAAGACTTCTGAAATTTTCTAAAAAATTATCCAATGATTATGTGGAAATTACTTTCAATTCAATTAAATTCAATTTAGCATTCGATTTCTAATGAATTGTAAAGTTTTCGGTAAAAAATTTGAATGTCCAAAGGGATGAACAGAAAATCTAATAGTTAAATGTTATATAAAGGATCGTTTTAGTTTAGTGGTAATAAATATCTTTTTCGCAAAAAAAAAATATAATGTTTACAAAATCTTAAATCCAACTAAGTTATTTTATTATTTTATTTTAATCCAACTACACGTATTTTAAACGAATTTGAAGATATTTTTTTCTCTCTTTGAACTTTATTAAACCAAGGATTTTTCAAAGCGCACATTTCCAAAAGACAAAACAAACTGTTTAGTATTGTGACTCTGCATCAATGATATGAATTGGATTCGATCCTCGATACTACTCTCGACCGTATTACACAACACTTACAAATGACTAAAAAGAATAAATAGCTATGTAAATATAGAAATTAAAAATGTTCAGCAACAAAAAAATCTAATTTATAAATGTACCTACATACATCTAACCAAAAGAATAAATAAATATACAAATTAAAAATAAAAATGTTCAGCAACAATGGATGAAAAAAAAAAAACAAAAATCTAACTTATAAATCTACCTACATGTATGTATATCTAACCAGAAAAAGAAAAAAAAAATCATATAAAAAACTCGTCGTCGTCGTTTTTTTATACATATATTTATATATAATGTATAATTCATACATACAAAATATTATATTCTCTTATTATTTTACCTATGCGCCGCTTTACTCCGCACCATAAAACACTTGTATATTTGTTAAACAGATTCTAACTAAATATAATAAAAAGCATGAAAAAAAAAAAATCTTATTTATAAATATGTACCTTTATGTACATAGTAAATATGTACATACGTCATATATACATTCTTAACCAAAGAAAAGAAAAAATAAATAGTTAATAAGTACCTATATATAAAAAAAAAAAAGCATATAAAAGAAATATAGTTAAATTGAAAAGAAGTTGTTGAATATGATATGAATTGGATTCGATCCTCGATACTACTCTCGACCGTATTACACAACACTTACAAATGATTAAAAAGAATAAATAGCTATGTAAATATAGAAATTAAAAATGTTCAGCAACAAAAAAATCTAATTTATAAATGTACCTACATACATCTAACCAAAAGAATAAATAAATATACAAATTAAAAATAAAAATGTTCAGCAACAATGGATGAAAAAAAAAAACAAAAATCTAACTTATAAATCTACCTACATGTATGTATATCTAACCAGAAAAAGAAAAAAAAAATCATATAAAAAACTCGTCGTCGTCGTTTTTTTATACATATATTTATATATAATGTATAATTCATACATACAAAATATTATATTCTCTTATTATTTTACCTATGCGCCGCTTTACTCCGCACCATAAAACACTTGTATATTTGTTAAACAGATTCTAACTAAATATAATAAAAAGCATGAAAAAAAAAAAATCTTATTTATAAATATGTACCTTTATGTACATAGTAAATATGTACATACGTCATATATACATTCTTAACCAAAGAAAAGAAAAAATAAATAGTTAATAAGTACCTATATATAAAAAAAAAAAAGCATATAAAAGAAATATAGTTAAATTGAAAAGAAGTTGTTGAATATGATATGAATTGGATTCGATCCTCGATACTACTCTCGACCGTATTACACAACACTTACAAATGATTAAAAAGAATAAATAGCTATGTAAATATAGAAATTAAAAATGTTCAGCAACAAAAAAATCTAATTTATAAATGTACCTACATACATCTAACCAAAAGAATAAATAAATATACAAATTAAAAATAAAAATGTTCAGCAACAATGGATGAAAAAAAAAAAACAAAAATCTAACTTATAAATCTACCTACATGTATGTATATCTAACCAGAAAAAGAAAAAAAAAATCATATAAAAAACTCGTCGTCGTCGTTTTTTTATACATATATTTATATATAATGTATAATTCATACATACAAAATATTATATTCTCTTATTATTTTACCTATGCGCCGCTTTACTCCGCACCATAAAACACTTGTATATTTGTTAAACAGATTCTAACTAAATATAATAAAAAGCATGAAAAAAAAAAAATCTTATTTATAAATATGTACCTTTATGTACATAGTAAATATGTACATACGTCATATATACATTCTTAACCAAAGAAAAGAATTCATATCATATCATATTGAAAATTTCATATAATGATTTTTATTATATTTTAAATTTTTGAGCCATAATAGCTCTTACAGGGGGCGCTACAAAAAAAATTTCTGAGAAAACTTATACCAATTCTAAAAGTTCTTTATTCCCTCAAAATTTCTCTATCTAAAACCGCGCCGGAGTTATAAAGGTAGAAAAATCATGAACATTTTGTTTTCATATAACGGTAAATTTAAATACTAAATTTAAATCAAATGTATAATTTTGATATTGATTTGATACAAAGCTAAAAAATTTCAGATTAAAAAAATGTTAAGCATGACATGAGATATACTTACGCATTAAAAAATAAGGCTTTTTCAAAGTTTGAGGAGCTGTAGCTCTCTAATGGATGAGGCTACATGAAAAAGTTGTTCTACAAAATTAATTTTTTAATGACACCTACTCATATTTAAAATTTTTTTTCCTCTTTCTTTAACGGTGTAGAAATTTTGTAAACAAACGGATAGATGGAAGGACGGACGGACATAGTGAAACTATGTAATAAGCACATTTTTTTCAAATATTTTTTGAAAATATGCTGAAAAGGACTAAAAAGCAAATTTAGTGAAAAATCTTTATATATATATCATTCATTAGGTATGCAAATTTACAAAGTGATAGGTAACCTCAAACTTAACCTTGTAATAATCTCCTCAAAAATTAAATGTTTTGATGGACTGCCTTCTAGATCTGTATGACAAAAAAAATTACTTCCATAAAATAATTTTTTCTAAAGATATCTGTCGATAGTTAAATTTTTAATGTTTCATAATGGTGTAGAATTTTGTGTGGACGAAATGAACTGTTCGACTTAATCTAGAACAAACATTTTTTCTAAATTCTTCTTAAAAAGTGCTGAAATCTAGTGTACCCTTGTTACGATTATTAAAATGGACATAAGATAAAATAACACAGGAAATTTGAATATTTCCTTTAACATATACAGACACATACCTATTACACATATTGATATGTATATACAAAATGACTTACTTTCATAAAAAATTTAATTTTAATGAAAAAGTACGTTTTTATTTTCATTAAAATTAATATTACTTTAACGGACGTTGTAACTGCTTTTATATTTTCCGTTATTTTTTTTATAGAAATGAAATAAATGGTGCGTCAACACAGCATTAAAAGAAAAAAATATATTGAAATATTTATATTTGTTGCGAAAAAATGTCAGAATACCTTTTAATGTCAGAATTTTTTTTTTTTTTTTTTATTGTTTTTTTTTTTTTGGAAATTATTGTTGAATTTTTACCGTTATTGTTTTGATGAGGAATTGTATAGTATAGTATTTGTTATATTAATAAATTATGGTAAAATTTTAAAATACAGTTCTACACGTTTTAAAATTAGATACTGTGTTTTTGTATAACTTAAAGTTATAAGTATATAAAGTTATAAGTATTACTTTTTTTGTTGGAAATAATGAAAATTATCCTAATGAGCTGGTAACAAAAAAAAAAAATAAATAAAATATTTATTTAGGAGACCTCATTTATCAAAAGGAAGTTATTTTTTTTCTTTTTCTATTCCTTAAAAATTAAGGATAAAATTAAATTAAAAAATTAAATTCAAGTACCAAAATTATTATGAACTGTATTTTTTAGGTATTATAAAAAATTTTAAATTTTTATATTAATTTATTTTACCTTATATTGGAATTAACGGACATTTAAGAAAATATCAAGAATAGAACGTGTAATTAATGTCTACAAACGCTTTCAGCATCATAGATAATCTTTGCTGATTTTAGATCCGTCTCGTTTTGTTTCAATACCTTCTTTGTAATTTGTATTTTTACAGTATATGCTTAAATTCAGAACCTTCCCTTTGAAGTAAGTGATACTGGTGACTATGAACTAGCTTTTATTATACACTACACCTAAAGTATAGGGTATATTAACTTTGGTATGGTGTTTGTAACCACCAAAAGGAAGCGAGTCAGCAAAGATAGAACCTTGAAATTTTTTACAATGATGTTCCTTCTCGTTTGATTTATGTCTCTGAAATTTAAGAGGATATGGTCCATGGGTTTGGATTTTGGAAGCTTCCGAACGAGCCCCAGAGCAAATGAGATTATCTCCAAAACCAATAAAGATATAACCTTTACTTTTGGCAGAGTGGTGTTCTTTCATGTTTGATTTAGGTCTCTGAAATTTGAGAGGATTTAGTCCTTGGGTTTGGATTTTGGAAGCTTCCGAACGAGCCTCAGAGCAAATGATATTATCTCCAAAAGCAACAAAGATATAACCTTTAAATTTGGCAGAATGGTGTTCTTTCATGTTTTATTTAGGTCTCTGAAATTTGTAAGGATTTAGTCCATGGGTTCAAATCTTGGAAGCTTCCGGTCGAGCCACAGAGCAAACGAGTATATCTCCACAATCAACAAAGATAGAACTTTTATTTTTAGTACATGGGTGTTCTGTTATGTTTCCTTTTCTGTAAAATTGGGAACTGACATTTGAAAGAATTTGAACCATGGGTTCGTATTTTGGAAACTTCCGGACGAGCACAAGAGCAACGAGCATATCTCCAAAACCAACAAAAATAGAATCTTTAAATTTAGTACAATGGTGTTCTGGCATGTTTTCTTTATGTTCCTGAGATGGATTCGATGAATTGGAGTGGCAATTCGCGTACGTGAGACACACCTCCCAAGAACTAACAATCTTCGAAATTAATAAAGATAGAAACTTAAAATTTTTTACAAAGGTTTCAAACATATCCCAAGAGGATGCTTCTTTTACGTTCCTGAAATTCGAGTTGAATAAGACAGAAAAGGGAAGAAGTTCAAGCAGCTGCCAAAAAAATTTATGGATTTTTAATTTAATTCGAATTATTCAGGTGTAGGGTATTAATAAGTCGGTTGCATCGACTTACTGTTACATTTACTTGTTATGGTTAACTTTGTCTCACTTCTAGTAAAACATTAAATTTACTTACATTTATTTTAAGTTATTTTTAACGTTTACTTAATAAAACGTTTCAGAAATTTTTTTGTTAATAAATGTAATTTTATTGGATTGACTACGACTAATTTAATAAGAAAGTGATGAAGTTTTGACATTTAACATTAAAATTTCTATACAAATATATATTTCTATATTTCTAGATAAACAATTCAATTTGAGGTCTTGATTTTAAAAACATCGCGTATCTTATTTCCAGAAACTGCTCTAAAAACACTTTTATCATACTATTTGTTCAAATAATTAAGGATCCGATTTTGGATAGGACAATATTTATATTGAGATTGTAACAAAATGTATTAAGAAACTTTCCAAAAAAGTGAAATGTCGAATGTTTAAAATATGCTATAGAAGCTATTTTATATCCAAATTTTATTATAATAACTTAATTATATAAACTATATGTTCATATTGTTTTTTAATTATTAGATACTTAAAGTGATAATAAAAGAAAATATATTCTATATAGACTATAGAGAATAATCAAATATAGTTGAAAAGTTCATTATTCTGTGAATGATGTAAAAAGAAATATCTTTTAACATTATTAAACATCAGCTATAAGCTTGATATCATAAATTTAAATCTTTAATTTTTGTGTCAAAATATGACGATGAACATGAAAGATATTCTTTTTTCTTACAAAATATTATTGTCAAAAAAAAAAAACCGCACATTAAAATTATAAGCAATAAACACAGATATTTTAGAACTCATCACTTATTATTATTATGAATAATGATTATAATATCTAGAAACAACCACACGTACACATTCAAATAAAAATATTAAAAACGAGGAAGTGTATAGAGCAGAATGTCACTCAACTCTAGGATACTCATATGAACATAAAATGTTGTTTCCATAAGACTTAGTCATCTTTTCAAGACAAAATTTCCTATGTTTTACTTAATTAAGTAGCGTAATATATCATCTGTTTATGTAAATTTTTGAGTTGTATGACAGTTACTTCAGCCTGTTTCTCCGAACCAACCACATTTTGTAGAAGTTGCCATAAAACTTGATTATCTTTTACAAGATTTCATATGTCTAAGTTAATAACACTCTAAGATATGCCAGCTACCTAATCCTGCTGCATTAGTGCAACCAAATTTTAAAGTTATTGGCTTGCAACTTGACATTTTTTTTTTACAAAATTTCGGATACCAAGCGTGAAAAGATACTAAATTTTTTTGTTTTTTCATTTAAAAATTAAGTTGTATATGACAGCTACTCGAATCTGCTAGTCGAACTTGCTGCATTTAAATGATACGACGGACAGGCTTAGGTACGTGGCCTGTGGCTTAATCGACTCGATTCTAATCCGATCTATATATACACTTTGATTTTATTTTTAGCTAAACTCCATAAAGTTGTCGCAAACGTAATAGCAAATTTATTATATCCTTGAACTATGTTCGTACGGATATAGATTTGTTTTTTTGTAAATTATAATGATAGGTATAAACGTATGCGTTAAAGCAATAAAAAATCTTATTTTTATGATTTCATAAAGTTTGGGTTTTTTTTTTTTGTTTCTTTTTTTTTATTTTTTTTTACAAATAAACAATCTGTTGGCTGTAATTTA
The DNA here is from genome assembly GCA_947095535.1 of Poecilobothrus nobilitatus. Classification (NCBI taxonomy): domain Eukaryota; kingdom Metazoa; phylum Arthropoda; class Insecta; order Diptera; family Dolichopodidae; genus Poecilobothrus; species Poecilobothrus nobilitatus. The sequence continues at coordinate 113,723,223 of OX352774.1, forward strand.
TTAGTAGTACTCAATGTCAAAATTTTGCACATAAAATACAAAAAAAAACAAAAAGAAATAAAATATGAAAAATACCTTTATTTTAACGCCATTTTTGGCTTTGAATTCTAATAGATATTCTATAGATATATGGTTTTTCTTTTTCTATAAGTTTTATACAATTATTATATTATCTCTCTTTTAAATTTCATTTTAAGGTCTAAATAAAAAAAAATGTTATATTTTTTCCTCTTTACACATTTTTGTTTAACTGCAGTTACAAACCTTATCTCATTTTTTTTTATTTTGTTGCCTCTTTCTCATTTCTAATCTTCTTCTGTTACATAACTTTATTTTTATCTATGAATTTCTCATTCCTATCAAAATTTATATTTACGATTTTTCCCTCTTCTCATCAAATTTGACATTACTGTAAATTAATTTTATGGTTTCTATAACAGCTTAAGCACCGTATCATCTGAGAGTTTGCAGACCATCTGTTTTGATTTTTTTTTTCTGTTATTATTATGTTGTGTGAAAAATTTATTTATACAATCAACTCACAACTTAATAAACATGTTTTATATATTTGTAATTGAAAAAGGTTTTAAAATCTGATTATTTAAGAGTTTTATAATGAGGGGAAAAAACGTGGGAAATATTAATTGTACAATAATATTAGTGCTACAAATATAGGTATATATAATATGTATAAATAATAATTGTCTTAAATTACTAAACAATATAGAAGAAACAGCACAGTCTTTCCGAAGTTACTTTCTATCATATAACAATATAACTACATAACAATATAATATTTTTTAGGTAAAGAAATGTCTAGATGAAGAAGAAGATTAAGTAGAGAGACGCGTTATGAGATACCGAAATTGAAAGTTCTTAAAATGTATAAACACTAAATAAAATGATCTCTTATTTTGTATAACATTAACAAATTATTATCATCATCATCACTACTTTAGGTGTTACAACCCGGGGTGAAACTTCTACGGTGGTCTACGTACGTACCAATACGTACCAATTAGTCTGGCCTGAATGGTGCATTTTAAGCTCGATCTCTAGGCATAACATGAACCGCCTACTTAATACTTTGGTTTTTATAAATTTTACTACATCTTCATTGTTAATTTAGAGCAATTAAATGGATTGCATTGGATTTTATTATATAGGTATACCATTTTTATTTTGTTTAAGACCAAACATTTTTCTTAGCAGTTTTTTTTCGAAAACTTTTATATGATTTTCATCTTCAACGGTTAGAGTCTAAACTTTTGCCTAATATGCTATAACTGGTCTAACGACTGTTTTATACATCAGCATTTTACTTTGTCAATTTAATATTTTCCATTTGAAAAGTTTTAAATAGACAAAGTACCTATTATAGTACATATTCTTTCCATTATTTAATTTGTACTCTTAAGTAGTTTAAGTTGCTTGTACTTTGAAAAGTAAATGTACCTATCTAGACCGGAAATAAAATTCTGCGGAACTGCGACCTGGACAAATTTAGATATTTGGTTTTTATTAATTTATTTGAAGACCCATTTCGATACACAAGTTTATTAGGTGTTCCAAACTTTGAAGTTCAGAATATTACTCAAAGACAGGAAAAATAAATTAAAAGGTAGATTCTTAAACTAAATTTACGTGTTGAATTTCTCATATTACCGATTTCCTGTTTTACAAATTATGTAAAAGAAATTGAATTTTAATAAAGAAATATTTCAAAAAAATTTTTTTTTCCTTGCCACTCCCTATGAGGAGAATAGGGCATCCACTAAAGTCATTTATTATTCATATTTGTTATTATTATTATTTCACTAAGCCGTTGATTACTAAGCTGTAGCTATTGTACAAGAAAGACGTTTCTTTTTTATTTCTACGCCATCTATTATCTTATACAAGAATTATGGTTTATTATTACATATTTTATTATATTTTATTATATTACAATATGATATTAATTATAATTTATAGGACATAATATATACTTATTTTTAATTTCATTATATTCTACTAATTATATATTATAAGAAAAATCTATATTATTTTTTATTAATCTATATTACCCAGCCGGGGTTTGAACCCGAGAACTTTCGTATGAAAGGCCGGTGTCTTAACCACTACACCATTAGCTTTTATAAAAACAAAATATTTTAAAACTTTAGTTACTACAACTAAGATCTAGTAGTAACATAATAAGAACTAAACTTTTTAACTGTAACTTGTCTTTTAAAAAAATGTATATATAGTTCGATAAATTTGGAGTTTACTGTATTAATTGTGCATATTTTACAATAATATGCAAACGACCATATAATGTAATATACATAATGTATTTTGTTTTTTCATTATTTTATATAAATAATGCCTATTTTCTATTTATGTATTTTTATGACTGATAATATTAACCATAATGTTATAATAAACATGATATATGCTCACATCAATTAATCATTCATTGGCGCCATTTACATTCATACATTTTTTTATGTTTGTTTTTTTTTTTTTTTTGGAAGATCCTTTATTATATACATATGCATATAGCTATGCTAGTATGTTTATAATTTATTAATATACATATTTTTGTATATTATGAATTTTTTTATAAATATATTCATATATATAAATATATTTTTATTTAAGAAAAAAAAAATAATATTTTCATAATATGATATAATTATTTATATTTATGATGAAAATCTATCATTAAATATATAAACAAAATCACCCACAGGAATGTTTTATCCTATTTTCATTATAGCTATTTTGGTTTTTTTTTTCGTATCAAAACATTAGAATTTTATTTTCGGTGGTTTTTTTTTTTTTGTTTTACAAGATGTACAATCATAAATACTAATTTAAATACAAGTTTTATAATAATAAATATTTAAACGTAAAGAAATCATGCAGATGATTGAATGGTTCGGGTTTCTTCAGAAGTCTTCAAAACAACATTAATAATAGGTAATACAAAGACGCACAGTACACAAACTACTATAGGTACCGTATATGAAGAGATGACTTCAAATAAGATAAAATTTAGAGAAGGCAAACCCAATTATGCAATCATAAAATAATAGGTTTGTTTTTTGAAACTCTATCATAGTTCATATTTTTGGAAATGTCATATTCTAATATACTCAACATCTCCCTATAAGAGTCAGATAATGAAAAGCAGCAAACTTATAAGAAGATCGTATATGATTGTTTGAATGTACATTAAAATCAACAAAGTTACCTCCAGAAGTTACTTAGAGTAAGAGTATGCAATCGCCAAGAAGACGTAAGAAGTATATTTGTCTGTATGTGTATATTATGATTCATATATTTATAGATCAAACAAACAAATTATTATTAAAAAAAAAACAATATATAATGTAATGTGATTATAGAAAATGTCGGCATTTCTCAAAATATAAAAAAAATAAATAAAGCAGTATATTTTTTTATTGGAGTTATTGTAAGGGCTAAGTTAAAGCATTACTAATGACTAAACTGTAAGTTTGTAGTTTGCCTTTAGACGTAAAAAAAGTCATCAAGAATGCTTTCGATAGACCTATTTGGAAATTGAACTCACACTTTCTCTCGGTTATTAAACATTTATACTCTCACCGGTTATTACAATAATTTTTTTGACCACCCTAACTAAACACTAGCAACGGATTCCTACTGATATAGGTTTACCTAAATATGAGAAGGAAAACGAGAGGGAAGTGGAATATTAAGGAACAGGTGGAGGGTAAATTAGGAGCGAAACTTGAAAGAAACCTATATACTTAACCAATCCGATCCCTAGAAAAACATTAATTTAACGCATTTGCTGCCAACTACGAGTTATCTTGATTCCGAATCGATACTGCCATTTAAGAAATAACTTGTAGTAAAACTTATGTTAACAAATATAATATAGTTACGATATGTTCTTTCGCATTAAATTTCTTCTCTCATTTCGGCACAGAAAATTGAATGAATAACCGATTTTAAAAAAAAGTTAAATGCGGAAAATTGCATTTCTGCGGATTATTGCATTTCTTTTCATATAGAATTGGATTGATATCAGATGGATCATTGATATCTCATGGGTCAGATTTATGAAAATGATCATGGCAGCGAATGTATTAACTTCTACATTTTAATGTCGTATATTATATCTTACATAGAACTTCTTTCATATTTATATTAGATATTAAATGATCGATTGTAAATCATAGAAAATTTTTTATTAGATATTTAAGAATAAACAATTCTTAATACTTTCAAAGGCAAGATTTTTTGAAAATATTCTATTTGTTATTATTTTAATATTTAAATTTAAATTTTGATATGTATAATATACATTTAAATTTAAAATTATAATTAAAAATAATTTATTTGTAATTGTATTTCTTTAATTTCGAAAAATGAATTAATTAAATACCAAATATCAATACATATTTTTATTAAAGATGCCGTTATATTAATTTAGTTACAACTTTTTAATTAATATATTAAGTTCAAAATTAATTTTGTTGCCACCATTAAATTGACTTTTATAATTTACAATTAACTCATCTGTAAAACTCAACTGTTATTTTGGACAATCAAAAGATCACCCTGTAATTATTATAGTCGTTATTATTATTATAACCATAAATAAACACATTATTCAGTTAATATTCATGTATATCTATAGATTATTAGTAGGTTTTACACTTATACATATACATCTACATACATATAATATATTATTATTATTATTTATAATTTAACGGTTAATTTTTTTTTTTTTATTTTATATTTTGCTCTTGATGAAAATCATGTAAATTATAACTTAAAACAACATTATTTACAATGTTTATGTGGTCAAAATATACATAAACAATTTTATAAATAAATAGGAATGTTTATAAAATGAAAAGCTTTTTAAAACAGAAACATTTTTTTTTTTTTTTTTTTTAAATTCAGTGAATTGTTTAAAAGCAAATAACAAAAAAAAAACAATTGTTAATTTTTTTTTTCAATCATATTTTATTCAGTGATTCTGAATTTTTAGCTTAAATTATGAAAAAATGTTTGATGTGTTCCGTATACAGAGTAAACCTTTTACACTTCGAAGTTTAGCCTTTGAAAAAGATTAGATATGTGTAAATATAAATATGTTAAATTAGTGTTCCGTTTATCAACTAATCCCAATTACTCTTAAAGGAATTTCCAACCAGTCCCAATACACTCTCAATTCGTACAAAAGAAACGAAATCCTCACACTTTAATTAAACATTGTCATTACTCAGTTTGTTTGTCTGTTTGTTTACTTTTTGTTCTCTCTGTATTTTTACCTAAGGCACTGGTTATCTGTTTCCCTCTCTGTCTTTTTACTTAATATCTTTGAAAAGATATACTTCGGTTCACATAAAATCTAATGAACACATCGCCTTACATAACCGCGCCTATAGATTTTCATTTATCCAAATCATGTGATCTCAAAAGCCTCCGATCCTGCAACAAATCTTTTAATAAAATCTACTGTTTTATTTTTCTAACGCTTCCTAATTCTCAGATAAGAAATTCTTTAGTACTTAAGGAAATGGTTTAGTATACTTAAAATTTTGCAGAAAGTTTAGCAGAATTTATAAACTAGAGTCTGTTAGTTTATATAGTATTTTAATAGCATATTCCTAGATAGTGAAAGCGCAGGATATTCTGGAATTTTGTGTCATGATATTTCTTGCTAGATATTAGATTTGTAATATATGTCCTATGTAATTCACAATTCACAGCTTATATCGAAATTTAGGCATGATTTCAAAATTCAATAATTCCTATTATAATACAGTTACAAAATATTTCATTACTATACCATTTCGCAATTTTTTTTTTTTGTATTTGAGGGATACTGTATGGTACAAAATGAATTATCATTACATCCAGATAAAATTAAAACTGTAAAAAGAAAAATGCGAAAGATAATAAAAGAATGCGAAATATTACGGTTGAATACCATATAATAAAAGTATAAAAACCATGGGTGTACGTCATATTTAAAAAAAAAAAAAAAGAAAATTAAAATTAGTCAAGGGAATTTTTCATTTTTAATTATCTTTATACAATATTAACTAGTATCCTTAACATGGATTCTATCAAACTATTATATTAATATACTTGTGTAAGTATAAGTCTGTTATAAAGAGAAAATGAAAGAGACAAAGACAAAGAGAATGAGAGTAAATATTAAATAAGTTTCTTGGTAAATATATAACTATACATAACTATACATAACTACATAGAAAAGGCAAAAACAAAAAAAAAAAAAATCTTTTCTCTTATTTTTATTTTATTTGTGGACAAAGATTACAGCGTGCAGACACATCCCCTTTTAAAACCATAAAAATAAAATGTAATGAACAAAATCTAGCTAATCTAGCTTAAAGAAAATACTAAAAAAAAAAAATGTAGTACATTAAAAATCCAGAAAAATTAAGTTTCAGCATAAATGAAAATCTTTCTGTTTTTTTTTTTTCTTGATTTTTCTTTTTCTTATTTTTCTTCTGTAAATTTTTAAATAGTAAAATTTAATACATTAATGTGAGGAATTATAATGGGAATTTTAGTTCAAGAATTGTATTATTTTTTTCGGTTTTGTAATGGAAATTAGGTTTTAAGGTAAGATATAAAAAGAAAAAAAAAAAAAAAAAACCATAATCATAGAAGGAATTAACATTCCAAAAAATAAGAAAAACGGCATCATAAGGATATTTTTTCAAAGCTTAGTATTTTAAATAAGTTAATGCATTTTCATCATTTTATAAATTAATATCATATCTATATATAAAGATAGGTAAACTGCTCATATTCTATTTATTTATATATTATATATAAATAAATATATATATTACATGGTATGATTTTATATAGATAATAATATGATATGGGAAAATTTTATTAAATTTTTGCTGTTGAAAAAATAAATCTCTAGTTTTTATTTAATTTTCTAAATGGATTATTTTGTTTTTTATTTTTATTTTTATTTTATTTTTTTTTTTTGGTTTTTCTCGGTTGTATGATTTTTGTTTTATCATTAGAAAATTTTAGTTAAAAACATGATCCTTATACTGATTTTAATTTACAACATTGTATTCAAAGAGAAAACGATTAATAAATCATTAGAAAAAACAGAATTCTAAGCAACTTGGGTTCAACTAAAAGAAATTAAATACATATTTTATTTGTATCTATATATTATATATATACATTATATAAATAATATTATATAATTATATACCTACTTATAATAATATTCTAATGTAAAAGAATATCAGTGGCGAGCTGTAAAAATTATTTATAAATCAAGTAACAGTTTTTGATTTTTTTTTAAAAACTTCTAAAAATTTATTTTTATAAAAAAAAGAGAATGTTTTTATTTAAAATTTGAAAAATATTTGTGAATCATTTCTTTTGAATACATTGTATATGTGAGTACTATTTAAAAATTTCTGTTACATCAAAAACTTTACTTTTATTTTTAAATTTAATATTGCTTAGTCCAATCTGATTATCCTTATAGGTATAATGCAAACAAAAAAATCAGTCGCATAACACGTGAAATCACTTAGAAGATTCAAGAACAGATTACTTTAGTCTATTACACCCGTTAAAAATCGTATGGGAATAAATAAATCATTGAAAAATTGCAATTCAACAAAAAAAAATCAAGAATATTCCTTTGAATTTTATTGTTTTACCGTCGAAAAATATTTTTTGTATAATAATAATTTTAAAATATCTAAAACAATCGAGGATTAAAGCTTTTTCTTTCTGGAAAGTCAACTCACCGTAAATTTCATTATTCATATTCACAAAAAAGAAATCTTTTTTACCGTTGGATCACCTAATTTAAAATTAATGTTGAACTGCAATTAAGTATATAGGTTTCGCCGAAGATTTGGTAAACTATAAAAATAAGTTTCCAATACTTAACTTAAATTTGAAAATATGTTCGACATAGTATTTGTCTTATGCTGATTTTGAGATGCTAAGAGCTAATTTTAAGAAATGTGAAATTATATTTTTTAGAATATTACTATAGATAAAATAAATTTAGACATCTGGAAGAGCTGAAGCATTTTATATTGTTGCTCCAAACAATTATACAAAATTTAGTAATATAAAATTAAAGGATATCAGTCTTAATTAACAGCATAATTTAAATTAGTCAATACTATATAAGAACAAAGATAAATTAATGTTCATAAGTCATTTACATTGTTAACAGTAAATATTTTAGATTCCCAAATCATAATTTGATCCATTTTAACCTATACATCTTTAAGAATCCTACTAATCAGTTATTTAAATTCGCACAGTTCAACCTTCACCTGTGATTTATGGTTACAGCTTATATACGGATTGTATAGAGAAGGATAACTTTACCGATGAAACATCTTCTATTTTCATTGGTAATACATTGAAATTGAACAAGTTAAACGATGGTAGCAAAATATTAACAAATCAATTTATTTGATTATATATACCTCTTCCTTATAGTTACGCTTCGTCACTAATGCATAATTTATAATATTATAAAAACTATTTTCTTATATGAAAAGTCGAAAACTATATAAGTATTTATTGTTAAATTGGGCTTTAATTTATTTATGCTTTGAAATATAGGTCTATATGTAAACAATTAAAAAGAAAAGGATACTCATAATATTATTATACTAAAATTTAAACCCATTTAAAAGGAATTAAAAGAATTACACATTGAAATGTGTGAGAGTCCAAATATTCTAAAGAATGTCTGAATTATTTTGTTTTGGTTTTATTTTTGAGGTTGACTTATTATGTAAAATTTTGGCTGATTTACAAGGATTTTAAACATCTTAAGGGATCTTAAAATGGGGAAAAACCAAAAAGAATAAAAAAATCTATTTTATCTACTTAAAATTTACTTTAAATTTATTAACTGTAAATTGTTCTTCATTAAAAAAACAAAAAAAAAAGGATGGCATCCTTTTGATATAGGTTCACTATACTTAAAATGGGTCTATAACCAAATATTGGAAGAAAAAAAATTTACTTTAAATTCCAGTATTAAAGATTTTAAAAAAAAAAAAAAACAATAAAGAAATTTAATTTAATTAAAAACTTATTATAATATAAAATAATAGTATATTATAACAATATGAACCTAATATGTAATTTTGTAAGTATATAAGTATGTACATAGTGATTAAATAATAAAATATTACCAAGAAAAAAAAAAATAGATTAAAATTTTTGATTTGGCTTGTTTTTATTTTTATTTTCTAGCTTAATTTTCTCTGGTCTTCTTTTTCATTATGAGTACATTGAGTACATGAGTACATAGAAAAATCCAGATTTTATATTTTAGTTAAAAATACCTATTTAATAAAGTTGAATATTAAATAGGAAAATTATTAAGAAAAGATTTAGAAAAAAAAATATTAAATTGATACTTTTAAAATTACATATAGATTTTATTCCATTTCATCATGCTTTGCATGTATAGATATACGTATTTAATTATATGACACCCTGTATTTCACTAGTTACATTAAAATGATACACAATATATTATATATATATAGGGTGTTCCAAATTGAGGTATCATTTTGATTTTGCCGCCATTTTTTTTCTACCTGGAATTTTTATACGAGGTTTGAAGATGTAATTAGGAAATTTCGAACAAAATTTGGTAGAGAAAATGCTCCAACAAATCGTGCCATCAAGCTGATGGTTGATAAATTTATAGAAACTGGATCTGTTCTTGATAACAGAGACAACATTTATCAACGTAGTGGCCGTTCAACCGAGAATGTAGCAGCTGTGAGCAGAAGTGTTGAAGAAGATCCAAAAACTTCCATTCGTCATCGTTCGCAGCAATTAAACATCAAACCATCCACATTATTCAACATTTTGCATCGTGATCTCCATTTAAAGGCTTATAAGATCCAGCTGACGCAAGAATTAAAACCAACTGACCATGCATTACGTCGGCAATTTGTTTCTTCGGCAATCGAAAAACAAGAAGAAAATGAGAATTTTTTTAACAAAATAATCTTCACCGACGAAGCTCATTTCCAGCTCAATGGCTACGTCAATAAACAGAATTGCCGCATTTGGGGTGAAGAGAATCCAAGGGTTATCTTAGAGCAACCAGTACATCCACAAAAAGTTACGGTTTGTTGTGGTTTGTGATCAGGAGGAATCATCGGACCATATTTTTTTGAAAACGCAAATGGAAATGCGATTACGATCAATGGAAATCGCTACAGGGAGATGATCCGAGGCTTTTTGTGGCGGGAAATTGAAGATTTGGACGTAGAGAATATGTGGTTTCAACAGGACGGTGCCACTTGCCACACAGCAAGAGGAACAATGGATCTTTTAAAGGAAAAGTTCGAAGATCGTATTATTTTTCGTAGAGGAGGAGTGATATGGCCACCAAGATCGTGCGATTTGACACCGTTGGATTTTTTTTTGTGGGGTTTTCTGAAATCGAAAGTGTACAGCAATAATCCCACAACAATTCAAGAGCTTAAAAACAACATTATCGAGCAGATTTCAACCATTGAGAACAGTTTATTGAACAACGTGATTCAGAATTTTGGTAAAAGATTGGAAGCCAGCCGAAGTAGTAGAGGGGGCCACTTGGCCGACATAATTTTGCATTATTAACCGGAACCTATTTGTAAATAAATATGCCAAAAATAAAAATATATTTAATATTTCAAAAAAAAAGTATTTTTTTATTAAAATTAAAATGATACCTCAATTTTGAACACCCTATATATAATATATACGTATTTAATAAAAAAAAATTTTAAAGTATGCTCCTTTATAGCTAGGAAAAATTTATAAAGGACTGTATTATAATTACAGTGCTAAATTTTTATTTTGACTTTCCCAATAATTGGTTTTTCTTTTTTTTTTTTTGGTTTTTTTAAGGAGCACAGGACTAAGTCATTCATTTTTCATATTTGATGAAGCTTCAGTTTCTGACATCATTAGTTTCACTAAGCCGTTGCTTATTCGACCGTAGCTATTATACAAGAAGATGAAGCGTAAATATTTCTTTTATTTCTACGCCATCTATTATCTTATACAAGAATTATTTTGTTTTAATTTATTATATTATATTACAATATGATATTAATATTATAGAATATAAATACATGCTTATTTTTTATTGAATTATATTAGATATTATTAAATATATATACCTTATAAAAAAAATTCGTATTATGTTTTTATTAATCTAAATAATCCAGCAAGCATTTGAATCTGAAGCCTTTTGAATGAAACGCCAGTTTCTTAACCATTACACAATTGGCTGAATTCGGTAAATGGTAATATTGTATATTACAGTTGTAATAGACTGAGTTGTAATAACATTTTTCATATCTCTGTAGAAGCATTAAGACAGTTTTTATTAACGCGGGGCTCTAGTAAATAAATTGAAAATACCCCTTATATTAACTTACTACTAAAACTGTTCAATAATATAACCTGACCCGGATTTTCACATTGGACATTTTGATTTAAAGGCTGACGGCTTAACAATTAAGCACTTTTTTTACCTATGTACGTAGGTATATCTAGTATAAAATTTAAATTCCAAGTGTAAGGTGAAATCCAAAATCTTTCGACACCGTGATTTGAAGCACAATAAGCAAAAGCGTTTTTTAAACTGTTTTTAAAAAAAATTATTTAGAAGGAATATTTTTTTTTTGTAAAAAGAAAATTAACTAGAGTTGTTATAATTTTTTATTCGTTTTAATTTTAAATAAACATGGTAGGCAAAACCAGAGACTTTCAAAGACGCTCATTTTTAAAAAGACATTAAAATATGTTGTAGAAATATTTTGATTTGTGACAATGTATTTTTTCATTAAAATTTCTAATTCTTCATAGAATATTTTATGTAAGAAAAAATTGTGAAAAATCGAAGGACATCGCCTTTCATTTTAATGAAACCTTACATTGTTTAGAAAAGCGGTTAATACAATGTGTTAAAATATAATATTGAAGTTTTAACTTTTTTGTCTTACGATAAATTTTCTCAGGTGCCCAAGTTACAATTTTCTTAAAAAAAAACAAAATTTTCAATTTTTAAACTCTTTAACTCTTAAACAGGAGAAAGTTCTCTCAAAAATTCTTCCTCTAAAAATTTTAACGTTCTGAACATAAATTTTTCTGAGATATTAACATGCAGACATTGTAAAATTATGGTTTTACATAACGAAGATAAAAAAACAAAAAAAATCTTAAACAAAAATTGAGATATAAACATTTTAAAATATAAAATTTTCTCCAATTTTAGAAACTGCAAAGCCGTAATGAACTTTAGGTTGTATAAAAAAGTTCTTTTATTAATTATTAAGATTAACAAAATTAATTTTTATATGGGATCTCTAGACATGGTAAAATTTTCATTGCTTCATCTTAAATGGTCTAAAAGTTTTGTGAACAAATGGACGGACGTACAGATATAGTAGAATTATTCAGCAAATTTTACAAAAAAAACTTTTGGAAAATGTTCTAAAAATTATTAAGACGTATTTTAATTAAATCGAAAATCATTATAATCTGAAAATAACTCTGAAATGGAGCCTCGGTGGCCTAGTGAGTAAGAGAATATAAACTACGCTGCAAAACACCGTGGGAGTGTGGGTTCGAATCCCACACAAATCGTAAAAATAATTCTACCTTACAACATTTACAGCCACACCTGAAATGGAAAGCTGCGTAATTTTCTTCTCATATTTATGTGGCAGGGGGTCTCGGTGGCCAAGTGGGTAAGAGCGTATAAAATACGCTGTTAACACCGAGGGAGTGTGTATTCGAGTCCCACACACATCGTAAGAGTAATTGCCCCTTACGACATGTACAGCCACGCCTGAAAAGAAAAGGCTGTGTAATTTTCTTATTACATTTATGTGGCAGGGAAATGTACTTAAAAAAAAAAAAATTTATGGGGCAGTTAAATGAGAACAAAAACAAAAAACTCTGAAATGAGTATGGCAAAATAAACTACTAATAAAAGCAGTAAAACTATGGGTTTTTTAAGTGCCCACATAATCACTTATCTCTGCAAAAAAAAGCTTCTAAAATTAAAGAGAAGATAATCCCATAAAAATAAGATTAATTTAGCATTTTGTACTCTACAACTCAGACAAAAGCACATACTTTTAATAAGTAGACTCTTATAAAATGTCCTTAAAAAAATTTATTTGTTGTACGTATACAAATTGTATATTATTTTTTTAAGGACATTCTATATATATTTTTCTATAATAATGTAATTTAATATACCTATACTTAGACATTTTTAATTGAAAAAAAAAAAACATCAATATACATAATAAATAATAATGTATTCAATTAATGTCAATAAAATTAATTAGAAAGTGAAAAATTACCAAAAAAAAAATACAAAACAAAATTTATTATTAAAAAAAAAAAAACTTTAAAATTTTTTCCCTAAAATTTCCATATTTTGTTCTTTAAAAAAAATAATACTAAAAAAGTTTTTCCATTCCTATATTATGTATATAATTTTTATTAAATATTTTTTTTTTTTTTTTTTGGACTAATTATTGTAAATATAATAACTTTAAGCTTTTCCTTTAATTAAATTTTAATTAACCATAATTAAATAATTTTCCATAATATTTGTGTTCCTTTTCTTTTTTTCTTTTTTTTTTTTTTTTTTTTTTAAAAGAAGCTCTAAATTTATATTTCCATTATATTTAAGAAAATTAATATCAAAAATATAGAACAAAAAAAAAAAAAACAAAAAAAAAATAATTACTTATTAAAAAAATATATTTAGGTAAGTATATAATAATAATGTATTATGATTATGTATATAATTCAAAATTATATATACGAACATATTCTCTTTTTTCAAAAAAAAAGAGTCTTTGACTTATTTTAACATTTATTGTGGCTTCAGGCAAGTAAAATTTTATATAATTTTCCATTATTATAATTTTTTTTTAATATTGCGTGTAAATACCGAATTATTTTCTTTTATTTTTTATTTTTTTTTTATTTTTCATTAATCATTTCCGAGAAATTTTCGTAGTCATCACATTGTATAGTATAGGAGTTCTTTTAGAAAAAATTAATTTTTAATTAAGACTCCTATTATAATTCTACTGTAGGTACCTATTATTATAATAATAAAAAAATTTTATTAATATATTTTTCATCAGCTCTACTAGTTTATTTTTGGTTATAACTAATTTCGTACAGTAGAATAGTGGGTTTCAAGTACCTATATAAATGTACCTATAATTACTTTAACTTAGTAACTTTAGGAGTGGTACGAGACAGATTAACATCATCGTGGCATACATATATCTAAGGAAACTTAATAGTAACTTTAGCCGACTAGGTTTATTTACCTTTTCGAGGTACACTGCAAACTTAGAGTAAACTTAGTAACTTTAGGCGTGGTACGAGGCAGATTGACATCCTCGTGGCATACATATATCTAAGGAAACTTAATAGTAACCTTAGCCGACTAGGTTTATTTACCTTTTCGAGATACACTGCAAACTTAGAGTCTAGTAATTACTGACATGTTACCTCAGTTTAAATTAATGATGTGTTATCTCAGCCTTAACAAAATTTTGAAAATATTAACTTAGGTAGAAAATGAAATATGTTAAGATAGTTTTCATGAAAAGAAAAGTTTTTTTTTAAGAAAGGATACAAATTATTGAAGAAACATTGAAGATAATATTGTCTGAGAAATAAGCAGAAAAAAATTGAGAGAAATTGGTATTTAGACAAATTAAAACCTTTCAGAATTTATTTAAGAGTTCAGAGAATTTATTTAAGACTGAACTAAATGTTTATGTATAAAGATAGTCACCTTTAAATCAAGCTGAGTATATCAGTATCAATTTATTTTTTATTCAGTTAAAGATTTCATTAAGTTTTTTTTTTCGAATTTTTAATTTATTTAAATATTAACATAATAAATCTGGTTGAGTTAGACCAATATTAATATAAATTATAATTGTATAATTTCTTTTTTTTTAATGCATTTCTCTGGCACAGAAATGTGGACAGGAAATAAATTACACAGCCTTTCCTGTTCAGGCGCGGTTATAAATTTCGTAAGGGGGAATAACTCTTACGGCGTGTGTAGGATTCGAACCCACACTACCTCGGTGTTTACAGCGTATTTTGTACTTCTAAAAATATAATGGATTTTCTTCGTGAATTCAATTTTGAGGAAAATATAAAGGGCTTGAGACTGAGAGTAATCATTTTTTATTACTAGAGTGGTTTTGCGTAGTCCTCGCTTCTTCTTTCAAATTGAGGTGTCTACTTGGGTTTTTGGGTATCCCACTTATGAATCAAAGTTAAGTCTCTAACCATTATTAATTTTTCCATTATTTTAAATTATTATAGCATTTAAAAGATGGTCACTTAAAACGCATAAACAAACCATTTCTACGAAATAACAATTGAGCACAAGAATATGACGTATATTATTGCTTATATTTTTGAATTTTTTTCAGTGGTCTTTTTTTATTTTAAAAATTGCTAAGTGAATTATAGACCCTAGCAGTGTTCCCTAAATTATGTGTTTTTTTTTCGGATAGCATTCGCAGTTCAAGAAAAACACACATTAAGAAAAAAATATATAGTTATGTTGATTGAGATTTCCTTTTTTTATATACAACAGCAACACTATGAAAATCTTATCTTTAAGACTTTTACTACCATACCATTTTAAATTTATTTTAAAGAGAAGACCATCACTTTAAAATATTTGGCCGTACTTTGTTTGAAAAGTGCTCTGTTTAAAACTCCAAAACATCTTCTGCTTTTGGCGCTAGATCTCGTTATGGGATTTAGCCTTCTGTACGATTCGCCTCCATTCATCTCAATTTAAAGCTACAATTTACCAGTTTTGCCAACAGGTAATTTTCATCTTTTTGCGTCATTGACCAAGTTTCGCAACCATATTCTTACTGTTAGGTTTTATCACAGTTTTCTATAATATATTTTTGAAATTTCTATTAAGTATCTTTAATACTTTGTTTTATTTTCGTTAGTTTTAAGACTTACTCTTCTTTTGGTCTATGATGACAAATGTTTCGAACATAGTTCTATAATTTCATCCACTACGCTACTATTTAATAAGATTTGTTAAATATATGTTTCCCATTTCTTTCAAACAATCATTGGCATAATGTAGAATCAGGTTGAAGGGTGTGGCTAGACACCCTTGTGTGAAGGGAGACGCCTTGCCTAACACCTTCTCTCACCGAGAACTCTTTTGAAACTCACGATTTATTATATATTAATGTATTATCATTGCGGCAGCTCTGGCTTCCTTCATTGTCACTATTGCGAGATTTGATATTTTGCGAGAGACATTCAGAGATATTAACGCCTCATTTATTTTACTTCTTTTATCGAATTAAATTTATCTTTTTGGAAATCAAGACATAATATATGGAGGTCCGTATTATATATATAGCATTTTTCCTCATTTTAAAACATCTAGAAAGCAATACTTTCCAATATTTTCTAATATTTCTAATAAATTTATATAGGATATAAACACTAACGCTCTTCTCTCAAAATACTCATTACAGCTCAGTACAAAAAAAAAAGTTTTAATTATCCTCTCTCTTTTTAATTTTTATTTCAAACAAGTGGATAGACAAATTGTTGACATTTTTAGAGAGTTAGATGTGGCAAAATATGTTTGCGATGGAATTGAGTAACACGACGACGATATAGTGTTAAAATAAAAATTTTGTTTCGGTGTTTTACAATAAAAAAACAATTATGTTGCCTCGGTGGCCTAGTGGTTAAGAGCGTATAAAATACGCTGTAAACACCGAGAGAGAGTGGGTTCGAATCCCACACACGTCGTAAGAGTTATTTCTCCTTACAATATTTACAGCCACGCCTGAACAGGAAAGGCTGTGTAATTTCCTGCCCACATTTATGTGGCTGAGAAATGCATTAAAAAAAAAAAAAAAAATTATTTAAATTTGTATCTGAAAAACATAAAAATTTGAAAAATAATATAAAATTATTAAATCATTCATTATTATTGAATTTATTAACAATTTATTACTTAAGTCATTATGCATTTCATAATACCCTTACAAAAATAGGCACTATAATAAAGAATTAATGTAAATATTAAAACTATACGAGTGTAAAAACTTACTTAAAAGAATTTTAATGAGCCATTATCATTAATATAACGTTTTTTTTTTTTTTTTTTAACAACATTTTAATTAAATATATTTTATACCTATTACTTTTTATAATAATAATAATAAGAGTAATAAAATTATTGTATTTTTTCTGGTTTTTAATTTTAATAAGCACATCGTATTGTTTTTTTTGTAAAAATGAAAAAGGAAACTCTAGATATATATATATAAGAATGAGTTCTATGAAATATTAAATTTTAATAAAAGTTTTAAAAACTTTTAATTTATTTAAGTAAAATTTTTATGTGATGATTAAAAAAAATTTAACTGATAAATCCACCAATTAGCACAACTTTTATAATTTTTAATTTCCAACTTATTCAAATCTATTGAAAAAAATTAATATAAAGGAGCAAAACACCATCAAGGACCAAAACAAAAAAAAAAAAAAAATTTATAGTAACCCTTTATTGTACCCAACTTTAACATTTTATCATAGTTTACCTAACATTTTACTGTTATTTTCTGATTCAATCATTTTTTTAGCATTTCATCTCTATTTTCAATGTTTTATTTGTATACAAAAGTATACTATTTCACAATAGTATCTATAAATAGAAACTTACAATAATATTGCACAAAGTTATTTTTATCCTTATGTCCAAAAATTTATTGTAAAATAATCATTTATCTGTAAATATTAATCTTATAATAAACCAAATAGATACTAAACATAAAAATTATCAATGATTCACAAAAATTAGAAAAAGTCATGTAAAAACAATTTATTTTATTGTCATGTTATGAGATTGTTTTGTATTAGGGGGTAAAATGATAAGGAAATGAAAATAATTATCAAGCTAATAAATATTTTTCTTATTGTTTTGTTTTTTTTTTTTTTTTTTTGCATTTTTCATTTCAGTAAATTGAACAACACATTAAATAAGTCAACCAGAGTTTCATATTCTTCTTGGTTTTTTTTTTTTGTAGTTTCCTTTTTTTTTTGGTTTTTTTTTTTTTTGTTGTTACGTCGGTACGATTTTATGTGACTTATAACATTATGATATAAAACTTCTGTCAAATGTATTGTATTTGATATAATTTCTACCCCATTTCCAAATTAAAAAAAAAAAAAAATTATTTTTTTCGCCTTTTATTGTAATTTTTTCTCGCCCCCCCCCCTTCCCCCCTACAGTAAACATTTTACTTTATGTATCAAAAAAGAATAACAACAATTATAATCATAATGTTAACAAAACATTTTTTTTTTATTTGAGAAGTTGAACACTGTAATGTAGGGTCTTAGTATCTTTTTTCTATGAAAATTTTTACCGAAAAAAAACAGTAAAAACAGTATCAATGTAGGGTCTTAGTATCTTTTTTCTATGAAAATTTTTACCGAAAAAAAACACCAATAAATAAAAGGTAATATAATTTAAATTTTTATTTTGATTTGAAATTTTTGATGTGACATAATTTTGAAACCATTTCTAGGTAAGAATTTTTAGAAAATTCCAACGAGAGCTTCATCACGAAATGAAGACAGAATTATCTATGGTAAGGGAAATATAAAAATTTATAGAAATACAAGTGAACGAGTCAAACGAAGGTTAGTATACAAAATGCCAAATTGCATTTTGTCAATTTAAATAAAGAGGAAACAGAATGAAAATCAACTTCTGCAAAATATAAGAACATTTAGGACAATTAAATCATTGTTCCTACGTACGGTTTTTAAAAGCGGACATTTACAAAAGATAGCTTTAATTTTTATGTCTTGTCAAGAAAAATGTGTACAGGTGTCTAAAAATAGCGAATTTTCAATTTTTTAGCCCTAATAGCTCTTAAACAGGCGGTAGTACAAACAAATTTTCTGAGAAAATTTATACTAATTCTAAAAGTTCTTTCCTCAAAATTTCAAGTCTCTATCTAAAAGCATGCCGAAGTTATGAAGGTAGAAAAATCATGCAAAATTTGGTTTTCACATAACTGTAAATTTAAATACTAAATTTAAAAACATTGTAAAAAAAAATTACCGTTGTATGGCGTTTTCGGATTGAAAAAATGTTAAGCAGAACATGAGATATAAATATTTAAAAATAGGGCTTTTTCAAAGTTTGAGGGGCGCAGCTCCGTAATGAATGAAAAAGTTGTACTACAACATTAATTTTTTTATTAGACCTCCCCATAGTTAAAATTTCTTTTCTCTATCTTTTAACGGTGTAGAAGTTGTGTAATCAGACTGTCGGACAGATGGACGAGCGGACGGAACAGTAAAATTAATAGGCATATTTTTTCAAAATTTTTTTTTGAAATGTGCTAAAAAGATAATTCGGTAACCTTTAAAAGAGGAACGATCAACGAAAAAGATTATTGCATACAATCAGTGCAGTTGAACCCAACAAAGACTTTCTATAAATAACATTCTTCTAAATTAACTTATTAATTTAGTTTCTCAAATAATATGAAATACAGTTATGAAGTGCGTAAAATAGTCGTGTATTCTAGGATATACCAAATATTCCAGAATAAAACTTCTAATATTTCTCCTTAAGTACCAGTAACTTAATTAAAAATTACAGCAAAATAGTTACATAGGTAGTTTTTACGCCACTTTTATTTTTTAAAAAAATGTTCGCCATCTCTTTCAAGTTGAAAGTTAACAAAAATTTCAAGATTAACTTTTTAAAACTATAAATAACCAAAGGTTATAAAAATTTCCATATGATTTTTAAAAAAAAATTTATTAACTGATATTTAAAAAATAATTTACTAAATATTATTAATATTTTATTTAAACATTTTTTTTGTATTCGAAAAATTAAACTGTACCCAACAAATATGTATATTTAAATATATGTAATTAAAATGTATACCTACACTGAATATTTATACTAATTATTCGCATCAACCTTAAAGATCACTTCAATTCCAAATGATCCATGAACTGATTCTTTTCTGTCTGTCAAACAAAAGATTCCGTTACATTAATTATAATGTTTGTTTATGTTGTTAATTGCACAGCCATAACACATTCATTTGGTGAACATTGTGAATATAACACAATATAAAAAAAAAATTTATATCTACGCAAATTAATATTATAAAGAACCATATTTCATTTTTTTCCATTTTTTTATTTTTTTTTTTTTGCGTTTTTCTTTTTACGTCAGAAAATTTTACAAGTCTTTCAGTAGATAATCACTTTGTTTGTTTTTTTTATGTTATAACATTTATACTAACCGTCGGAGTTTTAATTTGTTATAAACTAATGAAACGTTTTTCCTTTAAGTTTGGCAGAAAATTGGCACAACATGCAGAATTTTTCTTTTTTTGGCACGGGACAAATACAGATTTTTTTTAACAATAGAATAAATATTGAAATAAATTTTTAAGGAGTTTTTGAAATTATTATAAGTTTGGGATACATTTTATCAAAAGACGTATTGCAAAAATGCCAAAATATTAGTCATTAAAAATCATTCCATAAAAACTTAGTTCAGAAATTTTCCAGTACACAAAACGATAAATTTTGTATGCCTTCAAGATATGCTGTCAGAAAAACCCTGAGCAAAATGTAAAAATTGTAATTTATTTTAACCCTAATTTGTATTTTCGCATTTCGGACAGTAAAATGACAATTAAAATGTAAGATTACGTCCCATGAATGAATTAAAAATTAATCAATTTTTTTTACATATCAGTTGAAAAATTAAAATTTCTGTAAAAGTGTAACTCTTTATTAATATTTTTTTTAAACAAAACGAGGAAGAATACAGTTGACTTTGTCAACTCTTAGATACCCGTACGAACCGTTAGTATGTTCACAGCCTGTCACTCTGCTTACAATATTATTTTTTTAATATTTTAGTATTTTAAAATAATTTGGGTGAATTTTATAATTTCTAGAACTATGGGTTGTACATATATTCAAACTATATGTTTATATGTACATTCTTCAAAAGCAGATTCTAACCTTTCACATAACGATTATCAATCCAAAACTTTTTCAAATATTCTATAGTACCATTTAATACTAAGCGGTAAATGTATATTAAATTTACTTAGTACAAAATAGTAAATATAATTTTAAATATTATATTATATTATATTTAAATATTCCATTGACAGAATAATTTCTTATAAGTACAATAAAATACATATATGTATGTAAATACGGCGCTATATAATATACATCTATACTCTTATCATTCATTCACTAGTGACATATACGATATGTAAATAAACATGATATTATATAAGTATGTATATATATCAATATCATATAAATAAAAATTCTTTAAGCAACCGTTATGTTGTTTATTTAATTACATTTTTTAGCACATTTCCAAAAAAATTTTGAAAAAATGTGCTTATTAGTTTCACTCTGTCCGTCCGTCCGTCCGTCCGTCCGTCCGTCTGTTTACAAAACTTCTACACCGTTAAAGATAGAGAAAAAAAATTTTAACCATAGGTAGGTCTCATAAAAAAAATAATTTTGTGGAACAACTTTTTCATGTAGCCCCCCCCATTACGGAGCTACAGCCCCTCAAACTTTGAAAAAGCCCTATTTTTAAAGGCATATATCTTATGTTCTGCTTAAGATTTTTTCAATCTGAAAACGTCATTCGACAGGTATTTTTTTTATCTTTGTAAATTTATATCAAAATTATACAAGTTTTTTAAATTTAGTATTTAAATTTACCGTTATGTGAAAACCAAATTTTGCATGATTTTTCTACTTTCATAACTCCGGCACGCTTATAGATAGAAGCTTGAAATTTTGAGGCAAGAAAGAACTTTTAGAATTAGTATAAGTTTGCTCAGAAAATTTTTTCGGACCACCCCCTGTTTATGAGCTATTAGGGCTTAAAAATTGAAAATTTGCTATTTTTAAACACCTGTAACTTAGGAACCTGTACACTTTTTACTTCGGCAAGATATAAAAATTAAAGCTACAATAATATATTTTTACGTGTGTTAAAGGTTTATTTTAATTGTAAAGGGTTCCAAAGTTGCAGCTCTTCAAAATTGCGAAAAAGCCCCATTTTCATATGTATATATCTCGGGCTCTGCGTAATAATTTTACAATCTAAAACCGCCAGAAGATCGAAAATTTTATTATCTATATAAAACAATATCAAAATTATGTAATATTTTGTAATTTACTATTTAAATTTACCGTTATGTGAAAACCACATTTTGCATGAAATTTCTTTTTTCATAACTCCGGCACCCCTTTAGATAGGAACCTGAAATTTTGAGACAAGAAAGAACTTTTAGAATTAGTATAAGTTTCCTCAGAAAATTTTTTTATAACACCCCCTCTTTAAGAGTTATTACGCCTCAAAAATTGAAAATTTGCTATTTTTAGACACCTGTAACTTAGGCACCTGTACAAATTTTTCTTCGGCAAGACATGAAAATTAAAGGTTCAATAATATACTTTTATGTGTGTTAACGGCTTTTCTTAATTGTAAAAGATTCCGGACTTACGGCCCCTCAAAATTTCAAAAATGTCCTAATTTCACGTTTTCTTTTATTACATGAAATTTTCAAATTTTTGTGTAAGTCACACTTCTAAATAGTTTGTATTGAGTTTTGGAAATGTGCGCTTTTAAAAACCGTTGGTTTACATTCTACCTTGTTTGTTCTACGCATTATATCCTCAACAATTTCAAATTATTGAGTAAAACAAAATGGAAAAAATTCGTTAAAGAAATTTGTTAGAAAATTTGAAAAAATCAACTAACTCTTTCGTCAATTATAAAGTAACCATATATTATTAAAAAAAGTTATTTACAGAAATAAAAGTATAATATTGAAGCTTTAATTTTTGTGTATTACTTTAAAAAAATGTTAACAGGTGTTCATGTTACAGGTGTTTAAAAATAGCAAATTTTTAGTATTTTACCTCTTACAGCTCCTAAACGGGGGGTGATACAAAAAAATTTCTGAAATGACTCATACTTATTTTCAAAGATCTAACTTCTGTCAAAATTTCAAGTTTCCAACTTTAACCGTTTAGAAGATAGAAGGGTTAAAGGATTTTGCAAAATTTGAGTTTCGCATAACGGTAAATTAAGACACCGTATGCCACAAATATATATTTATTGCTACCACAAATATATATTTACAACTTTTGCTATAACAATTTAAATATAGAGCTTTTTTGAGCCTTTGGGGAGCTGTAGCTCCCTAACGGGTGGGGCTACACAAAAAAAGTATTAAAAATAAAATTAATATTTTTGTGAGATCTATCAGCAGTTAAAATTTCATAGCTCTATTTCAAAAAAAATGTCGGGATCTAAAAGTTAGGTGTTCGAGAGCTACCCTAAGGCTTGGTCCAAACTCAACCAAAAAAAATAGGGAACCTACAAATTACTCCCAGAATATTTTGTGTAAATTTCAAGATTCTAGCTTTCTTAGTTTTTGAGTTAGCGTGCTGACGGACGGACGGACGGACGGACATGGCTCAAAAGTCTTAGAATTTTTTTCTGATCCGATCCATACCTTTGAAGGTATATCTAGCTCGCTTATTTCGAGGTGTTACAAACGGAGGAGTAATTTTATTATACCCGATCCTATCGTACGGGTATAAAAACGATATCCATTATAACCCCCCCGCCTAATATATTACATAATGAAGCATTTTGTAATATTGTAGCGACTGAAATTAATTTTAATTTTCAATAAATGTCAATTTGTAGATTTTGTGTAGCTTTTGCAACTTGTATTTTTGTAAATTGTACTTTTATTAAAGAGATGATTTGATGAAAAGTCATTTAGTAAAACGATCTTGATGATGGACCATGATTCTTTTTAAATATTTAATACAATTAAAGAATTGTTATTAATTAATTTTTTTTTTTTCTGGTACATAATATGAAAAAAAAAATAAAAAAACAATTAATTATAAAAATAATTATAAAAAATGGAACTTTAAGAATTTTCAAAAATAATTTAAAATATTTAAAGTATTTTAATTAGACTAAGACAACTATTTTGAGTTGGTAATATAAAATAAATTTTCATTTTGATTTTTAAATTTAAAACTAAGATCCCGATTATTTATTTAATTATTTTAAATCTGTCATTTGTATTTAATATTGACTTATAAACATTATGGCCAATAATTTAGATTTATCGTTAAAATTTATCGAGTTGGTTGCTGTTTTCATATAGATGGTAACTTTGATCAAAAATACAAAAATACTTTTATTCCCAGCAACTACAGCTACACTAATAGTTACACGCATATATGAAGACACTATACACAACACGTCTATGTGAGACATCATAAGTACAGTCCAAAATTGACGTCAAGAGACATAACGAGGCAAGTAATGGTAAAGAGACGAAAAATGAACTAAACTCTACCATTACATGGACATACCTAAAATAGATAATAAAAATTTGAAAAAAACAGCATTAAAAATTATATGTCATAAAATAAATGTCACATAATCTTTACATAAAAAGATGCCATTATGTTTTATTTACTTAAAAAGTTTTGTTTACAGTAGCTTTGAATAATAATTTGTTTTTTTTACACAGGGTATCACAGGGTATTGTTTAGTTGACAGGGTATCTTATAGGTAATTTTTATTTTTAAATATGTAAACAAAATAATAATCTTTGTAATTTTTTATAGTTATAATTTGAGACCGAAGAAAATTACTATTTAGAAATTTAACACAGAACTTGTAAAGAAAAGCATTATGATTTTATCGTCATTATGTTTTCATTTTGGTTAGTTACTCGTTTACACTCCGCGAGAGGAACCGTACGAAATTTCTTGCGTTTTTTTATCGTCTCGTCACGTCTATTTTGGTCTTAGTTTTAAGCTAAAATAACACTTAAAAATTTCGTTCAGTTATAGATAAATCATTTTTATCGTTTTATCGTCTAAGCAAAACAACTCTCACTGATAATTATGTAATTGGGTATGTTTCATTAAACAGCTCTCTTTTGACATAAAATATTTTTCAATAGAAAATTTTTAAATATTTAAATCGATAAGAAAGCATTTAATTAATTAAAAGACCTTTAAAATTGATTAAAAAAACTTATACTAATATAATTTTATACGTGTAATAAAAGAAAAAATAAAAATGAAAAATAATCTAAGAGAATAGCAACGATTAATGCTATAGGTACCAAAGTCGAATCATTGCTACCAATATTTAAAAACTAGAAACAATAACCTAATAATCTTTGATATCATGACTTTTTTAGACAAAGGAACTTGTGTCGAACAGATTTCTAGCTCTAAAATTCTCAATAAGTGAAATATGAAGAATAAACTCAACTATAGCTAGAACTTCGAAACGCTGCATACAAAATTTAATAACAAATTTACAAGTCTATAATAATATTATATAAATTCTATATGAATTATGTGTGTACTATTGGATAGAATGCTAAATTTAATTTAAAAATATTAAAATAATTAAAGGGGTCAAGTTCGTTACACTTATGTCAATTACACATAAATTTTAAAATTTTTGTTCTTTTCTTTTTTTCATTTTTATGATATTTTCATACAAAAATAATTAATTTATAGCAAATTATTTTATTTTTAATTATTACATAATAAAATATGAAACAATTTTCAATTCTTTTACACTTTTTTATTTGAACATTTTTTTTTTCAAAAATATAATAAAACATTTTTCTTATTAGATTATTAGTCCGTTCGTCTCTCCGTCTGCTGTTGGTTTACAAAACTTCCCATAACAAAAAAAAAACAAAAACAAAAAACATTTAGCAAAGAATGAACATTAGTTATTTCAAAATTTCTGTTCAAAGACATTAGGGCTTAACACGTTTAATCCCATGAGTATCACTGGTGAACATCACTCAATTGTTTCAAAATCGTGTGCTCACTAGTGAATATGAAAATATATTTGCGTTACAATGTAAATCACCCAACATTGTTGAATTTTTTGAAAATCAAATTTAAAAATGTTCACCGGTGACACGTGGCGACTTAACGCAAGTTTATTTTTATGTTCACCGATAAACACGGTGATGTTCAATACACATGCGACCTAACGCAAATTGTTTTTTTTATGTGTACCGGTTTTAATTTTATACAGTACAAGCTTGGACACCTATGAACATTTTTCAAAGATCAAACATTGCACTAACACTAAAAACAAGAAATTTAGTGCCCAATATTTTTAGAATGCTTTTACTGTATTTTTTGAAAATGTCCTTCTTGAAAAACCTTTTACTTTATATATTATTGATCTTTTTATTATAAAATACAATTATGTTATCATTGTTTTTTTTTTTTTATATCTTATTGTTATAAATAGAAAATAAAATCGAATAAATAATTTTATATTTAAATGTTTTTTTTTTTTGTCAAAAATTATATTAAAAATGGTTTGGCATAAATTGTATTGAAATAAAAACCATCGAATTTGCATTTAATGCATATTTAATAAAAATGAATTATTATTTTAATAATAATAGAGATGTTAAAAGGTTTAAACAGTTTTTTTTCCCCCACCAAAAATTTTAATATTCGAAATAAAAAATTTTATAATTTTATTTTTAATAATAATCATTACAATAATTTTATCTTTAAAATTTTATAGGTTATAATTTGAACGAAACATATTATCGAACTGAATCAATAATAATTATACGAGTATAATACATATTACATAATATTATTTTTATGGATAAAATTTCGACTGTTTAAAGTATAGCTGACGCTTTCTGTACACTAAGTGACATTTTATCAATTATATTATCAATCAATTAACAACAATTTGATTTGATATATAATTTGGTACTATGGCCCAATCCGAAAGGAAAAGGTCCACCATTTATGGTTACATTGATATACCCAATAAAGATTAATAAAGAACAAAGAAAATGAGTACAGAATGACAGAATATTTTTACATTAAATTGACAAAGATTGACAATAAAATTGACAACATGTAACTTGGTGTAAATGCAGCATTACACAAAAAAAATGCAAGTCGAATAAAGTATTGACATTATAAAAATAAATTTGCTTTTTAGTGGACCGAAAACGAACCTCTATTTAAGAAAACGTAACGCATTTCGCTTTTAACGAATTGTAAACGAACCACATTTGTTAATCGAATATCGCTTATATTGTGTGAAATGATATTTTTGGTTTAGTTATATTCTTTTTTATTTTAGTTGTAATTTTTTTTATATTTTGTTGTGTATACAAAATACTAAAATAGATATCATATCATTCCTAAAATAGATACACAACAAAATAAGAGTAATTTTTAATAACAGTTATGTTGATACTTATTAAATCGTGCCGCTTAAGCGAACTGTTGGCGATACGCTTTTTTTGTTTAATTTTCATTCAACAACAGTAACGTTTACAAATCGTAACCGAATTTCAAAAGCGGTAAACTCTATTATGAAGAAATTACTTCGCCGTCGGTTCATTTTTCTTGTAGAATGGTTGCGATTAATGTTTTCAACGTTACTGTTATAATTCAAAACATGAAGTTAATCAAAAATATTCTGACAGGATAGAAATTCCTTCCATATTGAAGTGCAACGGTAACCGCTCTATTAAAAAATCATTATGAGACAAGTTCGACACATTAAAATTAATTTTAATTCATGATCCTTTATGATTGACGAGTTATGAATAAAAAAAAAAAATAAATGTTATTTTAAATAATATTTTAACTCGTCACTCTAACTCCAATAATTTATTTTTTTTTTTTTTTAGTGCATTTCTCTGCCACATAAATGTGAACAGCAAATTTTTTCAGGCGTAGCCTTTTATTTTTCAGGCGTGGCTGTAAATGTCGTAAGGGGGAATAACTCTTACAATGTGTATGGGATTCGAACCCACATTCCCTCGGTGTTTATATGCTCTTAGCCACTAGGCCACAGGAGGGCCCAAACAATTTATTAAAACAGTAAATTTTCAAATAAAAACCATTTTTATATTATACGTTACTTTTGTGTATAGGTAGGTAGGTATATTTTGTGATGTTCAAAACTTTCTGCAAAGGAAATTTATTAAGAGTAAAAATTTAATAAGAGTAGTATAAATATAAATTT
Source organism: Poecilobothrus nobilitatus (assembly GCA_947095535.1). NCBI lineage: Eukaryota > Metazoa > Arthropoda > Insecta > Diptera > Dolichopodidae > Poecilobothrus > Poecilobothrus nobilitatus. The sequence continues at coordinate 113,751,505 of OX352774.1, forward strand.
AAATTAAAATAAAATAATATAAATTTATTAAAAATAAACATTAATTTCATTTATCAATTTTACAACAGAAATGTAATTAAAATTCATATTTCAAATTTAAATATTAACATGGCATAAACCACAAACACACACACACACGCACAAAAAAAATCTTTATACAAATTTAAATACCTTTGAAAATTGTTTTTTCTTTTTTTTTTTTTAATTTTAAATTACATATGAAAAATTTTTCTAACAACTTTACACAAAATTACAAAAAATTCCTTTATAATACTTTTGTATGTGTATGATGCTTTAAGTTCTAAAATGAAATGTCATGATTTCATAAAGTCCTTTAACATTTTTATTTAATATGAATGTTTTTTTTTTTATTTTTTTTTTTATTTTTATAGTGAAAATAAACGCGAAATAATTTTTTTTTATTGTACATATTTATATTGGCAAAAATAAACTCAATTTATTTTTTAATTTTTCATTTGTTGTTTTTTTTTTTTAATATTTTTTTTTTTGATTTATTTTACAAAAACTTCAAGCATATTTTAATCCTTTGTGTTCTGTAATATTTCATTTTGTCAATATACAAAAATATTACATATTATGTAATAATACAAATATATATACATAGCTGAATACATATTAAACTTGTGCAGATGTAATGATTATAAAATATATATATATATAAACATACATGTAAAAAAAAAAATCCTTTACCCAGGTTACAATACAACTCGATAAGGTTTAATAAAATTTTAATTCTATTGAAATATCCTGCTGATTTACATATTTTTTGTTTTTTTTTTTTTTCATTTTTATTCAATTTGAGACCAGATTTCATAAATCGTCAGGTCTCTTGTTACGATATTTTACTGGTTTCAAGTTACCTATTGGTAGGTATTATCAAATACAATTTTGAATATCTATACATTGAAAGATTTAAAAGTTCAAAAATATTTATGGTAATTTTTTGTTAAAGGATTTTTGTCTGGGTGTCGGATTAGAGTTTTTTTTTTTTTTTTATTTGTTTGTTTGTAAATTTAAATGTAATATTGTAAAATATAATATTGTATTTATTTGGAAATTTAATGTAAATTTTTAGGTTTTAGTTTTTGTGACAAAAATCATTTACAGAATATGTTTTTGTTTTTTTTTTTTTTTGTTGTATATATAGGTGTACTTAGTATGTACTTAAAGATGCTTAGATTAGATTAAAAACTGTGCAATATTTTTTTTTAAATTTAATTATGCAATATAAATATGTAGGTACATATTTTTATTATGAATTGCGATTGAAAATCTTAGGATTACACTAATATACATATTAATATTTGGCGGCATACATAAGATAAATTAGATTTTTTAACTGTATGCAAGAATGTATTAATATAATAAACACATGTTTAGTCGTTTATAGATAACTACAGTTTGCCTATCTAAAAAAGCATTCAAAATCTAATTTAAATTTAGTTCAGCTTGTAGTAGTCTTTCATTATTAAAAGTATTGCATGAGTGAAAGACTTTTTCATAATTTCGATCGTAAAACTTATTTTTTTTTTTAGCAATTTATTAAATGATGATTTAATATAATATTTATGGTAAAAATGGTATTATGCTAATTATTATAGCTATATATTATATATTGGGGGCCTCGGTGGCCTAGTGGGTAAGAGCGTATAAAATACGCTGTAAACACCGAGAGAGTGTGGGTTCGAATCCCATACACGTCGTAAGAGTTATTACGCCTTACGACATTTACAGCCACGCCTGAACAGGAACAGGTTGTGTAATTTTCTGTCCACTTTTATGTGAAAAAAAATATTATATAAATCCCAGCTACAAATTTTAGATTTTTATTTGTTTATATTTTGTTCGTAAAGATTATTTTCAATTTTTTTTTCAAATAAAAATAAAAATATTATAAATAAACAATGAAATAATATTTTTAAAATAAAGTACAATACAGATATTTAGTTAGCCTTTTTTAAAAGATATGGAATAACTCGAAAAAAACCAAAACATTCTTCAAAATGTCGCTTAATTTTTAACCATCCTACATAATCGTAAATTCTCCTAAACGCCTTTTTCCCAAAAATTCTTATCACATCCTTATACCATTAACTAAACTGTACGCAACCTAAACGTCGCAACCTAAAGTTCGGTAAATTATAATTTTGTGTGTAAGGAGGTTGGTTGGTTGAAGTTTAACACTACACGGAAGAATCACATGCAATTCTTCTGGGAGACTTTTGAAGTTCTCGAACCGATCCTCATAAAAACAAAAATAAATATTTTTTACTAAAAAGCTGTCTTCATTTAGCTAGTGCTGTAATATAATGTAATAGAACGACTAAACTATAGTCTTATAAGTATATTGGAAAGATGAATACTTGTTTTAAAGAGATCAAATAATTAATCGCACCGCTCCAGAAATTTTAAAGAGAACAATTTAAAACCTAGGTGCAACGAACAGTTACAATATATAGATGACATATATGATGTAATAAAGAAATATTTCATTCCTAAAATTCAGGTTAACTTTCTACGTCACGTTCTTTTTTATTGGTGGATATTGAAGGACTTATACCATTTTTTTTGTATAAAATGTAATTTATTTTAGTAGATTGAAATTCCATACAAACGGGGCGGAGGTTTCCATAATATTTTAACTATTTTTATTTTTTTTTTAATGCATTTCTTGTCACATAAATGTGGACAGGAAATTTCACAATATTTCCTGTTCAGACGTGACTGTAAATGTCGTAAGGGAGAATAACTCTTACGACGTGTGTAGAATTCGAACCCACACTCCCTCGGTGTTTACAGAGTATTTTATACGCTCTTACCCACTAGTCCACCGAAGTCCCTATTTTAACTTATGACCCACATTACCAATATTTTGACTTTCATACCCTACCTTCGAGGTATCTTTATATTTTCGAAAAAAAAATTTTGGAAACAAAGTAATAAGAAGTAATAGTAGCTCCGTCAATTTTGTGCTACAATTCGATTATTGGGGCTGTTATACATTCACCACATTTAATAATCATAGATAATATATAATTATTAGAATAATATTAGAATGGAGTTGGTGTGTTTGTAATAAAAACATTGAATATATTAAACATCTTTTTATTGAATAGAAAAAAATTAACAGTTAAACACATGGTGTAGATAACAACAATTAGATAAATAATTATGTTTATTGTTTGCAAACTTAAAACGCTCTGCCACTTCAGATTTTAATCTTTTTTTTTTTTTTGACAGACGTCAAATGTTTTACAGCCGATGACTGATACGGATACCCGTGAATATTGTAGAAAACATTTTTTCATTTTTACAATATCTCTTTGATATTTTGTTTTTGTTGCGGATATTAAAATGTTGCGGTCTGCGACTTTTGAAACAACAAGAAAAAAAGAAAACAACAAAATAAGGAAAAAGATATCTCTACAATAATATGTATATACTTTTATCCAATATTTTATTTCTTTGTCATCTTCATAGGTGGCGGTTACTCGTGTAACACAATTTACAACAAAAACAATTTATAAAAAAAAAAAAACATTTAGAATAGGCAGAACTAAATTAAAAACAGCACTCTAAAGATTGTGATTCGTGATACAAAATTTATTTTTTTTTGTTTTCATTCTTTGATCATTTTTACAAAATATTTAGGAGGCTTTTTAATTTTATTTTTTTTGATATGTAGAAGTTGATGAAGTAAAGCAGAACTAGAGAATGAGTAATATAAAAAAACAATTTTTTTTTTGTCGCGCCTTTAGTAATGGATAGCAGATGTTTAAAAGAGAAAATACAGAACATACACAGCCAAATACTATAACAACAAAATATGTTCATTATACAAAGCTTCATTTCAAAAAGTTTAACAACTTATCAAATTAAAAATAGAACAACAATCATCTATTTTTAATTTGATATTTTAATTAGCCAGTTTTAGCGACATTATTACCGGGATCTTGTTGTAGGACACTTTATTCAGTTTCCGAAAATGTAAAAAAACTAAATATTAAATTATTGTATTAATTGAGATAAATTTTAGTGTTTCAAATTAATTAAAAGCCTTTTTATAGACTGAATACAGAATCATTAATAATATTATTGCATAAGCGCACTTTTTCATTAAAAATTTGGTACATAAAATCATGTTCAAACTGCCATAATATTAGAATATTTTTAACCAAATAAAAATAAGGAGAGCTTCCGCTACCTTCTACTGTACAGTTCAAATTAGCAGATGGCATAATTTCAATTTGAAATTTGACCAGACAGTATCTGAATACTAAAGGTCATATAATTTATTATTTGGTAAAAAAAGAGAGTTGATGTTTACTGGGTTAGAGTTCTACATACTCATAGAGGACTTTTGCTCGTTTCACTCCCCTAAATTGTAATTCGATCATTCCACATAATATCGCATAAAAAAACGGAGATGCACGACTTCCTTATTTTCACTATATTGTGGTTTTTTTACTGTTTTATAATTATAGAAGAACCTATAATGTTAGTAATTCACATTGCCGGTGTTAATCGGAAGATCTTGGGCTCAAACCGTAATTAGATCATAATATAAAAATAATAACAATAATATAAACATAATAATACCAAGACCACCTTTGATTATAGCATATGCAGGAAGTTGCTATATACTACAACATGATGTAACTGACTGGAGACCATTATTAGCAGCCTTCCATTATTGCCTCATGCAGAAATTTGTTAAATACTATTCTGCATGTTATAATAGTTGCTGGCGTCGTCACAGATATAGCAAACTAATAATAACAATAGATGGATTTATTGCTCCCCTTACTTTTCCACTCCCCAAGTTTCCGCATTCCTCAAGTTTCAGCTGCGAAGTTTTCGCTTAGAAATTTTGCGCATTCCGCTGTCCTAACCTTTCAAATCCTAACTCCTTAGCCAATATACTGCGTTTTCAGTAACGGGTTTTCATCCCATTATAGTTATTAAACAGACGACGTGGGTTTATTAAGTAACAATCTGATACTACCAAAGGGGTATTTTTGGTGTCTTTTGAAGAAGTAGATATTGGTGGTGTCTTTAGACGAAAATTGGTGCCGCATCTTAGGAAAAGCAAAAAAAGGATTTTTGAAGACTTTAGCTTTGTCATTTTTTTAAAGTACGTATCGGTTTTAACATAATACGTTCCCGATTTTTATAATGTTTGTAAAAATAAATCATAATGTACTTTTCCAGAATAATATATTGCGATTTAAATACAATATGATAATTTAATAAACGATATTATATATATGATTTAAAATTAAAAAAATAATAGGAAGGTACATTGAAAAAAATATTTACAATATGTATTGGTATTCGAAAGTCACTTTGCCCTTAATTTACGCAGTTCGCGCTAAGCTTTTTTCCTTAAATTATGAAAAATGTTAATTGCTTTCCATTTACCCTATGTATTATTGTTAGCAAAGTATATACCATCCAAAATCGAGTGATAAATAGAATTGTACATAATAATAGCTATATCTAAACAAAATAAATAAGTTCATTATTAAATTTATATTTTTCTAATAATTAAAATAAATCAAGGCTATTTTTATAGTATTGCATCTAGAACACAAAAACAAAATTTATTTTTTTAATTTTCCATGTTTATAAAATAGGGAACAAAAACTTAAAGTTAAGAAAAATAATATGGAATGTGTGCTTTATTGTGGTTAGATCTTAATTCTTTATATTTTCTTTTGATTTTGATTATTAACACGATATGGTTGATGTGTTCAGTTCTCTCGACTTTTTAGTTTTTAAATGTGTTATGACTGAATCGAATGAAAACAATTATTGTTTTATACATGGCCCAAAAATTTTGATGAGAAATCACATATACTGAAACATGACAAAAAAGAATATCTATTTTTTTTTCGTTTTACAAAAAAATATGTTTATTTAAATTGTTATAAATAAATAATTTTTTACGACATAATAAATTTGAAATGAAAACTAAAGTAGAATATCAACGATTGCAAGATATTAATGGGAAATAAAAGCTGTACATAAAATCAAGCATTTTAACAAGCGAAAATTTTCAAATTGATATTATTATTAAACATTCTAATATTCTGAATATTTTTCCGAATTGAAAATATTTGTTACGATTTTAGGATAAGAAATTGTAACGAAAATTTTAAAGAATTGGAAAAAAACAAAAAATATTGTTAAAATTTAAGGAAATTCAATATAGGGATTTCCATGGTAAACATTGAGATAGTGTGGGCCATGTATGTGGTAGGAGAATAAACTAAAAAAATTCATATAATTACAAATGTCGTATCCCAACATCAAAAATTTTCAATATTGCCTTTATGGCTTTTAATTGGAAGGAAAATAATTTTTTTTTGTTTTTATTATTTATATTATATATTGCTTGCGCTCTTTTTATAGAGTAGACTACTCTTTTCTACTCCCAACTATACCATGCTTTAATAAAGACGTAGATAGACGTATCTCACTAAATGCCGTAGAATTCAATTCGCCAACCTTTCAATCGGAGAGTCGAGGATTCAAATCCCGGTCAGGTCATATAAATAATATGTAGTAATTTTAATCGTAATAATGTATAATAATAATAATATTAAAGCGGTTGCAGTGGAGCTATCGTTGGTTATAACGTGCAGCAAAATGTTATATACAACTGCACATTGTCATCCACTGTTGGTCCTGACTCTGTTGAACATAATAATAATATTAATAACTAATACCAATACCAATAATAATAATTCCTACAGTGATCGTGGTGCCTTCAACTATTTTCACATGCAGGAAAGTGTTATAAATACTAGTTGCATGTTGTAACTGTTAATGGCTATAGTCACTGTTAGCAAAATAGTAATAATAATAGGCAGATTCATTGTTCCCTTACACTCCCACTTCCAATTCAATGTTTCCGAAACTTTGTTCTAGCCTTTCCTATCCCTTCGCAATATATACTCCTTAGCCAATATATTGCATTAGCAGGTAGGGGTTTCATCTCATTATTTTGGTTAAAAGGAGAGATCAATTTAGTCAGTAAGAATGTCACACTTCCAAGAGGGAGGAGTTTTTGGTGTGTTTGAAAGATTGCCACATCTCTTAGGAAAAAATGCAGTTATGTTAATTTAGCGTTCCATTTATCAACTACTCATAGCTACTCCTTTTGTGTAAAAGTATCGCAAACATTACAACTTTTAATCCTTTTTAAAAATTTAAATTTTGTAAATTAGAGTAGTTAAAAACATGGCTCACATCCAAATGGATAATGGTAAGTTTAGAGAATGGTAAATGTTTAATAAAGATAAATTTCGTATTGTAAAATCTTATACAACTTTTGTTTTTTTATAAAGCTTTTGAAATTATTCTGTTGCTTCAATTTTTCAGATTAAAAAAATATCCAGTACAATTTGAGCTTTAACCAAATTTCATTTTCTAAATGTAGAGTGAATTTTTTGTCGAATTTGACAGCAATTGATGTACAAATAAGTACAAGTACATTTTCGTTCAATAATAAATACATTTTCGAAATAATAAGTACATTTTCGTTCAAAATGTAACGTTCTAAAAACAACTCAATTATATTACATACATTAAATATCATGTAAATGATTTGTTCATGAACTTCTTTTCAAAAATAATTAAATTTTAAAAAGTGTGGGAAATTTTGGAACTTCATTTGGTTTCGGACTTTATAAAATATGCATATATAACATATTGTAATACTAAATTTTTTTTTGGTTTTATAAATAACTCATTATATTACTCAAATATAATAATTTTTTTTTTTTTTGAGTAATTATTTTTTTATTTCAATATTTTTTGTTCTTCCCATTAATTGTCGAGACAAAATTTTATTTTATAAATTTACTCATTTTTTTTTAAACCCATTTTAGGGTGAAAAAAAAATCCACGGTTCATGTCGAACCATAATTTTATTTTTATTTCATTTTAATATCCATTTTTTTTTTTTTTTTTTGTTGTCTTTTTTTCTTTTTCTTCTTTTTTGTTTTTTTTTGTTGTTTTTTTGTATTTACTTGTGGGTGTTGAGATTATTTAAATTTATAGTTGCTGGTATAATCATTAAACATTGCATAAGATGAAAATTAAAATGAAAATGCTAATGCGTACAAATTATTATTGGGGTCGGGCGACTATGGGACCAAAATAAAAAACAAAAAATTCTTTTAACAATATAACAATAACAAAAAAAAAACGAAACAAAAGAAAAATTTAATTTTTCTTTTAATTTATAGCAAGCAAAAATAATGCATTCAAACAAATTAAGAAATAAAATACTATTGTTTAACTGTTTATTTTGTAATTTAGTTTAAATATTTAATTAAAACAAAATTTTTTATTGTTGTAAAATGTCGAAATAAAAATGACAGATTAAAATCAGAATACAGGAAAAAATTAATTACACTGTACTGTAAATAAATTTTTTTTTTTAAATTAAAACAAAAATGAAGGAAAAAATGGCAGATCTAGATACATGAAACTATATATATAGGGTAGGAACTTATTGTTTATAGATTGGCAAGTTATATACAAAGTTATATACAAGTGAAGAGAATAAATAAATAATACTATGTATGTATAATAATACTATGCTAGAAAGCGAAAAACACATTACGAAAAGAAAAATTTGCATTCCTTTTTGTAAAAGATTTGTTTTAGAGTTAATGCTTAGAAGATCTATAAAACATTTTATATATCAACCAAGAAGGAGTACAGTGCACATAATTTAGATGGGAGAACACAAAATGCTATTGCGTTTTCTTAATAAAATGCAAAATAGCGAAATTCGTCTAATAAACGATTTCATTATTGTAACCTCAACGATATCTCCACTTGATCTTGCTTCAGAAAATCTTTTAAAGAGCCTTTTACAATGCAAAAAATTGTACTTGAAAAACTGCCTGCTATAATAAACAATTTGATGTTGAATTTTGGGCAATACAAGGTTCTTCTAGCAATCAAAAGAAAATGTTAATAGCTTGTTATCTTTTCTTGTAGTTTTTTAAAAAAATATTTTATATTTTTGCTTATGCACAACCAATTTCGTTACGGGAATATTTTTTCGAGATTGGATTTTTAATTAGCTTAAGCTATTCAGAGCATCTAGAGCAAACATCTGTTGCTGGGTTGTTGAAACCAGTATTATAATCTTGTACAAATATCTCTCTAAAAAATGTGCGTTAACATTTCAAAGATTCTTGAACAGAACCATTATATATTTCGAATAATTTGTATATATTAAAGCCTGCTGATAAATAATATCTATTGACTGATTTTCTGCGGCAGTAATCACTTTCACTTAGTCATGACAGCACTTTAGTTTTTCAATAAATGATTTTACTGAAGTTCGTTTTAAAGAATACTTTGTTTTAAACCTGTCACCTCCTCTTTTTTCTTGAGACATCAACGAAGATGTGATGTAATTTCTAACAATCCGTTGTACTCTATCTTTAGAGACATTAGTTACATTAAGAAAGGTATTTTGACAAACAGGTAGTTTAAATTTGTTTTGTATCCGCCATCAATACATATAATATTTGGCACTAAATCCTTTTCTTGAATTGTTATCTATTTTTTGGCGTTTTTGCCTAATTGGTAAGACTTAATAAAAGAATCTTCCTTAATTTTGTCGTGACTAGTAAAAAATACTTCATGAAATTTTTTAATGTCGCGTATTTTTAATTCTTTACAACTATATGTTTTATTCTGATGTTTAAAATTTAACAGTGATGGAAAAATATTACTTAATTTTTTTTTAGTTTATTCTCCTGCCACATAAATGTAACAAGGTCATGTAAAATTACACAACCTTTCATTTCCAGATGTTTGTGGTAAATGTTGTAATAGGGAATTATTCTTACGAAGAGTAGTTGATTTGAACCTACACTTCTTTAGTATTGACAGCGTATTTTATACGCATACACTCTTATCCCATAGGCTACCCAGACCCCCAAATAATTTTGAACATAATTTTTGTACTGATGCATTGCATGATAAAGACATATGTAAAACGATATGGTGTATCCCTATTGTGAAGTTTTAGTAATTCATAAAGAATTCAGATCAATGCATAGATTACTACTTTTTGAAGTTGATCAATTTCAAATTTACTTAAAACTAAATTTTTTTTTATTAATCAACTTTATAACTTTTTGATTGTTCATTCTAGTCAAATATTGTTCAAACTTATTAACTATACTATAGATAACTAATAAATACTTAATAAGTACCTACAATATTAAAAATGGAAATTAAAAAGGAAATAATTTTTTTTTGATCAAATATTTCAAAAAAATAAAACAAATAATGTTTTTTTTTTTTAAATTTATGCATTTATAATTAATGGTACAGTACTTCCTTGTGTTAAATAAATAGATTTTTTTTTTCTCTTTCACTATTGCAGAATTGTAACAAAAATTTTTAATAAAATTTCAAAAAATTTTTATTATCAGAAAATCTAAATATTTCAAATGTACTGCAGAACCGGCCAGTTGGACATTTAGCAAAAGATATTTTGCAAAAGAGATACATAACAAAAAAACTTTTGGCAAAATGGACAGTTAACAAAAGGACATTTAAGAACTGGGTACTTTGCAACTTGGACATTTAATAATTTTTACAACTGGACACTTCGTAACTTGGACACTTAACACCTTTTGCAACGGGACATTTTGCAGTTTTTAGCAATCAACAGTATAATTTTCAACAGTGGATTTCAAATATAACGAACTCTTAAGTTATATTACATATGGGTTGCACATAATCTACTTATAAAACTTTTTGATTTTTGATTTTATTAAATATATGGATTCTGAATTAGGACGGATTTTATAATTGGATTAAAAATCAGGGTATTCCCTTTTTCCTGAGTATTTATGCATCTATATGTTTACATATGAATTTTTAATAATCCATCAGATATATTTATTTTGATGTATCTTATTTCAATTAACTTAGTACCTATTGGAAAATAGTAATGCAATAAATTTTTCTGTAAATTTGTTGAGGGGGATTCCACTGTACTCTTGTTTATCATAGTTTCGATAATGATTATGGTAGCTTATGATTCTGTTTATCATAGTTTTATATATTCTGAGTAAACAAGTCTAATCTAATGAATTCATAATTTAGTAAATATTTTTAATTTCCTTAACATTTGAACATTTGGCAACTTTTATTTATGCAGGCCACCTACACAAATAAAAGTTGCCAAATGTCCAAATGTTAAGTGTCCAGTTGCTAAATGTCCTTTTGCTAACTTTCCATTTTGCTAAGAGTTTTTTTGTTAAGTGTCTCTTTTACGAAATGTCCACTGATCCAATGTCCAGTTGTCAAGTGTACCGTATCCACTGCAGATGCTGCTATGAAAAGTTTTTAAATTTTTTTTTTTATTTTGAATTTTGATGAATAAAAGATAAGAACAGAGTGTTTTAAAAATAAGACCTTTTAAAAAATAAGACCTATTTATAAGAAAACAATGTGATTAATAGAGACTGGGATCATTTTAAATTTTCTCTAATTTTTTATTAATTGAACAAAAATTTTATATTAAATTCATGGGAGATACTTCTTTGAATTGAAGATACATACTATACATACATACATAAAATTTATTTTATATTAAACCATTTATTTTAACTGATTCATGAATTATTGGCATTATGAACTAGATCACTAAATGACTAACTTCTAAAACAAAAATAAACTAACTTCCCATTATTTTTGTTAAAATTTTACTCGGGGTAGGGGATTAATTAAATTTTTTTTTAGGGGTTAGGTTAATTCTAGAATTTGGGGATTAATTCATATAAACTATGCGTCACTAAAGCTATGCGTCAACTAATCACGGCCGTGTTTGCTTATGTAAAAATGTTTTGTAATCTACGGAAAATATTGGATTGGTTTTATAGTTGGAAAGAAAATCAAGGTGTCACAAATTTTATCAGAGGATCAGGGGGTTTGGGAGATGCAGCTCTCCCACTGTTTTTTATTCCTTGCTGTTAAAATATGGTTATAAAAAGATAATTAAGAACGATTTTAAAGTTGCATTCAAAATTAGGATATATTCTTTTTTCAGAATATTTATATGTATATGCGACCTTTTGAATTACAAGGAATTTTAGAGTTGGATTCTGGATAAACCGTATAACCCAGGTTTTGTAACTAGCTCTAAAATTCTTCATAATTATTTTTTTTACAAACGTAATTCAACATCAAAGAATAATAGTGGAAGTTGCCATCCCCAAACCCCTGACTCTTAAGTCTTTCTTATTATTTTTTTTTTAAGTGCATATTTCAACATCAAATTTGTTATTTTTGGGAGTAAGTTAATGTTTTGGTGGACATATAGTAAACTTTTTCGGCGTTACCTCATTTTTTTGGAGGGTTAGTTCATAGAACCGAATTATTTTCTAAGCTGTTTTAAGGTAATCTTTAGAAACCCTTCTTAAAAATCTTCAGACAATATTGCCAAAAATTAAATTACTTATAAATTCAAAACAATATTATTTTAAAAATTCAAATTTACAACATCCTATTTACAATAAAAATATATATATATATATATATTTTAAATTTTATTGTAAATAGTGTAAAAATCTTCTTCAGATATAATATTATGTTATTATGTAGGTATTATATACTTACATATATTTTATGTAATACATATAAACACATCATATTGTATATTATTTGCAATTAAAGTTTTTCTACATAACTGTGCATGTAAACTTGCGTATAAAATTCATAAGTTTGCGTAATAAAAATACCAATACCATAAAATAAACAATTTTCTAGTGTGGTAAATTTTCTTTTACAAAAAAAAAAAAAAATTATTTTCTAGAACGGACGACAAATGACAAAAGATGATGTTTTTGCCAAAAAATATTTTTCATTTTAATTTTCTTCTTTAGTGTGTTGCCCTTTTTGTTTTTCTCTTTTGTTTTTTTTTTTTTTGGTTCAGTAGAACTAGGACACAATAGGTCCAAAAACAAAACCAAAACTAGTAAACTTTTGAATAGAATAATGAGTAGAAAAAAAAACAAAAGAAAGGAAAACTCTTTAAATTAATAGAAAAAAAAAGACTAATATATTATATTATGTATATCCTATCATCCTATATGTAAGAATGTAAGAATGTGCCATTCTAAAATTATTTATTAAATTTATTTTTTTTTTTATTGAATAAATATGTGTGTATGTATATATGTGTGCTTATAAATTTTGGGTCCTATTTGAACTAACAATAAATAAATTTTATTGCTTTGTTAAGTAGGGTTTCTTTTTTATTTGTAAAAAAAAAAAAAAATACATATATACATAATATTATGTACATATGTATATTGTATATAGATATTTAATATAAAATTTGAAAGGATCCTTAAAAGTGACAATAAAAATTGAAATATTTAAAAAAATATATATATAATACAATATACTTTATATTATATTACATAATGTACTGTATATATTATATATCTACCGCATTTCCATATAATAATATAAGGAGTACCTAACCTAAAGAATTATTTGTAATACAATTATTTGAAAGTTTTTAAATTAATTTCACTTCAAAGTGTTTTTATTAAAATATTTATTTTTCTTCAAGTAAAATGATATATGTATATAAAATAAATTTATGTTTTTCTTTCGTTTTTGTTTTCGTATTTTCTAATTAAAACAAAAAAAAAAAGTGTAATTTATAAAGTTTCAGAAAAAGTTTTAAAATAAACCTAAAAAATTGCAAAATCAAAAAAAATTGTTTTATGTAAAAAAATTTAAAAATTGAAATTTTTTTTTTTTTCATCATTTCTCTAAAAATAAAAGACTTTCTATAACAGTTTTGTTGAATTTGATATTAACTTTGTTAATAAAACTATTAACAAAATATGAAATTATCAAAAATATAATACAGCCGTGTTTTTTTCTTTTTTATGTTCATATTTTTTATATGTCATAATTTTTTTCATCACAATTATAAACAAAATATATATGTATTTATATGAGGATAAAGATAATATAATATCTAAGTTATATAAATGTAATTTTCTAAAACAATTAACTCTAAAAATCTGTAACACAATTTCGAACATCAACTAACAACCATCGACCATCTACCAACTACCATCGGCCATCGGCCATCGACCATCGACCATCAACTATCGACCATCGATCATCAATCATCAATCATCGACCATCGGCCATCGACCATCGACCAACGACCATCAACTATCGACCATCGATCATCAATCATCAATCATCGACCATCGGCCATCGGCCATCGACCATCGACCATCGACCATCGACCATCGACCATCAACTATCGACCATCGATCTTCAATCATCAATCATCGACCATCGGCCATCGATCATCGATCATCGACCATCGACCATCGACCTTCAACCATCGACCATCGACCATCGACCATCGACCATCGACCATCGACCATCGTCCTCGACCAAAGATAATATAATAGTTAAGTTATATAAATGTAATTAAAGTTATATAAATGTAAATAAAACTATTAACAAAATATGAAATTATCAAAAATATAATACAGCCGTGTTTTTTTCTTTTTTATATTCATATTTTTTATATGTCATAATTTTTTTCATCACAATTATAAACAAAATATATATGTATTTATATGAGGGTAAAGATAATATAATAGCTATGTTATATAAATGTAATTTTCTAAAACAACTAACTCTAAAAATCTGTAACACAATTTCGAACATCGACTAACAACTATCGACCATCTACCAACTACCATCGGCCATCGACCATCGACCATCGACCATCAACTATCGACCATCGATCATCAATCATCAATCATCGACCATCGGCCATCGACCATCGACCATCGACCATCAACTATCGACCATCGATCATCAATCATCAATCATCGACCATCGGCCATCGACCATCGACCATCGACCATCGACCATCAACTATCGACCATCGATCATCAATCATCAATCATCGACCATCGGCCATCGATCATCGATCATCGACCATCGACCTTCAACCATCGACCATCGACTATCGATCATCGTCCTCGACCAAAGATAATGTAATAGTTAAGTTATATAAATGTAATTCTTTAAAACAACTAACTCAATTCCTACCATCGACTAACAACCATCGACCATCTACCATCGATCAATCATCGACCATCGATCATCGACTATCGACCTTCAACCATCGACCTTCAAGCATCGACCATCGACTATCGACCACCGACCATCGATCATCAATCATCAATCATCGACCAATGCATGAGCTGCATTAGCTTAGTTTTAGTTTTCTTAGTTTACATAATATCGCTTAAAAACTCCTAGACTAAATCGTAAAGATGGAATTATGTAAGAATCAAATGTGTGACCATACTATTACTGTTTTTGTCTTTTCCAATTATACGAGTAAGTACCAAAGTAGGTTTTTTAAATATGAAATTTTCGATTAAATAAATATTTTAAGAGAGGAATTTTTTAGTTTAATTTCCACGGAAATTCGTAAATTAATTTTAACATTTTCTGAATTAAATTAACAATAATAATTGTTTTTTTACATTTTTCAATAATAATCCTAAAAAAAAATTTTGCGACTTTGTTGCCATTACTATTACAAAAATACTCTTTAATTTTTTATTCCTTCCTTAATGTCACATTAAAGTCTAAGTAAATAAGAAGATTTTAAAAATATATATTCTGAAATAATTCATATTTAATGTATGACATAATCCAGGACAATGCTCTGTTAAATATTTTACATCATCATTAAAGAGATTGTCTTTTTTTTGTTTTTTAAAAATTGTGTAAAAACGAACAAACATGAAATTATTCCATTTAAAAAAAAAAAAAAATAGAAAACTGGTGAATAATAAAATTTATTTTTGTCTTTTACTATTTTTAATTGTTAAGTCCTTATAGGAATTTTATTTTTTAATGTTATTAACGATTCGTTAAAAAATAAAAACTAGCAATAAATGAACTAATTTTTCATCTCTTATATGTTCACTGTTGATGGCGTTTTCTTTTCTTTTAGTTTTTTTAAATTTTAATTATAAACTTACAAATGTATATACTTATATGACGTATCGCATAAATATATACATATGTATCAGTATATATTATATACATATGTATCGCATAAATACAAATGGAAAAATATATTTTATACGAACAATATGGTATAATTATTTTGTGTTGCACCGTATAGAGTGTCATTTAAAATTTTAATTCCCCGAAGGACGAATAACATTTTATGTATATGTTGCATACAAACGAAAAATATTCAACTTCTGACTTTTTCGTATTATATTCACAGCCTTATAATATATACATATATCTATATATGTTAATTCGTAAAATTTTCTATAAAAATATTAAAATTTGTAACAATATACAATTATTAATAATTCTGATGTAGCGGTACCATTTATCTGTAGGATTCAGATTATCGATTTCTTTAAATTTTTAATTAAAATTTAATTTCGAGTATCGGGTTGTCAATGAAATCACACTCCAATTTTTGAATCTTTACTACCTCGTAATAAGAATTACGATATTGAATTTTTTCTACTTTAAGTGCAATATCCGTTATCAAATATTGGAAATCATGTCATCTGCTGTTCCGAGTAAAATTTTTGTTGACATATTGAACTATGTTCTAAAATTTTTCATGAAAGATATTCTTCTTCTTTCCCACGCTCTTCTTCATTTTTATTATCTTCAAGAATGTACAGAAAAGTTGTTAAATTTTTTTCTGTTTTATCATTTGAAGCAAATTCTACTAACTTTCCTATTCTTCTTAATACTTGTATAATATTTGTAATTCAATCGACCCGAGTAATTTTGGGTATTCTCCTATACCACCATAGTTTAAAACCTTCTTATTTAATGAGAGAAGCTTCTGTTAGGATTCATGCTATAACACCATATACAAGCATTGCGAATGACCCCATTTTTCATTTAAGCTGCATTCGAGCTATATTATTTTGCTAATTGACGTAATATTATTTTCTTATGCAGTGTTGTTTGTCTGGTAGATCTAATGTTTACTTATGATCATTTAAGCATTTAATTTTACCACGTATCTTTCCCTGCCATTATTTATTTTATGAAGTAGTGATTGACCTTCTTGCATACTTTTTACAATTAGAACTGTATCGCCCTTGTTGACAGGCGAACCTATTTCGGACTGAGTAATATGTCGGTAAACTGAATAGTTTATACTCAAAATTCAAATTTGATCAACATTTTTTTTGATCAAAACGATTTTTTTAGATTTATTCTCAGTGGAAGCTTTTATTTCTAATATGGATCCATCTAAAAATTTAGTAGATACTATAGTTTTGTTACAAAACAGGTATTCTAATAATTACCTTGTGTACCTGAACTTAAAACCTCTTTAATTGTCGTGTTTATTTTGATGTTGAGATTTGTTAAAATGTTAAGATAATTTTTTTCACGATTCAAATACTTTCGTAATTATAATCTTTAAATAAATAAACGAGAAAGTAAAATGCCATGAAAAATTAAAACAAAATTTAAATTAATAAAATAATAACTATACACTCCATATTAATATTATTACTTGATAATAAAAAAAAACATTAAAAAAAAAAAGCTGTAAAATGTTGTATTAATTTGACATATCTAGTAACAATTTTGTAAAATTCAGACTACTTGGGGCAGTACCGATATAAAAAGTTTTCATTTTTATGATTTTTAAAAAATTCGTAAAATAAATTTTGTAAGATACTTTCATATCATAATATTGACTTATTTAACATTGTTGTAGGCTTAAAATAAAATATTGTAGATACAATAACTTTTTTTGCACTTTACTTTTACTGGTACCTACTTATCCTATTGTTTTAATTTTTATACATTTAAAATTAGTTTTCTGTAAAGTTTTAAAAAGGGTAGAATATACGCAATTAAGCAACTTTAAATATTTATACTATGTAGTTTCTTGTAACTAATTAATATTTATTAAATTAATTTTCTTAAGATAATTTAAAGCAATTTATTATTTCAATAATGGCGAATGAATAGCAGACTCACTGGTACGTTGATTCCAACTACAACAGTACATGACGACGCCGTGACAGGACCGTGAAAACGTGTTGACGACGAAGTGACGAAGTGACACACGTCAGTACGTGATAATTGCTGTTCTAGTGTAAATTTTTGACATACTATAGGTACTGTACCATACACACAGTGCTGTGTATGTTTAAAGTCGTTATAGTGTGAATAAAAATACTTTGCTGTCAAGTACATTATCGTCACAGCATCATCATCATGTCGTGCCTTTATTGCGGAAATCGACATTTGAAGAAGAATCAAAGAAGCTGTAGTTGTTTATTTTGGTCACAATTTTTTAATACAACTTAATCTTATTAAAAATTCATGTTAAGATTAAGTAAAATATCACCATAGGTATAATAAAATTCAACATAATTATTGCATTAAATTAAAATTTGTCCTTACCTTACATAGTCAAAAAAAAGGTAAAATTTATCAAAATGAAAGGTTTTCAGTTTTCAACTTACCTGAAAAAAAAAAATAAATTTAGATATTATTAATAAAATTTTTGAAATATAATTATAATAATAATAATACTAATAATGAGTTAATTGACATTAACTAATATTTTATTTAAAATATTTCTAATATTAACAATTTAATTATACTTAAAAAAATATCTTAAAAATTTAGTAAAATATAATTCTTTAAACTGATTCACAATATTCCTTTTTCTTTTCTCCTAGAATTTCCTAAACAAATAAATTTTGTTTTATTCTCGAGTAATTTGACAACTTCAAAATATATCACAATTTTTTATTTAAATGACATCCATTATAATTAGAATTTATACAAAATTTTAGCATTTAAGGCTTTAAAGTTAAAAGTGTTATTTTATATTACAAAAAAAATTAAAGCACTTTAACACTTTAAATTTTCGAATCAATTGGAACGGTAGTTTTTTTTTTTCTTTAGGTTTTCCCCCTGTTAGATAAGTGTGACAACTATAGTGGAATTACACAGCTATAGGGGTAAAAATAGAAGATAGTAATGTCTGGGTAATTATTCTTCCGACGTTTATGGAATTCGAACCCTCTCTTCCTCGATATTAACAGCGTATTTTATACTCTCTTAGTCACCCACTAGATCACAGAGGTCCCGCTATTTTCTTTTTATTTTTCTTGGGAATTATTTTTTCACTTAGATTTTCAATAAGAACGCACTGGAAAAGTTTTATATATTTTAGAGAAATTCTTACTAAATAAGAAATTTTTAAATTATCAACAATTAAGCCTGTTATCATAAGAAGATGATATAAATTTTATACAATAAAACAACCCTTTACTTGATTTTTACATGTTAATGTTTCCCTTCTAGTTAGATAGTAATATGTAGTTTCAAAGAAGGAAATATAATAGAAAAATAGTGACGCAAGTTAACTTAGGCACTGAAGTTCTACATTTAAGACAATTATTGCATTAACACTAAACCTAAACTTAAAACCTAAACACTAAAGCTAACCATACTCCGACCGATATGGTAAAAGAAGACACAAAGTCAATCTAAGGCAGAGACATTTGACGGGTTAGTGTACTTTGTTGTACCAATAGAGGTTTATTTTATTTTTAAAATCAAATTTGAATCTTAAAAAAAAACAAAAAAAAAATCATTATTTCCGAGTCATAAAAATTATATGAAATTGCATTCTCATTTTTATTGGATGAGTATTAAAATCAATTTTTTCTTATATTTTAATTTTCTTTTCAAGATTTTTATACCCGTATGAACTATGTTCAAGGGTATAATAAATTTGCCATTACGTTTGTGACACCTTAAAGGAGTCGAGCTAGATATAGTGTCAAAGGTATGGATCGGCTCAGAATCGAATTCTGAGTCGATTAAGCCATGTACGTCCGTCCGTCCGTCCGTCCGTCCGTCCGTCCGTCCGCGCGATAACTCAAAAAATAAAGGAGCTAGGAGGCTGAAATTTTTTTTACGTCACTTTTGCAAAATTGTTAGTTTTGCTATTTAAATCCAACATTTTCGGTTGGCCGGTTCGAGTAGCTGCCATACAACTTCTATCTTTATATAGAAATAACTCAGTATCTATTCAAGCTAGGTTTCTGAAATTTTGCAAATGATGATCAAGTTTTATGGCAACAACTTCTGTAAAATTTGGTTGTGCTGGTGCAGCGGGTTCGGGTAGCTGCCATACAACTTCTCCGTTTAAATGAGAATAACTCAGTGTTTATTGAAGCTAGGAATCTGAAATTTAGTAAAGAGGTGTCGAGTTACATGCCAACAACTTTTGTAAAATTTGGTTGGTCTAGAGCAGCCGGTTCAGACTTCTTGCACCTTTTGGAACCTAATGAAGCTGGGCGTCTGAAATTTTGCAAATGATGATCAAGTTTTATGGCAACAACTTCTGTAAAATTTGGTTGTGCTGGTGCAGCGGGTTCGGGTAGCTGCCATACAACTTATTCGGTTAAATGAGAATAACTCAGTGTTTATTGAAGCTAGGAATCTGAAATTTAGTAAAGAAGTGTCGAGTTATATGCCAACAACTTTTGTAAAATTTGTTTGGTCTAGAGCAGCCGGTTCAGACTTCTTGCACCTCTTGGAACCTAATGAAGCTAGGCGTCTGAAATTTTGCAAATGATGATCAAGTTTTATGGCAACAACTTCTACAAAATTTGGTTGTGCTGGTGCGACGGGTTCGGGTAGCTGCCATACAAAATCTCTTTTTAAATGAAAAGAACTCAGTGTCCGTCCGCACGATAACTCAAAAAATAGAGGAGCTAGGAGGCTGAAAATTTTTTTACGTCACTTTTGTAAAATTGTTAGTTTTGCTATTTAACTCCAGCATTTTCTGTCCCCGGGTTCGGGTAGCTGCCATACAACTTCTTTCTTTAAATAGAAATAACCCAGTGTCTGTTCAATCTAGGTATCTGAAATTTTGCGAATGATGATCAAGTTTTATGGCAACAACTTCTACAAAATTTGGTTGTGGTGGTACGACGGGTTCGGGTAGCTGCCATACAAAATCTCTTTTTAAATGAAAAGAACTCAGTGTCCGTCCGCACGATAACTCAAAAAATAAAGGAGCTAGGAGGCTGAAATTTTTTTTACGTCACTCTTGCAAAATTGTCAGTTTTGCTATTTAACTCCAGCATTTTCGGCCGCCGGGTTCGAGTAGCTGCCATACAACTTCTTTCTTTAAATGGAAATAACCCAGTGTCTGTTCAATCTAGGTATCTGAAATTTTGCAAATGATGATGAAGTTTTATGGCAACAACTTCTACAAAATTTGGTTGTGCTGGTGCGACGGGTTCGGGTAGCTGCCATACAAAATCTCTTTTTAAATGAAAGAACTCAGTGTCCGTCCGCACGATAACTCAAAAAATAAAGGAGTTAGGAGGCTGCAATTTTTTTTACGTCACTTTTACAAAATTGTTAGTTTTGCTATTTAACTCCAGCATTTTCGGCCGCCGGGTTCGAGTAGCTGCCATACAACTTCTTTCTTTAAATGGAAATAACCCAGTGTCTATTCAATCTAGGTATCTGAAATTTTGCAAATGATGATCGAGTTTTATGGCAACAACTTCTGTAAAATTTTGTTGTGATGATATGACAGGTTCGGATAGTTGCCATACAACTTCTCTTTTTAAATGAAAATAACTCAGTGTCTATTGAAGCTAGCTATCTGAAATTTAGTGAAAAAGCATGCATGCATACGCTAATCCTAAGAAAAGCTAATGTTTTGATAAAAGCTAATCTTAATAAACTAAACTAATCTTAAAAATTCTGCTTGCTTTCAATATCCTTATAGTATTATAATATTTTTCGATATTTTGAATAACTTCCTGCAGCTTACAAAATTTTTTGTAAGAATATAATTATTATAAAAACATGAAAAAAAATGTATTTTTTAAACTGAAGATGTCATTAAATTCATGCAACTTTTTTTCGTAGCATCCTTATGATATTTTTTCTATAAAAAAAAAAAAATTAATTTCCATTATCCTTTTTTTTAACGTACCTATAATCTTCTCAAAATATCACATAAAAGCTATTTAACTATAGCAGGCATTTTTTTTTTTTTCAGGAAAATTCTTTTTTTTTTGTTACAAAAATCCACTTTCAAAGTGTACAGAATAAGTAAATTTAAAACGTATTATAAATGAAAAATACATGAGCTCTTAACTAATCTTTACCATCCATAATAAAAAGAAAATGAAACATAAAAATCTTTTTAAAATCACTAAATTTTGTCACGGTCACCACAAAAAATCATTTTAATATTTTGTTGTTCCTTTAAATCGGAGAAAATAGAGTAAATTTTCTGTCTGAAATAAGTTAAGTTCCAAAAACTTTGAAGATAAACAGGATAAAAGAAAATAAAAGTTAAACTAGAGAATGTTTTAAATAAAATATTTCCTAAAAGACCTTCCTGATCTGATATAAATTAAATTTCATAAATTTTTGTTCAAAAAACCGTCATGTTAGTAAAATATCAAAAATATTTATACTTAAAAGAAACTTATAAATAAACAACTTATTTTTGGATTTTTTTATGAAGGCACATAATATGGAGCTTGTTCAAAATTTCAGTCTTGAATTAAAAAAAAAACAAGTAAGTGTAACAGTAAGTCGATGCAACTGACTTATTTATAACCTACACCTAAAAAATTCAAATTAAATTAAAAATTCATAAGTTATTTTAGTTAGGTATTTAATATAAGCTAAAACAATAAATGGTTTTACAACTTTTGTACAAAATTTCAGGTTTTTATCTTTATTAAATTCAAAGATATACTTGTTATATCTTGGGAAGTGTGTGAAGGTAGCCGGACCCCAATTCATCTCAAATTTTAGAAACATTATCAGAACAGGGTAGAACACTATTATATCAAATTTTCAAAACACCCTCGTATCAAATTTAGAGTTTCTATCTTTATTAATTTGGAAGATATGATTGTTCGGTTTTGGGAGTTGTGTGGCAGCTACTCGAAGAACTTCTCCAATTTCGGACAAATCAAGGATTCAGGAAACAACATTACCAAAATTTCAGTACCAAATTTCATGTTTCTATCTTTATTAATTTCGAATATATGCTTGTTCGGTTTTGGGAGTTGTGTGGGAGGTACCCCAGCCACCGCTCCAATTCACCTCAAATTTTAGGGATATCAGGGATTCAGAAAAAAACACCCTCGAACAAAATTTTAAGTTTCTATCTTTATTAATTTCAAAGATATCCGTGTTCGGTTTTGGGAGTTGTATGGGAGGTACCCGAACCTATGGTCCGATTTCGCCTATTTTTGCCACAATTCCCGCCTTTCTTTAGTCATTGTTAACCTACAGTATAAATTTCATCAGGATAGCATCATTAGTTTTGGAGTTATCGTGCGTACGGACGGACGGACGGACATCGCTAAATCGACTCAGAAGGTGATCCTGATTCAGAATATATATACATGTCAATATCTAACTCGCTTCTTTTTGGTGGTTATAAACACCATACCAAAGTTAATATACTCTATACTTTAGGTGTAGGGTATAAAAAATCAAAATTGGTATGGTTTGTGTCTCCGATCCATTAGACCACGATTTCAGAAATACGTCATTTATAGCAAAATAACGATACTATAGCGTTACACACAGAACTGACAAAATACAAAACAGATATTTACATCACGGAAATTATATAATAATTATATGCACCCATACTCTTTTTGAGCATTTTTTTTCATATAAAAAAAAATGAAATCCTCAAAAAAAGTATAGATAAAACGGTTATTTTAACATTTTAAACGTTCTTTTAAAAGAATAAAACTCTTTTCTATTTTAATTTTATTTCGTTTTAATTATTTAATTAGTGTATATTTTAGTCAATTTGTGAAATGAAAACGCAGTGTTCATCTGCTTAAAAAAATATCTAATACGCAATCAAATGCATGTACAAAGTAGTTGGATCTACGAAATTACCAACAAAACCATAACCATAGATTTCTCACATATTACCTTACATTCCCTACTCAACTCATATTATCTTACATATCCCTACTCAAGATGGCGTATCACAGCATTCGGAAATTCGTTTGCCATGCGCATGTCGCTTTTGTGCCTGCATATGTGTTTCCAAAATTTATTTGTGTAAGATACACCTAACGAAATTTAAGAAGAATATTAACATCCTTCTTCCAAATAACTATCCAAATTTTTCCCTTCATCCTCCCAATTTCCTAATTAATCTTTTCCTCAACCTTATTCCCAGAAAAAAACTGTATATTATATTCTTATGTTATAAAGGACCGATCTTAAAGTTTGGGTTTAAAGAAGGTGACTTTGGTTGGTTAGAGTCCAACACTACTCAAAGGAAACTCGTGCAATTTCTTTGAGTGACGTTTCGATGTTTTCTACCAACCATCGCAAAAAAAAAAAAAAAACATAGTATAGTGCAAAATAACCAGATGTGTGTTTCAAACACAATGGTTATGGTTAAAAAATGTTTTCTCAATTTAAAATAAATTCATTATCCGTTTTTACTGTTTTAGAACCATATACGAGTAGTACCTATATAGCTTTTATGTTATCTCTATACACTGTGTCATCTTTTTTATCATTCTATCATTTTCTTCAACAATTTTCCAACGATTCCAAAATTTAGATTCTTAGTCATTATACCCGTACGATAAGTATCGAGTATAATAAAATTACTCCTCCGTTTATAACACCTCGAAATAAGTGAGCTAGATATACCTTCAAAGGTATGGATCTGATCAGAAAAAAAAATTCTAAGTCGATTGAGCCATGTCCGTCCGTCCGTCCGTCAGCACGCTAACAATGCGTAGTACAAAAAAATGTAAATAAATAAACAACATAACGGTTGCTTGAAGAATTTTTATTTATATGATATTGATATATATACATACATACTTATATAATATCATGTTTATTTACATATCGTATATGTCACTGATGAATGAATGATAAGAGTATAGATGTATATTATATAGCACCGTATTTACATACATACATATATATATTTTATTGTACTTATAAGAAATTATTCTATGAATGGAAATATTTTTAAAGAAATATTGCAATGTATGGCGATATACTTATAACAATATAAATATACTATGTGCGCATTAATATAATATAATATTTAAAATTTTATTTATTATTTTGTACTAAGTAAATTTATTAGATATGTTTATTATATACATTTACCGCTTAGTATTAAATGGTACTATAGAATATTTGAAAAAGTTTTGGATTGATAATCGTTATGTGAAAGGTTAGAATCTGCTTTTGAAGAATGTACATATAAACATATAGTTTGAATATATGTACAACCATAGTTCAAGAAATTATAAAATTCACCCCAATTATTTTAAAATACTAAAAACTTAAAAAAATAATATTATAAGCAGAGTGACAGGCTTTAAACATACTAACGGTTCGTACGGGTATCTAAGAGTTGACAAAGGCAACTGTATTCTTCCTCGTTTTTTTTAAAGTAAATTTCCAAATATCTGACATAGCCATTTATATATTTAGATTTTAGAAGGTTGCTAAGTGTTTTATTAGTTTCTTAATTAAGAACCAGATTTTTTAGATATATACGAGTATATAAAATGGAATTGAATTTACAGTAGAACTTAGAGTTCAGGTGCCTATTAAACTCAATAATATTGAAATTGGAGTTGCATTATATCTTTCTGCATATTGCTTAACATCTTTTTTATTTCTGCATATCTTAACATCTTATGCACTTCTTGATTTAATAACAATTTTAAGTGATTATCCAGTCATAAGAAGTCAAAACTTAGAAGAAAAAAAAATCTTCACTACAAAACAACATGGAGTTCTTTATAAAATTATAATAGATTTACAACAAAAATCAATAAATCCTTAATAATCCCATATAGAGTTTAAAAAAAAAAAAAAATAAATTGATGTTTTTTTAACAAAAAGAGAAAGAAATCAAAATTCTTTTTTTTTTTCTTTTGATATTTTAATAAAAATTGCTAGCAAAGTTTTCAATTCATAAATTTTAATAATTTCTAAAAAAAAATAAGAAAATCATAAAAAATAACAAAAAAAAAAAAAACTAAAAGTTTCAAAAGCAATAAATTTTTTTTTTTGTTTTGTTTTTTTTAAATCAAGAAAATCAAAAAAAAAATTCTTTAATGTTAACATAAAATTTTATGATTCAATTTTGTTCAGATTCAAAAATTTTCATCTATATATCAGAAGTCTTACCACCAACCAACCTTACCATTATTATAATCATTTAATTTTTTGATATTTTCATTCTTTTTAGTGTTTTTTTTTTTTTTGTTTTTTGTGTTTTTTTTTGTTTTTCTGAAATTATCGCACTTTAACAGTGAGAAAATCTGAATTTCCTTTTTTTTTTTTTTTGTAACTTTAATGTAGGTCTATTGAAATTTCAATATTTATTTGTATATATATTTGTATATATATACAGATATTTATACATAAATACATTTGAAATTATATAATATAATATGGTATACAATGTTTACAACAAAATTCATATAGCATTATTTTAAAAACAGAGATATGTTTATTATATACATACACACATACATATATATATATAAATACATTTTTATTTTTGAAATACATAAAACAAAAAAAAATATAAAAAAAATTGAAACATTCGATTGAAATTTTTTCTTTAAATTCTTTTTACTTTAAACTATTCCTAAAAGCTGCCATTATGACCCTTGACAATCTGCACGCGATACATTTTAGCCCAGATGCTATATCATGTGAAATAATATACGATATATATATATATGTATATATATTGCCGCACCATTGCTAATAATAACAATATCCTTTATTTTGTACTACAATTTTATTTTATTTTTTTTTCTTTTTTTTTTTTTGTTACTTTTGATTTTTATGCCTTCATTTTGTTAATATTATGTCAAAGTTTATTTTCAGTAGGAGTATTGATATAAGTCTAAGTATATAAAGTGTAATACATACATAGATGTGTGGGCCTACATCAACCTACAAAATCTGTTTTTTCATTTTTTTGTTTTTGTTTGTTGCTATATGCAAAGTGTTATTTTTCTGACTCATGGATGGTATGGCGGCGTACTAGTTTTTATGAATCTACTCGTTTGTTGTTTTTGTTTTCATGAAATTAAATGTAAATCTGGAGATTATATAATGCATAAGGAAAATACTTTCTTTTTTTTTTTGTGTGCAAAATTAAATTATTTTAAAAAATATTTTTGGTTGAAATGTTGAATGTGACGATAGAAGTTTTGAATTCCAAATATTACAGATTAAAAGGATAATTTTTTAAAAGTCATTTATTAACGATTTCCGCTCGCTCCAATAATATAATATAATAAAGTAATTTTTTAGAGTTTTTTTTAATATATTTTTCTATTTATTTTTTATTATTTAATATATATATATTAATATATAATAATATGAAGAGGTATACATGGGATGATAAAAATTTTTCAGTAATTTATTTTTTAGCTTTACGATTGCACTTCAGTTAACCATTTTTCTTTACTAATAAATGACCTAAATTCAAAGTGAAGCTCAAATGACTATAGTCGATCCAATTTATATTATTTCTGGGGTTTATTTGTAAAATTTTAATCAATTTCTTCATTATAAAATACCTAATAATAATTATTAAATTACAAGTTTAAAATATAAAAAAAAGTTTTCCTTTTAAATCCTTTAGTATTTATAATTTTCTTTTAATTCTTTAAAATACAAGCGCTCAAATTAATGTCATCTGCCCTATGACCCGGATATGTTATGAGATTTTAGTTACCAGTAAAGCATAATTTCCTCAAAGAATATATAATTCCTTGAAGAAACACCAATTTTAACGCTGATATTAATTCTAAATAGGTAGCGATACCGGATACGTCTAGAATATGATTTCAATGCTAAAATTCTTGATTAAAGAAACGATAAAGAAAATTTATTTTGAATTTTAAAAATTTGATTTGATTTTTGCTGATTAAAAATTTATATTACAATAAAATATGTAGGGTACTATAATTTTATTTCTAAGTATGATATAATGCTTCTTTTCTTTATAGTTGAATTTAAAATTTGGTATATTTAATTATTAATAATAAGTAAGGAGTATACTTAAATAACTTTTAAACAATAATTTTTAATTTCTTATAAAATACTGTAAACACCGAGGGAATCCCACACATGGGTTCGAATCCCACACACCTCGTAAGAGTAATTCCCCCTTACGACATGTACAGTCACTCATGAAAAGGATAGGCTATATGTAATTTCCTTGTTACATTCATGTGGCAGGCAAATGCACTAAAAAAAATAAAAAATTTCTTAAAATATTTTATATTTTTCTAAATGTTAATTTCATAAAAGACCGAGCTGGATATAGATACTGTGAAAAGAAGAAAGTTGAAAGTTAAGGTTGATTTCGAGTAGAAGAAGAGCTTTTTCGGATAACAGAGTTGTCGAGGCGAAACTACTTGGAAGAAGATGAGCTTTTCGATATCGACCAATCACGATGATAACGAAAATACTATCTAGAGCGTACAGTATATTCTAGAAGGTTTAGTACTTGTAGAATGATTTTTTACAGATTTTTTTACTTTGTACAGATTTTCTCAAATTAGACTAATAAATATGCAATAATGTTCAGAGGAAACGTGTCATTTTTTCCAGTCATTATTTAATATCTAAGTTAAAATTTTTCCATAAATGCATAACAACAACATAACCATGATTATACATTTAAATGAATATGTTAACTCTTTAACATTGGTCTAATGTTTTTTTTTTATTAAATTAACTTGAAAGGAAACAAACGATCTCCAACTTTAGATTTATCAAATTTCTAGTCAATCTCCTAAACTATAAAAATTTAATAATAAAATAGAACTGAAGTTAAGAAATAAAAATGCAAAATACTAAAACTTAATCGTTTAGCATAGTCAAAATTTAAAAAAAAAGATTTTATATAATATAATTTTTTACTTGTAAAATAAAAATAAAAAAAATTTTGAACAAAACAAAAATTGGACATTTTTTTTTTTATTCTTTTATAAGGAAAATTATAAACTTAGCCTTTTCTATTCTTCTCAGTTTATTTCTTATTTACAACAACACAACCACAAAAGACTAAAAAGAAGAGTGTATTTTTTTTTTTTTTTGAATATTTCCTCTCTTATTTTTACATATAAAAGAAAGCAGTTCCTTTTGACTATTTCTAACTGTTTTTTAATGTTAAAAAAAAAGAAATAATTTAAAAAAAAAAATAACAATAAAAATGAAAAAAAATAAATAAAATACGACAGTATGTAAAACTAAAGGTTTTTAAAGGAGCAAATTTATGCGCCGAAATGATTATTTAGAATTTTTTATGTTGAAGAAAATCAAGAGACACTTTCTTAGAGTTTTAAAAAAGACTCATATAATTGAGAAAAGTATTATAAATCCCTAAAAGCTCTTAAACAGAAGGAAGTACAAAAATTATCGGCCAAAAATTTTTCTCCTCTCAAAATTTTAAGGTTTCGACTTGAAGTATTCCGGCGATACGAAACAACCAAAAATTTTGTTTCCATATAACGGAAAATTTAATTATTAAATTGGAAAAAATTATATAATAATTATATAAGTTTTTTTTGGCCGTTGACATTTTTATATTAGAAAAAACTATATTCAGCATAACTTTGAAAGATTGTATAATAAGTGTGGCTACATAAGAAAGTTGTTCGGCAACATTTATATTTTTTTTATGAAAACTATATCTATGTTTAAAATTTCATTTTACTGCCTTAGAAAATGTAAATTTTTTGTAAACATGCAGACGGATAACTGGATTTAAAAAAAAACACTATTTTGCAAAAAGTTCAAAAACCTGAACATCATTAAAAAATGTCCTATTTTACATTAATGTAAAGATCAGCTTCCAAAAGCGTATGTCTTCAAAAAAAAACCTGAATTATGTTAACAGAACTTTTAACTATTCTGACGTTATTCTATTAAAAAGTAAAACTGCTTTTCTCTAAAAATCCTTTTTATTATTATTAATTTTTTGTTTGATTTTTTTATTCACTCTTTTTTTAATCATAATTAAAAGATAAATGGGGAAATAATATAAAAAAGATTTATCACTATATAATTTACTGATTACTAAATGGTTTCTTTTATTATGTTTTTAGTTACAATCAGCTATTGATAAATATTATTTCTGCTTCAAAATTTTAAATTAATGAAAATACCAATATATAATTATCTATAGGTATATGTATATTTCTATATATATAAATAGAAAATACTATTTAACCTATAATGGTCTTAATATTTTTTATTTGCATATAATTAAAACAAATAAATAAATTTAAAAAAAATTAAATTACATTCAAAATCTAAATTTATTTTAGGGGCCTCGGAGGCCTAGTCGATAAGAGCGTATATAGTGTGGGTTCGAATCCCCTACACGTCGTAAGAGTCATTCCTCCTTACGACATGTACAGCCACTCCTGAAAAGGAAAGGCCTGGTAATTTCCTTTTTACATTTATGTGGCAGGGAAATGCCCTAAAAAAAAAAAATTTTAAATTAATTTAGAAAATATTGCATACCTTACGGCGTATATTTAAAACTTTCAAATAAAATACTTTTTTTTTCCGCAATTATTACTTTAGAACTTAACATTTAGAAATCTAAAATAATTTAATATTATTTATAGCAAAAAAAAAAAAAAATCAGAAAAAAAAAATCAAAATCCTTTGACTTAGCCTCTTGAAAATATACATTAACTATTTACGAATGATGTCCTTTCTTTTTGTTAATATTAAAAACCAAATATATTACAACTCTAAGTAGGAGAAAAGTAATACCAACAAAAGAAAAAAGAAAAGAAAATAATATCTAAATATAATAATATATCTACCATTCTATTGTGTTACTGTTATTTTTCATTTATTCAATTTTCTTCGTTTTTTATTTCACTTCAGTTTGAATGAATTTTTAAGTGATGGGTTTTAGTCTTTGCTATAATATAAAAAGTAACAATGAGAAATAAAATAAACAAATAGATATTTTTATAGTATATATATATATATATATATATATATATATATATCTATATGTTTATATCTATGTTTATAATAAAAAATTTTCAATAAGAATTTAAAAAGGAAATAAAATAAAAGAAATTACGCTATCAACGACATTGACAGGATGCTTTTATTTTTTATATTTTTCTTTTATTGTTAAAAATATTAGTTTATTTGTATGTTTTATTTTTATTTGTTGGAATTTTTTGAATGGTTTTTGTATTTGCTATATAAATTTTATGAATTGAATTTAGTTAACGTTCTTGAATTTTCATTTATTCTTAAGTATCCCATCTAAATTTTTTTTTTTTTTGTTTTTTTATTCCTTAAAAAAGTAGTTATAAAGTAACATTTTAATTTTAAAAGGGATCATTTTTGGTCATTTCATTGAAATAAATTTCATTTTATTTTTCATTTAGTCTTTTTTTTTTATAAAATTTTATTTTTTTTGTTTTTTTTTTTTTATTGTTATTTTCCATTTTTTTTTTTTTTCTTGTTTTTAAATGTCGCAATTAAGTTAAAGGGTTATTTAAAAGATTTGTATGTTTTCTTTTTATTTATATATATATATATATATTTTTTTGTAATTTTTATTGTCAAAGTCTTTTGCTTAAATGTAAAAATAAAAAAAATAAAAAACAACAAAAAAATTAGGATAAGTTATTTTTCATTTGGTAAAAAAGTGAAAAAAAAATAAAACAAAAAGAAAATAATGTCCACTTAAATTATATAAATTAAGTTTAACAAAAGAATAGGAAGGAAGAAAATATAAATTTTTAACCATTTCATTTTATTATATTTATTCTTTTTTTTTTTATTTTATTTTTTTTTTTTTGGCATTTTAATTTTATTTTTATTTATATAAGAGTGAAATTAAATTGAGTTTTAAATTAACTTAAAAAATAAATGGTTGAACAACTTAACAATTTTAATAGGAAAAGAAAAATAGGCGATGTGGTCGTTATGAATACATATATATTTTTTTTTTTTATATATAAAAAAATTTTTGAATTAAGAATAAAAAATAAATTAAAAATCAATTATAGAATCTTTTTATTTGTAAAAAGTTTTGCGTGACAAAATTTCAAATTAAAATTTATTCAACAAATAACAATAACGAACAAGCGAAACATCTACAATAAATTATGTTTTAATGTAAGAATTTAAAATTCAAAAAAACTAATTCTTTTTTTTTTTTTTCTATAAATCCTTTGGTTTTGCGTAACAAAATATTAAATTATTAACAAGGTATAGTTATAAAACAAATCGAACATAGGTTTATATTGCTACAGTCTTTAACTTTCTGTCAGAATTTAGTTAACTTCTAATTATTAAACTTAAGTACAACATATGCAACTATTATCCTCCAAAGTTTATATCTCTTGCGTAGTTTAACAGTTGCAATGCGACCTTGCCAATGTATTTAAAGAAAGTGCATTTTACTGTTTTGTTCTTCTTAAAATACAGAACGAATTCCACTCATTTCATTCAAATATGTCGGTTTCATTTCATCAATATAAAGTTAAAATACACTTTATGAATAATTATAATATATTATAATTTTTGAATATAAAAAATATACAGGGTGGGCCAACAAGAACTTGCTGTTTTAAAATATTTAAAACTTTTTTTGAGTTTCTAATTTAAGTACAAAAACATTTTTTTTTGC
Source organism: Poecilobothrus nobilitatus (assembly GCA_947095535.1). NCBI lineage: Eukaryota > Metazoa > Arthropoda > Insecta > Diptera > Dolichopodidae > Poecilobothrus > Poecilobothrus nobilitatus. The sequence goes on from OX352774.1 coordinate 113,784,365, forward strand.
TGATTATAAAAGATTTTAAGAAAGTCCTCCAGACGATTTATTGCTACAATGCAAATAAAATAACGTGTGCATTTTAATATTGAAAAAAATTCATTTAAATGGACAAACAATAAAGCAGAACTGTTGAGAATCTGAGAATGTTGAATTTGCAACAATTATACACTATTAGTTGTACTGTTTGATGTGGAATTATGGTCAATAGAGTCGTCAGTTCATAATTTTCTTTTTCATCGAAGCCTGATTTCTTTTTTCTGAATAAACGACGAACCAGAAACGTTGCCTGGCGTAATATAAAATGCATTAGAACCTTTATGTGTCAACAATACAAAGAATATCACTCAAATGATATTATTTTACAAAACCTAAATAAAAAGAAAATTAACAAATTACTCTGTCTCTCTTTCGTAAAAAAAAATCAAATACAATATCAAAATTACAAAAATTATACGCATTTTACATAAGTCAATTCCAGTTGATCCACCCTGTACATTTAAAATATCTTACAATAAACTGAAGATATTTAAGATATTATTATGTGAGAAACATTTTAAGAAATCCATAGGATCGAAGGAAACATACATTTAATAACTATTCCAGATATAATCAAATCCTGAAATCAAAATAGAACAAAATGTCAAAACTAAAAGAGCAAAGATAGTTTTTAGATCCATTAATGCCTGTATAAAAGAGAAAATTTTTAGATTCATTAATGTGGAAATACTTACTAGTTTTAATTATTTTATTTTAGCATTTTCTCATGAATGTTGGCTAGCTAAACTATACTTTACTTCAGAAGTTAAAATTTATGCATTATTACTTTTAATTTCGGTGACGTTAAAACATAAAATCATAAACAGTAATCACTACGACAGTTTAATCTCTATTCCCCTCTAACTGAAGTCAAAAGAAGGTATTTTTTCAGACATGATACCGATAGATAAAAGTAATCTAATCTGGTATAAAATAATTAAATTTTTATTAGATTTATGTTATTTTGAAAGGGCACCACCCGCTTTAATCTGTAAAATTTTAATTCCGTATATGAAGCACTTTTTTTTTTATTAAAACTTACATTACCACAATACAAATTGGCTGGTATGCGATTACAGGACATAGTTAACAGGACATAAATAAATGCTGTTTTATTTCAATCATTAAATAAATAAAATTTTTTATTTCAGTTTTTAAAATTGATTAAATAAAGATGAATTTATAATGATTTTTTCTTAGCAAAAAAAAAATTTTTCTAAAATATTTCGGTTTCTTAATTTTTATCACTTTTCCAAAAAAATTTTTAAAAAATGTGCTTATTAGTTTCACTCTGTCCATCCGTCTGTCCGTCCGTCTGTTTGCAAAACTTCTACACCGTTAAAAATAGAGAAAAAAAATTTTAACCATAGGTAGGTCTCATAAAAAAAATAATTTTGTGGAACAACTTTTTCATGTAGCCCCATCCATTACGGAGCTACAGCCCCTCAAACTTTGAAAAAGCCCTATATTTAAATTTATATATCTAATGTTCTGCGTAAGATTTTTTCAATCTGAAAACGTCATGCGACAGGTATTTTTTTTAACTTTGTAAATTAATATAAAAATTATGCAATATTTTGTAATTTAATATATAAATTTACCGTTATGTGAAAACCTAATTTTGCATGATTTTTCTACTTTCATAACTCCGGCACGCTTTTAGATAGCGGCTTGAAATTTTGAGGCAGGAAAGAACTTTTAGAATTAGTATAAGTTTGCTCTGAAAATTTTTTTGAACAACCCCCTGTTTATGAGCTATTAGGGCTTTATTATTTTTAAACACCTGTAACTTAGGAACCTGTACACATTTTACTTCTGCAAGATATAAAAATTAAACCTACATTAATATATTTTTAGGTGTGTTAAAGGTTTATTTTAGTTGTAAAGGGTTCCAAAGTTGCAGTTCTTCAAAATTGCGACAAAGCCCCATTTTCAGATGTATATATCTCAGGCTCTGCGTAATAGTTTTACAATCTAAAACCGTGAGAAGACCGGAGATTTTATTATCTATATAAAACAATATCAAAATTATATAATATTTTGTAGTTTACTATTTAAATTTACCGTTATGTGAAAACCACATTTTGCATGAAATTTCTTTTTTCATAACTCCGGCACCCCTTTAGATAGGAACCTGAAATTTTGAGATAAGAAAGAACTTTTAGAATTAGTATAAGTTTCCTCAGAAATTTTTTTGGTAGCATGCTCTCTTTAATAGTTATTACGCCTCAAAAATTGAAAATTTGCTATTTTTAAACACCTGTAACTTAGGCACCTGTAAAAATTTTTCTTCGGCAAGACATGGAAATTAAAGGTTTAATTTTTAATTTTTCGTGTGTTAATCGTTTTTCTTAGTTATATAGGATTTCGGACTTACGGCCCCTCGAAATTTAAAAAATGTCCTATTTTCACATTTTTTCTAATTACATGAAATTTTCAAATTTTTGTGTAAGTCGCACTTCTAAACAGTTTGTTTTGTTTTTCGGAAATGTGCGCTTTGAAAAATCCTTGGTTTAAATTCTGTCTTGTTTATTTTCAGGTTCAGGATTTTTCTAAAAGAATAAAAAAATTAAAATTGATTGTTTTCCTTTAAGAGAAAAAGAAAACTTTTCTTTCGATACTTTATATAAATTTATATATATGTATATATTTTAATTTTTCTTGTTTTTATTATTTTTTTTTTTTATTTTATTTTATTGATTTTAAATTTTCAAAAGAAATCCTAGAAAAGTTCAAAAAAAAAAGTTTTAAAAGAAAATTGAATTTTTTTTTGAAAGTGATAAATAAAACCTTAAAATACCTAAGAACGTTTTTCTTTTTTTTTTTTGTATCTATACTTTTATAATAAATTTATCAATTCTTTTGTTTAATTTTACAATAAACCAATCAAAAAAAAATTTTTTAATATGTATTATGAAAAATTTTAAAATAAATTGTAAAACAAACAAAATATTTTGAAAAAGGAACGACATTTCCTTGTAATAAAATAAAAGTTTTAGGATTTTCCAAAAAAAAAAAATTTAATATTCTTTTTGGAAAAGTTGAAAATATTGCATCAAATTTTAAAAATTAATTTTTATAAAATTTTATTAATGACAAAAAGTAGTTGTATGTATCAGGTATGTATATGTATTATTTTCCTGATCACCTCCCATTTTGTAATTATGCTTCTTTTTCATCAGAAGCAAAAAATAAATTCTATATGGTTAAGTCTTGGTGATCCAGTAGATAAGCACATTCTTAAAAAGTAATTTTTCTTAAAAAAAACAAAGCAATGAAATAAAGCCATTAGCAATAACGTCTAATAAAGTTATATAGCTTATTGGTTAAAAAGTTATATAGCTCATATTTGGTACAAGACAAAAGCATAAAATAAATTTATTTATTTTTTTAAAAATGAAATTTTTTAAATAGAAATAATTTAAATTTTAAATTCTAATTTTTTTTTTTTAAATATGTTTTACAATATTTTCTAAATGACTTTATCTAAACAAAAGATATCAATCAAATTTTAGGAGTATTTCGTCCTACAAAATTACTTGAACTTTTCATTAGACTTTGTAATGTTTTAATTGCCTAGACAATTCCTAGTTTAAAAATTTCGATTAGTTTTATATTTATATGAAATTTTAAGAAAATCATTTGTGAAGTATAAAACCGCAATCGAAAACATTTTTTTGGGGATAGGGATGTGGGAAGGATAATTGGGAAAATTGGAATTGGGAAATTTGGGATTATGTGGGATAACTGGGAAAATTTGGAGGGATATTTTGAAGAAAGATGTTAATGGCCTTCTTAAACCTAAGTAAATCGTGCACATACGAATTATTAAGTTTACGGAACACATGCGATGGGGTATGGTTCCACAAACGGGACGTGCGCATGACAAATGAATTTCCATAAACTGTATTTCGCCATCTTGATAACTGTACATGGTCGGGATGAGTGAGTATGTCATTGTGACTGTAATATATTAACAACTATTTCAATTATGAAACTGGTATTGAGATTTGAGTTGCATAAAAATGCATTTTTATTTTATTTAACTTTAAATTCGAATTATCATCTGTTATTTTCTAGTCAAAATTTTTTAATTTTTTGTAAAAACAAGCTTTAGTATCTGCTCCTAACCTAGCAATTCTTCATGAAAATAATACGACGTTATCTTTTATGAACTTCCTCGCTGATCTTTTAAATATTTCAATCGATCTGCTATCTTTTATTGTCTTTGGTAGTAGGTTGAAAATATAAATGTTGCTGCTGGAATAAGACTCTTTTTTGTGTTTTTCAGTTCGGCTAGCTGGTACATTTAGTAAATTCCCATATCTAGTAATTATAATATTGGTGACGTCTTCCCTACTTTTCAGGTTTACACTCGATTTTTTAGTTTTGTTCATTATTTTGTAGATGAAAACCGCTTTGTCAAGAATACTAATTTCCTGCACTTAGCTTATATTTGTTTCTTTGAACATTATTGTCGCATTATTTTCTCTACGGTAATTAAAAATTTATTTGCAGGTTTGGTCAGAATTTGTTGTCATTATTTTATTTATAATCCACTCGGCGCACGACAACCAATTTATAATATTATACCGCATATCAGAAATAACGTGAGCATTAACTTACATAATAGCGACTCTTTTTGACATTTTTATGTTCGAACGCTTAATCGCTCCAATTAGGGGAATAATTTTCGACCAGATGTATTCCATGTGAGTAGCCCAATGAAGTTGATTATCAATAATAATTACATCTAAATGTTTTGCTTCTTTCGTTTGTTCAAATATGACATAGTTTATGGTAATTTTTGGTGAAACACCATCGCCTCAGAAAATTATTGTTGTATGTAGCAAAACATAGTTTGTGGTAAATCAACTTTGAAGTTTTAAAGAGGCATAGTACTAAAACTGTACGGTAGAATTATTTTAAACTTAATACCTCTTTTGCTATAGGAATAAAGAAACCAAGTGCAAATTTTATAATCGGTCCCACAAACTTTGGCGGAATTAGGAGAGTTTTTACTCAAACAACATTTGTTTTATGTAACAATTTGCATAAATTTGGTTTGGCTATGTATAACATGGAATGTTGTCGTATTAAATGGGAAAAACTAAAAGACAGAAAAGCAAATTCCGTTTTTGTTTTTTCCGATGGATTTATTTTATTTTATAGATTTAGTTATTTAGTGCAGGAAGTTGGAGTTACATTATTTTGCATATTTGTGGATTGTCCTTGACAACATTATTTAAAATTTTTATTAAGGCACTTGCAATTACATTGACCGACCTACCACAGCAAGTTTCGTTCCCAAATTTAACAGTAAGTTATTTTAAATTTATCGTGCTTATTCAAAGTTCCAGTCAAATTGTACACATTTAACTTACGGTTTTAATAAAAGTTAGCTCAAAACCTTTTTAGGAGCGAAAAAATATTTTGCAAATCTAAATTTACATTATTATAATAGGTTAGGTAATACATCATTTACTAATTCTCTGTAATCAGTTCTTTAGCTAGTGCGGAACTAGTCTGATTTTCTACTAAGATATTATAAAATATAATATAAATGTATTGTATACATACGAAACTTAACACATACAATAATAAATCATATTAAATATGCAAATGTGGTACTAATGTGTTATAAAAAATAAATAAATAAACACTTTGTGCTGCAAAAAACATAACATACAACAATAATTTACTGACACTTTTTTCATGTTTTTGTATGAAAATTTGTTGTATGTAACAAAATTTTTTCATATACAACAAAAAGCATACTCATCTTGATCAGAAACTGAACATACATACAACAAAAGTCATACCAGATATCTTTAAAACGGTAAAAGATAGTGAAAGACGGACAATACCATTAGAAAGAGAACAAAAAAAAAAAACTTGAAAAACCGCTAAAAACAAAAATTCAAAAAATTTCACATACAACAATGATTTTCTGAGACGACGACTAAGGTTTGTTTTTATTGCAGATCACGATAAGTTTAGTTTTGTTTTCGTTAATCGTCTGTTTATTATTATTAGACCATTTCATAAAATCTAGCTAGGTCATTCTTCATTTCCTCTTCCAAAACTATTACATTTTTGCTTTTACACAGCAGGCACGTATCATCTGCGAATATGTCATTACTTTCCTAATAATCCTGCACAGATGATGTTATGTTAATATATAGGAAGTACAAAGTAATTGTAAAAACTTAAAAAAATTCCTATCGTTTTGACGTTTTTAGATTGCAAAAAAAATATTTATAGCAGAACTTCAAACAAAACATTTGAAAAAATATAATAATTTCTTTCTTTGAGGGGGGACTGTAACTGCGTAATGTTGGAGACTACATAAAAAAAAGTTGTTCCTCAACGTTTATTATGCGTTGTTCCTCAACGTTTATTAATTTTTTATGAGACCTATTCATGGATTTATTTTTTGTTCGTCTTAAATCTTTCATCTTACAAAACTTCTAGTAAACACCAAGGAACGAACGGAGTGAAATTAATAAGTAAATATTTTTCACAAATTTCTTGGAAAATATGCTAAAAATGAAAAACCAAAAAGAATATTAAGAAATTAAATTCTTATTTTATAATTATTATATATAAGAAAATATTAAACTATACAAAATCCTTAGGTTGTTAAGATAATATTTAATTTATTTTCTATACATATTTTATATTTTCTTGTGTATTAAGCAAGCCATTAATAATACACTGGGATTAGGGGTACACGTGCTTAAGAATATAAAATATAAAATATTGTAATTGTAAAGTTTTTGATAACATCAAAGACGTGTATGTCAATCTTTATTATAAACAACTAAAAATTAATATTTAAAGAAAATTTAGACGTTAAGTAAATATAATCTGAGATTAATTTAAAAATTAATCAAAATTAAAGCATATATATAATATAATATGTATATATAGTATTTATATAATAAATTTTTTCTCAAGGATAAAAAAAAAAAAATAAAATTCTAAAGCCACTTTAAAAAAACCACAAAATAATGTAATATTAAATTGTGTAATGAAAGTTTAAATGAATATTGAATTAATATTATGTTGAAACAACTACAAAAATATTCTATAAAAATAAAATTAATTTAATTTTAACATTTTTTTCATTTTTTTTTCTGTTAATATATTCATAAAATTTTAATCAAAACTCACTCATGTTTATAAATGACCTAATTTAGTATCAAAATAAACTACTACAAAAAAATATTATAAAATATAAAAAAAAAAAATAATTTATTTATCATAATAATATTATCTTTTACTCAAATTTTCCTTTTATTGTTTTTTTTTTTATAAAAATTAAATAATTTTTTTTTTTTTTTTATTGTACATTCAATGTAAAATTAACGAATTTTTTCGGCCATTTTCTGATTTTTTATATAATATTTTTAAATATAAAAATTGTAAAATTCTTATGGGGCCCCAATAAAATTGAATTGAGTTTACTTAAACTCTGATCATAATTTAAACTGTTTTGGTATCTTAGTGCAATTGGAGCTTCTTTATTATATAAACTTTATTTTTTCGTACAATTTATTAGTATAAAAATGACGTTAATGTCAATGTCATCATGATCTATAGCAAGGCTGTTGATCTATAGCATTCCCAAATTAAATTAAGAGATAATATTTTTCATTATTTGACGAGAAAAAAAGGAGAGATGAGAATTTTTCATTTTAAATCTCTTTTAAAGAAATGAAAAAAAAAGAGAGAGAAACTTTTTAGTAGTAATCGTAAAATAAATTGGTGAATATATGTCGTAATTCTTTCAGAGACTCTAGGGTTCTTTTTTTTGCTTACTACTTTCTTGAATTTTAAATTTAAGGACGTATCATTTTGCTAATAAATTATATTATATGCTTTTAATAATTTTTTTGGCATGTGAAATCTTGTACATATTTTAAATGTCTACTTTATCTGTTCTTAAATCTTTAATAATTATACCCGTACGATAGGATCGGGTATAATAAAATTACTCCTCCGTTTGTAACACCTCGAAATAAGCGAGCTAGATATACCTTCAAAGGTATGGATCGGATCAGAAAAAAATTCTAAGACTTTTGAGCCATGTCCGTCCGTCCGTCCGTCCGTCCGTCCGTCAGCACGCTAACTCAAAAACTAAGAAAGCTAGAATCTTGAAATTTACACAAAATATTTTGGGAGTAATTTGTAGGTTCCCTAATTTTTTTGGTTGAGTTTGGACCAAGCCTTAGGGTAGCTCTCAAACACCTAACTTTTAGATCCCCACATTTTTTTTGCAATAGAGCTATGAAATTTTAACTACTGATAGATCTCACAAAAATATTAATTTTATTTTTAATAACTTTTTTTTGTAGTCCCACCCGTTACGGAGCTACAGCTCCCCAAAGGTTCAAAAAAGCTCTATATTTAAATTGTTATAGCACAAGTTGTATAAGGTATATCTTCATTTTGAAAACGCCAAACGATTACTACTTTTACTAGCTTTAAAAGTATATATACAATAAATATATATTTGTGGCATACGGTGTCTTAATTTACCGTTATGCGAAACTAAAATTTTGCAAAATTCTTTAACCCTTCTATCTTCTAAACGGTTTAAGTTGGAAACTTGAAATTTTGACAGAAGTTAGATCTTCGAAAATAAGTATGAGTCATTTCAGAAATTTTTTTTGTATCACCTCCCGTTTAGGAGCTGTAAGGAGTCAAAAACTGAAAATTTCCTATTTTTAAACACCTGTAACTTGAACACCTGTTAGAATTTTTTTGAAGTAATACACAAAAATTAAAGCTTCAACATTATATTCTTATTTCTGTTAACAACTTTTTTTAATAATATAGGGTTACTTTATAATTGACGAAAGTGTTACTTGATTTTTTCAAATTTTCTAACAAATTTCTTCAACAAATTTTTTGCATTTGTTTTATTCGATAATTTGAAATTGTTGAGGATATAATGCGTAGTACATAAAAATGTAAATGAATATACAACATAACGGTTGCTTGAAGAATTTTTATTTATATGATATTGATATACATACATACTTATATAATATCATGTTTATTTACATATCGTATATGTCACTAGTGAATGAATGATAAGAGTATAGATGTATATTATATAGCGCAGTATTTACATACACATATGTATTTTATTGTACTTATAAGAAATTATTCTGTCAATGGAATATTTAAATATAATATAATATAATATTTAAAATTATATTTACTGTTTTGTACTTAGTAAATTTAATATACATTTACTGCTTAGTATTAAATGGTACTATAGAATATTTGAAAAAGTTTTGGATTGATAATCGTTATGTGAAAGGTTAGAATCTGCTTTCGAAGAATGTACATATAAACATATAGTTTGAATATATGTACAACCCATAGTTCTAGAAATTATAAAATTCACCCAAATTATTTTAAAATACTAAAATATTAAAAAAATAATATTATGAGCAGAGTGACAGGCTGTTAACATACTAACGGTTCGTACGGGTATCTAAGAGTTGACAAAGGCAACTGTATTCTTCCTCGTTTTTTCGTGCAATTTATTAGTATAAAAATGACGTCAATGTCAATGTCATCATGATCTATAGCAAGGCTGTTGATCTATAGCATTCCCAAATTAAATTAAGAGATAATATTTTTCATTATTTGACGAGAAAAAAAGGAGAGATGAGAATTTTTCATTTTAAATCTCTTTTAAAGAAATGAAAAAAAAAAGAGAGAGAAACTTTTTAGTAGTAATCGTAAAATAAATTGGTGAATATATGTCGTAATTCTTTCAGAGACTCTAGGGTTCTTTTTTTTGCTTACTACTTTCTTGAATTTTAAATTTAAGGACGTATCATTTTGCTAATAAATTATATTATATGCTTTCAATAATTTTTTTGGCATGTGAAATCTTGTACATATTTTAAATGTCTACTTTATCTGTTCTTAAACATTTAATAATTTTTTTTTTCCTTTTTGTTTTTTTTGCTAAACCGTCTTTGTAATGTCGTGTATGTCGCAGTGAGAGTTAAAAAGAGAGGAATAAGAAATATAATATTCCAAAGATAAAAATTATTCGTTTTCTAGCGTATTCTGTTTTTTTCTGATCTATCACATTGTCAAATTAGTTATCTGAATTAATTAAAGCTGTGTTTATATTTACTTTCAATTAAGTTAAGGTTAAACTTAGATTGGGTTTTTTTTTTGACATGCGAAAACAAATTTTTAAAATCAAGCTAAATTCGTTAGTATGTTAAAAAATCTTTCGGCATAGAAAATTTAGTTCAGTTGTTTGATAGAATATGTTGTATTTATATAAACGAAAGTGTAGTTTGGTTATGATAAGCCTGAATTTAATAAACAAAAACTATTATATTAATTTCTAAAAACGCAAAATTTAAACAAATGATTTGAGGAATTGAAGCAACTTTTTTAATACAAACAATTTATTTTAACCTTAATTTACATATAATACAGGGTGATTCCGTTTCGATGGTCTTCCTTGAAATGTGTGATTATGTTGAGACGAACAAAAAATTATATTGAAGAGGGGGGGGTCAATTCTGGACCCTTTTCGAGATATGAGGGGTTAAAGATGTTTTTTAGTGACTTTTCATAAAAAAATCTATAACTTTTGAATGGCTTGGCTATAGGGAGATAAAAAAAAAGCGTTTTGTAGAGTAAGTTGCCAGCCTGTATAATTAGCTATGATATAGATGAAAATCAATTTCTGTAATTTAATTATAAAATATGTATAAATTTTAAATTTGCTTGAATGTTTGAATGTTTTTGTGAATGAATGAATATTTTTTACCACTTACATGAAAAAATTTCAAATTTACAAAAATTACAAATTTTTTAGAACAATTTTTGTTTTAATTTTGTATGTAGATGTAACGTAAAAGTATAATTACATATGTATGATTTTAAATAATTAAATATTTTTATTTTTTATATCAGATATTGTAAATAAATGTTAAAAGAACATCTAAATTAATTATTATCATTTTTCTTTATTCATCTGAAGATTAAATATGTTCAAAGAAAGTTTTTTTTATAACATCTAAGAGTTGATGCTCAAAATTTTCAATCATATTTTCAAAACAAATTTTTAATTTTCTCTAACATTCTATGCCTGCAGTTCAATAAATACGACAAGACATTATCGTCAACAAAATAAATTACATGTATTCAAATTCCATCATAACAAACAGACAGTACGAGTATACGCCACGACAAAGGCGGTGACAAAAGTTTTAAATTTAAAATTTATCATTTTTCGCAGTCTCATTTCATAGTTAGGGTACCGGAGTTATTGCCCCTTAAAATCGCAAAAAACTTTAATTTCAAATTTATATATCTCAGGTTCTGTGTAAAAGTTTTACAATTTAAAAAAGCAATGGCAAAAAGCAAAATTATGCAATGTTTTACAATTTACTATTTAAATTTACCGTTATGTTAAGACAAAATTTTACAAGATTTTTTTTACTTCTTAACTCCAAAATGCTTTTAGATAGTGACTTGAAATTTTTTAGTAAAGTAAGAACTTTTAGAATTAGTATAAGCTTCCTTAGAAAATTTTTTTTGTTCCACCTCCTGTTTAAGAGTTATTAAGGTTTAAAAATTGAAAATTTCTATTTTTAGACACCTATAACTTAGACACCTCTACAAAGTTTTCTTCTGCATAAAAATTAAAGCCACGCAGTAAAATATTTTTACGCGTGGTAACGATTGTTCTTTGTTATATAGGGTTCCGGACTTACATCCCCTCAAAACTGCAAAAACATCCTATTTTACATTTTTTCTTATATGAAATATTCAAATTTTGGTGCAAGGTCACAATTATAATCAGTTAGTATTGTCTTTAAAAATCGTTCCATTATATTCTGCCTTGTTTTATTTAAAACTTCATATTGATTTCAATTATATTCTTTTTGAATATCAACTCTCAAAATAAACAACACGCGCAACAAAATTACGAGTAGCAAATTTCATCAGTAAATTTTCTCGTGAGAATTTCTAATGTTTAAGCTAAATTTTTTGTTATCCACCCTTTTTCCATTCATTTTTGTATTATAACTAAAAATTTGCAATGTAAGCATTAAATTACTATAAATAAAGTGTTACTTAATAATTAGAAATTATAACTAGAATAAAGTAGATTCTCCGCATAATAACTTCTTTTATTATCCTACCTTCTTGTGGTTAAGCCATTTTCTTCGAATACCCAATTGATGAGGCGGCCTTGGGCACAAGTAACAACTATAATAGGAAAACAAGGAAATTTACTACAAGTAGATTATCTTGTACACAGTACACACCATTATTTAACATTTTCTTTTTCTTTGCACAATTAATTTTTTCGTTAAATCTATTTTTATCTAATATTTCACTTTCACAGCTCTTAAAGAAATACACATTGAAATGCTTTGCTTTACAAAAGTTAATGATTCATGATTCATTAAAATATCCTAATCTAAATTTTAATATTGAGCTATAATAGATGCAAAAATATTGTACTAGATAATAAACATTTGAAAGATATTATAGCCTAAAGGTTTTTGGAAAACCTTAATTGAAATCAAAAATATTTCTGTACACATACAAAGAACATGCACTTTTCCTTTTAATTTTTTATATATTGTTATAGTTTCATATTATTCGGTAGGGACTTATACCTAATTTTTGATTTTTCAATTTCATTTTGTTCGTCCCGCTGTTTACGATCGAACAATTTTACCACGTACAGGCCTTATTATTAATTTAAAGTAATTTTAATAGGCCTTTTAAAAATATGATTTTATGAAACCCACCTATTGCGAAAATACAAACCCGTGAAGTTGGAAAAATTGCAATTTTTAAATTTTAATATCTCAATTTCTTCGAAATACATTTTGGCTATCTAAAACCTTCAAAAGACTTCTTAAATCAATGATTCATGAATCAATTTAAAAATTATGTAAAGTTTTGGTTTTGTTGTATCTCTGGAACGCTTTAATTTAAAACATTGAAATTTTGAGAGGTGGAAGATGTTTCAGAATAAAGTTTAAGAACATTTTTAGAGATCAAAAATTGTAAATTGATCATTTTTAGAGCATGCAACTATACATGGCCACAAGTGAAAACTTATTTAAAGTTAAACATAAAACATAAAGAATTATTAGAATTTTAAATTTCTTAACAGTTTATTGCATAGTGTTTTGCTAAAATGAAAAATTAACTGTCGCTTGGTTCTTAAAACAAAGTTACAAATTTTAATGTAAAATTGTATAGTCGCAATATTCTAGAATACTCTTAATTTAGCTTTTTGGAAATGTGCATCTTTTGAAATCTTTGGATTTATTATATTTTTCTGCTTCTTTAGTATATTTTTCAGAAAAATTTGGAAAATTTACTTATTAATTTCTCTCTGTTCGTCCGTACGTCAGTTTGTTTATAAAACTCTATTCCATTTAAAAGAAAGCAATGAAATTTACTATGCATAGGTCTATTAAAAAAAATTATTGTTGTATCTACATCAACTTTTTTTTAAGTAGTCCAATCCATTTCGGATCTATATCTCTTCCGTATCTTCCCTTTCGTATAATATATTTGTACTGATATCCTAGAGTTAAAATAGTCTAAGTCAAGTTTTTTGAAAATTAGCATAAGTTACCTAAGGAAAATTGTATTTCAAAAATGAAAGCTTGAGTTTTGCATGTGTTAAATTGTTTTTTATACCGTATGAACTATGTTCAAGGGTATAATAAATTTACCATTACGTTTGTGACACCTTAAAGGAGTCGAGCTAGATATAGTGTCAAAGGTATGGATCGGCTCAGAATCGAATTCTGAGTCGATTAAGCCATGTACGTCCGTCCGTCCGTCCGTCCGCACGATAACTCAAAAAATAAAGAAGCTAGGAGGCTGAAATTTTTTTTACGTCACTTTTACAAAATTGTTAGTTTTGCTATTTAACTCCAGCATTTTCGGCCACCGGGTTCGAGTAGCTGCCATACAACTTCTTTCCTTAAATGGAAATAACCCAGTGTCTATTCAATCTAGGTATCTGAAATTTTGCAAATGATGATCGAGTTTTATGGCAACAACTTCTGCAAAATTTGGTTGTGGTGGTGCAACGGGTTCGGATAGCTGCCATACAACTTCTCTTTTTAAATGAAAATAACTCAGTGTCTATTGAAACTAGCTATCTGAAATTTAGTGAAAAAGTGTCGAGTTGCATGCCAAAAACTTTTGTAAAATTTGAATGGTCTAAAGCAGCCGGTTCAGGCTTTTTGCATTTCTTGGAACTTAATGAAGCTAGGCGCAATAGATTCGGGTAGCTATCATACAACTCCACAATTTACATAAATATATCTCTGTAGTTCGGTACTAAAACATCTGAATGTTTTTAAAAGATGATCAAGTTTTATAGAAATAGGATATATTACGTTCATACGGGTATCTCAGAGTTGACACAGTCTACTCTACTGCACTCTTCCTCGTTTTTATATTGGTAGTGTTTCCTTAAAATTGAAAAAAGTGTCTCTTTTTTTATCACTATAAAATAGTAAAAGAAAAATAATTATAAATTATTTGCTACAAACCAAGTCTTTTGATAAATGTACCCTTTTAAAAACCGCTGGTTTTTATTCTGCCTTATTTATGTTTCTTTTGCTTTAATAGTTTCCAAAAAAAAAAAAATTTATTTTCTTTTCTGATCATTTTTAAATAGAAAAGGTACTATTGTTCCATTATTATATAGTGTGTACACAAATATATAGGTATATGTATATTATATGAAAAAAAATGTATGCTCTTACATCAATAACATAAAATATTCAAATCACTTACTTTACACAATTACAAACTATAGTATTATTTCTATTCGATTAGTTTCAAAAATTTTTATATATAGACAAAAAGTTTCTTTTTGTACTTCTTAAATGCAACTATAAAAGTTTCTTATCCTATAGATAACTATTTATTATTAACTAGTATATTTTTACTAGGATGTTTCATATAGATATTAGATACATATTTTGCACGTAATAAATATAACAAATGAAACTATTATTTTTTAAAATTAATAGTAGAAAATAAAGTTTTATTAGTGATAAAAAATTATTTTAAATTTTTATATTATAATCCACAAAATATTATTTTATCATATAATTGAATCTGTCTATGAATTCAAAGATAAATGCAATTTTTAAAAATTAACAATTTGTTGCACTTCAATTTAAACTTTTTGGGGTTTTGATCCAAAAAAAAAATCTATGTTTTTAAAAATTTATATCTATAATAATATATTATATAGATACATATATTTTGTAATATTAACTGTAAAAATTATCGATATTTTGATTAATTCCAACATTTCAAAATTTCTTGTATTCGAAAATTATAATTTTTGAAAATGTACACATGTGTCGGGGTTATGAATGATTGTCTGCTATAACTTTATGTAAACACGATAAATTCAGAACGATTTAATTTATTTTGAATTTAAAAACGCAATAATTTCTCCAGATTTCTGACAATTAACGGCATTTCCCATGTAAAAGTAAAGAAGAGTGTAGTAAAGTAGATTGTGTCAACTCTGGGATATCCGTATGAACGTAATATATACTGGTTTTATAAAACTTGATCATCTTTTACAAAATTTCAGATGTTTCAGTACCGCCGTTAAGTATCAATATATATTTATTTAGATTTTGGAGTTGTATGACAGCTAACCGAATCTGTTGCACCAGCATAATTAAATTTTACAGAAGTTATTACGATAAAACTTGATCATCATTTGTAAGATTTCAGACACCTAGCTTCATTAAGCTCCAAGAGGTGCAAGAAGCCTGAACCGCCAACTCTAAACTAACTAAATTTTACAAAAGTTTTTCGCATGTAACTCAACATTTCTTCACTAAATTTCCAACACCTAGCTTCAATATACACAGAATTATTTTCATTTAAAAAGAGAAGTTGTATGTCGGCTACCCGAAGCTGTTGCATCAGCACAACCAAATGTTATAGATGTTGTTGGCCTGTAACTCGGCATTATTTAGCAAAGTTTTAGATACCTAGCTGCAGTAGATACCGAGTCATTTCCATACAAAGAAATAAGTTGCATGGCACTTATTCGAACCCGGCGGCTGAAAATGTTGGGTTTAAATAGCTAAACTCACAATTTCCCAGAGTGATGAAAACAAATCTTATTTTTATTTTATTTTATTATTTTTTGAGTTATTTTTAAGGCTCATAAATCGATTAAGTCATGTACGATCGAGCCGATCCATATCTTTGACCTTATATCTAGTTCGACTCCTTTAAGGTGTCACAAACTTCATAAGTTTATCTTTACCAGAAATTGTTGACTTGTTAATTTTTATAACTTCTTTTGACAAAATTTCGGATTACCTTAACTTACATTGAGTACCTTATTTTGTACCTTAATTAGACAATGAATAATGCTAATTTAAAAAACAAATTGCATGGCAGCTAAACTGAATCTGTCGGTTGAACTTATTTAATAAGTATAAACAGCGGAACTGACATTTATATGAAAAATACCAGAATCCAAGTTCTATTATTCTTATATGAGTTATCTGCAAACGCCAAAACGGACGTACATAGTCAACTAAAAATGTAATCTTGAGCAAGCATATATCGTGTATCATAATTTTATATACGTTATTTCTTTTAAGTTGTTGCACCTTAAATGTCGTAACCAATGGAAATTTATTATACCCTATGTAACTATATTTGAATAGATATAAAAGGTAACAAGCACGAAAATTGTTTTGGGCTCATTTCTAACTGTGTCTAACCGCTGTACAACAGCTTATAAAGTGTTTATAAGAAACGAAACTTAAACGAATAAATTATGGATTTTTCATAATTAAATAAACTTTTAATAGCCCAAATATAGTATAATTCTCAAATGAGACTATCTGGGGTAAAACAGTATATATTGTGTAGATAGAAATGGAAATTCAATACAAAAACTGTTTTCTATGGAATCAATTTGTCTGTTTCTTAAATAAACCTACAGGGGGTGATCTTGGGAAAATGTTTTCAAATAAATTGTAAACATTTTTTATAAAGAATTATTAAGAGCATTAATTAAATTTATTTTTTAATTAAATTTATCTAATAATTATATTAATATTATCATCTTACAAAATTTTCTTATTATTAAAATTAGATATTCTTATTATTTATTATTGTCACAAGTTTTCTAAAAGTAATTTTTCAACTTATATGTTAAAAATAATATCAAAGACTATTTTCAATAATATTTAATTTTAATTACATAATATGTGCCTTCGGAACGTGCTCATACTTCTTAACAACCGGTTGTAATCCGATTTTCCTTATTTTCAATAATTAAAAACGAAGAATTGAAATTTGAAAATTTTTAAAAGCGAATAATATGTAATTAATCCCTATACAATGTGTAAATGATATCTTTTAATAAATTAATACAATGTATTTTATTACATACCTAGATATTTATCTAATATAATATGAAGTATATAATATTATATAATATGTTAAAATTAAAATTGAAAATAATGCCTGTCTAATTTTTTATTTATTTGTATGTTTATTCAACCACTAAATTCATAAATCGTGCATTTGGCTGTAAGCAAATTTTGCAGAATTACTTTTTTGCTTTCTTACTTTATCTGTTTCTGCATCTGTTTTAACGCAACTTCTTCAGAAATTACGTTTTTGCTTTAAAACAAAAACTGATAAATTTTGAACCTATGGCTCCTACTCTCATAATATCTTCTTAGGGAAATTTAACCAGATGGTTTTCTTTGACCATATGATCCTATGCATTTTACCAAATCTGCGTAGTTCAACCGCATTTTCGGGCAAATTTCCGTCCCCGGAGCATGTGAATGCCCCTCCTAATACAAATTTGGTTACCTTTTCGGACTACCGATCGGGCTTCTTACATGTTAGCTGCCATTGACAATGGAGGTATGTATTGAGATTTTCCTTTATTTCAGTTTAAGATCAAAATGGGATTATTCTTAAGCTTTCCAAGCTCTAGACTGAATAATGGCTAATAAATAATTGGATTTCCGTCACCATCTATATTTGTAACTATTAATTTTTTTATGCGTACAGCACGAATATGTAATAACTTGCCGTTGGAAATATTCTCAAAAATTGGCACCCATAACTTGTATGGTATATAACCCAAGAAAAATATCAACATTTTTGCGCTAAATATTCGTGGCAATATCCTAGTAACTCCCCAAATTTCCTAATTTCCTTTATTCCTATTATTGTAATTGTCAAACAAAACAGTACGTTGTATCATACGTTCTAACATAATGTTTAGTTAAAAAATAATGTGTTCTTTGTTTAGTTAAAGTTCAACACTTAAAGAGAATTTGCAAGCTGTTCTGTATAAAATTAGAAATTGTTTCGAAATTGATTACAGACTAGATTAAAAATAGCCTAAAATTCCAATATTGTATACTTTTCTCAGGCTTAGTTATATTGTATTATGACATCTGATATAAATCCAACTAATGATGTAAGTATGAATAATAAATGACTTGGTAGATGAAGTATTATAGGAGTTCCTTTGCAGTATATACTCCTCCTTATAAGGAGTCGGAAGAGAAAAAGAAATGATATAATGATTTAAAGGAATAATAATTTTTTTGATTATTCAAATTATCGTTCTTTTAATGTTATGATATAATATTTTAAATTTTAAGAAAAGAAATGGTCTTCAAAACCTCTTCAGCGTTACAACCATCTAAGCAATATTTAACGAAAAGGATAATAATTTTTTCCATATTTTATATTGCCAACAATAATATATTTAACACTTATAATCAATTAATTACATTTATATCTATTTATTTTATATATTATATTATGCAATATATAAATAGCAGCATTTTCCGTGTAAATGAAATAATCCTATTAATCCTATTAAAAATAATAATTATTGGAAGTACTCGTATAATAAATTAAAATTGAATAATAAATTAAAAATGAAAGAGTAAAATTATTCAGTTCACGAAATACTTTGTCATTTTTATTATAAATAAAATTCGGTATTATACAGATTATTGTTTTAATAGGAAATAAAATATATTTACAAAAAGAAAGTTAAAAATTTATTATCTATATTGAATTTGGATTCCTGACTGAAAGTATATTCCCCACTTGAAAGTATAAAATTAGTCTTAACTCCTTGAATAATAAATTTCTTCCAAATGAATAGCCTTGACTTGAGCAATTTGAACTCAATTGTCATAACCTAAAAATGTACATAGCTAGCACTTAAAAATAATAGTTGTAATATAACTATATAATAGATTCAGGGGGTTCTGTTCTGTAGATGATTCCATTGGTAAATCTTCTTCTTATAATATCAGGGTATAAAATGTGACATTAACCCTTACTTTGGGTTTACTGACTGGTGAATACATTCTCCAAAATTTCTCTAAAACTCTAACAGTTCTCAGATCGTTTAAGATTCTTTATAAGATTTTATTTATAATTCATATTCTCAAGACTCTCGAAAAACTCAGATTATCCGGTGACTTTAAAATACTTCGGTACTAGATGAGTGTACTAAATCAAAAGATACATTGGTTTGTTTACATCTCATCATTGCAGGACGACGTTATAAATCTTTTAATCGTTATTAGATATTATTTTTTTCATTACAGGCTTAACTTAATAAAAGAATTACGTGGAGGAGGACAGTAATGAAGGAGCAGTAATGAAAGTAACAATGCTAGCACAAAATACAGTTAGATACAGAGCCCTATGCTTCTCAAGGGCTTCCCAGTAGGAAGGAAAAAAAAACTTAATAAAGCGAGTAAAAGTAAAATTAAAGTAAAAATCAGTAAGAAATTTTCTCTTCTATATTCGCTTTAATTAATGAGAATAATAAATTTTTTATCTAAGTTTTTCTTTACAACAGCTAACTAATTACCTACTCATATTTACTTTAATATAATACAATGTTTATTTTGCGAAATAAACGCAACGGCGTTCAATATTCTATTTCAAAGTTGATAAATAATTTTGTTGTATTTCTGTTACATAGTTAAAATATTAAATGATTTATAGGAGATTAAAAATTTAAAAGGACGAAAAGTAATTTTAAAAACAAAGGAAATGGAAAAAGAAAAGGAAATTAAAATTTTTTATGTCAAGAGTTTCTATCATTATTCACAAAATAATTTTCATCTAATGAATAGAAAGTTACATAAAGACAAGGTCAAAAGAAAAATGGAGAGGTTCAAAAGGAGCACATTTAAAAAAAAATGTTAATGTAATTAAAAAGAAAATAATGACAATATTATTATTAAATTTAATTATGTTTTATAAAAGTAAATTGATCCTGTAGATTAACTGATTAAATAACTAATCAAAACTTCAAATAATAATTTAAATTTAAATATTGAATCAATACCTATTTTGAATATAAAATAAATTGATAATCAAATCACATTAACAATAATAACTGTTACAAAAGTAAAATGTTTCTAAATAAACTTGTTTGAGTCGGTTTAACTTTGTAGAGCCACAATTTGTGTACAAGTTAGAGCTACATTTCTAGAAGGATTTGGAGACTATTAGATATTATATCCATGTCCAAAATTAAGCCATACAAAGAAGCTGAGGTTACCCTGAATGAGGTGGTATCAAAATGTAGCACTAAGATGTTATGTGTTGCAATATTATACCTTTCGTTCATCTTAAGTAGTCCCTTATAGTTCATCAATGAACGAATGGTATGAACAACAACTTTTTTAAGGAACACAAACAATTAATTTATTGTAGATAACAAAAAACATAAATTTAAAAATATATATATATACATTATACATATATATAAATAAAGTAAGGTGTGAAATATCTTTTGTACAATGGTATTTTGCAATACTTGCACATTAGTTCGCACATTGATTCGAAATTATATTTTGTGTACACTACAATTAACACAGGGCTCGCTCGTAAGTCGTCGCTTCCTCAATTAATGTTTGTTTGACTTTCGGCCGACAACCTTGTATAGTAAAGGCTTAAGGCAAAATCAAGTTATTTTTTTTGAGAAGAGGAAGCATAATATGAGAATCGAAATTTCTATTTTATAACACGAATAATATGAAAATAAAAAATCGTGGCTCAGAAAATTGAAATTCGTTAATTAAATAGCTTCATGAATACTGCGCAAGCAGTTATGATATTTCTTCCACTACGGTACTCAAGATTTTTTAGTACCTTTTAAAGATTCCTAGATTCGATAGGCAAAAAAAAACGATATTTTACAAAATTTGATTGTAGGTTTTTTAATGAAGTGAAATTAAAATAAAAAGTTTGTAGTACTTTAGAAAAATGGTTAGTTACGATTTCACAAAACCAAAAACCTGAAAATTTTACAACTAAAATATTTTTTTCTTTAATTAATTAATAAACCATTAATTGAAGAAAATATTCAAAGAAAAAAACAATACCCTTTACAAATTATTACTTTAAAAGTTTTTTTTACATTCATTTTCATAAACAAAAATTTTCTTCCAATTAAAAATTAATTAAATTTCCAATTTCCAATATCGCAATAAAAATATTTCTTTTTCTTTTTTTATTTTTTATATGAAAAAAATAAGCAATTTCATTTTCATACCTTATGTTTTACATTTTCTTTTCTGCATTGAAATTTAAAAACAAAGTAGTTTTTCCATGTTTGTTTCTTAATTTTATTAGACATTGTATTTAACACCTTGATTTCCTCTTGTATCACTGATGCGAATATAATTCAAATAATGTAGGAATCCCTGCTTAGCGCAGTGTAGCATTCTTAAAGAATTGGTACCTATTGTTCATTATCCAATGAAACTGTACAGTATATGCTTGTCATGACAAGTTAAGACAAAGATAAATAAACAGTTAAGGATCTCAAAAGTGTTACATATGGAAAGTATGTTTTCTTGTTCCATTATGTTAAAGTCTTTTGTAAAAGTTTAAAAATGGTCACTGATTAATACATAATTGAGATATGAACGTAAGTTTCATTTTATGTTCACAAACGAACACCGTGATTCTTGGAATGATAAATGGTTTTTATTTTGTTTATACCCTTGCCGCATGAATGTGACAAGAAAATTATACAGCCTTTCCTTTCCAAGTGTGACTGTAAATGTCGTAATTATTCTCTTGAACTGGGACTCGCACCCACACTCCCTTGGTGTTTACAGTGTGTTTTATTGATTGTCGATTGTTGTCTTATGCTTCAAATAAGTATAAAATTAAATTATTTTGTTTGACCATCATTTTCTTTATCGTTTTTTCTTGTATCTTTCAGGTATATTTAGCAAGAAAGAAACATGTATAAGCAAGGCTGAAAACTAAAAATTTGGGACTTGGTATCAACGGAGCGAAATAAGTGTTTTTTTTATATTATCCTCCAATTAATTAATTATGGCACATAGAAATAAAGAAAATATGAGTTATTATATAGTTATTAAGATATTATAATGTAGTGTAAAAATATATGATATATATGTATGAGGATTCGCCTATCTTTCCAATGTAAGTACGAGCACGATTTAAACGATTTCCGATTGTGTAACAAGATAACACGTGCTAAAAGCCATCCTTGACACGTAGGTAAATATCCATCCTTAAGTAATACTAGATCATCAATCTTTAAATTTGCAGTTTCATGTTCCATTTCTGACATAAGTCTAACTCAGATACCTATTCAGTTTTCCATCTTTTCAAAAATGTTTCATATAATTGTTCATAGTATTGCTATCTGACTAATCAGAGAACATTTAAATCAATCAAAATTACCGTTCTGGCGGTGTTAATAAATATTATCTGCAATAAGAAATTGAATTTGTGTTGGAGCACAAAGGAATCATTTTAGTTACTGCAACATTTTTCAATCAATTTAATCAATGGACAATTCAATAAATGGAAATTAAAACATGCCGTCTCTAGTTTGATTGAGTAATGTAACAAATTCTTCATAGGTTATAGAATCCCATTTCCTAAGCATTTTCCGTAGATGTCTTTTTATTGATTTTACATCAGGTTCCCAATATAATTCTCCGAAATGTGCTGAACCTGATGAAATAAAATTTTTTTGAATGTTGACCAGTGACGGTGGAATTCAAAATGTTAAACAAAAAATAAAATCATTGCAGAAATTAATTAATTAATTTCATATTTAATATTTTACTATTTGCATATTAAAATTTCGATTTTCCCAAGGAAGAAAAATATATATATTTTTTTTTTTTTGTTCAACTTTAAAAACAAATTTAGAATATTAAAATTTATTTTTAGTATTTTTATGCAACAAAAACTGTTCTAATTTTTCTATTTGGTTTTTTTTTTTTTTTTTCCTAATATTAAAAAATTTGGGTCAATAACTTTTTCATATGTTTTTTATCGTTTTATTTTTTAAATTAACTCTTTAACAATTCAACTAATTAAAATAATTTGAATATTTTTATTAATTTTTCATTTTATTTAATTAAATTTTTATTTTTTTATTTTTTTTTCTTTTTTCATTTAAAAGGGAAAACTAATTAAAGATCACTTTATCACAAATGTATATATATATATATATATATATATATATATAGATATATATTATAGTTTAGTTAATATATTTAAAATTAATTGGATGCTTTGCTGTTATCAACAACTAAATTGCCTGTATTAATATATTAACTAATAAATTTATTTTATTTTTTTTTTTTTTTGTTTTTCATTTTTTTTTTTTTTAATTTTTAATTTTAAAAGTTTTTAAATATAATTTTTCATTTTGTTACGTAGGTACTATACAAGAAAAACAAAATTTCCCCTCGGAAAAACGATAAAAAAAAAAAAAAAATCTATTTGTCAATATTGGATCATGAAAACTGTTTATTGTCTGGAAATTTATTTTTAAAAACCGAAAAAAAAAAAAATAAATAATGCTATTTTTGTTTTTTTTTTTTTTTTTTTCTATCTTGAAAAAAAAATTTATTTTTAAAACAGATTAAATAAAGCTATTATAATAATCTTAAAGATATGATTATGATTACTTAACAAATTTTCACCGTATAAAATTAAGTAAAAAAAAAAATTAAAAAGAAAATTTTCTTTTTTAAAAAACAAAAAAAAAAAAAAAATTTTCAACGCACAACTGTTTGTGTTGACAGTCTTAATTTAATTTTTTTGTTTTTCTTTTCATTTCATTTGTGTGTTTTTTTTTTTTTTTTTGGTTCTATAACGACATTAAATGGTCAAAATAGACTGACAGAGAGTATATAGAATAAAAAAAAGGTCGGAAAAACTACAAAAATAAAAAAAAAACTAAATGACAACATGTTTCTTTATTTTAAATTTTTTTTTTTTTTTCCTTTTTTTTTCTTTTTTTTTTTCGGTATAACAAAATTATAAGATATCGCCGCAGTACATTATACGATACAATCTTTTATATTATATCTAAATTATATAGATGGATGGCATTTTCTTTTATCTTAAGATAATTATTATCAAAAAGTATGTTTAAAAAGAAAATGTCAAAAATAAAAAAGGGGGAAATATCTTAAATATCTTAAAAATAGAAAAAGTAAAAAATAAAAAACTTTTCTTTTTTTTTTTTTCAAAAATTAATAGACACACCTTTCAAATTAACAAAGCGTATTTTGTCAAATTAACAAAAAAAAAAAAAAAACAAATCTGAAAATTCAAACAAATCAAATCAATGATATTTCAGAGGTTTCTAACATTAATTAACTTTTGCACCTTTATTCTTTATTGATTAAACTACGGTTCAAATTTTTGTTTTTTTTTCTCCTTTTTGTTTTTTTTTTTTGTTAAAATTTAAAAATAAATTTGATCAGTTAATTTATTTCAAGGAAATATTAGAGTTTCCCAAGAATAAAAACAAAAAACCCCAATAGATAAAACTTTTTGAAAGAAAGGTTCTTTGGACAATCTATAAAATCAATTCTGTAAGTACAAAAAACAAGGCAAAAATATGCAAATTTTTTTGTTTTATTATTCCTTTAAACTGGGAAAATCATTTTCCACATACTAACTCAGATTTTAAGGCAATTATCTAAACGTATAAAAATTAAAAGAAGAATACTATGCGGTTTTTTCTAAGAATTTTACATATAGCATAAACGTTCTTTCTAAGTTCTCCCAAGGCTGCTGAATACAAAATATAGAATAAAAATCTACGAATTCTCGGGATTCGAAACTTCTTGATTTTTCATATTTTTTTGGGACAATATTGTTTTACATTTTAAAACTTTATCTGAAGAACTTAAGAAGAATATGTTACTTCCGGTTTTCAAAGTAATTCAAAAATTAATTTAACATTTTTATAAGGATTTTTTTATTTTGATTCATTTGCAAGTAGATTAGGCCCAAATTTTGTTTGAGGATTTGACTTTGATTCATTTGTGAATTAGGATATTTTAATACTGACAAAAATAAAAAATATTTCAAAACCTAAATTAAATAGATCTGAAATAAAACTTAACTTTTTTATGAAAAAACTTAAGTTCTAGATTAACTTAAGTTCTAGATTTAATTTATTGATCCAAAAAAAATGATTTTTATTCCTGAACCTCACGTATCAGATAGATCTCAGAGTATAATGATTCTCTATTACGTTTATAACATCTTAAAGACAAGTATTATTTTCTTACTCTGGTTCGAATTCTGAGTCCATTAAGACAATCGTTCATCCATCCGGCTGCACGATAACTCACAGAATAAAAGAACTAGAACGCTAAAAATTGTACTTAACTAATCAAAATTTGAAAGAAAATTGTACTGTACTTTTATTATTTTTGAAAGAAAATTTTACTGTACTTACCCTTATCAAATTTTTAGTTTCATAATTGAAATTCAGCAAGCTTAACCGATGTGTTCGAGTAGCTGCCATACAACTTCTTTCTTTATTTGACAATAATACACTATCCATTTAAGATAGGTATCTGAAATTTTATGAAAAGAGTTAAGTTTTATGTCAACAACTCCTGCGAGTTTGATTTCTCTAGCGTGACTGATAGATACCAGCTATACGAATTTAGTAAAAAGAAGTTAGATTTTATACCCAACTACTTGTGCAAAATTGTCTAATGCAGCAAGATCTAGAAACTTTTAGTAAAAATGATTGAGTTTTATAACAACAGTATGAATTCTATTCACACGGATATCCTATACAGTTGGATTCAGTTAATTACTCGTTTTATTTTAAAGGTTGGGCCATTTCGGGTATTTTTATTTTGAATAGGTTTAAATCAGTTTTGAAAAATGTAAAATATGTTGTATCTCTATAACAAAACTTAAACTTAACCAATTGCAAGTGAGTCTTATATTATATTTTTATTTAAATACGATGCATTTAGCGCTATTATGATAATATGTTGTAAAATTCTTATTCTTTGAATAAAATGATCTCTTATTATAACTAAAAAATAACAAAGAAAAGTGTAAAAGAAAAAACATGTTTTTCAATTAAAATTTTTCACAAACTTTTAAGCATGCCAATTAAATATTTTTTTTCCAGTTCTCGAATTTTCGCATATGAGTAGATAGTTATTAATTTACAGTATAATATTTTTTCATATAATTATATTTTTATTTTTAATTTACGTATCCTTTTAGCCATACAAAAACAGACCACTTCCGTTTTTTATAATTGAAAATAAATAAAACAAGGTAGAATGTAAACGAACGGTTTTTAAAAGCGCACATTTCCAAAACTCAATACAAACTGTTTAGAATTGTGACTTGCACAAAAATTTGAAAATTTCATGTAATAAGAAAAAACGTGAAAATAGGACATTTTTGAAATTTTAAAAGACCGTTAACACACGTAAAAATATATTATTGAATCTTTAATTTTCATGTCTTGCCGAAGAAAAATGTTTACAAGTGCCTAAGTTACAGGTGTCTAAAAATAGCAAATTTTCAATTTTTGAGCCATAATAACTCTTAAAGAAGGGATACTACCAAAAAATTTTCTGAGAAAACTTATACTAGTTCTAAAAGTTCTTTCTTGCCTCAAAATTGCAGGTTCCTATCTAAAGGCGTGCCGGAGTTATGAAAAAAGAAATTTCATGCAAAAAAGTGTCTCTTTTTTTATCACTATAAAATAGTAAAAGAAAAATAATTATAAATTATTTGCTACAAACCAAGTCTTTTGATAAATGTACCCTTTTAAAAACCGCTGGTTTTTATTCTGCCTTATTTATGTTTCTTTTGCTTTAATAGTTTCCAAAAAAAAAAAAATTTATTTTCTTTTCTGATCATTTTTAAATAGAAAAGGTACTATTGTTCCATTATTATATAGTGTGTACACAAATATATAGGTATATGTATATTATATGAAAAAAAATGTATGCTCTTACATCAATAACATAAAATATTCAAATCACTTACTTTACACAATTACAAACTATAGTATTATTTCTATTCGATTAGTTTCAAAAATTTTTATATATAGACAAAAAGTTTCTTTTTGTACTTCTTAAATGCAACTATAAAAGTTTCTTATCCTATAGATAACTATTTATTATTAACTAGTATATTTTTACTAGGATGTTTCATATAGATATTAGATACATATTTTGCACGTAATAAATATAACAAATGAAACTATTATTTTTTAAAATTAATAGTAGAAAATAAAGTTTTATTAGTGATAAAAAATTATTTTAAATTTTTATATTATAATCCACAAAATATTATTTTATCATATAATTGAATCTGTCTATGAATTCAAAGATAAATGCAATTTTTAAAAATTAACAATTTGTTGCACTTCAATTTAAACTTTTTGGGGTTTTGATCCAAAAAAAAAATCTATGTTTTTAAAAATTTATATCTATAATAATATATTATATAGATACATATATTTTGTAATATTAACTGTAAAAATTATCGATATTTTGATTAATTCCAACATTTCAAAATTTCTTGTATTCGAAAATTATAATTTTTGAAAATGTACACATGTGTCGGGGTTATGAATGATTGTCTGCTATAACTTTATGTAAACACGATAAATTCAGAACGATTTAATTTATTTTGAATTTAAAAACGCAATAATTTCTCCAGATTTCTGACAATTAACGGCATTTCCCATGTAAAAGTAAAGAAGAGTGTAGTAAAGTAGATTGTGTCAACTCTGGGATATCCGTATGAACGTAATATATACTGGTTTTATAAAACTTGATCATCTTTTACAAAATTTCAGATGTTTCAGTACCGCCGTTAAGTATCAATATATATTTATTTAGATTTTGGAGTTGTATGACAGCTAACCGAATCTGTTGCACCAGCATAATTAAATTTTACAGAAGTTATTACGATAAAACTTGATCATCATTTGTAAGATTTCAGACACCTAGCTTCATTAAGCTCCAAGAGGTGCAAGAAGCCTGAACCGCCAACTCTAAACTAACTAAATTTTACAAAAGTTTTTCGCATGTAACTCAACATTTCTTCACTAAATTTCCAACACCTAGCTTCAATATACACAGAATTATTTTCATTTAAAAAGAGAAGTTGTATGTCGGCTACCCGAAGCTGTTGCATCAGCACAACCAAATGTTATAGATGTTGTTGGCCTGTAACTCGGCATTATTTAGCAAAGTTTTAGATACCTAGCTGCAGTAGATACCGAGTCATTTCCATACAAAGAAATAAGTTGCATGGCACTTATTCGAACCCGGCGGCTGAAAATGTTGGGTTTAAATAGCTAAACTCACAATTTCCCAGAGTGATGAAAACAAATCTTATTTTTATTTTATTTTATTATTTTTTGAGTTATTTTTAAGGCTCATAAATCGATTAAGTCATGTACGATCGAGCCGATCCATATCTTTGACCTTATATCTAGTTCGACTCCTTTAAGGTGTCACAAACTTCATAAGTTTATCTTTACCAGAAATTGTTGACTTGTTAATTTTTATAACTTCTTTTGACAAAATTTCGGATTACCTTAACTTACATTGAGTACCTTATTTTGTACCTTAATTAGACAATGAATAATGCTAATTTAAAAAACAAATTGCATGGCAGCTAAACTGAATCTGTCGGTTGAACTTATTTAATAAGTATAAACAGCGGAACTGACATTTATATGAAAAATACCAGAATCCAAGTTCTATTATTCTTATATGAGTTATCTGCAAACGCCAAAACGGACGTACATAGTCAACTAAAAATGTAATCTTGAGCAAGCATATATCGTGTATCATAATTTTATATACGTTATTTCTTTTAAGTTGTTGCACCTTAAATGTCGTAACCAATGGAAATTTATTATACCCTATGTAACTATATTTGAATAGATATAAAAGGTAACAAGCACGAAAATTGTTTTGGGCTCATTTCTAACTGTGTCTAACCGCTGTACAACAGCTTATAAAGTGTTTATAAGAAACGAAACTTAAACGAATAAATTATGGATTTTTCATAATTAAATAAACTTTTAATAGCCCAAATATAGTATAATTCTCAAATGAGACTATCTGGGGTAAAACAGTATATATTGTGTAGATAGAAATGGAAATTCAATACAAAAACTGTTTTCTATGGAATCAATTTGTCTGTTTCTTAAATAAACCTACAGGGGGTGATCTTGGGAAAATGTTTTCAAATAAATTGTAAACATTTTTTATAAAGAATTATTAAGAGCATTAATTAAATTTATTTTTTAATTAAATTTATCTAATAATTATATTAATATTATCATCTTACAAAATTTTCTTATTATTAAAATTAGATATTCTTATTATTTATTATTGTCACAAGTTTTCTAAAAGTAATTTTTCAACTTATATGTTAAAAATAATATCAAAGACTATTTTCAATAATATTTAATTTTAATTACATAATATGTGCCTTCGGAACGTGCTCATACTTCTTAACAACCGGTTGTAATCCGATTTTCCTTATTTTCAATAATTAAAAACGAAGAATTGAAATTTGAAAATTTTTAAAAGCGAATAATATGTAATTAATCCCTATACAATGTGTAAATGATATCTTTTAATAAATTAATACAATGTATTTTATTACATACCTAGATATTTATCTAATATAATATGAAGTATATAATATTATATAATATGTTAAAATTAAAATTGAAAATAATGCCTGTCTAATTTTTTATTTATTTGTATGTTTATTCAACCACTAAATTCATAAATCGTGCATTTGGCTGTAAGCAAATTTTGCAGAATTACTTTTTTGCTTTCTTACTTTATCTGTTTCTGCATCTGTTTTAACGCAACTTCTTCAGAAATTACGTTTTTGCTTTAAAACAAAAACTGATAAATTTTGAACCTATGGCTCCTACTCTCATAATATCTTCTTAGGGAAATTTAACCAGATGGTTTTCTTTGACCATATGATCCTATGCATTTTACCAAATCTGCGTAGTTCAACCGCATTTTCGGGCAAATTTCCGTCCCCGGAGCATGTGAATGCCCCTCCTAATACAAATTTGGTTACCTTTTCGGACTACCGATCGGGCTTCTTACATGTTAGCTGCCATTGACAATGGAGGTATGTATTGAGATTTTCCTTTATTTCAGTTTAAGATCAAAATGGGATTATTCTTAAGCTTTCCAAGCTCTAGACTGAATAATGGCTAATAAATAATTGGATTTCCGTCACCATCTATATTTGTAACTATTAATTTTTTTATGCGTACAGCACGAATATGTAATAACTTGCCGTTGGAAATATTCTCAAAAATTGGCACCCATAACTTGTATGGTATATAACCCAAGAAAAATATCAACATTTTTGCGCTAAATATTCGTGGCAATATCCTAGTAACTCCCCAAATTTCCTAATTTCCTTTATTCCTATTATTGTAATTGTCAAACAAAACAGTACGTTGTATCATACGTTCTAACATAATGTTTAGTTAAAAAATAATGTGTTCTTTGTTTAGTTAAAGTTCAACACTTAAAGAGAATTTGCAAGCTGTTCTGTATAAAATTAGAAATTGTTTCGAAATTGATTACAGACTAGATTAAAAATAGCCTAAAATTCCAATATTGTATACTTTTCTCAGGCTTAGTTATATTGTATTATGACATCTGATATAAATCCAACTAATGATGTAAGTATGAATAATAAATGACTTGGTAGATGAAGTATTATAGGAGTTCCTTTGCAGTATATACTCCTCCTTATAAGGAGTCGGAAGAGAAAAAGAAATGATATAATGATTTAAAGGAATAATAATTTTTTTGATTATTCAAATTATCGTTCTTTTAATGTTATGATATAATATTTTAAATTTTAAGAAAAGAAATGGTCTTCAAAACCTCTTCAGCGTTACAACCATCTAAGCAATATTTAACGAAAAGGATAATAATTTTTTCCATATTTTATATTGCCAACAATAATATATTTAACACTTATAATCAATTAATTACATTTATATCTATTTATTTTATATATTATATTATGCAATATATAAATAGCAGCATTTTCCGTGTAAATGAAATAATCCTATTAATCCTATTAAAAATAATAATTATTGGAAGTACTCGTATAATAAATTAAAATTGAATAATAAATTAAAAATGAAAGAGTAAAATTATTCAGTTCACGAAATACTTTGTCATTTTTATTATAAATAAAATTCGGTATTATACAGATTATTGTTTTAATAGGAAATAAAATATATTTACAAAAAGAAAGTTAAAAATTTATTATCTATATTGAATTTGGATTCCTGACTGAAAGTATATTCCCCACTTGAAAGTATAAAATTAGTCTTAACTCCTTGAATAATAAATTTCTTCCAAATGAATAGCCTTGACTTGAGCAATTTGAACTCAATTGTCATAACCTAAAAATGTACATAGCTAGCACTTAAAAATAATAGTTGTAATATAACTATATAATAGATTCAGGGGGTTCTGTTCTGTAGATGATTCCATTGGTAAATCTTCTTCTTATAATATCAGGGTATAAAATGTGACATTAACCCTTACTTTGGGTTTACTGACTGGTGAATACATTCTCCAAAATTTCTCTAAAACTCTAACAGTTCTCAGATCGTTTAAGATTCTTTATAAGATTTTATTTATAATTCATATTCTCAAGACTCTCGAAAAACTCAGATTATCCGGTGACTTTAAAATACTTCGGTACTAGATGAGTGTACTAAATCAAAAGATACATTGGTTTGTTTACATCTCATCATTGCAGGACGACGTTATAAATCTTTTAATCGTTATTAGATATTATTTTTTTCATTACAGGCTTAACTTAATAAAAGAATTACGTGGAGGAGGACAGTAATGAAGGAGCAGTAATGAAAGTAACAATGCTAGCACAAAATACAGTTAGATACAGAGCCCTATGCTTCTCAAGGGCTTCCCAGTAGGAAGGAAAAAAAAACTTAATAAAGCGAGTAAAAGTAAAATTAAAGTAAAAATCAGTAAGAAATTTTCTCTTCTATATTCGCTTTAATTAATGAGAATAATAAATTTTTTATCTAAGTTTTTCTTTACAACAGCTAACTAATTACCTACTCATATTTACTTTAATATAATACAATGTTTATTTTGCGAAATAAACGCAACGGCGTTCAATATTCTATTTCAAAGTTGATAAATAATTTTGTTGTATTTCTGTTACATAGTTAAAATATTAAATGATTTATAGGAGATTAAAAATTTAAAAGGACGAAAAGTAATTTTAAAAACAAAGGAAATGGAAAAAGAAAAGGAAATTAAAATTTTTTATGTCAAGAGTTTCTATCATTATTCACAAAATAATTTTCATCTAATGAATAGAAAGTTACATAAAGACAAGGTCAAAAGAAAAATGGAGAGGTTCAAAAGGAGCACATTTAAAAAAAAATGTTAATGTAATTAAAAAGAAAATAATGACAATATTATTATTAAATTTAATTATGTTTTATAAAAGTAAATTGATCCTGTAGATTAACTGATTAAATAACTAATCAAAACTTCAAATAATAATTTAAATTTAAATATTGAATCAATACCTATTTTGAATATAAAATAAATTGATAATCAAATCACATTAACAATAATAACTGTTACAAAAGTAAAATGTTTCTAAATAAACTTGTTTGAGTCGGTTTAACTTTGTAGAGCCACAATTTGTGTACAAGTTAGAGCTACATTTCTAGAAGGATTTGGAGACTATTAGATATTATATCCATGTCCAAAATTAAGCCATACAAAGAAGCTGAGGTTACCCTGAATGAGGTGGTATCAAAATGTAGCACTAAGATGTTATGTGTTGCAATATTATACCTTTCGTTCATCTTAAGTAGTCCCTTATAGTTCATCAATGAACGAATGGTATGAACAACAACTTTTTTAAGGAACACAAACAATTAATTTATTGTAGATAACAAAAAACATAAATTTAAAAATATATATATATACATTATACATATATATAAATAAAGTAAGGTGTGAAATATCTTTTGTACAATGGTATTTTGCAATACTTGCACATTAGTTCGCACATTGATTCGAAATTATATTTTGTGTACACTACAATTAACACAGGGCTCGCTCGTAAGTCGTCGCTTCCTCAATTAATGTTTGTTTGACTTTCGGCCGACAACCTTGTATAGTAAAGGCTTAAGGCAAAATCAAGTTATTTTTTTTGAGAAGAGGAAGCATAATATGAGAATCGAAATTTCTATTTTATAACACGAATAATATGAAAATAAAAAATCGTGGCTCAGAAAATTGAAATTCGTTAATTAAATAGCTTCATGAATACTGCGCAAGCAGTTATGATATTTCTTCCACTACGGTACTCAAGATTTTTTAGTACCTTTTAAAGATTCCTAGATTCGATAGGCAAAAAAAAAACGATATTTTACAAAATTTGATTGTAGGTTTTTTAATGAAGTGAAATTAAAATAAAAAGTTTGTAGTACTTTAGAAAAATGGTTAGTTACGATTTCACAAAACCAAAAACCTGAAAATTTTACAACTAAAATATTTTTTTCTTTAATTAATTAATAAACCATTAATTTGAAGAAAATATTCAAAGAAAAAAACAATACCCTTTACAAATTAATCTTTAAAAGTTTTTTTTACATTCATTTTCATAAACAAAAATTTTCTTCCAATTAAAAATTAATTAAATTTCCAATTTCCAATATCGCAATAAAAATATTTCTTTTTCTTTTTTTATTTTTTATATGAAAAAAATAAGCAATTTCATTTTCATACCTTATGTTTTACATTTTCTTTTCTGCATTGAAATTTAAAAACAAAGTAGTTTTTCCATGTTTGTTTCTTAATTTTATTAGACATTGTATTTAACACCTTGATTTCCTCTTGTATCACTGATGCGAATATAATTCAAATAATGTAGGAATCCCTGCTTAGCGCAGTGTAGCATTCTTAAAGAATTGGTACCTATTGTTCATTATCCAATGAAACTGTACAGTATATGCTTGTCATGACAAGTTAAGACAAAGATAAATAAACAGTTAAGGATCTCAAAAGTGTTACATATGGAAAGTATGTTTTCTTGTTCCATTATGTTAAAGTCTTTTGTAAAAGTTTAAAAATGGTCACTGATTAATACATAATTGAGATATGAACGTAAGTTTCATTTTATGTTCACAAACGAACACCGTGATTCTTGGAATGATAAATGGTTTTTATTTTGTTTATACCCTTGCCGCATGAATGTGACAAGAAAATTATACAGCCTTTCCTTTCCAAGTGTGACTGTAAATGTCGTAATTATTCTCTTGAACTGGGACTCGCACCCACACTCCCTTGGTGTTTACAGTGTGTTTTATTGATTGTCGATTGTTGTCTTATGCTTCAAATAAGTATAAAATTAAATTATTTTGTTTGACCATCATTTTCTTTATCGTTTTTTCTTGTATCTTTCAGGTATATTTAGCAAGAAAGAAACATGTATAAGCAAGGCTGAAAACTAAAAATTTGGGACTTGGTATCAACGGAGCGAAATAAGTGTTTTTTTTATATTATCCTCCAATTAATTAATTATGGCACATAGAAATAAAGAAAATATGAGTTATTATATAGTTATTAAGATATTATAATGTAGTGTAAAAATATATGATATATATGTATGAGGATTCGCCTATCTTTCCAATGTAAGTACGAGCACGATTTAAACGATTTCCGATTGTGTAACAAGATAACACGTGCTAAAAGCCATCCTTGACACGTAGGTAAATATCCATCCTTAAGTAATACTAGATCATCAATCTTTAAATTTGCAGTTTCATGTTCCATTTCTGACATAAGTCTAACTCAGATACCTATTCAGTTTTCCATCTTTTCAAAAATGTTTCATATAATTGTTCATAGTATTGCTATCTGACTAATCAGAGAACATTTAAATCAATCAAAATTACCGTTCTGGCGGTGTTAATAAATATTATCTGCAATAAGAAATTGAATTTGTGTTGGAGCACAAAGGAATCATTTTAGTTACTGCAACATTTTTCAATCAATTTAATCAATGGACAATTCAATAAATGGAAATTAAAACATGCCGTCTCTAGTTTGATTGAGTAATGTAACAAATTCTTCATAGGTTATAGAATCCCATTTCCTAAGCATTTTCCGTAGATGTCTTTTTATTGATTTTACATCAGGTTCCCAATATAATTCTCCGAAATGTGCTGAACCTGATGAAATAAAATTTTTTTGAATGTTGACCAGTGACGGTGGAATTCAAAATGTTAAACAAAAAATAAAATCATTGCAGAAATTAATTAATTAATTTCATATTTAATATTTTACTATTTGCATATTAAAATTTCGATTTTCCCAAGGAAGAAAAATATATATATTTTTTTTTTTTTGTTCAACTTTAAAAACAAATTTAGAATATTAAAATTTATTTTTAGTATTTTTATGCAACAAAAACTGTTCTAATTTTTCTATTTGGTTTTTTTTTTTTTTTTTCCTAATATTAAAAAATTTGGGTCAATAACTTTTTCATATGTTTTTTATCGTTTTATTTTTTAAATTAACTCTTTAACAATTCAACTAATTAAAATAATTTGAATATTTTTATTAATTTTTCATTTTATTTAATTAAATTTTTATTTTTTTATTTTTTTTTCTTTTTTCATTTAAAAGGGAAAACTAATTAAAGATCACTTTATCACAAATGTATATATATATATATATATATATATATATATAGATATATATTATAGTTTAGTTAATATATTTAAAATTAATTGGATGCTTTGCTGTTATCAACAACTAAATTGCCTGTATTAATATATTAACTAATAAATTTATTTTATTTTTTTTTTTTTTTGTTTTTCATTTTTTTTTTTTTTAATTTTTAATTTTAAAAGTTTTTAAATATAATTTTTCATTTTGTTACGTAGGTACTATACAAGAAAAACAAAATTTCCCCTCGGAAAAACGATAAAAAAAAAAAAAAAATCTATTTGTCAATATTGGATCATGAAAACTGTTTATTGTCTGGAAATTTATTTTTAAAAACCGAAAAAAAAAAAAATAAATAATGCTATTTTTGTTTTTTTTTTTTTTTTTTTCTATCTTGAAAAAAAAATTTATTTTTAAAACAGATTAAATAAAGCTATTATAATAATCTTAAAGATATGATTATGATTACTTAACAAATTTTCACCGTATAAAATTAAGTAAAAAAAAAAATTAAAAAGAAAATTTTCTTTTTTAAAAAACAAAAAAAAAAAAAAAATTTTCAACGCACAACTGTTTGTGTTGACAGTCTTAATTTAATTTTTTTGTTTTTCTTTTCATTTCATTTGTGTGTTTTTTTTTTTTTTTTTGGTTCTATAACGACATTAAATGGTCAAAATAGACTGACAGAGAGTATATAGAATAAAAAAAAGGTCGGAAAAACTACAAAAATAAAAAAAAAACTAAATGACAACATGTTTCTTTATTTTAAATTTTTTTTTTTTTTTCCTTTTTTTTTCTTTTTTTTTTTCGGTATAACAAAATTATAAGATATCGCCGCAGTACATTATACGATACAATCTTTTATATTATATCTAAATTATATAGATGGATGGCATTTTCTTTTATCTTAAGATAATTATTATCAAAAAGTATGTTTAAAAAGAAAATGTCAAAAATAAAAAAGGGGGAAATATCTTAAATATCTTAAAAATAGAAAAAGTAAAAAATAAAAAACTTTTCTTTTTTTTTTTTTCAAAAATTAATAGACACACCTTTCAAATTAACAAAGCGTATTTTGTCAAATTAACAAAAAAAAAAAAAAAACAAATCTGAAAATTCAAACAAATCAAATCAATGATATTTCAGAGGTTTCTAACATTAATTAACTTTTGCACCTTTATTCTTTATTGATTAAACTACGGTTCAAATTTTTGTTTTTTTTTCTCCTTTTTGTTTTTTTTTTTTGTTAAAATTTAAAAATAAATTTGATCAGTTAATTTATTTCAAGGAAATATTAGAGTTTCCCAAGAATAAAAACAAAAAACCCCAATAGATAAAACTTTTTGAAAGAAAGGTTCTTTGGACAATCTATAAAATCAATTCTGTAAGTACAAAAAACAAGGCAAAAATATGCAAATTTTTTTGTTTTATTATTCCTTTAAACTGGGAAAATCATTTTCCACATACTAACTCAGATTTTAAGGCAATTATCTAAACGTATAAAAATTAAAAGAAGAATACTATGCGGTTTTTTCTAAGAATTTTACATATAGCATAAACGTTCTTTCTAAGTTCTCCCAAGGCTGCTGAATACAAAATATAGAATAAAAATCTACGAATTCTCGGGATTCGAAACTTCTTGATTTTTCATATTTTTTTGGGACAATATTGTTTTACATTTTAAAACTTTATCTGAAGAACTTAAGAAGAATATGTTACTTCCGGTTTTCAAAGTAATTCAAAAATTAATTTAACATTTTTATAAGGATTTTTTTATTTTGATTCATTTGCAAGTAGATTAGGCCCAAATTTTGTTTGAGGATTTGACTTTGATTCATTTGTGAATTAGGATATTTTAATACTGACAAAAATAAAAAATATTTCAAAACCTAAATTAAATAGATCTGAAATAAAACTTAACTTTTTTATGAAAAAACTTAAGTTCTAGATTAACTTAAGTTCTAGATTTAATTTATTGATCCAAAAAAAATGATTTTTATTCCTGAACCTCACGTATCAGATAGATCTCAGAGTATAATGATTCTCTATTACGTTTATAACATCTTAAAGACAAGTATTATTTTCTTACTCTGGTTCGAATTCTGAGTCCATTAAGACAATCGTTCATCCATCCGGCTGCACGATAACTCACAGAATAAAAGAACTAGAACGCTAAAAATTGTACTTAACTAATCAAAATTTGAAAGAAAATTGTACTGTACTTTTATTATTTTTGAAAGAAAATTTTACTGTACTTACCCTTATCAAATTTTTAGTTTCATAATTGAAATTCAGCAAGCTTAACCGATGTGTTCGAGTAGCTGCCATACAACTTCTTTCTTTATTTGACAATAATACACTATCCATTTAAGATAGGTATCTGAAATTTTATGAAAAGAGTTAAGTTTTATGTCAACAACTCCTGCGAGTTTGATTTCTCTAGCGTGACTGATAGATACCAGCTATACGAATTTAGTAAAAAGAAGTTAGATTTTATACCCAACTACTTGTGCAAAATTGTCTAATGCAGCAAGATCTAGAAACTTTTAGTAAAAATGATTGAGTTTTATAACAACAGTATGAATTCTATTCACACGGATATCCTATACAGTTGGATTCAGTTAATTACTCGTTTTATTTTAAAGGTTGGGCCATTTCGGGTATTTTTATTTTGAATAGGTTTAAATCAGTTTTGAAAAATGTAAAATATGTTGTATCTCTATAACAAAACTTAAACTTAACCAATTGCAAGTGAGTCTTATATTATATTTTTATTTAAATACGATGCATTTAGCGCTATTATGATAATATGTTGTAAAATTCTTATTCTTTGAATAAAATGATCTCTTATTATAACTAAAAAATAACAAAGAAAAGTGTAAAAGAAAAAACATGTTTTTCAATTAAAATTTTTCACAAACTTTTAAGCATGCCAATTAAATATTTTTTTTCCAGTTCTCGAATTTTCGCATATGAGTAGATAGTTATTAATTTACAGTATAATATTTTTTCATATAATTATATTTTTATTTTTAATTTACGTATCCTTTTAGCCATACAAAAACAGACCACTTCCGTTTTTTATAATTGAAAATAAATAAAACAAGGTAGAATGTAAACGAACGGTTTTTAAAAGCGCACATTTCCAAAACTCAATACAAACTGTTTAGAATTGTGACTTGCACAAAAATTTGAAAATTTCATGTAATAAGAAAAAACGTGAAAATAGGACATTTTTGAAATTTTAAAAGACCGTTAACACACGTAAAAATATATTATTGAATCTTTAATTTTCATGTCTTGCCGAAGAAAAATGTTTACAAGTGCCTAAGTTACAGGTGTCTAAAAATAGCAAATTTTCAATTTTTGAGCCATAATAACTCTTAAAGAAGGGATACTACCAAAAAATTTTCTGAGAAAACTTATACTAGTTCTAAAAGTTCTTTCTTGCCTCAAAATTGCAGGTTCCTATCTAAAGGCGTGCCGGAGTTATGAAAAAAGAAATTTCATGCAAAATGTGGTTTTCACATAACGGTAAATTTAAATACTAAATTAAAAAAAATTGTATAATTTTGATATTAATTTACAAAGTGAAAAAAAGTACCTGTCGCATGACGTTTTCAGATTGAAAAAATCTTAAGCAGAACATAAGATATATGCATTTAAAAATAGGGCTTTTTCAAAGTTTGAGGGGCTGTATCTCCG
Source organism: Poecilobothrus nobilitatus (assembly GCA_947095535.1). Lineage (NCBI taxonomy): Eukaryota > Metazoa > Arthropoda > Insecta > Diptera > Dolichopodidae > Poecilobothrus > Poecilobothrus nobilitatus. Next base: position 113,824,291 of record OX352774.1, read on the forward strand.
AATGGAAATATGATTTAGAATTTAACAAAATTTTTGAGGGTTTCTTATCAGAATTTTTCTTTGTAATACTACAATTGTTTTTAATCCCTAAAATTTTCCCATATGAAAAAATATAATTCTAAATCGAATTGTGAATAGTTTTTGATATAATCACTTCCAGATTTTAAAAAATCACTACTTTATCTGTACTAAGTACTACGGTACTAAGTATTTTGAAATTTAACCGAAAACAAAACTTTCGACACCATGAAAATTTGTTGTCATCATTTGTTTTATGAAAACCCCATTAAAAATGAAAAAATAAATAAATCCTGAAAAGAAACAAACACAAATCCAACCAGCGCTATACACTTTTCCAGAATATGTATATATCTATATGTATAAGGGAGATTCTAAATTTGGGTTAGTTACAAAATCAGGATTTCAATTTTATTAGCGCTGGTTAAATGGAGGCAGCCACTACTGTTTTAGTGTTTTATTTATTTGATATGTAAAATAAATTAATTAGGCAAGATTTATAAAGATGGTTATAAAATTAAAGTTTCGGAAATTGTCTTTGTGGCGGTTACACAAATTATTGTAAACCTGAATTTGTAATCAACTCCTTGACACATAAGAGTGTACTAACAGACAATATTGCATATTGTTTACTTAAAAAAGAAGGAGATACACGTAAAAGACCAGTGCTCGTTCCACTGTGTCTTTCGATGATTTCATCATACCTTTGAAAAAAACAACAAAAAAAAAGCCTGAAAACCCACTATCTAACGATAGAAGTTTATAAATAATTTATTGTTAATATATTGGTCTATCTGGACTTTTTTGAAATGGGTTTTTGCGTAAAGAACTTTTTGGGAAAAAATGTTAGGTAAAATGGATTTTTGCAATGTAAATTTCAATCAAGTATTATAATAATATATATATAGATAGATATTGTTAGCAGGTTTAATAAGATCCGAATTAATTAAATTCCTAAGATTGAATTTTTCCACGATTTCAATACTTTGCTTTTACGAATAATATACGAGAAAGCAAAGCAATTTATTATAACTTTAACTTTGCAATTAAAAAAAAAAAAAAAAACAATATTTTAAATCAAAGAAATAAACGAGGAAAATTTTCTTTTTAATTTAAGTGTTTTCCTCAGCTACCCGTACATAGGTACGCTTTTTGATAAAAGAAAAAAATTTTCCCAACCTGAAAATTGTCATTTAAAACTGCTTCAAAGACCATGATAAAATAAAAAGTACCAACAAATGAAATCTTTTATATACAAAGAAAAAAATAAAAAGAAAAAAGGAAAAATTTCAGAAAAGAAAATTTTTGAAAAAGAAAAATCCAAAATTTTCAACCTTTTGATTGTGACGTTCTTATAGCAACACTAGAAAAAATTCTTTATTTTTAAAATAAATATTGTTTTTTTTTCATTCTTTTTTTGTAGGCATATTTTATTTATTTTGTACTAGTGATTTTTCATTTTTTATCTATATAATATAGGTATACTTATATAAATATATATAAACATAATATGTATCTTTAATATATGTATGTGTGTTTATTATATTTTTTGTAGGTTCTATTAGTTCTATCCAATGTGTCTTGTATCTTTATTTATGCGTATAATTTGTCTTAATAGACTTCATGTTATTGTTTTTTTTTTTTTATTGTTGTTATAGTTATTGTTTTTGTTTTTTTTGCTGTTTTTTTTCATTAGTCAAAGGCTAAAATTGAATATTTATTAAATTTGGTTTTTTTTTTTTTTTGCTTATTTTACAAGTAAAAGAATAAGTTACAATTATTACAAAAAAAAAAACATTTAAATTTTATTTGGAGCCGGACGTAATCCCGTAATTTTTAATCCCGCTATTCCAAAATCCCGCCATGACACTACAGGCAGATATGATAAAATAGAAGGCAAATATTTTCTTTATACATATGGAATATTAATTAGAAAAAAAAAGAATAAATAAATGTTTATATGATTGTAGAAATATTTATATAAAGAAAATTAATTCGATCGGAATTTTAGAATTGGTTACAAACACTTTTTCCAGAACACATACATATAAAATTTAGGAAAGATTTAAGAGTTGGTTACAAAATCAAGATTTCAATAATTTGTTTAGCGGAGATTTGGAAGCTTCCACTATTTTATGTGTTTTATTGTTGAGAGCAATTTGAAATTGGTTACAAAATCAGGATTATATCTACACTTTTTTCAGAGTATGTATGCATATATGTATATGATTTTTTCTTTTTTTTTTAATACATTTCTCTGACAGGAAATTACACAGTCTTTCCTGTTCAGGCGTGGCTGTAAATGTCGTAACGGGGAATAACTCTTACAACCTGTGTGGGATTCGAACCCACACTCTCTCGGTCTTTTTACAGCGTATTTTTTTATACGATCTTACCCATTAGGCCACCGAGGCCTCCTGTATATGATTTAAGTAAAGATTTTAGAATTGGTTATCATAATTTTTTAGCGGCGCCAGCAATTTTGTTAATTTGTTTTACTAATTAAAATGCTTTGTTTTTAATAAACAAAAAAAAAAAGAACTAAAAAAAGCGGTATATTGTGTTGGGGGGATTTTATCTTGGCAGGATTTTATCTTGGCAGGATTTTGTCTTGGCAGGATTTTGTCTTGGCAGGATTTTGTCTTGGCGGGATTAAAAGTGGCGGCCTTTTGTATTACACCCAATTTTATTTTATTTTAATTTTTTTTTTTTTTTTTTTTTTATTAATGTTTATATTCCCATGGCTATTTTCCCACTAGGTATCTTATAAAATTTTCTTATAACTGATCATTTTTAATTTTCTTAATAAAACGTAATCAACATCTTAATAATGTTTAAAAACAATAAAAAAAGAAAAAAAAAAAAAGAAAAATAATTAATGTTCTATTTAATAAATTAGCCTTTCAATTTTTGTAGATATTTTTTTTCTTTTTAATAACTGGGAAATAAAAATTTGAAGTTAGTTTTAAAAGGGGTTAACAGAAGATTAAATAAAAACTAAGTGAAATTTGTTATAGGCTAATTGATATTCTTTCTAGAATATATTGCCCTTTTTTTTTTTTTTGTTTTAATTAAAGATGGAGAAAGAGAAATAGTGAAAGAGAGAAAGAGAAAGAAAGAGAGTAAGCTCCATTTTTCTTTTTTTGTATTTTTGGTAAATAATTATATAAAAAATATTTTATATACTATAGATACGTACTATAAGATAAATTTATAAATTTTTATATTCATATATTATACTTATATATTATATCATTTTTATACATACATACAAAGAAAATTAATATATGAATATATTCTTAAATATAAAATGATCTCAACTGAAATTTTTAAACAATTAAAATGATTTATAGAACAATTAATATGAACCTAATTTCTTTTAAAATGACAAATAAAAAGTATTTATTATTATAAATTATAGGTATAAAATCTTATAGATATAAATAAGAAAGAGATGAAAGATTTATAATTTATTGTAAAAGTTAAAAAAAAAAAAGAAAAAATAATAAATATATAAATTATAGATATATATATATATATATTTATATAATTTATATATGTATATATATATATGTATATATATTTTGGCTTTTCCTTCAAAAAATTGTTTATATTATTATTAGAATAACGCTTATACTTAAAGTTAAACCCATCAAATGAATTTTACCATGAAAATGGAAAATTTATTCCTTTTGAAAAATATAAATATTTTATATTACATACATATACATAATATACATTATACAATACATATATAAATATATAATTTAATTTATTCCATTAAATATTATAACGATAAATATTCTTAATGAAAAATTATAAATCTTAGAATTATTATTTTCATTTTTCGTTTTTTTTTTTCTCTTAAAATTATGTGAAAATATGAAAATTTTTAGCGAATTTAATATCATAAATTTTATAAAAAGTTGATCGTTTAAAATATTTATTTTTGAAAAGTGTTAATATGGAAATTAAAATAAAAATAAAAAAAATGAAGAAAAAAAAAAAAAAAACAATACAATTAATGAAAAATTAAAATAAATAAAAAATTTTAAATAAATAAAATAATATAAAAAAGGTACAATATAGAAAAAAAAATTTTTTATAATGAGTTAATAAAAAATTTCATAAAAATACCATAAAAATTTATGAAAGAATTTAGTATAAATAATTAAGAGTCATACATAATATAAAAGAAGGATTTCTCTTTTCATATTGAGAGAATTTAATGCAAGAACGAGAGAATTTAATATTATTCTCTGTTTAAGACATATGTATGTATAATATATATATATACAAGTACAATTTATTATATCGTTCTATTTATGTGTTGCAGTTTTATGCTGGATTCAATGTACTTCAGTACATTTGTTCGGAACTATTTTTTTTAAAAGAGAATTCTAACGCGAACCATTCATTGCTTCAGAACATTCTGTTCCGAATAATAAATAATTTAGACAGGAAAAAATATTACTATCCGCTTTTTCTGTCATCTAATCATTTTTTTTTAATGTAAGAAATGTTAAAAAAATTTAAAATTCTGAACTAAAAAGTTAAAGTTAAATCAATTTTTGTTCCAGAAAGAAAAACAAAGTTCTGAACGTTTTTGAAAATTGAGAAAATTCAAATTTCCATTGAAAAAACTTAACTTTTGTTCCAGATGGAAAAACAAAGTTCTGAACGGTTTTTGAAAATTGAGAGAATTCAAATTTTCATATAAAAATGTAAAATCATGCGTATGAGTTCGAAATAAATGTACTGAAGCAATGAGTCCAACATTATAGGTCCATTAATTCGGAGTTTTTGATTTAGAATGTAGAGAGTTTTAATAAGAAATTGTTTCACTCTTTTTTATTTGCGAATTCTATTTGCAGCAAAACAAAGTACCATCTATTTTTCTTTGTTTAACATCCACTGTGCATAGTGCTAAGCTAGGTATATAAGTAAAAAAAAAGCAACACTATATATTTTTTAGATGCAGAAATACTATTCCACTTTCTGTGCAAATGACCGAACTTAACGTGCCGAAGGGGAAGAACAACAATAAAGCTTTTCTAAAGTGAATGATTAATCAGGGAGACATAATAAGTTTCATGAAGGGCATAGAGTGGTTGGATGAAACGCTGTGGGAAGCGAGCACATCGCTCAGCAGGGAAGCACAACAGGTCATAGGGCCTAGATGTAAGGACAGTTATTAGCCCCCTTCGAAACAACCACAAAATATATTTTTTTTATAATGAAATTTTAAATACCACCCAAAATGAATTTGTTTATGATTGAGTATAATGTATTAGTTGTAGGGATAACTGAAAATAAAATGTTTGTTTCATATAAAGTCACCAAAATAAATATTAAATTTACTTAAATTTTAGTACGTTGCAGTTTCAAATAAATCTGCATGAAATATTTTTATTATTATCCACTTTTTACAATTTCAATAATTAATCTATGCTGTATATGTGGGCTAGCAAAAAAAATTGTTTGATCACTTGGTAAGTGGAATTACTTCTTATAATAGATATACTTTAGTTTTAATACTCGAATATGCTTAATCAATATTATTTTTAGACAAATCATTCTTTTTTTTACTGCCGCTTTGCTTTTACTACAATGTTAAACTACATTTTATTATTAAGAGTGCATTACTGCATTTATTATTAAGAGTATATTACTACATTTATTATTAAGAGTATATTACTACATTTATTATTAAGAGTACATTACACATTTATTATTAAGAGAAATCACTTAATTTATAGTTTAGTTATGTGATTCAGGTGTAGTGCGTATTTCGCCCGCCTTTCTAAAGCAGTCTGTAGCGAATAGTAATGTAGCAAGTTATTTTATACTACTAAATATATGTTGTATCTCTTGATGGCTTCGTCACTGATAGCAAAAGAGTGATAATAATAGACAGATTCATTGTTCAGTTCTTTTCCTCTTTTTATCATAAATTAATATAATTGAAAATTATACATATCTATAATATAATACACAAGATGTTGGCGAGACCTTGCCAACATGTAAAAAAAAATATTTTATATCTATAATAAAACACTCACACTGAATGTAAACTAAACTGGCAATGATGATATTTCTGTATATCTAAATATAATAAAAGACAAGTTGCTGCTGCTGAGTAGCGTGCCCTCCTGTTATGTTAAATGTTAATTTAACAAATGTTATACTATGAAAAGAAAGAAACGTACATCTGATATTTACCCATATAAAAGATAGAAATCTAAATATAATAAAAGTCTAAATATAATAAAAGACAAGTTGCTGCTGCTGAGTAGCGTGCCCTCCTGTTATGTTAAATGTTAATTTAACAAATGTTATACTATGAAAAGAAAGAAACGTACATCTGATATTTACCCATATAAAAGATAGAAATCTAAATATAATAAAAGACAAGTTGCTGCTGCTGAGTAGCGTGCCCTCCTGTTATGTTAAATGTTAATTTAACAAATGTTATACTATGAAAAGAAAGAAACGTACATCTGATATTTACCCATATAAAAGATAGAAAACAATAAATATTATAATGTTATGCTATGAAATGAAAGAAAAAACAAGGCAGTGTATAAATCAAAGTTTTTAGAGGGTCGTATTTTTAAGTAGAACATTATAAAATTGCAATAATATTTTTATTTAAATTTTGCTAAGTAACATTTTCTTAATTTTTTAAAAATTTTGCCATAATATAGTACAATTTTAGAATCAGAAGTTTAGCCCATAATATAGAGATATATGAATAAAAATATGGGTATATATATATTAGATTTATTATAGATTTATTATTTTTTATATAGGCAACAGTTATTTATATGAATGAATGGACGGTAAACATAAACGAACAAAAAAAAAATTCAGAATGTTCTATAGGTTATAATTTATATTTTTTAAATAGACTGATGTATAAATTTAATACTTAAAAAAAAGAACAGAAAACAAAAAAAAGAAGTAAAATGTAATACTGCGAAGAAAAATAAAAACGAATAGAAAAAAAAGAGAACAAAAATGTTACTTTGATTGTTTTTAAATATTTTTAAAGAAAAAAAGAACTATTAAAATGTTATGATTTTAAAAGAAAAAAACATACGTCTGATATTTACGTACCTACATAACAGATAGAAAAAGGAAAAAAAAAATGTTATGCTATGAAAAGAACGAAAAGTCCATCTGATATTGAGGTACATAACAGATAGAAAAAAAGAAATATCAAAATGTTATGCTATGAAAAGAAAGAAAAAACAAGGCAGTGTATAAATCAAAGTTTTTAAAGGTTCGGATTTTTAAGTAGAACATTATAAAATTGCAATAATATTTTTATTTAAATTTTGCTAAGTAACATTTTCTTAATTTTTTAAAAATTTTGCCATAATATAGTACAATTTTAGAATCAGAAGTTTAGCCCATAATATAGATATATGAATAAAAATATGGGTATACATATATTAGATTTATTATTTTTTATATAGGCAACAGTTATTAATATGAATGAATGGACGGTAAACATAAACGAACAAAAAAAAATTCAAAATGTTCTATAGGTTATAATTTATATTTTTTAAATAGTCTGATGTATAAATTTAATATTTAAAAAAAATAACAGAAAACAAAAAAAAAAAAGTAAAATGTAATACTGCGAAGAAAAACAAAAACGAATAGAAAAAACAGAGAACAAAAATGTTACTTTGATTGTTTTTAAATAATTTTAAAGAAAAAAAGAACTATTAAAATGTTATGATTTTAAAAGAAAAAAACATACGTCTGATATTTACGTACCTACATAACAGATAGAAAAAGGAAAAAAAAAATGTTATGCTATGAAAAGAACGAAAAGTCCATCTGATATTGAGGTACATAACAGATAGAAAAAAAGAAATATCAAAATGTTATGCTATGAAAAGAAAGAAAAAACAAGGCAGTGTATAAATCAAAGTTTTTAAAGGTTCGGATTTTTAAGTAGAACATTATAAAATTGCAATAATATTTTTATTTAAATTTTGCTAAGTAACATTTTCTTAATTTTTTAAAAATTTTGCCATAATATAGTACAATTTTAGAATCAGAAGTTTAGCCCATAATATAGATATATGAATAAAAATAGGAGTATACATATATTAGATTTATTATTTTTTATATAGGCAACAGTTATTAATATGAATGAATGGACGGTAAACATAAACGAACAAAAAAAAATTCAAAATGTTCTATAGGTTATAATTTATATTTTTTAAATAGACTGTATGTATAAATTTAATATTTAAAAAAAATAAAAGAAATACTTAGCGTACATAAATAACAGAAAACAAAAAAAAATAAATGTAATACTGCGAAAAAAAATAAAAACGAATAGAAAAAAAAAAGAGAACAAAAAATGTTACTTTGACTGTTTTTAAATATTTTTAAAGAAAAAAAGAACTATTAAAATGTTATGATTTTAAATGAAAAAACATACCTCTGATATTTACGTACATAACAGATAGAAAAAGAAATATTAAATGCTATGCTATGAAAAGAAAGAAACGTACATCTGATATTTAGGTACATAACAGATAGAAAAAAAGAATTAAAATGTTATGCTATAAAAAGAATGAAAAAACAAGACAGTGCATAAATCAAAGTTTTTAAAGAGTTGCATTTTTAAGTAGAAATTATAAAAAAATAAAGCGGTGCGTAAAACCAAAGCTTTTAAAGGAGCGCAATTTAAATTATAAAATCACAATTTTCAATTAAATTTTGAATGTGTAACATTTTCTTAATTTTATGCTTCTTTTATGATTTTTATTTTCTAAAACTTCAACATTATATGCACAGCCAATTTTTATTGTTTTACATAAAAGGTGCGTAAAACTTACGGTGTGAAGATTTTGTAGAGAAAGCGATAGATAAAGAGACAGAATATTATTACGGATAGAGTAAAAATTTGTTTGAAAAATATAACAAAGAAAGTTTTGAAGTATTTGCTATGGCAACCATAGAAAAATATAACAAGTGTACTATATATTATAATTAGGCAAATGCATCAGATCAGTGTAGTTTAGTTTCAAAATTATAAAGTTTGATACTGTATTTTTTCGAAGCGAAAATTTTTGATACTATTGGCAAAAATTTATTTACCATTGGTTTTTAATCCAACCTTTGGTTTTTTAATCCAAAGCTTGACAAAGAAATTTACAAGAGATGAGATTTATTAAATAATCATTTTTATTACATTTTTGAAAGAAACTACTTCACAGCATCATTGAGGTTTTTCATTATTTAAAACACTTTAGCAATAAATTTTACATTTATCAATATCTAAATATAATACATATAAGTATTTGAATAAATTTACTAAAATTAAATTGTTCATAAAACTGAGGAAACTTTCACAAAAGCTTTATTTTTCTACTTATACCCGTCGTATGACGGGCTTTTTTACTATTTATTTAATAATTTAAAGTTTTATTACCAGAGATACGAATCTTTAACTCAAAGTATTATCAAGAGACGCAAACCGTTAATTAAAAATATAAATAAATTTAGTAAATATTATTACCAGAGACTAAATTTTCCACTAGAATTATTGTCAGAGACACAAACCGTTCATTAAAAGTGAGTACAGTCAAAAAAGGAAAAGTACATACATACTTAAAAAACACATTTTCAATCAAAATAAATTCAGCAAATTTTTAATTTTTAAATTTGACCGCTACGTCCATTATGAACTGGTCGCAGCGGTAAATCAAAAATAAATTATTAATCTTCTGTTGGCGTTTTCAATCTTTGTTTTGGAAAAAAAAAATAAAAATAGGTACTCTTAATAAAATTAAAGCGCCTGAAAGTGAAAAAGTGAGAGTGAGCAAAGTTTATAGTAAACCTCATATTTATTAGAAAAAAATAATAGGCCGATTTTATTCTTGATTTTGTTTTCATTAGTATAAAAGCTGGTGCTTCGTAACAGACTTTAAAATAGTTTTGTTTATTTAGGTTGAAATTTAGATTTTTAAGCTAAATTTTCGGTAGAACTGGTATAACATAAAATATTCGAAATTTTTTTATTAATATAAAATTAGGCAGACTTAAATAATTATATTTCATAACAGAAGTCAGAAACTTACTAAATATTATAGAAACGGATATTTTTCTTAAAAAAAAAAAGAAAAAAATTACATAGAAAATGTCATTTTAGACGCCTTCTCTCACAAAAGATTCATAATTTTGTACTAATTTATTATTAGACCATTAATAATATTGTTAGCCATGGAAAAAAATAAGATTTGTTAATCAGATCAGATAATATAATACCTGAAATTAATGATTGAATTTCTGATAATATACACAATATAATGATTATGGTTTAATTCACAAAGATTAAAAAATTTTGTAAATGCATAAAATATATGAATGATAATTTTTACATTTTACACCAGATTTTACAGAAGATTCTGGTTTTCACTAAATTCTTTTAGCTATGACACAAATCAAATATTTCTGTGCTTTAAAATTTTTAAAACTAGCCAGTTTTAGCTGGCCCGTTTGAAAAAAAATTAGTACAAATTTTTGTATGAATTTGTACATCTCTATGTAGTCTCTGATAATACCAATTCACACAAGATATTAAATATCATATAGATATTAATACCAGACACACAAGATGTAAAAAAAAAATATTTTATTTCTATAATAAACCACTCACACTGAATGTAAACTAAACTGGCTATGATGATATTTCTATATATTTATTTAATAATTTAAAATTTTATTATCAGAGACACAAATCTTGGACTAAAAGTCTTATCAGAGACACAAATGTTTACTTTTTAAAAAGTACTTTCGACACAAAATTTAAAGCAAATTTTTAATTTTTAAATTTGACCGTCATCCATTATGAACTGGTCGCAGCGGTAAATTAAAAATAAATTATTAATCTTCTGCTGGCAGTTTTCAAATGACTCTTTGTTTTGAAAAAAATAAAAATACTCTTAATAAAATTAAAAGACCTGAAAGTGAAAAGAGCAAAGTTTATAGTAAGCCTTATATTTATAAGAAAAAAAATAATAGGCCGATTTTATTCTTGATTTTGTTTTCACTATTATAAAAGCTGGTAAAAGTTTCGCAACAGACTTTAAAGTAGTTTTGTTTATTTAGGTTGGAATTTTGATTTTTTAAGCTGAATTTTTGATATAACATAAAATATTCGAATTTTTTTTATTAATATAAAATTCGGCAGACTTAGCTAATTATATTTCATAACAGAAATCAGAAACTTACTAAATATTTTAGAAATGGATATTTTTCTTAAAAAAAAGAGAAAAAATAACATAGGAAATATCATTTTAGATGCCTTCTCTCAAAATAGATTCATAATTTTGTACTAATTTATTATTAGACCATTAAATTAAAAAGCTGTCGAAAACGACCCACACAAAAAAAAAAGGCCCCGAAAATTTATGAAATTACATTATCAGAGACATAAATCTTTTATTAAATATACTAAAGACCTCTTCCAAAGTACATTTAAATAAAATAAATTCAGCAAATTTTTTTCAAGCAAAAAAAAAAATAAACGCAAAAGACTTGAAAGTAGTTTTGGTAATTAAAGTAATTCGCGGCGAAAACAACTGTTTTTATCGACATAAAAATTTTTTTTTTAAACTAAAGAAAAATAGAGAGTCTGGTAAAATTTTAACAAATATTAAAATTATTTCGATTATTGGGATTATTTTAAATATAACAAAAATAAAAATGTCATAGCGGTTGGTGTTGGTTGGCTTTTCGCCGGTTTTTATTGTGCACTTTATACATGTGTTTCAAACAATTTTTGAGATATCGGCACGAACTTTTACCCTGAATGTGTTTTTAGCTTGGACCATTTTTTCTCAATGATTAAAAAACTGTCAAAAATTACTGCCACGAAAAAACGGCGTGAAAAAATTAATAAACTGTTCCTAACATTTTTAATTTTATGTGTTCAGATTTGTTTTATGTTTTTTTCTATTACATCAAGTAAGTAAGTGATACCAAAGTTTTTTTAATGGTGCTGATGTAAAAATGAAATTTTTAGGTAGTTTATTAAGGGAGTCAGTATGATACCGCAAATGTTTTTGAATCTATAGAAATTGTGCAATTGCACAGGGGATTTTCTAGTTATATTTTAAAACTGTAACCATACTACGTTACAAATAAGCCATTACTTAGTATGGTTACATAACTTATAAATAAGCTTATAATTTTCAATCGGAACAATAAATAAATATTAAATATATAAGTAAATAGTGTGATATATAAAAAATCATTATTTTCAAATTCATAAAATTCTAATACATAAGAAAAAGAAGTGTATAAAAACTTATTATATTATTTCATATTCTAAAACAAGTTTTCTTAACAATTTTGACGACAAAGTATCTATTGACCTTCTTTTAGGGAAAAACAATCTTTTAAACCCAGGAATTTCTGTACAAAAATTTGATAAGCTATCTGATAACCTGATAAACTAAATCCCAAAAAAAAAATCGACAGTTATTTAAATTCAACTACCATCACTGACTGGAAGCCTGCTTTTATTTGGTAAGTAATAAATTGCATCGTGCATCCAATCAATTTCAAATTTAATAGCAAAACAATATTAAATTTAGGATCACAAATTAATGTTTGTCTCTCAATAAATTTACCTAAATAAAAATATGTGCACCTAATTCTTCTTTCCAAATACACCTTTATAGAATTTTATGACAATTTTTTAACAAATAATTTTAATTCATTAGAAATGATTGTGTAATGATAATATGTTAATTCTGCTTTTTGCTTCTCCTCAAAAAAAAAATATTACGAAAAAAAAAGTTTTTAAATACCTATATAGGTACCTACCTAAAACGTAGAAAATAAAAGATACCTATAGGTAACCATGTAGAAAAAAATAAAATACAGCGATTCGCGACTATTATTTTAAGAACTCGTAAATAAATTTTAATCAAAAACACAATAAAAAGCTAGAAAATTATAATTCCGAAATAAAAAACTGTTAAATAATCAAAAACATTCGAACCTCAGAAGAATTTAATACTTTAAATTTACAAAAGAAGGTTTTTAAAACTTAAAAGGGTTTTATAAAATTTTGTTTTATAATTTTTTTTTTTCAACATTATAACGTTTCATATTTTCATTTTAACTTCCTGCTTTTAAACATCATAAATAATTGTTTCCATTTCTAATTACCTAGACTATGCCCTAAAAGTCAACAATTATTATTTTTATTTTTTTTTTGAAAGAAACTTAAGAAATTAACGAGTATTTTCTTTTATGATTGCATTTGGAAGTAATTTTAAAAAAAAACAAAATCTTTTTACTTTCTTTAATTTTCCTGTCTTATTTACAAATAACAGTTAAAAGACACTTTTTTTTCCGCCAACAAAAAAAAAAAAAGAAAATGGAGAATATCAAGGTAAATTACAGGACATTATTATATATATAAGGTGAAAAATAGAAACAAAAGAACAGGGTTGTAATTAAATACATTTCCTTTGTATTTTGATTAAAGGATAAAACTAGTTTTCTTAGTTTAATTTTTTTTTTTTTTACTTTCGTTTTAAATTACGCCGAAAACAAAAAAAAAGCAACAAATTACAAAAAGTCACCACCATTAAAAAACCGAGAAACGGAAAAAAAATTAGTTAAATAAATTGTAAAGAATTTCTTGAAGCGATTTGTTTTTTTTTTTTTTTGTTTACTAAAACTTTTTATGAAAATTAAGAAAGGCAATGACTTCATTAAAGATCTAAAGAATGTCATTATCATAAATAGAATTAACAAAAAAAAAAAACAAGTAAATGTAACAGTAAGTCGATGCAACCGACTTATTAATACCCTACACCTGAATAATTCGAATTAAATTAAAAATCCATAACTGTTTTTGGCAGCTGCTTGAAGTTCTTCCCTTTTCTCTCTTATTCAACTCGAATTTCAAGAACGTAAAAGAGGCATCCGCTTGGGATATGCTTGACCCCCTTGTATAAAATTTTAAGTTTCTATCTTAATTATTTTCGAAGATTGGTAGTCCTTGGGATGTTTGTGTCAGCTACCCGAATTGCCACTCCAATTCATCGAATCCATCTCAGGAACATAAAGAAAACTTGCCAGAACACCATTCTATTAAATTTAAAGGTTCTACTTTTGTTGGTTTTGGAGATATGCTCGTTGCTCTTGTGCTCGTCCGGAAGTTTCCAAAATACGAACCCATGGTTCAAATTCTTTCAAATGTCAGTTTCCAATTTTACAGAAAAGGAAACATAACAGAACACCTTTGTACTAAAAATAAAAGTTCTATCTTTGTTGGTTGTGGAGATATACTCGTTTGCTCTGGGGCTCGTCCGGAAGCTTCCAAGATTTGAACCCATGGACCAAATCCTCACAAATTTCAGAAACATAAATCAAACATGAAGGAACACCATTCTGCCTAATTTAAAGGTTATATCTTTGTTGCATTTGGAGATAATATCATTTGCTCTGAGGCTCGTTCGGAAGCTTTCAAAATCCGAACCCAAGGACCAAATCCTCTCAAATTTCAGAGGCCTAAATCATACATGAAAGAACACCATTATGCCAAAAGTAAAGGTTATATCTTTATTGGTTTTGGAGATAATCTCATTTGCTCTGGGGCTCGTTCGGAAGCTTCCAAAACCAAACCCATGGACCAAATCCTCTTAAATTTCAGAGACATAAATCAAACACGAAAGAACACCATTGTACCAAATTCAAAGGTTCTACCTTTGTTCGTATTGGATATAATCTCATTTGCTCTGCGGCTCGTTCGGAAGCTTCCAAAATTCGAATCCACGGTTCAAATTCTTTCAAATTTAAACCCATGGCCAAATCCTCTCAAATTTCAGAGACTTAAATCAAACATGAAAAAACACCATTCGGCCAAATTTAAAGGTTATTTATTTGTTGTTTTTGGAGATAATCCCATTTGCTCTGGGGCTCGTTCGGAAGCTTCCAAAATCCAAACCCATGGACCACATCCTCTTAAATTTTAGAGACATAAATCAAACTGGAAGAAACATCATTATAAAAAATTTAAAGGTTCTATCTTTATTGGTTTTGGAGATAATCTCGTTTACTCTGGGGCTCGTTCGGAAGTTTCCAAAACCCGAACCCATGGACCAAATCTTCTCACATTTCAGAGACTTAAATAAAACATGAAAGAACACCACCCTGCCAAAAGTAAAGGTTATATCTTTATTGGTTTTGGAGATAATCTCATTTGCTCTAGGGCTCGTTCGGAAGCTTCCAAATCCAAACCCATGGACCAAATCCTTTTAAATTTCAGAGACATAAATCGAACGGGAAGGAACATCATTGTACAAAATTTAAAGGTTCTATCTTTGTTGGTTTTGGAAATAATCTCATTTGCTCTGGTGCTCGTTCGGAAGCTTCCAAAACCCAAACCCATGGACCAAATCCTCTTAATTTTCAGAGACATAAATCGAACGGGAAGAAACATCATTGTACAAAATTTAAAGGTTCTATCTTTGTTGGTTTTGGAAATAATCTCATTTGCTCTGGTGCTCGTTCGGAAGCTTCCAAAACCCAAACCCATGGACCAAATCCTCTTAAATTTCAGAGACATAAATCGAACGGGAAGAAACATCATTGTACAAAATTTGAAGGTTCTATCTTTGTTGCTTTTGGAGATAATCTCGTTTGCGGAGATTATCTCCAAAAGCCCGGAATCATTCGGAAGCTTCCAGAATCCGAACCCATGGACGGATTTTGTCCAGATTCGAACTTAGCCTTTCTTTCGTAATTAGTAACCTACTATATAAATTTCATCAAGATAGCATCATTATTTTTTGAGTTATCGTGCGTACGGACGGACGGACGGACGGACATCGCTAAATCGACTCCGGCGGTGATCCTGATTCAGAATATATATACATGTCTATACCTAACTCGCTTCCTTTTGGTGGTTACAAACACCATACCAAAGTTAATATACCCTATACTTTAGGTGTAGGGTATAAAAAAAGAAACACCAAAAGGAATAAATAAAAAAAAGTATAGGGTTGATGGTTAAAAAAATAACAGACACCAGTCTTAACTTTTTTGCTAATTTTAGTTTCATTCACATTTAAAATTCATTACTGTGGAAGGACGAAAATAAAAGTCAAAAAGAAAACTTTATTTAAATTCTATGTATACTCGTTCCCTTTATATGCAAATTATAACCAATACAAACATACTACTACTATATCTATGTCCTATATATACATTTTGCATTTATACAAAAAGGAATTGCAATTGATATTTTTTGTCTTATAATAATTTATCGAGGGTGTCATATGAATGGCGTATACAATAAATAGTCCTTGTTATAGAGTATTTCAAAATGTGGTGTAAATAATATATTGCAATGGGCAGCAAAGCAAAACACGCCTTGATAAGTTATTATATAAATCTTATTAGAATATTTGTACTTAAAAAACTCTAATGATAAGTTGCTCAAAAAGTCCTGTAACTGTTTTTATAAGACGAATAAGATATTTTAGTCTAAAATATTTGTTAAATAATCAAAACTTTATGCTAAATTGTATAAATTTATATCGCGTGCAAATTAAAGAATTAGATTATATTCAAAAATATTAAAATAGATTTTTTTTTTATTGATTATTATTTAAATATTAATTACGAATTTTTATTGCAAGAATATGTGATTTAATGTGTACATACGATAAATAAAACATTTAATTCCCCAAATTCTTAAGTCCAAACTACAATACATCTTATCTATCATGATTTTACTCGCATCTCCTTTCATTTTAAGGACAAGTGCAATATTATTTTTTTATTAATTTAACTTGAACTATCTTTGTTTTGAAACATTTTGCTTTCCTTTAGATCTACTATTATCTGTACTTTTCAGTATAATGGTTGAAAATAAAAAGTACCTTGAAGTCTCTGAACACAAATAGAAGAACTAGTTTTCTGTGTTGTATAATATACAGAAATTGAAAGGATCAATTACATCCATCTATGAAAATTCTCATTTAATCCCACTTCTACAGTTTAACTTCAAAATTCTTCTTCTTTATTCCCCTATCTTTCCTGTTTCTTCATCCTAAATCTCAGCCATTATATACTTAATTTCAGTTAGGACGATTAGACCATTATACTGGCTACGGAGGAGGTAATTTTAGTGGATAAAAATCTCACATTACCAAAGGGGCTTTAATTTTTTTTGGTATCTTTTGAAGATCTAAACCTCCCGCAGGAAAAGAAAAACATCGGTTAAATTATTACTAAAAATGTATTAGAAAAAGTGGCACAGGAATTTTCAACAACATTAACTGCATTTTTTTCGTTATGTCGATTCTCAAAAAAAAATTACTTGATCAGAAACTTCCCAATATTTCACTTCACTTCCCAAACTATCACAATTCATCAAGAAAAACTCGTCGTAAAGAAAGAAATGTAATTGAAGGTCAAACAAATTTATTTTTAAGATGTGGATTATATTGTATAAATATCAGTAAT
Organism: Poecilobothrus nobilitatus; assembly: GCA_947095535.1. Classification (NCBI taxonomy): domain Eukaryota; kingdom Metazoa; phylum Arthropoda; class Insecta; order Diptera; family Dolichopodidae; genus Poecilobothrus; species Poecilobothrus nobilitatus. The sequence goes on from OX352774.1 coordinate 113,841,832, forward strand.
TATAATTTAGTAGTTTTCAGCCACACACTACGTATTATCACATCATTCCGCTAAATTTTGAATTCAGGTACATATTTGGATACGATTTTTCTATTACATAATCGACATTAATATATAACATACATACATATGTATGTTTAGAATCATGATTTTTTTTTTGTTTTCTTTTGGAATCAACGAATTTTTTTGTAATTTAGATGTCACGGTAAAATATACGTACACAGCAGCTACAAGGCCCCCAGTTGTTATAGATTTAAATCCTACCAGCAAATTTATTTCTTAAATACAACTTTATATTACAAAAGAAAATCATTAAATAAAAATTATATATTTTAAAACTATAACTTTTCTTTTACAAATACCGGGATATAAAAGCATTATGACAATATTAGGTATAATTGATTTTTCACAATCAAACAAAAAAAAAAAAATAAACTATAGCTAACAACTTTTTAATCACTTTATTTATTTAAGATATTTTTTATTCATTTTTACATCACCTGTGCACAATGATCTTATTAGTAACCTTTAAAATTATTTGAACATTCTCAAAAATATAAAACAACCCAAAAAAGGATATAATGATTAACAAATTAATACAATATGTCAAAAGAAAAACAAACTAAAATCAAATACTAAATTTATACAATAAGAGTTCGATAATTAAGTGAAAAGTTTTATTTAACTTGAGTTAATGCGCATTATAAGTTTAAGTATATATACTTATACATATACAATACTTATACAATATTATATTATAATACATAGATGTAATACGAGTATAATATATACATATTTATATTATATCTAATTAATTTCTATAAATTTTTTTTTTTTCGTCAATGTAACAAAAATAATACCGTTGTTTTTTTTTTTTTGCTTTATTATCCTGTTAAATAACTCAATATTTTATTATGATAAAGTGTTTACTATGGAAAAAGTTTTTTTTTTTTTTTTTCGAAAAACAAAAAAAAAATTCGAAATAAGAAACTAAGAGTTATTTATAAAGAGAGACTTTTAACAATAGAAAGAGCCAACACACAAAAACGAAAAAATAAAAATAATCAGTCCTTAAAAAGTTTTTAACCCAACTATTTTATTGTTATTTACTCAGATTCTGTGATTTGTTGCCTATGGTATTATTATATTATTTTTCTTTTTCTTTTTCGAAATGTCTCTTTTGTCTAGTTTTTTTTTACAATATTTAAAATATATTTTTAGATTTTTCAAAAAAAGAAAATAATATCTGTCGGTCTGTATAGCAAAACATATAGTAGCATATGTATAGCATAGCATAGGTATAGCATAGGTTCTATACTGAAATTCGTATTGAAAACCTAACAGCAGGTCTATACATATCCCGAGTTCTCGGTATAAATTCTACTGCTTGTATTTTTCTAACATGAAATATCATTAAAGATTCAACATCAAGGGTATAATAGTTGAAAATTTATATATATATATATATAAAGGATTACCTACTATCATATAAAAGTGTTTTAGGTGTAAATGGTGTTTAAAATTTCAAGAAAGCTTCTTCCTTTAAACTTTTACAGGCTACAAGGATTAACAAAAACAAAATAATTCAAATCGAAGTACTCGTATTATGAATATTATAGCAATAAAATACAAATAACAATACGAAAAGCGTCGTATGACGTCTAAATATCTAATTGTCATTAAAACTTATGAAGTGCAATCGCGAATTCAAACAATGAAAACGTAGATTAACTAATAGATATAAATTAGTAGAGGTAATAATCAATTTATGTCTAGCACGGCACTAGGAAGATAAAATAACAGGAGAATATAAAGGGTTAAATAAATTATTAGAATGGAATGAAAAGGCTAAAAACAAACAAAAAAATACTTGAAAAAGAATGAAAGAAAGTTCCAAGCGATGCGAAACATTTAATGCTAGCAAAAAAAAATATCGCTCCAGACAGAGAAAGAAAGATAAAGAAAATCAAACGAAGTGTTACGACAAAAGCAATAATAAGGGGATAGTTAAAGAAAAAAAAAATATTGACTGGTAATTTTATTGAACATCTTACAGTTCTATTAAAAACAAAATTCTTAAAATTTAAATACTAAAACCTAATAAAAATTAAAATAATACACCGAAACTAAAAAATCATTTAAACTATTTTTAATAAGATCAGAGATTTTGGTTTTGTAATGAAAGTATCTATCGGGACTATAGTTATAAAAATAAGCTTATATAATACTCATTTGACAAACAATAATATCCAGAATATAATAATTGACGAAATTAAAATATATAATTAAATTACTTTAATTAAAGAGAAAAGATGGCGTATTTATTAGCTGAAAGGAATTTCTATGTTCTCGATAATTAGTTACCAATAATTTTTATATCTTATAGAATACGCTACGTCCATCAATCGACTTACCAAATTTTTGATCCATTAAACTTTAGTTTAGTTTCATACAAACAAAAACTAGCCCTGTCAAAATTCCACTGTACTGTCAAAAGAGAATTTTCATTTAAATATATATTAAAAAAAGAAAATATATTGTTATCCTTTAACGGTAGAAATTTTTTCTATTTTGTTTTTTTTTTTTTTTTTTTTTTTTATTATTAACTATTATTATTTAAGGGCTGTTCCTTCAATTAAAAAAAAAAAAAAAGTTTTTTTGTTTGAAAAGTATTTAGGGGACTGACTGCTCTTTAAGTTTTTTGATGAATGATTTTTTATGAATTTTTTTTTTTTTTTTTTCTTACTTTTTTATTTTTCCTCATTATTTATTCAAAAGTTGAACTTTGTCGGATTTCAAAAGTTTTGTCTTTTACTACAACTATAATATTATTTTACTGTTATGATATTCTTAAGAATATTTTGGTTTTTTTTTTTATTGTATAGATTCTATTTTGGTATATTTTATAGTTTTTGTATACGAAATATTTTATTTTATATTCAAATTCTAAAGGAATTGAACGCGACAGAACGCCTAAAAGGTAGTAAAAAAAATTTTTTTTTTTTTTCAAAATCTGAACTGTTATACGCAGCTTTAACTTTTGTTCTTATTTAAGAAACCAAATATAGAACTTTTAATTCTAGAAATCAATAGTTTTTTCATGTGTATCAAAACAAAAATAAAAATTTTTGACAGTTTTTTTTTTTTTTTTTCTTCAAAAAAAAAGTTTTCTGTAGGTAGGACGTATATTTTATTTTTCTTTTTGTCAGAAGATAACAAAACTAACTTTATATATTATGTGATCTGAATGGTAGGCCATAACCATAGATAACACATTTATAAGAAAGAAAACCAAAAGAAATGTATATATATATATATGTATAATATACAGAAGGTTAAAATGTTAGAACTAAAACGTTTTACAGGTTCAAAGAATATAATATTAAATTCCATTGGGTTAATTGTTGATACACATGACATGGGTGCGAGTTTCACTTCAAAATAAAAAATAAAAAAAATCTAATGTAAAGAGGGTTATACGACGAATACTTCTCATATGTCATTTTATTATATACATTAATACATGTATTTCTAAATATATGTTATATATTATGTATATATATATTTATAATGAAAATTTTATCAGCCAACGTATAAAATATCTTTCTTTTAATTTTTTATCGGTTATGTTACAAGTCACAAACAAAGGAAAAATATAAATTTCCTATAAAGAGATTTATGAACTTTTTTTGAAATCAATTAAGTTTAGAAGAATTGGTTAGAAAATTAAATTTAAAATAAAGATGAAAAATAAAAAAAGAAAATTAAAAAAAAAAAAAAGAAAAATATTAATATGGTTAATTTTCGAGTAATATTCACCTGGCTAAAATAAACTTTAAATTCTGAACAGATTACTAGTATTTTGAACCAAAAATAAGAGAAAAATGTAATTTAAAATTTATAATTCTCTCCTGTCATATTATTATTGTAGTATATTTTTTAGCACTTTTCCAAAAAAAATGTTGAAAAAATTTGCCTATTAGTTTCATTCTGTCTGTCCGTCCGTCCGTCTTTCCATCTGTTTACAAAACTTCTACACCGTTAAATATAGAGAAAAAAAAATTTTACACATGGATAGATCTCATAAAAAAATTAATGTTGTAAAAACTTTTTCCTATAGCCCCATTCATTACGGAGCTGCAGCCCTTCAAACTTTGAAAAAGCTCTATGTTTAAATGAGTATATCTCATATTCTACTTAACATTTTTTCAATCTGAGAATGCCATTCGACAGAATTTTTTTTTACCTTTATAAATCAATATCAAAATTATACAGGTTTTTTAAATTTACCTTATGTGAAATTTTGCATAATATTTCTCTTTTCATAACTCCGGTACGCTTTCAAATAAGAACTTGAAATTTTTAGACAAGAAAGAACTTTTAGATTTAGTATAAGTTTCTTTAGGAAATTTTTTTGTACCACCTCCTGTTTAATAACTATTAGGGCTCAAAAAATGAAAATTTGCTATTTTTAGACACCTGTAACTTAGGCAATTATTGACACAAAAATTAAAGCTTTAGAAAATTACATTTACGTATGTTATCGGTTTTTCTTACAGCCCCTCAAAATTCCAGAAAAATTCTATTTTCACATTTTTTCGTATATGAAATTTCTAAATTTTTGGTGTAAGTCATAATTCTAAACAGTTTGTATTATCTTTTGGAAATGTGCGCTTTTAAAAACCATTGGTTTACATTCTGCCTTGTTTTTTATATAGATGGAACTTATACCTATCCACATTGGCGATACAATTGCAGTGGTACAAAAAAACGTCTGAAGGGTCGATACAAATGTTTTATGGTTTAAAGCATAATAATTTTCAACTTTTAAAAAGTAATTGTTAAAATTTATTAAGAAATGATTATTTGGAGTGTCTTTAATTTTATAACTTTGACTTTGGCTATCTGAAAATTTGAACGAATTTTGAGTTGAATGAACGAAGTTTTGGATTCTTCCAGCACAAATTGTATTTATAAAGAGAATTAATTTCATTTCATAATAAATACATATTATGTTTATAGAATTGCAATGATTAGATTTAGTAGATGCTAATTAATTATTAATATTGTAATAAGTAGCACTAAAGGCCAACTGCATAATTTAAATTAAAAAAAAAAAAAGTATTAAAAAAGCAGTAGAGTAGACTGTCTCAACTCCGGCATACCCGTATTATATATTACGGGTATGCCAGAGTAAGGTATTATATACCGGAGTGTACCCGTATAATATAATACCTTACAAGATTTCAGACGCCTAGCTTAATTAAGATTCAATTATATATACAAAATGTCTGAACGTGCTGAAGAAATAAGTATATATGTTCATACTGGTATAACAAGGTATGCTTTAATGTCTACATGAACATATTATCATGTTTTTATAAAATTTAAGATATTATATGTATATTTATATAAATCTTGGTACAGTGTGACAGCTTCTTATCCCAATTGCGACAAACTAACTACATATAGTATACAGATATTTTTCGGATAAAACATTACCATATTTTACTTTTAGATATCCGGTAGCTTATTTAATTATTAATAATTTAATAATTTTATTTAATTACCAAAATATGAAGATGCAAAATTTTGCTGCTTCCCACACCTGTTCCGTTAGACTAACCAAAACAAAAGTCGTTGGCTTAAAACTTTATTTATTTTTAAAAAATTTTATAAATCTATATAGGTTAATCATAAACTGAGTTATATTCATACAAAAAAAGATGTTGTATGGTAGCCACTCGAACCCGTTGATCGAATTTGTTCGATTTCAATAACGAAGCTGGGATTTATATAAAAATGAAATTGTACAGATTTCAGAATTCTACCTCCATTTATTTATGAGTTAACATTTTTTCAAATTAAATTTCAAGGACAAATCTATGACAAAATAGGCTTTGTTCTTCCACAATCATCGCGATCAATTATATATTTGACAAACTTCTTTTGGGAGTGCATGAAATAGACAAAGACATTTATTAAATAATGAACGCTTATTTACAAAAAACTTTGTTTATCAACATTTGGTGTCATAAGAAGTTTTTTGAATTTAAAGAGAATTTAAAACAAAAACGAAAGCATAAAATTGTAAATGGGATAAAAAAAAAGAAGAACCCTTTTTTTTTAATTATATATATGATCGATTCATTAACCAAGCTAATCAAATTCAATGGGAACTGAATAAGAACTTTAGCCCAATGTAAAGAAATGTTCAAAGGTTTAGCAAAAAATAGCACTCAACTATCTAATTAAAGATTTTGTTATCAAATTCGAAAAACGTCTTATCGCAGTTAATAAACTTTGAAGATGATTAAAAATATAATTATTTCTCTAAAGTTCTACCATTAATACTAATTTATTTGAAAAGAGAACGATGACATTGAAGACTGAAAGATTTTTTAATCAGTTTTCCGTGATTATTAGATCTACCCATATTTATGTCACATAATATGTTATGGAATCTTCTAGTTAATAAATCGGTCCGACTAGTATAAAATTTCGCTTTTATGATTTTCACAAAATTTATAGAAACTGAACTGTCGTGCAGTATATATAACAGAATACGAGAAAGGTATTTTTATGTTTCTTTATAAAATAATTGTACATGTCATAATATTTTTATAAATAAATAAAAAGAAGGCAGAAATAAACAAAAAAAAAAAAAGAAGGCAGAAAGTAAATCAACGGTTTTAAAAGCGCACATTTTCAAAAGACAGTACAAACTGACTTGCACCAAAATTTGAAAATTTTATATAAGAAAAAATGTGAAAATAGGACTTTTTTGCGGTTTTGAGAGGCTGTAATCCGGAACCCTATACAACTAAGAAAAACTGTTAATACACGTAAAAATATATTACCGTTTGTTTTCTCAAAATTTCAAGTTCCTATCTCAAAGCGTGCCGCAGTTATGAAAAAAGAAATATCATGCAAAATTTAGTTTTCACATAACGGTAAATTTAAATAATAAATTAAATAATATTGCATAATTTTGATATTGATTTACAAAGGTGTCGAATGGAGTTTTCAGATTGAAAAATGGTTAAGCGGAACATGGAATATACGCATTTAAAAATAGGACTTGAATGGGGCTATATGAAAAAGTTATTTCACAAAATTAATTTTTGTATAAGACCAACCCATGGTTAAAAATTTTTTCTCTATCTTTAACGGTGTAGAAGTTTCGTAAACAGAGACGGACAGACGAACGGAAAAATGTATGGAAATGTGCTAACAATTGCAAATCTTACCTATACTTTAAGGTTAACTATTGAAAGGTCAAAGTTTACTTTATACGTTTCAATACTTTCAGTATTTACTCTACCGTTACATAATTTTAAAATTAACCGTAATAAAATTCATAAGAATTTGTTTCGTGTTTATTAAAAATTTTCACCTAAAAACAAAAATTTTCAAAATATTATGTAAAGAAAAAAAAAAAAGGTAAACTTAATTTTGTTGAATTTAGGTAACCCCCCACCTACAAAAAAAAAAAACTTTTCATAAAAATTATACTTAAAAAGTTTTAATTTTCTTTCAAAATTTTCAAAAAAAATTTTTTTCGATCAGGTTAAAATTTAATTTATTATGAATTTTTTTGAGAAGGTCAAAGAATTTAAAAGTTACACATAGTTTTGTAAAAAAATTTTTTTTTGGTCATCTTAAAATTAACCTTTTACAACCTAAATAAGTTGAACACGTATTTTAAACCTTATTGTTTCAGTTTTTGTTTTTTTTCTTCGTTTAAATAAAAATTTTTTTGGGTAAATTTTGGGTAAATTTTGTAAAATACAGTGAGAAAATATTCTTGTTAGAATTTTGAATGTAAATAAAAAGAAAGAAATTTAAAAAATATGTCCGAATTTAAAAAATTTCTCACACGTTCACAAAAATTTTTCATAAATATTTTTTTTTTTTGTTTTTTTTGTTGTTCGTTTTTAAATGATTGACAATTTATAATTTTTGAAAAGAAACTTTAATTTTTTTTTGAATAATAAAAGTCGTTTGAATATTAAAACATATTCATCCCAAAAGTCAACCCAAAAACTTATTTGTCAGTTTAAAAGTATTTATAAAAGGATCTATTTCCGTAAAAAAAAAAAAAAATTTTTTTTTTTGTTAGGTGAATTTAGTACCGATGGAAGAAAGAATTTGGATATTTTTTTTAATATTAAAATGATAACAAAATACACTATATTATATTTCATATTGGGGTCCCGGTAACCTAGTGGCTAAGAGCGTTTAAAATACGCTGTAAACACCGAGGGAGTGTGAGTTTCAATCCCACACACGTCGTAAGAATTACTCCCCCTTACGATATTTACAGCCACGCCTGAACAGGAAAGGCTGTGTAATTTCCTGTCCACAACAAAAAGTTATGTGGCAGAGAAATGGTATAAAAAAAAAAATATTGAACATAATAAGTTTTACCAAAACATTTATTTTGATAATAATACCAGATATTCTGATACAGCTTCTGCCCTAACTCATAATATCTTATGTACGGAAACATTTAGTTGCTGGAATGTTCCGATCGGATTCTATAATGTTTCTTCTGGTAAAAAATGTTCGTTACATTCTTTAATTCTGTTCTAGTAGGTCAAAAATGGGTCAACTTTCCTGTTTGGGAATGGTATAACGATTTAATTTACCTCAATTTTATCAAAATTTATAACAAAGGATATCTCTTTTAGTTATCCAATGGTAATTTTTTTTGTTAAATTAAGTTATTTTTGCCAAAGACAAGGTCATTTCTGTTTTTTTAAAAATGGCATTTTTTAAATTTCCCAATAATTTTCAAAATTACGTTATGTCAATACGTTTCTTAAATTTTTATTATAAAAAATATCTTAAAGTATCTTGTCAAAAAGGGGTTAAAAAAAGTTTTAAGCTTTTTTATAAGTTGATTTTTTTAATTTTTTTAGGATTTTTTTTTGAAAGATTCCTCCCTTTTTTTTTTTGTTTTACAGAAACCTCTCTGTAACTCTATCAAAGTAGAGGAACCTAATAACCCTATAAAGTAGAAGAATTTTATAGGATTAAAAGGACTCATAATAAAAAAAATACACTCCTAAGCTAAGTATTAAATTTTTGTTAGGATGAAATTGTTCTAATTTTTTTCATTTTTTGACAGTGTTCTATAACCAAACTAATTTTAAAAATACGTACATCCACAATATTTGAATATTAAACTTTTCTTTTGCAAAATTATTTTATAATAAAAAAAAAAAAAATTATTTCCATCATAAATTTTCTGAAAATTTAATGTAGATACTGATAGAATTTACAATTGAAGCAACAAAAATATTTTACTAGGAATGCTTTAAAAATTTACTTGAATTATCCTTTCACTGTAAGGATTTTTTTTTTTTTTTATTGAAAAAGTTTATTGAGCATGACAAAGTAAGTTTTCTTTTCTAAAACTTCTACACTGGGGCTTCGGTGGCCTAGTGTGTAAGAGGGTATAAATACGCTGTAAAAACCGAGGGAGTGTGGATTCAAATCCCACACACTTCGTAAGAATTATTTCCCCTTACGACATTTACAGACACGGTCGTCAGTAAAGGAATGGCTGTGTAATTTCATGTTCACATTTATGTGGCAGAGAAATACACTAAAAAAAAAAACACACTGTGGATGGTTTAAAAAGTTCAAATAGTATTCACTTTAATGTTTTAAATATAAATAAATTCCACAAACATATTGAACAACTTTAAAACATCCACCTATTATCAGTAATAAGTATAGAGTATTATTACAGACAATAAAAGAAAACTTACAAAATCATTTTAATCCTTTATCCTGATGGAAGGATCAAATTTTCCTATATTCATATAAAATATTATGTAAAATATAAAAAGGAAAAAAAAATAACGTAAAGGATTACAACCCCATTATTAATATTGTTATTGCCGCTATTTGTCTTTTATAAAAATTCTTATAAAAATTATACTGTCCATTGTGTTAAAATCTCTTTTAGTTATTTTTTTTTTTTGTTTTTTATATGTTAGACAGTGTAGTGCATATTTTCCAACTCAAAAATTTTCTTATAGAATATTAACTCCATTCTTTTACATTGTCGTTGAAAATTTTACGAATATTTTTATAGAAACTAAATATTCATCCAACATGAAAAAAAAAAAACGAAAAAAAATAACATGGATAAACAGTCATATTTTTTATGATTTCATCCTGATTATAAATTTTTTATGTCTTCCGACACAATATTTTTAAATTTTTCAAAAAACAACAAAAAAAAAAAGAAAAAAAAAACAATTTTTTTTAAAAAGGAAATTTAAAATATTAAATTTTTAATGCTTTCAGGATTTTTTTTTTTTAATAATATGTTGAATTGAGCACAACCTAATTTCGAACTCAATTTGTTTCAGAATTTTTTTCTTATTTGTACTTCAACAGAATAACCGTTTCCTTTATTTCTATCCTAGTATATAATTTTGAAATCTTAATCATCATATACTCAATTATTCAATTCTAGAATTTGTCTGAGATATTTTCAAATTTAGAAATTTAGATTTAAGAGTTTTTATCTACAGATACACTTTCCAAAAAAACTCCTATATTTACTAACAAAAGAAATATGAGTGTATAGTTTGATTATAGTTGCCTCTGTTAACTTTAGAATACCCGTATGAGTTAACTTCTTGTGTTACTATAAAATTTAATCATCTTTTACAAAATTTCAGATATCTGTACCAAAATATATTGATGTAAATTTTGAATGGCAGCATTGCAGCTGCTAATCAAACCAACCAAATTCATAGAAATTATTACCACAAAACTTGAACATCTATTAGAAATTTCATGTGTCTAGTTTTATTCAGTACCAAGATATGAACATATAAGTTTCGCAAGTACCCAAAGCTGAAGAGTAATTAACCACGAACCAACTAGACTAACTAAATTTTGTAGAAGTCGTTGATAACTTAACTTTTTTTCGACAAAATTTAAAATATTCAACTGAGATACCTAGGTTTAATACATACAGAGCTATTATGAAATAAAAAAAAACATTGTTTATGGCGTCAAATCGCCGGTCATATTTGGTCTAGTTCAATAGAGAAACTAACAATGTTACAAAAGTAAAACGGTAAAAATTTCATAATCTTTAGCTCCATTATTTTTATTTTTTGAGTTATTATGCGGAGCGACGGACTGAAAGAAGTAAATGACTAAATCGAAAACAAAATTTCATTAAGAGTATTTTTTTTGCTATCATCTACTTTTACAAAACTGTGATGGCAATTTTATTATACCCTGAGAACTATTACCTTCATGCGGGTATAAAAACATCGAAAAAAATCTCCACATTTTCTTAATATCCAGATTTTGGATCTATTATTCTGCTTTTCAGCTTTCAAATTTAACTAAACAAGTTATAAAAGAACACAAAATGTTTTTCCTTTTTTTTACGTATAGGTTCCTAGGTATCCCCTTGTATTAATTTAACGCCCAAAAATTAGATATAATTTTACAAAGTTTTCTTGACTGAGATCATGTTAGAATAAAACTTTCTTTTAACTTTTCTTAACTTAATTTTTTCTTTTCGATATATGTTAACTTAATTTCTGACTTTATGCGACAGATGCATAAAACTGAGCTTGAACTTAAATTTTACTTCTTCAAACAAAATCTACATGTAAACTCATAGTTTTTGTTTGAAAAAGTAAGATTTTAGTTCAAGCTCTTGTTTATGCTTTCGATGCTATAATATACAGATTTATAATCTTTTCTGAGTTTAGTTTTTTTTGATTTTAGTTTAGTTTTTTAGACTTTAGGTTTTTTTGATAAGGTAAAGCTGGAATCATTTAATTGAGATAAAAGTATATAGAAGTCATTTAATCCGACTCCACAACTACAAAATTTATTTTACAGTTGACTACAGAAATACCTTATTGCGTAATAAAGTTAATAGGTATTGGATATTGCACTAAATATTGCGATAAACTTTCACAGAGGGATGATGAGCTATTAAGATGACGACATCACATAACGATACTTTATATCTCCAACTTTTCGAATATATATCCTATAATACAGAGACCATGTTTCTATTATATTATAGATGATAATACTATCTTTAATATACATCTTATTTCATCTTAATTGGTGTTACCGTTTCTGAGATAATATAGTCAAAAGTGGAAATATTGGTAAAAAAAAAATTAAACTTTCAATATACCGGTAAAATTTTAAAAGACACCTTATACTTAATATTATACTGCTAGAAACCTCTTCTTTTCACACCCCTTTAACAGTGTATAATAAATATGGTATGGGTTGACAAATAATACCGACCAGTAGAGGACACAAATGCGAAATTGAAGCAACAATTTTAATAAAAAATAAATTTTCATACTTTATTTTCTCATCCATTTATTTTGTCTTGGGATATAAAGAACTGTTATGAGAGGGCATCAACTAAATCGATGATCACCGCTTTGCAGATAGTTATTCAAATATTGTACTCAAATTCCATAAATCCATCAAATTCATAAATAGTTCTTTTTAAGAAACTTAAGATTTTTTTTTTTTATTTTTTTACCTTTTACCTCTTAATTTTTCTATTTCAAAATATGTTTTCTAATATTTTTGTAAACATTTCTTTACAATCCAAAAATTATTTTAGATTGTGTTAACGAATGACAATATTCTTTTTTTTAGAAAACAAATTAGTTTTACACTTTGCTATCATCTACTTTTACAACAATGTGAAAAAAAAAAATGATTGCTTCAATAAAGAATTATTTTAAGAACGTACTTTAGTAAATAATACCAATCTAATAAAACAAAAGATACTCTTGATATCTCTTTAATTGAATTTTAAATAATTTAACTTGACCAAAATGGCCTATCAAAAGAATGTTCAATAAATATATAAAAAAAAACAAAAAAAAAAGAAAGACATTTACAGAATGTTTAAGTTAATAAAAAATTTAAAAGCTTCTTAATCTGAAAAATGTATACCTATATATTGTATATATAGATATATACTTTTACAATAATATAATAAATATATCTTTGTTAAAATTTATCTTTCAACACAATAAACTCCATTAGATAAAATCAATATTGCTCATAAAAAGTATATACATAAGTATATAGAATATGTATATAACATAATATTATTATATATTATGTGTGTATAGAGTTATGTATAAAATAAAAAGAGGAATGTCCTATTATTTTCAGGTCAGTTAAAATGAAAATAAATTTTTTTATTTTTTTTTTTTGAATTTTCGGCTGCTGTAAGGATTGCCAAATTCTTTATACCCCTTAGAGAATGACAGATTTTGTTTTTTTTTGTTTTTTTTTGTTTAATTCCTCCAAATTTTTTTTTTTATTTTCTTATTTATTAAGTGGATTAGATTAAAAGGATACAATATTTTGGATTGAATTATTGCAGCAGCTGTTAGATACATGTATGTATATATAGTACAAAAAAAATTTTCAATTTTAATTTTAATTTTCATTTATACAAATGCTAACAAAAGAAGGCCTGATGAAGTAAAATGAAATTAAAGGAAAATGTAGAAAGTGTCCTTAAGATCTTTTTCAGATGTGATTTTATACAATCGAAAAATCTTAAGTTCAAAATATTCTTGTACAACATTTTTATATAAAGATAGGTATAACAGTTAGGAGTATATGCAGTACAATATATTTTATATAGGAAATAGGAGTATCAAAATTTACAATATAAAGTAATTGGTGCAGAAAAGATGTCTGATATATAACTTATTAGTATTTATAAAACATTCGTTTAAATTGAAAAAATCTTTAAAATATATAACGGTATTACTAAAAAAAAACTAGGAAAGATTCCTTTGTACATTATTGATGTAGGTTTGATAAAAGGGGGAGCAAGTAAGGCAGGAAAATAGAATAAAATAGGGGAAATTGGAAGGTAAATTGAATAAGAACTTGAAAAAGTGCAAATTTGTTAAATGGAGTATTGAAAGATGGGAACTTATTTGATGGTTTTCACAACAAATGAGTTTCCATAAATTTCTTGTGTTGGACTTGTTTGGGTTAAACTTGATAATGCCTTGTTATATATTTTAATTTTTTTTTTTTTAATGCATTTTTCTACCACATAAATGTGGACAGAAAATTGCACAGCCTTTTCTGTTCAGGCGTGGCTGTAAATGTCGTAAGGGGAATAACTCTTACAACATGTGTGGGATTCGAACCCACGCTTCCGCGGGGTTTGCAGCGTATTTTATACGCTCTTACCCACTAGGCAACCGAGGCAACGATTTTAATTTATTTGAGCAAGTGTCGTTACCCACAAGATATTTATAAAAAACGATATAAAGCTCCAATATTTCGACGAATATTGAGAGTAGTAAGAATGACTAACACGACAGCGTTACTAATTAGGCGGAACGCCTGATTTTGAACTTTGTGGAGTAAACTCAATAACTTTTCTATGCTTTGTAGATATTAGACAGCTGATCTCCACTGAAAAAAGTTAGCTTTACAACGAGAAACAAAATCTAAACATTAGGCAGCATTTTTAGGTCCACAAAAATAAATGTATCTCACAACATTATTATTAATAATATAAAAAAAAAAATATTAAGGTTTCCTGACCATTGTGTAATTTGATCGCAAGATTGGATCAAGTTTATTTCTTTTGCAAGAAATCACACAGTTTTGAATTTTAAAAGTATTGAACATGTCTCTTAGCTAAACCCCAATCAGCTAATTTGACTAAATCGTGGTTGACCAAGCTACTCACCATATTACTATTTAAACTGACTGTGGCTGATATAGTATTAGATTTAAGAAATCCAAATACCAACAGAGTTCTTTTATCTGTGAAGCTATATGTTGTGTATTTGTATATAATATAATATCTGTTCTAATTAGTTGTGTCAAATGAAATTAAAATAATTTATTGGGAATTAATAAAATGGACCTGTTACTAAATATGAAAGTGACTTCTTTAAAAGTATTATTTAATAAGAATTACACATATACTCTTTATAAAAATACACACTCTATTAAAGATAATTATAATATGACTATGAAACACAGTTGTTTTAAAATCTTAAACTAAACAGTAAAGTATTAAGACCTTACAGAAACGATGCCAATTTTAATAGAAGCTGTTGGGCTAAGGAAGAAGAAAAAGTTCAGCTATAATTATTGCACTTCTCTTAAACTCTAATTCTTCAAAGAAGTTCATATTGTATCAATGTCTACTTATATTATACAGAAACAATCTCTTGATCTTGTATAAATATTGATTTGATCATTATTATCAAAATTGTAGATTTCAAAAGATAAATAATAATGGTTAAATGGTGGTTTTCGATGCGATAGTCCTTTTACTCTAACTTAACTTACCACCGAACACATTGTTAATAACTATGTTACTTTAGCTTGAAATTCTTAGCACAAAAAGTTACCAGCTTTAGAAGATGGTATTTTAGCATATAAATATTTATGAAGAATATCAAAATTAAATTGAAATGACTAAATATTTTTGCAACAGTTTTCTGAAAATGCTTGGCAACCCATAACTGATATCTTTTTTTATAATATACAACATTTTAATTGTTGGCCTTAGCTGTGGAAAAAAAATTGTTTTACTTTTTTATTTCTTGTTAAAGTGATGCTTTTTAAAAGGATTATTAAATTTAAAATGACGTAAATGATCAAAAATTTTCTTTTTATTTAGAGCAGATATACTTTTACATAACAACACTGTCCCCCACGTTAGTTTTTTTTCTTTTTTTTTTCCAAACCAATTTGGTAAAGAAAGAAAATTTAAACAATATACATATATACATACATATATATAGTTGATATCTTTAAAATAAGAACACTAAAAATAAAAAAACAAGGCAGAACGTAAGCCAACGGTTTTTAAAAACGCACATTTCCAAAAGACAATAGAAACTGTTTAGAATTGTGACTTGCACCAAAATTTGAAAATTTCATATAGGATAAAATGTGAAAATACGATTTTTTTGCAATTTTAAGGATCTGTAAGTCCGGAATCCCATATAACTAAGAAATATCGTTAAAACACGTAAAAATATATTATTGAACCTTTAATTTTCATGTCTTACCGAAGCAAAATGTGCACAGGTGCCTCAATTACAAATGTTTAAAGATAGCAAATTTTCAATTTTTGATCTTTAATAGCTCATAAACAGGAGGTGATCTAAAAAAATTTTCTGAGGTAATTTATGCTAATTCTTAAAGTTGTTTCTTACTTTCTTCTTGTTTTTCTCTACCTTTACGGGTGTAGAAGTTTTGTAAACAGACGGACAGACGGACGGACGGACAGAGTGAAACAAATAGACACATTTTTTCAAATTTTTTTTTGGAAATGTGATAAAAACCTTTTGCTTTTTTATTTTATATTTAAAACCATATAATAATATATGAAACAAAAAGGACATTGATGAATATTTATAGAAAAAAAAAACATATATATATATATTATATATTTTTTTCCCTTCTTTTCCTTTTTCTTATTTTTTTTTTTTTTTTTTTTTTGTGGTCACATTTTATGCTCATATTATCCAAACATTTTGATCCACATAATTGTGGTTTTATATAACAGACAATATATACCCACCATATGAATTTAATAATATAAGTTATAGGGGAATTACTTTAAGGACATATTTAATATAAATAAAATAATATTATAAAAAAACGTTACAAACAAACCGATGTCTTTAGGACCATCCACGCAATATATGCTAGTACAAAGTGAAATAAACAAAATAACGTTTAATAAAAAAAAAAAACAAAAAGTAAAATCAGTAAAGAAAAATTGTGTAATTTAATCCCTAAATACATTCATTTTCATTTAATATTACAAGTTTTATGGTCTGCATTCTGCAGGACATCACAAAATGGAAATCAATTATAAAAAGTGCACTTGCGAAAACGTAAATAGAATTAAAAATTATAAATAAAATGTGGAAATAATATAACAAAAAAACTCTTGCTTTAAGTCATGGGTGTGAATATCTCAAAGAGAATAAAAATAATGAAAGTTAAACAGTATCTAAGTGATATGAAAAATTATTATGCAATAGAAAAACTAAAAATTTTCAAAATTAAAAATGAATTAAAAAACGTTTCTATTGAAATTTTTAATATATGTATGTATTTATTTATGGTGGTTACAAAACACTTTCTTTCAAAGGATATATAGGCAATTTATACAATTTGATTTAGAGGAGTACCAATTTATTTTTGTTTTTCTAAGGATTATGCCGATTGGTTGAATTTTTACTTAAAAAATTACGCAAGTACAAAAATTTTCTAATGAAAATATAAAATTTAATATGATATGTAAAGTATATATATTCTACATTTGTTTATATATTAAATAAAAAAATATAAAATACGTAATACATAATATACTTAATAATAATATATAGAAGTCTTTTAATCAAATTTTACACCTAGTCGAATTTGTAATCAATAAAGAGTTTATAACAAAAGGATATAATCGATAAAAAAATGTTCTCATATGAAAAAACGAAAATAAATAATAAAATATGTATTTTGCTTTTTTTCTTTCTTTTCTCTATTTGTTTTTGTGTGGGTTTTAGTTTGTCTTTGTGGGTCAACGAGTGAAGCAATGAAAATTGTGCAGATCATTCAATTTAATTTACTGAAAAGCACAACGACATAAATAAAAATAAATTGTATAATGACCTGATGTACAAATGAAAGACGTTGTAAGGCGAATTGCTGGAAGAGAAATTTAAAATAACTGTTGTATATAAAATATACTATTGAACTTTATAGTTGAATAGTAGTTTACTTTGTTAATATCCTTTATTATAATTATCTGTTCTTTTTATTCTTTTTCTATTTTAGTTAAAGTGTAATTTAAAATGGAGGATTAAATCTTTTGAAATAAAAATAATTATATTTTTTAATAAAAAACCATAATTTAAAGTTCTAATTTTGTCTTAGTTAATAAATATTCCGATGATGATGTGTTTTTATACCTAATACCTAAACTTAAGAGTCTTGAATAAAAATGTTTTTTTTTCCCTTGCCATACTCCTAATCCACTAAGTCATTTATTATAATTATTTGACTTAGTTTCAGTTTCTGACATCATTAATTTCATTAAGCCGTTGATTACTCGGTTGTTATTGTACAAGACTATAAGACGTTTGTTTTATTTCTGCGCCATCTATTATCTTATACAAGAAATACGTATTATTTTATTATATAGCTATTACAATAGGGTATTAATTATAACTTATAGAACATAATATACTTATTTTTAATTTAATTATGTTCTACTAATTATATATTATAAGAAAAATGTCTATTATTTTTTATTAAACTATATGAGTCAGCTGGGGTTTGAACCCGAAACCTTTCGTATATAAAAGGCCGGTGTCTTAACAACTATACCATTGGCTGAATATGAATAAATATGTAAATGGATTATAATATTTACACGTCTTGTATTTTAATGGTCAGTATTAAATTCAAAATTTATAGTATTTTGTACTTTTATCAGCATAAGTTTTTTTTTATCAGTTAAACTATTCCATTTTTATCAGTAAAAAATATTTTTATACTGGTTTTTTATTTGGTATTGACAAAAATAGTATTCTTATTATCTGTTTGGAACTTTGCATTATAATAGATATTATCAGTATCAGTACTTTGTAATAATTGATTGTTACTAGTTAGTGGTACAATATATAGTATATATAGTATAGTTTAAAAAATAGGCTAACAAAACTTGTTTAGCTAACGACTTCATTTATCTACGAAATCTTGATTTTTTTTGCTCTCTCTTTTACATTTCGCTTTTACAGATCTTTTAATTTCTAATTTAATTAAATATAAAAAATTTGGATGAGATTTTCGAGTTGCTTATAGAATCAGCTGGGCTTTATATCAGCTTCTTTATAATATTATGTAAAAATAATTAAATAGCGGAAATTTTAGAGTTGATTACAAATTGATGGTTTCAATGAATCGTTTAGTTGATGTTTGAAAGCGATAGATCCAAACTATGTTTAATGCTTTATTGATTTATAATATATTTTGTGTAACATAATTATATAAAATTGAGTATTGTGAGTTTAGACTAAAATTTAAAGTCAGCTAATATTATAATATTTTTTTTTTTTAACGGGAGTTTGTTGTTTGATCTATTGTTATCCTATCTCTGTTTCAACTAGAGCTGAAAACATGCAAGCATTATATATTTTTAGTCGGCATGTAAAACTTTGAACAATAAACTTCAAAAAAGATAAAGTTAGTTTCTATAAATTATGTTGGCCAAGCGTTATGCGATAATTAATAAGCTAAAGCAAAAAAAATAAAAGTCCCAATATCTCGAAAACTACTGATAATATTGACCCCCTTCTTCTACCATTTTTTTTTTAGTTTTAATAATCATTCTCTGAAATATTTTTACTGTAACGCGAAACACTCTAGTAAGTAGAAAAAAAAGGAGATTTTTAAAAAAGAATCTTTTAAGAAAGAACAGTTTTTAAAATGAGATTTCTTAGTACATATAAAAATATTAATATTGATGAAATAAAAATATGGCATACCTACTTAATTCTGACAAAAATATTTCATTAAATATTTATAAACGCTTAATAATGTTTTGACATTAAAAAAAAAATAATTAAACTTTTTCTAAGGAAATATAAATCAAAAATGAAAATGAAACCAAACGAAAATCCGCTTAAAAATATAAAAAAATAATCAGTATTAAATCTTTAGATATCATTAAAAAGTAAATATAATTTCTAAGAATGTGGTTATAAAAAACTTACAAAAGTAATTAAATAATGATAATAGTGGTAGGAGAATATAATCATTATTAAACTTTCAATATAAATTCTAACATGATAAAATTAAAAGATGTTCTTAAAAACATTAAAATAAATCCTTAAAAATATAAAAATATTTAGTATTTCTTTAATTTTCTTTAGTTTGGAAAAATTTCGTAGCCCGTAAAATTTCGTAGCTGCTCTAAAGCTTCCTAAAAAGCCTTAATCTAAGGTTTCCTTTAAAAAAAAAACCAGAACAAAATCCTTATCCTTAGACTATTTAATTCCCCCTTACAGTACTTACAGCCACACCTCGCCTGAAAAGGAAAGGCTGTGTATTTTCTTACCACAAATATGTGATAGGGGAAAAACTAAAAAAAAAAAAAATATTTATTTATTTTTTATTTAATTTCTTTCAAAGTTAATAATTGTTAATATTATCTATCAGATAGTATAAAACTTGTGTTCGATATTTTGACAATTGTAATGCTTTGAAGCTTTTACAATATTGAAAAAAATATGTTTCTTGATTACATATTATGTTTGTTTGCCTTGTGGTCTTATGTATATGACTTTGTACCTTCGTGATACCGTTTGTTGTAAAAACAAGTAAAAGTAACAGTAAGTCGATGCAACCGACTTATTTATACCCTACACCTAAAAAATTCAAATTAAATTAAAAATCCATAAGTTATTTTAGTTAGGTATTTAATAAAGCTAAAAAAATAAATGCTTTTATAACCTTTTTACAAAATTTCAGAATTCTATCTTTATTAAATTCGAAAATATGCTTATTAGATCTTGGGAAGTGTGTGAAGGCACGCGGACCACCGTCCCAATTCATCTCAAATTTTAGAGACATCAACAGGATAGAACATTCTTATATCAAATTTCAAGTTTATATATTTATTAATTTCGAAGATATACTTGTTTGGTCTTAGGAGTTGTGTGGCAGATACCCGAACAACCATTCTAATTCATCTTAAATTTTGGACAAATCAGGGATTCAGGAAACAACACCCTTGTACCAAATTTGAAGTTTCTGTCTTTATTAATTTCGAAGATATGCTTGTTCGGTTTTGGGAGTTGTATGGGAGGTACCCGAACGACCACTCCACTTCATCTCAAATTTTAGGCAAATCATGGATTTGGAAAACAGCATTTTCATATCAAATTTAAAGTTCCTATCTTTATTAATTTCGAAGATATGCTTGTTCGGTTTTGGGAGTTGTATGGGAGGTACCCGAACAGCTCCTCCAATTCATCTCAAAGTTTAGGGATATCAGGGATTCAGGAAAACATACCCTCGTACAAAATTTTAAGTTTCTATCTTTATTAATTTCGAAGATATGCGTATTCGGTTTTGGAAGTTGTATGGGAGGTACTCGAACGCATGGTCCGATTTCGCCCATTTGCAATCCCCGCTTTACCTTAGTCATTGTTAACCTACAGTATAAATTTCATCAAGATAGCATTATTAGTTTTTGAGTCATCGTGCGTACGGACGGACGGACAGACGGACGGACATCGCTAAATCGACTCAGGAGATGATCCTGATTCAGAATATATATACATGTCTATACCTAACAAACTTCCTTTTAATGGTTACAAACACCATACCAAAGTTAATATACCCTATACTTAATGTATAGGGTATAACAATTATCGAATAAAATTTTACACTGAAGTGAACAGTGAAGCGAAATTCATTAACAGTGAAGCGAAATTCGGAATATAATATATACTTTGTCTCAAAAAATAGGCATTTTATTAAATTTTCGATTATGCCTTCCAAATATGCCTAAACACTAAACAGATATATCAAAATTCGAAAATATTTCAAGATTATTAATATACTGTAGGTATTATATACATAGATATGACATTTTGTTTAAAAAGTTTTCACTTTGTTGCGAAATTTTGTGACAAATACGAAAATCGGAAGAGGACGTCTTATATAAAATGAAAATTAAAAAAAGATCAAGATGAAAAAATTTAGAAAAATTTAATTAAATATTTTATCTGTAGAAAAAAGCAGATATATAAAAAATAAAATTTTTAAAAGAAAAGTTCAATTTTATTCAATATTTTTTTTTTTTGTATTCAATTTGCAAAAATTTGATGATCCTAGACAGCATAAACGGGATAATTACAAAATTATAATACAAATACAGAGATGGAACTTAATATATTATAAGTTTATAATATTTTAATAAAATAATTTTAACTTAATAATAAATAAATAACTTAAATTTATTTTTTTGTTTTGATTATAAATTTTATATTATTTCAAATAATTTTACACCCAAATTCTCTATAAAACAGTGGCATCAGATAAAGGGAAATGGAAATCCTAAATCTTAAAAAAGGATAAGAAAAAACATAACTGAAAAATAAGAGTTTCTCTAGATATCTACCAAACTATTATAGTTTTTACTCATTTGGAAACGTTTATAATCATGGTTAAAGAATTAAGGAAAAATAAATGATGTAAACAACTATAAAGAAATGTAGAAACCCGTAAAGAACTGTAAAATGATGTATTAGGTTTTTCACTGTTCGATAAAAAAATGTTTGTTTAAGCTTTATTCCTATATTTTAAAAGTTTTGTGATTTAATGGATACTACAAATAGAACGGTTGTTAAGGAAGTAACTTAGAGAAATACATATTAAAAGTACATATAAGAATTGCCATGAAGAAAAACAATTAGAGAAGATTAAGTCTACAAGAAAAAACAAACATAGATTACTAATATTATATTGCTTGATACAACACTGCTGATGTTATTGGCTCATGCAAACTAAAAAGGCACCCATGACATTTATTATTTTCCTTCCGAGAGCTTTGAATATCTCATAAATATTTTGCTGTACAAACCCAAATCCATAAAAATTTTGCTGTACAATATTGAGTTTAATCGAAAGAGCTATTAGGATTAATTTGTTATGAATACCTACTTATGTTCAAAATATCGGCTTGCTTACACACTTACTGTAAAATATTCTTCTAGTAACCTATGATAGCTTATTTACATGTAAAGAAACTTGATGTAATTTACTTTTCCGACAATACCATTAAAAAATATTTTGAAAGTATGAATAATTATAAATAAAATATAAACAATTTAAAAAAATTTTTATTCTGGTGATTCCCGTTTTAGATAATATATACCATTTGATTTTTATCTAAAATCAATATAAAAGTTTTAAAATTACCTGTTTTTGCGGTCACTTATGTAATTACACTGCATGTATCAACCAGTAATTGTCATACAAAACCATTATGAAAAATTTTCAGAAAATTCTAAAACATATTTTTACATAAAAAAAGAGAAACGACATCAAAATATTGTTTGTCAAGGCAAAAGGAAGTTTTTATACCAGTATGTACTATGTTCAAGGGTATAATAAATTTACCATTACGTTTGTGACACCTTAAAGGAATCGAGCTAGATATAGTGTCAAAAGTATAGATCTGCTCAGATTCGAATTCTGAGTCGATTAAGCCATGTACGTCCGTCCGTCCGTCCGTCCGCACGATATCTCAAAAAATAAAAGAACTAGGAGACTGAAATTTTTTTCAACATCACTTTTGCAAAATTGTTAGTTTTTCTAATTAAATCCTGAATTTTCGGCCGCCGGGTTCGAGTAGCTGCCATACAACTTCTTTTCTTATATGGAAATAACTCAGTATCTATTCAATCTAGCTATCTGAAATTTTGCAAACGATGATCAAGTTTAATGGTAACTTCTGTAAAATTTGGTTGTGATGGTACAACAGTTTCGGGTAGCTGCCATACAACATCTCTTTTTAAATGAGAATAACTCAGTGTCTATTGAAGCTAGGAACCTGAAATTTAGAAGAGGTGTCGAGTTACATGCCAACAACTTCTGCAAAATTTGGTTGTGATGGTGCAAAGGGTTCGGGTAGCTGCCATACAACTTCTATGTTTGAATAACTGAGTGTTTATTGAAGCTAGGTATCTGAAATTTAGTGAAGAGATGTCGAGTTATATGCTAAAATCTTCTGTAAAATTTGATTGATCTAAAGCAGCCGGTTTAGACTTCTAGCACCTCTTGGAATTTAATGAAGCTGGGCGTCTAAAATCTTATAAATGATGATCAAGTTTTATGGTAACAACTTCTGTAAAATTTGATTGTGCTTGAGCAATAGATTCGGGTAGCTGTCATACAACTCCACAATTTACATATATCGCTGTAGTTAACGTCGGTACTAAAACATCTGAAAGTTTTCAAAAGAAACAGTTTGTATTACGTTCATTCGGGTATCTCAGAGTTAACACAGTCTACTCTACTGTTCTCTTCCTCGTTTATACACAATATGCTTTATAGGATAATAAAAACTATATAAATTTAAATATGTATGCAAAGACAAAAATATATAACGTATAACAAATTTTCTAATTAAAGAACAAAAAAAAAAAAATTAAGCTATACCTAAAATGTTAAGGCAAAGGATTTTTAAAATCACACATCTATACATTTTCAATATAAATGTTAATATTATAATTGTAAATTCTTAAATAAAAGTGTAGTTTAGATGGTTTAGAAAAGTGAAAAAAATATTTACAGTAATTTGTATTATAAACATTTGAATATAAGACTTTTATAATATATTTGATGGGTCAAAATTTTTCCAATTTTATGTACAAAAAAAAAATAAAGCTTTCAAAACCCCCACCAAAACTACTAAAAAAATGTTTCGTGGTTTAATCATTTTTCGTTTTATCTCCAATGGTTTAAGCTAATTGTTTTGTAAAGAAATATAATACGACGTGATGGGACGGGACAGGATGGGACGAACAACGATAATTTAATAAGCAAATTATACCATGTTATTGTAGACTAATTTGGAGAGATAATATAAGTTCAAAAATTTAAGTACCTAATATTAAAAATTCAAATATTAGAAAAAAATTTTTTTGCGCAATATATTATAATATAGAAATCCACGATATGTTAACTATACAAGTTCATTATATTTAATGGTAAATTTTCTTTCAAAGGTTATGTATTCAATTTTATCAAAATACCTATATATTATGTATAGATACAAATAGTAATTAGTGAATTTTCAATGTTTATAAATTATTTACATACAAAAAAAAAATTTCTATCTCAGTAAAATGTACAAGGACCAAGAAAAATGTTATTAGGTATAAATTAAAATTTTCAAAATAATAAAAAGAAGAATAACGAAAAAATTTTATTCAAATTTCAAACAAATATCCTTTTTACCTGGCTTTCCAAATAATAATAATATATCTAAAGGAAATTTATGTAGTTGTAAGCATTAGAAAATATTATAATTCTTTTAGTATAAATCTAAAAAAAAAATTTTTTTTTAATTTGTTTTTTTTTTATTTAATAAACCGCAAAAATTTATTATTCAAACTTGGCATATTCATTGCATGTACATATCATTATTATATTTTGTTTCAGTTCGTTGTTTAATTGAAAAACCTATTAATAATTACATTGAATACAAAATGGCTATAATATATAATGACATTATGTATGAACGTAGATGCAAATTTTCATGTTGTTTGTCATATAGGTATTTAAAAACATAATACATTCGTGTTATATCTAAATTTTTGTTAATAAAATTTTAGAAAATGTAATGAGTCTAATTAATTTTTACAATATTAATTTTATCCGGAAAATTCCAAAATGATTTACTAATTTTCAGCACATTTTTCAAAATATAATTTCGACGGTCCGTTCGTCGGTTTACTAAGACTTCTATACCGTTAAAGATGAAACTTTAACTATATGAATAAGTCTTGTAAAAAAATAATGTTATAATCACTTTTTGACACATTACCATTAAAATTTTGAAAAAATGTGGCTATTAGTTTCACTCTGTCCGCCCGTCTGTCCGTCCGTCTCTTTACAAAACTTCTACAACGTTAAAGATAGAGAAAAAAAATGTTAACCATGGATAGGTTTCATAAAAAAATTAATGTTGTAGAACAACTTTTTCATGTAGCCCCCTCCATTACGGAGCTACATCCTATCAAACTTTTAAAAAGCCTCATTTTTAAATGCGTATATCTCATATTTTGTTTAACTGTTTTTCAATCTGAAAACTCCATTCGACAGAAATTTTTTTTACCTTTATAAATCAATATCAAAATTGTAGAATTCTTTTAAATTTATTATTTAAATTTACTGTTATGTGAAAACCAAATTTTGCCTGATTTTTCTACTTTCATAACTCAGGCACGTATTTAGATAGAGCCTTGAAATTTTAAGGGAAGAAAGAGCTTTTAGTATTAGTATAAATTTTTTCAGAATTTTTTTTTACCACCCTTTGTTTATGAGCTATTAGAGCTCAAAAATTGAATATTTGCTATTTGTAAATACATACCTGTAGCTTGCGAACCTCTATACATTCTTCAGAATGAAATAAAAATTAAAGTTCCGGTAATATATTTTTACGTGTGTTAACAGTTTCTTTTAATTGTATATATCGCAGGCTCTGTGTAGTAGTTTTGCAATCTAAAAACAGAAAGGTCGGAAATTTTCTTACCTCTATAAAACAATATCAAAATTATGCAATATTTTCTATTTTACTATTTAAATTTACTGTTTTGTGAAAACTAAATTTTACCAGATTTTTCTACCTTCATAACTCCGGCAGGTTTTTAGAGAGAAACTTGAATTTTGAGACAAGAAAGAACTTTTAGAATTAGTATAAATTTTCTCAGAATTTTTTATTGATCACCGCTTGTTTATGAGCTATTAGGGCTGAAAAATTGAAAATTTTCTATTTTTAGACACCTGTAACTTAGGCACCTGTACAAATTTTTCTTCGGCAAGACATGAAAATTAAAGCTTCAATAATATATTTTTACGCGAGCTAATGTTTTTTTTAGTTTCATACGGTTTCGGACTTACAGCCCTACAAAATTGCAAGAAAGTCCTATTTTCACATATTTTGTTATTATATAAAATTTTAAAATTTTGGTGCAAGCCACAATTCTAAATAGTTTGTATATTATTTTTTGAAAATGTACGCTTTTAAAAGCGTTGGTTTACATACTGCCTTGTTTTATGTAGTCCCCACCTATTACGGAGCTAAAGCTCGTCAAAGCTTTAAAAAGCCTTACTTTTAAAGATGTAAATATCTCAGGTCCTCAGATTTTGCTTAAATTTTTTTTAATCTGAAATCACAAAAATACAGCATTTATGAAGTGTCTCTTGATTTTTCAGAATTTTATCTTAAATATAAAATTTTATTCATAGATATTAAATTACATAAAATTTGTGTAAGTCACTAAAAATTTTAAACTGTTTTTATTGTCTTTTGGAAAATGTGCGCCTTTAAAAACATTTGGTTTTACATTTTAAATTGTTTTGCTTCTATTTTGTTAATTTTTTTTTTCTTCTGAATAATAAATTTTCTTATAGTTGGTTGTAGTTAAGTTGGTTATTAGTTTGGTTAATTTTCATGAGTTTAGGCTTGATATTATATTTCTTTTTAAGTTTAAGGTCCTATTCTTAACTAGACACATTTATATGAGCACATTTATAAGGAAAGCGTAAAACTAATCAGTACATTTTTTTCCTCAATTTTGTTTTTTTTAAATTGGGTAAAAAAGATATTATAAATAAAGTATTATAATGATTGGAGGTAGCAAGACCGAATATATATCTACATACATTCTCCAGTTTGCAAGGTTATCTAATTATTTTTCTTTTATTGAAACTAGATTTTTCTCTGTCGAACTTAGGTAACTCCTTTCAATTAATTTGGATTGTGATTGAAATTTCTGTTTCCTCAAAAAGTACTTAATAATTATGTATATTACTTATAGCTTTATTCGTTTACAGATGGTGATACCTTTGTTACCTACTAATTTGTTACTAATACAAAACATTTAGCATAATTTTACCAAAACGGATTTAGTTTACCGGATATTCACAACAATTTCGAAAAGAGGGTCTCGGTGGCCTAGTGGTAAAGAGCGTATAAAATACGTTATAAGCACCCAGGGAGTATGGGTTCGAATCCCACACACGTCGTAAGAGTAATTCCCCTCTACGACATGTGCAGACACGCCTGAAAAGGAAAGGCTGTGTAATTTCCTTGTTACATTTATGTGGTAGGGATATGCACTAAAAAAAAAAAAATTTCGAAAAGTTTGTAAAAGAAAAACTAAAACTTTAAAATATGATAAATTGACATAATTAAAAATAATGATAAATTGACATGCATTTTCATAAACGCCTTAACTAAAACTTATTGAACTATATCATAATCTGTTAGAAATACAGACAGTATAAAATATCAAAGCAAACACAAGTCATATATTTGTTAACTTAAATAATTACTACTTACTCTTCTGGCATATGAAATGATTTTAAATACAAATATTTATTCTGTCTATAAGGGAATTTAAAGTTAAGGGAAAGAATATGACAACAGTATAGTGATATATTAAGAATTATACAAAATTATTCCCACTAAGTACGAGTATATACAATAATATTAAATATGCATTTTAAACGGTATATTTATTTCATTTTGACATTTACCGTATATTGTGTTTCTCCCTTTATGGGACATAAGTATTTGAAAATATGACACATACCTAATTTTAATTTTACTTTAAATACAAGTATATGATGAATAATCCAGATCTTAAAGATCTAACACGTAAATTTTTATTTTTATATTATTATTTTGTAATCTTTTTTGAATATTCTTACACCATTATATTAAATTATTTTTTTTATTTATTTTTTACTTTTTTGACAGTTCAAATCTTCTTTTTCGTGTGTTTACCAAAAGTGATTATTGAATGTGATTATTCCACTGTTTTCGTCCTTTTGCTTGTCTGTTTATTTCTACTTTTACAACTATTGAGATGAAGTGTTACAATTTAAAAATGGATAGATTTCAAAAGACAGAACTGTTTTACAAACCCCAACCGTTACGAGTTACAGAAATTAAAAAATCCTATTTAAATGTTTATATGTCAAGTTCGGCTTAATATTTTTTCAGTTTAAAAACGTCAATATATAAATATATTATGAAAACTAAACGTTTTTAAGAATTTGCGTAAGTAATCTAAGAAAAAAATGTTTGATTTCCTTCAATTGAACAAAGCTTCAACATTTCTTTTTACTCATAATTTAGACATATATGTGACTTTAATCTTACACATATTATATGATCCTTTATACAACCTGAGTTTGTTTTAATTGCATATACATAACATAATTATAGTTCTTTTAAAATGAAGAAAGTGGCTTTTGAGTGGCTTACGTAATAATTTCTAAAAAAAAAAATTACAAAATTTTTGATACACGCAGCACAAGTGGTCACAGTTTTAAAACGTTTTTATTACCTTTTTATTTAAATATGCCCTTTTCAAAACCTTTGGTTTTAAATGCTGTCTTGTTTCTTTTTATAATTTTACTTTTATTTGTCAGGTTTTTGTTTTTGATTTTATTATAAGCTTTTAAAAATGCATAATTTTTTTCTCTTGCTTTCTCTTTCATTCACTGTTCAAATTCTTACGTTTATGTCAGTTCTCTTTTAGTCATTACTATATAAAATAAAAGAACCTATGAAATTTACTAAGTATTTATCAATTTTTTAGTATATCCAATATATATATACATATATATATATATATATATATATATATGTATATATATATATACATATATATACGTATATCACAATATTCCAATTTTCTACATCATAATATTATAATTTTTTCGGGGAAAACAAAGAAAATATATAGAACAGATGAAGAGAAAGAGAGAGCTAAAAAAAAACTAAGTGGAGCAATAAACATGAAAAGATAAAAAAAAATAAAAAAAAAAAAATTTACTGTTCCGTACTTAAAATGTCCTTTGTGACATTTTTATCGTTTTTATTGGCGTAAATAATTCTCGATTTCACATATATAGAAAAAAAATGTATGTTCTAACACATTCATATAAATTGCTTTTTCTTGTCCATTTTCAAAATGTTACTTTTTTTTTCTGTCTTTTTTTCGATTTACTCTTCACACCTTCCTTGAATGTGTTTTGCTTCCTTTTTTTTTAAATATATACGCATATATGAAATTTAGGAACCTATTTTATGTCTATGTTGGTATACTCACTTTTAATTTTTAAATGATATTATGGAAAACATTAAATTCTATAACAAAGTAAAATTTCTCTCACTTTCGGCAAGTAAGTTTGAAGTCCCAAAACATTAGTTAAAGATTTTTCATCAAGGTTTATTATTAAATTCATTTTTTTTTATCCAGTTCTGGATCTATATGGATGATTCGTAAAAAAATTTCTAACGCATAAGAAATTAAACCATTAAAAACTGATACTTATTTTTCCATAAGCTAGAAAGGAGCACTTATTTCTAATTTATTTTAGTACTAAAAATATTCTTTCAAGATTTTACTAAATTTTGAATAAAGCGAGTGCTATAAATTATTCCTAAAACCTATAGGCTTTTGCCTATGTAAAAATTATTTGATAATATAACAAATTATTCTTGAGTTCACTGATATTTTTCCTTCTTTTCTTACTAATATGTTCTTATTTTGTTATATTGATATACTCCGAATTTAAAAACTCCAATCTTGGAATTTTTAGTCTCTAATTTCGAGCTTCGATTTTGTCTCAAAATTCAAATTATCATTTCTTTAGATTGGTTTTTTATTTACTTTGTAGTATTCTTGTTTCAGTTATTAGGATGGGACATCTAATATATATTTTGTTTTGTATTATGCCATGTCTTTCCATCTCTTCTATTGGCTTTTATCACCATTTTAAACGTTGTATTACAATAGACGTTGTCAATAACGTATACAATCATTTCTTTTTGTGATTTGTAAATTTTTGTGTCCAAACATAAACGATAAAAAAAAATTATATATAAATTGTTTCTCTTTATACAACTGTCAACTATTTTCAGATTTACGACAAAAATTTTAGCTTATTTTAATATCTGACAGTTGTAGGTATTTGTTGTTTTTTTTTGTTTTCTTTTTTTTTTGATGATGATATTATAATATGCTAAAAAGGTCCATATAGTTTTATAGCCTTTTGTGAAATCATTAAATATACATACAACATAAAAAACAGTTATTTTCTCACATTTCTTTTTTATTTTTTTTTTTTTTTGTGCTTTTATTTAATTTTTATTTTTGCTGACAATAATGGTGCTAACTTAGCTAAAAAAAAGAAAAAGCATACACAATACGAAATTGTCTTTTCTTTCAAAAATTTTTTTTATTTATTTTTAAATTTTTTTTTTATTTTCACAATTTTAAGAAGGTTTTTCCATATAAGGCACCTATACATATTATTTATATATGTACATATACATACATTATATAATACATGATATTTTTCTTTATTTTATCAACTATATTTCTGTTTATGTTTTTTTTTTTTTAATTTTATGAAAGATTAAATGAATTTTAAAGCAAATGACAAACGCGTAATCTGGTACTTAGAATAGCAAAACCGGAAACGATTAAACACAGAATACAAAATGAGTGCTTTATAAAACTTAAATTGATTTGAAATTGAAACTAACGTCGATATTTCCAGTTGTATTATAAACGGTATCATTAGAAACGTGTATTATGAATTAAAAACTTGAAAATTTCTTTTTGATTTCTGTTAAGCAAAATCCTTAAAAATTTGATTTTTGATCGTTGATTTTTCATCAGTGAATCACGAACAAATATCATAGAATATTAATAAAGCTAAAAATTTAAAAAGGGCTGAACTCATTTTTACTTAACCGCAAAATATCTAAAATGCAAGGAATATCTAACGTTAGAACAACTAAATGAAACATAGATATCTTTTGATTTAAGAACATTAAAATTACCTAAACGCGCTTAACTTTTGCAAAAATCTTTATTCACTAAACTCTTCAGCTATCCTCGTATCCAGTTTAAAGAAATGATCATACATACTGCTTTTGAAGAATAATGGCTCAGAAATAAGAAAAGGGAAGTAAAACTTTTTTCTTGGAAATATTAAAATCT
This sequence comes from Poecilobothrus nobilitatus, assembly GCA_947095535.1. Classification (NCBI taxonomy): domain Eukaryota; kingdom Metazoa; phylum Arthropoda; class Insecta; order Diptera; family Dolichopodidae; genus Poecilobothrus; species Poecilobothrus nobilitatus. Next base: position 113,873,697 of record OX352774.1, read on the forward strand.
TTAATAATCAGCAAGTAGGTAAGTATCATTGTAAAATTCAACAAAATTTAGTGGTTTCTGCTATGAAAGACTTACTATATTACTTTAGAGCTTTGTTTCGAATAGCTTACAGTTACCAACTATTGCGATGATCCGCTCTCCAATAGTTCACCAGTAGTATTTTAGTTTAATTGTATTTTATTTAATTGAATGTGAAGTATCAGATGCTCGTTTCCCGAAATTAGTTCATTCCCTAAAAAAAGGACTTTAACGCCATTAACACGTTAAGTCCCCCACACACCAGTGAACAAAAAAAAAAAACTTACGTTCAATCAATTAGTCCATTCAAATTTTAAAACTATTTGACTGATGTTCAACGGTGACACAAGTGGGACTCAATGTATTAAGTCATCATATTTCATAAAGTCGTTAAGTTTTACTTGACATATTATACAAAATAATCAAAAATGGTTCTGGGCTCACCACATGAAGATAGTGATCAAGTAGGTATAAAATTTATGTATAGTTGAAGCTGACCGAAAAAAAAACTTTAAACAGTTTAAAATATGAGCTTTAAAGCTTAGAAGTTCTCAAAAAGCTTTTAGAATAAAAATTAATTTTTAAGCCACTTAAACTGTATAAAAAACGATATAAGCAAAAAGATCGGCGATATTTTAATAACTAATCAATAACCAGCATAATATTAAATTAATATTTTGTATATATTAGAATTAATATTGCAAATCGTTACATTTTTTATAACAAATTTACAAATTTAATTCAAATTATTTAAGTTAGTTTAATTCAAAATTTTAAATGAGCATTTAGTTTAATATTATCATTTTTCTTTATGAAAATTTATAAAGCACAACACTTAATAGGAAAAAGGCAAAAAGTGATTATCATAAAAAAGTGCCCATATTTAAATCAAATATTATTACTATTAAAAGTTGAGGGTCATACAATTTTTTTTGTTTTTTTGTTGTTATGTTTTGAAGCTTAAAAGAACATAAAAAGGAAATAATAAGTAAGTAAAAAAAAAAATTTTCTTTTTTTATTTTCTTTTGAAAATCGCTATTTAAAGTTTTTATTTTATTTCATTTTATTTCATGATGGCGACGATATTGAAATACTTAAATTCTTTTTCTTTAATGTTAACAAGAAGAAAATAAAAAAAATTTTATATGCATTTTGTGATTTCTTTCGATCTTTTTGATTAAAAATAAGGATAATCCATTTTTAGTGATTCTTTAAATACATATTTAAAATAATTTTCTAAAAATATTTACAATTTCAATTTTTTTTTTATCCGCATATACAGTTATAACTTTAGAACAAATCTTACTATTTTAAAAGATTAATTTTTCTTTAAAAAAAGCACACGACTATACCTATTAATATGCATATTACTATATGTTATGAATTTTAAACATTGTGTTATCAAGATGGCGAAATTCAGCTAATCGAAATTCGTTTGTCATGCGCATGTCCCGTTGTGTTCCATATACCATTGCATGTTTTCCTTAAAGTTTGTAATTTATATGTGTACGATTTGCTTCAGTTAAAAAAGAGAATTAACACCTTTCTTCAAAATGTCCCTCCAAATTTTCTTACCTATTCCATATAATCCAAATTTCCTAATTCCAATTTCCCTAATTATCCTTCCCACATCCCTATCCCGAAAACCAAACTGTACATTTGTATCAAAGGTTTCGTCTTAAAGTTTGGTTTTAAAAAAGGGGTGGTTTTGCTTGGTTAAAGTCCAATACTACACTGAGGAAGAACATGCAGTTCTTCTTGGTGACTTTCGAGTTTTCCACCAATCCTCACAACTGGATTGGTGGAAACAAAATACAACACAAAAAATATTCTGGAAAATGCAAAAAACTCTGATTTTTTAACAAATTTAAAGCTCTACCTAATTATTTTTATTGCATATACATTTTAACATCAAAAAATATAAAGCAGTGGGTATTGCCACCCCAAGCCTCCGCTAAACAAATTATTGGACCCTAATTTTGAAAGCAAGTCAGAAGCCCTTTCTTATTATTTTTATTATTACATACATATTTCAACAACTAAGTATTTAAAATAATTGTGGACTTTTTTTTGTGAATTTCTTTTATGTGGCAAAAATCATTATGGATTTTGTTTTTTTTTTGTGAATTTTGGAACTCATCCATTTTAAACTAAACGCCAATAATACAATAATACATCAAACTGCATTTGGATGGAATTAAAAAACTTCAAGATAAAAAAATCCTCTATTTAAATCCTCATATAATATATAAATCCTCAAATAAAGATGAAAATTTTGTTTTATATAATGTTCGATTTTATTCAGATGAAATTTTTTATTGAAAGAATTTAATTATTAACATTTAGATAATAAGGGTTGTGTACAGTTAACCGAATTCTAAATTGCAAAATGGTATTTTACCTAATATCTTTTGGTAAAAAGGACTTTTCGAAACTTTCCATTTGACATATTTGGTTATTATGCAAATGGTTGTTTGGCATAATGGGACACTTTGCAAAAATATATTTGATAAACGTGTACTTTGCAAATATTATCTATACTTTTCTAAAAACTACAACTAAACTCATAAAAGTTCCAAAATAAATATAAAAAAAGTTTTTTTGAGATTAATTTTATGGAGAAATGATTAGAACCAAAAACTGTTTAAATATAAATAAAATCAAAAACATTTTTGCCCCCAATTTTTTTTTTTGTAACGGTATGTTTAATATATTAATCCTCAAACTTTTCTTTTTTATTTATTATTATTCCGCACTTTGATTTCACCCATCGTGGTTCAAACATAAATTTATCATATATTATTGCAAAAATAAGAAGGGAAGGGAGAAATAGGTTAGACTTAGATATTAGAATTAAGAAGAAAATATTAGAATTAAGTTAAAAATTTACCTAAGACTTAAACCAAAAAATTATTTTCAAATCTAGCAAAACTGTAATACATAATACCACAAGTTTTTTGTTTTTTTAAACCTATTTCAATTCCGATTTTTTGTTGTAATTTAGAACTTTACTACATAAAATTTAAAATTTTCTACAGATAAAATATACAATATAAATTTAAACTAAAAAAGCCTCGGTGGCCAAATGGCTAAGAACATTGCTTATTAATCAAAGGAGTACAAATTCTATTTACAGTTATATTTTTACTATTTACAATAACTGTAATATTTTTACTTTACAGTTATTAAAAATTTTTATTTATAAATTGCCCTATATCAAATACAAGTGAAAATTACTATAACCTAAAAAAAAAAAAAACAAAAAACGATTAAACAGCCTGGAATAATTTTTATTTTTGAAGATATCATAAGGAGGACATTGTGAATAAAAACAGGCATAAGTTTAAAGAAGAAAAGAAATAAAAAAAATGACAATCAAATGGAAATACAAACTGAATTTAACTTTTTTGAAGTGTCTTCTTATCTTTTTTATACTAAATTATAAATTATATTTTCTTTTTGACTTTATTCTTTACTTTTTTTTTCAAAAACTTTTTTATCTCTTTTTACCATTTCTTCCATTTATATATTATATTCTGGTTTCTCTTTTCATTTTATCTTTTTCTCTCTTTTTTTCTCACATTTTTCTTTTCTTTTTTTGATTCATTCTTTTCATTTTATTGTTAAGAAAAAGTTAATGTTATCACCTTTTCAAGAAGAACGAAAAATTAAAATGAAATTGAAAAGAAAAGAAACATAAGATGAAAGTGTTTCTTTCATTTTTTCTTCAATTTGACAATACAACGAAAGAAGTTATTATGGCAGGTCTAACAAAATGTTTTTTTTTTTTGAAAATGGATCTTGTTAGAAAATGAGAACATAGGAGAAAACATTCAATAAAAAAATAAAAGTGCCAACAAATGTCAGTAAGAGTGTGTTAAAAGAAAAAAAAACAGAAGAAACAAAATAATAATATGACATTAAAAAAATAAATTTGCAAGAAAAAAAAAAAAAAACAAAAACAAAAAACATTAAAAGATAAAAAATAAGATAATCATAGAACTGACATTGGATAATACGTGCATATGAAAATATTAGCCGTTTTAAGAATTTAAAAAAGTTGTTTTTATCACTGTAAGAACGTCATTGAGTGAATATTTTTTTTAAGAAAAAGAAAGTTATAAAAAAAAAAGATAAAAAAAAAAAACTGTTTTTTGAATTGTTCAAAAATTATTTATAAAAAAGAAACAAAAAATTATTAAAAAAGTTTAAACATGAAATTCATAAATAAAAAATATATTATTTGAAAATACATACAAACAACAAAAAAAAACAAAAAATATATATATAAAAAATATCTAATGTTTGAAATTATTCATACAATTTTATTTTATTACATATTTCTATCTGAAAATTTTATTATCTTGCAAATGTGGTGAAATTTTTGTGAAATCTCCAATCATTTTAAATATTTTGTATTTTTATATTTTCTAAAGAAAATACATAGTAGTTTCAATATTCTCAAACTGTTACCTGCCATACCTGTCATATTAAATATACAAATTTAATATGTAACTATTTTATTTACATTAAATTTTAATATGTATAGGTTGCCATTATAATATTATGTAACAGTAGAGTAGAAATGTTTTGTTGAATTAAAATACTAAATTTATAGAAAGATTTTCCGAACATTTTCCCCAATTTTAATGTAATGTTACTTTTTTAAGCAATTAAATACATAATTTTAGGACGATCGCCTAAAATCAAGAAGGGGTACAAGACCTATAAGTAAAGCTTAAAATATGGTTGGGTTAATTTTTTGTTCGAATAAGAAAATCTTTTCGAATAAAAAATAGGACCAAATTCGCGAAGTTCCAGGCTCAGTGAAAATAATGATTGAAGAATATAATGAATATGGCGAATATGAATAACATGACAGAATGTAATCTAAAGATTTTTAAAGACGAACATTTATCAAAAGTCAATGCAAACAAGTTAGACTATAACCTGCACCTAGCTTTGTACCTTAGAATTTCATATGCAAGAAAAAATGTAAAAAATAAAGAGGCACTTTCTTATATAGTTAAGAAAAACCATTAAGACACGAAAATTATATTATTGAAGCTTTCATTTTTGCGTTTTATTTTGAAAAAATTTGTAGAATAATTTTAAATTTTGAGCTCTAGTTTATCTTATATAGAGGAAGCTACAAGAAAATTTTCTCGGATAATCGTAATATAATTATAATAAATTCTAAAAAAATCTCTTTTCTCTCAAAATTTTAAAGATCTATAGGTAAAAGTGTTTGAAAGTTATAAAGGAATCAAAATCTTGCATAATTTTGTCTTCACATAACGGTAAATAAATTTCAATGCCAAATTTAAAAAACTTTGTATAATTTCGACACTAATATATAAAAATAAAAAAAATTCAGGCGTTTGGCCCTTTTAGAATTAAAATATGTAAAGCAGAACCTGAGATGTACACAATTTAAAATAGGTCGTTTTTGCAAAATTTGAGCGACTGCAGCTGCGTTGCCAATGAAACTACATAAAAAAGTTATTCTACAACACTATTTTTTAAGAGACCTATGTATGGTCTCAAACTTCATGGCTTTATTTTTAAGGATGTGAGAAGTTTTGTAAAAAGACGCCAGGGATGAACGTACGCCAGGATGATGTAATTTGTTGATTGTTGTGCCGCGAAAGGATGACTATATTATTATAAGAATTATGATTAAATAACCAATTATAATCAATAGATAATTATTATTCTGCTAATTTAATATATTTAATTAATATCGCTAAAAACCTTATAACATACATATGACTTTTAAATTTTTAGAACACTAAAGCCCCTTATTTCATTTTCAATATAATTTGTAAATGTTATAATATTGTACTCAAAAAAAATTACATAAGGAATACGACTGAACCTTTAAATTTACATTAAAATATTAACTCTTATTAATTCTTAAGTAAACTTTATCATGATGTACCTATTTACATTATTATTTAAAATCTTTTGAAACGATTATTTAATTTATTAAAAAATGGATATTTTGAAAGGAATAAGAAAAATATTTTGAAATTTATCTTTCTAATTAAATCATTTCAGAAATTTTTAAATTAATTTTTTTTTTCTTTGAATTATTTTTAATTTTATTTTATTATTTTTAGCATATTTTTCAATAAAAATTTTAAATATTTGCTTATTAGTTTCACACTGTTGGTCCGTCGGTTCGTCTGTTTGCAAAACTTGTATTTGATTTAAGACAGAAAAATGAAATTTTAACCATGGATAAACCTCTTAAGAAAATTATTATTGTAGAATAATTTTTTTATGTCGCCCCACTCACTATGCAGCTTCAGCCTCTCAAAGTTAGAAAAAGCCATATTTTGAAATATGAATATCTCATGTTCAGTTCAATATTTTTCTAATTTTTCTATGTTCAGTTCAATCTAAAAACGTCAAACGACAGCACTTTTTTTTTTTTTTTTTGAGTTTTATAAATCAATGTCAAAATTAATCAAATGTTTTTTTAATTTAGTATTTAAATTTACCGTTATATGAAGGTAAAATTTTGTATTTTTATACAATACTTTCAGATAGAGCCTTTCTTATTTTCTTAATTTAGTAAGTAGAAAAATATTTCAAAATTAAACATTAATTACATCAGAACCCCTTTTAATTACAGGTCAAACATTTAAAACACCTGTAACTTAGGCACCTAAATAATAAATTTCCGAAAAAAAATTACATACTTTGGTGTAAGTCATAATATTCTAAACTGTTTTTATTGTCTTTTTGAAAATGTGCGCCTTTTAAAAACTTCTATTTTTCATTCTGCCTTATTTTTTTTTTTCGTCTCTCTTTTATTATCACGATCTTCGTTTTTCCATCCTTCATTACAATTAATTTAAGACAACAATTGAAATAGGACATTAAATTTATTTTTGTATTTATTACGCGCTGTCATGTTTTTTTGTTTTGCTTTTTTCTTGTCATTCAAATCCCTAAAGGAATTCAGTAAATAAAAAAATTGCATTGCAAATCAATACTTTTATTTTGTTTTTTTTTTTTTTAATTTTTTCAATTCAATTTTATGTTTTAAATGTAATCAATTTTATTTTTTGTTATATTTTTTTAAGTGTTTTTGTTTTTATTTTTTATTGTTATTGTTTATCTACAACAAAAATACAATAAAAAATAATTTGAATTAATTTAAAAATCATTTTCTATTAAAAAAAATTTCCTATTAAAAAATAAATGTGACAGAACAAAATCAAAAATAATTTTAAAGACTTTAACTGTTATTTATGTATTTATATTTTAACATGGATGACATATGGATTCAATATATATTGAAATTTGATTAGGTTGTTTCACATTGAATCACATTTGATCACAGATTATGTGACACGCTATAAAATTATTATAAAATTTAAAAATTAAACCTATTGTTTTTAAAAGTCTTTAGTTTCAAACATAGAAATGTTAAGAAGGTATCATCAACTATCAATATTCTTTACTAACATCTTGCAAGATAGGTCATAAGTCATAATAATACTTATGATAAACCTAATGTATGCTTTACTCCAGCTCTTTTTACATGGAAGGTAATAAATTATAGAACATGATCCCTTGGTAAGAATTTGATTGGTCGGAAAAAGATTTAGTGTTCAGGGGGATAAAATTTAAAAAGTTAATTGGGGAATAGTGGATCCGGTTTAACCATACCGCTCCTGTTTAACGTGTTTTTCGATAATTTCTACCCACCCTCTTAAAAATATAAAAAAATAAATAGATTACACTATGGAAAACCTATCCCATCACTTGTTTCGACATCAATATTATTGTTTCTTACAGAAACAGATTTACCGTGTTATATAATTTGTAATGCTAAACATTCCTGTTAGTTCTCGTTTCCCTCAATCATTAATCAATGATTTACCGTGATTCAACATTACCCAATTTCCAACTGGCTCGCTTGTGTTATTTTTAAATTCAATTCATCTAAAATTAATTTTTAAAATCATCTGTGATGCAATTTCTAGTTCATTAACATTTGAAAAAATTAAATAAATATACACCTTTAATGTAATTTAAAAAATATTAACGAAGTGGGTGGGAGTCGAACCCACACTTCCTGGATGTTTACAGCGTATTTTCTTTTATACGCTCTTACCCAATAGGCCATCGAGGCTCCTAATTTATAGTTAGTAATTTGTCCAATTTTTTACTGATTTGTAAGAGGACCTTTACATTATCGTTTGCCTTTCATCCAGTAGTGGAGTTGAATTGCCTTTATTATTTTAGTTAATATGTTTTTAATCTATATTTAATCCAATTTAACCAATCAAAACCACCTCCTTTTAAACAAAACTTTAAGTTGAAATCTTTAATATAGTTTGGTTTACGGGGTACGAAGAAAATAAGTATTGGCAATGTTTTGTTCCAGAGCTCTTTAACGTCCAACATTTCAAACTCAATGCTTACTTATATTTTTAAAGCATATTAAGTTGTATACTATTTAATAGCGCATTGACTCAATCAATTTTATAAATTCTTATCTATTATTTGATTATTTAATTAATTTTGTGGTCACCCAATGGTCATTAATCTGTATAGCTTCGTTAGTAACAGAAGTAATAGTGATAACCGTAATTAATATTTTCCTTAAATTTAGCATAATGTGTTTTTATAAGATGGACTTTGAGTACTCGACAATAAAATTGATTAATTTAATTCAACTGTTACTTAATAATTTCACAATAAATCTAAGAAAACATAAAATAAATAGACTGTAAAGTATATTCTATACATATAAAATTTAATGTATTCTCTGTCTCTCAAATATAATATACTCGTACATATCAAGAACTATAAATACATACCGATTAATATAACTCTTGGAATGTATTAAAAAAATCTTCTTAAAATCAGGTTAATAATTTTCATTTAAATTTCCTCTTGATACCTAGTTTAGTTTAATGTTTAATTTTTGATTTACTCTTTATAAAATAAAATAAAAGTATCTAAAAATATAAAATTATATAAGTAGGTATTATACCTAATAGCTAAATACTTAAAATATTAAATAACAAAATATTATGTAATTTCCTGATAAAATTTTAAAATTATATAACTTTTCCACTCTAAATTTATTTTATAGTAGTAAAAGTTTTAAAGGTATTAAAAATCAATATAAAATTTACTATATAAATTTATTCAGTCGACTTAAAATAAAATTGAGTTTATTTCATGGAAATGTGTATTGTTATTTATAAAATCAGTAGGAGACCATTTTGAAAACAAATAATTATATATTTACACTTATGCACATCATGTACGGCAGACAGCTGTAGTAGATGATGAAACAATGATGATTTCAGAAGAAGTCAGAACGGGCAACTGATATGTAAATGACGAACTGAAAAAAAAGGCAAACTGTTTCCAAGACAACGATATGAATAAAATTAAAAATGGATTGCTTTTCATAGGCTACGATTAAATATCAAAAAAACGAAAATATTGCTATTTGCCAATAAAATCTACAGCTCTATGAATTTCTCATATAATTCCATTATTATAGAAAGTGTTGACAATCTTTGTTACTTAGGTATGATATTAGATAGGAAACTAAAATGGATAGATCATATTCACAAAATCTAGATGTACATATATAATATTATATTATGTTTATGTGCCAGATTCTGAATTTGAAGAGATTTCAATTGTACAGAAATGCATTGATACACCACTGATGTCAATATCAAAATAATATTCCAGGTTATTTAATATTTTAAAAAAATATAACAAAGTGATAAACAAAAAAAATAAAAGAACACATTTTTATTACTTAAATAAGTTAACAGTTATGTGGATTGAAATAAGACCCAAGGCATAACAGTTCGTGGGCTATAATATCCAAATTTTTCATCCATGGACTTTATGAAAACTCAATACATTTATATATTTTATAATATAAAATTTTTGTTTGTAAAGTATCTGAAAAAAATCGCATATAACAAAAAATGCGATTATGAGACAATGTTTTGTAACTAATTTCTTAAAAGATTTATTGCTAACTTTTTAAAACTAACATGTAAAATAATATTGCATTTACCTTTTTTGTTTCAGAGAAAGTTCCCAATTTAGTTCGTTTTGTTGTGTTTTTTACATTTAAAAAAGAAAAAATTCATTTAAAAAAAAATAACGAAAAGCGTTTTCAATTTACCTACTTAGATTTGTTTAAGTGGGTCATAATCCCATCAAAATCACTTGTGGTGTTGTGACTCATTACCGATGGGACACACATATTAAAAGTATTATACGATTATGACTCAGAAATTTATGCGCTTAATATGTCCCATCATCATGGGTTATAACGCCATAATTACGTTATGGTGTTATAACCCACCATATGATAGGACATGTCTCCATTATGGGCTTCTGGCCTGTGGGACTATGACACGGCACCATAAATTATTATAATAGAGAGATATACAATAAAATTATAAATAATCAGTAATTAATATATTCAAAAATTAATCAAAAAACATAATTTAAAAAAAATTAAATCAGTAAAAAACGAAAAAAAAAAAAAAAAAAATGCAAGTTCTTTGGTTTTCAAAATGAACAAAAATTATTTGGTTTTTTATTTCTCTTTACTTAATTTTACGATTCAAAAGTATTTAATAAGTGTTCAAAAAGTCATTATGAATTTTTCATTTCAAACAAAATTTTTTTTTATAATTAAACTAGAGAATTCATTAAATCGTTAGTTGAAAATTGTTTTGGTCTATACGCCATCTTTATTTTTTTCTAGTAAAATTAAATAAAAGAAAAAAATTATAAGGGAAATTAACTACTCGATTATTTTATTTATGAAAAATTTAGTTAGTATATGTTAGGAGTATAATTTCAAGTTTCTTTAAATCTCCACTCGGTTCTATTTATTATGGTCATTTTATATCTATGGCGAAGAAAGTTGTTCAATTCTGTTAAAACTTATATAAAATTATAATTTTATATCATTATATTGTGACCTAATATCATTTGAATATCATTTAAAATTTTTCTTTGACTTAAATCAGAAAATATATACCTAAAATATAGAAATATCTGTTAGGCGGCAAAATTGTGTAGAAAAACAAATTCCTTTTTGTGGCTCAGACGTCACATATACCTCTAAAAATGGGCAATTATGTTGTAAACAGAAATAAAATTTTGTATATTTTGAAGTTTCAAGGACATATATATATTCATTCTATATATTCAACATAATATTGGAGCTGATTTCGATAGTCATATCACTTTCATTTTTTTATGAAAAACAAAATCTTTGATTTCGATAGTCATAAAAAATGAAAAGAAGCTGATTTTAATAGTCGTTTTTTATGAATATAGCTACTCATTTAAAATGTCAAATTTTCTAATTTTGAAATTGTTAAATGAGTGTTTGAAAAAATGGATTTACGAAAAAATTATGAAGTATTTTATTTATATTTATGTGAACATAGGCATTTTTATAAGCAAGCTATGACGATGCAATAGCAAAGGTTGCAAGAAAGCTTATTATTTTGTGAATTTGAAGTCGTTCCGACATGATTTAAAAAAAGGTACTGACGTATTTTGTAGTAAAATTTAAATATGATTAAAAAAAAATAAAAAAGTTCAACTTTTAAGACAGCCCCAAACAACAGAACCCAAAAACTAAGGAGCCACTTTTCGAAACTTTTTTTTATTTTTTTTACTTTTTTTCTATTACAGTATTGAAAACAACGTTTTTTAAATCATATTGGTCCGAATTCTTGCTCCCAAAGATACGGCGGAACCTTCTTCAAAATAACAGCAGATATTTATAGATATCAATATTTTTTCTTCTCATTATGCAGACAATATTATTTAATAATTTACTAGCACTCAATTTTTTACATAGCTTTTCTTTTCTTTGTATAACCAAAACCTCAAAATAAGAATGTATTGCCGGTTTAAAAAAAAATATATAAATCTTTTTAATTTTAAATTCCATTTCATTTTCCCCGACTATCGAAATCGCAAAAAATTATTAAAATGAAATGAAATTCTACATTTTAATTTTTATGAAATGACTATCAAAATCACGGCCATTATGTATTTTTCTATCAAATGAACATAGGGGCTACAATTAAATGAAATACTAAAATAACGGTACACAGAATATTTCTATATTTAATATTTCAGTTTAAAAACATAAAAAAACAGTAAAATGGCATATGGTTCAAAGTAATACACAGCCGCGACATAAAAAAAAAAATTTTAATTCTTTTTATTTTTCTACCTTTTACTGTTACAGTTTGTTTTTGTTTTTGTTTTTGTTTTTATTTTTTCATATTCCCATGGTTCAGCAAAAATTTTCTAAATAGATTTTTTATTTTTTTTTTTGTCAAGTTTAAGATATTTTATAACAATTGATTTCCAAAAACAAATGCTTTATATAATTTTCATTTTAACGTTTTGTTTTTTTTTTCTTCTTTTGTATTTGCCTATCCATTTTTTATTATAATGAAATTGTGTAAAAATCAAGGTAGAATGTAAACCAACGGTTTTTAAAAGCGCACATTTCCACAACTCAATACGTGAGAAAAAACGTGAAAATAGGACATTTTTGAAATTTTGAGGGGCCGTAATTCCGGAATCCTAAATAACTAAGAAAAGCCGTTAACACACGTAAAAATATATTATTGAACCTTTAATTTTCATGCCTTGCCGAAGAAAAATTTGTACAGGTGCCTAAATTACAGGTGTATAAAAACACCAAATTTTAAATTTTTGAGACGTAATAACTCTTAAAGAGGGGGTACTACCAAAAAATTTTCTGAGGAAACTTATACTAGTTCTAAAAGTTCTTTCTTGCCTCAAAATTGCAGGTTCCTATCTAAAGGCGTGCCGGAGTTATGAAAAACGAAATTTCATGCAAAATGTGGTTTTCACATAACGGTAAATTTAAATACTAAATTTAAAAAAATTGTATAATTTTCATATTAATTTACAAAATTAAAAGAAATACCTGTCGAATGACGTTTTCAGATTGAAAAAATCTTAAGAACATAAGATACATGCATAAGATATATGCATTTAAAAATAGGGCTTTTTCAAAGTTTGAGGGGCTGTAGCTCCGTAATGGGAGGGGCTACATGAAAAAGTTAAAATTTTTTTTCTCTATCTTTAACGGTGTAGAAGTTTTGTAAACAGACGGACGGACAGAGTGAAACTAATAAGCACATTTTTTCAAAATTTTTTTGGAAATGTGCTAAAAAGAGAGAGAATATCAATAGAAAAGAATCACAAATAAAATGAAAATAAAGAAAAAAAAAAATGAAAATTTTTTTTTATTTTTTTCTGCCTTGGTAATATGACGAAAATTAAATTTTCTCACATTAACGCATTTTTGTTATCCTCTCAAGAATAACAAAAACCAAAAAAAAAATGAAAAGAACAAATAAATTCAACAAGGATATTCACAACAATCATAGAACAATAAAATGAACACAAGGAATAGAATTGAAAATAGAATAAAATAAATATTAAATAAACTTACCAAATTATTTTACATTATCTTTTTTCATGAATAGAAGAATGATTATAATTCAGTTTTTTTTTATTTTTTTTTCTTAAAAGCATTTTCTGTGTATTGTATAGAAAGAGAAAGAAAGGCAGGGCACACTTATTTTTCTGTAAACATTAGTGTATTCTATATTGATTTGCACTTTATATGAAACAAAAAAAAAAAAAAAAATACAAAGAAAATTCAAAAGGACATCATGACAAGACAAAAAAAAAAGAAACAAATAAAAAAACAATATTTAAAAATTGTAGTGTTGGAAGCACAAAAAAAAAAAAAAGAAAAAAAAATTCATTTTAAACTAAACAAATAAAATGAAAAAAAAAAAAACAATAAAAGAAAATTTTATGTAAAAATTATTAAAATTGTTTTATTTGAAGAAATGAAAACAAAGAGAAAAAATCAAATAGAAATAAAAATATAAAATAAATATTTTTCTAATTGTATTTGAATTTAAATGTCAAAATAAAAGTGTATAATACGACTATTATAGAAATTAGAAAAAATTTTTTTATAAATTTTAATTTGTTGAATTAAAATTGAAGAGTACTTCAACAAAATCTTTTTTATTGTTAAAACTTTCAAATTGTTAATAATTTTCAATTTTTATTTAAATTGACTTTTATTTTATACATTCGAAAAAATAAAAAAATTAATTTTTACAAGTCAACAAAAATTGAAGTCAGAATATAGGGAAAAGAATTTTTCCAGACGTACATTTCTAAAAATTTCTAAAGAGAGCGTGTATATACATGTACACGCCTGTTTTTCATTTGGCTGTATTTCATTAGCCTGTATTTCATTCTAAATTAGGAAAGATTTTAGAGTTACATTCAAAAGCTATAGGCTTTACGCTTTTTCTAGAATATTTATGTATGCATATGTAAACATCTGAATTAGGAGAGACTTCAGTGAATTCAAGATTAAAGTTATAGGCCTTTTACTGAATATTTATATAATATATTTTTGTATAATATGAAATACAGTCAAATGGAATGCAGGCTTGTGATAGTATAACCCTTCCAAAATTGCAATTATATTTTTACATCAAATTTTCAATATTACTTAGAATTGTTTTCTTAAAGGAAAATATTTTCAAAAAACATTTTCTTCAATTTTAAGGAAACCCTAATTAAGACAACAAAAAACCATAATTAAGAAAAAATATATCTAATATTTTAAACTTTAATTTTTGTACTTTACTACAAAATATTTGCCCAGTTGTCCGCGTATTGTAGCCTGTAGGTGTGTATAATATACCTGTTTAACTTTAACTGAAGAAATTTTTAATTTAAGGAAAGATTTTTTAGTTAAAGTGAATAAATTTTTACTATATCAAAATTTTTTACTTTACGATATTTGTAATAAAAGTTAAGGTTAAAAAATACAAGTACGCATAATATACATAAATATCGGATATAAATTAGTATCGAGAAATATGTTTATATATATATAAATATGTATATGTATATAAATAGATATATGTAAAATATGTAAATATATAAAATATTAATATAACAAAAATGATCGAAAAAAAATGTTTCACTTAAAGAAAGTTTTCATATAAAATAACAAATATTTACTTAAAGTAAAAAAGGTTTCAGTTAAAGCAAAAAATGTAGGTATACATACATATTATAATAGCAAATTTTCGAATTAAAGTCTTAAATATATGGAATGGTTTTTAGCTACTTCGCTCAAAATTTCTCATAATTTTATTCTTAAACCGTTTGAAAGATATTGGAGGATCAAAAGTTTTAGTTTCCTATAAAAAAAAAAATAAAAGATAAATTTAAAAATCAAAATAAAGTGCAAAAAATTACATTTCTTGATATATAAAGTACATTAAAAGGTTTCCTCCTTTTCAAATTGAAAAAATATACCTAATGCGAAACCTCACTCGTCGTACCATACACATCATAAGAAAACTTCCCCTTACGACATTTACCGTTACAGTTATTTGGCAGTATAATTTCTATGGCACATTTATGTGACAGTAAAACTTAAGTTTTATAAACATTTAAGTAGAGGACTATCTCATAGGTTTAAAATGGTATGGCTTCATAAAAGGTACGGAAGGACATAAAAATGGAAAAACATTCTTTTATAAAATTAGCTACTATTGAAATATTATTTTCTTTTATTTCAAACAGTGTACCAATTTTCTGAAATCGACAAGGACTTTTTTTTGAAAATGAGTTTAATACATACATTTTGAATTAATAATTTTTTTTTTTTAATGCATTTCTCTGCACATGAATGCGGACAGGAACTTGGCTATACTTGGTATTTTCACTAGATTGATACCACTCTGACGCAATCAGTATGTTTCTACTTTAAAACACAATAGAATTTTAATCCAAACTTCAATTGATATTTATTAGTATTAAATTTTGTTTACAATTGCATTAAATTTTGAACATGAATCTGTGAATGAAAAACTTCTAATATTAAATAATTTTGATGATTAATAATTTTATACAAAATGGCTGTAACAATAAATTATACGTGTTATCCTTGACTGCTATTCAAATTGAATTTGAATTATATAAAGAAACATACCAATATCTGCAATGAAATGAAAACCGGTCACTATAATATTCACCCTTTTAAATGATTACGATGTACGATGTAATCCATATATTATGTAGGTACTGTCATTTTATGTAACTTATACATAATATAATTCTTACATTTCTACACCTATACCTATACAATTTAACTATAATTCTTCTATAAATTAAATATATATAATAATATATACAATATAGTATAGACTAAATAGATTTTTTTACATTGTCCTTGATTAAATGAGAACTCTTATATTTTTAATCTACAGAAAATATCTATAGGTAGCTACACTAAATATTGTATTTATTTCTTGATAAGGATCTATATTATTATTTCACTTATATGCATTACATAATATAGTATTAAAAAATTAATTAATTTTAGAAAAGAAAAATATAAAATTTAATCTGTTTTATTTTATCATTACTGTAATCATAAAATAAACTTCAACTAATCGAAATCTTAAGATAATAGTTGATTAAAAAAAAAAACATAAAAAGATTATATAAGTTTAAGATTATCAATCTGATAATATTATTTTAACTCTCATATTTAATATTATAATATAAAAACAGAAAAAAAAAAAAATTCTAACCTAATCTAAAGGTAGCTAATAAAAAAAAATTTTCATTTAGATGATTCTTTTACTCTTTAAAACATTTTATTATTACAATTAATTATTGCAAAATAAAAAATTGATCATAAGATAAAAAAAAAAAAAATACAGATGTACATAATAATTCAATTACCTAAATTATAAAAAAAAAAACGTAAACGGTTATAGTGGTAAGTTTGGAAAATTGTTTTCCCAATGGAAAATCCAAAGGATTTCGATGAAGGTTTTTCTTAAATAATAAATAAACAATTCTTCAGAATATACAAGATAAAAAGAGATAAAAATATAAAAAAACGAGGAAGAGTGTAGTAGAGTAGACTGTGTCAACTCTGGGATACCCGTATGAACGTAATATATCCTGTTTCTATAAAACTTGATCATCTTTTAAAAACATTCAGATGTTTTAGTACCGAACTACAGAGATATATTTATGTAAATTGTGGAGTTGTATGATAGCTACCCGAATCTATTGCGCCTAGCTTCATTAAGTTCCAAGAAATGCAAAAAGCCTGAACTGACTGCTTTAGACCATTCAAATTTTACAAAAGTTTTTGGCATGCAACTCGACACTTTTTCACTAAATTTCAGATAGCTAGCTTCAATAGACACTGAGTTATTTTCATTTAAAAAGAGAAGTTGTATGGCAACTATTCGAACCTGTCATATCATCACAACTAAATTTTACAGAAGTTGTTGCCATAAAACTCGATCATCATTTGCAAAATTTCAGATACCTAGCTTGAATAGATACTGAGTTATTTCTATATAAAGATAGAAGTTGTATGGCAGCTACTCGAACCCGCCGACCGAAAATGTTGGATTTAAATAGCAAAACTAACAATTTTGCAAAAGTGACGTAAAAAAAATTTCAGCCCCCTAGCTCCTTTATTTTTTGAGTTATCGTGCGGACGGACGGACGGACGGACGGACGTACATGGCTTAATCGACTCAGAATTCGATTCTGAGCCGATCCATACCTTTGACACTATATCTAGCTCAACTCCTTTAAGGTGTCACAAACGTAATGGCAAATTTATTATACCCTTAAACATAGTTCATACGGGTATAATTAAATTGTGTATACTACAGAATGCACAACCCAGTGCTATTAAACAATAAAGTAGTAAATACTAACAACTAATTAATCAACAATATTTTAAAACAGATTTACTTAACCCAAGTCAACATAAATTGATATCAGCATAAACTTTTGTTTATGAAATGTGAAAAAAATTAAATTTAGGCACCAATTATTTACTATTTTTTACTAAGCAATAAAAAATTTACATAAAAAATGGTAATAAAAATTTAAAATACACAATAAAATTTTAAATATAAATTGCATGAATCTTGAAAAAGATTTTGAAATATGAATGATAGAAAAATATCTAATTTGCAACATACAAGAACACCTATGAATATCAATATAAGCTCCCGCAACTTATAATTATCTATCAGTAATTTCTACCCTGATAAAATTTATTAATGATACGAACGCAAACATAAAAACCAATTAAACGCATTAGAGATAATGATGTTGTAGTTATTTGATAGGAAGGATAAACAACTAAACTTACACTTAAGACCTGCGACCCGTGATTCATTCAGATAACCTCAGCCGTTTGTTCATCACAGCCAGTCAATGCGCCTAATGAATCGAATGATAGTTGCCTGGTTAAGCTTCTTCTCTTTGGAGAGATTTTCCCTTTAACACTTCCGCAAGGTTCTTCTTCTTTCGGATTCCAGCGTTAAACATTGGAAAAGTACGAAATAATAATAACAGTTTCCTGAAGTTTAAAGTGATTTTAGTATTCTTAAATATTAGAAACAATTTTTATAGGATAAGATGTGGGTAATTTTATTACACTATTCAGAAAACAAGGAAATAAATAAATAAACTAAAAAAGAACAGCTACGGTATTAGTTTAGCGAAAATTTTCATTTATAGCTTTCATGAACCTATCATATAAGAAAAAATACGTAAGTGAAAGCAAACAATAAGTCATCATAAGTAACAAAGGTACTTTTTTACTACCAAACATTATTTTAAGATAAGTTTTAAATATTATATTATATTTAATAGCTATATGGATATTCTGGATATCTTGTCATTTACACATTTTAGAAAAAAAATATTTTATCACCTTAAAATAAAATTCGATTAAAATCGATCTACAAATCAAAGTTTATCACATATATCTGATAATTATAACATTTCGACTTTGAAAAATATCAAGATTTTGAAGATTTTAACTCAAGGATCAATGATTTAAGCTCAAAAAGCTGAAAAAAAAAAAATAAAAACAAAAAAATTATTACTTAAAGAAGTATAAAAATGTCTATACATGTAAATATCTACAAGATATTTTGATCCGTAGCATTTTTAGGAAATTATAGGAGATGTTTCGTTAAAACCACCAAGTGATAAGTCGAAAAATGTAGATATATATTCAAAATTTTAAAGTAATGATCAAATAATATTGGAATATAATACTAGAACAGGAATAGATCAAAACAAATTATAAAAGAATTTGAACAAGCCAAGAAGAACATCAAGGAAAAGGAACTATAAATATATCCCCAGAAAAAAAAAAATCAAAATTCACACAACTAAAACTCAGTTGTACAGAAACAGAAATAATCATCTTTTAAAATTAGTCCCATTATATTTAGATTTAATATTAAAAATGAAATTTTATATTTAAAAAACAAATGTAAAATCAAGAAAACTAAAAAAAAAAAAAAAAACATAAAATCAAGAAAAAATCCAATGAGAATAAAAATAAAATATACATTTTAGAGTCCATATAAATTCGCAATAATATTATACATTTATGTATGTATGTATATGTATACGTATATTTGAAAATCCTGACGGATAAAATATTCTTAATTGAAGAACTCTGGTTTATAAATTTTTTTTTTTTCTTTTTTCATTTTTTATATATTTTTTTTTTATTTTTTTTTTTTTTAGATCCTTGCATTATTTGTTTTTGTTTTTGTTTTTTCTTTTTAAGGGATTTGGGACTGAAATATGTACTGTGTAACTGAATGGGGAAAAACTATGTTATATAGTAAATCAAATACATAAATAAATTAATGAATGATTTATATTTCAAGCTTTATATTTTTGTGTTTTCTCATTTTATTGTATATTTTATTTTATACGTCATATTATAATAGTCCTTGTTTGTAATATAAGGTACAATATATATATATATATATATATATATAATATTTAAACGAGCACATACTAAATTATTTTATATTATAATATTATGTATACAATATTATATTGTATAAAATTTGTTATATTCACATATGATGTGTATATTTATATTTTGTTTTATGTATACATGAATGTGTAACGAATGAATATAAATTTTTTTTATTTTCAAATCAGTGTCCTAATGAAGAATGACTTAGCAAAATTTTTATATTTTTTATTTTTTATTTTTATGGACTCTATATAGTTCCCTTTTTTATTTTATTGTGAATTTGGTGTTATGGTACATTATCCTTGGTATCATTCTATCAATTCAATCTGAATTGTTTTTTGTTATTTTTTTTTTTATTATTTTCATTCATTTTTCTTTTCATGATTACTTAAGGACTTTTTTTTTGTTTTTGTTTTTGTTTTTTTTTTTTTTGTTTTGTTTTAGTTGATTAATTTAAAGTAAATGAAATAAAAAACGATTTATCATGTCGATAACAAATAATTAAATTTATTTAGTTTTTTTTTTTAAATTGTATTTTAATTTCATCTTCTGTCTTCTTTTCGTTTTTTATTCATTTTCCATATGTATTCAAGTTAAGTTTTTTTTTTTTTTTAATTTAGAATGATAGCTAATAAGAAAATGAAAAACATATTTGAAATATTGAAAATGAAAAGAAAATGAGAAAAATTTTTATATACATTATATAGATAAAAATAAAAAATTTTAATTGAAATAAACTCTAATATTATTGGATTATTATGTGAATAAGTCAATAAATTATTTTAATAGAATATAATGATAATCGTATATACATATATACCTACATAGATAATAATATATTTGTGGAAAATCATAAAAGCTAATAAAAAAAAAATATACTCTAGAAGATCTTAGGTATATGTATATATAATACGTTAATATATAAAGAAAATATATTACATATATATCGGGAATTTCATGTTAGCCATTGGTAGTTGGGATATTTAAAAAAATTTATAAATTTTCTTTTATTTAATTTAGCCAAGATATTATTAACTCTATTCTGCAAATATTTGCATATTTAAAAACCTTTTATAGAACAATATTTCATTAATATTGCGGTGTTCCAATAACAAAAACTTAAACGAGAAAATTTACTTATGTTTTTTCACAAAATGCTGTTTTAGTCATCGGGATCGTACACTTTTGTTAATTTTATAATTTTCAATATTATACCATTTTCTGTGAATTCTTTTACTGTTGTAAAAAAAGAAAATCTTACATTTACATTGCATATTATTATGTCTATTGATAAAACATGGACTAAAATCTAATTATAGGCTTTTAATTACAACTTGTAAAAATTACAAAAAAAATAGAATGGGTTAGTCATCAGGACAATCGGACATTTTTCCACCTCAAGAATGGATTTGAATCGATTTTAAAAACACAATTTAAAAAGGAAAGCAGATGAAGAACTAATACTCAAGTTATCTAATATTAGAACCTTAGAGAACCGTTATAATTAAGATATTATATAGTTCATTTTTAAATTTTCGGTTTTCGGCTCATTTTTCATGGAATTCCCCATATTTAATAATTACATTATTACTGCTAATTATTGTTAAATCGAAAAGATATTTTCAAAGAATTTTTTTTTTTTATAAAATAAAAACAAATAATAAGAAATAAATTAAATTACAAAACGGAATTAATTACAAAACGGAAATAAAAACAAAGCAGCAGTTAAAATCAAGTTTTTTAAAGGAGAACATTTCCAAAAATGGTATTAAGTTTGAAGAGAAAATTGTTAGATATATTGCTATACGAATCAAATTTTAAAATTCTGTCTAAAAAATTCAAGATGCTTTCCTCATTTCTTCATGTATTTGTAACCAAAAGAAAATCCTTAATTTAGAATCTCCCATATACATTTATAATAATATAGGGATATATAAGGTGTTCAAAATTGAGGTATCATTTTAATTTTGCCGCCATTTTTTTTCTACCTGGAATTTTTATACGAAGTTTCTTTAGGTATATTCTAAATACATTCCGGTTAGTTAATATGGAACATTACACGAAGGAACAAGGTGTTTTGTTATTACAACATTATTTGAAAATGGTAAAAGTTTTCAAGATGTAATTAGGAAATTTCGAACAAAATTTGGTAGAGAAAATGCTCCAACAAATCGTGCCATCAAGCTGATGGTTGATAAATTTCTAGAAACTGGATCTGTTCTTGATAGCAGAGGCAACATTTATGAACGTAGTGGCCGTTCAACCGAGAATGTAGCAGCTGTGAGCAGAAGTGTTGAAGAAGATCCAAAAACTTCCATTCGTCATCGTTCGCAGCAATTAAACATTAAACCATCCACATTATTTAACATTTTGCATCATAATCTCCATTTAAAGGCTTATAAGATCCAGCTGACGCAAGAATTAAAACCAACTGACCATGCATTATGTCGGCAATTCGTTTCTTGGGCAATCGAAAAACAAGAAGAAAATGAGATTTTTTTTAACAAAATAATCGTCACCGACGAAGCTCATTTCCAGCTCAATGACTACGTCAATAAACAGAATTGCCGCATTTGGGGTGAAGAGAATCCAAGGGTTATCTTAGAGCAACCAGTACATCCACAAAAAGTTACGTATTGGTGGGGTTTGTGGTCAAGAGGAATCATCGGACCATATTTTTTTGAAAACGCAAATAGAAATGCGATTACGGCCAATGGAAATCGCTACAGGGAGATGATCCGAAGCTTCTTGTGGCGGGAAATTGATGATTTCGACGTAGAGAATATGTGGTTTCAACAGGACGGTGCCACTTGCCACACAGCAAGAGAAACAATGGATCTTTTGAAGGAAAAGTTCGAAGATCGCATTATTTCTGGTAGAGGAGGAGTGATGTGACCACCAAGATCGTGCGATTTTACACCGTTGGATTTTTTTTGTGGGGTTTTGTGAAATCGAAAGTGTACAGCAATAATCCCACAACAATTCAATAGCTTAAAAAGAACATTATCGAGCAGATTTCAACCATTGAGAACAGTTTATTGAACAACGTGATTCAGAATTTTTCTAAAAGATTGGAAGCCAGCCGAATTAGTAGAGGGGGCCACTTGGCCGACATAATTTTTCATTATTAACCGGAACCTATTTGTAATAAATTAAAATAAAAATATATTTAATATTTCAAAAAAAAAGTCTGAACACCCTATAGGTATACTTCGGAAAAGAATACAACACTGATTTGTTAAGAGTCACTCCCTCGAAAATAAAAAAAAATCGATTTTTTTTATTGCCTATTCTAATTTTACACTCAATTCTGCGTATAAAAAATCTCATTTCAAGTTTATCCGAGTAGTAGAAGTGGTTCAAAACTGTAAGTTAGAACTATTGTAGTCAATTTTGCATATATAAAATTTTATTAAAATTTTTTCTAAGTAGAATTAGTCGGAGTTTGTAAATAAACGAGTAACTGGGAGAGAGGCCGGGGGAGGGGACGGGGGCACCTGCAACGTAAGATTGCTATGATACCAAAGAACTTGAATGCAGAAATAGTAAGACGCAGAAATAGTTTGAAAAACAAAAAATTACAAAATTTTAGTTCAAAAACGACTTATTTTTAGTTTTTTGGCTTTCCTGAACAATTCACTTTTCTAACTTTCAGTACACGTTTCTGGCAAACTATAAAAGCTATCAACATGTTCTTTTTTGTTTTGAAGGTGGTTTCGATAGCTATATTTTGAGCTGAGCATTTTTGTACATGTTGAGGGGCAGTTTTTTTAACAATGTTAACGTGCATTTTTTTTCTTCATGTCATAATTCTGAAACCAAGCAATATTTTTCTAATTCCGTAGCTTAAAATTTTGTTTTTCGCAGTAAAAACATGTGTGCAAATTTTCACAGAAATCGGTCCAGTAGTTTCCCAGGAAATGGTACCGGAAAAACGCGTTTTTTGTATGGAAAATGAACGAGTGACTCCTTTAACCAACTCTAAAATCCCTCCCAATTATATAGATGGTTGGTTGGTATATACGTGGCTTATCCTGTCAGCCGTGACAAGATCACAATTAGCGCGTTGGCACCGTTTTGCTACCACTATCGTGACCACAAAGCTTATATTTAGACTGTATCGGATTTATTTTTAGAACCATTTCGCGCCATTTAGGAACCTTACAATTTCTGCAGGTTGCTTAGCCGCTTGATCGCTAAGATCGTTAAAATTATATAGATACTTCAAAAGTATTCTGAATGAGAAGAGATTTTATAAAATTGGTTACTTCATCACTGATGTCAATATTAAAGCATAATTCAAGTTAAATAGAAGAAAGAATTTTTTGTAACTTAGCATTTTTGTTTTATGATTTCGATGAAATTACGAAAATAAATGATGCATATTTGAACTTTAGTTATCTTTAATTTATATCTATCCTATTAAAATTTATACAGTTCTTGAAATATCAGAAACTTTTGAACCTAATGCTAATAATTAGTATATTTATAAGAATTTCACTTGTACAAATATTTAAATACATCGCTTTTTTTAATATTTAAGAATTGCTTTATATACCGGACTATATAGGAGCTACATCAAATAGTTTTTTCTACAAAATTTATTGTATAAATTTTCATTTTCAAATGTTTTAATTCAAAATTATGTATACATTTTGGAAACGAATTTTAAATAAAAACAAACTGAAGGATATATAATGATATGATATTTTCTTAATTTTTTTTAAAATTATTATAAAAATAATAATAAAAATTTTATATCTATTTTTTTAATACTATCTATAAAATTCAAATAATTATTATTTGGGCGTTCGATAACATTTCCTTAACGCCTACGTCAATATTAAAATTTTAATAAATCTGAATTAAAAGTTTGAAATGAAAACGTTGTCGAAATTTATAATTCACATATTTGTTTGTATAGAATGTAAAACTCTCAAAATCATAACAAAGCGAATTCTTTGTTTCGAATTTCAGAGGGACTTAAACTAAAATGAACCAAATGCAAAACAATGATATTTATATACCCAAAGTATAGACCGATTATTTTAAAAAAAATAATCGGTCAATGTAATCATTGGTTACCATTATAGGAAACTAAACTTTATAAATTTTTAAGAAAATTTTTGGCACCGGTTTCAGATGCCCACGAACATTAATTTTAAACTTTTACAACTTTTAAATGGAGATATCTGAAAAATACAAAAAATAATCTTTGAACTAATTCTGGTTTTCTATAAATTTCTAACTTCTATAGCTTTAACCGTTTAAAGGATAAAAGGTTTCCAATATAACAGGTACGGTTCTTTTTCACACACTTTTGTATTTAAATATCAAATTGCAGAAAAATATTTTGTATTTATAAAATATAAGTTATAAAGTTATGGTATATACCAAAGTATTTAAAAGAATTCCAGTTATATAAAGGGGCTGTTTTCATTAATTCTTCAATATTCTTCAACAAAATAAAATGTACCTATATCAAATTTTATAACCAAAATTTTATTCCAGTATCTAAAACCACAGACTGACCGACGAACCGAACGAAATTACAAGAGACATATTGTTCCAAAAATAAAAACATTCGAATATTCAACCTAAATGATCATGTCCTTATTTTAATTAAATTAATTGCTGTGTTATATATGTATTAACATTGTAAAGGAATTCAATGCTGAAAATTCTAATAATAATATTGGCATTTATATGTAGACCATAAAAGTAGCTATTTTTTATTTTTTTTTTTTTTAAATTCCATAATAAGATATTATTTAAAAGGAATAATATATTATTAATTTGATATAATTTATGAAATTTATGAAATGAATGCACAAAATAATTAGGTACTTACATAATATTTAACTGCAATAATTTTTTTGCAGAATACAAAGCCAAAGGTGTTTAAAGGTACATATTTTCCAAAAGACAATAGAAACAGTTTAGAATATGTGATTTTCACCAAAGTCTGTTTTTTCAGAATTTTTTATATATAATTCGATCTCCTATAAATTTAAGAAGAGATAAAGGAAGCAAAATCTTCAAAATTTTACTATCACATAACGGTAAATTTTAATATTAAATTGTAAAAAACTGTATAATTTTCAGAACCTGTGATATACACATGTAGCTTTTGTAGCTGAATATAGCTGAATATCTTTTTACAAAAAACAAAAAAATAAATTTTGAGTAGCTGCAGCTCTGGAATAGGCGGATCTTCATAAAGAATCTATAATATTCTATCTGAATTGCGTGAAAGGTTTTCAAACAGACGGACGCACATTAATTAGTAAATTTTTCAAAATTTTTTGGACAATGCACTAATAAATTTAATTTTTGTTATCAAATTTTTAATATCTAATATAAATTGAGTAATAAGTAAAAATATTATAATCTAATATATTTAAAACATATTAGATGGTATATAAATGGAAACTCTTATTTCGGAAAATTAATATCATATTTAATAATATTTTTTAAATTAATTTTAATTCAAATGTTAAAAGAGTTTGATGAAAAGTAACATTGGATTTAATCAAAGAGACGAAACGGAATGCAAATTATCAAACATTTTTCGAAATTTCAAATTGAAATATTATAATTTATAATCATTCAAATGCACTTTATCAATAATTTTGCAATTATCAATAATTCCCCAATTATCCTTCCCTCATCCTTATCACAAAAAATTTGTATTAAAGGTTCTATCCTAAAGTTTTGTTTTAAAAGAGGGTGGTTTTGGTTGGTTAAAGTCCAACACTACCCTGAGGAAGCATGTTCAGTTCCTCTTGATGACTTTCGAGTTTTCCACCAACCCTCGTAAAAAAAAAAAATTTCTTTAATCAGTATAATACAATATAAAACTATAGGTTAAGATGTTAAATAAAGTCACAACCGTCTGAGGTGTTCAAAACAACTACAATTAATAAATATTTTGCAATATAAAATTATAGGTTAAATAAATTACAAAACCTCGTGAAGGATTTATAATGTATTGTATGCCAAATTCCATTTCTCCAAATCACAAACACAAAATTTAAAAAAAAATCTTCATTTTATCACAAAATCTCCAATTACGAGATCCTGAATTTCGAAATGTACTAATCGGCATGTTATATTTCATATTCAAAATATAAATATAATATGAGGCCTCGATGACCTAGTGGGTAGGGAGTGTGGATTCGAATCCCACACACTTGGTAAGAATAATTCCCCCTTACAACATTTACAGCCACGCCTGAAAAGGAGAAGTTACATTTTGTGGAGGTTAAACTAAAAAAAAACAATACCTACCTTATACATAATTGTATGCGGTCGGTAAATATGTAATGAAATATTATATTATAGGAACGCATATAACCCTGATTTTATATAAATGCTTCCTGATTATTTTTTAACAAAGTGGTAACTGCTGCCTCAAAACCCCCGCTAAACAAATTGTTAAAATCCTGATTTTGTAATAAAATCGACAACTCCTTCTAATTATTTTCTAATTATTTCAAATCGTGGTGAATGGCTGTCCTAAAACCCCTGCTAAACAATTTATTTAAACCCTGATTTTGTGATCAAATCTAAAACTCCTTCTAATTGTTTTCTAGTTATTTAAAATTATAGTGGCTGGCTGCCCTAAAACTCCTGCTAAACAAATTATTGAAACCCTGATTTCGTAATAAATTCGACAACTCCTTCTAATTATGTTCAATTATTTAAAATTATGTGACGGCTTTAGTCACTGTTAGCAAAATAGTAATAATAATAGGCGGAATCACAGTCCCACTCCCAATTCAATGTTTCCGTATTCATTTCCTATCCTTTCCTATCCCTACTCCCTAGCCAATATACTGCTTTCGCAGGTAAGGGTTTCATTCCATTATATTGGCTAAAGAGGGAGGTGGGTTTAGTCAGTAAGCATCTGACACTACCAAGGGGGAAATTCTTGGTGTCTTTGGAAGATTACCACCTCCCTTAGGAAAAACAAAAAAAAAACTCTAAAACTCCTTCTAGTTATTTTCTTAGAAATTCATATTACAATAATAAAGCATTTACAACTGCTATGAATGACAATTTCCGTATTTATTATTTTGTTTAGGATAAATTTACATTAATAATTTGAGATGTTGTGTTTTTGGATTTTGTAATTTTGAAATTTTAAAATTTTTGGAACTTCGTAACTTTAAGATTTTGTGAAAATGGGATTTCGGAACGCTCCTATTTAAAGCTCTCAACTGTAAAAACTCCATTTGATGTTATATATTTTTAACTTCCTTGAAGTTAAAGTCAATTAAATTTTAGAATAAGTTAAAACAAAAAAAAAAATTTTTAAATATTTATTTTTAAATTACCATCAATTTTTCTCGCATTTCATTTTATTATAACTTACCTGTAAAAATAAAAAGAAATAATTATTTATTAATTAGTTAAATGAAAATGAGATAATTAAAAAATGAAATTATAAATAAAAAAATATATATATATATATATATATATAACTTTTTTCGATATATATATAGATACTCTTTTATTACAATACTGTAAAAGTTATAATAAACTTTTTTTTTTATATTGCATACTTCAAAGAGTTAAAAACTTTTTAATTTAACAAAATATTATTTATATAAGTAGGTGCGTAATATTATGTTTATTTTTTTTCTCTTGTTATCCTTAAAAATAAACGTAATGAAAATAACAGCAGTTGCATTGTTCCTGTTCTGATGGTAATTTTCAATTTTAATATAAAAAATATATTTTCAATTAATTTACATAATTAATTTCAACAATTAATGATTGTAATTGTTTTAATTAGGTTTTCATTTACAATATATTACGTATATAAATTTTATTGGATTTGAAGTTTTAAATTTTCATCAATTATTTTAACAGTAAATACAGGATTAAATTCAGAAAAAAATTTAAATTGAAATAAAGGATTCTTCCTTTTGATTTTTTTTTTTTTAGTAAAGTTTTACTATAGTTTATTCTTTAATGTAATGTTGATTTTAAAATATAGTTTATCTTTTAAAATTAGAAAAAGCTCTTACACATATTTAAGATATCAGCACATATGAATGTGAGGATGTTCTGTAAAATCATTGAAAAGAAAATCGTGTTTCCATAGAAAAAGTAAAAGAAACATTCATCAAAAGGGGAAAAACTGATTCCCTTTTACGATTTCTTCTTAATATTGAGTTAATTAAATTTTCTTAGAGTCGATTATAGCAAAAATTACGTGGTATTAAAAGAAAAATAAAACAAAAAAAAAAGAAAATATTAAGTGAAAAACAGAAAGGTTTCGAAAAATAATTAAATCTATCAAAAAATCAAAGGTTGCCTTATATCAAATGCATTATCTATTAAAAGCTCAAGAAAATCATATATATATATTTATATTTCAAAATTATAAAGAACTAGGCATAATACCATTAGTAGTAGATATCAAAAATTATAAATATTTAATATATTTAGCTAAAATTAAATTCAGCTATCCATCATGCATCAAAAATAAGTTAGTTTCTATTTAAAAAGAAAAACTAGGTAGAGTAGACCATGTCACTAACATAATGTATACAGTTTATATAAAAAATTTAATCATCTTATAGAAAATTTAATTTATACCTGATTTAAAGTATCGAGATAAATATATGTGAAATTTGGTGCTGTATGACAAATACTCGAAGCCGTTGCCCAGATTCAACCAACTTAATAATTTTTATACCCGTACGATAGGATCGGGTATAATAAAATTACTCCTCCGTTTGTAACACCTGGAAATAAGCGAGCTAAATATACCTTCAAAGGTATGGATCGGATCAGAAAAAAATTCTAAGACTTTTGAGCCATGTCCGTCCGTCCGTCCGTCCGTCCGTCCGTCAGCACGCTAACTCAAAAACTAAGAAAGCTAGAATCTTGAAATTTACACAAAATATTCTGGGAGTAATTTGTAGGTTCCCTATTTTTTTTGGTTGAGTTTGGACCAAGCCTTAGGGTAGCTCTCGAACACCTAACTTTTAGATCCCGACATTTTTTTTGAAATAGAGCTATGAAATTTTAACTGCTGATAGATCTTACAAAAATATTAATTTTATTTTTAATAACTTTTTTTTGTAGCTCCACCCGTTACGGAGCTACAGCTCCCCAAAGGTTCAAAAAAGCTCTATATTTAAATTGTTATAGCACAAGTTGTATAAGATATATCTTCATTTTGAAAACGCCAAACGATTACCACTTTTATTAGCTTTAAAAGAATATATACAATAAATATATATTTGTGGCATACGGTGTCTTAATTTACCGTTATGTGAAACTCAAATTTTGCAAAATCCTTCAATCCTTCTATCTTCTAAACGGTTTAAGTTGGAAACTTGTAATTTTGACAAAAGTTAGATCTTTGAAAATAAGTATGAGTCATTTCAGAAATTTTTTTTGTATCACCCCCCGTTTAGGAGCTGTAAGGCGTCAAAAACTGAAAATTTTCTATTTTTAAACACCTGTAACTTGAACACCTGTTAAAATTTTTTTGAATTAATACACAAAAATTAAAGCTTCAACATTATGCTCTTATTTCTGTTAACAACTTTTTTTAATAATATAGGGTTACTTTATAATTGACGAAAGTGTTAGTTGATTTTTTCAAATTTTCGAACAAATTTCTTTAAAACGAATTTTTTCCATTTTGTTTTACTCGATAATTTGAAATTGTTGAGGATATAATGCGTAGTATAAAAAAATGTAAATAAATAAACAACATAACGGTTGCTTGAAGAATTTTTATTATTATTTATATGATATTGATATATATACATACTTATATAATATCATGTTTATTTAGATATCGTATATGTCACTAGTGAATGAATGATAAGAGTATATATGTATATTATATAGCGCCGTATTTACATACATATATGTATTTTATTGTACTTATAAGAAATTATTCTGTCAATGGAATATTTAAATATAATATAATATAATATTTAAAATTATATTTACTATTTTGTACTAAGTAAATTTAATATACATTTACCGCTTAGTATTAAATGTTACTATAGAATATTTGAAAAAGTTTTGGATTGATAATCGTTATGTGGAAGGTTAGAATCTGCTTTAGAAGAATGTACATATAAACATATAGTTTGAATATATGTACAACCCATAGTACTAGAAATTATAAAATTCACCCAAATTATTTTAAAATACTAAAATATTAAAAAAATAATATTGTAGGCAGAGTGACTGTGAACATACTAACGGTTCGTACGGGTATCTAAGAGTTGACAAAGTCAACTGTATTCTTCCTCGTTTTACAAAATTTCGGAATATGTCTAACTTAATTAAGTGCTAAGACTATCCGACATCTCCTGAACAACAACTATCCAAAGGTATCGAAACCTGGAAACAAAAGGGAGCTCTAGAACAACATCCACCCAAACCTATTGCTGTAGAATTTAGATCAACCCAACTTCATATAAGTTATTGTCATAAAACTTAATTATCTTTTACAAAATTTCAAATGTTTGACTTAATTAAGTACCGAGATATGAGGATATTAACTCTAGTCATGTTAGTATAAAAATAAGGAGATGTATGGCAGTTACCTGAACTTGCTGCTCTAGGCCACCAAAATTTTACAGAAATTGTTCTCATACAACTTGACTTATTTTCACAAAATTACAGATAATTATTTTTAATACGAAATGCAACAAAACAATTTATTTGTCTTTACATTAAAAATGTATAAAGTTAAACTCCAGAAGCTGCATCAACTAGAAAAACAATCTGTCGAAAAAATGCAAATAAATATAAGCAAACTAAATTAATATGTGCTGTTATATACAAACATCTTTCGAAAAAAAATTATAATTTTTTTATTTCTTCAAAATCACCCTGTCTCTAAACTAATAATCATAACGAATTTTAATAATTTTTTTGACGGAGTACCTATTTTAAGATCTTCTACTTATAGTTTATCAATCAATAGAATGGTCTTAGCGGTTCAAGAGATACAGTAATATAAATTTTGCACCATAATTTCAAAAGGCGATATTAAGCCTGGCATGGCACCTAATCTAAAGAATAATCCAAAAGGTAAATTGAGGAAACTTTTGAATAATCGATTTTTCCTTTGTATTTATTGAATTCTCCTTAAAAAAGTTTCAATGTAATCCTTTTGCTTTAGGATTTCGCTCTATATCAATGTTCAGCAATTTATTGAAAACAAAGTGTTGAAAAAAAACTGTATTACAAATAAAACAAAGAAAAACAAAATGATTTTAAAATATATAATCTCGCAATTTTGTTCATCGGCCTGCCACATAAATGTGACAAGGAAATTACACAACCTTTCCTTTTCAGGCGTGGCTGTAAATGTCGTAAAGGGGAATTATTCTTACGACGTATGTTGTATTCGAACCTACACTGGGTCTGTGTTTACAGCGTAGTTTATTCGTTCTTACCTAATAGGCCACAGGGGTCCTATCTTGCAATTTACATTCAAAAATTTGCACGAACTTTACTAGTAAAATTTATTAAGTATAATCTTTTTCGGGATGTTGTGCTTGATTTGAATGCTATACATATATGACATAGTTATTAAAAAACTATAACCTAATTTAAAATTAAATTATAGTATTTCTGCCTCAAGATAAGCAAGAATGATATAAAAAATCAATATAAAAAATTTGACTTTTTTTAAATTTTTTAAATAATTATTTAACTCCGAATAAATATCCTTAAAAAATTAATTGAATAAAATCTAAGGATATTTTTTTCCAATGTTTAATTTTTCACTTCAAAAATTTTAATTACCTATTCACGATATTGAATCTATTATATACAAGTACAAAATAATATGTATGTATTATAAAAAATTATTAAAATATATTACCAAAGAAAGGATATTATTTATAAAAGTATCCTTTATTTATTAGGTCTTTCCTTTTCCAACCGCCAATCATTTTGTATCCTTTTTATATTAAAATAGGATTATTTATGAGAAAAAAAAAAAAAAAATGGAACATGAGAACCGTCTGGTAACAAAATTATTAAATCACGTGTTCAATAATCTTTTATAATAATGTAACAAATAGGATTAAAGATGGGTATTATGGTAATAGACTTAAAGGATGTCTTCTGAAAATTTCCATTTTAAGATTTAATAAAAAATATTTTTAAATTCTGAAAATATTATTAACTGCTATATTGAAAATATTTATTTTAAAGGGTTTTCTAAGTGAATATCAAGGTTTTTAAACCCAATTTTTTATTGTTCTTCAGTGATTTTTATATTACAATAGAACCGCTCTTTAAAAATTTTGATTTTTTCTTAAATTTATTAACTTGGAGTCTTAATATTAGTTTGTTACAAAGTGTTTCTATTTTCTCGTGTATCCTTTAATGTTATATGTAATATTTTAGTTAAATTTTATTAGGTATGGGTATTTCAGTTTGACTTATAAATAAAATGAATCCGAATAACAAAATGACTACTTTTAAACGAAAAATAAATTTTATATTTTAAGCTTTTATAGATAACGATAATAGATTTGTTTTTGATATTAACAATATTTGCCAGTCTTCTTTGTTAGCGCTTCATATTGTGTTAATTTTTTTAGAAATTTAAAATATATAAATATTATATTAAAATATTTATTTTGTTTTCTGTAGAAATAAAACAAAATACAGAAGCATATACGAAGCGTTTTATTCTAATTTCCAATATTCTTTATAGTTCCATTTTAAAGTTGTTGCAGATGAATTCATCCCATCATTCATCATCAAGTACCTATCGTACTTTGAAATAAATACTAGTTAATTGCACTTAACTAATTCCGAAAAACTCCGAAAAATGTTCAGTGTACTCGAAAATATCGCAGTCAATTAACTGATCGCACTTGATTTTATCTGTTCAATTTTTAGTGTACTCTCGACTAAACTAGATGTAGTGCGACTAGCGCGTCAAGTTTGAAAACGCCCGTACTGTCAATATTTATATAATCATAACTGTTTATATATAACTAAATACTTATATAATCTGTACCTATAGTAGATATTTGTTGGATTTCTTAAACTAGCCAATATTTCTTTGAATTTATGATATCAGAAAAAACTTTAGTTTTTGAATTTTCGTAACTGATTAATGTCTGTGATTGTATTTGGTTTATTTTATTTATGCAAATTTAAAAAAGCTTCAACCAATGTATTTGACAATGAACTAACAAAGCAGATTGTGGTAACATTCAACATACTTCAATGAGTTTTATATAAAGATATCATCTATCATTGTAAATGTCAAATTTCACAAAGTCATTGTAAACGTTAAAAATTACTGTCTGTGATTTAAATTGTTGATAAAGCAATCAATGATGAAGAATCTTAAAAGATCACAAGCATTCCTTTAATATATAGAAAAAGGATTACATTGATGTAATTTAAGTGCATATCAAATAATTTAAAGACTATTGCAGGCTTCGACTGTAAAAGATAACAGTTTTTTCTTATACATTTATATGAATGTCAATTGTCAAAATCAAATTTCTTATACATTTAACTGTTTAAAGACCATAATGTCAATTATTATTTTTTTTATTGTATTTTTTTGCCACATAAATGTGGACAGGAAATTACACAGCCTTTCCTGTTCAGGCGTGGCTGTAAATGTCGTAAGGGGGAATAACTCTTACGACGTGTGTGGGATTCGAACCCACACTCCCTCGGTATTTACAGCGTATTTTATACGCTCTTACCCAATAGGTCACCGAAACCCCTGTCAATTATTTGGTTAACATACAGATAAAAAAGAATCAACTGTTTTGTTTTAGTTATTTCATATAAAATCAACGCAACTCCCCTCTTCATTATATAAAATATTAAAATTGAGCATTGTATCTTAAAATTTTTATTGTTTTTTTTGTATTAAGTTTTTTACTGAATTTTTGTGTAATAATGGGTAGGTACATAATATAATATAATATATTAAATATTTATTATATACCTAATAACTTAATAATATTATCTTTTATATAATCCACCGAGATTTAAGTATAGGTCAAACTTTTTTTTATAAGAACACACAAAAAAAACGACACTAAAATTTTTGTTGTAAGTTAATAATATTTAAAGCTATTAAAATAAAATTTTAGTTTAAGTATACTTATGTTTCAATAACAAAAAGTAAATATTGTTCAAAAGTTTACAGTCATCGTCAAAAGTAATTGTACAAAATAATTTTTTTTTTCTTTTTTACTTTTTAAACTGAGTATTTGTTAAAATCAAATGAATTTTATTAAAATATTAGCCACCTAACGGTCATAAATATTATGGAAGTGAAATAATTATGGCTTCGTTTTTTTTTTTTTTTTATTAGATTCTGAAAATAAGAGAAATTATAATTAACATTTTTATCATTTCTTTATTTAAACATTTAGTCGCAAAAAAAACTTTATGTGTATTTGAATATCATATGGTTTATATGTGTTATTGAATTATTGTAGATTGGTTTGTGTCTTCAATCAATTTCAGCACGATTTAACAAATAAGTAAAAAATAGGAAAATGGTCGAACTTATAGCTTTACACACAGAAATTACAGAAGACATAATTCTTACGTATATACATATATATTATCATGAAAAGTATTTAAAATTTTAAAACTTTGTTCAATTACAATTAATACTTCTTATCATTATTTTAGCGATTTCACTCAATTGTTTACTTTCAATTTATTTCATTCGGCTTCTTGCAATTTCGCGCTGATTTTAAATGTATGTTACATTACTTTTTGGCCACATATTAAAATTTTGCTTTACTCAAATTTCATTTAAATTTAAGGTTAAGTTGACGATATTTTTAGAAACTGTTAAAATTTTTTTTAGGTGACTGTTAATGTTTAATATCTAATAACACGAAAACAATTTCTTTTTTATTAATTCAATTTATTACTTTGTGTATAGTAAAGTAACGTTTGACTATAAGTGTTTTCAGATAGCAGAAATTATTTTACTTATAAACAAAATGTTCTGAATTTATGACACAAATTTGTTTTAATAGTGTTTCATTTTTTTTTTTGTTTTTTTATTATAACATGTTTTGTGTTTTTTTTTCTTTGACACTAACTAATACTAATTCATTTTTAGTGTTTTCAAATAAAGTGAAGTGATCTATCAATCACTGTGTGTAATATGATTTTTGGCGTTTTTATTTAATTTTGTTTTTTTGTTTTTTGATTTTTCTTATCAAAATTTTGGTTTTTTTTTTTGCAGATTTTTGTTTTTTGTTATAAAAATTGCGATTGTTGCTATAAATTTTTGACATAAATTGAATTATGGATTTTATAAAAAGGATTTTCATTCATTTATTTCTTTCTTCTTTTTTTTTTTCTGTCCTTTTTATACTAATGGATGATTATACATGAATAAGGAGTTTAAGGTGATTATTTAAGTGATTTTTTTGTAAAACTCTTTTTTGTTTTTCTATCATAAATTTTGATTGAAATTAATTCATCAGATTTCATTGTGTTATTAACGAGTTTGAAAAATTTTTAGGATTCTTAAAGAAAATTCTTAAAGATTCTATAAATAAAT
This sequence comes from Poecilobothrus nobilitatus, assembly GCA_947095535.1. Classification (NCBI taxonomy): domain Eukaryota; kingdom Metazoa; phylum Arthropoda; class Insecta; order Diptera; family Dolichopodidae; genus Poecilobothrus; species Poecilobothrus nobilitatus. Next base: position 113,910,242 of record OX352774.1, read on the forward strand.
CGGACTCATGAAAATTTCGTTGTATTGAAATTAAAATTTATATTTAAAATTTATTTAGAAAATGTTAAATTTTGGATTTCATATAACCAAAAATAAGATCATCTCCACTCCAAATATAAGAAAAACGAGTTGTTGAATAATACATGAAAACCTGTCATTTGTTTTCTTGCTTGTGACTGGTACGATAATTTTTGAAGATTTTATTAAATATTTGATTAAACAAAAATTACTATTTTTAAGTTGGAGGAAATTTTAAAATACCCGCGCCCACAAATTTGATGATAGTTACACGAATTCTGTGATATTTACTAGTTCAGATATGAGTTAAGACACAAAGCTAAGACGTAAAACTTTAAAATCGTTTAATCAAATTTGATAAAATTAAATTTTTCTTAATTTATGCTAAAAATTAGTTTTTCATCAAATTTTAAGATAAAAATTTCGCGTTCCTGTATTTTATTTTACTATCAGACAAATTTTTTATGTAGCTTTAAAATATAAAGTTGCCATACTCCTTTTATATCTGATACAAATCCAAACTTTCCTTTTATATCTGATACAAATCCAAACTATTTACAAAATTTCACTTCTTTCAGTTCGTTCATGTTCTTTTTAAAACAAAAAACTTTAAATATAGGGGAAATATTATATGCTATAGACAAAAGTTTTTTCTGGCTAAAAGTCCAGTTTTATATTTCTTTATTAAAGTCTCGGAATTAATATTTCTTCAAAATACTCTATCCCATATCCCTTGTAGGTAGTTGTTAAAGATCTAAATTGTTAGGAAGAAACTTGGCAAGTGGATTACTGATTAAACAATTTTAGCCTCTTTTCAATACTAATGAATATTCTCTTAAAAAAAATAAGTACCTATATACGTATTTAATTTCATTAGTTTTTTATCATTTCGAAAATTTTCAAAAACAGGAACCCCTGACTTCTCTTCAAATCCTTCAAAATATAAAGTAAAGTTGAAAATTTTAAATTTTAATTTCATTAGAAAATTAAAGTTAAAAGTTTTCAATTAATTATAAAAAAAAAAATCAAAAAAACCGAAAAAAAAAAAATTCATAAAAAACCGAAAAAATCAAAAAAAAAAAAACTTTTTAACAAAATTTAATTTACTTTAAAATTTTCAGAACCCAATGCATAACCCAATTCAAATAAAATAAAATGGAAAATATACACTTTAATTTTTTATATTTTAAACGAAAAGTTAAAGTTATAATTTTTTTTCTATTTTAAATTAAAAATAGTAAATTTTTTAAATAAAAATCAAACAATCAATTAAACCTTGTTCTTTTTTTATTATACTAGAGATGGCTTATGGCTTTAAGTTTAAAAAAAATCATTTAAGAAATACCTCCAACAAATACATGTAATCAAAGAGTTGGGGATAAAATCTAGAAAGACATAATCCCAAAAGGCATAATCCAAAAAGAAAAAAAAATCCAGAAAAGATAAAAAACATCCAAAAAACATCCAAAAAGGCAAAATACAGAAAAATAATCCAGAAAAAAAATTCGGAAAATTTTTATTTTAAAATAGGTGCCAGAATTTGTTTAAAAATCCAAAAACAACTAAAGCCAGAAAAGGCTAAATTCAGAGAGGACAAAATTCGGAAAGGACAAAATCTAGATTTAATATACTGTAATTGGAAAACAAACGAGGAAGAATACAGTTGCCTTTGTCAACTCTTAGATACCCGTACGAACCGTTAGTATGTTCACAGCCTGTCACTCTGCTTACAATATTATTTTTTAATATTTTAGAGTTTTAAAATAATTTGGGTGAATTTTATAATTTCTAGAACTATGGATTGTACATATATTCAAACTATATGTTTATATGCACATTCTTCAAAAGCAGATTTTAACCTTCCACATAACGATTATCAATCCAAAACTTTTTCAAATATTCTATAGTACCATTTAATACTAAGCGGTAAATGTATATTAAATTTACTAAGTACAAAACAGTAAATATAATTTTAAATATTATATTATATTATATTTAAATATTCCATTGACAGAAAAATTTCTTATAAGTACAATAAAATACATATATGTATGTAAATACGGCGCTATATAATATACATCTATACTCTTATCATTCATTCATCAGTGACATATACGATATGTAAATAAACATGATATTATATAAGTATGTATATATATCAATATCATATAAATAAAAATTCTTCAAGCAACCGTTATGTTGTTTATTTATTTACATTTTTTTGTACTACGCATTATATCCTCAACAATTTCAAATTATCGAGTAAAACAAAATGCAAAATATTCGTTAAAGAAATTTGTTAGAAAATTTGAAAAAATCAAGTAACATTTTCGTCAATTATAAAGTAACCCGATATTATTAAAAAAAGTTGTTAACAGAAACAAGAGTATAATGTTCAAGCTTTAATTTTTGTGTATTACTTCAAAAAAATTTTAACAGGTGTTCAAGTTACAGGTGTTTAAAAATAGGAAATTTTCAGTTTTTGACCCCTTACAGCTTCTAAACGGGGGGTGATACAAAAAAAATTTCTGAAATGACTTACTTGACTTATTTTCAAAGATCTAACTTCTGTCAAAATTTCAAGTTTCCAACTTAAACCGTTTAGAAGATGGAAGGGTTAAAGGATTTCTTAAAATTTTAGTTTCGCATAACGGTAAATTAAGACACCGTATGCCATAAGTATATATTTATTGTATATATACTTTTAAAGCTAGTAAAAGCAGTAATCGGTTGCCGTTCAAAATGAAGATATATCTTATACAACTTGTGCTATAACAATTTAAATATAGAGCTTTTTTAACCTTTGTGGAGCTGTTACTCCGTAACGGGTGGGGCTACAAAAAAAAGTGATTAAAAATAAAATTAATATTTTTGTGACATCTATCAGCAGTTAAAATTTCATAGCTCTATTTCGAAAAAAATGTAGGGATCCAAAAGTTAGGTGTTCGAGAGCTACCCGAAGTTTTGGTCGGAACTTAACAAAAAAAAATAGGGAATATAAAAATTGCTCCTAGAATATTGTGTGTAAATTTCAAGATTTTAGCTTTCTTAGTTTTTGAGTTAGCGTGCCGACGGACGGACGGACGGGCAAAGCTTAATCGACTCAAATTTGATTCTGATCCGATCCATACCTTTGAAGGTATATCTATAGCTTGCTTATTTCGAGGTGTTACAAACGGAGGAGTAATTTTATTATACCCGATATTTATTGTACGGGTATAAAAATTATACTTAGTTTTTATATTAGGTACATTTTAAATCTAGATTTTCTTTTTTCTGAATTTTCTCCTCTCTGAATGTAGTCTTTTGTGGATTCTGGATTTGGTCTTTTGTGGATTCTATATTTTATTCTGCACCCACATCAAATTACATTCAAATACGAATTGAAGACTTCGTAATGTAAGCGTAATTCAAACTTTGCACGTGCTTATTTATTTTATAAAAAACAAAAAAAAAATACTTAGAACTTTTGAACTTTGAATTCATAAAAGGAACAATAATTACTTTATTGTATTTAATTTTATTTTAAAGTTTGAGAAAATTGAAAATTTTTTTTAATAAAATAAAGAAAAAAAGTTAAAGGAAAATAATAGATTAATTACATATTTTAAAAATCCAATTATTTTAAAAATCGTAAATACACCTACGATTTTTAAGGACAAAAATAATGAATTATAAAACTGGCGCATCTATAGGTATATATTTAAGTATGTAGGTACAAAATAATTTAATATAATTAATGAAGAAGAAAAAAAAGATTTTGAAAAGCTAATAATATTATACATACGTGTACATTTAAATAGACAATGCCTACATAACTTAATACCCAAAATGAAAAATTATTTCGCTTATAGTCAGCAATTCACATAAAATTATATGGAAAAAATAGAGTGGACAATTTAAAAAATCTTAGATCTGTTATGTAAAACTTCAAATAGTTCTTAATAGTATAATACAAAATGGAAAAGGTAAGACTCACTTGACCATTCACTATAAAAGAATATTTAAGGAAGAAATAGAATAAATTTCTATTATAATCAGACAAGCACAAAAATCTAATGAAATAATGGTGAAAAGATAAAAAAGAATAAAGTGAAAAGATAAAAAAATTTACTATCTCCCAAATTAAGCAAAACTCACGAAGCAATTACCTAATTAAACTATAGTAACATAAAATTTCAGAACTCCAAAAAGTAATTAATTTGACAGAAAAAGAATCAGTTAAAAGAAGGACATCAGGATTCTAATATGATAATTTATCAAAAAACAAAACCTAAGAATGAAGCGGAAAGTATTCTGGAAAAGAGAAGTAACTGCTAACGAGCTCTGAATATTAACTGGTAAGTAAAAAAAGCTAAAGAAATTAAAAAAAGAAAATAAAAGAGGAATGATACATCTAGAATGGGAACTCCAAGACCAAGCATCTCAGAAACCGTGATTGACTTAATTACGCTTCATATTCATGTAATTCATGTGTAAGAAATCTCAGAAAGCCTAACATAAAGATATCTAATTATGACCATATTGCGTGCTTACAAGTGAAGAAAGGATCTCCAAATCATTTTTTGTTTCATTTTAAAAACACAAATTTTAATTAATGGAAATTAAATTTAAAAAAAAAATGAACAGTAAGAAAATTAAAATGAAAAATATAATTTATGCAAATGATAGACAATTATTATTAAAGAACAGGTACTATTACAACCGATATAATTGACTATAATTTAAAAAGAAAAAATTAAAGTACATTTACATTCACCTGCCAACATAAGATGTAGTTAAAAGAAACTTTTAATTATATCAAAATTTTTCCTACTAAGTTTTTAGAACATTTCCAAAAAAAATTTAAAAAATTTGCCTATTAGTTTAATTCTATCCGTTCGTCTGTTTACAAAACTTATACACCGTTAAAGATAGAGCAGTGAAATGTTAACCATGGGTAGGTTATATGAAAACGAAATGTTCCATGATTTGTCTTCCTTGAGAATTTCGGCGCGCATTTTACATAGAGCCTTAAAATTTTGAGATAAGAAAGAACTTTCAGAATTAGTATAAGTTTCCTCAGAAAATTTTTTGTGCCACATTATGTTTAATAGCTATTAATGGGCTCAAAAAATTGAAAATTTGCTATTTTTAGTCACCTGTAAGTTAGGCACCTGTATAAATTTTTGTTGCGGTAAGACATAAAAATTAAAGCTTCAATAATATATATTTACGTAGGTTAACGGGTTTCTTAGTTGTATAGTGTTACGAAGTTACAGCCTCTCAAAATTGTTAAAAAAACATTATTTACAAATGTATATATCTCAGGTTCTGATTTGTAGTTTTATAATCTAAAAAAGCTAGAAGATCGAAACTCTTCTTACCTTTTAAAAAACAGTATCAATATTATGCAATATTTTGCAATTTACTATTTAAATTTACCGTTATGTGAAGACCAAATTTTGCATGATTTTTCTTTCTTTATAACTCTGTCATGTTTTTAATTAGAACGTTAAAATTTTAAGAGGAGAAACACCTTTTAGAATTTTAAGTATGAGCTGTCTTAGAAATTTTTTTGTACCACCCTCTGTTTAAGAACTATTACGGCTCATAAATTGAAAATTTGCTATTTTTAAACACCTATAACTTAGGCCTGAACAAATTTTTTCATCATAAAAGGCAAATAGTAATGCTTCAACTTTATAATTTTACATAATGTGTTAATGGTTTTTCTTAATTATGTAGAGTTCCCTCAAAATTGATGAAAGTGTCTCTTTATTTTTAATATTTTTTTCTTATCATATGAAATTCTAAGAAAATTTTCAAATATTTATGCAAGTCACAATTCAAAACAGTTTTTATTGTCTTTTGAAAATATGCTCCTTTAAAAAACGTTGGTTTACATTCTAACTTGTTTATTATTTAAAAATAAAAATCAAATATAATTTTATTAACTGTATAATTTTAGTAATAACTACAAATGAAAAATAAAAAAGTTCATTTTATTTAGGTAAAATAATAATAAAAAATAAATTTTTTTTTTTTTTCGAAAATCCAACATATATACAATAATTAAAAAAGTTGATTCTTCCTTCCGCATTTATAAGGGTTTTTAAAAATTATATTATTATGATTTACTGTTATACATTGTCCTTTTAATTTATTTTAAATAATAAAAAGTTTTAATAACATAAAATATAAAATCAAACCAAATCCATTACTTATATAATAATATGCACATAAGTTTATATAAATTTATATGTATAGTATGTAATGTATTATATATTATCTATATATATATATATATATATATTTCAATATATGTATGTCAAACTCAAATAAGCGCATATCTAGTAAGAGAAAAGAATGATTATAATACTTAAACAATTTATTAACGAAATAAAATTAAATTTAAATAATAAAGTAAAAAAAATTAACGTTCTTGGAATTACAGTATTTAAGAATTTTAAATATTTATTAGTAGCTTTAAAATAAATATTATTGTTTATTCATTGTAAAGTTTTATTTGGAAATAGTATAGTGAAATGGTTTTAAAGGTCAGTTTATAGTAATTAATTTGAAATCAAAATATCTTTTACAAGTGTAGGTGCAAATTGTTAATAGACACTAAAGCAGAATGAATAAACAACACTCCCTTTTTTGACCGAAGAATAGATTGGCATCTTTGGTAGCAACTGATTTACTTTTTTGCTTAGTAAAAGTTATTTTATGGTCTTACAAGAAGATACCTTAATTTTAATCGTACGTTTGATTTGAAATAGTGAACTATGATACATAGTTTCCAAACTAAAACGAAAAATTTTTAAAAATCAGCGGTTTTTTGACATTGAACAAAATTTAACGATTATTAAAATAGATAGTAGGCATATTTAAATAGATATTTTAATTGCCTATAAATTTTTTCAATATTAAAATTCCGATAATCACTTTTTTTTTCAGAAAATCAGAAAAGTTAAGAAAGAGGAAGAGGACTCTAAAAATAAGTAAAATATATTTTTGACCAAAAAATTATTTTAATTTTTAAAATATGTTTAAAGCCTCTTTTAAATGAGTTTAAGTAAATTTGGAATTCTTATTTCTAACATTTGACAATTACAATACATACATACAATTGGAAATTTTAGGAAGCTACTACTAAGCCGTTAGAATAAAAGATGAAATCAAATCATATATTTTGTATATAAGAAGAAAATAATTCAAAAGATATTTTAATTAAGTATATTTTATGGATAAAATTTGAATTTTAGATGTCACGTCAAAAGCACGTCAAAAACATAGGTCAAAACCTTGACCTACCTTGATATAATTTAATCGCTAAAGAAAAGTACTTGACTAAACCTATGGCTTAACCTTCAAATAAAAAATAACTTGAATTATTTTAACCATTATGTGGGTATATAAATCCATTTAATCCATTTTTTTTTTGGTTTTAATTTTATCTCTGGTCTAAAAGTTGCAAAAAAAATTAACAAATAAAAAATATATATAACGGGTCATTAATGCATATGTAATTGTAGTAAATCAAGAAACCTCATAGCTGCCTAATAAAAAAATTCAAAACGTGCAATTTATTCATGAAAATACCAACCAAAAAGCACTTTAGTCGAACCATCAAACATAAAAAAAACCCATTCAGAATAAAAATTAACCATTTATATGAGAAAAGTAAAAAAAAAAAAAAATTTCAACCAAAACAGTAAAAAAAAAAAAAATTTTTCCTTATATTGTCCCACAATAGTATAAACAGTTACAGGAATGAATTATAAAAAAAAACTAAAAAAAAAAAAAAAACAATTGTGATCCTTTTTTTATTATATTTTATATCCTTTGTTATTTTCAATATTTTTTATTTTTTTTTAAATAAAAGTTTGTGTTTGTTTTTAGTTTTTAAAAAGCTTGACAGGAACTTCTTTATTTTTATACCTTATTTTTTTAGCTTATAAACAAAAATTCTAAAATTTATTAGTTTTTACAATTTTTTATATTTCAGTTTTCCTTTTTTTTTTTTTTTGTTTTATTTTATTGAAGAAAAATATAAAGTTTTGGTTTTAATATTAAAAGACATATTTAGTTTTTGGTTTTAGTGTAGTAAGGATTCCTTTTTGAAATAGTACAAAATAAATAGCTACACAGTATACTAATTCAAAAATGTTAAGTACTTGAATGAAGTTTAAGTTTTTCTTTTTTGATAATTTAATTTTTTTTTTTTTTTTGATTATTTTGTTTGCGGTTTTACATAAAAAAAAAAGTAGTGTAATATATATATTCAGTATTTAGTACAGAGTGGTTAAAAAAAAATGTACATGTATTTTTTTAACATTTATTTTGGGGGCGATTTACTGGTGATGAATGATGATTCACTGTAGGCTCCTTCAGCATTACACTTTATTTTCCTGCAGTTATAATGAATATTTTCTTTAGAAATGAAACACAGTGTACCAAAACAAATGTACTTGGAATTGTTACACCATTGTGAGATTTAATTTACTTAATTTTAAGCTTTAATAATGTTAACAGTTCAGTTATCATATAAAATTTTGCAGTAGAAAAATTTCTTTTGAATCAAAATGTTATTTAACTAACCTAGTTGTGTTTGGAACAGTTTTTTTATTTTTTTTTTTTTGCGAGGGTAGGTGGAAATCATCGACATACACTACAGAGGAGTGAAAACAAGCACGAGACCGTTATGTGTTTGTGGGGCTTTAACCCACAAAACACCACCTCCCTTTTTTGACCAAACAATAGGTTATACGACCTTTAGTACTAATGTACTGCCTGGTCAGAGGAAGTTGAGTTAAAGAATGAAAATAGATTTCTTTGTTTGGCTTTGTTGTCTTTGTTTTTTCTATTGTGTTCTTAATTCAATTTATCGCAGTATCATTTAATTGGTTTTCAATTGATAATTTTAAATCTACAATCTGCCGTAAGTCCCCATTGCTTATTTTTTTTTTTTGCCACTATATTCCACATATGATTTTAAGACGCTTATTAGTAAATGGCTCGAATGCATAAAAATGAGCTTGAACTCAAATCCCACTTTTTCATGCAAAATTTACGGTAGAACTCGCATTTTTGTTTGGAAAAGTGAGGTTTGAGTTCAAGCTCAGTTTTATGCATATGACCAAATACTTTAGATTTCCAGGTGATGTTACAGCAGTTTTCTATCTTAAATACATATATGTTTTTTTTCAATTTTCAGTTCAACTTATGTCCATTCAAATCTTACTTTTTTTTTTTTTTTGTATTATATCATGAAGAATCAGATAAAGAGATAAAAAAATCAGATAAAAGGAAAAGGAAAAGAAGGATGAAATTTTTATTTTCTATTACCAGCATTCGATTAATTTATTACTGTAAGGCGAGAAATGATAATATGGGGAGTTATCGAAGGTTTCAATAATGTCGCTTCTCTAAACTAATTATATAAAACTTCATAAATTTGGACTAAACCGAGTTTATATAATAGATAAAAATTTTGAAAATAATAATAAGTATATTTTATTTATTTAAAATGAATAAATAAATTTTTTTAATAGGCTTAAATATACGTTTTAGAGTAGGTACATATTATAAATTAAAAATTATATTTTTATTAAATCAAAAAAAAAAATTTATAAAATTTCCCATATCTTGTAGAATTTCATATATTATTATATACCATTATATTAAATAACTTTTTGACTTTAATTTCCCTGTAATATATACAATATATATATATATATTTAACTTTAAATATAATTTTTAATTTTGATCCCAATTTTAAACATTATTTACAACATAAAAAATAATTATACTTTTAAATTTAGTAGAATAGATTTTTTAGAAGGTTTCAAATTTCTCCAATTTTTTTTTTTTTTATTATTATTTTTCCTTTTCTTTTTTTTTTTTTCATTTCACTGAAATTTAATCCAATTTTTATTACCTACATATAATAAACATGACTTGAATATAAGTACATAATATATACTTGTATATATGTATAAGTAAACTACTAAATATATATAACAAATTAATGCAATATAATAAAAAATAAAAAATAAAAATAAAATTTTTTTTTTTTTTTAAAGAAAATTGTTTTAAAACTTTAATATTATTTTCACCAAAATTTATTACATAAAGCATATTGGCTTTTAAGGAAAACTTTCAGTCAATAAAAGTGTTTGAGTGTATTTTGTTTGTTTGTTTTTGTTTTTGTTTTTGTTTTTGTTTTTATTTTTCTCTTTAACTTCTCTTTTAATGTAAATGATACCTTATTTTAACTGTATACACATATATAGAAAACAATAATTTCTAATACCCGTTGAACATTTACTAGCAAACCTTATTTATTTATTTATTTTTTTTGTTTTTTTTTTTTTTTCGAAAATTCGAAATACACGATTTTTGTTTTTTCGAAGTAAAAAATAAAATTTATTTGAGATTGTATTTTGTTTTTAAAAAAAAATGTATCCAGATTTTTATTTCTTACAATTTATGGGATAATAACATGAAAATCTTACAAAAAAAAAAACAAAAAAAAAAACAAAAAAAAAAAACACTGGAAATTCTTTATGAACAATCATAAAAAAGTAAAGTCAATATTAACAAATTTTTTATTTTTATAAGTGCTTCCCCAAAAAAAAAAAGAACAAAATTTAAAACTTAAGAAATAATTTTATAATTAATATATTTTTATAACTTTAAGCCATTTGTTTTTTTTTTTGTTAAATAAATGAAAATAAATTTTTGTTTTTTTTTTTAGAAATAGATAAAATTGTTTTAATAAATTAAATAAATAATTTTGAAGTACAAAATACGTATGAGAGTGAAATATTTTCAGTTAAAATGTTAATTATTATTTGTTATAATATTATATATAATATTTTACGATTTCGAAATTTTTAACGTAATCCTACAAAGCTAAAGATTATTCATAAATAACTGAAGGATTTTTATTTCAAATTTATTTATTTTTTTTTTATATTAATACAAAGTATATGTAATGGATCTGTTGGAGAATTACCCTGTAATCGGATATTATTTTTTTTTTCGTAAAGGAGGTGGAAATCTGCCAAAGACAAAACATTTTCCCTTGGGAGTGTCAGATTCTAAACTGACTAAACCCCACCTCTCCCTTAGACAATATAATGGGATAAAAGCCGTATCTACCAAACACATTATATTGGCTATGGAGTAGGGACAAGAAAGGATAGGAGAAGGATGCGGAAACATTGAATTGGGAGTGGAGCTGTAAGGAAACAATGAATCGCCATCTATTATTATTATTATTATTACTATTTTGCTAACAGTGAGTACAGATACAATCTACAGTAGTATATAACAAAATTCCTGCATTAAGTAATTGTTGAAGGCAACATCACTGTTATTATGGCAATTAGTTATAAATATTATTACTATTTACAGGGCTATTCAGAGTCAGGGCTATTAGTGGTAATAATACTTGCATCAGATAAAAGATGACGCATAAATACAGCAAAAATAAATATTTTTGCATATTTTGCATCATAATTTTGAAAGCTGCACTGATGGCTTTGAAAATTTTTAAATTAATGGAGTGGAAGCTTAGATTTATTTGAAAAAAAAAATTTTTTTTTGAAAGACAAAGTAAAAACAAATTTCTTTGTGGATGCGCTATATGATTCAGAAGAAAAATAATATTTTAAATAATAGAATGTTTTTTTGGAATGTTTCGAAATACATACTTACGCTTTTTTTTGGCAATAAAACAAACATTTACAAGCAACCATATATTATTAATTGAATTTATATTTTTTTCATCAAAACTCCCCTAGTTTAGAATCGATATTTGTTTTATAATAGTTAACCAGATGTAATAAAAAAGGACTAAAAGTCTTAGTTTTAGCAAATTCAATTTTCTGCTTTTTATGATTTCTCATTAGACTTTATTGGGTTGTTGAAATGAACAGCATAAAGAAGAATTCTAAATTTTCTAGTTTTCCTAACATTCCTTCCCAAATCCTTATTCAATAAACGAAACAGTACATTTGCATTAAAGGTTCCATTCTAAATTTAGGTTCGAAAGAGGTTGTTAACAAAAAATACCATATAGAGAAAATACAAATAAAATTTTAACAATAAAATTTTTGTTTTGCATTTTTAGTTCCTATTTTTCCTCTTGGAAGCAAAGGTCTTCCCTCTCCAATAATTTATATTCCTTTCTATTTCCACTACTTTATTTTACATCTCATATTTATTTATTTCTTAGAATACTGTACTTTTTCAACTGGGTCTTCATCTTACATTAGGTCCTTTTACATTATTAATGCTTTATAATCTTGAATGATGCAACAGCTTCATTATTATATACCGAAATTTGTATAACACTTAGCAGAAAATTAATTAATTTTCTTAGTTTTTCCACTCACCAATGTTTGTAAGGACATTTCAACAAAACAATTTTTTTTTTTAGTTTCGCAAGTTTGATTTATTTTAATCTTAAGATATATTCTCTTGGGAACAAAAAATTAAACATACTGTTAAATTTTTTTAGTGATCTTAAAATTGTTTTTTATTTTTAAATTTAATTTTTGGCTTAAATTAAATTTTTAATAAAAAAAAAGATTTAAAATTTCACTTTCTTGCTAATGTAACTTATGTATATAAATTTTGATGTTTCTCTATTACTTTAAATGCTTTGAAATGCGTTTCCTTTTCTTAGGGGAAGTTGCTTTCTTTTTCAAGTATAATAGTAATAACAGTTACAGTTATAAATTCAACAGATGTAACAGTTAATAATAAATAAAACTATAAAAATATTATTTATATCAAATACGGGACAAAATCTCAAATATATTATTTTTTTCCGCTATTTTTTATCGATTTTCCACTATTTTAATTTCAAATTATTTTTACGGGAAATTTTCCAAAAACACAAAAAATGATGATCATTTTTAATTCAGCAGAAATTTAAAACCATAAAATTTAACAATTATATTAAAAAGCGTACACTCATAAAGACTACATAGTTTTCGTCATAATTTAGTTTTTAATATTATTATTAGATATATTTTTAATTTGCCTCTTAAAATGAGTGCAGATAGTAAAAATTGTTTTTAAAAAAAAAAGTGTAAGTATAGGTACTAGAATTTTTAATATCAAACCATCAAATTACATCTTTAACTTAAAAATCTATGTAATAAAACTTTGCTACCATTTTTGTTTTTTTTATCCATTATTTTTTTTTTTTCACAACTTTGCAACCATTGTCAAAAAATATTTATAAATTTCTTATGTTACTTTAAGTATCTACATATAATATGTGATTTTGTGGTTTTATAACATTTCTCTTTATGGTTTTGTAAATTTTATATTGGAAACTTTTTCTTTGCTATATAATATAGAACTAAAATATTAAAGACACATAAATAAATATATAAATTTCATATATACATTTATATTTTATGTGGTATATACTACAGTGCTATAATATATTCTTTTATGTAAGTTATTTTTTTTTTTTTTTTGTTTTGTATCTTTATACAAGAATATTTTATTTTTATACCATTTCTCACAATATAAAATTCACTTTAATCAAGAAAATTTTATTCCCTTTAATTTATAATCAAAACCAAGAAAAGTTTAGGTGTTAAGTTTTAGGGGAAAGAATTTTTATTTTTTTCCTTTTTTTTTTTTATTTGTGGTTTTTATTTTTTTTTTATTAAACCAACAGAGAAAAACTTTTTAGATTTTAAATAAAAGGGAAAAATTTTCTTATCTTTAACTTAATACGACAAAAATTTTGACTGGATATTTTTGTGGTTTTATATCAAACCATGTTTTCAGGTATTGGTTTAAAATTAAAAATTTGTAAAAAAAAAAAAAAAATAATAATAAATTAAATATTCTTTTTCAAAATAAAACAAAAAAAAAAAACATTACAAATCTATAAAGTTAAATTTTTTGTTTTTGTTTTATTTTTTGTTGTGGGATTAGTAAAGAAATTTTTTTTTTTTAATATAATAACGGTAGCAAAAATTTGTAAATATATAGCAAAAATATACCGGTAATTTGTATCTTTAATAATACATTTTTATTGTAATTTTAAAATTTTTATATTCAATTTCGCGGAAAATAAACAGATATAAATAAAAGTTACATAGTCATGTTTTAAGTATTTTAGCCTGAAAATATGCAATTTTTTTTTATCTCCATAGGAAGAAATATTATTGTTTTTTTAGGGGATTCGCACAGGCGGGAAGTGTTTTTTTCTTTACATATCCCCCTTACGACCAAATATAATGTAAATATATAGTATATAATATAAACAAAATAAATAATATTAGTATATAATTTAATAATAGTATAAAAACCTATAATGCGGTCTTGGTAGTCGATGGTTCAATAATATTGCATTATATTTATGTATGCAATATTAATATAAATAAATAAATAAATTTTGTTTTGTTTTTGTACATTTTTTTTATTGAATACTTATTAATGTTAATAATTCATTATAAGAATAAATTATAACAATAAAAATTAGATTAAGTGAATCTACAATCCAAATATGTATTAACTTGAGAACTACTGACAATACTCAGTCATTAGTTAAGTAATATATAAAATTAGAATTCATTCTTTTCAGTTTTATTTAGGAATATGTAATACAATAAACTTACTAATAAATAAAACATTAAAAAAAAAAAAAAATTAAAGCCCGCTAATTCAAAACTCATATAGGCATATATCTAAATATTTTGTAAAAAGCGTATAATCCTGACTTTGAATTCAATTCCAAAAACACTCCCAAAATTCCTGAAGCCTTCCTGAAGACAAATGTCCCATAGGACTTCTGGCTCATTGAAGTGATTCAAAAGTCCCAATTGAACTTCTGATCATGGAACTTCTGACATGTCACTCTCAGAATCTCGCACATATATATTATAAGTAAATATTTTTTAAAAAGGGGATATCTCATTTTTTATCTAAAATTCTAAAATCCCTCCTAATGCATTTGCTTTACATATTCTATTATACTCTCTTCCTTTAACAACAAAAAATAGTCTGGGCGTAAATTCTAATTGGAAAGGAATTAAAGCCCGCGAGCTTTATTTTGTCAGTGCACATTAAATACATACAATATGTACATGCATCAGAAAGAAATAGAATTAAAATATAAATTAGATACTTTTAATATAATATAAGGTAAATAAAATTGCAGGAAAATATTAAATTGATTTACAATTTCATCATTTAAATAGAGGATACGCTTTTTTTGATTTTTAAAATTATTAGAACTCAAAATTTTGAAAAAATAACAAAAATAAAAGACAGTCAAAATAAAAACTATACCTAGTTTTTATTTCAAACAAATATGTGTAAAAAATTTTTTTTAATATAAATTGTAATATTTTAGATATTGCATAAAATATATTGTATATAAAACTTGAAAATTTCCCTTAAAATTTTATAAAAAAATTATAAATAAAACTTTTAATTGAAAATATCGGCAGGGAACCTTTACCGCAAAAATTTATTAAAAATTCTCTTTCAGGTTTTTAAGTTTTTATTTGAATTTTTTTTTATTATTAAAAACAATTAAATTTTCAATACTAATTTATCTACTTTAGGATATCATTAGGATAAAAGAAATGGTTAAAATTTTCCTTTATTTCGTTCTGCAACCGAAAAACCTTAATAACTTATTTCACTGTTATACAGTTAATATTGTTATACACCTATAGAGTAATTAAATCAATTAAATATTATGTAATTATTGTATTTATATACTATAATTGTGATTTACTGAACCCCAAGCCCTACTTACTTTTAATTAATTTGAAGTGTTATCTTCCTTCCATAACCTTTGGTTTTCCTAATTAAGATTAAGATTATTTATATGATATTCTGAGTTTCTGCGTACAGAGTATATATCCCTATTCAGTATATATCCCTGGCTTTAAACTTTAATATATCGATAGTACCTACTTACAAACTTCGAACTACGTGTATAGAATTTGATTTACTTTTCATCAATTTATTTAATAATTTCTTGATTGTACCAACTTTTTAATCTTTAATTTTCTAATAATTAACCATACATCAGTTTCATAATACCACAAAAATTTACAGATTATTGCTGTATATACATACATATTATTGTTTAAATTTAAAAGTACCCACGGCAAATAATACAAAAAAAAAAAATAAAATATTTTAGATAAAAAAAAAAAAACTAAAAAAAATAATAAAAACTAATAAAAAACAATGAAAAAGTTCTTATTGGGTACAATAAATAAAAATTCATTTATGTAAACTTTGTTTTATTAAGCGATTATGATAATTTTTTTAACTTTAAACAATTACGAACAATTAAAGGATTTATCCTTAAAATAGTATATAGAATTAGAAAAATTTAAACCATTTTAAAAATTTAATTAAAACCATTTAAAAATCCTTTTAAAAAAAATTAATTCCTAAAGACTTTAATTAGATATCATTACTAAAAAAAAAGCACCACCTAAAAGCTTTAGACATTGAGGATTAAAGACAAAAATTGATACATACAATTCATAAAAAAGGGAACTGAGGTGGGTGTATCACAAATTTCTGAAAAAAAAGCATTAAAAATTGAAACTATTACCTGGTAAGCATTAAGATAGAACCACGGTAAGAAGAGAACGAATAACCTAGAAAAGGACATTTTAAACATACAAGTGTTTTGGGTAGCAAAAATACTTCAAAATACTATTTGATAAAGAATTTTTTTTTTTTTTTTTGGAAGTTTCATATTAGCCCCTTCAAATTACCGTCATTGAAGCTTCAAAAGAATGACAATACAAAAAAAAATTTTCTTGTAATTTAAAAATAAGCTATAATATAACAAAACAAAATTAATAGATACTAGATTAGATTAAAAGTAAAATTTTATAACGAAATGAAAAATTTCAATCACATAATATAAAAATTAAAAGAAATCAATAAAATAATCAGATGGTGTTCAGATCTATAAAGAGTAAAAATTAACAGATATCAAATAAAAAACTTTAAAAATAAAACTTTTAAAACAAAACAAAAAAAAAAAAAATTTCAATGGAATTATTTACAAAAATACATTATTAATAGATCCTTCAAAAATTTCCATTTTTTTCCTAACATTTCTATATACCAACAAAGGAAAATCATGATGTCCCTTTATTTTTTTTTTTGTTTTAGATGTACATATACTTCAATGAATTTTCAATTTATTTTTGTAGATACATACTTTATTATGTATTTCTTTTGAACAATATAATGTATAAATGATTTTATCATATGAATGAGCCCATGTATATAACATATACAAAAGAAAATTAACTAAAATCGATTTATATAATCGAAACACATAGCTACAACAATATTGAATTTAATCAAAAATAAAATTTTAATTTTAAAAGACTATGTTTTTTAATGTAGGTGTAGGTATTTACAATTTTATTTTAAATATATTTGCCGATGAACATAATATTATACTGTATATTCAATGTCTAAATTTAAAGTCTGTGTGTCATCAAGAATTTAAAAAAAACATTGCCCTAATAGCCCAATGCATATTCACCGATACATTATATGAAATCAAAAAAGGAATCCATTATTCACTCGTTAATATAATTTTGATCAAAATAAAAATAAATTTTTGTGACATAAATAAATTTCTTTTTTTAACAGAATATCTCATCTAAAGACTTTTGCGATGAACATTGGAATGTGAGAAATATTATTTCTTATATTTAGAATTTATTGGTAGGCTGTATGAAAACAGAAAATAATGTATGTAAGTAAGTAATAGATTGCATTATCGAAATAAATTGAGCCTTGTTTTCTTCAGCAAATCATCAGACAGGACATTTTAATAATCAATCAAAAATACGAACACATGAATATGAAAATATATTTTAATTTATACGTCAGTTGTTTTGAACTTTAATTGATGAAGAATGAACCATGAATGAAGAATGGACCATTTGCATCTTTAATTTAATAATGGATTAAATCCTTGTACATGACATATAATATTATTTTGAATTTTTTTTTTTATGAAATTTAAATAACATTGCAATTTAAAATAATAAAATAAAATACATATATTTTCACTTATTTAAATAATATATACTTATCGATTAAGGGGTTAAGGGGTTTAACTATCTATCATTTAATTAGAATTATTATTGCCGGAAAATTATTTGATTTAAAATAATTTTGGTTATTTAAATTTTAAATGTTCAAATAACAAAAGAAAATTTTTAGTCAATTATTGCTTCTATAATTTAAAAAATATCATTTTAAAATAAATTTCACTTAAAGGAATTTCACTTAAAAGGAAGTTAAAGTTCCGGAATTTTGAAATTTACGAAACTTTCGCAAAGTTTAAAAGTAAATCGGCTATAACAGAGGTTACAGTAATCAGTTAGCGATCATAATTAAAATCAAATCAATCATAGTTTTTAATTAGTAACAAAATATAATGTACTGTTTTCTGGTAACTGAAAAATGTTTCAATAAAAATGGCGTAGCGAAGTCTATGTCCTGCTTAGGTTTCAAGTATTTTAAAGAGAAGATTTGTTTTTATTTTTAATTAGTGATTTTTTTAAATTTTGTTTTTATTTTTAAGTTGTGAGAAATGCTAAGATATGGAACATAGTTCCACCCTGTGTCTTCTCCTTTGTCAATAAAATTGCATTATAATATTTGCTACTACTCAAAAATAACGTTTTTATGTTCATTTCTAATTTGTCCTACAACAAATCATTAATATATTTATCTCCTCCCGCTTTTGCTCTGCCATTTAGCTAAGACTATATTAGTAATGAGGAATCCATTCCAAAACAAGAGTAATTTTTTATTTTATTTTATTAATTAATAAGAAACTTATCGAGTGTACTGCTTATATATTATTAACGCGGAAACATTTCGAACAAATGTTATCCCTTTATTTATCAAATTTTTATTAATTTGATTTACTTATACTAATTTAAAAATAATCTGAATTTAACTAATACATACAATACAGTTATGATATTATTATAATGCATGTTAATTATGTTAGGTTTCTTAAATTATGCCAATTATTACAATTCGATGTGATTCATTATTACTAATGTACACAATTTTTATTCTTTTTATAGTTTGCATATTTTGTTTGTTGACACCACATAATACTGACAAAGTCACACCTTTTACCAGTGGTTCAAGTTTTCTGGCCCTTTAATAAAGTATCCTAAGTAATTGAAAGTTTTGTTTTAATTCTGATCTCTATTGAAATTGCAAACATTCTTTATTTATTAATAAAATAAAACACACAACTATTAACAACTTTGTTCATAATATGTCTGCAAATTTGAAATTAATTTTCATTCCATAACTCAACTTCCCTTGACCAGGCAGTACATGAGTATTGGTACTGCCTTTAACTCACTAAACACCACCTCATTTGTTTGGTCAAAAAAAGGACGTGGTTTTAGTGGGTTAAAGTCCCACACACTGATAAAGGACTCGTTCTCTCTTATTCACTACTCTATAGTGTCTTTCGATGATTCCCATCTACCTTCGGAAAAAAAAAACTTAAAAATTAAAAAACTCACACCAAAATAAATTGAAAATTATTTTTTTAATTTGCTATCACTCTTACGAAGCAAAAAAATTTCAAGGAAACTATAAAGAATAAATTGTCATTTATTGCCTAACATTATTTATTTTATGTATTTTGTTTCATTTGTTAACTACCCAAAGCTAGGCCAATGATAGGCCTGCAATACCATTTGCTTTAGAAGTTAAATTATAATTAAGTATCTTGAATTTAATAAAGCATTTTTAATATAAATCAACTGATCAGCTATTTAACTAAATATTTTGTACTTTATGGTCATCGGATATTCAAATCCGTATCGTATATTCAGTGATGGTATATGCAGCTACTGGTTAGTTTTTTAAAAAATATTTACACCTAATCTAATATTGCGAAAATTATTTTTCGTTAAATGACGATCAGTTACATACATTTCGTATTCTATATTCCTCTTATTGCAAAGTGCCTTTATCTCTATACATCATTGCATAGTCCTTTGCAACAAAATATTATAATTTGCAATGAAAATTTAATTCCACAAGCGTCAACGACAAAAAGGTTTGAGGAATAATGATCAAAAATTTGTTCAAATTTGAAAAACTGGGTCAACCTCAGCAAAAAATTCTCCTTACCATACAAACTTAGTCAATTTATTATATTGTAACGTAATCAAACTGAACCTCAATTTGTTATTAGATATTGCAAACAAACTCTAATCCAAAAAGGATTAAAACAAAATTAAAAATATATTTTCTACAATAAGATTAAATTTCTTAACGTAGATATTTTGTCAATTATTGTCAAAAAAATTTTGGACTGGGTTTTTTCTTAAAAAATATTTTTGAAAATTTTTCTTCAATTTCTTTTTTTTTTTTTGTTGTCTAAAAATATTTTATAATCTTTATAAAGTGCAGAGAAAGAATTCAAAAACAAAACACAAAAAAAAATCTTTAAAAATGAAATCAAAAAAGCGTAAAATTCGAAAAAAGGAAAACGTTTATTACTATCTCCACAAACCAAAAAAAAAAACTTAAAAAACAATTGTCACGTTTACAAAATAAAATTAGAACAAGGAAAAAATTGAATTTTTAAAAATTCCTTTAAGAATTTTTTTTTTTTTTATCTTATATAAGCTTTTAAAAAACCATTAGATTTATCGTTTCATCGCTTGTTTCTGTACAAAAAAAATACCACAACTATAAAAAAAAAAATAAAATAAAAGCTAATATTAAAGAACTGAAAAAATAAAAAAATCATATTCAAGAGACCATTAAAATTCTGTCGTTGCTTTTAAAAGAACAACGCTTAGTTAACAATAAACAGAAGAGCGACAAAAAAAAAAAAAAAAAATTAACAGAAAACAATAACATAAAAAAAAAACAAATCTTAAAAGAATAAAGTATAGAAAAATAAATAGAAAATTTCATACTCCTTTGACGCATATAAGTTTATTTTAAGTTTTGCAGTAGCATTGTCTTCTTAAGATATTATATTTTTATTTTTTTTTTAATCTTTTTAAATTTTATTTTTACGATTTACTCATCTGCAAATTCATTGAAGGATTATAATATAATTCTTTTTGCAATTCTTAAAACCAAATAAACAAATACAACAATCAACTGTGGTATCATAAGTAATTAATGATTTGTGGTTAGTTTACAAGGCTGCTCTTGAGAACTTCATTCTAGAGGGCACAAATATATTAGGTAAGGTTCTTTTTTGATAACATTCCCCTCTGGTTTAGATTGGTGGTTGGTTTATATGGCTTCTTTATAGAACTTCATCCCAGAGGGCACAAATAACACAGATAACGTTCCATTTCCTCCATTCCTTCGTATATTTGTTTTGTAAAGTTCAGAAAAAAAAAACTAATTTTGCTATTTTACTTTCGAATAACTGGTTTATATCTATGGGGATAAGGAATCTTTAATTCTCAGTCTGACTTTAACATCAAAGGCCGAACATTCGCAGAGAAAATGATGAAAAGTGTTTTTGATTCCTTCCTCTTTTCCAAATCTATGTTGCGTGCTCGAAGGAATATCGATCTCAGCTGCATGGGTTTCTACTACCAGTGACCTGTAACTATTGCTATATTTAATAATTAACTTGTTACCACAAGTTAATCAAGTTGAACCTTCTCAAAAAGCTCTGAAATAATTCGATAAATGTTAAATCAAAGGTGTATAAATATATCCTCAAGGATCTTCACTCAGTAACTGTTACAAATGTGGAACTGATTTTAAAAATCTTAGATTTATTAATTAATATGGTCCCTCTTTCTTAGTAGCCTAATCAATGCAAATTATAATATCCAATCACTTGGCGATTAGTGACGGAATATTCTAAATTCCTTGACGAATCGCAATATATAAAATGTTTTAAGTCGGAATAGGGTTTCTGAAATTTTTAACTACTTTATTTGCTCAATAATTTTTGAACTTTCTGTCCAATATTTCAAGTTAATGACCTTGTCTTTTTGTAAAAGAAATTAAAAAAAAAATTATTACCTTCACTAAAAATATTCCGAAAAGGAACAACTTACAGGTGCATAACTCTATTGAATTAAAATATTTAAGATACTGTAGTATTATAATATAGTCTTCGGTAATTAATTTCGTTAGATAACTTAATTAATCACCTCATTCCCTAAAATTTCAATTTAGTATCTCCATCTATAATAAAACGATATTAAAAAATTTAAAAAGAACATTAACATTTTTCTTTCAAATCTAATTACATTTTTTCATCCAACCTCTCCTTTTTCAACTTCTATTCTAAAATGTACAACAAAGGCTGTTATTTTGAACTTTTCTGATCTATAGTCCTGTAGAAGTTTTAAAGGTCCTATTGTTGTCAAAAAATAATTTCTAATCTCTTATTTTTAAAAATGAAATCTTTAGAAAAATAAAACACAATACAATTATATAATAATATAATCCGTTCAGTCCTTCTGTTTATACTACTTGGATGCGATCTGGTGCAATTTTCTATTCTACATTAAAGTTATTTAAAAACAAAATATAACAAAACAAAGGCATAAGAAAAACCCAAAACAAAAAATTAAAAAAAAAAATGAAAAGTTTTACAACAAAGAAAAACTACCATTATCTTTAACTTGAAAGAAAATTTATTTTTTAACAACAATAATATGAAAACAATCATTTTGTGTATATTTATATTTATAACCAACATAATAATAATGATTAAAAACTATCATTACCATTATCATCATCGCAACATATAATCAGTTTAGAAGAATTCTATTGGGTTCGGTTTAACCAATATATTATTAAATTTTAACGGTTCTTCGCTCATTTTTTAAAGGTTAATTTAGAAATTCAAAAAAAAAAATTTTTTTCACTTTAAAAAAATTTAGCAATGTTGATAAGGGGTTAGGATGACTGTACGATTTTTAATTTAGTACCAGTTGTAGACGACTGTACCATTTTTAGTAAATTATGGCTGAAGAAATAGAAAAAATTAATGGCTGAAGAAATAGAAAGAAGGAACTTATTACAGTTTAAAAGTAAATCTATCTCTATATCCTTACGAATGTATTAAAGAGGCAACTCTTAGTGCATGCTTTAAGGGACGGCAGGCCAATTTTTTTTTTTGTAATTTTTCTGCTTTGTTGGTATAAATCCTCATATGTTCTGCAGCTGCATTTTAACTGAGCTTCATGGCTTAGAAAATATACCTTTAGTAGATATATTTAAAACATAGTAATTATTTCGTCAAATTTTAATATATAAGTAGTATACTTAGTATTATATAACTTAGCATAGGGCAACCTAACTGCCTAGCTGGTATAATACACCAATCTAACAATTTGATTTAAAGAAATGACATCATGATTGATTAGAGTGCCTCAATAGACTATAACAATTTTTCTTTGGCTTTCAATATTTTATAACAAAAAGTCGTTCAAAAAAACCCGACCTGTAGTCAGTTTTTTTTAATTCTAACAATTAAGGATTTCAAGGCCGATGAAAAAAAAATAAAATAATTATCTGCTATTAAATTAGATCTTTTAACAGCTTATAATCTAACTTATATTTTAATGTCACCAATTAAGTATTGACTAAACAAAACATAAATATTTAACTTTCAAATTCCAAACAGACAATATTATTACTAAGTCAAAAAATCACCAACCTTTTATATAGTAGTCACAAGAGGAATGCGTACGTACGATAATAGTAATAGCATCACTGCTCTCTAGTAAAAAGAAAAAATGTAAACCAACAGCAATTTAGTCACTATATAATTGCTTTAACAAGCATACGTTTAACATTTTCAAATGTTTTCATAGATTGTGTTGTTTATATACACTTACAGTTTTTCTATTTTTTTTTTTTTTTTTTTCTTTTTTTAAGAAGCCTTTTTAAAGTAAAAGAAAAATATTTTTTATCTTTTTGTTATCATTTTCAAAACAATAGTAATAAAATGTAAAAAGTGAAAAATTTAAAAGAAAGGATAAAAGTATTTTCTATCAGAAATTGTAAAAGTTTTCACTATTCACAAATACATTCAGTTAGATCTACTTTAATGCATTATCCTTATATGCAGTATATATAGCATGTCCTCTTTTGTTTTTTGTTTTTTTTTTTTTAATTTTGTTTGTTTAGATGATTGTTTTGTTTTTGTTCAATCTAAAAAGAAACAGATAGATAGAAAAAAAAAACACGAAAGACATCTATAGTTTTTTAGAAGGACTTTTAGAATATGATAAAATATTGGAGAAAAAAAATTTTTTTTAATGTTATGTTTAAGATGGAAAATTTTTTTTTCCTCTAATGTGAGAATATCAGAAACTTGTGTTTTTCTAAAAAAAAAAAATGATTAAAGTTATTTTTACATTCTTTTTTGATTGTATTTGTATCTATGATGCTATTTTTTTACCAAGAAAATTTCCAAAGTACTAAAACAGAAGTACCTAATTTTAGTTGTATTTTTTAATGTTTTTTTTTTGCGAATGATTTTCTTTACTTTTTTTTTTTTTTCTGTTAATTTTTCTAAGTTTACATAATGCCTCGGCATAAAATTATTATTGTAACTAGGGAATGTTTGAGGTTAATATTACAAGTTCTTATAACAATATTGAATGTTAAAAATTTATATTAGATAATAATACCTGTATTACATGTCTTTAAATTAAATGTGATCAAACGATATTTTTATAATGTTTTACATTTAAATGGAAAAAAAAAAAAATCTTAACCAAAAATGTATTTCTAGTTATAGGGAAAATTAGTTTTCTAATTAATTAAAAAGCTTTACTAGCTCGGTTTTGAAAAAACATCCAATACAATAGCAATTTAGTATATGCTTAATTGATTTCATTGTGAAAAATATGGATAATAAAAAATATCGTTGGGTTGTGTTTTTCTACATCTTAAAAAAGCATTTATTAAAATCATTTATTAAAACTCTCTAAACTTCATTTTTCTGAGTTACAATTGAAGTTATTAAAATCGTATCTTGAAAACAGAAATCAATCTGCATAAATAATATTTATAGCTCAAAAAAAAAACTGTAACGAAAGAAGTCCCACAGGGATACATTTTAGGGCCTGATCTCTGCAAAATTTACATAAACGACTAAACAGAGTTTAAATGTCAATTGAAGCGTATGCTTGTAATATTATTTTAATTTGAAGAGTTGTATTCGAAAGGATCTGAGTATTATACAAGTATGGTTAAGAAAATATCGCACTAGCTTAAATTTTGAAACCAGTACAATACATACTGAAATTAATCAATAGCATGTAGAAGAAAAATCATTTAAATATCTTAAAACAAGTTATGTACTATAGTTGAAGCACCATATTATGATCATAGGTTAAAAATTAGAATATTATGATAAAGATTTAGATAATAAGTATAATAATATGGTATCCAACAGATTAATATTAATTAACATTTCACTAAATATAAACCAGTGAATGTTAAACAAAAACACTAAGTTCAAAACCACATATAAAAATATAAAGCAATAAACAACTCTTAAATTAAAACGTTGGAATCATTTGATCTGTTGCAGTAATATACAAGTTATGTATATGTATAGAATTTGAGACATAATTAATTCAAATTTTAAAAAATTATTTCTTGTATAACGCAAAATGATGAATGAAAACTTTGATTTTTACAAAGTACAATGTAAGAATAATTTATAGAATAATAAACAGTAGAGAATTTATACTAAGAGACATACAGTAAGAGACAGACTTCTTTAGTAATTATTATTGTTTTAAAATAAAAATAACTATTGGAGCAAGGCGAAAAATTTGCTTACTATTTTCAGTCTGTCAACAGACGATTTACAAAACATCTAATCTGCTCGAAATAAAGCAATTTTCAACATAGGTAGACATTGTAAATAAAATAACAACTGTTAAACAATTAATTTATGTAGCTGCTATCTAAAGGTGGAACAAGCTTTATACAATATCTATTTTGCAAAACTTCCAACCCTTTAGTCTCTCCTAAATTTTTAAAAATGTACACAGATTACAAAAAAAAAAAAAAATTCAATATTTTAGAAACCTGTACGCGTGCGCTATAATTTTTACAGCTAGGTTTCGAAAATTAAGCTTAAGCATTAGGTATAACTTTATACATGTTAACCACTTTTTTGTTTTACCTTTCTAGGACTTCTTTAGATTAAAGAAATTGTCAAATTTTATTTTTTCACATTTTTCTTTACTGAATTACAAATTTGGATGCTAAGGCAGTCATACATTTTAGAACGGAATCACAAAAGCCTATAACAGTCTTTAATCATCCTTGGTTTTACATATAATGCACTATTAATGCGAAGGTATGTGTTATGAACCTAGAATCTAGTGATTAATGACGCGTTAACTCAGTCTTTAATACAAAATCTCTGATTTGATTATAATTTTTGTTTATATTTTTTAACTCACATATCATTTTGCAAAACAAAACTTTCCAAAACAAATTCCATTTCAAATCTACTAGAGCAGATCTAAGCAATATACCTATTTAATTTTTCATATAATTTTTATGTAATAGAAAAACCCTTATATTTATTGTGTTTTTCACTTAAAATGAACTAATGAAAAATAATTTTTCGTATATTTTTTTAAATGCCACATCCAACATAATGTGTAGGTGTACTTGAATTTTGGCGTGTTTTTTTTTTTTTTTATATCATTTATATATCTAATAAGTTTTATATCATATTATTGCAAATGTATGTGAAAATTTATAAAACACACATATTATATTGTACATAATTTAAAGTATAATGTATATTAGGTTTTGATATCAGGTTTTATATTATACAGTTACTTTGATGCGTTAATATACGTTCTATGGATATATTTATAAGTATGCAGGTGTAAAAAATTTTTATGTTCAGTTTATGTACATATAGTAGCTACACTTAGACCAAGAATGTTTGGTACACTTTTTTATTTATAAATAATTGTTCTATGTATAATAAAAATAACAAACAGTATGTGACAATATTGTGTAGTTAACGTTTCTTTCCGGGTAACTCACAAAAATAAATTAAATTTCTCAACTTTCAACCAGTATACAATGCAAAAAAAAGGAAAGGTATTAAATTTTTTGTTTTCTCAAATCATATTAGTATATAGTGAAAATAATCTTTGATTTTTAAGTTCTAAACGAGGCCTCGGTGGCCTAGTGGATAAGAGCGTATAAAATACGCTGCAAACATCTAGGGAGTGTGTATTCGATACCACACACGTCGTAAGAATAATTTCCCCTTACGACATTTACAGCCACGGCTGAAAAGGAAGGGATGTGTAATTTCTCACATTTATGTGGCAGGGGAATGTACAAAAAAAAAAACTTCTAAACGAAATGATTAGCTGAGAGTTTATAAAGATTTAAAAGTTATCTTACAAAACTCATGTTAAGTATTGTTAGTAACTCATGTTACTTATTAGTTTTAGTCCGTTCATTTATTCACAAAACTGCTACATCATTACAAATGATGAGAAGCAATGAAATTTTTACCATGAATATTGGTATCATTAAAAAATTAATTTTGTGGAAAAATTTTTTTTATCTAGCCGCAGCAGTTACTAAGCTATAGCCACTCAAAGTTAACAATAGTCCTATTTTAAAATATTTGTATATATATTCTATTAAATTCTATTAAATATTTTTTTTAATTTAAGGACGTCAAATGACAGACAATTTTTTTAAGCTTTATAAATTTTTGAGAATTTAGAATATAAAATTACTGTTATGTTAAACTTTAATTTTGTAAAATTTTATTGCCTTCATATCTCTGGAATGTTGCTAGTTAGATCCTTGAAATTTTGAGGTTAGAAAGTTCTTAAGATATGAGAATAAGTATAAAGTATTCTCAGCAAAAATTTTTTAAACGTAGTTCGGTTTAATGGCTATTAATGGATTTAAAATTTAATTTTAATCATGGGGCCTCGTGGGTAAGAGCGTATAAAATACGCTGTAAACAACGAGAGAGTGTGGGTTCGAATCTCACACACGTCATAAGAGTTATTCCCCCTTACGACATTTACAGCCACACCTGAATAGGAATGCTTTGTGATTTCCTGTCCACATTTATGTGGCAGAGAAATGCATTAAAAACAAAATAAATTTTATTATCTGACCTTGCTTTTTTGAAACTACAGCTTTGAAAATTTGTACAAAGTAAAACAAAAAAATTAAAGTTCCAAAATAATATTATATATGTAAGTATTTCAAAATTTGTTTTCAAAACGGTTTTTTCTTAATTAAAAAGGGAAAGAGGGGTTCGTTAACATTGAAGACAATCAATGCCTTTTGATTTTTTCTTACATAAAAAATTCTAAAAAAACCTAAACTGTTTTTATTCTGTTTTTGAAAACGTGCGTCTTTAAAAACCTTTAATTTTACATATTATTATATTATTTTTAAATAAAATTACAATACACCTGTACATACCTTTTTTTTTGGAAATAAAATCAACCAAAATAATAAATATTATTAATATGATTTTACTTTTAGAAGAAATTTTACTTTTTAATATTATATTAATAGAAGAATTTTCAAAAAGGTGTATGTAATATTTTTCGTCCATCTGTACATAAGGATACTTTATTATAAATGCATTTTGTACATTTCTCCTGCTACTGGCATAAAAAAATAATAAAAGTGTGCATAAGAAACTAAAGAAAAGAAAAAAAAAATTTTTTTTATAATGATATTTTGCTAAAATTTATGCTTTTGGTTTTTACTTTTTTTTTTGTTTTTTTTTTAAACTTTTATTGTTTTTCTTTTTTACCTTTTATTGTTTTTGTTGTTGTTGATTTTTGCTTTAGGTTGTTTTTTTTTTTCCCTTTTTCCAATTTTCTTTACACTTGAATGCTAAAATAGAACGAGATGTTTTTATAATGTCTCCATTTATTATGTATAATATGATAGTGCACTTTATTTTCTCTACTTTTATTTTTTTCTTCTTATGTTATTGCAGTTGTTGTTTTATTTTACTCGGATGAGCAATTTTCTACTTAAGTGGAGCAAGTAGTTCACACCATTTTTTATTTGTTTTTGTTTTTTTTTTTTTAGTTCTAACTTTCGTAACATTTTGCTATCATTTTCATTTTCATTTTAATGTTTTGTTGCCAGAAAAGTTATGTTACTGTGTGTTTTCAGAGATGCTGTGGTCCAATAACAAACAAAAAAAAAACAAAAAAAATAGGTACAAAAAATTTTCCTTTTCTTTTCATAGTTTTATTGCTTTATAAGAATTTAGTTATGCATTTTATATCCTTTTTCTATTTTCCAATTATTTTTAAAATTTTCTTTTCTTTTTCTATTTTTATTTTTTTTATTTTTCAACTCTAAAAATTCTAGGCTTAGTTTTTATTTTTAAAAATGATGGTAGGTTTTTTAAAATTTAGGTAAATCTTTTATATGAAAAAATATATAGCCAGTAAATTTATATATTGTGTATGTATGCATGTATGTATGTTTATACATAATTACATATTATGTTTGTGTATAAATTATTATAGTTTTAAACAAAGTAGGCCACTAATGACTATATAAGAGTTATCAAAGTATTATAAAACTTAAAGACTTAATTACACAGCCCAAAATATTTTACAAGAGCTGGATCTTTAAATGTAATTGAAAAAAAAAAATAAAACAATTATCTATTTAATTTAAGGGGAAAGAAAATGTAATGCAAACGAAATTTCAGGAATTTATAACGGAAGTTCGAATTAGAAAAAATTAGTTGGTAGTTTCAAGTTTAGGTTGGAATAGATGACTTTGAAGATGTAGGAGCATTTTAAATGTAAGGAATATAGAAATTAGCGTAGTCAAAATCGTGGTTGAAATTTTTTAGAGTTTATTAGAGTTTTTGAGTCATATTTAAATTTACAATTTATAAATATAGAATTTTTAAATATTCAATTTGCTTAGCGATAAGACGTCATCATTTTATTCTTGTTTTTATACTCAAAGCGTGACCTTTTCACTCCTGTTTCTTCATTTTTTTTTGAATTTTTTTTATTTTGTCTTCATTTTTGATCCAATTTTTTTTGACATTTTTGTATACATATTTTTTGACATTTCTTCTAGAAATATTTTTTGCCATTTTGAGATGTTATTAAATACGTTGAAACTTGAAATGTTTTTTCAAGTTCTGAACTATTCTTTTTAAAAGTAAAATTTTTATTATTGTAGCCAGTCACAAAAAAATAAAAGATAGTCAAAATTTTAAAAATTTAAAAAACAATTTTCAAATTAATATAAATAAACGTTTCAAAAAAGTTAGACCCTAAGAGGGTTACAATAAAATATCGAAAACATTGATGTCTAATCACTGCCTTAGATCTTTAGGATCCTTTTGTGTAGTGACTGATAATGGTTTTAAACTTTAGTTCTTGCAAGTTTTTCAAACTAATCATTAGTTTCTTAAATTTTTCAAGAGTTCCCCTTACCTTTGTTTTATTTTCTGCATAAAACCATTATTTGTTATGATTTACGTAACATATATTATATATATTAATATATGAATGAAAGTATAAGATGTTTAAGTAATACAATCCAGAGTATCAAACTTACTAAAAATTAAGATAATAAAATTTAAAACTTAAAATTACCGAAATTTGAAACTTTTGAAGCATAATGTTTCAAAGGGTAAGTTTAAAGCAATTAAAGCTGCCAAATTATACATAAATTATGTAGCTATGATTTTTTCTGTAACAGTATTTAGAGCTAATGTCATGTTAGCATGTCACGTCAATACGATATTAGAAGGAAAAGAAAATTCAGAGCGTCGTGATATTCTAACTATATATGATTAATTTTATTTATAAGACAATTTTCCGTCCCAACATGATATGTATGACAAACTTTTAAATATTTTATTTAAATTCTAGTCTTATAAAAAACTAGCTAAATATAGTCTTATATTTAAAAATGTATTAACCGCCTAAATTAAGAATTGTACAATTTGTTTTTTTTTTTTTTAAATCTTCAAATACCTTAGATATATTTCTAAAATAACTCAAAAAAAAGTAGTACGTACCATAATAAATTAGTTTTAATGACAGTAGAAATCTAACATCTATTTAGTAACAAAATAATAATATATCATATTATTTTTATTTTGTGTTTTTATTATTCAGAGGAAAAACATTTTTATGACCATATGGGTAAACATTTTCAATGTTTTTAAATATATATATATATATATATATATTTTTTTTTTTATGTAAAGAAAAAAGAAAAAAACATAAATGGGCTAAATAGAAAAATAAAAAATAAAAAATTAGGTGAACTCAAAGAGTAAAAGTTTGTTCTAAAAATAAAATTTTCAAGGTTAGATTCGAAATTTTTCTTTTAAGGACTACTTAGTTTTGTTGTTGATTTTGAAACCATTACTTTATTTTTATTTTGGTTTTTTTTTTTTTAGTTTTAGACTAATAATAAAAATGAAAGTAGCAAATGTTCATAATAGCTAGGTATATAAAAGTTTTTTAAATAGTTATGCTATATTTTATTTGTTCAAAAACCTTTAAAAATAGTTATAAAGAGTAGGATTTCCTTTTTTTTTTTTTTAAATTAATTAAACTTCATTCAATGAGTTCAAGGTATATTTTAGTTAGATTTAATATGAATATAATAATAAAAATTTTATTATTTGAATTAAGAATTCTGCTATAAAATATATTTTAATATCAGTAAACATTTGTATGTTACAATATTTAATTAAAATATTTTTTTTTGTTTTTATTTTGATAATTCAACGTCACAATCAGTTGTTTTCAGCTAATAAAATCTTTAACCTTTGGCAACATTCTTTAATTAAGTGAATTTATTGTATCAAAATTAAATTTGACATCATCTGATAATCTTTCTGCTCTAGATTAATCTACATTCTGTTGGACACTATTTTAAGCTAACCCACTCCTTTATAGATATTTTGTAGGTAATGATACCTACTCTAAAATAAAGGTAAATATAACTGGCTTGAATTAAAGTCAGTTATGCCTCTTCCAAAATAATTCGAACGTACAATACGAGATAGGCAATAAGTGCTCATTTGTATACACAGAAAATTTCTATAGATGGTTTAAAACTGGTTCTAGGACATTCTTTCATCAATTGTTATCTCATTCTGTTCCGTTTCCTCTTCTATTTAGCTAAACCGACATTTGTATAAAGAAATCCGTTCCTAGTGCTTAGCTATAGTACAAAAAAACTCTCTTTGTTCAATTTTTATTAATGAATTCAGTCTAATTAATTTTGGGGCATTTTTGTTTCTTTATTATATGACTGTGTTTCTTTTTATTAGATGTTTAGCTTTTTATGATATTTTGTCCTATTTAATTTTTCGCTTATTTTGAGTCCGAATTTTTCTTTTAATTAGGTTAAATTCATCAAAACTTTTGAAATTGAAAAACGTAGATTAATTATTTTCTAAGTTTGATTAATAATATTTTTTTCCGGTTATTTATGCGCGAGGTATTTCAGCTATAGTCATTTATTATGAGGATCTGAAGTACGTATTAATAATCGATTAGAATTTGAAAATTGTAAATTGTTCCAACAATTTTAAAATGTTTCGTTTTTTATCCCTTTTTTTTAAAGAGGGTCGGTAAAAAACTTTAAAAGCCACCTCAGAAATATCACCCATTCTTTCGAATAATGTTGAACTTTAAAACCAAAACCTTCCCCTTTTTAAACCATGTATATTAATGTACAGTTTGGTTTAAGGGATAGGGATGTGGGAAGATTTTTAATACATTGGGTCGAATGCATAAAACTGAGCTTGAACTCAAATCTCACTTTTCATACAAAGATTACGCTTGAGCTCGTATTTTTGTTTGGAAAAGTGACATTTGAGCTCAAACTCAGTTTTATGCATACGATCAAGTGTCACTAAGTTACACTTTATTATATCCAAAAATTATAAACTTAGCATAAGTTAGAAAACTGAAACCCCCAAAACTCGTAAAAAGTCTATATTTAATAAATATTAAAAGTGTATTATCAAAAGTTCTACTGAATATTTTTTTAATCCGAAATGTCAAATTTAAAGAACTTCTTGCGCTGGAGGACAAATTTTTACGTTTCTTTCCTCGAATATTGACGCTTTGTGTAAATTCTTGAGAACTTTAAATTAAACTTCTCTTTTTAGCACATTTCCAAAAAAACTTTGAAAAAATGTGCCTATTAGTTTCACTCTGTCCGTCCGTCCATCTGTCCGTCTGTTTACAAAACTTCTACATCGTTAGAGATAGAGAAAAAAAATTTTAGCCATGAGTAGGTCTCATAAAAAATTAATTTTGTGGAACAACTTTTTCATGTAGCCCCATCCATCAGGGAACTACAGCCCCTCAAACTTTGAAAAAGCCCTATTTTTAAACGTATATATTTCAGGTTACGCTTAACATTTTTTCAATCCGAAAACGTAATTCGACGGTACATTGTTTTTACCTTTATAAATCAATGTCAAAATTATATATAGTTTTTAAATTTACCGTTATGTGAATATCAAATTTTGCATGATTTTTCTTTTTTCATAACTTCGGCCCCCTTTTAAATAGGGACTTAAAATTTTGAGAACAGAAAGAACTTTTAGAATTAGTATAAGTTTGCTCAGAAAATTTTTTTGGACCACCCCCTGTTTATGAGCTATTAGGGCTCAAAAATTGAAAATGTGCTTTTTTTAAACACCTGTAACTTAGGCACATGCACACATTTTTCTTCGGCAAGACAAAAAAATTAAAGCTCCAATAATATATTTGTATGTGTGTTAATGGTTTCTTTTACTTATATAGGGTTCCAAAGATACAGCTCCCCCAAATTGCAAAAAAGCCCTATTTTCAGATGTACCTATCTCAGGCTCTGCGTAGTAGTTTTATAATCTAAAAACCTGAGATGACCGGAAATTTTCTTACCTCTATAAAACACTCCCTGTTTAAGAGTTATTACGCCTCAATTCAAAATTTTCTATTTTTAAACACCTGTAACTTAGGCACCTGTAAAAATTTTTCCTCGCCAATACATGAAAATTAAAGGTTCAATAATATGTTTTTATATGTGTTACCGGTTTTTCTTAGTTATTTAGGGTTCCGGACTAACAGCTCCTTCAAATTCCAGAAAAGTCCTATTTTCACTTTTTTTCTTATTACATGAAATTTTAAAATTTTTGTGCAAGTCACAATTCTCAACAGTGTGTATTGTCTTTTGGAAATGTGCTCTTTTAAAAACAGTTGGCTTACATTCTACCTTGTTTCTTTATGTAAATCAATCTTGCTTTTAACTTTGCTTACATAATGGTTCATATCATAGTATAGATTTGTTTATTATATTTTCCTCTTGTACTACTCCTTCCTTTACTCAGGTGATTTTTAAGGTGAGACTGAAAATAAGGACTACATAGAATAGATAAAGAGAGCTGAAAGCAGAGCTCACAATAACATTTATATATTGCTATAATTAAAAATTAAATAATCATCTTTTACGATCCTTTAATCTTAAAATTATTTTTATAACCAAACTTTAAAATAAAAATGAATTAAAGATAATAACTATAGAGTATAATAACAGTATACCCTCCATAATAATAAAATTTCTGTCATTAAAAATAAAACAAATATGTATTTTTAAAAAATTAATGAACAATATAGGTATCCAATTTCTAAAAAAAAAACAAAATCTTTTCAATAACTCTAAAAAGGTAATTACATTTTTTAGCACATTTCCAAAAAAAATTTGAAAAAATGTGCTTATTAGTCTCACTCTGTCCGTCTGTCCATCCGTCTGTTTTCAAAACTTCTACACGGTTAAAGATAGAAAAACAAATTTTAAGCATGGGTAGGTCTCATAAAAAAATTAATTTTGTGGAACTACTTTTTCATGTAGCCTCATCCATTACGGAGCTACAACCCCTCAAACTTTGAAAAAGCCCAATTTTTAAATGCATATATCTCATGTTCTTCTTAACATTTGTTCAATCTGAAAACGTCATTCGACAGGTATTTTTTTAACTTTTTAAATTAAAAAATTACACATTTTTATAAAATTTACTATTTAAATTTACCGTTATGTGAAAACCAAATTTTGCAAGATTTTTCTACCTTCATAACTCCAGAATGCACTTAGATAGGAACTTGAAATTTTGAGGCAAGAAAGAACTTTTAGAATTAGTATAAGTTTGTTGAGAAATTTGTTTTGGACCACCTCCTGTTTATGAGCTATTAAGGCTCAAAAATTGAAAATTTGCTATTTGAAAACACCTGTAACTTAAGCACCTGCACACATTTTACTTCACCAAGATACAAAAATTAAAGCTACAGCAATATTTTTTTACGAGTGTTAAAGGTTTCTTTTACTTGTATAGGGTTCCAGAGTTACAGCCTATCAAAATTGCAAAAAAGCCCCATTTTCAGATGTATATATCTCAGGCACTGTTATGTGAAAACCACATTTTGCATGAAAACCACATTTTTTTTTTTTTAAACTCCGGCACGACTTTATATAGAAACCTGAAATTTTGAGACAAGAAAGAACTTCAGAATTAGTATAAGTTTTCTTAAAAAAATTTTTCCCATCACCCCCTGTTTAAGATCTATTAAGGCTGAAAAATTGAAAATTTCCTATTTTTAGGCACCTGTACACATTTTTCTTCGGCATGGCATAAAAATTAAAGCTCCAGTAATATTTTTACGTGCGTTAAAGGTTTTTCTTAGTTATATAAGGTTCCGGACTTACAGCCCCTCAAAATTCCAGAAAAGTCCTATTTTCACATTTTTTCTTATTACAAAAAATTTCTTAAATTTTATTTCTTAAATTTTCAAATTTTTGTGCAAGTCACAATTCTAAACAGTTTATATTGTCTTTTGGAAATGTGCGCTTTCAAAAACCATTGGTTTACATTTTAACTTGTTTAACTTAAAATCACAGATCCATTACAAACTTTTTTTAGATATTTAATACTTTGTTTATTATGTCTGCAATGATATTTTATTTTATTTAATGTAAAGAAAACTTTAAACTCTAAAATTATGTATCCTATGACTACCAAGAAATGAATAAAATCACATTTAAAAACTTCTAAAATATATATTAAGTATCCTAAGGATGATTTAGAAATTCTTATCCTTGAATTTTTTTCCTTTTTTTTTGTTTAGTTTTTTCGTTTTTTTATCTTATAAATCGCTACATTTGGATGACATACACTTTTTTAACACATTTTCTTTTAAGGTAAACGGATTAAATAGCTTAATAATGAATTAACATTATTAATGTTCAAAGAAAAAAAAAAAAAAAAAAAAAACTCTTAAAAATGTACTAATTTATCAATGAAAAAGAGAATATCAAATTAAAAAAAAATTTTCATTGTTTTATTTTAGTTTTTTTTTTTTGTTTCGATTTTTTTTTAAGAAAAGTATCCTTGATAAAATAATTTATTTCTTTTTTTTTTTCTGTTTGTTGTTTTTATATCACTCTTAATTAGAAAAGAAAAACAAACAAATCTCAAATTACCTTAGTATTATTCTTAAGTTCTTCTTTTTTAATAATTTTTTTGTTTGTTTTTCTTTTTTTTTTTGACAAGCATCTCCTTAATTAAATCCAAAAAGAAGACTTAAGGACGCTCTTATTCCTTTGGTTAGTTAAGGGTTGTTGGTGTGTTTTGTTTTGTTTTTTTGTTATAAATTTGTCATTTTTGAGAAGAAAAACAATTTTAAATAATGGAGGAAAAAAAGGAGTGCATTAAGTGAAATAAAAAACAAAAATTGAAGGATATAATATAAAATTAAATATCATAATGTTCTGTAATAAACGATCAAATATCCTGTGTCATTTCGTAAATATTTAATAAATTTCTTTCGTTAGGTAGGTAATTAAAGATTTCAAATAAAATTTTTTATATACTCGTATATGCTTTATTAAATTAAATTTTATATAGCTATAATAAATTTGAGTATAAATATTAAAAGAAAAGAAAAATAACGAAAATTAAAGAAAAAATCGTTTTTTCATTCCATTTTAAGATTATTTTAATCTTTTGCCTTAAATAAAAAATAAAAATTTCTATAAATATTTAATTTTAAATCTGTTTTAATTAACTCCATCTTCTTTTAATTAAATATAGAAGTTGTTGGTTCTACTAAAACAGAATAATTGAATATTATAGCCAATTTAATGTTATCATAAAAATAATGTGGTATTTTCTCTACTGTTGCACGTTGCCCTTAAATATATTAAGGATATTCTTATCATTGGATTCCTAATAGAATCGTCTTGGCAATCTTTAAACTATCTAATTATACCCATGATTTTTGTTTTCTTCTCCCATTTACATCTAACTCAGCTGCTTTTAACTCAGTAATCAATAATTATACACAATATGTACCATATTAATATTGTTCTAAGGACGAATATGTCATCTAAATAAATGTCAAAATAAGTCATCTTTTCCAATCGTTGATTTTATGAAGAAAAAAAAAAAAACCAATTTATATTCTTCAAAAGTTCTGGGTTATAATAAAAAAAAAAAAATAAAATAGGAAATTTATCAGTGGTAAAGGAAACACACGATCCTTGTGAAATTTAAACGAAATTATATTCCACGCTTATAAATTATATCCAATGATATGATGTAATCATGTAACGTTGTATAATCAATTTAATACAAGAAAAAATTTCCTCAAATAAAAACTAAGCAGTATTTATTGAAAGTATATAAGAAATTTATATTTAACTGTTTTTATAACCTAAAAATTTATTTAGGGATGCGTGTTTTCTCTTATTTATTTACTTTTTTTTTTTTTTTGAGAAATTTTTGAAAAAAAAACAACGTCCTTGCTTATCATTTTAAAAAAAATTAAATAAAAAATTTTGAAAAAAACAATCACATAAAAAAAAAATTCATTTGAAAGTCATTATGGCACCATACTGACGGGACAAGATCAAAGTATGTATACAAATTTTTGAAAAAATCAAAAGAAAAAATAAATTTTCTGAAGTATATCAAGAATAATAAAATAAATGTATTTTCCAGAGAAAAAAAAAAACCATTTAATTCAAGGGCAATTTTGTTTTTATCACCCTTTGTCCTTCAATATCCTCTAATTTTTTTCTCCCCCTCTTTCTCTAGAAAACTTCTATTTTTTTATTCTTATAATTATATTGACCTTACTGTCAGAATAATTGTAATCTTGTAAAATTTAACTATAGAAAATCATTTCAGTTTTTGACAAAAAAAAATTGTTGACAATAATTTTACATTGAAAAGGACATGAATAATAAGAAACACAAACAAAATCTGAATATCGAAAAACAGAAGAAAATGAATTTAATCTGAAAAATACACTGATTTTTTTTTTTGTTTTTTTTTTTTTTGATTTTTTGCATTAATCTGTAATTTGTTAAAATATTTCCTTTTTTGTTCTTTGTTTTTTTTTCTGTTTTTATAATATAATGTACTCGTATATATATGTATGTATGTAGATTCTTTACAATATAATATAAAATATATTTATCCATTTATTTCTTAATAGTTTGAAAAAAAAAAAAACAATTAATCTGCAGTAAAGTAATAAAAGAGGGGTCTTGGTGCCGTAAGAGAATAAGAAATACGTTATAAACGCCGAGGGAATGTGGGTTCAAATCCCACAGACATCATTAGAATAATTTCCCCTAACAATATTTACAACCAAAAGGAGAGGCTGTGTAATATTATTAAAATTAAAAATTATGTTACATAAGAC
Source organism: Poecilobothrus nobilitatus (assembly GCA_947095535.1). Lineage (NCBI taxonomy): Eukaryota > Metazoa > Arthropoda > Insecta > Diptera > Dolichopodidae > Poecilobothrus > Poecilobothrus nobilitatus. The sequence continues at coordinate 113,949,067 of OX352774.1, forward strand.
AGAATTAAAATTTCATTAAGTGAAATTTAAAAAAAGAAAACCATAGTAATTTAAATAAAATAATATGTTTTAAAAATTAATTTAAGAACTTCAAATTCATTACAAAATGGGTTGCTTGAAACAACTCATCATTAATAAATAACTAACTATATCATCAGCATCAACCATTTCTGCAACAACATCGCATTATAATAAAATAAGTTCGCAATTCTTCTTAAATAACTTCGTATAAAAGGAAAAATGTTAGCAATGAAATAATATGTCCGCAATTTTAGGAAGAAAATAAGTCCGGAAATCTAAAATCGTTCCTAATTCATAATCTCGCATATAATATTTCAGTTAATGTTATAGGTATACAATATTAATGGTTCTAAAATTAGGGTTCCATTTTTTAATGTTTAAATTTAATAACAATACTATAAAATATACATTATCTACATATTCTTACCGACCACATACATTAATGTATAGGGTAGGTATTGTTTTCATACTAAAAATTTGTACGTGAGATTTTGGCAAAAATGCATTACTCCGGTGCGTAGAAAGCTGTAAACATTTTTTTAGCGTGAGGTGTGTGTGTGTGTGTTTGTGTGTGTGAGTGTGTGGGGTCTGTGTGTGGGTGTGTGTGTGTGTGTATGGCTGTGGGCACGTGCACAGCCTAAACGATTGAGCGGAATTTTTTAAACTTTCATATTTAAGGTTTTGATGTAAATATCTTAGATTGATAAGCTTTTAAAATAAATTGGACAACCGGAAGTAGTAGTTTACTAGTGTCATTTTTAAGTTTTTTAACAGAAAAATTTTATGAGAAAAATTATTAAGAAAAAGTTGTTACATAAGTAAAGAGCAACAACTTTGCCTTATAACATTTGTTGATCCGACCAACTTTAAGGTTTTTTTAATTTTTTTTTTTCTAAGTTCAAATTTCATATATAACACGCCATATGAATTTATATGAAAACATTTTTTTTGTTTTTCGTTTTTTATATCTCTAAATATTTATATAAGATGTATCTACTGCATATTATTCTCTTGTTGATGACACAAAATTCAAAATATAAAATTTTTGTTAGCAGATTCAATATTAATCTTATGTTTGTTTTGTATTTGCTTACAGTTTTTATTATTTTTTACTTTTAATATTTTTGAATGAAAAAAAAAATCATGTATGTTATGTACCTACAAACTTATGTAAATGGATGTATGAATGAATGTACATATGTATATTTTTTTACGATTTCATTGCTTATTATTGTTATTGAATAAAACAAAATGTTGTTAAATAATTAGAAGTTATTTTGCTTTGATATAAATTATTATTTAAAAAATCTACTTATGAATTTTGACTGTATACTTTTCGTATAATATCGGTCGGTTCCGTAATGGGGACAGCTGATTTTTTTCTATGTATTTCTATGTATTCAATAACTCTATATACATATATCTAGATATGCTATAAGAATTAATAAAAATACTACAAGACGTATTGTGTTTAGTTGTTGCCTACTATTCATTCATATATAAATTATAAAATTTGAAAAAAAAAGAAACATTTCCATACAAAATAAATAAATAGATATATATTTTATATTGCAAAAAGAAAAAAAAGCGTAGACTCATATTTCGCTAAAAAAAAGATACAAATTATCTTTTTAGTTATATAATGATTTCCGTCTTTTTCGTTTCTTTGCCCTGTTTTCTCAAACTGTTTTCTTGAGAGAATATTTCATCACAAATGTCGATTTAGAAAGGCAGTGAAAAGATCTTAAAAATAAACAAGGCAGAAAACCAAAGGTTTTTAAAAGCGCGTTCCTAAAATATAACATAACCTGCTTAGAATTGGGACTTGCACCAAAAATTTGAAAATTTCATATAGAAAAAAATGTGGAAATAAGATTTTTTTGCAGTTTTAAGGAACTGTAAGTCCGGAACCCTACATGACTAAGAAAAACGGTTAATACACGTAAAAATATATTACTGAAGCTTTAATTTTTATGTCTTCTAATTTGTATAGGTGTCTAAAAAAAGCATATTTGCAATTTTTCAGCGCTAATAGCTCTTAAACGGGGGGTGGTACAAAAAAAATGTTCTGAAAAAACTTATACTAATTCTAAAAGTTCTTTCTTACCTTAAAAATTTAAGTCCATATCTAATAGTGTGCCGTAGTTATGAATGTAGAGAAATCATTAAAAATTTGGTTTTCACATAACGGTAAATTTAAATACAAAATTTTAAAAAATTGTATAATTTTAATATTGACAAGGTAAAAAATATTTCTGTCGAATGACGTTTCCAGATTGAAAAAATGTTAAGTAATTTTTGTTATTATAACGGAAAAACATTTTTTCTTTTGTTTTTGTGTCTGAAACTCTGTTCATCATTTTTTACACATTATAAGACCACACAGCTCTTTTAGGTAAGGTCAGAAACTATTTAATTATGAATATATTAAAATAAATTATTTTTATATAAATTATGTAGAAGAAATACAAAAAAAAAAAAAAAATTGAACTTCAAATATATGCATTTAAAAATAGGGCTTTTTCAAAGTTGGAAGGGCTGTAGCTCCATAATATTTTTTTCATATTTTTAACGGTGTAGAAGTTTTGTAAACAGACGGATAGACGGACGGACGGACAGAGTGAATCTAATAGACACATTTTTTCAGATTTTTTTGCAAATGTGCTAAAAATAAGTAATTTTTAGAAAGAGATAAATTATATAATAACACACTTTTTAAAGTTGATATTTATTTCAGTAAAAGTTCATTTCTCAAAGCAAGATATTTTGAAAGCATTACTGCTGTTGCTATAACATTTAATTATCTTTCACAAAATTTGAGATTATTCATTTTATGATTTAATGTGGGGATGGACAAATTTACATAACTTAATTCACTTATTTTTCGATGTTGATTCGTTCCATAACATTGAGGTCATAACTACCTCTGTTCCCTTACGATGTTAGAAAAGTAGTTCCAAATTTATTATAACATTGAACATATTTTTATAACCACTTGAACTATAAAAATATGTTGTTACAGATTTTATATTTGTATACAAAATGTAGGTTTGAATAATTTGTTTATCGGGAGTTTGGGAACGATAGCGTCCATTATTTTAAAAGTTTTCTTTTGGAAATTATCTGTGAAACGTTTTTTTCTGAAATCCTTAGTTTTCATAAATGAAAAATACCAAGAAACTTTTTCTAAAACAACTTTGAAATGAAAGATTTATTATGATAAAGTGTACACTATCCAAGTTTGTTAAGGAGCTTTTTGTCAAAACATCAAAATTCATACAAAATTATTTTAAGTCAAGAAAAAATTATATAAAAAATATTAAATTAGCTGTGGAATTAAGTATTTACACTCATACTACTACATGAAATTCTAAATTTAGAAAAACAAATTTTAAATTTTTATCTATAAAAAAAATAAAAGGGATAAAAATTCTATCAAAACTAATAAATTATTAAAAATTCTTTTAAAGATATTCTCCAGAAAATTTAAGGAAACATCACACACAATACAAAACAAGGTTTTATATAAAAAGAGAGATTTTAAACAAAATACAATTCTAAAATATTTTCTAAAAATTGCAATCTAAATACTTTGTCTAATTTCGAGTAGGACTCCACAAAAACTAATTTTGCATAAAATTTATTTTTTAATAAAGCTTAATTCAATTCTCTATTCAAAAAAACCTTCACATCGAACAACTAAAAGAATATACAAATTACGATCAGGGCCGCATTAAAACCCATAGATACCCTAAGCACTACAAAAAAAAAAAAAAAAATTAAAAAAACTTTACATTAGCCACCATGAACACACTCTTGAATTTTAGCAATATAAAACTATTAACACTAGTCGTCAAAATATCGGTCGTCTAAATAAAAAAACATAACCACATTTTGCGATAATTTACATAGGCCTACATATATTTATATAAGTACAGGCATTTTCAGAAATAACTCTTCACTATGAAATAGCACAGTCTAAAAATCCACCGTATCTTAAAAATCAGAAGTCTGAGTACTAGAGTGGAAGAATACTATAGGGTAGTTTACAATAGGCTAAAGCTATCGTACAATTGAACAACCTGAATAAAATTTAATTGAATTAAATTTTTTTACTTTAGAAAAAAACGTGTCAAAGTTCGACATTGAAAAATTTCTGTGTTGCCTCTATTATCATGATGCCCTAAACAAATGCTTAATTCTGATTGACATCACATGATGACATCACATGATGACGTATAGACTGTCAGAGTCAAATTAATAAGGAAAATTTTTTGTAAAATATATTTTTATAAAATATGTAGGTACTAAAAGGAATAAACTTTCACTGAATTAAAAACATGATGCAGCTAAAAACAAAAAATATTGATAAAAAAAAAGTGAACCAAAAAGAAAGAGAAAAAAAATAAGATTGTCTAACATAAAATTAATGTTCTTTTTGTCGATTTTCTTCTATCTATTATATTTATCTTTAAATTATGTTATATACATACATATTTAAATATACATATACATATACATATTATAAATGCGTAAATATATATGTATCTATATAATTATTAATGATTGTATATTAACAAAATGTTGGCGTTACTTCTAATTTGTATTTTTTTTTTTCTTTTTTTTTTTTTTTAAATTTATATGCTTGTTTTGTTTTTTATTTTTGATTAGTCCTTAGAATTATAGTAATCGTTTTATGTTTCCGCATACATACTTATATTGTATAATAAACACATATACCTACATATATTAATTCCCTACATAAATATAGAGTATAACGATAGTATACGTATATAATGAAAAAGATAAAAATAAAATAATGAAATATTTTTTATTTTCCGATTTTCATTTTTCATTGGTTTTCTTTTTAGCAAATTAAAAAAAAAATGTTTTCTTTTCAGATTTGCTTATTTATTTAACTCTTTCTGTCCATCCGTCTGCTTATAAAACTTCGGTAATGTTTAAAATAAAACAAAGTGATTGTAACCATTGCTTGATTACATTAGAAATATTATATAATTATGTAAAAAGAAAATGGTTTTTCTCATTACAAAACTACAGTCACCCATATACTTGTTAAAATCCTATACTTTTTCAATGTAAAAACGCTAAATGACAAAAAATTTCCTAAAAATTTCTAATCTACACATAGGGATTCTAGTGAGCACTATCATATAAAATATGTGGTTCGAATCCCACAAATTTCGTAAGAGTATATAGTGACGTTTACAGCCAAACCTGGAAAGAAAAGGCTGTGTAATTTCCTTGTCACATTTATATGGCAGGAGCATAAACTAAAAAAAAAAAAAAATCTAAACAAAATAATAATAATTTTGTTCATTTAAAAATGAAAATACGAAGTCTTCTAATAATAATTCTCAAAAGTCTTTTGTTAGAAGTTTCAAATTTTAATGGGAATATAAATCGAAAGATCGAAAATTGAAAATTTTCCATTTTTTCACTTCCCAGAAGTCGGAACTTGAACATCTGTGTAAATAAGTGTCAAATATTACTGTCCATATATATTAGGGTTTCTCTATAACTTTAAAAAATACTTCTAGGCCTCAATTGCCTATTGGGTAAAGTTGAGGGTACAATATAAATCGAATCACACACGTCATTAGAGTAATTCCCCGTTACAATATCTACAGCCACATCTGAAAATGAAAGTCTGTGTAATTTCCTAGCCAAATTTATGTGAGAGGTTGGTAGTTTATGGTGAGAAACTGAAAAAAAAAAAAAAATCTCTGGTGAATTTTCATAATTTTCTTAATAGGAAAAATTCTAAGTAAAATTTCAAATTTGGATGGTCTTGAAGTCAAGTTTTCATCAATTTTTTTACTTAAATTGCTTTATTATTATCCTTTTAGAAATCTATACCTTTAAAAACATTTGATTTTACATACCGCACTGCTTCAGTTTTCATTTCTCTTTGTTTCGAATTGTTAAAATATTTTTTCGTAAATTTTTATTTTTTTTTTTTTTTTGGTTTATGGATGGATTTACGCGCTTTAATTACATTGATTGGATTAATGAGGTAGTAAATTTCCTGTGAAATTAATATTATTGTTTGTGTTGGTTTTTTTTTTTTTTTTTTGTATTTTGTTTACTAAAAACCTAATTTATGTATGTTTGTATTTAATTGATTAAAATACAAGCAGGCAATTCACCACAGATGTGTATTTAATTTTTTTTTTTTAAATCTTATTTCATTTGTGGATTAATTTTTGGTGAGTTTTATTAAGTATCTAAAGATATAAGTACATAATATATTTATATTATGTAGATATGTAATTTATTATATATTATATATTTTAATAAATGATGTGAAATTTATAATAATCATTAATATTGATATTATTATATATATCTACCATATAATAAAAAAACATTTATAAGAGATTTTAAAGATAAAAACAAAAAAAAAAAAAAAGACCATCATAAAATCATACTTATATAATTTTATAGCGGTTAACAGTTTAATTTATTATGGTAATTATAATATTACAAACGTATTTGAATGATTATTTGAAATAAAAGTTAAGTGACCATTAATATTTATTTTATATATTGAACATTATAAATATAATTAATTTATTTTTGTATTAAAATAAATTTTATTAATTTTGTTTTTTTTTTTGATTTTTGTAATTAAAATTAATTTAATAAAATTTAATTTTTTTTTTTTTTTTAATAAGAAATTCTTAAATCCTTTTATATCCTATAAATTTTATAGATATTAATTTTAATTTTAATAACTTAATTTTAATAAACCTCAATAATAAATTTTAATTTTAGTATTTATGGTTATTTTTATTTTGTGAAAATTGCCTGTAAATTATTGAAGAAAAAAAAAAACATTGATTTGAAAGACATGTTATTTTACTCTGATTTTCATTATTCTAAGAATATCGATTACCTTTTTTATCAAACTTTCCCTATCGTTTCTATTAAGTATCTTTCCGTACTATAGTATTTTTCAAAGCACGTGTATCTACTAATTACGGATACATACTTAATGGAAATGAAGAAAATATGAAAAATTTAAGAAAACTAGGGATGAATTTCAGAAAACAAATGTCATGGACATATCATATTTTAATATTAGGTTAGGTATCCTTGTACTTTTATATTATGATTAATTAAAATCAAAAAGCCAAATGTGAAGTAATCGATTCTAAAGAAAAAAGAAAACAAAAATAAGATATTAATAATTAGTTTTAAAAAGGACTTTTGCCCTTTTATACATATTATATTTTTCATTTCGAACTTATTCAAATAATGATTTTATCCCATTTTTTCCCTAATTTGATTAATTCTTATAAATTTAAAATTTTATTTTTATCTAGGATAATTCTGTCTGGTTTTTCTGTTTGTTCTTCTAAAAAAAATCCTTCAAAAGTTCATACCATTGAAAAGGTAAAAAGATTTTAAATAAAAAAAAAAACAATTACCGAAAAAAAAAAAAATCTTAAAGATAAGAATAATATGAGTGGGGTACCAATGTAATAAGAATGGGGTACCAATAACATTAAATTCAGTAGAATTTTTGTTTTTGATCTTGGATTAGTAAATTTATTTTTTTTATTTTTTTTTTCTTAATTTGATGGTTTCCAATACCCAATTTAATTTATCAAAGATTTTCTTTTTATTAGAAAAGAAAAACAGTCGTGTGTTTTCATAGCTTTGAATAAATTTTTATAAAAAATATTACAAGATAATTTTAAGATAAATTTAAGATAATATTAATTCAAAACGAAATATCGTTTAATGAATTAAATTTTTTTTTTTTTGGTTTAACTTTGAAAAGTAATATTTTATAAAAAAAATTTCTTTAAATTTTCTTTTAAAATCTTAATTGATTTTTTTTAACATGAATATCTAAAATACTCTTTCTATAAGATACAATATTATTAATAATTATGTATATTACTCGTATGTATAAAATAAATGGTATTAATAAAAGGAAATTAAAAATAAAATTTAAATACATCAAAAATTAAAATTAAAGACATAAAAAAAAATTTTTAAGAACATTTTTTTGTAGCTTGAAATTTAATTTTTGCAGCTGTAATTTTAGGTTTCAAACGATAGTTCAAATTCCGACGGTTCAAAAAAATTTACAATCGTTTAAAATAAATGGTTTTAAATATTGTGAAAATAGAAGTTTCATATTTTTTATAAATTTGTATGTAATAATATCTTAAGCGTTTAACAGAAGCGTCCACAAACGTTATTGAACAAACTCAACACAAATCTAAGAAAAGACCTTCTCCGAGACTTTTTTGAAAATTACAATAACGGTGAATCTTTCATCTCCATCTTTCATCTGTTATATTTTATGAAAAGAAAATAACTGTAAGGAGTTACTAAAAAAAGAAATTTTCTAACTATAAGATTTAAATAAATGATAATATCAAATAATCGTTATATGATCACGTATTTTAATGCTAACCAAATTGTTTTTTTTTTCGCTCTCCTTGCCACTTCTATAAGAGAAAGAGGGCAAGTTATTATTTTAAGTTTCAGTTTAGCTATAGAAGATTAAATATACATATGGATCTTAACTGTAAATTTTGCAGAAGAACTAACGGTGTAGAAAGAGTGAGTACTTCATATTTTCAGCACCTGTCGCAGTCTATCAAAAAAAAAGTTTCGTTTATCATGACTCAAGGGTACTCTTTGACATGGCTGTAACAAGATTTTTAAATGTTCTTCTATTGTAGAGTTTAGTAATTACTGATGCTTTAGCTCAGCCTACATAAAAAATAATAAGCTTCAGCTTCTAGAATCACTATAATTTTATCAACTCATTGGTTATTAAGCTATGGCTACTGTATAAGACTATGAAACACAAATACTTTTATTTCTGCGCCATTTATTTATCTTATTCAAGTTTTATTTTATTTTTATTTTATTATATGATATTATGCATACTTATTTTTTATTTAATTGTATTTTATTATACAATTTATATGTTATAAGGAAAATCTATATTATTTTTTATTAATCAATATGACAGGGGATTTCACCACAGACCTTTCGAATGATTGTCAGATCATTGATTCACGCCGGTCAGATCATACAATCGGAATAGTAGTAATTTGTTGTCGTAATTATCTAGAACATATAATAATAATAGCTGTTACAATAGAGATTAATTACATCAATTATTACCTCATGTAACTGTTGATGGCTTCGTCATGTCATAGCTTGTTTACGTCACTCATAGCAAAATAGCACATAAGTTCATTCATTGTTTCCTTACAGCTTACACGCCCCAATTCAAAGTTTCCGCATCCCTATCCTATCATTTCCTATCCCTCCTCTCTAGCGAATGTACTGCGTTAGCAGTTAGTGGTTATATCCTATTATATTAACTAAAGGAGGAGGTAGTTTTGGTTAGAATCTGACATTATCAAGTGGGTATTTTTGGTTTCCATCTCCCTTAGGCAACAAGAAATTTACTTTTAATCCAAAAAAAAATTGTTGTTTTATATATGTTGAGTAATCTCCTTCTTGCCAAAATATTATCTAAAATTGAAGCAAGTTTAGGAAGCACCAAAAATTGAATTCATTAAAACAAAAAATATTTTATATTTTCAAAAAATAAAAATTCACATTCGCATTAGAACCAAGAATCATTATTATAAAATTTTTTATCTTAAGTTAAAATCAAAACCAGATGTAAATTAAAACTTTTTATATAAAAATAAAATTGATTTATTTATGCACAGTTTTCTAAAATTCTCTCCTTTAAAAACCCCATTCTTTCCACTTTGAAGATTTTCTTATGAATGTTAAAAGTACAATTCATTTGAATTTACAGTTAAAAATAAAATCTAAAATGTAACGGAATAAAAAAGTACTTATTATGTAAATATAATTTTGAGATTTTTAAACATTAAAAAAGTTAAAATTATAACAATTTCCAAAAAAATAAAAAAAAAAATGTAATTAATAACGAAAACATTTTTTATTTAACATTAATTTAATTTTTTTTTTTTTCATTTAATCTGAATTAAAATAAAAAACAAAACAAATAAATTAAATTCTTTTAAAAGATACCACAAATTTTATTATCTTTCATAAATTTCAATCTTTTTTTAATTATTTAAATTAAAAAGATACTCGCATGAATCACTTTCAAATTAATCTTTGAATAAAAATCTAATATTTAAATGATAAAAGCTTTATTCCTTAATAATTAGTAACATTAGATACATAATATACATATTATAAATAAAAGGTAATTAATTTAAAATAAAATAAGAAGTTATAGCATAAATTTGATTTAAATCAAATTTCGTTTGTTTCCTTTTTATTAGAATCAAGATTTATATAAGTAAAGTATGTATGTACAAATATGTTGACTTAAAAATGTTTAATTAATTTTCAATTTTCTTTTAAATTAAAAATATAAGATGAATTTCAATAAAATAAAATTATATAAAAAACGAGGATATAAAAGGATATATTTTATGAAAGATTAAAAGTAAATAGAATACATTTTTGACAATTTCTTACACAGTATCTACCTACTCTTAGAAATTAGGTTGTCGAAGAAAAACTGAAAAGTACAGATTTTATTATACCCCTATGAACGAAATTCTCAGAGTATTGTAAGCGCCATAATGTTTGTGATACCTTAAAGGAGACGAGACAGATATAACAAAGTATATATATTATATTCTTACTATAAGGATCGTCTTAATATATTTTGTTATTTATGTTCATCCGTTCGCATGATAACTCAAAAAATAATGAATCCTACAGTCTGAAATTTTTACCATTTCACTTTTGTTAAATTGTTATTTTCATTATTAAAATTGAGCAAATTCGAAGGACACTTTCGTATAGCTACAATACAACTTCTTTATTTATATGAAAATCACTCAGTGTTTATTAAAGGTAAGTATCTACCTGAAATTTTGTGAAGTCAAATTTTATGTCAATATCTTCTATAAAATGTGGCTGCTTTCAAATAACCTCAAAATGGGCAATAATTTCGGCAACTTTCATATATTAGAATTTAATTAAGTTAGTCATCAAAAATCTTCTAAGAAGATAAACAAATTTTATTGCTATAACTTCTGTGAAATTTAGTTGCCTTGAGACAACTGGTGGAAATTCTACCAAAATAGTTAAATATATATACGAGTAAGTATATTTCGGTACCTACTTAATTAGGTCAGATATGTTAAATTTTTTAAAAGATGATTCAATTTTATGGTAACAGTATGAGTTATGTTTGTGCGGATATCCTAAATTAAACCCTGTCAACTATACACTCTTTCTTATTTAAAATGATTTTGAAATTTTCAGAAATTAGTTCGTCTTATCCAGTCTCCTTTAGCATTTAAAGGAAAATAAAAATATAATAAAGACCTATTTTTGAAATTTGATACCAAATATTTTTATGAAACTAAATTCTAGTAAAATAAAATTATGTAAATGAAAGAGTTCTTGGCTAGGTTAACATATATAATATGTTAAATATCCTTACCCAAAAGTATAATAGTACTAAATGTTCCTTAGCCTATTGTTTCGTCAAAAAGGGAAATGGTGTTTCGTATAATAAAATCCTACACTTTCATAAAGGAATCATGCTCCTACCACTACCACCCTTCCAAAGTCTGTTGATGATTCCCACCTATCCCCGTCAAAAAACAAAAAAAAAAAATTCACCTGGTAATAAATAAAAGTTATATACAACTTTTGTTGGTTTTATTTCCTATACATTGGAATTATGAACCTATACACACAAATATACCTTTTGGCAAAACAATAGTAAAAACTAATTTAAATGATTTTTAAATTAGTTTTTTATGTAATCATTTTAATTTTATTTATATACGATTTATATAATTCTAATTAATAATCGATAATATTATTTCTTTCCGATATTAGTAAATTTATAATTTTCAGTAGAATAAATTTTTGATAATAATTATTTATAAGTATTGACATGTTATTGATAACATTAATAATAATTTTCTTAGAACACAAGGAGGAAACTTATCAAATCTATATTTGGCATATTTTCTTATATAAAACAACTATAAAGTAATAGAAAAAGTTTTGTTTTCTTATAATAAACAAATCAATATGTCAAATCAAGAAATTGTAAAAGGACGCACACCTTATAAACTCAGTTAAAATTCTGGGATTATGACTATTTTTACTTCAAAATGATACCAATTTTTCTTTTTCTTTAAAAAGATTTCTACAACTGGCTTCCAACTATAGCCCCTCAAGAAATAATCCCCCCAAAATTTGTTTTCAAAATAATCCTTCAAACCAAAAACGAACAATGAAATAATCCCACAAAAATTCCGGGATAGTTTCATTATTTTGGTGGTTCATTTCATTTTCTATTTGGGGCCTTATTTCATATGAAATAATATTCTATACAATAAAATAAATTTTGCAAATAAATTAATGCCGTCAAAACAACCTACCTTAATTTATGCCTACTCCATATTAAAAAAAAATTAAATTTCAACATTTTAATATTTCTTTTACATATAAATACTAGAAAATCCCCTGTGCAATTGCACAATTTCTATAGATTCAAAAACATTAAAAAAACGTTGAAATCACTTACTTACTTGTAATAGAAAAAAACATAAAACAAATCTAAACACATAAAATTAAAAATGTTAGGTACAGTTTATTAATTTATTCTCGCCGTTTTTTCGTGGCGGTAATTTTTGACAGTTTTTTAATCATTGAGAAAAAGTGGTCCAAGCTAAAAACACATTCAGGGTAAAAGTTCGTGCCGATATCTCAAAAATTGTTTGAAACACATGTATAAAGTGCACAATAAAAACCGGCGAAAAACCAACCAACACCAACCGCTACGACATTTTTTTTTTGTTACATTTAAAACACTCCCAATAATCGAAATAATTTTAATATTTGTTAAAATTTTACTCTCTATTTTTCTTTAGTTTTAAAAAAAAAATTTTTATGTCGATGAAAAGCAGTTGTTTTCGCCGCGAAATTACTTCAATTACCAAAACTACTTTCAAGTCTTTTGCGTTTATTATTTTTTTGCTTGAAAAAAATTTGCTGAATTTATTTTATTTAAATGTACTTTGGAAGAGGTCTTTGGTATATTTAATAAAAGATTCATGTCTTTGATAATGTAATTTCATAAATTTTCGGGGTCTTTTTTTTTGTGACGGTCGTTTTCGACAGCTTTTTAATTTAATGGTCTAATAATAAATTAGTACAAAATTATGAATCTATTGTGAGAGAAGGCTTCTAAAATGATATTTTCTATGTTATTAGCACATTTCCCAAAAAATTTTGAAAAAATGTGCATATTAGTTTCACTCTGTCCGTCCGTCCGTCCGTCCGTCTGTTTACAAAACTTCTACACCGTTAAAGATAGAGAAAAAAAATTTTAACCATAGGTAGGTCTCATAAAAAAAATAATTTTGTGGAACAACTTTTTCATGTAGCCCCATCCGTTACGGAGCTACACCCCCTCAAACTTTGAAAAAGCCCTATTTTTAAATGCATATATCTTATGTTCTGCTTAAGATTTTTTCAATCTGAAAACGTCATTCGACAGGTATTTCTTTTATCTTTGTAAATTAATATCAAAATTATACAATATTTTTAAATTTAGTATTTAAATTTACCGTTATTTGAAAACTAAATTTTGCATGATTTTTCTACTTTCATAACTCCGGCACGCTTCTAGATAGAAGCTTGAAATTTTGAGGAAAGAAAGAACTTTTAGAATTAGTATAAGTTTGCTCAGAAAATTTTTTCGGACCACCCTCTGTTTATGAGCTATTAGGGCTTAAAAATTGAAAATTTTCTATTTTTAAACACCTGTAACTTAGGAACCTGCACACATTTTACTTCTGCAAGATGTAAAAATTAAAGCTACAATAATATATTTTTACGTGTGTGAAAGGTTTATTTTAGTTGTAAAGGGTTCCAAAGTTTCAGCTCTTCAAAATTGTTAAAAAGCCCCATTTTCAGATGTATATATCTCGGGCTTTGCGTAATAGTTTTGCAATCTAAAACCGGTAGAAGATCGAAAATTTTATTATCTATATAAAACAATATCAAAATTATGTAATATTTTGTAATTTACGATTTAAATTTACCGTTATGTGAAAACCACATTTTGCATGAAATTTCTTTTTTCATAACTCCGGCACCCCTTTAGATAGGAACCTGAAATTTTGAGACAAGAAAGAACTTTTAGAATTAGTATAAGTTTCGTCAGAAAATTTTTTGGTAACGCCCCCTCTTTAAGAGTTATTACGCCTCAAAAATTGAAAATTTGCTATTTTTAGACACCTGTAACTTAGGCACCTGTAAAAATTTTTCTTCGAAAAGACATAAAAATTAAAGCTTCGATAATATATTTTTACGTGTGTTAACAACTTTTTTTAGTTATATAGGATTCCGGACTTACGGCCCCTCAAAATCTCAAAAATGTCCTATTTTCAAGTTTTTAGCACATTTCCAAAAAAATTTTGAAAAAATGTGCTTATTAGTTTCACTCTGTCCGTCCGTCCGTCCGTCCGTCTGTTTACAAAACTTCTACACCGTTAAAGATAGAGAAAAAAAATTTTAACCATAGGTAGGTCTTATAAAAAAAATAATTTTGTGGAACAACTTTTTCATGTAGCCCCCCCCATTACGGAGCTACACCCCCTCAAACTTTGAAAAAGCCCTATTTTTAAATGCATATATCTTATGTTCTGCTTAAGATTTTTTCAATCTGAAAACGTCATTCGACAGGTATTTCTTTTATCTTTGTAAATTAATATCAAAATTATACAATTTTTTTAAATTTAGTATTTAAATTTACCGTTATGTGAAAACCAAATTTTGCATGATTTTTCTACTTTCATAACTCCGGCACGCTTCTAGATACAAGCTTGAAATTTTGAGGCAAGAAAGAACTTTTAGAATTAGTATAAGTTTCCTCAGAAAATTTTTTCGGACCACCCCCTGTTTATGAGCTATTAGGGCTTAAAAATTGAAAATTTGATATTTTTAAACACCTGTAACTTAGGAACCTGCACACATTTTACTTCTGCAAGATGTAAAAATTAAAGCTATAATAATATATTTTTACGTGTGTGAAAGGTTTATTTTAATTGTAAAGGGTTCCAAAGTTGCAGCTCTTCAAAATTGTAAAAAAGCCCCATTTTCAGATGTATATATCTCGGGCTCTGCGTAATAGTTTTGCAATCTAAAACCGGCAGAAGATCGAAAATTTTATTATCTATATGAAACAATATCAAAATTATGTAATATTATGTAATTTATGATTTAAATTTACCGTTATGTGAAAACCACATTTTGCATGAAATTTCTTTTTTCATAACTCCGGCACCCCTTTAGATAGGAACCTGAAATTTTGAGACAAGAAAGAACTTTTAGAATTAGTATAAGTTTCCTCAGAAAATTTTTTGGTAACGCCCCCTCTTTAAGAGTTATTACGCCTCAAAAATTGAAAATTTGCTATTTTTAAACACCTGTAACTTAGGCACCTGTAAAAATTTTTCTTCGGCAAGACATGAAAATGAAAGCTACAATAATATATTTTTACGTGTGTGAAAGGTTTATTTTAGTTGTAAAGGGTTCCAAAGCTGCAGCTCTTCAAAATTGTAAAAAAGCTCCATTTTCAGATGTATATATCTCGGGCTTTGCGTAATAGTTTTGCAATCTAAAACCGGTAGAAGATCGAAAATTTTATTATCTATATAAAACAATATCAAAATTATGTAATATTATGTAATTTACGATTTAAATTTACCGTTATGTGAAAACCACATTTTGCATGAAATTTCTTTTTTCATAACTCCGGCACCCCTTTAGATAGGAACCTGAAATTTTGAGACAAGAAAGAACTTTTAGAATTAGTATAAGTTTCCTCAGAAAATTTTTTGGTAACGCCCCCTCTTTAAGAGTTATTACGCCTCAAAAATTGAAAATTTGCTATTTTTAGACACCTGTAACTTAGGCACCTGTAAAAACTTTTCTTCGAAAAGACATAAAAATTAAAGCTTCAATAATATATTTTTACGTGTGTTAACAGCATTTCTTAGTTATATAGGATTCCGGACTTACGGCCCCTCAAAATCTCAAAAATGTCCTATTTTCAAGTTTTTTCTTATTACATGAAATTTTCAAATTTTTGTGTAAGTCACACTTCTAAACAATTTGTATTGAGTTTTGGAAATGTGCGCTTTTAAAAACCGTTGGTTTACATTCTACCTTGTTTCTTATTACATGAAATTTTCAAATTTTTGTGTAAGTCACACTTCTAAACAGTTTGTATTGAGTTTTGGAAATGTGCGCTTTTAAAAACCGTTGGTTTACATTCTACCTTGTTTTTTCTTTTTTTTTTAAGAAAAATATCCATTTCTATAATATTTAGTAAGTTTCTGATTTCTGTTATGAAATATAATTAGCTAAGTCTGCCGAATTTTATATTAATAAAAAAAATTCCAATATTTTATGTTATATCAAAAATTCAGCTTAAAAAATCAAAATTCCAACCTAAATAAAGAAAACTACTTTAAAGTCTGTTGCGAAGCTTTTACCAGCTTTTGTAATAGTGAAAACAAAATCAAGAATAAAATCGGCCTATTATTTTTTTCTTATAAATATAAGGCTTACTATAAACTTTGCTCTTTTCACTTTCAGGTCTTTTAATTTTATTAAGAGTATTTTTATTTTTTTCCAAACAAAGAGTCATTTGAAAACTGCCAACAGAAGATTAATAATTTATTTTTAATTTACCGCTGCGACCAGTTCATAATGGATGTGGCGGTCAAATTTAAAAATTTGCCTTAAATTTTGTGTCGAAAGTACTTTTTAAAAAGTAAACATTTGTGTCTCTGATAAGACTTTTAGTCAAAGATTTGTGTCTCTGATAATAAAATTTTAAATTATTAAATAAATATACAGAAATATCATCATTGCCAGTTTAGTTTACATTCAGTGTGAGTGGTTTATTATAGAAATAAAATATTTTTTTTTACATGTTGGCAAGGTCTTATCATTATATTGTGTATATTATCAGAAATTCAATCATTAATTTCAGGTATTATATTATATTATCTGATCTGATTAATAAATCTTATTTTTTTCCATGGCTAACAATATTATTAATGGTCTAATAATAAATTAGTACAAAATTGTGAATCTTTTGTGAGAGAAAGCTTCTAAATGATATTTTCTATGTTAGTTTTTTTTTTTTTTAAGAAAAATATCCATTTCTATAATATTTGGTAAGTTCCAGACTTCTGTTATGAAATATAATTATTTAAGTCTGCCGAATTTTATATTAATAAAAAAAATTCGAATATTTTATGTTATACCAGTTCTACCGAAATTTAGCTTAAAAATCTAAATTTCAACCTAAATAAACAAAACTATTTTAAAGTCTGTTACGAAGCTTTTACCAGCTTTTATACTAATGAAAACAAAATAAAGAATAAAATCGGCCTATTATTTTTTTCTTATAAATATAAGGCTTACTATAAACTTTGCTCTTTTCACTTTCAGGTCTTTTAATTTTATTAAGAGTATTTTTATTTTTTTCAAAACAAAGAGTCATTTGAAAACTGCCAACAGGAGATTAATAATTTATCTTTAATTTACCGCTGCGATCAGTTCATAATGGATGTAGCGGTCAAATTTAAAAATTAAAAATTTGCTGAATTTATTTTTATTGAAAATGTGTTTTTTAAGTATGTACTTTTCCTTTTTTGACTGTACTCACTTTTAATGAACGGTTTGTGTCTCTGACAATACTTCTAGTGGAAAATTTGGTCCCTGGTAATAATATTTACTAAATTTATTTATATTTTTAATGAACGGTTTGTGTCTCTTGATAATACTTTGAGTTAGAGATTCGTGTTTCTGGTAATAACATTTTAAATTATTAAATAAATATACAGAAATTCATCATTGCCAGTTTAGTTTACATTCAGTGTGAGTGTTTTATTATAGATATAAAATATTTTTTTTTACATGTTGGCAAGGTCTCGCCAACATCTTGTGTATTATATTATAGATATTTCGTCAAATGATTTGAAATAATCTGGGCTGCCGCCCTCAAGCTACCGCTAAACAAATGATTGAAATCTTGATTTTGTAACCAATTCTTAAATCTATCCTAATTCAGAATCTCTCTAAAATTCTTTCTAATTCAGACATATTCATAAATCGACAAATATTCGGGTGTGTCAGATCTCGTAATTAATGTGTTATTTAACTTTTCTTAGTTGACAACATTTTTAAAAAATTTGGGGGATTATTTGATTTTATTTTGGAGGTTATTTTATTTTATTGCAGGAATATTTCATTTTGAATTTGGGGTATTATTTTTTTTTTGGGGAATTATTACTTAAAATAGTCCCTCCCTGCAGCCAAAATAATTATTCAGTAAAATTAAGGCTACACTATATTAGTTTTTTGTCCCTCGCTATAATAGGAATTTTTTTTTAAATTTTCTAAAATCTGATCAAGTACCGGCATTGAGGATGTGCGTATTTTTTTTTAACAGTTACAAATTTTTTTATTTCGAAAACTAATCTTAGGATGAAAATTTTCAATTTTAGAAAATTAAGAGACAAAGTTTATTTCAAAAAATATTTTTTTTTTTTATTTGACCGTTTCAATATTTATGTATATGTATGTATAATATAATATTTATATTATATACAATATAGAAATTTCGTATAATTTTCTTAGTTTTTCATGAAAAATAAAATAAAAATTAAATACAAAAACAAAATATATAATTAAATATTATGTCCTTGGACTTTTAAGTACTGTTATTCTGGAATATTAATACAATAATTATCCTTCAGCAACAGTCTCTTATTTATATATATATTTTTTCAATTTATATATAATTTTAAATTTAAAATACTTTTCAATTTTCATACAAAGTTTTTCATTTATCCAGAATTTCAAGTGAAAATTTAAAAATGAAGAAATAATAATGTGAATATAAAATTATAATAAAGTATAATGTAGATATATTAAATATGAATGATAAACAGAAAAAATATTATCCTGAAATTAAAAAAAAATCAAAAGCCCAACAATAAGATCAAGGTCATTTAATTTGGCATCAGCACTTTAAAGAAACAAATTCTTATATGTATTCAACATAATATAAAAAGGAATTTTAAACTTTTCACCAAAAATTATAAAAATAAATCGATAGAAGAAAATTTTAAAAAAGATAAAGTTAAAGAATTTGATTTTAATCATTTTTATTTTCAAGGTCAAATGTTGCGTAATTAAAACAAAGGTAAATTAGACAATTAAATGAAATAAAACTGAATAATACAGAAAATATTTAAAAAAAAAAAAATTATTAAATATTGTTTAAAGGAAAATGTGGAATAATATGTAAGAAAATATGGAAAAATATATGATTTTCTTTTAAATACTTTGAAGACCATTATCTCGAAAATCGTTAGAAATAGAAACCCCTTCCCATAAAATTTTTTGTTAATTTCGATATCCCCTATCATTTCATATTTTCTGTATAAAATTGCTCGTCTGACACCCTGTAAAAATAAAATGCAGGACATCTTAGCTTAGACTATAGCATCGAGTAGTTGGTAGGTACAGAAAAAGAGCAAAAAACTAAACTTTTATCCTAAAAATTCTCCATATTCTCTGAAAAATTCTTAAAATATGTATTCTTATCTGGTGCTCAAGTAACACAAAATTGCGAAAAACATTATTTTAAAAATCAAAGAAACAGCTTGATTGTAGATATTTAACGCTGTAAACAATCAGGAAAATTCCAACCAATTTTTCAAGTTTTGTGTAGTGATTTGTTAGAGGTGTTCTAAAAAAAAACGTTTTTTTATTTTGTGTAAATATTTAGTTGAATTCGTGTTATTTCAAAACCATTTAAAATAAAATTTATTTTTAAGGACAGAATTAATTGTGTGTCCCGTTTGATATATTATAAAATTTCCGTATAAATTTTTTTTTTTTTTTTGCGAAGGTCATTGGAAAACTTTAAAAGTCAGCCCGAAGAAATGCGCATGATTCTTCCGGATAATGTTGAACTTTTACCAAATAAATCACCCTCTTTTTAAACAAAACTTTAGGTTGGAACCTTTAATAAAAATTCACAGTTTGATTTACGGAATAGAAATTTAATTATTTATTATATCTGTCTTCAGATCTATGTATTGGCGAACATACCAAACTGGTAAAGGGCTATAACTTGTCTACATGTATTAGATATATAAACACAATAAATAAATAAATAATAAAATAAAATAATGCTCCCATTTTTCTTTAATAAGTTACATTTGAAATCGTGGTAAAAAATCGATTGAAGATCCAAATCATATCAATTTTGACGGTTGAAATAATACGTCTTTAATATTGTAATTTTTTTGTGAATTCATGACTAAAATCTTAAAAAAATCTTCTTAATTATAAATTGTAATATACATATTTTATATGGATTTTAGTTACCTGCAACCTATTGGCCTAACAGAGAGAAACATGCAGATATATAAAATCATAGCTATAAGCTTCATAATATACAAAATGTATAAAATGAAATAAAGGCATAAATTTCAAATTGATCGGTTTTCAAAGTATCAAAATAACTAAAAATTTATGCAATAAAAATGTAATAATTTTAAATTACTAAATTAAATGTATATAAGAATGCAGAAACCACAGAATGTAATTTTCATTTTATTTGATTGTAATTTCATTTATTGAGGGTTGAAAATAAGTATGATAGAAAAATATATACGTATTATATAAATGAAATAATAATTACTTTTAATAGTTTCATAATTATTATAATAAATCTACAAAACCGTACAACAAAATTTTATTAGAAAGAAACAGGATAAGCAGTTTTGTTCACTTTACATTGTAAACAACTAAAAGATATCTTTGTATCTTTAAATTACGAAAATTGGCTTAAGAATAGAATGTGAAGTTTTCTTAAAATGTATCAATAAACTATGAATTTTTGTCACCCATTTGCAAGAAGGATCAAGTTGATTATGAATGATTTTTTTTAAAGATGAAAAACTCCTTGTAAATAGTACCCCATTTCACAAATAATAAAAATAAATTTTAAATTCAGGATTCCCTATGAAACATGGCTTTGTGTTATAACATTTTATTTTGAGCTTCAATAAAGCTATAGAAATACGCTTCAACAGTACTATAAAATTTAAAATAAAATTTTATTCAAAAATTAAATTTATCCCATTTTGAAATGAGCGACAGAATTTTACTATTACGTGATTTTTGTGTTAAAGAAACTTTTATTGACACTTTTTATATAAGGTTGTATTAAATACATAAGGTTGTATTTTAAACACAGCATCTCAATTTGCTTAAATCCAGTTAGCAAAAAGATATTATGCCTAATGCCATTTGACAAAAAGACTTACTGCAAAAAGATTTTTAAAAAAATTACCACTTTGCAAAAAGATTTTTAACAAAAAAAAACAATTCACAAAAAAATTGCGTGTCTCTGAAAAAAGTGTCTCTTATTATAATTATTCCTTATGTTAAAAGCATTTTTGAGAAGTGTCCCTTTTGTTAAAAGTCTCTTTGTGAAAAGGCATTTTAAAATAAGTCTTTTTTATCAAATAGCATTAAGCGAAATTTCTTTTTGCGACATGGTTTTAGGCCAACTGTCATATCCCCATTTCAAATAGGTATAGAAGTAAATTTTTTTTTTAAATTACAAAAATTTAATACAAAAATGTAGATAGGTAGTTTAAGTCAGATTAATAAAATACTTTTAAATTGTCAAAAAAAATCTTCATATTTCACTTATTGTAAAACAATCCTTTCGTTATAACAAATTTCCTTTCTTTATAACAAATTTTAAAAACAATATTTGCTATATTGCTTAATTTTAACTCAAATCTATAAAGGGTCTTTCAAATTGAGTTTTCAAAAGTAAATAATTAAAAAAAACATAGAATTTGAATTGAAACTGGAAAAGTTTTTATTTATTTTTGAAGTACAATGTTTGCCATTTATACTCTGAAAATGATATCTCCCATGTGCCCACCAGAAAGAAGTCTAACGATGTCCGATCCAGAATCTTTAAGGACAATTCACGTCACCGAATCTGGAAATAACACGGTCTGGAAACTTTGTATGCAGTAATTGCAGTGTTTCTCTATGACACGTAGCCACATCTTGTTGAAACCACATGTCCTCAGTGTCAATATTTTCCTGTTTTGGCCATAAAAAAGTTGTGATCATGTCGCGATATCTGGTACTGTTAACGGTTATGGCTCTTCTAGCATCATTTTCGAAAAAGTACGGACCAATCACACCACCAGACCACAATGCAGACCAAACAATGACTCTTTGTGGATGCGTTGGCTTCTCTTAGATCACGCGAAGATTTTCCTCTTCCCAAATACGGCAGTTTTGTTTATTAACTTAGTCACCGATCTCGAAATTTGCTTCGTCCGAAAATATGATTTTTTTCAAAAATTGTCCTTTTGTTCCAAAATCCACTTGGCAAAGTCACGACGCATAGAATGATCTTGTGGCAGCAATTGTTGTGTCAATTGCACTTTGTAGATCTTCAACGCTAAATCTTTGTGCATAATACGCCATACAGTTGACTCAGAATGTCACAATTGTTGTGAACGTCGGGAAATTGACATGGTGGGGTCAGCTGTAACAATATCACTCCCAGCACCAATATTTTCTTGTGGACGATCGGCACGAGTATCCTGATGTCTTTCTCGATCTTGTACTACACCAGTTTCTTAAAATTTCTGCACAATATTTCCAATTTGTTGCTCAGTTGGACGATTATGTCGACCATAAACATCACGTAATTTGCGAAATACATTTCTTACAGAACGACCATTTTCATAAAATAATTCAATAATTTCAACACGTTGTTGTAATGTATACGACTCCATTTTTATAAATGGCAAATCTTCAACTGTCAAAATAACATATAATATGGGTGCGTTCAATGTTTGAAGTGTGTGGCGCCTACTTTTGAAAATTCAATTTGAAAGACTCTTTAGTATCTATATTTAATTTATAAAAAAAAAAGAAACTGTCACACTACAAAACTAAACAAAATCAAATTTATAAATCGAATATACTTTTGATTAAAAAAGGATTCAATTTAATTATAAAATATTTATAGGTATTAAGGTATAAATATTAAGTAGGTACTATAATTAAATAAATCTAAAATAAATAAATTATATAATTAAAGACCACTATTGAAAATTGGAAAAAAAAGCTTTTTAAAGGACATTAGAACAAAAATATTGAAAAAAAAAACAAAAAAATCTAAAAGTCAAAACTGTTTAAATGTTAAACTTAATACCAAAAAAGCAAAACAAATAAAAACGTAAAAAGAAAGTTAAATAACTCTAGATAAAAATTAAATAAAAAAATGTTAGTATGACACAATTAAAACAAATAAAATAAAAAATTTTCCTATTCAATTTGTTTATATAATCATATAATATGTACATATATGTATTTACACATACATAAGAATACAAATTTTTGTTATGTTAAACCCTAAAGAATATCTAATTACCCATTAATCATTGTCAAACGTGATTTCAAAATCCAATTATAATTATTATTTTATACCAATTTTTAGAACAATACAAATTCTTAATTTATTACTTTATGACCTTAAATCTGCTAGGATATGCCTCTCATTTCGACTTTTAGTTTTCTTTTTTCTACTTCTACTTTTTTCTACTTCAGTAATTTCCAATAAAAAAGTTATCAAAAAAGTAACAACTCTCCCTCTCTCTCCGTCATCTCATATTTTTACTTTATTTGGAATTTAATTATAAAAAAAAAAAATTAAATAAAAGAAAATTGTAATAGCAATTAATAGACAACACGTCCAATAACAAATAAAAAAGACAAAAAACACAATTAAAAAAAAATGAAAAATCCAATAAAAACGAAAGAAATTTTTGTATTATAGAAATGTGTTATTGTTGTTCTTATGTACATAATATATATATATACATATAATTACATAATACATATGTACCTTTGTTGTAATTTTTGTCCAAATATTATTATAAATTTTTCTTTTGCCTTTTCTTATTTATTATTAATTTCCTTTTTTTTTTTTATATTTTTTTTTTGTCTTTTTTGTTTTGTAGAAAAAGAAGAATGACCAGGAGTTAAATGCCTATTAATTATGGCCTAATTTTTGCGACACACTGGTACACGCTACTATATACTATTATAACAGATTAATTTACAGGAGAACAGATTAACTTACAGGAGAACAGAATAAACATAGCATATAATAATAATAATAAAATGTACAAATATAATATTTCTGTGGTAACATGGCATAACATTATAATATTAGGTGCCTACGTCATGTGAAAAATATTTATTTTGTAAAATTAATAGACTTTATTCGATTTTGAAACTTGAACATTTTTTTAAACATTAGACATTTTTCTAACATTTTTAACGTAACATTTTAACGTTTTTTCGTTATGACAATCTATTACTTGTAAATTACTAGATTTCAACTTATTATTAAATGTTATAACTGCTACATTATTCCTACTATCTGCGAGTTTTTGTGACATAAATTCATTCACTTTAGTTTCGACAATATTACCTTGTATCAAATCATTTTCGTTTGCTCCATGCGTACTTTGAATATGAGCTCCTAATGTGTTTAGAATTTGTTGTTTATTTGTAATTATATATTTGTTGTTACGATCTTTTTGAAGCTTATTTCTGGTTATAAATATTGATTATCTGCCTATCACTTTCGTGGGCTTGTTAATGTTGAGGTAATATATTCGCGTTAGGGACAATCTGACTTAGCAGATATTTCCAACTTTTATTAATTTTTAATCTGATTTGTTCTTTTATTAAAGTATTTAAATTTCGTAACATGGATTTTAGTCTGATGTAATTAGAATCATATTTATTATTAGTTTGATTGTATATTCTGTTCATATATGATAATATAAATTTTTTTTTCTTGTGTAGTTTTCTGAGTAGTGGTGTCACATATTTGTCTGTACTATTTTTTGGTTTTATTAATGGTATATCGGTATCTATTGTTTTCAGGTTTTTTTAAAGAGCAATCTATTTCTTAATTAGTTAGGTTTCTGTTATCTGGTACTATGTTTGAATTATTTCCTATACATTGCATATAGTGATTTTCTAATTTATTTTGGATATCTAACCAATTTACTGTTTTAAAATTTGGCCTATACGAGGTTAATTGTTCGTTAAATATGAAGTTATTGTTGGGAACTGCTTCCATCTCAATTAAAATTGCGTCATGATCACTGTCATACTCTAGTGTTTTCAAATTGTTGTTTAAATATTTTTTAATTTGGATACAACAGAACCGCTAGAGATCTGGAGATACGAAATGTCACTGCCAAAAAAAAAAGAAAGAATATTCACTCAACAACAATTTTATATATTGGTGGTTAGCAGGCTAAAAGGATTGGCATTACAAAAATATAATATTATTAATATTATATCTAATGTTAAACTTTTGTTTTAGATTTTAAGATAGTATGTAATTTTTAAGGGCAAAATAAACAAAAAATAAAAAAATTTTAACGTTTTTTTTTTTAGCTTAAGTAACATTTCCTTGTCTGTAATTAGGATGACTTAATATGACAATAGAATAGGATTAGATGACATAATATGAAATAAGAACATTATAATAAAATAAATTAAAATTTTAACCTTAAATCGATTTAAGCTGTTACCCAAATAGAAACTTGTCAACAAATAGACGCAAAAACATAACATTTCTAGTCATTTCTAATGATGTGTCGAAATTTTCAAGGGATTAGCTTAAAGTAAAAATTCGTTCCGTATACGTAACTAAATGTCAAAATACTGTTAAAAAAAATTATTTTCTACATTATTTTACAATTATGCTGCGTAACTGCAACATTTTTACTTATTTGGAAACAAAGTTAACATAGTTTCGTAAAAGCGGAAGAGTTACAAAAAATGACTTAACCATTCGTAACGTTATTTTAACTAAGAAACAAAATTACGAAAAAAAAAAATATTTTTACCACTTTGTGACGAGCGCCTGTTTTAAATATGTGAAATATAAAACATGTAAAATAATATTTATTGAATTTTCAGGTTTTAAGCCTAATATGAAAATCGATTAATACAAATAAGGAGTATATATTTTTTTAGCTATTTAAAAGGAAATACTAAAGATTTTAAAAATACTAAAAATAATTATTTTGTGGTTATTTTGTTATTTTTTTAATGTGCCATTCGATGTACCTTTAAAAACTATTCGATAAATTTCATTAAGAATATTTCAAAAAATGTTTATGATTAATAAAATTTATTAATTTACTTGTTTGATTTATTATCTGTAAAGGTAAAAGAATCAACATTACTATTTAATCTACTTCTACATTATGCTATAACAGAGATAGATCCTCAAGGAACTATATTTATAAAATCAATAAAAATATGTGCTTTCGATGATGATATTGTAATAATTGCTAAGAATGTAAAAGAGTTGAATGAGACATTTACACGTTTGGAAGCTGATGCTAAAAATGTGGGATTGATAATAAATAAACCCAAAACTAAATACTTCGTAAAAAGCAAATCACATATTCCAACACAAGATCTGAATATTAATGATTATATTCGAAGGTGTGCATCAGTTTAAGTATCTCGGGGTTGTATACAGTAAGAGTGACGACACCGCTGAGGTAATACGGGGAAAAATACAAGCTGCAAGTAGATGTTACTATACATACTCTAAACTTATGAAATCCAGTGTGTTGGCAAGAAACACAAAGCTTAAATTATACAAAATATTAATCAAACCGGTTCAAGCATGCAGATGTGAAATATGAAAGCTTAAAACTGCAGATTGTAGACAATTGGGAGTATTTGAGCGTAAAATACTTCAAAAAAATATATGAACTGGTTAGAAATGAAAATGGTTCATACCGGTCACGATATAATTTCGAGCTTGAACAATTGACTGGACATAGAACCATAGTAAGTTTCTAAAAAGCGCAAAGGTTAAGATGGATAGGACATGTTATAAGAATGTCGGATCACAGAATAACAAAAAAAGTATTTCTCCATCAAATGCAAGGTGCTAGACGTAGAGGGCGACCAAAAAAAAGATGTCTAGGCACTATTGAAGAGGATCTAAGAGCATTAGAAATAAGAAATTGAAAGAGAGTTGCACAAGATCGAGATGTATGGAAAAGAATTATAGCGGCAGCTCAGTTCCATCAAGGACTATAATGCTATATAAGAAGAAGAAGAAGGGTAAAAGAACGAGAATATATATTTACAAAAAAAAGATGTTTGCAACTTTTCTCAAAACTTAACGGCTTTTGTGTGTAGTGTCGAAACAAAGTTAATATGTAATATTACCATTTGATGACGAACGAAATTTTTCTATTTAGTTATGCCGTATTGACACAGATTTAATATTATATAATATATACATTATTGTGGGTCCTTTTAAATAAATAAAGAGGTTTTATTTTTTTTTATTTTATTGTATTCTTTATCCTTTCTTTTTTTTTGTTTATTGAATTTATTATCCCTTAGAGTAATTTTTTTCCGTATTGCATAGCATGAAAATTTGTAGTAGAAAAACCATAGGTAGTTGTCAGATTTTGTCCAATACAAAAATAAAAAAAAAAACGAAAACAAAAAACAATTTCATAATTAAGGTGACCTGAAAATAAAATATTAAACTATATCTCATATTATGTGTATACCTTTTACTTCTTCTAATTTAATAATAATAATATAATATGTACATATATACACCTTTGTATAAATTGTATAGGTACATAATATAGTAATATAATATATATTGTAATACATAATATAATAATATATGTAATTTCATGGTCAAATAAGTTTATGTATACACAAAAATACTGTTTTTTGTTTTATTTATTTTTTTTTTTTATTTAAGTACAATTAATATGTCCTTACGTATTGTATATGTAAAATTATATTAACAACATGTGTCGAATATTGAATAATTTGAGATGCTGTTCATGATCCTTCTTTTATTCTCATCTTAATTTCCTTTTTTTTTTTCATTTTTTATTATTATTATTATTATTTTTAGCACATTTCCAAAAAAAAATTTGAAAAAATGTGCTTATTAGTTTTACTCTGTCTGTCCGTCCATCTGTTTACAAAACTTCTACACCATTAAAGATAGAGAATAAAAATTTTAACCATGGATACGTCACATAAAAAAATTAGTATTGTAGAACAACTTTTCCATGTAGCCCAATCCGTTATGGAGTTGCAGCCCCTCCAACTTTGAAAAAGTTTTAAATGCGTATATCTCATATTATACTTGACGTTTTTTCAATCTGAAAACGCCATTCGTTAGGAATTTTTTTTACATTTGTAAATCAATATCAAAATTGTACAATTTTTTTTTTAATTTACTATTTCAATTTACCGTTATTTGAAAATTCAATGAAATTAATATAAGTTAAGACCTATTAGGGCTCAAAAATTAAAAATCTGCTATTTTTAAACCCCTGTAACTTAGGCACCTGTAAAAAATTTTTATTCAGCAAATCATAAAAATTAAAGCTTCAGTAATATATTTTTACGTGCATTAACAGTTTTTCTTAGTTATATATAGGGTTTCAGATTTACAGCGCCTCAAAATTGAAAAAAATCATATTTTCACATTTATTCTTATATGAAATTGTTAAATTTTGGTGCAGAGTCACAATTCTAAACAGTTTTTTGGAAATGTGTGCTTTAAAAAACTGTTAGTTTACATTCTGCCTTGTTTTTTTTCTTTTTAATAATAAAATGAATATGCTGATTCTTATTATGCGTGTTCAATGTAATATAATCAATTTTTATTTTATATTTTCTTTTCATTTTCAGAAATTTTCATGTAGTACCTATGTATACATACATAACAATTATGTTGTAAATTAAATTTTGTACCTTTAGGTACATTTTATAAGAAAGGATGTCAGAGGACATTTTATTAGAATTTTAGGAATTAATAAGATTGAATGAAAATGAAAATAATACAAAAAAAAAACAAAAATATTTTTTTTTAACATTTAAGAAAGTAATCAGTTGGTTTAGTAAATATTTCAATCAAAAAACCAACAACAAAAAAAAAAACAATTACAAAAACATAAAGCAATTGAATTAGATTTACTCATTTCTTGGTCTAACAATACAACAGCATAAGAATAAAAAAAAAACTTACAACAAAGAAAATGTTAAATGTAAACCAAAAATAGAAACAATTTACATACATATTTATATTACCAGGAGTTGTAGATCTTCAAAAGACATAAAGAAACCTGAACTCTCTTGACAATATAGAATTGTACTCATTAAAAATACATTCCCTGAATTTAAAATAACCCTACATCCAGTCTATAGTAATTTACCCTATTCATAGTACAGGGAGATGAAGATCTTCAAAAGAAATAAAGAAAACCTGAACTGTCTTCACTGTGTG
Organism: Poecilobothrus nobilitatus; assembly: GCA_947095535.1. NCBI lineage: Eukaryota > Metazoa > Arthropoda > Insecta > Diptera > Dolichopodidae > Poecilobothrus > Poecilobothrus nobilitatus. The sequence continues at coordinate 113,978,633 of OX352774.1, forward strand.
AGATTTTACCTATTTAAACACTTTCCCCTCAAACAAAATAATAATACATATAATCTATATCGTAATTTATCTATTCATAGTACCGGAAGATATTATTGATTCCGCTTTTCCTGCAGCCACAATAATCCTATATCAATTCTATAGCAATTTACCTATTTATATAAGGAAAGGTGAAGGTGTTCAAAATAGAAAAACAAACTCTGAACTCTCTTGATGGTGTGGAATTATATCCATTAAAACCTGAAATCAAAATAATTCTATATCGATTCTACAGCAATTTACCTACTCATAGTACAGGAAGGTGAATATCTTCAAAAGACACAAAGAATCGCTAAGCTTCCTAGAGGGTGCGGGATTTTATCCATTTAAACTGCTTTCTTCGTAGCCAAAATAATCGTATACCTATTCTATAGTAATTTTCCTATTTATATAATGGAAGGTTAAGGTCGACAAAAGGCAAAAAGAAATACTGAGCTGTGTTAGAAATGTAGGAGTTTACTTATTAAAATAGCCTTCTCGCTACGCAGAATAATCGTATAAGCAATCTATCGGCAAAGCAGTATAATGACTTATAGAAATAGGGAAAGAAAATATGGTTTTAAATTGTGTGTAGAATGCGCTTAATTTCAAATAATTAGCAGAACCTTAAGGATATAACCATCCCCTTAGGATATTTAAAAAAAAAAATGAAATAAAGTTCAATAAGCAATAACAACAACTAGAATATAATTTTTAAAATTTTTAGTTCGAAGTTTTAAGGCTATAAATATATATGTCTTTATGTGATCAAAAATAAAATGGATGTGATTGACCCAAAAACAAAAATTTTCTATTTTAAAATAACACATTATTTTTCTAATCAATGAATAATAAATGAATGTTCATCTCATTTATTTCTAAAAATTCCACAAAATCATGTTTAAAATCCATCAAACTTTATTTCTACTAATCTTTAATTATTATGTATTGTATTATATTCATATATATATATATATATTATAGGTATTATATAATGTTATATGATATAAAAAAAAAAAACTTATTTATATAACTTTAAATTATTTAATTTAAATTTTCGAATTTCCTTTCGAATATTTAAATAAATTCACTCGAAAATTTTGTTACTATCACAACAACAAAACGGAATATATAAGGATATGTTTTATATAGGAAAATTTTCAATTAAATTCTTCTAGTGACCTAAATAATCCTTGTAATTATAATAAATTTATTTAAAATATATAATATTATGTTTATTTAATTATAATAAGTTATTTTTTTTTTTTTTGCTGTGAAATGATTTAGTATTGCGATTCATCCTGTCAAGGACGAAAATTTAAAAAAAATGATAAATAAAAATACAACAAAAAGAAAATAAAATATTAAATCTAAATTATTGTATAAAAAAAATTTAGTAATGGGGTTGATTTATTTATAATGAGTTTTGGTAATTTTTTGGGTTGTTTTAAATAGGTAAAAAAAAATTGCAGGTGTTTTAGTGATGTAAAGTAAGATTTTTGCGTAGGTAGATAATTATTTGAAATTTTTTTTTTTTTCGATTATCGAATAAAATTTTTATTAAATTTTTTTAATAAATTTGATTAATTCATTTAATAATATTCCATTATTACATACATTAATACGTAATTAGAAATATTTTTGACATAAAAAATGTTTACAGATAACTCAAAATTAAATAATGATTTTTAAGGATTAAAGGAAAACAACGAGAAACCAAAAGCTTAAATAAAATATAGTTTGGATTTCTTTTACACCAAAAGAGACTAGTTGAAAGTAGTTGGTAAATAGTTGTGTATAGTTGAAAGTAGGGAAGAGTACTTTACTCTGTACCAAAAATGAAAACAATAAGAACTTCGCTGCTCTAAAACAAAACGAAGGAGAGTGCAGTAGAGTAGACTGTGTCAACTCTAGGATACCCGTATATGAACTTAATATCTTTTAAAAACTTTCAGATGTTTTAGTACCGACGTCAACTATACAGAGATATATTTATGTAAATTGTGGAGTTCTATCACAGCTATCCGAATCTATTGCACAAGCAAAACCAAATTTTAGAGAAGTTGTTGCCATAAAACTTGATCATCATTTATAAGGTTTTAGACGCCTAGCTTCATTAAGTTCAAAGAGGTGCCTGAACCGACTGCTCTAAACCAACCAAATTTTACAAAAGTTGTTGGCATGTAACTCGACACCCCTTTACTAAATTTCAGATTCCTAGCTCTAGTAGACACTGAGTTATTTTTATTTAAAAAGAGAAGTTGTATGGCAGCTACCCGAAACTGTTGCACCAGCACAACCAAATTTTACAGAATTTGTGGCCATAAAACTTGATCATCATTTGTAAGATTTCAGGCGCCTAGCTTCATTAATTTCTTAGATGTGCAAGAACTCTGAACAGGCTACTTTAGACCAAAAAAAATTTTTTTAAATTGTTGGCATGTAACTCGACATTTCAGATACCTATCTAGCTTCAATAGACACTGAGTTATTTTTATTTAAAAAGAGAAGTTGTATGGCAGCTACCCGAACCTGTTGCACCATCACAACCAAATTTTACAGAAGTTGTTGCCATAAAACTTGATCATCATTTATGTAACATGTAACTGAGCACATTTTTATTAAATTTCAGATAGCTAGCTTCAATAGATACTGAATTATTTCCATATAAAGAAAGAAGTTGTATGGCAGCTACTCGAACCCAGCGGCCGAAAATGGTGGATTTAAATATCAAAATTAACAATTTTGTAAAAGTGACATAAAAAAATGTCAGCCTCCTAACTCCTTTATTTTTTGAATTATCGTGAGGACGGACGGACGGACGTATATGACTTAATCGACTTAGAATTCGATTCTGAGCCGATCCATATCTTTGACACTATATCTAGCTCGACTCCTTTAAGGTGTCACAAACGTAATGGCAAATTTATTATACCCTTGAACATAGTACATACAAGTATAATAATATCAGTTCAAGTTCCGTTTAGATTAAACCATTATTTTTTAACCATAACCATTTATTTTTAATTTAATTTTTTTTTTACCCCTAGATTTTTTTGATGTTTTTAAATTGTTTTGTCATGAATGTGTATTGAGGGATGTGGAATGTGTGAAAATGAAATGTATACGAATATAACATATTATTATTAATAATTTAAAGCAAAAGCATATAATAGAATTATAGAATTATGAACTAACGTAAAATTCAAACAATTTCAAATCACTGTGTGGTCAGACGGTTAATGCTAAGGTCTTACAATTAACAATTTTCTAATATTTATTTTCATTTTATTAATTTTTTTATATTTAAGCTTAATTCTAGTTATAATAGTAATTAGTTAATAATTTCATGAATTTTAGTATTAAGTCCGAATTAAATATATAAGCTTAAATGTTGTTGTTTTTTTTAATATTATGTTTAAATTATTTTAAAATAAAAAAAAACAGCATGCAAAAAGTTAATTTAATACCTATTATATCTATAATCTTATAATTTCGGTTTTAAATTTTAGACAGTGTTATTGGGTCATCCCTAAATCGCCGCAAAATCGGTAATGTAATAGGGGTTTTAACAGGTCATTGTCCCAGATCCCTAGACATGACAGAAAGCTAGTGCTTTCGTCATATAATTTTTGCAGAAGCTGCAAAGATGAAGAGGAAGAGGAATCAATCTTTCACATGCCATTCACACAGCATGTGCTCTAAAAAGAAAAAAGTTTCTGGGTTTAAAAAAAAAAAGTATCATACAGCCCCGACTCTTGCTAAAAGAAAAATTTCTGGTTTAATTAGGAGAATCACTGATCCAGGATATCACAATGGGGTTAAACTAGCCTAAGTGTGCTTCTGTAGCCCTTATCTACCTACCTACCTATATATTGAGTCCATAACTCCATAGGTGCATGGGTAGATTTAATATCATATCATTGCATATACGCAAAAACAATGAATGTATGTGGAATTTCAAAATGTTTTAGTATTAATATGAAAAATTATTGATTTTGCTTAATTCATTTTAAAAAATATAAACCTAAACACATTCATGTATTGTCGTATTTCGTAATTTTGAGAATATAGAATATCCGCTATTCCAAATTGTTTTTAATAAAATTGTTACTTGTCATATTACGAAAATTGCAGTTAATCTTTCAGTATTACATAACATAATGAGGCGAATGATCATCAAATCTAACAATTAACATTTTTCTTTTTATCAAGCAATCCACATAACGTATCCTGTTCTATAATCATCCTAATATATTCTAAATTCTCTGATTGAAATCTTCAGTTTATGTATAACCGAGTTACTAAACATTTTCATTCTTCAAGTAACCAATTTTTCGGAATTTATATAACTTAAATAATTAAATTTATGATAAATAAATAGTTTTTAAAACAAACTTGTGATTAATACTATACAAAAACATTAGAAATTAAATAAGAAACAATTTTCAAAATAATCCTAAAAGCAACCAAAAATAACTCAATATGTGGGCAGTCTTTAATAAAATAATTTTCCTAATAGGATGTAACTCTATTTCTAGTTATAAATAAACATATTGGAACATGGCACTTTTGTAAATTTTCATATAATATAAATTCAAACTTTTTCTCAAATTTTTATAATCAACAGCAAAAACTGTATTCATATAAAAAAACTTAAAAAAGAAAACTTTAATTTTCTACCCTCTTAATTTTTTTTCCATTAAACTTTTTACGAATAATAACAAAAAACAAAAGCAACTTTTACGAAAACTTCAACTTATAAGTAGAAATATCAATTTAATATTAAATACATATATTCCACATTGTATTACCCTACAGGATGTCTCAAGTTATCAGAGATTATATTGAAAAATATTATTATAATAAGAGGAAGAGAAAAGATCAGAACATTCAAAAAGTTTCAGCACAAAAAAGGATTTTAAAAACGGGATACAAAAGGGGAGGAAGGACTCTTTAATTTTGTTTTTTCATTTAATTTAAACTACGTATCACAGATTTATTATGTCGCTTCTAAATATTTTTCCAAAGTCCTTGTAGATAAAAAATAATGTTTTTTTTTTTGTGATAATAAAGCAGGAGGTAATAAAACTCTTTGCAATCTAACGAATTTTCGTTATTTCCTTTTTAGAATATGCATGAGTTGGAAGTTTGACCACTTATTGAACTAATTAGAGAATCCTATTATTCTTTAATTTCAAAAACAAATAAAACAATTAAACAATTAAATTAAAAGAATTTCCTTTTTTAACAATTAAACATAACAATTAAAAATAAAGAATTTCCTTTTATTTAAATCTTTCTCTGTCAAATATTGTATAATTTCTCATCCATTAATCGACAACCTGTATACACTCATATGTAATATTAATTGTATATTATTTATCTACACTTACAAGGACATTCATTTATAATTTATATTATTTTTACTGTTATATTTTTATTTTTGAATAATTTATTCAATAAGATTCGATCAATAATACATCAAATAATATTTGAACATCTTACAGCAAAATTATATTTATTTATTTATTGTTTTTGTTTTTCTATTTTTTATTCATTACTAGTTATACAACAGCGTAAAATTTCATATGTCATTATATTTATTATACATATTTATATTTAATTATATACCTATGTAGGTACATACTTATATAAATACAACATACAAAAAAAAACATATATATATATATGTTGTATGTGCTTCAAATGTTATTAACGCCTAATGCTCATCACAAAATTGCGTAACAATATAATAAAGGTTAAAATAGAAATAAACATACATATTATTATTATTAGACACGTGAATTAAAGTCATACGAATTAAGATCAAAATGACTTTATTTCGCAATAGAATTCGAGACATTTTGTCCGACCATCATTATGTACATACATACTATCGAAAAAGGGGCAACTACAAAATCTCTCCAAATTCGGAATTTCACCACTATATATACATATATGTACATATTTCGAAAAAAGCGTATAATCTTAACTTTGCAACAAACCATAAAGGCCCTCCTAATTATTCTTTCCTGCATTCATATTTTACACTAAACTTATTTCAAGCACATTTTGCAGTTTTTTTTTTTTTTTTAATGCATTTCTCTGCCACATTAATCTCTTACTCTTACGACTCTTAAACTCTTACTATGTGTGTGGAATTCGAACCCACACTCCCTCGGTGTTTACAACGTATTTTATACGCTTTTACCCATTAGGCCACCAACGCCCCTTATTTTGCACATTAAAATTAATTTATAATATAAAGAAAACTATATATCCGCTATTTGCTAACAGTGTCTTCTAATAAGAAAGTAGTAAATTTAAATATGTAAGAAAGAAGCAAGCCCTTTAAATTATTGGAGGTTGACTCCTCCAAACTCCTTTCAAACAAATTATTGAAACGCTGATATTGTAACAAACTATAAAATATTCCTTAATACAAAATTTCGCATATACGTTATATACGTATTCTGAGGGAAAAAAATAACCCCGATTTTTAAACCTTTTCTAAATCTTTTCTAATTATTTCTAACAAAAAATTTTAATTACAATTATATTTTGGCAGCAATCCAAATTTTAGAATAATGGGGGTTGACGACCCCATAAAATTGTTTTTAACACATTTCCAAAAAAATTTTGAAAAAATGTGCTTATTAGTCTGTCCGTCTGTCCATCCGTCTGTTTTCAAAACTTCTACACCTTTAAAGATAGAGAAAAAATGTTAACCATGGGTAGGTCTCATAAAAAAATTAATTTTGTGGAACAACTTTTTCATGTAGCCCTATCCATTACGGAGCTACAGCCTCTCAAACTTTGAAAAAGCCCTATTTTTAAATGCTTATAAATCTCATGTTCTTCTTAAAATTTTTCCAATCTGAAAACGTCATTCGACAGGTATGTTTTTAAATTTCTAAATTAATATCAAAATTATACATTTTTTTAAAATTTACCATTTAAATTTACCGTTATGTGAAAACCAAATTTTGCATGATTTTTCTATCTTCATAACTCCGGCACGCTTTCAGGTAAGGGCTAGAAATTTTGACAAGACAAGAAAGAACTTTTAGAATTAATATAAGTTTGCTCAGAAAATTGTTTTACACCACCCCCTGTTTATGAGCTATTAGGGGTCAAAAATTGAAATTTTCTATTTTTAAACACCTGTAACTTAGGCACCTGCACACATTTTTTTTTGGCAAGACAAAAAATGTTAAAGCTACAGTAATATAGTTTTATGTGTGTTAATGGTTTTTTTTATTGTATAGGGTTCCAAAGTTACATCTCCCCAAAATTGCAAAAAAGCCCTACTTTCAGATGTATATATCTCAGGCTCTGCGTAGTAGTTTTACGATCTAAAAACATTAGAAGACTTCCGGTTTTTTTTTACCTCTGTAAAAAAATATCAAAATTATGCAATATTTTGTAATTTACTATTTAAATTTACCGTTATGTTAAAACCAAATTTTGCATGATATTTCTTTTTTCATAACTTTGGCACGCTTTGAGATAGGCACCTGAAATTTTGAGACAAGAAAGAACTTTTAGAATTAATATACATTTCCTCAGAAAATTTTTTGGTACATCCCCCTGTTTAAGAGTTATTACGCCTCAAAAATTGAAAATTTGTTAGTTTTAGACACCTGTTGGTTCAATAATATATTTTTACGTGTGTTAACGGTTTTTTTTTAGTTACATAGGGTTCCAAACTTACAGCCCTTCAAAATTCCAGAGTCCTATTTTCACGTTTCTTCTTATTACATGAAATTTTTAAATTTTTATGCAAATCACAATTCTAAACGTTTGTATTGCCTTTTGGAATTGTACGCTTTTAAAAATCTTTGGTTTATATTATACCTTGTTTTTTTTTAAATATATTCCATATATGGCTCTTATTCGTAAAGTTTTAGAAAGCGATGTGGCTTGATTTTGCTATTGAATGCGGTAAAGCTATTCTTTATGGCCTTAATTCGTATGGGTTTTATTCATGTCCCCAATATTATCATATATCATATCCCCCCAATACATCCAAATTATTTACCATAAAACAAAAAAAAATAAATTATAAAAATACATATTGTTTTTCCAATTTTAAAAACAGTTATCATTACATATACAAGAATATATCTAATAATATCGAAATATTAGCAGAAAAAAAAAAAAAAAATAAAAAAAACAAAAAGCTATTTATATGAACCAATACACATATGAAAATTTATTTTTATTGACAGTTATTTATTTTATATTACCTTTTTACACATGTCTTTATATAATAATGTATTTTTAATTTGAATTTTTTTTTTTTTTACATGCAAATAAATATATTGAATTGTTGCAGTATTTTATTCTTTTATAAAATAAAAAAAAAAAACAAAATTCAAAATAAAAGTCAAAATGACAATTTTTTGGTGCGAATGTGTAGGTGTCATTTAATTATAATATTATTAACTTTTATAAATTGCATACGCTTAGCGGTTTCTTTTTAATTAAATACCTATGTCATAAAACTTATACTCGTATTATTATATCTCGAAATAAACATTTCATGATTTTATTTTGGGTACACATTTTTATAAATAATAATAAAAATAAAGTCACAATATTCTGACCTTGACCTTTTCAATTTAAATTTAATGGTAAAGTAAGTGTTCAATAGAAAGAAATTATACCAACTCTTTTACATCACACCTAAATCGTTTGTTCATTGATTGCTTTTCAATTATTTTATTATACCCGTACAATAGTCCCGTGTATATTAAAATTACTTCTCCATTTGTAATGTTTCGAAATAAGCAAGCAGATACAGACACAAGTATATGGATCAGATCAGAATTTGTACTTTTGTATCTTGTCTATAAAAATATTTTTGAGGATGATGAGTACGCCATTATTCGTTCTTATTAGAAGGTATTTTTTATGAATGAAATATTTTTAAAGAAATATTGTGATGTACGGCAATATGTAATAATATATTATGTATATGTATGTATTGCTACTATGCTACTATAGCATATAGTTTTAAAAAAATTTAGAATGATAATCGTTAGGTGGTAGATTTAAATCTGCTTTGGGAAAACCATATAAACCATTATATTTCAAGAAATTATAAAACACACCTAAATTATTTTAAAAATATTTATCTGACCAATGGTGATGCAGTGCGTAAGTCACCGGTCTTTCAGGCGAAATTATAATTGAATACTTGTACCGAGTTGGCCCACATGCTAAAGGCAAAGAATCCTAAAAATATCGGCAGATATTTATATCTGGACATAAATAATATAAAAAAAAAAAAAAATAAAATGTTTAATAAATAATATTGTAAGTAGAGTGATATTATATTATGTATTGTATTTTAAATACAATAAAGAGTTCGTACAGGTACTTATAGGTTGACAAGGGTAACTATATTCTTCCTCGTTTTTTATTTAAGGTGGTAATTTAATAGAATTAGAGAAATTGTTTAATCTAAATATTTAAGCAGAAAATTAAGTTTCTGATTCAACATCATTTTTACAGGTAAATTTATTATGGGATAAAATGAACTCAAGAAAATGTAAATCTACCTACAAAATCAACAAACCAAGTGCTAAAAAATTAACAAATCATCAGTTTACAGTTAGAAATTTCTTCTACCCACAAAATGTATCTAATTAAATTATAGTATTTTGATGTTGGAAAAAGTTCGGAAAAAGTGTTTTTGATTTAAGATACTGGTAAAGCTAACAGCCAAAAACACAATATTTAATGTTTTTGTTTACTCTAATTTTTCTCATCTTTAGTTATACCATACTTAAAAACCATCAACTAAAAAGAACATATTTTAGAAATTAATGTACCTGTAACTTCAAATTATCCAAAAATCAAATATTTAGAATAATTTTACCAATTCTGCCAGGTCTCCGAGGTTTGGGTAAGTTTCGTAATTCATATATTTCAATTCAATATTATTAGATGTATATATATTGAATATTGTTCGATGTGCAAGTGATTATTTTAAGGTGAATTTTTTTGAATTGCCTGAACAGTTCTTTTTGTTTATAACTATGTTGAGCATAGATTCCGAATGATCTTAATCTTAAATCTTAATCAAATAATAAATGAATTAGTCAATAAGCTCCTATGCTCCATACATAAAATTAGAAAGGGAAAAAAATAAAGTTTTTTGTTGATTAATAATTAAAATTTGGTTAGTTAAAAAACAATCTTTAAAATAAAAAAATAAAATTTATAAAAGACTTTTTATCATTTTAATTGCCTAAACTCTGTAAAAAAACGAGGAAGAATACAGTTGACTTTGTCAACTCTTAGATACCCGTACGAACCGTTAGTATGTTCACAGCCTGTCACTCTGCTTACAATATTATTTTTTTAATATTTTAGTATTTTAAAATAATTTGGGTGAATTTTATAATTTCTAGAACTATGGGTTGTACATATATTCAAACTATATGTGTATATGTACAATCTTCAAAAGCAGATTCTAACCTTTCACATAACGATTATCAATCCAAAACTTTTTCAAATATTCTATAGTACCATTTAATACTAACCGGTAAATGTATATTAAATTTACTTAGTACAAAATAATAAATATAATTTTAAATATTATATTATATTATATTATATTTAAATATTCCATTGACAGAATAATTTCTTATAAGTACAATAAAATACATATATGTATGTAAATACGGCGCTATATAATATACATATATACTCTTATCATTCATTCACTATCGAACATGATATTATATAAGTATGTATGTATAACAATATCATATAAATAAAAATTCTTCAAGCAACCGTTATGTTGTTTATTTATTTACAGTTTTTGTACTACGCATTATATCCTCAACAATTTCAAATTATCGAGTAAAACAAAATGCAAAAAATTTGTTGAAGAAATTTGTTAGAAAATTTGAAAAAATCAAGTAACACTTTCGTCAATTATAAAGTAACCCTATATTATTAAAAAAAGTTGTTAACAGAAATAGAAATATAATGTTGGAGCTTTAATTTTTGTGTATTACTTCAAAAAAATTTTAACAGGTGTTCAAGTGACAGGTGTTTAAAAATAGGAAATTTTCAGTTTTTGACCCCTTACAGCTCCTAAACAGGGGGTGATACAAAAAAAATTTCTGAAATGACTCATACTTATTTTCAAAGATCTAACTTCTGTCAAAATTTCAAATTCAATTTCATAGTTTCCAACTTAAACGGTTTAGAAGATAGAAGGGTTGAAGAATTTTGCAAAATTTGAGTTTTACATAACGGTAAATTAATACACCGTATGCCACAAATATATATTTATTGTATATATACTTTTAAAGCTAATAAAAGTAGTAATCGTTTGGCGTTTTTAAAATGAAGATATACCTTACACAACTTGTGCTATAACAATTTAAATATAGAGCTTTTTTGAACCTTTGGGGAGCTGTAGCTCCATAACGGATGGGGCTACAAAAAAAAGTTATTAAAAATAAAATTAATATTTTTGTGAAATATATCAGCAGTTAAAATTTCATAGCTCTATTTCAAAAAAAATGTGGGGATCTAAAAGTTAGGTGTTCGAGAGCTACCATAAGGCTTGGTCCAAACTCAACCAAAAAAAATAGGGAACCTACAAATTACTCCTAGAATATTTTGTGTAAATTTCAAGATTCTAGCTTTCTTAGTTTTTGAGTTAGCGTGCTGACGGACGGACGGACAGACGGACGGACGGACATGGCTCAAAAGTCTTAGAATTTTTTTCTGATCCGATCCATACCTTTGAAGGTATATCTAGCTCGCTTATTTCGAGGTGTTACAAACGGAAGAGTAATTTTATTATACCCGATTCTATCGTACGGGTATAATAATTAAAATCAAATTAAGCAAATATATTATCAAGGAAATAAACATTAAAAATGAGACAAAATATAGGTAACGGTTTAACCCAAAAAAAAACGAAACTATAAATCTGTTTAACTATTAACCCTTTTTAGTCGAAGGAGTTTTAGTAAGTTTAATTTGTTTACGTAAAACAAATTTAAAATCTTTTATATTATTGTAAATACCATACAACATAACTTTTTACAATAAAGCTATTCAATGTAGCCAGTTTTTTTTCTTTTTATTTTCTAATGATATTTCATACTTAAAATTAATCAACAGAAATTAAATTTTCAATTTAATTCTTTCAATAATAATAAATTTCAATTAAAATATTTAAAAAACATGATATAAAATATTAACTAAATAAAATTTTAAATTTTTAAAACAACTTCTTTAAAACATCTCTCAAAAAAAAAAAAAAATATTGAAAATTTTATTAAGTCGTTAAATTTCTACTCCATTTTTTTCAAATTTACAAACCAAATATTAATAAGTTTATACATATGTATGTATATATATACTATTTTATAAATATATTCATCAACTGTTTTCACTTCAAATATTTATCTATTTTATTTTCCGATTAACAATATTATAAAAAGAAATAACACACATACCTACTAACATTTTTTTTTTTTTTTTTTTTTGCTTTTTGATATTCATTTAGAAAATTCGTTTTATTTTTTTTTTTTTTTGTATTTTCTGATTTTTTTTTGGTTTTCTTTTTTGGAGAATTTTCTATTAATGCAAAATAACAAATTTCAATTTCTTTTAAGCATCTTTTTTTTTTTATTTTACTCCTTTTATGATATTTTTATAGCATATATCTAGGCGATAATAATAATAATAAATTATTACACATCATTGATTTCTATTATTCATAGTAGGATACACAAAAGTCTACTTGTGTATATATAAAATGATCCCTTCATCTAGAAATACCTATAAAAAATTATTACTCATTGTGGATTAATATCTTTTTTTGTTGTTGTTTGTGTGCGTTTTTCTTTTTTTTTTTGTTGCCGGAACAAAAAAGGATTAAATGGTTCTAATCGAAATCATGGTTATATGGGTTATATATTCTGCCCTTCTGATAACATAAACAAAATATAATTTTTTTTTTTTTTTTTCTGTCAAAAACATGGTGTGCTATTAGTAAAATTTTCCTTTTTATTTAATTGTAAATACAAATGGCGTGCGCCAAAATTTTCTTTACATTGACAGCTTTCTGTTCACTCCACATTTCCAAAAAACTTGATCGGCCGTTAGAATTTACTAAATAATCCCAGATATAACTAAATAAATCAATTAATCACTAGGTTTATATAAACTACTTAAAAATACGGTTTCAGACGGGTATTATTATACAATTCATATATATGTACTTCTAGGGACCTCGGAGGCCTAGTAGATAAGAGCATATAAAATACGCTGTAAACACATGTATTTAACAAAAACCATATGTCCTTATACTACAGCAACAAGGTTCAAACTCAATGTAAACGACATTGAGGTTATACGTATAACTAAAGAGAGTCCTTAATAGGAATTATTCAAGAAGTCTGCAATAATCTATAACCAAATACTGTATGCATATATAAAACATATCACAAAAGTTACATAAAGACGATATGCCAAGTTTTTTTTTTTTTATAAAGAACATTTAAAATAACACCAATAATGTTTTGCTTAATGTAGCGCTTCCGCAAAGTAAGACCCGATGTCTAAAAAGTGACAGAAAAGGAGAAGAGATGAAAACTTTGACATAAGTTAGAGAACACGTAAAAGACAAGTTGAAAGTAAGAATTTTATTCGCTCTTTTGATTCAATGTCCATACAATTTGGAACATCAGTAAATTGATACTTTGTAAATATAGAAAAAAATAATAATTTTTAACCATAAACCAATTTCTTTTTTCCATTCAGGAATTTTTTTTTTTTGTACATGAAAAAGGCAGACCCTCTTCATGTTGGTGTAAAACTAATTTACTTATGGGAAACCAATAAATAAAAAATGTTTTTTTTTTTTTCGTTTAAAATTCTCTACAGTAGCCACTAAAAATAAATATTTGAAGGGGTAGAAGGGAATAAAAAATTCTCTATAATTAAAAAATTCTAAAACATATCTAATAAAATTTATTTTTAAAAAAATTAATGGTAGACAAAAGATTTCCTGATTAGATAATGAATATTTTAAAGTGGTCTTTTTGTGTTATTATAACTTTTTCATGGTGCGTAAGTGTCAATTATTGTATTGTTGGCATTCATTGGTTTTTGTTTTTATTTTTTTCTACTACTGGAACAATAAAAGCTTTAATGACATTTTAAAATTTTCCCTTCTAAAATGTCCTTTTTTTTTTTTGGTTTTTTGATTTTTATTTTAAAACCATTTAAAAATAATGTAATCAAAAAAAAAACGTGCGTGTAAAAAAAAAAAGTATGAATATAATTTGAAAAGTTTCAATCCTATATTTTTTTTTGTTTTTTAAATTAATTATTTTCATACTACATTGTATGTACCTACAATGTATTGTTAAGGTATATTTGTATATTATGTAAATATATTTTTGTATATATTATTATGTTTTATACAAAATCAGCACGAGTTATTTATGTTGCAAAAGTACAGAACAGCAACAATAACTACAAGGAAAAGAAAAAATATTGTTTAATAATTTTATCGGAATGGATTTTGAAATTTTTCTTTTTTATTTTTCTTAATTTTCTTATTTTTTTATACCCGTGTTGTGTTTTCTTTTCTTTTTTAAATTATGTACATATATATATATATATATATGTACTTACATTTGAGTAAATAATGGCCGCAAATTTTTATAATATACAGGAAAATACTTTTATTCTGAATAAATTGAGCTTAAGCAAAAGTTGAATGGGTCTTACAAACAGTGGAGAGATCTTTTTTTATAACAAAAAAAAAAAAAAAAAGATTCTATTAATACTAAAATAAGCTGTTTATGAATAGTGAAAGCGATAACATTCTTTTCTTCATCATTAAGCAGAAAAAAAAGTTAAAACATTTTTGAAGGAATTCTCCATGTGATCGTTGGTTTGGGATTATTTATTTTGTGATTGGCGCCCTTCAATATTATTTATTAAGTTATCTGGGGATAAAATCCAAAATACGCCTTACGTCTAATTGGAGTTTGTATTATACAGATAATCTTTACTGTTCCTTACATACATCGAAATATTGGAGAATTTTGAATGTCTTCTTTAACGAAACAACGCAACACCAAAACAATTATAAGTCCTCATTCCTATACCATGAATATTCCTATGACTGTTTGAAAACTGGTTATGGGAATTTATTTATTGTGAAAACCTCCAAAATGTGAAACATGATTCCATCCAATGTTAGAACATTGATACATTTGGTACAACACCTTATATGGTTTGATACCTTATATAATTTGAAAATTTTCAAAAAAATTCTAATTTACCTTCCAACTTTCCCTTATTATCATATTATTTTCCAATTCCTGTCCCCATTAACTAATCCTACAATAACTTTGTATAAAGGAACCCTTTCCTGGTGGTTGGGTAGCGTGTACAAAAAAACAGTACTTTGCAATTGAATTAGTTATACCTTAACAGGATGTGCAGTTAAAACGAAAAATATAAATGCAGAGAGGTTTCGTTGGATTCTAATATAAAAAGATTTTACTGTATTTTATTACATAGGGTAAATATTTATGTATATTTGCAAACATAGAAATATCCATACATGTATTATTTATATTATGTATTATTGGTAAATACTAGGTAATGGACGAGAAAATTTTCTTTGCTTTTTGGTTGGTTTTTTTTTTTTTTTTTTTTAAATAAAAAAAATTTTATACGGTTTGAAAATATTTTCATTATGTTTTGATTTATTTATTTATTTTTTTTTTTTTCTTCTTTTTTGCCGGTTTTGTTAAATTTTTATTTTTTTTTTTTTTATTTGAAATCCATTAAACATTGTGAATGATTTTAAAAAAAAAATGGAAAAATAGACATTTATTTTTATCTATACGTATGTATGTATTCAATCAGTTTCGTTTTTATTTAAGGAAGAAAGGAGTATACAATAGGATGTTGGTACCAAAACAAAAAAAAAAAAAACAACTTTTTTTTAAATAGTATTAACTTTTAACTGTATATTTCTAATATATTATTTTATTTCATTTTTTTTTTGTTTTTTTTATTAATAAAATTGAATATAAGGAAGGCAATTTTAAGGAAGAATATAAAAAAAAAAATTTTTTTTTTTGTCAGTAAAAGAAAAAACCTTTTAATGTAAATCAACATGGGGGAAAAAAAAACTCGATCGATTATAATATTAATGGAAATTGGTCAATAAATTTTAAATTTAAATACAACAAAAAAAAAACGTATCATATATTATTAAATTATTTGTTTTTGTTTTTTTATTATTTTAGTTTTAATAGAAATCTCGTTAAGAAAAAATTTATATTTTTGACCTTTGGTTGACTGTAAATTATTCTTAAAAGGGTTTTTTTTTTTAATAATTTAAAATAAAAAAAATAAACCATTTATTCGAGCACTAGCTTAATAGTTTTGACTAAAACTATATTGCCTTGTGAATTTAATTTTCATTAGACATTTAAATTAAAAAACGGTTTTTATCTAAAAAGCTAGTCAAAAAATTTTTTTTATTGTTTTTAGCAAAAACAATAAATAAATAAATACAAAAAAATGTTTAAAAATTAAAAAGCTTAAAATTTTGCATTTATTTTCATAGAATTTTTTAAAATTAAAAAAAATGGTACGTACACAAAATTCAGAAACAAAAAAAAAAACTCTTGGAAATAAGTAAAAGTAGAACTATAAGTTTTTTGGGAACTATTTAGAGAAGTTGGACATTAGAAGAACGGCTAATAAACTGATTTTAAGTTATTCACGAACGAGAACTGTGAGGACGAATATTATAAACTCTATCACTCATAAACTATATTTTAAATGTGTCGTATCTTAAGGTTCAATTCTTGGTCCAACATTTTATCTCCTGTACATTCAAAATCTTATGATTTCGGCGGTTTAAATTGCTTACACCATTTTTGCCGATGACGCCATAGTAGATAGGATCAAGCGTAGAGTAGATATATCAAGCGCCCAACAAAATTTCAATGTTAAGCGCCCAACAAAATTTCAGCACGAGTTATTTATGTTGCAAAAGTACAGAACAGCAACAATAACTACAAGGAAAAGAAAAAATATTGTTTAATAATTTTATCGGAATGGATTTTGAAATTTTTCTTTTTTATTTTTCTTAATTTTCTTATTTTTTTATACCCGTGTTGTGTTTTCTTTTCTTTTTTAAATTATGTACATATATATATATATATATATGTACTTACATTTGAGTAAATAATGGCCGCAAATTTTTATAATATACAGGAAAATACTTTTATTCTGAATAAATTGAGCTTAAGCAAAAGTTGAATGGGTCTTACAAACAGTGGAGAGATCTTTTTTTATAACAAAAAAAAAAAAAAAAAGATTCTATTAATACTAAAATAAGCTGTTTATGAATAGTGAAAGCGATAACATTCTTTTCTTCATCATTAAGCAGAAAAAAAAGTTAAAACATTTTTGAAGGAATTCTCCATGTGATCGTTGGTTTGGGATTATTTATTTTGTGATTGGCGCCCTTCAATATTATTTATTAAGTTATCTGGGGATAAAATCCAAAATACGCCTTACGTCTAATTGGAGTTTGTATTATACAGATAATCTTTACTGTTCCTTACATACATCGAAATATTGGAGAATTTTGAATGTCTTCTTTAACGAAACAACGCAACACCAAAACAATTATAAGTCCTCATTCCTATACCATGAATATTCCTATGACTGTTTGAAAACTGGTTATGGGAATTTATTTATTGTGAAAACCTCCAAAATGTGAAACATGATTCCATCCAATGTTAGAACATTGATACATTTGGTACAACACCTTATATGGTTTGATACCTTATATAATTTGAAAATTTTCAAAAAAATTCTAATTTACCTTCCAACTTTCCCTTATTATCATATTATTTTCCAATTCCTGTCCCCATTAACTAATCCTACAATAACTTTGTATAAAGGAACCCTTTCCTGGTGGTTGGGTAGCGTGTACAAAAAAACAGTACTTTGCAATTGAATTAGTTATACCTTAACAGGATGTGCAGTTAAAACGAAAAATATAAATGCAGAGAGGTTTCGTTGGATTCTAATATAAAAAGATTTTACTGTATTTTATTACATAGGGTAAATATTTATGTATATTTGCAAACATAGAAATATCCATACATGTATTATTTATATTATGTATTATTGGTAAATACTAGGTAATGGACGAGAAAATTTTCTTTGCTTTTTGGTTGGTTTTTTTTTTTTTTTTTTTTAAATAAAAAAAATTTTATACGGTTTGAAAATATTTTCATTATGTTTTGATTTATTTATTTATTTTTTTTTTTTTCTTCTTTTTTGCCGGTTTTGTTAAATTTTTATTTTTTTTTTTTTTATTTGAAATCCATTAAACATTGTGAATGATTTTAAAAAAAAAATGGAAAAATAGACATTTATTTTTATCTATACGTATGTATGTATTCAATCAGTTTCGTTTTTATTTAAGGAAGAAAGGAGTATACAATAGGATGTTGGTACCAAAACAAAAAAAAAAAAAACAACTTTTTTTTAAATAGTATTAACTTTTAACTGTATATTTCTAATATATTATTTTATTTCATTTTTTTTTTGTTTTTTTTATTAATAAAATTGAATATAAGGAAGGCAATTTTAAGGAAGAATATAAAAAAAAAAATTTTTTTTTTTGTCAGTAAAAGAAAAAACCTTTTAATGTAAATCAACATGGGGGAAAAAAAAACTCGATCGATTATAATATTAATGGAAATTGGTCAATAAATTTTAAATTTAAATACAACAAAAAAAAAACGTATCATATATTATTAAATTATTTGTTTTTGTTTTTTTATTATTTTAGTTTTAATAGAAATCTCGTTAAGAAAAAATTTATATTTTTGACCTTTGGTTGACTGTAAATTATTCTTAAAAGGGTTTTTTTTTTTAATAATTTAAAATAAAAAAAATAAACCATTTATTCGAGCACTAGCTTAATAGTTTTGACTAAAACTATATTGCCTTGTGAATTTAATTTTCATTAGACATTTAAATTAAAAAACGGTTTTTATCTAAAAAGCTAGTCAAAAAATTTTTTTTATTGTTTTTAGCAAAAACAATAAATAAATAAATACAAAAAAATGTTTAAAAATTAAAAAGCTTAAAATTTTGCATTTATTTTCATAGAATTTTTTAAAATTAAAAAAAATGGTACGTACACAAAATTCAGAAACAAAAAAAAAAACTCTTGGAAATAAGTAAAAGTAGAACTATAAGTTTTTTGGGAACTATTTAGAGAAGTTGGACATTAGAAGAACGGCTAATAAACTGATTTTAAGTTATTCACGAACGAGAACTGTGAGGACGAATATTATAAACTCTATCACTCATAAACTATATCTTAAATGTGTCGTATCTTAAGGTTCAATTCTTGGTCCAACATTTTATCTCCTGTACATTCAAAATCTTATGATTTCGGCGGTTTAAGTTGCTTACACCATTTTTGCCGATGACGCCATAGGAGATAGGATCAAGCGTAGAGGAGATAGATCAAGCGCCCAACAAAATTTCAATGGAACAAATTATTAATAATGATCTAAATAAGTTTAGAAATTGGGCGCTAGGTATATATATTATCGGTTAATGAATCGAAAATCAAATTCCTGACATTCAAGAACCAAAACAAATCAAACATTAAGCCAGTAATAACTTTAATTGGCGTCAATTTGAACGAAGTAAAAGTCATAAAACATCTGATATTATCATTCATTGATGCGAATCTAAACTGAAAGCATCATATCGTATATATCGTATTATCCAAAATAGTTCCCCTACTTGATGTAATAAGAAAAAAATAAATGGCGATACATTACCGAGGAGTAATAATTTTTCCAATTTTTTATAAGCTTTCTATATACTTACCAATGTTGTTTAATAAATAATAATAGAAATATAATATTTGACACCATAAATTTAAACGAAAAGAATGTTCATAAAATGTTAATATTTATTTAGAACACCGTCCAACTAATCTAACCATAACCTAACTAACCTAACTAACCATTCTAACCAAACCAATAATGATGTATAAGTTTAGTATAACTCAGTAGCTGCGCTCTAAACTTATTATAAAAGAAAATGACCTTCTTTGGAACCATTATCATATATTCTGACCTATTGGAGAGTTCATAATACTTTTCAGTGCACATTTGTTTCAAATTCAATTTGTTTTTTTTTTTTTTCGGTTTTTTTTATTTTTTTTTTTCTTTGTACTTTAGTTAATTTTCTCTCTACATTTTCTTTTTTGCAATTCATAGAAAATTTAATTTTCTAAATAGAAATTTTATTTGTCTGGGAAGATCAATTTAATACTCTCACTCTAACACGCCTTCTCCTTTTTTTAATGCTCTATCTTTTATTATACCCTTTTAGCCAATGTGCGAAAAGGAAACTTATGAAAAAAAAGAAAATATTCACAAAAGAGCAGTTTAAATTTTCATTATTTTTTTTTTAACAACTTATTTGTATATATATTTTGTAGATACGTATATAATGTATATATATATATACATATACATGATAAAATTATTGGTTTTTATTAAAATATACCTAAGGATACTATGTTCTTTACATAACATTATGTATGCATAATAAAAACCTACATTCATGCGCATATTATTATCATTGTATCGAAATGATAAAAAAGAAATAAAGTTATTGGATTGTTGCTTGTCTTTGACATTTTAGGATGTTTTTTTTTCTTTGTATCCTTTTTAATGGTTTCTTTAAATTTTTTTTTTGTTAATAAACAAAAAAAAGATAAAGTAAAATGATTTTGTTTAATAATCTTCATGTTAATTTTCGGTTTAGTTGATTTTAAAAAAATTTCTCATTGTATATAAATTGATTTCGATTAGATATTGATTTTAAATCTATCAATTTATATCAAAAATATTAAAAACTGTACGAAAGTGAATAAAGAGTGAATCGCGGATAGGAAATTCATCCAATCAAAGCTAAATAGACTACATAAGACAAAATAATGAATGCGGAAATTCTGTGATAATACTGAAGGGCTCAATCAAAGGAGTGTACCGCAATCTAAATTTTTTAAATCTTATTTTTTAAAATTTTATTTTTTCAATATTTTACTTTTCAAAAAATTTAAATTTTTCCCAAAAAACTGTATATATTACAGAGTTTTAACAATTTGATTAACGGGATTTTACCGACCCCATTTATTTTAAATTCTTGAATGTATACGTATGTAAAAAATAATTAGGAAGGGGTTTTATATTTGCTTAATAAATCCTTATTACCGAGCTTTTTCTGGAATATGTTTATCAGTATGACATGTAATTTAAGGCTAATTAAAAAATCATAAAAGAATGAAAAAAAAATAAAAAATTTTTATCAAAATAAGATTTTGAAATCCAGAAAAAACGAGAAATTTTCTTAAGAACGAAAAAAATAAGCAAAGATAAACGGAAATAATCATAATTAAAATAAAAATGTACGTAGGTTGACTCTGAGAGTCTCAAAAGATCGATATTTAAATGGAACATACTAAGCGAAATAGTTAATCGTGTAATATCGATCCTCCAAAGAGTAGAAAAATGATACGGGATCCGATAATTGCAGGAATTCAAAAATAAAGGTAAAATTTAAACTTTGTGGTTATTAACATTATATTTATCCTAATTAGATCTGAAAGGTTAAAATCAAATTATTTTAAATCGTAGATGATACCAATAAATTACAATCAAAAAAAATAAAAATTTATAATAAAAAAAAATAAAAGTTTAGCTTAAATATCACTTTCTCCATTTTCATAGCAATTAAATTACAAAAACAAAAATCATGCTTTCAGTGCTTTCAAATTAACCTTAAGATAAAAATCAAAAATTTTAATATATAATCTAATGATAGCTATAAATCGATTTATTTAAAAAAAAAAGACTTATAAAATCAAATAAAAAAAATAACTTTCTTTCAGTCATTTTAAATAAAATTGACTCATTTGAAAATTACGACATTTTATACCCGTATGAACTATGTTCAAGGGTATAATAAATTTGCCATTGCGTTTGTGACACTTTAAAGGAGTCGAGCTAGATATAGTGTCAAAGATATGGATCGGCTCAGAATCGAATTCTGAGTCGATTAAGCCATATACGTCCGTCAGTCCGTTCGCACAATAATTCAAAAAATAAAGGAGCTAGGAGACTGCAATTTTTTTTACGTCACTTTTACAAATTTGTTAGTTTTGCTATTTAAATCCAGCATTTTCGGCAGCCGGATTCGAATAGCTGCCATACAACTCCTTTCTTTATATGAAAATAACTCAGTATTTATTCAAGTTTGGTATCTGAGATTTTGCAAATGATGATCAAGTGTTATGGCAAACACTTCTGTAAAATTTGGTAGTGATGGTACGACAGGTTCGCGTACCTGCCATACAACTTCTTTTTTTAAATGAAAATAACTCAGTCTCTATTAAAGCTAGGTGTCTGAAATTTAGTGAAGAGATGTCGATTTACATGCCAAAAACTTTTGTAAAATTTGATTGGTCTAGAGGAGCCGCTTCAGGCTTCTTGCACCTCTTGGAACTTAATGAAGCTAGGCGTCTGACATCTTATAAATGGTGATCAAGTTTTATGGCAAACACTTCTGTAAAATTTGGTAGTGATGGTACAACAGGTTCACGTAGCTGCCATACAACTTCTTTTTTAAATGAAAATAACTCAGTCTCTATTAAAGCTAGGTGTCTGAAATTTAGTGAAGAGATGTCAATTTACATGCCAAAAACTTTTGTAAAATTTGATTGGTCTAAAGTAGCCGGTTCAGGCTTCTTGCACCTCTTGGAACTTAATGAAGCTAGGCGCCTAAAATTTTATAAATGATGATCATGTTTTATGACAACAACTTCTGTAAAACTTGGTTATGCTTGTGCAACAGATTCGGGTAGCTGTCATACAACTCCACAATTTACATAAATATAATATCTGTATGGTTAACGTCGGTACTAAAACATCTGAAAGTTTTTAAAAAATGGTCAAGTTTTATAGAAACAGGATATATTACGTTCATACGGGTATCCCAGAGTTGACTCAGTATACTCTACTACACTCTTCCTCGTTTTTATAATAAAATTTTCCAAAATATAGTTTTAATCTTATCAAACTGTTAAATTTCAATTAATTGACTGGAATTAGCTTACTATTAAAAAGCTGTTACGTATATAGATTTTTTTAAATAATTAATTTAAACGGTGGACTCAACTTGTGTTGAACTGAGATTGAAACGAACATACAATATAATTTGATGACAATTTTAGTTCAATAAAAATATTTCTTGCTATTCGAATAAAAAACTTTCTAGACATATCTAAATTATATTAAAATATTCTAAATTTTTTTATGATAAGTTGAAGACTTTAGAGTATTACTCCAAAAACAAAGTAAGAAATCAAAAATAAAAGATAATATTTCACTTTCGATTTTTAATATTTTTTTAAATTCACAACTATATTATTTTTGAGTAACTGACTTTATTATATTTGTATACCGATATATTTCAGAAAGCTTTTCTTTAGAGTAGACTTAGTACTTTTCCACTCCTATGATAAGCCAAGGTATAGGATTCATTAAGTCGTTTATTATTCATATTTGATTAAGCTTTAATTTCTTTTTAATTATTTTTTTCTGTAATTCTTAGTTTACTGCTTCGGCAAATTTGTTCTAAACTATTTAAAACAAGTAAATGTAACAGTAAGTCGATGCAACCGACTTATTTATATCCTACACCTAAAAAATTCAAATTAAATTAAAAATTCATAAGTTTTTTTAGTTAGATATTTAATATAAGCTAAAAAAAGAATGCTTTTATAACCTTTGTACAAAATTTCAGACTTCTATCTTTATTAAATTCGAAGTTATGCTTGTTAGATCTTGGGAAGTGCGTGAAGCCACTCGGACCACCACCCCAATTCATCTGAAATTTTTACAACACCCTAGTATTAAATTTGCAGTTTCTATCTTTATTAATTTCGAAAATATGCTTGTTCGGTTTTGGGAGTTGTATGGAAGGTACCCGAACAACCACTCCAATTCATCTCAAATTTTAGACAAATCAGGGATTCAGGAAACAGCACTCTCGTATCAAATTTGAAGTTTCTATCTTTATTAATTTCGAAGATATGCTTGTTCGGTTTTGGGAGTTGTGTGGGAGGTACCCGAACAACTCCTCCAATTAATCTCAAATTTGATCCCGGAGCAAACGAGCATATCTCCAAAACCAACAAAGGTAGAACCAATAAGTTTGGTACAATGGTGTTCTGGCATATTTTTATTATATTCCTGCAGTTTGAGATGAATTGGAGTGGAGATTCGGGTTGCTGACACTGCTAAGCCCTAAGGCATATCTTCGAAATTAATAAAGATAGAAATTTGAAATTTTGTACAAAAGTGTTAAAACATGTATCTTTTACGTTCTTGAAATTTTAGTTAAATAAGAAAAAGTAGTCACGGTTCAAGTAACTGCAAAAAAACTTATGGATTTTTAATTTAATTCGAATTATTCAGATGTAGAGCATTAATAAGTCGGTTGTATCGACTTACTGTTACTTTTACTTGTTTTATTTTATATTACGATAATAATTAAAGTATGGAGATTTAAACAGTAAGCCATTAGTCAGATTGTATATAGTCATTACCTATATAATCATTACTTAATCGTAAGTATATTATAAGAAAAAGGATAGGTACTCCTTTATTTATTAATTCTATCAATAATTTCTTCTTCTTGATTGGCACCATTCATTGTTTCTAATTTTCTTCACTTCTTTTCACATAATTTAATTTTTTATTTTAAGTGCTCTTAACTTTTATTAATCCCAAGAGTGAAAAGTTTTCAAAATGATAATATATATGTATTAAAATAAAATGTAATATTAGTAAAATAAAATTTTGTTATACTAAACTTTAGTAAAAAATAATAAAATTTATTGAACGGTTGAACTATTTAATATATGTATATATAGGTTTGGATTTTCTTACAATGGTTGTATATAACAGGCGGTTAAATATTCATACCATTAAACACGATTCAGACATTGCTTCAACATTTGACAGTAACATATTTATAATACAACAGCACTTCAGCAGTCATTTAATATTTATAAATTGATTCAACCGTTAAATAACCATTACAGAATGTATTGTGTGCTTAAAAGATAGATTTAATAGATCAATAATGAAAATTTTTATAAGTTAAATAATTTAATGACAATTCTTAAAAATTTTTCAGAATTTAATTTTTACCGACCGCATACATTAATGTATAAGGTAGGTATTGTTTTCATACTAAAAATTTGTACCAGAGATTTTCGCAAAAATGCACTACTCCGGTGTGGAGAAGGCTGTAAAAAAATTTTCAGCATGATGTCCGTCTGTGTGTGTGTGTGTGTGTGGGTGCGTGTGTGGCTATGACTGTGGGCACGTGTACGGCTTAAACGACTGAGCAGAATTTTTTGAAATTTCATATTTAAGGTTTTGACGTAAATATCTCGGATTGATAAGCCTTCGGAGCAAATCGGATAATCGCAAGTGGTAGTTTACTAGTGTACTTTTTAAGTTTCTTACGAATATTTCGTAACAGAAAAATTTTGTGAGAAAAATTATTAAGAACGAGGAAGAATACAGTTGCCTTTGTCAACTCTTAGATACCCGTACGAACCGTTAGTATGTTAACAGCCTGTCACTCTGCTTACAATATTATTTTTTTAATATTTTAGTATTTTAAAATAATTTGGGTGAATTTTATAATTTCTAGAACTATGGGTTGTACATATATTCAAACTACATGTTTATATGTACATTCTTCGAAAGCAGATCCTAACCTTTCACATAACGATTATCAATCCAAAACTTTTTCAAATATTCTATAGTACCATTTAATACTAAGCAGTAAATGTATATTAAATTTACTTAGTACAAAATAGTACATATAATTTTAAATATTATATTATATTATATTTAAATATTCCATTGACAGAATAATTTCTTATAAGTACAATAAAATACAAATATATGTGTGTATGTAAATACGGCGCTATATAATATACATCTATACTCTTATCATTCATTCACTAGTGACATATACGATATGTAAATAAACATGATATTATATAAGTATGTATATATATTAATATCATATAAATAAAAATTCTTCAAGCAACCGTTATGTTGTTTATTTATTTGCATTTTTATGTACTACGCATTATATCCTCAACAATTTCAAATTATCGAGTAAAACAAAATGCAAAAAATTAGTTAAAGAAATTTGTTAGAAAATTTGAAAAAATCAAGTAACACTTTCGTCAATTATAAAGTAACCCTATATTATTAAAAAAAGTTGTAAACAGAAATAAGAGTATGATGTTAAAACTTTAATTTTTGTGTATTACTTCAAAAAAATTCTAACAGGTGTTCAAGTTACAGGTGTTTAAAAATAGGAAATTTTCAGTTTTTGACTCCTTACAGCTCCTAAACGGGGGGTGATACAAAAAAAATTTCTGAAATGACTCATATTAATTTTCAAAGATCTAACTTCTGTCAAAATTTCAAGTTTCCAACTTAAACCGTTTAGAAGATAGAAGGGTTAAAGGATTTTGCAAAATTTTAGTTTCGCATAACGGTAAATTAAGACACCGTATGCCACAAATATATATTTATTGTATATATACTTTTAAAGCTAATAAAAGTAGTAATCGTTTGGCGTTTTCAAAATGAAGATATACCTTATACAACTTGTGCTATAACAATTTAAATATAGAGCTTTTTTGAACCTTTGGGGAGCTGTAGCTCTGTAACGGGTGGGGCTACGAAAAAAAGTTATTAAAAATAAAATTAATATTTTTGTGAGATCTATCAGCAGTTAAAATTTCATAGCTCTATTTCAAAAAAAATGTGAGGATCTAAAAGTTAGGTGTTTGAGAGCTACCCTAAGGCTTGGTCCAAACTCAACCAAAAAAAATAGGGAACCTACAAATTACTCCCAAAATATTTTGTGTAAATTTCAAGATTCTAGCTTTCTTAGTTTTTGAGTTAGCGTGCTGACGAACGGACGGACGGACGGACATGGCTCAAAAGTCTTAGAATTTTTTTCTGATCCGATCCATACCTTTGAAGGTATATCTAGCTTGCTTATTTCGAGGTGTAACAAACGGAGGAGTAATTTTATTATACCCGATCCTACCGCACGGGTATAAAAAGTTGTTACACAAGTAAAGAGGAACAACTTTGCCATAAAACATTTTTTGATCCGACTAACTTTAACTTTTATTTAATTTTTTTTCTAAGTCCAAATTTCATACGTAACACTCCATATGAATTTATATGAACAATTTTTTTTTTATACATACATATGTATGTACTTATATCTATGCCAATGCATATTATTCATTTGTTGATGACATAAAATTAAAACGGTAAAATTTTTGTTAGCAGATTTAATATTAATCTTATGTTTGTTTTGTATTTGTTTACAGTTTTTATTATTTTTTACTTTTAATATTATTTTTTGAATGAAAAAAAAATCATGTATCTACATTACAATAATAATAATAATAAATGGATGTATGAATGAATGTACATATATTTTTACGATTTCATTGCATATAATTATTTTTATTGAATAAAACAAAATGTTATTAAATTATTAGAAGTTATTTTGCTTTGATATAAATTATTATGTAAAAAATCTATAAATTTTGGCATTGTACTTTTTGTGTAGTGGCGGTCGGTCCTGTGGTGGAGACAGCTGATTTTTTTTATTTGGAAAAACTTAAATTATGTATGTCTAGGTACTTAAATCAACTTGTAATTTTTTATTTATTTTTTTATTCATTCAAACTTTTTTCTTAGAATTAAAATTTATTTATTGTGCAAAAGAAAAATATGATTGAAAAAAGCTTTTAAATATTATGTTTTTAAAGTTAATAAACTTAAAATAAATATTTATAAAATAACGTATTTGATGTTATGTATATGAAAGCATCTAATATTTAGCGTTTATTTATCCCAGTAGTTGAAGAGTGTACATTCAAGATTATAGTGTACAATCAAGTGATGGCCGAATGCGTTTTTAGCACATTTCCAAAAAAATTTTGAAAAAATGTGCTTATTAGTTTCACTCTGTCCGTCTGTTTACAAAACTTCTACACCGTTAAAGATAGAGAAAAAAAATTTTAACCATAGGTAGGTCTCATAAAAAAAATAATTTTGTGGAACAACTTTTTCATGTAGCCCCCCCATTGCGGAGCTACACCCCCTCAAACTTTGAAAAAGCCCTATTTTTAAATGCATATATCTTATGTTCTGCTTAAGATTTTTTCAATCTGAAAACGTCATTCGACAGGTATTTCTTTTATCTTTGTAAATTAATATCCAAATTATACAATTTTTTTAAATTTAGTATTTAAATTTACCGTTATGTGAAAACCACATTTTGCATGAAATTTCTTTTTTCATAACTCCGGCACCCCTTTAGATAGGAACCTGAAATTTTGAGACAAGAAAGAACTTTTAGAATTAGTATAAGTTTCCTCAGAAAATTTTTTGGTAACACCCCCTCTTTAAGAGTTATTACGCCTCAAAAATTGAAAATTTACTATTTTTAGACACCTGTAACTTAGGCACCTGTACAAATTTTTCTTCGGCAAGACATGAAAATTAAAGGTTCAACAATAATCTTTTACGTGTGTTAACGGCTTTTCTTAGTTATATAGGATTCCGGAGTTACGGCCCCTCAAAATTTCAAAAATGTCCCATTTTCACGTTTTTTAGCACATTTCCAAAAAAATTTTGAAAAAATGTGCTTATTAGTTTCACTCTGTCCGTCCGTCCGTCCGTCCGTCCGTCCGTCTGTTTACAAAACTTCTACACCGTTAAAGATAGAGAAAAAAAATTTTAACCATAGGTAGGTCTCATAAAAAAAATAATTTTGTGGAACAACTTTTTCATGTAGCCCCCCCCATTACGGAGCTACAGCCCCTCAAACTTTGAAAAAGCCCTATTTTTAAATGCATATATCCTATGTTCTGCTTAAGATTTTTTCAATCTGAAAACGTTATTCGACAGGTACTTCTTTTATCTTTGTAAATTAATATCAAAATTATACAATTTTTTTAAATTTAGTATTTAAATTTACCGTTATGTGAAAACCAAATTTTGCATGCTTTTTCTACTTTCATAACTCCGGCACGCTTCTAGATAGAAGCTTGAAATTTTGAGGCAAGAAAGAACTTTTAGAATTAGTATAAGTTTGCTCAGAAAATTTTTTCGGACCACCCCCTGTTTATGAGCTATTAGGGCTTAAAAATTGAAAATTTGCTATTTTTAAACACCTGTAACTTAGGAACCTGTACACATTTTACTTCTGCAAGATATAAAAATTAAAGCTACAATAATATGTTTTTATGTGTGTTAAAGGTTTATTTTAATTGTAAAGGATTCCAAAGTTGCAGCTCTTCAAAATTGCGAAAAAGCCCCATTTTCAGATGTATATATCTCGGGCTCTGCGTAATAATTTTGCAATCTAAAACCGCCAGAAGATCGAAAATTTTATTATCTATATAAAAAAATATCAAAATTATGTAATATTTTGTAATTTAGGATATAAATTTACCGTTATGTGAAAACCACATTTTGCATGAAATTTCTTTTTTCATAACTCCGGCACCCCTTTAGATAGGAACCTGAAATTTTGAGACAAGAAAGAACTTTTAGAATTAGTATAAGTTTCCTCAAAAATTTTTTTGGTAACACCCCCTCTTTAAGAGTTATTACGCCTCAAAAATTGAAAATTTGCTATTTTTAGACACCTGTAACTTAGGCATCTGTACAAATTTTTCTTCGGCAAGACGTGAAAATTAAAGGTTTAATAATATATTTTTACGTGTGTTAACGGCTTTGCTTTGTTATATAGGATTCCGGTCTGATAGCCTCTCAAAATTTCAAAAATGTCCTATTTTCACATTTTTTCTTATTACATGAAATTTTCAAATTTTTGTGTAAGTCACACTTCTAAACAGTTTGTATTGAGTTTTGGAAATGTGCGCTTTTAAAAACCGTTGGTTTACATTCTACCTTGTTTCTTATTACATGAAATTTTCAAATTTTTGTGTAAGTCACAATTCTAAACAGTTTGTATTGAGTTTTGGAAATGTGCGCTTTTAAAAACCGTTGGTTTACATTCTACCTTGTTTCTTATTACATGAAATTTTCAAATTTTTGTGTAAGTCACACTTCTAAACAGTTTGTATTGAGTTTTGGAAATGTGCGCTTTTAAAAACCGTTGGTTTACATTCTACCTTGTTTATATATTCATATTATATAGGTTTTATTAGATTTAAAAAATTTTTTACTCGTGATTATAAGGATCTTAGATATGTATATATGTATTTTAAGGATAAAGATCTTAGGAAACGACAATTTTTCTATTGATTTTTATTCTAAGAATTTAAAGACAATTCAATAGAATATCAAAGTCTTCAATTTCGAAAAAGAAATATCTGGAAGGCGACAGGTATGTTATTTTGTTGATGACAAACAGCTTTGAGTTTTTAAAGGGTTAAAATTTACTATGTTTTAATTTAAGAAATAAAATCCACATCTACTCGAAACTTAAAGAATATGAAAACTATAAAGCGTCATATTTGTTATTTTTATACCCGTACGATAGGATCGGGTATAATAAAATTACTCCTCCGTTTGTAACACCTCGAAATAAGCGAGCTAGATATACCTTCAAAGGTATGGATCGGATCAGAAAAAAATTCTAAGACTTTTGAGCCATGTCCGTCCGTCCGTCCGTCCGTCCGTCCGTTCGTCAGCACGCTAACTCAAAAACTAAGAAAGCTAGAATCTTGAAATTTACACAAAATATTTTGGGAGTAATTTGTAGGTTCCCTATTTTAGGTTATTTGTAGGTTAACTTGAACACCTGTTAAAATTTTTTTGAAGTAATACACAAAAATTAGAGCTTCAACATTATACTTTTATTTCTGTTAACAACTTTGTTTAATAATATAGGGTTACTTTATAATTGACGAAAGTGTTACTTGAATTTTTCAAATTTTCTAACAAATTTCTTCAACAAATTTTTTGCATTTTGTTTTACTCGATAATTTGAAATTGTTGAGGATATAATGCGTAGTACATAAAAATGTAAATAAATAAACAACATAACGGTTGCTTGAAGAATTTTTATTTATATGATATTAATATATATACATACTTATATAATATCATGTTTATTTACATATCGTATATGTCACTAGTGAATGAATGATAAGAGTATATATGTATATTATATAGCGCCGTATTTACATACATATATGTATTTTATTGTACTTATAAGAAATTATTCTGTCAATGGAATATTTAAATATAATATAATATAATATTTAAAATTATATTTACTATTTTGTACTAAGTAATGTAACTAAGATTGATAATCGTTATGTGAAAGGTTAAAATCTGCTTTTGCAGAATGTACATATAAACATATAGTTTGAATATATGTACAACCCATAGTTCTAGAAATTATAAAATTCACCCAAATTATTTTAAAATACTAAAATATTAAAAAAATAATATTGTAAGCAGAGTGACAGGCTGTGAACATACTAACGGTTCGTACGGGTATCTAAGAGTTGACAAAGTCAACTGTATTCTTCCTCGTTTATTTTTAATTCGCATTTGGTAAAGTTTTAATTTTTGCTTATGTAGCGGGAAGGTGCTATGTACGGTAAGCCAGTAAAGTTTCTGCATTGCAAGAAGAAAATATGTATAGAACCTGTAAAATCAATAAAATGTACTTTGTAGTTGGCCCAGATACGAAAGGAAAAGGGCTCATCACTTTGCAAGGGCATGCAATGTTTAAATAAATAAATAAATAAATCATCACATTATATCGTGTAGTCCACCCAAATATTTTTCTAATGGTTGTAGAAAGAAGATACTAAACAAATTATAGAAGATAATAATAGATATAAGGAAAAGAACAGTTTTGAAAATAACATAAAATGAAGTTTAGTTTTAAAAAATTTCAAAATCATTTTAAGTTATGATTAAAAAAAAAAAATTATAACGTCATTATACCCGTATGAACTATGTTCAAGGGTATAATAAATTTGCCATTACATTTGTGACACCTTAAAGGAGTCGAGCTAGATATAGTGTTAAAGGTATGGATCGGCTCAGAATCGAATTCTGAGTCGATTAAGCCATGTACGTCCGTCCGTCCGTCCGCACGATAACTCAAAAAATAAAGGGGCTAGGAGGCTGAAATTTTTTTTACGGCACTTTTGCAAAATAGTTAGTTTTGCTATTTAAATCCAACATTTTTGGTCGGCGGGTTCGAGTAGCTGCCATACAACTTCTCTCTTTATATAGAAATAACTCAGTATCTATTCAAGTTAGGTTTCTGAAATTTTGCAAATGATGATCAAGTTTTATGGCAACAACTTGTGTAAAATTTGGTTGTGGTGGTGCGGCGGGTTCGGGTAGCTGCCATACAACTTCTCTTTTCAAATGACAATAACGCAGTGTCTACTGAAGCTAGGAATCTGAAATTTAGTAAACAGATATCGAGCTACATGTCAACAACTTTTGTAAAATTTGGTTGGTCTAGAGCAGCCGATTCAGGCTTCTTGCACCTCTTCGAACTTAATAAAGCTAGGCGTCTGAAATCTTGCAAATGATGATCAAATTTTATGGCAACCACTTTTGCAAAATTTGGTTGTGGTGGTGCGACGGATTCGGGTAGCTACGATACAACTTATCCGTTTAAATGAGAATAACTCAGTGTCTATTGAAGTTAGGAACCTGAAATTTAGTAAAGAGGTGTCGAGTTATAGGCCAACAACTTTTGTAAAATTTGGTTGGTCTAGAGCAGCCGATTCAGGCTTCTTGCACCTCTTGGAACTTAATGAAGCTAGGCGTCTGAAATCTTGCAAATGATGATCAAGTTTTATGGCAACCACTTTTGCAAAATTTGGTTGTAGTGGTGCGACGGATTCGGGTAGCTACCATACAACTTATCCGTTTAAATGAGAATAACTCAGTGTCTATTGAAGTTAGGAACCTGAAATTTAGTAAAGAGGTGTCGAGTTATAGGCCAACAACTTTTGTAAAATTTGGTTGGTCTAGAGCAGCCGGTTTAGGCTTCTTGCACCTCTTGGAACTTAATGAAGCAAGGCGAAATAGATTCAGGTAGCTGTCATACAACTCCACAATTTACATAAATATATCTCTGTAGTTCGGTACTAAAACATCTGAATGTTTTTAAAAGATGATCAAGTTTTATAGAAACAGGATATATTACGTTCATACGGGTATCCCAGAGTTGACACAGTCTACTCTACTGCACTCTTCCTCGTTTTTTTATTGAAACCCATTCTGATCGTTCGAAAAGGACTCATCTTTAATGTTCTATACTGTTAGATTCTTAAATATAACAAATATATATTTTTTTTTTTTAATTTGATTTTATTATTATCTATCTTATATCCAAAACAAAATTGTTAATCAAGTATTCCTGATACGATTACATATAGGAATTTAAAAAATATAAAGAAATTTTTCATTTTAATTCTTAAAGTTTATGTATTAAAATATGTATAAAGCATTTTTTGTTTTTTGTATAAATAATAAATGTTTTAATTATTTTTTGATCAATGTTCACAAAAAAATAAATAATTCTAGAATTTGTTTTTTTTTTTCCATTAACCCAAGGATAAAATTTTTATTGCTTAATTTATATACGAAGTAAAAAAATTATCCATTTTAGAAACGTAACAGAAATTTTAAAATTGGATATAAAATTACTTAAAATAAATTGAATTTTTTTTTTTTTAACTATATGAGCTTTATTAAAAAACAAAAATTAAATAGCCATAATAATTCTTTTGTATTTTTTACCAATTTTTTTGTTTTTCGAATAAAAAATTTAATATAATGTTTTTTTTTTACATCTGATAAATAAATTTTTAGCAAAAAAATTATTTTCTGTTTTTAACGAAATAGGAGACAAATTTTTAATTCTTTAACGATAAACACCGAATAACGAAATCATAATAGAAAATTACTAAGGACTAGGAGGTCGCAGAATATCAAAACTGTTGATAATTTCCAATTACTATCAAGTTCATAGAAATTTCATTGTATCATATCTGTCCATATTATTTGAATTTAGACAATTTTTTTTAAAAAATCAAAAATTTGGATCTAAATGATCCAACTAGAAAAGAAAGCAACATAATCAATAGATATTGGAATAAAATCTATATTGCAGTATGTTTATGAACATTGAAGACGGTTTTTTCTTACTTAATCTAACTACAAGTTAACTAAAGTTTTCTAACTCATAACTGTATAGAGTATACAAATGATTTGCGAGTTCGTACCACATCTATATATACACGTCTACGAAAACTCATAGATTGCTATCACATAATACTTCGCGTATAGTTAATTCAAAGTGCCGTTTTTATTTCTTACATATGGCGATGAATAAAATATGAAACTAAATAATTCAAAATTAATATTTATAAACCAGAGATTTTTTAGAAAAAGCGTACCTATAACTAGAGTTGACTGTATCCGACAGAAACATAATATCCTATTTCCATAAAATGTATGTACTCATTCCGTAAACATTAATTAAGTATTAATACAATTACATAAATTTTGAAAGTTATATAACAGCGCCTCGAACCAGTTGCAGCAAACCAACCATATTTTACAGAAATTGTTGCCGTAATAAACTTAATCATCTTTTGACAGCTACTCGAACCAGTTGCAGCAAACCAACCATATTTTGCTGAAAATGTTGCCTTAATAAATATCATCATCTTTTAGAAAATTGCAAGTGTCTAACTTAATTAAGTACCAAGATATGAGGATATAAATTTCGCAATTGTATGAAAATCACCCCATCTTATTGCATTAGACCAACGCAATGTTTCAGATGTTTGTAGCATGTTTTACTTAAACTACAAAGTTCAATTGACATAATTTCAGATACCCCGCTTAATTAGACACTGAACTGTGGTCATATAAAAGTTGTATTACAACTAGTTACTCGAATCTGCGGATCGATTTGCAAACAAATGACAGACAGGCGCATTGACGAACAGACGGATATCTAAATCAACTCAGAATTCAATCTTGAACAAGAATATAATAATATAAATACTTTTCCATATCTATCTTAATTTTTTATAGCCCTAGAAATATAATGTTGGTGCAGGTACAACAAAGCGGTATAAAAAACCAAAGGGTTTTCACATTTAAAAAACAAAACAATAAAAACATTTTCAAATTATTCCGTTATATTTTTCCATCAAAATTTATAATTTTTGTTTTGGAATTTTTTATGTAACAAACCATTTCGAAAAATCAAGAAAATCATAAGAAAAATTCAAGCGATACATTCAGAAAAGTGGTTCATGTAAAAATAAATTGTTCGAGGTTCAAGTTTTGTATTTTAAACAAAAAAACATATTTGCGAATGTGTTCACGTTACAAAATTGTAAAAGTAGTGAGTTTTCAATTTTTAACCTCTAATGCTTATTTAACTATAACTAATGCTTATTTTCAAAGCTATATTGGTTTCATAAAAAAAAAAATTAGTGTCGTTTAATACTAAAAAAATATTCAGCACAATTTGAGATAATATTATAAACGTTTGAAAACAGAGCTTATTCAAACTTTCAGAAATTGTGGCTTAGAAATTGGCGCAATAAGATAAAAAAAAAGTAATTTTTTAAGTAGCATTAAGTAGCGCCACATGCACGAACGAAGAAAGAAAATCGAATAAGTACAATTTTCTGACATTTTTTGAAAACATGTGAAAGTGCAATTTTCTAATCAAAGTTTGAAATAAAAAAAACTTTTTTGGTCGGAAATTTTTGTAAAAATAAAAATTAAATAATGATAAAAAATACCTACTATTTATTAAAAAATTTGTATCCCTTTATTAACGTTTTTAAAATTTAGAAGTTAAGCGAGGGCGGAGCTTTAGAAGACGCGTTGATGATAAAGCCCAAGCATTATTTGCAAGACTGTGAAAGATGTGGCAATCATTAATAGACCAACTAATATTAGGATCTTTAAAGCATACATAATATCAGTCTTCCTGTATGGCAGCGAAACATGGTTGATCACAAAAAAATGATTCAGAAGTTGTAAGTATTCCCGAATAAATATCTGCGCATTATATATAGGATATTTTGGCCACGGAGAATATCAAAACAAAACCTATAAAATATGACAAATCAACAACCCATAGAGCATCTAGTCATCAGGAAAAGATAATACAGCAAGTATAAATAATATAGCAAACATTTTAATTTATTAATATATTAAACAAAAATATTTAAATATATGTAAATATATACAATAAAATTTATTTTATTGAAAACCCTAGATATTTTGAAACTCGAAACAAAAAGCCCTAAATTGAAAAAAATCTCTAAATTTAATTGTAATATGTCATTATTTGTATAGTCATGATATAAAAAGATTTTCTTTTTCAGAATAACGTAAATAATTGCTCTAAAAAAAATAGCATTAAAAAATTGACATGGAGAAAAAATATGATATGACAAAAAAAAAAAATCTTTTTTTTTTCCTAAAATTCAAATTATGCAAATTCAAATGACCTTTTTCCTTTTCTCAAGTATACAAATATTATTTTAAAGATATATGAAAAAAAATCTCTAAGACAAACATTTTAGCATTATTAACAAAAAACAAAATGTTTTTTAAATTTATATAAGTATATAT
The DNA here is from genome assembly GCA_947095535.1 of Poecilobothrus nobilitatus. Classification (NCBI taxonomy): domain Eukaryota; kingdom Metazoa; phylum Arthropoda; class Insecta; order Diptera; family Dolichopodidae; genus Poecilobothrus; species Poecilobothrus nobilitatus. The sequence goes on from OX352774.1 coordinate 114,015,532, forward strand.
TTTGTTTTTTTTTATTTTTTTTTTTTTATTTTTTTGCACACGAATTAAAATTTTGTTTATATAATTTCTTTTGTTTTTTTAGTTTTTCTCGTAAACAAAACCTTGAATTTTAAATAAAAACATTAAAAAAATCTTCTTAACGTTCATTAAATGTTTTCTCTTTATTTTATAACAAAAATTGGTACCATGATTTTATTCTTTCGGAATTAAAAGTTCGTGTTTGTAAAAAATGAAAAAAAAAAAAAATTCTTTCTTTAAAATTTTTTTGGGTACGCTTCAGTGGCATACAACATTAACATGAATTAATTTTTACGTATTCATGACATAAATTTAGTAATGCAGAAAAAAATCTGAACATTTGTATATAATATATGAAAATTTACTAAACTATCATATGAGCAGAATTTTTTCATTTTTGTTTTGAAAAGAAGTTGATATCAACTTTCTTTAATAAAACACATTAGACACATTAGAAGTAAAAAATATTATTTAAACCCTCTACTGCTAAGGTCATTATGCGGACAAGTGTCATTAAATATATCTTAATTCAGCTGATCTGAAAATATTGCATATTTTCAGGGGCTCTTTATAGCTATCACTTTTTAAAACTGAAATTTCTTTTCAAAAGCATAACACGATGATGGAAAGTAATAGGTGAAAACAAAATAAACCAAACATTCTAAAGAGAATATAATCTATTTCTAAATGAGAATTATAGATCACATTATTAGAAATTCCCAATTCTAGTTTACGAAATATTATATTGCAAATTCTCTAAAATTATTTGTTTATTTTGAACATCTCTATCATTATGTAGGACTTCCTCCCAATTTTGAAGATCTTTAATAGTTAAAGAAAGGAAAAATATTTTGGTCTGGCTAGACTAGACTATTTCATAATCCTTGCTTAAAGTATATAGGAATATTTTTTTGAGACAAACAAAATCGGATAAAATAATAAATTCATCTGAACAGGGTATTCTTTCCATATACAGGGTTTTCCAAGTGGAGTGATATGATTTCTTTTCAAAAAAAAAACACACTAATTGTAAAGGAAATTCAAATGTTTTTTATTTAATATGAAGTACAATCGATACAGTTAAGGTCTGAATAAAACGTCATTCAAATGGCCTCCACAACATCTTTTGCAGAAACGAATTGGATAAACCCAATTTTCGAGTACTTTTTGCACTAAATCAAGTCGTATGTCATGAATAGCACGTTCAATATTGACTTCTAAAGCTTGAAAAGAGTCTGGTTTTTTGCTAAAGACCAATAACTTCAAATAACCCCACAAGAAATAGTCTAATGGTGTTAAATCACAACTTCTTGGAGGCCATTTAATGTCACAATTTCTTGAAATACTCGAATCTCCAAACTTTTCTCGCAATAATTCTGTTGTTGCACGTGCTGTGTGGCACGTAGCCCCGTCTTGTTGGAACCAGATGTTGTCAAGATTAACTTCTTCCAATTTCGGCCATAAAAAGTTGGTTATCATCGATCTATACCTCCATTGACAGTAACGGTGTTACCAGCTTCATTTCGAAAGAAGTACGGACCGATGATTCCACCAGACCAAAAACCACACCAAACTGTCAATATAGGTAAATGTAATGGTTGTTTATGAATAATTTGTGGATTTTCTTCGCACCAGAATCGACAGTTTTGTTTATTTACCACACCACTCAAATGAAAGTGAGTCTCATGGAGAAGAAGATTTTCTTAAAAAAATCGTTATCCGTTTTCAAGTTGTTCTAAAACAAAATCGGAAAATTCACGACGTTTACGGTGAAATGATGAAATTGTAAACATTACTGAATACAATGAAAAAAGAAATGACAGATCATGACATACTACAAATGGCCGAAATGTCACTTAGAAATCATATCACTCAAATTGGAAAACCCGTTATAAATTGTAACCTACCGAGTGTAAAATTGAACTACCAGCCATAGAAAGAATTGAACTACCAGGAATATTTTAAATTGAAGCATTCAATGTAGGTTAATACGGGACTACAAAATAATACAAAATAATAAAAAATTACATATACAAAATGTATAAATACTGACTCATCATTTCTAATTTAACAGCAATATTTAAATTACCCACAAATATGTAAGTTTTTTATTATATTGTATATAACATAGTGTTTAATTTAAGAAAAACCGCAAATGAATTTACAAAGTATACCATAATATTATTTCTAAAATTGAAGAAATTCTTTTGTTAAATTTTTTTTTTTTTTTTTTAATAAAACGCTTTGTCACTAGTCATTTAGTTTTTTGACATATCTTTATTCAATTTTTTTTTTGTTTTGTCCAATTTTATATAAAAAATTTTTACAACTTCGACCGTTTCAGTTCTTTTTTTTTTTACAATTTTTTTGTTTTCTTTTTTCTTTATGCATTTAATATCCTTAAGAATTCCTCCTTAAATTTATTTAGTTTTTTTTTTTTTTTTTTTTTTTATTTTTCTTTTGTTTTTTTACTTTAAGGGTAAAAGTTATAACATTTTCATTATTCAGCATAATCATCACCACCGTCAACATAATCGTCAACATCATCATTATTATCATCATCATCAACATCAATATCAATATTATAATCATGAAAGTCTTTTTATAAAGCAAAACCATGAAAATTAATTATGAAAAAAGTAAAAAAAAAAATAAAAAAAAAAAACGCATGAAAAAAATAAGTTTTTTTTTTTTTGTTCGTAATGTAAAATTCAAACTGGAGAAATTACAAACATTTAAATGAGGAAGAAAACAAAAAAAAAAAAAAACATTTAGTTAAATAACAACAATTTCAAAATACATAAAATGAAAATACGGAATAAAATTCCTTCTAGGGTTCCCTAAACTTTGGAATAAATATAAGAAAAATAACACATAATAAAGTAATATAAAAATATGTATACAAGTCTATTATTATATGTATGTATATTATATATAAAAATATAACACGAAAATTTTATATATCCCGTATAACAATTTAATGCCGATTTCTTTACTTGGTTTATAAAAAATTTCCTTTCCTTGGTTCCTTGGTTTATAAAAGCATTCCTTTTTTTGACCAAGTAATGAACCAAAAGATAAAGTAGGATATGGTATTATTAAGTCAAAGTCATACATAACAATTTGAAAGATTCGTGAGTCTGTTTCTGAAAGTGTAAATATTATAAAAATTTTGAAATAAAAATGTGACTGTTAGTAAATTGCTATTATCGTAATGTTGTCGTTGTGTGATATAGTATGGTATATATTCATTAGAAACTAGAAATAAAGTCTTCGTTATATGTAAATAGGACCACGTGAAAGCAAAGTCAGTTTTATTATTATTTTATATGTTTTATTATTATTTTTATTATTTTATATATAAAGCAAAGTCAGTTTTATTATATTATTATGAAGAATAATAAGCTGCGTCATCACGTCCGGCGACGGTATAGCATAAATAAAAATACAGTGACGTTACAATACTCTATAGACATAGCTTCATCATTTGACTTTTTACTGAAAATCAAACACATAAATGTTTGAACTAATTAAAAATTAAATACTTACAACGTGCGACGTATACAACGCCATACATCGATACGTTTGCCTTTTCCGCAATAAGATTCTGACGTTTATCAATTTTAGATGTAAACAAGGTAGAATGTAAACCAACGGTTTTTAAAAGCGCACATTTCCAAAACTCAATACAAACTGTTTAGAAGTGTGACTTACACAAAAATTTGAAAATTTCATGTAATAAGAAAAAATGTGAAAATAGGACATTTTTGAAATTTTGAGGGGCCGTAACTCCGGAATCCTATATAACTAAGAAAAGCCGTTAACACACGTAAAAGATTATTGTTGAACCTTTAATTTTCATGTCTTGCCGAAGAAAAACTTGTACAGGTGCCTAAGTTACAGGTGTCTAAAAATAGCAAATTTTCAATTTTTGAGGCATAATAACTCTTAAAGAGGGGGTGTTACCAAAAAATTTTCTGAGGAAACTTATACTAATTCTAAAAGTTCTTTTTTGTCTCAAAATTTCAGGTTCCTATCTAAAGGGGTGCCGGAGTTATGAAAAAATAAATTTCATGCAAAATGTGGTTTTCACATAACGGTAAATTTAAATAGTAAATTATAAAATATTACATAATTTTGATATTGTTTTATATAGATAATAAAATTTTTGATCTTCTGGCGGTTTTAGATTGCAAAATTATTACGCAGAGCCCGAGATATATATATCTGAAAATGGGGCTTTTTTGCAATTTTGAAGAGCTGCAACTTTGGAACCCTTTACAATTAAAATAAACCTTTAACACACGTAAAAATATATTATTGTAGCTTTAATTTTTATATCTTGCAGAAGTAAAATATGTACAGGTTCCTAAGTTACAGGTGTTTAAAAATAGCAAATTTTCAATTTTTAAGCCCTAATAGCTCATAAACAGGGGGTGGCCCGAAAAAATTTTCTGAGCAAACTTATACTAATTCTAAAAGTTCTTTCTTGCCTCAAAATTTCAAGCTTCTATCTAGAAGCGTGGCGGAGTTATGAAAGTAGAAAAATCTTGCAAAATTTGGTTTTCACATAACGGTAAATTTAAATACTAAATTTAAAAAAATTGTATAATTTTGATATTAATTTACAAAGATAAAAGAAATACCTGTCGAATGGCGTTTTCGGAATGAAAAAATCTTGAGCAGAACATAAGATATATGCATTTAAAAATAGGGCTTTTTCAAAGTTTGAGGGGCTGTAGCTCCGTAATGGGGGGGGCTACATGAAAAAGTTGTTCCACAAAATTATTTTTTTTATGAGACCTACCTATGGTTAAAATTTTTTTTCTCTATCTTTAACGGTGTAGAAGTTTTGTAAACAGACGGAAGGACGGACGGACGGACAGAGTGAAACTAATAAGCACATTTTTTCAAAATTTTTTTGGAAATGTGCTAAAAAAAACTAAGCAGTAACAAATTAGTATTATTAGTATTAGAATGTTATTAGAATTAGTATTAGAATGTTTTACAAAACAGTGAGCAGTCGTTCGATTAATATTAATTTTATATGTTTTCAGAGAAAAATAAACTCAAAATAAATTTACATTTGGTTCAATTTTGTACGAAATTCAACATTATATTTTTAAATCGACAATATAAACTCTGAAAAAGAAAGCAAAAAGCAAAATAAATTCTCTGAGAGTAAAATTATGTCATGTCAATATGATTGTAAATTCTAATGTTCAACGTATAGACGTTGCGTATTTCGGTTATTTTCATATAAAATATTTCTGCATGAACACATTTTGACAGACGTTATATGTCGTACATTCTTATTTTGGTCAGGCAGTTATAGAGCAAGGAAAATTTTGACAGTTATAATAATTTTAAAAATAATTAAATTAATTTTTAAAAATTTCAATATTGCGTTTTGAAATTCTAATGATTTTATTTGTATCGTTTTTTTTTTGACCAAGCGACAAATTTCTGTCACCTTGTTCATTCCAGTTCAGTTGTAATTATTCTTGCTTTATTATGTATATACGAAATGTATATCCAATGTCGTTTTTTTTTTTTGTTTAAATGTCAAAACTATTATTTCAATGTTTATGTGTTCTTTAACTGCCTGTTTATGACAGTGTTGAGACAGAATTAAAACAATAAACAATGCAACCATTTTCTTTATTAAATTTTTAATTTTTGTGTTAAATTTTTAATTTTTAATTAACTATTTTTGATTAAATTTTTTTGCAATTATAGGACTGATAGCTCAAGTTCGCAAATAACGCGAGGATTAGCGGTTTTTTTTACACAAATATGAGCGTTGTTATTTGCAAATACTTTTTGTATAGACATTCAAATTAAAATAACCGTTTCAAGTGTTATTAATGATATATTTCAAAAGAATGCGATCAACATTTAATTGTAGTTGAAAAGAACAACGATCAACAGAATTTTCTTTAAAAATCAAAGTACTATTTTCTCCCTTCGAAATATGGAGGAACATTATGAAAAAGATTATTTACAATAATAGTTAATTTGGCATTTCGAGTGCATTTACGTTTTTCGTATGTTTTCCATCATAAGGTTCAATATAAAGAACAACTTGCCTTTCAGTATTGTGAAGCGCCAAATCTTTTAATTTTCTCTCCTTCTTTTTACAAATATTTATTTTCAATTTGGTTTTTTTTTAATTTTCCACTCTTTTTCGATTTTTAGATATATTTTACCAATTTCATAAGAATATATAAGAACTTTGTAAGTCACATACCAACCACATATATCTCACAGGCAAAGTGATTCATTAAACCTTATCCAATAGCTTATTTGAAAAAACTATTAGATACGAAAATAAATAAATGAATAAATGTAATAAAATTGTTATACAGGAATAAAATTCTGTATTTATTTAATTTTTTTTTTTGTTTTTTTTTTTTTTACTAATGTATGTATTTTACCATTGTCACATTGTCACAGAACATATTTAACAAACCTTCAATAATTATGTAAACTACTATTTACTTCCTACTCTTCATATATTTTGACCTTCTTCAAAAATTCTATAACTATACCTAGTTATTCCTTTCAAACAATGAAATTAGAAACTTTCTTAATTGAAGAAGAAAATATTATCTTTGTATATATACAAACATAAAAAGATATACATATACACAAAAATATTTTTCTTATTTTAATAAAAAACAAAAAAAAAAAAAAACAAGAAAACAAAACAAAACAGAATATGAATTAATATTATAGAGAAAAGGAAAAACTTTCCCTTTTTTTTTTTAATGGCCAACTAGGACTACAACAATTATAGTGATTATTACATATTATATTATATTACATAATGTAAAAAGGATATTTAAATAATATAATTTTCTCAAAAGGACAATAATAAACAAAAACAAAAAAAAAAAACTTCCTAAAATAACAAAGAAAGAATGAAAAGCAATAGTTAATTATTTATTTTTTTTTTTGGTTTTTATTTTTGTTTTTTATAACAGCAACTTACAACATGGTATAAAATATTCTTAAACTAATAATTATATTTGTAGATATGTAAAAAAACATTCACCTAAAATATGTTGTTTTTAACCTATGATAGAAGGAAATCCATTAGAGACAATAAAATTACGTGTATTTCTATATTATACATATTATATACATATAATATATATAATTAATATATTATATAATATCTACTATATGTTTTATAATATAAAAGAATATAATGTACATATAAGAATATTAAACAAGTATAAGAAATCCCTTATAAAATCCATAAAATAGAGGATAATATAAACTATTGTTGTACGATAATTATTTTTTATCCTGTTTTATCCTTATAAAAAAAAAAAAAGAACTAATTTACAAATAAAAACTATAGCATTTTTCCTTATTTATGCACATATTATATAATATATATATACATAATATATAATCAGTATATTAACCATGAAATTTGATCCTTATTGAGTATCAAAAAAATTTAAAGAAGGAAAACAAAAAGAAAAAAAAAAGGTTTTTCATTTTATACTTTTAATCTGGGTTAGGTTTAAATGTCAAATAACTTTCAAAAACTAGTACTTACTATAAAATGGGAGTAACATTATACAAGTTTTCTTACTAGTCAATAAAAATAATGTTAATAGGTAATATAATTTCCCTTATAATTCATGAAAAAGAAAATAAAACACAAAAATAAAAAAAAATAAAATAAACCCTTAGAAAAAAAAAAACTAATACTTAAAGTACAAGACGTTTTTACTATTAATTTTCAGAAACAGAACATAGAAATATAAAAAAAAAAAAAAAAAAATTATTTGTAAAAGAAAATTATTATCTAAAACAAAAATAAAATGAAAATTCAAACTGTAAGTTTTTTCCCCAACATATTTTATACTCAAATCTATTTTCAACGGTGAAAATTTTAAGATTTTCTTTTTAAACATGAACTTTATCTGAAGTGTTTGGAAAAAACAGAACTTAAATATAATATTTTATGTACTATAAAATAAATTACCTGACATTTTCAGAAAAATGTTTAATGATTAAAGGAAAACTTATTGAACTATGTATGAACATAGTTCAACAAGGCTATAATAAGTTTTCCATTACGTTTGCGACACCTTAAAGAAAACGACGTAAATATAGAAAAGTATATATTATGAATACTATTGCTCTGGATTTAATTCTGAGTCAATTTTACTGTAGGCACTATAACTTAACTATAAGTTAAGTTTTATGACAACAAACTCTGCAAAATTTGATTGGTGTAGGACAATAGGTTCGCGTAGCTGTCATACAACTTCGTTTTTTATAAGAGGTAGATAACTCCGTTTCTTTAATAGATGAGTATGTAAAAGTTAATGTTCAAAAGAAGTTAAGTTTTATACCAATGACTTCTGTAAAATTTGGTTTATTTAGCTGGGAAATTTAAAGTATTGTTTACGTCTTGGTTTATTTAAAAAATCAAGACATCTGAAATTTTCTAAAAATTAATCAAATTTTATTAAAATAATTTCTATAGTTGGTTCGAGGCGTTCCAATACCTGTTATACAACTCCATAAAATGCATAAATATATCTCAGTACTTAATTAAGTCCGATATCTTAAATTTTCATTTAAAAATATGATTAAATTTCTGGAAGTATCTTAGAGTTGAGATCTAAGGTCAGCTCTTTAAAAAAAACCATTATTACCTATTGTATTTTAATTTAAAACTTATTGAAGAATCATTTAATAGTTAAATGCATTCAACTGAAATGAATATCATAATGTACAGACAAATAAATATCATTTCATTTGAAGTTAGAGTTTTAACATAATAAAAGCCATTCAATTGTCAAAACCAATAAGCTGAAAATTGAAATAAAATATAAAAAAGGATATTTATAATATTTTAAAAGGATATTTGACAATTTTAATAGTACAGATTTTCAAAATGCTAATGTAAAACATTATAAAAATGCAGTTTTGCTTTGATTTTTGTTTTTTTTTTTTTTTAAGCAAAGAAAATTGTGAAGGCATTTTCTTTAATTTTAAGAAAATTCTATTTAGGTAAAAAAAAAAACAACATTTTGCACGAATTGAAATTAATTCAAATTTAATTTTCTATGAGTCCTTTTAACACACCTGAACACTGACATATTTTTTATAACTTTTAGATAAATTAAAAATTCCATTTCTTAAAAGGAAAAAATGGACCAACAAAAAATATTTCACCTATAAGGTAACTTATACTTTTTTTTAAAAAAAAATTATGTTTTACTATACTATAAAGAAATTTATAAAATTTCATAGTTTAGAGAACATGTGAGATCCGAAACTTACGAAATGTTGATTTTACCAATCTTTACCAATTAATAAATTTTTCTCCAAACCACAGTACCAAAAACAGTACATGGATTCTAACCAATAAAGTATAGTTTTTAAAAGAGAAATTACGTTTGGTTGATTCAAGTCCAACACTACAAAACAGAATTCGTGCTTTGGTTTAATTGGTTTCTTTTTTTTGAAATGCCCACTTACCGTTGCAAAAAAAAATAGAAAAAAGAATTAATATAAAATTGCACAAAAATAAAAGATTTACAAAGCTCAAAATTATTCTTTCTCTTTTACATCTTCAGGTTAGAAAAAAAAACGTTATATCTATTAATTAAATACATTAATCTTTCTTCACAATTTATAGGGACTGCAGTCTGTAACGAAAGAAATCACAAAAAAAACAATTTTTATGAAAATTAATTTTTTATCAAATTTATACACACTTTTATATTTTCAAAGATCAAAATCCTTGTAAATAAACAAAAACATTAAAATGATTTTTTAAATTTTATTACTTTTAAAATTTTTCAGTTTAAAAGTTAAGTTGTTTTATAAAAATTGTCTATATATAAAAAATTATATAAATTAGAATCAATTCGAATGTAACACAATATGTTCTTAATCTTAAGTAGAATAAAATTGAATAATAAAAGATTCAATTTCATTAGACAATATTACTAATATATTGCATACAGAAATCTTTAACATCAGCTCTTCTACACATTTTTTTTTGGAAATTTTACAAAAGATTTGAATTGAACTCTCATTACATATTTTGAAGACTTCACAAAAGAATTGAAGAATTTAAACAGTAGTATCAGTATCTAGATGGCAGTCATTCAATATATCAATTTTCTTTAAATCTCCCTTTAGTCGGCAATTTTCCGAGAAAATACTGGCTCCTATGATTTTTTCATATTTTTTTCTGGTTATAGTTAGCCTTCCCTTCCCTCGAACTGCTTCCCTTGAAAATTGTTTGATCTCGCGAAATTTTCATACCAGATTTTTCATTTCATCTACAGATTCCCACATTTATTTTAAGTATTTCCCTTATTTTATGTCTACCTATGCCACAAAGAGATTCAAGAAAATTTCTGGAAAGGCAAATTTACAGCATTTTCTTTTGCAAGTTGATTCACCTCTTCATTTACCTTTATATCTAGATGTTTAGATATGTAGTATAGGATAAAAGATACTTTTAAGTAACTAATTTTAAAATTATTTTAAGTTTTGAAAAAAATATCTATCCCATCAGAGAACTGATCAACTTATAAATTAATAAAATCAAATTTTAATAAAATTGTTTAGTATAGTTTATTAATTCATTAATTTATTTATATCCCAAAAAAGGAAAGGAAAACTCGGTAATTTTTTTTTAATAATAAAATTCTTTCGTTTTTTAGCACATTTTCAAAAAAATTTTGAAAAAATGTGCTTATTAGTTTCACTCTGTCCGTCTGTCCGTCCGTCCGTCCGTCTGTTTACAAAACTTCTACACCGTTAAAGATAGAGAAAAAAAATTTTAACCATGGGTAGGTCTCATAAAAAAAATAATTTTGTGGAAGAACTTTTTCATGTAGCCCCTCCCATTACGGAGCTACACCCCCTCAAACTTTGAAAAAGCCCTATTTTTAAATGCAATATATGTCATTCGACAGATATTTCTTTTATCTTTGTAAATTAATATCAAAATTATACAATTTTTTTAAATTTAGTATTTAAATTTACCGTTATGTGAAAACCAAATTTTGCATGATTTTTCTACTTTCATAACTCCGGCACGCTTTTAGATAGAGGCTTGATATTTTGAGACAAGAAAGAACTTTTAGAATTAGTATAAGTTCGCTCAGAAAATTTTTTTGGACCACCCCCTGTTTATGAGATATGAGGGCTTAAAAATTGAAAATTTGCTATTTTTAAACACCTGTAACTTAGGAACCTGTACACATTTTACTTCTGCAAGATATAAAATTTAAAGCTACAGTAATATATTTTAATGTGTGTTAAAGGTTTGTTTTAGTTGTAAAGGGTTCCAAAGTTGCAGCTCTTCAAAATTGCGAAAAATTCTCATTTTCAGATGTATATATCTCAGGCCCTGCCTAATAATTTTGCAACCTAAAACGGTCAAAAGATCGAAAAGTTTATCTATATAAAACAATATCAAAATTATGCAATATTTTGTAATTTACTATTTAAATTTACCGTTATGTGAAAACCATATTTTGCATGAAATTTCTTTTTTCATAACTCCGGCACGCCTTTAGATAGAAACCTGAAATTTTGAGACAAGAAAAAACTTTTAGAATTAGTATAAGTTTTCTCAGAAAATTTTTTGGTAGCACCTCCTCCTTAAGAGTTATTACGCTTCAAAAATTGAAAATTTGCTATTTTTAGACACCTGTAACTTAGGCACCTGTAAAAATTTTTCTTCGGCGAGGCATGAAAATTAAAGGTTCAATAATATATTTTTACGCGTGTTAACAGCTTTTCTTAGTTATATAGGATTCCGGACTTACGGCCCCTCTAAATTTCAAAAATGTCCTATTTTCACGTTTTTTTTTATTACATGAAATTTTCAAATTTTTGTCCAAGTCAAAATTCTAAACAATTTGTATTGAGTTTGGAAATGTGCGCTTTTAAAAACCGTTGGTTTACATTCTACCTTGTTAAATACTTAAATTAAGTAGCTACAAAAAATGAAAGATAACAGTTAAATAGTTAAATGGTTAAAAAAATGGTTAATATTTTTCTCTTTAAATCATTAAAATTTTCATTTTGTATTTGGTTTTTGTATTTTTTCTGTTCTTTCCTTTTATTTTTCCATTTTCTTTTATTTAATCTTTAAAAAGTCATTGTAACCATTTTAAATCGATTTTTCTAACATAAAATTTTTCTTTTTAAAAATTTTTTTTAGAAGTATTTATGTTTTTGTATTTTTTGCCTATTAACATATTTTCGAATTTTTCATTTCAAGTCAAAATTCATTTTAAACTAAAGAACAAACAAGAAACGTAAAAGAATGTATGTTTGTATTTAAAACACTTAGACACATATTTAACTTGACATATTTTACTAATAACTAAATAATTTTAAAAAAAATTTTCAAAATCTTTTTAGATAGTTTTAAAAAAACAAACTTTAATGATTTTTGATTTAATAATTCTTTAAAATGAAGATAAAAATTTTAAAGATTTTTTGTTTTTTGTTTTTGGACTGAAACAGAAAAATTTCATTGAAATAAAAGTTGAATATCTTTACAATAAAATAAATATGAATTTAACTGTCAACTTTCCTTTTTCGTTTTTTTTTTTTTTACTGTTATAGTTGATAAAATTGATATAAAACTTAAAAAAAAAGAAAAAAAAAAAAAAGGACCTACTTTAAATATTTAAATTCCATTTGTCGTATACGTATTTGAATAAAATTTATTTTTAAAATGCGAAATTAAGGTTGAATAATATTAGTTATATACCTACATATTTATTTCATTTCTTTTTTGAACTTCTTTTATATATCTATACATATACATACATATATATATACATTATATGTTATACAAGTCATTCAGGTCTGTATGATAAAAGTATACTAAAATAAAATGTATATTTTATTTGATATTTTGTTCGAAATTATTTTCTTGGAAAAAAAAAATTAAATTTTTTTTTTTTTTTTTTTACAATTCCATTAGAAAATAAATTTTTTTACACAAAAAGGAATTTTAATTTTATTTGCAATATAGTAAAGCTTTAAATTTATTGAATATTTTTAAACTTTTTAATGTATAACCAAATATTTCGTAAATTTAATAAAAGATTTAATGAAAAAAAAAATTTCTTTCTATTGACTTTTGAAATAAAACAACATAAAAATGTTAAATTTTCAATTAATAGAAATTAAATTTTAAATAATATGTATTTAAATTTAATAAATTTAATTATTCTTAGAAAATAATATGGATATTATATATAACGGTATATGGAAATTATATATATAACGGTAATTAACTATAAAATTAATGTATACTTATAATTATTTAATAAATAATATGAAACCAAAAATAAATAACTGTTACTTGGGATTTTCTCAAAAATTGGATAAAGAGTAGTTAAATTATGGCTGGGAAAAATTCTGGTAGCTTCTCGAGTTAAGCGAATATGAAAATTTTTATTTCAAAAATTGCAGTTTTACCCTACAACAGCATTCTAAATTGTACTCTAAATATCATTGAGAACAGATAATAAATAATATTATACCATTTTAAATTACGTTAATTATTCAAGTATTTTAAATTACGGTGGGAAACATTGTGATAGGTTCCCCAGTTGACCGAATTTCCGAAATTTTTGTTTGAAGAATGAAGTGCAATTCTGCACTTACATTAGCATTCTATATATTACCCCAAATCGATCACGCTTAAGTATTTAATGAAGTTAATACTGTAAAGATCCTTGAATATCTTTTTTTTCTTTTCGAATTAGTGTTCACTGTAAGAATCTAATTAGATTGGAAAAATATTTGAAAAAAAAAACATAAAAGTCCGTTCTTAAATCGTAAAATTAAGACTTTCGACTTTGCTTCGAATGCATAAAACTGAGCTTAATCTTAAATCTCAGTTTTTCAAACAAATCTTACAAGTTTAAAAGTGATTTTTGGTTAAAAAGGTGAGATTTGAATTCAAGTTCAGTTTTTTTTTATTCGACAAAACAAACAAACAAAACAATCTGTTTTTTTTTCAACAAAAGTAGAAACAATCTGTCTAAAGTTTAGTTTCTTACAGGGACAATAAAACATCTATAGTTCCTTATATAAACTTTCTACATAAAACCGAAATTCCCACAAGTAATGTTAAATCAAAACAAAAAATGTATGTACCTATGCTTATCCAAAACAAGTAAATGTAACAGTAAGTCGATGCAACCGACTTATTAATACCCTACACCTGAATAATTCGAATTAAATTAACAATCCATAAGTGTTTTTGGCAGCTGCTTGAACTTCTTCCCTTTTCTGTCTTATTCAACTCGAATTTCAAGAACGTAAAAGAGGCATCCGCTTGGGATATGCTTGACACCCTTGCATAAAATTTTAAGTTTCTATCTTAATTATTTTCGGAGATTGGTAGTCCTTGGGATGTTTGTGTCAGCTACCCGAATTGCCACTCCAATTCATCGAATCCATCTCAGGAACATAAAGAAAACTTGCCAGAACACCATTCTATTAAATTTAAAGGTTCTACTTTTGTTGGTTTTGGAGATATGCTCGTTGCTCTTGTGCTCGTCCGGAAGTTTCTAAAATACGAACCCATGGTTCAAATTCTTTCAAATGTCAGTTTCCAATTTTACAGAAAAGGAAACATAACAGAACACCTTTGTACTAAAAATAAAAGTTCTATCTTTGTTGGTTGTGGAGATATACTCGTTTGCTCTGGGGCTCGTCCGGAAGCTTCCAAGATTTGAACCCATGGACCAAATCCTCACAAATTTCAGAAACATAAATCAAACATGAAGGAACACCATTCTGCCTAATTTAAAGGTTATATCTTTGTTGCATTTGGAGATAATATCATTTGCTCTGAGGCTCGTTCGGAAGCTTTCAAAATCCGAACCCAAGGACCAAATCCTCTCAAATTTCAGAGGCCTAAATCATACATGAAAGAACACTATTATGCCAAAAGTAAAGGTTATATATTTGTTGTTTTTGGAGATAATCTCATTTGCTCTGGGGCTCGTTCGGAAGCTTCCAAAATCCAAACCCATGGACCACATCCTCTTAAATTTTAGAGACATAAATCAAACTGGAAGAAACATCATTATAAAAAATTTAAAGGTTCTATCTTTATTGGTTTTGGAGATAATCTCGTTTGCTCTGGGGCTCTTTCGGAAGTTTCCAAAACCCGAACCCATGGACCAAATCTTCTCACATTTCAGAGACTTAAATAAAACATGAAAGAACACCACCCTGCCAAATTTAAAGGTTATATCTTTGTTGGTTTTGGAGATAATCTCATTTGCTCTGGTGCTCGTTCGGAAGCTTCCAAAACCAAACCCATGGACCAAATCCTCTTAAATTTCAGAGACATAAATCAAACACGAAAGAACACCATTGTACCAAATTCAAAGGTTCTACCTTTGTTCGTATTGGATATAATCTCATTTGCTCTGCGGCTCGTTCGGAAGCTTCCAAAATTCGAATCCACGGTTCAAATACTTTCAAATTTAAACCCATGGCCAAATCCTCTCAAATTTCAGAGACTTAAATCAAACATGAAAAAACACCATTCGGCCAAATTTAAAGGTTATATATATTTGTTGTTTTTGGAGATAATCTCATTTGCTCTGGGGCTCGTTGGGAAGCTTCCAAAATCCAAACCCATGGACCACATCCTCTTAAATTTTAGAGACATAAATCAAACTGGAAGAAACATCATTATAAAAAATTTAAAGGTTCTATCTTTATTGGTTTTGGAGATAATCTCGTTTGCTCTGGGGCTCGTTCGGAAGTTTCCAAAACCCGAACCCATGGACCAAATCTTCTCACATTTCAGAGACTTAAATAAAACATGAAAGAACACCACCCTGCCAAATTTAAAGGTTATATCTTTGTTGGTTTTGGAGATAATCTCATTTGCTCTGGTGCTCGTTCGGAAGCTTCCAAATCCAAACCCATGGACCAAATTCTCCTAAATTTCAGAGGCCTAAATCATACATGAAAGAACACCATTCAGCCAAAAGTAAAGGTTATATCTTTATTGGTTTTGGAGATAATCTCATTTGCTCTGGGGCTCGTTCGGAAGCTTCCAAATCCAAAACCCATGGACCAAATCCTCTTAAATTTCAGAGACATAAATCGAACGGGAAGTAACATCACTGTACAAAATTTAAAGGTTCTATCTTTGTTGGTTTTGGACATAATCTCATTTGCTCTGGTGCTCGTTCGGAAGCTTCCAAAACCCAAACCCGTGGACCAAATCCTCTTAAATTTCAGAGACATAAATCGAACGGGAAGAAACATCATTGTACAAAATTTGAAGGTTCTATCTTTGTTGCTTTTGGAGATAATCTCGTTTGCAGAGATTATCTCCAAAAGCCGGAATCATTCGGAAGCTTCCAGAATCCGAACCCATGGACGGATTTTGTCCAGATTCGAACTTAGCCTTTCTTTCGTAATTAGTAACCTACTATATAAATTTCATCAAGATAGCATCATTATTTTTTGAGTTATCGTGCGTACGGACGGACGGACGGACGGACGGACGGACGGACGGACGGACATCGCTAAATCGACTCCGGCGGTGATCCTGATTCAGAATATATATACATGTCTATACCTAACTCGCTTCCTTTTGGTGGTTACAAACACCATACCAAAGTTAATATACCCTATACTTAATGTGTAGGGTATAAAAAACTGAAGCTGAAATTTAAATCATTTTAAATTTTTATTTAATTACAGCTGTTGGATAAAGCTAGAAAAAATTTATTGACAATTAAAAACGGAAGACAAGTTTAACCAAGTTTTTGTTTTTTTTTTTTTTACGAGAGTTTGTGCAAAACTTTAAAAGACATTCAGGGAATCAATTACACACTTCAAAGACTTAACGTCTTTAATAATAAACAATTACACGTAGTTAAATAAATAAATAATTGCACGTGGTTAAACTGCGGATCGTGTTGGATTTCAATCAATAAACGACCTTATTTAAAATCAGACTTTAGGATGGGATCTTTAATACAAATGCACAGTTTGGTTTTAAGGATAAAGATGTGGGAAAAATTCTTATAAAAATAGTGTTTAGGAAATGTAGGATTGTGGAGGATGATTAGAAAAATGTAGAGGGAGATTTTGAAGAAAGTTGTTTTTATAACACATGTAATGGGATATGGTTCCATGTATGGCGCATTAAGTAAAAGAAGAAAAAAAGAAATAAAAATTTCATATTTTAATATGAGACAGACCTATTTATGTTTAAAAACATTTCTATACCTTTATTTTCTTATTTAAAACCTTTCAACCTTTTCAAAAATAAAAAATAAATTTTTTATTGAAAATATTTAAGTAGAAAATTTTCTTTTTTTTTTTTTTTTAAGAAAATTATCATTTTTAAGATATTGATTTAAATATTATTTTTAGATTTTATTTAATAAATTATGTATGTACCTACGTATTATAATAAAATTCAATGACAAATAATATTAATAAATTCTCTATATAATATACCTATAAATGAATTATTATAATTTTCGTATCATAGTACCAACCTATATATTTCATAAAAAATATATTTTAAAATATATTATATTAAAATTGATAATTTATTAATTCTACAGTATTATAACAACTATCTATAGATAAATATTTATCTATTCATAATATGTGTGTTCAATTTATGAGTGAATTAAATTAATTTACATAATGAATTTTTTAATTTATATGCACATTTTTTATATACATATATAAAATATACATATATATTTATATTTTATGTATATACAATACAAATACAAATACATATATTTTTATATACATATTATAAACATATATATTCTATTTAATTTAAAGTTTAATTAACTTTAAAAAAAGGTATATAATAAAAAAGATAAGATTAAATAAAAATGCAAATTTTTTATAAATAATTTGATTTTTTTTTAAAATGAAGAAGACACAATTTAAAATTTTAAAATATCTTAAATTCAATTTTCTGTTATTATTTAAAAAAAAAAATGTTTTTCACTATTTTAAGCTTATCTTTATAAAATTTGATTTTGAAGACCTTAAATCTCTGTCAAGATTATCTTGTAAACTGTCAAGACCTGTCAAGATTATCTCAGAATATTCAAATGGCCATCAATAGAGTAATCTTCACCACCGCCGGCCATTTTTTTTTTTTTTAGTTTTGTGTTAACTCATAACAGTTTTAATAGCGTTTCCGAACTAATAGCACTTTACACTAAATACTAGCTAATTGCACTTAAGTAATCCCGAACTCTGAAAATTTTTTTAATGCATTCCAAAATTTCACACCAATGTAATTAGCTGATCGCACTTTGTTACTTGTCAACATTTTAGTGTACTTTCGACTATACGTTAGATATTCGCAATAGAAGAGTAACACAAGTGATAAAAGAAGTGTCAAGTATCAAGAGCCAATGCGATAGCTTCGGAAACGCCTTAAGTAAAAAAAATTTGAAAAGAAGAATTAATAATTTATAATATTTTTTTATTTAACAAAGTTCAATAAAAACAAAGTATTATATGATTTTCTTCATTTTTCTTACTTTTTTTGTTTAAAATAAGCCTTTACTGTTCAGAAAACATATGAACTTTAGTGTTAAATTTACGAATTATATAGCTTTAGAACTGTATGATAGCTACTTCTATTGAGTTAAAGGATAAAATAAACTGTATATTATAATTTTAATTTTCTTATTTTATACATTTTCTTTACTAAATGGTAATCATCTTGTAGTTAATTAATGGTTCACATTAAGTAAATGAAGGTAACTTGTAAATTGTAAGTTAAAAAATTGAATTACAATAGAAGTCAATTTTAATAAGTTTTTACTTCTAAGAAAAAATTTGGAAGAAAAAGTAGAACTATATTATATCCAATTTTTTAATATTAGAAGGAAAATTATTATTATTTGAATAAAACTTAAGATCTTTCATGTATTACAAAATTTAAAATGTAATAGTGGTAAAGAATCACTTAAATCTGCAAAAAAAAAAAATTACTTTTCATAATTCAATCATTTAACAATGAGATTTTAAATATTGGTTTAATTTCTAATTGGACATCAAAATATACCTTCAAATGCTTCCAAAATATACCTTCAAATTTAAACTATATTCTAAATTTACGAAATCCCACTTCCAGAATTTCATTGTTGCATCCCGATCTCTAAAACTCAACTGTATATTGACATTAAACATCCAACCCAAAAGTCCCACTTTCATGGGTCTGATTTTAATTAGTGAAAGCCCAACTTTACCCGGAGAAACAACGTGAAGTTCCTTTGGGTGGCTGTCAATTAATACTCCACCAACCCTCATATAAAAACAACAAATATATATTATATAGTACTATTATTACCAAAATAAAAGAAACGAGACCAAAAAGAACCTTAGAAATTTTCATACAGAATATTATTTTGGAAAATATGAACTTTAAAAATAGGCCAGAATATAAATGCAAATGATACACAATTTAACATATTCTGTAAGAAACTTTTTAAATTGGTTGATATATTAAATAATATAATAAATTGTTATTAATTTATGGCTTATATTTTGTTTCATTCATATTACGGAAGCCTTATTTGAGTAATATTTTCTTTTATAGTACGTTCACAAACACTTGATTTTGAGAAATCGAGATGATTTCGAAAATTAAGTTGATTTCGTTCTTTTTTTTTTTCTTGATTTCCCATACATTTTTCAAAAATTTATCTGTCAAAGAAAATCATCTCAAAATCACGTTGTTCGTCCATGAATTTTCGATATTTTTTTTTCGATTTTAGATTATTTTAAAAAAATTTTCATAACCCTTGCTTTTTTGCTTTTTTGAATTTATTGTCAAAAATCAAAACAAAAATTTTGTTGATAGCAGCAGATTTAAAAAGGAAATATTTTCTATTGTGAGGACGGAAAAATAAAAATGGGAAAAAGATATAAAAAAAAATTTAATTGGAATGAGAATTCCATTAAATTGTTAATTTCCAAATCTATTTTAAATTTTTTCAAATATTATTTTATTTATTTACTTTTAACAATAACTTAACTTTAACAATAACTTTTAACTTTTTATTTATATTTTAATTTTTTATTTACTTGAAACAATAATATAAACAAAAATATGTCAAATTACATTCTTGATTTTCAAAAACGGTTTGTGAACGCTTGACATTTTACTTGATTTTGTATATGATAATCAACTCGATTTCGGAGTTTGTGAACATACTATTAAATAGAAATGATATATTAAAATTTTAGTCAGATTACTAACATTTATATTGTTTTATGTATAATATATCTACTCGAGTCTTACCGTTTTTAGTACATTTCCAAAAAAATTTTGGAAAAATGTTTCTATTAGTTTTATTCTGTCCATCCGTCCGTCTGTTTACAAAATTTCTACACCGTTAAAAATAGAGAAAAAGAATGGGTTGGTCTCATAAAAAAATTAATATTGTATAGAACAACTTTTTCATGTCCATCCATTACGGAGCTACAGCCCCTCCAACTTTAAAAAAGCTCTATTTTTAAAGGCCATAAAATATATCATGTTTTACTTAATATTTTTTTCAATCTGAAAACGCCATTCCACAGGAATTTTTTTTTTACCTTTATAAATCAATATCAAAATTATAAAAATTTTTTAATTTTATTATTTTAAATTTGCCGTTATGTGAAACCTAAATTTTGCATGATTTTTCTATCTTCATAACTCCGGTATGCTTTTAGATAGGATCTTGAAATTTTGAGGTAAGAAAGAACTTTTAGAATTAGTGTAAGTTTCCTCACAAAAATTTTTTTGTGTCACCTCCTGTTTAAGAGCTATTAGGGCTCAAAAAATTGAAAATTTGCTTTTTTTACACTTGTAACTTAGGCATCTGTACAAAATTTTTCTTTGTCAAGACAAAAAAATTAAAGCTTTAGTAGTATATTTTTATGAATGTTAACGATTTTTCTTAGTTATATAGGGTTCTGGATTTACAGTCCTTCAAAATTGCCAAAAATTCCTATTTTCATATTTTTTTCTTATTTTATGAAATTTTCAAATTTTGGTGCAGAGTTACAATTGTAAACAGTTCGTATTGTCCTTTAAAAATGTCGGCTTTTAAAAAGCGTTGATTTACATTCTACTTTGTTTCAGTTATAGTTTTAAACATATTTTACTACTAAATCAAATTTAAAACCAATTTTTAAAAGAATTTTAGTTTCAATAAAATGATTTTTTTATTTTATCAAAGAGAAAAATTGATTAAAAAAATTTTATTTCGAAAATATTTTATATATTGTTTTAAAATAAAAGAAAATTTTTACTCACTTGTTAAATAACAGAATATTGTTATATATGTAATCATCTTGATGGCATTCGTTTTCCTTTTTGTTCCTTTTATGTAATATGTATTTTATTTTAAAAAAAAAACAATATCCTTTAAATGTTCTTGGCTGTATATATATATATATAAATTTATTCCTATACGATTTAAAATGCTTATTTAAATACACCTATTCTAGTTCAAATATATAATGTTTATATTAAAATTAATAATATACATTTATTATAATTTAAATGGATATAATAATAACACTAATAATACAATAATGTAAAGAAATATTAATATATACTTATTATGTAATAAATTGTTTCCTTTTTTATTTATTTTTTTTTTTTTTTGTAATAGATATAATTTTAAAATTTAAAGTTCCATTTTATAATATTAATTTCTTATTATTATGACATAATTTTATATAATTTAATAGGTATGTTCTCTTTCTTTAAATTTAAATAAAATTAAAACTTATAAATGAAAATTAAATATTTAAAATTTTTTATTTTTAATTTAAAATTAAGGATTTAATAAATATTAATACATTTCAGTTGAAAGTATAAAATAAATTAATAAATCAGGAAAAAAAAACTTTAACTTTATTAAATAACCCATTATCGCACTAATTTAAAAGTATAACATAACCTCTAAATAGAATAGAAAATAACATTAAAACCCTTTAAGCGTAATAAAACAACCAAAAACACTGTTCTGTAAAAGTGAATAAAAATTCTGTTTTCGTTATAGTTATATATCACATATAAATTAGTTTTTAAATAAAAAACCGTTATCTAACTTAAATTTATTTTACTGTTATTTTATTGTTTATTTTATCGCTATTTTTCTTTTTTTTTTGTGTTAAATAACGCTTGGGTATTTTTTTTTTTTTTTGTTTATAAATTATATTAATTAATTTTATTAATTTTTTATTAATTATTTCGGTATTCACAAAAAAAAATTATTAAATCATTTAAATATAATTAATAATATTATTAATATTTTATTAGTTCTAATTATTTTTAGTTTTGTTTCACTATTAAAGTTCAAAGATAAAAGTTAATTTTTTTTTTTTTTTTGAAGGAAAATCAAACTATAAACATAATTTTTTTTTTTATCCTTTAATTTACTTTTGATTGCGCAAGATGGAATTTATTTTTAATTATTTGAATGATTTTTTATATTCAACCTGTAAAAGAGACAAAAACAAAAAAAAAAAACGTTATATTAATAATTATACTATTATTATTACTATTAAAAATACAAAAAAAAAAATAAGAAAAAATAAAAAACTAATATAATTAAAATTATTATTAATTATTAAAATTAATTATATGTTTCATTAATTTTTATTTTTTTTCCATTATATATAAATTATTGAAATAATAATTAGAAATATTAAATAAATTACAACTAAAAAAAAAAACAACAAGATATAATTAAGTAATTATTGTATTGTATTGTTTTTTAATAATTTATTTAATTGTTTTTTTTTTTTTTTTTGTGTTTTTTAGTTTTTTATGTTTTTAAGATATTAATATTTTATGTTTAATATTAATTTTTTACGTACAACATGGGAAATTAGTTTATTATGTTTTTTTATATACCTTAATTAAAATGATTAAAACACATACAAAGGTTATCTACCTATAAATTATATTATGTACACCTACCTTGTTTCATTTGTAGCCGAATATTTTTAAATTTATACATAGGTTTTTTAGAATATTGAAATTTCGAAGCTTAACTTCAAATAAATAAATAATAGAATGAGAAGTTCGTAAAGGAACTGAAAGAGCTTGAAATCCGAAAGGGTTTTAATAGGCTTAAAATCAAAACTATTGACTTCGGATAAATGAAAAAGAGTATCAGAGAAAATTCCCGAAGAGCTTTGGACTGAAAAGGCTTTAAATCCGAAACTTGACTTCAAATAAATCAAAAATAGAATTAGAAGTTCCTGAAGGATCTGAACGATCTTGAAATCCAAAAAGGCTTGAATGGCTTAAAAAATGAAACTAGACTTCAAATAAATGAAAAATTAAACAAAAAGTTTCACAGTATATGATTTGAAGATGATTTTTTACAACAGATATTCTGAAAAAACGAAATTTTTTACAGCAGATATTCCGAAAAACAGAAAAAGCATCATTATCAATTTTATGCTAATGATACAACAGAAATATTTTACAACAGTAAATACTGCAGGTAATTAAGTTATTGCAATAACCTTCTGGTACCTTTCTGGTAATATGTGACATTTATTGTAATGTTAAAGGCTTCCTTTTCCCGCTAAAGTTTTTGATATTTATACTAATGTTAAAGAGAAATGAAAAATAAGTTCTAATTATCATCTCTTGTAAAATGTACATATAAAAATATTGAATTGAACACAATATACGTCAATAATTAATTACATTGAGAAAAAAAAAACTTTTATTAATTTTTTTTCGGTAAATACGGCACTATGTCATAAGATAAAAAAACATAAGTACGATAACAAAAATGACAAATTCTGTATTTTTTTTTCGTTTTTATGTCATTTTTGGTTTTTTTACTTATAACTTTTGATCTTATGACATAACACCGAAAAATACCGACCTAATTTATTATTAAAAAAATTATTCTTTGCATGACCTTATCTGAAAACAAATAATTCTAAAACGAAAAATATTTTGAAAAAAATCTTAAAAGTCAAAACTCTTAAGTTCTCAAAAAGACATAAGTTCTCAAAATGGATTTGTTACGGTTTTTAAAAAAAATAGTGGCGGGAGTCAGAGGAATTTCATGCCATTAAAATTTATTTCACAGATTTCACTCGTCAAGATTTTAATGTCTAAAAAATTCACTATTTGATAAAAGTTTAATTATAATTATTTTATTACATGCCAGAATTATAGTATAAAGAAAAGCCAACCAAAAGAAAAACCGTTTAATTCAAAATTTGAGGTTTAGTAGTTTGTATAAGAATTTTTAAATTTAAAATTTTTAAAATTAACATTTGGGATTTCATGGTAGATCCATCTAAGTTATAAGTTAAAAATAGACTCATTATGATTAAAGTTATATTTTTGTTTATTTTAATGTTATATCATTTTTGATATCTCTTATAAGAATATTGGACTATCTTTTTTTATATATCAAGTTCCATAAAAACTATCAAAGTTGCACAAATTCTTTGCTGACACTGATCTTGAACCTACTACATATTTAATTATTGAACCCAATAGCTTAATCAAAAAGTAACATAAAATGTTTAATAGATGTAGATAATAACATTAAAAATAAAAACAGGTAACTCAATTTCCTCCCATTCGATCTAGACTATTTTATAATGTCATAGAAGGATTATTAAAAAATTCCAATTTATGTTGGAATGTTTTGCTAAAAATTTAGTTGTTTTAATAAAATTTATTAAAATATATAATTAATGTTAAAAAATTTCTAAGGAATATAATAATTAATGGCAAAAGGATAAAAAAAAAGTCTAGCCATTAAACTTTAATTATTAAATATCTTTTAATTAAATTAAATATTGATTTAAATTTTTTAAACAAATATTTTCTTATTATTTTGAGAAGTTTTTCTTTTATTAATTTCTAAATAAGAATACAATAGATATTTTATTTCTTAAATAAACAGAAAATTAAAATATACAAAATAAACAAATTTTCTAATTTTTTTAGTGTTTCATTTTATATAGGGTAGTTCTCACAATTAAAGTTCATATTATTGTGCATAAATAATTTTATATAAAATTCAAATCAAACTAAAGCGATTGCAGCATTAGAATAATTTGAGATAAAGTTAAAAAATTGGCTTCAATTATATTTATTAGTAAGAAGTTTAGAAGTTAAATTAGTGTGGTTGAAAAAAAGGAAGATATTTGACTCAAAAATTATTTTTATTCAAATTACCTCAAAAGCTGTTCCAAAAACTTAACTTAAAAATAACTGATAACTTAAAAATAACGCAGCTAAGCAATTTGAACTCTTAAACATATCACGTCATTAATCTGACCACATTCTTCTTTAAAATATCCAAGGTATTTGGACAATTTGGATAAGTTGCAAATGACAACAAAAACAGTTTAGAATATTGTGACTTGCATAAAAATTTGTAAATTTTCTTAGAATTCCATACGTAAGAAAAAATTCATGAAAAATAAAGGGACACTTTCGTCAATAACTTTTAACACTTTTTCCAACTTTGAGGAGCTGTAGCTCCGTAATTGGCTGCACTACATAAAAAAATTCGGTTTTTCAACAACATCAATTTGTATAATATATGTATATATATATATCAATGGTTAAAATAATACCATCTCGCACTGTGTACACGTTTTGTAAACAGATAGACGGATGGGCAGTCAAAGTGAAACTAAAAATGTGCTAAAAACAACAGAACCATAAATTAAAAGTGAAAACCCCAGTCATCCCGTAATCGGTATCAAAATGTTTGCAATATCAATGGTATAATTAATATTTTATAAGTAGAAATACATATCTATAGACATAATAATGAGTAGATACAAATGTTAAATCTACTAAATCTTTTAGCTTAAATTGCAAATTAAATACTTATAGAATATATTTAAATGTGAATTAAAATTATTTTATCTTAGAGATATTATTTTTAATCTTAAAAATTATTTTTAATATTATTTAAAAAGTCAAATCATTTGCCTTCAAGTATAACAGATAACCATTGATATATTTTTATTGTTCTTGCAGAAGTCAGGATTGCCATTAAACTTAAATTCTTGAGATTTAAAAAAAAAAAATGGTATTTTTAAAAGGGAGATTTTGTTAGACTACCAAAAAACTGTAGTACAATATTATATTATTATTTTATTTTTAATTATATTAAAAAAATGATTATAATGCCAGTTAAAATAACAGGAACAATAAAAGTAATTGACCTAGTTTTTGACGTCATGTAGGTCGTAATATGAATTGTAAAATGTTGGTATAAAAAATTTTCAGAGCAATATGAGATACAGTATAACAGTTATAGTCAACTTATAAGAAACACAAAAAACAAATCAAATTTTGGAAGAAATAAAAAAAGTATATTATAAACTTTTTAACAAAAATCTTCAATTAAAAGAAATCGTACCTTGAAACCATTTTTGTTTCGATCTCCTTCTACCATATAATATTAGTAATATGATATTAGAAAAAATTTGAAAATATCATAAATTGATATACACTTGCTTAGAATATAGAAATTATGGGAATTTTCTGCCACTTAATATTTTTGGGAGATAATTACGATAGGTATACCTATTAAAAATAAAGATCTTAATTGCTATTTTCCATTAGTGTCCTTAATTTTATTAAACAAAATAATATATCCTTGTATTTCTTATTAGGTGGCCGTGACTATAATAACATAATATAGATTTTAATTATATTTATTTTAATTTTTCAAAATTTAATTAAATTTATGTTTTTATACAAAAAGTTCAAATTATATAAAATAGAAAATATATTCATGAGTTGCATTATAAAATTGCTAAAAATTATTTAGGCTTACCTCAAATATTTTATAAATTCATAGCAAAATTTAATTATTTTATCAACTGGTTCGAACTATTTTTCCGATAATAATATGATACATTATGCAGTGGTTTTTAATGGGTAATGAAAAATATATAAAATAATTTTTATTTTAAATTAAATCTACTTATTAGTTTCACTTTTCGACCGGTCATTCGTCTGTCTTTGTACCGTTATAGAAGAAGCCTTTAATTAAGTCATTGAAAATATCTGATTAAAAAATGAAATATGTTGAAATTTTTCTAAAGTACCTTTACGCATGTTGTGTACTCAAATGATGGTAATATGAATTTAAAGTTTTACTAAGTATTTTTTCAATTATTACGCAAAGAATTTTGATATCTCTAGAATTTACTCATTCACTTCAACCTCCTCTCAAATAACTTCATCGTACCAATAGAAGCGCTACAATTGCTCATTCCTACTATGTAAAACTACTTAGGTACTAGATAATATAGGATAGGGTACTAGATAATAAACTACTAATTCTGTACTAGATAATATATGAGTTCGTTTGTTATTAGAACTAAAAACTTTTACCATTCAATGAATTCGATTGACAATTTTTAGCATATTTCTAAAAAAAATTTGAAAAAATATGCCTATTAGTTTCACTCTGTCCGTCCGTTTGTCTGTTTACAAAACCTCTACACCGTTAAAGATAAAGAAAAAATATTTTAACCACAGAGTACGACTGATAAAAATATTTATTTTGTCGAACAACTTTTTCATGAAGCCCCATCCATTACGGAGCTGGAGCCCCCCAACTTTGAACCATATTTCTAAATGCTTATGTCTCATGCTTCTTAACATTTTTTCGACAGAAATTGTCGAATGGCGTTGTCAGATTGAAAAAATGTTAAGAAGCATGAGTCATACGGATTTGGAAATATGGCTTTTTCAAAGTTAAAACTTCTGTAAATCAATATCAAAATTACACATTTTTTTAAAACTAAGTATTGAAATTTACCGTTATGTGAAACGCTGTTACATAGAGACTTGAAATTTTGAGGTAAGAAGGACCTTTTAGAATTAGTATATGTTTCTTCAGAAATTTTTTTTGGATCATCCCCTGTTTTTGTGCTATTAGGGTTCAAAATATGAAAATTTTGTGCACATATGTGTACATATATGTGAAAACACCTGTGTATATGAAAACACCTGTGTACATATTTTTCACATAAAAATTAAAACTTCAGTAGTATATTTTTACGTGTATTAACGGTTTCTTTTAGTTTTATAGGACTCCAGAATTATTGTCTTTCAAAATTGCAAAAAAGCTCCATTTTCAGATATACATATCTCAAGCTCTGCGTAATAATTTTACAATCTAAACCACTATAAGACCGGAAATTTTCTTATCTCTATAAAATAATATCAGAATGATGCAATATTTTGTAATTTACTATTTAAATTTACCGTTATGTGAAAACAAAATTTTGCATGATATTTTTTTTTTTCATAACTCCGGCACGCTTCAAGATAGAACCTTGAAATTGTGAGACAAGAAAAAACTTTTATAATTAATATAATTTCCTACAGAATTATTTTTTTGTGCCACCCTCTGCTTAAAAGCTATTAGGGCTCACAAATTTAAAATTAGCTTTTTTTAGACACCTACAACTTTAGTATCTGTACAAATTTTTGTTCGGCAAGGCATACAAATCAAAGCTCCAGTAATATGTTTCTATCTGTGTTAACGGTTTTTCTTAGTTATATAGGATTCTGGATTTACAGCAGCTCAAAATTTTAAAAAAGTCCTTTTTTCACATTTTTTCTTTGTCAAATTTTTGATGCAAGTCACAATTCTCAAACAGTTTGTGTTATCTTTTGCAAATGTGCGCTTTTAAAAACCCTTGGTTTACATTCCGCTTTGTTTTATTTATCCCAACTCTCCTTTATCCGCATTTTTCCTAATCTTATCCTATCCGATGTAGTCACAAGTCACAACTACTCTAATACAAAATAACTTATTCCTACATTATGATTTATGAATACAAAAGGACAGCCTATATAATATTATAATGGTAGCGTTTCATTAAATTTTTAAAATTTTTTTATTTTAACATTTTGAAGCTCATCCATCTACTATAATTAATCAGCAATTCATTGACAGAGGATACGTAACTAATGTGAAGGCATTGGTGTAATACTAGCTTTCTAACTTACTTACGCTGCTTGTTTATTTATATTGCATAGAATCTTTTGATTCGACAAAGAATTTATAATCATTATTTAAATCTTCTTAATGTTAAAATTAATTTGAAGGGGCCTCGGTGGCGTAATGAGTAACATCGTATAAACGTTGTGAACACCGAGGGAGTGTGGGTTCGAATTCCACACACGTCGTAAGAATTATTTTCCCTTACGACATTTACAGCCACGCTTGAACAGGAAAGGCTGTGTAATTTCCTGTCCACATTTATGAAAGGAAGACACAGAGAAATGCATTAAAAAGAAAAAAATTATTTTAAAAACTATAAAAATGGCAAATTTATGTTTAACTATTGTATTATTTAACTATCAGTGCTATACTTACATAAAAGAACTATATATGTTGGGAAAAGCCCCAATTATTGTAATTACAGGCAAATGCCCAAAAGAATTGAAGAATTACAATTGAAGACCTTATAATAGATAGATAGGTATTATTTAAATTAAATACTTCGAAATTATTAAATTTCAATGTAGAGTATTTTTATATGTCGAATTCTATATTTTACGAGCATTTCATTTGAAACATGTTCGGAATACATACTTGTATTGCTTTTAATATTATAATATGATAAAAACTGTATTGTTATTATATTAGAAATGAACAATTTTCTTTTTCTTTGTCAATCAAAATAATATTCAGAATCTTCATTAGGAATCTTTATTATCCTTTTTTTTGTTTTTTTTTTTTTTGTCAATTATAGATAATTTATATTCTAATCAAAATCTACACAATTATCAATACCTTAAAGCTTAATATTAAAATATCATTTATTATTTAAATTCATTGGCATTTCTGTCTGTCAACACTTAATTACCCCATTTATTAAAATGTCAATTTATTTTGTTATTTTTTTTTTTTTGTTTTGTTTTTGTGCTTACTCGTATTTTATTTTCTTTTAAAGGTTTTTCCTATTTCAGTTAATCAAGTGGAAAAACTACATACAAAACAAAACACTTTTTGACAGACAATAAACAATAATTTATAATGAATTTTAGTCAAAATTTCAAAAAAAGAAAATAAAAAATGATTATAAAAAAAAAAAATTGGTTTATCCTTTGTTTTAAATTTATTTAATTTATTGAAACCTTTGAAAATCAACATCAAATTTTCACCAATAAATGTGTATATTATAAATTACATACAGACAAAATATAAATAATAATATCTAAAATAAAAAATGAATCCTATAAATCATAACAAAAGGAAAAGCCAATATTTGATCGAAAAATTTACTACTAATTAGAATTTAGATTATGAATCATAAAACAAAAAAAAAAAACCTCAAATTATGTTGTCATAAATATTATTATGTAACAATAACTTTAGTTATATAGTCTATAACTAAGTAAAATATATATAATATATTGATTAAAATTGTTACCACAACAAAAGTTCAAATATTTTACAACATGTTTTGTCCACATTTTTGAATCGGTACAATAAGTAATCAGCTATGAAATATCAATCAAAAATTGTTATCTTTTAATAGGTCTGACATATTCAAACACAGGGGTAGAGCACAAAAAAAATCTAAAAGATTAATATTCGAAGGTTCTTTTATACCACAATAGGGATGATGTTGACTATTCCAGGAATAATTCAAAATGAAATTCAATTAAAAACGCTAATACTTTTAATACCATTGGAAGTATACATATGGATGAAAAAGTAGTCCTATTCAAAGCTATCAAGGAAGGATAAACAAAGTAATTATCGAAAATACATATTATGCATATATTATATACTTATTGCGTTATCGTCATTAAATTTAATGACAAATCATGCAAAAAGTATTTAAATAATACAGATAAGAAATAAAAATGGCGTACACTACACGATATGACATATAACCAAAGGCAATGAAATATAGAGCCAAAAGCTATCGTAATGAAAACATACATTATATGATATGATAAATATATAATATATAAAAGAAACAGATACACTGAAAAAACTCGATAATAAAACGTTCAAATCCATTCAAATTTATTCAACAATCTCTAAATAACGAATTTTAACACTGTCCGTCTTATTCATTAAGTAAAAAAATCATAGAATTGATTCAAAATCTGAACAAAATATATTAAATTGTACTTTATACATACAGCAAAACGAAAATCTATTGATCCAAAAAGGTTCACCACATATTGTTTTGCCAACAATTTACTGGTATACTGGTTAGTGGTATAATGATAAACTAAAAATATCATTTTGTAATCGACTAAATAAATCGATGATCTGTATTTTTTAAACCCAATGGAATCTAAATAGATACATATTCTTTTTGTTTTAGAGGGTAGGTGAGAATTATTGAAAGGCACTAGCTGCAGAGGAAAAGAGTCCTCTATAAGTGTGTAGAATTTTAGCCCAAAAAACACCACCCCTTTTTTTTTAACTAAACAATAGGTTGTTACGACGCTTAGTGCTCATCTACTGACTGGTCAAAAAAAGTGCTCATCTACTGACTGGTCATCGTATGTGTCATCCTCGACAAGTCTAGGGAATACATGTGGTGTGGGATATAGTTTCATATTCGCGATGTTCGTATCACAAACGAGTTTCCATACGAACAAACGCCAAATTTTGCCATCTAGGAATTCGAACTACATAGGGATGGACAGGAAAAGTTCTGTCTCTTTAGAATATTTTGAATGGAGTAGGATCAATAAAGAAATAAGATAAAAAATAGAGAAAATACAAAATATACTCTATATTGCATTAAAAATTTTAAAAACTATTAGGTCCAGCTATACTATAGCACAAATTAAAAAATTGTAATCTCTAATCACTTTAGTTAACGAAAACCTAACGGACAATATAATTTAGATTAAAACAAATTTTACTTTATTTCTTAAAAAATATGCTAAAAATGTCAATTTTATAATTTTGTTGTTAATTAACCAGTTTATACCTAATCTGTCAACTCAAAATTAGATTAATTATTAATTATTATTGTATAGTGTTAGAGAATTATGAGATGTTTGTGGATACAATGGGATAACGGTGACAATTTATTTCATTCATTAATAAATTTTAATCTTCTTTGTTTTCTATTTTAGTTATATACAAACAAAAATCATTGTTTAAAATAATAATGATGTATGTATACATGCATATTAAAACAAATATGACATTATGTATATGTATGTATAATTTTTAGTTTTTAAATTAAAAATTTTGTGTTTGCTTCTTCTTTTTTTGACTTTTTTTACTTTATTTCATCAATTATTAATAATTACTTCTTTTTTTTTTTATAGAATAGATTGGATCAAATATTTTAGAATTAATATTATTTTATTAATAAGTTTTTCATAATAATATTATAAACCATATACCTACCTACATACATATAAACAATTTTGACTTTGTTGTTGAAAAATAAAAAAAAAAAATACAAAACATGACGTATAAAAAGTGGACATATATTTTTTTGGGTTGGGGATAAAATCCAGAAAGACATAATACAGAAAGGCAAAGTCCAGAAAAAACGAAATTCCGAAAAGACGAAAACCATAAAAAACAAAATTCAGAAAGTGTGCAAAAAGACAAAAGACAGAAAAACAATCCAGAAGAAATTTAAATTTCAAAATATATTGAAAAAAAATGTTAAAATTGGAAAATGGTAAAAATTTCATAAAATTATAGAAATGGAATATTCTAAACCGCATGGGAATATTCTAAACCGCGCTACTTATTTAAACAATCTTCTTTTTGAACAAGATAAGTAAACGCGAATCAGTTTGATTTTGTTTTTTTAACTTATATGAAATCCGGGAAAAAGATTAAATCTAGTACTTTAATATGGAAAACAAAAAAAATTTCAACAAAATTTTGACTTTTTTATATTAAATTCGAATTTTTTCATAGATGGAGGATGGCGGCGCTATACCTCCGCTACAAATTTAAACAATCCTCTTTTTAAATACGGCAAGTAAATGCATACGAAAAGAATCAGATCAGATTTTTTTTTGTTTTTTTTGCTTTTTATGTAATCCGGAAAAAGACAAAATCAGTACGTTAATACGCATACCAATTCAATATTAAAAAAATATAAATTTTTGATTTTCCTATATGCATATGAAAATCATAAAAATATACTGCATTTTTTCATTATTTTTTACAAATTCCAAATATCTCCAAAATTAAAAACTATTTAAAAAATTTTTTGTACAACCCTTTTTATTTCCATTTAAAAACTCTTTTCGTAATTACATAAAGAATTGCACTACGGCAACACATTTCACAAATGCATTAGTATTAAAAAGTCATGCGGTTATTTAAAAAGTGTTTAACTTACTATGTTAATGCGTTTTTTGTTTTTCATATTAAATTTAGATTTTGTCCTATCTGAATTTATTCTTTTCTAGATTTTCTAACAAATTCTGGATTTTCTCTCTTTTGGATTATGTCTTTCTAGACTTTATTCCCAACCCTTGTTTTTTGCTATATCTATTCATATAAATTGGTCGTAGTCAAAATTATGTGCTTTAAATTTATTTTACCTATTGAATTTTGTTATTTTATATTCTCATTATAATTTTAATATTATAATTTAAAATAAATAGTTTTTGCTATTTTTGATTTTTTTTGTTTCATTAGATATAATAAAAATAATTAATATTTTTATAAAGTACTGATTACATACTCATCAAAAATTGACAGTGATGGTTCCAATAATATAATATCTATTTTTTAATATAAAGATTTAAAAGCATTAAAAGAATAACTGCTTCTTTTCATTAAACGCGATTTTTAGATCCAAATAAGTTTAAAAAAATGTAAAAATGATTATATACTTAATTAAAACTTTATTTAGTGGAGGGGTATTAAAGAGCTATTGAAATTTGTTATTGAATTTAATATAAGGAGTATTAAGAGTATAACGAGCTATCGAAATTGACATCAACTGAATATATAACTAGTATTAAGGAATCAAAAAGTCTGGAAAGAAAGGAATTAAAAATGAAAAGATCAAAGTATTTAATTATAAATCCGAAGGTGTATAAAGTTCATTTGGCAAAGGTTAGTTAGATGAAATGACAGCTTCCAAAATATTTTAACAGATATTATATTGGTTTACAATTGCAAAAAATTGCGAAAAATTACGACAGATATAGAAATAACAGAGAGGGGAGAGAAGATAGAATTGAATTGTAATGAACTCAAAACTATAAAGTCAACTAAAAAATGTAATGCTGCGGAAAAAAAGGAAAATTATTTTGTTCGATATTTTTATACTACAAACGGTGTGGTTTTTTTTCTAATTTTTATCCAGACAAGAAGAGATATACCAGAATAAATAGAATCTTTTGGTTCAATAATAAATTCAAAATAAAATTTTATATGGATATGAAAAAAATTTGTGCCGTATATTGGAGAAATTTTTAATTTTTTGTTTTCAAATTTTTATTTCTCCCATTTAGACCAATCGAAAAATGGAAAAAAAACAACAACACTGCTATAATATAATTTCATAAGTAGAGTAGAGTGAATAATTAAAATAAAATTAATAGATGACATACTCTATTTATATTCTATATGAAGAATAAATTTTAATAGGTATTAATGAGTAAATATGAAATTATATTATCTAAGTGCTCATATAAGTGCTCAACGTAAATAAAAGCGAACGGCGTATATTTTATGTCAAATAATTTTTAAATACATTACGTGTATTTAAATGAGAGCACCCGAAATACGCGACGTACTATACGTCAAGTTTTTAAAATTTTAAAATTGACACAAAGCGTATAAAATTTTTTTGTTGTTCTTCGTTATGTTGTCAAGGCAATGTTTTTAAAAATGAAAACAAAAATAAAAATTTAAAAATTAAAGTTCAAATAAAAAATGTCAGGATATGTAGACGTATCGACGTACTGGCGTATAAAAATTGTTCCTCGTACGCTTTTATTTAGGTTGAGCGCTTATATATTTAATTAAAAACAAAACGTCAAAAAATAACAAAAATTTAAAATTTAATGTGTTATAATTATATAAAAACAATTGCCCGAGGTCTCGTCGCTAGCGCTATATTTTCATAAATTTAACTTCATTTGCAATTGCAATTATATAATTTATAGTTAAATAAAATAGTAATAATAATAACATAAAAGTTTAAAAAAATGTTTTCATCACACTAGAAATAAACAAGGTGTTTAAAAAGGCATATTTTCAAAAACAATAACAGAATTTTATTCAAAATTTACAAAACAGAACATTGCAAAACAGAAACAGAAAATATAACACAGATAATAACAGAAAATTGCAAATTGGGAGCAATCAATGACTAAAATTTCATTGCTCCATCTAAAGTAGTGTAGAGGTGTTTTAAATAAACAGACGGATGGACACACAGTATGGAACTAACCTATTTTGTTTTTTTAAATTATACTTTAAGTCAATGTTCTTATAAAAGAATAATAAAATTAAAAATAGCTACGTCCATTAAATTCAAATTTAAACAACAAAAATAGAAATTCAATGCCAGAAATTGATGTATGGGTTTGCCTGCATGTTTAAAATTATTTTCTTTTCTTTCGTTTAACCCGGAAAACGAAATTTGCCAAGCGAAAGCATTCCCTTGTTCAAACCTACTTTTAACATTTTATTTGAAAAAAAATAATGTACATTTTTAAATGCCAATAGCCAAAATCCGTTTTCCAACCTGAGTTAAATTTTGAATATTTTACTGTACTCATTCATTAAAGAGCAAATTTGGAAAAACTGTATTATCAAATATTTGAAAAAAAAATTAGAAACGTCAAACTGCCAGACTTTTTTTTAAGCTTTAATAATAATGAAATCATCATTATTTTTTGAAGCTAGTATTTAAATTTACATTTATATAAGAACTGAAATAAATTATCTTAAAAAAAAGTTCCTGCCACTTGTTCTAGACCTTTCTAGAGCTATTGCTGGTCAAAAATTGAAAATTTCGTAATATTTAACATCACATTTCCACAGACATTTAAAAAAAAAGAAAAAAAAATTTTGATATAAAAATACTGTTTATTTATTTTTATTTATTTCGTAGTAAAGGGGATTTATTTTTAATTAAAAGTCATTCCTACTTATGTAGAATTTACACACGTACTCTCCCGTTTAATAAGTTACGTACTTGACGATTTGACCACCAAGGTCTTTAGTACTATTTTAATTTGTCTTTTTAAAATGTGCGCCTTTAAAAATCTTTGTTTTTTCAAACTGTTCTGTTATTTTATAAATTTTATCAATACCTACCGAACAGAGTCTTCTTTCTCTAACAAAACTATATTAATATCAAAATTTTTTGATCATAAATGGTGAGTGATAAAGTTGTAGATCTTTTAATCGAAAGGTTTTAGGACTGAGAACACATCTGCAATAGTCGTAATTTATACCATAAATAAATAAATATTTCATTTTATATAAGATTATAAGATGGCCCAAGATTTTGTGTTTCATATTCTTATATAATAGTTGCAGCCCAGTAATTAACAGTTTAGTGAAATAATGATTCGAGAAACAGACGCTTAGTTTATTCTTTGTAACTTTGCAAACTTTTTTTAAAAAGTCACAAAAAGAAATTTAAAAGTTTCTTTTAAAAATCCCTGCAACTTTTTAATAAATAAATAAAATACGATGTTGTTATTTTATAACAACTCCATATAAATATTATGTTCGAATATTAAAAAAATTATTTATTAATATTATGATCTAATGTTTAAAATCATTAAAAAACTAAGTAAGGTGGAAAAATTAATTGGTATGTAATGTAAAAGCATCTTAATATTTTTATTTAAAAAAATAAATGGATTCTTTTAAATTAGGGGTTATTAAATAATAATTTATAACAATATTTTTAAAACAATTGAAGTGTAATCTACTTACAAAATAATCCTATTATAGGTATTATACAATCTATTTTTTTTTTTTTTAATTGTATTCAATTTATTTTTCTCTAATTTTAATTTTTTGTATAAAAATTCTAAAAAAAAATTTAATATAAAATTACCTTATATACACAATATTGATTTAAATAAATATATAATATTATGTATTTATATATTATTTAAATGTTATGTAACATAATATGAAATTAAATAAAAATTTTAAATTAACTTTTTAACAAGAAAATTTTAAACTAAGTTTTTTCTTCAGAAATTTTAATATTAACATCAAACAAAAAAACATATTTTCATAAAACTGTTCCAGGAAACAAAAAATTTAGTAGGTAATGTTAGGTATAGGTAACAAAAAAATAATGTTTTTATAGTCTTTTCATCTGTACAGCGTAATTTTCATTCAGTTTTTCTGTAGTTAGCAACAATATTGTGTGTGTTATCTCAATTATACACAATTTCAAAATACCTAAAATATAACCTCAAAAAAAAAATCACATGACCAGTAGCTCTAGAAAATTATAATATTAAATTTTTATTCATATAGCCAATGGTGTAGTGCTTAAGACACTAATCTTTCATTCCTGTTTAAACTTCGACTGAATCGTATAAATTAATAAAAAAAAAATTATACAGATTTTTCTCATGTATAATATAATTAAATCAAAAATAAGTATACAACATATAAGTACCATCTATAAATATAATTTAGTAGTTTTAAGCCACACACTACGTATTATGAAACTCCGCTAAGTTTTGAATATACAAATGTATATTTGGATACAATTTTTCTATTACAAGATCTACATTAACATACAACATAAACATACATATTGTATCCCATATGATTTATTTGTAATTTACTGCGCACTAATGAAAATTTTTACGTTTCATAGATTTATAAAATAGTTCCAGCCGAGGCAGGTTTAATTATTAATAAATTAATTAGTGGATATCCTATACTTCTTATAGAAGCTGAAGGGAGAAAAAGAAATGATTATTTAATGTACTATGTAACTAACTGGATATTTATTTCTGTTTTGAAATTCAACATTTAAAATTACCGTTATGTAAAATAAAAATCATTCTAAATTGACGCGTCCGTATCTTTTACATTCTTAAATTTAAAATTGACATTTTGAGAA
This sequence comes from Poecilobothrus nobilitatus, assembly GCA_947095535.1. Taxonomy (NCBI): domain Eukaryota; kingdom Metazoa; phylum Arthropoda; class Insecta; order Diptera; family Dolichopodidae; genus Poecilobothrus; species Poecilobothrus nobilitatus. The sequence goes on from OX352774.1 coordinate 114,053,710, forward strand.
GAGTAAGCTTCTTAAGGATGAGTACAAATTACTTCCGAAATATTTTTTGTTTGTTAATTTATACATCTGTAACTTTTTTTTTTTTAAATGCATTTCTCTGCCACATAAATTTGGACAGGAAATTACACAGCCTTTCCTGTTCAGACGTGGCTGTAAATGTCGTAAGGGGAATAACTCTTACGACGTGTGTGGAATTCGAACCCACACTTCATCGGTGTTTACAGCGTAGTTCATACGCCACCGAGGCCTCTACATCTGTAACGTAGTTGTATACAGATATTTCAATATTATGATGAAAAATTTGAATCCGCAAACCTGTACAAATATTTGAAAACTAAAATGGATTATTTTAAAACTCTCTTGCTTTTTCTCTAATTATCTCTACAATCACAATTCCGAAACCAATTTACACCATTGTTTGGAGAATGTGCATCTTTTAAAACTCTTAGTCTTCATTTAACATTTTTTTTATTATATTTTTTTTCTATAAAATTTTTTTAAAAATATTGCAACCGCAGTCGAACGATGGAAAATACTTCATTTACTTAATTAAATTTAAATATTGTATAAATATTTAATAACTGTATCTGTAATTTAAAATGCAACTATAATTGCCGTAGCAAAAAATTTATGATGGACTATTTAAAACGTGATGAGATGAAATCAAAATATTTTGTATTATTAATAAGTACATGTAAAACATTTTTTCATATTTTGTAAGTGATTTTAAATGAAAAATCAATTTCGGGACCGGCTTTTTCTATACGTCCTTTAGTAAATAAATTGGGCGATCCATAGCCATTTAGTGCTTGGCTATGGATCGCTCAATCGCTTTATTCTTTTTTAAAAAGAATACAAATCGAATGCCCAATGTTAGAACGAAAGGCTTTATGTATTTATGTTACACATTCATTTCATAAAATATCAAATTTTTTTTTGCAATTGTATAGATTTCATTTTGGAGATAAGTACATAAATTATAAAAAACAGTTAAAATTAAAAAATACATATATTAAAAAAAAAATAATTAAGTTTTCAAAAAAAAAAAATTCGCATAAAAATGACTAAAATTAACATAAAATGGTTTAAGATAAAAATATATTCTTTTATTGTATTAAATCTTAGCTAAATAAGGTTGAGGTATATGAATTTTTAAAAGATAGGAAGAGTCTTTTCCTGAGACAATGTTTATAATTTCAATCTAAGATAAAACATTTACAATCTATGATTATTTCAATGCATCAGAATGTTTAGTATATATAATAGACACAACTTAACTTGACTATTATAATTTTAGCATATTCATTTAAACCGAATAGTTATCTGTAACAATAAGAAAAATCGCAATTCAAACAATCTTATAATTATCTCTGGAACATAAATCTTAAACTTATGTTTTTAATTACGAATAAATAGCAAAAATACTAAAACACATAAAAAATCACCACAACCTAACCAACGGACATAATCTGTCAGTGAAAAGATATTTTAAAAAATTTTCAAGGTCTCTACGGATATCTCATCAGAGAATCGCAATTTAATTTAACTTTATAATTCCTTTTTTCATATTTTTATCATTTTAAGGATATCGATTTTTAATTAATCCTTACGTAGAGAATGTATAAGATAAAAATGGTAATTTTAGTATAGGACAGGATAACCTGAAGAATAGTGGTAATTATTTTGATACCATACTACCGCTATCTATATAAAATCTCCCGGTTATCATATTCATATTTACTATATAAGGTGACTCAAAAATATACGAATATATACGAGTCAAATGTATATGTATGCATAATTATACAGCAATAAATTAACTCCTATATATATTCAAATCCTAACAAAATAATTTAATTTCCGGATATAACCTGAATCCTTTTATTTCCATAAAAAATATTAATCGGAAAGTAAATAAAATTCTTTTATTATATTTTATTTAAATATTTTAAAACTAAAAAAAAAAACAAAATAGTAAATATTTATTGTTGAAAATTGAAAAAAAAATTAAATTTTTCTGGGTATGGTCAATGCAAATATTTATTCAAAACTTAAAAGTTTTTTTTATTTTACCTTTAAAAATAATAAATTAAAAAATTATTTTAATTTTGTATTTTATGAATGGAAAAAATATGCTTATTAAATACATTCCGTATCCTTTCACTTATCAATTCATTCGTCCATTCGTCCATTCCAACTTCTACACCGTCTACGATACAGTATGGTTTAAATTTTAACTACCTAAAAATTAATCTAATAAAAATGTCTATAATGTTGTACAACAACTTTATTCGTTACAGAGCTGATTTAAAACAGTCTACTCTATATAAAAGTTTAATTATTAAGTGGTTATTAAAAAATTTTTGGCTCTAAAAATTTTTTTTATCTGAAACCGTTATCATAAAATAAATATAATTTTCTGCAATTCTGTATTTAGAAATTTACCGTTATGGAAAACAATATCCTAGACACATTTTAGACTGCTCAAAATTAGACACATTTAAAATTTCAACATGCCAAAAATTTACTTTACAAAAGAATAAATAACCTCTGCGCCCCAGTTTCAGAACTACTGCAAATTTGTTATACTAAGGACATTTACAGAAATTTTTTAAAGTTTTGGAAATACGTTTTTAAAAACTCTTACTTTAACATACTGCCTTGTTTTATTTTTAATTAAAAAAAAAATAAATAAATTATTTTATTTTTACTTTAATTTTAACTTATTAATAGTTAAATAGTTTTGTTAAATCAAAATGAAAATATTTTTAAGATTATTTAGGATTAAAATTTTTGATTTTGGTTTTAGAAACAAAAATAATCTCATAAGAATCCATAAACCTTAAGAGGATAAAATCAATTTACCCACAATTAAAGAACGGTAAAAATTGTTTTTAGCACATCTCCAAAAAAATTTTAATAAAATGTGCTTATTAGTTTCACTCTGTTCGTCCGTCCGTCTGTTTACAAAACTTCTACACCGTTAAAGATAGAGAAAAAAACAATAATTTTGTTGAACAACTTTTTCATGTAGCCCCATCCATTTCGGACTACAGCCCCTCAAACTTTGAAAAAGCCTTATTTTTAAATGCGTATATCTTATGTTCTGCTTAAGATTTTTTCAATCTGAAAACGTCATTCGACAGGTATTTTTTTTAACTTTGTAAATCAAAATTATAGAATTTTTTTATATTTTGTAATTTTGAAATTGAAATTTAAATTGAAATTTAATTTAATTTTAAATTGAAAATTTGCTATTTTTAACACCTGTAACTTAGGCACCTGTAAAAATTTTTCTTCGGCAAAACATGAAAATTAAAGGTTCAATAATATATTTTTACGGGTGTTAACGGTTTTTCTTAGTTATATAGGATTCCGGACTTACGGCCCCTCAAAATTTCAAAAATGTCTTATTTTCACGTTTTTTCTTATTACATGAAATTTTGAAATTTTTGTGCAAGTGACAATTATAAACAGTTTGTATTGAGTTTTGGAAATGTGCGCTTTTAAAAACCGTTGGTTTACATTCTACCTTGTTTTAACTATCATAAAAAATATTGTTAAATTAAATTACATTAAGAAATTGACATGAATTTGTTTTAAAATTTAATTTTAAAATGAAATATGGTATATATATCATTTAAATGTTCTGTTTAAGTATTTTCCTTTCTAAAAGAAACACTAAAATAATTTTTTCTCTGAAAAACACTGTTGTTTTATGCATAATTTTCCTAAAAAATCTAAATAAGAGACAACTGATTTCCGTCAATCATACAACTAAAATAAAAGTCATACCAAAATTTGATTTTACTTTTTAATGGAACAAAATAAAAAATGTTCTCACTAATATTTTATATGATAAGTATAAAATCCTATAAATCCTATAAGAGCTGTATAAATCCTATTAAGAGTTTCCTAAAAATTATTGTTGTTGTTTTTGTTTGGAAGAGGGGATAGACAACTATCACTACATCTAGACTCTGCTCGTTTATCTCATGGGCCCAGACAGTAAATGCCCCTAAATAATCATACTATAGTCAAGCGCTTTTACTTGGGGTTTATCCCAATAGCTCTCTCGTAAAGGTTTTTCTGCTTCGGAGTTTCAGAATCAGGCACTTTCTTCCTATAACTTTTACATATTCCTAAGCCGTTTTTCGTTTTCAGCCCTTATCATCAAATGGCCTATGCTGCTTCCAATATTGAGTATGAGGTCAGTCCTGTTTTGTTTAAATAACCCCAGAAAGCCTTTTCAAAAAAACTGATGTTATCTTAATAAAAGATGTTTTCGATTTGTTGGATAAGTAATAAAATTTTTTGATTAGTTATTATCTATTATATATCCTTAATAATTGATTGTAAAAATTTGCTGGATCAAAGAGAATCAGATATGTGTTCTCTCTAGATTCGTCACTACAACCATTCAATAAAACAACAATATACTTCCAGCACTTTCTTACTTTTAATAATAATAGTTTTAAAAAATCAATAGTGACATTATATTTAATGCAGACATACTTCTAAGTAAAAACAAGTAAACTGGTTTTATGGTAATATCGCAAATATTAGAATTCAATAGGCAAAAAATAGCAAAAGGTCGTGTACCGTCAAGATCGCTATAAATTAATTAACTACATCGAGGTCAGAAACACGTCATTTGTCTCACATGCTAACTCCGTCGAGACTAATACCCTCATCTTTCTTGACATCCGTTATAATATAACAGTTCTTTTGACAACTATTCTTTTGACAAAATTTGTTTGATATTCATTTAACAAAACTGAACGTTTCGCAAAAATAATGTTAACTAAAAGGAACCCTTAGCAAACGTAAATTTAATTATTAGGCTGTTTGGCAAAGGTATATTTTAACAGTTATGATTAGAATACCTACTATTTTTTGTTCGCGTATTCATTTGCAGTACATAATTTTATATACATATATGTACCTAAGTTCTGTGTTCTGTCGAATAACTAAAAAATCAAACTTTTTCCATAATAGAAATATACTTTATTTGCTGCTACAGTAATAATAGCAGTGACAGTGTGGTTGCTTTTAATTATTACTTTATGCGGAAAATGTTATATACTACTGTTATAACTCTTGATGGCTATCTTCAGTGATATCTAAATCTACTCCTAATTCAGTGTTTCCGAATCCTTGTTCTATCCTCTCTTATCTCTACTTCCCACTCCCCCTAATCAATATTTTGTGTTAGCAATTAAGGGTTTCATTCCATCATATTAGGAGGTGGGTTTACTCAGTAAGAATCCCACCTCCCACCTCCCTTGAGAAAAATTACCACCTCCCTTGAAAAAAAATCAGATTTTTTCAAAATCAAAGTTTGTGAAAATTCAAAATTGGATAAATTTATTGTATTCGACGAAAAGAAATTTGATAACTGACTCGCTTCCACAAAAAAAATAATTTATAAATAAAATAAAAAAGAATATTTATTTTTATTTTGTTGAACCGTTCATTGTTGTTATTTCGAATTTGTCTAATACTATTATTTTTTTTCGTATGGAATTATAACACTGTTACTTGTAAAAAAATGTAAATCAGAGTATAACAGCGGCAACAAAAGAAATCTATAATTTGTATTAATCCTCATATAAAATTCATAAAAATTCGCTAAAAATAAAATTTTATGACATTATTTTTCGGCACAACAAGAAACAAAAATAAAATCCCCCGTTATAGTATTAGTAATAAATAACGAATATTAGTAACATTTTATTTTTATTTTCTGATTATATCATTTTATAAAAAAAAGCATAAAAAATAAATAAATTATACTGATTATAATTTTGTTTTTACTTATATTCAAATAGAAGAGTACCTAACTAGCATTTTAATGTAATATGAGGTTAATATAATACACATATTGAATTTTAAATTAGAAATTTGGATATTCAAAATATGAAGTCCTTATTATTTTGAAGTCTTTTATTCTTATTTCAATAAAAATTATTTTCAAATAAAATAAATACGTATGAATAGCTTGTTTTTGTATTACATGTTTTGGTAAGTGTTTGAATTAATCACATTGAATTTTGAAGAACTTAAACCAATAATGTTCTAATATTGCAAAACAACCTATTGATTCTAATATCTTCCAACTTTTTTTTTTATATTAATTTCATTCTGCCAGAGAACATAGGGCTTCGATTTGGCATTTCTATCTGACACTGTTTCCTGCTGATATTTTACCTGTTGATAATTTTTTCTCCCATATGAGGTTGCATTGGCCAAGTGTACTAAGTGTATTATGGTGCGTCTGCAGGTATTATTTAGACGTCCACGTGTTATTTAGGAGATAGATTTCAAGGCCATGTAACTTATGTTGTTAGCATGTTAAACGTGTCCATTTATTTCAAGTTTTTCTTTCTTTGTTGTCACAGTATGGGTTCCTCTTCTGTAAGTTTCCATAGCTCTTCGTTGCTAATACTTGCAGACCAGAATATTTTGCATATGATACGTATGCACTAGTTAGTAAACACTTGTAATATAGAACCTATTGTGTCTTAGAGTTGGAACAAGCCCAATTTTAAAATATTTATATAACAAATACTACTGAATATTTTTTCCAATTTAAGAGTAAAAAATATTTTAAGAATTACAATGTGATTTTGTATTTAAAATTATAGTTATGTGAACTTCAAATTTAAATCAAAATTTTTGTACTGTTGTAAACCTACATGGAACACTTTTAGTTAGAATCTTAGAATTTCCAAAGGAGGAACATTTTTCACAATAAGTCAAAAATTTAAAATACACTATTTTTAGAAACCTTACGGATCATAGGTTTCAACATATAAAAAGTTGAAAGTAAGGCAAAAAAAATTAAAGCTAGAAAAAGTTCCCTGGATTTTTCGTACTTTTTTCTCATATAAAAAAATTTAATACAAAAGTGAAAAACATGTAAAATACAAACGCAAAAATATCACCATACTGTATTTATTTATAAAAAAAAAACAAGTTTTTTTATGGCTTTTCGAAAAAGTGCAACTTTAAAAGTACTTTTCGTTTTACATACTGCCTTGATTTAATAAAATTTTTATTTATTGAATGTTAAATTTTATCACCATTAAATTAAATTCTAAATTATTTGATCTGACGAAACTTCGCTAGATAATAACGACAATATTTCTTTCAATTCATACTAAATAGATGTTTAGTTAAGAGACATGACGAAAAATATAATTTCATGGACAAAGTTAAAACAGAGCAATAATATGCATCAAATGCTGGGTTTACTACTCTTTGTCGAGAATTTTAGGAAAATTGAAAAAAAAATGCAAAATTAAAATAAAATTTTAAGAATTTAATTATTAAGCTATAAAAAAAATTTTTTTTTTTTAATCTTCTAAAAATATTCAAGAAATTTATATCTTCTTTTCAATTTTTATATATTTAAATACGTTTTCAAATTTATTTTTTTTCTTAAATATAAAATTAAATAGAATTTTTTACTAAGAATAGAATAATTATATAAGTTTTACAATACTTTCTAAAAACCCACCCACATGAAGCACCGCATGGAATTTAAAATATGTATTCCTATATAGGACGCATTAAATTTATTTTTTCCTTATCCGATTAAAAAACTCAATTTAAAAATAATTTAAACTTCATACATACATACTGCATATATAATTAAATAAGGTTTATTGCAGACTATTGAAAATAATTGGGTCTTTTCTATATTTAATGCAATAAAAGGACATTCATTCAAAACATTTCATCTATAATATTATAAGAGTCAATAAAAATAAAAGTATCTTATACAACTATAGAATTAATAATAATAATAAAAGTAAAAAATAATTAAGTTGTTATTTTAGTTGCTAAACTATAATCTTTTTAGTATCTAATTGAACATACATATATTAAAAGTATGTCAATGGTGTGCATCTATTTTTATATCAAAAATCTCATTAATCACACAAATCTAAATGTGGGAAATTAAATAACCCATAAAAAAAAATGTTCTTCTTCTTTTCTGATGCAGTCTTTTGCATCAAAATTCTCTAAAAATAACTGTTTTATTAATAGCTATTTTATTATTTCATGTTTTACATCTCTATATATTCTGATATACAATTTTCATGTTAGTCATCGGGACATTTAAAACAAATTTAGAAGTTTTCTTTTATTAATTTAGACTAAGTATTATCATCTTGAATCTACAAAATTTTTGTGTATATATAATTTATTTCAATACATAATACATATAGAGTAAGATTTTGCACATAATTCTATCTCTCAACAACTGTTAGTCAAAAAAATACTGTTAGCCATCGAGATCGTACACTTTTATATGTTTTTTTCATATTGACATATAAGGCATGATTTTTCTTCAAAATTGTTTACAGTAAAATGAAAATTGACTTTTATATTTACATTATTTATGTTTTTTTCCTTCCCACTTCTATAACGAGCATAGGGCATCCACTAAGTCAATTATTATTCATATTTGACTAAGCTTCAGTTTCTGGAATGAAAAATTTAACTAAGCCGTTATTCGGCTGTATGCCTAGTATATGCCTATAGTATATGCCTATTAATCAAACATTGAATGAAATTTTAATATCTTTAGTTATCGGGACAATGAAAGTGTGACACTGTTTTACAGCATCGTATTTTAGTTATATAAAAAATAAATATTTTTAAGATCAATATAATTTCTAAACATATAGTAATAATCTTTTGCCAATCCTTAGATCTTAAAAAAAAAAAATTATGCAGATGATTTTCAAATTGATGCCTTTTTGATACCTCCCTTCTTATTCTAAAAATAAAAAAATTCTAAAAAAACTTATACCGTTATTCTAGATATCGAATAACGATCGAATTTTTCCAATTATCCACTTTATATTTAAGACAATAAATAATTATACTTTTTTAAGATAATTATTAATATATAGGTTATAGAAAGGAACGATTTTATATCTCTGCAAGTCAATGAATCAATGTTTTTAATGAAAAACAATATTCATCGTTTCTTTTATAGTTTTATATTATAACCATTTCATATGAAAATATACTTATGTATGGGGTCTCGGTGAACTAGTGGGTAAGTTCATAAACACTATTAAAATACGTTGTAAACACCCACAGGGAGTGTGGGTTCGAATCCCAGCCACATCGTAAGAGTTATTCCCCCTTTCGACATTTGCAGCCAAGCCTGAACAGGAAAGTGTGTAATTTCCTGTCCACGTTTATGTGGCAAAGAAATGCATTAAAACAAAAAAACATATGCATCTACAAATATAAATTATCTACCTATATACTCAAAAAATATATAATATGTTCTTTGTTTTTATCTCTAATAATCCATTTTTAATCCAAATTGACTTTTCAGTTTACTAAATGAATAAATATATATATATATATATATATACATAATATTTAGAAAAAATTTTCAAATATATAAAATTATTATAAAATTAAAAATCAATTATATTATCGCACCTTATTATAATTTTCATTATTTGATTAATTCCATATTAGACTGTGATCTAAAATTCAATGTAGGTAATAAACTTTAATAATTTTTAAAATAATTATCATATCTTTAGTTATTTAATTAATTTACTGTAACCTTTTTTTTTTTTTTTTGATCGCAGTACATATTATTTTTATTTTATACACTTACAAAAACTTTTCTAAATATTTTCTTTTTTGTATAATTATTTTTTTTTTGAACAAATTCCTTTTTATTTTATAATTTTTACTTTACGCAGAAGGTGAGTAAGTACTTTTTTAAGACTTACAGATTTTTAATGAAAAAAAAAATTTTTTATTTCCTTTTCTTTCAAGGCCAATTTTTTTTTTTTTAATTTTTTACATGATTTTTACTTTGGTACTGTATTATTTTATTTTCATATTCAGAATCTTAAGATTAAAATTATTTCTACATAATATTATACATAATAGCTATAGGGTATGTACTGTATTTTTTTGTTTTTTTTTGTAATTCAATTTTCCTTTTTATTATTCAGCTATATTGAAGCTCCGGAATATATATTCTTATTTAATGCCTATATAATAGTTCAAAATGAAATAAATTGTTATTATGTATAAAGGTAGATGTAAATATAATCCTTTTTTTGTTTTTTATAATTAAGGTTTATATATTTGTGCCTTTTTAACTTTTAATATTAATTTTTTTCATTCTATTCATTTTTTTTTTATTTATACAAATTTTTTAAAATTTTAACACTATTATTTTACATTTTATTCACAATATTTTTATTTAATTTTTTTATCTTTTTTTCGTGAACATTTACATTTTTTTTTTTTTTTTAATAATTTCCACTTTTTATTGTTGAAATATCTCACAAAAATAATAATAAATCTGTTTTTATTTTCACAATTCCTTAAAAAAATTTTCAAATTTTCATTTTAGATATTTTTTTTTCTTTTTTTTTTTTTGTATCTTACATTCCTTCCTTATTAATTTCTTACAATAGAATTTTCCTTCTTTTTTTTTTTTTCTTATTAGATTTTCACAATTTATTTATTAAAATATTTGTTATTTTTATTATTTATTCATTTTATTCAAGATATACACGGGTAATAAAAAAGAAAATTGGGAAAAAATAATAATAACAAACAGTAAATTTTCAAAATAATAAACTGACGAAAAAATTTATTATCTTTCTCTCTTGTTTTTCACGTTTGTTTATTACAATATGATATTGAACAACAATAAAAAAATTTAGCGGAATTTTTGAAAAAAAAAAAGAAAAAGAATTTTTCAAAAAATCGATATATTTAATCCGTTATAGTATCCGTTCAGTTTTACCATCGCGGTATAACTGAAAATGTAGTACGGTTTAAAAAATGATTTTTTTTTTTCGTAACTTTTTTTTTGTTTTTTTAATATTAATTCAGCAAAAAACTTATTTTTCTTTTGTTTTGTTTTTTTTTTTTTGTATTCTTATTATTTTATGAAAAAGTTTAATTTTGTTTTTTTTTTTCCAAAATCATATGATAAGATTCTTATACACACGCTATTCCAAAAAATAAAAACAAAAAAACAAAAAAGAAAATTCTAATGCACGCAGTAAACAGAAAAATAAAAACATTGTTCTATTTTATTATATGTATAACAGTTTAATTAAAAACCGTTCACTACTAAATTTTGTATTTGTATCAGGCATGAGAGAGAATGAAAGAAAATTTTTGAGAATGTTTGATGCAAAGTGATTACAGTGAGTAACATATTGAGTAAAGTACAGAGTATACAAAAAAAGAAAAATTAAGAGAAATTTTTGACCGGTTATACTGAAATACTTTTATAAAATAATTCAAAAAATTGACATGGCATAATTATTTTAAGTAAATATTAAAAGTGAATTTTATGGAGAAAAAAACAGGCAATAGTTGTTATTACTGCCAAAATATAAAATCTATCATGTTCCTATTGTTAAGCTGAAAAAAAAAGTTTTATAAAAATTCATCCGGTAAATTTCTACCGAGTATGTTTACACATTGATTACATTATAAGAAAATTTACAAATTTTATTCCAGGATTTGTATTTTATTTTATGCGGCACTGATATTTTTCAAATTATATATTTAAATGAGGCACTGATATATTAATTATATATGAAATTTTACAGTAATTAGCATATTTGATGTAATTAGCATAAAATTATGTAAGCTTAGTTTACTTACTTTTATTAAATTACGTTACAAAAATTATCGTCTTAATATTATACTCCAGAATATATCAAAAATTGGATAAAAACGTGAGAGAAGAACAGGGAGGTTCTCGGGGAAGCCGAAGCTGTACAGAACACACAAATACACTAAGATTAATTGTAGAACAGTCGGTAGAATGGAACAGCCAACTCTATTGCACATTCATCGACTTGGCAAGAGCCTTCGACATTATTAATCGAAGTGCTATCTGGGCTGCTCTTAAGAAAAATAGAATTCCATCAAAAATAATTGGAATAATCAAAGAGCTATCTATACCGACGCAGAAACGATGCTATCACACAATAGCGCATTTAGCAGGCCAATTACAACATCAGTAGAAGTACGACAAGTATGCCCAATTTCCCCTCTACTGTTCATCACAACTCTGGAAAGATGCCTGAAGGACTGGTACCTGAAGGATTTTATTGCAAAGGTGTCTCATAACTCTCAAGCAAGCTCCCAAGCCTAGAATACACAGATAATATAGCTCTTCTTACGCAGTCAGCTGAAAGCATGATAACAACAGACGGTGGTACAACAAAAGATATAGATTTAATTTAAATTAAAAAGGCAAGATGTATCTTCTCTAGATTATGGGCAACCTGGAAATCGCCACTCATATACCCCGCCGCGGCACTAAAATAAGAATATTCAAGGCATGTGTGAAATCTGTGCTATTATACGGCAGCGAAACGTGGCTGGTAACACGGAACAACATACAAAAGCTATAGGTTTTCACCAACAAATGCCTAAGAATAATATGTCGAATATTTTGGCCAAGAAGAATACTGAATCAGAAATTATGGGTACTATCCAACCAAGCGCCGATTGAAACGCAAATATGTAGAAGAAAATGGAGATGGATCGGCCACATCTTCAGGCAACCAACAACATCAGTGGTACGTTAGGCATTGGACTGGAACCCTCAAGGCAGAAGAAACGTGGGAAGACCTAAAGCAACTTGGAGAAGAAGCGTTCAAATTGAAGTAATAAAGAGTAGAAAGTCTTAGGCTTAAATAAAAAGACTAGCCAATATGGGGAAATATGGAGAGATTTTGTCGAAGCCCTATGTTCCCGAAGGCAATAAACCAGGAGAAAAAAAATTATTAAATTAATGGTAAAATTTAATATTACTTATTATTTTTTATACCAAGTCAGATGGCAAGGTTAAAAGGAATCATAACAAAACCTTTGATATGAGACTTAATTGAAGTTTACAAAGCAAGATCAGTTAAACTATATAATTATAATATAGTAGAATAGTTAAATCTAAATAGAGATATCAGCAATCTAATGAGTTAAGAAACAGCACCTTACAATGTCTTCAGTTATTCAACATTCTGTTAAATCTGTTAAATAATATTAATGTAGGAAAATTTAAAATGTAAGAAATAATGTTAAATGTAGAAAAATTTAAACCAATTTAAAAGAAAATGTATATAGATATAAAATTGTATACTAATAAAGAATTAAATGAATAATAACAATTATATAAAATCATTCTTTCAATATTATCTCGTATAGTTTATATTAAAGTACTTAATTAATTAGTACTAGTACATGAATATTATACGGCTTAAAAATTAATTTTTAGTTTTTCATATTTTCTAATTCAAGTATGACCATTTTAAATTACTTTAAACTTAATTATACAAAATTTTCTTAATTTAACAAACTGTTATACAAAATAATTATTATAAAAGAGAAATGAAAAAATTTAAGAGAAATTTTTTTTTTTATTTACTATAGAAAAATTACTTTCACTCTTAGTTTTCTAAAGAGAAAATTTCCAATTTTTAATAAACGCTAACATGTTCTATGCTTTGTATACATTATATTTTTCATTCAAGAATATCTTCTCAAACAGTGAAAATGTCAGCGTCTTTAATTGAAAACATTATGAATTATGATATGTTATTTATAAATATACGAGTAGATATAGGAGTTTATTAAATAAGTGATATATGACACACTTTAGCTATATTAAAATCCTTAAAAATTTCTAAATGTTTACTAAAAATTTTGTAAAAATTAGAATTTATACAAAGTATTTGACCTTTCAAAGTAAATAACGGTTTAAAGAGATAATTAGTATACGGGTAATAGGATCAACTGATATAACATATTTCGAACCTATACATAATCATTTCGTAGCTAGCTTATATAATAATTAAAAATTAAAATATTTAATTAACATTTTATATATACTATAAGTGCTATATAAAATAAGTGAATTAAACTATTTAAAAATTTTATAACCAAAACATTTTATGAAATAATATTACAACTGTTAGGGTATGAAAATATAATACTTAAGATATTTTTCCAAGAGAGTATAAACTGTATAAAATGGTTTACATATATAATCTTTTTTTTTTTAAATACTGCTTTTATTAAATATATTTTATATAATATATAGTAGGTATATGGATTTCTAACCTCCACATCAATTAATTTTTTGTGGCATTCGTTAGGATCCATTTTATTATTTATATCCATTCACTTATTCACATTTATTTTTTTGTGAATTCCCATGCCACGTGAATGTGACAAAGAAATTACACAGTTTTTGTGAATGTCGTAAGGAGGTTTTTTTCTTACAACGTGTGAGGAATTCGAACCCACACTTCCTCAGTGTTTATAGCGCATTTTATACCCTCTTACCCACTAGGCCACCGAGTTCTCCATATTCACATTTAATATCATGAAAACAGCACTAACAATAAATGTTTACTGCCCATATAACCGAATATACTTTGAAAAATATATTTTTTTATGAAATTCATTTATATATTAGTTATTATCCTTTTTTTTTTTTTTTGTAAAAAAACTAAACAATTTTATTTTCTTATTCAAACTAAACAAAATTCAACTTAAATTTGTTAACATCAATTTCAAATTTTATTTCATAATTTGGTATATATACATTTTCTTTTTTTTTTTTATACATATATACATATATACATTTTCTTTGATTTTCAATTAAATATGAAGAACAATATTTTTATAATGGTTATAATAATGTATACATATAACAATTTTAATTGTAAAGGCAAAAAAAAAAAAAAAAAAAAAAAGTGTCTAAAGTTTATTGGAAATTTTCTTTAACAATTGTTCATAAGAGCAGGTCAAGAACATAATATCTATTTGTACACTTATCTTTATAATAATAAGTTGTTTTTTTCATTTTTGTTTTTTTGCACTCATCATTTCTCAATATAACAGTTAATACAAGAGAAAATTTTTATATTAAAAAACATAAGAACCGGAAAAACCGAAAAAAAAAACTAAAAATCCTAAATAATTACTGCGCATTGCGCATTCATATATCAATTTTTTTTTTTTTTTTTTTTATTTAGTAATTTCCCGATGGAATTTTTGGTAAAAAAAAAAATAACAAAAATATGGAATGTACATATGATATATAAGATATTCAAAACATAATATTATTATATATATATATAATATACATATATAATAGATAAAAAGTTTATTATTGAAAAAACAGTAGAAACTTTTAAAAATATCCTTTAGAGCACAATATTCTTTATTGTTATTATTATTATTATTGTTAATGTTTAATCGTTTTCAAAACTTAAAAAAAAAATATAATGATTCAATGGTTAAAAGTTATTGTTTTAAAAAATATATATACTAATATAGTATATATTATACATATATACTATAAAAATTTAAAAAAGAAAATAAGGTCGACTGAAGAAACCCAAATAATTTCTTAAAAGATTTCAACCTAAAAAAAGAAAATGTCATACAAAAATTAAGTATTCCTGTATAACAGTTTAAAATTAAATTTATATATGTATAGACATATTATCAGAACTTAACTATTATATACTTATTATTTATTGATAAATTTTTTTTTTACGTTTTTTTTGTATTTTTTTTTGTATTTTTCTATAAATATATTTTGGAAAGTGAATTTAAATGATTCATTTTAAAAATTTCGTAAAAACGGTAGTTGAAATCTGAATAGTTTTTAAACGTAAATATTGAGGTTGCATTATTTTGTTTTGATTTCTTATTTATTTTTTTTTTTTTTAAATTATTTTTACATAAATTCTGGTCGAAATTTTAATATTTGTGGATGGATGTAACAAAAACAAAGAATATGTAATTGAAACGTAAAATAAAGTATTATGCATAAAATGATTATATATGTATGTACCATGTATATATTGTATATGTGTATATATAAAAAAATATGAAACATGATTAAAAGTTTCTGATAAAAATTTTTTTGGTTGATGTTATCAGAAATTTTTTTGGTTGATGTTGATTAAAGTTTTTTTTTTTTTTTATTGAATTTTTAAGATTGAAGTAATATTTTTTAAATTATTTATCCTGTTACAAAAGTATAACTTTTATCCTATTATTTAATAATGGTCGAATGTACAACCATACATATGAATGGGTGTACAAGTTTGCGACGAAATTATGTGAAAGAAAAACGTATACATAAATTAAAGACGTTTTAGAATGCTTCTCAAAATAATACAACACCCCAGAATTCTATAATATAAAAATATATTGTTTTTTTTTTCTTAATTTAAAGAAGAATCAGAAATCTAATTATTTTTTTTGGGGCGTCGGTGGCCTAGTGAGTAAGAGCGTATTAAATATCGATGATTTAGAACGCAAAAGTGCTAAGTAACATTTTTTTCAAAATACGTTTTTTTACACTAATACTAATATCGGATGATGTTCTTTCAGTGTATAAA
Organism: Poecilobothrus nobilitatus; assembly: GCA_947095535.1. Lineage (NCBI taxonomy): Eukaryota > Metazoa > Arthropoda > Insecta > Diptera > Dolichopodidae > Poecilobothrus > Poecilobothrus nobilitatus. The sequence goes on from OX352774.1 coordinate 114,070,161, forward strand.
CTTCTCATAAGTGTGCGTTAATTAGTTTCCGAGATCCTTGTGCTACAAAAAGGTTAAGTACAAGGACGAAGAACACAAAAATGCTAAGTACTTTCTTAGAATGTTTGTACTACAAATAAATGTATACTGATTAGACGCAAATGTGCTAAGTACGGCACTTAGAACTTTACCACCACAAAATTTATAAATTAATCAAATACAAAATTGCTAAGTGCTTACTTAGAATTTTTGTTCTACAAATAAATGTATACTTATTAAATGCAAAAATGCTAAGTACGGCACTTAAAATTATGCAACTACAAAAATTTATAAATTGATCAAACACAAAAATGCTAAGTGCTTACTTAGAATTTTTGTACTACAAATAAATGTATACTTATTAAATGCAAAAATGCTAAGTACGGCCCTTAAAATTATGCAACTACAAAAATTGGAATTGTAGTAGGCATTTTATGCTAACTGCACAAAATACACAGACCTTCCTGTACAAAATCTCAGGTTTTATTAAAAATTTTTTTTTGAAGCTAAAAGCTAATATAAGTAGTTTTTAAAGAAAAAAACTAAAAACCAAAAAAGCTTTGGTGCAATTTTCTAACTTGCACGGATTTTTTTCTGCGAGTTCTCAAACTTTCAAAACGCTCCTGTGGAAAATTTTAAATTTGTTACTTAGCATTTTTACGTTCTAAACCATCGATATGCTGTAAACACCGAGGGAGTGTGGATTCGAATCCCACACACGTCGTAAGAGTTTTTCCCCCTTACGACACTTACAGCCACGACTGAACAGGAAAGGCTCTGTAATTTTTTATATGGCAGAGAAATGCATTTAAAAAAAAAAAAAAATCTAATTATTTTTAGAATCTTTTGGAATAGGTAACATATCGTTTTATCGAACAATTTTCTTTTAATTAATTTAATCTTTTGTTTTTTTTTTTTTTTTGTCTAATACCACTACATTGGACCGTATAAAGAATTTCACTCTCTATAGATTTTTTAATAGATATAAGTTTAATCTCAACAAATTAGTAATTTAATTTAATTATGAAATATAAGCTACTCTTCACTCTTCTGTAAAGGTCGATTCCAACTACAATAGTATATGGCCCAGCCATAACGACGATGTACCGTAATGACACCGCACTTCTATTCACATTATACCAACGTCGAACGGGACGATGACCTATTTTTTTCATAAATTTGTTTACAAAATAATATAACTAATATTAAATTCACATTGTCATCAAGTTGACCAATTCACACATAACGAAAATATAATTTTGATTTTTTTTTTAATTTTCATTTTCATTTGTAATTATATGAATTTTATATTCACACTATATACCGGCAGCGATGACTTGACGATGTTTGGCGGTCAAAAGTAAGTTATTTACGGTACCGTTTAAACATTTTGAATTATTACTGTACCGTTTCAATAAGTCTATTGTTCAAAGGGAATATATTCATAAGAAATGCATAATATAAATAAAAATCCCGTCATCGACACATCGACAATCCCGACTGCGTACATTTTAAGCAGTTTCTAACAGTTCTTGACGGGTACATGTTAAAATTTTAATGATAAGCTCAGACTTTTTTATTTTCTGCAAACTTATTGTGTTCCTTTGAAAGAGAAACCTAACACTTGAATATTGAAAACAGATTGCACCCTAACCAAAGATTGTTGACATCAATAATATCACATAGAATTGTTGATAATGTTTTAATACTGGTGAAACACAAAATGCAATTCCAAATAAAATATTCAAAAGTTTTTGAAAATATTTGATTGTATACTTGTAAGATATCTGCAATAATACAATTTTCAACCACCTACTTTGTCTATTCCTAGAATTTTTTAACGTTATTAATAATTAATTAAATTGGAACGTCTAACTTTAAAATTTCTTTAAAAATCTTTTAAAAAAAAAATTTTTTTTAGCAAGGACAATTAAAACAAAACTTTTCAATATCCTTTTGCTAAAAATATCCTATAACTTTTATAAAAATTTTAAATTTTTGTATATGATTCTTAAAGATATTCTTGTAAATTTATTTTTAAAAAAAAAAATCATCTACAAATATAATTAGCAATGCTTTTTCACATTGTATTCAAAGTTAAAACATGAAAACTTACAAAAATACTCTAGTGACTGAATGAAAAATTGAAAAATGAATTTTTAAGAAAAACACGCGTTTTTTTTTTTTGTTTTGGTTTCGATAAATGGATTTGTTGGACATAGAGAATAAAAGTACAATATGTATGTAATTTTTAAATAAATTTTAATTTATGTATTCAAAAAAAAAAAAAAAACAATTAATATTATTCGTCGGTTTAATATTTTATGATATTTCACTGATTTTTTTTTTTTTTTTTTTTTTTAGTGTTAAATTCCATCATGTTAAATTTATTTGTTTTGGTTTTAACAATTGATGATGAGTATGTGAAGTCAACAACACATTTTGACGTTGATAAAATATGCGGAACATTCAAAAATAAAAATTTTATAAATATAAAATATAAAAACAAATAAAAATACAATAAAAAAAAAAACAAATACAAAAAAAAAAACAAACTAAAATAGAAAATCCAAAAATAACAGTTGAAAATTATATTTTCTTTTGTTTTTCTTTCTGTTTTTATTTTGATTTTATTTTTTTTTTTTTTTTGAAAGTTTTTAAACATATACAAAACAACAAAAAGAAACGAAAACAAAATGAAATGAAAGAAAAAAAAAAATAATAATTTTTGAAAAGTAATTTGTCTTATTCCTTATTTTTATTTAACGGTATTAATATTATAATATATTTATATTTAAAAAAAAAAATATATATATTTTTATTATTTTATTAATGTGTATAGTATAAATTTTGTAATACGAGATTTTTTTTGTTTTTTTTTTTTTGACAATTTGACACATGACATAATAATGATCGATGTGACATTTAAAGGTTATTTTTCAATTTTAGGATAACTTTTGGAAGTTTTTCTTCTAATTCTTCAATAAATAATAATTATGTAAGATTGAAATAGAATACAATACATGAAAACAATTTATAAAAGGAGGGGGAAAATAAATTTTCTTTTTTCTCTCATTAATATTTAATTGTTCTAAACTAATCATTCTTTAATGATTTTTCTTATAATTTCATATTTTGTTTTTCGTCAAAATCAAAATTAAATTCAAAATTTATTTAAATTCAAAATCATATTTTTGAATATTCTTAGACATTATTTTATTTTTGTTTAGTGTTATCAGGCTATCCTGACTGTGATTTTGATTTTATCAATATCTGATACGAAATATATTCTGAATAAAATAAGGTTTTTCTTTTTAAAACGATCTTATTTCGTTTATTTATTTCATATATATACCTTTCGTTTTTACCGTCGTCCTTTATTTAAGAAGCACAAAACCACAGCTAGATCATGTTTAACTTGAAGGAAGTATTTTAGTTGTCTGTTGAACTGATTGTCGTTAGTTTGTCATATCAGGTACAATTAGGCAACTCTAAAGAGGGCCTAAATAAAGAGAACTTTTGTTGCATGCTGAACGTGTTTACGGTTAGTTTGCTTTATTTTATAATCGCAAGAAAAGAGAGCTCTGAATTTGTAACAAGCAATTATTAAAACAAAACGTTACGTTATTTATTTTCGAAGTTTACGTTTCTCAGCTTTTGAAAAAGAAATAATCACATAAGGTACAAGGCACTCTTAAAATTAGTTATTTTGAGATATTACTTTCGTCACACTCTATCTATTAGCTGAGTACTGGTAGAGATCGTTAGATATAATTTTCAGTTTTACCTTTCCGCTCCCCTCTTTTTTTATATTTTTTTAAATAATTCCAAATTAATATCCTATTAGACAAATTTATACATTTTTCTTATAAATTTTTCTTACTTCGAAAATTTATTTATTTTCTTCAAATCAATCAAAAATTTAAAAATTCTTTATAAATTCAAAATCTTTAATATTTTCATAAAATAAAACAAACAGAGTAAAATTTTGAATAATTTATTATATAATTTTTTTTTTTTCATTTTTCCATTTTATATTTTTTCACAATAAATTTTTATTTTCAAAATTTATTTAAAAATTTTATTTGGAGTTTGGTTTTTGTTTTTTTTTTTGATCCTTCGAAAATCACTATTACAAATTTTTCTTCTGAAATTTCCGACAAAGAAATGTCAGAAAAAACGTACTGATATCTGAAATCCATTAAAGTTACTATCAGCAAAGAAATAATTTTTTTATCAATAAAACTTGAGGCCTATTTTAAAAATAAAAAACAAAAAAATTTAAAGCAAAACAAAACACATTTTCGCAATTCCACAATAAGAAGAACTAAACATTACACAATTTTGAATTTCCTCTAATCAACATTTTATCCTGAAGCAATTTTTATTTATTTATTTATTTTTTCTTACCAAAAAAAAACATTATATTATATACTTTTATGTATTTTTATATATAATTTGAATTTCTTATAAGTTTTGATTATGATCTTTACAATAACAAAAATCATCCGGACCGCAAATTTAAACTTTACAGCAAAGTTACATATAAAAATAAAAAAAAAAAAATAAAAAAATTACTGAAATGGAAAAGAATTTCAAAAGGACAAAAAAAAAAAAAAAAAAAGAATTTTTATCCATAAAATGAATCATTAAAACATTGACTTTATTATAATTGATTCAAAGTCCTGTCGGGTTATTTTGTTTTTTGTCTTTTGAGTTCATTTTTTTTATGATTTTAATGTTCCTTTTTTTTCATTATAATTTCAAATTAGGCTATAAAATATTTGAACAAAAAAAAAAATCAGAAAGGTTTTTTTTACTGTTATTAAAAAATTCAAGGTTATTAATTTATTCAAGGTTCAAATAAATTCGTTTAATGCACTGTGTAGTCAAATCAGTTAAGAAAACATCTTTTTTTGATAAATGAATGAATAAAATATTATAATTAATGTTTGTATGTTAGGCACTAAAATAATGAACTTGAATATTTTGAATATTGGTTTTACAAAAATATTTATTTTATATCAATAAAATTGTATGAAGGTGGTTTTTAACTTGATTATTATGACCTTGTAACATGTATCACCTGCCATGTAATCACATTGGGATATCTGAAATATTTAATTTTTTTTTGTAATCTAGTGACCTTGTAGTAAATTTTTAAAAGATAAAAAGCAAAAATTTTTCAGTTCAACTATACTTTAAATGTAAAATACGTAAACAAACTCACCCCTTTACTTTAAAACTTTCCAAATGGCTGGGAACAATTTATTTGAAGAAACAGTCTATTGCTAAAATGAATATACCTCCAAATACTGAAAACAAATTTAAGTATATCATTATAGAATTATAATCCAAAATGAATATCCTTTTCGATTACACTTATCAATTCACTATCAAACTTTTACCTCTCCCCATCCACATTCCAAAGAGTGCCTTACTACTATTTATTTTTTTAGTGACAAAATATAACTCTACCCTCTACCAATTCGATAGAGTGAATGTTCTCTAAATTATACGGACTGGAGTGGATGTCCTCTAAATTATTTCAAATTCAAACTTAGAAAAATTAATTTTTCTTAATCAAATGAATGTAAATGTGGTATAAGTGTATTCTTCCGAATTATTTCTTAAACAAACCTAAAAATATGCAATATTTTGTATAATTCTTATCTTAAGATGGGGAACATTTTAAAAACCTATTTTAAAGGTCTACCATTGTTAGGTACATGACGTACTAACCAAGAGAACTTACTTGGTGATATTAACCAGATTTTAATCTTTATTGGTGGTAATCATTTCTGATAAGAAAAATATTATAAAAAAAATTAGTTTACAATTACAATCCGCCTTATGACGGAATTTACGATAATAATTATTAAAATGTATTATTTAATCATAATAAAAGAAGGATTCCATAATGGTCCTAACAGTAGATTGCTTTGCAAACTTTAAATATTTTTGCAAATTGTAAAACAGAATATTAAGGCAGAGAAGAATATATTTGATGGAAGCATATTCACAACCAATAAGTTCTCATAACAAGTTTTAAACCATCCGATGCGTACAAATGAACACTTGAAGCCTCTCTGACTTTATTGTTTTTAAATAAATTTTATATTTTCATGTTTATATAAATTCCGAATATACCTTATTTATATTATTATGTACATCAAATCGTGTGGACTTCCTTTTAAAAAGAACTTTTTAGTGCATTCATAACAAGAACCTTCTAAAATAGCAAAAAACCTGATATTAATCATTAGTTTTATCAATAAATTTTTACTAGAATTTTTAATTTTCTTAACTTTAAACGATAGAAAATTTCATAAAATTTACAAATTAAAAAATGATTAAACGTTTTTACGGTTATTTACAGTTATATAAAACCAATATTTTATAAAACAGATCGGAAACCCTAAAAGATTGCAATTTTTTTTAAACTATACAAATGATCAGTAATATTCTTCTAATATATAAAGCAGAAATTCTGTTTGTTTGTTTGTGTGTTTGTTTGTGCCCTTTTCACGTAAAAACCACCAGTCCGATTGCAACCAAATTTTGCAGGAACATTTCTACGACCCCGGAAAGTGTTATAGGCTATATGGTATTTTGGTTCATTAACCCATTGCGGCCCGAGAGCCATTTAAAGCTTTTTCGTTTTTTCGTTGTCCTGCCTAAACGGTTTGATCGAATTTGTACAAATGTTCTTCTTAGCTTTGGACAGGTGCCGAAGAAATTTGGATGCAATATGTTACCCGGATTCGGCCCGGCGGGCTTTCAAAAAAATTTTTGTTTCCGATTTATGTCCAATTTTGTATGGTGGTGTTATGGTCCGAAAAAAAACCTGTGACAAATTTTTATGAAGTTCTGTTAACCCGTTTGGGCAGGAGAGCCGAACGAAGTTCATTAAATTTTTCTGTTGTCCTGCTTAAACGATTTGACCAATTGAGTTTAAAATTTACAATAATGTAGCTCTTTACCACAGGAGCTCACTGAGTTGATTTGGTTACGATCCATTAACCCGTTTCGGCACCAGGGGTCAATAAAAATTTTTAATTTCTTTGTTGTCGCACTTAAACGGTTTTACCAATTGAGTTGAAAATTTACAAAAGTGTAGATCTTTATAACAAAAGCTTTCTGAGATGATTTGGTTACGATACATTAACCCATCAGGCTTCAGGCCATGAAATTCTAATTTTTTGTTGTTGTGCTTAAACGATTTGACCCATTGAAAATTTGCACAAGTATTGCACTTTGGCACACAAACTCATTCAATAAATTTTGTGGTGATACATTAACACAATTCGACACGATAGATTGTCAAAAGAAAAACTTTGTTTCTAATTTCTGTCTAATTTGGCAGGATGAATTTATGGCTCTAAATTAAGCCTGTGACAAAATGTTTGTTAACATTTGTTAACCCATTTCCGCACCAGCACTTATTAATAATATTTTGCTTAATTTTGTGTATTGTTATTATTATTAAAAAGATATTTCCAACACTCTTTACTTTTATCTATGCTAGTTTTAATATAAATAAATCTTAAATAAGTCGAATTGTTGAAATAGCTTAACGAAACGGAACAAAAAATTTATTCTAAGTTTTCTTTGAAAATTCCGTGTTGGATCGGATAAATAGAACAGAACAGAATCAGATATAGCTTATAACAATAGCCAATATACAAGTATCATTAGGTACTGTAAAATTGGATGTGCCCGCGTCTTTTATCTGAAATACACTCAAAATAAACCAAAAACAAATAAATAAATTAACAAACAAACAGACTAACAGATGAAGCAACTTGCAGGAGAATAATAGAAGTAGATTAAAAATTCATTCTGATCTCTAACGCATTGTTTTCATTAGTAAATTTTAATTAACAATTTTTACAGATTAATTAACTAACCTAAATGTTTTGTTTCCAACAAAATTAATTTTTAATTTTTAACTTTAAATAAAATTTCATTTTATATAAAAACAAATTTTTAGTAAATAATTTTCTGAATTTATTACAAAAAAAAAAAAAAAATTAACAGAGATATAAAATAAATCATTAAAAATTCTTTACCGACAAATTTTCTACTCCAATTCTCTATTTCAATTTTCCAATAAAATTGATATCCTGGAATTAGCATGGTAAAATGTTTTGGTAAATTCATTTTTTTTTTTTTTTTTTTAATTATTATTAATCACGAACGAATCAACTAAATCTAACCAAATAACTAATAGATTCTATTTATTTTTTTTTGTTTTTTTTTTTAAATACAAATTTATGTGTTAAACAAAGAGTTAACAGAAAACAGCTAACTAAAAACTCAATAATACTTTGAATTTAGATTATTGTATTATTTAGTATTAAATAAAAGGATTCACTGACCGCAAATGTCAGTGAATTTGAATGAATTTGATTTTACAATAAAAAATGTTTCCATTTTTGTTTCTTTTTTGTATTTCTCTTACCAAAAAACCAAATTTTGATGGCTTTGGTTATTGTGGGTCCATATAATGTTATAACTTAAATATTATAAAAAAAAAAAAAAAAATGTTAAAAATAAAATTGTACCTATTTTGCAATAATAATGTCCATTTTACTTTTAATTTGTCTGTCTTCTTTATATTTTCCCCTCTATGAACAATTTTAGATAGACTGGACGACCCTTATTTGAAGAAGAAATCGTTTACAAGTTTAATTTTTTAGTATTAATATTAAATTATATTTCTTTTAAACACTTAGAGTTTGCACTTCAATTAATTTTTTACAGATTAGATAATAATCTGTATTCTTTCTCTATAGTTCTTGTATCTCGGCAGACATTCGCTCTTATTTTTATAACTTTTTTAAAAGCTTAACAATTTATTTTTAAACTTTAATTAACAAAAGAAAATATATCAAGTGTTGAACCACTATAATACGTATCTGAAATATTCCTCCTTAAATACTCTAAACAAACTAGCGCTACAAACGAGCCCCCAAAGTCAAAAATGAACTAATCTCCAATATTTTCGGGTCTTAGTTCATTTTGAACTAACGCCCAATATTAATTATGAACTAACCCCCATAAAAAAACGAAATAATTCTCAAAAATATTTTTCGAATTTTTAAGGTTTAGTTCATACGATTAATCTCCAAATTCTAAAAATGAACTAAAACCCAAAAATAAATGAACTGATTAATTGATTAAATTGATTATAATTCTTTGCTGTTATTTGTAGAAGTTTCAAGGTCCTTAACATTCAAAAAAAAAAGCTTTCTAATTGGTTTGGTTAAAATATCCAATGGTTTGGTTAAATAAAGATCATCTGCCACCAAAACAAAATTATTTCGATAATCCCAAAACACAGTTTTCTCAAAAAAAATCTGAATCTGTAAAAAAACGGATCATCATGAAATCGTACAACACGTCTTTAGAAGATAACTAATAAAATACTGTAACTATATATGGAACATATATAGTTATAATGGAACAGCCTACTATATGTAACATTCATAGACTTCAAACGCTCTTTCAACACAGTCATACGTAGCGCGATTTTGGCCGCACTTAAGAAACATAGAATTGCAGCAAAAACCATAAGCATGAAAAAAGCATTATACGAAAATGCAAGAACAGTTATATCGCATAATGGTAAGCTGAGTACTCCAATCACAACAACAATAGGAGTAAGACAAACTGCTTATCACCACTATTATTCATAACAGTGCTCCATAAGTGTATGAGAGAACTCTCACAGAAACTGCAAAGTCTGGAATATGCCTATGACATTATTCTACTAAGCCACTAAACGGAAGAAATGCAGACCCCACAATCAATAAATTAACAGAAAAAGCTGAAAGTATAGAACTTCGAATAAACATAAATAAGCCCAACTGCATGAAAATCAACAACACAAGTCAAGTATCAATACTTATACACAATAACCAATAGAAGAGGTATCAGAATTTGAATACTTGGGAAGCATATTAACGACAGATGATAGTGCAAATAGCGATATTGAACACAGAATAGCAAAAGCCAGAAGTGCTTTCGGAAGGCTATGGTCAATATGGAAATCAACACACTTAGCTCGCGAAACTAAAATTAGAATCTTCGAGGCACGTATAAAATTAGTATTGCTATATGGAAGCGAGACGTGGCTTGTATCTAAAAATAATATACAGAAACTATAAAAAGAATAAAAAAAGAGAAAAAAAAATAAAATACTATAAATTAGGCTCAATCCTCTCTACATATGGTTGTCAGATTTTACTAAAATGTTATTTTATCTATCCTTCAATTTTTTTTTTAATACGATTATATTAAATTTTACATTGCTATTAAATACAATAATATTGTAAATGTATCATAGAATAAATTAATAAAATAATTTTCAATGATTTTCTTCAGCGGTTTTGTTAATCATTTTAAAAAAATAAAAAAAATAAAAATTTTTAAAAGTGTTCATTCAAACGTTAAATATCGCGAATTAGGTTTTTAGAAAATTTTTATTTAATCTATAGAATAAAAAAAAAATATTCCGATTTAATTTATTTTATGGTTAAATAAAACAAAAAAAAAACCTTTTATTTTAACTAATTTTTTAAATTCCTAATTAGTACACCTATACGAATAACGTGAATTTAATTTTAAGTTATTATTAGAATAATGTTATTTTAAATATTTTAACTTTTCACACGGTTAAATAGCATTTCAAGGACTAAAAGGAAAATTCTTAATTATATGTAAAGAGTTTAAATTGGTTAAGGTACAGGTAGATGCAAACGAAAAAATAGCTTTCCAAATTAAACGTCATATAAAATCACTTTATGCCAGACTTAGTTTTAATACAAATATGAAGATTACGTTCTAATTTTTCCTATCAATGAAATCATATTGTGAAATTTTCTAACCATAAAACACCAAAAACCATTTCTTTAATCTTGAATTAATAAAAATAAATTATACAATTATATGTTTTCCCATTTTTGGAAATGTATGTGCGTTGTTGCATTTCTTCCTGTTCAAATCAGTTTCATACAATTAGCTGTGTTAAATATCTAGACCCCCGTATAACCGCAACCCTCTTCTATAATTTTAACAAATTCAGCACGATATTTCTTTGCAGTTTTAAATAAAAAGAACTCAGTGGCTATTAAGGCTTCATATTTGAAATTTCGTGAATACATGTCAAGTTGTATGCTAACGACTTCTGTAAAATTTGGTTGTACTAGAGCAGCAGGTTCATGAAGCTTGCACATCTTCGGAGTTGATTAAGCTAGACACCTGAAATCTAACAGAGGATGATAAAGTTTTATGGCAATAACTTCTGTAAAATTTGATTGTGCTGGTTCAACATGATCGGGTAGCTATCATACAGCTCCAAAATTCATATAAATATACCTCGGTTCAAGTTTTCCCAGAGGTTATCCAAGAGTTGACATAGTCTACTCTACTGCACTCTTCCTCATTTTTTATTATTTATTTTTTATTGTCCGTAAATTATAAATTTTATTTAGCGCATACATATTATACACAATAACAAAATAAAATCACTTTACATTAAAATCGGGTTATAAATACAAGTACCAAGTACCAAAACAATTGCCGGAGTAGAACCACGTTGTATTGAAAAGACGAAAGTAGCGCGTTATACAAGAGTTAAGTGAATATATGATATAACTAACTACGTATATCTATTTTCAAAGAAACTTTGAAAAAGAAAATAGCAAATTAACAAATTAAATTGTTCAAAGATGTACATTTAAAAAGAAAATTACTCAATCTTTATCAATCGCAAGAGTGCAAATTGAAATCCTGCACAGATCGTAAGAGTTCTTAATCGGAAAATTGCTGAAAGAGGAATCTGCTTTTATATAATCCCCCTTGCGACCATATAACCTGTAAAATATATAATAAACAAAAATATATAGTAAACAAAATAAATAAAATTACTATTTACTATGTAGGTACATATAAATTAATAAGAATAAAAGAGGTGGGACACATGTCTTGTGAGGGGCCAAACCTTTATCCAGTAGCTTAAGGGTAAGAACTATTGAATACGAAAAATAAATGAATATTTAATTTTTGATCCTTTCGTTATTTTCACTTACTTTTATCATGTGCATGTTATAAACTACAAGTCATAAAATAATACTCAATCATAATCTAAATTACACTGAAGGAGCAAAACTGACACTTTTAGTGAAATTTTATAAAACTCTTATAAAGTAATACATTTTGTTATTGATTTTCTGAAACCATAGCCAAAATCATTTTTATATCCGTACGATAAGTATCGGGTATAATAAAATTACTGCTCCGTTTGCAACACCTCGAAATAAGAGAGCTGGATATACCTTCAAAGGTATGGATCGGATCAGAATCAAATTCCGTCCGTCCGTCAGCACGCTAACTCAAAAACTAAAAAAGCTAGAATCTCCAAATTTAAACAAAATACTCTGGCAGCAATTTGTAGGTTCCCTATTTTTTTTTGGTTGAGTTCCGACCAAAACTTCGGGTAGCTCCCGAACAACTAACTTTTAGATCTTCACAATTTTTTTGAAATAGAGCCATGAAATTTTAACTGCTGATAGATATCATAAAACTATTAATTTTATGAATATATTAATTTTTCTGATTTTTCCCCCAAAGTTCGAAAAATCTCTATATTTAAATTGTTATAGCACAAGCTCTATAAGGTGTATCTTCAATCTGAAAATTTCAAGCAATAGGTGCTATCATGAGCTTTACAAACATGTATATAATAAATATATACTTGTGCTATACGGTGTCTTAATTTACCGTTATGTGAAACTGAATTATTGCAAAATCCCTTCTATCTTCTAAACGGTTTAAGTTTCAAACTTAAAATTTTGACAGAATTTAGATCTTCGAAAATAAGTATGAGTCATTTCAGAAATTGTTTTGTATCACCCCCCGTTTAGAAGCTGTAAGGGGTCAAAAGCTGAAAATTTCCTATTTTTAAGCACCTGTAACTTGAACACCTGTTAACATTTTTTTGAAGTAGTACATAAAAGTTAAAGCTTCAACATTATACTCTTATTCTGTTAACAACCTTTTTTAATAATATAGGGTTACTTTATAATTGACGAACTTGTTGTTGTGTTACTTGATTTTTTCAAAATTTTCTAACAAATTTCTTTAACGAATTTTTTGCATTTTGTTTTACTCGATAATTTGAAATTGTTGAGGATATAATGCGTAGTACAAAAAAATGTAAATGAATAAACAACATAACGGTTGCTTGAGGAATTTTTATTTATATGATATTGATATACATACATACTTATATAATATCATGTTTATTTATATATCGTATATGTTACTGATGAATGAATGATAAGAGTATAGATGTATATTATATAGCGCCGTATTTACATACATATATGTATTTTATTGTACTTATAAGAAATTATTCTATGAATGTAAATATTTTTAAAGAAATATTGTACGTATGGCGATATACTTATAACAATATAAATATACTATGTACGCATTAATATAATATAATATTTAAAATTATATTTACTACTTTGTAATTTTGGATTGTTTTGGAAAAGTTTTGGATTGATAATCGTTATGTGGAAGATTAGAATTTGCTTTTGCAGAATGTATAAACATATAGTTTGAATATATGTACAGCCCATAGCTCTAGAAATTATAAAATTCACCCAAATTATTTTAAAATACTAAAATATTTAAAAAATAATATTGTAAGCAGAGTGACAGGCTGTGAAGATACCAACGGTTCGTACGGGTATCTAAGAGTTGACAAACGCAACTGCATTCTTTCTCGTTTTCTTTAATTTTTCCTACATTTTTTCTAAAAAGAAATGTCCTTTCTTAAAAATTTTACACTCTACAAATTTTAAATATCTATCTATTAAATGTCTATTTAAGTTTAATTCGTGTAATTTTAGCATATATGAGAGGCGAACATTTTAGGTGCAAATAACATAAAATTTAAATGAGGGATTCTCAAAATTATACTATTTGACTCAAAAAGGCCTAATAATATTTTTATCGTTTGACATTTTTAGAATCAAAAAATGTTCAGTAGAACTTGAATTATAACTGTATGCTTTTTCGAACTTTTAGGCTCTAAAGATCTGTTAAAGATTAGGCTATATAAATAAGTTATTCTAGAAGTCCAATTTCTTTTTATGATATCATTTTACTATCAAAGTTTCAAACGGCTGCAGATGGACAGAAAAAGTAAAACTAATAAGCAAATTTTATAAATAAAATTCTTAAAGAATGTTCAAAAAAAGGGGAAAAGCTAAAAATGTTTAATTCGGAAAAACTGTCAGTGTGCACAGTGTGGAGTATATTTCTTTTGTATTACGTCAAATAGTCGTGAAAGAAAATAAAATAGGAAAAAAAGTAATATCCAATTACAGCCCCTTGGTATATTATCAATATTAATTATTTATAATTTAGTAATAATATTCACCCATAATGCTCCCTAGCAACCGAAAGTTTTGAATTTATAAAGACGTTACTGAAAAAAAATTAAATTTAAATTTATTAAAAAACGAGGAAGAGTGAGTGTCGAGTATATACTGTGTCAACTCTAGGATACTCGTAGGAACAAAATATATGTTGCTCCATAAAATTTAATTTGTTTTTAAAAAATTGAAGATATCTGACTTAATTATGTGTCGAGTTATATTAATTTTGTGAATTTTGAAGATGAATGACAGCTACTCGAACCAGTTGCCTCGAACAAACCAAATTGCACACAAGTTTTTGTTATAAAATTTGATCATTTTTAACAAAATTTAAAATACCTGTAGCTTTAATAGAGATTAAATAATTTCCATATAAAGAAAGAGCTTATATTATGGCATCTTTTCGAACCTTACGGTTGAACGAGCTTGAATTCAATAGCGAAACCAACAAATTTAGTAGAAAAGGGAAATGGTAAAAATTTCAGAATCCTAGCACCTTTAGTTTTTGAAATATCGTGCTGACGGACAGCTGACGAATATGACTTAATCGACTCAGAATTCGATCCTGAGCAAAAATATATATAGTTAAATAGATATGTATACTTTGCCATATCTGTGTCACAAATGTAATGGCAAATTTATTATACTCTGAGAACTACGTTCATACGGGTTTAATAAGCCTTTTAAAAATTTTGCCAATTTTGAATTAAGAACGTCAGATTTTAAAAGTAAAATCTAAAATTTTAAAAGGATCTTATATATAAATATTATGAATAATAGGAATAGAGAGTCAATGTTAAAAATAATACCAGAAAAATTAATTTAATTTTTTTTTTCATTCAAATTTTCAATTGCTTTGTAATTATGCGGTTTTTTTTTTCCTATGAAACTAAAGAGTGGATAATAAAATTTTAGTTGAATTTAATGTAAAACGAGGAAGAGTGCAGTAGAGTAGACTGTGTCAACTCTGGGATACCCGTATGAACGTAATATATCCTGTTTCTATAAAACTTGATCATCTTTTAAAAACATTCAGATGTTTTAGTACCGAACTACAGAGATATATTTATGTAAATTGTGGAGTTGTATGACAGCTACCTGAATCTATTGCTCCTAGCTTCATTAAGTTCCAAGAGGTGCAAGAAGCCTGAACCGGCTGCTCTAGACCGACCAAATTTTACAAAAGTTGTTGGCCTATAACTCGACACCTGTTTACTAAATTTCAGGTTCCTAGCTTCAATAGACACTGAGTTATTCTCATTTAAACGGAGAAGTTGTATGGCAGCTACCCGAACCCGCGGCACCACCACAACCAAATTTTACAAAAGTTGTTGCCATAAAACTTGATCATCATTTGCAAAATTTCAGACGCTTAGCTTCATTACGTTCCAAGAGGTGCAAGAAGCCTGAATCGGCTGCTCTAGACCAGCCAAATTTTACAAAAGTTGTTGGCCTATAACTCGACACCTCTTTACTAAATTTCAGGTTCCTAGCTTCAATAGACACTGAGTTATTCTCATTTAAACGGATAAGTTGTATGGCAGCTACCCGAACCCGTCGCACCACCACAACCAAATTTTGCAAAAGTGGTTGCCATAAAATTTGATCATCATTTGCAAGATTTCAGACGGCTAGCTTTATTAAGTTCGAAGAGGTGCAAGAAGCCTGAACCGGCTGCTCTAGACTAACCAAATTTTACAAAAGTTGTTGGCCTGTAACTCGACACCTCGTTACTAAATTTCAGGTTGCTAGCTTCAATAGACACTGAGTTATTCTCATTTAAACGGAGAAGTTGTATGGCAGCTATCCGAACCCGCCGCACCACCACAACCAAATTTTACAGAAGTTGTTGCCATAAAACTTGATCATCATTTGCAAAAGTTCAGAAACCTAGCTTGAATAGATACTGACTTATTTCTATATAAAGATAGAAGTTGTATGGCAGCTACTCGATCCCGCCGACCGAAAATGTTGGATTTAAATAGCAAAACTAACAATTTTGCAAAAGTGCCGTAAAAAAAATTTCAGCCTCCTAGCTCCTTTATTTTTTGAGTTATCGTGCGGACGGATGGACGGACGGACGTACATGGCTTAATCGACTCAGAATTCGATTCTGAGCCGATCCATACCTTTGACACTATATCTAGCTCGACTCCTTTAAGGTGTCACAAACGTAATGGCAAATTTATTATACCCTTGAACATAGTTCATACGGGTATAACGAGGAAGAATACAGTTGACTTTGTCAACTCTTAGATACCCGTACGAACCGTTAGTATGTTCACAGCCTGTCACTCTGCTTACAATATTATTATACCCGTACGATAGGATCGGGTATAATAAAATTACTCCTCCGTTTGTAACACCTCGAAATAAGCGAGCTAGATATACCTTCAAAGGTATGGATCGGATCAGAAAAAAATTCTAAGACTTTTGAGCCATGTCCGTCCGTCCGTCCGTCCGTCCGTCAGCACGCTAACTCAAAAACTAAGAAAGCTAGAATCTTGAAATTTACAAAAAATATTCTTACATGAATTTGTAGGTTCCCAATTTTTTTTGGTTGAGTTTGGACCAAGCCTTAGGGTAGCTCTCGAACACCTAACTTTTAGATCCCCACATTTTTTTTGCAATAGAGCTATGAAATTTTAACCACTGATAGATCTCACAAAAATATTAATTTTATTTTTTATAACATTCTTTTGTAGCCCCACCCGTTACGGAGCTACAGCTCCCCAAAGGTTCAAAAAAGCTCCATATTTAAATTATTATAGCACAAGTTGTATAAGGTATATCTTCATTTTGAAAACGCCAAATGATTACTACTTTCATTAGCTTTAAAACTGTATATACAATAAATATATAATTTTGGCATACGGTGTCTTTATTTACCGTTATGCAAAACTCAAATTTTGCAAAATTCTTTAACCCTTCCATCTTCTAAACGGTTAAAGTTGGAAACTTAAAATTTTGACAGAAGTTAGATCTTTGAAAATTAGTATGAGTCATTTCAGAAATTTTTTTTGTATCACCCCCCGTTTAGGAGCTGTAAGGGGTCAAAAACTGAAAATTTCCTATTTTTAAACACCTGTAACTTGAACACCTGTTAAAATTTTTTTGAAGTAATACACAAAAATTAAAGCTTCAACATTATTCTCTTATTTCTGTTAACAACTTTTTTTAATAATATAGGGTTACTTTATAATTGACGAAAGTGTTACTTGATTTTTTCAAATTTTCTAACAAATTTCTTTAACGAATTTTTTCCATTTTATTTTACTCGATAATTTGAAATTGTTGAGGATATAATGCGTAGTACAAAAAAATGTAATTAAATAAACAACATAACGGTTGCTTGAAGAATTTTTATTTATATGATATTGATATATATACATACTTATATAATATCATGTTTATTTACATATCGTATATGTCACTAGTGAATGAATGATAAGAGTATAGATGTATATTATATAGCGCCGTATTTACATACATATATGTATTTTATTGTACTTATAAGAAATTTTTCTGTCAATGGAATATTTAAATATAATATAATATAATATTTAAAATTATATTTACTGTTTTGTACTTAGTAAATTTAATATACATTTACCGCTTAGTATTAAATGGTACTATAGAATATTTGAAAAAGTTTTGGATTGATAATCGTTATGTGAAAGGTTAGAATCTGCTTTTGAAGAATGTACATATAAACATATAGTTTGAATATATGTACAACCCATAGTTCTAGAAATTATAAAATTCACCCAAATTATTTTAAAATACTAAAATATTAAAAAAATAATATTGTAAGCAGAGTGACAGGCTGTGAACATACTAACGGTTCGTACGGGTATCTAAGAGTTGACAAAGTCAACTGTATTCTTCCTCGTTTTTTTAATATTTTAGTATTTTAAAATAATTTGGGTGAATTTTATAATTTCTAGTACTATGGGTTGTACATATATTCAAACTATATGTTTATATGTACATTCTTCAAAAGCAGATTCTAACCTTCCACATAACGATTATCAATCCAAAACTTTTTCAAATATTCTGTAGTACCATTTAATACTAAGCGGTAAATGTATATTAAATTTACTAAGTACAAAACAGTAAATATAATTTTAAATATTATATTATATTATATTTAAATATTCCATTTACAGAATAATTTCTTATAAGTACAATAAAATACATATATGTATGTAAATACGGTACTATATAATATACATATATACTCTTATCATTCACTCACTAGTGGCATATACGATATGTAAATAAACATGATATTATATAAGTATGTATATCAATATCATATAAATAATAAAAATTCTTCAAGCAACCGTTATGTTGTTTATTTAATTACATTTTTTTGTACTACGCATTATATCCTCAACAATTTCAAATTATCGAGTAAAACAAAATGGAAAAAATTCGTTAAAGAGATTTGTTAGAAAATTTGAAAAAATCAAGTAACACTTTCGTCAATTATAAAGTAACCCTATAGTATTAAAAAAAGTTGTTAACAGAAATAAGAGTATAATGTTGAAGCTTTAATTTTTGTGTATTACTTCAAAAAAATTTTAACAGGTGTTCAAGTTACAGGTGTTTAAAAATAGGAAATTTTCAGTTTTTGACCCCTTACAGCTCCTAAACGAGAGATGATACAAAAAAAATTTTTGAAATGACTCATACTTATTTTCAAAGATCTAACTTCTGCTAAAATTTCAAGTTTCCATCTTAAACCGTTTAGAAGATAGAAGGGTTAAAGGATTTTGCAAAATTTTACTTTTGTATAACGGTAAATTAAGACACTGTATGCCACAAATATATGTTTATTGTATATATACTTTTAAAGCTAATAAAAGTAGTAATCGTTTGGCGTTTTCAAAATGAAGATATACCTTATACAACTTGTGCTATAACAATTTAAATATAGAGCTTTTTTTAACCTTTGGGGAGCTGTAGCTCCGTAACGGGTGGGGCTACAAAAAAAAGTTAGTAAAAATAAAAATAAAATTTTTGTGAGATCTATCAGTAGTTAAAATTTCATAGCTCTATTGCAAAAAAAATGTGGGGATCTAAAAGTTAGGTGTTCGAGAGCTACCCTAAGGCTTGGTCCAAACTCAACCAAAAAAAATAGGGAACCTACAAATTACTCCCAAAATATTTTGTGTAAATTTCAAGATTCTAGCTTTCTTAGTTTTTGAGTTAGCGTGCTGACGGACGGACGGACGGACGGACATGGCTCAAAAGTCTTAGAATTTTTTTCTGATCCGATCCATACCTTTGAAGGTATATCTAGCTCGCTTATTTCGAGGTGTTACAAACGGAGGAGTAATTTTATTATACCCGATCCTATCGTACGGGTATAAAGAACTTTCCTTAAAAACTGAACTTAGTTCTCGTAGTCTTACTATCACATTCTTAAAACTTAAAACCTAAAGGTAACAACTGTCTCCTCTGAATTACACAATTTACTTAGGACAACTTACATTCAATGCTAGTAATTTATATCACAATAATTAATATGGTAATTTTAAATAAATAATTTTTGTACAAGATAATAGATGGAGCACAAGTACAGAATTTTTATTACATAATCTTGTACAATAGTTACTGTTACATATTATTTTAGTACAAAATAAAAGTGATTTATAGGGGATGATGTGTACTCCTTGTTATAACATAGTAATGTAAAGGAAAAAGAAAAGTTTAGGTTAACACTTATTTTAATAACTTGATAGATGAAAAACCAAGACACATACCATAAAGCTTAGGTTTTTCCTAATTCCTAATATTCATTTTCTTTCAAAATTATGAAATTTAAAAGTAATTAATTTATGTTTTATGCCAAAAATACAAAGAACCTTTCAATAGAAATGGTTATCTAAATTTTAAAAGTTGTATTGGTATTTTTATAGAATACATTTTAGTCCTTATTGTGTTTAAACACAATATTCTTATGGTACACCAACCCAAATATTTAATTTTATCAGATAAATTTCTGGTATTGATTTTATATAATTTTTTTTCCCATACAATTATTCTTCATTGTTTAAAGAATTCCTTAGTATCCATTATTAAGTGATCCATTATTATGTTGGTTTTTATGAATTTTAATGAATGCATCAGATTCTTGCGACAAAAACATGACTCAAATTAAACAGGATTCCATATTAAAAGGGTTATACATATATAACTTTGTTTTTTATTTTTTTTTTTTTTTTCATTACTCATTAACATATTTTGGAATTCCAATACCATTGTCTCTATATGATGCAGCTTAAGCTCTTCTATTTTATCGAAAAAAAGAAAAATTTGAATTTTCCTTTTTGTTTTATTTTAGCTGCTGATGCAAATATGTCTTGAGTCTCACTGGTATGCAGTTTTATGATTATGTATTATGTTATCAATTATAATGGAACATTGAATATAATAGAAGAAATAAGTAGGTAACGTTATAGTAAAGTTGATGTGATGTGGTCTTATCATCAACTAATTTCAAAATACAAACAAAAAACAAAAAAAAAAGTGGGAAATTGTGAATAAGGTTAGTTTTTTTTTAAATGTTGGCATATGGAAATTTGTACATTTTGCATAATAATCTTTCAAATTGATTTTCTAAAAATTTTATCAAAAAGTCAGAAATTGAGAAGAGTAAATTTGAATAATTTAAAAATTTATAGCATTTTGTTTTTAGGAAAAAATCAAAAACCCTTCGCTCTTATACATTATTATGCCTTCCGAAAATCTGAATTTTTAAAACTTTAAATTCTAAAAAATTGTAGGAAAAAAATGTATAATATAGAAATTTTACATTACTCTTTAAATCGGCTTTCAGAAATATTTTATTTTATGATTTATTTCCGTTTTTCATGATTTCGAATACAATTTCACTCTTTTAAGTAAAAAACTCTTTCCCCTTAATCCTCATATAAGTTATTATACCATATAAATAAGATTATAATGTTCTTTTCATTATTTTGGTGGGTAAAAAAAATTTCAAACCTCAATTCAAGAATTGAGAAGAAGGAATCGGAGGAAGTCAAAAATTTCTTGTTGTCTTTTTAATTATTAATAATTTCTTAAAGAACAACAAAATTTCCAACATTTTAACTTACAAACTTGTGATATTCATCAGTTCAATTTTTTGTAGAAACGGTGGTAAACATCAAAAGTCACTCAAAGGGACTGCACGAGGTTCCTCTCGAGGTAGTGTTGGTCTCTAATCAACCCAAACCATCTTCTTTAAAATCAAACTTTAGAATAAGTTCTTTAATATATAATAATATAATGTACAGCTTGATTTTGTGGAAGAGAATGAGGGAAGGATTACTTGGGAAATTGGATTTGGAATAATTGGGATTATAGAGAATGAAGGGAAAAAACATTTTAAGGGAAAATAAATAAAGGTTTAAAAATTTTCAATATTTTCGCTTTTATTACAGATACACAGTTTTATTACAGTATTTTCGTGATTTGGGATTGGAAATAAAATTTAGATCTTCTATGTCATGGTAATCCCATATGTATAAAATCATCGATGATCATCGTCAGCTATAATAATCAACTACATATTTCAAAAATTCCAAATTTAAGTTTACACAAGTTCTATTATTTACAAAATTACAATCGTATAAAGGAGGTGTGCGAGACAGTAGTATTACAGTAGACAGTATTTATTGACGGTTGCCGAATTTTTTGTCAAACAATTGAAGTGTTTTAATGATAATGTTTTCTTTAGAGTTTTAATATTTTTTTCAATCTGGCAATGCTGGGGCATATTATTCCTTTTTGCTTTACTGCTTTGCTTTTAAGTAAACCACAATTTATAGGATTTGATACTATTCGGCAAATGCAAAAAATGATAAAATGCAAAACGCCAAAGTTGTTGAATCAAGTCAATATTGAATCCAAATAATGTCAATGAAGTAATATAAAGTAGCAACTGTAGTAGCAAATATGCAACTAAATGATATAGTCACTAATTTTTTTTTTAAATAAATGCTCTCAAAAATCAAAATACAAGTGTGTTGGCATATATCCGGGAAAATGCTTAACAATAATGAAAATTTATTTTTAAAGATAAAAAAAAAAACAGATTTAATACTACTAAGGGATGAGTCCTGAAATTTATTTAATTTTAAATTAAATACAAATTTATTTTTTAAAGACTTTTTTGTTTATGAGAACAGAATTTAGTCTTGTAATAACAAGAATTTTTATTACCTAAATGATAATTTAAATTACTGTTAAAAATATGCGTAACAAAAACAATGAAACATTCTAGTAATACATCATTCTTAATAGAAGATTATAATTTTTTTTTTTCTTTTTTTTTTTTCATTTATAAATTATCATTTTATATACTAGATACATTATAATATTAGCATAGATATTCTTTAGTTTTTTTTTCTTTTTAGGTTTTATAAATTTGTTCTTATGAAAATTCCTTCCCGGACTTATAAAAGTCGTAAATTTTTATTGAAGTCTTTGACTAAATAAAAATTATATTTTCTTCTACATGAAATTTTATTCTAAAACGTTATTATGCGACATTACGACACATTTTTATTAGGAAAAATTTTCTTATTACAAAAAAATTCAAAATTTTTACGATCTTTTCTATTTTTATGATTTGTAAAATATTCCCAGCCTCCTTTAGATTTTTATTTTATGTTTTTGTTATTTTTTTAGGAGAAATGAAATATCGCTAGTTTTATGAGCTCCAATCCATTCATTAGCATAAGAATTTGTTTCTTTTTTTCTGCTCTTGTAAAATAACAAAAGAATGAAAATTTTTATATTATCCTTACGTTTCTTTTTATTGGGATAGTTGTTTTTTTTTTAAAGCTAAATCTTTAAAATTGTTTTCTTTTTATTTCATTTTAAGAACATATAGCAAAAGTGCCTAATTGGAGTAGGGGTGGAGTCTTCTGTACTATACTTCTTGAAATTCTAAACGGAATTTATTACAATACTTTTATTGATATGCATTCAATTAACATATGAGTTCCCAATAATTAATTTATTCAACTAATTTTACTGAAAAATTTCACCATTTTACACATTTTGTTAAAAGGAAGGATCTACATCTCTCTATTGTTACTTAACCCTATTTTTCTTCTTCTTGCACATTATATCCTAATTTGACAAAGACGTTGAAAAAATTAGTGGTGCTTGGTGAAAAATAATATGTTGCTGATTGCATGCACTGAAGAAAATCTTCCTATAGAATGTCAGTTGAATCAAAATGTTTAGGAGACAGTATTTGCCTCTATTAATGTTACAGAAAAGCACTTTAATTTCTTGAAGTAGGTTTAAAAAAATTATTTTATTGAAATATTTTTATATAAAAACAATTCTTTTGTTTTTTTTTTTTTTTGTTTTTATTTAATTTTTCTATTTGATCGTTTAAATGATTTTAATTATTTTTATTTAAATTTTAATTCTAACTTTACATTGATTTTAGAAACTTTTCAAAATATTTTTATTATATCTGTACCAACTATAACTCAAAGATCTTTCAAAATTGTTTCTTCATTTGCAACGCATAAAATATAGACAAATAGACTCAAATACATGAATTGGATCAAAAACTAATAAAAGCAGAGCGACCTGAGGTTGGTAGAGTGAGCAATACCTCTCCCCTAGCCAGAGTGAACTATATGCAAAATAATTTAAAAACTGTTTGTAGGTTTCCAAATATTTTAGAATTGAGATCGTAAAGGACCTTCCGAATAGATATGGCGCTTTTAATAAATAAGTTTTTATTTAAAAAGTTGCGAGTGAAAATAGACGATTATAGACAGAGTGGTAGTACATTAAACACTTTATTGGGTTCGTAAGGGTATTGTAAAACTAACAACGGAAAATATTTATTATTCTTCATTTTTTTTTCATTTTTTCATTAGTACAATACCGAAGTTTAATAACATTCTTTTTTGTATCCTCATACCTCGATAAAAGTAATTTTAACAACTTCCGATTGCAAAAAAAAATTTGTTTTGGCTTACAAAATTTACTTCTAAATCTATAGAAATCTCTAGTAGAAAACTAAGCATATAATACCAATCTTCTACGAAGCACACGAATTTTGAGCTGCCACACGCTTTTGATCTTTGATTTATATGGAAATTTCTAATTTCAATTATTGGATCTATTTTAGAAGTAAAAAGAAATCTGAAATCTGAGTTCAGTTTTTTTTCCTAATTTAAGACCAAATAGAGTTAGTATTTGCGAAAAAGGATAAGCAAATTAACAAAAATTATCTGACTCATTACGTAATGGTTAAATCGCCACCCTTTCGGAGGGTCTTTCGGAAAAAATTAGTAGAAATTTTATATTTTGTAATAATAATAACAGATAATTCAGTGAAGCTGCCTTTGTTTACATCATGCAGGAGTGTGTTATATACTAATCACTGATAGCAAAATAGAAATAATAAAAGACGTATTCATTGTTTTCTTATAGTTTCACTCTCGAATTAAATGTTTTCGTATCCTTGTCTTATCCTTCGAATTCTTTGCATAAAGCTAAATTTGGTTTTAACTATTGGAATAGAAAAGTCTCTATGTGGTATTACAATGGACCAAATACGGTCTAAATGTGCCTTTTTGGCAACCACTTTAAGTTAACTTAAACTAATCTTATTCTATCCTCTCCTATGACTACTGTCTTATCATAATCCATAGCCAATGAACTGTGTTAATAGTTGAGGTTTTCATTTCATTATATGTAGTCCATAAGAATCTGACACTATCAAGGCAGTATTCTTGGTATCTTTAGAAGATTTCCAAATTCTTAATATTTCTATATTTCGAAACATTTTTTTATGCAACGTATTCCTATAGTTTCGAAATGGGTGGGGCTACATAGAAAAGTTATTTCATAATATTAATTTTTTAAAGAAGTCTATCCGTTGTTAAAGTTAGTTCATCTTGATCCATCTTAAACAATGTATAGCTTTATTAACACAATTAAACTAAAAAGCAAATTTTTAAAAACGATTTTAAAAGTGTGCTAAAAACAAGGTAAAACAGTATTTAAGGTAGAAAAATGAAATACCAATTTTTAAAAGAAAAGCTTTCTTAATTTATGTCTGTTACATCATACATCGTCCGTTAAGTTTTTGGTTATTTGTTTTGCTCGTCCTTTTAATTTTATACATTTTTACATTTTCAAAACAAAATCATATTATAACCAATATTATAATTATTTTATTCTTTTAAATACGTCAATTAAGAAATAAATAATTAAAAGTATTGCAAATAAAAAATGAAAGTGAATCAAGGTAAAGTTGCTGTTAAATGGTTTAGTCTACAACAGTAATTTTACGGTATCACATGGAGAAAATAGTTTAACAAGAGATGAAGGATAAAGGCGTAAAACACTTAATAACCGTACGAACTTGAATTAATAACCCAGATTTGTTTATTTCAATATAGGAGAGTTATATGGTGTACCTATGTATGTATTTAGCATGAATTCAAGTGTTTTTTGTTCTACCTTGTTTTATATTTTTGTATTGTTTCCGAACAATACGCATTTCATTTTCCTTTTTGACATTGAACTGACATTGAATTTACGATTAAAATGTTGTTATTAAATTGCATTCTAATTACAATAATCATAGTAATCATTATTAACATCAACAGCATCATTATTTATGAAGGTCATATAAAAGTTACTAATAAAATATAATTTTTTTTTTGTTTTTACATAATTTATAACACTGCGGGGTAACATTTATTTTAATGATTAATTAGGGACTTGAATTAAATTAAAAATGACTAAATTTACCGTTTAAATTTTTAAAACCATTTTTAAATTTATTTTACTTTAAAGTAATATTAAAAATTTGAATTTTTTATACGAAATTACAATTTAAATTAGAAAATTGTTTTTTTTTTTTTGCTTCTCTTTGTTTTTTAATTGAAAAGGTAAAAAACTATTTAAATATTTCAATTTAAAACCAACGTTTAAAAATTTTAAATTATTACATTTTTATATATACGTTTTTAATAGAAAATTGTTTAACCTATAAAATTATTTTATTTTTAGAACATTTTCAAAAAATGTAACTTGTTAATGTTTAGATATTATTTTCATTCTGTTCGTTTAAAAAACAGCACAATAACGCGATCCAAATAGATTAAAATAAAAAGACTATAATCGTTTTATAGAAAACCATTTGTATATAGTTTCACCTGTTATGAAGTTTCAGCCTCCTATCAAAGTTCGAAAAATCTTACTTTTAATAGGTTTTAATTCTATATTTTTCTCAATCTGAAAGCATCAAATGACAAGAAATCTCTTAGAGCTAAAGCAAAGGAATAACTGTAAAGCTATCTCAATAAAAAGAATAAAGACTATCATCCATTTAAAGACTATTAGCTCCTTTTTCTAAGATGCATCAGCGAGGTGAAAAATTAATTTCATCATGCCAAATTATATTTAAGTATATATACAAAATATATTTGTTAGGTGCGCGAATGAAACAGTTTGTTTTGATGGTAGTACTTGGGGGTAGTAAATGATAGTGTAAAATAAGCACAAAATTAAAATAATTTGTGTTTTATTTTATGAATCTTTTGCTTTTTGTTTTTAATCTAACTAATAGGAAATAATGTGATGTTATGGTGAAGATGACACAGGATAACCTAATAGAGCATAATCTAGCAAACCTAGCAAAAGGTTTTAATGGATTTGTCAGTAGTAAGATAGAATACTTACGGACGTTTATTTAAGTATTAAAAAGTGCGAAATGTACTGAAATCATTTTCGACTCCTAGAGTTGAGCGAATAATTACTGAATAAATTTCTTTCTAATATATCAAGTAAAATTTTAAAACCTTTCTTTGTTAATCTGAAGGTCTTTAAAAATTTAAAAACATTTCTTTTATACACATAGGTACACAACTTTTAAATCAATTTTTTTTGTACTTATAATGATGCAGATAATGAATTTCACCCGTCTCTTACATTTTCTCCTCATTATATTCACTTTTCTTTATAATTTTTTATCTTTAAAAGAAACAGAGCTGTACTAAAAAAAAGGCTAATTTTTTTATTAGTTTTTTTTATTTCATTTTTAGATTAAAAATTCACGAAATTCACTAATATCACTGACTAAAAATATTAAATTAAAATTTCTTTGAATACAACTAACGCAATACTGATCATTCAAAAGTTTTAAAGTAATTCAGTTATTCAGCTGGCTATCGCTTTGCAGGTAAGGTCTTACTATAGGTATAAGTGAGACTTACCTGTAAATATACAAACAATCTATACAAATGATAAATTTGACAGATCATTCGTGTCAATTTAAAAATATCGCGTCAGCATCTTGCAGAATTATTTGCATTATTCATTTGCATATTGCATTATTCATTTCAACTTTTCAGTCAAAATATGATATGCCTTAGTAAAAGAGGGTATATAATAAGTCAGAAATTTTATATTTTCGATTTAACGATCACGGGATCTGAATATCTGTGCAATTCTTTTAAAATTAAAAAGAAAAGAAAAGCTCAGGCATTTTTTAAAATTAAGGAAAGTTCTTTTGAATTTTTTATAAATTTCCTTACAAAAAAATTATAAATGTCCAAGTTAATACCAAAACAAAAAATTTGCTTCAGAACTCTACAATAATTCTTTGTAATATTCTTCGATTCTTTATAATCGTTTTGAAAATGTATCCTTTAAAAACATTTCATTACATACTACCTTGTTCTTTTTGTCCTTTTTTTAAAATGTATAGGTATACATACTTACATTAAAAATATATTTTGCATTTTTACCATAATTATATTTTTGCACAAATATCCCTCAAGAGACTTGAAGGGTACGTATAATATGAAAAAATTAAATCTCCAAGGTGGCTTATATTTAACTACCATTCAGGTTAATTAAATTTTTGATGGGATATGAAATTATAAGAATTATTATGAGAATAATTTTACATGTTAACATTCATAATTATTTAAACCAAATATTAAAGTTAAACAATTTAATTTCTCCAGACCGGGTGATAATTAAAAATGATTGTTAAAGTTTACATGTTGGGAAAAAAAAATGAAGATTCTTATGTTATATATATATGTATATCCTGTAATAAAGATTATTAAAAACATTACTATCTAAATGAAATTAAATCAAGGTCAGTCTGATGAAAATTAAAAAAAAATATTAAATTAAAAAAAATAATTAAAAAAACTAAAATAAAAATAGGCAGAATTTTTTCTTTCCTGTGTTATGAAATTTCTCTTACTTAACTTTAAATCTCTCTTAACTTGAATACAGTTACATTAATTCTGTAATTCCATTTTTTTTACATTGACATTTAAGGACACTAATCTAAATTTTAAGCCTGTTATGGGGTTACCGACCCTATTCCGATCAGTCAGCCTCAGTTCTACACATTAATGAAAATTGGAAATACAGCTTGTGATTTGCATTCTATGATTGCAGATTATTAATTGTGGTTCTTTAATTTTCAAACTTTTCAAGAATAGGCGTTTTCTTCATAAGGGTTTTCTTTATATTTTCATTTTGGTTTTAACTTGGCCTTATTATTTTTATTTTGTAAGTCGCAAAATTTGTTTAAATGTAAAAATTAGACAATAGTTTGAGTTAGCGTTGCTGTTGTTATTATTTAGGAGAAGGCGTAGCCATACCTATCTTTACGGCTAGGCCTAAGTATTACAACTTAATGAGATGTTCTATTACAACTTAATGAGATTATTCAACCGGCTCAGCAAGCCAGTTAATGCTCCTAAAGAATCGAACAACGTCCCCTGTTGAAGCACACTCCCTTCCAGGAGATGATGTTAGCATGATAGCATAAATTTGTTTTTTGTACAACTTGTGTTGGTAGTTCCAACATGATTTTTCAAATTTTTCTTTGTTTTTTTTCTTAAATAAATGTTTCTACTTTAATTCTAATGTCTTCAGCAAATTTAATTAGATGTTGTCTTAAGTCTTCAGACATAAAGTAAGGAAATCTGATCTAATCTGATCTGTAATTATAATATTTTATTTCAGTTAAATATGAGGAAAACGAGGAAAAAGTAAATAAAATAAAGAACATCTTTATGTTAATAATCATATCGAAAATGCCTTAGGTTATTCTATGTGCATACTTTCATGTAAAGTTTATTATCTTAATACAATGAAAACTGAAAACCATAGACCCTAAAAATCTTTAGATTTTTTCATATTATACCCGTACGATAGGATCGGGTATAATAAAATTACTCCTCCGTTTGTAACACCTCGAAATAAGCGAGCTAGATATACCTTCAAAGGTATGGATCGGATCAGAAAAAAATTCTAAGACTTTTGAGCCATGTCCGTCCGTCCGTCCGTCCGTCCGTCAGCACGCTAACTCAAAAACTAAGAAAGCTACAATCTTGAAATTTACACAAAATATTTTGGGAGTAATTTGTAGGTTCCCTATTTTTTTTGGTTGAGTTTGGACCAAGCCTTAGGGTAGCTCTCGAACACCTAACTTTTAGATCCCCACATTTTTTTTGCAATAGAGCTATGAAATTTTAACTACTGATAGACCTCACAAAAATATTAATTTTATTTTTAATAACTTTTTTTTGTAGCCCCACCCGTTACAAAAAAAGGTTCAGCTCCCCAAAGGTTCAAAAAAGCTCTATATTTAAATTGTTATAGCACAAGTTGTATAAGGTATATCTTCATTTTGAAAACGCCAAACGATTACTACTTTTATTAGCTTTAAAAGTATATATACAATAAATATATATTTGTGGCATACGGTGTCTTAATTTACCGTTATGCGAAACTAAAATTTTGCAAAATCCTTTAACCCTTCTATCTTCTAAACGGTTTAAGTTGGAAACTTGAAATTTTGACAGATGTTAGATCTTTGAAAATAAGTATGCGTCATTTCAGAAATTTTTTTTGTATCACCCCCCGTTTAGGAGCTGTAAGGGGTCAAAAACTGAAAATTTCCTATTTTTAAACTGTAACTTGAACACCTGTTAGAATTTTTTTAAAGTAATACACAAAAATTAAAGCTTCAACATCATACTCTTATTTCTGTTAACAACTTTTTTTAATAATGTAGGGTTACTTTATAATAGACGAAAGTGTTACTTGATTTTTTCAAATTTTCTAATAAATTTCTTCAACAAATTTTTTGCATTTGTTTTATTCGATAATTTGAAATTGTTGAGGATATAATGCGTAGTACATAAAAATGTAAATAAATGTACAGCATAACGGTTGCTTGAAGAATTTTTATTTATATGATATTGATATACATACATACTTATATAATATCATGTTTATTTACATATCGTATATGTCACTAGTGAATGAATGATAAGAGTATAGATTTATATTATATAGCGCCGTATTTACTTATATATATGTATTTTATTGTTCTTATAAGAAATTATTCTGTCAATGGAATATTTAAATATAAATTCAATGGAATAAATATAATATTCTATAATTATATTTACTATTTTGTACTAAGTAAGGTTAGATCTGCTTTCGAAGAATGTACATATAAACATATAGTTTGAATATATGTACAACCCATAGTTCTAGAAATTATAAAATTCACCCAAATTATTTTAAAATACTAAAATATTAAAAAAATAATATTGTGAGCAGAGTGACAGGCTGTTAACATACTAACGGTTCGTACGGGTATCTAAGAGTTGACAAAGGCAACTGTATTCTTCCTCGTTTTCATAAAAGTTAATTTGTTAATTCTAATAACAGTTTTTAATTGGCAAAATCATTGATATACAACCAAAACCAATCACCATATTATTTAATTACTACTTAGATGTTTTTCTAAGCCCACTGATTTAATCTTGAACTTCTATGAATTACAACAGAATTATTATTTACATCTACACTGAGCTATTAGCTTTGCCCAACATTTCCACTTCCTGCAGGTAAAGACTTCTGGATTTTTGGCATTCACAAAACTGATAAGACTGATAAGTTGTTCAATAAGATTATTTTTTTTAGGATATATATTCGCACTTAAAATTGCAAAGCTCTACTTAGAGCAATGTGAAACTATTGAAAAATTTGGAGATCAAAAAGATATTTCTTCGAGAATTATCCGAAGTTTTTATCAGATTTCAATCAAAACAATAGGGAACTTGCAAATTGATCTCAGAATAGTTTGGGTTCATTGCAAGACTCTACGTTTTTTAGTTTTTGAGTTTTTTAGCGTGCTGACGGACGAACCGACGAACGGACAAAGTTTAATCGACTAGGAATTTGATTCTGATCCGATCCATACCTTTGACGGTATATCTATTTTGCTTATTTCCAGGTGTTACAAACAGGGGAGTAATTTTACTATACCCGATACTTTTCGTACGGGTATAAGCAGTACAATACTTATTAGTTTCATAGAATGACTTTCCATTTTATTGCATATATGTACCACAAAATATTAACTTTTTGGAAAAGTCTGAAAAGGTGGCTTAAATTTTCTTTTTATTTATTTGTTTCTCTGTTGTTTAAAAAAAAAGCAAAACAAAAATTTAAAGTTACAATTATTGTTTTAAAAGAATGAACAGAGACCCATAATCAAAAATAGAGAAAACATTACGTGAAGAAAAGAAAAAATTAATAAAATTTTGACTAAATAAGAACTTAAACAAAAATAAAGGGAAAATGTATTTTTTCTAATTCACTGTTTTTTGTGCTTATATAGTTTTACTTGTTTCTATGTCCACCTTTCTTTCAGAACTATTTAAAGCCTATTCTAACCTATCTAAAAACTCTACATCTTATATCATTTGAGTGGATATCAATAATTTAAGTGTTTAAGTGAACTACGGAAGTTTAATTGCGATAATCTTTTACACGTTTTCTTACGTAACGCAACAATTAGCTATAGAAGCGAGGTACATTTTTAAAATAAGTAAATTAGAACCGCCTTTGCCACTTTCGTCTTTCTTTTTTTATTAGAATTTTCCTTCACATTTCATTCTTTTCATTTACATTTCATTCATTTTTCTAAAACTGCAAAATCATGTTATAACATTAAACATACATCTTAACAACTTTAGTTTTCTTACTTTAAGCTTCATTAAGCTGACGTTGAGGCAACTAAAAATATGAATTCATGATACGTTCATACGAAATACGAATTCATGATATTGCAATTATAAATTAAATACACAACACTTGACGAAATTCAGATAACAAAGATCTGCTTCGCCTAAGTACACTTATCAAAAAAATTAAAATGCAAACAATTATCTAGCAAACTTCTCACTTAACAAATTTGCGATTAGCAATCATCCCACTCATCCCATTTTGTCAAAAAATGTAGAAAAATGTCTCTTTAATAAAGTTTCTTTAACCATTTTGAAAATATACCAAAAACTTTTCAATGTTTTGTTGTTTTATTTAATATACAATATTATGTATGAAAGTATATTAATAGGCGATACGACATAAGTATGAAAATCGAAAATGGGTGATAATAAGTTTAGGTATATGATGTTACACTTATTGTATAAATAAATAATTAGGACAAATTTTGGTGTTTTTTTTTACGAAAGTAAGTATAGGAATTATCGAAAAAATCTATAGAGGAGGGAAATCACCGCTAGTTTTCTATGAATGTGTGAGATTTTAACCCACTAAACACCACCTCTCTTCTTTGATTAAACAATAGCGTTATAAGACCTTTAATATTCATCTGCTGTGTGGTCAAAATAAGTTGAGTTAGGGAATGAAAGTTAATTTCAAATTGGCAGGCATATTGTGAAGAAAGTTGTTAATATTCAACATAAGTTTTTGGACTTTGTGTATGTAGTTCTTGCCAAATCTGGAGAACACATGAAGCGTATTGTAAACAAACTTGATATACTCACCTTGAATCTTTGCACATTGTAAATGTACTCATACCCTATTCTGGGGAACACATGAGGTGGGAGATAGTTTACACACAATGATACCACATTGTTGGGGGCAATATGCTTTTTTCAGAATATATAAACTTAATTTACATAAAAGATAGATATTACTTGAAATTTTAACTAACGGTTGTTTTATAAAGTAAATTTTTGATATCTGAACTTGTTGCGTACCCAATGATTTTATGCGAAATAGATATTTTTTGTCACATGATATTACATAAAGCGGAATTTTTGCGATTTGAATTTAGATCAATACAACCCATAAATTATATTATGGGTTGTTAATTAGCTTATTGTTATAAATTAGTTTATGGTAATTTGCGCGTACGAACACAAATCCAAATTAAAAAAAATAATTAATTAACATTTTTGTTACGCAGTATATTCAATTTAATCCAATTTATCGAATATTTATATTTCGAACAGATGTCTTTATTTCCTTATTGGATACGTTTAGATTCCTTATACTTTTAACAAGTCAGATAAAGAGTTATGGAAATATTGATGATGGTGATGATGATGATGTTGATGTTGATTACAAAAAAAATTATAATGATTGAACAATTTTTAAGTCCAGATAGAAGCTATACAATGCATCACAAAAATATAAAAATACCAAAATATTAAACATCCTTTGAAAAAAGATTTAACGTATATTATAATACACAAATGTACATAAGTAATTGCAAAAGTGTGTTATGTACACACTGTATCCATTTTTTAATACTATACAATATATAAATTTACAGAATGTAAATAAGTTTAAAATTAAGGGAATAGAACCCAAAGAAAACTTATTTGATTAGGTAAACCAAGTTTGGTTCTGTTTCATTTTTGTTTTAAAAAAAAAGTGTATTTTAATTGTTTTGCTTTTAAGAGTATTTTTTTATGGCTTTGTTTTATTTTAACATTAACAGTTAACATAATAAACTATACATATAACATTAAATGGTAACTGAACATAAAAATTTGTTATCTTTTTGGTTAAAAAACAAAAAAGTTTTTCTTTAATTTTCCTAGAGTTTTGTATTATTATTTTTTTTTTTTAAGGTCTTGATTGTAATTTTAATTTAATATATTGATATACTTTCATATTTTATATGCACAGGCCAGACATTAATACATATTTTAAATTAAAAAACCATAAGGATTTTTTGTTTTTTCTGTGTTTAAAGCTTAAAGGGCCTCTTAATAAGAATAATATATATACTTATGTAAATGTATTAGGTAAGAATAATATATATGTAAATTTAAAGCAGGAAATATATATTTTTTTTTTTATTTTAAGTCTTTCATAGTCATCATTTTTCCATTTTATTCGATGAATATTATTCTGAATATTACCGTAATTGGATGTAAAGTTCTATTTTTAGTATTAGTGATACAGAATTTTTCTACATGTGAGATTGAGATTCAAGAACTAACAATGTATGCGGAAAGTGTTATTGTTTGACTTATATTTGGATTTGGTGATATGATCTGATCGTCTTCTACAAAAATTCTAAAGGTGTTACATTATATCTAAATATTTAATGTTATTGCAACAGGAAAATAAAATATTTTTAAAATAAATTTCACTATAAAATATTATATTTAATAGAAGAATAATTTGGTATTCTACAAGACGGTGCAATTTGGCATACAACGGTGAAATTCGGCACATAATTATTACCTACCATTTTAATCATTTTGTTTGTCAAAATTGGCTACTATCAACTACATTTTTACACTGTTAAATTTTTTCTTTTAGAATTATATGCGGAAAGGCAACAAGGTAAAAATTTTTCAGATACTTTCTATGAAACTATTATAAATAATATTTCTTTAAAGGGAATTCAATTTGACTTCACTTGATGGCCACTTTACTGGTCACTTTAGTTTTTCAGCTTTAAGTTACGTTTGTAAAAAAGTTCAATTAATAAAAATTGATAAAATCAATAAATGTTTTTAGTTTTTATTTAATTATATATGGTACTTATTATAAAGTTCTTTATTTAACTTTGTACAAACATGATAATATCTATTAGCGATCTAATATTTTTAAATTGTCTATTTTAATTATTGAATTGAATATTCCTTGATAAAGAAGGTTCAATGTAAAATGCAGGGTTGTAAATGGGCGGCCTCAAATACCAAACTCAACTCATCGTTCAACTCAAATGATGAGTCCGCTCATACTATGAGCGATACACATTTGCTCACAGGTTGAGCGAACTCCGAAATTGTGAGTCCGCTCAACTTGTGAGCGCATTTAATCGCTCAAATGGTGAGTCCGCTCACAGACTCAAATTTTGAGTTGAGCGATAAGTTGAGTCGAAATTTGAGCTTTTTACAACCCTGGTAAAATGCTTATGGAAAAAATTCGAAAAAAAAGAAATAAGTTGGGATTACTAATTTTAGGTTTTTCGCAGCAACTGCTTTGTGTGATGTTCTTGTAAATTTTCACAACAACTACTTTGAATTATTCTTTTTTTTCGAGCGTGGGTGCGAATCCCTTATTACAAACGAATTTCCATGTGCAGAACTGAGCCATCTGAGAATGTTTATTGTATACGGGTTACCCTGTACAGTCTTCGTTGTATTTCGATTGAAATTTTTAAAAAGCATTAAGGCTTTTATTTATTCTGATCAGATTCCTATACCAACAAAATATTTATAAAATAGATTGAATACTCCAATGGAATGTCGATGCCAGAGTTGAGGTAGTAATGGGTTTATCTTTGTCTAGGTATGCTCAATACTCTTTATGCAGCTTCTGTCCAAATTGCCCTACATTATACTACATTACAGATCTGATGAAGGATTTATAGTTCTAGATGTTATTTTTATTGTAAACCTATATTCTAAATTTTTTTTTTCACATAACTTTTAATATTGAGCTGCTTGTGGTTATACTCGATTTTAGCTTAATTTGATTTAGAAGAAGAAAAAGCTATCATGGTTCCTAATGATTTTTCACAACTCAATTCAGTTTAATTGATTTGGATTTTTCAGAAATGCCATTGCAGAAATAATTAAACACAATTTAACTTAATTTTTTTCACATTCATTTCTATCATAAAATCATAATTAAATGTTATATGAGTTACTTAGAGTAAAAATTAAAACTAAAGATATTAATACAATGTTGTATGTGGTTGTTTTCAATGCATATTGATTCGTTCATCTTTAATCAATTCTTATAAAAATCAACTGAATTGCTAGGATATAAAAAGGATATTATAAAATACCTGAAATAACTTTGTTCAAACAATAATTAACATTGCATACTATTTAAGGAAATAAAATTAACATGCATCATTGTATGTTTCTTTATTGTAAAGAATTTTCCTTTTATTGATATTTTTTTGTTTTTCTTTTTTTGGATTTTAAGAACTAAAAATATTCATTTTACTTTTATAGATCCTTTACAATATGAAGCTGTATACCTACCTATTTTAAAATTTTGTAATTTTAATGTGTTTGTTTTTTTTTTTTTGTTCCTTTACTAAGAAAAATTTTGAAACTATTTAATATGCATTCTTTTTAGCCGATTATTGTACATAGTATGCTGCTTTTTATCCTGGGCTTATTCATCCTCATAAAATACATAAAAATACAGAAATTTACGAGAAAAAAGGAAAAAAATATAATTCAACGAAAAAGTATATAAAAATTACAATTTGATTTGATTACATGCATAAAATTATTTAAAGTGCCCTCTTAGGAGTATTTTAAATTGAAAAATAGATGGATCGTGACCTAGCAAGAAAAAAAATTTGGTTTTTATTATTTCAGGGCATATATTTTATATATAAGTAAACAGAGAAAAAGAAGAAAAAGAAAACGTTTAAAATTTTAAAATAAAAAATTTGCACAAGGACTAAAGAAAAAAAAATTAAAAAAAAAACCTTAAAACTTTTGTTAACCGCTTTTGTTAAAACTTAATTTTTAATAAAATTAAATAAAAAACAAAAATGTATTTATAATGTTGACCGACTGTCAAATTTTATAGGATTGATCGTAAATATTTTAAACCAATCTTATTAAAAATATCTTGCTTTTTTTACTTTTAAACTTTTAATTAAACATTTTCTTATCCCTCGCTTAATACTCTCCGTATTGTAGGATATATTTTTCTTTTCTTAGATCACATTTAGATCAGATTACATCTCTAATATTTTCATATAATTCCAACTATAAAATAATTTTGTAATTAAAATTTATAAACTAACTTACAAAGATGGCAGATTTATACATCATCATTCATCATGCTTTAAAGTATGGTCCCTTCCATCCTACTACAGTATTGCCACTGAAGCTGAATTTTTACCAACATTTTCCAACAGGATTACCATTAGTGTATTTTTAAATTGGCTTCTATCTGTCCTACCTATTAATTTTTCATGTATTACGGGAACATCCATCTTAGTCACGACATTTTGTATAAAAGGTAACCTTTATAATTAGGCCTTATACTCTGTGTTTCTTATTTGTTGTAATGTTCTGATAAGAATTCTGATTTAGTTGAATTAAAGTTCTATCGATATCCTTTTATCGAAATAATTCTGTTTATTTTGTGACCCTTCTGAAGTTTACTTTAATCTTCTCCAACATTAGAAGGGCCTATTAGTAAATATGAGTATTTATATCGACAACTTGATATTAAACATTTACGTCTTAAACCTTTGGCAAAAAGTATTTCCAATAACTGGTGGAGGTAAATTTTTCTTATATTTTTAAAACCTATTAAAAATAGTAAATTAAATACTAGGTTAAATAGCTTTGCCACTCCAATTTTTTTGTCTAACAAATTAATTTGATTGCCCTGTTTGTTTGGCTGTATTAAACATTGTTTTTGTTTAGCTGTTTTAATTTGACAGTAAGTCCAAGTTGTTTTTAAATCAGTACATTTTTATTATTGAAATATTCTAACCTAAAAATATGCAATTAATTCTAATTTAAAAACTTCACAATTTATTAAACTGTTATCGGGGGCTTCAGTAGCCTAGTGGGTTGGCATATGGCGTATTAACCAAAGGAGTGTGGCTTCAATCCCTGGGTCCCTTCCAGGTCGTAAGTGTTTTTTTCTTTACATACCCCTCTTACGACCAAATATAATGTAAATATATAGTATATAATATAAACAAAATAAATAATATTTAGTATATAATTTAATAATAGTCTAAAAAAAAAAACCTATAATGGCCTTTAGTAGCTGGTTCAATAATATTGCATTACATTTATGTATGTAATATTAATATAAATAAATAAATAAAAAACTGTTATCGTTTCTACGGTGAAAAATTTATATATTATTCTTCTTTATGTAATGTGTATTTGTTCTTTTTTTTTCAAGGTCTTGTTTGGTGGGGTAATTTAGTTGAAAATAAATTAGCTTTAAGGGTACTTAAGTAATGTGTGGTTTTATGTTATATTTTGCGCGAGGGATTTTTTCTTTCTTTTTTCTTTTTATTTTTTTTTTCTTATCTTTTGTATGTAATATTGTGCATTTAGTTTATAACACAAATTATATAAAATATAAACTGCCCAACTGGTTTCTGTGATTTTAGCTAATGATGTGTGGGATTTTAAATATGGTACAGAAGTGATTTTGATGAATTTTACTGGGTCATTTTTTTTTTATAATATAAAAAATTATATTTGAATTCTCGTATATAAACAAATAAATATATACATATGTTTTGTACAAGTATGATGTTTTTTTTAATAGTAAGCATAAACAAACACAAACATACACAATAGTGCAAAAAAGTAAAAAATAAAATATTTATAATGGTAGTTTTAAAATATTTTTGAATTTTTTGTTGAAAAATTTTTTTTTCTTTAATTTTTTTTTATTATAAAATTTCAATTTGTTAAACTAGAATAAACTTTGAAGATTTTTGTTGTTAGGTATTGCTTATTTTTATACATTTATTTACTACAGTTTTCTTTTGTATCATTTTTAATGTTAAAGTGATATTAATGTTAATTTCTGAATATTAAATTTTTTTTTAAATTTTTGAAGAATTCAATTTTTGAGAGAATTTTGAAAGACTCTGTTGATTGAAAGTAATATATTATTAGCGAACCCCTTAATGGCGAACAATGCATTGTAAGAAATTGATCGTGAACCAATTCATCTTATAGAAAAGAGAGCTAACACATACGAAAAGTAAAGAATATGAATATTATTCTAATTACTATGATTTACTTGAGAGGAATCTGTATTAAATATTTCCTTATGATAATTTGACTGTGATGAAGTTGCCATTAATACGATTTTCCTTTTCTTTTAGAACTATGGCTTGCGTCGAGCTCGGCGTTTGAAAAGTTTATTTTATTTTCGATATTAAATAAAATTTTTTTAGTTTTTATCGTTGTTAAGCCGAAGATTGAATGAAAAATTATAGATAGGAATTTGTTATTGTGGGTTCTAGCAGATAAACAAGGCAGTACGTAAAACCAAAAATTTAAAAAGGGCCCATTTAAAATAAAAGTTTCAATAGTTTATAATTTACTTATAAAACTTTTTTTTTTTTTCCTGTTACTCCACTAGGGAGCATAGGGCTTCAACTTGAAGTTTCCACTCTTCTCTATTATTTGCTAGTAGTTCTATGTCGTTCCATGATCCGAATCTACTTAGCCTTTCCAGCACCGTTCTTCTCCATATTGTTCTGGATCTCCCTCTCGCTCTGAACCCACCGTGAGGATTCCAGCTGTCAGCGCCATTCTAGTTATACTATTAGTGTTCCTTAGTGTACGGTCAATCCACTTCCATTTCCTTCTGGTGATTTGCTTCACTATGGACTCCTCGCCAGTTAATTGCCATAAATCTATGTTCCTAATTCTGTTGAGCCAGAATATTCGGCATATTATTCTGGGATGTTTGTTGATGAAGATTTGTACTTTATTTTTTATGGAATTAGTAAGTAGCCATGATTCGCAGCCGTATGTTAATGTGGTTTTTACGCATGAATTGAATATGCTTAGCTTGGTTTGTCTTGATATTTGCAAGCTGTTCCATATGGGGCGAAGTCTGAAAGCTGTTCTGGCTTTATCAATTCTATTCTGCACATCTATTCTATTCTTATAAAACATAAGTTAAATTTTTTTAGCCAAAATGTTTGAATATGCTTAGGTTGGTTCGTCTTGATATTTGCGAGCTGTTCCATATGGGGCGAAGTCTGAAAGCTGTTATGGCTTTATCAATTCTATTTTGCACATCTATTCTATTATAAAACATAAGTTAAATTTTTTTAGCCAAAATGTTTGGCTTTATAGAAGTAAAACCTGAACTAGACATTAAAATAAATTTTAAGTGGAAACTAAATATAATTAATTAATTTCAGTAACAACTGAGATCTTTAAAAAGATGTTTAACAAGAATATATCTAATCCCTTTTGTTACTTAGCACATATGTATGTATAAGGGATACTCTAAACCAGGGGTGCATTTTAGCTCTTTTTAAGATTAAAAAATAAAATAAAAAATTTACGGCTCGCGGGCCACATCGCCAAGATGGCCTATATGACTTTTTTTTTTTTTTTCTTTATTAGCAATTGATACATGTTTATTTGTTACATAAATAGCATATACTGTTACATTAGAATTTAATTTTGACCTTAGCCAAAGCTGTCTGGTCGTATAGAATTTTACAATATTAATATTTTATTTATTATTAGAAGATAAATTATATTTTTTTTTTTTTTTTTTTTTGTTTGAATTATTACAATAATTAAGATTAGGTGCCTATTGAGATCTAGTTAATGTTTTTTTTTTTATTTTATATTGGTCTTTATTTGTTTTATTTTTTTTTTATTTTTTGTTTTTTTTTGAAACATAAACATCAACCAATGCAATTTTTTTTTTTATTATAATCCAATTTTTTTTATTATAATTTTATTATGTCTACATTTCGATAGTTTTTTTTTTTTTTAAATTCTTTTTTTTTTTTTTTTATTTTTGTTTTAATTTAGAAAACCTATTATTTGGTGTTCAGTATACTTTGCTAATATGTAGTTTATGAAAATACTTAAACCATTGAAATTCCATTTGTAATACATAAGCTAACCCATCAGAAATACTATAATTCTTTTTTTGAAAACAATTATACTCTGAATTTCCTTCAATTCTCTTGGTAAGTTATTAAAGGCCTGGAGGCAATTATAAGGACAATTATTCTTCTGCTTATCTGTTTTAAATAGCAAAAGTATAGAAATTGCATTTGTATCTGGTATTGTAGGTGTGAAAGTCCATATTCCGGTTAAGAATAAAATTGTGTTTAATTTTGTTGTTAAAATTAATCTGGCTTTCAATCTTGTTCAAGAACTGCATTGCAAAATATATTCATGCAATATTCTTTCTGTTTGAGTTTTAAAAAATTTTCAAAACAAATTTAAAAAAGTTTTATAAAAAATTTATTACGTTAAAATTTTACTGATAGTTGGTACAGTTTGTTTTCTGTTTACTTTTTTTATATAATTATTTTTATACCTATGTCGATACTCGATAATATGCTAAATTTAAAATTTCAAGCTCTATACATAAATATAATTACATATATATTTATGTTATAAAAAAATTAAAAATTAAGATATATACAGCTTTATGCTATTTTATTTTTCTGTATTTGTTTTACTGCATTTTTTTATCTTGTGATGTGTGGTAACAAGCAACAGGCATTCAAAGTCTATTATTTTATAGTTAGTGTTAGATTGATTTATGTTGAATAAAAGTGGGTTCTTTACCCATAAAATATCGCCGCGAAAGCCTATTTTCTAACTTCAAAATCAAAAAAATTTCAGATTTTCTGATTTTGACAAGCTTACAAGCTAAATCAAATTGTTTACAAATCCTTTCTTTATTCGTGTTGAGGATATTCACGCTTATATGCAATTTGAATTAATTGAACTTCAAAATAATGGAATTATGAAAAATATTTATTCTGAAAACTCAAATGATTTGACGAATTTTTACAAACAGTTATCAAATTTAGAATTTCCAAATTTAAAAAAAAAAATGCCTTGTAAACACTTGCCATAACAAACACAACTATTGGAAGTACTTACTTATGTGAATCCACATTCTGCAAAATGAACTATCTTAAAAACAGATATCGTCATCAACTTACAGATAAACATTTATAAGCCATTTTATGAATTTCTGAAACTAATTTGGAATTAAATTTTGAAATATTATGCCAAGAAGTATAAGCACAATGTTCACATTTATTTATTCTTTATTAATAAAAACATTATAACAAAAAACATAATCAACATTTTTTTTAAGTTATTATATTTTATGTTTCTTCAAAATTTTTTAATAATATTTTCAAAAAAAATTTGGAAAAGGAATCTGGAATTTTGTCCCAAGTGTCAAAAAGGGTTGGGCATCCCTGCTC
Organism: Poecilobothrus nobilitatus; assembly: GCA_947095535.1. NCBI lineage: Eukaryota > Metazoa > Arthropoda > Insecta > Diptera > Dolichopodidae > Poecilobothrus > Poecilobothrus nobilitatus. Next base: position 114,112,962 of record OX352774.1, read on the forward strand.
TATGTACACTATACTAAACAAACTATAAGAGCAACGATTTTATGTATACCAAAAGCAGTAAATTTAAAGCTCATATTTTGAGAATGTATTATGAAAACAAAGTGAAGACTAGGAAACATTTTTATTATGCGAAAGTGCAACAGAATATTACATAGAACAAAAGGCAAGAAAATGAAAAGTGTCCATCCAATTAATAGAAAAAGATTCATGTTTGAAAAATTTTATCACCATTATAAACATTTGAGACAACATCCAATAAAATGTTTTATTTTAATTTTTATTTTAACAACTTCATTTCATAATTTCCCCAGAATGAACCTCAGTTTGCTGTTAAATGCACAAATTTCTAATTGTTCTAATTTGCTTAGACACTTGAAATGTAGACTTAATCATATCGTAATGTCTCAATTGAAATATTTCATAAATTTCAAATCCAATTTCAAATGAAGAAGTTTATATTAGCTAAACGCTTTTTAAGATAGTTTAGAATTATATAACTACTAATATTCAGAATTGAATAGGAATAAAAACGAGAAAGAGTGCAGTAGAGTAGATTATGTCAACTCTGGGATACCCGTATGAACGTAATATAACCATTTTCTATATAACTTGATCATCTTTTAAACAATTTCAGATATTCTAGTACCGACGTTATAACTACCGAGATATATTTATGTAAATTGTGGAGTTATATGACAGCTACCAAAATCTATTGCACCACAAAATTTTACAAACATTGTTGGCGTGTAACTCGACACCTCTTCACAAAATTTCACATACCTAGCTTCAATAGACACTGAGTTATTCTCATTTAAACGGAGAAGTAGTACGGCATACGGCAGCTACCCAAACCAGTCGAACCACCAGAACCAAATTTTACAGAAGTTTTGGCCATAAAACTTGATCACCATTTGTAAGATGTCAGACGCCTAGCTTCATTAAGTTCCAAGAGATGCAAGAAGCCTGAAGCGGCTCCTCTAGACCAACCAAAATTTACAAAAGTTTTTGGCATGTAACTTGACAAAATTTCAGATACCTAGCTTTAATAGACACTGAGTTATATTTACATTTAAAAAGAGAAGTTGTATGGCAGCTACACGAACCTGTCTCCTCAGCACAACCAAATTTGACAGATGTTGTTGGCCTGTAACTCAACACGATTGTGCAAAATTTGAGATACCTAGCTTCAATAGATACTGGATCTAAACGTAATGGCAAATTTATTATACCCTTGAACATAGTTTATACGGGTATAAAGAAAGAGCCTGTTATATATACCTGTATGAAGGGGCATTTGACTGTATTTTTGCAAATAATTGTCTGGATTAACTTTGACTGTATTTCATTTGATTGCATTTTATTTGACTGGATTTATATCAGCTTTTTGTGTTGAAAAATATATTCATGTAAAATTCCGATAGATTTTATAGTTGATTTTATAATTTTTCTTTTAAAATATAAAAATCAAAATAGTGTGTATATGTTAGATTCTGAATTAGAACGAATTTAATAGTTGGGTATAAAATCAGGGTTTTATTAATTCATTTGTCGATGGTTTGAACGTACAACCTCTTATTATTTTAATTCTTTTTTTTTATTGAAATATAAATCTATTATTAATATTATAAAAATAGATTCTAATTCCAAAGTATTTTTGACAACTAAATCACATCAAGTTCTTTTTACAGTACATATATGACCGTTACTCATAAAATTATGAAAACAGTTTATTTGGGTAACATTTATACAGGAAAATTAAATCCAGTCAATGGTTAATACATTTAAATAAAATTCAAACAAATGAAATCTAGTCAATTGGTAGTACAGGCAAATTAAATACAGACGGCCGACGGGTGATAGTAAGCCGTACCAAAACTAAAAAAGAAGGTTTCAAATGAACAACTTTAGTGTTAAGTAATGATAAGTTACATAAATTAAATACTAAATACAAAAATTTCTTCATGTTCATAACATCCCACTATAATAATATAAAGAGTTTTATAATTTTGTAGAAAAAAAAGTCTTTCTTAAATATTTCTTTAATGGGACAAGAATATATATTAAATTTTGTATTTTCTGAAATACATTTTTTTTCACTATTTCACTCAAAAATGAGTTTTTTTATTAAACGCAACTAAAAAATTACGATAAACTTTGTAAAAACCAAAATATGTTGGATTTATTTATATCCTAAGAAAAATCATAATATTTTTAATATACTCCTTTTTTTTGTTATTTTTTTTTTTTTTTTTTTTACTATTAAAAGCGGACATAATATACGAAAATAAATTTTCCTTCATATCTGTTTTATATCCTGATATCCTAAGAAATCTTTAAGACGCCTTTTTCATTTTCTTAAGTCAACAACATTTTTTTAGAAAAAAAAAATAAAAAAAAAACAAAATAAAAAAAAAAAATAGAAAGTAATAAAATAAAAAAGTGGTCTAATTTATTTGGTTTTTATGCGCATTTCATATAATGTTTACAAGTTCATTCCTCTTTATTTTTATTGTATATATGTATGTAGGTTTGTCTGCTTTTTTATTTATTTCTTAAGATTTTAATTTCATATAATAATTTTTTTTTTTTTTTTTTTGTAAATTTTTCTTTCAAGTTCGTACGTTTATTTGCATTATTTTTATTCGAGTTATTTCCGTTAATTTATCATTGAATTTTCCGGAAATGAAGTTTTTTATTTTTATAAATGTGTTTTTCCAATCGAAAAAGGAAAAATTCGTAAATAGTCTAATCAGTTTTAATAATTAACCATAAGGAATTGAATTAATAAATTCGGGTTATTTTAAATTCGTCTACTGGCTTATACCACTTTAGTTTTTGGGATTCAGTGATTTGATTACATTTTTATGCAATTTTAGATTTTCAAGATTTTGAAGGTCTACTTAAAACAGTGATCCAGCGACTTGTTTAATTTAGACATTTTTTTTAAATAATCCGTTCAATTTTATAAAAAAGATCAAATAAAATAGTTGAAGAAAAGTTGATAAAGTAGAAAAAAAAAATGTGTTCCAATCATATCAAGAGTTCAAGAGTTAGCCCCATTACAGTTCACTTCAAGAGTTAGCCCCATTACAGAAAGTTTCCTAGTTAAATTAAAACCTAGAAATTACAAAATTATGCTATAATCATAGGTAATAACCATTCTAAATTTAGTTCTCAATTAAATTTCATAAAAGCTATAAGAAATGAACAATTTTCAAATCAATATTGGTGAACAAAAGTTCTATTTTCAATTGTGTTTATCTAAGATTCATCTTAACATAAATTTTACACATCTAAATCAAACCAAGCAACAAGTTTTTTTTTTACTTTTATAAATCAACAACAAAATTATAAAATCTTTTACAATCTAGAATTTAAATTTATCGTTATGTGAGGCTTTGTAAGATTTTACTTTTTTCATAACTCCGATCACGCTCTTAATTAGAATAGAATAGAATAAACTTTATTTAATGGGCTTATGAACTCTTAATTAGAACCTTGAAATTTTAAGAAAAGAATTATCATAAGTTTTCTCAGAAAAAATTTGCATCTCTTCTTGTTTAAAAGTAAAAAAGATTGAACATTTGATATTTTTAGATACTTGTTACTTAGATATCAGCTACACAAATTTTTTTTAAAGAAAAACACAAAAATTAAAAAACCATCATTATATTTTTATATGTTTTACAAGGGTTTTTCTTAAGTATTTAAGATTTTCTTAAAATTAAAGAAAGTGTCTCTTAATTTTCCAATAAATTTTTCATTTTTAAGTATAAAATTCTGCAAAAATACAATTTTTGGTGTAAAAGGCACAATATTCTAATCCATTTTCATTGTGTTTTGGAAAATGTGCACCTTTCAAAACCTTATGATTTTACATCCTGTCATGTTATATTAATATTCTTTATAACATTATTATAACAATTTTAATACATGATAACATATATAATGATTATATGTGTATATTTTTTATAACATTAAACAGATTTTTGTTTGATTATTGCGTCCAAGGATATAATATGAAATTAAAGATTTTCTTGTAGGATGTATTCATAGTTAACATAAAAAAAAAACTTTTCCTTTTTAAAATTTTTTTTATTTTATTTTTATTTTTTTGATTTTTATATTATATAACAATTTTATCCTTCAAAAATTCGATTCGAAGATTACATATTACTCATACAATGAAAAATATTTGAGAAAATGCAATATAATTTTTTTTTTAATGATTAATAAATTCTGTGTAATTATATATAAAATTGATCCTTGAGTTTAAAAGTTTTTTGGATAATAGGATATAATATGAATTTTATTGGCTCCGTTAAATTACCCCCAACAAAAATTAAAAAACAATTAAAAATAAAAATATCTCTCCAAAAATAGTGAGATAACCCCATAAAAATAGAATATAATGTCCAAGTAAACTTAGAATTAAACAAATTTTTTGGTAAAAGGTGTTAAATGCGCCTTAACACGTTGAGTCCCACGCTCAGCAGTGAACATAAAAAGTTAATTGCGTTAAATTCTACGTATATCATCGGTCAACATCACTCAAATGTTATAAAAATCCACGCTCAACGGTGAACACAAAAATAAACTTGCGTTAAGTCCCAAATGTACCACCGGTAAACATTTTTAAAGGTAAAAAACAACACATTAAATTGATACGGGCTTTTAAAAACATTCAACAATGTTCACCGGTGATATATCGGTGGTTAACGGAAGTTTAGTTTTATGTTCACTGCTGAGCACGAGATTTTAAAACATTTAAGTGATGTTCTCCGATGATACACGTGGTGAAAACGTTTTAAAAGAATCATCGTAACCGAGAAATATTAAAATAAGAGAAAACAGTTTATAGTTAAATGTTTCGGAGGGGTCATTTGATTCGCAAATCTATTCTGTTTTTGGAGATTATTTCATTGCACCTTTAAAATATAAAAGACTATTTCGCGGCCAAACTTTTGGAATGCTATTTTATTAATTTTTTGCTATTGATAAAATTTTTTAGTTTATATGTTATTTCTTATGAAATAAGAAAATATTTATACGTTTATTCTGTAAATCATATTTTAATATTTTAATATTTTATATGTAATAAAAATATAATATGTATTAAATTTTTGAATTTTAAAGAAAATTTCATATAGTAGTGGCATATTATGTATTATTGTAAAGTTAAGGGAATAATGAAAAAGTTATATGATTATTTAAAATATTATTCATGTAAACTGAAAATTTGAACTTCAATCTTCTAAATTACGAAATCAATAATGTAATATCTATGAAAGGAAAAAATTGTTGACTTTATAAATTGATCGAATAACATTTTTACTCTCTATTTCTAAAACAAAATTAAATTAATTCGATTAGATCCAAAAAAAGGTTCGTACACAAATACCGCGTACGTAAACGTAAGTTTATGAACTTTTATGGAATTATATTTGAAAATAATATGTTTCATACATTCTAATGAAAGATTAAATTTTATATAGGTTGGAGAAAACGGTATCAAAAATGTATTTTAAGTAGTTTTGTTTTAAATTTTTTTTTGCATTTTTTGCATTGCATGCATTTCTCTGCCACATAAATATGGACAGGAAGTTACACAGCCTTTCCTGTCCAGGCGTGGCTGAAAATGTCGTAAGGGGGAATAACTCTTACGACGTGTGTGGGATTCGAACTCACACTCCCTCGATGTTTAAGGCGTATTTTACACGATCTTACCGAGTAGGCCACCGAGGCCCTTTTGTTTTAAAATATTACTTGAGATTTTTTATGTGCCCTAAAACAAGAAAGAAATACTATGTGTTTTTCAAGGGTTGGCTACGAAATTTCGCGTGTTAAAATATCGTGTCTAAAAATCTCTTTTTTGAAACCAAATAATTCTTTTCATTTATAAAATAGGTTTGATGGTTCAAATATTACAATTGAAAAAGAAATATTATAAAATATGAAATATTGAAAAATTGAGCAATTTTTAAAAAGCAATACTTTTTATATATTTTCCATTTCTACTTTTTAGTGATCTCGGATATATAATTGAAATATTTTGGAAAAATCGAATACCCTGATTTTGAATACAACTCTAAAGTCCTCCTAATTATATTTTTTACATACATGTTTAAAAATAAATTTAAAATATTGGGGGCTTCCATCCCTAAATCAGCGATAAACAAATTATTAGAATCATGATTTTGTAACCAATTATAAATTCCGTTCCAATAATTTTTTTATATAAATATTTCAATAATAAGCTGTTAATATAGCTGCCACCCGAAACTTCCGTATCCGATTCTAAAATTTTACGTAATTTTGTACATACATCCCAATAGACTTTTAGGGTTTTCCCGCGATTTTCAGCGGAATAAATCCATCCCAACTTAAAAATTGAAATTTTTACTACACAAAATGATAACACACAAATTGAAGGGAAAGAAAAATTTATATGTATTCAAAATACGTTTCAAAGTTAAAATAAATTATTAAGCAAAATAGTTTTGAATTGCTACATGTACTAAACCAGTACACATAGATTTTAAATAAATAAATAATACTTATGGCTGATATAAATTTTGTTTAACAATTATGATTTATATTGAGTACTTACTTATATATGGACAATTTCCGACTCACTAATTTTTATTATTTAATTTATTATATATTTTCTTAACTAAATTAAATTCTTTACTTTATAAATTTAAATTTTATTTTATTTATTTTTGATCAGACAACTTTTTATGAAACGCACTTTATTTATTTTAGTTAACTGCACTATGCAAGAACATAAATGAATTAATTTGAAAGTGTTTTGTTTTTGCATTACAAAAAATTACAACTACATACATAATGTCCGATTAATAAACGATAATGTCTTTTAAAATAGAAAAAAGCCTACTTAGATATTACAAAATTAAAGGATTTAAAAGAACAAAGTAAGACAAGTTCTTATGTATTTGACATTACATATGCATTTGTAAATATTACTAACGAACAAAGGTAAGAAAATGTCTCGTTTTTGTGTTATTTCAATATTTAAATATAGTAAGGACAATCTAACGAAATTTTCGAAACAATATGGAATATTTATAATATTTTTTCTAAAGAATTATTCTCTGATTAATCAAAACTTTTTCTTATATTTTCATTAAAACTTATATTTTCATTAAACAGACATTGAGAAGAAATTGTAAAAATATTAGTCTCAGAATAGAAAAAAAAAATAGAAAACGAAAAAAGAATAAAAAATGTTAGATATACAAGACTAAATCTATATTTTTATCCTTACTTTTTATTAAATAGATAAGACAAAGATCAGAACAAAGATAAGACAAAATCAGACATGTGTCTACTAGGGATATTTTGTAATTCATAAAAGCTGTTTTTTTAACTCTAGGTTTAAAAAAAAACTATCGAATTTCGATTTTTTATACCCCTATTAACTATGTCCAAGGGTATAATAAATTTGCCATTACGTTTGTGACACCTTAAAGGAGTCGAGCTAGATATAGTGTCAAAGGTATGAATCGGCTCAGAATCGAGTTCTGAGTCGATTAAGCCATGTACGTCAGTTTTTTTTACGTCACTTTTGCAAAATTTATAGTTTTGCTATTTAAATCCATTTTCGTCCGCCGGGTTCAAGTAGCTGCCATACAAATATGAAAATAACTCAGTATCTATTCAAGCTAGGTATCTGAAATTTTGTAAGCAGATATCGAGCTACATGTCAACAACTTTTGTAAAATTTGGTTGGTCTAGAGCAGCCGGCTCAGACTTCTTGCACCTCTTCGAACTTAATGGAGCTAGGGGTTTGAAATCTTAGAAATGATGATCAAGTTTTATGGCCATAACTTCTGTAAAATTTGGTGGTGCTGGTGCAACAGGTTCGTTTAGCTACCATACAACATATCTTTTTAAATGAAAGTAACTCAGTGTCTATTGAAGCTAGCTATCTGAAATTTAGTGAAAAGATGTCGAGTTACATACCAACAACTTTTGTTAAATTTGGTTGGTCTAAAATAGCCGGTTCAGGCTTCTTGCACCTCTTGGAAATTAATGAGGCTACGCGCCTGAAATCTTGCAAATGATTATCAAGTTTTATGGCAACAACTTCTGTAAAATTTGGTTCTGTTGGTGCAACATGTTCGGGTAGCTGCCATAGAACTTCTCTTTTTAAATGAAAATAACTCAGTGTCTACTGAAGATAGGAATCTGAAATTTAGTAAAGAGATGTCGAGCTACATACTAATCGCTATACACTTGTCTTATAAGACCGAACCTGGAATATGCTAGTCAGGTTTGGTCTCCATTTTATATGATACACATTGATAGGATCGAGGCAGTACAGAAAAACTTTCTTAGATTTGCCTTACGCCACTTGCAGTTTATGTTTGCAGTTTATATAAAACCTATAATCATAGGACTAACTATGGCAAATTTGAACCTATTAATAGGATGCTTACTATAGGTAACAAATATAAACTTAATATTGACTTTACACTTTCAAACATTCCCAAAAACAAAAATTATACAATCGCTATTAATATTAAGTTTTTTTGTTTTATTTTTTTTGTTTTCTTGTTGCACTGAAAAGTATATGATTTTTAATTTTTAATTTCAATCTTAGTTCTAAGTTTATTTATACTTAACAATTATGTAATTTTTATTATGAGTTTTATTGTATAATTTACTAGGTATTATATATTATTACAAATATATTATATATTATTATTATAAATTTTGTGTAAACTGTTTGTGCTAAGCAGTATAAATAAATAAATTGCTGCAACTGAGTTCTTATAGATTTGACTGGATAATGTATTTGCGTAACTGTTATACACATGATGACATCATTAAGGAATTCAAATAGCCTCTCAAAGTTTAATTTTACGCTTAATTTTTTTATTTCGTCTCTTTAATTAACACGCATATTGACAATATTGAAAATATTGTCTATTTTAATATTAAATATGAAAAAGATAAAATGTGAAGGTACAAGAAGTTGTATTAAGACAAGCATATAGTTTTTCTTCAAAAAATCAGGGTTCCATTAATTTGATTTGAGCAGCATTCTTTTATTAGTATATGAAAACATTTTAAAATAACTTTTGAACGAAGGTTGATTCTGTTAACATCCTGTTCCCTAACTAAAACGAACTTAGTAAATACCTCATCACTTATTTGAAACAAAATATTTTTGAAGGGCTATTCGACAAATAGGATTTAGTGCTTACAGTGTTTTACACAGGATCTAAGGTATTTTGATGTAAAGTTAGAAAAGAATTAAATTTTATCCTTTTATTTATTAGATTTTTATTATCGATAATTAATACATTTTGTTTTTAAATTTGAGAAAATCTTGAAATTTAATTTTATAAATTGTGTGGGAATATTTTTTTGCCTTTTCTTTTTTAGAAATATTTTAAGAAATTATTTAAACTTTTATCCCATTTTTTTTACTTATTTGTTTGTTGTATAGGAATTGGTTGTTTTTGGTGTAAAATTTTTCATTTAATTTATTTAGTTTTATGCAGGTATATTACATACTTATTACATATTATATATATATACACATGTATAATGTTTTTAAAATGGCGCCTCAATGAATATTAAATTTATTAAAATATTTGTAGGTGTTCTGAAAAAATAATTATTCAGTGTGACCATTATATAAAATTGAAACTCAATTGGTTAAATTATTCAAGTTGGAAGATGATTTTTAGAACTTTTAAATGATACTCACGCTGAAAACACTGAAAAAAAAATCGTAATAAAACTGATCCAATGGCTTTCGCTAAAAAAGAGCAACTCTTCTAGAAACTGTGAATTCCCTCAATAAAACTATTAATAAAATAACCAATATTGATAAGCAATAGCGCTTTTCCAATGGGTTACATTTAGACCGGTATATCAAAATAAATAAAATATTAAAAATAGAATCTGGTGCTTTAACAAATTAAAAGACCACTTGACGGAAATGAGTCAATATTCTAATTTTGAACTCAAATTATTGAGACAGGATAACAATTTAGCTAAACTCTGAAAAAACCTGTTAAAAAGCAAAAAACGCGACATAGACTATAACTTTCAATAAGAGCTAAAAGCTAAGTATTTTAAGGCTTTGAAGAATGTTTTTGTAAAATTTGGTAGGTATCGGACCGGAGGTTTTTAATTGAATACTAGGTAAAAAAAACAAAGTTTTTCTTTTATATAATAGATTTATCAGTGACGAAGCTTAAATATTTGCAACGGGTGACAACTGAACTTTTTAAATTTTTTATTAATGAAGCTTTTTTTAAAAAAAAAATTATAATTGTACAAACATTTTAAGACGAGAAAATAAATACAAAAGCATAATGAAAACCAAAGGTTTTCAAGGGCTCACATTTTCTAAAAGACAATAAAAACAGTTTAGAATACTGGTATTGCCTCAATATTTTGTAAATTTTCTTAGAATTTTATATGTACGAAAAAATTGTGGTAAACCAAATTTTAAGGAAACCCTATATATAATTTGCAAAATCTCTCGCCACAAAAAACAATATAATGTTGTAGTTTTAATTTTTGAGTTTTATTTTGAAAAAATTTTTACAAATGTCTAAAAATATCAACATTTTGATCCCTAATAACTCTTAAACTACAAAAAATATTCCTGATGTAACTTGTGCTATTTCTAAAAGATTTTTCTCGAGAAATCTCAACGCATTTTAGAAGGCGGCTCCTACCTAAATATATGAATTATACTCTATCTTTGGTCGTATAAACGCTTTGTAGATATTAAGAAGATTAGAAATTAAGAAGAAGATCTTACATCTATATAAGAAATCCAAACATCTGGCTGCAAATTTGCTACACCGCAAAATACGGTTGGTCCAACTTAATTTTTCATTAAGGTCTATTACCAAAATGTTTAGGTCATTAGTATGTTCACGTATGTTCTTCTTGAAACGTTAAGGTAGGACCCAGCACTGGATTTTTTTTACCGACCGCATACATTAATGTATAAGGTAGGTATTGTTTTCATACTAAAAATTT